>CM056995.1:151929993-154462493 GCA_029891345.1 Dryococelus australis
GACTGCAGATGCACTGTTTATCGCGAGTTTTCGCATTCTGATCTCCGTTCGAAATGTAGTCACATATATATCACACTACCCCGTTCCCCTTTTTTCTCACCCAAAACAAATTAAAATAAAAAGTATCGGTACATATTTTTATCTTACTTTTTTTTTTCCAAAAATGGATGCATTGAAATATCGTCGTGCACATCAAAGCTCGGAAATTTATCGTGTTTTATCAGATCGTACATCATGCTACCTTTTCTTTTATTGTCATATAAACCCAGCACATGACCTAATTCGTGAATGAGTATGTGTTGGTAAATAAAGTAGGACCATTTATTATTTTTGGCAAAACATATACTTTTGTAGAGAGGTAGGGATGCATGTGTGTATATTGGACTTTAGCCATCGAATGGGTCTCCATCTCCGTGATTGCGGCTGACGAATTGAATAATGCCGACATCCGAATCGTTTCTATACGTGTACACAAAGATTTCGGTTTCAAATTCCCAATTTAACACTTGGAAAATTAATTGTGTGCTTATCAAAATTGATTGTTTACTGAGACACAAAGGTATTGTGGAAAATAATATTCGAAATTTAATAGGAAATTTGCTTTCGCTTCTCTTGTAAATAAAGTATCCTATCTCCATGGGAAAATAAATTGCAACTGCAACGACCCCAGTTAGCCATAATCATAATAATAAATATAAATACATGCATTTTTTGAATTATTATTATAACTACTTTGAATTTCATGAAATTTTGTCAGGCAATTAACGTGGGTTGATGGGAAACTTTTCACTGTGTGTGGTTGAAATTCGAAAACTCCCAATATCATATCGGCCCTGAATTTGCAATAATTTAGTTAAAAACTGGACGTTGTCAGATCGCTCGTGACGATTCCTTCCTTGCAGGCATACAGAGTCTGAGTCCTGTCATCGTTTCACATGAGTGGGTAAGTCGAGATCCTATTCAATTTCCAAAGGATCGATGCTTTTCAATACTCGGACTATTTAGTGTTTGGAATCGCACGGAACGGTGCTTGCATGATGGGAAGGGGCTGTGGGTGATTGTTGGGTTGTTGTTACTGTGGTGACAGTTGCTTTTATTCGCAGATTCAACTTTGATAAATCGCATAAAACTTCGCAATCTGACGAATTGATACAGCGAAACTGCAGCGATAGACAATCGACCATCTTATGAAAAATGCCATTGTTTGAAAAATGTTTATGCTATATTCGATCGCCGTAATTTTTGGGAATCGTCCAATGTATTGCACGTATGCAAAGCATAGCCACTGTAAGAGAAATACAAACCCAACAAATTAAAATTAATTTTTTCATGGGATCTTTTTTTTTTTTTTCAGTCAAACAAGCCATTTTCCATCAAACAGACTAAATATAGCGGAAATTTGTTCCTATGTATTTTCTGACTATTATTTACCACTTTTTCGAAAAGCTTGATTTTAGTTTTAATTTGGCTCGGATCCATGTCCACCCCCTTCGATTCGTTAGGTTCTTTGAGATTGGTTTCCATTTCACTCGAAGATTCATGCAAATCTGTTGACATTTTTTCAAATCTAATTTAATTACAGGCTCGTCTGAAGTAATTTCTACAAGTGATTGCAGTGCTACTATTTCCTCAGATTCCTCTTGTTTGATTTTGGTCTCCGATTCGTTTCCACTGAAATATATTTAGACGGGTGCGGTTGCTGGTTTTTGATTTCCGAGAATATGGTTTCGGGTTCAGTTGTGTAGAAATTCAGTTTCACCGGTACCATTGTGGATTAGTCAGCATTTGAAAGTTCGATTTCGGTTTCTGTTCCATTTTCGTGGAAATTTAGATTAGTCAATGTTATAACCGGTTTGTCAGATTTCGAAAAAAAAAAAAAAAAAAAAAAGGTTCAGTTTCACATTCATTTAATTCGCTAATTTCGAGTGGCTCATTCTCATCGACGTAATTTTTGCAGTGAACGATGGCCGATACAGTGAATATGTTAAAATTCTCCCAATCATTATCTACATTGTGTAAGTTGCATTCGTCCTCACTATCGTAATTATCCTCTTTATGATGGCCATCATTCACATTCGCATCTATCGCGGCCATGTTCTGATCGAGCAGAGCCAACACTTGATCGTTTTCCACATGAAACTCATCTTGAGTTTTGTGACCATTAACCTCACCGATTGTAGCAGTATTTTTCGAAACTTCGAAATAATTTTCGGGATTGGACATCTTATCCAACAGTCTCAAATTTTCCACATAATCAAAAGTTTCGTCAATATTCCTCAAACCTTGTACAAACACTTCCAGAATGGATTTTGTAAAGTTATAAACGATAAACACATAAAAGGGTGAATTGTTTGAAATGTCGTCAATTAAGTCTAAATCTCCTCCACCACGACGTTTATCAGCGTTCGTCGAAACAACATTTCCGTCCTTGGGAAATTGTCTAGAAATTGAGTCACTGCCAAAATAAACAGGTTTATTATGAACAGGCGTTTATCCCGATTGTCGAGAACCACTTGGTCTATAATTTTATGTAAGAGAAAAAGGACGAAATCTTTAAACGAGTGATGATTGAATACCTCTTTTAAAATCACGTACATTTCATGTGGTCTTTTACATTGAATATATAATTTTTTTGTCGATTTTGGTATGTAACGACTATTGAATATTTCACCATCTTGCTTATGACACAGGAGTTTGTTATATATTTCAGTGGAGTAGGAATCATCACTTAAGGTAGGATTTTTTTTCTGAGAATCCAAAATAGTGTCAATGTATTTGTTTATTTTTTCTTTATTTAGGGTCATGATTAGACCTTGTATACAAAACCTATTTTACAGAATTGCATACAAAAATAAATTACAAAAGTTTTTTATATATATAGATAAAACACATTAAAAAATACACACATTTTCTATGGCACAAAATCCACAGTGGGTGATACATCGTGTGAAGACTGCCGAAATGACTACATCTTTCACCACCTCTAGAAAATTCGGTATATGGTCTTCGAGATTGTGGATCGAGTTGGTAAATACGTATGGGGGCAGGAATTGACTGCCCCAAATCTTGTAATTTTCCGCACTCGAAACGTAGATGTGTTTGTAATTTCTCAGCAGTTTTTACACTATTCTCAATGCACACCTGTAAGGTATGCAGCCTTCATACCAGCGTATTCCATGCACATGCAAAATCGAATTTCGGATGGCCGATTTGGTTTCGGCACTGAAACAAGTTACCTTGCACGGAGGTCCAAAAATGAAGTGTCGTATGCGATTTGTTTCAATGTCGAAACTAGGCAACTCCTTTATATAAAATGTTTGAATAATTTCGAAACATTGAAAGTTGATGATGCAAATCGAGTGAAGTTCTTCATCTATAACAGGAACAGGAATATTGATGACAGCTGCTGCAATTTCACCACCTTCACCCTCTCGCCATCCATGGATTTCCATCGAGGAATTTGGCAAAGATGATCTCTCCATCACTGATGAATGCGAAGGTAAATAAATATGTGATGGTACACTGAGACTCGTATTCACGAATACAACATTGGCACAAGGCAGATTCGTGGGCACATGCTTCATGTGTAGCACATCTCATCAATATGATGCGCTTCTAGACGATGAAGACTCATTAAAGGGGTTTGATGCATTCCTGCGGTTATATACTGTTGGGTGGTCAATAAGAAAAAATATTATTCTTTGTTTATTTTTTTACCAATATTTAATTTTAAAATCTCTTCCAATAACTGTCAACTCGCGCAATCTCTTTTCTCTCAGCTTGCTTATTGGAATAAGCATCGTCATTTATATATAACAAAATATATTAAAATTTGTATGGTCGGAGTTAGTTTATCATGTTGAATTTCGTTTGGAATATTTATTGCTGTATTGTGTGATTTCCTATTGGTATGCTTTTTTAGAGAATTATTATACAGATATTTTCCACATTCGCATAGTACTTTCTCATTTGTCGACTCATAATTATCTATAGCATATTCACTATAACTTTCTTGTAGGTGTTAAAATGCTTATCTATTGTGTCTTTATGAGTTGCAAAAGAATCAATAGGTTTATTCACATTGCAATACAGAGCATGTCGTAGTTGAATAATCACCTTGAAGAATTTCACATATATTTTGCAATTTGGTATTTTTATGCTTTCCAAGATTTGCCTTGCAAATATATTTTCCACATTCGCATAATACTTTCTCTTTATTAAACACGCAGTGACTTCTAGAATATTCATTGTAACATTTTTTACATGGGTTAATGTGCTTATCTTTTGTGTGTTTTTGTGATGGAAAACATTCCGTGTTTAATACTTCACCACATTTTTACCATGCTTACATATAGTATTATTTTCCATTTCAAAAGGGTTAGATTTAATAATAAAGAGACATTCATTAAAATAAAAAAAAAAGTCAGAAATAGCTAAACATTTGATTTAAACCATGTTCATTGAAAAATATGGAAGATTTTTCGTTTCCTACTGATGGAGAAGTATAATGTGGATCTAAGCACAGCACAATAATTAGGCTAAAAATAGAGTAAATTTCACATTTTCAAGCAACCTTTTCTAAATCTTTTGGGGACATCATTTATCTCTTCAATTTTACTCTCAAGAACCAAGTAAATCAAGGTCAAAATCAAGCTAATTCAATCCAAATCTACAATTTAAATCAAGTAATTAAAAAAACCTGCTAAGTAGGGTCCTTTTCCGGTCAAATAGGCTTAATTTAATCTAAATCCACAAGCCAAATCAATTAGTCATAAAAGTATCACAAAACTGGATGAAAATTTCTAAGAGAATTCTAGATCATGGATAAATGTTTCCTTTTTTTCATTTCTTTTAAGCCATTGTATGATATAAAAACCTCTTTCTCATTTAATAGTTTCAAAGTAATTTTATCTATTTTTTTTCATATAGCACTCTGGTAATGAATTTTTAAACCCCTACCATTTAGAATACAACTAATTTTTTTTACCAAAATTAGATTTATAAATTTTAAAATCGGTAGCAGTGAACCATTTCCCTTTTTCGAGATCTTGTATTTTAGTGAATTCAAATCAATTGTACAACTTCTTGAGGAGAGAGTCCATTTTTATTAATAAAGAGAAAAATTTTATTAAGAAGAAGAAAAATCGTGCTGAAATTTTATCAAGATATGATGATTTAGCTTGCTGATTAGGCTTAAAAATACCCTGCCCAAGGAGCCTGAAACTTTTTGAAATTTATTTGATTTTGACCTTAAATTTTCTCTATTTTGAGTTACAATTTGACGGATTTTGCAGGAAAGAGAGGTTTGCTAGATTCTGGCTTTAATTAGCTTGAAGTTTTTTGTGATTTATTGTGGTGTGCTTGTATCTGCATTAGACATCTACTTCCCCAGTCAGGACTCACTCCCGTTGTTTTTTTTTGTACGAGGTAATGTAAATCAAACTGAGATTTTCGTATCAGGTGATGAAGAGCCTATCTAAATTTTTGTAAATACAACATGATGGATGATTCACAAACAAGATATGCGGATCGTAGTCATTCAATATAGCTGCTCGCCGATAAGCCGAATTGATCATGGACATTTTAAAGGATTTTTGGTAGGAGAGATTGAGACATTTCAGTTCGCTCACCAACATGTTGCAAACAGCTGTGCGGTATGCTCGAGTTTTGTATAAGTACCCGAAAATTAAATATAAAATTAAATCTTGGAAATTTGCCTAAGTACCACCATTTTTCATGAAATTCATGTACTTTAAATGGGACCTGATGCATCGTTCGCGTCCTTTTTCGTGGGTCTTGAAAAAAAAAATGGATTCGAATTGATCAACATTCTTATATAATGATTGCAAAAGAATAAATTTTTATCCGTTGATGTACAATGTTTTCGGGGAAGACTATCGTAGTATAATTTAAAGAGCGGATGAATTATTTTCACTGGCACAAAATGTTTCTCTGACCAAATGTAGCCTAATATCATTAGAGATGAAATAAAATTGGCATGTTTTAGATTGATATATATATAACTTTATCGTAATCGTCGAAATAGACACATTTCTTCATCGAAAAGGTCGTGACTATTGTTAATATTTTTGTTTTTAATTTTTGTTGATCGCGATACACTTGTTTACCTGATTGGGACACAAACATCCCAATTACCCCAAAGAGTTGGTAATTACTGATGAATGTACGGTGTCTGTGTATGAATGACACATGAACCTGGAGAGGAAGTTCCAGCTGAGGTGTCGGGGGAAGAGCTGCTGAAGAGAGCTCCGAGTGCAACAGGTGTTTCTTAGCACTTTAAGGTGCTAATACACCACGACTGTATAAGTTAAGTGCCTTCTTTAAGGCTACTTATATATTGAAAGTTTTAAATTTAGTTCCCCCCATAAATAAGAAAATAAATTTTTCTACTTGAGATACACAGAGTGCTAGTCAACCACCCCTCCCTAGCCTTTTCTCCGATAGAGGGGAGAGGTCAGGAAGTGTCGGTTTTGGACAAAGGCGCACACTACAACAACGCAGGTGTAGGTACTTGATAGGAACACTACAGGTAGGTTCATTGTGTTTAAGGTTTAATTTGTAATTTCCCCTCCAGTAGATGGGGAATGAGAGAGTTAGCTCACCTCAATTAAGTCGGCAATTTCCCTTAAAAGTACAGGAGAAAACTAAAATAACTATTTCCTGCTATTTTTTATTGACGGTATGAGAAAACATTAAGAAATGCAAAAGCCAAAATCAAGTAAATTTTGCGATTTCAAACAACTTTTTCATGTTTTCTAGAAACGTTAATTTATTAAGTGAGCAATCAAAATTAATCAAATTAATCCAAAATCGTGTAAATTTAAGTTAAATTAATTAGAATTTATAGATGCTAAGAGAATTCTGTATAATGCAGGAAAAATCATACAATTTATACTTTTCAGAGACTAGGAGAAAAATCTCATTCACGTTTGACAAAATTATTTTTTATTCGATTAAACAACTTAACTAAACATCTAAAAATGTCTATAAAATTATAGAAACATTCTGTTGTTTCCATAAAATCATTTACATCCTCCAATTATAAATTAAAAAAATTAAATCCCCCATTTATTATTCTAAAAAATGTATATATCTTCAGTAATAATTTCTTTCAAATAATCATAAATTAGATTTCTTTGACTAATTATAACAACATTACAAATTGTCCCTGCTTCAACAGCTTTGTTAAATTCTACACTAATTTTTATGTGTTTTATTTTTAACAACAGTTGTTTTTCTATTCAAGCAATCAATAACATATAATGGTCTTCACCCTCAAAATGAATAATAATTAATATCGTCTTGAGAGTTTACAGTCGGTTTATAATAAAGTTCATTATTTCTATATAGAGTTTCTAGTTTTGATTTTGAATGTCTAAAATCATTATAGGCAAGAAAAATTTTATCACAAAGGCCATTTTCGATATCTGGTTTCAAATTTTCTTTTGGAAAAATTTCATTTCTTCTGTTTTTAACATAAATATTTCTGACATTAGAGTGATCAAACATAGAAGCGCGTACATACTTTTCAACACGATTTTTTCTATTAGTTTGAAAATCTACAATTACAAAATCAGGCTTGTCAAATTGTAAATTATTAAAATGATCCTTTATATCAAAGTTAAAAACAGTTCTTTCAGCAGGAACTTCTTTCTCTAAAAATTGCCAATAATTAAAAACTAATAGATATTTTAGGATGTTTGTATATTTTATCTTTAATTGAAACTGCAGTGTTATATTCATATTCAAGAATAGGCCACATAATTGATCATTTTTGAATAACAGTTCTACCTGGATCGGCATAACTTTTGTGAACTGACCCATCTGCATTCTTTGTTTCATAAACATAAATAATTGTTATCAGATGGATTACGAAGAAATAGTAATTTTATAACCACCTTTCCAACAAATTCCATTGTTATCACGAATAAAGCCTAACAGATATCTCAGTGGATAGGTTATTTAATTTGTTTTATCACTATGAACATATTTTATTCGATATTTACTATTAACACCAGAAAATTCTAAATAATTTTGTTCACTTGGGGATCTTAACAAATTATTCATAATTGTTTAAGTTATACCTGGATTATCAACAGCCTCAATAATATGCCCATGTTTTGAGATTTCTACTATAGAAAACTGGAAACATCAATATTATATAATTTTGCATATTTTGCCTCATCTCCTTCTTTATCTCTCTTTAGTAACCTAAATGGCTCAAAAACATAAGCATCATTTGCGAAAGAAGATATATCCCCTACAGGAATATCAAATTCAATTATATTACTGTAAACATTATAATTCCCCCTTGTTTGATCAGCAGGGGGAAAGGTTTGCCTCTCGAATCTCTCAATACTTTTATAACTTATTTAGAAGAAAAAAAATATATATATATAAACCAAATATTCAAAGGCTGTTTTTCGAGTTAAATTAATCATTAGAAATATAAATAAATAAAAAGAATCATGAAATAGAATATGAAAAAATAAGAAGAATTATTTGCCTTTAATAAACGAATTACGAAATATTGGTAAAAAAAAAAAAAAAAAAAAAAGTAGAACAAGTAGTAAAGAAAAAATTTATTAACAACACTAGTTCCAGTTGCAGTAAAAAAATCTAGATTATCCACCAACACCAGAAGAAACATCATTTGAAAGAGAACAATTTTCAGAACATAAATCTCCTAATTTGGAAGAGCAAATGGGAATTATATTATACGGTTGAAATATTATAATATACAACTTGCGAAAGAAATTTCTGAAAGAATTCATGTTATTAATGCACAATATGAATTACATGGAGATGGGCAAAATTTTTGCATTGGTGATACACGAGTAAAGATACGTGATGATAAAATATTTGTTAAAATCGAAAATATCAATTAACAGAAGGTCTTTCCACTTTTTTTTTTAACAAAAAACAAACCCAAAGATCTTGAGGATAAATTCACTGGTGATGACTATGGAAATTACACTGAAATGGTTTTATTAACAAGTAAACGCAAATAGAAGTTGGAAATACATGAATATAATTAAACCAATTTATGATCAAAATATTAAACCATGTTTACGATCAGTACCAAAAATGCTTGAAAGAATTATTTCTCCATGAACTCCTAGATCTGGAGAAGGTATAAAGAATACAGCAATTTGCCAAAAGAACATATTTAGATGAATGATGTTAGAAACTTAATTGACAGATTATTATTTATACATGGTGAAGAAAATGCTGGTAATAACAATTAATACAATGAAAAGTGAGCATAATGAATATGTTGAACAATAAAATTTATGATTTTGTTATTAATAATCCAAAAGGTATTCCAGATCTTATAAGAGTTTTAAATGTAATTCCTCATTCTTTTTGGAATTCTGGACATCAAGGCAAAGGAATAATAAATTGGGCATTAAACAATTTAAATTTGCGTGAAATGCATTTTCCAGGCTAAAATTATTGTGGACCAATTGCAATATTAAATGAAAGACTAGAAAGAGGTGACAAAGGAATAAATAAATTAGATGAAGCTTGCAAACAACATGACATTGCTTACAGAGACCATAAAGATTTAGAATCTAGACATGAAGCTGACAAAATTTTACAAAAAGAAGCAAAAGAAATTTTGTTAGATAAAGATACTCCAATCAGTGAAAGAATTGCTTCTGCAGTTGTTGCTTCAACTATGTTTACAAAAATAAAATTAGGATGGGGCATTAAAATGTATTAAATTATTGATATTTTTTAAACTTATAAATGAAAATAACTCATATAAATTTTGATATGCCCATTAATCAATTAAGAGATTTGGGTATATACAATTGTTTTAACAAAAGATTGGCTTGAGAAAAAAATAAAAAGCTGAAAGAAGGCAAAGATTAAAATTAACTTTGTCAATACCAACAATATAATAATACTAAAAGAAAAATTTCGAAGGGATTTACATAATGGAGGTTTTTTACCATTTTTAATTCCAGTTTTAGCTGAACTTGGAGCTTTAGCTGTAGGAGCTAGTGCAATTTACAATTCTGTTGAACAAATGAGAAAAAATAAAAAAGAATTAGAAGAACAATAGAGACATAACTTAGCAATAGACAATAAATAAGGAAGTGGTTTAGTTGCAAAAAGGGGCAGACCAAAAAAAAAAACTAAATATATCACCATTATCTAATTTTGATATTCAAAAATATGTAAAAATACTAAATATTAAGAATTTCAGAAATTATTATATTACTGATGAATTACCTAATAGAATGCACAAAAATGAATGTGCTGCAGCAAATTTTGACATTTCAACAAATCCGGGTACTCATAGGGTTTGCTTTTTTAAATAAAATAATTATGTTTTCTATTTTGATTAAATTGGAGTCAATATTCCTACTTATTTTACTAATTACTTTAAAAAATAGAAATGTTTATTACAATTATAATAGAATTCAAAATTTTAAATCAGTTATATGTGGACATTTATGTTTAACTGTGTTACATCTTTTTCGAGAGGATTTAAGTTTAAAGATATAATTTCTTTGTAAATAAATTACAGATATATTTGGGAAACCATTAATCAAATGTTTAATAAAAAAAATTAAGAGTTAGATAGTGGTGCAATTAATACAAAGAATTAAAAACCTATGTATATTCAAAATCCAATATTATTGTTCCTGCTTTACAAGATCAACTTCGTTAAGATTATGTTTATACAACAGATTATGTTTCTCTTCAAAATCGTAGAATTAACAATATGGCTGATCCTATAGATGGAAAAGATGCAGTCAATAAAAATTTTTTTGATAAACAAATAACTGATAAATTGCAAAATCTATACCAATCAGTTTTGAATCTTTGTGAGACACCTGTTAACTCGAAAGTTGAAAAATGTAAAGAAGGAGAATCACATATATTTTATTTACCTGCAAAGTGGAATAACCAGAAAATATTTTCACATATATAATAATCAAATCTTCTTTCTTTTTTGATGGATGGCACTGTTTATGAAATAATTTTGCTAATATCAATTTAACTGTTGATGTTGTAACTGTTATTTATAATTTAAAAAAAAGTGACTATAGTAAGCCTTTTGGTGCTGACAGAGGTGATATTTTATCTTTTAAAATCAGAAGAAATTAAATAGTTAGTTATGATGATGGATTGATGACCATAATAGGACTGTTCGTAACTAATAAAGATTGAAAATTTTTTAAAAATTAAATGGCGAATACTTGGTGTTTGAAGTGTAAAAAGACCACCAATAAAATAATAATATGAAAAGTGAAAATACTAAAAATGGATGTTTAGTTCAGAAAAGTAACTGTTCAATACGTAATTATAATAAATCAGCATTTCGAAAAATATTTGCCCAATGTAAGAGAACGCATAATAAATTAATTATATAAACAAGCAAGAAGAAATGTTCCAAGAAGAAAAGTAATTTACGGAATAGATTATTTATGGCAAATTGATCTTGTTGAGATGAATACTGCACATTTGAAATGAATATGACATATTGATAATTAATAGAAATATATTATGACAATTATTGATGTATTTTCAAAATATGCTTTAGCTATACCAATTAAAGGTAAAACAGCAAAATATGTAGCAAATGGCTTAGAATCTATATTAATAAAAAGAAAACCAAATAATTTACAAAGCGATATTGGCTTAAATTTTATAATAAAATATTTAAAGAACTTATGCAAACAAATATTATTAATCATTGTTATACATTTAGTGATTTAAAGGCCACTGTTGTAGAACGATTTAATAATACAATGAAGAATAAAATGTGGAAGAAATTTGCTTTGAATGGCAATTATAAATGGGTAAATATATTATATGATTTAGTTAAAGAATACAACAATACAAAACATAGTACTATTGGCATGAAACCAATTGAAGTTAATAGCAAAAATGGAAAAAAAATTAAGACAATATTTTGTGAATATGTTTACAAAACCGAAATACAAAGTCGGCGATATTGTGCACATGAGTAAAAATAAACGAAACTTTGAAAAAGGTTATACTGCTAATTGAACAACAGAATTGTTTACTATTTTTGAGGTTTTAAATTACAATGTGCCAACTTACAAACTAAAAGATATCACAGGGGAAGAAATAAAGGGTAATTTTTATGAATACGAAATTATGAAAACTGACTATCTAAACGAATATTTGGTTGAAAAAGTCTTAACAACAAAAGGTGATAAAATTTATGTAAAATGGTTAGGTTTTGATAACTCTCATAACTCTTGGATTAATAAAACAGGTGTTTTGTGAATTGTACATAATATATGAAACAAAAGCAAAATGAATTACATGAAATTATATTTTTTGTATAGTTATGAGTAACTGGATTTTTACTATCCTTCCAATTTAATAATTATTTTGTTTCTTTCCAAGATGTTGTACTGCTCGTGTTACCGGATTCCAATCTGTATAATAAATCTTAACATGATACTTTTAAATTGTTTTCAACAATAAAGTCGTCTAATACTTAAAATAGCAACATTTTTGAACAAATCTGTTTAAATTTCTCATAAGACATATCACCACCAACAAAATCATTGTGAATGTGCTTTAAATTACTATAATTGTGTCTAAATGTACACAGAAAATTTGTATTATCTCTTACTAATTTCTTAGGTATTTTTAAAAAAGTTTGTGCTAAATAAAATACATCTATATTTTCATGCCTATTGTAGTATTCTCACCCAATCTGAATTTTTTGAAACATGTTGGGCTGAATTAAAATTGTGGCTACTGACTGACTAAACCCTTGGTACTAAATTGCACTTTTGGAGAAAGATGTTTCACAATTTTTGTAGATATAGGAAATAAAATTATCCAGAAATAGCTCCTGTCCCTCCCCCTTTTTTCTCTTCTGAAAATTTTCGAAAATTCTTGATTGTCCAATGCAGACAATTCAGTGAAAATATTAATTTCGGTATTTTAGTTATGTACGAAGGGTAACATAACTCTGTCCAACATTGTAGATGCAAGAAACAATATTGTACCCTACATTAAGGGATAAATGAGTATATAACTGTATAATAACAGAGAACTGATATAATGCAAAGAGAGGGAATAACTAAAATGGATTTGAATTTATTTACCAGAAACCATTTACTTTATTGACATTAATTATGTATAAAGGAGATGAAGTCATATTGGAAATAAACCTCTCGAGTCATTGCCAGTGTTAGGAATTTAAATATAAATGATAGAACATAATTATTTATTCGTGGCTCAGGAACATGTGAACTTTACTTTCCAGAAATTCAGCTAGGCTATTTGTCGGTGTTTTGTTGGACTCATTACTAATACGCAACCTGCTATAAATTACACACCAGAGGTAGCATGCTTGTTATACTATATTTAATCATTTATTCGGTAACTCCTCAATTTATCATCTCCAATTCGATTGAATTCCATTTCGAACGAGTTACATTTCGATCAAATTGTGAGAGAGCGATTCTGTAACTTTTTTCAAGTCTATCGAAATGGTACAACAAATTTCGATCGCTTTCGCTGATGACGATGTGGCAACATCGGCTGTGTCCTAATTCGCCTGGAATACATACTTGTTCTTACCTGTGCCGCCATTTTGAGAAGCAAACTGTGTGTTACAATTGATCCGACATAATTATTTTATTTTAAGTTTTACAGGGAAACATGACTACTTTGTAAACATAAAATTTTTAACTTAGTGAATAATTATCACAAGGTTCACTTTAAAAAAGGTCTAAACAACAAATTCGTATTAGGACTATGTTCCTAACCTAAAGAAGCTAAGATAAATAAGCAATTAAAATTGCACTGACGTGCAATAATGCAAGAAAATATATGTTAATGTAAATCAAATTGAAATATTATTTAATAATTCATAAAATCCCTTATAAATTTTGGGCAAAATATTAACAAATTCTTATTCGGAATACATACACGTTAAAAGTGGTTAGCTGGCTAATAACTGTTACCAAACGCCAACACGACAGAGTGTTCTAATTCATCAAGTATGGTACCAAGGGTAGCTCAAGGATGCAAGTATGTACCTGAATTTGGAAACGACGTCAGATGGCCATTGGAGAAAATGAAAGTGCATTATCTTGGCAACCAGTTGCCAATCAGAATTTAGATTCTTTACCACTTATGTTTGTATTTACACTGATATTTATTTATATTTTAAGTGTTAAGGTTAGTAGTACCTTTTTAGAACAGAGAGTGAGCATGCATTTTATGCTTAACATTTAAAAAATGGGAATTAGCAAAAAACATTGCTTACAGTGTGTGCGTTTATTTTGATACCTAATCTGTAACTACCCCTTAATTTAAATATTAATCTGAAAGCACAGTCGCTATATATATATATATATATATATATATATATATATATATATATATATATATATATATATATATATATATATATAGCGACTGTGCTTCAGATTAATATTCACACACACACACACACACACACACAGAGAGAGAGTATATAATTTAATGTTATTTGAACTGAACAGCGAAATATTAATAATGGTACGATTTCGTACGCATATTTTGAAGTGGCTGTTTCCGAATACTGGCCTAAGGGTAAGAGATCCATAGAAAGTGCATTCTAGTGGATGCGGCAATATTTTGTCTGTTTCCGAATTCACACTAGGGATGCCCATGCATCTCTTCACGTGTCCACTACCAAGGGATGCGACACTCGCATCCACTGTCGGTATCCACACATCCCTTAGCTACGGAATTCGTTCATTTGTTTAAGCTTCTTACACAATAGAAAACTTTAGCATTTGACTTTACATTTCCTTTCCTTTGACGACAATCGAACATCGGTTCTGCGAGCTTCGTAAAAATGTGTATCGTGTTATGAAAATAATTATATTATCCAGGAATACATTTTACACGCCTTTTTTTTAATAGGCTTAAAATTTACATTAAACGATTATTAAAAAAAAAAAAAAAAATTTGTAATGTTTATTTTATTTAAAAATGTGTACTCATATATTTCCTCTTCACATTATATATTTATTAGTCATTTATTTTATCTAAGATGAGCTTTGTTTAATATACCGATATTAAAATCGCCCTACAATAAAATAACGCACTTTCCACATAATATATGTGAGATTCTCGGCAAAATGGCTGCTTGATTTTGACTTAAAATTTCAACTTTTCGAAATCATAAAGTCAAGAGTGCTTGACTTTACCTTTAACAGTTCCATTGTGTCAAGATCCATAAGAAAGAACATGCCAGAAAGCAAATGTTAAAGTTTTCAATTGTGTAAGGGCCTTTACACCGATTTCACTCATGTGGGGTGGTGTGGATGTGTATTTGCTATTAGTTGTTGATTAAAATGGATGAAAACTTTTTTTTTTTTTTTTTTTTCCCTCTTCTAACAGTGTATAAATAGGACTTATACATAATTGCACAAAATAAAATGCTGTTTAAAATACTGACCACTTGAGCTATGAACTTTATTATACACATTAATCTTTTCAACAAATGCATTTGTAATTTAGATATGCTCATCAAAAATAAAATGTCCTATTTATAAGAAATCTCTATTTCTATTTGCAGCCATCGCCAAGCAGAAATTATAAAACCTCAAATCTAACAAAAGATTCGTCTGCAGTAAATTTTTGACATTTCGCCATGATCCTATAGATAACACAAATAAAGCTACAGCTTCAAAGCAGTAAAAAGTGTGGCACAGCTAGGGCTACCTAAGCACACTCTTGCTGTAGAGGAATTAGGATGTTATCCATCCCTTCAATGCAGCCATTTACAGAGTGGATGCGTGTACGAAGTCACATAGAGATACCAAATATGGTAAAACAATATGGGAAACTGAGGAGTTTTAACATTGTCAACATGCGAGACACGATACAACAGCCCTCCTAGCAGCTTGTGCTGCCGAATACCTGGGAAACTCAAATTTACATGGATCGGCATTCGCGATTTAAGTGCAGTTGTCGTCTCGTGGTATTAAAACGTGTTGTTTTGACGAATGTAATATAATAATTGCTTATTCATATTACTATGCCGTATTAAAAAATGCACTTAAAGCATAAACATTGTTACTTGAAACAAGGACCATCAGTTGTAACAGAATCATGTTACTGGGCACAGACTTAGATGTTACAAAAGACAAATGTTAATCAATTATAAGTAAGAGAATATAATACTAAACAGTATTTCATTTGTCAGAAACATAACCGACTGCATTTATTCAATAAATTCTTAAGATTGGAGCTGTCACCAAGCTTATTTTACTGCCAAAAATCGGGAATGAAAATAACAAAATATTTTTTTGGACAGAAAAATCTCCACAACTTATGTTTTTTTTTTTATTAACGAAAGATTAATTAAAAATAGCTTTACAACAGTTAATGATTCAACACTGTGGCTTTTATTAGCACTATAAGCAGTAAAACCTTTTAGATATTCAAGATTAACCTAGCAACAAAATGAGTTGCGTAAATATTAACTTACTGTTTTTTGAAGTTTTTATAATTAAATTAGCAACAAAATAAATAGTTCACAAATTTATATTCCTAACAGATATGGTTTTTATTCTGCTTTCTTCTTTTGTAGAAGGTATATTTTGGTTGGAAATACATTTTCAACAGAGAAACATTTTGGGGAAATAAATTTTTACTTTATAAAAATGTATACTCAATTCTTGTTTAAGTTTTAATTTCCTGAATTTACCACCAAAATAAATAAACACATATCCAGCACGTTGCATTTTATTTCAAAGTGGGTATTCGTGTCTACAGAATCTCGTCAGAAGGCGGCGGTCCATCCGTCGATCTGTTGAAAATTAAAGTTTGACACATAAAAAACGTTGCCCTGCGATTGGTCGAAGATCACGTGACTGCCTGGCGGGTGCGATGGATGGTTGAGTCCACCTTTACACATATAAATCACCTTTGTCGTGCAGTTATGCCACAATTACACTGCCTCAAGTAAAACACAGGCAGCTATGGTCAACCCACTAGCAGCTATGCTTCAACAATAAGTAACAAACATTTTAAACCCCTGTCACTTCTTCATAATCTGATTGAACCAGTTATGAAATTTTGGGGGCTGTAACCAAAAATTATACACAAAGGACTTTTTGTAGCTTGTTAATATCTAGTGCCTGTTCATCAACAAAACAAAGTACCTTTGTAGTAAAGAGCAACTCGAGATTGGGGGAAATTTTAATCGAAATGGATGTACTGTCAAATTTGTAACCGTGCTAAAGGGACAGTTAAGTACAGAAGGGGCAAGAGTATTATAATCGTTTCAAAACCACGTGTGCTCTTACTTTTCTCCGCAGTTGCCCTCTGTTATAGGCCATTCACGATAAAGTGAGCACTTTTGAAGCCCTAGTTACTTTTTTCTTTCAACCAATTTATATCCTTCCAACACTTGTTAATGTAGACCCTGCCATGTGAGTAATAAACACAGTATATACATTCACCGTACCCAAAAGCAAAAATCCGAGGCCACAATGAAATGTTTTATTGGTTATTATGTCTGATGAAACAGCATAAAATGTGCTCACTTTACCGTGAACAGCCTATACTTTAATTTACTCAGAAGCACGTGCGGATCGTGCCGGACAATGCCGCTGCTCGGCGGGTTTTCTCGGTAATCTCCCGTTTCCCACTGCCCTTCCGTTCCGGCGCTGTTTCGTACTCGCCTCGCTTCACCCTCATCGGCTCTCAGGACCTCTATGTTTAGGAGCCACAAGAATCTCTTCACTCCCCTCCACTCTCCACTGAGTCTAGCCACAGAGTAGGTAAATACACAGACACGGAACGGCATGGCGGTTCCTTTGATGTGGACGTAGCCACTCTCTGATTGGCTGAGCGAAGCTCTAGGAATGGGCCTCGTGTCAGATTGCTAACCGCGTGCTGCCCGATTCGCTGGACTGCCGCCTGGCGAGTAGATTGCCACTGAGGCCCTGTTTTACCAACAGCCTACCCGATCCGAGATCGAATGAGCCTAGTACCGAACCAGGATCCAGTTTGATCTTGGTTCCAATGTAAAAGTGTTGCAGCAGCGAAATTTCATGATTCGGGATCTCCGATTCGTTGACCTTGGTTACAAAGTGAGAGATCGACATTAAGAACGAGACAAATTTTACTATTGGTTCGTAATATATGAAGTCATGGAAGCAGGCGTATTTTTCACTATAGATTAACTAGATATGCGATGTTTTTTTTTTATCTGTTTTAAGTGAATTATTGTTGTACGGATTCTAATAAATAATATTCAAGTGCGTATAAATTGTTTTAATTTCCCAAGAAAATAATTGAACATAGTTATATCTGTTGGCGTATTTGCAAACATTTTGTTAATGGTGTAACAGTTTTCTGTCGGTCTTAGAACCGATCTCGGATCGAGTTTCGAACCAAGATGGTGCAACCGGGCATGAGTGGTTGATTTGCGAACAGCGTTCCAATATTTTGCTGGCTATTGATGCCATTTCGGTGGCGTATGCGGCTAGGATTCTGTGTATTTTCAAGTTCTCTGTGACCTAACCATGGTATTAATAACAATGGATTAAGGACTCAGGCGGTTAATAAGAGGATCGCCCCAGTCTTTCCTGCAATGTGGATGGGAAACCGCTTGTTTAAAACCACTCTGATGTAACCGACCGGGATCATACCTAAAACGTCGCGTAGACCCCGTTCCTTAAAGAAAAATGTGTATACGGCTTTTGAGGTTCATAGGTTGAATAATTGGGTCAGTGACGCGTGACCTTGGTCACATACTAATGTTAAATTTGAATACTTATAAACTTCTAATCTTGTGAACTATTGCCCGACATCGTTTTTACACGGTCGAAATGTTATATAGAGTTAGTACACTGTTGAAAAAATTACTGGTAATTCAGAAAATGCAAAAAATATGACTAGTTATGAGTTTTTACAAGCTTTTATTTAACTTCACTTGTTTGTATGTACGGTATGTCTGTCTCACCGAAACACTAGCAAGCACGATGTGTTCGGTGGACAAGTTGTCGATTACTGGTGGCGTGTATAGTTTCAGTGCCGGGGAAGTCCTCATTTACACATGGTTGTGTGGGTAAAAGACCGTACAAACTTTGAAACACAAGAAGGAATTCAAATGATTGACCGTGTGTGCATGTGTGTATGTGAAATACCATTTGAAGATTGTGATCTGCGTGAGCTCGTATTGAAATGTCAAATGCGACATACACACACGTGTAAGATGAATAATGAATATTTAGCATGCCGGTTCAACTTCCCGCGAAAAGAGCGCTTGATCGCAAGCCATACGGACGAGTCTGGGAATTTATAAACAGTCTACCTATATAATAAAAAAAATAGCCGAGACCAAAAAGTGAAAAATAAATTAACCCTAAAAAAACCTTTTAAAACCAAACTGTTGATTATAAAACAACTAAAAAAATAGAAATTATTATAGGAGTAGTTACAGAATTTATAGAACTTGTAAGACGTGGTCTAACAGCCATAATATAATTTACTACAAATTAATATATTTGTATGAATTTATATTTAGTATATAAAAGATTGGCGCGAGTAGCCTAACACATGATATGTGCTTACTACGCTGTTCGACCACGTCTTACAAGTTCTACATATTCTGTAACTATACCTATAATTATTTTTTTTTTAGTTTTATTTATAAATTAAATCACCGTTTTAAAAGGTTTTGTGCAATAAACTTTATACAACTACACATACGCGGATAAATTCACTCTTTCGTGTCGAGAGATTGATCTCGCGTTCTTCGTTTACATTTATATTCTGAGTGTGTACTGTTGTTTACTCTCCGCAAATGATCGTTCCACCGCGGTTAACGAGTTTGTGTTTAGTTTACTTAGCGCATACGTGTTGAGTAATGCAAATTTGCAAGTAATTTATGAAGTTTATTTAACAGTTGTCACATTTTCCGCTCCAGTTATTTGGAGAGTCCCCTCGAAAAACATAGTACAGAAAAAAAACAAAATAATTGCAAAAGAAAATGTTTGTTTTTATACAGAATTGTACAGACCTTACACCATTTTATTTAGTAAGGGTATTGACAATATTCAAAGGTACACCTAAGACTAATTTATAATCATTATATTACTGTACACTTGCATGCAGTTACCAAAAATACGCAATAATGGAACAAAGTTTGGGTGAACAGTGCAGTTGGGTATTGCCCATAAGATAAAAGTTATAAATTGGGTACGTAATAACGTGGCATGGCTACATTTTGTTTCATAAATAGAGATATATAATATATAATCTTCCCGCTCATTTCCAAATGCTGATTTCATAGACACTAATTGAATACGTCATCATTTAGCAGGTTTTTATAAATTATGGTAAAATTGCTCACCTCATTCCTTTTCAAATGTTTTATTTTATTTATAGTAAGACTGTATCCAAAGTTCTGTTTTAGTACGATAGTAATTTAACATGTAGTAGTGTTCAGTACAGATGCTATTAAGTCACTTGTTCAGAAGTGGTTGCGATTTGGTAATTAACGATTTTAGTAAGTATCGTTCCATAGTAAAATATCAAATGCATCATTATTTTACTTGACTAATTCAGGTCACGTTACCTCTTAGAATACTATGTCAATGGCTATGGAGAATACCGCAATTAAATTTTGTAGAACTATTAAGCTCGATTATTACTTTGACCAGCACACATGGTGTGTTCATATAGTACATGCATGCATTGGTACATAACTTCCTACTTAGGATATCCATTTTCTTGGCTAGTGTAGATAATCCATGGAGGAAGCAGCAACATCGACTGCAAAATGCCTACAGCTTTCAACACAATGCCTTTACCAAATATGAAAATTTACCATCGCCTCTGATATCATGCTACTTCAGTGACATTTTAAAGATTATAGATGAGATATATAATTTAAATACTACACAAATTATAAATAAGGTCTACTGTATTAAGGAAAGTATTTCAGAACATAACTAGAAGACAATCTTTAAACATTTTAATCAATCATTTCCCACCATACTAATGACATTTATGCAGTACAGTTGGCGCTAGGATAAAAATCCAATTGGTCAAAATATTTTATAGTATTTACCAACATATGTACTCAAGCCATTCAGCTTATTTACTTCACCTCTCAAGCTTTGCATGCATTAAGTACACTTAATTTTGTAATTCACTTTTAAAAATGAAGCTTATATCCAAATACTTATAACATTAGATCATCATGAACAAGTCACTTCTAATAACCAGCCTGAATTTTACCACAGATCTTCATATGCTTCATTGCAAGAAGACTAGAAAATATGTTACACAATTCAAAAGCAGCTGACCTGAAAATAACTTTGACGCTGTCGGGTGAGACACGAGACGAACAACGACAAAAATACTTACTGGCAGTATGGGTGCCAATGGTTCTTCACAATCACTAAACTATTGAGACTCAGGGTTCTCAGGGATATTGTATGTTCTGTGCGCCCGTCTCACCCGTGCGTACTTACAAACATGATAGCAAAACTAAACTTTAAAAATAAAATCACTGAAATAAACAAATTATAAACATAAGTGGCTAGGACACTGTCACTACTGAATGAAAAAGATTGAGTTCACTGTAGACTTGTTTTTATTGATATTGTTCATACACATCAACGTGCCAATGAAATGATTATCTCGGTCACGACTAGCCAATTCTGCTTGGGTGCTCTCCAGCCCATAATTAACCTAGTGCACGCCTAAATGGACGATCTCAATGAGGTGCGTGAAAGCACAACCTTCACAAGGGAAGAGGGCCGACAGCCACTACGGTGAACTGACGGTTTTTCCCTGCAGACAGGACATGGTGAATTACAAATGAAAACCCTTAACACACATTAATATGCGTGATTACTCGGCATCACTAACGCAAACTCGTCGGGGCACGCCCTCCAGCACGTGGTTAGTGTGGTGATGGCCTATACACAGAGCCGGCTAGGACAGGAATAATTGCACCGTACACTAATTACACAATTACATAGACCCTTGAATGAGACATGAAAAAAATGGGACACGAGATGAATATTCACAATAAACACTCATGTGTGAAAACAAGCTTAGGTGGCGTGAACTCCACTGGATGAAGTTCGTAGTGGACCACGTGGTGCAGGTGAGAGTGCAATATTTCTGCGTGGAAACGGCAAACTAAATTCAGAAAAATATTCGTGTTGAGCAAGTGATTCTCTTACGATTAGCATTGTTTACAGGCTTACAACATGCCTGATGGCAGTGAAATCAAACATTATTGTGACAAGATGGTCAAGTACCAAAAGCATCAACTTACATGGAAAATACTTTGAACCCTGAATAAAACTGACATAGAACCCTGAAATAAATTATTGCACATGCAATGTTATATAAATATGCTTATAAAATGCAATGATGGTATATACAAAGACTTAGCTTCAGTCGGCCACGTGGTTATACGTGATGTTGCCGTAAAATAATCTAACACGAAAATTACCCTCAAGTACATACATAAAAGTAAAGCTCTTAAAATTGCATGTTGCAATTACGCAGAAGTTACACTGAAATGCCATAAACATAGGCAGATGTCACCTGATTCAAAATGTGTGGGTCGCATGACACCTATCCACATCTTTCTCCTCCTTTTCCTAAATTAAGTTAAAAATGCCACAAGGGCATAAAAAAATTAGTAAAGTGGCGGCATAATGATGGGGAAATTGTCTGGCAAAAACGTACGCAAGCAAAGATTAACCGGTAAATTAAATTGACTATTGGAACCTAAATCAGTGAACAAAAGTTGTAATACACACGTGACAGTTTCTTACCTCGCTAGCTCTCCCTGACAGACTGTCCAGATAGAAGAGTCGCACGGACCTACCATTGCGGCATACTGGGTTCACATAAGCGGTAGTTCTATGCATGCCGAGTGAAATATTTTATATTAAAAAAATGGCACAAATTAAATTTGATACTGTTTTACATTTCTATAATTTTGTTACAAATTTCAATATTATTTCAATGTATCTTTGTGATGGCATCCATGTCAGAATACTAGGTGTTCTTAATCTCGGTGCCGCAGGCACTTGGAATATTCATAACCAAACAATTAAATATAATTACAAGCACTTTAAAATATCTTAAGACATATTAAACACAGTAAAGACAATATAACACATTTTACCCTGAAATTAACATTTATAGGTAAGTTCAAATTATCGGCCTCTTTGTGCACGTGCGGAACACGTGACACGTGAGCGCCGTCATGGGCTCTAGCACTGCTGGCTGTAAGCTGGCGTCAACTTATCTTGGTCATGAATTTAAGGTGCTTTCTGTTAAAATTCATGGCACTTGTTACTATAATGCAATTTGCAAGTACTTTCTAAAATACTGTGATCACCGCAAACAAAACTATGTAAATAGGCAAACAGGTTAAAATAAATGTGTGCATATCACTATAAGTTACTTAGCTGCATTGCAGAATGTTGCAAAATAAGTCATTGAAGAACAGCTCATTTAAGTTAATACTATAGGTGTATGCACAAAGTTAAAATAATGAGTACTTCAGGGAGCAAATAAGAGGAATTGAAATTTTAAAAATCCTTTATTTATTAGTAAAAAATTTATAATAAATATTACTGAAATGTTACGATGACTCTCAGGAGTGAAATATTATTGTTTGAAAGTTTTGTACACAGTTGTGTAAACAAATGTGAGTTTGATGAGGAGGAGGAATGTTGCTACTACTTTTGATTGGTTTTGACGGTAACCCTCACTCGACAGCTGGTTCACACACTGCAATATATACACTGACTTACCAACTGTAGACAACCTGATGATTTTTCCAGTGCTGCATTTAAAGTGTCTGGTGTGTGGTGTCAGTACATGATGTTTAGCACACAGAATAAACTTTAAAGTACTTGCTGGAGAAGAATTATTCTTGCCACCGAAAGCTGTGCTCAATAGCTCTCCACTCATTCAAATTAAAATTACTTGCAAGCTCAGTATGTAAAGAAATTAAAATATTTGCACAGCAAAACAGTAATGATATGTAGACCTTAGGGTGTGTAAAGGGTTTCTTTAATAAATCATTGAAAATATTTTGTAGTAGTTGTAAACACGACCCAAATAACATACAATTTAGAATTCAATTGCGTAGTTTCCTAAATGGAAGCAATAACATTCCAAAGTATGAAAATACATTGGAAAAGTATATAAACAATACGGATATGTAAATAAACAAAATTAATATGCTGAAAACTGGGCAATTTTAAAAAATGGGGGCTTTTCAAAAAAAAATCTCAGAAAATGGTATAATTCCACTCTACTAATTACACAGAACACAAATTTACTAGGGGCATCAACATTTGACCAATAGAAACCCCAAAAACGATAGTGGGGATAACTATGAAGATAAGGGAAATTGTGGGGTAAAACAGGTGAAAAATATGTAAATAATGCAATATTTATTTAATGAAAATACATTAAATTGCAAAAAAAAAAAACAAAAAAACTGAACCATACATTAACTAAATAGACAAGATTACCAATACAAGCTACAAGTACAATAGTGGGGAGGGCTATGAAGATCAGGGAAATTGTGAGGGTAAAAAAAATACAAAGTATGTACATTTTCATTATAAATTTTTACCCCTCAATTACCCTCATGTTCATAGCCCTCCCCACTATCGTATTTCTAAATTATATTGGTAACATTATCACTTTAGGTACAGAGCCTAATTTTCACTTCAATCCTTTTGCAATTAATGATGTTTTCATGAAACAATATTACAGTAATTTTACAAATAGGCCTAGTACAGAAATATGTTAAATTGCAAAACACACATACATTATTTCTCAGTGCAAATAGACTATACATGACAATCATTTATGGGGAAACTTCCAGTTTCGCTGATGCATTATGCTTCGCGTTACCATCTAAAATAAATTGTTGGTGCGCCTTGAATCATTGTTTTGGGTATTTATTACCCTGCTGATGCTGGGATTCTGGCTCGGTGCAAGTGTTTAGCTAATATGAAAACATTGTATGAGCAATCACTGACACACATACCTATATAAACAACCTTTCTGAAGCAATCAATAAATTATATCCTTAGCGCAACTTGCTGAACTAAACACACACTTTAACAAGAGATTTCAGCCAGTTTAATAGACAAATGTGGAATTTGTAAACATCGTTTACTATTATTTTTCGAAGGTGTCGCTCTAGCAAAAACAAGCCTGCACCTTTCGGGTTAAGGGCTATCAAACTTCGCAAGGCCCTTCGGTGTAAAAGATTAGAAACAGCAGCTACAACACTCAAGTGACTTCATTGTTGGTCTTGTGGAAGCAAATTTGGATTGCGAAAATCTTCGTTTCTGAAAAGGTTGAAGCACACTATTCTCGTGTAGGTATAAACCACCAGTCCCTTTTTTCATCATTGCATCCGTCTGCTCTTACATTTCTGCACCCATTGCTTGCACCTAGGAAACAACAAAACAGTATTTATGTAAAATAAGGTTAGTGTGAAAGGAATTTGCACAAAAACAAGAATGGAAATTGTTATCCACTACAGCTCGTGTACTTACCGACTTGCATCCTTTGAAAATCTTAAAAAAGGACTTGCTGTTGTTCGCAACGTTGTAATTATTGCAGCCAAAAACTACACAAATTTTTCTGCCATAATAAAAAACCACTCAAGCTAAAAAATTGGAATTAAAACGTATCCAAAATACTCAAAACTACCCATTCAATACACAGCTTATTATCGTACGAACAGCACAAACCACTAGGGAAGGCTGGCATCGGTGTCTGGCATTTTTTTTGCTACTTTTCCATATTGTTTTTTCTACCATATTTGGAGATACGTGAGCAATGGAGAGATGCCTTATTTTCGGAAAGTGGCAGTGTAATATGCGTAGTGTTTCAGAAAAGTACTTTCTTTTTCAAACGTAGACTTTTTTTAACCTTCCTATGTCTTATGAATTAATATTTACCTATTTAATCATGTATACTCATATACGATTACAAATAAAAATTTAGAGTAAAGAATATTACTTATTATATTTAGCGCTACCTATACTCAGTAATGTAACTATTACTGATGTATATAAATTACTTGTTATTTGTGAAACAAATGTGTGTGAAAAATTGTAATATAATCGTATATATAGTGTTCCAGATCCATTAACATATTCTCTTAACAGAAATTTGTGAAAATGCAACCTCATACAAATTAAAATATTTAAATCGTATTTAAATACGGGCATTCTAACCCTCCGCCATGTTGAAAACGACTCACATTTTCATACGTAATGTCTGAAATCGATCTAAATGAAAGAAAACCCAGTAACAGAATTACATTTTTCATTTCGATCAAAATTAAAGTCGATTTCGATCGAAACGAGGTGAAAAATATTACAGTCATTTGAGCTAACATTATATGAAAGATATATCTAAAACACGTGTTTATTGTGACACGTAGTCCAATACTGCTCCGCGGTACACGTACTCAAGATCGTTAGTTTTATGATGAAATTATTTGATTGCACAACTAACACAAGCCAATTATAAACTAGTAAAACTTCCCATGTGAATTATAATATATACTTATTTATCATCTTCTTTGTTCAACACAAAATGCTATGAAAGTAACCTTTCTCACGTCATTCTAATGAAAAAAAAAAAAAAAAAAAAAAAAAAACAGTGTTTTAAGCTGCATTAAAGATGGCGGTTGGAATGTTCCATTGTAAAAACCTCATATCCCCTGCGTCTTCACTTATGTCACAACATTAACCTCCTGTATACCACGGTCATGAAGATAGGTCTGGCAATTGCTATCCTTTTGCCTTGATTTAACGTGTTCGCTTAATGAAGCTCATGGCGGCTTGCGAACTAATAGCATTGGTGCAGGCTGGCCCGCTTTTGACATTGCGTTATATCGGAGTTTCTGAGATTTTTGAATAATGCTAATAATGCCTTTTTATTTTCATATGTCCGTTCAGCATAAAGAATTGTGATGTATTTTGGTGCGTTTGAAGTTGGTTTTGTTTATGATACTGTTTTGCTGGCGCAGTATACTGAGTTCGTAAAAACATCTGTTATACATTTTTTCCTGCATTATGTTTATTGTTTCTGTTCATTGTAATGGAGGTAATGGTTCGACAAGTCCAAGTTTATTTTGTTCAGTAATATTGTACATCGGGCCTAGCAGAACAACATTATAGGACATGTCAATAAATATTGTATAAAAATATTTTGTAGTATATATAGACTACTGCCTTGTCATCACGTCTGCACATATGACAAAATGTGTTTTGAGGGTGTTTAACAACTGTTCAAAAGAAAACTCTTAGAAGCAGATATTTGATATATTTCTTAAAATTATTTAAGTTTATTGAGGTTATCGAGTCTGGTAGTATATTGTGTGTAATTTATTCCTTTCAACTCAATAGTTACTTCTATTATACAAATTTGTCGGGTGATAATATACTCTATAGGTACTTATTTATATTCCTTGTGGAGTAGTGAAGGAAATCCAAATTTTTTTAAGGTATTCGTTTTTGTTTGAGTTCAAAAATGCAGATTGATGTGAACGGTAATTGTAATTTTTGTAATAAAGGCCTGCAACTTTTATTATACCTATTTACTTTAGAGGTTATTGTAATGACTTCTTCTAGCTACAAATATTTTGTTAGCATAGTTGCAGATCCCTAAAATAATATACCATATGATAATAATGCATTGCTCAAGCCACAATACACTGGTTTAAGGTATTGGGGTTGTAATATTTCTACTAGTATGTGTGATGCATAACTATTTTATTTGGATGTATTATTATTATTTACCATATTTATGGTAGTGGCAATATTTACAAAATAGTAATTAAATTCATTAGCAATATAGTGGTCCCGATATAATTTTATTGTTGAAAATAACTGTATTTTTATATTTCCGCTATACTGAACCCGTAAAATTTTTCGTTTTTTTTTTTTTTTTTATTGTTCCAAATAATCCACTTAAAGAGCGAAGTGACAATCTGCAATACCACAAAATAATTTTGAGTTGAAATTGGTACAAGCAGTTGGGCTATGTGAAAAACACATCGTACCAGAAAATATTATGTCAATATGTATCTATTTAAAGATAGCAGCAGAGCAGTAATGGCCAAAGAAAAACCTGAAAACCAAAGTCAAGCTCCAGAAAACTGATGACATTCAAATCTGCACCAATTAGCTGGCCGAGTACAGCATAGTGTTTGTAAAGGGTGGGGGGGCATTATGTGCTTCATGTGTGCGATCGCTATGCTCTCTTCACTAGAGCTCGGGGAATCAGAGTGGTATATATTTGTATGTAAAAAGTTTCCAGGAGCAACATATATAAATTAATGTATGTACAGCAGAATTGAATGTAACATAATTTGTCACTGTTATGCAAAGAATGGGGCATGTACAAAACGTACCAATGCACAACAATAAAGCAAACCAAGTGATTCGCCATACAGTTAATTAGTAACGTATGGTTCAATAGAATAAATGTGCACATTTACACTGCACACTATTACAGGTTTCTAACAGATAGCTGACGAAGAAAGTATTCTCTGTCATTGGCTAATTCTACAGCTCTCATACGAGTCACATTTCACCTTACATGAGAAAAAACCTGTAATATAACAAATATATCAAAAATATCTGGCCAGGATTGCACCACCAAATTTATAAATGCATAGCTGATACACAACCTGTGAAGCTCTTGAACTTGTAGCCTCCATTCTATATTCACAAATATCAACATATTAACTGTTAATTCTTTGTACTGAAAACTGTTTTTCAGCTAATTGTTGCTCATTAGTCCACAACACATGGAAAATCACAAACAGGTAATTTCTTGCAGTAAAAAAAACTAACAATTTTCACAGCAGGGAACTGTGTAAACCTAGGAAATTTTGTAACTGCATACGCAGAATTTTTTTTGCTAAAGTTAATTAATTAATGAATTTATTTATTTACTATCAGATCTCTCCAGTGATCTTATGATGAGCAGGAGCTCTGAAATATAGCATTAGTCAAAAATGTTAAACACAAACATATACCTACACAAAATATTTGTAAATATTTACTATTGCTCTTTTTGGAATCTGAAGACTTTAGATAGTTTCAGAACGTGCCCACTGAATGATACAATATAACATAACAGCATGAAAATACAAAAAATAAATTTGTTCAAGGGAGGACGTCTTTAGACGATATTATAAATTATATAAAGTGTAACACACTGTGGTTAGTTTCGGGACTATGTTATCGATGTGAGTATTCCCATAAAGATGAGTGTCAATATGTAAGCCTAAAATATTGTAGGATGGCGTTCTTTAATCATAGTTTCTATATCTCATTAAAAAGTTATAATCCTGTTGTTTTTATGTGGAGAATTCCAATGAAACCATTCGATCCCTGTTTAAAGAAAGATTATTTGCTGTAAACAATGTATCTAATTATGAATAGTCTCATTTAATGACACCATAAGTGCTGTCAGATTCTCATCTTAAAAAAAAAATTTAGTATGCATCATCCACAGTAGAATGTTAGAATACAGATAATTTATATATAGCATATTAAAAATAAGTAAATATAATAGAGGGCAAAGGATGGAACCTTTGGGAACAAAGTTTGATTACCTTACCCTTTTTTTAGACTTTTATTTATACCATCTGAATTGATTGCAACTTGCTTATATCTATGAGACTAATAAGATGTAAACCATGATAAAGCACGTGCCTCCTTGGAGGGAATTCAGTGAGTAAAGATCAATTCAGTGGAAAGTGGTTCTTTTTATTTCACTGCAAGTCGCTTTACAGCCATATAACTGTTTTGGGTCTTCTACCCGCTTCATCACTGACCTTCTGACAGCGTCTTAACTTATTGCATGTGACTGGCATGTGAGATGGCCATTCAACAGTCTCGCTCAACATTTATTAGGTTTATTGCATCATTACAACGGTGTTACCTCATTGCAGGGTGAACTGAGGAGATCCACATGGGCGAACGGCCCACACCCTGGATGAGTCTCTCGTGCTCTGGCACCCTTCGCAACTCTACGAATACAGTAGAGTGTAGATTATCTCGACCAATAGGGAACAAAGGTAATCAAAAATTTGGATGGGGGAAAAAAACACACTTTCACTCAACATAAAATTTATTAGGCATGTGTAGAACTATAACTTATCCAAAACAGAAACTGTACATAAAATAAAAAATGAAGTCAGTTAACAAGTAACCATCCTCCTCCCAGATGTGTTTATTGTGAACAACACGTGAAAGGACACATCACAAGAGCACACACAAGTGCTTGTCTCTAATCTGCGGGCAAAGGAAACACTGTGACAAAAGAGAGTTTCGTGATTTTACTATTCTCTTTATTTTTAAAACGAATCCGGATATCTGATTGTCCATGTAACCGACGTTTGGATAATCGACTTTCTACTTCTAAAACCTGGTATAAGTCAAACCTCCCTCCTCCCCACTCCTGAGACCACGACATACCGTCAGTGTGGATAATTTCTTGATCTGCGGCGGGGAACATAAATATAGTGTTATAATTGGCTTCTTGTCTGCATCAATTGTGATATTGCATTTGACATAGTTCGGTATGGTTTGAGTATAACATGTTTTGAAGTACAGTAAATAGTTTATTGAATAAATATGTATAAAAAACGCACATGTACAGGTGAAAGAAAACTGTTCTGGGTCATATGACCTGCTAGTGGCCATAGCTGTGGAAAAAAAAAAAAAAAAAAAAAAAAAAGTGCCTGTGAGTCAACGGAGGTATGCTGTGAACACTGAAGGCTACACAAAAACAAAGCTCAGGTTACTAACGTTAAACGATTATGGCACACACAAATTATCACAACAAATGTAGATCATCCTCCATGACGCGATTCGTGTGCAACGCATGCGGCCAGCTGGATCTGACCAACTGAGCCACACTTTGACTGGAACAATCCAAAAATAAACATTGAAAATAATCCCACACAATGCACTGACTTGCTACATCCATTAACACTTGTTAATTGCTATAACACATTGCACAACAGGCAGTCTGCTCAAATACGTGGTGCCTTATATGCTGATTCTAACATTTGCCCATAGGCTTTAAACTATGTATGATAAAAAAAAAACATTTTTACATAATTCTGAGTTTTCTCTACGTGACAAAGAGATATTGCACTATCTAGCACATTCTGTTAGCGAATGGGTCACAGGACCTGTTAATGCATGAATGTTTCTGTCAAGCATGAATGAATATAGGACACGTGAATACTGACACTAGATATAAGATTACTGTGATCTAAGTCTCCACAAGTTGAATGATACAATCAGTGGTGACTGGTGACTTGAAACTGGTAGGGCTGTGGTGATGGTAACTTAGATAATTAAAAATACATTTTTTTAAAAATAGGGACAGTGATAAATAAATTGTGCAAGGCAGGCTTATGTAGTTAAATACAAAAATTAAATGTGGTTGTTGGAAGAAAAATTACATTGCTCGATTTTTAATGGTCAATACAACTTGGCCACTGGTTCAGTTCTAATTACTAGTACAGGTATTGGATTGTTTTAATTTTGTGTAGGTTATATGCCTTCCAACCAATAGACTACGTAGGTGATGTGGTACATTACATGAGAGATAACATGATAATACTAATTCCACTATACTAATGATAATGATAACTTAAATATACTAGAACAAATTATTTTTAACCCAATACTACTCTACATACAGAAATTAAAAAATGCATGTCAAATTTAAATTAGAGGATGATGATGTTTGTAAACAAAATCCATTCTCTGTTCCTTTTGCTCAGAAAAATTGTTGATAACTATCTCGTTAAAGTTTGGCCTTTTAAACAAGTTCTTCTCGATGCTGCACATCACCAAAGCATTAATCCTTTCTTCTTTCATTGTATTTTTCATTAATGTTTTAATTAATTTAAAAAGTTGAGAAGCGCCTTTCACTTTCAGATATTTTCATGGGAACAGTGGAAATAATTCTCAAAAGTTTGATGGATTCTGGTAAAACAGTAACAAAATTATTTTCGTATAGGCAGTTTAAAAGAGTTAGCGCACTTGGTGCAATTTTAAAATCATCACATGCATACAGAACAAGCAATTCCTGGCGAGGCACATTTTGGTTAACATGAAATAATGTAACAGCAGTTTTGAACTGGGCCTCGGGAAAACTATCCTGTGTTGTGTAAATAAATCTGGCTGAAACAGAGTTGCTACAGAAAGGTGATCGTTGAAGGCAAACCTGTCATCGATACACGTCAAAATATCACAAGCTCCTTCACAATGATTTTTTTGAAATCACTGAAATGTGCCCTCTTTTGATTTTGTGTTTTTAGAGTCAACATTTTCGCCAGTAACACAGTAGTGGTCAATATCTAATGAATTCCTATCACTCTGAACGATTGACTTTAATTCAGGTAGATTTTTTTGTGCCTTGATGCACTCGATATTCCTTTTCTGAAGTTGGTTGTACAGAACATCACAGTGTGGCATGATTTTACTAAAAAAAACTGAAGGAAGAAAATGAAGTCAACACTGTTTAGCACATTTTTAAGTCCTACAGCTTTAGCGGTTGTTGAATAGTCAGATGAAAGATCATCAGTAATATTTTCAAGGCAGGCATCAATGTCGTTTGTGTGTTCCAGAATTGTGGCCATGCTGCGTGCCTTAAAATTCCACCTGGTTGTTGAACTTTTCGGGAAATGTTTTTTCACAATTTCATCTAGTATCGCGGTACGTTTAGTTGATTTGGAAAAATGAACAGAAGCTTTCCAAATTACTAAAAAATATTTTCACACGTTTGTTTTGAGTAGCGCATCGCTCAATAATAAGGTTTAGCTGACGAGCATAGTAATGCACAAAGTGAGCGTTCTGGTAAATTTCTTCGACTCTAGCCTGCACCCCAGTGTTTTTGCCGCTCATAACTGAAGCACCGTCGTAGCTTTGCGCAACCTGTTTTTCAGGTGTTTCACTGATTTTCATTTTTATTAGCTCATCAGAAATGACACTAGAGATTCCCTCGGCAGCTTGGTTATTCGGGATGATGTAAGAGACAAATCTTTCATGTATGTTTCCATTTAGTTCGTACCTTATTACAAATACTAACTGTGATAATGTTGCACAATCTGTTGTCTCATCTGCCTCAATTGATACAAACTCAGTTTCAACTATTTTGTTACGAATTAATTGAAGAGACACAGCATAAATAGAGTCTAGCTGTTCATTCTGGATTGTTTTAGAATGTCCTAAAAACACCCTGTTATCAGTCCTTTCTACATGTCGTTTCAGCGAGCTATCTAGCTCAGCCATTAAATTTACTAAACCACGAAAAATACCTGGATTTTCGGAAGTTTCGTACTCGTCTTGTCCCCTCAGTACCAATTCAAATATACACAGAATTTTATGCAGTCAATTAGCTTACTGAGAATGTAGCAATTTTTTTCTACTTGTTTGTTGTTCTGTTTAATTTTCAGCCTGTACGCAATATCTAACTGGCAAAGAATATTCACCTTACAAATCATTGAAAACTCTATGGCATTGTTTACATGCTGTGAACATGATTTATGTCGTTTAACTTTATCTCCCAAATGTTTCAAGTATTTGGGAGATATGCAAGGTCATTCGGTTTCACTAGTAAACAAATGAAACAGAACAACACATTCCCAACTTCATATCTGCATAGCCAGTCTGCAAAATTGTATGCACTTAAGTCTCACCCATGCGTACTTACAAACACGTTGGCAATACTAGACTTATAATAAAATCACTGAAATAACTAACTGATAAAACATATGTGGCTAGGACACTGACACTACTGAATAAAAAATTGAGTTCACTGTAGACTTGTTTTTATTGATACTGTTTATACACATCAACATGCCAATGATATAGTTATCTCTGTCATTACTAGCCAATTCCGCTTGGATGCTCTCCAGCCCGTAATTAACCTAGCGCACTCCTGAATGGATGATCTCACCGAGGTGCATGAAAGCACAGCCATCACAAAGGAAGAGGACCGACAGCCACTAGGGTGGACTGACGGTTTTTCCCTGCAGACAGGACATGGTGAATTACAAATGAAAACCCTTCATACACATTAATATGCGTGATTACTCGGCATCACTAACGCAAACTCTTCGGGGCTCGCCCTCCAGCATGTGGGTAGTGTGGTGATGGCCTATACACAGAGCCGGCTAGGACGGGAATTATTGCACTGTACACTAATTACACAATTACATAGACCCTTGAATGAGACATGAAATAAAATGGGACACGAGATGAATATTCACAATAAACACTCATGTGTGAAAACCAGCTTAGGTGGCATGGACTCATTTGGATGAAGTTCGTAGCGGACCATGTGGTACAGGTGAGAGTGCAATATTTCTGCATGGAAATGGCAAACTAAATTCAGAAAAATATTTGTTTGAGCAAGTGATTCTCTTTACGATTAGCATTGTTACAGGCTTCCAAACTGCCTGATGGTGGTGAAGTCAAACATTATTGTGACAAGGTGGTCAACTACAAAAAGCATCAACTTAATGGAAAATACTTTGAACCCTGAATAAAACTGACATAGAACCCTGAAATAAATTATTGCACATACAATGTTATATAAATATGCTTATAAAACGCAATGATGGTGTATACAAAGACTTAGCTTCAGTCGGCCACGTGGTTATACGTGATGTTGCCGTAAAATAATCTAACACGAAAATTACCCTCAAATACATACATAAAAGTAAAGCTCTTAAAATTGTATGTAGCAATTATGCAGAAGTTACACTGAAATGCCATAAACAAAGGCAAATGGCACCTGATTCAAAATGTGCGGGTCGCGTGACACCTATTCACATCTTTCTCCTAGATTAAGTTAAAAATGCCACATGGGCATAAAAGAATTAGTAAAGTGGAGGTATAATGCTGGGGAAATCGTCTGCAAAAACGTACGCAACAAAGATTAACCGGTAAACTAAATTGACTATGGAAACATAAATCAGTGAACAAAAGTTGTAATGTGCACGTGACAGTGTCTTACCTAGCCAGCTCTTCTCAACAGACTGTCCAGATACAAGCGTCGCTCGGACCTATCATGGCCGCCTACGTGGTTCACATACGTGGAAGTTCTATGCACGCTGAGTGAAATACTTTATATTAAAAAATGGCACAAATTAAATTACATATTGTTTTACATTTCTATAATTTTGTTACGAATTTCAATATTACTTTAATGTCTCTTTGTGATGGCGTTTAAGAAATATTAACCACTGTAAATACAATATAACACATGTTACCCTGAAATTAACATTTATAAGAAAGTTCAAAATTATCGGCCTCTTTGCGCACGAGCGGGTACACATGACACGTGAGCTCAGCTCTAGCGCCACTAGATGTTAGCCGCCTTCAAACGACCCCTCCCTCGAAGGCCAAGATGGTGCGAACAACACAAAATTGCTCTGGCGGGCTCTGCCAGGCTGGTTGCCGATTGAAGGCAAGGAAAACATGGCCTCGGAAGTAGTCGGTTTCTTTGGCGTTTGCAGGGGGTGGGGGTGTAGGCAGGAACAACAATGTGAGTACGTGGTGGTGACTCGGCTCGCCTCTTGCGAGTGCTGTGTTGCAACTTGATGACACTTGACGTCACACTCACTGCCCTACTAGTTTCCCCAAACTGTCTTGCTCTACTAGGCTCTCCCCTGCAGGAACTGGAAATCCTCTAAAAGGTGTCTCGCCTTCAAATGTGGTATCAAGGTTTACGTTTACACTTTGGGTACAACCAAACTCAGCTGTGCCCTGGGGATACCCCTTAAAACTCAACTCACTAGTAAGGGTTGTGTTGGAATTTACGCGTACACTGGTGTTACCACTTTCTTCATGTACACTTGGAAACCCCTTAAACTCGCTCTGATTCGTTGTGTTTTGACCTGTACCAGAAAAAACCACAAAAAGTGTTGGGGTACTACTTGTTTCCACCTCCTCACTTATATGTGTTGAGTGTTCAGTCGGTGCAAATCCCTTAAATATCAGTTTACTACTTTGGCTGGGTGTTCCCGTATTAGTGTTGTTCTCCTCAGTGTACATGTTGGTCTCTTGTGAACTCCCTGATAAAATTCTCCGAACTCGCTGAGGTAATGGGCGTAATGTCGTCTCCTTGCCTCTCTTCCCAACAAGCGGTCGGGCTATCCGCAGGTCGTCACTGTGCCGTTTCGTCATACGTCTGGGTCCCAAATTCACTAGTTATGTGGAATTTTGCATCTTATCCATTACTTTCAATGGCCCTGTCCATCTAGGTGCCATTCCAGCACAGTATTTCTTAGCCCCGACCGATAATGAGTTTTCTCGTACATACACGTACATCCCGGGTAAAAGTTAGGGTGGCGGCCTCTTGCTCTCCGGTACCCACACATTACAATAGCTGAGCTGGTTCGCCCTGGCTTCTTCATGTACCTGCGCATGGTGTTCGGCGATTTGTTCAGGTGATTTGGGCGGGTTTTCGCGGGGTGGTCTGGGGGCACGGAGTTCGCGACCTTGTACCATCTCTGCGGGTGTTTTGCCAGTTGCCGCAATCACACTATTCCGTAGGCAAAACATTATCTCCGAGTTCAATATGGCCCACCTAGTAAGATCCTCGCCTAACCAGACACCTAATTGGATTTTTACGTCCTGGTTTCGTCTCTCGGTTGGGTTAGCACTGGGATGGTAGGCTGGGGTAGGTGTTCTGTTCGCCACCTGGTACAGTACTCCCTCCATTTTTGCCCTACAAACTGTGTTCCATTTCATCAACAAATGCATTATTTGTGACACAGTGAGCGCACGAAAATTGCTGACTGGAAATGCTTCGGTCCAATGGGTAAACAAATCTGTGGCAACAACAAGAAATCTTTCCCCATTGTTCGTATGTGGGTATGGGCCCATGATGTCGATAGCTACGGTTTTGAATGGCTTGGTTGGCAGCCTTAGTTGTTGTGGAGCGTCGCCGTCTGCTCTCCGTGGCTTATGAGTGTTAGACGTTACACAGTTCTGTACATATTTCCTGACATCTCCCTGAATCCCTGGCCAGTGAAAATATTTCTGCACGTTCCTTCATGTCTGCTCGGATCCCAGATGTCCGTGTTCCAAACTGTTGTGTGCATATTTTACCACAAGTTCCCGTTTATCTCTCGGTACATATGTCCGCCATCGCACACAGTTACTAGGTGGTTTGGTTTGTATTTCCCTGTCCACTAACCTCCAGTGTTCTGTGTAGCATGTGGCACAGTGTTGTTGGTGTTGCGTGGCATCTGGGGAATTTTCTTGTGCAGTGTGTACCTCTTTTAACACCTCATGTACATTCAACAAAACATGTTCCGCCAGATGGTGTGGCAGCAATGTTTTATACAACGATGGTTTGTGTTTCTGCAGTTGGTGTTGCATGGCGGCAGCACCTCTTCCCACTCTGCATCGACAGTTACCGTTAGATTTGGGCAAGGATTCCTGGACAAGGCGTCCGCGAGCTCCTTGGTTTTTCCCGCCACGTGTTCTACCTTGAAATCGTACTCCTGCAGTAACAGCACCCAGCTGACAAGTTTGCTTTTCCGTTATGCATCCCCTCTAACCATACAAGGCATCGGTTGTCAGTTTTGAGTGTGAACTGCCTTCCTAGCAAGTACAGCCGGTACTTCCGCAATGCTTGTACAATGGCCAAACATTCTTGTTAGTTAACGTGATATTTACGTTCTGCGTCTCCGGACGTTGCACTGTGATATCTGATGATATGTTTTTCCCCGTGTGTTCCCTCCTGATACAGCCCGGCCCCAATCCTTCTTGACTGGCATCTGTTTGTACGACATTAGATCATTCTGGGTTGAATCTAGAGAGCGGATTACAGTTCTGAAATGCAATTTTAATGTCTTGAAATGCTCGATCGGCTTGAGATGTCCAGACAAATTTACATTTCTCACACAACTAAGCAGTTAACAGTACAGTGACTATGGAAAAGTTTGGGACAAATTCCCCTAACCAGTTAATTAAGCTAAAATACTTCCTGACTTGTTTATGTGATCTAGGCGTGGGTTTGTTTTGAATGTCCCGTATGTGTTGTTGTTCTGGTCCATGTCCAATTTCTGTTACATAATGTCCTAGAAATTCCATTTTACTCATACCCAACTTACACTTTTCCACTTTGCACGTAAGTTTATTACGTTCAAGCCGTTCAAACACAAGGCTCAAATGGTGCAAATGCTCTTCATAGCTGTTAGACCAAACAAGTACATATTCCAAATACGCCAACACAAAGTCTCCAATAAATCCATTCAATACATTAACCATTAAGTTCTGAAATGTTGCAGGGGCACACTTTAAACCAAATGGCATGGCTACAAGCTGAAATCTACGTCCATCTGGGGTAGTAAAGGCTGTTTTCTTTCTATCTTGTGGATGGATAGGAACTTGCCAATATCCAGACTTTAAATCAAGTGACATGAATACTGAAGCTGGTCCTAATGTTGACAAAGTGTCTTTCATGTTTATGACTGGTGGCGGCATATTTACGGTTATTTCATTAAGGGGTCTAAAACCGACACAGAATCGCCATTCGCCATCTTTCTTTGGAGCAAGGGTAATACCTGAATTATAGAGACTTTGTGTAGGTTCAATAACAATATCATTGAGCATCTCACATACGTGTTGTTTGATGACACTGCGAAAGAAAATACCTGGGTCTCGTGGCTTGGAGTACACCGGGTCCTCGTGCATGGTGACGATTGTGTGCTCCATGACGTCGATATGCTGCAGCTTCCCCTCCATGTGCAACACACAGGCATGCAGCAGATGTTGCTGATGTGTGGCGGGCACCTCGTACTCGAAGTCAGCAAGTGGCACAGCAGTTATTATTGGTGGTGTTGCTCCCACTGTGTTAACAGTCCATCGGCCACGTGTCCCTACGTGCAGACGATTCAGGCGCGGTTCTATCACGGTGTGGTTGTCAGTAAGCCATGGCAGTCCCAAAATCACTTCTTCTCACAAGTCCTGCACAATGTAGACATCGCACTTGGTATGCAGCTCTCTAAGTCCTACCGTTATGTGCATCACACTTTTCGCTTCTCCTTGGTGGTTGGCGGTAGCGAATTGCAGACATCTCGGTGGCATCCTAGTCATTATTACTTGTACTAAACCCTCACGCACAAAGTTGTGATTAGCGGCAGTGTCAATAACAGCTGTGACATTTTTCCCTTCAAGTTCAATAAATACTTGCAATGCTTTGACGGTACTGTCACTTACATGGAACACTCTTGCACACATAGCGGGTGGGTTTTCATGCTGCAGCGGCGTCTGTGTAATCTGCCTGACAGGAGGCGGAGGTGGCGTGACATTGGTAACCAATGCGGGGATACAGGCAGCAGGGGTGCACTTTGTCGGTCCAGCACTTGTTCTCTCCATTCCGCCTACTTATCTTGTTCGTAGGCATGTGCCTCCCTTGTAAACAATTCCATGCTCTCCTGCTAGCTCTGTGCAACAACGGCGTAATGTCCGGTTTCAACAATGTCACAATGATATCTAAAACGCCATGTGTCGGCTGACCTGGGTTCAAACGCTTGAACAAGCCTAGCTTACGTTGTATAAATTCCTCATTGCCTTCACATTCACGTTGCTGTTCATGGTACAGTCGTTCTTGTGCCTGTATAGCATCCCCGTCGGTGTCAAATCGACCTAGCACTCTCTCACAGAACTCCTCCCACGTGACTCGATAGTCCCTTACCAAGTACCACCATGTGGCAGCGGTTCCCCTTAACCTGTTGGCAGTTACCTCAGTCCAGTCATCCCTATATACTATGTTCAAAATTTTCTGTGGAGTGTCTTGGATTTTAGAATAAATAATTTTTTTGTGTAGCATCAGTAATTTTTATATGGGTTTCTGAAAATTTTTATTATTATTCAAGGTTGCCACATAAAAACACAAAAAATTTAATTTCTTTTTGCCGTAAGTTTCCTGTATTATTTTAAGTATTGGCATTTCTGAAAACCATTTAATTACAATGAAGAACTTGCCAGTTGTGGTGTGTATCAATGTAACTCAAGGTCATTGCTGAGTGAATGCAGCACCTTGAGGCATTGCTGTAAACAGCAATGTGCCACATGTTGAAAAGCAACATCAGCAACTGTGACTGGATGCATCTCACCTTGGCAAGTGTGAGATCCTAGACTTTCATTAGGCGGTTGGAAACCAACTGACCACCTGAACTGCCTCAGGTACTCTAGGTACAACAGTCAATTGTGGCTCATGAAATACTGACATGTAGCAGGACGTCGACTGCCAAGTGAGGACATGCAGGAGAACCATTCACATTAACACTCAATGTATTTGACTTGCATAACAATCAGCTTGCATTCTATGGTGTATAGTATTTCCTTGGAGATGTGTGCAAGTAGGTCACCATACATCATACACAACATGAGTAAACATGAGGTCAAATATGTACTGTATATATAACCAGCCATGTAAATAAAAAAACAGTTTTAGTGTAAGACAGTTCACGATAAGTGAGCACTTTTGAAATCAACTTCAGAAAAAAGTCACTGCCCCTGCCTGCATATACTATAATGAACACACTGAGTGATATGCGCCCAATAAAGATGGTAATGATAGATGGAAAGTAAGTCCATATTTTCCCATCAAATAAAAAGTGTTAAGGTAACTATTTGTGATAATGTAAATTAGGCCTATTTATTTTGATTTCTGTTTAATGTATCAAAGTGTAAAAACGAGCAGATTTGTTAAATATTTACTTTCCTAACAATTTCACAGTTTCACTTGACCCATACATAAATAAAGTGATGAGGCATGTAGCAATGTCAATTTTGCACAATGTGGAAGAATATGTAAAATGCCCACGAGTAGATCTTGAGCAGGGCTCTCAAAAATGCTCATTATTGTGAACAACCTATAGCTGCCCTATCAAAATGTAGACCAATGTAACTGTTAACTGAAAATACTTTTGTGGTGCGTAACATGTTAAACCAAAAATCATTCTTTACATTCTTTTTCTTTCAACAAACAAATAGTCATTATGGCACTTTGGCGAATGTTTTTTCTTTCCTCTTTTGGATTGTTGTGTTTAAATAAAAAACATTAATTCACTAATATCTGCAATTGTTTTCAATTTTTCTGTTGTGTTTCAAATTACAGTAGCCTATGAGTTGCTGTTTCATTTTCTTTTTAAATCCTAACATTTTTTATTGCTATATAATATCATATGGTCTTTTATGTTCGGCAAAGTGCTAGGATGGAATTACATTTGCATTTTAAAAGTTTACTGAAAGTTACCAATTATGTAAATGCCATGTCACATAAACTTTACTTAAGGTTAGTTTTTATTGTGGAGTATTTCTACAGTACGTAAGTTTGCACATTTGTTCCCCCACTACTCTAGAGGTGTGTCCTAATCCACACACACACACACATGCATACGCACACACACGCACTTTATCTATCTATCTATCTCTAACTATATATCTCTATCACTCTGTCTATATCTCTCTCTATCTATATCTCTATCTATCTCTGTCTATATCTCTATCTATCTATATCTCTACATCTGTCTCTCTCTCTCTCTTTCTCTAAGGCTGTCCACGATAAAGTGAGCACTTTTGAAATTAACGTTAGATAAAAATCACTGGCCCTGCCTGCATATACTTTTAACGTGCACACTGAGTGACATGCACTCAGTAATGTTGGTAACGATGGATTGAAGGTACTTCCATATCTTAATGTCAAATAAAAAAATGTTAAGTAACCATTTGTAATAACTTAAATTATTTCTTTCTCTTTCTGTTTTTTAATGCACAGGAAAGTAAAAATTAGCGAAGTTGTAAAATATTTACTTTTTTAATAATTCCACAGTTTCACTTGATCGATGCATGTACAAAGTGATGAGGCCCATGGCAGTGTTAATTTTACATATGCAAGGTGCACACAAGTAGATCTTAAGCAGGGCTTTCCAAAGTGCTAAAATACCGTGAACAACCTATACTTACCCTTGGTCCCTTCAGCACCCAGTTCTATGCATTCCATTGATCCCTTTTTGAGAAAGTGGATATAATTCCAATTATCCATCTTTATTTTGAAATTATTCCAATGCATAAGCGATTGAAGAATCAATGAACTAAACACATTTTCTTATGTTGTCTTGGTTTTGTACGAACAAGTGTTCAGCAAACAACGGGAATAAGCTGCATAATTGTTATGAACAGTTAAACTTACAGTGTAGGGCATGTGTAGAGGACATCACTCTTTACCCTAGTCAAATGGGATAGTCGAGGTGCATTCATGCCCTTACCGCAAATTCAGCAATGACAATTCAATGTCACAACCATGATACACTTTTCAGGGACACGCAGCCAGGCAAGGGCTCTTGGCTCGTAAATTAGAACACACATCAAGTTAATTTAAACAAACATGTTACTTTGTGAATGAACACTGAAATAAAGTGAACATTTTTTTCTTTTAATAGTACCTACTCATGCTTTTTTTGTGACGTACAGCTTTGTAGGTATGAGTATTTGAAAACAGAATATATTTACTTCATTGTAAACACGCTTTTTCAGAAGGGGGACCATTTAGTGTGGATGGCAATAAATCGTTTTCGTAATTTTTTTTATAAAGGATTCCATTATATTTTTAAAAGTTTTACTTCATAATTACCCTGGTCTTTGCAACTATCCTTACTATGTGGAATTTTTGGCTATAATTTAAGCTTAACTCAAAAATGAAATGTCGGGCCTGCGGGGCATGACTGAGCAATTTCTGTTCTTCTCAAATATGCTATTTTCTATTTTTTTTTCTTATTTTAGTTACACTAATAATTGGGTAACGAATTTTGATTCGATTCCAAGTATATTCTTTGGACAAAAACCAAATATTAACTATAGTTGCTATGAAAACTTGTAATATGGAAAGGAAAACATTAGGTAATTTAATGGGTTATAGGCTATCTTGAAAAGTCACGTTAAATCGCAGTATTACAACACAACTCTTGCGTTATGGAAATTCTTTCTTGTCCCAATGTCACATAAACACATCACAGTTTAAAAAATATTTAAAAAACACGGAATTCCGCTAATTACTATTGCAACTAGTTTGTTACCTGCTAGCCTGCATGTTTTCATTCGGAATAAACACGATTGTTTAAGTTAAATCGGTATACTGTGCCACAAAATCATTGCATTACATACACTTTATCTTCTTTTACTTGTCACGCAAACATTATTACGATTTAAGAAGTATAAAAGGCGAAATTGCGTTAATTACAAATCATTTGACACTTGCTAGCTTACGTAGTATGTTTAATTCGGAATAAACACGATTGTTTTCGTTAAATCGGAATACTATTACACAAAAATCATTGCATTACACACATTTAAACTTCTTTTAATTGTCAAGCAAAAATTGTTACAATTTAAGAAATGTTAAACACGGAATTACGGTAATTTTTACATGTATGACACTTGCAGTGCATGTATTCTTATGGGAGAAACCCCGTGTTTTTGGTCTCGCTTCTACTATTACTATTTCTACTCAAGCTTCACGAAGCGTGCTGTATACTCCTAACTCCTGTAACCCTGCTTTAGTTGGGGCAAGAATCACTTAACGCTAGCATCGCGTTTTCGCTACTTGTTGAGTCTAGGTTGGAGGTTCTGCTTTATTTACAAATAACGTGCCAGATTGCCAGTGGTCTTGTCGGGGTGTCGATGGTCGTTGCATACACTAGCCTTATTAGTGAAAGATTATGCGTAAAGTTGAGCCAGCTCTTTTGTTTGGGAGCAAAATAACGAATATTTAAAACTGTCTTGTAAGCCCCGCGAAGGTGTTGAGCATGTCAAACTGCCAGGACGCTGTTTTTAACAAGGGGAGTTTAATGACTCATGTTGTGCAACCCAAAAGGGACTATCTACCAGACGTTGACGTGCTTATCATCCACGCTCTCAAGATTCCTCGACATCCCACTGTAACTGACGCTTACATCTTCCGTGGCCTCGTTGTTAAAACTGTAACTGTGTTTGGCACAGTTGTTGCTACAAGAACTTTCGGTACAGTGCACAGCTATTGTCGTAAGTAGTGCTTTTTTACATTGACTGTTATTTAATGTTATCCACAGAGTAAAAATAGGGGCATATTTGAAAATCGGGAAAATAATACCTGGGAATGTTAGATATGATTATTGTTAATAACACTTAATAGGAATTTTAGCGGGGCTTCACGTAGTTCGCAGTGAAAAAAATGGCAAAATTCCAGAATAGGGGCTTTTTTGAAACAAAAATAACATCGGAAATTGGTATAATTCCACTCTACTGACTACACAGAACACGAATTTACTAGGGTCGTCTTGTTATAAGCAATACAAACCCCAAAAACGATAGTGGGAAGGGTTATGAAGATCAGGGAAATTGTGGGGTAAAAGTAAATATGTACGTTTGCATGATAAAATTTTACCCCGTAATTTTTCACCAGTTCATAGCCCTCCCCAATATCGTATTTCTAAATTGTATTGGTAACATTGCTAATTTTTGGGTAATTCGTAAGAAAGGGGCTTTTCCGAAAAAAAAAAAAAAAACTCGGAAAGTGGTATCACTCTACTAATTATGTAGAACACGAATTTACTAGGGGCATCAACATTTGACCAATAAAAACCCCAAAAACGATAGTGGGGAGGGCTATGAAGATCAGGGAAATTGTGGGGTAAAATGGGTGAAAAATATGTAAATGTTATACGCATTCATGAAAAGACATTAAATTGCAAACAAAACTGAACCAAACATTAACTAAATAGACAATATTACCAATACAAGCTACAAATACAATAGTGGGAAGGGCTATAAAGATCAGGGGAATTGTGTGGTTAAAAAAATACAAAATAAGTACATTTTCATTATAAACTTTAACTCCTCAATTCACCTGAACTTCATAGCCCTCCCCACTATCATATTTGTAGCTTGTATTAGTAATATCGTCAATTTAGGTCATATTCATTTCAAATTCTGCAATTTAACACATGTTTTCATGAGACAATATTACAGTAATATTTCAAATAGCAAAAAAAAAAAAAAAAAAGTTAAATTGTAAAACACACATTATTTCTAAGTGTAAATAGGCTACATGTGACAATAATTTACGGGGAAACTCAAAGCTTCGCTAATGCATGATGCTTCGCGTCACCACCCAAAAAAAAAAAAAAAAAAATTGCTGGTGCACCTTGAATCACTGTTTTGAGAATATACTCCCCTGCTGGAGCTGGGACTCTGGCTCGGTGCATAATATATGGCTACGCTTGTACAGTATTTTTAAGAGCGAGGGGGCTACACTTGAAAACCATTTGTTTGGAAACCCCAAGCTTCGCTGATGCATGATGCTTCGCATCATTACCCAAAAGAAATTGCAGGTGCACCTTGAATCACTGTTTGGGTATTTACTCCCCTGCTGGCGCTGGGATTCTGGCTCGGTGCATAATGTATGGCTACACCTGTACAGTATTTTTGCAATTTAACATATTTTCGTCAATAGATAATAAATTATGTACGTATGTTTCACTACACAATTTCTCTGATCTTCATAACCCTCCTCACTATCGTTTTTGGGTATTTATATTGTTCAAATGTTGATGCCTTGAATAACTGTTTTGTGGTTTACGCGCCTGCTGGCGCAGGGACTCTTGCTTGGTGCTTAATGTTTGGCTATGCTTGTACAGTATTTTTCCCTCTGAGGGGGCTACGATTGAAAATCATTTCTGGGGAAACTTCAAGCTTCGCTGATGCATTACGCTTCGCGTCTCCATAAAAAAAAATTGCAGGCGCGCCTTGAGTCGCTGATTAGTGGCTACGTACGTCAAGGGGCGTAAAGGATGACTCACAGGTCTCGGTGGCAGGCTGACAGTTTAACGGGAGGTTCTGAGCGCGTAGCCTGTTGAAACCGCCACCTATATGGTGCTGCTGTGTAAAGGTAGGTCTGAGAAGGAGTAAGGAAGGAGGCGTTGCAGGGTAGGACATATGGTGTCATGCCATGCATGCGGATAACTCTACATTGTTGCCAAAAGTCACCTACACCTGCGGAGAACAGAGTATGTCGAGCCACCCAGTGACAAGCATGCTGTACGTTGGAAAAACTGATGCAACCAACCCCTCAACTCGCTTGTCCGTGAAAACTATTTGAAAAGAATATAATGGAACATAATGGGGCTTCTTTTAGTATTGTCAATATTTATGTACGTTCATTAGTTGACCTGTAAAAAAACAAACGTAATAAATTTTTGTTCTCAAAAACCTGATTTAACGTGTAAAGTATGCTAAAATCATGGGTATTGGTCAAAATGCAATATTTGGGCCTCGTAAACCTGAATAAAACATGAAAATCTAATATTCTGTAAACGAAACATTTATAGATTCAATACTTTTCACGAGGCAACATGAAATGTAGATATTGCGCCGTTTTGTGCCCACACACACTGACAAACATTTGTACATTTTTGCAAACGTACTTTCTGTTTAAATCCAATAGTATATTTATTAAAATTGGTGACTTGGCAAATTGTTTTATCATAACATTAGGTAGTATTAATTCAGGAACCTGGTTTAAACGTAGTTGCGTTTATCTGTTTTATGATTGTATCGAACATCCAGTTGAGTCATTTGTAACAAAATGCACCTATAATCAACATGTATGGGCATACTATGTACTATATCCGATAGTCTGCCGTATTATTAGTAACGAAGTTTACATATGTTCGTTTGATGAATTATATCAATTAACATACCGCAACACAGCGTCACCAAGATGGTATGAAACCATGCCAGACACATTTTTGATAGTGAAATGTAATACAATAAACAAAATTGATATAAGAAATAAAGGGAAATGTGGCAGTCACAATGATTTACATTATGAATAGTCACATAAAAATGTAATTGGTTATTTTGGTAGTTTACTCAACAAAAAGCAACGTGTTTCAAGGTATTCTATCTTTTCCACTGCATTTTTGCAGCCAAATTGCTCTTTCTGCATTTCTCTGTCTCTTCGTGCCAGATGTGTCTCCAACATTTGACTGCGAAAGCCCACCCCTTGTTTAATGGACGTGTTCGTGAGCCACTGTACATCCTCTGGAGCAGAGAAACATGTGATGTATAATAGGAAACATTCAAGTGCTACTGCAAATTGTGCATTGTCTTGGGACGAGTTTTGTCAATATTGAATCGGGTAATCATCGCACCCACCCAACTGACGTAGGCAGAAAATGCAGCATGGGTCTCAAAAACAAAAATTTGCCCTGGGTGTTTGAAAACACAGTCGTGTAACGTGATTTACCACCAATCCCAACAAAATAACCAAGACCAGCCCCATTAAATTTCAATAAACCTAATACACAGTAAGTAGCAATACATATAAATATGACTGGAATAAAAGTTACGGTAGGCTTATTTGAGTGCATGTTCACTGCTTTTTTTAAGTTTCTATAACAAAAAATGAGCGACACGAGTTGCGTGCTTGATTTTAATGTCGCTTTTTCGTTGGACTGTCTATTCCTTTGTTATTCGAACTGAGGCCGCCCTTTTAAAGAAATAACGCAACATATCAATAACAAAAAGTTAAATACTACAGTTCATTACCCCGCAGTTGTTACAGTGTTTAACACAGTCGCGGCAAAATATTAACGTGCATTACGTGTAATTTGCTGTGTCGTGGAAAACAAGTATGTTAATGTAAAGTAACCGTAAGAACTAACGTTAATTCAGGCAGTTTTAAAACGTCATAAAGCTGACCTAAATAATGTTATAGGCCTAAACTGTGAATATTCGTATGATATGGTTTTTGAAATATACCCAAGACAGAATTCTTTGAAAACCTGTAAACAGTGAACAACACATTTGACAGGTATAAAAGTAGAAGTCACATTTCAATGTTTATTTTTAGGTGTAGCGACAGTATACGAACACATGTACACACACAATGACATGTATACATTGATTTTGACAGATTCTATATTGCAGTCACATGGCAATGTTTGTTTACATCTAGCGGAAGGGTACAAAATGGGCCTACAAGTAGATACTTAGCAGGGATCGAAGAAAGTTGTTTCCAATGGGGAATGGATTATAGTTCTATTTTTCAAACATGGCTGCCATACAAATGTACAATAAAAGAGTTTAGACTGTTCGTGTGAATGCAATCTTAACCATTTACAGTAAATAACTATAAGCACATTTTAAATATACAAATGTTGTTGAAATGCTATGGTAGCAAGAAAATATATGTAACCAATTTAATAGTTATGTAATTAAAACAAATATGAACAAATAGATAACTGAACAGCAACACTATACATGTAGTCTATTTGGTCAGATGTTGCAAACACATTTATTTTTCAAACGAAATAAGCGTAAAATATGCTAACATTTTAAACGGAAAATAGTGTCAATCAAATATGGCTTTTGTTAAAATAAACTAAATAAAGGAATAATATAGCTAACAGTTAGAAGTGAAACAGGCATTAGCTTTACAACATATAAATACCACACTAAAGATATTGAAATTCAACCAGTGATAATATAAGCCTTAGCAACCAGTTAACTGATGCAAGTGCACACACCCAAACATTATTGTTATAATGACAATTATGTTACACTGTTCATGCAATTTCACAAATTATGGAAGTAGGACGTCAAAATATACGAAAACAATTAAGTGAAAACGTGTTTCCTAACTATCTCTAGTAATACAATATAATTACAATGATGCACACTCCTTATGTGTAACGCATTACGTTTTTTGTTATTTTTTAAGAATAGATTATTTCTGTGCTGCAGTTATATATGCAGGTTATCGAATCGTATATGCCCTATCGTACTGGGAAAATAGGTTCTACGATTTCTGGCAACATGCAATGCATATAAAATCGTTAATGTTTTGAAGTAATTTCCTGCCTCCAGAATGTTTCATCCGCTGATAATTTTTCTGTATGAAGACTTTCGTGTTTATCTGTCATTACCAAAAAGTAGCAGAATTGGCACCCAGTTATGTTCAGTGCTCCTTGCACTTGATAAAAGTAGTGGTGCGTCTTCTTACGTTTTAAGATATTGTCGGACGTCATCTCCAAAAATAAGTTCTTTTTTTTTTTTTTTTTTTTTTTTTGTCTAGCAGTCTCCATTAGGACTAGTGGCTTAGCAGAAGTAACGAATTTCACCTCGACCAGAACATTTCCCTCTCCAACTAAACCATCAGACCTAGCCCCCCAGATAACCACGTTCCAAATCCACAAATATGCTACACCTGTCGACATTCAAACCTGTTTCTGCCTCGAAGCGCTTAATATCGATGTATTCATTATGGATGCCATTGATACTCTATATCTGGTCTTACAATATTATGTTTGTACAGAAGTCGCTTAAGCAAATTACAAGACGTGGTATCTTTCCACCGGCAAACCACTCCAAAATTACTTGATGTTAAACGACCTTATCTATCATTTTGTATTTAACTTTCTCTTTGTGTAACCGTTTGCACTGCACTTCTGTCTAGTTTTTCTATATTAATTTGCAGCGATGCAGCAAAAAAGCTTGCATTTTCGCTGCTGGGCCTCAGTATCTTCAGGCTAAGACGTTTGGTCCAAAGTCTTTAATTGGAGGAGTTAACCTTTTTGTCTTTTAGTTAGTTTTTTGTTAGGGTTATCAAGTCTACGCTGTTTGATTGCTTCATGACGCTACATTTCCTGTCTGATCAACATCTTGTGTGTTCGTCCCCGACGTCGACCCGTTAGGGTCTTGAATGAGATAGTTCTCAGGAATGACCTCGTGAGTGTTGTAGTCCAGCGACGTAATACCTTCTTGGAAACAGGGTAATCCCCATTGCGTAAAAGTGATCCTTTTTCCAGCATTACATTCGGCGAAGACGCACATAAAATTCACCTGAATTTATAGTTTTATTTGTAATCAGTCGTGGAGTTTTTACTACGAGGTGATCGACAAAAGCTTCGATTTCTTCCATTAGTTTCGATTTCTTGATAATTGCCAAAGCTTCTCTTGACTCTTCTTTGTTGCAGAAATAACCTCGGCACTCTTTGTGCTTCCCAAACACACGATAAGGGCCATTTTTTAAGTTTTACATGAGTTCAACTTCCTTGCCAACACTGGCACAATGTCGAATAGCCCCTCAAGCTGCTGCTGTCAAACGAGGGATAGACCATGTCAGGAGTTTTCTACCTTATATTGTGAAAATTTCATCAGCAGCTATAATGTGTAATTGTCACGTGTAGTTCTTCACGCAGTAGTTAGCACACGCTAACTTGTGAATGGAGCGACCGTATGAAACATTTTGAACAAGCCTGACATACACACTCGAATCTCCATTGCTGATAACATACTTGAATCGAAGAGCGTGCATAATTTCACTGCCTTTACATCCTTCTATTACTATGTCCTGCCCCAGTGCTGTTGACGCTTTATTAGAAACCCGTGTTTTGTAACATGTGCGTTCCCTTATACTACTGTCAGTGGAGAAGTTTGTCACAAATACAGCAGTACTTGTTTGTTCCTAACTCCAGGAATCTGCAATTTCCCTGTTTTCTCTCATATGATTACAGCCTGAAATAAAGACAGTTTACAAACCCGAAAATCTGGTATTAGAACTATTTTCATAGTACACAAAGCTATATGCTGTTCATGGTAAAGTGAGCACTTTTTAAGGTCCTCCCAAAAGGCATTAACCCTTAATAAATATATTCTCGGACATTATATAGTCTCGGACATTAACTTTTCAGAGTGATGAAATGTATACACTGTGTTTATTAGTCATATTGCAATGTTTACATTAAAAAGTGGTGGAAAGGTAGAAATTAATTGAAAGGAAAAATTTAGCAGGGCCTTAAAAAGTGCTCACTTTACCATGAATAGCCTATACATAACACTACATACTACAGTAGAATGATTATGTAGGTTATGGCATATCGGCCGTGGCACAGGAGCCAGGCACTGGAGATCCACCATGTGGTGAAGTCACCTGCCCGCCATCTTTTTTTCCTTTTCCCCTAAAAATTTTCCGCTGGAGATCCGCCATGTGGTGAAGTCACCTGTCCGCCATTTTTTTCCCCTAAAAATTCTCAATTTTCCCCCAAAATCGACTAAAGTTCCCAAAAAATTTCCTTTCCCCCCATCTGCAAAAACCACCCTCAGAAAATTCCCGTTTTTCCCAGAGCAGGTGAGATGGATTAGTGACTCCACGCCAGAAGAGCGGGACTCAAGGCCCACAACCCTTAGAAAAAATACATACAAGTCAACAAGCCTATTATGTTACAGACCACCACCAAATTGGAAGCCAGTGACCTTGACCCCATGAACTTGAATGACTTTGAAAACAAAAACTTGAGAAAAAATACATTAAAGTCAACAAGCATATTACATTACAGACCACTGCCACCATATTGTAAGCCAATGACCTTGACCACCTTGACTTTGAATGACCTTGAAAACACACTCAAGAAAAGTGCATAAAATTCAACAACCATATTTCATTACATACCATTACCACCATATTGGAAGCCAGTGACTTTGACCTTGACCCATGTCCTTGAATGACCTAGAAAAAAGTACAGAAATGTAAACAAGCATACTATGTTACAGACCACTACCACAATACTGGAAGGCAGAGACCTTGACATTGACCATATGACCTTAAAAGCAAAATCTCGAATAAATACTTAAGTCAGAAAGCATATGACATTACAGACTACAACCACCATATTGGATGCAGGTGACCTTGACCTCGTGACTTTAAATGACCTTGAAAACAAAACATTCGAGAAAAATGCATAAAAGTCAATAAGAATATTAGGTTACTGACTACTACCACCATATTGGATGCCGACAACCTTTATGTTGACCCCATGACCCAGAATGACATTGAAAACAAAAATTCATAAACGAATTCCAACAAAAACCTGAAAAACCATTGACCCATGACCCGAAAACCCATGAAATAGACCCATAAATGATCCGTTAATGATTCCTAATGACCCATAATAACTCATTGTCACCTAATGACCCATTGACACCTGATTGTGGTGCTGATCGTGGTGCATATGGTGCTGATTGAGGTACATGTGGTGTGTGTAGTGCATGTGGGCCACAAGTTAAAATAAAGTCGTATTTTAAAATAAAATGATGTAGTCCTACCTATAAAGGCTGAAAGATGAATATTTTATTTAACAATCTTGCTTTAAAAAGTGTATATCAGCTTCCCCTGTATATTCCATTGCTCTGTGGGTAAACTTTATTTGAACTTTTGCAATAAAAGTGCCTAGAATTACAGATGGGTCCCACCATGCTTCAGCATTGTTCAATGCAAAACCTGGACTTTGTACTGAACAATGCAGCACCATGGCAGACCCCCACCATGCTAACTGCACTCATTCCACCTTTAACATTAACTGCCACCTGTCGAATTGGTACCCATCAATACAGCAAGAGGTATTGACGTCAACACTTCCTGCCTCCCAGAAGACGAACCCTTGCAGGTCTCGGTATATTATTTTAATGTATCGCCTTGCACAAACTGCATGGGACCAATCTCGTAATGTATCATCATGTGCAAAAGACTCTTTGTACAGGCTGTTCTTTCATGCCGACAATCATTTTGGTCATATGTGAAAACATAGTCACAGGATCGACACTAGCAACAACCAGGTAGTGATGATGCAGGTCGCAGCTCCATGTTAGTTAAGGTCAAAGGCATGCCTTCGTGATATGAGGAGATAGCGCTTTCAAATTGATGTTCACTTTGCGGTGTCAGAACGTCAATTGTCAATTTTTGTATGACTGCGGTTATATTTTTACAGTAAAGAGCCTAGCTTGTACTTATCAAAGAACTTCCACCGTAAAATTTATATGTACAAAAAATATGAGAGCACTCTGAGAAAACCCACATACTCATTCACCCCAGAAGAAAAACATGCGGATAATTATGTATATATAAATATGTATATATAAAATTATTTTCAATTTATTTTATACATATTTATGTACAGCTATATAAAAATATTAGTCCATTCCCGACTGGAAGAGACTTGAAAACGAACGTTTAAAAAATCATCCTAAGAGTAACATGTCAACCTGTTTTTTCAATAACCTGTATTCAGCAAATATGTAACACTGTGGTTAACTTTAGAGTACTGTATTGTTGAATAAATTAAACTTGAACTTAATATCATTTATATCTTGTAATATTTATTTTGTATTAAACATGAATTAACAACAATGAAAGCAGTGAAATTTTGGCAACGGAGAAATAGTTCACAGTTAAAATATTATTTTAACCTAGTTTTTAGTATACTATTTGCAAATTAAACTGTGTCTATTGAAATATTTAAAAAGTTAGGTAGCCCCGATGGCAACATATTTAATTTTTACAGTTTAAAATAACAACACAAAATATTGTGCGTAGGCCGTACTGGCAGAGTGTTTGTTTTATTGAGAGAGGAAGCAACTGTCCGCTGGTCAGAGCTTCTCGTGCTCTCTCTTTATTTGTCTCTTTCACACTCTGGAAGTTTCGCTTCGCTAGTAAGGAAATAAATTATACATGTTTTCTGTTGTAGCATATTTCATACTTATTACAGCAAAATAATGATTTTTTAATTTGTAATTTACTACTTAAAAGAGATTTTAATATTTGAATACATATTTTAATATATTTAGATATGATGGTGGGGCGGATACCATCGGAAGTTGGCAGACGTGGCGAGTCATAACATGGCGTATTGTTTTTTGCCAAACAATGCGGAAAGTATTCTTACTCCGAAAAATACTTCAAATTACCACATCATGTTTGTAGACGTTGTGTTTTTTAAACCTACCTAGGCAAGTTACGGTGTTATAAATTACGTTTCCACTGCAGTAATAAATATACTGTTACATGTGTTTCATTAACCGCTGCGTGTGAAATGGCATTTATTCCAAACTGAGACAGTCCTGTTGAAGAACTAACCCAACACATATCAATAACAAAAGGATAAATACTACAGTTCTTTACCTCACAATTGTAACAGTGTTAAACACAGTCACTGCAAAATATTAACGTGCATTACTTGTAATGTGCTATGTTGTGGAAAACAAATATATTAATTCAAAATAACCGTAAGATCTATTGTCAATTCAGGCATTTTTAAAACATCATAAAAGCTGACCTAAATAATGTTAGAGGCCTAAATTGTGAATATTCGTACGGGATGGTTTTTGGAATATGACAGAATTCTTTGAAAAGCTTTAAACAGTAAACAACACATTTGACAGGTATAAAAGTAGAAGTCACATTTCAATGTTTATGTTTAGGTGTAGCGAAATAGAATGTAAACATTGGTTTTCACAAATGCTATATGGCAGTCACGTGGCAATGTTTGTTTACATTTGGTGGAAGGTTACGAAAGGGACCTGCAAGTAGATATTTAGCAGGGCTCCAAGAAAGTTTCTTCCAGTGGGGAATGGACTGTAACGTATTTCATAGGCTAAACTTGGCAGTTTACACATCCCTGTTATGCCCAACACTAGCAGGGACTACATTTATCTGTGTGATAAGGGATAATGTGCAGGTGTAAGTCAGTCCAGCCAGCAACCAATGCTATCCTTGAGCACTTCAATAATTTTCTTCTCAGTTATATGGAGCATAAAAGTGAGGAAAATCATGTGGTTTCAACAATACTGTATTTTGCAATATGTGACAATTAAATGTTGTTGGAATTTATAAGAGTGGAACTAAATTTTATGCATTGAACTATCACATTTATTACACATTATCTTGTACACAATAACATCAACTACAGAACATTTCCATCATATTACTCCTTTTACATTTTCCTATTCTTCTCTCACTGCCTTACACTAGTAATAACACAACACTATAGAATTACCAATTCAGAAACTTCCACAATATAAATTTACCCACTTAACACTTTCCCCAAGACTTACCAAGACATCAATTTTGAGCATGAACTTTTCTACCAGACTTCAGTAGAACAGTACATCAAGCTAATGCCCTCCTCATTTGCTTGTTCACAAATTAACTTAAATCTAACATCGATATACTTGGACCTTTTAAACACACTGCCATTTTGATCATTTGTATTGTACTTTGACTGTCAACATTCAAGTTCACAGACATTACCTCATCTGTTAGCTACTTATAAAGCGATTTCATAAACAATACTTCCTTCACACACTCACTGGCTGCAGTAAACTCACTTTCTGCTGTACTCAGTGATGCTACGGATTGGCGTTTTGTGGACCATGAAATTGGACCTCCTGCATACATGTTGATGTATCCTGATGTGCAAGCATCGATCACTGTAGTGTTGGCCTGCGAGGAATACCGAAGTCCTAGGTTTAGTGTATTCTGTAGATATCGAAAAATTATTTTTTGAGACTTTGTACATCTATTGTCGGGTTAGTGGTTTTCCTTGAAGCCATATTGACAGCATATGTTATGTCTGGTCTGGTTGTATTGGATGAGTACAGCAGATTTCCAACTGCTTCTCTATATGGGAACTTACCACTCTTTTTTGGTTTATCTTCTAGATTTTTGCTCACTGGAACAGCTGGGGTTTTACAGATTTTGAACAGTCCATGTTGAATAATTGTAGCATCTTGGCAGTATAAGATCTTTGATGAAGATTGATGGATTCACTTGTATTTATTATTTCAATGCCAATGAAGACCTCTGGGTTCTCAGTTATTTTAACTTCAAATTCTGTCAGATGTTTTTTCCAGCAATTTATTCATCCCCTTCACTGTTCTTTAAGACTGATTTGTCTGCAGTAAGTTGCTGCATTGCATGTTCCTTGAGGAAATCTACAAACCTTTTGTTTCAGGCTCGACGAGCTTGTTTCATCCGATATAGGGATTTTTTATTTTAACCACAGATCCAGTTGCATTCTCAGTCTTCAGGCAAGAACATAAAAACTTCTTCCAGATTGCCATAAAGAAGAGCTGTTTTTATATCAAACTGTTTAAAATACATTTCTTTACTTTTCCCATAAGCAATGAGGAACCTCATTTTATTCCCTGATACCACAGAGTGTTTGTGTATGTTGTCACGTCATTATTCTTTGAGAATTCTATTGTTTTTAAAGTGCAAAGTGTCAAATATGTTGTTCTGTATTTAAGGTTGTTTTGGCTTGTGATTAGTTCTAGTAATAGGTTTAAATATAGGTGGAGTAGTAGTGTGAGGTATAATTAGAGTTAAGATTAGTGTTTTATGTGGTAATTAGTTATAAGGAGGGAGTAGTGTCCGATTGTGTGCCCGAGGCCAAGGCCTTTGTTATTGTACTAGGGTAAAGGGTGTATGGTGTAAGTTAGGCTAGTTAAGAAAGTGTGTGTATACGTAGGTATTTGGTGTATTTTATAAGGGAGAGTAGTTTTAAGTTAGTTAAATTATTTTCTTAAAAAGCGAGGGTAAAAAAAAATGGTAGGGAGGTGTAAGTGTAGGGGCTGTGGATAGGTGTGGAGAAGGTTAGATAGTGGTGTGCAGTGCGACGGCTGGTACCATGTTGGCTGTACAGGGATCAGGGAGGGAACTGGGATCACTACAGGAACATGAGTGGAAGTGTGAGGAATGTGCTGAGGGAAAGGGTTTAGTGGCAGTGGTAGGGAACAAATTAAGGGTAGAGAAGGAAACACAAATAAGTGGAGAAGGTGGAAACTGGATTTGGGATATGCTGAGGGGAAGCTTTGTAGAGGATGTGCCAGTGCCAATGGAAGTGGCTAAGGAGGAGAGGTGGAAAGGGGAGATGGTAGATTTGATGAGCAGGAAAGAGAGGGAAATGATGCATAGGATTGAGAGGATGGAGGAAAAAGGACAGGAATGAGATGGGTAAGAGTAGAGTTGAAATGAGGGTGGATAAGTTAGAGGAGGAGTTGGAAGATGTAAAGGGGGTGCTAAGGAAAATGAAAGCCAGTCCACAGGAGGAAAATCTGAGTAGAGAGGAAGAGTTAGGCAGAATGCAAGTAGGGCTGCAGAAGGAACTGCAGGGGGAAAGGCAGAGGAGGAGGGAGGCAGAGATAGAGGTGGTAAGATTAAGGAGGAGGGTAGAGGAGTTGGAGGCAGTAGAAAGGTATAAGACAGTAGGAGACACAAGACAGAAGATAAGGTTAGAGGAGCAAGAAATAGAAGCAAGGGATATGGTGATAGTAGTAGACCTGAAGATTTCAGGAATAGAGGAACGGGAATCAGAAAGCAGGGAACAGGAAGTGGTAGAAGGTAGGAAGCAGTATGCTGAGGCTTGCAAGTGTGCGATTAGCAAAGACCAGCAAGCAGGAGAAAGTGGATAGTTCAGGGCCAGAGGGGAGAGAGGAGGATTGGCCAAAGGGAGGGAAACAAGGGTGCTGCAGGAGGCCAGAGACAAGGATAGGCAGGTGGTTGGACGAGCCACAAAGCAGGAAGAGGTTGTAGGAAGGGAGCCTGAGGTAGTTTTTCGACGCAGCTCCATTGTAAAGGGGGTGGAACTGAGGAATATCAGGAAGGAAATTACATATAAAGCAGCGTTTGGGGGGCAAATACCAGGGATTTGGAGGAAAGGGTAGTGGTATGAAAGGTATCAGGGTGGCAAAGGTTGTTCTCATTCATGTAGGGGGAAATGACCTGGCTCATAGGGAGGTGGGGCAGGAGGTAGAGAGGGACCTCTGGATTGCTGAGGAAAGTGCGGGAGAAGTTCCCTGGAGCTAGGGCAGTAGTCAGTGGCGTGCTGGTTAGGAAAGGAGTATCTTATAGGAAGGCAGTGGCAAGATGGTGAGGAAGAAGGGAACTATAGGCCATCAGTGATGATGAAAGAAATGGGGTGGAGCTCATTAAAGGACTGGAGGAAAGTTGAACGGTTAGTCAGAATGTACAGGATGGTGAATGAAGAGGGTGGTGGGGAGGGCTACACTGCAAGCTAAGTAAGGGGGTGTTTAGAGGAAGAGGAAAGAACGGTGAGAAGCTTCAGAGGGTGTGGAGGAGAACGGAGCGGGGTAGGCAGTCCATGCTTGTGAGGTCTGTTGTGAGGGAGTGGAATGTGTTGGGAGGAATTGGTATCTGTGAGAGGGGTTGGTAAATTCAGGAAGGGCGTGGAAAAGGAGTTGGTCGGGTGAAGGAGAGTTGAGAGAGCTCGCCACTGGGCGGTAGCCTAATTGCGAGTGTATGTATGTATGTGTGTGTATGTGTGTGTATGTGTGTGTGTGTGTGTGTGTGTGTGTGTGTGTGTGTGTGTGTGCGTGTGTGCGTGTGTGTGTGTGTGTGTGTGTTTTTTTTAGCTAAAAGTTTCATAATAATCAAATCCTGCCTTTTGTTCGAACCCTCGCGCAACAAGCCTGGCCTTGTATCTATTGTCGTCCTTGACACAAAATACCCATCTACTAAGAAAGAAAGTTTTGTTTCCCTTTCACATTGGCTTCCTCCACAAATTCAAAGACCTCGTTTTTCTTCAGTGAAGATTTTTCTTCCTGAATGGCAGTCAACTACATGTCCTTGTCCTCAGCAGAAACAGCTTCTTGATACGTGAGCATGGCATAGTCTTGCAGGTATTCGGGTGTTCTCCTCTTTTGCTTTCCAAGTTCACGACCATCATCAGCTTCATCAATAGTTCCAATAATTTCCTGACTGGGGTTTTCAGTAGATTTTTCATTTTGTATTGGGGCAAAGCCATGAAACGGTTCTTTATCCTCTTCCCAATCCAATTGTGGAGACTATGACACCTTCTCACGTAAGGCAAGGGTTTCAGAGTTTTTTTCACTCTCCTCATATGAATTTTACAATGAGATCACTTCAGGGCCTTCAACAAACATCACATCTCTTGAAACTTCAATTTGCCTTTTTTCCTTCATTCCACAGTTAGTATCCATTCAATGCATATCCAACCAAAACAAACTTTTTGCATGTCTCATCTTATTTTTTTACTTGTTTCAACTTCTTTTCATATGCCAGTGCACCAAACAATTTGAGAGGTCAGGTTTTTTTCCAAACTACAGTTCTGCAGGTGTTGACTCAACAGTAACTGATGGACTTCTGTTTAGTAAATAGGTTGCTGTACACAGAGCCTCTTCTCCTAATTCTTTCTTCATCCCAGAGTCAAGAAGGAGAGCTCTTGTTTTTCCCAGCAATGTTCTGTTGCGTCTTTCCGCTCGTCCATTGAGTTACGGAGTTGCCACAGGAGCACAGTCCAAATAATCCCCTTCTCACGGCACCAGTCAATGAACTCTCCAGAATTGAACTCGCCTCTCATGTCACAAGGGACTTTGTGAACCCTTAGGTTCCACTTTCTCTATTTGGGTAACATAGGCTCAGATAGCTTAAAAAACATCAGATTAATTTTTTTATGAAAGTCATAATTGCAAAATGTGTATAGTCATCCCGCACACATCCGTGTGTATTATCTCCAATGGTCTTGTTGCCCTCTCTCTTTCTTTCCCAAAGGGTTTCCTTGTTTGTTTTACCCTTAAATAAGTCTCGCACTGGGTTTCAGGCGCACTAAGTTTCAGGAATTCTAATCCAGTTGACATATCTACCAGTCTCTTCATGCTTTCAAAATTCAAATGTCCTAGTTTTTTGTGCCAATTATTCATACAATTTGTTTGTTTACATTCAGACAAGTGTGTTTTTCTCACAAGAAGTCATTTTTATATAGCACAGTCCAGCACTGTCTTTATAACCTACAATCTTAATCCCACTTTTTGATTTTTTCTACTCTAGCCTCAGTAAATTTAACACCACCTCCATTCTCAGTAATTTTATTCACTGACAAGTTTTTTTTGTCAAACCCGGCATATACAGCACATCCTTCAATATACATTCCTGATATTCTATATCACCTTAATCTCGGCACTTAGGATTTTTCTTGGATGTCAAAATTTCAGACTTAAAGTAGGTGGCATTCAACAATAAACAGCTAGTGGTTACCATTTGTGAAGTACACCCAGATTCCAGTATCCCTGTCCCTATGTTAATTTCACAGTTTGTTTCAGTTCAAAATGCAACTTTTTACCTGTCCTGTGAAGCAGGCTTGTTATTTTTGTTTCTTAAGAAGCAGTTCTGTTCAGTGTGATTGTCCCTTTTGTAAATTTTTCATCCTGTGGATTTTTGAACTCAATTCCTAGCAATATGACCTCTATTATTACACCTGTGACACACAATGACCTTATCTACATTCTTAAATGCAATATTGTTGCATACATTAGAAGGGCACCTTTTATATTCTGCAAGCTACACTGCAAGCTTAGTAAGGGGGTGTTTAGAGGAAGAGGAAATGACAGTGAGAAGCTTCAGAGGGTGTGGAGGAGAACGGAGCGGGATAGGCAGTCCATGCTTGTGAGGTCTGTGAAGGAGTGGAATGTGTTGAGGGAGGAATTGGTATCTGTGAGAGGGGTTGGTAAGTTCAGGAAGGGAGTGGAAAAGGAGTTGGTTGGGTGAAGGAGAGATAAGAGAGCTCGCCACCGGGCGGTAGCCTAATTGCGAGTGTATGTATGTATGAGAAAGCAATATGCTGCAGACATCTAAACAACACTCAGAATATTAATCATAAATTAAAGTACATTTATTAATCTGACAGTTATTTACACATACAACAAAACAACATTTTGTAAGTACTACTTAATAACTTTTAAAACTTGCGAACTTTTATAACTTTTAAAACTTTTATAACCACAAAAAGTACACAATTTTCACACCTGAAATAAATAAGGCGACTGTCGTAAGTACGTAGTATGCTCCACAAGTATAATAACCTAGCAGTCAAGTTCGTGAGAGTCTTAATCATACTTCTGAGTAGATTCCCAAGCTGCCAAAAAATCATTGAATCGACCTGGTAGCGAAGACAGAATTTTTCCTATCATCGTCTAATCATCAATGGTATGACCTACACGTTTTTATGTTACAGATAAATTTTGAAGTTTTGAGACCTGTTGCAACATCTTCAATTTTATGGTTAAAAAAACTTTGACGTAGCAAATTTTATTTTGACAACTGTTCCTTTGATAAATTGAGCACAGTTTCTCAAACATATCCTTGGCGGAATTACAGGACATTATGAATTGGATATTACCTTTGTCAGTTATGGTGATGATGTACCTCTGAGCCTTGGCATCCTTCCTAATCCAATCCTTATCCTTTTCCTGCAGCATCTTCCACGGTAGTGGTTATCACTTCATACACATCTGCAGTTATAAATAACACCACTATTTGGAATTTCCAAATACTAAAGTTTGAGTGACCTACAAGATTCTCAACATGAGCAGAATCATCTGATACGGTAGTCATTTTTGGTCATTGCGTTTGCTGTTCCACACTTCGCCTAATCCTGGGCCCATAACCTGTTAGAATTTATGAGTGGAACTAAATTTTATACACTGATATACCATCGTCTTTATTACACATTATCTTCTACACATTAACATCAACTACAGAACATTTCCATCATATAACTCCTTGTACATTTTCTTTTCTTCTCTCACTACCTAATGCCAGTACCAACACAACACTATAAAATTACCAATTCAGAAACTTTCGCAATATAAATTTACCCACTTAACATTAAAAATGTTTAATTATTGTTGAATGTGGTTAAAATTAATTATATAACTATAAAATAGGGCCTACTTCACTACCTTGGTGGGGGGGGGCTGCTGCTTGGCCCCAAGAGCATGAGGCTATGCCACTGCATCAAGGGCTCCTAACACTCTTACCTTCTCTTGTAACCATGTATGTAACAACTACTTTGCTTCCTGGAGTTGCGGTCTCCTTGGCCAAAACTGCTCGTACGTGTCGCTGCTGATGACTGTTAAGCCAGCCTCTGTGACCACTACCATCTTTAATGACCTGCCATTCAGTCACACTGTCATTCTTGTTAGGGGGCTGGTATTGGTCCTGCCTTGGTCCCCTGTGTGAATCCTGAGATCACGTATTGCCCTTCTTTTTAGTAATGCACACTGTTATGAGAGTCCCGTAGTGCGCACTGTTTCAAAAGCTCCTGTTTACACCGCGAGCAAGCAACAAGGACACATAAAGGACACATATCAGTTTTTAAAACACAGAAGCCAAACATGGAACCAGAATTGTTATCGGTAACCTACCAAAGGAATGCGCCAAGGACGACGGAATATGTGGGTCTGGAAAACTAAGTAAACTTTGAAGTAAGCACAACAATCCTTCAGCAGACTCCGCCCATGGGCCACGACAGTGACCTATGATAATCTTTTATGTCTAACACACGTGGTGGGACGAGAAGTGTAGACGGAGCCACGAGGTTGAGGGAAGACTCAGTCTGCGATGTGGCAGCGTGGCCAGGGGTCCAGGGTGCGAGACCCGAGTCATTCCAATATGAATTGACTTAGTCATTCAGAACTCCTTCTTCCTTTCTTCCCTTTACGCCAGTGGCCTCTATCCAATCAGAACTTATTGTGACTGTAAGAGGTTAACTCAAGTAAACTTGGCTCTAGCCCATCTTTAATTAAGTTATTTCTTATCATTTCATTTACCTACTTTCTCTCTGTATCCTTTTATCTTCCACGTTTACAGTCTTCAATCGAGGAACATAACACTCATTCTAAATGCCTTTGTTTAGAACAGAAATTGCACACAGTTTTGCGGTGCTTGCATTTCTCTGGACTGTGCGATCCATTGCAGCGTCAGCAAGGCTGCTGGTCCTGAATATGTTTACGCAGAGATATTGACCTCCTCTCATTTGGTTTGCCCCTAGTAGAACAGCGCCCACAGATACTAACTTAATTTACTAGTGTGTCTACCCACAAGGAAAAGTCAGGGAATTTCATTTGGCGAAAAGTCAGGGAATTTTCACCTGGGTCGGGAAATGTAAATAATTGCCTCTCCGCAGTAGTTGTTAGTTGTGTGAATACAGGGTAATGCAATTGTGAGCATATACATTTTAAAATTTCAATTTTTATGTTTGTGAACTAGTAATGATACATCTTTGCCAAGTTACATATGGCCTTTATTTACAAAATAAAGTATTTGTGTGTTTGTAATTGGCATTCATGTGAAGTCAATAGTGTATATCACAATAAATATAGATGGGCTGAATAAAATATTTGTCCTACATGCTTGATTTTCTCGTGCTGCTACTAGCTGATGGCCAATAATGACAGAGGATTTGGTAGTTTTAGGCGGTTTAGCAATCTCTCCAACTGATAGTTAAGGTAAAGGTAAAGCAGCCACCACCCAATTTAGTAAATGTTTTACAGGTATTGGGGACCTATTGTAAAGATATTGAGGCGAAAATCTAAACTGTAGTCGCCTTAGGCATATGACAGCTTAAGGTCTTCGGGGGATGCAGAATCACGGAGGATGTCATCCTGGGACCAATTAAGATGTATAATGAGTTTTAAAATATTATGCCAATAAAACATTTACACTCATTTCACAAATATTACTATCTGTGGGAGCACCATGTTTACACCTTAAAATTTCAATTAATTACTTACTCAATTTAAATGCTCCTGTAGCCTAAACTAATAGTTTCCCATTTGGAAACTCGCCTGGCTCGGATCCCTCCCTTTCCTTAGCTAACAAATTACAAGTTAAAATCACCAGCAATTTGTTATAGAGAAAACCTTGCCACTACATGAATCTATGCTCAGTTAAAAGAATGTGTTTCTCTCATTCAACGATGCAGAGAGCACCAATATTATTACTTAAATTGCATATAAGACAGTGCGCTCATGTGATGACGACTTCCTACAGACTAACCAGTTTACTTTTAGAGCTACCGTAGACAGAACATAATGGGTCAGAATATATATAATTAAATCTCTCAAATTTGTTTGGGTACAGAGGAAATCCGGTAATAATGTAAATGAAACTCAACCTCTATCATGTGTTACAAGTGATGTACGATGCAGGAATGGCATGAAATCTTAGGCATTGCTCCCAAATAACTTGCATAGTTACTCTTATCATGCCTCTCACCAATTCCATTTCAATTCACTCTTGAATTCTAGAAATCATGCAACCAAAAAAATCAAACTAAAATACAATTTTGGAGCTCTCCTTATATATATAACTTAACTATTAAAAGGTATTTACTGAAGAGTGTCCTCTCTATTCTTACTGAAGCCTTAGCTTCTTAACTAACCAGCTCCTTCAGCTCAGCCTTTGTAGGTAGCAGACTCCTGACCTTGGCTATTGTAAAAGAGATGTTGCAAGCAGCACAAAAACCTTGGAAAGTGGTATGCCTATAATTGTCCTGACAATATTGGGACGTGACTGTAGTAATTTTAATATGGTCCACAGAGTCACGGCCAGGACAAGGCTTCTCCGGTAATTTACTGAGATATTCTCCCCATTCATTAGAAGTAGACCCTTCCATATTCCCCAATAAAAGTTTATGTACCCTTATCAAGAAGCAGGTTCTTATATCAGACCTAATATCAAACCTTTCCTAGCAACAACTGTACCTGATCAAATAATAAAAATGTTAATTTTAAGGGAGCGTAGTTATAGAAATTATAGAACTGTTACGTTTACGTAATAAACTGATTGTTTATTAGTACTCTCTATTCCTCGAAATTAAAAATCTTCAAAAGTTACACGAGGGATCAAGTAACACCCTTAAACACAAACAAAGGCTATTACAAATCTTAGCGAATAACACTGTACTTTATATCTCGCTCACACCACCTAATTTGATAAGATTTTAGATAAACATACAGTCAGGGACAGAGCCGACGGCAGGATCACTTGGTTGCTTCTCCCTAACTTACAATGGTTTAGAATTCAAAACTATCGCAACTCATAACTCTCCATATGGACTCCCAAGTACCAAGCAGGTGACGCCTGTTAACACTCACACAACATTTTATGACTGCGCACGATGCACCCTTCGTTGAGTCCCACACTCTTTCTCTGGCCTCCGTAACTCTGCCGTGTTACCAATCAATGGAACACCTGTGTCAGGTACCCCGCCCCCAAGGAGACACCATACTATCCTTTTTTGAGGCTGCTCGGCCATTTCAGAACACAAGAAATGAAACATTTTTTCATTGTTTTTGGGCAATGTCAAGAAAATAATCTTAACTCTTGTCACATACGCATTGTCAATTTAATAAAATATTTCAACAGGAGTAAAAGATATTTTATTCAAAAAATATAAAAAAATTATTAAAGTTTTGGAAAATTGAAGAAATTTAAACCAATAACAAGACTGATTTAAGGAAACAAGTTGTCACATGACAGTACCCTTACCTTAACACATAATTAGCAAAATTACAGTATCTGCTTTAACACTCAATATCACTGTTCATACAGGCGTCGCCATAATTTATTTTCATAGTATTAATATTCTCAATCAGTTTTTTAAATACGAAACAATTCGAGCAGAAAAATATTAAGCTGTAATGGGTGGCTTTCTAACAGTCTGTTACAGTGTAATTTATTTTAACTTATTTGATAGCATATTTGTTAAGTCAGCAGTGGAACATATGTGATATTGGAAGGTTTCTGTCCTGAAAATAGATCAGGGGAAATGCTAAGATTCTGCCTGAAAAACTGGGAAAAGTCGGGGAATTCCAAAATGGAATTTCATTTGAAACTTTGTTTACTACTTCTGCCAACTCATTCGCTTCACCTTGCAAGTCACTCACCTTATGACTCGCAACTTCTGCTCCCAGGGCTATGTCCAAAGTGGCCTGAAAAGATAGCTTATCTTATCTTTGGCCAACAATGCATGTTGCAATGTCTTGTCGTGTACTTCGCATATTAACCGGTCCCACAGCATCCTGTTTAAGAAATTGAAATTGCAGTGTTCCGACAGATGTCACAGCTTGCCCACAGAATCAGAAATTGACTCACATTCATGCTGATCACACTTGTGAAATTTGAGTGCCTCACCTACTTCACTCTGTTTCGGTTCAAAGTGGTTGCTTTATGCTACTAGAATGTCTGCTATGTATATTTCACCCGTTGTTGAGGCAGGCACGCCGCCGCCGCTAAGTCGTACAGCTTGGCTCCACATACTGTGAAAAATATAACTGCCTTCTCCTCCTTGTCTGTCACTTTGCCACAAAACAATACTGTAACTGCTCCAAGTATGTTTTCCATCCATCCTGTTGTTGAATGAATTTAACAGCGCCATTGTTGGTTAAGGTTTGCCGTCACGATCTGATGATTTAATACAGTACAACGTGCATAGGTTGTGTCTCTCGTCGCCAGTGTTGTATCCTCTGTAACTCCACAAGATGTGCTAGTGATTGCGACTCACGACATACTTGATCTCCACCAGGACACAAACAGCTTACTTGTTTACATGTTCTTGGAGCTTCCCATTGGTAACTGAATACTCTTGCTCATCATAACAAAGCAACATCAATGTTGCCAACCTTACACAGGTTTGAACACAACAAATGGTTTTGAATCCCATTGCATTTACTTTACTGCATTAGTCAAACTGCACTGAAAATAACTATCTGCATTTTCAGATTGTACTCAAAATGAAATAATTCCATAGAACACCTAACAGCTTTTATCACTGATTCCTGACTACTAAGAGTGAGACTTTTGAGAAAACAAACCTACGGCAAATACACAAAAATCTACGGCTGCCAAAACATGTGAAATACTTAAAAACCAATTACTTCCCTCCCAAACAAAAAAAATCAATCTTGCTTTCATTTCATTACCATTGTCTGCACCATTACACACTGTTTTGATTGGCTGCTGTGCTATAAATATATGTTACTCGCTGGTGTCTTTCTACAGTGTTGTTGATAGTACATACACAGGTGTCCATGGAACTTAACAGAAACTCTAGCCAGCTGCATATACAGGATGTATCGACATTTGTTACAACGCTCTAGCGCTGGTAGTATACGTTAAATGCAACAACTTCTGCATATAAACCCGGGGTTGGAAATTATAAGTAAGTGTGGCTGAGGGTAAGCAACCTGTCACACGTGGCCCAATGACATCCAGAGCAACGGTTGGCCATTTCGATCATGGCAACCTCATGGAAAAGAGTCTAGCTTCGACTCTTTGCCATTGGCCGAACCACAAGTGCCGGGGAAAGAGAAAGTTGATGGAGGATGAGTCAGTAGGAATAACAGTACGGCACAAGCTGATAGAAAGGTTGCACTACTGCTCGTGTTGCCTTCGCTACTTGCTGTTCCACCCACACATCTGGAAAAGTCTTTTGTTGTTGGTGACTGTCAGGTTCTGTTAACTTCTTAGTTTCGACCACCGCAGGTGCAGTAGAGTACACATTTGTCAGACTCGCAGAGCTGTTGCCCATTTATGGCAAAACAAGACACAATTGGAGGGCTGTTCACCTCGGTTGTATCATCATGAACGGTACCCAAACTGATGCATTCCAGTGTACACAATGTTTGCATGCATTGAACATAGACTGTAAGAGACAGATTCATTGTTGTTTGTTACTAGGAATAATGCCAGTGGTCTAGGAGGACTCGCTCAGCACATTTTGAAAAGGAGGTGCTGCAGTGGGTTGAAGCTAACCCAAGCACAAGCACACAATCTGTTGCACACAACATTGGTACAGACCATGCCGCCATGTGGCTCGCGCTACATGAAGTTGCTAGTGGAAGAGACACTTGTGGAATTAGAAATTACCCTCATTATGTGAATCTATGCCACTGCCACACACATTCATGCTGCTCAAAATGTAGTAGCAGCGACTGAAGAAAGCATGCTTTGCTGTTAATTGTGCATCAGAGATGGTGGCTGCTGTGTTGAACTGTATCTGTAACTTAGTGTGAAATGTGTGAAGAGTGAAATGTATTTTGTAAACAGCCATCAGATCTCAATAAACACCACAAAACTAAAATACCCCCAGCAGTATAAGCCAATTACTGCAAAAGCTGACCTCAATATCACTTAGTTATTATGTCATTACACACCTCAAAGAACATATCACATTATGTATGGCAGATTGCTTACCATAATACTATCATGTCCTCTATCAATGCAATTTTTTTTCCTACTGTGTTTATGCACAAAAGTTGTTCCATTTAACGTGTACTATCAGCTCTAGAGCATTGCAACACAAATTTTTAAACATCCTGTAGAAAGAGCATTGCAAGACAGTGATAGCCATTTCTTTTCTTGCAAGTTCTTTAGAAGTTAGCTTGTTCTAGAATACAATTTTATAGTACCTTATTTGATTTTGCAAACTGGCAAAGCAAAGTTCAACTGGGTGGTAAAAACAATCAGTGTGGTATTTGGCCTGCTAAAATACTGCATTCATTATACAAAGCAGTGTGATTTCTATTTTATTTGACAATCTCTCTTAAATTTTTGTGCTTTTAGTAGTTTGTCCATATGTTAATTCTCCACTTGTGCTTTTTGCAGTTAGTGATGATACTGGTGCAATCTGGGTAAATGTTGGTCAGAATGTTCAAAAGTGGTCACAGTACGAGAATCAAGCCAAGCTTTTGCACAGTCGTTTGGAAAAACAAGAATGCGCTAAGAAAAGCAACCCAAATGATGTCATTCTGCATGGTGTAAGTAGAAATAGTGTAAAATTTCTCCATCAGAAATAACCACAAATATATGCAAGTAAAAGTGGTTTCATTCTTATTATTGGCGTGTTTGGTTCTCATGATAGATTGTATTATAAATATATTTGAGTAAAATTGAAAAATTTAATTTTGAATGTGTGTTAAAATACATACTGAGAAATTATAGTCTGATTGATTCTGTATATCAATATGACATAAAACAATATTCAAGGCTTACATCTAGCTTATATTTTTAAAGAGCATTTTCAAATTTATAATACATCATAGAAAAATGGTATAGTAAAGTCCATTTCATGTAAGTGGGGTAAATTTTGACAGATCAAGAAAAGTAGTGCAGTCACAATGTATCCTTCCACCACAGCTGTTTTGTCACTGAAGAAAAATACGTTTGTAAACAAATGTCCGAGTCCAATGCACACTTCCGTTTTCCTCTTTCTTCATGTTTCCGGTCATGGCAGGTAGTGAAAGATTGGCATTAGCTAACTTCCACCCAGTAATCAATGTAAGATATTATAACTAGGTTGGCATTCCAGTCTGTTTCATTTTTGTAATTGCCAAGTTAAGTTTTGTTGGGTTTCAGTTTATTTAATTTCATGGGGGAAAAAAGGAAACAGTGAGGGAATGGGGAGCTTTAGTTTAATGTCTTTCGAGAGGCGGCATTGTTTTGATGTTCTTATGAGTGTGTGGCATTTTGAGTGGCATATTGTTTTGATGGAGCAGAGGAAAATTTTGCTCATTTAGAAATAATATTAAAATTATTGTAACTTCGAAAATTTTAACTTCAATGAAAAACAAAACACGATACATACGTCACTGTTTGTATTTCATACAGATGCAGAAATATACACACACACACACACACTTTTACCTAAGTTAACCGTATACTCGTATTTACGATATAGGAAACTAAACAAATATTATTTACATACTACAAAATTGTTGGAAAGTGCTGCTTTTTCAGGCTGCGTGCATTTCAATGATTATAGTATGGTTTAAATTACATAATTTACAAAACACACAAACGTACTGTTTTTTAAAATTCACCACCTCTTGAATATATGTTTTTCTATGGAAATCACTGCACATGTTTACTTCACTAAAATCACATTTGTCACTAGCATTATTTATTTGTGGAATCATTCAGTAAAATCAACACTGTGCATGTTTCCTGAAACCAACAAAGTTAAACTTAGATACGTAAATTATATTTGTGTAGCAATTGTGGGCAGTGGTTAAGGAAAAAGGTGGAATGAGCAGTTTTACAAAGCTGTAAACATGTGCTGATAATATTACATTTCACTCACAAAAATGCACCAACTATGCTTAAAATAAGTAAATAAAAAAATTATTAACTACAGATAAAATATTCCAACAACAAGATGCTCGTGTAAACACAATGAGAAAAAAGCACATGCACAATGGCGTTTAATGAGCATAAGTTCCAGAGTTGTCACTGAAGGCAAAGCAGTAGAATGCTTATTTTTTTCCCAGTACAAATGTGCCAGTGTCAAAACAAAAAAAATTGTGTTCACGGGTTGGTACGACTAGACATGAACACTTTTCAGCATAATATTTTAACTGTCTAATTCCACCCATTTTAATAAAAATCTGTTTAATATTCACATCTAAAATATGTAGAATTATATCCAAAAATAAACTGCCATTGTGAGCTGTAAAGTGTCTGTATAAAACGCCAAATCATTGTTAAAACACTAACTAGCTCACATCAGTGAGAATGCATGGCCATATGAGAATGTAATGCATACATCACCACCGACATAAAAATAAATGTGGATTTATATAAATCATTGTACTTCAGTCTCTACAATTGAATCAATATTGCTATATTTTAATTTTCAATTCTGTTGAAAAATATTCATAAAACGATAAGCAGTTTATTTACATTATACCAAATAATTTTCCGTTTTTATATTGACGATATTGAAATGGGCAAACAAAATCAAATTTGAAATAAACTAAGCATTCTGTTTACTCTATCCAGTGTCTAGGGGTTGGCGGCGTTCACCAAGCTGGAAACTATGAACATAGCTAGCCATTGGCTGGAAACATTTTCTGTTTGTACATGTCAATATACTCTGTCATAATTGCCGAACATGTTTTTAAAGTCTGTTCACTAAAAGCAAAAAAAAAAAAAAATTAAAATTGCTTTAAAAATATAATTTAAACCATAAATGTTTTAAATGTAATTAAAATTTTAAATTAAAACTTTTAGTTCTAAGTGCTATTTTCTTCCAAAGCCATCATCAAAATAGCCAACTTAACAACATGCATCAAGCAGCAATTCATCAGCTGATACAATACTTTACAAACAAGAGCATTTACTGTTTACATAATGTGTAGGTTAGTCACATTGTCTGTCAATTTTTTACCCCACTTATATGAAATGGACTATAGTGGTGATATTTACAAAAGGACAATCTGTATCATTATTGAGAGGAATAATATTGCAGATATTTGTTGGCGACAGCAGTTGTTACTTGTTGCTCTTAGTTGAGTAGTTATATAATGATTTCCTATGCAGTACTAACAAACTTTTAATTTGCTAGGTAGAAGTTATGTGCCAGTATATTAATTAAAAATAACCTAAGCTAGAAGTGGGCTTACAAAATGTTTCACTCTGCTGTGACTATACTTTAATGATGGAAGGACTTTTCTATTTAGCGTACATAATAGCATATATGGTAGTTGTCTAGATTAGGGACTTTTTCAGAAATTGGGAAAATAATTCCTGGATATGTTATATATGATTATTACTAAACACACTTAATGGGAATTTTAGCGAGGCTTTGCGTAGTTTGCCGTTTAAAAAAAATGATATGCCATAGTGTGGAGGGTATCACCATTGCTGTGTTTATGCAGTAAAACATGTGAAATGTACATCCAATATATTTTTATTGGGTCGCTAAATTGTATTAAATGTGAGAATACATTTTGAAACAAATCTTTAATGTACAAAACATTGTTTATGTGGTATATTTATGCAGTGGCAATCTGTTTTTTCAGGTATACAACACAGGTATCAAACAGTGTCGGAACATTATGTAATTCTGTTGAAATACTCAAGGCTTAACTCATCTATATTCACGAGAGGATAGTATTACATAACGTATTACTAGTAGAATAAATATACATATGATAGATCTTACAAAACTACGTTCACAGACTGTGTTTGTAAACAGGTGCCATATAAATAACGCCATGTTACTTGTGAAAATGCGGTAACCAATAATGCACAAGAGATGGGAAACAAATGTGCATCAAAATAGGTTGATATCAAGTGGATTGTGGGAAATAGCCAGACATTACTGTACTGTTTGATTTTTGTCCTGTCGGAGATTTGGGATTTACAAGTGCTTAAACGCGTGTTTTATTGCAATTTATGTTGTTTGATGTGTTAAATCTAATAATTGTGTGAATTCACGAGTGTTTCTGTGTTATAGCAAAGGAAATGTTAAATTATAAGATTTGTGCGGTGATTAGTGTGTTTGTGTAGTGTCGTCAAATGGATTGACATTTTTGTTCTTAATCATGTACACCATATGAATGGTGATATGATTTGGTGAGTATTAACCAAATTAAATGTAACTTTACTATAGTGGGGAGGACTATGAAGATCAGGGAAATTGCGGGGTAAAAAGAACGAAAAATTTGTGTGTTTTCGTAATAAAATTATATCCCACAATTGCCTTCCAGTTCATAGCCCTTCTCACTATTGTATTTGTAACTTATATTGGTAATATTGTCAATTTATGTATTGTTTAGTTTGATCTTTTTGTAATTATGCGTGTTTTCGAGATAAAATATTACAATATCACGATTATCACGAAAATATGTTAAATTGCACACCTTTATAATTACTCTATTGGCCTTAACCTAGGTTTCATAGTCCCACAAATACTTGGGTCTGTTACAGAGTCTTCCGCTACATGTTACGGGAGCAGTGTTCTGTTTCTTTATCTCTGCTTGTTTTTGTGCCCTTGAAATCCTTGCCGCTTTTCACCCTCCTGTTCGGCTCTGGTTCTGTCTCATCTGTGCCTGTGAACCTGATTTTATCTTTGAATTTGTATTTCCTGCTTCCCCTATGCAATTATACCCTGTTTTGATGTATGAACTTGCAGTTCCCAGTCAACATCCTTTAATGACCATGGTTGCTGAATATCTATTACTACTAAAGGCTCTTCATGATAAAGTGAGCACTTTAGAAATGAACCTTATAAAAAAGTTTCTACCACTGCATGCATATATTTTAATGGGCGCACTGAGTGACATTCACTCAGTAAAGTTGGTAACGATGGATGGAAAGAAGTTCCATATCTTAACGTCGAATAAAAAGTGTTACGTAACCATCTGTGGTAACTTAAATTATTTCTATCGCTTTCTGTTTTTTTAATGCATCGAAGCGTAAAAATGTGCATATTTGTAAAGTACTTACTTTTCTTAATAATTTACAGTTTCATTTGACTGACACATGAATAAAGTGACGAGGTACATTGCAATGTTAATTCTACATAAGACGGAAGAATATACAACGTGTATACAAAGTAGATCTTAGCAGGGCTTTCAAAAGTGTTCTTTTTACTGTGAACAGCCTATACCTTTCCTGTCATTCCACACCCCCTTTGTTGTTTTGTATGTGACATTCTCCCCTCACCTAAATGGCTTTGAGTATCTTTTTCCCTTATATAGTAGGTTTGTTGTTTGATTTGTCTAGCTTCTAGTCTAGCTTTGTTAGATTCATGTTCTTTCCTGGTGTGTGTTGTGCTGATTGTCAACATACTTCCAGGTTTCCTGTCAAACATAATTTCAACTGGAGATTTCCAGTTATTTTCTAATGGTGTGTTATTTATCTCTAACGTTGCTAATTGAATCTTTTTTTTCCCTCTGTGAAGATGTAACGTGATTAATATTTCAGTCATTTGTAAATTGATGTCCATTGTCACAGTATATTGTTTCTGGAATTCCGTACAGTGAAAAAATTAATTTTAACTTTTGTACTACTTTCTCACTGCCCATGTTTTTCAATTCCTCGAATTCAACAAATTTGGTAAAACAATCAACTACCAGAAGGTAGTTATTATTAGACAAGTAAAAAATGTCTCTCCCTATGACCAACCACAGACCCTCTGGCACTGCTCTGGTGTACATTGGTTCTGCAACATTATTGTTTTGATACTTAACACAAATTTGACAATTTGCCACTAGTTTTTCTATTTGCATGTTCATTTGTGGCCAGTATAAATTTTGCAGTGCCCTGGGTTTACATTTTGAAATACCTAAGTGGTTGTAGTAGACTTTGTTTCAACATTTCTTTTCTTAAAAGATTTTGGGACTACTACCTGTTCCCCTTTGAAAACAAGATCATCAACTGTATATACAGTTCACTCTTTATCTTTGAGTAGGGTTTAGCCTATTCAGGACATTCTGATATACTTTGTGGCTAGTCTTTAAGAATCAACTGCTTCAGTTCTAGTAATTCATTATCGTTATTTATTTCCTCTCATAGTTCACTGAGCCAGCTTGTCACATAGATAATTTCTCGATAACCATTCCTACATGTGCTTCAACTTCCTGGCCTAAATCAAAATTGTAATCTTTACTATCACTTACCTAGACAATTCATCAGCTATAATGAGCTGCTTCCCTGTCACATATTTTAGTGTGAAGTTATACTATTTTAACCTCAACCTCATGCATTGTAATCTTAGTGGGCATTCATTCAATGGTTTCTTAAATATTGCCAACAGCGGTAAGTGATCTGTTTCAACTGTAATGTGTGAACCATGCACATACTGCTGAAACCTTTCACAGCAATAGACAATTGCAAGAGTTTCTTTCTCTATTTGAGCATAATTTCTGCTTGGTTCAAAGACTTGTTGGCATATAGAACTGGTAGATTATTTTTTATCAATACAGCTTCCAAACTATAACTCGTTGCATCTACTGATAATACTATTGACTTCTCTTTGTCAAACTACTGTAAAATTGGCTTACTCACTTAAATTGTTTTTAACTCCTGAAATGCCTTATCATATTTCTCTGTCCATTGCCAATCTGCCCTTTTGCTCATAAATTCCCTCTAAGGATAGCCTAACTCCGCTCCTAGCGGTATGAATTTGGAGATGCATGTTAGCATGCCTAGAAAAGTTAACAACTCTTTCCTGTTGACAGGTTTTGGTATATCCAGAATTGACTTGATTTTTTCGTCATCTGGGTTAATGCCACATGGACCCAATTAGTGTCGTAACATAATTTACCACACTAACACTGACTCTAACTGCTTGTCATGTTCTTCATGATTCTTGCCCCATGTCACCAAGTTATCAATATCCACTGCCACCCCTGAGAGTCCAGAAAAAATTTGTGAATAACGTTATGAAAAACTTCTAGCAAAGCACAAGCCATAAGGCATTCTGGAAATCATGTACCTACGAAACACAGTATTAAATTTTGTAGCTTCTGGCATTTTTTTTCTTCCAGTTTTACTTGCCAGAACCCCCGAAACCCATCTTAGGTAATAAATACTTTGGCACCATTCATCTCCGATGCAAGTTCATCAAAGGTTGGTAATGAGTAATACTCTCTAACTATCACTTTAATTTGATGATATGGAATCTAAACATATTCTTATGCTTTCTTATGATAACCAGTAAACTTACTCATGGCATATGTTCTTCAACCAACTTGACTATTCCATACTTTTACCAGCCTACCCAATTCCCCCTTTAGGGGTTCTACTAAATGAAAAGGTATTTTCTTTGTTCTCGATACCTGTGGTTGTGCATCCTTCTGTAACTCCAATGCTATATTTATAATTTATTTCCCCAATACCTTTACATAGATCATTATTTACAGTCAATAACCTGTTTTCTATACTACCAGTTGCCCTACTTTCTTTACTCATAATTGGTTTTGTCCAATTTACTGGCTCCTGAACTAGTTGTACTCTCTTAATTAACCTGTACAATTTTATTGTTGGTAGTCCCAAGGATTGAAGGTGTGTTCTTTACTTCATTCACCACTTGGAACTCTACCACCCCTGTTCTACCTCTTGTAAAGGTGCATTTTCAAAAACGCTTTCCTATTACTTGTATTGGTAACCCACTATAATTATCTAATTTTGTTGTCGAAGGAATTATATTTACTCATACCCCCTCTGTGTTAGACCTGTTGATCGTATTAACTTGGGCCACAGTATGCACAATAGCGCATCGGCCACTTGGTTGTCAGAGCCATGTAGATGGTGAACTTTGAAACGAAACCTCGACAGACGTGGAACCCAGCGTCCTAGCTTCCCTATTTGCTACGGATGATTGAGAACCCAGCTAAGCATCAGGTTATGAGTGAACAATTCACATTCGTCATGTTCTATATGAGGAGCAAACTTCTCCAAACCGAATATGCCTGCTAAGGTTTCTTTTTCGTAGATGTCTAAGTGTCGCTCTGTCTTGGAGAGACTGTGACTGGCAATCGCAACTGGGGCCAGATTGCCTTCTGTTTGCTGACTGAGAACAGTGCCTAGAGTCAATGAACACCTGTCAACTTGCACAATAAACCATTTGGAAAAGTCAGGTAAATGAAGAGCTGGGGGCGAGGACAACTTCTCTTTGAGGGTGGTAAAGGCCACATCTTGCTCGGGGATGGGTCTATGAGCAATTGTCCCTCACTAAGCATGTAACCTAGAAATTTGACTTTATGTGACCCTAGCATGACCTTCTCCTGGTTTACAGTAAGCCTGACCTCATGCATTTTATTTAAAACTTGATGCAAAGGAACTAAATGGGACTCCAGATTGTTACAGTAAAAAATAATATCTATATAATTGAAGACAAACTTAAATTTAAATTCTCACAGAACGTGATCGAGAACACCGGATAGAGCCTGATTCCCAAAATTGGAATCCATGGGTATCCATGTGAACTCAAACTGACTCCACAGCATACTAAAGCAGTGAATTTCCTACAGGAGGGGTCCAACAGGCATTAGCGAAAGCTATTGTTCAGATCAAGGATGGAAAATACTCTAGCATTGCCTAGATGTTGTAGGGCATAGTCAATCATTGGCAGAGGAAAGGGTTCTTGTGGATATTTTTAATAAAAAGAGAATGATTAATGACCAGGCAATATTTGTCACTATCCCTTTTCCTCACCGGGAACCCGGGAGAACAATAGTAGGATGTAGAAGGCACAATCACTCCAGCTGTCAGTAATTTATCAATAATCTCACGAAAGGCTTTCAGTTTTGGCAGAGGACATCTGAAGTGTCGGTCTTGCACCGGAATGTCATCAGTTAAGGTGAACTTATATGGGAGTGCATCACACCTCCCAATACGTGACATTACATCACTAAATTCCTCCCTAAGTAGGTTCAACTTGGACTAACATTCAACCTCGTCACATTATCCAGGGCAAAAGATGTGAAAATGGGGGTGTTTTTGACATTCAGGCAAATACGTATGTTCGACGCAAAACCGAATGACAAAAACTTTTGATATAAATTTAACAATGGCTCTAGACTTGCCTAAAAGCTGAAGACTTAAAATCAGATCTTGGGAAACCTGAGAAAAAACTCAGAAAGGATGGGTCCAGGAGTATCTGCCTATCTTAAACTGTAGATTGACCACATCATCAGTCTTAATTATATCACTGTTAGCGGTACATAAACGCTTCTCAGGGACAATGCTGATGCATCCTTTAGAGAAAATTGTTTCTCCAAGGAGGTGATTTAAAAATGCCCCACTGATAATACAAAGAGTGGCACCAGTGCAGGAAAATTGCGTTTACTGCAAGTGACTGTAACCATACACATCAGAATAAGACACAGGATTTTTTACTTCCCTTGACTGGTAAGCCAACACTTCTCCTCAGTCACAAACCATTTCAATCTTGAACAGGCGTGACGTAAATGGCCCGGCTCACCACAACTAAAGCACTTACGTTCTGCCAAACTACGTTTGTCTAATGCCAGACACTGGCACAATTAGCACAGCACTCTGAACACCCTTGTTGATTGATATTCTGACCCGGTAACATGTTGCCCGAAACACGTGCAGTCGCCTCGTCAATCACGTGCTGTGGTGGCAGGAACATAGCCGGGTATTGTGCAGAGTTAGCTAAACGGCCCTGAACATCCGCTGCCAGCTGTCTCAATTCAATTAAACTCAGCGGCGCATACATCAGGCAGTGCGCTTTTACATGGGGGGCAAAATTGTCTACTATAACACTCATTAATTCGAACTCTGTCAGTGAAAGACTCGACACAGCAAGGCAGGTGCAGATAGAATCTATAAAGTTACATAGTAACTCATCAGGTTTTTGTAAACGATATACATATTCCATTTCACAACTTCTTTGGGCCTGAGGTGGAAAGAGTGCATGCAACACGCAAAATTTAAAACCGTTAAAGGTACTGCACTGCAGTAAAGCTAGCTCTTCCTGCAACAGTTGAAGGACACCTTCAACAACTTTAACTGAGAGTGTGTTAAGTAGGTAAACTTTGGGACACAAATTAAGGATAACCATGTTAGAAACGGCTAATAAAAATAGGAGTATGCTTGCTGGCTCCAAAAAGCTAAGTGATGGGATAACATCTAACAATCTATAAAACATTTTGGTAGGAGAAGAGACAGGTTGTGGACTCACCGCCAAGGCCAGCTGTGGGGCGGAGGACACTGATCCGGCTTACAGAAGTAGACATGACAAAAATCAAAATACTAATATTAGTACAAGCAGAGTTGCACAGTAATTTGTACAGAACGGGTACAAATTCAAGAGCAGAAGTACTGATATTATTGCAGTGAACAAATTTTATTTTCATAAAAATATCACCATGATACGTTACGCCATTCAAGATATTAAATATAGTCAGTTACAACAGTATTCTTTCAGAACATTCACATTCAGGTGAATACGAATGTTCGATGCAAAACCAAATGACAGAAACTTTTGATATAAATTTAACAATGGCTCTAGACTTGCCTAAAAACTGAAGACTTAAAATCAGATCTTGGAAAAACCTGAGAAAAAACCCAGAAAGGATGGGTCCAGGAGTATCTGCCTATCTTAAACTGTAGATTGACCACATCATCAGTCTTAATTATATCACTGTTAGCGGTACATAAACGCTTCTCAGGGACAATGCTGATGCATCCTTTAGAGAAAATTGTTTCTCCGAGGAGGTGTTTTTTATACCTACTTAGGCAAGTTACGATGTTGTGATAAATCTGTGTTTCCACACCAGTAATAAATATACTGTTACATGTGTTTTGTTAACCGCTGCGTGTGAAATGGTGTGGTGTTGCTGCATCGTGGTCAATATGCTGGCCCTGTGTGTATGCGTAATTTCAAATATTTGATGTGGACTATTTATATGTTTTAACTGTGAACTGTTTTTATGATGAAGTTAATTATTTACATCCATGTCTGTTTATTTATCACAGCATTGTACCTTTGTCCTAGGTGTTTGAAACACTGTTGTAAAACACGATTTTCCACAATTCCAACAAAATACGAAGCCGTGCCCTATCAATTTCAATAAATCTAATAAACAGTAAGTGGCAATACATAGAAATATGAGTGGAATAAAAGTTACAGTAGGCTTATTTGTGAGCATTTTCACTGCTATCTTTTAAGTTTTTATGATAAAAATAAGCCAGACGAGTTGTGTGCTTGAATGTAATGTGTCTTTTTTGTTGGACAGGTTGTTCCTTCATTTTAATATTTATTCCAACTGAGGCCGTCCTTTTAAATAAATAACCCAATACTTATCAATAACAAAAGCTTAACTACTACAGTTCTTTACCCTGCAGTTGTATCAGTGTTAAGTACAGTTGCGGCAAAATATTAGCGTGCATTACGTGTAATGTGCTACATCGTGGAAAACAAATATGTTAACAATGTAAAATAACCGTAAGAACCATTGTCAATTCAGGCATTTTTAAGACATCATAAAGCTGACCTAAATAATGTTATAGGCTTAAACTGTGAATATTTGTACGGAATGGTTTTTGGAATATGACAGAATTCTTTGAAAAGCTGTAAACAGTAAACAACACATTTTACAGGTATAAAGGTAGAAGTCACATTTCAATTTTTATGTTTAGCGAAAGTATACGAACACATGTACACACACACAATGGAATGTAAACATTGATTTTGACAGATGCTACATGGCAGTCACATGGCAATGTTTGTTTACATTTGGCGGAAGGATGTGAAACAGGCCAGCAAGTAGATATTTAGCAGGGCTCTGAGAAAGTTTCTTCCAGTCGGGAATAGACTATATATAAATTGATTACACCAGGAATGTACAAAGCATGAAGTGGCAGCATTACGCCCAACAAAGCACTTTATAAACTAAAAGAAACATTTTAAATTTGCCTAATACCTATAAAATTTTCATTGAGTGAGTAGCAGCTAAAATATTAACAGCCTGTAAAAATATTTAATCATAAAATATAACTACTGTATAAGGACATGTCGGTGAGCAGTGAGAATGTGAACACAATTAACATACTCGCCTCGGGCAAGTCCAAATGGGGCAACGTAAAGCAGTATCATTAACACGAAACACATTCCAAAAATATACTATCCATAGCTCAAACATTGAAAGAATTTCGAATGTGCATCCAATCTTAATTTTAAAAATGATTAAAGCGTACACCCCTACACATTAGCACTACTAACAAATTCCATTCCTAAAAATATGCCTGTGAAATCAGCACACTAAATGTTCATGACTCACTGAAGAGTTCCTCCCACCGGTGCAGACAATCTTTGTATGTGTGTGTGTGTGTGTGTGTATATATATATATATGAAATAAACCATCAACAATTGCATAAGCCGATGTAACAAATTATCAATACATTTGCCACTACCCAAAACTAGTTTGTCGGAGCTCATGTCTATATTGATCGTCGCCACACCTAAGTGACGTCGAAGGCAGTGGTGTGAAGTGTTAACAGAGTAAAAATATTAACATCTTGAATTTAAATTTGAAATGTAAGTGGGCGGGAGATGGGGAAGGGGAACAGAAAGGAGGTAGGAACGGAATTCAAGCCTAATATGAGGTTCCCGCCCGGCGCTAGTGTTCCACACTCTTTAATGAACTATCGGTGACGGTGCTGCCATCACGTTGCAAATGCTCAGTACAACAATATAACCAATTTTAACTTTATGCAAGCAGGATCTATTATGGCCATCAAATAGTTTACACGAAACCTTGTTTGTAAACCATTTTGCAAGGTAGTGCTACATGGCGAAATAGCTTTTATGTCATATATCGGGAAATAATTAACTGCTCTATACCAAATTTGGCAAACAAGTAGTACTGTGGCGGGCGATGTGAATGAATATGTTGTGTGTCAAAATTGCGGCTATATGATTATTTTACTTTAGTAACCAAATTTATTTAACTTTTTATACTGGCAGCATCTATGCAGTCATCAAATGAGCTTGTGCATAAACTAGTTTCTCAACCATTTTAGATGAGATAATTCGAGATAAGATATTTCAGATAAGATAATTAAACTTTTACATCCTATCTATGGAAATAATTCATGTGACAATGTATACCTTTGTAGTCCATATATGTATATGATTTATTGGGTTAGGCACATACAGCAAAAGCCCGACATAATGTGGCTGTTGGGGGACATAACTGAGACCCAAGTTATAAATGTTCCGCGCTATTCCGGGAGTGAATGAGTACATTAGCAAAAAAAACAGCCAGTCTTCTATCTCTCAAATACCACACAACTCGCAAAAGTGTTGTTATTTACCGCTGTAACTCATGAAATGTGGTGTGATGAAAGGGTTCACATGCATTCAAGCAAGAATAGCTATAAAAAAAATACCGCGTTTTCCAGGCAAAGGATGTACTTATTCGTATTCGTACTGTGTAACCCTTTGCCTGTTTAATTAATTTCACTTAAAATATCCCAATTTTTTTTTCTTTCTTTTCTTCTTCAAAATTGTCTACCAAGTGGAGGGATGACACATCTTGTAGGATGACATTTTTTAGATTCATATTCTAGAAGTTACCAATTTTGAAAAAATTAAGAAAAGTTTCACCCAAGTGTAGTTGGGCATATTGTAAATCCATTCCAAATCTGAATATTTCACTGATTATAAAAAAATATATACTTATATACAACCACTCTGACTGCCGGAAATCTAAGACATACGTATTGTGTAATGACATTTGTTGGTGCATAAATTTTTGTTTTACTTTCTCACCCCCGAGTATACTCGGATAGACTGTAATAATTTTTTGTTTATTTTTTTTACTTTCTGGAAATCAATACAAAATACTTAAACATTTCAGAACACATAAAATAATGGTAGGGTCTATCGGTAAAATTTAGAAAGTTATTCACATGTATTACAATACATGTAATCAATATCACTGATATTACCTTTAGCGCCTGACAGAGAAATCAATACAAGATAACTTGAAAATAATAAATATAATGGAGTCACTTTTTCATTCACATGGCTCATAACGTTACATATTATCATTATCTGACATTATTGCCTCTTGCACCTGAAAAAGTAATACATCACAAAAGTGTTCAGATGTTTGGTGCTGTGTAGTAAACCCGAAAGCACGGAGTAACACACAGGAACAAGTCACAATCTGGACAATAGTACCTTGTTTCCTGGTGTATCTTTTTCCCTTTGGCATCCCTCACATGGGAACACGTTCCACACTGCCTGGTCAGCTTCTCTTTCTTTTCTGTTGGTGGTATAGTTTCCGGGAAGTGCCTTTCTGTCAGATGGAGAGGAGCAGATGGCAGTCCAGGTCGACTAGCACACTTGGGTGAAATGTCAGTTGCATGATACTTGTCAAGTATTTCTTGAACAAGAGCTAATCTGAAGTTCAAGTGTGACTTTTGCCCTCCACATTTTTGGTAAAGCATGAAGGCATTGAAGATACAAATGTCAAGAAAATTGTGAAACAATTTCTTATAATAAATTTTCCCCATTTTCGTAGGACAGGGTAATTTGCAAGTTGTTGATCAACATGATCAACGCCTCCCATGGTATTGTTATAGGCCTCGACAACTTCTGGCTTCGTCACTGGTTCTTTTCCAGCTTTCCAAAATGTCACAGTATGTGCCTCATGCACAGTTGTGAGCAAAGACACCTTTTTGTCCTGCCACAACACTGCTGTGACTTTTCCTCTCTGGTATGCTACGATCTCGCCTTTCTTCAAATTCTTTTTCCGAAGCGAATCAGGCATGTCTCTCCTTGAAAGACGCACTGTGCCGTAGGTATCAGTATGATTAGCAATCAGTAAATCAGCAAGTGCAGGAGATGAATACAAATTGTCCAGTGTTACACAATAACCTTTATTTAGTAATGGCTTTATCAATGTCATAACAACTTGGGAGGATTTCGGGAGATACTGATATGCTGCATCAAGTTGTGTGTCTTTCCCTGTGTAGATTTCTGTGTTCCAGACATAACCACTGCTGGACTTGCATAACAAAAAAATATTTTTATGCCGAAACGTGACCATTTTGAAGGAATGTACTGCTTCCACTGTAGCTTCCCTTTGAACAGAAACAGAGACTTATTGATAACAATGTCTCTTTCAGGTGTGTACAACTTTTTGAATGTTTCATTCAAATCCAAAAGCACAGGCCAAATTTTTCGCAGCTTTGGACATGGATGTGTGTTGTTTTCAAAACTTGCATTGCCAAAAAAGTGCTTCCATGTAATGCTCTGCAGAATGGCGAAAGCAAAGAAGACATAAAGTTCATTTATGCTTGTGTTTTTCCACTTTTTGTATTTACATTGTTCAGCATACCTGTTGGTATCATTAGCGATTAGCTGCAGGAGAGTAAGATAAAAAATATACAGAAAAAAAATCTAAAATTGTGTGTTTCGTGATCATTGTCAAAATGCATGCCACTTGTGCCAGTAAAGACATATCGTGGAAGTGTTGGTGGTGAAGACGTAACACTTATATTACACCACTGCTTGGCCGATGCAATCTGCTGATCCGCGTCATCCTTGGAACTTGAGCTGTTGCTTTCAGATGGAATTTCATCACCACTTTTCGAACCACTGTCAAAAACTTCGCTATCAGAGTCCATTTCGTTATATGTATAACTTTCCACCACTCTGAGTACCAATCGACTGAACAGTAATTTCAAATGTGAGTATACGATAATATGTAAAAAAAAAGTTGTGCTGCTATTTTGTGCTGTGTGATATCTTTTTTCCAACAACATGGATTTGCAGGCTACCTAATTTCGAAAGACAAGCCAATAATCACACTTTTTTTTGTATAGAAAGCAATTACTGCCGTACTGTATAGTAAACCTAAGAAGCATAATATAGACTACAAATATTATTTTCTGAGTGACTTGTGATGCCATCTATAATTTTTCACAGCAAACATGTCAAAGGAGATTAAACTTGGTTGAAACAACAAAGTGCAGTAAAGTGAGGTTGCTGTCAGAGTATACTCGGGTATATATATTTTGCACACAAGACTTATGCCCGAGATAACTCAGGCGAAACAGGGAAGGGGTTAAAATACTAATTCAAATGCAACAGTAATACACGCAACCCATCAGTCGCAAAAAATAGAATACAGATATATAAACTCACTCACTAGCACGCTGAATGCAATGTTACCTTGTGCATGCATTCGCCCACATTTCGCGTGAACTTACTGCGATGTCAGACCAGCTGAACAAGAGCTGAAATTACTACAGTGCTCCTATGATTTGACGTTTTAGGGAACTATTATGATCGATTATCGAAACACGGAGCACGCACCACCCGTCTCAGCGCCTTGCCGTGACGTTTTGAGTAACTATTAGGAAAAGAAAGGCATGCATCCCAGTTCCATGTGTAGCGAGGAAAATTTATTATTATTTAAAAGAAAAATGGGAAATATATAGTTAGGGTTCGTGTTAAAATTTTTATTAAAGCTGCACTGCATTCATTGCATTCATGGAGAATACGCCCCTGTGCATAAAATTTTTCTACGCTGTTTCTAAAGATCATCACATTAAAAGATTTAGGTTTATAGTGTATCTTGGGGACCAATCAACTGATTCCCACCGATTTATACATGCTAACAGTGCCATGTAAACTTTTGTGTTTTAGGTGGGGTAAGTCTTTTTTTTTTAAACTCTGTACTGGGTGGGGTACAATTACTACACAATTATTAATTAAATATTAATTCAAGTCTGTTTTATTAATCAGCTCTTGGATATACACATGCAATACAACTTTTCTCATTACAAATTTCTAATTTCAGGTGATACTCGTCGTGCATAAAAAACATTAAATATTAAAAACGCCTTATAAACCATACCTAAATTTTATTTATATATATATATATATATATATATATATATATATATATATATATATATATATATATATATATATATATATATATATATATATATATATATATATATAAACACTTGATTAAAATTTGTAAGTGACAATCATTAAACATTAGCACTTACAGCCCCTTGACCACAATGAAATGGAGCACCTTTAATTGTATAACCAAATGCGTGAAAAACAAGAGTAGCCTCTAGGCGAATTAATTTGAATAATTACACTGTCATCAAGGAAACCATGATAAAGAAAAATGCTAACATCAATTTCTGACGCATTCAGATTACAATGATCCATTTACGATTTTGAGGCAAACTAAAATTTTAAATAAACGCACTGTGTTAAAAACTGTGCAAACATTAAAAATCTCTTTGAAAGGGCTTTAAAATGCATGTAGCACTAATCGACTGGTTTCAGATCATACACTCTGGTATATCTTACTGTTGCAACAAATTATTAAAACAATTACATTACAAATTATCATTCCACTGTAAAACATTGAATAATTAATGTACCAGTACTATTTAACATGCCTAATGTGTTGTATTATCTAATTGACTAAGGCACACAATAATTTTCACAAATACCTGTGCATGTCGCAGCGACGATCACCCTTCAAGGTACATGCACATAAAATTTCACATTAAAATAAATTAAAATTACGACAAGCGGATTGGCGGCCTCAATAAGGCCCGTAAAAGCAAACCACTTCAAAATATACGTACTTCACGCACATCTAAAATAATCATTGAGTGAGCAGTGGGTTGCGCCAGATACAGCATAAAAACTGGGCAGAAATTTGGGGCAGCTTGCACACAGAGTAATCAATACATTTTAATTATCAAATGCATACCAAGCTAGCAAAACCAAATTCTACACACAACAAATAATTTGGACCGTGCTGCCTAAATAATTAGTAACACTAACAAACTACAGCAAGCCCAGAAAAATGATAATATTTCATTACTTGAAAAACTACCACATTCTACATACCCATAATTAAGTGTGCAGTGTTCCACCACTTACTAATTCAAAAGCGTAGCCAGCATCTTCCCAGCACAAAATTACAAAGTATTGAAATATTCATCACTGACAAACTAACTTAGGTAATGTGCCGTGGCCATGGTGTTTAACTCAAACATGGTGATGCCCATGTCGAAGGCAAAGTAGGTGATGTCTGCGCCGGCTCCAAGCGTAGAAGTATGTCTGCAGTTCAGTATTAAATTTGAACCACCCCACATAAAGAGGAGAGACAGGGTAGGGGATATGACAGGAGAAAGAAAGGGAGAGACAAGCCTCCAGCTAGGTAGGAGAATGGTGCTGCACGCTGCGACGGTAAAGACTACTACTCTGCAGGTGGGAATTTTAAATACCGTCACAACTGCATTAATATTTATAATTTAATGTGGATATGTGTTTAAGAGGGGTGTAGTAGCGGATGGAGCAACGGTGTCCAACCCATGCCTTACACTTTTGTGATGTAGACACTTGGCTTATGTAATTTGAAGATAACCAGCTCGTCTATCACCTCTAGCTTGGACGAATATGAGTGTCTCTTGCTTCGGGCATGTGGCCATCGACCGTGTGGCTAAGATCTCCTGACTCTGCCACAAGTTAAGTCATGGTTGAGTGGGGGCCACCCCTTATGTTCCTGCATTACATAACGTAAATCACAGACATGGCAACTTATTGACTGAAAGTTTACCTGGAGTGCGCCAGGTCGTGAAAAACTTACGTTTAGTGGGTTCTCCATAAATAAAAACACAAACACCTGTTTTGCTACTTTATATGGAGAATGTGGTACAATTACATCACTCATTAATGCCAGAATGGAAAACACACTTTAAGAGGGCTTGGTGTTTGTGGTCCTACCAGTGGCAGATGCAGTAGAAAAAGCCCAACTGGAGAGAGGGAAATTAACGTGATGAATTACATTTCTGGAATGCGGCGAGTCTGCAGAAAATTGGTGCTGTATAGTCTCCACAGGGGAAAAGAAAACAAAATGGTGCCAGTAACTAAGGATTCAAACTATTGATGCACTATATTGTCAATCAAAAGTCTGAATTCCCCCGGGTCCAAAAAAACACTTCTGACACCTTCGCCCACTTAAGTCAGGCTGTCTTGGCATCGAGAAACAATGGCTGAGGGGACCGCTACCTACAGCGCAAAACACAAAGGAATATTTTTTTGTGACTTCAAAACAAGTCATGCATTGTGCTTAAACCTAGGTACTTGAAATATTGGTACATGAAGATAAAACTTTACTTGGGTTGTCATTCTTGTACAATATGTGAGCTATCTCATGTAAAATAACGTGTGTAACTGGATCACCGTGGTTCCATCAAAGATGTGACTGTATGGGTCACGGAACTTGTGCACCTGTGCTCGAAAGAAGGCATGCCAAGACACACTCACTGTACAGTTTCATTGGCCTGCTCTGCTGCGTTGATGCTACATGACTTGGTCTGGAGTCCACTGACAGGTGGACCACGTCAAATTAAAATTAGTATGTTGTATCTATTAAACAATTCAAAATTTAACTAAATTTTGTACGCTAACAGTATTTATTACATGCATAACTTATGCATACGTTGACGCATGCTACACTGCTGAGCAGCATGCCTGCGTACTCTATGGGCGACTTTGCCCCATCAACAAGCATTGAAGAGCTCTGGGAAAGTCAAAACAGTGGCATACAAAATTCCAGTGCCGACAGAGTTTATTTTACGAACCTGGGCAACCACGGACATGCACATAATTATAAGATTAATTATGAAATTGTATTGCCCGCCCAGATTCCGACATGCGGTTGCCACACCCTCAACTAAAGATTGTTATACCCGATGAGCCATGGACAAGCTGACTTCGATAAGGAAGTTAAAAAGATCTCCATAAGATCGCAGCACCCCTACACCCTGTGATCTGACAGTTGCCGAGCCTCGGGCAAAGGAGGTAAAACTGTCGTCAGCCTCAATCAAGGGCGATAAAAAATACACTACGCCGCCGGCTACTAGAGATAATCGACCCCTGTGTCGAGAGGCTTGCAACCCCTGCACCCCTGGTAGAGCCACCAAAATGAAACTGGGACTATATAAGGAACCTTCGAAACACCCATGCCAGAGTTCGTCGGCTCGCCAACCGCAATGGTCTGTGAACTCTCCTAGGTCTGGAAGGACCTCCCTCCTCTTCCAGCCTACAGCTTGAGAAGGCTCTCTCTCCAGCTCCCACATCATTCAAGAGGCTTTTCCGACACCAGCTCCAGCAGCTTGGAAAAGCTCGCTCTCCAGAGGTAACCTCTATGTCCGCATCCTGCACCTACTACCCCAATCATCCTCGACTCCGCAGTAGCAGGCCGTCGCGACGTCGTAGGTCCCACTCAGTAATTATAGCTGTAAAAGTGATAGAGGATTTTGGAAGTATTATTTTCACGTCGGAATCATAACCAGGTTTGCCTTCACCCGACTTAACATATTTTCAAACACTCCTTTAGAGGCTTGTAGTAATCTGTCTTCCCCAGTATCTTTCCTTAAGCATCAATAAAATGTTAGAAACAGAATTGTAGTTTTTTGCGACACCCCCCCCCCCCTCCCCCCTTTTTACCGGAAAATTAATTTTGTTTCTTTTAGTGCATTTAAAATATAGTTCGGCTCGAATACCATTTAAAGATTCCTCTGCAGGATGAGTGTGAGTGGATCGAACCCCCGCAGAGTCACTTGGTCGGAAAGGATCTCTAATCCGAGAGGAAATACTCTGACATCTGGGTAAGTTTGGAATGCCCACGCCTCCCTGCAGACGCATACCAACTTGGTTTTCTGATAGGGTCTCTGAGTGGTTCAGAAGCCATTCACCGAAGAATACTTGTCAACTGCTAAGGAAGGCATGACCATTGTTACAGTTGGTGAGCTTAGTGTGATTAAGGGTATTATTATTTAATAGTATAATAGTTTTATAAAATTGTATGCAAATGACAAAGAAGGGAGGAGGCTATCTCAGTCGACTGTCGCATGGCCCGACGTGCGCTACAACACAAATTAGTTCATTCCAACACCCTTCTGATGAACGACACACCTCAGCATAGCACATCACCGTCCCCTATACCAGAGGTCACCACGCGTGGACCACGTCCCATATCGCCTATGGTGATCCTCACACATGAGTCTCAACTAGATTCCGTGTTGGATAAATGTGGGCCATGGCCCTGCTATGACGATGTCAGCTACCTGTGTACTTCTTCGTCTATCCCAGTCACTGAACAGCCTGCTCCACCTCCATCTGCGGACCATCTACAGGTAAAGACCTGTACAATTCGCGCAGCCGCCGGGAAAGTGATAAAAGTGGTGATTCCACCCCCAACGCATAAACATAGGATTGCTTTCCCACTCCATACATACGTTGCGGTGCGTAAACCCACCAAACCATCCACTCTTGGGAGACTGTATCGCCTACAAGATGCAGAATAGGGACATCCAAGATCACCATACCCCATTCCATGCTAATCAATCTACCTATCACTCTCAACTAATTATTTCAATTCAACCTTAGACAGCTGATGTTCAGAATCTTGGTAACCTTCACGATGAGCAAGGTTGTGCTCTCTGAGAGAGAGAGACACATCATTAAGCTCACCCTGGGGTTTGATTCCCCTCTATCTCCCCAGCACCCTTCAGTTAGGCAGAACCCTACAAAGTACCCCATACGTGTGCCAAACCCCGACTCGCCAGTCACATCCGTCAAACATAACCACTGCCGAAGGGATTATCACTTCCAATAGAAGGAATCTGCACTCGAAAGGGATTGCAGAGTGGTGGTCCCGTAGGTACCAAGACCCGATCACCCTCCATCAAACCACTCTCATTCGTAGATAAGCCAGAGCCGAGAGTGCCCTTTAGTAAGACAGTGTCATGTGAGAAAGTGGAACAATTATGCCATATTTTTGAAACCATTCTACTAATTTCCACCAAATTTTGCATACTAGTAGTACGACAGAAGGCCATGTAATTTTACATATTTTATGTAGGTTTTTCAAAATGGTGGCCTTATAAATAATTTAGATGAATTCGTCATTTCTATTAAATATTTCAGCCAAATTCAAACAAACTTCATATGTTGGCAGTGTCTATTAGAAACATCATATAGAACCTGTTTTTTGGCCTCTTCATATTATATTGCCTAATGAGGAAATAGTTTTTATGCCATATCTTGGCAACAAGTCAATCAATTTCCATTAAATACTTCGCACTTGTAGTGCTACGTAGGCCATGTAAACTTACATGATTTAAGTGACTCGGGCACGTATTTTCTATGTGACGGCCTGTAAATGTATCAAATTAGTAAATTCTATCTACCAAAACATCAGGCTGATTACATCCTAACTTAATGCTCCAAATCCAATCTCCGTAATGCATTTGGTTGTATGCTAGCATGTGTACAATGTTTTCTGGGTCCATCATGGGTAAGGCATGTGTGTACCCACATAAAGTCCGACATTCTTTGGCCTCAGATAAGTGTGTCTTAAAGGGTCCTATTTACATTGAAATACTGTAGTTCTTGTTTCAAGCAATGTCAAGAGGAAGTGTGTCAGCAGACACTGTTGTTCCTATTCCGAGATAAAGAGTGACATGGGTGGTGATAAATGCCAGGCAGTGAGAAAGGCCAGCTGTCTACCGCCTCCTGCCCAGCCACCCTGCTGGACCACTTAGAGATATAAGATGAACTCTTGTGGGACCACTTACAGAGATAAGATAAACTCTTGTGGGACCACTTACAGAGATAAGATAAACAGGGATGGCAGGGAATTTTATGAGGGGTAGAGAAAGGAAGGAAAAGAGCTGTATGACAATGTGGGACAGTCTGCCAGCTACTTAGTGTTGTATGTTTTGCTGCAGACTGCCGACATTTTGGATAGTGTTATTAAACTAAAGTCTTAGTCTTTTTTTTCTAACACTTTTTGAGATTGTATGTCATTTATTTGTAACTACAAAAATGAAGAGATACTGCTATCTGACAGACCAAGAAGCACTGGAGATGATTCTCACAAGGAGTGACAGCGAAGTAGATGTATTTACATCGAGTGATTCAGATGTAGAGTACACTCCACACAAGAAAGAAAACTCTCTTCAGCCAACTACGTCTACTGGGATTACACATAGTACTTCAAGAATAATATTTGAAGAATCGTCGTCTGAATCAGAGGAAGGTACCAGCGATGAAGAAAGAAATGAAAATCATAGTACAAAAAGGAAGTGTGATACATTTCAGTGGTGTTCAAATTATTTGACTCCTACTATTCATCCCTATGATGATACAAATGCAGGATGTAAAGTAAATATAAATAATAACAATCATATCACAGACTTCTTTCTAGTCTTCTTTGATGTAACATTGATGACATTTGTAGCAGATGAATGTAACAGATACTACAAATATGCCATTGAAAATGCACCATGGATTTTGCAGTCCCATTCCTGTGTGAAGCAATGAACAGACACAAATTGTGAGGAATTGTTTGATTTTCTGGCAGTGTGTTTACTAATGGCACGTGTGAAGAAACCGAAGTTAAGTGAATACTGGTCAAAGGATGCTCTTTTGCGAACACCAGTGTTTGGAGAGATAATGTCACAAGATGATTTTTACTTTTACTGCGAATGCTACATTTCTGTAACAACAGTGTGGATCAAGGGCTGTTGCCGATAAAATTCAAAATGCTTTTCGTATTTCATTTGTGCCTTAAACTGTGTATTGAAGAGAGCCTGCTCCTCTTCAAAGGCCGTTTTATTTTCAAACAATATTTGCCTTCAAAACGAAGTCGATTTGGAATAAAAACTTTTGTTTTGTGTGACCGTCTGACTGGATATGTTCTTGATTTTGTTGTGTACACTGGTGCAAATAGTGACATTGACGAGACAGGTCTAGGAAAATCTGGTGATATTGTGGCTACATTATTGAAACCATACTTAGACAAAGGTCACATGGTATTTGTAGACAACTTTATTTTAGTTCAAACCTGTTTCATTGGCTTCATAATCACAAAACTAATGCGTGTGGCACAGTACAAAAAAAAATAGGAAAAATACGCTGAAAATAGACAACAAACTGAAGAAAGGAGAGATTTCTTTCAAGTCATTTGGCGAGTTACTTGCAATGAAGTGGTGTAATAAACGGGAAGTCTGGATGCTCACCCCCTGTCACAATGCAGATATGAAAGAAAGTGAAAATATTGACAGGAAGAGTGGATGTAAAATAATTAAACCCACATGTGTTCTGGACTACAACATTAGCATGGGATCTGTCGACAAAACTGACATGGTTATAAGTTCTATAGAATCAGTGAGGAAAACTGTGAAACTGTTCTTTCATGTATTGGATCTTGCAGTTCTAAATGCCCATGCTCTTCACAAAAATGTTACTGGTAAAACATTGCCTCTTGCAACATTCCATCTAACGCTCATCAGAGACATTCTGGAGAAATACTCAAAACAGAGAAGAAAGTCTGGAGGCATTTTCCCACAGCCATTAAAGCAAAAGAGTTGAAAAATTTCCCACCTGAAAATGTGTTGTTTGCACCAAGCACAAAATTCATAGAGAAACATGATACTCGTGCAGAGATTGCGAAGTCGCACTGTGTGTCACACCATGTTTTGAAAATTACCACACCAAAAAAAATTACGAAATGTTGGTGTAGTAACATATAATTTCAATATGTCTAAATAATATAATTATATTAAAATAAGTGTAATAAAAACCAAGGTAATTTATTGGAACTTTCATATTAGAGTGTATCACAATTTTGATTTTTGAAACTACTATATATATTTTAAAAAGTTAGTGCAAATTCACCATAGTAAATATAGTGTATTGACTCCAATGAAAGTGATGTCTGTTTTTTTATGTCAGGAAAATAAGTTATTACTGAAAGTGCCCTAGATCTACTTGTATTGCACATTTCATTGAAAACATAGTTACTGAGTTTTGATGCAAAATCTTAATTTTTTCAAGTACTGCTATCTTCCCAAATGGCGCATTGGTTAAAACGAGTATTTCTGAATTTAAGCTGATATTTTGAATGGTCAACCTACAAAATTTGGTTTTAATTAGTTGAATAGTTCCCGAGATATGCAATACCATCCAAAATAAATAACAGAAAAAAGTTTGCCATTTTGAAAATAAGCATTTGGTAGGGTTGAAAACTATGGAAATCAGGTTTCATTACTATGTACTATAAGTTTATGAGTTGGTTCAAATTCGGTGTATGGGTGCACAAGTTTTTAGAGGGAAACACACTCACACACACAGACACATGGAGGTAGGAAGATGATGTCCTAAGCCTATTCATCATTCAGAAAGTAGGTTTGAAAAAATATATATTTTATAAGTTAGCAAAATAAAAGCAAACAGTGCAATGTCACTATGCTAAAATAAATGTAGACATAAATTACAATTAATTGTAACATTAAGGTAATACATCTGCCAAAATAGGATAACTATTAAAATTGCTCCAAAAAGGGTGCAAAAAGTGGCTACACAGACTTTGTCCACATTTGCTAAAAAAAAATACTCAGCACAGGGGGTGAATTGGTGCTATGTGACTGCTAGCACTACAAAGATGACACCAATGATAAGCATGTAGCAGCGAAAGGGTTAAGAACTTCATTAAATAAATGTTTTGATTTAATGTAGAGGAAAGCAAGCTCATTAATTATATGAGTAAATTCTTGTCATTGCTGACATATTATTTTTAGATAAATAAATTTGAGTTATGTTTTTCACTTTTGTTTCACAAAATGTATAAGTTCTTAATTTATGCATTATATGGTAAATTTTCCACCTGGGGAACAAAATTGAGTAATAAGCTGCTTTAATATGACAATATGTATAGTTGGGGATTTTATCTGTACAAAGAAACAAGGGCTACATACAGCATGTACAGGAAAATCCAAAATTGAAAAAAATCTGGATCTACAAAATGTTGGGAGATTGGCCACCTTGTTATAAATTTTATGGAATACACTTTTATCAGTATCTAATTGATATGGTTATTTTAATAGGTGCTGAAGTCCCTCATGAAGGAAGTAAATGAGCAGATAAGCAAGTTGTCCAAGCCATTTCCACTGGGAACTGTGCTGAAGGTCAAAGGTTGGCTCATAGACGGTTGTGAATTTAGGAAAGTGAGAGCAATTCACTGTTGTATCCTTTTATGATGTTGCCCTTTATTTCAGGGTTGTAACATTCCCCTTGTACCCAACACATCATTCTCCACACTCCTAAGCCGTTCCACCTATTTTAAAAAATAGGATATGTTTGTGTGGAGACTTCTCAAAGTAGACTGTTGAACACTACTTTCCCCCTTTCTTATGTAGTGATGAATTGTAAGACAAAATGAATGGTATTGTACTGCATGGTGTGCACTTATTGCTTACCACTAAACTGCCACAGCTATGGCTATTCTACATTCACTTATTAGCTTCAAGAAGGGAATTTGGAGGAAGTAGAGGGAAATTGACAGTAACTAGAAGTAAGTTCTCATTGTATAATAAAAATGCCTAAACACATGCACATTAAGCATTGTTGCTTTATGTATTTTAACTTTGTGGGTTATTTCATGGTACTGTAAATTAATCAAGTTCACATAATTGACTCTGAGTGTACTCCAAAAGAATAAAAAAAAATTGTGGCACTAGTTCCATACCTCCAATACAAAATAGTAGTCACTGTAGTGTAGATAAATGCCTGGTACCACAGATTCTATAGTGTGGTATGTGAGTGGATTGGAGATTTGGCCAGTTCTTTAACATTCGAGGTCTAGTGAGCCACGAGGGTGAAGTGAGGTGAGTTTGAAGCAGTGTCGAAATGCAAAGGTGGGGAGATCCCGAGAACCCTCTGACCAGCGGCATCATCTGGCATGACATACAAAAATTCTGGAGTGACACCACCAAGAATCTAACCCAGTTCGCCTAGTTGGGAGGCGAGCAGTCTGACCACTACACCACCATGGCCCCATAGTATTTGGCACACTAGTATCTTACAAATTGACAGTTGCTCTCCAACACTAGATGACTTTTGCTCAAAATTGTTCCAGGCTGAAACTAGTTGCTGTGCAGATGAGCTGTGACTCTAGTAAGCAGTGCAATTCTTCTGGCAGCACTCCATTTCTTTCCCAGGGTATCCAGATATAACAGTTAGTGTGAATTGGAAGCTTGCCTAAGGATGGAGTTTTCAAACCATGTGGAGCCAGTTTGCCAAAGAACATTTGTCTGGGTAACAATGTATTCATTTATTAGTATTTTTTGTAGTAAACGCTGGGAATTACAAAAAAGTGTATATTATATTTTAGAGCTCAAACTTGAGAGAGAGAGTTTGTATATGTGTGAGAGTACAAACTATTATTACAGTAAAACCTCGTTAATTCGAAGTAGATTAAATCATAATCATATTTAATTTGAAGTGTTTATTCATCCCCAAATGGAAGAATACGATTTTATATGCTTTAAAGTTTGGTTGATTCAAAATTAGCCTTTTATGTAATTCGGAGTTCAATTTCATCCAAAAGTGTATTTGAGCATTTTGTTTACGAATGGCAAGACATTTACATATATATAACTATGGCAAACCCATGATCCTCTTATATGATTTGACAGGATAACGTTTACAATTGTCATATATATATATATATATATATATATATTATATATATATATATATATATATATATATATATATATATATATATATATATATATATATATATATATATATATATGTGTGTGTGTGTGTGTGTGTGTATAAATATGTATAAACAAGGCATTATAAAATGAGTTGAATATTAAATATTCAACAACACCACCTTAAGTACATACTAACCTCACAGGTTGGCATTCCAACATGTTTTATTTTGGTGTAGTTACGCTTGTTTGGGTTCTGTTTTCTATATTTCATTTCAATGGAAAAAAGTAGTAACAGTGTTTGGTACATGGGGGGGCTTTAGTTTGTCTTTCATGAGACTGCATTGTTTTGATGTTCTTATGAGTCTGTGGCATTCTGAGTTTAATGTTGTTTTGATGTAGAAGTGGAAATAACATTCAGATTATTATAACTTTGATTATTTTAACTTCGATAAAAAACAAAATGTGATTTTATATATATAAGGACACAGCTCTAGAGTAGTGGGGGAACAAATATTCAAACTTACGTACTGTAGAAATACTCCAAAATAAAAACTAACCTTAAGTAAAGTTTCTGTGACATGGCATTTACATAATTGGTAACTTTCAGTAAACTGTTAAAATGCAAAATTCCATGCTAGCACTTTGCCTAACATAAAAGACCATATGATATGATATAGCAATAAAAAATATTATGGATTTAAAAAGAAAATAGAACAGTAACTCGTAGGCTACTGTAATTTGAAACACAACAAAAAAAATTGAAAACAATGGCAGATATTAGTGAATTAATGTTTTTTTCTTTAAACATAATCCGAAAGAGGAAAGAAAAAACATTCGCCAAAGTGCCATAATGACTATTTGTTTGTTGAAAGAAAAAGAATGTAAAGAATGATTTTTGGTTTAACATGTTACGCACCACAAAAGTATTTTCAGTTAACAGTTACATTGGTCTACATTTTGATAGTAGGGCAGCTATAGGTTGTTCACAATAATGAGCATTTTTGAGAGCCCTGCTCAAGATCTACTCGTGGTCATTTTACATATTCTTCCACATTGTGCAAAATTGACATTGCTACATGCCTCATCACTTTATTTATGTATGGGTCAAGTGAAACTGTGAAATTGTTAGAAAAGTAAATATTTAACAAATCTGCTCGTTTTTACACTTTGATACATTAAACAGAAATCAAAATAAATAGGCCTAATTTACATTATCACAAATAGTTACCTTAACACTTTTTATTTGATGGGAAAATATGGACTTACTTTCCATCTATCATTACCATCTTTATTGGGCGCATATCACTCAGTGTGTCCATTATAGTATATGCAGGCAGGGGCAGTGACTTTTTTCTGAAGTTGATTTCAAAAGTGCTCACTTATCGTGAACTGTCTTACACTAAAACTGTTTTTTTATTTACATGGCTGGTTATATATACAGTACATATTTGACCTCATGTTTACTCATGTTGTGTATGATGTATGGTGACCTACTTGCACACATCTCCAAGGAAATACTATACACCATAGAATGCAAGCTGATTGTTATGCAAGTCAAATACATTGAGTGTTAATGTGAATGGTTCTCCTGCATGTCCTCACTTGGCAGTCGACGTCCTGCTACATGTCAGTATTTCATGAGCCACAATTGACTGTTGTACCTAGAGTACCTGAGGCAGTTCAGGTGGTCAGTTGGTTTCCAACCGCCTAATGAAAGTCTAGGATCTCACACTTGCCAAGGTGAGATGCATCCAGTCACAGTTGCTGATGTTGCTTTTCAACATGTGGCACATTGCTGTTTACAGCAATGCCTCAAGGTGCTGCATTCACTCAGCAATGACCTTGAGTTACATTGATACACACCACAACTGGCAAGTTCTTCATTGTAACTGAATGGTTTTCAGAAATGAAAATACTCAAAATAATACAGGAAACTTAAGGTAAAAAGAGATTAATTTTTTTATTTGACAACCTTGAATAATAATAAAAATTTTCAGAAACCCGTATAAAAATTACTGATGCTACACAAAAAAATATATTTATTTATTCTAAAATCCAAGACACTCAACAGAAAATTTTGAACATAGTATATAGGCCTATATTTGGTCATCCTAAGACAAAATTTCATGCATTTTCCTGCCAATGTGATGTCGGTGCATGAAGCAGTTGTGCTTTTTCCTTGTGCAGTTTATGCGTGAGATAGGTCAGAAGTAGAATGCCTTAGGAGGTGCACCAATGCGCCGAAAGGAAAGTACCGATGTGGGCGTGGCTAGAGGATGGAAGGAGAAAGGAAGCGTAGCGGTGTGGGCGGCATGGCTAAGAGGAGTGATGACGGATAGCGGGTGGGAGGGTAGACTTGACCAGGGGAGAGGAACGAAGACCAAGAAAAAGGAAGCAACATTTTCAGAGGCCAGAAGACCCAGCTAAGTGAGGAGTGTTTCTTGACACAAAAATTGCACGGCACTTGGCTCCAGCGCTCAGCTGGCCGGCCAGACAGCATGGGTTGTAGAACTGTCAACAGCCTGTCGCCCCCAAACTTATAAAAAATATCCATCACCTTGAAGGGCTCCCTAGCCCAGTCTCCATGCTTGAAAAGAAATCCGGAATGCACTTGTTTGCGAAGATTAGAAGATTGACAACTTAGTCTTGAGAGAGTTGAAAAAGTTTACGGCAAGCAAAATACTATAAGTATTTTTGTGTTATAAACAAAATGCGAGAGAAAAAGTGCTAGTACACTGCAAAGAATTTCTCAGAAAAATTTGGAATAATCAGGGAAGTGGACAAAAATGAGAAGAGCAGGATAGAAATTGTCCAAGCATTCAGTATCCCGCTTGCAACTTTATCAACATTCGCCGGAAGTGCATTCATACTAGAGTGAGCAAGAGTATACTGGCTACCACTGTTGCAGTTTTTAACCATACTTTACCATTTTTTAAATTTTTTATATTTTGGCATAAAAATTGAACGCAACAGTTACAACACCTATATTTTGCACTTGTGAACATATAATTAATGACTAAGATAAATGCAACAAACTTATTTTTTGGGCTATTTCCTTCAAATTTTTACTTTTTTTAAACCAACAGTTTTATAGTTCCCGAAAAAAACAAGGTTGTACCTTTGAGAAAGTAGTTATTCCCAGGGCATAGTTGTGTTCACTTTGGAAAGGGAAAATGTGCATTTCTTTAACACACACTGACTTTTTTAAAATTCAATAATTCAAAATTATGTAATTCAACTGTGAAAAATTTGGTCCCGAGCACATTGAATTAGGAAGTTTTACTGTATTCATATTCAGGTTATTTGGTATTATAGTTGGAATAAAACTTTCAAGTGCTGGTACCTTGTGCCTAATCTGAGACATTCCTTTGATGCCCCGTGTTGACCTTTGCACCCAAAAAGAGTTCATTGTCCATTCTGCAAATAAAAAAACATGCCTGTGTGCTTTCTGTTTATGTAATCTAACAGTATGTTGTTGTTTTTACATGGTTACACTGTTATTTTATGGTTCTTCTGAGTGTCTTACATAGCTGTATAGAAACAGCTGTATAGAATATTTGGTAATTACAGTACAAGATGAGAAAACTGGTGCAAATAAAGGAGCAGAGAGTTTTGTGTGCAGTTCAAATTTTGCTTGATGAGCATAGATTTTTATAGCAGTAAATACAGATGAGAATAACCTATACTGTAATGGCTTACTCGTGAGAAGCATGGCTATGCAGACTAACATCCATGCTCCAGGTTTTAAGATCAGTAAAAAAAAAAAGCTGTATAATCAGTGCTTTTACATAACTTGATAGCATAAGCTAAAACCACATGTTATAGGAAAATAATCCAAAGGTTTTTAAAGGTAGGGTGTAGTTGCTAGTGCTTTACAATGTGACACGTAGTCACATTTGAGTGGTGACAATGGGTGCAGCTTTGTTTTTCACTCAACTTACTTCACTGCATATTCGTCTGCTGCATCATAGTGATCAGAATTACCAGTTGAAGTTATTTTGAATTGTATGTAACAAATGAACAATATTATTTTTTTGTTGGGAATGAATTTACCAAATTATAAGTAATACTATTTATGTAATTATATATAAAATTTTATAAATTTTACTATTGATTTAATATTTTATATGTTAGGATAGACATTTTCTAATAAGTTTGTTTGGGTTCACACCCTCTTGGGGCACTGTACAGAGTTGGGTGTTGCAGGGTTGCCACATGTCCCTGAAAGTACCTATTTTTGCAGAAGTCCCTTAAAAGTCCCTATTTTTTTAAAAAGTCCCTAAAAGTCCCTTTTTATTTTCAAATTAATTTGTTTCAAGCAAAAATTCAAAATATGTATTAAATTTTGTATAAATGTGACACAAACATGCACACACACACACACACAGATACATTATATTCACATACACACAAGAGAGAGAAGGAGGGAGAGGGAGAGGGGGAGAGAGCTGGAGAGAGGGAGAGGGGGGAGAGAGGGCGATGGGGAAGAAGGAGGGGTGAAGGGGAGAGAGGGAGAGGGGAGAGAGGGAGGAGCGAGGGAGGGAGCGAGGGAGGGGGCGAGGGAGAGGGATAGATAGATAGATAGATAATCTCTTCAACTTAACCTCCACAAGGTCTCTCAGTTATTTGAATAACTTTTTGTTGCTGCTACCGCCAGGTAAGTTTTAGTCTAGGACTATATTGTTTCCATATTATTTTTTCTCTCTCTATGTGTATTTTTAATATTACAATAATGGTTAGTATGTGAGAAGAGATTGTATATGTGTTGTATGAAAAAATTGAAAGCCTGGTAAAAATTTTACTGGAGTGAATATGCAAGATACCACCACCTAGTGATATAAGCGTAGATAATCTAGTTGATGGAAATATTCTTCCTTTCAGCGACATGTTGGTTGGAGAGGAGGTGAAGGTGGTTCAGCGATGTGTTGGTTAGAGAGGAGGTGAAGGTGGAACTGTTAAGTAACAGAAAAACAAGTACTACTATTCTTTAAGCAAGCACACCATCATTACCGAACTGCAGCAGAACATATTATTATAACTAAGTCCTCATTTCTTAAGCCACTACTGAAATGTTTTCAGTGTCTTCAGCCTAACAAGAGTGTTGGATCAAAGTTGTTATGATATTGTTATCATTAGCAAAGCTCTCCCAGTAAACAGAAGTACAGACATGCTTTTTGATGAGTGGAAGTTACTTCTGGCAGAACCGGGTCAAGATAGAAATAACAAGTGTGAAGTATGATTTGATAGTTACGGGTATCATTTTATTACACAAAAAAAAAATGCTTTAGGGTTTCCAAAGTATCCAACAGTTGCATCAGTAGTCAGGGCTGCATTGGCAGTATCTCATGGAAATTCAGATGTAGATAGAGAATTTTCAACTTCAGTGAGAGTCTTAACAGAAGACAGGGCTTTGTTGTCGGAACACACTCTCAATGGTGTGTTGATTGCGAAGTTAGCCTTAAAAATGTATGATAAACCACATTTGTTGCCAGCGACAAGGGAGCTTCTGGATTTTGCTAGGTGTGCTTATCAGAAATATTGTGCTTATTTAGAGGAGGAAAAAGCAGAAAAAAAATTAGGAGGCAAAAAACTGAAAGAACAGAAAAATAAGGTTAAAGAAAAACAGCATACTATAATGTTGGAGAAGAAATAGATGTCTATACTTCAAGATGAGGAGAAGTTAGAAAATTTGAGAAATGAAGTGGATAAAAAAAGAAAAACTTCTGAAAGGTAAGTATTTTTAAAATTGTTCTGGCCCAGTAAAGAAAGAAGCAAGCAGATAGCGTACAAAAATACTTGGATAAGAAAAAAATCTAAACTTTTAATGACATACTTTTTTGCAAGAAAGTGATTAAGCATTTAGCCAATAATGCTTTGAAATTTTAACAAATAGAATTTTCCTGATTGTAATTAAGAATTCACATATTTACCATCTGTGAATATCTTATGTAGGGTGTGGTGTGTTGAATTAGAAATTGTGTATATGAAAGCAAAAATATAACTAACACTGTGTCCTGTATTGTATCCTTAATTAATTTAGTAATACTTAAAATAATTTTGTCATTTGTAAAGCTTTTAGTAGAAGTAAATCATCAATTTTTCCCTTACAAATTTTTTGAACTTAGGAAAGAAAAGGGAGTTTGTATTACTTTTCTTCTTGTAAGTTAATTGTGTTGAAATTAATTGTTCATTGATACTTTAACAGTTGCCCTTTTGTTACTTAGTAGTTTTCAATTAACATTTCTCCAATATTGTAATGTAACTATATAATGTATTTACCATCTGTGAATATTGTGTATGTAATTAAGAAGTAAAATACTAATCAGTGCTAAAATCAAAAAAAGGTGGACAGGGGAATGGTATGAGCAAAAATATAATCTTAACACTTGTGTTTTAATGTACTCTAAAATAATTTGTTAAAAAACGAGTTGCGTAGTTTGTTACAAATATTCTATCAAAAATATTTTCCATTCAAATTTTCTAAAGCTGAAGTCTCTAGGCTTGAATAAAGGAGGAGTTGGTTGGTAATTTTTTAGGGGTTACTTAATCTCATTCTGCTCAAGTCAAATTCAGCTAGAAAATATAATGTTATTATATATACATTATATTTTTGTTTATTGGGGAGAAGGGTGAACATTCCTTTCTTATAAAATAGCGACATAATTCTTTGTTATATGTTGTTCATGAAATTAAAAGGACAAACATGAAATATAAAAAATAGAAGTAATGTTTTCTGGAAACAGTTCAGTCCCTAAAAGTCCCCAAAAATTCATAAAGGGTCCCCTCTCTTGTTCTGCTAGTTCCTAAAACACCCTATTTTTGGAGGTCCAGTTGAATGGCAACCCTGGTGTTGTGTGTGCATGGTGCGTGCATGTGTGTATGTGTGTTGAGAGACTTGCCTGCGAGCTATTTAGTTGGATGGTGTGCATGAGCAGGCATGACGTGTTGTTACCGCGGTTAGACAATGGCACAGGATAGTTTGCCTGGTCCAAGGGATTATATCAAATTGACTTTGTGAAATCGACAAGCCATGCAAAAAGGGAATGAGACAGTTAAAAAAAATTGTGGACTGTTTTGTGCTTAGTTTTGATAGAAGTGGACCATCCTTCATTGCTGAGTGGAACCTTTGTCATGGAGAACAAGATTTCACCGTACATTGGGGCTCTGGTTGCCTCATTACATCACGTCACCCCATTTGTTGAGGAATGCTTGCCAGCTGTCCTTAAAAGCAGAAAATTGACCATTGTTGTATAACTACAGACATCAACATTTAAGGCTAAAAACTGTCTTTTACCATATGTGCCGAAGGAAATAAGATACTATACTGTGTTTTGAAGCTATCATCTTTGTGTGCTCAACAAGTAATTTATTTTAACCTGCCTTGGCTTGCGGAAAGTCGGAAAGAAGTCTAATGTGATCAATCCACAAAGTTGTCAGTAGAAATAAAATGAGGGTGTGGGGTAATATAGAAAAAGTGTATCTAGGCAATCTATAGACAGTTATAGCCATTTTGATGTAGCTACCTATGGAAAGTTTTTTATACAATTGTGTGGTTGTATGGACTTAATGTAATACACATATTAACCTGCATAAAAGTAGAAGTAAATTGTTGGCCAACAAAATCTGTTATATAATTTATTTTTATTTTTTGTCTACTGTACTGTTGTATTGGTATGGCACTTTTAAAGCAAGTAAATATAAACAATTTATTCAATACATGCTTTGTTGGTAAAGAGTACAAGATGGCCAACAATAATATGCTTGTGTTGGCGCAGGTCTCAGGAGAGAAAGAATGTTAGTATTAAGGTTAACATGTGTGAACTTCCTCATGGAACGACCCAGTTTGAGAAGTGTGTTAGCACAGCTCAACAAACACTAGAAAGGAGTGTGGATGCAGAGAAATATTTAGTGGTTGATTTAGTCATAACTTTGTTCCTATTGTCCATAATTTTCTAGAAAAGGAAAAGCTGCTGCGGAATGTCATTTTTAATCTGAATGTTTTATGTTGTCTAGCTGCAACAACTTTGTCATATGAAGGCCAGACTTTCATAATGTTCTTGCCACAATTCATTATTCAAGCCAATAAACGAGGGGGTGTTAGCTGCAATAAAATATTACTGTACATCTTGTCGCCAATAATTCCAGTGCTTTAAGTTTTTGGACTATGGTAACTATGTTGAATGCCATTTGTGGCATTTTGGCATCATGAGGAATGTGTCTGGGAAACAATTATCACCTGAGAAGTTCTTATAAGATATCAAGAAGAAAATATTTTCTGCCAGCCTTTCAACCATTTTGAGTGAAATCAAAGAATGGAAAGAAGTATATGAAGACTTCACTGAGTAGTTAGCTATTGATGCCTATTAATTGTTTTAAAAGTTTTAAGTTTGTGAAGAGGATGTAAAGGATATGACTGACAAGCGTATATTACTATGGGCTACTAATAATTTAGCAGTTTAAGCTACAGTAATGTGTGTGAAGGCCCGACTGGTTCAGCAATTGGGAGAAAATTCAGTAAAAATTGTACATATTTTATTTTATGGTGGTTGGATTATTTTTCACATTATTTTGTTGTGAAGCAACAAATAACATATTTTTGAAACCAACACATTGTTTTAATTATAACATATTAGGCATGTAGTTGTATGTGTTTTTAGCCATAATTAGATTTGGCATACCCAATTAACATGAATTAATGAATTATTAGTAGTTTGCTGTATTTACGAAGTGGATACCTAAATTGTGACAATTTGATTAGTGAAGCAGTGTGTTAGTTGTGGTGCGTTTTGCAAGGTATGGGATATAAATCAATTTGTTACGTGTTTTTGTTGTCATTTTGTGCTTTTACTGTTATACTACACTTACTGATTGTGGATTTTGTTGTATTCCTGACCAACGCACAGCATGCATCGAGGATCCGCACAAAGAGGCAGAGCTGATGGAATATCTTGCAAGCCTGTACTGCAATTTGTATACAACCAAATAAAAATTTTTGTAGAGCTTTTTTAAATTACTGATTCAATTGAAATTTCATTTAAGTAATTGTATTGAGTAAAATTTGTGTAATAAGAGTTATTAAATATTCCAGCAGTATCTTAACTCTCAAACTGACAGTTATATTTTTTGGTTCGTACAGTTCAATCCACATAATTTTATTGTGTAGTTTAATAATCAGATCAGGTAAATATTTTCTAGTGCTTCCCTGCTGATAAACTGCTGGTTATATGTTGGCTTACCAAGCCGCCAGTTTACCTTAAGTGTAAAAAATAAGGGTGATGATATTTGTTAGTTTTTCTATCTTGTTGACAATACCGTATTTTGGTGTGTATATGGTAAACCAGAAGTTTTTGATGAATAATTGGGGATAATTAATATTTCAAGTATAGGTCGCACTGAATTTTTGTATTCCTGTAAATACTATGACGCGTGCCCGGAGGGGGAGGATAAATGTAATAACAATTACTTGGAAGGGCTAGCCACATCAAATAATGATCTAAGACCTTTGGTGTTGTAAGTTATAGTGATCATCACACAACGTTTAAATGTCAAAGTTGGAGGCCTTAGTCACCTTAACAGTTTCATTTTGTGATGCCAGAATCAAGAGGTTGAGCGCCTTAATGCTGGATTGGCACATGGCCAGTGTTAGAGTGCAGATCTGGTGGCCTGTCTTGGGCATGAAATCCAAAGTCACTGCCACAGCACTACGAGTCGGCTGGAAGTTTGTGCTGCCGGCTGGAGACTCATACTACCCTGTCATAGCTAGCGAGGGTTGGTGGACGCCTGGGAGACTCATGGACGGTGAAGTGCTCTGGTTCTGCAGTGTACTGCTGACAGTTATAGGTGATTGATTGGGACAGCACAACCAGGGGTTGGCATAACCAAGTGGAGGTTCTTCATCCCCTCTGATGGCTTATAGTATGGGATATGGAGGGCCTTCATGTTTAATCAAAGAGGAGAAGTGGTGTCTGCAGTAAGGAGGGGTGAGGCCCCTCTGTAGGGCAGGTGATAAGAACTCTGCCCTGGTCCGAGGACGTGGAAAGTGCAACTTCTGACTGAGAGTCGCAAAGCAGTCTAGTTTCAGGGGCTGCAGTTGCCCGTCCCAACCTTCTCTGTTTACCTCCCTTCCGGGGTTTAAGGCATGCGAGATTAAAGGTACAACTGATACCACACGAAAGTAGAGCCGGTGCTTTCGATTCCTTATTGTGTACTTCTGAGTATACCAGTCTTGTAACGAGAGAGTAGTACCCTGTGTTCCTATCGTCTGGCCCTATGGTAGAGCAGTGGACAGAACGGTGGATTTCTCAAGACCTGACAAGATTTCACCTGACCAAAATACCCAGGTGTAGTATCCGCAGGAGGTCAGTTGGTCAGAGTTGATTCCAGCTCCTTTCTGGCCCTATTGTGAGCGGTGACAGAGTATGGAATAATCTGAGTCGCTCATTCTCGTGGTGGATGGGTTTTTAGTGCTTTGGCTCCTTTGAATTCTACCAGTTTGGCACAGCTCGATGGCCTCTTAATGTGTATGCAACTAGTTTTGTGCTTGGATGTGTCGCTGGTTTCACTTTTGATAGGCTGAACTACGTATAAAAACTATGTTTCACACAAATAAAATCAGCACACAGAGAATAGGTAAGATTCAAGTGTTTTATAAACGTGAGTAATATAACATAGGGGCACCGTACTACAGCCTACGCTAGGCAACCTGGGAAGGTCCTGAAGGGACGTAGTCGTGCCTGTTGCCGGGGTTCTGGGTTCGACACCATGGGGTGGTAAGGAGGCGGAGCGAGGTCTTCAGGAGCCTCCAGAGGGGTGCAGTCTCCCAGAAACAGGGGATCTGCAGTGGCTGCAGTGGTTGTTGGCTTCTGGTTGGCAATGTCGTCAGCTGGTAGAGATTCCGGCCCAAGAGAGGCGGTAGAATCTGCGGACGTACCAGCGGTCAAAGACCCCGATGGCTGCCTCTGGCCATATACGAGAGTGGTGGAGGAGCAGACACACGTAGGCGAGCGAGTTTGCTGCAGTGGCTGTCTCCGGCCCCGAGGGGGGCAGTGGAGGAGCTGAGACCGAAGTTTTCTGGTCATGCCAGACTTTTATAGTTATCTCTCATAGGTTTTCGGAGATGACTGGTGCGGGGAGTGATAGCCTCAGCCGCAGGGGTGCTGCTGCAAGTAGACTTGGGGCTACCCTCCCACGTTACACTGTGGAACTAACTTGGTCTGTTTTGGGGGAGAGAGTACAATCTTTGTCAGGGTGTGTTGACATTGACAGCTTCGTGGAGATTCTCTATGAACAGTACAAGCTAGGATCACGTGTCTGTATTTGCTTCTGATATTGTGCCATATTATCCTGTAGGCATTGTGCCATATTACCCTCTTCATTACTGTGTGGGTTAATGACTTGCCAAAAGGCTTAAAGATTGCACTCAAGATGAGGCAAGGTATTTTTTTAGAGTGTGCATAAAAGTTGCAGAATGCATCATGCATCATTCGTTAAGTCACGATTCTGTACAAACCTAATAAATTCCAACCTAATTTCTCCATTACAAAACATTTGCGAGAGAAAATTTGTATGTTGCAAGGTTTACAGATAAAAGTCTTGCTATTACTATTCCACAAATGGTAACATGACTTGAGAAAGCTACACCACGGCAACATGTTACACAAAATGGTGTCTATCAATGTGTACTTGAGGCGCTGTGTGAACTACATAATATATCTTTCTCTTATACAGCAGCAAAATCATTTTCTCATGTACGGCATCTATGGCCGAGCTCCATGTTTACATTTTACGCATGTGGGATGAAGGTTATTTTATTTACGAGCGTGAGTGAACAAATTATTGCACGTGAATGAAAAGCTATTCATTAGTTAAAACAATTGACAAATTTCTAAACATGTTTTGGGGGTAAATTTTTTTTTTTTATGCCAATATCTTGCTAATAAGCCACGCTACACTTTTTGTAGTCCTAGTAAAAAAAAAAGTGCAGCCTGTACACAATGTGCTGCATTTTTCATGTGATTGTTTGCCTGCAGTATATAAAAACAATTTACATCCAGATCGTAATGCAAAATATACACGTTCACATTACAAGTACTTACCAGTAATTTGTCTCTTGCAAGTTGGCATGTGCAGCAGCAGAGAACATATCATACCAAACATATGTGAATTAAGAGCTGCAATAACCATCAATACAAGCTTAGTTACAAGAACTGTAGCAGTACAGTCTTCCTGGTTTGTCAAGACCAAATACAGTAAAATATTAATTTTAAAGCAGTATTTTTAATTCCCACCCAAATACTCCACGTAAACTATGTAAAAATATTTCACTGTGATATACAAAATGTAGGTCAATTTTGAATACAACAAAGATTATTCAGGGTTGCCACAGGTCTGGAAAACAGGGAAATGTCAGGGAATTATGTGATATGGGTGTTCTGTCAGTAATCACGCACTGCTGCCAGAATCATATATAATTGTTTTCATGATTTTGGACTAAATGCTCAGGCATTTTTCTTTGCTATCTGTGTGGCAAGCAATTTTGAAGATGAGAAATATTTTGGTGTAAAAATGTGTTATAATGCAAATGCACCAATCCTTAAAGAAAATGAAAGTTAGAAAAAGGTCAGGGGAAAAAGGAATATTTTTGTCTGGAAATCAGGGAATTTTCCAATTAAAAAAATGTGGCAACCCTGTTATTATACCTTGCGCCTTCCAAAATAGCATTAATTAAATGTCCATACGCAGGCTTTATATAAAGATCTTTATTTTTTTTAATCATTCCGATATAAATCTTATTTTGTTTACGAATACAAGTAAAGCAATCGTGCAGATATGCCGAGTTGCGTTCAGTAAGATTGATTCTCACTACCAACTCTGTGTGTCTTAACCTTGAATTCTTTGGTATATACAAACTTGAATGTGTAAATGGGAAACCTGGTACATAAAATACCTTACAATAGCATTTTGTAAAATCAAGGTTGCCCCCCCCCCCCCCAACCCATCAAAATACCACTTAAAGACAGTGTTGAAACATCTTTGCGTAAAATTAAAATATTTGATTTGTATAAAATATTACAGGTTCTATTTTTACTCCAAGCCTAGTGGTGCACTACACTGGCACACGAGTATCGTGCACCTTGTGCGCTTCATGAATACACTGATGCACTTCACAATACATGCAGAGTACAACACAGATATGAGTTGCGCTGGACTGGTGCATGGCTGAGTAAATGGTCTGGAGGCGAGGGATACGAGCGCACGTCAAATACCCGCCTCCCCCTCCGCTTGAGACAGTTTGCAGGCTGTGTACCGCTACCTGCAGTAGGCGAGTTCCCCTCACCTTCCTCCATGGCTGCAGGGCATAATATGGGCTCCTTAGCAGAGCCGTATATCGCTGAGGTGGCTGCTGATGCTGTAGACGGTCTGCTATGGCGCTCACACACTTGAGGCACGCCTGAGGTGGGTGAGCCCGCCAACGTGACCGGCGGAGGCAGAACGAGCTGGCCGACTCGCTGCCTTTGCTCCCATCATCACTACACGTGCTCCTGTGTCAATGCTTGTGCCATATAGACCTCTGTGTCTCCGGGAGCTACCCAGACTGGCAACGACATGGGTGGTGATCACATGTTCGTGTCCTCCCGGCCGGTGATGGCACTCTTGCTGACTTCCTACTCTGGACACCCACTCCACCCACGGTGGACATTCCCGAAGAACACTCTGATGCTGTCAACATTGCAGCAGGGCATCCCAGGACGTCGCCTGTTGCGTGCGACATCGGTGGACGCCTTTGGTGGTGGTGGTGTCATGACGATGGCCATTGTGACATCAGCAGGTGGGTCTGCCAATTGAAGTACTGGTGTCTGTGTGGGTGCTGGTGGTTGAATGGTAGTGCTTGTGGATGCCTTGCCATCATCACCTGGCGGTAATGCGCTGGGTGACCCTGGGCTTTCTGCCCCAGCTTGTAGCATGTTGGCTCGAGGTACTGATGCACCTTCCTCTTATACTCCCCTAGGGTTGCTCGACAGAATCGCCATCAGAAGTCACCAATGGTGGTATCTCTTCCTGTTATTGGTTTTTTTTTTTTTTTTGGTCTGATGCAGACCCTTCTGCTAGAGATGCTGATTGCAGCTTCTTCTCACCTTGCTGTTTGGGGGGAAATCATTGCCATCGTGGGGCCGCAGGTTGTTGGTCGTGACTTTGTCGGTGATGTCACCTGGCACGAGCTGGATGTCGCCCCGATGCACCTGGACCTTTCTCCCAAGTTGGACCAAGTAGTTGGTGTACTCATGGCTCTGGATGACCTGGTGTGGTCCGCTTCATTTCTTCTCAAGCCCTGTGCAAAAATCCTTGGGGGCGGTGGATTGCAGGTGAGCTCACACACAGATTGTCTGTCCTGCTTGGAACACCAGTGGGGGCTGCATCATGGTGGGCAGCCATTTTGCAATGCACTGCACCTGATGTTGCTGTGTTTTGTGCAGTCTACAACGGCGTAATCACTATCAAGTGTCGCTAATGGCGGGCTCGCTGCTCTTCCCCACCTGCAGGCAGTTGGCCTCACCTGGCAGGCGAAGGTTATACCCAGTAGTTTCCATGGCTGGCAGGTGGTGTGTTAATCACCCACGTGGAGTCGTAGCTGCACTTTAAGTTACGGCACACTGTGGGGTTCATCTTTGGATGCTAAGACTGTTGTTTTCATGTGTGTCATCCACCCCCCCCCCCCCCCCCCTGGTGAACAGTTTCTGCCATTTTTTCCCCCCCTGTAACCTGTGATCTGTTGTCAGTTAGGTTGGGGTACCTCAAAAACCTCCTAAGGGAAAAAATGATCACTCAGTATTCGGGCAATATTCACAGTGCATGTACTACTCGCCGGATGTGCCTCCACCCATTTACAGAAGCTGTTGGTTACCACAATAATAGAATGCGTCCTCCCTGCAGGGTACATGTGGTTGCTGTTGTTGCTTCCCATCCGTGTCTCTTGCTTTGGCAGGTTACATTTTTGGACCATTGTACGTGTTGGCATGAATGTCGTATTACGACAGGCCAGAAAAATGCTCCATTTGGCCGATCCTTGGATGTCCTGCCACGTTGCCACTGCGTGCGTAAGCTAGTTCTCTCCATCTGTATCCATCTCTCTCTCTCCCTCTCTATAAACACGTGCATGTGCACACATGCGTGCACGTATGCACACACACAGAGGTAATTCATCGAAATATGCAAGTGTATACTCGCCGTTGACGCCATATAGCACTCGGACCATCATTGCCTGGAAAAGTTGTGGGAACACACTCCAAATTCCATTGCACAAAATTGAAATCGCCTCCCATCTGGGGACATAAAAGCTGTTTTCTCTTGGTCATCTAGTTTAATGGGGGACTTGCCAGTACCCGTCTTTTTAAGTTCAGCGAGGTTAAAATTTTTTGCTTTACCGAGTGAACTAAGTGCATCATTCCCACTTATGTACAGCGGAAGTACGCTACGGATTGAGTGGCCTGTTGTCTATCCAGTACCTCCAGCAAGTGTGATTGCTAAATTGTACAGGCAGTCGGTAGGCTCAAATACACCATCACCCACATTTCTTGGCTCTGTTGCCGAATTAGTCACGCTTGATGTGACGGATAGCTCCGTGGAGGAGTACGTACGAATAAGCCCTTCCACTAACAGAATCTCGTGTTGTGCAACGCAAGGAGTCATGCGGGACGAAAATGTCCTTACACGCTTCCAACAATTGCTGGAAAGCTGCCTAGTGTTTGGGCTGTATATCGTTATCAATTTCCTTTAGGGGAATTGAGGGTAAGCTATCAGCTAGGTGCCTGTCTTAGTTGTATACTCTGCTCCGCTCTTTCACGCCAAAATGGATTTGGCGTCCCGCGGACTACAATAGTATTTTGTCCCGTCAACCACGGTACTCCAGGAATTGCGTCCTCTCTAATTTCCGGTGAAATTATTGCTGTTGTGGTGGTTTCAATATCCCGTACTCTTACAGTAACTGTTGCCTGCCCTAGCGCTTCGCTAATATGCTCGTTAAGTGTCTAGACTGATTAAATGGTTAGTAGGCGTGACATCGCTATCGCTCACAAAATGTGGCTGAATGAAATTGTGGGAGGCCGCAGTATCGATTAACACATGACAATGTTGACTGCTGACAGTAATAGGTATGTGGATGAATCTTGCCATGCTGCTAGTAACCTGGTTTATGAGGGCCTGCTGTGGTGTCAAATCCTGTTGTTTTTGTTGCGGCAGGACAGGGGTGTCAAGATCATCCGGCCCCCTTACCGCCACTTCCTATTTCCCTGCTGCATGCTGTTGTTTTCTTGTGAACATTTCAGATGTGGGTTGTTGAGGCATTGGCTGTGCCGGTGTGCAAAGTGGGCCACCGCCAGGAACCATGGGCTCATCTTCATCCAAAGACTAGATGAAGAAAGCAACCCAACCGAACCCCGCACATGGAGGTGAAAATCAATGGACATAGGACATTCACCTTACTAGATTCCGCTGTGGGGGCTTTCGCAGTCAAAGGCAGCCAAGTTAGTTCGTCCTATCAGTTGTCACGCCAACTCCTCTCGTGTGATAGAAAACAGCTTAGCACACAAGCTAAACGCCTAAACTAACGCCGCAGATGTAAGCCCACATAACAGACACTCCTACATTTGCCAGGGACACAGAGATTGCACCAGATTGCAGTTCCGCCCACGGGAGGAGCAGCTTTCCCCAATACACCCGCACCCCAGGGAGCCCATGGGCAGGTCTTAAGCTGAGGGTGATTGATGTGAATATGGAAAGGTGCCAGAATAAATAGGCAGGGGAAACGGGAGATCCCAGAGAAAACCTGCCAACCAACAGCATCGTCTGGCACAATTCCCACTTGCGAAAATCCGGTGGCCCGGCCGGGGATTGAACCTGGCTCAGCAGCTCGCTCCCTACTAACACAAACGTCTTTGCGACCTACCAGATGCTCTTAAAAGACCTTCACCAGAAGACCGCAAAAAAAATGAGCACACCTTTTTCTACACTCAGTACCCTTTTTGTAGTGGTACCCAGAGTTCCTTCTGGACAACAAACAGAGAGTTAGTTAGGGTTAGCCAGTATAATAGCTAACTAGCCACATCTGCTTTGTTAGTTCATGCCCAGGTGTCCTTCACCTGGTTTGCATTGGTTGACTTCCGTTACAGTTCTTGGTAAATCAGGAATTAGTATGGGCCACCGTGTTATTCCTCTTGGAATAAACATATCTTCTATTAACTTCCGAGTACTCATGCTAGGGGTGACTAATTCCAACTTCCATAAATGTCAGACCACAGCATTCCCAACCTAGTTTATGAATGCGGGCTCCCTTAACTGGGTGCACGTACGTCAAGACAATACACAACAGACAGTAACCCAAACCGTACACCTGGTGTGCAGTACAGTAAAGCTCAACTATTAGGTCACAACCACATGGCGGTTAGTTAGTCCAGTCCATTTACTCGTCCACAGCGCTGAACTGTCGCTGGAAAGAGTGAGAGACTGTCTGGAAGCCTAACCCCTTTGGTCCACACCCAAGTCTTTGTCGGACTCCTGGGGTAAACCTCATCGCTCTAACTACTATGCTGAACTGTTGCCGGTTAGAGTACTCGGGTACGACTCTGGTTGGCTTGACCCATTGCCTGCTCCTCTCTTGCGTGGCTGACCATAGAACCTACCTACACGCCTTCCATCCGTAAGAGTGGTACCAGGTTGTGTATTAGAAAGGCAGCTACCAACTCAAGCTTAACTTGGGCTGTAACCCAGCCCCGAACTGCACTTGGCAGTATAGCCCCCCCCCCCCCCCCCAGAATGAGCTGAAGCCACCAGACAGTTGGAGAGGCCTCACCTCCTTCCCCCATCTTATTTTAGCCCCCATTCAAGACTGCTGGAGAACCACATGCAATCGTCATCACTCTCCACCAATCACTCGTCGTAACAATGGTTCTTGCAATCCCGTGGTGCCACTTCAGCAGCACTCGCCGCCGCCGCCGCATCATCACCACCACCACCACCACCACCACCACCACCACCTTTTCCCAGAGCCTGGGCACAACAGCAAACTCCAGCTGAAGCAGAGCCAGGAGTTATCCCGGGCAACGCCTGCTAAAAGTAAACCAGTTACGATGTGCTGGCCAGTAATACGCAAGGTCATTTGGGCACACTCCAAGACTTTGTACCAAGCCGCCAAACCACATGCCCCAGGTTGTATACCGTCCGGTATACAGTGAACAAACCATATTTCACTCTTGACAGCCAGCCATGTCTCTGACCGTCATACCTACAACTAGCCCTACCGCGACGTCCCCATCAATTACAGATGTCACACATCAAATTACATCCTTTTTTTTTTTTTTTTTTTCATGTGGTACATATTACATGTTGATTTGGCCATAAATCAAGCTGCTTCTTTGATTCAACAAGGTCTTCAAGGTGTGTTGCACTCTTTTCCACACAGCTTGGTAGCCTACGGCTTGCCTTACACACAACACTGCAGCATTATGCTAAAAAAATTTCTTCTTTGTTGTCTTTCCAATATTCTTGGCTAACGTGTTGTTTACTTTTGAGGCTATTTTGTGTATGCACATTCAGTTAAGCATGGTCTCTCAACGTCTGCTGTTTCCAACCTGAGGCTTTGTAAGCTTAGCGTTTCACTTGACACCTATCTCCTCCACAATCAGGCAGCCTTTCACACCACCCTTCTCTGCCATCTTTCCCAGTTTGTTTATTGCTGTGATGTGGGCAAAGTTCAAACAATGCAGAAATGAAGATTAAAGTTAGAACTCTTTCACCAGAAGGAATGAAAAGTGTTAGAAGTCTGTTACTGTAAAATTGTTTTAATTAATAGTAATCTCTTTGTACAATTTAAATCACATTAACACAAAAATGACAGCCACATTATCAAAATTGTATTTTGGAAGGAATATAATATAAGGGTGGGTGTTGGGAGAACGTGGGAAACAGGGGAGGTAACATGAGAGAGATAAAGAAGCAACCCCCTGCCCCACTTTAGGGGACACAACAGCAATTGGTCAGTTTCAACATGCTCAATACAACATTAAAAACTTCATCTTGAAACACTTTTGAATATCTGTACACAACATTTTATCGAAACTGCACTTGTACAAGTACATATTTAAAAAAAATTGTGAAACAAATTCTTTACTGCAGTTAACATATTTTTTAAACTATCAGTCTGAAAGGACACTTATGAAGTGCAGCGATAACATTGCTAAAACAGCAAAACCCTCTGATCACCTCTCTTTGGCGACAACTTAAATTTTAATCATCAATAAACACAAAAACTTATTTAACATGGCTCATTAGTTGTGTTCCACACATCAGGCTCAAATAATTGGATCTTCATAGGTAATATAGATACTTGGGTTTTGCTGCAGTTTCTTTCTTTTGGTAATCTTGTAAGAATGCAATACATTACATATATCCGACTGTATTATTTGCAAAATGACATGAAAAAAAAATATTTAGGATATGACATACGTCACAATCCTTGCAGTACCACATTTACTAGAGTATATTCCCCACATTTTTACTTAATTTTCACCAAAAAAGGATGGGTAGGAATTACACACTGGACAGAAGTGAATGGCCATGTGCATTTTAGATAAATACATAACTACCAGCAAAGCTGTCAAAAAATACTGGTACATTGAACCACATGAAAAACAAGTTCAAAAACATACTTACTATTGACATGCCACATGCTTTGCTAATAGTATATGCTGAAATATGGCATGAAGCATAATTTTCTAAACATGCTATTAAAAAGCCACATATCCTTTTAAGCATCAGTATCAAATTTTATTTTGGCCCATAGTCATTTCCCATTTTCCTCTGCTCACAGTATGCCCAGCATTGCCATCAGTACTGACGTGTGCCGCTTTCCACTATTATAACTAAACTACTATGACTCATCAACCATCATGTATTTTACGTAACTCGAGGATGGGTCAAACCCAGAGTAATTCGTGAGTACCTACAGGGCCGCTCCCAGCCTAGTGAGTGATAAGACACGTGAATAAAACCAAACAACGCTGTTTACGAGTGCTGTTTACATCACCAGTATTTTGGAAGGCGATTCTAGACACGAGATATTGTGAAAGCAGTCAAGATGCACCCCCCCCCCCCCCCGTGAGTGCTCCAAGAGCCTACAAGTTGTCACCTGCTACGAAGCATTCGGAGTGCAGCCAAAGTTTGTCGAAGCAGAGTGTTTGGCAGAGAGTAGCTACCCCCATCCCAACCTTGCACTAGAGGGAAGTCAAGAGGTGACTTAACACCTCCCACACTGGTCCCAGTGAGGACATGACTAGCACACTATAAAGTATAAAGGACCGTGCATGGCCGAGGACACTTTGGTGCTGCGGCTCTCTATTGACTGCCAGATCTTCTAGATCTTCAGCAGCCTCTACCAGAAGCTCCACAGGCTTCAAACCACCATCAGAAAGCATGCCAAGACACCATCCATTGCAGTTTCTCCTGGTTCAGCAGCCACCTCTATTTGCTGGTAGATAACTACACCCACTGCGCTTAAAAGTCATGGCCCCCTTTTTGTAAAGTCTCTTCTAGACGTCCCTTAGTTGTTTTCATAGCCGTCAAAGTCATTCATCCTCTTGATTAGTCTAGGAGCAGGTCACTAACACCTGTTTACTATAGGATACTTTCGTATCATACTCTGCTTTGTTAGGAGGGAGTATGCATCACCGTATTTTTTATTCCTATCCAGAGTGTGTTTCTGTTCTAGAGGTAATACCTACAATCACTAGAAACTATATATTCGTAAGACGTCAACCTAGACCAGGTGTTACAAGCGTATGAACCATAGAGTAGGACTGCAGATTCTCTTCAGGAATCAGTACGTCAGAACTCACACCAACTTTCGATGGCCACCTGTTCTATACACTCCGGTGGATAGAAGGGTAGAGCCACAACCATTAAGTACTCATCCAAGAGGGGTGAGACAGTCAGTCCAAGTTGTACCTCTACCATAGCGCTTCTGGTGCTGGAAGGAGTATTTTCCTGGGTCTGAAGGTCTAACCCCTGATGCGACTACATCCAGTGTGAAGACAGCTCCCTCGATTCACCGCTCCAGGTTCGTGCGCCAGAGGTGCAAGGCTGATTGGAGCACCAGACTCACGCCATCAACCACTACTGGAAGTACACATAGCTAGGGTTCCGTCTCGAGTTCACACTGATCGAAAGTATACTAAAGTATCAACGAGACCTCTATGCCTTTTCGGAAAAGGCACAGATCTCGGAGGAAGAAGCAAAAGGTGGCCTATACCACTGCCAAGCGAGTGTGCATAACTGACCCATCTGCACTTAGCAGAGAAGCCGACTGGCATCATCACAACCGAAGACTCAAGCACACCCTTGTAAAAGAGGCATACTGAGCCGAGCCAGTGTTCCAGTCCGGCACATTGTTGTACCTGCTAGTGCTGATTGTGTACCCAACTGCCAAACTACACATCCAGTGCTAGTTTATAGCCGGAAGCTTGCCAATAATTAATAACTTGTTATAATCAGAGCAAGCCTGACCTAGCGCATCAAGCCACGTTGACCACTTCACAGTTCCACAAGACGGCATGCCGTTAGTACATAGAAAATCTGGCAAAGTAGGCTACTCAGGGGAAAGTTAAGATGTTCTTGAATTTCTTTGCATACTGGTAATTCACACTGCTGATTTTGGTAACCGAGTGGGTTCTTGCTCTCTGCATTTCTTAATAAAGATATGTTTGTCAACGATATACTAGTCTTGTCACTATTTCAGACAGGCCACTAGTTTAAATCTTAATATGATGTGAAGGCAGAAGCAGATGTATTTAATGCCTGGCACATGTTATTTCTCACTTCTCTATACATTTCTTTGTATAAACTTATCTAATATAATCTGTGATCTTGTGAAGGGGATTTGTCAAGAGTGCTGAAAAACTTTAAAAAATTTTCACAAATAAAACATAATTTTTATTTTTCATCACAAATTTTGAATTTACATGTGCACAGGAAATATTAATTACAATGGGACACTAACATGGTAATTAGCATCATTGATGTTCTGTGTGTTCCCATTCAGAGTGTTTGGGCACTTAATGTGCGCGTACACACACATAGGTTCTGTGTTCAAAATCTGTCAGAATGTTGTGTTTTGGATGTAAGTATTCAAATCAAGTACACTTCTTGTAATAGTGATTTATAAAATGCAAAAGTGCCAAAAAAAAAAAAAGACTAGCAGTGATTTTAGTCCTATAGTAACATACATCTTCGAAACAGAAATTATTTATTATGTTAAGGTTTGGTTCATTATACAGTTGTCATGAAAACAAAAATTAGATGTGTGTGATGAGCAAATTGTTGAGATTAAATTTAAATTGAATAAACCTTTACAAAGCTCGAGTTGAAGTTTTAAAACTTTTTTGTGCAGGTCATAGAAGAATATAGTAGTATTTTACCACTTCCAAACACTGGTACAGATTGTGGGGGTGCCGTACATATTGAACACCCCAATATTTCAGCCATTTAAAACCTTAATATTTACGTTACTAAATCTATTTTGGATACAGGATTGTGCTGCAAGCAGTGTTTTCTAGCATAGTAACATGCAGGTACTCTCACAGGTAGTCTACAGACTTGGAGATTTTAAATTCCGGTACATTCCAATATATTTCCAGTACGACTTAAAATCTTATGTGCTATTAAATTTCATAGTATTAACATTTCCCAGCCTTCCTAAGATAATTTTCCCAAAGTTATTTTAATATTTTACTAACCACAGGCATATTGCATTACTCATTAATTTATTTCACCTTTTCAATATGTATGGTTAATGTTGTAGTGAGTAGTAAACGATATCAAGGTTGGCAAAACAGTGGCGTTGGGTTCAGCAAATGCATAACTGGACTATAACCGTGTAAGATGTTAAGATGATCCTAAAGTGTTGTTAGGACTTTCACAGTGACAGCCAGTCACTAAAACATGGTGCAGTCGTCAGGATGTCCGCAATCGCAAAAATAAAGGCAGCAGAAAAAGATGAGAGTGAAAAACCAAGTGCGGCAAGAAAGGCTGATGCAATCATGACAAAACTAAACTGTAAACTAATTGCGGTAGGCAATGTGACAAGTGTAAGATGAAATGCAACACAAAATAATCAACATATAGTCTATTCCCGATTGGAAGCGACTATGAAAATTAACCTTTGAAAAAACACTCTAGACAAAACATGTCAACCAATTTTTTCAATAACCAGAATTCTACAAATATATTTAACACTATGGTTAACTGTAGAGTACTGTATTATTGAATAAATGAAACTTTACCTTAATATCTTCTATAACTTGTAATATTTATTTTTTTTTAAATATGAATTAACAACAGAAAGAGCAGCGGCGTGTTGGCAACGGCCGGTAAGAAATAGTTCACAGTTAAAATATTATTTTAACGTAGTTTTTTAGTATACTATTTGCAAATTAAAGGGTGCCTATTGAAATATTATCCCCGATGACAGCAGAAAATATTGTGAGTAGGCCGTAATAGTACGGTGTGGTTTTATTGAGCAAGAGCAATTTTGAAGCAACTGTCTGCAGAGCGAGCTTTGTCGCTCTCTTTCTGTCTTTGTCTCTTTCACACTCTGGAAGTTTCACTTCCCTAGTACGCAGTAAATTGTACCCATTTCCAATTGTAGCATATTTCATACTTATTACAGCAAAATAATGATTTTTGAATTTGTAATTTACAACTGAAAAGAGATTTTAATGTTTGAATACTTATTTTAATATATTTAGATATGATGGCGGGGCAGAAACAAAGAGAAGTTGACAGACGTGGCGAGCCATAACATGGCGTGTTGCTGTTTTACCAAACGAAGTGTATATTATACTTACTCCGAAAAATACTTCAAATTAGTACATCACGTTTGTAGACGTGTTTTTTAAACCTACCTAAGCAAGTTACGATGTTGTGATAAATCTGTGTTTCCATGGCAGTAATAAATATACTGTTACGGTGTGTTCCGTTAGCCGCTGCGTGTGAAATAGTGTGGCGTTGCTGTCTGGTGATATTTACGCTGAATCTGTATGCGCGTGATTTCAAGTATTTGATGTGAACTATTTACACGTTGTAAATGTGAACTGTTTTTATGACGAAGTTATTTACTTACATCCACGTATGTTTATTTATCACAACATTGTACCTTCGCTCTGGGTGTTTGAAACACAGTCGTGTAATGTGATTTATCACCAATCCCAACGAAATAACCAAGCCCAGCCCCAATAAATTTCAATAAACCTAATATACAGTAAGTAGCAATACATATAAATATGAGTGGAATAAAAGTTACGGTAGGTTTATTTGAGTGCATGTTCACCGCTATATTTTATGTTTTTATAACAAAAAATGAGCGACACAAGTTGCATGCTTGATTTTAATGTCACTTTTTTGTTGGACTGTCTATTCCCTCATTATTCAAACTGAGGCCATCCTTCTAAAGAAACAATTCAACTCATATCAATAACAAAAAGTTAAATACTACAGTTCATTACCCAGCAGTTGTAACAGTGTTTAATACAGTCGTGGCAAAACAATGTGCTTTACATGTAATGTGGTATGCCGTGGAAAACAAATATGTTAATGTAACCTAACCGTAAGCACTATCGTTAATTCAGGCATTTTTAAAACGGCATAAAGCTAACCAAAATAATGTTATAGGCCTAAACTGAATATTTTTACGAGATGGTTTTTGAAATAGGCCTAAGCCAGAATTCTTTGAAAAGTTGTAAACTGTAAACACATTTGATAGGTATAAAAGTAGAAGTCACATTTCAATGTTTATTTTTAGGTGTAGTGAAAGTATACGAACACATGTACACACACACAATGGCATGTAAACATTGATTTTGACATATGCTACACGGCAGTCACATGGCAATGTTTGTTTACATTTTTTGGCGGAAGGATACGAAATTGCCCTGCAAGTAGATATTTAGCAGGGCTCCGAGAAAGTTGCTTCCAATGGGGAATGGACTATAAATATTTACTGAAGCACAAAAACCACATCTAACCTAAACATGACAAGTGCTGCAAGTACTGCACCACTAACCCTCACGGGCAACTTAGCAGCACGCTGGAAAACTTTTAAACAAAATTTTGAAATATATATATGATCGCCCGTAGGAAACAATTTTTAAAATAAGACACCATCAAAATTGCCCTGCTACTGAATATGATGGGGCAAGAGGAAGTTGAGCCATACAACACACAAGAATTTCACCAGTGAAGATAGGCAAAAATATGCAAAGATGATACAAGCTTTCGAAGACCACACCACACCCAAGAAAAATGAGGCATATGAAAGATGCATTTTCAACCAGTGAAATCAGGCTAAAGGTGAGCCAAGGCCATTGACCAATATATCTTAGATCTAAAAAAAAAAACTAGCAAAAACATGTGAATTCAGTGACCTGGAAGACTACTTAATATGAGACAGAATTATAGTGGGAATACACAGCACATCACTAAGGGAACCTTGACTGGAAGATTTGACATTACAACATGCAATATCTCACTGCCAGACATCAGAAATAAGCTGACAACAGGCAACCCAAATGCAACAGAACAAGCAAATTCGGAAGGAAGAACCACAATGGTAGATGCAGTGCATCTAGGTAAAGCCAGCCTAAAGAGGACCACAAGAGCAACACGTTAGAACTACGAAACACACGAACAAGAAAAGAAGGCAAGGTATGAACAACTGAGTTAAAATCACAGAACCTCGAAACACCCACCGAGACAGCGTCCAGCCTATGGAAGAAAGTGTTCCAAGAGTCACAAACTTAATAATTTTGCTGTAATAAGCAGAACCCAAAAACATATGCATGTAATTGGAACAAATGAAGATGAAAAGGAAAGTGGGGACAGTGATGATGTAGCATTTATGTATGGAGTCCCAGGAAACCACAAGTGCAGAAGGAATTAACTTAGCGAAGACCCGGAGAGAGAAAGTGTGGTGACAAGATGTCTGGGTAGAAATTAAAAGATTAACTTCAAACACGACACTGCTGCAGCCATCAACACCATACCAAGCAATATAGTCGCTGAAATATTACCAAAAGTGGCATTCATGCTAACAAACATTACATTGGAAGCATTTGCAGGATCTGTAATCAAACCAAAAGGAGTAGTAACCCTCAAATGCAGAGTAAAGGGAAGAAAGGCCAACCTGAAGTATGTAATTGTGAACCTGCAAACAATTCCATTGGTAGGGCTACAAGAATGTGAAGAATTAGAAGGAATTAAAATAGTACAAATGAAAAATCCAATCATGAATGAAGTGACACGAGTGAATTTGTCAAAAAGAATCCAGAAATGTTTAAAGATCTAGGAAAATTTCCTGGCACACATACCATCCAAATTAAAAAGGGTGCCAAATTGGTTAATGAACTTCATCAATGAATCCCAGCCTCAGTGAAACCAATATTAAAAAAAAACGCAGGCTTCAATGGAAAACAGAAGAGTAATCGAAAAGGTAGAAAATCCAAGTCGGGAACATAGAATCGATCGACTAATCGCAGCAGAAAAACCAAACCATGATCACAGATTCTGCCTCTATCCACAAGACCTTAACAAAATCATTGTCGCTGAACATCACTTACTGCCTACAGTAACCAAAATAGCAGACACACTGGCATTTAATGAATATTTCACTGTGCTAGACTGCAGACATATCAAATAGAGCTGGATGAGACATCAAGTAATTTGTGCTGCTTTTCGACTCCCTATGGAGAATACAAATTTAAAAGAATGCCTTTTGGCCTAATCTGTGCGAGTGAGGTCTTTCAAAAGAAAATCGAAAGTCACTTTAAAGAGATTCCCAATTTATGACTTATCAAGAGGATGTAATAATGCATGGGAAGACACAAGAGTAATCCGACAGAGCACTAAAACTAGTAGTTCAACAGGCAAAAGAAATAAAGTTTAATGCAAAGAAAGTACAGTACAAGAAAAAAGAGGTCACTTATGTGGGGTTCAAATTTAGCAAGCAAGGAAAGATTTCCGACACAGAACGCGTTTGGACGCTGGTGGAAATGAAAGCTCCAATGTCAAGAAAGGAAAACCAAAGATTTATGTGTATGATCAACAGTTTATCCCCAACATCTCAACAGTAACATCACCACTAAGACAATTATCATCAGATCAAGTGACCTTCCAGTGACTACCAGCCCATAAAGATGCATTCAATGAGATGAAAACCCTGTCATCAAATGCCCGAGGGTTGGCAAACTTTTCACCTAATAAGGAAATATTCATTCAATGTGATGCAAGCAAAGTTGGGTTAGGGTGTGTACTGCTGCAGAACCAACAGCCAGTGGCCTATGCATCAGCTAGCATGACACCAGCTGAGCAGAACTACTCCCAGACAGAGAAGGAAAATGAGAGCCATTGACTTCAGTTTCGCAAAGTTCCACGACTATGTGTACGGCTTCAAGGTCACAGTGATGACTAGCCACAAATCACTAGTTGCTACAATGAGCAAACCAATACAAGAAATTGGCTCCCATCAATATTACGCAGACTGTGAATGAAAACATTGGAGTACAACATTGAAGTAAAATATCTTCCAGGGCTGCAAATGTACATAGCAGATTTATTGTCTCGTTCATACCTCCCAGACTCATGTGAAGAAGATCCAGAGATGAAAGAACTCTTACCCGAGATTGTTCAGCACTTACCGATGTCCGGGGGGGGGGGGGGGGGGGGCAACTGTTTATCAAACAAACTGCTAAAGATGCTGAACTATCTGCCCTTTAAAAAATGTGTGCCAGAGGATGGCCAGAACACAAGAAACAAGTTCCAAAGTCCATCAGGTGGACCATTCAGACTTTCATGAAAAATTCCATTGCAATCACTTCCCGGCACTACCACGCACTATTGATTAGTGATGCATGTGGTAATTCATACAAATAAATGAGGTGGATATACAATAATGCAATAGGTCATAAAATTGTACATTGTACAGCCAAATCATACAAGTTGGTAGTTATGCTGTAACCACAATTTGTTAACAAAACCTTACTTGAACAGCGCAATGTTATATGACAATGTACAATTCAAAAAACTTAACTGACTTGCATTTCAGACACACACAAATTACTTTTTATGAGGCAGTTTGGAAGTTTTCATTTAATGAAGGCAATCACAAAAAAATTCCAGTATTTAAATATAAATTCCAATATATAACAATATTTCCAGAATATGAAAATATTTCCAATATAAGTCCAGTATTTCCAGTACCACCCACCTTAATTCCTTAATTATTGCTTTAAGCCACACAACTTTTTAAATAAGGTGCTTCAAAAATTTCAGTTTTTTTTTTAGTCTCCCCTCACCAATATTTTGTAAGCACACCCAATATTTTTTTGCAAGTCAGCCCCCCTGCTTCCAAATTTTCCAACAATACAAATAATTAAGAAATTTGGTTTTATGGGATTTCAGTAGATGAGGGTTCTGACATGTACATCAATAAAATACAACTTCTGACCTTATGAAACTTGATTTTGAATATATTATTAGAGCTGCACATTATCTACGAATAAAGTTAAGCTAACAAACAATTAAAAATGGGAATTTAAAAAAAAATGTATTACTGTATTAAAAACATTCCACATCAACTCGTCTAAATAAAGAGTATAACATCTCAAAATAAAGTACATAATCAATTGTAGACAGACACCAAAGGCAAGCTGACTTAAAAATTTCAAACCCTCTGAAAATGAAAATAATATGAAACTGAATGCAAGCCAAATTTTGAATGTCCCATGCCCACTCGATCAGATGAGAGCATGCAGACAGATTATCGAGCAGAATGCATTCATGGCACGAGAGAGAGAGAAGGGGAATCTCCCAACAGCAAGAGGAGTGCAACAATGTACCCCTCCTCGTGACTATCTACACATGTTGGCAGACATCTTGTGCACGTGGCAAATGTCTGTATTTTAAAGTAATTGATTATACTTCACTGCAAAAAAAAAAGTGTAATTTTGACAATTTTGTAAGTAAGAAATTTAAAATTTATTTCTTAACAGTCTTTAATTATTAATCATTAAAAAACACATCATGTGATTTCCTTTAACATTTACATCTGTCACGAGTTACATTGCACTTGGGCTTGGTGCTTATAAATTATTACATGACGAAAGGTGACGAATAGGTACTTGCAGGATATCAGTATATTCAAAAGATTCATGTATATTGAAATGAATTAATATAAATCCACCGATTCCCCCGCAGGAAATTGCTGAAAATGAAATTTATGCGTAATGAAACTCGCTTCGATGTTCAAACAATTTTTGGCGACAAGGTGAGATAAAGTACCTAAATGATTCTGGGCATATCAATCATTCGTGAAGATGCTTTTCAATGAGTTAAATTTAGTTTCAAAATCATGATTTTACATCAGATATAACTAAACACCAACTTTAAGGAGAAAAACAGATGTTTCATCACAAAAGAAAATATCTTTGCAAACAATAATTCCTCGTTAAAATATATTGCGTAACATTGCCAGGTGCACTTTAGTTGGTCTAAAACCAGACATGAAGGGGTGAAAGTAAGTACAACCAAGAGAGAGGATGCATTTTTTTTTTTGCGACAACAGCTTTGAGAGAGAGAGAGAGAGAATGCGAGGTCGTTATGCTGGTTGCTAGGTAACCGCTTCCCCTCTCCTCGCGTGTAAGAGGAGGGAGCAAGCCACACTAACTCCACACTGCAGATCAGTGATAAATTGAGCCATGTGTGACATATTTCACATCCAGTTACTAAGACTTAAAAACTATTGTTGTGAGAAATTTTAGGTGACAGGACCGAAAGATATTTCAACCAATGCAATGTCTGATAAATGATAAAAGCAGGTAGTTTTATCATTATTCATACACGAATTTTGCTGCGACCATTGAAAATTATCTGTGTACATGGTTTATCGGTACAGCATTTTCAGTACTTCGAGAGTCCACTATATATACCATCGCTTTCTATAATTTGCCAAGACAGTAATACTTATCAGTTGCTTTGAAGAACATACAATTTTATTTATAGCCACAAATTCTGTAACCTTATAGTTATACAATCTCATTAACATAAAACTGCCCCCCATGCCAATACATGTAATTTGTCACTCCACAATAACATATTAATATACCGCCATCAGTGTGCCTCTACTGCATGCTTGCTTGGGAGTCATTCAACTCTCCCCTCCAAACTTAAGTAAACTATTTCGTATCTTTCAAAGTTGCAGGCACTTCAGTACTTTACTATACTATGTACCATCTTACTAATAAATCCATAGCACACTAGGAGAAGGGAATGGGAGAGCTCCATTATCACTTTATTGTTCTAAACACTTTTTAGAAACGAGTAGAAAATTCTTTTCCTAGCATATAATAATGAAAACTGTGAAGTGGATTAAATATGTATGGACAGGGACTATACTCAAGTAAATACAGTATATCCATAACACAATTGGTTGCAGAGAAAATCTCAATTTTTTATATATATTTTTTAATATATATAACAAAAATTTTCAATGCAAACTGTAATAATTTATTGACAGTGTTTACTAATATAATGTATACAAAAATAAAAATATTTTTAAAATCTGTTCAATTTTCCATACCACGCAATTTATAAACATCATTAAAATTATAATGTTATAAACACCTATAAACATGAAAAAAATTTATACATAGAGTAATATAACAGTAAAGGCAAAAATGTATTTTCATCTTGGCAAGATTACACACACTGTGCTACTGCCTAGTCACAATGAAAATGAATTAAGTAACGGCAGAACTGGCTAAAATGCAAAATAATTTGAGTAAGCAGTATACTGACATTTAAAGTTCTTCAAAACTCAAGATTGCGCAAAAGATATGTTTACACAAGCTGGTACTTTTTCAGAGAATAAGGAACACAATAAAATAGAAGAAAAACCATGATTACAGGGCATGGTTACACAACACCAGTGGGAAAAGACGCCCTTTAAAAGTAAATAACAGTTTTATAAATAAACAATGTTCACTGCACTATAGTTTCTTATATTAGTTACTTATTTTTAAAAAGAAATAAAAAGGACTCTGACTTTAGTAAAACATTTATTGTGTCACTTTGGCTTGTAACAGTGCAGTGTTCGTCCTCACCTGGCCTCCTTCCCTTCGATAAAACAGCTCAACACCAACACAGACACAAAACTCCGACAGATCATGTAGTGCATGAACAACAATAACTTGCTTGCTTCATGTTCTAATTGATGTGGCAGCTAGTACGACATATAAAGATGTCATTGCAGCAACTATGGACAACTTATGTTTTTTTCAGCTCCTGCTTTTTTACTTGTTTTCAATTCCCTTACCACATGAGAGAGGAGGTTGAGTCTTAATTACAATTCCCACCAGCTTGTTACTAACAGAACTTTAAATAAACCTTGACAATGTCACACACAAGAATAATTTATATACAAACAAAATTATTGTAATGAATGCACTACATTTTTTGGTCCATTTTTGTGAACAACAGAAAATAAACTGTCAATAAAAACTCCATACACACTTACACATGCTCACGCACATAATTATCTTAAGGTATTATTTTTCTGCAACACAGTATTTAAAATACCTGTTCTAACACACGCAATATGTAATACTGCACCTATAAAACTAAAACACTGGACCAATAAAGAAAATATGCAATCACACATCACATAACCAGACTTATTTTTGGTATTGCTGCATACAAAATATATATATACGTATATCATATCTTGTTACTTTTTAAAGTTTTACTCAGCTCCTAGTTTACAAAACTAGCCTACTTAAACAAACGCATGTAGTATTTTCCTTACAAAATAATAAATGTTCATTTACTTAATAATTTTAAAAAAAGTACAATTAAACATAAATCACATCAGTACACAGAACTTGGTAGGAAAATAAAAAAATTTGGCTATAAAAATTATACATTAAAATATCTCTAAATTTTAAAAACAGTTTGCCAACAATATAATACAGATTTATTTATAAATATCCACATAATCCAAGAACCTGTGGCTCACCAACTATAATTGAAAATGATTATTCCAACCAATCGCAGAATGCAAAATTCAGCGTAGACAGTAGAACAATATGTAACAAATTGCATTTAACTCTGGTAATTTACACAATGATTTGGTAGTTCAAAGATCCAACTTTATTTGAACTGCATGACATTACCCAAAAAGAAGTTACATGCCCAAATTTTCCTTACAAAATCAAGATGTATAAACTGAATTTTCCAACATTAGCTCATATGGAAATTTTTATTCTATCCAATAAACATAATCTCCCGTGCTTGTAAGATCACAAGTTTCCTAATTAAAGAATATGGAAAATATTGTGATTGCAAAAATAATGATATTTTGCACAAAAAAGATCACAAAAGTACGCAAATAATTAAAAAATACTTTTTCACATTGCTGTGTATACCAACTATAACAAAAAAAGGTTGGCACAGCTTTGAGGTGTATTTTAATGTTAGCAATATCACTAAATTATAATTTGGGCATTGCATATGAATACCTAACTAGGTATGTTACCTGTCGAAACTGACTTCTTAAATCTTCTCAGGATACTCTCCAAAGGAAAGTTTGAGTCCATACTAAAATATTATATTGATACTTGAAGTCTATAATTAGAATTGACACCTGTATTGGACAATTTTTCATTTGTTCAAAGTAAATCTTAGTGCTACAATACAGGAATAAAAAATTTCAAAGGAGAAGATCCATCAATCATTATTTAGAACAGCTTATTACTGATGATGAATGTGACTTGTACGGGTGAGAAAGAAGATTGAAGTTATATGTTGAAATATTGCTGGAAAATCAAAGAAAACAGAACAGCAAAGTCTCCAACTGCGAAACACAAGCAGCTATGTTTCAGAACAAACATTTAACAATTTTGTCAGATTCCAATACAACAGAAAAGCAAATTCAGGCATCACTGTGATGACTTGCAAACTGCGTTATTGAAAACACAGGATGTACATTGAATCTTGATTTAGTATAATCAAAATTAAAAATTCGGTGACCATACAAATTTTTTTGAAAAACCTTATGGCCAAGGAAAATAAACGACAGTTATGGTTAAGAAAACAGCGCTTGAAAATTTGCCATGATAAAGTCCGTGAATGCATTGGATTAGTAACTGGCTATCATCTAGACAACCCATTCTTTTTCAAGAATTGTTCATTTCTGGGAATGACTTCTGCACTTCTAAAATATTTTTAAGACAAACATTTCAATAGAGAGAAATACCATTTCACAAGATTTTTTCTAACTTCTCTGCAAGTTTATAAGCAATAAAGAGTCATTAGGAAATGAAAAGACTGCCCATATTTGTAAAACAAAAAAATGTTTTAGCAAATTTTTGCAGTTAAATTTTGGTTTTCGGGATACTGTAGGTTTAAAATATTTTTGTACCCCTAGGGAAGAGCACGAAATACAATGGATATGCTTGTGAAAAAAAAACCACAAAAAATGTATGTCCTTTTTGCTTATTCCAATGAACAGGGTGCAGCTTTATGTGAACAAACATTGTACAAATTACTAAAATTAATTAATTGCAGAAAAAAATCTAATTTTGTCTTTGCTGTTCCTTTCCTGTCTGACTACATGAACACCACGTACATTTCTTGGAGTATGCGACTGCTTCAAATACAAAAATGTGGGCTGGAATGTAGTGGTAACAAAAAAAATACTTAAGCAATAGAAGATAAAATATTCTCATTTATATGAATTAAAAGCATCTTAGTCAGAAAGAAAACAAGTTTCATAACTTTTTCAGTCCTCAATTTAAAACAATTTGAACTTTTTTTAATGCTGTATCTATCAACCAATGTTTAAATAATATCTTTGCCGTCTCACAAAAACAAAAGAAAAACTACATAAATACAGCAGGTATTTAACACGTCTTGTTCCTTGTTCCTTGTTAAATACACAAGAAGGAAAAACACACACATCACAGTTCACAGTTTGTACCAAAAAGTATCGATTACGATATCTTTTGATGTCTCATTAAAAAAGACTAATTGTTTTTGTTCACAATGTTTTAATTTAAAACATGGCTAACGAAACGGCCACGTGCCTGGGAGAGCTTGGTATCAGGATGAGGGGCGGCAAGTTCACTTTCCCATTGCACAGTGGTAGTGCCGCGGTTCCAGCAGCCACCAACATCTTGGGCTCAGACACGACCGGATACGAAAACAAGTGCAAACTGTCCTTGCTGCACTGTCAGACTTTATGGTGGCGCATCTCGTACATATTACGGCCGCCATATGCACCTGCATACAGCTCAGGATGGTTCGTACGGCTGTAACTCGCCGGTGGAGCACTCGCTGCAACAAGTTCTCGCACTTTAAACTACAGGAATCTGCCAATTTCTAAACAGCATATTAGTTTTGGCAACAAAACACTGTACGTACTTTCTTTAAGCTGTTACATCTGGTCATCTAACCCTAGATAAGGAGTTTATACATACTTACACAAATAGCTATCAATCACCAGACATCCCTAAGTAACGAGCAAAGCAGCACAAGGTACGCTATCAGCAAGCTGAATGTCTTGCTCTTACCAATTTTACAACGGAATTTTTCTACCAATATGCAGTAGGTTTCTGTAGTAATTAATATTATGGTACAGTTGAACCACACAGTATTGACAGGTGATCATGGCAAGTTACATAATCACTATAGTGAATTATTTTTATAATAAAATTTATTATGCAGCATCATTTCATGCAATGTACATACTTCCTTCATGGCAGGGGTGTAACCAAGGGAGGGGAGGATATTGGGATGTCTCCCCTCCCATCGAAAATAAAATAAAATATTGAAAAATAAAATTTTAAAAGGAATTCAAACTTTTTTTAATACAAGTAATGTGTCGTCCCTCTTGAACATGGAGGATGTTAATAGCATTTTGTGGTTCCAGCTCTTCATATTAGCCCATTGGTTGTAAATTTTTTGAACTAATAATTTTTAATATTATAGCTTTCATACTTTTCCAAAATAATAATAATAATAATAATAATAATAATAATAATAATAATAATAATAATATTGCAACTAATTTTACTCAAATTTTGGTATTCCTGTAGTATCTTGTAACTAAATTTTGATTTTTCAGTTTTCAAGCACATCAAATGCATGCTTTCAAATGGCGGTCATTATGAATTTATGAGCCCTCACAAAAATGAATCAAACTTGATATTCTGGCAGCACATTTGGTGCTATGCACAAGGTGAAAAATAAATATTCTATATTGATAAATTGCTTCTAGTTGGTCATTTAAACAGGAAGAGTCGCATGAGGAGATACATCAATTACCACAAAATTTTGCGTACTATTTTGGGTAAAATTGGTATATTGCAAACGACATACATTTGTGTCAGTTTAATACCTCAGACAGTTGTTTTCAAAATGATAACTTTGTAAAAATTTACAGCACCTATATGAGAAGTCAGGCCACACTTGATATGCTCCACAATTCTAATGTTAATAAAAAAAAATTATTTAACTGTGGTCTCTTTTGGGTGAAAATGCTAGCTGAAAAAGTAAAGCACATGTAGACTCATTATCTTGAAAATGAGCAGATCCGACAAAAACCAGTAGATAACCATAAAAGAAAGCATGTAGGAAAATCTAAAGATGATATGAAAATTTAAAAAGTTTCATGCGATGGTTAATGCACACTTGTTGTAGGAAGGCACTGCCATCGCTCATCATGTGGCATATATATATATAAACAGTCATCAGAAAGTGATGTGAAATACATGTCCATCCAACAACATGTAGAAGCTTCACCAAAGCACCATATCTCTACAAGAAACATCTCTGCAATCCTGACTATCATATCAAAATTATTCCCTTTGTTTTCAGTAGTGTCAGATGAGAGAATCATTAAATACTACTGACAGGTGACATATTGTCTGTAACGACGAATTAAGCATCCTCTACCTACCACGCATTGTTTAAGTCATACGCATCACAGAAAAAGATAAAAATATGCGTCACCTGCCTCATTGAAATAGCACACATTAAATGTGCCCTTTTTACTGTTGTTTCAGGTGGAGGAATATGCCCAGTGGGAATGGCCTCGACTTTGGAGACAGTACATGTCCCTCTCTGCTTCAGCCATGATGAGGAAGGGGGGGGGGGGGGGGGTGGTTCTGGATTTTGAAGTGGGCGAGGCTACCTCTGCTTGTCCAATAATCACTCAACATTATGTGGTCAAGAGGTTGGTACCTGTCAAACCCAAAAGTGCCATAGAAAATAAGTAGTAGCAGGGGTGTCGGTTTGGCCCCACTGAGAAATTTTCTTTGGTGACTGATCCAAGGGTTGGACTCGTGCTGGTAGTGGTTGGAGACCTGGAGAGACACTAGGGGAATGGATACAACCCTAACGCTTAGTGTTCAGTTTGAGGGTTTCAGTACTAATGGCAGGGTGGACCATGCTGCAGTTGTGAATCAGGATGGTGCTATGGTTCTGGTGAACTCAGATACAAAGCTAGGACACCTTCAATAAAAGGACATGATCCCTTCCCCCACTTATTTGGATGGTTGTGGCAGCGATAGGGCCCTAAGGCTCAGTGTGCCATGTAAAAATACAAAAGCATGACCATATGGTTGAGTAATATAAAGGTATACCGTGGACTCCCAATCTGCAGTTTTTCAGGGGCTTGTCAAAAAAATATCCATACATGCAGATTTCAGTAGATGAGGTTTCTGACATCCACATGTCAATTCAGCGTGGGCTTCACAGGTAAGTGGGAAGGGTCTTACACCTTAGTGGGACGCCAACAAAACGTGTTGTATTGGGAAGAGGATGCCACGGGACAAATCTGCAAGGTAACCATAGGGCAGATGCAGCCTTGCCCGCTGGAGTTCAAGACCATGAGGTTGAAACACCAGAATCAGAGTCTGAACAAGAGGAAGTAAGGAAGGATGTCCACCAATTCTGAGCCATCTACCCTCTGGGAGCCAGAACTTTGACCAGACGCCGATTACAGGAGTATCCAACCCACCCTGACTAGGGTCGAACAGCCTGCACCAAGAGGGGCAATATCCTTCCGGAACTTGTCTTTGACCCCAACGTTCTTTGTCTGCAAGATGACCACCAGACGCGGCCGTATGACCCCCACCGGGTCTGAACTGTCGTGGCCGAGCCCCTTTGACAGGGACACAAAAAAGCAGGATGAGGCTGGGTTGCTGGAGAACCCAGCAACAGTTTTGACATATATGTGCCAACATCATCATTAATATCCTTTATAAAACTGAACATTTCCATGCACACATCATAAACTTTATCCTTACTTCCCCTGTCAAACAGTCTGTGAAGTTCCATTCACACTTCATGACCTTCTCCAATGTGTCTTCAGTTATGTTTGTAGTTAGGATAAGCAATGTATTGCTTTCAGCCTTCACCAACCTTTCTACATTTTAATTATATAACTCTGCTGGAGTAGTATCTATTTTTATGCTTCCATCCAAGGCGTACATGCAACCAAACACTCCATGCAAGAGAGCACTCACTTTGTACTTCCATGTTCTCCAGTTAGACTGACCTTCCAAAAGACCTATTTGGAATCCTATGCCTTCCATAATTTAAAATGTTGTCTTATCTAGGTCTTCACAGAGTTCACAAAATTGGAAACTTACTGGAACCCATAACCTAATAACTTTTTATTCATAAACAACAATTATATTAATGCACAAGAATACAAAACAAAAGCTATAAACTAGTTCTCTAATGTTTACAACTAACTCTCAAGACAAAAGACTGCACTATTGTTCATGTGGACAGTAAGGAAAATGCAACATTTCGTAGAAGCTTCGTATCGACTCTTTACATATGTGATTATGATTTGATGAATCAAATCTTGTCAAGACAATTCCGATTTTTTTGCTTATTCACAGATTTCAAAGTTCGTTACATAAGCTAAAAAAAAATAATTCTACTTTATATATCATGTAACATTAAAACTACCTTCATGCATGTCGCTTTCTAAAGCCTGATCTGAGACATGGTCCATGTGGTTTTGGTTGCGCTAGATCAGGCCCGCTGGATCAAGGTTACAGGTTACTGTCTGAATATTGGAGCCTTGGTTTAAGAGAAGTAGTTCGAGTTGACATTTGGCTTGGCACAAAGTCTGGGACTGCGAGCACACCTTAATTACTCAGTCAGGCTTCCTTACCTTGCCCACCTGACTCGTAACATGTTTCTTCGACTGGAGGGGTGGTTAGGTACCACTGGTGCTGGCCCCAAGCCCTGGTGTCTTACTGCTGCTGTCGAATACTGGAATGCTGGGTTCTGATTTAAGCTTGCTAGCTACTTGTCGACATTTAGTGCAAGTAGGAAATACCCCTCTTGAATAAACAACACTAGGATAGGAACAACATGAATTTATTACGTAATAATAAAGAAGGTGGCACGTACTACCTCCTACCAAGCACAACGTGGTCGGAAATAACCTATGGTAAAACCGGTGGAGGATACCTGCTCCTAATTTAAATTGGTATAGAATGACTTTGACGGCTATAAAAATAACTCAGTTGCAGCTACTCTAACTTGGGATGTCTCGAAGAGACTTTAAGGAAAAAAACTGCCACTACTTTTAATGTCAGTGGGTGTAGTTGCTACTACTAGAAAGTAGTGGCGGTTGTCGAACCAGGAGGAACGACAATGGAGAGTGTGGTAGTGGTGTCTGCAGGTTTTCTGTTGAAGAACTGGTGGTAGATGCTGCATAACATTTGGAGCTGGTGGTAGCCGTTGACTGCAGCCTCTGGGGGGTGCTGTTGGCTGGTGGTAGGAGCCACTGGAACTCCTGGTGGCTGATGAGAGAAGCCTCTGGTCATTGGTGGCGGCAGCTACTGGTGGCTGCTGAAGATCTCTCGAGTTCTTGGAGAGGACCGTGAGGGTCTAACGATCAGTAGAGAGCCCCAGCACAGAAGTACTGAGGAGAGCTACTGGAGAAGATAACTGGAGTCTTCGGCTGTGCACTGCCTTACACTGTGCGCTCAGCTGGCAAATGCCTGGGCTGGAGTGGGAGGTGTGATGCCACTCTGTGACTTCTGCCTGGAGTGAGCAGGATGGAAGAACTACCCTTGCACTCTGCTACATGGTCTCAGGCGCTTGGCAGTGCTCTGCCATCTTCGGAAGGCTTGGTAACACACTGTCTAGCAGGTGTTTAGGGGAGGCTAATGTGTTACACGGCCAGTTGGAACAATGTTTTTTTCATGTGCTAGAATCGCTCGCTAGGATTGGAGCAATCCTGTGCGCACTCGTGAATACAGTGGATTCTCGAAAATACGTTTTTCAATGGACCAAGAGAAAAAACGTGGCATGCGGGAAAACAATGGATGCAAACTTAGATTTTAGATCTGAGAAAATCATACATAACCTCAAAATGCATGTTTGTTTGAACCAACAGCTCAAATATAGTCAAACCTTGTTAATTTGAAGACGATTAATTCAAAATTGTATATAAATTGAAGCATTTATTTGCCCCAAAACGGAAGAATAGGATTCTAAAGTCCATTCCCGATTGGAAGAGAGATATGAAAATCAACCTTTGAAAAAACACTCTAGGCATAACATTCAACCTGTTTTTTCAATAACCTGTATTCCACAAATATATAACACTGTGGCTAACTTTAGAGTACTGTATTATTAAATAAATGAAACTTTGCCTTAATATCTTCTATTACTTGTAATATTTATTTCTTTTTAAATGTGAATTAACAACAGCAAGAGCGGCGATGCGTTGGCAACGGCCGGTAAGAAATGGTTCACAGTTAAAATGTGATTTTAACCTAGTTTTTTAGTATACTATTTGTAAATTAAATTCTGCCTATTGAAATAATGAAATATTTAGGTAGCCCTGATGGCAACGTATCTAATTTTTACAGTTTAAAATAACAGTGGGAAATATCGTGAGTAGGCCGTAATGGTACGGTGTTGTTTTATCGAGCAAGAGCAATTTTGAAGCAACTGTCTGCTGAGCGTGCTTTGTCACTCTCTATCTGTCTTTGTTTCTTTCACACTCGGGAAGTTTCACTTCGCTAGACCGCGACAAAATTGTACATGATTTCAATTTTAGCATATTTCATACTTATTACAGCAAAATAATGATTTTTGAATTTGTAATTTACAACTGAAAAGAGATTTTAATGTTTGAATACTTATTTTAATATATTTAGATATGATGGCGGGGCAGAAACAAAGTGAAGTTGGTAGACGTGGCGAGCCATGATGTCATGGTGTATTGTTGTTTTACCAAACGAAGCCTAAATTATACTTACTCCAAAAAATACTTAAAATTACCACATCATGTTTGTAGATGTTGTATTTTTTAAACCTACTTAAGCAAGTTACGATGTTGTGATAAACTTGTGTTGTGTTTGTGCTGTTGTTGAAAAGTCTTGTTTTAGAATCTGTAGATCACATAATGTATTGGAGTTCATATTTTTAGGATATCCTTAAAGACAATGACGATGTTAAGTGTTTATATTTGTTAAATTCAGTTACTGATAAGAAGCCATCTATGAGATCAGAAGCTTGGACATGACAGTAATAAATAAACCGCTACGGTGTGTTTTGTTAACCGCTGCGTGTGAAATAGTATGGCGTGGCTGTTTGGTAATAGTTACACTGGATCTGTGTGTATGTGATTTCAAATATTTGATGTGAACTGTTTTTATGACGAAGTTATTTATTTACATTCAAGTACGTTTATTTATCACAACGTTGTACCTTTGCCCTGGGTGTTTGAAACACAGATGTGTAACGTGATTTACCACCAATCCCAACAAAATAACCAAGCCCAGCCCCAATAAATTTCAATAAACCTAATACACAGTAAGTAGCAATACACATAAATATGAGTGGAATAAAAGTTATGGTAGGCTTATTTGAGTGCGTGTGCATCTTGGAGAAGGCCTCTGCGAATAAAATTTCCAAAGGCAGCGGAATCTACGAGTACCACAATGTATTTGTTGACTCCAAAGGTGATGTAGGAAGCTTCGGCATCTGTTATTCATCCAAAAGTTTTACTGCTTGTCATTGCGATTGGTAGCTGATGGGTATGCCCCCTTCTTTTCACAGACTTCAGCGTTTCCTGCCTGTGGCCTCTTTTGTTTGCCAGCTTCAGCCTGAATGGGTCACGGCGCACTGTTTGCATCTCCTTTTTTAATGCGTTCAGGCAGCGAAGCTGCCTTCAGCGGGTAGTCCTTGTTGTAATTATATTCTGGGCAGAACCAGCACTGGGGTAGCCTTGGTCCTTGCGGAGTAGGTGGTGGAGGCGGCTTGGTTTTGCCTTCCACTGGCTTATGGTCATCGACCATTTTGGATGCACTAATACTTCCTCCCCCATGAAGCATTGGGCAAGGCGAGTACTCGATTGTTTCCAATCTGCCACAAATTCCCCATATATACTCCACAACTCTAGAGCTTTTCCACAGAGTTTGGTTTGGATGCCGCTGACCCATTGTTTTTTCGGAATGCTATGCACTTGCAGCTAGTGCTCACATTTTTCAATAAAGGTGATGGGGTCTTCGTGGGGGCGGCCTGCGAATTCAGGCAATTGCATTCCATCTAGGCATTACGTATAGCTACCCAATGCTGTATGGCCTGGGTTTGGGGGTCGTACTCTGCAGCATGCTTGTATATCTCACATTGGTATACAAGTCCTGGCCGGTTTATTGGCTCGTCTGGCCAGCCAATGACTTGTGTGGAGCCCTTGTCCAGCACATGTAATCCAGCTACAGTAGGTGTCTTGGCGATTCCGACAGGTTTCACATCTGTATTCTAATCCTTCCATATTCCTAGGTTCATCTGCCCATCCAAAGCAGGAATAATGGTGCCAAATGTGACAGTGTGCGCATTGTTTGCGTTAGATGCCTGTTCTAGGGCATCCGGGTCTTGAAAAGCAGCTGAGCTCAGATGCAGCCAAGTTGGCCTCTGCGATGGCGAGGTCGCTTAATTCTGATTGAGACAATCTGTCTTTGTTGGGCAGCATGGGGTGTTTTTCATTTGTACTAGGACTCCCCGAAGTCCTAGCGTTTTCTGGCGACTTGCGCTGTTCGATGTGGGCGTGGTGTCTAGTTTGTGCTGTCTAGTCACTACTATGGCAATCAAATGCCCCACATTGGGCACCAGAAAAAGCTCTCCTACCCTTATTGATGCAAGACCACTAGTCTAAGAGTAGGCTCTTACTTACTGCACCAAAAGAGAGGCTTTTTGTTCAGGAGCAAGCAGAGTGCTCCTGGGTGGATGACAGGTTCAGATTCTGTCGGGCTGCTGGGATCTTCCAGTTGTACAGAATAGGCCAGGTTGGCTGTCGGCAGGGCACGAAATCTGCAACGTTCAACACGATGGGGCGTTTCTGAGTTACCACTGGCTTTTGGATACCTGGGCAATGAACCACTGGAAACGACAGTGCAACAATAGGTCATATTGTTAGACGCTTCGGGTTCATAGGTGGTTGAGGTGCGTAGACAGGTCTCAGGACGTCGGGAACCCTGAAGGCTACTACAGGCGGCTATTGAGCTGAGGCTGCAATCCAGTGGGATAGCTCTGATTGTCATGTTTGTATTGGGGTGCTGAAAAAGTATTTTCAGCCTCGCAGGATCCTGCAAGTGTTGGAAGTGCCTGTGCTTGCTCTCTGGGTTTTAGGCTGGTGATGGACGCCACTAAAGCCAAGGAGTATTTTCGTTCTGGCGCTCAGAAGCAAGTAGGATCAACTTCAACTTTTCCTTGAGACCCCTACCTCTTGGAATAAGGTATGAGGACACAAAATACATCACACCTCCGTTGAATGGAAAGCAGGCTCCTCCTTTCTTCCCCCCTAGTTATGTGGCTTGCAAACGCTTCTCACGTATTGTTATTGTTGCTGCAGTTCCCTATGCTGGTGACAGTATGTGGTACTGTATGCGACATAGGGATACTAAATAGAGATGAGGAAATAGTCCTGAGATGGACTGAAGGAATATGTTTCCCTGTCTCGAACACGTCCGTGCTGAGGAGGGGAGTGGGAGTTAGCATAGGGAGCTTCTCTGAGTGTTTTTTGACTAACATTGCTGAGTGGGCATACCATTATGACTAAAGGGTTTTAACTGATTCTGAGGTACAGGTGCTGGAATAAGCGAAAGCTACTAGGGTTGATATCTGAGCAACAGGTGCTAGACTGGCGAGCGACTTGTTCTGAGCAGTGAGTGCTAAGATACAAAATCACTGCGATGGCGAGCGACTTGTTCCGAGCAACGAGTGCTGGAGACAAAGTCGGCTTGGAGGTGCAAACGATACCTCCTTTTGTACTAACTTGAGCCGATATCCTTCAATGATTGGCCGGCATCATGAGGACAGGATGGCCGAAGTGCCGAAGGGGGGGGGGGGGGGGGGTAATAAAAGCATAGCTTACAGCTGTAACTTCATTGGTCGGCTGGAGGATGGAAACCAAAAGAAACTATAATATAACTAATGCTATTTAGCGGTGAGAATAGGAACTCGTCCTGCATGCATAGTTACGATGGGCCGGTGAATAAAATGAACTAAGAGTAGCGAGAACAATCTCAGCTCACATGGAGCAGAAACTGTAAAATAAATTCCTATTTCCAACAATGCTAACATCGAGATGGAGCTGAGGTCATACGAATACTAAATACTGGAGACGCGTAATGCTTCAATATATATTGAAACAGTCTAGTTGGTGGATGAAAACATTCAAGAAGAAACATTGTGTGCATGTGGAAAACTTCTGGATTGTGTAACAAAGTGATAACAGTTGTATGTTATTTATGTACAACCCCAGTCCTCCGCTCTTCCTCCACTACCTCAGTTTACACCCCATCCACCAGGCTGGTTCCCACACCATCGCTTACTCCCACCAGCACACTTGCTGCGCACTACAATACGCACCTCATCGACCACAGCCAATTCATGCCTAACAACCGCAACCCGTATGTCACTGAACCAGTATGTCAGCTGCCAAAAAAAAAAAAAAATCCCACACAATCAATTATTGCTCAAGTTACAATTCATCAAATTGCGGAAGACTATTCACACTTTACTTACCTGGCCCACATTTCGCTGGCTATACAGTGCACTCCCTATACAAAGGATCTTGCAGATCTACAACTGGTGACCAGTCTATTTCTGTTTCTTCGCTACTAGGACTTTGGGCGAGATGGGAATACCTCGTCTTCGTAACGTTGGGAGTAATGTTACATTTATGACATAACAAGCGAGGCCAGGCAAGGTTGAAGTGCGACCAAAGGTTGTTATTTAAACAATAATCGCAAACCACGGGGACAGTGTTGCAACGGCAGAAAGTACAGGAATCTACAGATGTTAGCACAATAATTGAGTCTGGCTGACACAGTGGGGTTGAGGCAATTCCATCAGCAACTACATCAGTAACTCCTAGGCTACTAGGGAGAGCCAATGGGCATACAGGATTATGGTGAAGAGGGGCATAAACGAGAAGTGTGGTGGACATGACAGCTGACGGCAAGAGTGTCAGTTGGCGGCGGTCCTCCCAGGACAGCGGTCACCGAGTGGTAATTCGAAGTTAAGTCTCGTCTAGCTAGGGTGAGAAAGCTATTTCGAACCCTCTAACCTTATCCCCCTTTACTGTTATACATAACCCTTCATAGGCCCAAACCCTTTCTAACCACATCACATTTGAATTATACTGTTACTTAGCCTCAGTAAAGATTATCTAGACTTGTAATAGGAGATTATTTAATAGCCCCTTTCACTTCATATCCTGATCAGCCTTGTTTGTGCTTATATGATCATATCCACATAGGGGGTATATAACACAGTGGAACTTTGTTTTAACATCCCCTGTTATAATATTTTCCTGTTTAATAAGCTGCCTTCTCTTGGTCCACAATCATGTTTTCCAATACAAAATTATCCTCATATAAAATTTTCCCTTATATAAAACTGATATTTGTTGGGACCCTTGAGAAATGTTATAACAGGGTTCTACTGTAGTACCTAAGAGGGTGAACAAGAATAGTTCCTAATAATATTTCATAAATACTTGCTTTCAAAACTACTTATTTACTATTTATCACTATTTATACACTATTTAAACATACGTATTAGTTAAGGTTGCAAGTAGGCAGCTAGGCTACCAAAATTTTATAAAAAGATAGAGATTCGAGTACTCACAATGTAGAAGTCATTGACAGGCACACACACACACAGTAGGACAACACATTTTCAATGTGGTTGCGCGATCGCAACGTTTCGCTGGCTAAGACAGCTTCAATTAAACACCTCAACCCAAATAAACCAACCACACCAGTTCTCTACCTGCTTCCGAAGATACACACGGAACAACTGCCACCCCCAGGACGTCCCGTTGTATCAAAATTTGGCAGCCCCACTGAGAGAATCTCAGCACGTGTAGATGTCCACCTTAAACCTTGGGTACAGCAGCTTTCATCCTATGTCAAGGACACTGGCCACTTCCTGAAAAGCTTGAGACACCTGGGCCCCATTCCCCAAGATGCATACATGGTTACCATAGATGCTACCTCTCTGTATTTAGGGCTGGGCCGATACCACTTTTTGCTGATTCCACAGATACAGATTCTTGTGAGATGATACTGCAGATACTCGATACAGATATCCACATTAGAAGTAGTTTTTACGTGATAGAAGAATATTTGAACGCTTTCATGGTTTATTATTAAAAAATAATGTTTGCCACTAAGAACACTTTTACAGTTTTAATCACTAATCTATTAGAAAAAAATTATGTTACGAGAAAATTAAATAAAACATTTTTTAACATTTTTATGCTATCAAAAGTAAAAATTATTGTGTACACTTGAAAAAGCATATCAACACTTATTTGCAACATTTCAAGATGTAAATGTTTTTATTTAAGAAGACCAACTGGCGTAGCTTCTCAGGGTTCAAAGAACTCCTTTTCTTGGAAGATATCAAACCAGCTGAACTAAAAAGTCTCTCTGATGCCACAGACCCAGCTGGTGAGGACAGATATTTCTGTGCTGCTTTGTGCAACCTAGTATATGGTGATGTCTTCCTGTATTGTAAAGGGTTGGAATTTATTGGAATAGGTGGCTCTGTGAGATACATTTCAACTTCAGCCTCTGGACACCTGTAAGTAAATGGCATGCTTCTTTTATTAATAATATCAGAGTAGATTGAAAGCATCCCTTTCAATCTTTTGGAGTCATGTTCCTCATCTGTAGGTATGCCACAGGTAGTATTTGCAGGTGGTGTACATTGGTATACTCTAATCTCTTCAATTAAGTGTTGGGTTGCAGAAGCACATGCATTAAGTTCCGCAACAACAGTTTTCTTAAACCTGGGAACCAATAACGTTGCAACTGCAAAGACATTGTTAGTCTCAATGCTTCTGAAACGACAGCATGATGAATGTATCATTTCCTTCTGAACACATTTCAATCCTGAATGCTGCTGTTCAGTCAGAGTAGTTAATTCTGATTTAAGGCCATTTACTGTTGGGATGACTTCAGTAACTGTTACATTTTCATTGCTGATATTAAGGGTTGCTAAATCGAAACTCTTAAAGAGTATTCACTGCATGTTCCAAAAGAGACCATTCACTTGATGTCAACTCTGTGTGGATGCTTATTTCTGGGGTGAGCCACAAAATTGCATGCCGTCGCTCTATCAGACGTTCCAGCACGAGCTAGGTACTGTTCCAGCGTGCGGATTCATCTTGAATGAGATGATAAACAGGCATGTTCCGATTTTTCTGGAAATTTTTCAGCAGTTTGGACGAACTGATAAGAGTGTTTGAGATGTGCTACTATTCGTCTGGCTTTTGCACAGGCATCTGAAATATTTTGTTGACTGAAGAAAGTGAGCAGTACATGGAACATGATGATAATTTGCTCGAATACCACCATTTACCATATTTCCAGTATTATCTGTGACAACAGCATGAACTTTGCCTTTTAATTCCCACAGTTCCACAGATTCCTTCAGTATTGTGGCTAGGCAATCTGCAGTGTGTTTTGCTAATGAAAATGGCATAACTACTAGGCACAATGATCAATGTTCAAAATTGTTGTCCACAAAATGAGCAGTGAGTGAAATAAAATCATCACACGCATGTGTGGACCACAAATCAGAAGTCAAACTAACATGTTCCACACCAACAAAACCCTCCTTAACTCTACTCTGTACTCTTTGGTACAGCTCAGCAATTACAGTCCTGGAGAATGTTGTTTGGTCAGGTATTTTATATCTTGGTTCCAAAAATGAAATAAGGTCATTAAATCCCTCACTTTCAATGATCCTGAAGGGAAGCATGTCACAGCATATCATTTTGCCAATAAGCTCTGTGATTTGTATGTGCTTTGAACTGCAGGTTGGCAGTGGTGTTTATTTGCAAACATGTCACTGATTTTGTGAAATTTCTGTTTACTCTGACTGTAAATTGGTATGGTTATGGTAGAGGATGATGGGGAGGAAAGTAAACCACAAATCTCACTCCTCACGGATGAATTAGTAACACAGGAAAGTTCACTTGTACTACTTACAGTCATTTGCTCACCACTGGTGCCAGGTACACAAGTCTCAGCATGTGTGGTTCTTTCTGCAAGTTAATAATTTTCATGTCCCTGCTGTGAACTGAATCTAAATGTTTTTTTCATGTTTGACGTAGTAAATCCTTGCATGTTAGCACTGCCACATGAAATTTTTGCTTGGCAGAAAGTGCATGTTGCCTTGGTATCTTCATTTGATCGGATAGTGAAATACTTCCAAACATCATTTTTCTCCCCTGCCATTTGAACTGCTGTAACCATTGCAAAACCAATAAAAATTTTTAAACAATACATTGGCCGGCACAGGCCTTCCACATGTAAACATACAACAACACAGTGCTGATAATAAAGTACACTCCCGTTTATTTGTGCTTCACTTAACCGGCTTTCGGCTTATCTGTGAGGCTTTTTGACTTTTCTCAAAGTCTACTGTAACATGCTTTAGTTCTTCATTTTGTTCCTGGAATTATTTCAACTGACGCAGAGGAAGTAAACAGCAATCGGACACAACATATAAGTACAGTAGCCCTCATTTTAATGTTTACATACACGTGTCTTGACGATACCTTGCATAAAAAATGCACCCTAATTTTTTGCACTAAAATACATAAAAAAGGTGTGCGAATTATGCCAGCAAATACGGTATTAACTCAATGGTGCTAAAAGAACATGTCAAGTGTTGGAATATTTAACATTGATTATGCCTGCAATTATACAAAATTTGTGGAGCGTAGGCCTACATTACTTTCAATATCTTGTGTAGCTGCAAAGGTCGTATTACCTTCCTGTTTTGTTAATTACGCACTAATTATCATCGGGAAAACTTCACAAAATAAGAAACAATTGGGAGACAATTGTTATGGTAAAAGTAAATACAGTGAGTGGATACATGGGGAAATAGAAAATAAATACCATAGTATCAGCACTAAGTATCGACAATAATGATACAGATACTACTACTGATATTGGCCGATTCATGAGTATTGGTATCGGCCCAGCCCTATTCTATACTAACACACTCATCTGGACTGTCGGCCATTGAATATTACCTCAACCAAAGACCCCCACACAGCAAACCCACAGCATTTCTTGTTGAACTTGCCGGGTTAACCTTCAGCAACTTCAGATTTCAAAACTCACACAACCTTCAGGTCAAAGGCACAGCAATGGGTACACGTATGGCCCCATCCTACGTCAATCTGTTTATGGCCAGGTTAGGAGAAAACTTCCTTAGTTACCAACTAACCCAACCACACTGCTGAATGTGTTTTCATCGATGACATCATTATGAATGAATGGCCACAGAGCAGATACCAAACAAGCCATAACTGGTCACATCAATAGCCTAAAGGAAAAACCAGTTGCAGTACATGCAGCATCACACAACAAAGATTTTGACTCCTACTACAGTCCCACAGTTGTAAGAGTCCTTCCACCTTCAATCAAGCAATAGCTCAGAACTCAAACGCTGGGAACTACCTCACCAATTTATAACAAAATCCAAGCAGACACCAGGCCTCAACATAAGATAATCACAGCTTCTACCACACTCATCAGCTATACCAACAATTTTTTAATTTTTCCGCCGCACCCTAGTTCACCACCCGACCGCTCGGTTTACCACTAACATCACCCTTCCACCATACTGCAGTATTCTACAACTCGCCACCTGATGAAGCTGGTTTAGCCAGTGAAACATTGCGATCGCGCAACCATGTGGAAAATGTGTCATCCTACTCTCTCTCTCTGTGTGTGTGTGTGTGTGTGTGTGTGTGTGTGTGTGTGTGTGCGCACGCGCGCGAGTACTTGAATCTCTTATCTTTTTTATAAAATATTTAAAGATATGATTATACACAAGTATAATAATGTCAAGAAAAAAATTCAAAATATGCACACAATAAGTAATGCCAACCGACAGCAGGCCAAAATACAAAGTGAAGTCATATTCACTTCTAGCTGTAGTGAAGACGCAGGTATCTGAGGGCGAGGGTCTAGTCAATGCAGGTGAAAAGCATGGACGCCTGTGATGAGAGGGGGTGATCCCTCTGCCCCACCTATTGGAAGGCCGAAGCGTGGAAAGGCCTCATGGCTAAGAGCACTGCGAGAAAATATAAAAGTACAATTGTATTGTATTGTAGTGAAGAAGTGTACCAACCTCTGCCCTCACCATAGCCCCGGGTGGGGCCTCTGCCTGACCGGCCCACGCCACCCATCGCGTGGGCTCCTCCAGGAACACTATGTGGCCCTCGCTGCAACAAAAACAGTCCTACCTCACACTATCTGCATATTTATCCATCCTTCAGCCACAGATTTTGAAGTTTACAACACCAAACAGGTACACAAAAACCTGAGACTTCTTTTCCTCACGCATGTCACAGGACAAAAACAAATACTACTGGAAAATTAATCTAAATTTTAATTTATTATAAACTTCATACATATTATATTCCATTGCATAATGGTCACACATTTTATACTAAAAATTTTCTTGAAGAATTGGGGTACAATTAACGTTAATTATGTTTCTGGTCTGCACTTTACATTGATTCCGTGTAAATAGTACAAATTCTCCTTAAATTGGTATTTTTATAGCAAACATCCAAAAACTAGGAAAGTGCTGCATATCAACACATCAGTAATTATGTCCTCATCTCCTTCCATTTGGCTGTTGCTTGGCACGAGAACTTGCGTCCTCCCCTTGCACACCATACGAGTGGGAAGGAAGTGTTTTGTTCTCACCTTTCGTTATCTTTCATCACGCTTAGCTGTTGTTCATCTAAACCAAGCACAATATCGCTCCCTCCCCCTACACACATGATGGGAGGGAAAGTGGCTGCCTAACAATTAGTACAGTGTACTCCATTCCTGCTACTTCATACCTGGCACGAGGGGAAGTTGTTGCCTAGCAATCAGCATGACTCCTTAAATCATCCATCTCTCAGCTATCCAGTGGGAGACAGACAGCCTCCAAAGAGTAAAATTTGCACCCTTTGTGCCTTTGTGAGGAGAGGCAAAAACATTTCTTTGTGAAGGGAAAGCTAATATAATCATCCTCCCCCAGAATCTGTTTTGTGGAGGGAAATCTAGAGAAGTGCGTATTCGTACATATGTACTCTGGTTTGACTGCAGTGCCAAAAAGAATACAATTTTGAACTGTAAAAATTTGTACTCTTTTCAACATTTAAAAGTTATTGTGCAAGCTTTATGCAATTTCAACTATTATGCAATGAAATACAGTAATAAAAAAATAAACACGTTACATAAATATAATATAATTTTACAAATCATTTTCTCATGCTGATTTAACAATATACTTAATTAACTACAAGGGGAAAAAAAAAAAAAAAAAAAAAAAAAACCCCCTCCACCACCACCTTTTAGTCACTGTAAGAAACCAAAGAAATGGAATGTACAATAAACACATGGTAAAACTGTGGGCAGAGTTGATAATAAAGATTTCTACTTCTACTGCATTTTCAATTTGCAAATTGTACTTTTATACAAGAATCAAGGGGCATTGCAAAACCTTACAGCATCCAAGAGAATTTACTTTCCATCACAGTATACAAAATTGTGCTGATTATAGTACAAAGTAATATCAAATATAGTAGAAGGACAATATGGGAAAGTACCCAAAAAAAAACACGAGACACCAATGCCAGCTCTCCTAGCGACTTGTGCTGTTCGTACGATAATAAGCTATGCATTGAATGGGTAGTTTTCAGTATTTTGGATGCGTTTTAATTCAGACTTTTTCGTTTGAGTGGTAATTTATTATGGCAGGAAAGATTTGTGTAGTTCTTGGCTGCAATAATTACAATGTTGCGAACTACAGCAAGTCCTTTTTAAGATTTTCAAGGGATGCAAGTCGGTAAGTACACGAGCTGTAATGGATAACATTTTCCATTTGTGTATTTATTGCAAATTTCATTCACACAAACCTTAATTTACTTAAATACTGTTTTGTTGTTTCCTAGGTGCTCGCAATGGGTGCAGAAATGTAAGAGCAGACCTGGATGTAATGAAGAAAAAATGGACTGGTGGTTTATACCTACAGGAGAATAGTGTGTTCCAACCTTCTCAGAAAAGAGGATTTGTGCAACCCAAATTTGCTTCCACAAGACCAAGAACGAAGTCACTTGAGTGTCGTAGCTGCTATTTCTAATCTTGTAAACTGAAGGGCCTTGCGAAGTTTGATAGCCCTTAACCTGAAAGGTGCAGGTTGGTTTTTATTGGAGCGACGCCTTCGAAAAAATAAAAGTAAACGATGTTTACAAATTCCACATTCATCTATCAAACTGGCTGAAGTCTCTTGTTAAAGTGTTTGTATAGTTCAGCAAGTTGAGCTAGGGATAAAATTGATTGATTGTGTCAAAATAGTGTTTTCATATTTGTGTCGTGATTGCTCGTACAATGTTTACATATTAGCCAAACATTATGCACCGAGCCAGAATCCCAGCATCAGTAGGGAAATAAATACGCAAAACAATGATTCAAGGTGTGCCGGCAATTTATTTTAGGTTGTAATGCATCAACGAAACTGGGAGTTTCCCCATTAAGGATTGTCATGTATAGCCTATTTGCACTGAGAAATAATGTATGTGTGTTTTGCAATTTAATATATTTCTTTATTATTTTTAATATTACTGTAATATTGTCTCATGAAAACATGTTTAGATGCAAAAGGATTGAACTGAACATTAGGCACCATACCTAAATTGACAATGTTACCAATACAATTTAGAAAAATACGATAGTGGGGAGGGCTATGAACTTGAGGGAAATTGAGGGGTAAAAGTTTATAATGAATATGTACATATTTTGTATTTTTTTTTAACCCTTAATTCCCCTGATCTTCACAGCCCTCCCCACTATTGTATTTGTAGCTTGTATTAGTAATATTGTCTATTTAGTTAATGAATGGTTTCAGTTTTTTTTTGCAATTTAATGTATTTTCATAAATAAATATTACATTACTTACATATTTATCACCTATTTAACCCCACAATTTCCCTTATCTTCATAGCCGTTCCCACTATCATTTTTGGGGTGTGTATTAGTCAAATGTTGATGCCCCTAGCAAATTTGTGTTCAGTGTAATTAGTAGAGTGAAATTATACCATTTTCTGAGAATTTTTTTTAAAAGCCAGCATTTTTAAAAATTGCCCAGTTTTCAGCATATTTATTTTGTTTATTTACATGAATATTAATTTTGTATGTTATTTGGGTTGTGTTTGCACCAACTACCAAATATTTTCGATGATTTATTAAAGAAACAACTGAATGAAAACTGTAATAGTTTCCTTTCTAGGTAGGTGCATACACTTTACACACACTAAGCTCTACATATCATTACTGTTTTCCTGTGCAAATATGTTAATTTCTCTACATACTGAGTTCACAAGTAATTTTAATTTCAATGAGTGGAGAGTTGTTGAGTTCATCTTTTGGTGGCGAGAATAATTCTTCTCCAGCCAATGCATCAAAGTTCACTCTGTGTGCTAAACACCATGTACTGACACCACACACCAGACACTTTAATTGTAGCAGTGGAGATGTCATCAGATTGTCTGCAGTTGGTAAGTCAGTGTATATATTGCAGAGTGTGAACCAGCTGTCGAGTGAGGGTTACCATAAAAACCAATCAAAAGTAGTAGCAATATTCCCCCCTCCTCCTCATACACGCATTTGTTTACACAACTGTGTACAAAACCTTCAAACTATAATAGTTCACTCCTGAGAGTCATTGTTACATTTCAGTGATATCTATTATCAATTTTTTACAAATAAATAAAAGATTTTTTTTTAAATTTCAATTCCTCTTATTTACTCCCTGAAGTACTCAGTATTTTAACTTTATGCATACACCTATAGTATTAACTTAAATGAGGCATTTTTCAATGAATTAAATTACCACATTCTGCAATGCAGATAAGTCACTTATAGTGATATGCACAAATTTCTTTTGATCTGTTAGTCAATTTCCACAGTTTTGTTTGTGGTGATCACAGTATTGGAGAAAGTACTTGCAAATTGCATTACAATAACAAGTGCCATGAATTTGAACAGACAGTACCTTAAATTCATGACTAAGGTAAGTTATTTTCAGTTCAGCTGCTTTTGAATTCTGCAACATGTTTGCTAGTCTTATTGCTACGAAGCATATGAAAATCTGTGATAAATTCAAGTTGGTTATTAGAAGTGACTTGTTCATGATGATCTAGTGTTTTAAAAATTTGGAAATAAGCTTTATTTTTTAAAGTGAATTAGAAAATTAAATGTGCTTAATGCATGAAAAACTTGAGAGGTGAAGTAAATAAGCTGAATGGCTTGAGTACATATGTTAGTATGTACTATAAAATATTTTGACCAATTGCATTTTTATCCTAGCACCAGTAGTACTGCATAAATGTCATTAGTAAATGGTGGGAAATGATTGATTAAAATGTTTAAAGATTGTCACCTAGTTATGTTCTGAAATACTTTCCTTAATACAGTAGACCTTATTTATAATTTGTGTAGTATTTAAATTATATATCTCATCTATAATCTCTCAAATGTCACTTAAGTAGCATGATATCAGAGGCGATTGTACATTTCCATACTTGGTATAGGCGTACCATTGTGTTGTTGAAAGCTGTAAGCATTTTGCAGTCAATGTTGCTGCTTCCTCCATGGATTATCTACACTAGCCAAGAAAATGGATATCTTAAGTAGGAAGTTATGTTCCAATGCATGCATGTACTATATGAACACACCATGTGTGCTGGTCAAAGTAATAATCGAGCTTAATAGTTCTACAAAATATAATTGCTGTATTCTCCATAGCCATTGACATAGTATTCTAAGAGGTAACGTGACCTGAATTAGTCAAGTAAAATAATAATGCATTTGATATTTTAATATGGAACGATACTTACTAAAATCGTTAATTACCAAATCGCAACCACTTCTGAACAAGTGACTTAATAGCATCCGTACTGAACACTACATGTTAAATTACTATTGTACTAAATAGTAACTATGAACACAGTCTGACTATGTTTGGTATGTTTGGGTGTGTGTGTTTCTTTTTACATAAATATGTACAAATAAAACATTTTAAAAGGAGTGAGGTGAGCAGTTTACCATAATTTATAAAAACCTGCTAAATGATGACGTATTCAATTAGTGTCTATGAAACCAGCTTTTGGAAATGAGCGGGAGGAGGAGGCTATACTCTTGCCCTTTCTGTACTTGACTATGCCTTTAGTACAGTTACAAATTTGACAGTACACACCATTTTGATTAAAATTTTCCCCAATCCAAGTTGCTCTGTACTACAAAGATTCTTTGTTTTGTTGATGAACAGGCAATAGATATTACCAAGCTACAGAATAGTTCTTTGAGTATAATTTTTTTTTACAGCCCCCAAAATTTCAAAACTGGTTCAATCAGATTATGAAGAAGTGACAGAGGCTTCAAATGTTTGTTACTTATGGTTGAAGCATGGCTGCCAGTGGGCTAACCATAGCTGCCTCTGTTTCACTTGAGGCCGTGTAGTTGTGGCATAACTGCATGACAAAACTGATTTGTAAGTGTAAATGTTGACTCACAACCATCCATCTCACCCATCAGGTGGTCACATGATCTTCGACCAATCGCAGGGCAACATTTTTTAATTCGTCAAACTTTAACTTTCGACGGACTGGCGGATGGGCCACCACCTTCCGACGAGATTCTGTAGAAACGAATACCCACTTTGAAATAAAATGCAACATGCTGGATGTGTGTTTATCTATCTTTGTGGTAAATTCAAGAAATTAAAACTTAATAATTGAGTATAAATTTTTATCACATAAAAATTTATTTCCCCAAAATGTTTCTCTCTTGAAAATGTATTTCCACCCAAAATATACCTTCTACGAAAGAAGAAAGCAGAATAAAAACTATATCTGTTAGGAAAAGAAATTTGTGAACTATTTATTTTGTTGATAATTTAATGATAAAAACTTCAAAAGCAGTAAGTTAATATTTAGGCAACTTATTTTGTTGCTAGGTTAATCTTAAATATCTAAAAGATATTGCTTATAGAGCTAATTAATGCCACAATGTTAAATCACTAATTGTAGTAGAGCTATTTTTAATTAATCTTTTGTTAATAAAACACAGATAAGTTATGGAGATTTTTGTGTTCAAAAAAAATTTTTTTCGCTACGTTCATTCCAGATTTTTTTTGCAGAAAAATAAGCTCGGTGACAGCTCCATTCTCAAGAATTTATTGAATAAATCCATACGGTTATGTATCTGACAAAAGAAATACTGTTTAGCATTCCATTCTCTTACTTATAATTAACATTTGTCCTTTGTAACGTGCAACATCTAAGTCTGTGCCCAGTAACATAATTCTGTTACAACTGATTGTAATTGTTTCAAGGGACAATATTTATGCTTTAAACACATTTTAAAGTACGGCATAGTAACATGAATAAGCAACTATTATATTTAATTCAGCAAAACAACAAGTTTTAATAATACGTGACGACAACTGCACTTAAATCGCTTATGCCGAGCCATGTAAATTTGAATTTCCCGGGTATTCCTCAGCACAAGCCACTAGGAGCGCTGTTGTAGCGTGTCTCGCATGTTGACAATGTTAAAACGCCTCAATTTCCCATATTGTCCTTCTACCATGTTTGGTAATATATCATCGTGGCCAAATGGATCATGCGAGTGTAGTGCTGATAATTTGATTCAGTTACTCTTTAACTGATTGTGAAGACTAAAGTGGCTGGTAATTGAATATTGCAATTTGTCAAATACCTTCTATAAATACCTCATCAAATCCATGTAATTTGAAATACTACATGACAAGACAGGCATCAATATTAAGACATGCATTTGAACTATTCACAGAGAGAAATTTATATTGTACACAACACCAACACTGTCCATAAAGGAATTCATGTTTTACAATAGGAAATGGCAAGTACTAAAATTTTATGTTTCTTTTCAAAACTGCAAGTTTCTGAGATATTCTCTTGAATACACTACTACATCACACAATGACAAACTAATTAGTATAAATAATATTGACTTAAGTGACAGGAAAGGATAGTGGATGCACAAGTTGCTTCACTTTGAATTGTCATGTGGTATGTGTAGTAACAGAAAAAATCCTTCACTCACCATTCTTCTGAAAGTATTCATAGGGCGACGTAGCGTGTCGCTGAAACGTCTTGCCGGTGGCTTCTTAGGATTGGACGAAGGAGTATGAACAGCACAGCACTTGATAAACAACCCCATGAAGATAATGAAGGCAATCCCCATCAGGAGCACGGCCCACCAGTATTCCTAAAAACAATACTTACAAACTTTAATACGCATTGAGGTAATCCTCTTAGTACTTAAAACTGAATCAACAGAATCAGCAGTGGAGAACAGGCACCTAAATCACTGAAGGAAAAAAGCATTATAACAGTGGAATGTTTTGGTGCAAAAATTAAGTAAGCAAAGACATTTGCAAACAAACTGGAAACATTGTTAATGAACAGAATATTTACAGTTATACTTGTATAACTTATGAACTGCATTTGCAGCTGTTTTTAGTAGCTGCATTTACTTTTCAACACTATGGAAATGCTAAAGCAACTCTTTAATGCATGATGCTCCATTGCTTTATTAATTAATTTATTTATTTATTTATTTACCTTGATTTTGATTTAAAACTGCCCTCAAAACCTTTGTAGAGGAACACAAGTGTGATATAGTGATGTGTAACCAAGTGGCTACTTTGTTAGTGCCAATTGGATGGCAATTTTGGGGATGACCTGCACCTCAATTAATGTCGGACAGGGGCATGACCTGAATACAGAGTGGGCTGTGTTGGCTGTCGACTTGGCACAAAGTCAGTTGCTGGTTTGGCTATATGCCTGATGATGGGTTTAGGTGTCGGTGGCCTACTCAGTCCTGGGCTAGGGCAGCTGACCGATGCTGCTGGTTTATTGGATGGGGTGTGGCTGCTGCGACTGGAACTACAACTGCTGCTGTTGAAGGAACTTGGTAGACTTGAGAAGCATTGGGTCTTGAACCAAGGGCAGGCCGCTCCGACCGGTACCTTCTCCCCTCTGTTGATGGCAGCTATGACGGGATGAACGGTGCCTGGAAGCTTCCAGGAAGACAAACAAAGACGGGGAGGGATTTGGGGGGCTAGTCCCCACAGACTGTTGGGCAGTTTGAGCTTGGTCCCATGAGGTCAATTGGCAAAGTGCCTTGCTGGGTTGAGTACAACCCCACATAGACTAGTAGACAGTAGTTGCCTGCTGTTCCTTAACATCCTTCCCACCTCTCTTGGTGAAGGGCATTAGGTTCAAGAACCTGGGTCCAGGAGATAGGAGCAGGCAATGTGTGTTCCCTATCTAAGCGAGTTCTGACATCTAGACTAGGGATGGATCAATACCACATTTTATCAATATTCGATACCATAACATTCTCAGGATACTCAATATCGATACTTTTCTCGATACCAAATTAAAATAGTCGCAAACACAAAACAACTTGGCCGAGAAAATTGCTCATTTTACTTGTGTTGTTGACGCACACTGAAACTATATACAACCCACATTACACTTGAAACAAATGGTGGACGGCCTGTAACTGAAACATCCTAAAGCAATAATAAACCAACATATAACATACAAAAACAAAATATCTATATGGTCGCCATTTTGATGATAAGTGTCCAACACACCTAAAATGTATCAGTAAACATCAACTGCCGCAGTACTACTTGTTTGCCAAATTTGGTAGGAATATGTCAATTATTTACCAAGATATTACACAAAAACTTCTTTAATTCATGTAGCGCTATCGTACACAATGGCTGGCAAAAGTGTGTTTTAGTCTTATATGTTGCTTGTAATAGATACTGGCGGCGTATAAAATTTGGTTGAAACTGATCAAATGGTGTGGCAGTTATACTAAATAAAACTAAGATATTTATATGGATGCCATTTTGAAAGTAAATGCCTACTAAGGTTCAGTTACTTAACTTACCTATCCTATCATAGTATTACTAACGTGCCAAATTTGGCAAAAATTGGCTGAGAAGTTTTAGAAATATAAAGTAAAAGTTTTATTATTTAATCTGATGCAGACCTTCAATAATATTTACAACTAAATTCAATGCCTACACGTTGCGCTGTCAGCATGCAAAATTTGGTTTATACCGGCTGAAAGGTTTCAGAGATATGACCCAACAAACTAAATTTTAAAATGGCCACCATTTTGAAAATAAGAGATAGGCATGGAGATAGGAGCAGGTGATGTGCATTCCCTATCTTAGCATTCAGTTCACGTGTTCAAAAATATGATGATAAAATCATTAGGGCTGAGGAAATGATTTGGTTGGACCATTGTCAATAGTACCAATACTGATTTTGGGTTGAACTGTTAATGTATAAGTATCTGTGTATCCCTACACAGAAAGCAAATATTATGGACACTTTGTAATTTTGTGCTCGATGAAAAAAAATGTGAATAGTAAATACCATTACCATAATGTTAAAATTAGATACTTTCTGATATTCTTAAGTGCTATTGATACTATAAAGTATCAAGGTATCACAGCATCGAGAATCCCATCCCTAGACTAGGCGCACCAGGACGACGCTGAGTAAAACCTTGAGAGGACAGGTCCAACCAAGCACTCCCTCCGGCAACACAAAATGGTGCAGTGGACGGGTGCAAGTTGGTCTAGCGACTTATCCTCTCAAGCAGGGATATGGCTAGTGGTTGTGGCTCTACCGTTCGATACAGCGTATGTAGAAAATGAGTGGCCGTCGAATGGTGAATGTTCTGACGTACAAATTCCCCCATCTGGAAGAACTCTTAGTCCTACAATAGACAGTAACTGGTATTGGCAAACCCGGTCTCCTGCTCCACTCTGAGGGACGTAGGTGTTTACTATGGTACTCTGGACAAACTCAAGGAATAATGAGAGAGTAGTTAGGTTCAAAATGTGTTTATTCCATGAAGAATAAGGCATGGTGGCCTGTACTATATCCTGTCTACCCATAATTGACAGGAAGTAGTAAACTATACTGTCCAGGTGAAGGGGACCTGATTCTAATATGGCTGGGGTCAGCTTCAACTAGGTATCTAATGACAACTTTCCCTGTCTAACTGTGTATGCGTGCCCAGTAGGGGCTTAAGAGTGCCCACGTCCTGAAGGGCACGTGGGGTAGCCATTGCCAAGGGCAAGCGAATAAGGACGATAGTTGACTTCTGGAAAACTTCGCAGGGGGGGATGTCTTCAGAAGTCTGCTGTAGGCGGCGGTCAGCTGAAGATACCAAGGCAGTATAATGGTGGCTGATCAGGACTTCAGTGAAAGACCGCGTGGAGCTATCTGTCCAGCCGGTGTAGCTCATAGATGAGCCAATGAACAACTAACGTTTCCAGTCTCTACACGGTTATATATTCTGCTTTAGCTGAGGGCACACTGAACCAGTGGTGGGGGTTCTATGAGCAAGCATCTTGGGAGGAGTTAAGGGCGGCCATTGTTGGCACGCAATATCTCTCGGTGCGCCCTTGAACTTCTTAGGGGTTGAGGCAGGTGAACAATTACTGATAATCGATTGTCGTCATCATCTCGAGGAGAGACAGCGTATTGTATGGATTACTGGCCGGTGGTATTGTTGAAAGAACTCTGACACGTCTGTAATAACATCCAGTCCAGGAAAAATCCTGTAGGCATTCTGGTAATAATTCTATGCTTCCAAACCCTGTTCATAGTTGCTTGTGCAGAGATGTGTGGATGAAGCGAAGTTGTTATAGCCGGTAAGCATCACGCATCATCTCCCCCCTCCCTCTCTCCTCGTGCGACAGATTCATATTCAAGGTTCAATAGGGTGCCATCCTCTTGGTTACTGTCATCCCTTGAAGACAGTCCATCCCCTCTGAGGATGAAGAATTGTCGTCCCTTCGAAGACAGCGATCGCAGCAGTTGCGCTTCTGCTTTGTTCTTTGCTCTGTGCAATGGAGTTCCTGACCAAGAGAGCAGCATGTGCCATGAATAATATCTGGATGGCTGGGTGACTAGCACTGTCTCTCTCACACTAGTCAGCTGGGCGGGTGGCCAGGGTGAATGACCGCTGTTGGTTGCTCCTCTTCCCCCCCCCCCCAGGGTCTTGAAGTGACGAGGGATAAAAGAGAGGATAAAAATGTGTGTCACGGTGTTGGGTAATAATGCTAGCAGATCCTTGGATTTTAAAGTGTGCCGTTCACAAATTGTCTGTTGGCTTGGGTGTGGGGTTACAAATCTCAATTACAGTGATTTCCTGTTGAGAATGAATGCAAAACAAGCGACACACAAAAAGTTTGACAATTGACGAGTTGTGCAAGGCCTCACTTGTGAAAGATATGTCCGCCAAAAGAATTTATAGTCTGTGGCTGCTTAAGGTGGAGAATAAAATGGCTCTGCCAGGGCCATCCTATGTGTCGCACAATGGTAAAAATGTTATGCGTGACAAAATTCTAGGGTTTGCCAAATCAGGACCTTCCGTCATCCTGACTGACGGGAAGCTAGTTAAAATTTAAATGCAAGCAGAATAGCACTGAAAATGAATAACACAAATGGCGTATGGGACTTACCTACATTATTAAAAACAAAACCATCAAAAACAACATGAGCACCGAGTATTTACAACAATACGTCTTGAAAATGTTATTTACAACAATTCAAAAATAAAATTTGCTCACTGAGAGTCTTTGTTTATCTTCGGTAGATCTGACTGGATACCTGAGGAACTTCAGACCTTAGCCAGTTGCCATCTGCTTCTCAGAATTGGAAGTCGCTTATACTGGTTTGTTTACACTGAGTGTTGCCATCTGCTTCTCAGTATGGGATATCTCTAGCACTGGTTTCACTGGATCACTACTTCTTCCTGTTTATTTACATCACAGCACATTACGCTAGGCACAATAACAGCGTCCTTGAGTGCCCAGTATATTAAGCAAAAATAGGCAGGTGTAATAATTACGTGGGTTAAAGTTTGTCTTGAAGTTCACTGGAAGACTACGTAATTAATTAAAGCAGTTGTTTACTCTGCAAAACAATGTCTATCTCTTCACTGGCGTTCACTAGATAAGCTTTGAAAGTTGTAATTAGTCTGTTCATTCACTAATTCAATGTAGCAATATTACTGCTACAGATTAAAATGTTTTACGCGCTGTGGAATTTATACACTGGAACTAAGAAACAATTGACCGCAATGTTACCGTTCATACACTTCAGCTCTTGAAAGCTGGTAAAAGTTTATCACTAACTGGCTCTGGCAGGTCTTCTTTGATGGCCGGCCCCTCTTCCTGAGAGCCTCGTGGACTGGATAGGACCACACGAAAGTCTTGTTGGCCTCCATGGGGCTTCTCGGCTCGTGAGGGCTGCAGCAAGTATGTGCAAGCTGCTCTATTCTCACCTGGCCAGTCAACGTTGGGTTGTTGTCCCTGGCAGCAGTCAGCTCTGGAACACTGGGTGCTGAGGAACAATCATCTGTGACCTTCTTGAGGATGGGTGGCGTCTGGGTGGCCTGCAGAGGCGGATGCAAGACAGGGTCCGTTGTCTCTGGGGCTGAACAGCTGGACTCATCCTCTCGTTCTGGTGCTGGGTGGGCCTTGGTGCCGAGGGACACCAAGACCTGCTGGGTGGCCGTGTCATCCAGGATGGACACGGCTGGCGTGTCGACAGTGTTCTGTTGGGCAGTTCTGGCGGGGGCCTCCCTCTTGGAAGACGGTTAGCAGCAGGTGGTTCTGGCATCCTTCAATGACAGACCCTAGGTAGCTGATGGTGGCAGAGTCTCTTCAGATTCCTCTACCCCCTCGGCTCAGTGGCAGATGGTGTCCTCCTCTCCTTCTCCTGAGGCAGTGTCAGCAAGGGGTGCCATGACTGGTGGGGTGGCTGCATCGTCCTGACAGGACGCGGCTGGTTCGTCCAGCTGTTTCGAGATAGCAGGGTTGACCTCGATACCACTGGGAGTTCAGGCAAGTGCCTCCCTCTCGGAAGGTGACATCTGGGTGATAGCTGCGACATCGTCCCCAGCACTGCAGAGGTGACTATTCCTTACATTCCATAGTCTGGAAGGGGCTGGTGCCTTCTTCACTTGATGGTGACTGTCTACGGATTGGCGTTGCCTGGTGACTTGGAGGTCAGATTTCGTATCCTCCTCCAGTCCTTGGAGGCGAAGGTATTCTGGCAGTTGCAGGCTCAAGTGGGGGATCATCTTCTTGCTCATCGACAACAAACAACACCCTCTGGACGTCAGGCCTGCTCTCAAAACAGAGGGTGGCGTGTGATATAGGCAAAGAAACAAATATTATTTACACACTACAAAAGTGTTGAAAGTGCAACATTTTTAGGCTACGTGCATTTTAATAATTATAGTAACAGTTTACAAAATATTATTTACAAAGCACGCAAACTTACTGTTAGTTAAATTCGCAACCTCTTAAAAACGTGTTTTTTTATGAAAATCCTTTCAAGTTTACTTCACCAAAACATGTTTGTTCGTCATTAGCATTATATAATTTAGTTGCAGAATCATTCAGTACAATCAACACTGCACATTTCCTAAAACCAACAAACTTGCTCTTGGTCGCAGCTGATGCTAACCTCCAAATTTGCACATTTCTGGCATTTTACCACCACTGTGACGTCAGCGCATGAAGCATTTGTGCTTTTTCCTCGTGCAGGTTGTGCCTGAGATTGGCTGGAAGTAGAATGACGTAGTAGGTGCGACGATACACCTGTGCGAAGGGATCGGAACTACTTTGCTGTGCATATTTTACATTGTGCAGATAACAGAACACGACCTAGGTAGACTAGTTGCCTGTCGTTCCCTAACTTCCTTCCCACCTCTCTTGGTGAAGGGCATTAGGTTCAAGAACCTGGTTCCTGGAGATAGGAGCAGGTGATGTACATTCCCTATCTTAGCATTTTCTGCCGTCTAGGCTCACGCTGAGTACAACCTATTCCTCAACCAGCCACACAAATTGTGTAGTGGTTGAAGAGAGGTACCTCGGAGGCACTCCAATAGCTCCTATGGGTGAGCCCATTGAGCGGACAGGTCCGACCCAGAGCCAACCAAGCACTCCCTCCGGCAACACAAATGGTTCGGTAGATAGGTGCAAGTTGGTCTAGCAAATTATCCTCTCAAGCAGGGGTACGACTAGTAATTGTGACTACCGTTCGATACAGCTTGTGTACCACATGCGTGGTCATCGAATGGTGTGTGTTCTGACATACGAATTCCCCATCTGGAATAACTCTTAGTCATACACTAGGCAGTAACTGGTATTGACAAACCCGGTCTCCTGCTCCACTCTGAGAGACATAGGTGTTTACTATAGTACTCTGGACAAACTCAAGAGATAATGAGTGTGTACCGTATTTCGGCGTGTATAGGCTGCACATTAAAAAAAAAACTACAAAATTGGAGTGGGGAAGCATCACCCCTCGACTTCTGTGGCTTTCCTGCCGCTATGCAGCCTACTGCAATGCTTGACACTGCCACAGCTCACCAGTCAGTGGCAGAGGACATCAACAACGTGTGGGGGAAGGTGCCACCCCTCCGTGCCAAGCAACAATGAGCAGCAATAGACACAGAAGGCAGACAGGAGCAGCTATTCCCCCGCCTCCACCTGTTCGTCGATGTACTGCCCAGCCTGCTCATAACAGTGCTATGGGCGGCCACTCCGCTCCAGGCACCAAGTCAACGCCAGCCAGAGCTCAGGCATGCTAACTCACGCTGCTGGCATGCACCCTACTGCAAGCCCTACGATGGGGGCACCTGTAGCAACTCAGGACATCCTCTAGGAATACCTTCATCCAAAGAGGGGCAGCAAGCCCACGTTATTACCTTGCTTCGAGCACTGATAGTGCTCGAGTGACCATAGCCTGAGTCTTGCAGTTCAACCTTGCTTGAATTTACATCCAGTAGAGGCATTGGTGGTCCAAATGGCTCAACGTCTCTGATCAGACCGCCAAACGTTGGGGATCAGTGGAGACTTTTACCGAGCTTGTGCCAGCAAGCTGCTACTGGACTGACACTGTTAAATTGTTTCTCGTCAAGGTGCACTACGTGTGTTGTTTAAGCAGCGAGACTCTATGCCTTACTAGGTAAGGCATGGCCAAATGTGTAGAGAACAAAACCTAGCTTTTCTTGCTGCTAAACAGAGGTCTGCACTCACACCTCCTATGCCGGAAAGGCAGGCGGAATGGGATTGCACCACCGCACTAAGGCGCCAAACAGTCGCGACTGCTCCCATAGTATTCGTATATTTTTCACCTCATATCCGTACCCAGCCAAGAGTACCATCTGGTTCTGAAAGGACTGGTTTACAGGACAGAGGCTAGGTACGACCTGGCCAATCTCAGGTTCTGGAGCCGGAAATCTGCTGCCTGGAATAGTCAATACGGCATGGGGAAACCCAGCATCCATTGAGTTGAGACCAAGGATCAAAACTTCAGCTTCATCAGCATCATGGAGATCATCTGAGTAAGTCAGTAGCTACCACCTCTCACCAGACCCTGATAAATATGCATATAACCGCGCAATTGATCTAGCGCGTCAAATCTCGATGACCGTGACACACAGTCAATAGCTGCGTACTCAAGAGATTTTCTGACGCCCAACGTGGGGCATCAGACTATTAACTGTACGCAATGAACGGCCGAACTAGACCAACCAAAGCCCGGAGAACTAAAGGTAAAGTCAGAGAAGCCGAACAGACTTCGGGGAATCGACGAAACATCCCATGGTGCCCATAACCATTAAAATGTAGGTCTCAGAGATCAATACCACCACATGCAAAAACCACGACAATGCAGTGACTCATTGCAAATAGAATGCACATACTGCGCCAAGATATTCCATTACGCATGCCTAGGCTTGCCTGAAGAGGCCTGTGATACAGAAGGGTTAGAATACAGATGTGCAGCTTGCCGTCAACAACCCACTATCTTCTGCAATGAAATCACTTTTTCCGGCCGAGGCAATAATCGTATCAGGTACACGTCATGCAGCGAACCCTATAATCACTTATGTATAGGATGGCCCAACGAAAGCGCCTCTATGCTTGGGATGGCCTATCAGTGCGAGAGGTGCCAACGAAAGCATATCTCTCACTCCCGCAGGTTCAAGCCGTCCCATATTTATATATATAACCGCGGACGGCACCTGGCCATTCAGCATCCGGGAGAGACGATGACATTAATTTGACCTATTTTGTAGGCAGACCCCATGAGGATTTAGTAGCATTCACACAAGAATGTGAAAAAGAGTTCAGGGAAATGGACCTACCAGCAAAACAATGGGTCCACAGGGCTCAGTTACATTTGAAAGGCCTAGCCTTAACATGGTGGGAACAGTACGGCCGAATTCCTGACTGACTGGAAACAATTTAGTAATAGGCTCGCTGGTGAGTTCACTGGCGAGGAGGTGTTAGCTCTACTGACTACTCAATTCTATAGCCAGACTCCGGTACCAAATGACGAAGCTGAAATTTTCATGCACCGGACGGAGCAGATATTTCGACGCGTGTTCCCAGGAGATGATGAAGCCACGCCGTTCTATCAATTAGTAGAATGTTACTGCCTAGCTTAAGGAACGTCCTCCTCATGGCTAAACCCACAATCTTGGACAAGCTGGTCAATCAGGCACACGAAGCAGAACAAAACTTAGCGGAACAAGCAAGTCTCGAAAAACCTGAATCGACCAAAGTCCGGAAATATGAGCTCCACTGGTCGCATCGTTCGAGAGTGCATCAACTCCACCTACCCGCATAGTATTTGTACCAAAAAGAATAGTTCTGCCCAGAGAACCACTCCAATCAGGACTGCCCCCGGAAGTCGGAGGGGTCCGCTATTCCACCCGACCAGATTAATCGAACGCCAGCAACTGTACCATCAAGACCAACTGAAAAACTGACTCCTGATAACAAGACAGGAAACGCCGTCACCAGGGAGCAAAGTGGGCCACCATCACCGGACCACAAGGGCCCATCATCATTCAGGGTTTAAATGAGGAACCATCAGTACCCATAGCCCCTCACACAGAAGTCGAAATAAACGAGAACAGAGTACTGGCGCTACTGGACTCTGCAGCCACAGGGAACTTTATCCGAAGAAACCTACTCACTGCCGAACAACTAGCGAACATGCACCTCCAAAAAAAAATAATGTGAATGGCCCAGCACAATACGACTACAGGTTGACGGCCGAATTACCCTGACGGTAAATCTACACTGCTTCTCGGCGCCAACCTAATTTATTGTATCTCCTACAATGTACGAAGCACTGATACAAGGTTGCGGCAACAACAGTGCATCATAGACCATGGGCAACGCCGCGTATACATGAGAGAGAAGGATACAATTACCGTAAACTGGGACTACAGTCCAGACAACATTGTACCTACACCTATCGAACCTGACCAAATCAATCATGAGCTAGGTGAGACAGAATTCAACCAGCTACACCAAGTATTAAATGAACATGCTAGTGCATTTGGACAAGGGGGGCTGTTGCGTCAGACTAGGTCGATCCAAGACAAGATCTGGACAACAACCGTTGTCCCCGTATACAACCGACCCTACAGGATGTTCACACGCTGCCATGACTTAATCATGGAACAAGTAAACGACATGAAGGACCAGGGGATAGTGGAACCCTCGAACTCGCCACATATTTCCCATGTAGTCCTCGTCCCGAAGAAAGATGGAAAACTTAGATTCTGTGTTGATTATACGGGTCTAAATGAAGTAATCCTATTGCACCCACCAACCCCCACACAGATATCAACCTAACTCATACCCTGCGTGACATTGGCAAAGCAAAAATCATTAGTACCCTGGACATGGCGTCCGGGTATTGGCAGATTTCCGTGCAGCCGGAGCACCTACAGCGAGATCTTGAATGTCTAGAACTCCATGGAATGACTTGCAAGCTGTCAAAGAGCTATTTCAGCAAGTCATCCATAGACTACTTGGGACATGTTTCACCGGAAGGGACCTTCCCACAATTGAATTTGATTCGTGCCATCGAAGAGGCCGACGAACCAACGAACAAATTACAAATACGACGGTACCTGGGTTTGTGCAACTGGCTACGCGATTTCGTGCCAAACATTGCGGAACACATGGCACCACTTCACCCACTCCTTGAGAAGGACACTCGTTGGTGATGGGGACCGGAGCAACAGCAAGCTTTTAACAATCTGAAAGGCAGCTTCGCGAACATCAAGCAACTCCACCGTTTACAAGGAGATCAACCGTTAATCTTAGAAACAGACGTGTGTCAACCTAATGTGATAGCGTATGCCTCAATCCAGCTGAACACCATGGAACAGCGTTATCATATTAATGAGCAGGAATGTCGCTTCTGGACAGTGAAGAAATATCGTTGCTATCTGGAAGGACAACGCTTCATTTTGCAAACAGACTTAAAGTAACCCCAATGGCTGCATGAGTCGCGGAATGCAAAAGCTAAACTTGGACGATGGGATATGTTTCTCACCTAATTTGATTTTGAAGTTCAACACTGCCCAGGTAAAACAAACGACCTGCTAGATACCCTGTTTTGCTTCCCTACACTGGAGGAAAAAGTTGAGGAGGAGGAGGAGATGTCCCCTCCCCTCAGATCGAAAGAAGTCCGGAAAAACAAATCCACCTCATCCAGTTACAAATCACCCGATCATCAGATTACATTGAGTCAGCAAGAGGACCCCAACATATGCCACTTAAGGGAACAGCCCTAATGTGGATGCGTAGCAGACAACCCAATACGCCATGGAGGATCTGGGTTCTGCAGCAGTTACTCGCCGACATGCCGGCACCACCACAACCACCCTCAAGCTGGGCACCCGGACACAAGGGAGACCCTGCTGGACATCAAAGTCCGATACAACTGGGACGGGATAAGTCGAGACATCTGACAGTACGAAGCAACTGTGTTACGTGCTGTCGTGGCAAAGCAGACCCGGTTCCACCTCCTACAGCGTAACCACGGAAACCCAAGACGGCGTGGACGTACATAGCCGCCGACCTCATGGGGCCCTACCCACGCAGCACCAAGGGGAACCGCTACCTGCTGGTAGTAACTGACCAGTTTTCACGGTGGTTAGAGGCTTTCCCTCTACCTAGCCAAGAAACCGCTCCAATCGTGCAAAAGGTAGATATTCGCACAATGGGGATAGCCAAAGGCTATTTTAACTAACAATGGCACTCAGTTCATGAGTTGCCAATGGCAGTCAGCATGCCGTGGATGGAGAGTTGAAAAATGGACTACCCCGCCGTACAATCCCCAGGCCAACCCACCTGAATGAAGGAACCAGGAGATTAAGAAGTGCCTTTGTATCAGTGTGGGAAACTACCACCGTCACTGGGAGAAGCACATCCCAACAATTCTGTTTGCCCTACAGTGTAGAACCAACAAAGCAATCGATACGAACCCTAGCGTGCTCCTTCTGGGCCAAACACTCCACCATCCAGTTTATTGGCAGCCTTCTCGGTGAGTAAAGTTGCACTCCCTAGGCAGGCGACGTTTGCAATCCGATTCACCTTGGGGTATGATTCCCCTCCTCTCCAATATAACCCTTCCACTAGGCGACATCTATCAAACCACCTTAACGTGATCAAACCATGACCCGCCAGGCAGAAAGAAATCCTACGAGAAGAAAATACACTGCCGAAAGGTTGTAATTAGGTCTCAGAAGGGTAATCAGCACTCTTAGTAACCCGTGTCGGACGGAAAAACCTGCTCCACCACGACCATCAGATCCTTCATAAGTCTGACATGTGTCCGATTAGCTAAGGCTGGATCGCGGTCGTGTGGCTTTGGTTGCACTTTGGTCAGTTATGCAAGCGGGTTGGCTTATGCTTACTTACGGCTGGATATAGCGGTCGGGCACGTGGCCTTACGGGTTGATACGAAGTTCTCGACTTTACGGGTTACTAGTCCCTTGGATTGGCCTGGCTTACAAGTCGTTTCGGAGCTAGTCGTAGCTGATGATGGGCAGAAGGTGCTAGGGGTTGGTGCCTTGTCGGTTTAAGGGCAAGGGGTAGCGGGATATAGCTGATTACATCGCTCGTCTTCAGCTCGGGCGGTAGCACGGGCATGACGTGACATAACACAGAACTCGCCGTTCCAGTCCTCGGATGCCCTACTCCAGAAGTTACCATTGGAGACGCCTAGTCAGTTCTCTGTCTTGCTCAGTAACTCTCTTACATACTGGATGGCAGGTCGAGTGTGTACGTCGCGGTGCTGATCAGAAAGTAGCTGGGTTAATGTCAGTTGTTGTAGGTGGTGCCAGTGACCGAAGTAAGGCGGCACAATCTCATTCAGCTCGTTGGCTATCTGTAAGAGGGGGTTAGACCAACCAGCTGTCTGGCAGTAAGGCGCGCAACTCTTTGCTCCTCTCTCCTGGTACCGTGCCTCACCTTGACTGGCATAGAGTGGGTGTAATTACTGAGAACCTCGAAAGGAGCATCACGGACCGGGATAGTCCTAAATTAGTGTTGCCTGGCAACAGTATTGCCAACGCGAGCTCCGGTGCTTCAGAAGATCCCCCACTGTTGTAGGCCTGAGGGGGAGTCTCCAGTTGTAGCTAATTTCGAAATAAGAATAATTTCCCGTTTCCGGTCGGCGGTACTCAGCTTTAGGTTCTCCCAGTAATTGGTGACAGATTACTCTATGAATGAGACTCGAGGGTAAGAGAAACAAAGCAGTGTTTAATGAAAACTTATTACTTATTAAACACGGTGACACGTGCTCTCCTGCCAGACAGACTGATGGTTGGAAGTAATCCTATGGGAACAAGGTGTAAGTGACCTTCCTAAGCTCAGTGGGGAAATTAAGTGAAAACTGAAGAAAATTACTTAAATACAAACCTAACTCTAAATAGGGGGTGTCTGTAGGAGACAAAGAAGAATTACATGTGATATGTGATATGTATTTAGTTACTGAAGAAGGTTCTGGTAACTTGGTAATTCAATTGGCGTCACTGGAACGTCTGGTAGAGGGTGCTGCAGAGCTCTAACGGTGACGGCAATGGTAGCAGCCACTGGTAACTGCTCAAGTCTATTGACGTCAATGCTGGTAGCCACTGGTGGCTGCCAAAGATTGTTAAGCAAAGTCCAAGGTAGGCAGCCTCAGGTGGCTGTTGATTCGATGACACCAATGGTAGCAGCCTCTGGATGGCTGCTGAAAAGTGTTGGGCTGTTAATGGCAGCCTCTGGAAGGGGTGTTGAAGGTCTTCGTAGTAGTCTATAGACTCCAGCACCCAGGTGCTCAGAGAAGACTGCAGGAACAACTCGCGAGGAACGCACGTATGGCCTTATATAGCGAAGCAGTGCATGTTGTGGCGGCTGCGGGGGAGGGTGTACGACGTCGATCAGGTGTGAGGCCGAAGTATGGGTAGCACCCTCTGGTCATCTCTCGGCCTTCGCATATCCTCGGTGACGCTCATGCATGGCCCGAGGCAGCTGATGGATTGTAGGTTCTCAGAATGGGGGAGGGGGTGACAAGCCGCTGTCTTTCGCAACCCCTCGTATCCACATGTCTGGTCGCCTTCCAGGATTGTGGCAGATCATTATTTCCGTGTACGAAATGGCGCGGGGTTTGAATCTCATGTGTGTAGAAGTAGTACATTAGGGTTGCAGTGAGATGAGTCGTAATTGTTTGTAGTTAATTGGTATAAGCAGCATGCGTCAAGTCAATCAAACTAAGGAGAGATTAAGATAAAAGGGAACTTGCGTCAAGATACAGACTCTCAGACACTAACAGATATTACTTGTCGAAATCTTGCACAATTTACTCCAGTCTCTCTCATGTTTTTTCTGTAATTTCTTTGTGTACCTTTTATCAAATGTACATTTATAAAAATTCTCTCTCAGTGTTGGTAGGATATCTCTGGTGAGGTAGTCAAGTGTCTCGGCCACCAATTTTTAGTCTTAATTCAGAGGGCATAGTGTAAATGTTAACATACAGAAACCTGTTTATTTTTTTGCTTGCTCTTCTCACACTCGTAGTCTCTATCTCTGTTAGACTCGCAGCCCCAGAGATTTTTGATACCGTAATTTCTCACCACATGCTGAACAGTACTTTTAGCCGCATAGGACGATGGTAGGCCCTATTGCTATACCCGCTTCAGGCTAGGGACATATATTGCGTAACAAGTGAACTACCACTTTTGCAGATATGTCAACTAATGACTCTAGCCTTGTTTAATTCTTTTTGTATATAAGTACCTTTGGGACCTGATCCACTCCAGGTAACCACGTGCATAAGTGTATTGAGTGTGTCAAGTCTGAACATAGCTTTCTTTCTACTTAAACATGTACTAGTGAGGTGTTAGCTACGTGGCTGTCGACCTGCTATGAAGCTGAGAATAAGAGTCCACGTGCTCACCCATGCGTAGATGAGCTGGCGCCCTACAGGAACTTTTAAATTGTTTTATAAATTTTTCAGCCAAGAGCCAGGGTTTATCAGAAATCTGGCCAATCTCGCCTCTCACCAGTGACCAGACCACGTTAACAGTCCCCTGAAAAACAGTAGATAGGGAGTCGACTGTATAATGAAACTACCTACATTTCATTTTGACAGCATTACACCAAAATATTTGTATTCTTTAACAATTATTAGTAACAGAACTTAGTATTAGTATTAAACCACATTGTATTTATAAATAATAAACAGTTAGTTTTAATGACATTTCAGAGTTTTTATCTAACTAATGAATAGTAAACTTAACAGATTTGGTAGTAGAAAAAACATTGAACTCACAGTTATCCACTGGGCAACTGTTTGGAGTGTCTCTTTGTTGAATAACAGGTTCTTCAACCTCGCTAGTGGACCCTCTGCATCCACAGCTCGACACTTGAAGAAAACATCACAATAACCCTGCAGGCAAGAGAAAAATGTTACTGTTGATTGCAATATGCCATCAACGTTGCAGCATTTATTTGCTGTTTTATAAAATGGCAGCCATTGACAATTTTTGGATGTTATGATATTTCACACCAATTATTCAACCAATTTGAACAAAATAATGTATTTCGGACAGTTTACAATGCCAGGCGTAAATTTTTAACTTAAATCCTCATTGGTCTTCCATTTTAGAACATTGCCTCATGAAAAATAACGATTTTACGTAATACATTTAGATTTAATTGAACATTTTCAGTCAAATTAACATTTACATAGTAATGATGCATGCCATCTAAAATTACACAATTTTATTATATGAGACACTTATCTTTAAAATGCATTCTTTATAAATATTTATAACAAGTGCTCAACCATTAGAACTATTTAAACTAAAAAATGGTTGGCAATAAATAAAACTAACATTAATTACACCAAAACATATATTCTTATAGACTGTTTTGTAAGACAATGACGTCAACTCCCTCCCCCCTCGTCTGATGCGTATAGTGACTGTGGAACAAACTTTGTCGGGTCCACAACCATCTGGCTGACCTACAGCAACTCCTTATTTCACATTTTCACGATATGTCAACTCATCTTGGCATCAACTGGCATTTCAATTCCCCAGCTGCACCACACTTTGGAGGACTTTGGGAAGCTGGTAAGAAGTCATTTAAAGGTCATCTGAGTAAAGTCATTAGTGAGCGAATCCTTACATTGGAGCAGCTGTACACAGTGGCGGTCAAGGTAGAAGCTGTTTCGAACTTGAGGCCTCTGTGCCCTCTCAGTTCTGATGCTAATGACTTCTGTACTCTTAACTTCAGGTAATTTCCTAACGCTTCAACCTCTCAACATCCTACCCAAGCCAGATCTTGTTGAAATCAAAGTGAACCGGCTCGAGCGCTGGCAACTTGTAGAGCGCTTGCATCAGGATTTTTGGCACCAGTGGCATAGTGACTACCTCCATACACTCTAGCAGCGATCCAAGTGGCAGCACCAATGACCCCAGCTTAGTCCTAACCAGCTTGTTTTGATTAAGGAGAACCGCATCCCTCCTCTGCGGTGGCACCTCGGAAAGGTAGCCGAGGTCCCCCCATGAAGTGATGGTGTTGCACGAGTAGCTACAGTGAGAACTTCTCATGGACTCATAAAACATCTAGCTGTGAAGCTGTGCCCTCTACCTATTGACATTTGTAATCTTCATTTCAAGGTGGGTGGGATGTTTGGAGCGTATATAATGTATATAGGGGACTATGGACATGAACTAAGCCTATTTTTTAATAGATTGTTGGCAATCTTGCATACGGCAGGGAACTTCAGGCTGCCCAGTCTTGTTTCTCAACCAGGAAAAAGTAGTCAGATGGCAGTGTAGCCTTGTCAAGTAAGCAGATCGCTCGTGTCACATGTTTTTATTGTATTGTTGCTAAAAAGTACAATCTTGTGCTATTTTTTGTCGCAATTTGCGTTTATGCAACAGACGGTACTTAGAGTTGGCATAACTTGGAGCGAGAGTGGTTCAGATATGGATGAGTGTAGAGTGTACATTGCAGATGCCCTGAATGGTCTCTGGTAGGTAGCATGGCTGGACACTGGACGATACTGACTGTGGACAGGCACTGGGGACGTTGCAGCAGACTTTGGTGGTCTCTGTGGGACTTGAAGGTTGTCTGGCAGCTGATGGCGCAGTTGCAGATGCTTCGAATCTCGGCAGTGGTACTCTGTGAGAAAGATGATTGGGGCAGCAGGTCTCAAGACTAGACATGTCTCAGAGATGGAGTCCAGATATACCTGGAACACAGGCCTATACAGTGACTTAGCAATGTGCATGGGCTGGTCGCTTGGGGGTGGCAGCAGGTGGATTTGTCTGCTGTGACGGTCGCTTACACACTGGTTTTCTCATCATTTCTCGTTCATTCCTCGGTGGTTACTGGCCGGGCATCGCAATGCAGCGAGTTGAAAATTTCTGTCCTGGTGAAGACACCTCAATAATACGCCAGTGGTTGCAGAGTCATTAGTCTTTATTTGAGACAACTTTCACATGCCGTTTATAAGATATGTCGCTTTAGCTTAGGGCAAGGTTTGCGCTTGCTTGGCAACATATTTGTCTGAAAAGTTAAACTGGTTGAAGCATTGCGCATCAAGCTTTATTGTTACCTCTAAAAATTTTCTTGAGAGAAAAAAATTCCTGTACTTTTCCCATACTTCCTGCATTTCCTGAATGGTGGTCATTCAGGATCAATTGAGGGGAGAGTGAAGCATGTACGTGTGTGTGTGAATGAGGGTACTTGCCTGGAAGTTGTCACAGGGGGAGCCTGGGCGCAGGCTGATGCCCCCAGGTGGCAGTCCCACCATGTGGGCAAAGTCGCTGGTGCTGCGGCAGGTGGAAGGGTCTGTGCCATTTTGGCATGCCAGCTCGCACAGCTTGCGCTTGTCTATGTTGGGGATGATGCTGCTGGTGAGGAAGCACTCGGAAAGATTCCATGCCAGGCAGATTGAGCCAGTGCACTCCCCATTGATGCACAGCTGCAACACAAAGTACATCCCATGCACTTACACTACGCAACACTTCTCAAAGCATTCTCAATAAAGTGCCAAACCAAATTGCTACAATCACCAAAAACTTGACAGCAAATGTAAATACAGAATTAATTCCTGGGTGCGCGGATAAAAAAAGATAAATCTTCATCCATCAAAATTAAGTTAAGTACATTTTTCAGTTCAGACAAATCGGAGGAATATTGTGTGAAAAGTGATAAGTCACATCCATTACACTTGCAATGTGATAATAATGTGCATTTGGAACTACAACAGCAAGGTTAATTATGTTGGCGAATAAAAGGGTTAAGTCATTTGTCAGAATTATATAGCTCTTTCCACAGTATGCTCACGCAGTGTAAAACGTGTTAAGTCACAGGAAAGAAGTATCAATTCCTTTCGCACTACGTTTCATTCGTTGCACCAAAACTTATCCCTCACTGCACTAAATACTGTACCTTGTGTTAACCTTGGGACATTTGTAATTCAGTAGGTGGCCCCACTGCGAGCGCAGATGAACATCGTTCATTGTTTTATGTTTCATTGCTTGTCGCAGAACGAGGTGGAGCAGTAAATGGTAAAATGCCCAACAGAGGAAAGTTGATGGTGTAGCTCAGTCATAATTAACAATCGAAAGGTAAGTGAAACGAGATATTACAGTGTTAGATGTATAATACTAATACGCTTGATTGAACCAATCATATGAAAAGAGATGTATGGGGTGATGAAAGTATCAGTGTTTCTTTTGTTTCTGTAGAGAAAGATGCCACAATATCAGATACGAGGTGCCAGATACCAAATAGCATCCAAGAAGAGTTAAAAGATGGTATGTAGTCTGCTTGCTTTCTGCGAAATAAGTAGTCCATTTCATGCTTTAGGTTACGCATGCAAAGAATGCATTATGCAGCATTTGACGATAAACAATTTCACTCTATTACAGATGCCAGTGTATCAAGCAAAGTTAAGTTTGTGTGCCTACAAGTAACAGATGCAGAACCAGAAGGTGTAAATGCAATACTGTACCTGATACCAACACTAATTATTATTGCTATTATTATTATTTTCAATCTCTTCATTAAGAGACAGTGATAGACAAAAATTGGATGATAATGTTGCAGACACAGACTTCCATGTAGATGAAGATCCTGAAAGTTCATTTTCAGATAGCAGCCTCGAAGCAGAATCATCATTGAAGAGGAGAAAAACGAAATAGGGAAGCTCACCTTGTTTTGTGAATTCTGACAATATTTTGCTTGAACAGGGAAATATTTCTAATATAGAAGAAGTGACCAATGGAACAAGTGATTCAGAGAAAGGTATATGATGGGTAAGAAAAAAGAAAAAGGAGGAAACATGTGCTGTAAAGGGTGATACCAGAGGGAGAAGAGAAACAAGAAAAAGAGCTTGGAATACAGGTCAGCAGCACGTCACCAAACATGGTAAAATAGTTGCTGAAAGAAAGTTGACTGTCTTAGGTGTATGCAGAATGAAGTGCCAAGAGAGAATCACAGATGAACAAAGTGAAAAGATATTCATGGAGTACTGGAATATAGGCACCTCTACAGGCCGAGCGGCATATTTAGGAAGCTTGATGGAAATACAAAACCCGCAAAACACAGACCAAGAGAAAAAAAAAAAAAATAAAAAAGGTACAAGATGTGCACAGTCAAAGATCACGCTACAGAAAATGGTGAAAATGTTCCTGTATACAAAGTATGTTTAAAAAAAATTCTGTGTGAAACAAATTAATGGAAATTACTTTAGGAAAGAAAAGATCGTCATGCAGTGGAATAGTTGGAAAAGACACGAGAGGCTCACATGATCCTCATAAGCTATCCGAGGAAAGACTGGAGAAAGTAAAACCTCATATGCTGTCATTGCCCGAGTATGAAAGTCATTACACCAGAAGAAATTCCGAGAAAAAGTATTTTCTTTCACATTACACACTGTCAAGTGAGAAGTACAAACAATAGAATACTGATGACTACATTTCCAGAAAAATTTATGAAAGGATATTTCACGAACTTATACTATCTATCAAAACTACGAGTAAGGATAGGTGTTCAACCTATGATAAATACAAAATCCAAATTGATTCAGCCATTTCAATAGACGAGAGACAAAAAATTGAACTTTGACGCACTCCCTCTTTCACCTATTATCCCTTGGGGCTGGTTCTACATTGGAACAGGGCTAATCAAGGTGGATGTAAGTGCTGATTCCCTCCGGGATGTGACTTTGTTGCCCTTCTGCGGTGTTATACAATCTGAAAGATATTTTGCCTGGCGGGTCGAGGATCTGCCCACGTTGGGGGATCTAGCGGGGCACCAGCTGGTTGAAGAACTGAGAGAAAATGGAAGGGAATCAAACCCCAGGGTGAGTTTGAATGAGAAAGTCTCCCTCCCACAGAGCTTGACCTTACTTAACGTAAAGGTAGTCAAGAAACATGATGCCAGCTGTCACTAGTAAAATAAACTAAAATATAAACTAAAATAAATGGGTATGATAATCTAACAAGATTGGGGTGAACCAATTATGACCCTGGGTAGCACCCTAGTCAGCTTCCCTTAGGCTTCCCGGGCCTTGGTACAGGTTTGGTCTGGTAAGTTTACGTACTGGGATGGTATCGGTTGATGCGGCCACTACCTTGTAGGTACGTACAGGTTTTGGGGGAATGACTATATTCAGAACCTTCCCTGTGGCGGTACATATTAGGCAAGTGGTAGGTGGCGTCTTAATAATGGGGCACAGCGGTGGCATGGATTTCGTTACTGGCTGTGGTTATGGGAGTGTCAAATAACTGATGTGGTCTAGGTCCAGCCACGGCCAACAAATCCGTAGTAACGAATCCAAATAAGAGTTACAGTTATCTGCAATAGGTGGTACTTTGACTTGTCTCGCTACTTGCGGAGGAAGGGGTGCCATAGGTTCACTGGGGTGCTCGATGGGTGTAACTACGTGCCGAGTTATCTCTCGTTGAAGTGCCCATTGGGCTAGACGTCTAATCTGGCTATTACGCCCAACTCCTTTCTTAGGGTATTTGCTCAATAAGTAATATTATAATAATAAAGCAAAGTATATTAATTGGCTCGTAATTATTAATACAAATTAAGATGGCATGCCAGTAACCTAGCAGCAGTGCTCAAGCCCTTCTGGGTGTCGTAATGAGTGTGACAAGTGGCTGGCTAGATAGGAGCATTTCTGAGGCAGACACGAGAGCACCGGACACGCCTCAGGAGTTCCTAGGCTTGTTCAGACTTAATAGCCTTCTTCAGGCTCCAGGAATCCCAAGAGGTTCGGCCCACACGTGACTGATCTGTAGAGGTCACTTGTTAATTAATGAGCCACTAACTACAAATGATCAACTCACACTTTCTCAAAATAAACGAGAGGGAAGAGAAATGACTAGCTCACAAAAAGTTAAATTTGCCACAGCGTATTTATTACTGCTATATGAAGACAAAGGGATGCTTAGTTCTGTATGAATTTATAGAAATTAATATTACATTACATTAGTACAGGTGAAGGCAAAACTGTTTAAATAAAATATGAAAACCCAATACTCCAACATTCCTAATTGCAATTAATAGTGAATAATGAGGGGGTGGTTTGTCCACAAGGGACAACGTTTACGGCCTGCTACCGCGGAGTGCAAAGGAGAGATTCCGGTAGGGGGTGCAAGGGTAGGGATGTCATGATACCTTGGAGCTTCACGGGATGTTTTCTCCGCTGAGTGGTTGGCGTTGGAGCATCTGGTAGGTGGCAAGAGCCTTCCTTAGGCCGTCAGAGAGCTTTCTGCAGGCTGCTGGAGAGGAAGTGTTTGCACACTGTTGAGTCTCCGCAGGCTGGAGAATCTTCCACAGGCTCTGGAGAGCCCTCTGACCTTACTCGGGTTGGCGGGCCGACGTGACTCTTCGAGAGCAGTTTCGCTTCTCCTTATATACTCAAAATTGCAGCTTGGCGGCTGCCACAGGAGTGTGGGGGTTGCTGGCCTCATATCACAGGGGTTTGTTATTACAGGGCAATGGACTGCGCCACACATTTCCTATCTCCCTGTCTGGAGGCTGTTGACATATTTACTGCCTCTCCACGAGGCTCGGCAGCAGTGACTGCATCAGCAGCAGGGGTGCTGCTCTCTTACGGCATCCCTGTAAACTATCTTCTCTCTGTCCGTCATGTCGCTAGCTTAGTCGGTAAAACAATTTTCGAGTTCGGGGGGTGGCGACCGCATGTCTTTTTCTGGGTGGGTTGTACATTTTCATTAAATATACACGTGTCCGTAGTTGTCCGAACTCCATGGATGAACCCTGAAGCCACAAGATTGTCTGCCGGTGTGTCACTTGCCCCATATCTTTATCAGCGCGTGATGATGGGGTGAAGTTGAAAAGTAGAGCGCGCATGCTCACTGCGCAGTAGTGTGGCATGCGTCGACATGAAGTAGAACAACGAACAACATCACATAACTGACGATAATGCCTATAAAGCAAAAGCAGGTGATTGAGAAAAATCCAAAGATGGTCCAAAATGCAAAATTATTACTTTTAATATGCAGCAATGCCTTGCAAAACCACATATTAACAGTTTGCTAGCCTTTTACAAACGTCAGCTTTGAGTGTACAATCTTACCATGCACAATTGTAATACTGAACAAGGGTTTTGCTACATGTGGGTGTAATGTGAGTGTCGCGAGGGGTATCTGGTGTCTGTGATAGCGTGTGGTCTTCTGATTATTGTGTGCCAACCTACATCAAAAGCTGTAAGGCTTGGTTACTGATAATAAGATTCATACGAATCTGAGGAATGAGCAAACACATTGGTCAGCACACAAAATAAATTGCGACTTTTGGGAACTGATTTTCATACAATAATATGTATAAAAAAATGAAAAGAAAATATGTCCAAGGCCCCACTCATGAGGTGTGTTTCCTAGCTAACTGCTGTGTCCGCCTGGTGCAGTAGTGTGTGTAGACTCTGCCTTTGACCTCCCTATCTTAACGCACAGCAGAATTACGTTAAAAAAGAACTATGGGGTTTTGCACAGCGGAGACCTTCCGTCATCTCACCTGCGCACTAAACTGGGGAAGCGAGTGTATGGGCAAATGTGACAGAATCGCACTTCACCATCTTAGAGAAGAACGACACAGAAAGCACATGTCACACAAATAAACTGTACTAAATTCTTTAACAAATGGAGATTAAATACTTTGCCGCACCACGTTCTTGCTGTCCTGTTATTGTCCTTACTTGGTTATGATTGTTACATCAATAGACTTACTGCCATTTCGATTGACTGAAAGTTTACATAAGCACAATAAACTAAACCCAATTATTTACAACATGATTAGTTTCTGATGTTACATAGCGTTGATTGTGACGTCAATGGTGTCATCAATGTGAGCAGATTCACGGACAATTATGATTTACATTAACAAGAACAAAGATCAGTTATTTACAACAGGCTTTGTACAAATATAGCGTTACTGAATTTGCCTCTTATCTTTACGAAGTACATATGCCATTTATAAGTAATCGGCAGACACCTGAAAAATAACGTGAATTGTACAAAATCCTGTAGTATTTTCATGAATTATTATTGTTTTACGTCATATGGTCGCTTCTTAAGACGTATTTTATGTGTTTTTGAATATTCAAATACGAATGCATGAATAAGTGAGCAGGTAGATTTCTTTGATTAATCATGTTAAACGAAAACATCTTTACTTTTCATCATGTGTATTTACGATCATAGATAACATGAGTGCAAGTGATGATGCGTTACTTTGTGTGAACATTCTACTCGCAGCCCTGCAAACGTTTGTTCATTAGGAAAAAATGCCGTTGTAGTATTTACGTCCACCAAGCACCAGGTTATCTATGGAATTTGCCTGTTTACATTTGTATCGTAACATCCACGTTTTACCAACAATTCTTTATTATTTACAAAGTGAGTGGTGCGGCAGTGAAAAATGTGTTTATATGCATTTACTTACATAGAATATATTTGAAAATCAATTTATCAAGTATTTTAAACTTGTATTCGTCCAGTAAACTGTATTTTTATCATACACATTCTCTGTAAATATATCCGGTAAAAAATGAGACTTCTGAAGAAACAAAAGTTTTGTCAGTGGGCATAACAAAAAAATCTGTTGAAAGTTTCGATAGTTCAAAAATGTATAGACAGATTTCTCTAATTTTTTCTTCTGTTCGTACACAGCAATTTTATTATTTTTTAACAGTGCTTTTATAGTTGTGTATCAATTGTTTACATTATGCATATTCTTTTCATGAAACAGTATACCCTTGCCAGTGCATTGCGACAGTTTGTTATTCCCGGTGACAGAATACAAAACTCTTAAGTAAAATTAGAACTTGTTTTCAATTTTGGCTGTTGTTAAACCATTGTCTGTATTAAAACCGTAACTGTATATTTCTCTGGGAGTTAGAAATTTTTGAACGGAAATAACTATTGATAAAAAACACTGCTTATCAATAGGAATAACATTGCCAATTTCAGGTTTTACAAATAAAGTAACATATCTCAAATTATGTATGTCTTTATAAAGAGCACATTAAAAATTGGAGCAATTCTCATGCAGAAACCTGCATTTTTGTAGCAAAGATAATAACAGCTATTTTTGACAAAAAATAACACCTACTTTTTCAGGTCTCTTAGTAATCGGTTGCGTGTCATACCTTGCATTAAATCAACTTTCTTACATTCACAGTTTAGGCAACCACTTAGCAAATTTCTTTCAACACAGAGATTATGTCACAGCAAGCTTTGTTATAAGCTCATCAACAAGAGGCGAAAAGCAATATGGTGTTAAACATAGGCACTCTAGCATTGATACAATAAATAAATATTTACAATATATATCTCATACCTTGTATGCCGGCAGGTGACTTACTCACAGCTGTCCATCTCTTTAACACAAGTTTTTCTTTTACAGGATCACAGGCTGACGTTCACCCTAAGCTAACTATGGGACATTTTATTCTCCAAAGCACTACACTGCCCCGTCTGCGTACATCGATGTGTGTGGGTATCTCAGTGGGAGGTACTACTTGTCCTGCACTCACTCACTGTTGTATGTTGCAATGCGGAGCAGGGTTTACCTCGCATCTTCCTCACAGACCTCCCCCGCTTTCTCAGAGCGACATGCAAAAAATGTAGCTGGTCTCCATGGCGGCACCCGGAACCGGCCTGGCACCGCAGCGACCTGGCAAGATCATTGAGGCAGCATGCGTGGGCATCGCAGGAACTGTAGTGTAGGCTCTCCCTCGCCCGTGGCCCAGGACTGACTGGCGGGCTGTGTGAGCATGCTGACAGACTCACCATCAGACATGGATGCCAGCAAGGTGGCCGTTCGAGACAGTTGTTCTGGTGGTGCTACTGCCTCTGTGGCGGAAGGTGTTGTGTTTGGAAGCTTGGTAGATGCCTCCTCCCCCCCCCCCCTCCACCACATTGGCTGGCCATTGGTCCACCTCCCATGTGGAAAAGGTATCCCAGGTGTCCACCTCGGAATGAGGTGACACCGGGTCTGCTGGTACCGCAAGGGCTGGCCGTGGGGTTGACCATCTTCTGCCCCTCCGGTGGGCATTGGCTTGAGGCCCTGGGCATCGACGGACGACATTGAGCTGTAGATTCCATCTGGAGCAGGCCTTGGGATTGGCTTTCTTTTTCTACCCCTTTGGCTGAAGCAGTTGCAACTTCCTTTCCCGGCGCAGGTGACACATCCGTGGTCGCGGTCGTTCCCGACTCGAGAGTAGTACTTGGGGAGGACAGCGGTTCTCCCAATAAATGTGCCCTCATGAAGGGCGCATCCAGATGTGGAGTTTTACTACGACCCTCGCTAGCGGCCAGGGTGGTACGGAATGATCTACTGGCACTTCCGGGTGAGGCAGGGAGTTCCTTTCACATGAGTGCGTAAGTGGCCTGATTAGTCTCCAGAGAAAATTATCTTCTGTAATCAACTTGGGCCGCAATGCTCTGCATTTCTCCCCTTTCGTTTACAGGGTCCAGCATCGGTTGCCGCGGCCATTTTTCTCCGTTGAGTGGACTGCGCCATGATAATTCACTGGCACTTGGGGTCCACTTTCCCCCTCAGGTCCCCATCATAGTATTGAAGTCCGTGGGGGTTGATGGCAGGGTGCGGCTCGCTGGGCGCCTAGTTCTTGGTGACCCCTTGGAACATGTTGGTGGCAGGCAGCTTGTTCCCAGACTACCGGTGGTTACCGCTGGGGGCGCCAGCTTCTCTGTCGGTTTTGAAGGCAGAAGGATGTGACGGTAGGTTCGTCCTGTTCCTCTGAGGCCTCGAAGGTGTTGGCGGCTGTTTCTTTCACTTCCGGTTCTGAGCTTTTACAGGTGTCGGCATGGAAGACTTTAGGTACCCTTGTCCATTTCACCCCAGGTTGTCGGTTACGGGAGCATACAACTTCATCCAATTATAGCAGTCGGATCATCTCCTCCAGGATGGTCTCCTGTGGTTGGGGTGGCCTCATGTGATCCCACTTGATCGAGACTCAATGTTCAAGGCCTAAGTAGACCTTTTGCTGGCAGTGGTCCATTATACAGTTGTGTTTGTGGAGCCACAGGTGGCCAAGGATGACCATTTCCTGCAGTCCGAGTGCTACAATGAATTTGGCAGTGCTGGTTATATTCTGAATGGTGAAACTGAGCGTTATCTTTCCATCAACAGCGAGTGTACTGTTTGGTTTTGCCATGTGGATGGTTTTCAGCTGGGTCGTATGGATTTCCATTGTTCTTAAGAAAGTAGTTCGCTGCATATAAAATTTCTGGTGGGCACGGAGTCCAGTAGTGCTATAACATCTTGGTGGTTTATCATGATTCTAACGTGTGGTGCCTCCGGATATGCTATCTCCGCCTCCATTAAGTGGATATGAGGCCCTTCTGACCCGGCGGTGGCGGCCGTTTTAGTCTTCTGGCTTCAGTAGCTTCCAGACTGGGAGGATCCCTCCTGCTGGTTCGGGGTAGGTCACGGACCACCAGTTGTGTCCCCATTCTGTGTGTGTTCACGTAGCCCTGGCCACGCCGGGCAATCTTTGTGAAAGTGATAGCTGGGGCAGAACCAACACTCTGGAAGATTACGCACTGACGGTGATGGCAATGGTTTTCTTGACCTTCTTTCTGGGGGTTCCAGCTACCATGGGCAGGCTCGTATTTGTGCGTTCTAGACGGGCTTGCGCCTGTAGATTTCACTCTACTTGCCGCACCCGGTCTACCCATTCTTCCACATTGTGTGGCTTGGGTACGATCAGGAAGTTACGTATCTGTGGTAGCAGCATGCAGGCTGTATAGCGTACATGGATTTCCTCCGTTTCTTCCGGGAAAATCTGTTGAAATAATTGCACCTTCCGGCGGATGAAAATTTCTGTCCATTCTCCGAGAGTCTGTGTTCGGCTGTAAAACTCTGTAGCTAGTCCATTCCACAATTGTGTCCACTCGGTGATGAACTCCCCGTATTTTCCCCAATCAGTTGAGTGCTCTACCCTGGAGGCGTGCTTGTGTGAGCTTAACCCACTGTTTTGGCGGAGTTTCTTGCTCTTTAAACTCCTCCTCACAGTCCGTAAGAAAGGTGAGTGGGTCTTCATGAAGCCGACCCATGAAGTCTGGGATCTGGAGCTCCCCTGTTGAACAGCTCGGTTCGGCTTTCTGCTCGTGCCCGGGATTATGTGGTTGGTATTCAGAGGTCCACTGACAGAAGTCACATCTATAAACCATTCCTGGTTGGGTCACCCATTCGTCCGGCCATCCAATGCATACGTGGTGGAATATCTCGGTGCATTCAATGCATCTCACTGTGTATTGCCCTTGCCAGGACACCCAGCTACAATTGGCCGTCTGGCGTATCCAGCAGTCCTCACATCGGTATTCAAGGCTGTCTGTGTGGCGGACATAGTCATCCAGCCTAAACAGGCATAGTGGAATTGGCGCTGACAATGTATGCACTCAATTCTGTGAACCCCTACTCTGGGGCACTCTGCCCTGACACAGTGATTGCTAAGTCCATGGTCTCTTCGGAGTGCTCATTCGCTACCTCATTGATGTCCAACATCATTGGAGTTTCCTGAGTGCCACAGAGTGTTTTTTGACTCCCCGAAGTCTGGTCTGGGTTTAAAATTGAATCCCGGCTAGTTCTCTCACCTCTGGGTTGTGCTGGTCTGGTTTGTCCTAATTTGTTTCCAAATTGCGACGGGCGTTCCACGTTGGGCGCCAAAAAGTACACTCCTTTGACGTGAAACAGTCCCAGCTAGTTGACTGTCCCTGTCTCTGATTACTTACTCGATGCTAGGCGAGTTGCGTTCCAGGGTTGTTACTCATCTCTAGGCACTGGGGCCCAACCGGAGTACAGCATTAGCCTGATAGGTCGTCGACTTGGCACAAAGTCTGGTTCAGCGAGTTTTACCCTGCGTGGAGCGGGTTTAGGTGGTGGTGCAGTGGGATGGCATGTCTGCTCGGTGAGTGGCTATACTGTCCCTGTTCCCACTACCTGGGTGGCACTCGACTAAAGGGTGGAGTTTACGTGTGGGGTGATAGGTTTTGGCTCTGGTGTGCTGGTGTACATTTCGCCAAACAGAGCCTCCTGCACTATGGGATGGTACCCTTCGCAACTCTGGTAGGTAGCTTGAACAGATAAACTGACGTAACGGTAAGTATAGGTACGGTGAGTAATCTCGGCAGTGCAGCCTGTTCACGCGGATTCAGCAGTCCGAAGCAGCTAGGAAGGATACGTAGCCCCTGTGGCTTCTTTAAGATATCCCTCGCCTTCTTGACCTGTCTCTCAACCCCACCCCTACAGGTGTAAGGCATTAGGCACTATCCTAAAGTCGGGGCTGCAGGAGGTAGAATGTTGACGTGTGCGTGTCCGATTGTGGGTGCCAATTGCTGCCGCCAACACCACACCTCACTCTTGACTCTTCCACCAGGGGTGGAGAAAACTTGAGCTGCAAAGCGTTAGTTGTAGGAACCACACGATGTTGACCCAATGGGGTTGGTTTCCCTGCACCAGAGCGCAACCCTCTCGGCACCACAAAGTGAGCGGTTAGAGTAGTTCACCCTAGTCGACAAGCCGATCCCACTGGAAGCGTACCTAGTGTCGTGGCTTTACCGTTCCTCCCACTTGGGTGCAAGGAATGGGTAGCCTTCCAATAGTGGTGAGATAAGTGTCCAGTGGTCACTGGTCTCCCCAGACTCAAAGAAGTTCCCTTCCTCGGCACCACCAAGTGAGTGGTGAGCGACTTCAAGCCAGCAAGCCAACTTCCAGTGGACAGTATTCTAATGTGGCTTTACTGTTCACTGCATGGGGCAGAGAAAGGGTGGCCTTCCAAGGATGTTCTGGTGTGTTGTACGTCTATGTTCGGTATGTGCAATCCCTGGCTTCTGCTGACTCCGTTAGCTCCAATAATGACTCCAGGAAGGAACTCTGAATGAAAGTCAAGAGATCTGGTAAGATCAGTATTTATTGACCATAAGGAAATAAAAACAGATGGTGGAAGCACTATAACTTAAATCCACATAGGAAAGGCGGAAGGTGAACACCCCAGCATAAATAAATAGGGTAAGGCACCCTATGCAAAGCTATAAGATGAGGGAGTAGCTAGTGCATGATGCGTACAATAATTCCTCGGGGTGAGCAATACTCTCTGTGTGTCCGTAAGGCACCGTATGTGTCTCAGTGTGAAGCTGGTGACGCTGCTGGTTCTTCCTTCGGTGTAGATTGGAGAGGATCTTCAGTCCCATGAAGGAAGTGGTGAAGTCTTGGAGAGGTGTGAGTCTCGGCACCAATAGCTGGGGCGGTGAGAGCTCAGGAGTGGAGTCAGAAGACTAGATTGAGAACTGAAGCAGACAGTGGGATCTAGGCATTTTACTTGTGGAAGCATCCCACGGTACACTGCTGTACTCGCCACTGGACTCTTGCATGGTCCCGGTGGCTCATCAGGCGAAAATTATTATTATTGGGACGTCTATCCCAGCCCGGTAAATACAACAATTTTGCAGGAGGCAGTGGCGGTGGTAAATCAACTCTGTAGACAAACTACCAGGGATGCAGTTGCACTGGTGAGTAGCAGTCGCTTATTAATAATATCAAAGAAGTCGTGTGTCCACACCAAAATCTTACAAAAAAATAATAACAAAATGGTCTTAAAAATAAAACCACAAAATCTTGCCTCTATGTACAACCAATGGAAAATTGTAAAGCTTATTGTTGGTACGAGTTTTCAAGGTAAAAGAAGTTCACACTGTGGATTTAGATACAGTTACACTGAAATTATTACAGAACTTTGTGAACGAACATAATTTCTCAGCATTTTGCGATATTTCGCGGTTTGCGAAAAATTTCTAGGCCATAGCTATTACTGTTGGTATGCGTGCAGAATTTTGCAAGTTAATGCATGATGCGTAATTGGTAATCTGTTTTCTTCCATTTTAACACAGCCCATGAGACGCCACAGTAACCCAATGGAGAATCTAATCCTGAGTCTTCTTGATTTCAGAGCCAACAGGCATGCTCCCAACCTGGCAAACCCCCAGAGAATAGCAGACAAACATACATTGCCAGTTAAATAAATACGCACGTCCGTCAATCGCCCCTGTCTAGCCAACCTACCCCTACGCGACCACACACGAGAAAACTACCCTGCTTCATTCCTTCACCAAGAGAGTACAGCGAGGGCTGTACCAACCCCCCTCCCCCCCCCGAACACCCGTTATCATTGCTTTGCCTTGATCACTCAGCAGCTCACCCTACTAAAGCAGTGCTAGGGCTCTCTGCTCCCTTAGTCTCTACAAGAACCTGCTACCTCGAAAGCCAGCTTCAACCCCCACTTACATACACTCCACTTTGAAGTGTCTTCCTAGTCCCTTTATGACAACACTGGTCAACAGCAGGGTTAAAGCCATTATCAAAGGCTTCCTTATTTCGTTGCTCTACATTTCTCTTGCGAAGATGTCACCTTACCTGTTTTTAACAAAACTTTCACTGGTTGCTTGAGAACCACGATCACGTAAGAATGAGCACGGGTCACTGTGTTTATTCTCTTCAGAATAAATACGTTCGAAACTATCTACTGTGTTCTAATTCCAAGGGTGAATTTTTACTTCTCTGCTACCTGGTAAACACCATCCCTCAAGGGAGAGGCAGGTGACAGCGTATAGCAAACCTGATTTCAGACCTTAGCGTACGACTGCGGGCACCTGAACCGGGCAGCATGTATGTCACCAAAACACCACAAACTCGCCAGCCACCCGTAGTATGGGCCCAGGCACTTGACGCACACGTATGGTAGAGCCCCATACTAGGTACACTCCACAAGGAAGAGATTGGATCACCTGAGTCAGCTAAACCACTCCCTCCACCATGTGCAATCCACCAGTTGGATTGCTAGGTCTGACACAAGGTGACACCATTGCCTCTGGGAACTTCTAGCTAGGGAATTTTTTTCCCCTGCCCCATATCTTGTTGCGTTGGGTCTTAGAACCAACTTCCAGGTCCTTCACCTGATGAGGAGGGAAAAAAAGGGGCAGACAAAAAGGCAGTTATGGCTTTTACAGCATATCAGTTGTCAGCAGAGCCTTCCCAGTCAGCCTTCAGCTACTCCTCCCTTCTGGATCAGGCACAACCCGCCCGCCGACTACATGGGACTCACAACTCGGTCACTCCCAAACATCTATTTGAGTCACCCCAAAAGACCAGTGTAGTCTATTGTAGTCTGCCTGTGGGTTTGGGCATCACAAATGCCGTCCGCCGACTGTCGACACCTGCTGCCGGGAAGCTCCAGGACCAGTCAGAACCAGCTCGACCATGAGCCGCTCCCAGATGGTGCCCAGAACGCCACCAGCTGCTACCCATCGTCAGCAAACCCTGATACCGGCCTGCAGTAGGTAATCCAGCGCCGGCTCACATTCTAACTACTCAGAAGGCTCTAGCCAATACAGACTGTTTCCTAGCATGCGAACAATCTACCCGGCCGACTTTGTATAGCAGGCTACTTAGCAAAGATTAGAACGCCTAGACACCCATCAGTAAGGCTGTCATTAAGTGTTCTCTGACAGAACACATCAGAACCCCTTAGGTTGTGTGATGTACCAAGCATTAAAACTGTCATGTGTCAAAGTTATGCACAGAGAAAGTCGTGTGGCACACAGGGAGTAAGAGTACAGTGTGAGACACCACTTCTATTCAGGTATTTTTAAGTTGTGCGTGCTACCTATCTCAGCAGGCATGTGCCTGAGAAATCTTCTAGCCTATGTTTTAAAGTTTTTTTTCCAGTTTTTTTTACACAGCTGTGGCCTATCAATTGATGGTAGCATCACAAAACCTACTATGTTATTGCTGCATGCTAACAAACCAATTTTAAGTCAGACAAATACATTTTCCACATGCATGGAAAATGTATGTGTGTGTGTGACTTAAAATTGGTTTGTGTATGTCTTATCGACTAGTACCGCCCTGTAAGTACTTGTGCAAACTGTCTACTTTTCATAATGTCATATCAGACCTATTTTTAAGCAACCTTTAATTGCAACTTCTTGCATTGTGCATTTTTAAAATTTTTATTATTATTATTTTTAGTTCTCAAGAATGTTATTGTAAAGTCACTGTACTTGTTAGATCCATGCTCCTCAAAGATGGGTTTTACTGTATCTGTTAAATGTGGCGTGTGTATACTTCACTATAACAAAAAAGCAACATTTCTGGTCCCTTAAAGTTTGTTATTGTATAGATTTACTGTAGCAAAAATTCACACCTGTTTATTCACAGTGTGTAAACTGGAATGTCATCATCTATTGCAATATAGCACACCAAAACTAACACTAATGGAAATCACTTATTGCATACTGGCAGATGGTGTACCTGCGTGGCTTCGTTACATCGAGTGGTGTTATCCTTGGGCTCTGGAGGAGGACACTCAGCTGAGTGGCCGTTGCAGTTGGAGCTACGACTGCACTCCGAATCAGCCTTACACTGCATCTTGTAGCTGGCAGGAATGAAGCGGCATGTGTCGCTGGCACAGCATGGCCCTTGGCTGGGACTGGCAACCCAACACACAATGCAGCCAACTACATAATGCAGCCAACTACATGCTAGTGCAGTGTTGCACAACCATGCAAAGCACATTCACACTGACAAAGTATGTGGGATGTTCCGAAAGTTTGTGAAATGGTAACACTGTATTCTGCAATTAATTGACTGTTACCTGTGGGGATAGCCTGTGGTGTGCTATGTTAATGTGAATAAAGCCAATGTGCAGTTGTCATTTTATCTTCGCTACAACAGTTGAACTCCACTGTGTGGATATAGAGGATAACATTAACATATCCCTTAGCCAGGAAAATACCTGTTATTCTGACCAGCATAGACATTAAATAAGGCAATATCTAATGCGAGTAGAGCAATACTGAAATTAAAACAGGGGAATAAAGTCAGGCATTCCAATAAAAGACAAACACCAAAGAAGACCTAAGCTTTGGGAGGCTCATAACTAGCTACCGAGTCAACCAACTGTACATTAAAATGTGGGTGGTATCTAATTTTAGATATGCCCTGCTTGGATTACAACGCCTGATAAAAGAAATGTAATGTGGACCTGCCAACTTCTGAAGCTATCTATCAGTAAAATTTTCAGGACAATTCAAATACTGTGGATACTCTATCCACAGCTTCTCTAGAGAACGATAAAAAATTTCAATACATGTGGACTTCCAATGCATATAAATAAAATATGGGACTACAGAATATGTTCCAATGGATGCAGATTTTCAATCCACCTGGATTCCATACATAGAAGTTCCACTGTAGTTAGTAAATAGGTTGCAGCATTTCATGTAACTTGTTTCTGCATACTGCTCACAAAGTGTACATGATAAAGCTCAACCAAGTACAGTAGAAGCCAGTTATAACTTTTCTCGAGGACCCAAGAAATGTTAACTTTAAATAAGGGAAAACTTTATAACACCATAATTTTCTACCAAAAAAAATTTTTTTGGAGCAAGAGAAAATAGCTTATTTAGCATGAAATTTTTTTTAAGTGGAAATGTTATAACAGAGTTTCACTGTAAAGGCACACCATTTGCACAATATCATTGCATTGTTTTATCCAAATATTGCTAAAACTACTTATTTGAAATACAAATTCAGCTCCAACAAACTTACCAAAACTTTCAGTTGCTATTTTCCCATTTCATTTTGTGAGTCCACAATTACACAGGTTATTTTCAGAAGCTTCTAATCATTAGTCAGTTTGTTTACAAATTAATGTCGCATAGTTTCACAAAAAAAAAACTTTTACACAATACACAAGCTAATAATTTTGTACAAGCTTCACGTCGTCACTTTACTCCTTTTTGCAGACTTGCCAACTTTTGAAATTTTCAAATAGTACAATAAGCTAATGTTTAAAAAGTGCATAAAATGCTCGCAGTAATTTTTACACACAGTATCTGTAAGTAATTTGCCAGTTTCCAGAAGGACTAGCACAACTCAAATCAATGCTAACAGGACCACCTGAGCAGCTCCTTATAGCAAACAAAATTTATGCAATCAAATACAATATTTATGTAATAACGTTATTTCTTAAAAGGATATTGTCCAGCTGAAAAAACCCATTTACACTATTAGAAAATAACTTTCTAGAAAAATAATTACTTGGATAAAAAAACAACTTGTAGCCTATTTAGGTTCTACAAAATAAGTGTACAAATATAAATCACACAAAAATTAACTTTTGTCAAGTAAACTCACTAGACACTAATTTAAAAAGTGTTAAAACTCACCAGTGGTATTTGGTTGAAGATTAAGTGGGTTCTTCATTACGGTTACACAATTTTAAGTATTTACATTCTTCAATTCACTAACAATCCTAAAAAATTAGTACACATTGACATTTAACTTGTTACTTTAAAAAATTGGTTAAAATCACTTCTTCAAAGAAGCTGCTGTAGCTTTCTTCGCTTTCTGTAAAAAGGTATCAGAAAACTTATGTTCGTAGCAAACACCTAATTTGTTGCATTTCATAACAAGCAAACTTTCTAGAGACTTGTCTGAAAGCTGAGTCTCTGAACTTAGTTCTGTTCTTGGTCACGATACTGAAGACCTGCTCACATTCTGCATTGCTGTGAGGAATCATTAACACTGAGAGCATTACTTTTGCTTATCTGTTATATTTTGGCAGTCCATCAGCACCTACAACACTTAGTATCAATTCTGTCTTCATTATCAACAATGGAAGATACATCTTCCAACTGGAGTGAAATAAACTGTTTTTGCAGCTTGTCAATTGCACAGTCATTATTCTCATTTTCTTTTACAGGTAATACAAAAGGAAATTTTTCTACAAAAAAAATTTACATTAGAAAAGAATTTTCAATCCCGTTAACAGCTACAACTTCTGTTTTTTTGCAACACCATCTCTTAGTGGAAACTTATGCAACCTGTAGTCGCAGGCAGTTATCAAACATTTTTTGACTGCTGTGAAAAACGTGATTTTGTCAGCTTCACATAACATGCCAGCAGCCCTTGAAGTTCGACAACATACTACTATTTCCGAATTTTTCCAGCTGGTTTTCAGGCGAGTGATACTTCACTTCCTGTAATTGTTTGTTCTTGACTGCCACTGGTTTGACAAATTTAGAAAAGAGTTCCTGAAGGAGATCAAACAGTAATTTCCTGACAACATGTATTTGGGGAGACGCTGACTGCAAAATAACATTTACTTTATCAAAAGGAGGATTCGCATGAAACAAAATGAACAGAAGGCTTTGTTCAGAGAATAGGATAAACACAAATATTTTTTCTTCCCTTGTGAGATTTGAATTTCTGCTTTTCAAGCTCTGTTTTGCATTATCTGGTGAAGCAGGAGTCTAAAAACTTTCCTGATCTAAGTCCAACTTCCTCTTCTTTCCAAATACATTTGAAATGCCTTGAAGATCTACTTCACACTTTTTTGCACACAACCCAGTTTTTTATTTTGAAACTTTACTTGTTTTAGGTTTACTTTCCTTGTCATTCACAACCTTCCATACATCAGAACTACATATGCCTACTATTTTACTGGAAGTGGCAACTAGAAATGATGAAATTTGTGTTGACGTTGAGGGGATAATGGATGCAGAACCACTAAAAGTATTTTGTTCAGGAATTTTGTACGTCTGAAGTGATGAATCTTTCTTCTCAGTAATAATCTCATCTTTAAAAACACTTAATAAAGGATCCCACTGTTCTACAAAACGAAGAATGCTTTTACCAAGCGATAACCACCTGGTGCACATGTCTTTAAGAATCTTTCGTGTTTTTTTTACTATGCAATGCCTAAAATTTCTGTAGGTTTTCTTTTCTTTTTGAACTCTTTTCAAGATAGTAGTAGTCATCTATCAAAATGTCATGAACATTACAAGGGAGACTAGCAGTTGCCTTCTCTGCTGCCAAATTAATTAGAAGACAGGGAAACCCTACCACAAGTGCTTCTTGTTTTTCTTTCAACACAGATGCTACACCATTTTTGCTTCCCAGCATTACCAGAGCATTATCCGCAGAATGGAAGCACGTGTGCTAAAGGTACATTCAAAAGTTCCAATTCTGAAATAATTAGGTTGCCAATGTTTCGGACTGTGGCATCTCCTTAAGAACTGGCAACGAAAGCAGTCTTGACACTACAGACTTCAAATGTTCATCATAAAATGTAATTACCAAAGGATACAGTTTTGAATTTGAGACATTACTACCATCCGTTGCTATTGAAAATGGTACAGACTGCAACGAACAAATAATATTCTCAGTGACAGATGTAGTCATTTCTTGCACGATAGCTGCCGATTTAGTTCTACCACAACCGTATTTCTTAGCCATCTCAGAATTCGAGAACATTTTTCTGAATAGTGGGCCGGCATGATCAGAAACACTTAACGTAATGTTATATTCCACACGTAAACTGGTGAAAAAACATTCTGCACTTATTACAGCACCGTCATACTTTTCATTCCTAGCAAAGTAGTCACTTAATTTTGTACTCGTCTCTTTATTCCTAACATTCAAAACATGTTTTGCACATTTTAAGTGTGCACTTATTTCACTTCTACCACCATGTACAATATTTATGTCACACCTACAAATTGAGCAACACACAAAGTTTACTCTATTGTCAGTTTTAATAATGCATGGAAAATCTCTCACATATACATCAAAGAAAACTTGCAAATACAGTTTTTATCAATTTTGGAGGTATTTTCCATCTGATACATTTTCATTGATGATCACAATAGCGCCGCACAAAACCAATATTTTTACATCTAATGGCAAAAAAAATCTTCATGGGCAGTGAAAGAAAGGTGCGTGCGTGCACATACACACACATGTAAAACCGATTTACAAATGCTGCACAAAAAACTACTTTCTACATGTCTTCGCAAAGACAATATACCTATAGCACAAACGAAAGTAAGACACACACACATGTGTATAACCAATTATTATTTCTTATACACCTTGATGATCAACATAGGCACACGCTTGCTTACTTACTGACTTGGCTGGGCTTGGCATTGCGAAACCGTTGCTGCGCATGAACAGCGATGACCACTCACAAACGCATTGACAGTAAGCAAGAACTGATCCAAAAACTCTTTTTTATAGAAAGATATGTGTTGGTTGGCGGTGGAAAAGTTACGGCACGGCCAACAGCAAAATACATGGAAATAATCTCACTGGTTAAATGACATGTGAGCATGAGCAAATGTACAGTCTTTTTCACAAACACACACGTGAACATACACAAAGAAAGGATAAAATCCGGAAGAATGTCACACGTCCCCGTAAACCGTAAAAGTACATTGTTTTCTGTGCATTGTACGGAAATATCGTACAAGGTGGCAAGTCTGCTTTTGGTTCTGCAAAAACGGTGTAGTTGCTTTCTTCAAACATCTTTACTATAACACTTTTCGTGACATACAGGTGAAGTGTTTTTAAGAACTGAAATATTTTGTATTCTTCTATTGCTCATTGAATACAAAAATTAAGTTTTTTTTTTTTTCACCACACTAAACATAAATGTGTTTCCACTCACACTCAGCATTACTGTCTGGAACCAAGATTGGACAGTCAGTCTTATTTCAAACATTTGCCAGTAATTTCCATACTCCTCACCCAAGCAATGTCAAATGTTTCTAACCTTGGAAATTACAGCAGATAACTCTTCCATCTGCAATGTTGTGAATTAAGTTCATTTAGCGCTTAATGTTTAGACTCTTTACCATAAATGGGTAAAATAATGGGAAACAATTCAATGAAGTACCTAAAATTACCTAATGAGGAACTTTCAATGCTCTCTACACTAGAGTAACCTGTGTGTGCTCTATGATGAACTTCATTTTTCACAGAAAATTTGTAAACAATGTAGTCATGTGAAAAAATAAAATATTTCCAAACTGCTGAATAAAACTGCAATTTTCTTCTCCTGGAAGTGTGTCAATGATCTTTTGTGTCGCACATCCCAAAACTACTAGATTACAATTTAGATTTTAATTGGTCTCATCATGATAGTAGACTTCCAGTAAATCAAAACCCTTAATTGCAGTTGCTCTTACAAACCTGGAATATAATTCTTACAAAAATCCTACAATAACTGTAGTAAGATATGAATTTGTGGGCTTGCAGCAACAAATTAAGCCCATTAAACAGTGGAATCACATTTTACAAACATGCAAAATGACCTGTTTAATGAAGAAGAAACAAACCGCTCTGCTTATCAAAGTAGAACAGCTTTATTGCTCTTCAACGAGGTCTGTTGCTTATTTCTGCTTCTTTTCACTTGAACCTACATCACTATCTGTTATCTTTTTCATGCTTTTTCCATGTTCTTGCTAGTGTTAGATCACAGCTGGGATTTTTCTTTGAAACTCTGTACGATAAAAGAATTTTTGTAGATTGGAGCATTCACTTCTTCCTTAAAATAACTTAAGAGTTTCCCACAGTTCTACAACTTGTGCCAAGCTTGCACCTAAAGAAAATCACCTAGTGCACAACTTGCTTCAGGATTTTTCCTGCTTCCTTGTTATGAAGTTCTTAGAACTTTTGAAGCCTCTTGTTTCTTTTGGCATTTTTTTCCAAATAACAATAATAGATATCAAGCTTGACATGCATACTGGATGATGCTTTCTCAGTAGCCAAGTTAACTAACTAGGTGATGCAGATAACCTAAGAGAATTAAATTTTGCTATTCTTTCAACAGAGCAACATTATCATTTATTGAGCATACCTTTACAGCAGCATTATGAGAAAAAAGTGCAATGCAATGTTCAAATGGCACAACAAAGCTTTCAAGTTCTGAGAGCAAAATAATTCTTCTTGTACAATCCCCTTGCAGGGAAGAACTGAAGCAGAGAGTCAGTATACATAAGTTTCGGATCAGAGTAAGTTACAATGGTGAGACAGTAGCGCCTGCTCTGTAGTTTCCATAATGTCCGCATGATTGCCACGCCACCTTGCCACCTCCTCAGAGCCCCTTCGATTACCCTCCCTACCACCCTTCTTTTCCCCACCTCTATCCTTCCCTAGTCACATGATAAATGAATTTGGTGGGGGGCCGATCTGTTGTCAGCTGCCGTGGGTGACCTCGATCTGTCACTTCTCTCCATCGCCAGCTAGCATCAAGACCTTCAATTTTCATATTAATTGCTACTCTGCAGTATGGCATCCGACGTAACAAAATCATATTAATATGCCACATCAGGGGATCGAAACAGAGTTGTGGTCTATTAACAGCTTTATTTTTTATATTGAGCCACATAGGAAGAAGGGCGACAACAGTGAGTTGTGAACATGAGCGAGTCTATAATAATTAAGGGTAAATTTTGCTTGTAGTTTGATGATTTATTGAGTGTGCCTTTACTGTAGAGGGTAGCAGTGTTTAATTTGCTTTTCAAAATTATTTTTTTTTGGCACCGTTGATATCATGTTTTGGTGTAATGTGCTCATTATGAATAAATGTTTTTGGGATTAAAAACTCTTTCCGAGTCATAATAGTTTCATGCCGCTGCCCAATTTGGCTGTAGCCCAGCCAGCTGTTTGGTTGTATCGCTGCTGCCAAGACTCATCGTAAGAGAAGTTTTTCATACAATCTGTTTTCCAATGTACTTTATTACAGATCACCTTCGAAGGAGCACCTTAATTATTATTATTCATGTCTTGTATTAACCTTTTTTGGTCACCGAGCTGTATATCATATTTTTCATAGAGCTTTTATTGGAATATTTTAATGCAATATTTTTTAATCAGATTTTTAGTCTGACGGACTCCCTTAGGTCGCCACGTCCATGGGTCTTTAATTAATGTAATGATATATAACGTCAGCATTTATCTTGGTTTTTAGGGGTGTTGCATTTATTAAGGTTGGTGTATAAAAACATTTGCTTTTAGATTCATACTTAGTCATAAACAGAAGTGTCATGAAGTGAGTAGAGAGTTTTGTACCTTTAAATTTACATAGCTAAAATGAGTATGTTTTAATTATAAGGGAAATATTCTCCAGAGTATCGAACGTGCGAAAAAAGGTAAATTCTATTAAATATTACACAATGATTGACATTGAACAATATAATTTGGAGAACTAATTGCCTTATAGTGGATGTTACATTTGAATCTTTATTCTTGTAGCACCTGGTATATGTTTGGTGCGACGGTGATTAATACAGTGTACCTTCCTTTACTTTCACAATATTATTTAAGTGTATCCTGATATTCACTATAAATATGGTTGGAATTCTGCCATTACTATTGACACTGAAGTATTACGCTTAAATTAAGGTGCTCTTTAAGATTGTGTATTTTTAAAACTTTTTTTAGGTTGAGGCCTTGATATTGTACCTGATTTTGTGGAATAGTATACGACAGCATTGTTGCGAAATAAAATTGTTAAAACAGACCTTGTGTACAAATTTGTGCTAGTTTCTAGTTCAAATTTAAACTCTGCTACTATGCTGAACAGAAACATCAGGCCAGTCACTAGAGTTGTCTTTCTGCTTTTCAATAGTAGCTGCTGATGATAAATCAGCAAACTCAGCTTCAAAACAACTATCAACACTTTTTACACCATTATTAAAACAAGTAAAATCATCCCATGCCTCATCGTCTTGTTTTGTTACTTCTACTTCACGCTTCCCACACAAACTGATCCATTACGAAGTTGCTCCACAAAGGAATAATGTTTAAAAACAAATACTGGAGCAACATTAATATTTTCTGAACGAAATTTATTTAAACTATGAAAGTCCTCAGTTTGGTCTTAGTTTTGAGGCATGGAGTCATTACATATACTTCCTAAATCACGTAACTTTAAAGCATCTGTTCTTGAAGACGTTTTTCAAATTGCACAAATCAATTGTTCTCCCACATCTGAAATATCAGCAAAATCCCCAAATTCATCATTGCTATCCAAATTATCTATCTGTCTTGCACCCATATTATTCTGGAATAATTTCTGACCATCATTGGCTTCAGCATCTTCCAAATGTCAGGTAGTAATTGCACTTTCGATACAATGCGTGTTACAAATTCCAATCAGAATTGATGGCGTGGCTATAAGCTGTGTCTGTTCACTACCAGGCAGAATGTTTGCATCATACTGTATATCTCTTTCACTAAGGTCTACAGGCACTATGCTGCTGTCAGAAAACTCTACACTACTTTCAGTTTCAAACTAGTCCTCAATGGTATTTGACACACATGAACGAAAAGCACTTGACACCTCAAGTAAATCTTTATTCGGAACACTTGCTTCACTAGCACAGTCCACATCTGCCAGATTGCCACATTGTCCTATTGTCCGGACTCGAGCAAGGAGACGGCGCATACTCAATGTCCAGAACAGGTGACGTGCTGCACATACCAACCACCAGAATGGTTTCCTGGTCACTGCTACCTACCATCACGTCTCTCTCCCTGTCCCCACCCTCCAAACTAGCACTGCACAGCCCTGAGTCTGTGGCACCAGACACCACAGTGTCCTGGCTCATGTTTTCTCCATTGCAGAGCCTTGGACCTGCTGCTGGGGCTTCTATATCCTCTGCCTTCGGAGCCAGCGTTACCTCACCTTCGAGCCCATAAGACAGGTCTGCTGCAGCAAAATCCACAAATTCATCTTCTTCCTCATCATAAAGGTTGTCATCTAATGGTGGTGGGTAGGAAGATATAACAACAGACATGTTAGGTCATATCAATGCTTTACTGTGACAATTTTCCTATAAATAATATAACTACGAAAGAAAAAACTGCTATCAAAAGTGATCCAAAAACAGTAGTAAGTGTGTAGGATACAATTTAGTGCCTGAATCAGTACTACAATCTTTAGCAAGGCAAAACAAACCATTTTGCAAACTTATGATGATACTAGATGTTGCATGTGAAGTCATTTCATTTACTATTGCAGACATCTTGGTATGACCACAACTGTACTGTTTAGCTATTTCAGACTTGGGAAACATTTTCCTTAATAGCAGACCAGCATGATCTGCCACGCTAAAACGAATGCCGTGTTCCACCAAAAAACCTGTAAATAAACACTTTGCCCGAATAACTTCATTCTCAATACTCATTTTGCCAAAAGAAACTACTAATGTTTTTGTTATCTTCTTGGTCTTCCAGATTACTGATGTGTTTAGTACACTTGACATGATTATTGATGAAAGTTTTGCCAACATGAAAAATATTTATGTTGCAATGAGAAATGCAACAAAATTTACATTTCTCGTCTTTGTCAGATTTTAAATTACATGGAAACTGTGCATAATATGCTGGTCGAAATACTTGAACATTCAGTATTTTTCTTCTTAGATATTTTACATGGGCTGTAACACTATCAAAAATGAATAAAGACTAACGTGAAGGATGTAGGAAATGTCATCATAGTCTTAACTACCACGTGTTTTGCACAGTAAAAAAAAAGGCAAATACCTGCCAAAATAATTACACCAACATTAAGAACAATGTATCAAGAGAACACACACCACTCAATAGCCAACATGGCATCCCTAAAAAAATTTAAAAAAAACCATCACTCAATACAAGCATGCAAATAACTATATTCAATGGTTAAAATTGTGGTATTTTAAATTAAAATAGGTGTACGTCACACCGAAAATTGCTGCCCTCACTCACATAATGGAAAATGTTGCTACTGGCCATAAAATACAGTACACATAACATTTCCTCGCAGTTTTCATTACATGCAACTGAAAGCAGCGCTACTTGTGACTGTGACCACAGAATAAAGAAAAAGCATAAAATTGGTGCTGCTCGCATGAAATTTTAAGAAACTTATCGGAAAACTGTAAAATTTGGCAGGTCTACGCAATGCATAACAACCTATTTTTCAACTTATTTCCCTCAATTTTTTTTTTTTTTTTTTTATGCTTCCCCAAAAATAGGTTTTTAAAGAGAGAGGGTCTTAACAAAAGGGGTAGCGAAAGTGGGATTTTACTGTATCTCCGATATGAAAAATTTATTACTTCACACCTCCAATGAGATTCGACTGAAAAGGGCTTATTAACGTCCCCTGATGTTATGCCTGAAAGCTTATCAGCGGACGGCTTACACACTAACTTATGACCTAACTTAAACTAAAACCCATGCCTGACCTAGGATTCGAACCAAAAACCTCCTGCACTGCAGACCAGTGGCACACCATCTGAATGCACCATGGTAGGTCGGCACCTCCAGTGAGGAAAGTCTTTTAACCTTTAAAGACCATGACATTTTACATCAATACATCTAGGTTTATGAACTAACATGAAAGCTTGCAAAGACCAGCATTTACTAGTACAGTACCTCAATATGAACCATGCATCCTGAAAAGGAAGTGCTGAGTGTGAGTAGATGAGGATGACTTCGAAGTCTAAAAGTGGTTTGCAAACAGTTCTGTATTACTAACCTGCACTCAGTATTGGCACGACGTGCACAGCCTTTGGCACTGCTGTTGTGATACTTGTCCTGGTCTATAACCACACGCGGGTAGCAGCATATATCCTTGCACTCCTTCTCATCATAGCCACAGTCACACTCCTCCCCTGCCTCCACTATCTTGTTGCCGCAGAAGGCTCCTTCCGATGCTGTTGGCATACCACCAGTCTGCTCACAGTCTCATAACTTTGCTCATGTTTTAGAATAAAATTGTTTTGTATGTAAATAGATGCACGAGGTGAGCTGATAACACATTACATATTGTTAAAGGTTAAATCTGACATTTCAAAGAGTGCATAAACTTTGTACAACTATGAACTAGAATATGGTATATGACAAGCACAGAGCGCTGTGTATAATCTCTGTTCAACAAAAATTAAAAGGTACCACAATTTAATACAGGTTGCACTTATATGCACTTGTATTCCTGTACGACATTAAAAATTCACAAATGATTTCTTCTAACCAATGTAAATATCTGTTGATAATACTGCGTATCTCAGTGTCTCAACACTCATTGTGTGTTATTGACAGAGAGGATGACCTGACACATTAATAACTGCTTGATTTTTATTGTGTTTAAATCAAAAGGCAGACGTTTATGAACAAAAAAAAAGTATGCTCCAAAAAACCACTTGCGCGTGCACACACACACAGATATATATTGGAAGCAACTTTCTCGGAGCCCTGCTAAATATCTACTTGCAGGCCCGTTTCGTATCCTTCCGCCAAATGTAAACAAACATTGCCATGTGACTGCCGTGTAGCATCTGCCAAAATCAATGTTTACATGCCATTGTGTGTGTCCATATGTTCGTATACTTTCGCTACACCTAAAAATAAACATTGAAATGCGACTTCTACTTTTAAACCTGTCAAATGTGTTGTTTACTGTTTACAGATTTCAAAGAATTCTCTCTTAGGTATATATCAAAAACCATTTCCTACGAATATTCACAATTTAGGCCTATAACATTATTTAGGTCAGCTTTATGATGTTTTAAAAATGCCTGAATTTACAATAGTTCTTACGGTTACGTTACAGTAACACATTTGTTTTCCACGACATAGCACATTACACGTAAAGCACATTAATATTTTGAAATGACTGTGTTAAACACTATTACAACTGCAGGGTAATAAACTGTAGTATTTAACTTTTTGTTATTGATATGTGTTGGAATATTTCTTTAAAAGGACGGCCTCAGTTCGAATAACAAAGGAATAGACAGTCCAACGAAAAAGCGACATTAAAATTAAGCACGCAACTCCTGTTGCTCATTTTTTGCTATAGAAACTTCAAATATAGCGGTGAACATGCACACAAATAAGCCTACCGTAACTTTTATTCCGTTCATATTTATATGTATTGCTACTTACTGTAAATTAGGTTTATTGAAATTTATTGGGGCTGGGCTTGGTTATTTTGTTGATTGGTGGTAAATCAAGTTACATGACTGTGTTTCAAACACCCACCAGGGCAAAGGTACAAACCTTGTGATAAACAAACAGATGTGGATGTAAATAAATAACTTCGCCATAAGAACAGTTCACATTTACAATGTATAAATAGTTAATATCAAATATTTGAAATCATGCACACACAGCCAGCGTATCAACCACGATGCACAAAGGCACGACATTTCACAGATGCAATGATTATCGAAACACACATCACTGTATATTTATTACAGCTGTGGAAACACAGATTTATCACAACATCATAACCTGCCTGAGTAGGTTTAATAAACACAATGTCTACAAACATGATAGGGTAATTTGAAGTATTTTTCGGAGTAAGTATAATTTACGCTTCATTTGGTAAAACATCACCACGCCATGTCACGGCTCACCACATCTGCCAACTTCACTTTGTTTTTGCCCCGCCATCATATCAAAATATATTAAATTAAATATTCAAACATTAAAATCTCTTTCCAGTTGTTAAATACCAATTCAAAAATCATTACTTTGCTGTAATAAGTATGAAATATGCTACAATTGTTCCATTTACTAGCAAAGTGAAACATCCCGAGTGTGACACAGACAAAGACAGAGAGAGAGAGAGAGCGCCAAGCCTCGCTCAGCAGACAGTTGCTTGAAAGTTGCTCTCGTTCGATAAAACAACACCGTACCATTACGGCTTACTCACAACATTTTCCACTGTTAGTTGCCATCGGAGCTACCTAAATATTAACATATTTCAATAGGCACAGTTTAATTTACAAATAGTATACTAAAAAACCAGGTTAAAATAATATTTTAACTGTGAACTATTTCTTACCGCCTGTTGCCAACACATCACTGCTCTCGGTGTTGTTAATTAATATTTAAAAAGTAATAAAATATTATGAGTTATACAAGATATTAAGGTAAAGTTTCATTTATTCAATAATGTAGTACTCTAAAGTTAACCACAGTGTTATATATTTGTGGAATACATGTTATTGAAAAAACAGGTTGACATGTTATGCCTGGAATGTTTTTCAAAGGTTGATTTTCATAAGTCGCTTCTAATCAGGAATGGAAAAAAAAAACACACACTCACACACACACACTCACACACACACTCTACAAAACCCCCACACCTCTCACACACACACTCTCTCACACACACTCTCTCACACACACTCTCTCACACACACTCACTCACACACACTCCCACTCACACACACTCACTCACTCACACACACTCACTCACTCACACACACACACTCTCACACACACTCACACACCACACACACTCACACACACTCACTCACACACACTCACACACACACACTCACACACACACACTCACACACACACACTCACACACACACACTCACACACACACACTCACACACACACTCACACACACACCACACACACACACACACTCACACACACTCACACACACACAACACACACACACCACATATGCGCGCGAAACTATATCTTTCTACTTTATACTAAATTATAAACATGAATTTTATAAAAAACTGAAAGCATGGGACACAAAGCATATCAGAAAATCTACTGCATTCCTTCCCCTCGACTATGCCAAGATAATTATGTATCACTATTGTGAATAAACAACAAATGCAAAATGTGAATTTGTCAATACAGTGGAACAGCACCATAACTAGCTATGACACATTCATAATAGCAATAAGTTCTGAATGCAACATTGTGTTCTATACTAAGTAAAATGTTAAACTAATTTACAATTAGTGCATTTTGTGTTCTCACTCACTGCAATGAGAGCATCACTCTTTCCCAGAGAAGCCCTGGTGACCGAGTGGTTAAGCCTGCTCATCTTACACCAAGGCGAACCGGGTTCAATCCCCGGCCGGGTTACTCCCGGATTTTCGCATGCGGGAACCATGTTGGACAATGCCGTTGGTCAACATGTTTTCTCAGGGATCTCTTGTTTCCCACACCCTTTCATTCTGGCGTTGCTCCATGCTCATGTCAATCACCCTCATAGGCTCTTAAGACTTTGATGTTAAGACACACACTCACTCACTCTTTCCCAGAATTACCTTTGCAAATGTTATCATCATTTGTCTGCAAACATGGTAATCCCCAACAATTGTCAGTGGCCTTGCCAGGATTTCTATATAAATAATGCTACAAATGTTTTTATCTACCTTCAGATAATATTTTTAACGTACTGACCGAACAAAATTTTTCAGTTCCATTGCTGAAAATTGAATTTGATTGTTTCACAATGAAGCATTGATAGAAAGAAGAGTACAAATATCTTCAAATGTGAATGGTGCTGCATCTATTGTTAAGAAAAAATTGAATAACAAACCATCTTACTGTACTCGCAGTCACAATAGTATATATGGTGGATTCTATTAAGAGTTGTGCTATTACATAAATTTTGCAGGTCTACTGATAATATTATTAGATATCAGCTGATCCTGTGCCGGTACAATGAACATCAAAACTAATTATTAATTGCAAAAGTACATCAATTTATAATCCTCAAAACTTAAAGATAGAGGTAAGTATTAATTATTAAGTGATTCTATTACAATATCACAGGCCTGCCGTTTTAAAGAATTTTATAAGTTTTTAAGGATTTTTAACACTAGAAAAATAAAAATTAAAGCCTTTTTTTTTTCTTTCTAAACCAGTTATCTACATATTTCTGTTCCTTACTGTATGATCACATGCAAAGGCCAAAGCCATTACTGAAAAGAACCTTTGTCATGAATTGCCGTTTCTACGCATGCAATCCGAATTTGGTGACTTGTGTTTTGTGTTTGGCATTGATATCACAATGGTGAGGAAACAAAAATTATTGCTGAAACAGTTGTATAAAGGAAAGTATAAGTGTGAGTGGAGAAAAGATTTATCATTGTTTTTATATTCCAAACCAAAACTACTCCATTAAATATGTAAACGTCTTTCACATCCATTTTTTTTCTGTAATTTGCAATTTTTTTTATTCCAAGGATTTTACGGGATTTGACCCAATGATTCCAGGATTTTACAGAATTTTTATATGCAAGAACCAGGATTTCAGCTTCAGGGCTGGTGGCAGTCCTGCAATATCAAAGTCCATAAATTTCTTATGTAGTTAATAAAAAGATGTAGAATTTCCCTACAAAAACAAACCTTTATTAAAAAATAATATAAATGAAACTGGTTAGTATACACTAAGTGAAGCAACTAATATGAGATGATCTAGCTCAAAAGTACCACATATGCATTTTTACATAGCAATAAAAGTTATACATTGTTGTCCTAATTCAATAATGTCGCAAACTTCTCTCTTCATTCCTATGCATTATCATCATCATAAGTCCTTTCATCTGCTCTTACATAATAACTGCAAAATCAATACTTAACAATTAAAAATAATCGATTACTTTATGCATGATGCTTCCTACACAATATAATTGTTGACTCTACATCATCACGTACACATCACGTGCCCCAGACAGAGTCTTACACCGACTAGCCACATCAAAGACCATCACCCACATAATGCTAGGCCGTACTTCATCACCCCCGCCACTTGAAAACCTGCTGAGAAACAGCCGCAGGCATACAAGTGTTTGCCACTAAGCCAGCGGTGAGCGGCGCACACTGCCCACAACCACACGAAAACCTCCCTGCTGCCGCCACCCCGCCAAGAGATGATGACAGCGGCGCCCCCCGGCCCGAACCCGAATGGGTGGTGGCCGAAGATTACCGAAGCGAACGAGGCATGCAGGAACCTTCTAGACAAGGGAATACAACATTGTGCACCCAGCAAAAACACTAGTTGTTCACGTAGCTCGCCTTAGCACAAGTCACATTCAGGCATTCTAGTACACAGCGAGCGACAGTTCTCCTGAGGACTCTCAAAGAACTACCAGTCTTCTTCCAATTCTTCAGCTAACAACTCCTTCCCCACTGCAGCAGCTAAAGTTGTCTTCACCCCCCCCCCCCCGACACTTGTCGCCACAAGTCACCACATCCAACACATAAACACATACACTACACGTGGTGACTCGGGTCCTTAAAAACTACAAGCCACAATTAGAGTTCAGTTGTTTTCACAGCTCCTTAATTGTCAGCTCTTATCTACTCTTCAAGACAGGCTCCTCATGCAGACAGGGCCTTTCACCTGTCGCGCTTGTACGAAGTCCGTTGAAAACCTAGTGTGTGTAATGGTAGGAGGTACTACAGATCATAGTGTTCTTATTCTCACGGGAACATAACACGTTGTCTAGCTAACATCTGTCTTTCCTTGCACTTTAGTAAACTTATGCCTTTTCCCCAGCCTGGTAAGCGTCACCCTCAAAGGCAGCGGCAGGGGACTGCAAATTGGAACTTTATCCAACATAGAGTAGAACTGCAGGCAGCCCATAAGCAGGGCTGCACTTACATCACACACAGAACAAGTATTTCGACGGCCACCCATACTGTGGACCCAGAATGTAAACACACCTGGTGCCCAAGTACAGTAGTGCCCCAAACACTAGAAAGACACAAGACTAAGCATTTGGACCAAAGAAGTCAGCTAACACATTCCCTCCAGAGTATATAAACTCGCCAGAGGAGGTGCCAGGTCTGATGAGCTTGACCCAGGTACTTCTGGAGTACACTTTAGCTAGGGATTTGTTGCCTGCGGCACTATACAGAATGAACAGTAATACCTTTCCTGTGCATTACATTCGCTCACCGATGAGGGAACAGGTGAAATGCCCGCAGGACAGCTGTCATACTTTCATCTCGCTACCCGGCTCGAAGTCACCCCCCGCATCATCACTCACTTTGTGGTGCATAGGAGGGGAACTTCTTGGAGTCCGGGGATACCAGTGACCACTGGACACTCACCTCACCAATATTGGAAGGCCACCCGTTCCTTACACCAGGTGGGAGGAACGGTAGAGCCACAACACTAGGTACGCTCCCGGTGGGATCGGCTTGCTGGCTAGAGAGCTCAACTCTTACCGCTCAGTGGTATTGCAGAGAGGGTTGGGCTCTTGTGCAGGGAAACCAACCCCAGTGGAACGACACTGTGCGGGTCCAACAACAAATGCTTTGCAGCTCGAACCTTCTCCATCCCCATGGAGGAATCAAGAGTAAGGCGATGTTGACGACGGTAATTGGAACCCACACTTGGACATGCACACATCAACTGTCTACCTCCTGCAACCCCGACTTTTGCGCTTAAAGCCTTACACACGTACGGGTGGAGTTGAGAGACGGGCCAAGAAGGTGAGGGCTATCTCAAAGAATCCACAGGGGCTATATATCCTTCCTAGCAGGTTCGGACTGCTGAATCAACGTGGACAGGCTGCACTGCTGACACGACTTACCGTACCTTTACCGACCGTCACGCCAGTGGATTTGTTCGTGCCACCTACCAAAGTTGCGGAAGGGTATCACCCCATAGTGCAGGTGGCACTGTTTGGAGAGAGGTCCACCAATATACCAGAACTATAACCTGGCACCTCACATGCACACACCACCCCTCAGTCGAGTGCCACCCAGATAGTGAAAACAAGGCAGTACAGTCATCCACAGAACAGTCACGCCACCCCACTGCACCACCACCTAAACCCGCTCCTGTACCAGACTTTGTACCAAGTTGATGGCCAATCAGACCAGTGCTGTACTCCAGGCAGGCCCCAGTGCCCCGAGATGAACAGCTACTCTGAGATGCGACTCGCCTAGCGTTGAGTAAGTCACCCGAGACGGGGACTGTCGTCATGCATCAACCTTTATTATTCTATGAGCACTGATAGACGATAAGAAATAAGATAATCTTTCTTATCTTCCATGAGTGCTCTGATGGTAGTAATGGTAGTGAATATCTATCAATGTAAGAAGGTTTTCGAAATTACTCTTTATGCTGTGTTGTACCAAAATTTTTAAAAATTCTCTGAAAAAAACTTTTGACCAAAATGAAGGTAAATACACTGCTTTCGTGCACCATTCCCCTTAAGGTTCGCAGGCTATTCAGTGTCTGAACGAGTGCTGGAAAGATGAAGACTGGTCTCGAGATGCGGGCCGTTTCTGTTTTTATACTAATCTTGGGTCACTGCCCGCTAATGATTGGCTTGTACCGCTAGGGCGAGGGGTAGTCGCAGAGCAGGGGATGTGAATGCATGACTTGCCTCTGACACATCACCAACCGGCTGGAAAGGGATGTGAAACGAAAGTCCAGCAATAATTACTACTAGAGCTATCTAGCGGGGAGTAAAAGAACTCTGTATTTAAGCATTTTTACGGTGGGCCGGTGAATATAACAATCTGCAAGGCATACAGTACAATCTCTAATATTAACGGGATAAAGTTACCTTCCAACTCCATGACAAATGACCTAGGGATGGAGCGGAAATCGTTAATAAACACCATTGTTAAAAAGACATCATTAGGCAATGTCTTGTTGTTTCATGTTCCTTTTGTTTTAAATTGCAAGGGTTGTTATTACTAGTTTTAAATGTTGACATGTTCGTTACAGGTCACGTGTTATTTGCCAAGGGACATTTTTAGTGTTAATGTGAATCACTGTTAAAATATTGTAAATTATATTTTTGCAATCTTGACGTGCCTCTTTAAAGTCATGTAAAATGTAGTAACGCATGTCGCTCTAGACTTAACGACACTCGGTCAATGTGGATTTGGTGTGTGATATGTGGAGTAGGTTAAGTTGGCATCCAACTTGCCACGAAGTCTGGGACTGGGAGCACACCTTACTTACTCGATCAGGCTTCCTTACCTTGCCCACCTGACTTGTAACCTGTTTCTCCAACTGCAGGGGTTGTTGGGTACCACTGGCACTGGCCCCAAGCCCTGGTGTCTTACTGCTGGTGTCGACTGCTCGTCGACATTTGGTGCGAGTACGAAATATACCTCTTGAATAAAAACACATGGGTAGGAACAAAACGTATATTACTACGTAATAAACAAGGTAGCGTGTACTATCTCCTACCAAGCAAAACATGGTCGGAAGTAACCTACGGTAAAACCAATGGAGGAGAGTTGTTCATAATCTAACTTGTTATAGAATGACTTCAATGGCTATAAAAACTACTTTAAAAAAAAGCTGCCACTACTTTTAATAGCCATGGGTGTAGTTCCTACCACCAGAAAGTAGTGGCGGTTGTCGAACCAGGAGGAACGATAACTGAGAGTGTAGTAGTGGTGTCTGCAGGCTTCCTGTTGAAGAGCTGGTGGTAGACGCTGAAGAACCTTTGGAGCTAGTGGTAGCAGTTGACGGCAGCCTCTGGTTGCTGCTGTCTGGTGGTAGGAGCCACCGGAACTCCTAGTGGCTGTTGAGAGAAGCCTCTGGAGCTTCTGGTTGTTGGTGGTGGCAGCCTCTGGAGCTGCTAGTAGGCTTGGCTGAAGCCTCTTGAGTTCTTGGAGAGGGCCGTGAGGGCCTAATGTTCTAGAGAGCCCCAGCACACAAAATGTTGATGCGAGCTACTGGATAAGATAACTTGCATCATTGGCCATGCACTGACTTTTATAGTGCACTCAACCTACCCATGCCTGGGCTGAAGTGGGGGCTGTGACATCTGTCCGGAGCGAGCGATGTGAGAGAATCTACCCTCTGCACTCGGCTATATGGTCTCGGGTGCTCGGCAGCGCTCGGCTATCTTTCGACAGTTTCGCTGGAGTGGCGAGACACTGTCTACCCCATGCGTTGGGGAGGCTGACGTGTTACTGCAGCCAGTTAAAAACATTGTTTATTTCACTTTCTGGAGCCGCCCACTGTACGCACTAATGAATAACGTATTGGGTTTGACCCTTCTGGAACCTTGAGAAAATACCACATAGTCTGTAACTGTTCCTCAATGGGAAACAATCCTGTAGTCATCGATGGTTCCTTCTTGGTTTGGTAATAAACAGGTTAGGATGAGTCTTAGTCGTTTGGTATAACTCAATAAGCTGCATGTGTCAGTAATTTAAAATCTTTAGTACCAGTTGTAAATAACTTTCATTTCATGTGTTGTACATAGCTTTAAATTTTCCAAATATGTAATTGTTCTCAAGGGTTATTAGTATATACTAGTATTAAGCATTTGAGGGGAACATGTCTTTTTCATTATTAAATAGGTAGCCTTTGTATGCCATTTTTTAGCTTAGTTAATGATTTTTTACAGTCTACTCAAATTGCTTAGGTTGTTAGGAAATTTAGCTAAGGCCACCATAAGTACACGGAAGGCTCATGGTCGGCCACCATCCCAATAACAAATGTCACACGTAATTTTTATTTGCAGTGTGACATGTAGCAGGCTCCAAGCAAAGCCACCTTTTTATTCTCCCTCAGAACCACAACAAATATAAATTATCTAGCAAACCACACATCCCTGATGAGAGGGATCTTTTCTTACACTTCAGTGTCACACACTTTTTGTGTCTGCCTGTAATTTGCTCTTTACAGGAAATAAACTTTTAAATATGATGTATTTAACATAACCAAACCCTCAGCTGACTGAGCGAGCACAGTAAAAAGAAGACCCCACACCATAACAACAGCAGTAACACACATAACTTCTCTGTAGTGACCCTGTCCCTACCACGCCTTTCCCTTTCCTTCGCAAGGGGGCAAAGAACTCTGCAAGAAACCAGCTGTTCATCCCCTGCCACAAGACAGCTGAGACAGACACCTGAGAACACAAGAGAGAGAGAGAGAGAGAGAAAACTACACACCGCTGATCTGCTTCCAGATGTCGGCCAGCTGCAGCATATAAGCACGACCCGCATCCTACAGACTGAGCGCACACAGAGGTGACGCACTATAAGCCAACCTCCGTTATATACCCAGCGTGACTGTCATAGAGCACCTGAGAAGTGAAAATTTTTTCCTTCATCCAGATGGTTCTATGTCAAAACAAAAATGAGAGGGAGGGGAGTGGAAATTGGCGCACGATGCTTTTACGCATCTTTGATGCACACTTGACTTCACCCCATTTTGGACACAATGTTCAACCCTTTGGGCATGCCATTACCCAACAGTACTGAAGAGGCTGAACACGTAGCTACACAGCATACGCCGGTGCAATGATGGAAGTTATTACCTACATGTCAGTCCAGTTTGTACTGTTCACCCAGATTCACCAAGAGACATCACATAAACACCCCCCGAAGTGAGATTGTACTGCTGGGCAGATACACCGCTCCCTCCAACCAAGGCCACTTAGTTCTACGGCGCACCAAGGGAGGGCAGCACATATTCTACTTCCACATGCACCACTCCCTCCAACCAAGGCCACTTAGTTCTACAGCGTGCCAAGGGAGGGCAGCACACATTCGACTTCCACCCTGCGGCCAAGATAAGGGTTAAAACCCGCCGCATCAGCAATAACGCTGCCCAGCAGACGACGCCAGCGGACAACAGAAACAGAGTGCAAGAGGAGGAGCTTATCTCCTTCCTCACACCTCACGCACACCAGTCCAGAGAAGAATTAGTATAAAAGAACTCGTGCGGCCAGCAAACGACATTCTCTGCTCCTCCATCACTCACTAATGGATAGGGAGGAAGCAACTGGCAGTTTGCGCTTAGCTGGTACCCCCGCAGGTTCCACCACTCTTCTTGGGTCGGCATCTGCTACCAGTTGAAGACAACCTCTCCAGAAGCCACTTCTGCAGAAGCCATAGACACATCTGCTTCTGTAAGACTCAACCTTCAACGGCTCCCGAAGACATCTGCTCCTTTCTTACCACCCTCTGGTATTGATGAACCCAGATGGTAGCAGCAATACTACACATCTGGTAGTCGCCACTCCTGTCCCTTTATGACACCAGGTGATAGTTATGGTTGAGTTGTTAATTACTTACCTAGCAGAGATTATCACCTTATTCCCATCAGTTAAAACCAGGTAGCCTTCACCTGGCATTTACATAGATCAGAACTTCCTTGTCAATTTGGATTAGTGTAAGAGATAGTACAGGGCCACCGGGTTATATAAAACAGGTGATTTCTAATTATTCTGAAGCCAGGAGACCATGTTCTTTTTAAAACCATAATTCCCACACATTAGATAGCCACCCGAGCTCTGCCGCTTAGTAGAATTTGGTAGAGCCTCTTTCACTAGAAAGTCCACAAACAGGTGAATCAAGCAATCAGGTTATTTCATACTCCACCACCGTTCATGGGGCCGGAAGGGAGCTGGAGCTAGCTTTGATTGATCGAACCCTGTGGATACCACACCTGAGTATCCTGTTGTGGAGCTTGAACCAACCTACCGCTCTCTATGGGGCAAAACGAATGGAGCACAAGGTTACCTCTTGTCTGCATGACTGTGTACTCAGAAGTACACGCTAGGGAAATGAGTCTCCGGATTGCCTTCTGCGAGGCTGTATTTTGTCCCTCCAACATTCATGCCGTACTCTCAGAAGGGAGGCGTGTAGATAAAGTTGAGAAAGGCAGCTTACCCCTCTGAAGGCAATCCTAATTGAAAGCCCATTCCATCTACTGCACTTAGCAGCAAGTTATCTGAGCGGGGCAGAGTTCATGCCTTGATGATATAGTTTTTAAAGTGTGTGCATTATACAGTTTTTAATATTTATACACAACATTCTTGTTTCGGTTGTAAAGCCTGTCTACAATCGGCCATACCTGTGGACATGGATGTGTCAGGATTTTGACATCAAGTGATGTCACATTCACAGTCCAGATATGGTCTACAAATGTGTTGTCCGAAAGTGAACTTTCAGAATATGACATTAGATCACAGTCAATTTGGCACATTATTTGTTGTTATATTATGATTTTTATATTGCTGAATTTTGATTGCATAATGTTTGCAAGATGTGTGATATGAGTATTTTTTTATCTTTGTGATATATGTCCTAAATATTTTATTTTTAATAAATTCAGCAACTGACATCCAAAAATTTTTTTTAACTTTACATTTTTAAAATGTTATTCCTTCATATCAAATAGTTCAGACCAAACACGGACTGCACTAATTAGCATTTCATTATGTTCGTCTCGAGAAAATCCACCTTTCACGTCCATTGTTTACATTTACAATAAGAAAATTCCCCATATGTGCCCAAAAGTATCTATAGTCTTATTTTATATCATCTTAGGACACAACTTGGGACATAAGATCAGTTTTCTGAAAGGTTTGACTTGGGACACAGGAGGTTAGGACAGCACCATGACATCAAAGGATCACATGCACCAATCAGTGGTCCTTGTCCTAAGACACAGGTTGCGATAGAGGAATTGTAGACAGGTCTTTACTGAACGTAATGGAATGTGCCGTATTCATTAAAAAAAAATACAGTAAACAGAATTAAATATGTATCAAGACAGAAATTAAATTTAAAATCTTAGCCCTCCGTTACCGCAACATATTCGAACGCGAAACTACCCCACCCTAAAGAGAAATTATGCATGTAATTTGAGTAAAAAATCCATAAACCCATTTGGTTAGCAGTACACAGTGATAAAACCATGTTTAATTGTCTATGTCATATTCCTTTTGATTCTGACGCTACGTGAGCGACTACAGGTGGTGTTAACTTAAAGAATTTGAATAACAAGATAGGAAAATCATTTAGGGAACAAACTGCATTTGTGAAATGAAATAATAATGGTAATGCTGGACCAGGTAGATAAATGAAATCAGTTGGATGAAGTATACAGAAAGTCAGTTGAAAACAATGAACTAGTAGAAATAATAGATACCAACATAATTTCTACAATAAAAGAATGAAATACATTTTCTGGATTTTTTTTGGTATAGAGTCTGGAGATCATGATGAAACTACTAAAAGTGAAAACCCGGTGTGCTTAGAGGTGTGTTATTTCGTTGCATCTTTAACAAAGTATTATATTAATTTTTAATTTTGTGCCCTCCTTCGAAATTATTCCTGGAGCTTACTTCAGATACGTCAGATGCTATTTCTTGTGTAGTTTTTACAACTAGATTTTGAAATAAGCTTTTTAAATGATCCAAGTACATATATCAGAGAAAACTTTAGTGGATAGCTTTTTTAAGTATTTTTATGACTGAGCATGGCTCAACCAATCAAAGTGAGTGAGAACACTTGACAACTGATTGAAAATTCTAAGGCTGTCTGAAGGAAAACTATCCCCAGTACAAGTTAAAAGTGTCATTTTAATTACCTTGGAACAGGATAAATAGGCAACTAGGAAACCCTTTCTGTGTAATGTTATGAACAACAATGCTGATAAAAATGTGTCTGTATCAATTAAAAACAACTAACAACAAAACAAGTTCCACCAGATTGTGTTTTTCAGAACCAAATTGAACTTGTCCTGGCAGAAAATCTCCCCTCCTAGTAATCATTATAATTTTATGGGGACTACAATGACAAATATACACATTGTGCTGTTTTCTGTGCTTTGCGATACTGTGTATAATGTGGATAAGAAGAAAGCATTTACTTCACATACAGTTTACACATTCTTACCATAATGTAACCAAAAAATTAGTATAAGTTGTTTCTGAAAAACCTATAATCGTAGCCTGTTTCCTAACTTTAAACTTCCTTCAGTAACATATACAGTTTTCAATATATTTCTGTAAAAAAGGAAACTTATTCTGTTATTTTTACATTGACTTTAAACATTGACTGTTAAATTTTTTTTGTATTTTTTTTTTTTTAACTACTGTAAGTACTTTTTTTCAGATTTTAACAAAAATATATCCAAATTATCTTTAACCATTTTTAGGTGGCTTTATTTGTTACTGGGGGGGGGGGGGGGGGGGACAAACTGCCAACAGACAGCACAAAGTTGGGACATTAACAAATGTGAACCTGTGAAGCAATTCCTCTTCTTGGTGTCAACGATGGCATCCAGCACATTGCTGATGTTGCCTATGCTACAGCTAGAGAACTTGCTGTTGTTGGGGCGGTCCCCACTCGTTGCAGACGCAAACATGATGAAGTTACCATTGGGGCCGCCAGGCCGGCACTCTGGTGGATAGTCGTGCTGTCAACACACACCCACACAACACTCAACACACTTCAATGGGATTTCTATTTTGGGATATTTAAAAAATTAGATTTCATTATCTTTTAATTACATTTTCACACATACTTGGCTAGGCACTACCTGTACAGTACTTGTATTTCTGAAGTAAAAAAAAACAATCTTCAGTTACTTAGCATTATAATTAATGATAAACATTCAAAACTTGGAAAAGAAATTATGATAGGAAAATATAGTATTGATTCAATAGTCCCACCATGACAAACCGGGTTAAATCCCTGACCGAATCACCGGATTTTCGCAAGTGGGAATAGTGCCGGACAATGTCGTTCGTTGGCTGGTTTTCTCTGGGATCTCTCATTTCTCTCGCCCCTTCATTGCGGCGCCGCTCCATATTCATTTCAATCACCCTCATCGACTCTCAATACCTCGCTGATAAGAGTCACCCAAATCTCTTCACTCACTCACTAACTACAGCCAAATACCTACGGCGGTGAGGGGTATGCTTGTATGAGTAAGGAAAAATTTAGCTTTATAATTAATAACACAAACAATTAAAACTTGGAAAACAAATTATGATAGTAAAATATAGTATTGATTCACCACAGTCACAGACTTAAGGGTGTGAAGGGTACATTTGTATGAGTGAGAAAAAAAATCTATGTAGTACTATGGGTGACACTGAATGGTGTATGTAAAGTATCGCCTAAACACGAAAGGTCCTCAACTGGTGCGCATTCTTGCTATTGGCGACTCGCCTGAACATGACTTTAAGCAGTGACCCCATAATTTTATTGGAGGTAGGTAGGTAGTTGGGCTTAACATCTCATCAACAGCGGGGTCATTAGAAATGGAGCAAATTAATCAGGGGAGATGAATTGGGGAAGGAATGGAAGGGAATCGGGCCATGGCCTTGATGCACGCCACATAGCACCGCAGCACGCCTGCGCACCCTATGGGCGACTTCGCCCCATAAACTATCAAGGAAGAGCTCGGGGCAAATCATAACACTGGCAGACTACCATTCACGTGTGGAAAGAGTTGACATCACACGTTTGATTATAAAATTGTACTGCCAGCCCAGATTCCAACATGCGGTCGCCACCCCTTTGAACCAAGATTGTTTTACCCGATGAGCCAACCCCCACAGATAACGGAGAAGGAAGTTACAAGAGACACCACAGGATCACAGTACCCTTGCTGCTCCGTGACGTCACACCCGTAAACTTGTCACCAGTCTCAATTCAGGATGATAAGGAATGCGCGGCAGTGCTGCAACCCTAAGATAACCAACCACTGCGGAGAAAGGCTATCCCCCCGCACCCCCGGAAGAGCCCTGAAACACTGATCCTTAACTATATAAGGAGGCACAGGAACGCCTCTAGCGAGAGATTGCCGGCTCGCCGGCCGCATAGGTCAGCAAGCTCTCCTGGTCTGACTAAGACCTCCTCCTCTCCTGCAGCTTGCAAAGGCTCTACTTCACCTGCAGCTTGAGAATACTTCTGCACCAGCCCGACCGCAAGCTCCTGCAAGACGCTCCAGAGGTAACCTCGAGCTTGCACCCCTTTACCCCAGTCACTCCTTTGACTTTGCGGTAGCAGGTCGTAGCGACGTTCCCTTCTGGACAACCACCCCCTCGGAAGGCAAACGCTGTTAATTGCGTAAATCGTAAATAATTCTCAGACTAGAGTGTTATAACGAGTTCTTATCCAGGCTCACGTTCGCCTGCATAAAGTAATCATGTAATTATTATTAGATTTAATTAGTGTGTACAATTAACCGGGATTCCCCATTGTTTTCAGAGACGTGACCATAAACCTTACATAAAATCTAATATTCGTTGACTTCATTATTTTTGTTATTGTTCCCCTCATTTTTTGTAATTGTAGTGTTGTTGTGTGTTATCTAAAATAAAAACCCCACTACGGATTAGGTGTGAGCGTGCCGAACTCTACAGGAGAGGGGCCTGAAGAAGGCGTTTAGTCCGAAACTGACATACTGAAGCTCCTGGGTGTCTGGTGCTCCCTCGCATACCCCTGACAATACCCAAATTCTCTTCTGCACATCCCGCCATCAGTACCTCGGGCGTGTCTGAAGAAGATATACCCCTCCAGGGCTACACATCAGCAGGAAGGGAAGAGGATTGGTCCAAATGAATAGTAAGAGAGGTGGAATTCCTAGCCAGAATAGGCGTAAAGAGCAGCGGGCTCTACAAAGACAACTTACCATACAGATTGAGGTAGAGACTACTTGCGAGGACACAACCTCCCCTCCCCCACCAGCAAATCCGGAGATCGCCACGCGTCCAGTCTCACCTATCATCCCGCTCTACCAAACATCTGCGCTCTACCAAACATCTGAATTAGATGCTTATCTGGGAATCTGCTGGCCATGGCAGGACTTAGACCATGTGAGCTACCTTCAGCCGGAAACTCCCTCGCCTTCCGCAACCGTATCACCCCCTAGGAAAGACAAGAGTATGAGTCCACACAACACGTGTACAATCCGTACCGCATCAGAGAAGGTGATCCGGATCAAATTACCCCCTAAAACCACTTCTAAACATTGTGTAGTTTCCGCCCCATTAAATGTCATTCCTGGTCATACACAGACGAGACCGAACAAGCACCTCCGACAATCTCGAACCCCCATTATTGTTGAAATCTAGATAGCGTCTGTGGTCCCTACCATGGTAAGTAACCCGAAGCAGCTGGCGTCCTGCTTATTGGCAACCCTATCGGTGAGTAAGATTGCACTCCCTGCACGGGAGTCAATTACAGTTCGAATCACCCTGGGGTTTGATTCCCCTCCACTCAGAAGTAATCTCTCCACTAGGTGGCACCCCTGTAAACCAACCATGACCCACCAGGCCAAAACAAGTATAACGAATAGAGAACACGCCGCGGAAGGATTATAGACTGAATTCAGGAGGGCAATCAGTGTTATAACCACAATAGCCAGAGCAAAATCGTGCATCAGCCTTTGTTATGGACCTATTCCAGCATTCGCCTGGAGTGATTTCGGGAACCATGGTAAACCGAAATCAGAATGGCCGGACCGGGAATCACACCTGGGTCCTACTAAATGTGAGTTCAGTGAGTTACCGCTGCACTACCCCTATCGGTTATATTTTTTTTCATTGGACACCAAGACTGTAGAAAAGTCCAATGCATTCCTCTATCGTAGTTTCACATGTTATCTGGTTAATCTAAATTGACTTACTTAACAGACCCATTTTTTTTTTTTTAGGTATTTTAGAGTGCATGAAAACAATGTTTTCAATGTGCATAATGTCTTGAAAGCATCATTCTGTCATTGTTTGGAATGTGCTTTCTTTTAATAGCTAAACCTATTGGAGACATTTAATAGTTTCATCAAAAAACACATTTCAAGCAATAAATAAGTGACCACCTAAAACAAGTTCATGCATTCCCCGAACTTGCAACCCATGAAATTTGCTTTAACTTCATTGTTGAGGTTCACATAAAATTATTCATACTATCTCTTCGTGGTTAGTAACATTACTAGTGCTGCTACAAAACCACATGAAAGAGCCCAAAAGCTAATGTATCAGCCAAGTTATTAATTGGTCTGCAGTGTTAAGTACACAGAGTCAACTCTCGATTTTAAAACCCCTGGAATAGTGACCTTCTCAAAATAATAACCTTTTTTCTGGAGAACCGTGAAGTGTCATAGAAACGAAAGTTGACTGTACTTGGAATTCCATGATGTGTTTAGACAGGTAAGAATTAAAAAAGTATATACAATAAAACTTGCAAACTAAAGAACATATTAAGTACATGAACAAGTTGATATTTAAATTACACAATAAGCTACCATAGGACCATATTAAAAAATCCGGACCTCCATGTAAGCTTTCGCTGCTAGGAAAAAGTTCAAACTCACTGGAGAGCCAAAATTGTGGCCAATTTCGTGCGCCAGGGTAAGCTGCGAAACTTTGGGTGGGACACGGCTGTTGTAGTTTACAAAGGTGATGATACCAGTATTCAGGCTGCGCTTTGTTGACTGGTACATACCACTGACAGTTTCCGTGTACGTTTTGTACTTCTCGCAGATGCCTCCAGATGCTCCTGTAACATTAGCATACCAACTATACACAAACTCAAGCACAATGGTATCCATAAGCATACACAGATTAATTTCTATACATATACTAACTGTTACCTGTGGCTTCAACCACGTGTAAAAATTAAACCTTACTTATAATGACCAAGTGCTCTATTTTAATAGTTCTTTATTACTCTAATACAGCTCTATACACTATATTGTATGATTTGTTATTCTCAGCAAAAATTTGTAAATTTTGGACACTTGATACCCAAGAGCAAGTAACATATAGTTGGCCATGGGAAAAGCATGGAGTGTCCAAATGTATCCCCGCCACTTTCAATGTTTGGCACTATGACTTATCAATTGTCATTGAAAAGGTGGCCTTTAATGGGAACCGCAGTCTTTTAAATTGAAAGGGCAAATTGTTTGGTAAAATTGGGACACGAGGAATTAGTACGCCTTGTCCTTCGGATGCACCGGTAAGAATTGTTGCCTTAACAATATTTCTTCCCAGTTCTGTGATGCATAATATGGTACCACTGCACAATCTTAGGGCATCAAGGTTATGCATCAGAAGAACTGGAACATCAACCTTTAGCTCGAGTTTGTAGGACGGAACCCCGGATAACTCTAAGGAGTTCAAAAACTCCACGGGATAGGTAGTACAGTCGTCAGTTGACATGACTGTATCAATGGAGCAGTAAGTCATTGCATCACCAGCTATCGTCTATTAAAATTTTTTTATTAATTTTAGTGATGGAATCATTCTTTGGCCTCAGTATAGTCTTCTCACACAACCAGCTTTCATCATTAATATTTAGTTGTAGGAAAAGCATTAGCAATGAGCTTATCTTCTCAGCTTACAACATTGCAAAAATTATTCGTGAACTCTAACATCCCTCGCACATCTAATTCCAGGTGATCCTCTCAAATTTCCAGCAGTTGACTGGCATAGGCACCTTATTCCAGATCGTTATAAAGGTGGACTCGCATGTTGGTGATGAGGTGTAGCGTCTCTACAATGTCGGACAGGATGGGTGCGTTCTGCTGCTAGTGATGTGACTTTGACTGTTTAGTTTCAATCAGTTCCTGAGAAAGTCGTTTGCTACTATGTTGTACTCGCCAAGGCAATCTGTAAAAAGATATTAGTTGATTGTGCAATGTTGGACAGGACGGACAGTATTGTGCGTGTTGACTTTGAGAGTTTCATTTCCATCGGTTCGTAAGGAAGTAGTTTGCTATTCTCTTGCTGACCAGAATTGCCTTGTCTTGTCTAGTATCGTTTTAACATGCAGCATACAGCATCTGAAGCTTGTGTAAAATGGGATTGCACTGGTAGGTAAATGCTTATAACTATTTTCTCTCATATTTTAATTTTATATGTGTTGCATCAGTGTGTAGCAGTGCTGTCCTTTATCGCTCCTGAAATTCACAATGGAAGTTTATTCTACCCAACATAACGTACAGCACTCAATGCTCGTGCAATATACCCTGGTTGTTGTTAATTGTTTATAACTATTTGCATCTGTTTGTATCAAGGCAAGGCAGTGAGGTGTCTCTCTACCATGACTAATTGTTTATCTGTCCTTTTTTGTTGTCAAGGGTGATGCCTATATTATGAATTTGGCAACTATATCTTAAACTGTTCGGAAATTACAGCCAACTACGTTTATAAGAAGTAGACCATAGGGGTGTGCAGGAGGATGTAAGGGGTGCAGTTGCACCCCCATTGCATTATGTCATTAGGAAATTAAAATAGTATCTTACCAATAGCATACACTATAAATAATGTATAAAAGGACAAAAGCACAAGTACTCACAGTATAGTACTTGTCAACAGGCGCACACAAAGGATGAAACATATTTGACGCGGTTATGCAGTCATGATGTTTTGCTGGCTATGCCAGCTTTGTCAGGTGGTAAGTTGTAGGGTAGTTCCATGCAACTGCATGAAAAATGTGTCATCCTTCTTTGCTTTGTGTGCATGTTGACAAGTACTAGAATGTGGGTACTTGTGCTTCTGTCGTTTTATATACCTGGTTAATCACCTCAAATTTGCACCACAATTATTTTGAAATGAAAGGTGTTATTAATCAGCAGGTTCCACAGCAGCATCACTTAGACAAGGGCTCATAATTGCAGCGCAGACACAGATATTAATATTTATTATAAAGTGAATTTCTTGAACTAAGTTATATTTTTTAAAATGGAAAAATCCCTACTATCATCAAGAAAATAAAACTAGAGGAAATTAGATTGTCAATGGTGTGCTTTGCAGGATTCTAATGCAAGTAGTTTATGTGCTATCATAACATGACAATTTTAAATACCTACAGTTTTCTGCTCCGTTATATTGTACCATGTACCAGCACTCTCTTAACATTGGGATTGATCCCCGCATTTTTTGTGAAATAGTTGTTTGCGTGAATACATGTATCTCGGTACATAAATGTTCTGCAAATACGACTTTTTGTCAGAAAAGATTTAAAAAATTATATTTGCCTTTTTTTTTTTTTTTTTTTTGCCATATTATGTGTATTCTTGAAAAAAAAAAAAAAAGTGAAAATTACCAAAATATCACATTTTTAAAGCTTGCCTATGCAGTTTCCTTAAGCAGCAAGAGAAAAGTACAAAGATACAGGTGTAGTTTAATCTGTGGTCTTTCATAGCGTGTAATAAAATCCCTACACTACAGATCTAATTTGTATAGTACAGCGTTAGGCTGGAAACACTGCACTCCTTGCACGTAGGAGTGATGAGGCACTAGGTGTGCTTGTTAAGTGTCGCCCGTATCACTCCCTCACTTCTTGATCTTGAACAAGGGATTCCCACGAGGGTCTAACCCACTCTTAAGAAATGCAAAACTGAACAAACAAATAATGTAAATTCTGAATAAGAAATAGAAAACCATCCTTCACAGATTATGTTCAAAATGAAGACCACCAGCTACATTACAAGCATCCAGTCTGTTTATGTAAAGGTTGATGCACATGTAGCATTCAAGGAGAAATTTCAGTATATGCCGCTATCTTCTGGTTTAGTTGTTATGTCCATATAGACAGTGTCTTTTAGCATTCCTCAAAGACAAAAATCTAAAGGGGTCAGGTCTGATGAACCGGCAGGCCAATGTACATGTCACCTTAGTCTAATCCAACAATTTTAAAAGAATTTAAGACAACCTGTAGTACATCTTGTATACATCTTCCACTATGCGCTGGGCAACCATCATAATGAAACAGGAGCCTCCTAGTCTGCAGTGGAAGGTCTTCTAACATCTGTGAAAGTTCGTCTGTTAGAAGGTGGAAATACTTTTGGAAATCCACTGTTCCTTCTATGAAAATAGGGCCTATAAGATAATGGTTCACACATTTACACTCCATGGACGCTGATGTTCCACTTGACAAAGCCAATAGGAATTGTTACTTGATCAACAGTGCATGTTTCTGAGGTTGACATGGCTATGATGTGTAAATATTGCTTCATCAGAAAACAAGATACATAAAAAATCTGGTGTATTATGTCTTGACGTGTGCCAAACTTCTCAGTTCTTACAAATTAAGGGGTGACTACGCTGATGGCCCTCTTTGTCCCGGCGTAGGAGAGGGGAATCAAACCCCAGGGTTTGACTCCCGTCCGGGGAGTTTTACTACACTCACAACCAGCGCTGTCAATAGGCGGGATATCAGCGATCCCAAAGGGGAGAATGAATTAGCTAGTGATTAATCACAGGTGATTGTGGTGATGATTGATCTGGCTGGGGTGACTGGATTTATCCGCAGGACCTCGTCAGCCGGCATGCGGAGACAAAATCAGCTGGGTTTTTCCGCGTGGTTTAGGGGTGACCTTTGTAGGGAGTCAAGCCCTAATAAATTTCCCCGAGGCTAATATTATAACACATTCATTACGCATAGCTTCCACTGTCGAGTGTCAAACCCAAATCCATCTGCTTGAGGCTAATCGCACAACACTCGAAGGGGCTGGGGTGACTTGAACAGGAGCTGCCGGGGGTTCCGTTACATCAACGGGTACTACGGTGGGTTATGGAGCTATGTCTTCCTGCTCGATGTCTTCAGGCGGGCACTAGCCTAACAAAAGCTTAAGGGGACCTCGAGTCGCAGGTATTACTGTATCATAACAGACAGGTAATTCTACTGGCTCTACAGGTAACAATTCGATAGGATTTGAATTGGAGTGTGGTCTATTTAGGGTGCGCCATTCAATTCGCCTCTGGCAGCTCCCAAATCCACCATGGTTGTTAGGCATTGAAAACAATAAATGACAAGGAAAGCTAGTCTACAATTACAGTAAGCAACACACAAGGAGTTACGTAAGATTTATTACATTAAACAAAAGCAATAATAGTGAGGACGTCACCCGATTAAATTAATATACACAAAAAAATTAATACTAAACCCAATAATAAATCTTGACAGGCGAAGGCAAGCCTGGAATAAAAAGGAATAGCAAAATGCAAAATAATCTAGGCACTTAATTCAGCGTATAACATAGTTAAGGGGAAGTCTCCAGGGGGACGTTAATTGCGTACCGACCTGATACTGCGGGAGTCAAAGGAGGATGACTTAAGGTGAGGGTAGTAGGTACAGGTGGTACGATTTTACTGTCTAGTGAGTAGTGACCGGATTGGTCACTGGCATGGACGAGCCTTACCCAAGCTGCAGGAGCTAGAGTGCTGGCCGCCTACCCAAGCTGCAGGAGCTGGAGTGCTGGCGGCCTACCCAAGCTGCCAGCTGGAATGAGTGCTGCCTTCCCAAGCAGCTGGGATGGAGTTCGAGCCTTGGCGCAGGCTCTGGAGAGAATGGATCGTCTTCTCAGACTGGGTTGGGCTCGCGATCCTGGGTTGGGCCGGCAAGCCCGGCGTCTCTCGCTGGACTATGGAGCTGGACATCTATTAATACTTAATTTCTGCCGATCAGCAGTTCTCTGGGATAAGGGGGATAACATAGTCTTCCAACTCAGGGGTTGGTTTATCATCACGCTGGAGCATCGAACATTTCTTATCTCCCTGCTTAGAGGCGATGACGAATAAAAACACCTCATCCTGAAGCCACGGGGTGCTGCCATCTCGGGGGTTGATTGGAACTTCTTCCGCGCTAACATGAAGGGTTGTGGATATTTAAAATTAAATATTCTTTTCTTCGGTGTGGCGCTTGCATGTAGAGAACTGGGCAGTGTTTACTGTAATTACTTGACTTCATTACAATTACGTATTCGGCTGTCCAGGTTAGTGTAATCTTCATGCTCGATACATTTGTCTCATTCGCCACTGTTATGACTTGTCCCGAGTGAAGAGTCATTCTTAGATGGGACGAAGTCGCCCGTAAAGAGCGCAGCTACGCTGCGCAGCATGCTGGCATGCGTCAGTCTTAATGCCCTTGTACAAAAGTTAACACAATTTTCAATGTTGTTTCAATGTAGCTCTTGATGGAGAGAAACATGATATGGATGGAACTTATGACAGTGTAGAATGCATAGTACACTTGCCTGACTCGTGCCACTCCCTCTTGTTGCGATTGCACAGGAGCTTTGTGGATTTATAAAAGCAGCAGCTAGAGCATTAATTTCACTCTCTTCTCTGGTCACTTGTTTGTTTCTGTTATGTTTGAGGCATTATACTTCCAGTTTCTCGTAATTGGTTAAAGAGGTTCACAAATAATTGTCGAGATGGTTGACATCTATTGCTATATTGTCAAATGTAACCAACACATTACAAAGACGAACAGTAAGTATTCTTCCTACATTTGCCATACACCATGCGCATGTTGGGTTCTTCATCATCAGTAAATAACATTTTCCACCACATCCTACGTCTAGGTGGTATGAGCTATCACAAGGTACTGACATCGCTGTCCCAATGAAATCAATGTAAAGGAAACAGCATCTAAACACACATATGAATGTCGTAGCCTAGTAACTAAGCAGGTAAATGGAGCAGGCAACAGTCGGTATTTAAAATTGTCATATTACGATAGCGCGTAAACTTATTGCACTAGGATAGTGCAAAAACACCTTTGGCATTCTAATTTCCTCTAGTTTTATTTTCTTGATGTGAATAGACATTGTACCATTAGAAACATGTAACTTTGTTCATAAAATACACATACTAACAAGTATTAAAACCTGCACTAGGATAGTGCAAAAACACCTTTGGCATTCTAATTTCCTCTAGTTTTATTTTCTTGATGTGAATAGACATTGTACCATTAGAAACATGTAACTTTGTTCATAAAATACACATACTAACAAGTATTAAAACCTGTGGCTGGGCTGCAATTATGACACCTTGCCTAAACTTCAATTCTGTGAATCCAACACATCAATACCACCTTTCATTTCCAAAATAATTGTGATGCAACATTAGGTAATCCATCATGTATCTTTGGTATCGGTGATTCACGGTAAAGTGAGCACTTTTGAGGACCTAGTTACTTTTTCCTTTAAGCCATGTTTTATCCTTTAATCACCTCTTAAAATAAATATTGCCATGTAAGAAATAAACACAGTGAGTATATTCCACTGTACTCTGAAGTTAAGTCTCAGGCTAAAATAAACTATGTCTATACACTATTATTCGAAATGAGAAGGCTTTCAAAAGTGCTCACTTTAACGTGAATAGCCTATAGCCTACTTAGCATCTTAACTTAATAGCATAGACTATTCGTTGTACGTTTAAATATATTCTTATTTTCTATTTTTAATCACGGTAAATGTGGATCACCATTTTCTGGTTTGCACCCCCCCCCCCCAACGAACTCTGGGCATGCCTATGAAGTAGACCTAGGTATACTTAACCCTGCATCCCCTTTTCACTGTCATTGATGAAATCTATGTTACGAATTAAACAACTATATCTTAAATGGTTGGGAAATTACAGTCAACTATGCTTACAAGAAGAAATCAGGTATACTTGACCCTGCATCCCTTTTCTCTGTCAAGGGTGATAACCATGTTATGAATTTGGCAACTATATCTCAAATGGTTCGGAAATAACAACCAACTATGCTTATAAGTAGACGTAGGGTATACATGACCCTACAAACCTTCTTGTCATCGTGGGTGATGCCTACATTATGGATTTGATAGTTGTATCTCAAATAGTTCGGAAATTACAGCCAAGTATGCTTATAGGTAAACATAGGGTATACTTGATCCTGCGCTACCCTGCTCATTGTGATGGGTGATGCCTATGTTATGAATTTGGTAATTTTATCTCAAACAGGAAATTATGGTCGACTATTGTTACAAGAGTGCTTATGACCTACTTAATTGACCTGAAGCTGGCTGGGAGCCACTAGGCACGGCACCCTGGTATCCCAGCTACAAGCCCCAGCCCCCTACATGTTGAAAGCTTGTGTGAGAAATGCACACTTTCAATAGGACAGAAAACAATAATGTCAGTTGGGAGCACCCGGAGAAAATCAACCGGAATGCACGAGCGAGATGTGCTGTCGGGTGACCCCACACACAAGGAGCCAATGGCATATTGATGGGTTATCCAGCAGGGTTATGCAAATTTCAGTTGATAGTGCAAGTAAGCACATTCGATGTGCAAAATTGTGGGGAAAAAAAAAAAAACAGGTTTCTTAAGCAAAAGTTTATCTGTTTTGAGGACATTTCCTGGCAGTTTTGGCTGTGTTGTGCGGAAAAAAAAAAACAGTGTTTTCTGTGTGGAATGAGGAGAACAAAGATAGCAGTCGAGGTGCTGCGACTCCGCAGCCCCAAGCCCCTGTGTCAGAATCAGCTATTTTATACTACTGTAAGTTGAGTTATGTGAGCCTGATACACTGTTTTAAATAACATGAATTATATTGAAATTGACATAAATGATGTTGCAAACAAATTATGTTTTGAATGTCAGTTTGTGTAGCTGTGCGTGTACCCACATGCACTTTTGCCTTTTAATGCAATGTGATAAAATGCATATTATTTTCAGCACGTGCTTTCTTTCTGGTCAATACATACACCTGACCGCAAAATGTTACCAGGTATTGGCTATTACTACTTGACAGAGTAATAGTGAATAAATTTCATAGCTAACTAGTTCCGATTCATTACAGATTTCATGTAAAACACTACATGCTTGTGTTATTCCTCCCACTCACCCCCATAACATGTCAGCTGGGAAAATCACATGTCCCTGGCACACATATTATATTACTCACTTTCTTTATAAACAAGATATAGGTATTCTGAAAATTTTCATTGTTAGTTTACATAATATTAATAATTTTAAAATAATTGAAATTATTTACAATTACCTGGTGATGCATGCAGAGTTTAGATAAATTGAGTTTTCCAAGATTATTGCACCAAATGTGAACTTTTATAATTACTTTAACTGTTTCCTCAGTTTCTTATTAATCCCCTTTATTATTCTTCCCATGCTTTATAAACTTAAAACGATGAAGAAACTTCCGTACTTTGATTGTGATGAAACTGAATTCAATAACCATCACGTTACTGCTCCACTGAAAGTGCAATTAAGAAATAAATTGTCATAACCAACACAATCTAAAGCTCAAGTTAAGAAAGAATTTGTATAGATAGTGGGTCAAAACCAGCTGTTGAGAACTGTGGTTTATGAATTTATGTCTCTCTCTCTCTCGTTCACCCAAGCAGTCCTTGTGTGCATTAAATATGCAAATTCGTAACTTCTTTGGTACATCTTGTTAAGAAATATGACATAAATTTTTAATTTAAGCCACATTTATTTGTAACTTTTGAACCAATTCCCATCAAATCTGCATGCAAACAAAACTGTGGAAGGCCACCTAACATTTTTGTAAATTAGTTACATATTTTCATAGCTGGTGTGTTATTCTTCTAGTGTTATACATAAACCACATCTCTGGCACAGTCAAAACAATATGTTGAAATACCCCTTTGTTTACTATATCTGACATTTAGGAAGGCACTTTCAGCAAAATTATTTTTTTATAGGTTCACATCATATCTCGGGAACTACCCAATTGTTCACTATCGTATCTTGAAGAAAATAAATATTTTAAGAGGAACTCGCTGCACCAGACTCCCCAGCAGCTTTTTATTTGAAGATTTTGCTTTGCCCGCTAAACTCGTCAAATTTTCATGCAAATGTACAGTTATCTCCAAAACCACTTACAGTATTGTTTTGCTTTGATAAAATTCAGAGAGATGAAGAAGGGCATAAATTCAATTTAGCTGCACCTACCTTAAAATTTATCACTTAATTATACAGAAAATAAATTATAGATACAAGTTTTTGCATTAGATTTTCATAGTCCATAAAGAATAACATTAGAACACAGGTGTTTTAGTGTTTCTGTACTAAAAACTTTCATACAAAACATACACGTGCAACAAAATTAATACAGTAAAGTAATACATTTATCTATGATACTCTGCTGTAAAATTGTTCACACATTTCTAGATTCTACACTGACGCGTGATGCTACCTGCGCTTTTATGTAGCGCACTCTACTTGCGACTGTGTCCCATTTTGGAATGCAACAATCCTTATGGGCCAGTCCAAAACCATTAAAGAAAAAAGAAATAGACAGGACACGTGTCTGCACGAGCACCTTAGGTACAGCCCCCATATTAAGTCTCGAACACATGCTCCTACAAACAAAGCTACACGTCACGTGCGCCATCAGCATCACCCCTCTGCTGCAGTTTGAATTGTCTGCTACTCCACGATGGCACTGGTATTTCACAATCCTGCTGCTGGAAAGTCAAGCGCCACCCGCTGGTGCATTCCTGCCTCCATGATGCGCAGGCTGGCCAGATCACATCATCACCTCGCAGCCTCACCGCGAGCACCACAGAGATAAGAATCCTGTCACCTATAGGTAAGATCACAAGACCAACCCCCAAGAGGGCGGAGCTTGCTTCCCCCTCGCCCTTCGGAGCACCTCAAAACTAACTGATTAGTATAAAAGAGGCAGCTGGATCTGGCCTCAGGGCAGTCTGCTGCACCTCCACTGCTGTAAAAGACCACTGGAAGGTGTCGGCCCACAAGGGTAAGCACTAGCCTCTGTCTCCCGCTGTAAGAGGTCACAAGGCATGTCGAACAGGGACAGATAGATGCTCAAACTCTTTGTGCTGTGTCAGTAGCCACAAGATTCCAGAGGGTCCTTGACTTAAACGTCCACTGACAGCTCCGGAGAACCCACCAGCAGTCCAGAGTGTCTTCCACCTCTTCGGGATCTTCAGCTCCAGAGGCCTTCCGGACGCCGACACCAACAGAGGGTCTGCCAACGCCGTCAACCCCTGTCCTTCCTTGGCAACCTTCCGTGGACTCCCTCCATTGATGACGTTCCTTCTGGTAACTCCCCAACTGCCAACACACTTCTTGATTGGGTTCCTTCAGAACACATCCAATTTAATACTAATTTAAATTAAGTTTTAATTTAATATTTAGCGTGGTGATTATCCATCACATAATATTCATACATGCAATTTATCAATAACTTTTTTCAGAATGCTTTCTCCTGAGTTCACTTCACCCTTTGCTTTTTCGGTGTATTTTAATAATATTAGTAGGAGAGTGTGGCCCCATTGTTCAAGTAACTTTTTAATAAAAGATAAACCATTGACCAAATTTTTTTATTTCTGGTGAATTAGTGTTACCTATTTCATTAAGCCCATACGGCATTATGTTCTATAATATTTATCTTTATTCTATTTTAGTCTATCTGGCAAGTATTAAATCTTGCTTGGAAAGTAATAGCAGGCATCTCATGTCAGAAAACCAGAAAGGCAGGCTCACACTTTTCACGTGTGGAATTAATTGTTCTGAGTTCATCCTTACACCACCTCATCACTGTAAAAGGCCAAAGGAAAGGAGAGAGGATTGTTCTAACCACTGAACTGCAGGGAAACCTTAACTGTCACTGCTAATCCACAAGTTTCATTTACACCCCGTACTTTCCACCAACCACCTTAAAAGCCAGGCAGGAACATTGGTGTGTGTGAACTTGTGGAACGTAAAGTGTACAGCTCTCCATGGCAGGAGAACATGACACACCGGCTACCTCCTATCTTTTGTCAATGGCATTCCAATACCCTACCACCGGAAAGGAGACATCTAGCATAAACGCAGAGTGGATGTACAAAACTTAGTTAATGATATTCTTGCACTAGTAGAGAAACAAGTAGACACCCCAGCACACTTATTCAAGCCACCTATGCAGATGTCAAGTAAACCACACATCATACACTAGTTGATTACACAATACCCACACTCCCTATTAGGTTATGACCCAGTTCTCACCGCATATTCTCCACACCTAGTACCATCCTTCAACTCGGACTACTACCTGGGCACGACTTTGCCACAGCCAGCGTCGGCTGCTGTTCAGCCGCCATCACCTGTGAACCACCAGTCTTCACCAGCTAGAGCTCTGCACCCTGGAGCAACCAAGGTAAAACGTCGCCCTAGTATTGTTCTATCTGCACCTGACATTGTACAAACATGCAAGCCTACACGCCCCGTATGTACACAGGAAAAGCACCCCAGCACGACATCTCCCTGTAAATAGTTTGACATTACTTGAATGTCCTTTGTGACGCTGACATCGCGATGGTTGATATACACTTCTTCCTTTGTTAAGCAAACCACTCACAGATCTACCATATGCTACCAACTTGCATTAACGCTAAGAATCAGGGGGTTCGACTCTCCACAGCCGTCAACAAACATTCTCTACCACAGCCACAACGTGGCCGACACCACACCCCCTAGCCGGCATTTTAAACCCACACAATGGGCTTGTGACTCAGCTCCGGCCTTAGCTAGCTTGGGTATTTACGTGTGTAGATTTTGTGTACTGTTATTTTCTATCTTACTCATATAAAGGCAGTGTAAACACGACAACATAATACATATTTCTTCGCTTTGAGCTTGCAATATTACCTATTGTGACCTTAAGTGCATAAAAATTTCACAGCCTATAATTTTCTATTATCACTCATAATTTCTGCCATGATCTGTGCACATCTGAGTAAAATTTGGTGAGATTAAAATTCGTACCCTAATTAGAAATACAAAATAATTGTTTTCACCAACTGTGAAAAGTTTTGAAAACTTTTTTAGAGATCTGTAGACGAAAGACTAATATGTATGGTCACACAAAAATACATACATAAATATGACAGTGCTAAGAAAAACCATGACCTAAATACAAAAGGAAATTGGCAGTAAATGGAAGAGAAATAATTGTGACTGGATATAACATAAAATGCTGCAATTACAAATGTGAATGAAAAGAAACAAAATGTTATTTTTGATAAATCATTAAGTGAATATCTTAAGATGATGATATTCAAAATTCACAAATTCAATGAATATTTCTTTTAGTACAAATGTAATATTTTATGACAGTTCTAAACATTGTTATCCCAACTTGTGTGTGGAAATACACTTTAACATTTACTAAACAACTAATTCAGTGGAATATCAGCAAATGCATTATACAACATAAATATAACATCATTTTGTAAAGTCTCTACACAAGAAGTTACTAATATAATTAATAACTTTACTTTCCTCTACATATATATGCATGTTAATTTTATGAAATACTAAACGACTTCAATAACAAAACATAAGTAATTTCTCTAAAGATATGATAGTGATCAGTCGCGTAGTTTGAGATATGATGTAAACCTATAAAAGAAAATATTGGTGACAGTGCCTTCCAAATGGCAGATATAGTGTACAAAGGGGCATTTCAACATATCTGTTTTGACTGTGCCAAAGATGTGGTATGTAACATTAGAAGAATAACAACCCAGCTATGAACATATGTAACTAATTTACAAAAATGTTAGGTGGTCTTCCACAGCAGTTTGCATGCATATTTAGTAGTAAATGATTCAGAAGTTATCGATAAATGTGGTTTAGCTTAAAATTTTAGGTCACATTTCTTAACAAGACGTACCGAAGAAGTTACGAATCTGCACATTTAATGCACACACGAACAGCCATAATGCCAAGTTGGATTAAGAATGATGTGATTGTTCAATAAATATAACATGCACTATACATTTTTATCAGACAACAATTTAGAAAATAAGTAACTTATACACATAAATACTTAAATTGTGCTGCTTTTATAGTACTTTTAGGATATTTATTTTTGTGTTTTCTTATGGTAGTTTGTAAAAATAATATTCAAAAGCTTGACATTCTGCATGGCAATGTCTTACAAAAGGGCATGCAAAATCTATAAATAATTAATTTTAATGGTCACCAAGGTACTGCCAGTATACAAAGTTTGGTAAAAGTACATATAACTGCTTAGGAGATCTGGCATATTGTACAAAACTATATATCTGTATTGCTGCCATTTTGCAATATGTGCCTGATCTACAGAACTCATATGCCTAACATAGTAAGCTCTTTTTTTTTTCTTTAATTTTGCACAGCCATCATGATGGAGCAGGCAACATGAGAGGTACTTAAGAATTAATTTTTTCCCTTAGCCAATTTTTTTAATTTTGTTTCTTTTCTTAAGTCACTGCCATTAGCGTGTGGATCAAAGTTTGCTCTTCAGGGTGCCCCATTTGGTGAACTGGACAGTTGACCATTTGCTTACTTACTGCCCAAGATTGACTGAAATTTAAAAGGTAATCCCTGGGATTTATTTTACCCCATTCAATGCTCACTAGCCACGGTTTCTAATTGGGTAAATTTGACCCATTTAGCACTTGAATTGTGGTTCTCCCATGGAGGAGAAAAAATTAACCTCCTTTTAAGTGACCTGACTACTGCCTTATTTTTGAGCTGTTTGTGGTACAGCACTTATTTAAGTTTAGGTTTTGATGGTTTAATGTTGATCAACTCTAACTCACATCATAGCAAAGTGATAAGCTTGTTTGTTTAGTAATAAACATAGTAATCAGTTGGTTGCCTACAACATTTTTTGATCTAGTGCACTGTCCAAAATATTCTGTGCTTTACTAATATGAAACAGGAAAAAAGAAAATTATTTGTGAGCGCTATTGTCAAAATAGCTTGTTTGAGTTAATATTTGAAGCTAAAAATTAAGGAGACGAAGGTGTGAGGCATTTGCTAATTCATGGTGGTAGCATTGTTTTTTGTGAATTCACGTACAGCAATTTATGTATTTGTATCACTACTTTACTACTGGTAATTGAGAATAATCAACAAATCAATTGTAGTGGTTAAGGACATATCTCTATTTAATAATTAGCCCTGAATTATACATTAATTTGTATTGACAAAGTTCAACTGCAGGAAATCCTTAGTTCCTTTATATGTTCCACAATGCATGCTATTACAGGGCCTAGAAGACTCAAATGCACGTTACATAGGCACAAATGTGATATATGAGCAGATTCATACATTATGGATTGATACAACTATACTCATGTACTGAAGATTGCATTACAAATATTATATAAAAGAAAATGTGCTTTTATAAACAGATGTGTCATGATGGTTGTTGGCGGCTTATTATTCCAACAGAATTTTGTTACAGTTTTTGGAGTTCAAGAAGTTATTAGTATAAGACATATGAACATTCATACAGACAGACATTCCCACTATTTCATAAGTCTACCTTTACAAGGGAAGTAGGATAAAAACATATTTGTCAATAATTTAATGTCCGAGAGCAGGAAGAAAACGAGAGAGGAAGAGGGTTACAGGCAGGTAGAGAGATAGTAAATACCTGATGCAGAGGCAACCCATGCCAGTCCCAGTGTCCCGCCAGTGAAGTCTCTGTAGGTGAAAACATAGGCAAGGCAGAATGCTTCATGGTTCCCTAGTGAGTGAAGGTTCAAGAAGTTGCTGACATCTATATTTTCAAGGCAGAACTGGTTTGGCTCTCCATTGTAGTGCGGTCGACATGCTGCATCATCATCAATCTGCACCATTTACATTTATGGCAGTTGTGCCCCATTTCCCAAAGGACACTCAGTTCTTTATCACAAAAAGCAAGAGCAGAAAAGGGTATGATTCAACACAGCATAACATTCCTCAATGAGGTCAAGTATCATCTTGTACTGAAATTTATTAACTGTAACTACAATTTTTGCAGGTAAATCATGTAAAGACATGCAGGTCAACTAAGCTACTAGGCCACAATCCATACCTTGATGCAGGTAGTATGTTTATGTAGTGTGTTGCTAAACGAAATGAATATTCAAAGTTCTATTAAACAAAACCATTTTAATTATTTATGTTGGGAATTCTAACTTGCTTATTTTGAATATTTTCTCATACTGCATTTAAAAATAAATTTCATAGAATGAAAAATACCACACTTATCACAGAATTACTTATGATTGTAAATAGCGTCTTGTACCACAGATCCTTAACTTTTTTTCACTTAAGCTTCCACAAAATTGACGAATGAAATACACGTTTTCTATGTACACTCATTGTCTAAAAAACTGTTACTCCCACAAGGAATTAACTGACAGTAATGAAACATGGCGAGTAGGTTTGACAATGTAAGAAATGCATATGATTCATGTTTCACGCACAGCCATCCAAGTTTTTGCATCTAAGGTGGTTCTTATCACTGTACCTGCTGGACTGTACAACATTGCCCCAGTGTGCATGCTTTCCAACCTGACCTATCCTGTTGTGTCAGTAGTACTTGTTTGAAGTGTAATTAATATGCCTCAAAGACAAGTTTGACAGCACTTCAAAGAGTTGAATGTGTTCAAGAGAAGGCAGTATCATAGGGCTGCGGAAAACTGAGTGGTCATTTTGCCGTACTGTACACCATACTGGTCATGCAGATATAACCATAGCAGTCGTGCAGATATGACCCTAACATGCTAATGGTGCCCATAAATAGTGGAAGAGATGCGCACACAACACAGTATCTGAGACAGAACATGCACAGGGTACCCCTTCCTCCGCATTTTCAAACATTTAGTGAGCGATGATGCCCACCATGAAGCATCCTATGAATGACAGTACAGTTGGCTAATGGCTGTATGATACAGGACGACATGCATGCAGACCATATAACTGCCCTCAACACATCACCACACACTGCAATGATGTCATGACAGACTATCATAGAGCCAAGCCAGAATGGCAGTGGGTAATCTTCAGTGATCAGTCCCCTTCTTGTCTTGGTGGTGATAACCAACACATCTGTGAGTGGAGGCAACACAGGCAGCACCAAGATGAATTGTTACTTGTCACACATTACACATCATCATGACCTGGTGTTATGGTGTGGGGTACAGTTTCATGGGATCCCCTCACTGTTGGTTTTCATCATTACCACTCTGACAGCTTATAATGATACATTAAAGATGTTCTGTAATGCCCACGCCAGTGCTCTATTCAAACAAGACAACACTCGTCCTCATACAGCTGCTGTCTTGATAATGTGCCTTGAAGCCATGGATACTCTGTTATGACCAGTTTCATCGCCAGTCCTATCTCCAACTGAAAATGTGTGAAATTCTATTGGCCGCTCTAAAGAGACTATCCTTACCATAAAACCTGCAGGAGCTGTGAGCGAATATTCAAGCTGAATGGGGTGATTATTAAAGAAAACCATTAGGAAACTCTATAGATCCATGCCACAATATCTGACAATGTGTTCGCGAATGTGCAACAGAATATTATAATGACATATATATGTATGTGCAGCGCAATAAATATTGCTCATAACACTTTCAATTTGTAATCATTTCTTGTTCTTGGTGACTTTTGCCTTCCTTCCGAATGGCTTTGCAATCTGACACTTCCTCGTGTGTGTAACTATTTTTGAAGGTGAGTGTATTTAAAACATACAGATAGCATGTGAATAGAGAATTTTAGGTAACAAAACTACAGCTCAACTGAATACTGGACATTCCACCTTGAGCTGCAGAGGCATTACAAGAGCCACATCTACAAACATCACTATCCCATATGCTACAGGAAAGAGGCAGAACATGGCCTACAAATGTGTCACTGAACAGCAGCACAAGTCAAGTAACATTAATTGAAAAGGGTATCTTTTTATAATATGTAATTCAATAATCACAGTCCTCTCTTCTCAGATGTAAAGAGAGTAACTAAAATAACACACAATAACAAAATCATGAAATGTCATACTTTATAACCACAATTATTTTAGTGTTGTTAAAACATGATGCACATTGTAAACAGTCCCATGAATGAGAGTGAATACCTTTATCCTTTGCACTTCAAATTTTATATTTCGGTGCTCCACACGACCATCAAATCTTGTATCTCGATAAATATAATTCACTGCAGTAACATGGTGTGCAATGAGGGACAGGATTTCTTCACGTGTCTTTTCCGGATCATTATTCACCTACAGGGTACAAATACAACAAAATGTTCCAGTTCATAAAAACACTTCAATATTATGTTAACAATGAGATTATACAACAGGATACACGAAACCAAAGGACTTAATCCAATTTTCAAAATTTTTCTTCTTAATAGCTTAAATTAGCACAAAATGAAAGAGTGCATAAAGGCAAGTGGGAAAGCGTTCTAAATGCTATTTGTAAGTGGGCATTGCTTGGAAATATTAAGTAGCTTCTAAATAAAACATTTTTCATTGAAACTCTGCATAATGTTGAGCAGCCACAGGAGACAGTTACCTTAATATTGGTATTATTGTATTTAATATAATGAGCAAACCACTGAATAGTTTTTCAAAGCAAAATAGAAAAACATCACCTGTTCAGTGATGTGCCTCCAGATCAATGGGTCTGTCTGTATGAAAAGGGAGCAAGTGTTCTTGTTGTCGTCCTTGGAGCGCATGCCTCTCTTGATGCGGTGGTGGCTCAAGTCCTCATTGGCTTCACGACTGTACTTGTTGTACAGGAAGTTAGCATCCCCTAACAATGCTTCCAAAATTGGAGGTGGTTTCACGCTTGATGTCTGAGGAAGCTGCACCGATAGCTCCTCTTCTTCTGCTGCAGAGTTCTGGATTCGGTCCATCCATTGACTCACTTCATCCGTAATACCGCATCCTCCAACATGACCTAGCAGTAAATAGAGTGCATATATAAACACAGTAGTGCGCGCGCGCGCGCACACACACACGCACGCGCACACACACACACACACACAGGATGAGTCGTTTAAAAGAGGCCCCATGGGACATGTGATGTATGGAGTGAGAGAATGATAAAATACAGTCCAGTGTGACGACAACATATAAAGTACGGTGCTGGAAGTGTTCACCATGTGAATTGGACATCTTTTTTTCAAAATGGGATAACACCAAACTTTGTTGCCAGCAAAAAACTAGGCATTTGATGGTATTGCATTTTGGTGAAGCAGGACCTGCACCTGCATGCCTACAAATTTACTGTGGTGCATCAGTTACTGGATGTTAACAAGACAGCTCGAGTGCAGTTCTGTGAGTGGTTTCTGTCCAATAATGCTCCGGAGGTGTTGCAGGATGGATACGTATTCTTTTCCGATGAAGCATGGTTCTTTTGTCCGGGTATGTAAACTTCCAGAACATGCTCCATTGATCAGGTGATAATTCCACATGACGGAAGCTCCACTGCATCCACAGAAACTCGGTGTCTGGTGTATCATGTCCTCACGCTGCACCATCTCCGTGTTCTTCCATGAGACTGTGAACTCGGTTCGTTACATAAAACACATTTTCAATGTTTTTGCAGAACAACTGACGGAGGATGAGCGCACCAATGCTTACTTTCAGCAGGATGGAGCCATGGTGCATACTGCATGTGCAAATATCATGCGCATCAAGTCGGTGTTCCAGCCTGATTGTGTCATCAGCAGTGGAACAAAGCAACCTATGCCACCCCATTCTCCAGATTTAACCATCTGCGATTCCTTCTTGTGGAGCACTCTAATAGGACAGATATACAGCAACAACCTGCACACACTCTAACAACTTCAGGCCAACATTATCACAACTATCAATACCATCCTGCAACACGTCATCGCTCGTGCCTTTCACAAATTTTGGTGTCGTCTGCACACCTGCCTCAATGTCAACGGTGACCACTTTCAGCACCTACTCTAGGTATTTTGTTGTCACTCTGGACTGTATTTCCTCATTCCCTCGCTCCGTTATGCACATAACCAATGGAGCCTCTTTTAAAGGACTCAACTTGTGTGTGTGTGTCTATGTATACGCACGCACGCGGGCACGCGTGCGCACACACACACTAGCAGCCCACCATCGCTTCGCTCAGGTTTTAACTACCCGTGACTAACCATGACTACCCGAGCCTACCTGCCACTAACCACAACTACATGCATCTACCAGTGACTACCTGTGACTAGCTGCGACTACCCGTGACTACCTGCACCTAACCGTAACTTTCTGCAGCTACCCGTGACTATATGCAACTACCCGTGACTACCTGTGACTATTTGATACTACTTGTGAATACTGGGAATTTATAATATTAAGATAAAATTAATTTCGACTGAGCCACTGCAGTCCCACTTGGGATCGCTCTAGCCACTGAGCCACTGCGGCCCCACTTAGGATTGCTCTAGCCACTGGGCCACTGCGACCCTTCTTGAGATCTCTCTATCCCCTGAGACTCTGCTGCCCCACTTGGGATCACTCTAGCCACTGAGGCCTCACTTGGCATTACTATGCCCACTGGGCCTCTGTGGCCCCACTTGATATATTTCTATCTACCGAGCAACTGCGGCCCCACTTGGGATTGCTCTAGCCACTGAGCCACTGCGGCCTTATTTGGGATCACTCTAGCCACTGGGGTCCTACTTGAGATCACTCTAGCTACTGGGCCACTGCAGCCCTACTTGAGATCTCTCTACCCACTGAGCCACTTCAGCCCCACTTGAGATCACTCTAGCCACTGAGCCACTGCGGCCCGATTTGGGATCGCTCTACCCAACGAGCCACTGCGGCTCCAGTTAGTATTACTCTACCCACTGGGCCTCTGTGACCCCACTTTATATATGCCTATGTCCATCTGGAAGAATGTAGCTTTCTAACAGTGAAAGAACTATATGAATTTTCTGTGTAGTTTCCGAGATTAGCCGTTACATATAAACAAACTCACATTACTTCTTTGTCATATTAGTATAGATAAAACTTAACACTGTGGTACACAATGTTGTTACCTGTTCTATGTTTCTCGTACGGATCTCTTATATCACTTTCAGAGTATATCACAGAATGGAAAGACGTGTTGTCCCTTTTCGGAAAATAATGATGAGCCTTTTCCACGTAGAAAGACCCCCGAGGAGTGATTATCTTCCCCTCGAACATTCCATCAGAAATGGAACCAAACACGTGACTGTCAGGTTCATCTGCAACACACATTTGTAAAATAAATAATCAGAACAACAAAATACCTCTGTAAAATTAAATGTACAATCTATATTTGGAAGTTTACATGCTTTACTTTATTATTCTACGTTTATAAAATAATCTACGCAAACAACAACTTGATGTGTGTAAGCCCCTCCTGTGCACAACACCATCATAGAAGTTTGCTTCCCCCCCTCCAGCAAATGCTAGGCCCAGACATGTGACATGATAGCATTACAGACTCTCTAGTGACTAGTAGTCTGGTTGGATATACATAGAAAGAGCATGTTTCATGTACAACTTTTATTCTGAAAACCAAAAAACATGAATAAAATGTGCAAGTATAGTTTAAAATTGTTTGTGGGAAATCTAAGTCTCAAAGAAATTTACAAAATGAAGAAAACTGTGAATATTTCAATCAGATCTTTGTAGCTTCCAAACTTTGGCATGGATGTAGAATATAAGACGAGAAAGATGGCTACTAATCCTCAATGGTGAGTTAAAAATTTTTGAGATTTTTTTTTTTGTTTCAACATGTTAGGTTCACGTATCCAGAATTTTAAGATACCCCGGTTGATAACTAAACATAAAAGGTTTTGTTGGTCTTGCATGAGTAAATCTGTGAAGATGTAACTCTAATTGTTACAGGGCTAATTAAGATATGCCAGATAAATAAAATGTTGAAGTTTGTCCAAGGTTTACAAATTTGCATAAAAAATTAATTAGTGTCAAAGGAACACAAATGATTGTGTAATTAAAGAAACATAATTATTGCTATATTTTAACCTCGGAAGCAAAAAATTTCCTGGTGGAGAAAACTCCCAGAACCCCCTTTATATAGGTAGCCATTATCAAATCTCTAATTTTGATAGCAATCCCTTCCCCCCTTAGGAAATTCCGCTACGTTGAGACAAACCTCAACCTGTGTCGTCAGCCATGGCTGTTCAAGGCGAGGCAAAGGTAAATCATACCTTTTCATGGTATGTGCAAAGCAGACATACACCAGCTAAAGAGAACGTGGCCAAGTGGAGTACAACAGTTCATGGTGCGAACATAGAAAAACAGTGTGGTGAAAGTGCGAAGGGACCGAATGCACCCGCACCCCATAGGAAAGCAGCAGTTGGTCACATCTGTATTGTAGGGGAGGTTCATCAGCCACAGCACAAAGACTGACAACTGGACTTGTGTAAAAACCCCCAGTCGCAATACGAATACCAGCATGGTCAACACTCATATACGATTTTAGCACAGATGGCCTAGCAGAAGAATAAGCAACACTGTCATAGTATAATTTGCTACGGATGAAGACACAATACAGCTGAAGAAGGGCGACTGTATCAGCACCCCAATCATGAACACTCAAAGTTTTCAAGAGATTCAAGTCCTTTACACAGAGAGACTTCAGTGACTGAATATAACTCCTCCAAGTGAGTTTGCTATCAAACAAGAGGCCTAGAAACTGGACAGTATTAGAAACAGGCAAAATAGAACCATACAAATACACCTCAGGAGAACGAAAGATACCATGACTTCTACAGAAATGGACCACATGTGTCTTGGTGGAGGAAAAATGGAATTTATAGCTGTCTGCCCAGTTGCTAAGGTGGTGGACAGTAAACTAGACCTGGAATTCTGCCATGTGCAGAGATGCAGCATGGCAGATAGTGAATTCATCTACATACAGCACACATTTCACAGGTGGTCAAACGACAAGACACAATGCCATTGATGGCAATAGCAAACAGGGTAGTACTCAATATGCTCCCCTGTAGCACATCGTTCTCCTGAATGAACTCCAGAGAATAGGAAGCACCATTGCGAACCCTGACAGTACAGAAGTACATAAATTTCTGTATGAAACCAGGGCGATGTCATTGAAATCGCCAAGTAGACAGTTGTCACAAGATATCATGTCGCCATGTTGTGTCAAATGCCTTTTCCAGGCCAAAGAAGACAGAGAGGAGATACTGCCCTCGCAAAAAGGCAGTCTGTATGGCAGCCTCCAAGGTGACCAAATAATCCACCACAGAACGTTTTCGGCGGAAACCACACTGAAGAGGCGATAAAAGCTGCCAGATCTCAAGGCAGTATACCATACATGCATTAACCATTTGCTCCATGGTCTTACAGACACCGCTGGTGAAGAAATAGGATGATAGCTGGAAACATCCCCTTTGATTTTCCCTGGTTTCAAGATGGGCACAAGGGTCAACTCGTGCCAACTCAAGGGGGAAACACCAGAGGTCTACATATTATTAAAGATTCTCAGCAAAAACAGTTTCCTGTCAAGTAGGAGGTGTTGCAACATAGCATAATGAATACTGTTAGGGCCAACAGATTTATACTTCGAGTGCGATAAAGACTGCTCCAACACATGAAGGATAAAAGGTTGATTGTAGTCCTCCTCACCCGAGCCACCAAAAAGGACACCCACCATCTCACGTGTCTCTTTGATGGCTTGAAATGAGGGAGTGTAATGTGCACTGCTCGAAACATCTACAAAATATTGACCCAATAAATCTGCTATGTTTGTCCCCTTGGTAACAATATTGTTATTGACTCATAGGAAGGAAACCTGTGCAGTGATAGATTGTCCGCGCAACTTCCAAACATTGTCCCAAAAAACTTACTGCCAGCATGTACTGTCACCGACGAAATGAAGTCCCTCCAGGATTTTGGCCGGCTGTCCTTGATGACACATTGAGCGTGAGCCTGACAGACACAGAAGAGCTCCAGGTTAACTGGAGTGGAGTAAGCACTAAAGCATCTCAGCGCACATCGTCGGACACGGACAGCATCCCTGCATTCATCACTCCACCAAGGAACACTCTTACGACCACAAGGTGAAGATTGGGGGATGGCAGCCTCCCCACCTGACACGACAATTGAGTTGACGAGTTCCACTGACATGTTCACATCGAGAGGAACCTCAGCAGTGAAGTGAAGGGAACACTGGAAATGTGCCCAGTCTTCTTTCTTAAGCACCAAACGAGGTGGTATGGGTCGGGCAGCAAACAACATGTAATTTAATATGATTGGGTAATTGTCACATCTACAGCAATCTAGGTAAATGGACCAATCGAAGTGGGCGACCAAAGCTGGGCTACAAAAATAAAAATGGATGCAGGACGAAATGCCATTATGGGTGGTGAAGTGTGTAGGAGTACCAGTGTGATCTCTGAATGAATAGTGCAATGGGGGTGAATGAAAATATGGAGATTTTTAAACATTCGCCATTACGATGCAGTCCTGTTTTTTCCACGACAGACATTTGCATTGCAATGGCGAATGTCCAAAAATCTCCATATTGTGAGCAGTACCAGTGTTCAACTAAATAATATGAGAAATGGTAAGCCATGACTCCACCACGCAACCCAGGCCGTCCCTGTGGTCTGAACCCCATATCTTATTTGTGAATGTTGAAGTTGCCAATGATCAGAAATGGAGGTGGGACATGAGATGAAAGCATCTCAAAATCAGCTGACCTTACATCCTGGTGAGGGGTACATATACGCTACAAACAGTGACAAACATACAGAGGAAAACCCTGACTGCCACTGCCTGCAGAGCAGTGCGAAGGGCAACAGCTTCATGGTAAACTGAATCCTTCACCTCAAGACAGACATCTCCACAGGCACGATCCATCAGCACGTTATCCAGACGATACAACGTGTGACCTCGAAGAGAGGTCATATCTGCAGAAAGCACATTTTCTGAAGGCAAATGACTGTAGGGGTGAGGGACACTAGGACCTATTTTTTCATAATTATTAAAATAACCTCAGCAGTTCCACTGTATGAAGGACATAAATAATGGAAAGAATGTGTGCAGAAAAACCACTTCAATTCCCCTGTCAGTTTACCATGATTATAACATACTTGTGCAGATGGTTGCTATTCATATGATGGGCTTTAATTGGTCACGTATAAATACATAACATTCTGAGTAGCATTGTTATGCCTACAAAACAGTCGAGGCAGTGGATAAATTGTATGTTCTGACACTGTGTAGTAATTAGACATCAAGAGAGGAGAATGGAAACGAAGTAAGTGAATGAAAGACTTTTTTGTACGTTTCTGCAATATTCTACGTACAAATTTAGTACAAATTTTAAAACAATAAGTTAGAACAATTTTTTGTATTAATATTTTTTAATTGGATGGTAAGTAGATTTTCGATAAGACATACCCTAAAACCAATATGGCCACCAACAACTCCCCATAAACAGACATATATGCTTAAAGAGTTAGTGGTCATAACAGCCGAGCACATTCGGATAGCCCAGGAATCCAGAGTCTAGAAAAATCCCTAAGTCCTCTGATGAAGCAATCCTTAGTAAGCGACTCTGAGCCATATAGCCACACACTCCCATTAAAAATACATTGAGTTAGAGTATACATAAGCACTAAATATTACTAAACACGGCACAAAACTGCTGGTACAGGTACAATTTTTTTTTAAGCTCCCATCTAACTCATATCTAAGTTAATTTCCAAGTTATATCATTTTTAATTTTTTCGGTGATGTTTCATTTGGGAACAATTCTACCAAAACAAACTTGGAATGGTGATAGTTCACTAAAGTAATTCTAAGAAACTACTCACACATCCATTCCCAGCAAATTTTGCATACAAGTAGTAGGCCTATTACAGTACATTATCTACAGTTATGGGATATTAGTAGATCAAACACTTATTTTCAAAATGAACACCTCACTTTGTGATAAATGATTCTACACATCTGAAATAGTCTTGTACCATAGCAGAGGAGGAAACTGACGAATCCATTAATTTGAATCATTAACAACATTTTTCATACGCTACTTTGGATGTTAGGGACACCAAAACAAAATTTCTATGATAAGAATTGTTCAACCAGTTTTCACCAAATGTAGTAACCAAAATATTTACAAATAGGACTTATAAAATTTGAATGGCTCATAATATTTAGTTCTACAGCCTACCTTAGTGTTATGTAACACACAACTATCACTAATTGAAACAATTTCAACTACATCTGGCAGATGGTCGATACACAGAGAAAAAAATTAAAATCTTTCAGTAAAAGTTTTATTCCTTCGCCATTTATGGATACTGTGCTGAGTAAATAGTTAAAATAACAACTAACAAATCACAAGTAATTTAAGGGGCAATAATTAAAAATGTTTCACCAAAATATTTGGATAGGAACTTGTATTATATACTCATGTATTCAGTAACATCCACTACTCAATTTTGTTTTGTAGAACAATAATGGAGAACCTTGAATAACCCGGCTGCAGATATTTGACAACATAAATGATACCCAGGAAGTGAAAAAAAGGGTTATAAAATTAATATTTGCCACCACAGACAGTTAAATGTATGTAAGAATACCCCACCTTGGGAAGTCTTAAAATGGTTGCTTAACCAAGAATAACCCTGCGTTATTCCTATGATGCTTAAAATACAAAGTGATCACAGAAATACTGTACAATAGGAAAAACGCAATTCAAGAAATAAATTTGTAGCAGAGCGATGACGAGTGTGACTGCAAGCAACATACCTGTTGGAGTTGTATACTGTCAGAGGGGCACCACATCATGTCCAAATGTTATGAAACAGCTTGTGTATAAGCCACCAGTTTATACAACAGTTACAGAGTTTGTACACAGAAATTAAAAATTGTCGTTAACCTTAGCCATGACAAAATGTGGGCTATTTGTAGATTTGCAACACAGCATTTGGGAGATAGTCCCTATGGATTTGAGGTATCAGAAAATGCTGAGGAAACTGCTGTTGTTGAGGTTAAATGTGTGTATTCAGCCATAACCATCGAATTACCAACAAAACAATAAAAAAACCTGAACTGATAGACATGCACAACCTTCATCTTAAGGTAGGCGCCCACTGTTCGCATCGGACACACCGCAGGAATCACATGGATTGTATTGTAGAGTATTATTTGCATTGTTTGTAATGGGACTGCGCTCTCCTAATCGCACAGTATGTATCAGACGCACTGGACAGTCAGCAAAGACGACGGGAAGTCCCAGAGGGGCAAGGAATCCGTACAATGCGGATGAGGTCACAGGTATTTCTGGGAATTTAGTGTGGGCGTGCATGCTGCAGCTGGTATTTGTCCAGTTACGTGGTGAATCTTGGACCATCCGATGGAACAAGGATCCTGCTCATTTGATTGCGACTCCTCAACAATATGAAGAGTTGTACGACCTGCAATCCACAATATGTCAATCACATACAACGGTGGGGAAACATCTCCGAGGAAATCAGCCAAATAATGAAGAAGCCAAGTAAGTAAATGTAATGTAATAATTATTTAGGCACATTTATTAACAATGTTCTAATACGTTGAGATGCCGAGCACCTCGAAATGGCAATTTACATATTTCTGTTCCCGACCTACTACATAATCCTGGAAAAATAAAAGTCAGTGCGTGCTTATGGAAGCACGAAATTCTGGCAGCAGGGAGTCAAGAATTCTGCTAGCTACGCTATAATTCTCCTCTACCTTGGCACCAACCTACAATATAACGATGGAAGATTTTGAACATAGCCAAATGTCGGCTACGTATTCTCGATGCAACAGCGCATCATGAACGTGCGACATGGCCTCTGGCAAAACAGAAACTGCACACCACCTGCGATACCAGCAGTGGGGCCGTGGCATGGCTGTCACCTGTCACGTGGCCAATTAGCGCAGACGCTCACTACTTCCTGGAATTTACCCCTGCAGTATCGCCCGCCTGATTTCCGAGAATTTGCATCTGCATTGTGATGTCAGTTGCTAAGCGGAAATAATTTTCTTGGTGGTCTGTGATAGGCTGATTCAAATAATTGTATCACTGGGCGGAAGTATTGTGATGAAAAAATATATATTTTTCCCCTTCCCCAGTAGTGTGGAGTTGGGAGTTCTGAGACACCTGATTGACCCTGGTTTTCACTCCCCTCCTGGGGTGTAATTTTCGCTGGGTATATTTGCCTTGGAGGTTCCTAACTCGAGAGAGAAGGTGCCTCCAAAGTTCAGCAGACCCTCCCTGACCGAGTTCAGTATTTTAAAAAATGATATTTAACTAGTCATAATGGTAGGCCATCTGGCAGGACTTGAACATTTCAAAGTCCTTTAATGGTAAATTTTGCAAGTAGTTACCTTGAAGGAAAAATATAAGAGTTGATCGTAGTTTTCTCTGGCAAATTTTTGCAAATTTTAAAAGTAAAGTCATAAATGGCCTTGGTCTTGTTAAATGACCATGAGAGTGATTTTCAAGGATTGTTTCAGTAAAAATAATACTTAAGATTTAGTAATGGATAAAATCATAGTAACTTGTGAAAATGGGCACTTGTAAAGTTTTGAATGGCCAGACATATATTTTTCCAACCAAATTTCTTCATTGGCCTTTGTAGTGTTTTGAAATGCCATTATTGTTGTATTGTATCTAATTTTTCATGAAATTGTGGCTTTGGTATTAGAGAACAGCCAGTTATATATTCTCTTTTCATAAATTCAGTTGGCCTTCGTTTGTCTATACGGCCATAAATTGTAAAAATCATAAATTGTTTGTCTTAATTTCTTTGTAAGTGGCCAAAAGTTTTATGGATGGTATATTGGAAACCACTGTTTTTATTATAGAAGGTTTTGCTCGCTATCTTTGATAATTGAAATTGAGGCGATTTAAAGATTATTAAAATGCCATGTGAGCATAAAATGTTTTTTTTTTTTTTTTTTTAAGGTTTGTATTTTACAATATATAAACAGAATTAGTCATTTTTTTCTCTACACGAACAAAAATTAACACAAATGTAATAAACAAATCAAAGTGTAATCTCATGTGTAGGTGGGGTCTCCTATTTAGATTTGATGTTCAGCCCTTAGTTACTTGCAAAGAGGCTCTTTTTTTAATTGTTGGAAGTTTGATAATTGTAATGCTTTTATGCTATGGTTTTATTACCCCTTTGATGTGCCCTTGAGAACAAAGATGTATCAACCTAATGCAAATTAGTTGGCCCCATCTCATTACGGTAAGTTCTCATCCAGCCCAAACTCTTGCTTGTTGCCATTCAACTGATCCTACATTCGAGTGGAAGTATTGTTTAAAATAATCCCTTATTTGTAAAGCATCACTGTGTGAATTGCCACCTGTTCCACTCAGACATCTCGGCCCCTTCATCTCCAATAAAGACACTAGCAAATCACAGTCAGTCCAGTGACATGTGTCACCCTTTAAGTAGTTGTGCAGACAAGATATAGCCATAACAAGGATAACTGCATGTTCGTGTCGAGATCTCCAACGTATTAGCTGCAGTGTTTCTTGCGCGACTCAACGAGTAATTGAAAAATACAGTTTTTTCTTCTTCCCCTGATATATATACATATATATGTATGCAGGTTATACAATGAAGGATACGTCTTGATGGCAAAGACCATGTTCAGAAATGCTGATACTCAAAATACAATATGCACAGTGCCCTAAATTACTTTGATCCGTGTGATTCCTGCGGCGCGTCCGATGTGCACCAGCATGCACTTACCGTTAGGCTCCATAATTTTATCAGATACAAGAGGCCTTAAATATATCTAAATGGATTTATGCTTTCTCATTGGCATGGACGACAAAAATCAGGATCTAAATATTGAAAAAATTATTATTAATGTTATTTGTATTATTATTATTATTATTATTATTATGGATACATGCAAAAATAGGACATTTTAACCAGGTTAAAAAAAAGTGGACTGTAAATTATGTATAGGAATATGTCAACATTTCTAAACATTAAAATTAAAAATATATCTTATTTTTTATTTATATGGTTATGTGATCTCACAGTAACATAACGTATTTTATCGTCAAATATCAACTTTTATAGAATATAATTTTTCATTTTCAGCATGTATAATGCATAAATGGGCATTCTACAAACACCTCACCTAATGAGACTGTTAAGACAATAAAAATTATTTTCACCGTTAAGTAATGGGAATGAACTGATTTTTGTTTACTATCATAAAATCTGATTTTGATTTTTTTTGTGGCATATTGATGGCTGCATTATGTACACTTAAAGCATTTGTGAAATTGATTGCACGCGGTAAGCAAATATGCTGTTATTGTTTTGATAATTTTGTTCTTTAAAACAACTATGTTAGTGTTTTGTGTGTTTTTAAAAAGTGTTAATTTAAAAAACTTTTCTTGAAAAATTCCAAAAGTAGAACTTTACACTGCACTTAGCTTAAAGTCACTAAAATTCAAAGGTTACCTAATTTTACGAAATATTATGTATCCTTTGGTCTATAACAAGAGGCAAGATCTTATAATTATTGTATTTTCAACAAAATGCACGTTTAAAAATGTGAGATTTTTATTTTCGCAAATTCTATATAAATATAAAGTAATCCTCTAACGTGAGCAGAGTACGCACCTAGATTATGTCATTCAGTATTCAATATGAATTTTATTAAAGTTTCCTACAAACTAAGTGTATATAAATGTGGATCTTCAGTGCTTCTGGCTGCTCCCGATCGAATGTGCAATATGTGGTTAACTATTTTGGTAATAAACCTAATTCCGGACCATCGATTGAAGCGATTCCTTGTATTAATCTATGCTAGATACAGTTTATGTTTTTTAATCGAACTATCATCCCCGCTTACCTATAAGGCATGGCCTGGTTACATGTATTGTTTACTACAAAAATAATAATATATTACATATCACCCTAAAAATATACAAGCACCTGTTGGAATCCAGTCTGTCTGGCAAGTGTTTATTTTGTATTGATGCTACTACATACCACTACCTATACGGAAATACATAAAAGTGTGGAAACGACACACAAATATTGGTAGTTAAATTTAAACCGTAATATTAACATAAATTATTTATGTTGGCTGGTGATTACCTGAATAGATAATTAAGAAGCGATGTGAATTAATTCAACAAAACCTAAATGCCAGTATCCTTAGCAGTACATAAAACAAAACCCCATTGGAAGCTGGGCAAATAGAGATTTAGGTGCTACAACTCCAAGAATTAATACTTTTTCTCCGATGATTTACGATGGCAGCAGAATGTGACTAGGAAAAGTATTTCACTTACAATTCCCATCTGTAATTTAGAGCGGATGTACTTCTCTAGAACGTGCTGATCGTACATGTCAAACAAGTCCTATTGGCGGGCCCGCATACTGTCTGTGACATCATTCTATACGACCCCCGTCAAATATCTGGCAAACAAAGATACACGATTGACTGCTGTAAGTTGATGCCACTTTTTATAATTATATAGCATTTCTTTGCTTCAATAAAATAGTGTCCCAGCACTAGATAAATAAATACAATAGTTGTGTATTCATCCTATTTATTTTATGTTTATACTTCTCAAAAACTCACGATTTTCTTTAATGTGTATGCAATGAATTCTTCGTTACTTCTTCACATAGGCTATGTTATAGAGACCCAAGAAATTCGAAAGTGCAATGAACTGTAGGTTAGACTTCACAATCTTATGTACTCTCAAACAGATATCAATTCTTTATTGGTTAATTCTTGTGGTAGTAAAAGGCGGTGGTTGGGCACACAATTTATTGCATGGTTGTTATTGTCTCGTATATCTCAGGGAGGTGTCAAACAACACATAGACAGATTACAAAAGTAACATGAACGTATAAATGTGTGAATTCCAACTGTCTAGAAATGAACCAGCAAAATTCTCAGGTCTCTAGTTATAAGAAAACTTGACTAAGCTTGAAAAAAAATTAAGTTGTGAAAAGTTTAATACTATCAATATATATTTTATCCGGCCCCTGAATAAGTTTTGAAAATTACATCTGGCACTCGAAAGAACTGAACTTGGTTATCACTGGTATATGTCATTACCCAGAAGATAGGGCGGTAAAGATGCATTAATGACAGTCTCTCTAGCCCCAGCCTACTCTCCTACTCTCTTCTCCATGCTACACGTTGCGGCTGAGACTTTCCATCAAGTGTTTCATTACACAATAACATGTAGCACCCTTGTTTGAAGAGATAAAAAATGTCAGCACCGCTGGCATTCTAACAGTTCAGCTCAGGCAAGAGAGCTATACAGATGTTTAAGAAGAATGAACATAAAACCTGAAAACTGTTGCTTTCCAAATCTTTCCATCAATAATATAACAGTCAAGTAAAATTATTCACAAAACTAGATTAAGTTGAAACAAAATGTTTTAATATCTCTCTCTTGTGAACAACTTTAGTCCAGAATATCATTCAAATAAGCGAGTATCTCTCAAACAGTTTCAAAATGTTAATATCATTGAGTATTTGCAATATACTGCATTTTATTTTAGGCAAAAACAAAGATAGATGCCATAGAGGTAGTGTAACTCACATTTAGCTTATTGCACACCATTACTGTCAGGAAGGAATATTTGCATATTGCATTAAAATCTCGAATGTCTCTGAAGCCATTAAAATTAACCAGGTGCTGGTCTTAACAGGAGTAATTTATTCACTTTTCAATGCGAACTCAATACCAGAATCCACATCTTGATTTAGTTTAACATTTGCTAGACACGCCAACACAATCCAGATGGACCATACAAGCCAATTTGATGTAAATAGAAGTTGTTCCGAGCATCCGTTAAATTATATATATATATATATATATATATATATATATATATATATATAATAGAGAGTAAATCAGAAGAAAAAAGGGCTGCAGACTTAAGGTTTTGAGATAATTAAGCAATGAGCAAAATTTATAGTAAAAATTCCATCCAACATTGCGAAATTGTTATAGAAAAATCCCCAATCACTGTTAGTTAGAGAATTTATGAAAAACAATTATCAATCTATCATTACATTTGCCAAATCAGTTAAAGCTATAGTCGAACAGCAATCCCACATCAATAGGACCACATGTTCGATATGTAACACACAGCATATAGACCCTGTACAACCACGAATCACTGGCCCCTACATGTTCAAAGGTCGAGGAAAAGAAGAGGTAACGGTCCTCAAAACAGACTTGCCCGACTTGGTAGCGGCCCACAAATGCCTACCAAAATGACAATATTGCGAGCACAGATCACATTCTGACTGATTGATGCTTCCATGGAACTAACTGTACTCTTGTCATAACAAATAAGAAAACTAACTGTAACCAAATAATAAATTACATCCAGTCTGCTAAAAAGGACTTTGTAGGTCTGTGTGACCTTTCTGGGCTTGATAATACTGTTTGGAATTTTGCATGCAAATGAGGGAAGACATTTCCGAATAGTTACAATGCAAGGCGGCATGAGAAGAAAGACTACAATAATGTAAAATTTATCTGTATTTGTTATATTATCATTCAAACGCACGCGTGGTTGACTATATTTTTATTTATACCGCATTTAAACCCTACTTCTTTAAGCAGTTTGAGATGCCTAAATTATATGTTTGTGACCACATGCCTCCATGCAGTTTACGTTTCATTAAAATCAATATTTTGGATAAAGGCGAATGTTCTATGCAATGTAAAAACCCACTTCACCCTTAAAGACACTGGAGAAAAAAAAAACACTGATACAGACTAGCAACTAACAACCAACACAAAAATGGTTGCAGACTGCAGCACACACTAATAAGCATTCACGTAAACAAATATAGCTACAGATACTAGCACCAACTACCACCAAACACCAGAAACAAAATGGAAACTAGAGCCACAAAGATAATGAAATTGGAAACAAAGATAGCAGCCGACTGCAGCAGGCTCTACCACGCTAAACCAAAAATAAAATATAAAATTACCCCCAAATCCAATATGTCCTTTACTCCACATGTAAAGAAGGAGTAAGAACTACACGAATCCAAGATGGTCGTAGTCTAACTGGAATTACAGAGCATGTGGGATCTGACCCCACTCTGCAGATTCCTATACTAGTCTTGGTCTTGACACTAGTTGAGTGCTTGCATAAATAATTTACATTTTCTAGTTCATGAACCTTCTACACCACATACTTGGAGACAATTACTATTCAAAGGCGGCTCCCACCAAAGCGAACCGGGTTCGATTCCCGGCGGGGTCGCTTCCGGATTTTCGCATGTAGGGATCATGCCGGACAATGCCGTTGGTGGGCGGATTTTCTTGGGAATCTCCCATTTCCCCATCATTGCATTTAAATTAATTATTCTACACAATTGAAATGTTTACATGAAATCTGCCATAGATTAAGCTATCGCACATGTAAACCAACTTACCATCAATGTGTCCCTGGTAGATATGGGATGTGTCAATGTTTACACGATTCCCATCATGACCACGCACCACCAGGTCGTCACTGAACGTAGATGTGTCCCGCTTCAGACGTATCTTGAAAGAACGGTTATGGGCAGAGAAATTCAAGTCCACCGACGACTCATCATTGGTAATGGACCGCTTCGCAAGCGTGTGGCTACGATGGACTGCTTGCGTGTCGTAGGATAATGTATCGTAATGGGTTATGTACTCGTTCAGTGGAAATGCTGCAACAATAACACCAACTCAGTATCAGTCACTACTGCCAAATTAACACAACTAAGAAAAATTAAGACAAACAACAAGAAACTTACATACACTGGTGTGCAAAAATTAAGAACAAGGGAAAATTTTCAGGTATAACTTCGTCCAACAGTGTTTCAAATACGTATAACACATGCAATAACATTGTCGAGATTTAAGTGTATGGGAAAGGTGAACAACACTGACCGAGAAAGGAATACAAGGGACGTACAAAACCTTTTTGGCTGTGCGTGACAAGTTTCATTTTGGGATGGCCCTCGGATCATTAGCTACAACTGGATTACTGGTTAGGAGTGCAGTGGACTTGAGTCACTTTTGCACCAAATGTGCCATGAACAAGTTTAGACAAGACTATTCCCTTCAGTCTTATTGCAGCTTTGTGATTGACAGTGAAATACATTTAGTGTGACTTTTCTAATGTTTCCTCCTCAATAGATGATTGCTAATCTTTTTACTAGGTAGCTACGGAAACAAATCTCATCAATGGCAACTAAAAGTGTTAAACGTGAATAAGTGAGTAGTGAAGTAGAAAGGTCAATCGACAGTGATGAAGACGAATCAAGCAGGGATGTGGCTTTACATGCATTAAATGACAGTTTAACAAGTAAAGGACAATCACAAATAAAAAAGAGAAAAATGAGAACCGTAAAATATGGAAGAAAGAAAGTAATGCAAACATCATCTGCAATTCAAGAAACAATATATAAAATCCCACTATCAGAAGAAGCAGTGATACAGAAGAAAAGCTGTGACGAAAAAATATTGCAACAATTAACGGAAAAGTTTGAAGGCTGCACAGAAAAAAGTATGAAAGTACAAATTCTGACTATTTTACCCAACGACTGAAGTATAAGCAGAACACCGAAGGAATTCCCAACTTCAATATACTACTTGATACGAACATCAAAGAAAGTGAAATAATGGCATCACCAAATCCAAAACCTGGGAGAAATCTAGACCACACTGTTGTTGATACTGTTCAAAAGTTTTATACAGATGACAGTGTAAGCAGAATGATGGCTGGAAAGAAGGCCATTGTAACACTTCGAACTGGTGATAACAAAGAACACTAACAAAAACTGATTCTAGTAAACAATTTGACCGAGGTATATGCCCTGTTCAAACAGAAGCATCCGGGTGTAAAAGTCGGTTTCTCCAAGTTTGAATCGCTAAGTCCTGAACACATTGTTCTCGCAGGATCAAGTGGGACACATGCTGTGAGTGTTTGTGCAACACATCAAAATATGAAGTTATTAATATATGGATGTAATCTGACCAAACTAATGGAAGGGCACAATCTGTTAATGTATCACCATTATGTGGCTCGAATTGTGTGTAATACACCACAGGTTAATTTTTTGTTTCATGAGTGTGCAGTGTGTCCAGGACCTGATAACATACGAAATTCACTGGAGGCTACATTCATGTGGAATTCAACTGAAACTGTAACATTCAAGCAGTGGGTTGTATTGAAAGTTTGCACACTTGAAACACCTGTGAAGTCATCTGATGATTTCATAGAATTGTTCATTTAAAAACTGTTACAGTTACAAACTCTCTCTTTCATCGCAAGTCAGCAAGGGAATCACCTAAAGGATCTGAAAGATAATTTGGACATTGGTGAGATAGTTGTTCCATGTGACTTTGCAGAAAATTATTTGTTCATTCTGCAAGATGAAGTTCTGGGATTTCATTGGAACAATGCACAGGCTACAGTTCATCCCTTTGCTATATATACTACTGTGATGTATCAACACAAAAAATTATTCCTACAAAAATAAAAGTAATTTTGGATTGTCTCCAACATAACACAATCACAGTATGTACTTTTCTGAAACACCTTGCACCATTTTTTAATGAAAGAGTCAGATTATCTAAAATATATTACTTCTCTGATGGTTGTGCTGCTCAACACAAGAATAAGAGTAACTTCTTAAATTTGATGCATCATGTAGATGATTTTGGAGTTCGACATGAGTGGCACTTTTTTGCTACCTCCCATGGCAAGAATACATGTGATGGTCTAGCAGGAACATGAAGTGGTTGACAGCCAGAGCAACTTTGCAACGTCCCTAAACAGACCAAATTATGACCGCAAGATAACTGTTTGAATTGGCTGTAAGTAGCTCGCATAACAGGAATTTTGCTTATGTCATTCCGTAAGAGGTGATGAATAGTGAAGCAGTTGTCTGAAAGGTGTGCAAATGCTAAACCAATACCTGGAACACAGAAGCTTCAAGCCTTCCTACCTATAACGTCTCAGGACATTATTGTGAAGCAGTTTTCTAATGAAACAGTAGGTGAAACTCACTGCATGTCTTAGTGCAAAACGTGCATGGTCTGTGGATGAAGTTAGAGGACTTGTGACGTGTGTCTATAGCAGTGGGTGGTGGCTAGGGTGTGTGCTGAATATATCCAAAAGTTCTTGTGAAGTTCATATCAGTTTCCTGCTTCCACAAGGTCCCTTCCCATCGTATGTATAACCCCAGCATCCAGACATTATGAACATTCCCATCGAAGATGTACGCACTCCTGTAGATCCAATAACTGCAACTGGAAGGACAAAAGTTTTGACAGCCTTCGACACCAGACCTCTGAGGACCAACTAAGGAAAAGGAAGCCACAGTAACCTGCAGTAATGGTAATTAGTAGAAAATTTTTACCCAAGAATAGTCAGTATTTAATGCAAGTTTTTTTTATAATTACTAGCAATCACACCCAATTTTGTATTTACCATTAATGTCACACTAGTATTTTCGTGCAGTACACTACATTAAGAATGATACACGTATTAATCCCACGGCCATCCAAAAATGAAACTTGTGTCGCTTACAGCCAAAAACACACTACATTACTTACATTTTTTCGAAATTTTCCAAAATACACTTTTCAAAATGTTTAACTTGACCTCGAACCAAAAACTTAACTAAAACTTTGAAAACATATTTTTATATTAAATACCACCTTTTCAGAATTCAATTAAGCCCTGCATGAAGATTTTAGCTTAAATACAAGGAAATTTATTAACGTTTTACCTCAGCACTGCATGGCAAAAATTTCACTTTTTCCACAATTTGGCAACCCTGATGCACAAAAAGTATCACTCACTGGGGGGGCTGTAACTTGGCAAATATACTTTAGTACAAACCTCCTGCTAACTCATAAAGTTTCAAGAATTTGTGTGATGGTGATGCCAACAGGTGTGTAAGATGGGATGGAATAGACAGTGGACCACTTCAGTTATGTTCGCGGGACATTTCCAAAGTTATTTTGGAAATTCGTTATGGTGGACGAACCGCCCGCATCGCTACCGATATACAAGGAACATTCTTCGTGATATTCTAATAACATGAGTGTTTCTAACACATTAATATCATTACCGAGATATGCACGAAAATAAATATGTAAGTTTAAAATTCATATAACTAGTTTTATTTTATTTATTTTTTAAGTAATTTTCCTCCATTAGAGAAAATTTTATCCCCTAAATGATTTCGCATTACAGCGAAAAGCATATAAAATGCTAAAAATGTAGAAAAAAATCATAGCCTTTCAAAAGTATTTTCGTCGCCTGCGTACGTACTCGTGCGACGTAAGCCCTCTACTTCACCACTGAACACCGAGAGGCGGAAGAAAGTGGTGCAGATCCCCGACACGCAACTTCAGGTAGGCGGTGCAGCGAAAAATTCAGAAAGCGCATTAGGCAGGATTTACAATAGCCCGTACGCGTCCGTCCGTCTCCCAGCTGAGCGATTTACAACCAGTCTTCGTACGTCCGTCATCAGTTAATTGCTGCAAACTAATACAAACAAAACTGTTTATAAATAGAAAAAAAAATCTCTATAAAAAGTTAGTATTTCTGACGGTATTTTGTTTGTAAATAAAATTCGGATACACGTACATTACGAAAAAAAAAATTGAAGTTAAAAAAAATTTCAATGGTATATAAAGCATGATTTTGTTACTTTTAATATTGCAAAGAAGGAACCCATGTTTGGAAACGTAATTATCAATATATCTTCAGGGAAAATGTAACGTCATTTTATTTTACAGCTACATAAACAAACATACCGTATGAAAACAAAAGAAGGCCAAAATAAAACACTGCACACACTACACGCCCTTCGAAATAACTCGGGATGAACGGTTAACAAAACGTGCAAGTTTAGAAGGCTGTAATTTCATCCGTCGAAAGTTAATGGTTGCCAATGTTTTCAGGACGGACGGATAGAATTAATGGCCACCTCCGATTGGCAGTTGATGAAGTGATTGACGGACGCCACGGGTTGAAGTCCGAGTCTCTGCGCACGGGTGGCCTCGCAGCGGCCAGCCAGGCATGGTTCCACCAGCTCGCTCGCAGTTCAATAACACCGAACCGCCGCGGCCGCGCCGGACACCGACCAGACGACCGCTGCGTCGTCGGACACGGCCTACCAACCGCCATAGACTAATACAAAATAACTGTAAAAAAACTTTTAAAACCAAGCTTTTATTTATAAATGTACTAAAAAGAGAAAAATATTTATAGTAGTTACACAATTTGTAGAACTTGCAAACTGTGGTCGGAGAGACATAATAAACTTTACGACAAATTAATATGTTTGTATAGGCCGTTCACGGTAAAGTGAGCACTTTTTGAAGCTGTTTCACCAGACATAATAATCAATAAATACATTTCACTGTGGCCTAAGACTTTTGGTTTTGGTTATGGTGAATGTATACACTGTGTTCATTACTCACATGGCAGGATTTACATTAACAAGTGGTGGAAGGATATAAATTGGTTGAAAGAAAAAAGTAATTAGGGCTTCAAAAGTGTTCACTTTACCGTCAACGGTCCATATCAATTTATATTTAGTATATAAAAGCTTGGCGCAAATAGTCGAAAGCCTTACGCAAGATATGTACTTCCTACGTTTACACAAATGAGGTATGCATTCTATATTGCGCCAAGCTTTTATATACTAAATATAAATTGATACAACATATTAATTTGTAGTAAAGTTTATTACGGCTGTTCGACCACATCTTACAAGTTCTACAAATTGTGTAACTACTATAATTATTTTTCTCTTTTTAGTACATTTATAAATAAAAGCTTGGTTTTAGAAGTTTTTTTTACAGTTATCTTATTTTTCACTTTATAGTTTCGCCATTTTTTTTGTAATATTATTTCATCTACAACAATCAAATTAATCATCGAGACAAGTCCAACGAGGCCAAACTCGATACATTTACTATGTGAGGAGAGAAATTAGTTTAAATCAGCTTTTCCAAGACATCCAAGTTTCTCATAAAATTTCCCCAACATACTAAAACATTTATGCAAAATGCAATAGTTACGTAATATGAAAAACCAGCATTATGCACTAGATAACGACGCAACTCGACACCGTGTGTGCACGTGCGCGCGAGCACAGCCAACACCCTCTGGACTTCAGGCCTGCGACGTCATCGAGAATGGTCCTAGCCGGCGGGGTCCAGATGCTAACACGTGTTTCCTCCCTGGTCTTTGGCGCGACAGCTGCCAGTTCTTTGGGTGACTTCCAAGTTAGCGGCAACGTTTCACTATGCGCGAGTGTTTTATTATTTCAATTGACAACATGCCGCATCGCTGTTGTGATACCGGTTGCAATGGAAATTATGAGGACGGTCCGCGAGTTCATGTGTTTGGTTTCCCAAAACACGAAGAAAGGCGAATGTTATGGTTGCGCAAAATTCCTCGTGCTAACTTCAAACCATCGGACTCTTCTAAAGTAAGTATACTGTGTTGCACAAATAACTCTATTTTCCTACAGACGTTCCTGACTATCGCAGTCATTTCCTACTTTAACATATTCCGTAGTTAAAATATATAGTGTACAGAACAGAAATATGTCAAAATACGCGGAAGTTTGTTCAGATGAAATTAAGTTTCTGTATTACAACCGCATAACTACGAAACTGAATGACTTAAATAGATGCAATTGGTCTGTAACGAACTATTAGCTTTTAGTAATTTTTATAGCACTGAAGAATGGATAATGCCGAACGTCTAAAATGTTTTCACACATTAGGTTCATACGAACTGTGACGTCATCTTTGTTTTCTCTGTACAAAGTGAAAAAAATGCACGCGCGTAATGATAAGCAATACCTGCTAGGTTTACGTCCTATTGCGTGGAAGATATCGGGAATAAAAAAATGTACGTAAACAGATTGTCATTTAAATCATTATTAAACCCGCCTAAAACTATTAGAAACCAAAATGCCGATAGGGATAACTAGCTATTCAGTTCATTTGTAATAGATGCGTTTACAGTAATAGCCAACTTCAACGAAGTTACCGGACTACCAACATAAAACGGAAAATAATTTTGTTGGAAGAAATTAAACATTCCTTATGTTTCTTACGTAGTCATGCTTCGTAGATATTTCCGCTAAAAACAAAAATTGTAAGTCCATACCACAGCGTGTCCGTTAAAAATATAATTTGAATTCTTCTATAGCGTGCAATCATTTACAATAAACACATTTCCTGTAACATTTACATACGTAGCGTATTTTTTATTTAAATATATATTTTTAATTCCGACGTATTTCATTCTGAAACTAGCTTTTTTTTTGTTAAATTTAAAGTTTTTACTTCTGATATTTTATACAGGTCAGTACATGTGGTTATATGCTACAGTTTAATATTTAATTATTTGGATAACTGTAACATCTTTGCTAATACATCAATTTTTACTGTTGGTGCAATATTGTAAACTTTTCTGTGTTGGCATTTATAATTTCCTTGGTGGATTTTCCACAGGATATTAGACAGCGTAATTTTATTTTATATTCAACCAACATAAGAGTTGCAACTAAGTCAAAAGAAGGATAACGATTTTCAGTTGAAATATCACTTATTATTTACTGTGTTTGTATTTTTGGGTCTTTAAAATCATTGCCTATTTTAGACTAAGATGATGTTAAGTGTTAATTCCTGTTAGATACATTTTATTAACGTATAATTTTAAACATAATCGATATTTTTACTAGGTCCAGTTGTATAAACAAATGGTTAAAATATGGTTAAAATAAGTCGCTTCATAATACTTTTTACTTATATTTCTAAACCGCTCTTATTCAACTTCTACCCAGAAGTGTTAACACACTATTAAGAAATACGCCATGAGGTAACGTGTAAGTTATTGTAGTTTTTGGCACATTGTGGTAATTTGTCAATTGTTATTCCTACTCTAATTTTCGGCCACAAAAAAATCAACTAGGCATCATTTGCAAGAGAATAATCAGAAGGTTGTTTCTGTATCTATATGTCTGTATGTGTTTGTACGAGTATGTATGTAAATGTGCGAATGTATATATGGTATGTATATGTTTATGATTATGTGTCTATGATTATGCATGAGTTAATTGTAAATATACTATATATATAGGCCTACTTATGCATATGTGTGTACTTTTATGTATACAAAAATGTGTAAACACACAGATACACTTACTATTATGTTCATTTCACTGTGATTTACGCAAACCCGTTAAAAATTAAATGTAAGCACCAAGTATGTTAAAGTTACTATAATATCATTAGCTGATCTTGTTGACATTTCTTACAACTGTAAGCAACTTGGTGATTTTTTTTTTTTTAATTAATGCGAGGTTTCATGCACACGCCACTTAAATTTGATTGAAAGACGATCTCAATATATCCATTATGCAGCTGGTGTACGCGGCAACATGCTATGCAAGAGGCTCCGGATTCGAAACCTGGTTAAGGCATGAATTGGTGTGTTGTTTATTTGTTTACGAATAGCTTTAGTTTCTTTTTTAAACCCCGCTTCCTGGCTGTGCCTCCCAGTATAAAATGAAGGCGTTAATAAGTAACATCATTATCAATTAATGGTTCACTCCCCCCTTCCCCCGCGGATTAAATAGATAGTTTTTAACTAAGGTGATTGTAGTTTAATAGGACATGTCTATTAAACTTTTCGCAGTGGAGTTTAATAGGATATTTGTATTGCATTTTCGTGATGTGTAAGTACGTACAGAGTTGAGTCACTTCAGTATCCAAGTTTCATGACAGAGAAGTGATGTGGAATTTTCAAAATATTCACTCGCCTAAATATCGAATCCGCACTGAACGACCAGTGTCTTTTAAATAATGATTGCAATAAATTATATGTAAAATGGTCTAGGCCATGAGATTAAATTACCATGCCCTAAATGTATTTAACAAAAAAACTATTTACTGTTCATCGGAGAACTTCGTTTTGCTTACTTTCGTCAGGAAGTATGAATATTGCCATGTTAATGGGCTAAACTAATTGAATAAATAACGGGTTTCATTGTAAGCTATTATACCTAAAATATATTTTAAAAACCTATGGAGTCTTTCAATGTAAATCTTTTTTCAGGACAGAAATTACAGTCGATATTTTGTTGCCCTTTCATATATTTGGTTCCTGAAACATAAATGCGATCGTTGAAAACTGCCAGTCATCACAAATTGCTGTAAGTAGCCCAGTTTCTGTTCACGACATTTATTCTTCTGTACAACAGTGTTTTAAACTATAGCGACAACTTTTCTGAACAGATTACTGTACGTACTATTAAAACACTAGTCACCGCTTGAAATTCCAATGGAAAAAGAAGAGGCAGATTGTTTATGCTATTTTCCATTGCTGTAACAACGCTTTCTTATGGCAGGGTGTGATCATGAAGCTTTAATTATTGTTTTCTAGAGATTCCCCTTCATATATCATAATTGAACCTGGTTCATATCACTGTCATGTCTGCCCACGGTTCGAACCATGAATCTGTTGAATTGAAAGCTTATTTTTCTACACATTGCTGTTAAGGATAACTTCATAATATGCCAAAACTACAGAATTATCCATAATGCTTCTCACTTAATACCGAAATTAATATCAGGAAAATGGCAGTTTCGTTTACATACCGTTAAATAGTTATGATGTAAGAACATCTTGAATTCTAGACACATGAACCACACAGCTCGTACTTCAGTAATGTATTGCCAAAAATTCTTTAGAAATAATATAACACATAATAAAACACCTTTTACTACTCTTTTTTTTATGTAAATGGTGAACTGTTGTGGGAACTAAAGGAAACAAGCTGTTACGATTCCAAAACTGGTAAATATCTGCCTGCACCACTTTCCCACCCAAGACTCAGCGAGGATGCCATTCTAGAAATATTTCCAAACTGCCCCCGCCTATTTGTCCGCCACCAGTCGCAGCCAAGAAAGTCCTGGTTCGAAAAGAGTACGTTTGAAAATAAAATGCTTGAAGCTGCTATTTCTCAGAGTGTTGCACTGAAAAATAAGGAAGACAGGGAATAATCTTTCGATTCACTATCAGAACTCATCTCAGTTTTGAAAAATAGGAAACCATCTCCGTTTTGGACAGTGATAGAAAAGGAAAGTACAACTATATTTGCAAACATCGATGTAGAATGTGGAACTGTTATAACTTCATCTGTAGTCATAAATAACGGATTACTCGTGTCAGCGTACCATAACACAACAGAACATTTGCGGACAGTACAGATTGCCTATGGCAATAAAAACACCACAGATTTGTTTATTGTGTTAGATGAACTTCAATCGTTGAAAACAACGCAGTCAGAAAAAGGAAGCCAATGCTTATTAGACTGTATCAAATTTGCTCCAGACAAACAAACACGTGTTCAGTGAAACCCAAACTTCAATTATTGATTTTATAATTGAACAGATTATGCTCATGAAATGTGACAAGCGACATTACACTTCTACTTCAGCATTTGTAATATTTTCTTCTCTTGTATACTCCATTTGACCCCATGCGTACAAGTTGTTAAGGAACTCTGGAAATATAATTTTGCCACATCCTTCCACAATAAGAAAAATATGCTCATCAATAAAATTTAGCCCCATCGAAGAACAAGAAGATTCTAACTTTCTAAAATACTCAACAGAAAATGGGGGAAAAAAATCGTTTATTAGTCCTAATGGTAGATGAAATTCACTTGAAAACCTTTTTTTGATTACAAAGGTGAAAACGTAATTGGTATGGCATCAAACAGTGCGGAGGCCGCAAAAACTGCTCACGTTTTTATGGTTGCCAGTCTTTTGTCATCTCACAAAAATGTTTTTCATATTTTGCCTGCCAAAACAATGACTGCAGAAACACTATTCACCGCAGTCAAAAAATTAATTACTGGACTGGAAGAAATAATTTTCTCTGTTGTTTGTGTTATCAGCGATAACAATGCCATAAACAGAAAAGCGATGACATATTTCTGTCCCAATCGAAGCGCGAGCATCGTGTACGCTTATCCAAGTAACTCAAAGAAACCTTTATTTTATACGATCGACAGTGTCCACATATTAAAATGCATTAGAAATAACTAGATCAATCAACTAAATCCAAGACAGTGCATGTTATTTCCACAGTTTGATAACATTTCAGATCCTGCAACAGAAACTGCTTCTTTCGATGACTTAAAAAAATTGCATAGTTCAGAATCACAGTCTCTGGTGAAATTTGGGTATGGTCTCACCCTTAAGGCCTTGAACCCAACAAACCTCGAAAAACAAAATGTCAAACTAGTCCTTCAAAGTTCAGCGAGTATGTTACAGCTGCTCTTTCAGAACTAGGAGAAAAATGAAACTTGCCAACATACAAAGGAACAAAAGCCTACATCTAAATTACTTTACGATGGTGGAAAATCATGAATGTCAAACACCCAAACAAAGGAACACGTTTGAAAGACGTGTACATGCAGCCCTTAACTCTTTCTCCAGGCAACGGATCCATTGAATTCCTTGAAAATATGCTAGTTTGGTTGGAACTGTGGAAAGAATCCAGCTTGGAAACTGGTAAACTTAGCAGACACACATTTGGCCCTGACACATACGACCCACGCCATACCCGAACTTGCTAAATACTGTATGACAATTGAATTTCAGTTATTTTCTTCCAGGTAAAATACAAACTGATCCTTTGGAAGAAAGGTTCGGAAAGCATAGAATGTTAGCTGGCAGTCTGTATAACATTTCACTAAGTCAAGTCTTCCGAGTGCGAAGCAAAGCTAAGACTGCAGGATTCTCTGTCATTAGTTCTGAACTCAAGCAAATATGGTTTGATAGAAATAAAGTCGTTTGACATTAGTGCTGCTTGTGAAGAAAAATCTACAATGAAATTAAGCGAAATTATTCATAGCATTGCCGTAGGTGAGAATTATTTACGTGACTTATATCCAGTAATATCAGTATTTACATATTTAGCTGGGTATTGTGTTTATAAACTGTTAAAGAAACTCAAATGTAATGAGTGTCACAGTGGTTTAGTATCTGATAAATACTTGGATTCATCTCATAGCCTCATAAAGGAACTAGATCGTGGTAGTTTGCAATATCCACCCCCGGATGTTGTGAGCATTTTAATGTGCGCTTACGCGGTAATGCCAACTCATCTCAACGCCATATGAACAAGAATTTTTAAATAAAGGAAATCACAAGCAAGTTATTGTCATGATCACCATTGCGCAACTCAAAGATGAATTGTCACATCTCGACGTATATGATGCTGGACACACTTTAGAAATTATAATACAACATATTGTGAGCATGTATTCAAATGCTTTCTCGAGAAACTATTGAGGAAAAACGATACCTGCAAGAAAAATCCAAAAAACGAAAAATTTCAACTCTTACAAAAAATGTTAATGTACTAAAGTCTTTGCCCAAGTAAATGTGTAGAAGTGTTTCCTGTAATACCAAATCTTAGTCTAAGTTTAATCCACGAGTTGTGTACAAACGTCTTGTCATTATTAAATAAAATTTCAGAATTACATTAGAATTACAATAGTTATGTATATATCTGTAATTTGCTGAGATTTGTTGCATTGGCGATTGAATAACTTTTATTCCTAAGCCTCATACTTAATAAGTGATGTATTATAGCATACGATTAATAATGTATTATAGCATAATTAAGTTTTGTAACCAGTATTTTGTAAAGGGTGCTTGTAGGAACCATAATGTAAAGATAATATAAGTTAGTCACTGTTTAATTTTGATTCATCATTCCAGTATTCAAGGGAAAATGAATTCACTTCTTTTTTAAATTTATTTTTAATTTATTGTAATGTTAAACTTTTTAAAATTAATTGTTTTTCCTTTTTCCTCTATAAGTACTTACTTATATTATACATGTAAATGTAAAATCAGTTCACAGTGTAAATTGTATGTGTTTTAGTTGTACAACACCATAAACTTAAAAATATTGTAAGCCGTTAATTTAAGGAGAAATAATATTTAACTACTTACAAAAAAGCAATGAAAATGTTTTCTCAAATGCTATTTTATATTAAATTGTTTTTTTTTTTTACGATTATCAGCTTTAATTTAATCTGTAAGCCAATCGTCTTTGTGATTTCGGTTAACCAGAGGCACTAAAAAGAGATCACAAAATATAAAAAAATCAAGCATGAAATTAATTTATTTTTATGGCCACTAGTTGTAAATTTTAATTACTACAGCTATTTAACTTGAACACAAAGTATATTAGTAATTCGGTAGAAGCTTATTATGCACATGAAGTTAATTATATAAATATAAAATGTACTGTGTCTGGGGAGTATCAGGAGGGAGGACGGCTCCTGATGACGTCATGCGCTTGAAAGAAGGCCTGTAGTTCCGAGGGTGTTGGCACAGCTGATCAGACGCACCAAGTCGCCCTGCCTGATCGAGGCAGGCTTGTGCCACCCACACAAGGGCGACAGTCAAAGACAGGGAGGTCTGGCAACATTGCTGCAGCAAGCTCAATTGGATAACGAGAAGTGGTTTAACATATGTACATACTCGTGAAGTTACATAAAAGCTTGTAACTTCCGGCCCCATCATCAGATCAGCTCAGTGGTACCTTCATATGTATTGTCATGGGAACTACACATGTATGCGAAATTTCAGGTCAATTGGATAACGGGAAGTGGTTTAAAATCGGCATGCAATATTTGACCAAAACACGGTCGACTTGCCAAGTAAAATCAGCCCAAACTCGACGATTCCACGTTTAGCTTTGATGAAGTTCATATTACCACCTTCCGAATCCATCATCAGGCCTTGCTGACCATCTACCTCCAAAGGTGTCATCAAGAGCAATCAAAAGAGCCCAAACTCGAGTCAATAGTATTAACCATTGAGGAGTTCTCTCGTGAGGAGATGAAGCTGGCTGCAGCACCAGGTCGCTGTCACCATATTATTGCATTGTCATCGGGTTTTTATATGTATACCAAGTTTCAGATAGATTGAATACCTAGAAGTGGGTCAAAATTCACTTGGAAGATTCACCCGAACGTACAAATAAACTAACAAGGCAAGTTAAATAAAAGCTTGTAAAATAGGTAGACCGATTATTCGTTTTCTGTGCATGTACTCAACATTGACCTACCCCAAAGGGACATTACTGCCAAAGTCACATGGTCAACAGTGATGGGCGTGTTTCTTTTTATCCTAATTTTTAAATGACAAGCACTTGTTTACTAAACAGTCTTCTAACCTCGAATCCCATTCACGTCATTTTTGCAAGTCGTATTGGCAGAACAGCAGTTCAATGTTGGGGGACAGATTTTGGTTGTGCGCAGCCAGCGAGATCGGTCTACCTCATGAACTATGCAGCCAGGGCACCGCGAATTTACACCAAGGCACCGGATATTAATAACGTAACGTTAATTAATTCTAGTTCAGTCACTGTTACTCACAACTTTTTTTTCAGGTCCTGTTTAAGTTGTACTTAAATGATATTCCTCCGCCTCTCATAAACAAAGCTCTATAGACAATTACACCAAAGGGACATTCACTTTAATAATATTTTGCATAAGAACTATTTCTGACTAGGCATTACCAACACACCTATAGTCTCCCTACTTTTATTCGTATTAATTATAAGTTAAATGTTATAATTTATAGATAGAATATAAGTAAAAGTTCAATTCTACCAAAAATTAAGCACTTTCAATTTAAACGAAGTACAAATTGTTATACGTGGCATATTTAGGAAACAACCAAACATGTCGTACATGGGGTGATATTTCGAAGGTTCCCTGAAGAAAGTGTGAAGAAGGAACCGCGAATATACTATAACGACGAAGGGAGGGAAATATTAAGATGTCTTAATGTTGAATTTAAAGTGTTGGGTAAAAAATTGTTAATACGAAAATAATTATTTTGCTTTCGGTTTATTTTTAATGCGATAGGCCTAGGAATGAGTAAATTCGTAAAATGTTTGCTTTTCTAATAATTCAACAGTTTCACTTGACCAACGCACGAATAAAGTGAGTCCATGGAACTAGTAATTGTAGATATGGCAGAAAATGCACAATGCTCAGTTTACCGTGAACAGTCTTTAAACAATGTTGCACTGAAGAGCCATGTTCCAGCTTACTTCACCTTTATTAAAAATACCTGACTTTTTTTAGTCAGAATAAAAACTCAACTAAAATACGTTGCCATGTATTGTATTCAATACTAAACAGGTTATCTCGCAGGAGTTACATGTTGATTGGTAATTTTTTTACATAATTAAGTCTAAACAATAACACAATCATTTTTTCATTTTACGCGAGGTTAAGCAGGATGTGAACGTAATGAGAAACGAAGGAAGAAGAGCTTGGTGCTGCTGAGTGGGGATGGAAACTACTTGGGAAGAAGAATTCTGTCAGCAAGGCCCGGGATGGATCGACGTCCTGCTAGACATGCTACTGCAACACCATCAACCTTCCATGGGATTCTTTCAAGGAATTCTCATGTAACTGAACAAACGTGATGAGTACAATAAAACCAAGTATAATAAATATCCGTGACCAGAGTTATATTAAATCATTTAAAAAATTTGGCTTTCAACGTACTTTTATTCGCCGTGCGGAGATCAAATAAAATAACCGAAGCAACGAGAAAGGACCAAGAATATAAAGTGTAAAATACTATAGCCACAGTTAACGCAATTATATAAAGTTTAAAGCGACTCTTGAAAAAGGCAAAAAAATTTACTAATCGTCTCGAGGTCCGTTTAGACAAAAAATAAGTTGGTACAAACAAAACGGAACACCAGTCAGATTAGACGATAACACGGTTATTAAAGTACATTAAGTCATTAATTTCCTAGCTTTTAACATGGTCGCTGTTCCATAAACCCCAATAGATATCCTTATCTCCAGTTGAAACTTACTACAAAACATATTTTTACTCTCTTGATATGCAAATATTTGTCTATTTATTTTGTGAAACGATAAAGTTAGCTGAAATACCAAGATACGTTACAATGTAATAAGTTGAAGGAAAATGGTCATTTGTAAAACTACTTCATTAACTGCGCTGTATAGGAAATTGTGTCAAATAGCTTGGTGGTTGGGGAAAAAAAATTACGGGACTTGCAGCCAAAGCAGGGAAGACGACATAAATGTCCCGGGGGTGGAAAAGATGGGGGGGGGGGGGGATATTCCACGCTCCATTCGAGCAAATGATAAATCATATTTATTCCATCATTTCCGTAGCACTAACAGTAATTTTTCTGATTCCGTCATATTCTCAAAAATGGAACTAAAAATAACTACATGCGCTACCAACTGGTAAAGGAATTTAATTAGCCGGGAAAGAGTGTAAAATTACATCAAAACGTACAGTAGTATGTAAATACGTGAAAATGAAGAGTACCTCAGTATTCAAGAAGTGTTCGCAGCAATAAGACATCTTTGTATTTGAACACAGCCCGTACCGTATAGTGAATGTGCGGTGAATTGCAGAACATTGTAACCATGCCCGCCACTTCAAGGCGGTGGAGACACTACTTGTGCAGCTCTCACCTGTGTGCACTCATCTTGCTGCACAAGTCCCCGGAGGAACAAGGCATGACCCCGCTTTCTGTTCGCATCCTCGTCACACTGCCAGATGACTCCACGGGGCAAGTGGAGCTTTACCAGTCCACGTCTCCGAAGAGATGCCAGCGCTGCCAATGCTACGAGAACGTGGCATCAAACTGCCGTCGGACGCCAGTCTGCGGCAAATGCCCACAGGGGTATGCCCTCTCTCAACGGGCCGTCGCACCTGCCCAGATTGCGATGCGGGCCATGAGGGCGGCGCCAGGGTCTGCCCCAGTCAGCAGAGGATGGAGAGCTTCAGATGCAAGCTCTCCTCCGTTTCTCCAGCAACTACCCCCGCCGCTGCAGCAGCAGTTCACACCGACGCGACGACGACCTCCCAGTTTCCAGAGCTCACGGCGGCCCCGCGCCGATCCGGGCACTCACCTTCGCAACTCACAGAACCCCCAGAACCCCACCCCCCCCCCCTTTTTTTTTTCACCAACAGCAGTACCAGCATTTTCCCCAAAGCAGGTGACCAGGGCCAGTGACACAGAGCCAGGAGAGCAGGACTCATGACTCAGGACCCTTTATCTTTGACCCCAAAAATTAAAAAAATACATTAAATAAGGTATTCTTAAAACATTATTACAAGTTATTTTTAATTTATTTAAACATTATTTTTAAAAATATATTTAACAATTTCTATTCCCAACAACCAATATTCCTTAACAATTTCACTTTTAACCCTAAAAATCTTCCTTTTCTCTAAAAATGTCTTTTTTCCCATAACAATTGCCCCTTTCCATTTTTAAAAAAATCCCAAAAATAGCATTAAATGCATAAAAGTCAGTAAGCTTATTACGTTACTGACTACTACAATCATCATGGAAGACCCTGACCTTGAATGTAATATGCCTGTTGACTTACGTACTTTTTCTCGAGTTTTGTTTTCAAGTTTATTCGAGGTCATAGGGTCATGGTCACTGGCTGACTTTATACATTTATTGCGATTTTTATTTTTTTTTTAATTGAAGTTTTTAGAGAAAACTGGAAATTTTTAAGGAAAAAAGGAAATTTTTAGGGATGAAAGAGAAATTGTTAGGGGAAAATAGCTGCTGTGGAACTAAGATGTTTAAATAATTTTTAATATTTTTATGTGATTTTTAAATAATTATTTATTAATTTCTAATAAGTTATTAATAATTCTAATAACTTGGATGGGATTTTTTTTAGAGTTTTTTTGGAATTTTTTAGTTATTTTTTTAGTTTTGGGGTCAAAGGTCAAGGTCAAAAATCCTGAGTCATCAGTCCTGCTTCTCTGGCTCGGAGTCACTGATACTGGTCACCTGCTCTAGGAAAAATTGGGGAATTTCTGGGGGTCGATTTTGCAGCTGGGAAAAAACGGAAATTTTTTGGAGAAAAAAAAAAGGGACATTTATAAGGAAATTTAGTCGATTTTGAGGGGAAAAGTTATATTTTTAGGGGAGAAAGGGAGAAAAAAATTACCGACGAGTGATGTTACTACATGGGGGCCCCAGCGCCTGTCTCCTGTGTCCCATTCCCTTGCGCCATACCCCCCCCCCCCCAAAAAAAACTATTACTCGATAATTTGAAAAAGCCTTTAGTTGTTTGAAAAAAGAAAAATTCAAGCGCAGGTAAGCGGACGCCCTTATCGAAACCAAAGTACAGAATCACGCAAGGCAGCAATATGCAGCAACATAAAAATAAGATAAAAAAATTTTGTAACTCGGCAACATGATGCGCGCGCGCACGCGCGCACACACACACACACACACACACACACATATATATATATATATATATATATATATATATATATATATATATACACACACACACACATATGATCATATCCGCCGGATCTCATTTAGTAAAAAACTGCGCTGTGTTTGGGCACCAAAAGAAGTTGTACATCAGAGGATAAAGTGTACAAGCCTACATATGGTACTAGAATATCCTTATTTCCACGGCCGGTCAAGAAAGTCCAGAGAGAGCATAAGTAATTTGAATATCGAATCTGAAGATGTTTGCGTTAGCGGACTACAATAGACAACTTTGACAGAGTAACGTACACTGAAAAAAATGTATTGTAAAATTTAGTGAGACATTCTATGAACAAGTACAGACCTTTGTAAGAATACGAAGATAAACCTTGTAATTTATTTGCTGTAACATTACAAAGGTCGATTTTGTAATACAAGGAGGCAAATGTGTTACATGAATGTTTGGTAAACGACACGTGTACAGTAACTGATAACTGACGAAACTAAGCCTGAATGTCAGTTGTGGGTACGTAACCTAACATAACTAAGGCTGCGGGATGGAATCCCGATGCCACCGGAGTTTTGCTTTATGCGTGAATGTACGAGGAATATTGGTTCCCCACTTTCCTTTATTCTTTATTCATGACATACTTTCTAGATAAAAAAAATTATAATATTCCCATTTGTACTAAATGTAAATTGAAATACAAGCCTATAGTTTGTAATATTAGAAATGTTTGGTTTGTAAATTTTACAAGGAGTTTCTTTGTAGTCCTGTTCCTTAGCAACTGAGATTCTAAAGATTTGCCTTGTAAAGGTACACTAATAATATAGAGTGTAATCTTCTGAATTTGGTAAACATTCCGAAACTACCATCGACCAATAATGAACATAAATTCGGAACGATCATTAAAAATGTTTAAGATTTACCAGAAGTATGTGAGAAACTTACGACTCAGTCTCTTCGCCCACGATGTTTATTATTATTAGTCTACTGCTGTAGTAAATTGGCATTGCGTACAATTTAGCACAATACCCGATTGCTCACCATCGTGTCTTGGAATGGAACATTTCCTGGCCCATCGAAGTATTCAATATAAGTGTCTTGACTGGCAGATGCTTCAGTTATAGGTTTTACCTGACGCACATTACGAACCAAATCAAAACATCGTTGTGGTTGCTCTTTGTCTGCAGCCTCCTCCTTAAACACATGCTTCTTCCAGATTATCTCTGTTCATCATCGACCCAGGTATATACTACACTCTATTATGCTTCCGAAGGAAATTGTGTAGAACGACACAGGCGTCTCAATGTCGTCAAATTTTGATGGCGCCAAGTTAATCTTTGTATGAAAAATACGGATACTTGCCGCAAGTACTACACATGCATTCTCTCTGGACCAGGGAAGGGTTTAAAAATTTTTTCGCGCAGTACAAAAACATCATCTGCAATGAACACAAAGTTTATGTTCCCTAATGTGTAATCATTCTTTGGAAGAGAAGGCTCTCTATACTTTAACTTTCAGTAAAATAAAATTATCTCCTCTATTACACCGTAATTAGGAAATCTGCCATTGCATCCTATATATGCCGTAATATACTCCAGGTTTGCATCCACGAGTCCCAACAAAACAATACTACGATATCCCTTGTATTTAAAGTAGAATGACCCTTCACCTGAAAATTTCACATTAGCTATATGCTTCCGTACAAACAACAGACACAATTAGGGAAGTTCCACATTGACAAACTTTTTATCAATCCTTTGCCATTCCTGTGAAGAGATGGGGAAGTGAAACAAAAACAATTTAGTGTTAGCAACAGGCTATAACACTAAAACGAAAACGTAAATATGACCACACAAAATTGTTTGACATGAGGTCTTCATCTCTCCGTAATCACTGTACCACAATTCCATGACGACTTGTACTATGCTAGTACCAGAACAGTTCGTAGTTAAATAGTCTGTCTTCATAGTACACTTTTAAAGAAAACTGGGTACGTGTATTTTGCGACTCAGCCCATGCAAATGCGCTCTAGATATGTTTTCATTATGTTTCAGAACGCAGCACTACAGGGCGAGGTGTCAGATTAACGCAAAGGAACGTCGGGAATCGTCGTGGAGCCACCACATAAGAAAAACAAAAAATCGTTGACAAAAACGTCTGACAGTGCTGCGGGCGAACGGCCTGATGACGTACTGCAAAGAGCAATGCATGTACTTAAAAAAGGCGATAAATATGATGCGCTAGGTAAAACCTACGCTGCAAAACTGGCAAATGTCTACCGTTCAAAAGGGACATTGCCGATATCTTGATTAATAATGTTCTGTTTACAAGTCTACTTAATCAGCTTACGCCCACTAGCAACAGTTCATTCAAATTACCACTTCTCTGAAACGTACTCCAGAAAAGAGAGTTTGAAAACGTTAATTCCCCATTAAACTAATCACATTCAATAGGAATGTCCAATATAACCTTGCAGGTCACCGGAATAATTATGTTCGAGGCTTGAGATGAAATGAGTGTGTTAAACTCTAGATCTTCAAACGTCCGTCTTGTGGTGAGGAAACAAAGAGTCGCTGCGAGGCGTGTGCTTCAGGTGCGATAGCATTTCACATCCACAGAATCTTGTTTCACAAAAAACGGTGTTACTTTTGCGAGTAAAACATTTGCATCGTCATCAAACATTCTGAAGTAGTTTTGTAGCAGTCAGGAATATCCTTTCTAATAAAGTTCCGTAGGTTTAAATGTGTGAAACACTGTCTTTCTAGTAGACACTTCTTCAATCACAATTTCACTCTTTTTATTCTTACTCCTTGCAAAAACCATCACGTTCGTCTAGTACGATGACTGCAGCCGCTACTTGCTTCGTCGAAAAACACATTCTGGCAAATGAAATGGAGCATAGCTCGGCGTCTGTTGGTCTCGTGTGTGGTCCAAGTGTGGCTCACCGAGCCGGACTCGCGTGCCAGACTCACACAGTACGTTTGCGCGTCGCTTTAGAGTTGGAGGATTGTTCCGCCTTGAGACCAGGTGTGCGGAAACAACGAAGCGATGAGCCAGCAAAGAGACTGCGAGCATTGACAGAGTGAAGAGCGAGACTGACAGGCGCGATTACTGAACTGGATGTACGAACGACAGACATTTGGAATTAAGGCAATAGATACAAATGAAGGCAATAGATACATTGAATATGTATCAATCATGAGTGTGAATTAAGTTACTGTGGCCAATATACAGACAGTGGGAAGGACTTGTAGCCGACTTGACGCGAACCCAGTTCCAGGCATGAAGTCGCGAGAGAGGGTAGCGCCAGTAAACCACAGCAGGCCGGCCAGCCCCCGCGGTAAGGACTGTAATGGAACGGGGCGGTGATTGGCTGAGAGCTGATGGCTCACCACTACATGCCCGGTCATATTTCACCCGCGAGCCATCCCCCGGACTAGAATGTGAAATGCAGTTTAAAGCACCTGCCATCGAACAGCGGCGCTGCTGGAACTGTATCTGGTGAAATATTGCGGCTGATTTACGAGCGGCGTGTAATATGACCCTTTTCGAATTGGGGGGGGGGGGGGGTCAGTCTGCCTGAAGGCCTCACAGGCATCCCGCCCCTGGAGCAAGCCACAGCAGCACTGCAGCTCTACAGTCTCAACAACAGGCTGAGGGCATGCTTTGCCGTAACTAACACATAATTTCTAGCTATCGCCAAAACACACTACCACTACAACTTCTACTACTAAGTAAAACTACAACTACAAATACTACCACTAACACTACCACTACTAAAAACAACACATTACTTTATCTGCGGATGTATTTACTTCTACACATTGCTTCAGCATAATGCATTGGGCAGACATGAAATTATACTACTACGGTGTGAGTGAGTGAAGAGATTTGGGCGGCTCTTAACAACGAGGTCATGAGAGCCGATGAGAGTGATTAGAGTGAATATGGATAGACGCCGGAATGAAGGGGCGGGAAAAACGGGAGATCCCCGAGAAATCCCACCAACGGACCAACGGTATCGTCCGACACGATTCTCACTTGCGAAAAAAACGGCGACCCGACCGGGTATTGAGACCGGTTCGCCTTGGTGGGAGGTGTGTTAATCGCTCAGCCACTATGGCCCCTACTACGGCGTGAGAAAGTGCACCAAAGAAATGCATCAAGTGGCCAAATATCTGCTCAGAGTTGAAAAGACTGCTATCAATCACTCGAATGTTTGGATTTTTCCATTACTTGCTTCCAAAAACCTGCACACTCCAATTGACGTGTTGACCGTTAATGTCGCAAGCATTTTTGAACCACATTCCAAATCGTACACTGGTGATTCAAGTCTGTGATAGGCAACTCACCAATAACTCAATCCGCTGCTACCGACAGGTGATTCAGTGGGAATACACATGGAGCAATTGAATATACTGAAATAAATAGTAGGATTTGTGCATTTCCAGTGGGGTGATTTTCGCTGTTGGCAAGTGTATGTGATCACGTGGTAGTATGTCCGACTCGCACTTCGAAGATCGTGAGAGTGATCCCAACCGACTGCAATGTTGGGTGCTTTCCCATTCGTATTTGGGAAAACATTACCGTAGTTATTTACTGCGAACTTTACTATTGCGTCACCCGCTAGCCGCGATACGCATGCCAATGTAATTCACTAGAATGTAGGTGACAGGCAACTACCTAACACGGGTACGAAGGAGAAGTTTCTCTCGCTGGAGGCACTGCGCCTAAAGGAAGAAACGTAACCTAAGTGTACTGTAAACACATGACCTGAGGAGCGCAATCTCGCTGCACACAACCGTCTTGGTAAGACGACTCAACAACATGGTTTCCAGGACTGCGACAACTTCCTCGCACACCCACCTTCACTTCCTGACACCGCACAGGAGTTGAAGCTTCCATTCAAATAAAATTTACATATACATCAAGTAATACACAGGCTGAGTGGAATTCGCCCGACAAACTTCGTCACGTGATTCAATGTGGAAAACCCCGTGGGAAATATACAGAACACTTTCCCCCTAAACTGAATGTTAAAATCGATATAAACCCTTGAGAATTGAATTTTTTAACTGTAGATATTTTTTTCGAAACATCAGAAATTTAGAGAATTAAATTACAATTCACCACAAGTTTTATGTTATCAGGATCTTCAATCTAAAAGCAAACACTCGTTAATATCTCCCTCCATAATGAAAGTAACAGGGATGGCCTCCCTCTTATTAGTGCATAAACATTTTTTTCCGTCAAGAATTATGAATATTGATGATGGTCGACTGATCAATATGACCTAATTAACAAAACTGGTTATCTATTGCAACTGCCCAGGGCACACCATTTTCGTGTAACACGCACGCCAAACTTTCGGCGTCGGCGATACAGTTTAAGGCGCGTAGGTAATATAACTTCCTGCATAGGATCACATACTGACTGTCGCCAGAAACAAACAGGCAGCTTCAGTGCTGTAAACTTATTTATGTATCGTACATGTTGTTTACAATGTGTGTTAAAAATATCATCCACCATCGGCTGTGCAATAAAGCACAGCACACCATGGACGCATGTAGGTAGTATTGCCTATGTGCTAGGCACTGTAATAGTTGCAACCGAAGCTTTGTGTACGATTTACATGAAAACGGTAAGTTCTGGGCAGAGACAAGAGAACAAGGTTTGTTCACTAGGCCATACTGCCATAGGCGATCATTAAACATACTTAATTCCTGACGGTAAAAAATTAAAAATATTTGGTTGCTGCACGTTTTTCAAAAATTCTGAAATATTTTCCATACATTGATAAATGTTTTGAGAGATCAAAACCAGTTCTAGAAAAAACATTTCCTTCACATTTACCCTGGGCAGCTGTTTAAAGATAGTGGTGTGGTGTGTACTATTTTAAGCGTTTTCAAGCATTTGTGCAAAATGTTGTAGCTCCATATATATCGCAACATTTTGAAAATTTTGTTTTGCTCAGCTTGAAATGCTCTTTATTTTTAATTGTAAACATTTGCTTCTGTGACAATTGACATTTTTCTGTTCTATCTCAAAGTTGATCAACAAAACTGAAAATATTATCAACTTAAAGCCTAGCTTTTTCTCACGTGCCACACAAGCAAAAAAAAACCACTGAAAATTGAGAATTTTTGGAATTTTCCATTTTTGACAGCCTTGTAAATATGAAAGAACTAAAAACACCCCAGTTTTTAAATCATTTGTGCATAATACTAGTCCATTGGGGTGTTTTGTGTCCTTCACGGAAAATTCTGTTAAGTTGGGAAAAACCACTACTTAAATTCACAAAATTGAAATTATATATTATATATAATACGTAGATCTACATATTATATACAATACATATATTATATATACACACATTGAGCTTGAACTTGACCCCATGACCTTGGCCTTTGACATATTTTGAATGCACTTTTGACCTACTTTTCTATTTTTAGCACAGCATGGCTTACTTGTGGGTGTACTTTTGAACTGCTTGCACACGTGGTGACCTACTTTTCCGAAAAGTGCATTTTTGCACACTTAACCTTGAAAAGTGCATTTTTGCACACTTACTAATACAGCTTTTTGCACATGACACATGTATTTCTGCACATACACTGCCGTTTGCACTTCTGGTCACAGCACTTTCGGTTCGATTCCCGGTGAGTGCAATTCTTGAAAATTCGTGAGTTCGACTCCCACTTGGGGCATTTCCAGTTTGAGGTTCGATTCCCAGCAAATGCATTTTTGGAAATTTTATTTTTATTTTACGGGGTTCGATTCCTGAACTCTTCGAAGTTCGGAGAGAAAGTGAGCTGTTGCGCAATCACACATGTTGATGATTCAACAGATACTGAGAGACTGATGTGTTATAGTGGGACAAGAGACAAAACAACATTCGCAGACCCCAGTGTCAGTGGCCAGTCACGTGACGAGCACTTGAGGTAGTGAAGGGGATTAGTCACTCAGCAGCTCGCGGCTCTGCGGGGTCGGTCCGGCATGGTTTTTGGCCGAACCGAGTTACACGGTACGGCCTACCTCCATGGCATTCACATCGCGAATTAAGTTCGGTACACCACTGCGGGGCATGGATAGAGGCCATGGGGAATGTGTGGCTCCGAACCCCCACTGGAGTTGCAAGGATCCCCATTGTAATAACGATAGACCCCATGGACGAACCCCGAATCATACTTATACCTAAATCCCTTATTTGTTGATACTTTTGGACCGTCTCATAAAATAACAGTTCTGTTCAATTTATTCTTTTACATCACTATCGGACATATTTTAAGGCAGACATTTGGGGTGTGGCAAGCATCACAAGAAATTGGAAAGCATGAGTATACTACTGTAAGTTAAAAACATTATCCTATCAACATGATCACAAAAAAGATGATAGCATACAACACACAGGTTTATTATTTTTAATTACGAGTAATCTCATAAATTTTGTTTGGCAAATATAATATTACTTTGCGAAATTTCTAGATTCAGTTAAAAATAACAGTTTGATTAAAAGTGGTTAACTAGCTTAAATGTTTTGGCACTGCATCATTTTTTAAACAACTTTATAAATTGTAACTCAAAATGTGTTAAGGCGGTTATATACCTAGTGCTTGAAATCTGTTGTGGCGTATTTGAAAAATACGTATTTTGACGAAACAATTAAACGTGCCCCCAGTACTATCGCCGGGAGATGTCTGGACACGCGACACGGACCGGTCTGTAGCGGAGGGAGCGGCAAGACAGAGGCCCGGCAGTAGACGCGCAGCGGACATAAAAAACATTCGACAAAACCGGACACGGAGAAGTTTGACTGGCGACAACATACGCAATGCTCTTGTGACAGTGTGTGCTGGATGATTTCGTTACCATGTGCGTGCGCTATTCGTCATAAGCCAATTGCTTTTCTGTTATTGAGTGCAAATGTTCTGTCAAAATATTCACCAGTAACGAATTCAATCACGTTAGATAAAAGCAACAACGTTGGAGGTGGAATATATCCTGTGGTTTGATGCTTCAGCAGATTACTTGTTTCGTTTCCACATTTGCATAACACGAAGACAATATAAATGTATTACAAACGCTTTCACCTTTAAAATGGGGAAGGTGGAGGGGGATGTGTGTGTGTGTGTGTGTGTGTATGTGTATATATATATATATATATATATATATATTATGTGGAAATTTACGGCGCGGCGTAAGAAATATCTCGACGAGAATGCATTACTCAGGCAGTATTTGTTCACAAAATATGCCAACACTGAGGGGTTTGAGACAAAATAATGTTAAGCCAACGTAAACACACGTAACAACACAGCAGTTTTACTTCTACCACAAATACAAAAACCATGTAAATAATAACACATTAGGTAGTACAGAGCTGTCATCTATCTGGCCAATTTCGAATGTGATTTCCTAACATATTCATAGTTGTTGGCACGATCTATTTGATGGTATGGAATTCTTGAATTGTGTCACATATTACTCTTGTCGAAATCAATCGCAATACACTCTTTAGGCTTGGGACTGCGAATAAATCTGTAATAAAGAATAATATATAGAAAACGTCTTTAAATATAATAATGTTAGATTAAATGAGACATGAATATTTAGAATAATAAGTGCTATATAATAACACAAAATGTAACTGACAAAAGATAAAAAAAAATTGTTATTTACATCTATATTCTAACGACAAAATGATGTATGAAGTTCAAACAAAAATATAAATGTTTTTAATCATCTTCAACTTTCCGCTATAACTGATTTAATTAGCGCAATATAGGCAAGTGAATCCCAACCCACGAGGCAGCAAATCATACAATGTGGAACAATCACTTCATATATTACGTATATTGCAACATACAAAGTACCTGCAATGAAATAAGCAGTTTTTATTCACTTTAAATAAGTTCGTATTATCACTGACAGTATTTTGGTTGACCTATTGGCTGGCTTCTGTGGCGCAGTCGGTTGAGTGTTGAGCGTGAGTGGTTCCGGTTTCGAATCCCGAGTAGGGCTTGGGTGTGATTTATGCTCGTCCGTATGGGTCACCCTTTCATGGGAAACATCACTTCCAATACGAAAACTGCGAGAACACGTCCGGAAATATATATATATGCATTTTGTCTTGTACTTTTACAAGTAAAACCATGGATACTAGTACTCACCTGAATACTTGCTTTTTCTTGTAATAAGTAAATTAACCTACTAAGTGGACTTGCAAGATATAGATTTTTTATATTAAAGTTACGCCTGTATTTCAATTACATTGGGAAATAGCGAATGTAACAATATAATATGCTATCGAAAACATCTTTATTTGTATCATAACTCTAATACAAAGATTATCTTTTATACTATATCTAAAACAAATAAACTACAACTTGAAATCGAACCTGCACCTTCTTGAGCAAATACGTGTGAACTTAAATGCAACTTAATTAACGATAGCGTTAGGTACGAATCTGTCTAGTAATTTGGCAGGCATATGATTTTAACCTGTTAATATTTTAGTTTTTAATGCTTTTCAAATAGGATTACATATTTGCACATTTATTGTTTCATAATAGAGAACTTCTTTCTCTTAATGAACGTTGCGTTTGGAATAAGATTTACTGGCTTGAATCATATGCGAAAGTTTATTACGGACTGTTAAATTAGTACAAACAATCATTTTATCATAAAGGCTAACGATATATTTTTGCAGCTGTTACACCGTGGTGCCGAAGCCAGCATTATTTGGAAAAACATCTTTTCATGTGGCATTACTTTTGCACAGGATTCGGAATTCTAGAAATAATACGTAAACCGACATGACAAAACCTTTTTATAAACATAAACTTGCAATGCTTTACTATGATTTCGTGAACTTTATAATTTGAACAGCTAGGCGTATGCAGGCCACAATTTAACCAAAACTACCGTTAAACACGGCAAGAATGCTTACATGCAGATTAATTTGGTGGGATTTGTAAAGTAGGTGGACATTACACTGTATTGTGTAATATGTCACAGCAGCAGCATTGTTTAATTTTTATTATTTTATTTCTTATTTTATATAATTTGTGTGTAGGCTTTCTTTATACCGCGATCCAGTATGAATAAAAACACCCATTATCGTGAATTTGAGCACATAAAGCTATAAAACGTTTCTATAGTTTCCAATTAAATCCAGTAGCCTAAAGTTACTGTTTAGTTATACTTTGTTAAAATGTACGCATAAATGAAGTTACGCGATATTGCACGGAGTGATACAAACTACGTAGTATTTCAGTTGTATCAATTTTATGATATATGACCGTTCATGAATATCGTGGGCAAGTGCAATATTGTAACACTGGGGATAACTTTTCCGTGCCTCTGAAACGTCCTACGTCCTCCATTGCCTTATATACAACTGGGTCCGCCTAACTGATGTTTGTGGAATAGCCGATAGCATGGCCAGACCTGTGCGCGCATGACGTCCCCCCTTGCTTGGTTTACCCCGCAACCCCGCGCTCAGACATGCCAGGACGTCTCCCGGCTACAGTAGGTTTACCTACGAAAAAAAGCACATTCCAAGGATTATTTTCAAGCCCTCCAAAATTGCTCAAAACTGCTTATTCAGACTGCTGGTTCTCACAATGTGCAAACCGGATACATGGGAAGCTACGACAGAGGTACGCATGTAACTTTGTTACAGAGCGGCATCCAATAACATTACAGGGTCACCCCTTAAACATTCGAAGTTTTACTATCACGACGAAACCACTCTGCGTTAGTTCAGGAGCATACCCACAGAGGCGATAACGTTTAACTTACTCAGCATTTATAGGTTTTATGGAAATAAACAGTGGTCTAACATTATTATTTCGTAATCAATAACATTATATTAAGTCCCAACAAATACATTTAACACACCTGAAATGAAAGCTCAGCCACTAAGGCCTTCTCTTTCTAATGGTCGTGGGCATAGAAACCGAATTGATGTGGTAACAAGAAACCTCTTTCAAAGACGAACCATTACTATATACACACACTTTATGTGCTCCTACTGCAGAGACAAGCACGGGAGATCGTATACAATGCTGCAGCGCAATTCAGTGAACAAAAGAAAAAGTAGTTTAAATTTACGTGCATCATTGAAGCGACAAGTTCCGCAAAAAGAAATTCAAAATCAACAGTCAAACGAATTTGGCAGAGGGTAAACAGGAAAACCAGTCTGACTTTTCAATATCTACATACATGAAAATGGCACAAGGAATTAATTGACGTAGACGATTTTACAAGCAGTGCTGTGTGGAGGTAAATACACGAGTCTTACATGGTGAGGAAGACATTTCAAATTTTACAGTGTATGTTCATATTTGTCTATTATTTTGGTGTATATTCCGTATCGCGTATCCAGTACTACAATGGCGAGTCCGTGCACGGGTTTTAGCATGATATTATTGAGTGCTCTCAGAGTTTTTGGGAGAAGACAAGAGGTGGTGAATTACTTTGTATCTCACTATATTCTGACTCCGGTAATAGACTGTCAAAAGGGTGGTCGCGGTCTTGCCAAGTTGGTTTTCAACAAGGGAGTGTTCTACTGGTGCCGAAGACGCGAATTGGATGGTATCAAATGCAATTATAAATTGTCGGCCAGCACAGGCACTTTTTTCAATCAATCCAAACTATCGCTGTGAAAAATCAATGTTAATTTTGCTATGGTGCTTGCTGAGAAACATACGCCAACGTGCAACAACTTAATGGAAGAGATTCGATGCTCCGCCATGACTGTCGTCGAGTGGTCGACTTTCTGCAGAGAAGTGTGTATCAACTGGCTATATTCTCATCGACAGTGCATAGGTGGGCCTGATACCATAGTGGAAATTGACGAATCGAAGCTTGGATAGGGGAAAAACCGCAAGCGCCCTAAAGATGAAGGACAGTGAGTTTTCGGCGGAGTTCAGCACCATGATCCATTCAAACTCTTGGTGCCAGTCAGCAGAAGAAATGCCATCACAGTTACCAAGGTCATAAGAGAATGGGTGAAACCAGGTACCACCATCATTTCCGATTGCTGGTGTGGTTACAAGTCACTCTATGCCAATGATTACCGCCATCTGCAAGTAAATCATAAAAATGAATTCATCTGCAGCGAAAAGAGCGGAGAGAGCGGAGTCGTACATCGTCGCAACATCGATCGACTGGCCAGCGACGAGTGGTCTGTTCAGCCGGCGAAGAGTTGTCTGTTCATACCCAAACCATCGGATAAAGTGGTTCTCCGTCAAACTGAACATGCCATGCTTTGGAAGACGGTAGCAGTTTTGGGAAGGATACCTCGCCGAGTACATCTGGAAAAGGAACCATCTCTATCGAGAACCGACTGCACTCGTTCCTGATGTATGCTGCCACTGTGTAAATCCAATACAAAATATCTTCAGCAAAATTCAGGTATAATCACTTAATTATTTTTTTGCTTATGACTGAAATGTTTTGTTTTTTTTTTTTTTCAGCAGGTGACCGGACGAAGGTGGGGTTTGTGTGCAATTTGATTTTTTTTTCAGTGGACTACTAATGAGTGAATAATTTTTTTTTCTTTATCATATATTGTTTTGCACTAGTACTTTTCAGCGGGTGACCGATGTATATGTGTAATTTGATTTTTTCTTTACAATATATTGCTTTATGAAATGTTACACATTTTATGAAATGTTACACGTTTTATGAAATATTACAAATAGGTTCCTAAATGTTCTGTTCGAAATCACTCACTCGGGTGGCGTGGTTTTGTGTGGTGTTAGTTTCTTCACGGGGAAGGTAGCTAATTTCTTCATCTTCTGTAGGTGGTTCATTGCAGTCCGAATCTTCCAGTTTTTTTTTGGTTGGTAAAAAGCGTAACGTGTTACTTACTGGTTTTGTGTATAACTGATTGCTGTTTTTAATATAAGTTTTTAGTATTTTCTTGAAAATATAGGTATGTCACTGGTTCAGACACATATAGGAAGAAGGGAGGTGCTGGCAAGACAAAAAGTAGCTGTTGAAATTGTGCGAAGTCTTCAAAGTCAAGCACCTGAAGATGAATGCTCAAGTCGTAAAACGTCTGGTGCGGCAAGCAGTAGCAGAAAAACGGGTCGCTGCACCTTGTGTCCTAAGTCAGACAACAAATATCTAAACACTTGTAATAAATGTGGAAAATACAATTTTAATCACATTTGCTTCAAGTATGCACAAAATGTGTTTGCTACTAAACTGTAACTGTTGTTTTGCCACTAAAATTGATTTACTCTGTGTAAAACTTTTGTGCAAAATATGTGAAGTAAATAACGTATTTAGATTTTACCTATTTGCAGAAAAAATGTAAGAAAAGTGTTTCAAACTGCAATTGTTATTTAGCCACCAAAATGGACTTACTCTGTGTAAATTATGTGAAGTCATTATAATTGTATCTGGATTTTACTTATTTGAGCCAACTATGCGCAAAATGTGCGAGACTGAACTGAAACTTTATTTAGACAAAAGAATGGAAAAAAAATATTTGTCTAGCTTTGTGCAATGTAACATTTTCATAGTAGTATTTAGATTTTAAATTTTTTGTGTTTTACTGTATAAAAACTCAATTTAATGTTGCTTTAAAATTGTACTCGGGTAATAAACATTTACAATTTTATTTTTCTCATGGAAAAAAAAATGAAGGAACCATTTGGACCTGAACACAGTAAACGAGTAGTTGACATGAACACAGCAGCAGGGTTAAGTGTTTGTTCTGTAGTGCGTTTGATAATTATAGGCTATTCACAGTAAAGTGATCACTTTTGAAAGCCCTCTCATTCGGAATAATAGTCAATAAATAGATTTTAATTTAACCTCAGACGTAAACTTCCGGATGCGGTGGAATATATACACTGTGTTTATTACTTACATTACAATATTTATTTTAAAATATGGTTATAGGATAAGAAATTGAGAAATGAAAAAAGTAACTACGGCTTCAAAAGTGCTCACTTTACCGTGAAGCGTCATACATAGCGGTATGGATATAGGTTATACGTTTTATAGAAACTTTAGTGAGTTGGATGTATGGAGTATTTAGGATGCGTAGTTAAGGTGAAATTATTCTCAGTGTTTGTTCGTTGCTTATATACTAACTATGCATACGAATTCATTATGCAAATAAATTCTACTTATCCTTGATGGGATATGAGGCAGGGAGTATTTCCTCGACCTACAACTAACTTCCAACCTCGTTTGTTGTGTTTCATTGGGCGAAGGGTACTTAGTTTCAGCTCATTACGCACTTACTACTTGCATGTGTATATTCATTATGCAAATACTCTCGATAATTTACTTGTTACGCCGTTTAAAAAATTTAATCACCATATATGGTTCTTGAATCAATACGTGCATACTACTTCCTACTCTCTCTCTTGTTAGTCATTATTTGTTATGCGAATACATATATTTATTCTTGTTGGGTGAAGAAGCGAATTCTCCAATCTCCTGATGTAAGTCTATACCGCATTCCTAGCCTGACATCCTTAACAAGATTTCACTAACGATTTCTCTAATGAAGTTTAGGTATTTTATCCATTAAAAGGTTAACCTATGTAGTGATCACGATATTCTTCGGAAGCATACGAGAACTATTCAGCCATTCACAACACAATCTTTAGAATAGATATATAAAATAAATGTTCTTTTACATGTTAGGATTTGTTAACACTTGCATCGACTTGCTCGGTGTGATGGCAGCATTCTCCTGGTGGGAATTCATTATATCGCATCGGGGTAAAAAGCATTGATATATGCAATGCGGGTAATTAGAGTGTTGGCTGTCATAGGGTGCGGATGTTCTTACGTAATGAGTTGGTGATTGCGTAATGGGTAATTCTGCAAGTGCACTAACATTCACTGCTGGTTATGCATGTGCATTATTACATAATCTAAATACATAATCTTTATATAAAAATCAATTGTGCATGACTAAACCGCATTATCACTGACAAACCACTGGACAAATTGAGACCATATTCACACTATATGATATGTTATTGATGTGGAGAGTAAGGTTTTTAGTTAGGCTATGTTTCATTACGATATGTGGCACTGGAGTCTAACTTCTATATTTATTGGTCGACTTTGCTCATATTTGCAGGGAATGTTTGTTGATATAAAATAATTTCTTTTATTATGCTTTGAATTTGGTATGTTAGGTTCCGATAGGTGGCGCTGGAGTCGAACTTCTATATTTATAGGCCAATTTTGCTCATACTTGCAGGAAATGTTTGTTGATCTCAAAGAGAAAAATTCCAGCGATACCATGGTCAAACATCAGTCGACGTACCCGACGTAATAGAGAGGACACATTAAGAAGGCAAAATAGAACGTGAACAAGCGCTGCACAAGCTGAAGAGGCATGAACACAAAATCGAGAAGCACGCAGCAGGCGGAACAATGGTCGCCGGGATCAGCTAGTATACTTATATAATCTAATTACATGCAAATTCCTCCCACCCTATGCAACCGCACTCCCCATCCACCCACCCCACCACGAAATCGAACACACCTCCTCACTTGAGAACCAGCAGTTCCATACCACAGTCTCGGTCACAGTCTACCATAGCGGTGGTGTTGGAGAATGCGAAGGTCATGGTGACGACAGGGGAAGTTGGCTCCAGGGCATGCCCGTTGCAGCGTGAATGATTCTGTTGTTCGTTTCCTTGGTTGGTACACCGTAGATCTTGAAAACTCGGGTTCGATACTCACTTGATAGTGCTATATCAGCGGGTTGCATCACAGACACTAACTACGCTTGTCGCACACGCGAACCATCATCGACTACTTTCAAATGTCTACTGAACATGTTTTAAATAACTTCCGCTCATTTATGTTAACACAATCCTAGATGTCAGTCGAATGCAGTTAATTAGTAAATGGGAAAACATTGGCGAGGTAGGGGAAAAGGTGTTCATATTATCACTGACTTCACACGCGAACTAGCACTGCTAGGGAGCGGACGTACTATCTCAATACATTACGCAAGTGCGTACTTGATAAGTTAAATATTCAATACCTACATCATTAATGATTACACAAGTGTCCAGTTTGCAAGAGTGCTCTATATAATTATCTGACTAAATATACATTTTTTAAATTTGTAATAATATTGGAATCCAATATGGCATTGGAGCGAACGCAACTAACTGGTCCAATGCATGTTGAGTAATTAGCCAATTGGAAAACATTGGATGGAGCGCACATGAGCAATTGATCGAACGATGGTGAGCGACAAACTATAACAAATGATGGCTGTAATGCCCTTTGGTATATGCCAACAGACTTCAGTCAAGAACTGGCTTTCATAGGGCGATGATGTGTAATTAGTCTCAGTGCACAACTGAACAAATAAAATTTAAGTATCCTGAATGGGAATCAAACCTAGTATCAAACTGCCCACCGCCAATAGCACAGAGCCGAGGGGGTTAGGAAAAAAATATAAATAAATTAGGTACACCATCCAGGAATCGAAACCAGTGCCAATCCAAAAACGTAAAAACATTTTAAGTGCTCTGTTCGGGAAACTTACCCAGTATCAATAAAAAATAAATAAAAGAAATTTCAAATGTTCTACTTGAGGATCAGACCCAATATCAAATCGAAAAAAAAAATGTAAGTGTTCCGTTCTGGAATCGAACACAGCACCGATTCGCTCACCGGAGAGCCGACAGAGATACAGAGTTAGGGGAAAAAATTAAGTACCCTGTCCGGTGACTCGAACTCAGTATCAATACATCCACCAGTTGTCAGAGCATGGGGGGGTGAGGGGACGGTGGGAAGTGAAATTTGCACCACCTTGTGCAAGAATATTTGGGATCAACTCAGATTATCAACTTAGCACGTAGGGTGCTCTGAATATTAAGAAAACAACAAAATGGCCGAGCCCCACAAAATTAGAAGCACCTACTTCTTCACACTGTAATCATACATAGATGCGACTAGATATGCAACCATTTAAAAGTCTTGATTAACTATTTTGATCATTAAGATTGTTGTATGTCTTACTTAATTACAAACTTTTGGAATAAACTTTAGATAAATCTCAGAAAGAGTAGCAAAAAAAAATCTAAAAGTTTAGGCATTCGGGTTGGCAAGCAGTTTACTTGCACCAATAAAATTCAACATATAACAACATCAACATAGAACAATAAGATTTAACAAATTTATGTTTACTTGTTTTATAATATCATCTGAGGAATTTCACAACAAATTTTACTTTTAAAAACCCTTTTCGTGAACTTTCGGAATTTACTCTAGGGGACCCCAGCATTATATATATATGTACTTTTTTTTTATTTGGAAATGTAGAAAAGTTGTTTTTAAATGGTATTTTGAATCAAAATTAGAAGATATAATGCAACATAAAAGTTTTATCTAGACTGAATAAAACTTTTATGTTGCATTATATCTTCTAATTTTGATTCAAAATACCATTTAAAAACAACTTTTCTACATTTCCAAATAAAAAAAAGTACAAACCAATAATTTTGTTGTTAAATCCGAAGAGTCCTTTTAAGCTGAAAACTCCCATGGGCTGGCCGCACTTTTAGTTTACAGGTAATTTAAAAATGCATAATTTCCTGTCATTTCTGCAGGACCAGGAATGCGCCGCTAGGGCTCACCTGCAGCTACCACTGCACGGCTACAACTGGACTGCTACCAAACATCTTTTTCGCAGCCACGTCGAGAACCGCCCCACGGCGGCGAGTTGGATGGATTAACTATACATATCAAGGTTAAATTCCAGAAAGAGAGTTCAAAAGTTGAAAAAAGTTGTTTACATTTTGTATCACCAAGAGAGGAGACTAGGTCAGCTTCAAAGAAGCAACTTGGAAGGACTCACCAAAGAGTACAACATGGATGCCATCAAAATACGAACACAGAATTAGAATTACATTTTTTATTTTAAACTATTTTCGTGCCTTAAAAATATTATGTATATCGCCACAATATTTTCTTCTTATTATAAAACATTACTAGTCTTTCTAGAATTTTAGAACACAATTATTTCACACAGAATACTGACATTTACTACAACAATTTAATCTCTGAATTTCTCCTCAGAGCACTCTAGCGAGAAAAAATAAGCACTAAACTGCAAATAGAGTCGTAGAGTCACAAAAATGTTACATATTACTTGTTACTTTTATGACAAAAACGTTCAAAACAAATGTAAATACAGTAATTTAAGGATTTCTTACTTTTCAATAATAGACATCAATAGTTAATAACAACAGTTGGAGTAAAAATACTAGATAGAATAAGGTGAACCAATAATCGGGACTTTGCCGAAACACAATTACTTTACTCAAAATTCTCAGGGAGGGGCAAAAAAAAATTAAAAAATCCCTCTCTTACTCTTTAGGCAAAGTACAAAATTATGGAAACAAAGACGTGCCTGACAAACGGCACAAAGTGCATGTGCAACTGTAAGTCCTCCTCCATGCCTCCTCAGTTGTGATCCACCACTTGACAGACCAACACCTCATTTGCGATCTGGCAGTCGACGAGGCAACATCGAAGAGACAACACTTGTAATTGTGTAAGTAGATGCAACTCCATCCTCCCCTCCCTCAATTCCTCCTCTGTTGTGAACCAGCAGTCGACAGACCAACATGTGTGATTGCGCAATAACCAAAAACAGAAATGCCTTTTCTAGGAATCGAACCCGATACTCTCACACATTTAAAACGCCCCAAGTGGGAATCAAAGTCTAAAATATAAATTTCAAAGTTGCTCTGCCTGGGAACCGAACCCGGTATTCTAAAAACAAATATTCCCAAAATTGATGTAACCATCCAAAAACCAAAATGTCCAAAATTGCTCTCGCCAGGAATCGAACTAAGAAATAAAAATTTCCGACATTACCCTCACCGGGAATCGAACACAAAAATAAAAATATTAAATACCCTGTCGTCCGCGAATCGAACGCCGTACGGAGAATGTCGTCACCAGAAGTGCATGTGCACCAGAAATGCACTTGCACCGAAAGTGCATACAAAGTGCACAGGATTCAAGGGTTACTCAAGGTCATTTTATCGTCAAACACAGACGCTCGCACTACTCACGGTGTAGATCGGATCAAGTGGCGATCAATGTGCCGAGATGTCCAATTTGCCCCTCGGAGGCCAACGATGCGGCATCTCTCAAACTCATGCAGCTGGGCAAAAGCTTGTCGAATGTGCCGCCGGGACATGCTGCGAGTTCACTGAACTTGACTCTGTGACTCACACTGCTTAGATGGCTATTAATACCTAATTTGATGTCTTGCAGCAATGAATCCTGGAGGGACATGTATGCCGCCTAGTGGCACATTCGCGCAATCAAGCCACAGTAAACGCAAATGGGAAACGTGTCGGGCTATGACGATACTGTTTGGCAACATTTGCTGTACTCGCACGAATCGTCATGGTGATGATTTTTTTTTTTTTTTTGCAAATGAGCATATCTGTTCAGTAGTAACAATAGAGTGTTCGGTTGTAGTAGTTGTCAAAAACACAACTATAGATGTGTCCAAGACAAACAAATATATTAGTGTTACTACATACTGTCAATGGGAAACCTAATTTTGGAAGCCCTGCTTACGGCGTGTTTCTCTAATTGAGTTATATCCGCTCACCACGTGTAAATTTGACACTTTCACGTGCCTGACCACTTAATTCACGCACCATTCAAGTGAAACTGTGGAATCGTTAGGTATGTGAATGTGTTGCTTATATGCAAATTCTCACTATAATGTGAATAAAACTGACCTTACTGGACATAACTTATTTCCACATTAAGCCCGCAAAACAATGTTGAGTCTTGCGACTATTTCTAATTCTTCGCTATCAAGTTAAATGAGACCCCGCATGCCAATATAAGTAGTTATGGGCAGTGAATTTCCTCGAAGGTTGATTTCAAAAGCGTTATACTTTGCCGTGAACAGACTACATCCAAGTTTAACAATATACCATGGTACCGACAATCCCCGATCACCCAATTGCCGTTCGTACTTAACGATCTATACAACTCCCGAATATAGAAACTTTATTTTTTAACACCATCTTTTCCTAATCCTAACATACAACATATTTCTAACTGCTTAAGGAATAAAAAGTACAGTAGTTATTCTGACCCACTTAACAAGTACAGTCGAATGTGAAAAATGGCCCATAAAATGATGGAGTAGTGCCAACAACTGCTATAAGAACTGCATTTTCTTGCGTGGAGTCGCCAGCTATCAATTTGGCGCTATTGTGTATACTTCGTGCACACGCTCCAGCAAATTTATCAGTAGCGACGTGTCATTTTCGCATTAATAGATCCTACCAAGCTTCCAATGTACAGGGATCTGGGCAACACTCGTTTCATGACTCAGAAAATGTCGGATGAGTAATTATTCAACCTGCTATAACCTTGCCTGTTTTATAAATTGTTACGTCCAAAACAGATACTTTTTTAAATGTTTCTGGAAACACCCAGTCCCCCCCCCCCCCCAAAAAAACATTTCATAAACAATGGGAAAACATCCCAATCCTTCACGGATAAATCTCTCACGTGAGAACTGCTTTTATTTGAAATAGAATTACTGTATTTAATTTTCTGTATACGTAGTTATTACTGGTGCAGGAGTGTTCAGAATTCACCGGATGAGAGATATTTCTGTATTAGTACTAGAGGTCTTAAAACAACTCGCTTACATTTATAGGATTTGTGTTTATCACATGCAGGGATGCGGCAATACACAAGGTTAAAGGGGGCTCATTCAATCAGTGACGAAATAATTTTTAAGATTTATCGTGGTGATTAAATGTTGTACAAAGAATCTAATTATAGACTGATCACGGTAAAGTGAGCACTTTTGAAAGACCTCTCATTTGGTATAATAGTCATTAAATTTATTCTATTTTAGCATTAGACAACTTCCGAGTGCGATGGGATATACACAACTTGTTTATTTCTTGCATGGTTACATTTATTTCAAAAGGTGATTAAAGGATAAAAAAAATGACAAAGATAAAAATAACTAGGGCTTAAATAATTGAACAGCCTATGCCTTATTTACTGAAATGTCCTCATAACCTAACTACATAGCTGTTTTTATTTGTCAAGTGACCTTTCGTTTCTGCCAATGTTAGCCTCGCTTACCAAAGCGGTTGCCATTAGTTACGGGAAAAATAACGGGCCGGCGTGTAAACTTCATTAACCACGCACACAACACACATGTGCACATTGCCAAGGGGCACACAGTCCGCCTCGTTCCATGTTAGCGACATGCGCACAAGCCGGAAATAGCTTCACCTACATAACTCGCGTTCACTCTAAGAAACAACTGATGAAATAAAACCAATACAAGATTCAGGGAAATCCCTCAAAAAGGGGAAGCTATTTTGTTGCATGTTATATCTTGTTACAAATCAAATTATAATTGCGATACGAAATTATTTCTTCCCAGAATGGAACAGTATCAACGCTAGAATGCAGAAATGCTGTTACATACATTTCAGTCACTTAAGATTTTTTTTTCTCTCAGAAACTCGCTAATATTATACAAGTCACACTTCTCTGGCCAGTCACCAGCTCTTCAGAAGTACATTGGCTTCATAAAAATAAAGGGGGAAAAAATTCACTACATTTTGGTCTGGCTTCATTTATCGGCAAGCATAGGTACGACAAAATGAAGAAAAATATTTCACGATTTCTAAATATAAATTTTCGAGTTTTTCTGTTTCTTTGCAAAGTAATTTGGCACCACTGTATTAAGGCGACCATGTCAACGTGTTGATGTATACTTTACAAACTGTATATTTATCACTATAGCTTCACTTATGCAATAATCAACACTAGCTGGAATTTGTGTATTCTTGTCGTAGGTTTTCCCTTACACATGTTGGTTTATCCTTTGGGTTCATGTATTTTGCTTTTCCACAACTATTTCCATCAGCCACTATTTACAATACAAGGTACACTATCTACCAAAAAATAATTGGGCACCTGTCCACAATGTTTGCTCGGTGGTTGTCACCCCGTTAGAATCTCGTATGGCCACCTCTTGCGGCTATAACAGCAGCCACCCTGTCTGGCATGCTCTCTACGAGTGTTTGCAGGACATCCACGGGGACTCGTCGCCATTCCTCTTGCAACCATTCCATGAGTTGAGCAACGGATTTTGGCCGCGCCTGACGAGCCCTCACCCGGAGGTCCAATTCGTCCCAAAGATGTTCTATAGGGTTGAGGTCGGGGATCTGGACGGGCCAGTCCAATCGGCGAACATTGTGGTAGCGTACCACTGCATAGTAGCCCTTGAAACATGGCACCTGGCATTGTCATCCTGGCCGTAACACGGGTTCATTGCGTAAAAACGCCACAATGTTGGGAGCATTTCATTATCCAGAATGTTACAATAGGCCTCTGTGTCCATGCTACCACGGATAAACACCAGCGGTCCTACGCCGAACGCCGTGAAACACAAGTCAACTGACGTACTGAATTAACTATCTTCACGGTGCCCAATTACTTTTTGGTAGATAGTATATTTTGTTTATACAAACGAAAATGTAATTATTCTAATACATTTTAGTTTGCACGAGGAAAAAAAAAAGGAATAACATAATTATAGAATTTTCTTCATTGGTACTATTTTAAAACTACGATCAGAACTTAACACCACGCATAGCTAGTTTCGCCCGAACCTCTGATCTCTGTTCTTCGTAATGGGGAATATATTGTGGAATTCGCTCTACTAAACACGTGCTTGGAAGGCTGCAGCTTGGAAGCGACTGAGCCTACGTAAGAAATGAGATTGCAGGAAAGCAGCGACGCATGTGAGAACGCAAAGCTATTTCACCAATATTCCAGTACTCACACACTATACACAACTGGCCATCTCACAATTATTGTAGTAGTAATGGTAATAGTTGTAATAACAGTACTAGTAGTGAAGTGTATGTAGACGGGACACAACGTAACCCAACCTAATTGATCTTTACCACCATATGTCTTGTCAAAGATATTTGCAGCTAAGGAACACTTGCAACCAGTCAATCTCCGTAGGCTACCAACAACATACAACAGACACAAACACAAATCAAAACTACCGCTAGCTACTGATCAAAATAATACTCACTTGATTAGAAATAAATGTGATTTAATTGAAAAATAAATATTTTAGTTGAAACGTCATTAATTACAATAACATCTGTGCAAATACTAATTATCATGAATTAGCTCTTTATTTCATGATTTCAAAATTTACTTTACTTTGTGAGGCCGTAACTATGAGTTTAGGTCCCCTCGTAAGTATATCGAATATGCAATTCAGAACGTAATATAGTTTCTTCAGGGTTTTTTTTAAATTTCAAAATATGTGAATTAAATTAATGAATAATTTTCTCACACAAATTCAGTTGAGAGAAGATGAGAACTTAGTTAAGGGGCTCTGTAGGCTTATAGGTAGAGCAACATTAACTGACGATCCAAGATGGCGTAAAGTAAGCCAAATTAATTTACAGGCTTAGTCTGCGTGTCGAGAATCCAACGTACTTAACTCAAAATATAGCTTAATTACTGCGCAACTCTTGAGATCATATATAGCTGGTCACGCTGGTCGTGGGCCTTAAGTCTTCCCTCCCTAGGCATTCTAACCTTACGTACGTCACTAGAGCTAAGTGAAGAGATTTGGGCGGCTCTTAACAGCTATGTCTTGAGAGCCGATGAAGGTGATTGAAGAGAATATGGAGCGGCGCCGGAATGAAGAGGCGGGGGAAACGGGAGATCCCCGAGAAAACTCGTCAACCAGCAGCATCGTCCGGCACGATTCCCACTTGGGGAAATCCGGTGACCCGGCCGGGGATCGAACCCGGTTCGCCTTGGTGGGAGGCGAGCGTGCTAATCGCTCAACCACCGTGGTCCCTACGTCACTAGAGTCATTGTCTGCCACACGCAATAGCGGTAGCTCAAACTTGGCTATAAATATAATCGGCATAGGTAGCGCCTGAAGACTTAAAATATTACTCTTTAGATGCCGCACGTCTTCGCCCTATCGGCAGTTTGCATTTCTGTACGGGACTCGGCCAATTAACAGCAAAATAAAATATTTCTCAGACTAACGACCCACTAGTTCGTCGCCTGCCTGACGAGAAAAAAACCAAGATGGCCAAAAGCCTTAAAAATTACATACTTAAACGACGCCTTTAAACATCGCGCCAATCACGAGACGACTACGCCATATTTTACACATACGTCTTGCGTTACCATAGAAATCAATCAACAAATTCCTCTACTCAAAGCGACCCACATAAAAATAACTTTGTGGCTGAAAACAGAAGACATGCAAATATGACATGAAAATACGTCATCTGATGTTAAAACAATTTGCCATAAATCATATGAATTAGCCCTGTAATAAATAAAATATATCTGCCACAAACATAAAATAAGTAAAACAAATACATATTACGTTAGCATACACAATGCAAAAATAAACTGCGATAACTGTGACATGAATAAATAGCGGTTAGTTGAATAGTGACAGCAGTAATTCTAGTAGTATTACTACTGCTAGTAGTAGTAGCAGAAGTAGTCTTAGTGTAGAAATGGATATACTGTGTTAGGACGTGGCACCTGGCACGGACTGGCCTGTCTGGAGGAGGGAAAGGGATCACTTCATGCCTGTCATTCCGGTCGAACGGTTTTCGTGCTGATTTTTTCATTAAAGTTTGCGTTTTCCCTCGAAATTTCTGTTTTTCCGTCGCGATTTTCTTCTTGCGAGGCATTTTTCCCCACGCAATCATACAAATTTCACTATTGCGTCAGGCATCTTGTCATATCTAAACCTGTTTGCTCAATGCTGCTGAAGGGACTAACAATCCGCCTCGGTGACTCAACTTTAGAAGCCATTTTGAGAGTCAAATGTGAGCAGATTAGAAAATAGCACGTGTTCACAAATTATTACAAAGTATTGTGTGTGTTTTTTTTATTATTTGACAAATTAAAGACGTATGTGTGTCATGTGGTTTATTTAGTACTGCATATTTTGAAGAAGAATTTGAATATGATGAAATAACCGGTATTTATGAGCCCATGCCCGACGCCATACTGGATTCTCCAAACACAGGTACGCTATTCAGTTTATTTTAAATAATTACCAGTAGCTGTATCTGACCAAACGAAATACGAAAGCGGTGTAGCACACACACATACTCAGCAGTAACATACCGGTAACTAACTACCCACTAAAGTTCACCTCACGGATGTATAAGATTTCTAACTGCACTATGACGGTCAACTCATAGCATGTGCAGCCATACACGCATAAACTCTATAACGGATATATACATAAAAGCAAAGTCCACTCTATCCCGTACTATTCTGTCCGCATCTGGCTTGGTAAGCTACAAGGCCTATCTGCTGATATAATCGCTGTATGTATTTAATTCAACACAACACAATTACTAATCAAATAACATCGATATAAACATCCCTTAGTAATTGTAAAGAACGCCAAAACTTTACATATTCGCCATTACCTTCAAACTTTTTTTTTTTAAATCGGTGGCATAACTGTACTTTTGGGAAAGGGCTACAAAGCTGAAACCACATAATCGATTCTGAATTATAATTTTTTGGAATTTTATTTGTTAAGAAGTCCGTTTGTGCAAGATTTGGCCTGACTGACGCTTATTACAGCTTTTAAAACTTGGCCCGTTTTACGATAAAACTACGTGAATGATTGCGGGAAAATCACGCGCAAGCACAAACGTACAATTTCCCGTCATACACGCGAATAGTATAGGTACGTTCCCTGACACGTAGGCCCAAAGCATGACGCGCATGCTCACAACTACCCTACCTGTCAGGCGCACCTGATATAGCCCGGAATGCACTTCGGTGTGAGAAATAAAATACGTGCAGTTTACAAATCACGTTTCAGTCGATTGTGTGCGGGAGTGAATTGGCAAGTGCAACGCGCTGCTGAAATTTGTAGTCTGAACTAAAATTTCTTTTAAAAATTAGTGAAAATGCTACTGAATACTATTCAAATACATCAGTCTGTACGGTTTATCTCACGTATCCAATTGGGTGTTTGCATCAACAGCTTACATTTTGAGGAAGCTACACACAAAAACACCCATTCTCCCGTAAAGCAGAACATGGTCGACGACCCAGACAGCCTCGCCATGGCACTATGACAACGGGAAGTTGGTTGACGAGGTATTAATGAACTTTTACATTGTCATGAAGCAGTATTTATAACATAATATTTTCTCTGACTATAAAAACAAGACATTATATATTTTTATTATTAAATTAAGCTTTACCGGGGAAAGTGTATTCGCTTATAAAATTGTTAATGCAGGATCTTCCGGTCGTGCGAACAGCGCCACGTTGTTCCAGTATTTGCATTTGTTAGTTTAAAAGGAAAAGGCAAAGTCGTATGTCCAGTGTATGAGAATTAAAACAACATATATCAGTAAAATGATACTGAGTGGACATTCAGTGGAGTCCTCCACGATGTAAACAAGAATCAATTTTAATATGCTAAGAGTACAACACGCTTTGCGGCTACTTCGTGCACCTGTATCGTGGATTCTACTTGTACAAGAGAGGTGTATGGATGTTTACAATTATTTATGTATAAAGCTACTAGTTGGTGCACGTATGTTCATGTTAAAACGCGAAAACTCAATTTACCAAGTTCGTTTTTTTTTTTTTTTTAATATAAGATTTCGTCTGCGGAAAATATTCAGTCAAAGAAAAATCACAGAGTAGCAAAATGTGTTATTTGTCGAATATTAGCCTGTAACAGTATCTAATCGATATGTTTATTTGTTAATATTTGCATTTGCCACAATGATACTTCCACCGGCGCGTTTCGTGGCTACTTGTATTGGTAACTATGCCACGAGATTTAATGCACTGCGCACAGTTCTACGAGAAGTCACATGCAACATTTACCGTAGTTTGGATAGCTTTTAAATTACTATCTCAAGCTAAGCTATAATAGTCCATGAAATAAAACATTCTATAGAACTCTTCAAAAGTAAATTAGACATCCGTTTGTTGTTAGATATACTTTTATTTGATATACTGTATGTTCAATTAACTATACTAGCTTTATACTGGCTATCGAGAAGCACTGAAATAATAGATTTAAAAAATCCATACACCAATGTAAATTAATAAAAGTTTAATAACTATACCACCGTCACATGCACGAAAAATGAATGTTATACATTATGGTACCTTTACTTAACGGCAACGGCATTTCATGGAAAAATTTTATTGATATTACGTAATATTCACTATACTTTCTTTTAAAAAATTAAGTGTACTAACACGGTTACGAAGTAACGCCGCATTGTCATGGAAATTCAACACACCTAACACCGAGCTGAACTGATGGTTCTAGGACGATCACTAAGCAGTGCCGCAGTGCGCAGACATCACCGCAATACTTGACGAGCCCTCACCCGGCGATCCAATTCGTCCCGAAGATGTTCTATAGGGCTGAGGTCGGGGTTCTGGGCGCGGACCAGTCTAATCGGCGAACATTGTTGTCGGCGTACCACTGCATAGTAGCCCTTGAAACATGGCACCTGGCATTATCATCCTGGAAGTAACACGGGTCCATTCCGTAAAAACACCGCAATGTTGGGAGTATTTCATTATCCAGAATGTTACAATAGGCCTCTGCGTTCATGCTACCACGGACAAACACCAGCGGTCCTACACCGAAGACCGTGAAAAACAAGTCAACTGACGTACTGAATTACCTATCTTCACGGGTGCCCAATTACTTGTTGGTAGATAGTGTATATTTGCATTTTGTCTTTTACTTTTACAAGCAAACCCATGGATACTAGTACCCAACTGAATACTTGCTTTTCTTGTAATACGTACATTAACATACTGTGCGGACTTGCAATATATAGATGTGTAATATTACAGTTATGCGTGCATTTCAATGTACATGATTCGGGATTCTAGAAATCATACATAAACCAAAATAGTAATCAAAACCATTTTATATAATCTCTCAATGATTTACTATGATTTGCATGGGCGTTATAATTTGAACAGTTAGGCGTATACAGACAACAATTCTACATAAACCACCGTTAAACACGGCAAGAATGCTTACAAACAAATTAATTGGGTGGAATTTGTAAAGTATATGGACATTACACTGTATACTGTAATATGTCACAGAAGCAGCATTGTTTAATTTTTATTATTTTATTTCTTATTTTATATAATTTGTGTGTAGGCTTTCTTTATACCACAGTACAGTCCACTATGAGTAAAAACACCCATTATCGCAAATATGAGCACTTAAAGCAATAAAACGTTTCTATAGTTTCAAATGAAATCCATTAGCATAAAGTTACTGTTTACTTATGTGTTGTTAAAATGTACGCATAAATGAATTTACGCGAAATTGCACCGAGTGTTGCAAAATACGTAGTATTTCAGTTGTATCATTTTTATTATATGTGGTAGTTCATAAATATCGCGGACAAGTGCGATTAACACTGGGGATAAATTTTCCGTGCCTCTGCAAACGTCCTGCGTCCTCCATTGCCTTACATACAACTGGGTCCGCCGTCACTGATGTTTGCAGAATAGCCGCTAGCACGGCCAAACCTGCGCGCTAATCTCTTCCCCCCTTGCTTCGCTTACCCCGCTTGAGTACTTAAAATTTTTTTCCACGGACCTTTTACAACGATTTTGCAAGGACAGGGAAATAAACAGTGTGTGAAGCACGAAATTGAACAACGGCTTGTAACGGTCAGAAAAAATCCAATAACAGGAATTACACAACTGTTCAACTACACCATACTCCGTAAACGATAATGCTTACCATTATTTCCCCAATATGGGGACTACTGCAATGCATATGTGAAACCAGTATTATTTCAACAGTAATAATAATAGTAAGAATATTTTGCCAGAAAATTAATTTAATTTATAAATGCTGCCAATTTTTATGTTACTCGAATGTTGGTGTAGGCATAATACAGTGTGGGCCGTATGTTGCGTCGCTGGTGTTGCGCCGCACAAAGGGCTGGGTTCTCTAATTATGGTGCAAAAAATCCTCAGATACTTGGGTTTTTTTTTTTGTAATGTTGGGCTGAAATTTGACAAAGTGTTCTTTCTGGAGGATAGGTATGACGAAACGAGTAGATTACTTATATTGTTCAAATGGAATGAGAAAAAAAGGGGGGGGGGGGAAGAGTTGAACAACAACAACAAAAATAATTTATACACGCTCGTCACTCTTCATAAACAGTGCATTTTAAGGACCCAACACTGGTGTAACTCAAGACATGGAAAACTATTTTCATCATCGCTGCTGCACTCCTCCTTTCCATAATTTTACAAACAAATTTAACATCAGTGATAGTCACTGTTTATATTTGTTGCAGGCCAAGTTTCTTAACAACGCAGAGGGCATGTTTGCTTTATATTTTGTAACACTTGCAAATTAAAATACTGTAAGTACGTATATTTGATACATAATGTAATTTATAACTAATAGGCTAAATCAGAAATATTCGTATTTTACGGAAAAACAAATAACACACAGCAACCGTAATTATGTTCTATTAAATATGTCAGTTTCAATATAGACACGGTCAGCTACGCAACTATAGAAACGCATTATTTTTTCATATTTAAAACATCTCACTAATCAAAATGTGTCGTCTCGACAGCTTTCAGCATCATTATCGCCTTCACACGGCTCACAGAAAATCATTAAATTAAAGTCATTTCGTATTTCTTCTGAAAGATTGTGCACACTTGTTCTTGGTAACTTCCGAGCGAAAAGTATCACCGGATCTGATGAGAGTAGCAACAAAATAAGTCACGGATATTCAGTCTTCACCTGGATTTACGGGTAAAAAATTGCCGGTAATTCCCGATGTCTTAATTTCACGATTCGTGTGCCTCCTCAGAAAACTGCACAATAGGTGTGATAGCACTGCGTATTATTACTGATCCATGTTCTAACACCTTGTGAACAGTTGGAGTCATTTCGTACCAGCTGTAAAGTTCTTTATACAGAGTTTTTGTTACCGCACAGTATGTCTTTTCAACTGGCCAATATTAATGTCATCTCGACTGTATAAAGCAAACAGTATAACATAAAATCTTCTTATCAGTTCTTCATCGATACCTGTAGCTCTTGATGCTGTTGCTGGGTCAGCGAAAAATCTCCTAGCTCTGTTTCAGTCGGTTGTGGAGCCAAAACCTTGCTTTGGGCGATCTGTCTGAATAGACATGAGCCTCTTCAAGTTATGAATTACTTTCTCTTTTTTGATGTCGAACATTAGGATCGTTACCATCTCCACTTTTTTTTTGTTTCCTTAACGGTCAAAGTAAGAAACGTAATAAAACATTATACCTAATAATATTACAGAAATATGTAATATAATCAACATTATACACACCGGCGATAAGAAATATCCAGGACAAATTCCAAGAATCTAATGTAGGTGTGGAGCGGTGAAATGACAAACTTTAAAGCGGTTTCTGCTGGCTCTGACTCAGTCCATGAGGGTGAACCTCTTGCAATCTGCTTGCAAGTCCGGCACTGCTGGGTACTTGTGTTTATCACGAGACACAAAACTTTGCATCTATCATGGTCAGCTGCAACGAAAAATCTGTAGCATCCTTGATGAATTGAACTCGTATGGGTCGATATAAACGTGTAGAACTTGGACGAGGATTTTCCAGGCCTCGCTGTTTTTACCAATTAGTTTTAAAAGAACTATAGGCTATTAACGGTAAAGTGAGCACTTTTGAAAGATGTCTTATTTGGAATAATAATCAATAAATGTATTTTATTTTAGCGTTAGACGTTAAGTTCCGAGTGTGGTGGAATATACACACACTGTTGAACAATATTTATTTTAAAAACGCGCTTGAAGGATAAAATATGGCTGAAAGGAAAAAGTAACTAGGGCCTCAAAAGTGCTCACTTTACCGCGAACAGCCTATTGTGATGTAACAAAAACACTTTCATTGCTACAGGACTAATTTTCCAACTCTGCTTATACAGAGACTGTTCGGATGTGCCACCAAAGCCCCACTTGCAGACCAAATGAAACTCACCTGCAAGACGTTATTCATTAGTATCTAATATTCTTCTGGTGTGTGGTCCAACAAAACTTGTAACAGAATTTTGCAAAGAGCTTCAGAACACAACATGTTCATGGGATGTCTTATTTTTTTGCCTCCACTAAAATCCCATAACTAGGATATAATGTCGACTTGTTTTCTTTCACCGATAATCGTATTTGACTTCTATTAGACGAGAGCTTCGTTTGGAGAGAATGGAATGACACATTTGCCTGGTTCTGTCATAGAGTGGTACATTTTCGTGAAGTTTCTGGGCTACTGCTGGTAATCTTCACACACGCTGATCCTACTCTGCCCCCTACCCTCTCCCCCCCCCCCCCAAAGTAGACAAAACACCGACAGCTTCAGGAGTGGTTAACTTGACCGCTGCTCTCTTTACACGTCTTTTATCAGTACGTTCATATGCTTCGCAAGAAAATTTCTTTGGGCGACCACGTTTTGTTAAGCGGGTTGGAGTTTCATTCACTCCGCTAACCTGTGGACTGGCAACTTTGCATATGAGAAACATTACTTCAGTAATATCCAGCTATGATGAGAATGCCCGGGCAAACCTCTTTTGATCACGATTGCAGTTTTTCCATCTTTTAATGTACTGTTTAAAAAAGTCATATAGAACACTCAGCTCGTCTCGTTCCGACAAGCTGTACTCATTTACAACTCGGGGATAACAGCTCAAACTGACTTTTAAAACGCCTATTTTAGATATTGTCACTCTCGCAGAATACACAAGTAACGGAAATGGAAACTGGAATCTTGTTGTCGGGAGCGTAAGCTATTCGTAAACAGACACCATGTAAACACGTGGAGTGGTTTTTGGGTAAGTCTGTTTTTTCCTGAAGCTCTGCACAGTGCACGGCGATCTAGACAGGCGGCACCCTTACATGTGCGATGTAAAACAAACGAAACAGTTTGACAATTTTCACTGGCCACAAGAACAATGTCCTCAACTAGCTTTGTACACTCGGCCATTAACATTACAATATGACATGACACTGTCACACTGGTGGCACTAATAACTTTATTGAGGTAGGCTAGCGAGTACGGGCGCAGTGGCCGTCCGCTCTTGCTGCAGGTGACGCACTGGTTTCAACACGCTTCGTGCTCTGTACCCTCGCTGGACAGGCGGGGCAAGAGGAATATTGTTACTCATGTTACAGCTACGTGTGGACTACAGCCTGGCACTGAATTCGTCGTGGCCTTTTGTGGCCGTTGTCTTATAATCTTATTTCAACGTTGAATTATCAGTTACAATAGTTCCAGGGTTAGAGATCTCTAATCTCCTTGTATATTGATGTATGACTTTCGAGTAGGGAACTTTTAACAGTGCCCCAAATGCAGTTTATAAATACGTAAACAAATCTCCGGTACGGGAAAAAACGTCATCACAGTGCCGCCATATGCATCAGACAGAGTTGCGGCTACTTCGGGTACAGCCACAACTGCCCTATTCGGTTGGTCACCCTGGAGATACAAGACATTCAAATCTTTATATATTTTGCACACATGTAGATCACTGCATATAGAATAATATAAAATAAATTTTAGGACGGGGAAAAAAATTTGATTATTTTTCTTTCATTTTTGCACCATGATTCCAGACAGCCCACTGTGCGGCGTGTCGACAGATGGGGGGGGGGGGGCAGTGACGTCAGATGGAAGCTGGGCGCACAGTATCTGGAGCCAAGGCCGGCCACACATCGATCGATCGATGAGTGCGGGATGCCCTTCGCCGGAGAAAGTGCGGCCAACCCGGCCTAGCACACGCTCCCCCCCCCCCCCCCAATTCGCCACCTAACGCAACACTCCACAACGGCAAGCACGCATTTACAAACTGTATTACAGCAGGCACATTAGGGACGGTGGAAAAATATTCATATATCGAAATTACGTCATAAAATCAACGATATTTCTGTGTAAATCGTCGATATATTTGAACGATATGTTATCGAAATCAATATCTTTCGCCACGTACCAAAATTAACTATATTTATAACGCTCTTAATAAGATCCGTTTTCAATACAAAAATTTAATTTAAATATTACTGTATTTACATTGGCACCATGCACCAAAAAGAAGCGCCACATCTTTCTGCGAATTACATTTGTCATCAAGTCCTTAAATACATGAAGTACCAGATTCCGATGTACCGAAAACCAATATTTTTCTTTCGATATATCGTTTCGTGAAACGATAACCAATATAAATATTATCGATATTTTTTTCCGCTAGTAACATTACCCGCCAAAAAAATTTTAAAATCAATATTAAAAAACGACTCTACGCTCTCAGCCAACATTCCAGATCTATTAATTATAAGTAGGTACTTGGAGAGTGTATGCAACCAGATTGACCTGCAGTTGATGTACCGAATCGGACACTCAACACTGGGAATAATATTATGACGAGTGTGCAAAGAAATGTGGGATACATTTAAAGAAAAATGCTTCCCTGAACTTACAGAAGAAAGATGGAAACAAATCGCAGCCGGTTTTGAATAATATGCGCAATTCCCCAACTTCGTAGGTGCCATAGATGACAAACATGTTAGAATTAGGAAGCAAAAAATGAATGGGTCACTCTTTCATAATTACAAGAATTATTTCTCAGTTGTATTGTTAGATGTTGCTGATGCAAACTACCTGTTTATTTAGATTGATGTTGGTTCAATTGGCAAGGACTCACACAATATAATATTACAAAAATTTTCCTTAAGCAGAAAGCTTCTAAGTACATCTCGCAATATTCTCTATAACAAACCTCTTCCAGGAACAGAAGGCCCGAACATGACTTACGTGTTTGTCGGCGTTGAGGCGTTTTCCATTTCAAATAATGTAATGAGACCTTGCAGTGGTAAAGTTTTGTCTCACAAAATAAGAATATATAATTTTAGATTATCACTGGCTCGCAGGTATATGGGGAGTACATTTGGCATTCTCTCAAACAAATGGCAAGTTTTTCACAAGGCCATAAATGTGAATTTGGATTTCGCTAATATGATTCTTAAAACATGATGTATTCTCTACAATGCTGTACGACTTCGAGAAGGATATAACTTCCAAGATGCACTGAGTATACACGGATTTACTGATGTCGCATATAATAACATAGACTACTCTAGAGGACCCATTCAACCCGTGGAGACAAATAAGAAATCAATTTGCTGATTGTGATGTTGGTAGTGTACCCTGACAACAAAGTTGTATGGGAATTACTCTTTTTCAGAATTATTAGCTCATTTTTATTTATAAAAACAAGTACCTTGTAACAGTTTTGTTACAATACAGATTTTCACCTTTAATTACTTTGTACTTACAGAAATAGAAATAATATGATCACTGTAAGTTAAATATTTTATGTGCAAACATATTTTTTTGGTTGTTCATGAGTAACAGATTTTCTACACGAAAATAAACAATTATTTTTAACAATATTTAGTTATAGTTACGTATAACATTGTATACTTAGGACTCTCTACTTTGAGGCCGTGTTTCAAGTGGTACTTTCGTAATTAGTAATTTAGTATGTTTCAACTGGAACAATGTGATTCATGTCAGTCACTCATGCAATATTTTGGAAGTAAATAATTGAAAACTATACTAAAGAGTTTACACTGTTTAAATGATTATTTTATGTAAACAATCACATAAGCCTTGTGGATTCACTATAACTTTATAAACATTAATGTACCCAAGCTACTATCTTAAAAGTATGTAATAATTACTATAATTGTATTTAATGCTCTACTAAACTGCACAGTTTCATTCACGTACGCAAAACCTAGCTTATATTTGCAATTACTTGTTATCGTGTACACTATTTATATTTAGTGTTTAGTTGTCATTACTTAACTGGACGTACTAAATAATGAATACTAACTCACCAAATACAACATTTTAGTGCGTAAAACTTGATCACGTAACAATTTACTTAACTATATAACACAGTAAATTGGAACACGGCCTTACTGTTACTTCCAAAAAGACAGATGTTAATTTGCGTATGCTCGTATGTATTTCGGGGTTGCTATAATGTTAAAGGTTGCTATCAATATAAAAATCGTCCATCATGTTTTCTCTCATCATAGAAATATATTTACATTCAAGTAAATAAATTGCATTTTTTTGTGAATTTTTGTGCAATGTGTAGTCTAAACCTATAATGTTGTCATTAACTTCGCGTGCTCCTTTTTTACGTCACATTATAATATATTCTTACATTAAATTCTTGTTCATGCCATTCATAGTATGCATTTATAACATTTACTCACAAATTTGGTTTTTCTCAGTGTCCTTTTCAGCGAAGCTTTCACAAAATTGTCGGCAGATCAATCCACGCACTTCGCTTTGTAGTGCGGTCGTGCACTTCATCTGCAGCATTCCACATTTCTGGACGTTTTCTTGCCTCTGCGATAAAAAGGTTCTAACGCCCAACACGTCTTCACATTCAGTTGCCGCCATGTCCTGCTGCGGCAAAATACCGCACGTGTGCACTGGCCAATTGACTCCAATGTACTAGAGGACGCAAGTGGCCTCTTGGCGCCGACGCGTTCATGATGGGGGGGGGGGGGGGCGACAAAACTGCACGCTCAGCGGACCACAGCTACGTCTGCACTGGATAGGCCCTACACATCAGCCAAGCCATCGAGGAACGCATCTGCGATGTCGCAGCGGCGCCGCGCGGACATAGTGCACCAGCCCTAAAGGCCACATTACACGATACCAGATTTCGTAAAAGCTTGTGCAAGGTCTGCCATAGCTGCCGTTACACCGACCTGTACAACACCCGTCATGGCATTTTTCGCCTGGCGCTGCCAGATTTCATCACAGGTTTGGTAATTGGACCTGTCCTATTTTCCGTGGCAGGTACCATACCGGCTCTCGTACCTAGTCAATCACATTGCCGTTTCAGAGCGTAGGGCGCTCCCCGTTACTACTACTTGAAACAAGTTGATGAAGAAACTGAAAAGGACGCTTACATCCGTGAGGTTGAAACTCTTTGAAATATATTTAAAATACGACGACGAATAATATTTCCTATAGCAACTTTTAATTACTGTTTAAAACCGTTCTGAATACTTAAAGCATTACCTACTGTATGAAAAATTAATTCAAACTCTTCAATATATAAACTCTTACATGTCGTGTGAACTAGTGGTACAGTGGTAACGTTGCGGCGTCTGCAATAATACGTAATTATTGGGCGTGAGTTCGTAACTCCGCCGGACCCAATTTATTTTATCATTATATTTTACATGCTGATAATATCCCGGTAAGTAAAGAAAAAACTATATTTTGCAACCGGTCAGTAATTCTCGTCAAAATTATACATAACACACTCGTACTCTAGTGACTTCACGTCATATTCAAGAAATGAATGAAACTATACTAGTAAGCAATAAATGTATATAAAAAGGCGAACAGTAATATAATAGTATTAAGATGTGCTTGTGATTTGTGATAGGCCTACGCAAGTTACTAACTGGTAGCAATTCCACGACTGGGGTTCATATGTACCTACTACAAACCACACACTGCGCACCCACCGAGGGAGTCAAATGCTAGTATAGGCTATTCACGGTAAAGTGAAAACATTTTAAGGCCCTGTTTAAATTTTCATTTGAGCTAATTGTTATCTTTCTGCCTTTTTAAAATACTAATAACGCAGTGTGACTAATACACGCAGTGTATAAAAGTCACCACTCTCAAAAGTTATCGCCTAAGCCTGCAATAAAACATATTTATTAGTGGTTAATGCATGTCAGGATGGCCTTAAAATATGCTCACTTTACCGTGAATGGTTTATACGTGAACTGCTGTCGTGTAATACGAATCTTCCACGGTGGCTCACATAGCGGCTGGTATACCGGCTCCCGTGCCAGGCCTTGTACAACCAAGTACGGCAGCAGGTATCGTGTAATATCCGCTTAAGGAGCAAAGCAACGCGCTACGATACGCCAAGGAACAAAAGGACCTGGGGGGGGGGGGGGGACTGCTGTGCGTGGGTTGCTCGCCACAACCACTCGATTGACGCCACTCAAGACCTGGCCCTGCCTGACCTTGCCGGCTGCAACGAGCCTCGTGCGTCCTGCCTCGATGTCTTCACTCTGCACTCATTCATGCAAGGGCTGCTCCCTCCACACCACAAAGCAAGTAATGTGAAGAAACGAAGCTCAGTGCTATTTTGGTGGGCCGTTATTTTCCTCTATTAGGCAGAACATGCTGCCAACCATGCAATTCTTAAACATAATTATTTCAATTATCAGATAGACGTTTTAGATACTGCTAATAACAGTTTGGTTAAAATGTTATAATTAAATGCTGTATTTACAAACGATAAAATGGAACTAAATGTGTATTTAACAATAGATGATAGAGAATACATAGGTTGGCTACTCTGTTAACTGCACCATCGTTTATTTTAACATGTTAATAGTACTTATTTATTTATTTTAAAAAGGCGTAGTCGCTGATAACTTTTGTACCATTTATTCCTGGGTAATCAGCATTTGAAAATTCAATAAAGCTCAATTATTCCAATTCCAGTAATTGGTTGCAAACATCAACTCCACCTTCTCCAGCAAGGAACATATCAACAGAATCAAAACAAGTGCACAACTCAACGCTCAGACGCTGACAGTGCATGCCTAAATAAAAATTTTATCATTTATGAATGATGATGAGAATAATTAAACTTAATTTACTTATGAAGAGAATTATTTAACATAATTTACTTATGAAGAGACTTAATTTACTTGTGAGTTAAGTATATTCAAAAATAAATAAATTGTAAATAACATATACAGCTTTCTTTACTGAAGAGCATTATTTTCATTTTTTCAACAGTTGGTGAAGTCATTCTACCTAATAATTTAGTGGCCCACGAAATCCCTATAGAGCCTCAACCCCCTGCTCCACACGTCCACATACCGCACTGTCACGCCACTTCCTACGTCATAGCGACCCTACCATAGCGACGCTATGGTAGGGTCGCTATGGTAACGACCCTACCATATGCCGAGCGACAAACCTCAGGACAGCGTAAATAATCCCACGCGCAGAAACTAGGGATCATGTAATGGCATTTCTACCGAGATGCAGCACTAACTTGCGCATTGTAGTAAGCGAATACCATGCCCGTAAACATGGCATATGTAAACACCTGTGCCGCAAGTTCCGCCATGATTACATTCACACTCGCTCGCTCGCCCGACACATAAACCAACAGAACTGCGGGGATCGCTACTCGCTGCAGTGACAAGCACTGCCATACGTACGTCGTCTTGGAATACGTCAGCGCCGTTCGTTCGCTGCAAGGAACTGCTCCACGTGTGTGCCACATTTAAAATATGCGTCACGTAGCTTGGCTACAGTTTCAGAACCATTCGTCGCATAGCGCAAGTAGTTATACCGTTAGAAAGGGCATAAAAAGTCGTGTTTGTACAAAACTCATTTCAAAACAGCTAGAGCCAATAGTTTAACATTATTTAAAAGAAAGAATAGTTTTGTATGTTTATTTCTTTTTTGGAGATATATTGCAATATTACTTTTTATACAAACTGCACATCGATATGTTTTATAAGGTTTTCGCTTCAATTTGAGATCAATCCGAGCTCAATCACACTATCCGTTGCGTAACAATACGAGATAGAGTAAAATAGCGCAAATCTTAGACCCAGGAACTTTAAAGGCCTAAGAATCTAGGACGCGAACACGAGGAAGTCCGAGTATTTTGATATGTTGTTCAAGAAGACTAGTAATATCATTGTGCCGAAAATCAGCTTTACATTATTTTGCTATGGGTTTAGGTCATATGTGATCTAACTTGACTAGGCTAAGTAGGGAAACATTTGCGACCACACGTTCCCATAAAATATGATAGTCCTGGAGTGGCCTACCTTCCCTTGAAATTAATGTTCTGAATTCCCAAAATATAATGTGCGCGTACGAAGGAGGCACGATTGTAGGGACATATTAATTCGAGCATTTATTCCCAGATTTCTAAGCAGTTAATGTCTCGGTTCACTTTCAGTGAAATAACTGGTCTTATAGGAAACCACCGTGAAAGGACTGGCCCCAGGACTGCTCTGGTAGATCCAAGAAACTATTTATGACGGGCGAGTTCTGAAGGGTGTTGTGCGAACCAATTGTCAGACATATTAACGACTGCAAAGGACTTGCGTTGTGGCTCAGGTAGACACACAGCTCAGGTAGACACACCCAGCTCAGGTAGACACACCTCAGACAGGATTCCCCACCAGGAGGCGATATTGAATTGGTTTTTCTAACAATCGCACAGCTGCCACGAAGCTACTGATCACATGCACCGATGCTCGATGTCGTTTGGAATTGTGCAAAGCCCCTCATTATTGGACAGTGAACAAATCTTACACAGTGATAAGTCAAGACTCGTATGGACATGCGTAGACCTGGCGTAAGCCTGGCAAATTGAATATGCCCGAGTATCGTGTGTCGACAGCAAAATTAAGTGTCGTTAGTGAAATGTACTGAGCCGTTTCACTTGACCTGGGATTTAGCCATTCATTTTAATCAACGGATTAATGAACTCTGGCAGATACAAGATGAACTCTCAATTATCAAGACATTTTGAACAACAACATGTTTCACACACTGTGACAACACTTTGGAATAAGCCATTTACTGTACCAGCGCGATAATTTTCCTGTCCATAAAGCAATACCAACTGCGTCGTGGTTTGAAGGCCATTGGGTGGGACTGTTCAAATGACATGTTCAAACACACGACTTCAACCCAACAGAATGGACGGATGACCACGAGAATCGTTCCAGTTCCAAACCCCTTTGACCAACAGACAATCATCAAATATTCGCAACGGTACAGGATATATACAAGACTGTGATTGCATTTTTCTATGCAATCACAGATTTTTTTTTTTTATTTTTTTTTTATTTTTTTTTTTTTAGTTGATAGCCGGTTATTTCTGTTTGACTTGTTTATTCCCATGTTTTTTTTTTTGTAAAATGGCTTCTTTCAAGCATGCGTTTAAAATCAATCATAACGATGTCTTTTAGCAGGGGCCGCAGTGGTGTAGCGGTCAGACTACTCGCCTCCCACCTACGCGAACTGGGCTCGATTCCCGGCGGGGTCGCTCTCGGGTTTTCGCATGTGGGGATCGTGCCAGACGATGCCGCTGGTCGACGGGTATCCTCGGGATCTCCCGTTTCCTCTACTCCACTGCTCCATACTCACCTCGCTTCACCCCAATCGGCTCCCAAGACCTTCATGTTAAGAGCCGTGCAAATCTTTTCACTCCACTCCTTTTAGCTTCCCAAATTTATATTTTTTTACTGTTCCGAAAACAGTAACATGCAAAATCTACGGAACCTTAATTTCATTTGCAAGAAAAGTCAACGTGTGCTATGTTTACAAGTCGACCGATGTGTGAGAGAAACCAGAAACGACATTGTGATTGCTATGCAGCGGCGATAAACAGAGAGGTAGGTTGCTGCATGAAGCTCGGAAGGGGAGCAGTGGCGGCCGACACGACACGAGCTAATTACTGCAAATTGCGGCCCTTGACATCGGGCCGCCCCGTCTTCACCCACCATACACCGGGCTGTGTCGGCCAGCAAGGCCAAGGCAGGAAACTAGTCACGCCGTCATCCTGGTCGTGAGCACAGGGGAAGCTTAACTGTCAACCGAGAATGGTTTTAAGGTGGGTTTACGATTAGAGACTGAGGAACTAAGAATTGTACTTAATGACTTGATAAGCACACGGAAAATTAACAATAAGAAGATTTGTAGTTTATGATTGTATTAGCAACTGTTAAGTCTAGCCAATCAAAATCATAGGAGATGTAAGCAACCCCTGGAAAAATGAACAATTTACATATATTTAATTATTTGTGGTTGCTGCTTGTGTAATCGTTTTAAAAAAACTCGTGAAATCTTATAGAAGAGGAAACCGATGCCAACATTAGGCATTTACATCAATAAATCTGAAAACGTTAATTAAAGCGAATTCAATAACATCTTCCACGACAGAAAACATGACCTTGAACTATTCTTTAAATTAAGAGGATACTGTCTCTCCAAAAAAATAATTACTTTCTTACGATTTCACAATACATACAGTATAACCTAAATACAAGTTGTAAATACAGTTTTCCGCCAACAACTACCGTATCGCTGTGCTCTGATTCGCTACTTCGTCTTGACTTGTACTTAAGATATAAAATATAAAGGTCTCTTAAGTCTGGCTAAGAACGCACACGACCCGTCAAGACCCGCACACGACAGTCAAACTAATACCCTTGAAAACGTAGAATCATATCTTAAATACACGGCGAACTTATTCTGTTAAGTCAATCGTAAACCCACCTTAAGATTTAACTTTGATGTGGACGTGAAGAAACTACATAGAATAATGCACCCTTGTCTTTAAAGCTCACTGCGTGGACACGAAATTTAACCGGCAACCTAAACAGAATACAGGTAGCACAGCCCAATGTCCTTCACACAACTGCACTTGCTATGTGATTCGCCTCAGAAAAATACTCCACTTCAGTCCGGAAGAATTCCAGTCACGCGCTGAGATGAATGAAGTAGCTCCAATGTCAGGCCACATACTAAAGGATTGTCCCGAAAACAATTTTTTTCGACTACATCTACCACATCATATATATTGTTCCCACCGATATTACAGACAACCACCAGATGAAATTAAAAAAATAAATAGGAAACAGATCCTTGACCGCCACTGTGCTACCTTAATCTCCCGCGACTTACGTAAACTAGCGACCCGAGAATTTCGCGGGTTCATTTCTAGACAAGTTGGAATTCACACACATGTACGTTCATGTTACGTTTGTAATTGGCCGATGTGTTGTGACACCTCCTGGAGATAAATGAGCCAATAACAAACATGCAATAAATTGTGCGCCCAACTACCGCCTTTTGCTACCAAAACAATCAACCAATAAACAGTTGATACCTATATGAGAGTATATAAGACTGTGAAGTCTAGCCTACTGGTCATTGAACTCGCGAATTTCTCGGGTCTCTAGGTATAACACATATTTAAGGGGGCCGCCTACCTGACACCACATAACACAGGAGCGAGCAAACGCAAAGAGCATGGGCACATGCAGCATCACAGCTAAGCGCGAAGCATTAAACTAGCGCACAGGCTTTTTGTCGAACCATTTTTTCAATGGGACTTTAAGCGGTGACCATATTATTTTACTGATGGAAAGTCTGTTGCAAAGTTCAATGCAGGATTGTAACCGAGTTTCACGTAGATCCGATCAGTATATTTTGACATACGGCAGTCTGAAAAGGCTGTTTTTAGGTATGTTAGAGCTGGAGGCTTGGAACTAGTGGTTCTAACTAACATGCGTAGTGTCTTGAAAGGACATTCCGTGATTGTCTGAAATTTCTTTTCTTTTCGTAAATCATCACACTGGGCGAACGTGGAATAGTTTCCTAAAAAAAAAAAAAAAAAAAAAACTGATTTCCCAACACACTGCAACACATTTCTAGCGCCTAGTAGGCAGCCCCCTTAATTAGCACCAGGCCAGAGAGAGAGAGAGAGATAGAGACAGAAAGAAAGAGATATGCCGTTTGACACGAACAGTTTTACATATACGATGCACTAAAGCGACGGCATTATCATGCACATGAAATGTGTTATCGCCTCACTGCGTATGTCGCTCAGAGCACAACAGAAGGGTTGAAGTGTGAACCTACGATAAAGAAAGCACATGGTAATACATGTAAAGCAATGCTCTACGTCTCTGCAAGATCTCTCTGCTGAATTAATTGTATATTTACTTGAAAACAACAGTTTTAATTATTTCCAATATCGAAAAATTACACTTCCTAATGCTAGAAAGTGAAACGCATGAATGCGTATAACGTTTCTCAAATGCTATTAACTGTGACGTCCCTCTACAAGTACGCTGGCTCCTTCAACGGCGTGGGTGCTAAAGTCTCTTCACGATAAGGTGAGCACTTTTGAAATTAACCTTAGAAAATGTCACTGTCCCTGCCTGCATATATTTTGATGAGCGCACAAAGTGACATTCGCTCAGCAACGATGGATGGAAAGTAGTTCCATATCTCAAAATCGAATAAACAGGGTTCAGCAAACATTTACGATAGCTGCAATTGTTTCTTTCCGTTTTTTTTTAATACGTCGAAATGTAAAAAATGAGCAGATTTATAAAATATTTACTTTCGTAATAATTCTACAGTTTCATTTGACCGACGGATGAATAAAGTGATGAGGCCTATGGCAATGTTAATTTTACATATGGCGGAAAAATACACAACGTGCATACAAGTAGATCTTTAGCAGGGCTTTCAAAAGTGCTCCTTTTACAGTGAACAGTCTATACGAATGAAATTACATAAGATCGCCTGCTGGATGTAGAAAACATATGTCGGCCGAATGTATATAAGATCTGTTGGCGGGACAAGAACACGCGGCCGTCAGCCACAACTATAAGAACACTTTCAGGAGCTGAGTTACCGCACGCCGCTGCAAGCGACACTCCCAGACATCTCCGGCCATCTCCGGCCATAAATCTGGAAAAGCTAAGGAAAGAAATGTAATCTATGGCCCATATTTCCGCACCGATAAATAATCGATAACTGCGCAGTAGATAGGAAAACGACATACGGAAACATGGTCGATGGTGTAGGATTCTTACATTTAGGTCACGGCCGCCAGTGTTTGATAATTACTCAATCTTGCTAGAGTGTCATCTTCAGACCTGTCGTTTGTTTTTGCAGATAATCCGTTTTCTATCAACAGCATTCTTGTTTTTTTTGTGCTGCAGACCGCCATTCTATTTTCGTTTGTTTCTGAAGTGTGCCGCAAGGGGCGCTGATGTCTCCACTTTTCGTGTGATTTTTCCGCCGGTGTCACACTTGTGTTGAGGCTCGCTGGACTGCTATCTTGTTTCCAGTGTGGAAACTATTAACGCAGTCTTCTTCTGATTCTGATTCACTAAACGTAATATGTTGTTTGGGAGGCTGTTGTGGTATGAGTATTTTGCTTTTCTTTAAAACATTTAGGCCTTTTTTTTTTTTTTTTTTTTTTTTTTCCCCCCCCCCCCTCAGGTGTTATAACTCAACTTGGGATCTATTCTTTTGCACTTTTGTGAAGGTAAATTGCTTTCCTTAACCTATTCTAGAAGCAAAGTTTCAAATGTATTTTTATTTGTGGGCTTGATAGTTAACATATGCCAGTGGCTCTGGATGGGCTGTCTGCTCCTGCAGAACTTGAAAAATTTCTGGAAGTGGCTTCAAGTAAGTTGTCTACTCTTGTGGCACTTGACGAACGACTTCGACTACTGGCTTTAAATAAGCCATCTGCTCTTATGGCACAAGGACAACTTCCACTACTGGCTTCAGGTAAGCCATCTGCTCTCGCGACACTTGATAGACGACTTCCACTACTGGCTTCAGGTAAGCCATCTACTCTTGCAGCACTTAATGGATAACTTTCACTACTGGCTTCAGGTATGCCATCCCCCTCTTGCGGCACTTGATGGACAACTTCCACTACTGGCTTCAGGTAAGCCATCTGCTCTTGTAACACTTGATGGACGATTTCCACCACTGGCTTTGGTTAAACCATCAGCTCTTACGGCACTTGGGACAACTTCCACTGCTCACTTCAGGTAAGCCATCTGCTCTTGCGGAACTTAATGGACAACTTTCACTAATGGCTTCAGGTAAGCTGTCTGCTCGTCCAGCACTTTGTAGATGACTTCCGGTACTGGCTTCAGATATGCTGTCAGTTGTTGATGTACTTGAAGATGGAACACTTCTAGCATTGGCTCCAGCTAAGCTATCTGTAGTAGGCATACTTGAAGATTTTCGGAGAAATTTGTACTTATTTTGTCTGATATTCATGTTATTCAGAAATTTCTCTATTTTACTTGGGTCAAGTATTTCTAGGGAATACTTGGTCTTACCAAAAGGATAAATACAAGTTGACGTGAATCCGTTTTGAATACGCATTGGTGTAATGCTGGAATGCCATATATCACAAACCATATTTGACAGTTATGAATGGGTTATTTTTCTCTGGTTTGAGCATTGCCACTAATACAGAATACAATTCCATTTGTCATTCAATAGTTTGAAACAGGCCTTGTCAAGTGATTGCAAAGGTTCTTGTCGTTTGTGATGGCAGTTTCAAAATTGTAACATTTTGTTGACTGGCAACACATAATACTTTAAGGTTCAAATAAGAAACATGACCATGTTAATTAATAGAGGTCTTTGATCCACAGCTTGGCAGAATTTGAGGGAGAAACTTCTAAAAAACAGCTGCGGTCATGTAACCCTTCTCAAAGACAGCTTACAATGTGCCTGGAAGGTCTGTAGTTCCTTTCAATGTAGACAAAAGGTTTTGTCCTTCAAATATGAATAATGGTGAAAGCAACATACCGGCTGCAGAGCAGCATGCCAATACACTAGTATTGTCCTTTCCATTGCCAACAATATTACAGTGTGCTTTCTGTCCCTTTCCTATCACACAAACTATTCTTGCTGGGTCAGATGGGAGACAAGTCCCATTTAAATTCCATATGTGATTTGGTTTATCTTCAATACCAAGTCTCTGCAGTTTTTCTTGTAACAATGAATAAAATATATACATATAAACCATAAATGGATCTAACATTGCAGTTCTTTTAGCCTCTAACTCCTCCAATTTTCAAGAGCTTAGGTTGTTACATTTCATGAAATTAGTCAACCAATCTTTCCAGGTAAAGGCCGTTCACGATAAAGTGAGCACTTTTGAAGCCCTAGTTACTTTTTTCTTTCAACCAATTTATATCCTTCCGCCACTTGTTAATTTAAACCCTGCCGTGTGAGTAATAAACACAGTGTATACATTCACCATACCCAAAACCAACTGTCCAAGGGCACAATGAAATGTATTTATTGGAAATTATGTCTGATGAAGCAGCTTCAAAAAGTGCTCACTTTATCGTGAACGGCCTATAACTTGCTTCTTTTGTTGAAGGGTTTTGTATTCCATTTTTTTCAACATAAACCCACACTAAAGCTTTAATTTCCTTCGAGGTTAAAGCAAAACCCCATTTAGCCAAGTCCAGTACATGGCTTGTCAATTCCCTCTCCTCTTCTAATGTTAAAGCAGTTTTGCGACCTCTTTACTTCTGATCCAGTGATTTCGCCCTTTTATGCAGTAATGACTTCTGGATATTGCATTTTTCTGCTACCTCTCTCAGTGATGTCTCCGTTTCTTTATACCCTTCAACTGCCTTCCTCGCATCATCTTCTGTATAATTTTTTTTCTTTTGGAATGTACTTGCTTGGCATTTTGACGTAATAGACTTACTAGTAATTACTCATAGGACTAAACACACTAGCTTATCACGTTTTCAAACCTGAAAAGACAATCACAGCCTAAGGAACATGTACAACTACTCATTTAGAAAGCATGGAATAAGAAACACAGAAGATATCAACACCCAAAACAAAATATTGTTTAGGTGTGTATATACACAGGATGTTTCTTAAATACATGGACAAATTCTGCATGGGTACTCCACACGAAAAAATAAGGCGAAAACCTATGAACGACTTACCATCTAAAGTGCACCCCAGGTACACCCCTTTGAAGCAGGAGCAGTAAGACCAGGTAATTGCACTGTCTACAAAAAGTATGTACAATATAACTGCAAGACTCTGGAAAACGATTAAATGCACAAAGTTCTGCAATCTACGTGATGTTTAACACAGTAAAATAAATTATTTGTGACAAAATAGGGGTTGCAGCCTTCCACAAAATACCATGGCAGTGGGTTAATAAATGAATTAATCGTGTGAGGTAAGCGTGAATAGTATCCAGGTTTTGTCAGTTAACCAGTTTCACCTAGATACCATTTAACGTCTCCTCCCACGATTAATTCATTTATTAACCAACCGTCATGGTGTTTTGTGATCTTATGTTAGCATGGTATGCCACACTACTTTCGATCATTTCAGGTGCACTGCGTGTTGCCTACATACCCTGCCACGGTATTTCGTAGTTGTGTACTTTATACATTTATTCCTCAGAAATGGTTGGGATTAGAGCAATAATGACTCACACATTTTTAGCTTATTTTAACGTGTTTCTTCATAATATGCCACATAAGATCTAATTAAACACAGGTAACAGGCACTTTTATTGCAAAATAATGGTTGCAACCCCTATTTTGTCACGAATAATTGTTTTTTATGGTGTTAAAACATCACACGGATAGTAGAACTTCATCGTTTTCCAAAGTCTTATGTTTATATTGTGCATACTTGTTGTAGAAAGTGCAATTACCTTGCCTTATTTCTCCTAATTCAAAGGGGCGTATCACCCTTGGGATGAACTTTGGACTGTAAGTCGTATATATGTTTTCGCCTTATTTTTTCATTAGGAATACGCATGCGGAGTTTGACCAGGTATTTAAGAAACCTCCTGTATGTATGTATGTATGTATGTATGTATATATATATATAATTTAAAAATAAGAAACGCAAATAGGAATCATTTTTAAAATTGTCTTTGATATTAGAACAATAACAAGCCAAACCGATACAGGAGACACCAATCATTAGTGGTATGGATGCTGAACCAGTGATGGCTGCAGGCACATTTAGGGTATTGCAGGTAAAATGAGTGCAAAGTTTTTAAAATAAAACTGTTCGGGAGCGAGTAAAATCTCCCGTGTCGCAACCTTGATGGCAGGACGTCGGTTTCCTCGAGGTTCTCCCGCCCCCTGCCACACCCGCACACTCCGGCCCTCACTCCCTTTGATGTCATGGAAGGTTTAAGGACACTGTTCGAGGGCATTCGTTTACCTTAGCTCGTCACATTTACATGCATGGCGACGTAAACAAAAACAATTTCACATGAAAAAAAGGCACGCCGCATGGATTCGTTGTAGCCAACATTTTACTTCCCCGACACTTAATATATTTTCTGCTGATTTTATTACTGATTACTGTTACTACTATCACATACGTCAACCACCTACCGAAAGTTAGTCAACAGCGAGATAATTAGAGACGGGGCAAGTTGCTCAGAGAAAAAGGAATGGCGAAGCAATCGGTGATGGCGTTGTAGTAAGGAACCATCCCAACATTCGTCTAGAATGATTTCGGAAAAAGATAACTGAGGATGGTTGTACCAGGATCCGAACCCAAGTCCTAATGAATGCGAGTTCGGAAGTTTACCACTGCACCACTTCACTCGGTGCCTATACGAAATAAATATCACACTTATTGCCAGTTTGATTTTAAGTCTTTGGGTAAATAGTTCGTCTATATCTTTGAGAATTACTTCTCTGACACTGTGAGCGTCTCCCCTAGAGTTTTTTGCCGAGCATTAAATAAGTGAGTGCCTTCAATCTATCTCGTCGCGGCCAGCTGGCGAGTGCTGTAACCTATCAGTAACGACGCTGGCAGAAATTTTACGCTTATTCCACCAGAGAAAACTCGATGCTGTCGAGCGGAACCAAATCTTCGTACTAAAAATAATCGCGCTGTAATGAACTAGGGGCGTGAGAAGCTAGCTGTCTCTCGCTTGGGTCGACTCCACAGCCAGGCTGTTGGGGTCCAAGAATTTGAATTTCAAAGTGAAGGAATTCGAATAACGACAATGGACGAGTGTGGCGTTCGGCGAGCTATCGAACAGGAGCTGAACTGGGACCGGCGGATGTTCAAAATTGTAAAAACCCACAAGTGTCACTGGAAAGGAAGGAGTAGCACGGACTGACCACCTCCCCCGCTGAGGTTTGCTCATACGGGCATGCACTGAGATAAAGGTTTATTACAGTCAACAAAACGATTGTATAGGGCCAAAGAATTGTCAGGACGAAATATTTTGATGGGTAAAAAAACTAGAAAAACAACTAATTAATTTTGTTCATCTACTATAATCAACATTCGAATAAGCAAAACCAATAGGCCAAAAAAAATTAAAGACTGTCAGCAAAATATTCAATTGAATCAACTATATAAAAATGTATTTGCACATTCATTTGTTTCCTTCATTCGAAAATACGGTTCGTAGGTTAGCTTGTAATTTTTGGAAAATTCGGGAAGTAACAGTAATTGTTAGTGCATGTATTGATGCTTAATAACGGTACAAGGATCCCAATAAAACAAATTGAACAGAAAACTAGAAAGTAAAGCTGCAAAAACTTTAAATATTTATTTACGCACGTTGTTCAGTGTTTCGAGTTGTATTCCCCTTTGATCAGAAGTATGTTAAGCCGAGGTTGCCAAGACGTACAGTATAGCGCTAGCACTGTCCCTACGTAGGGTCCTTCTGTTACACAAGAACCAAATATTACAGTTTGGGCCAACCAAATAAGAAAAACAAAATAATTTGGTTTCAGCAATAAAATATTTCATTTCCCTTGTACAAACAATTAATTTGGTAGCACCAAACAAACTTCGTTTGATTTATCAAAACCTTTTTCTCGGTGTCGATTGGGGACAGGCTGGAGGTTTGCGGTGAAAGAGGCAGCGACTGCCTACCGTCTCGTGGGTCCGCAGGAAAAGCCCTACGTCAGGTGAGGAAGGACTCGTGCTAGCAGTGTGTGTTAAGACCACAACCCGACACACGAAGCCGCAATTGCCGTGAAGGCTAACGCTACATAGTAAAATAGTGAAAGATTCTGTAGCCCTAACAAAAAGGGGTTAAGTGCAAAATAAAAGCCGGGAAATAGTGGAACAGGGACTTTATTTCCGAAAACTCCAGTATAATAAAGCAAGACAAAGCCTAAAAAACAATAGTAAAAGCAAATAAAATTGTACTCTGGAACTTGAAATTGTGTGAATAACTCTGTATTAGAACAGCATATTGTAATACCAATAATGGCTAAAGCCGGGGACTGAATCAGTATTAATTCTATTTTGTTGTGTACATGGACTGGGGCAGCCGCGTCCGTGCCATACTATAGGCTGTTCACGGTAAAATGAGCACATTTGAAAGCCCTGCTTAAGATCTGCTTGTACGCACGTTGTGTATTTCTTCGCCTTATGTGAAATTTAGCATTGCCATGGGCCTCATCACTTTATCCATGCGTCGGTCAAGTGAAACTTTGGAATTATTAGAAAAGTAAATATGTTATAAATCTGTTCATTCTTATACTGAGACGCATTAAAAAAAACAGAAAGGAAAATAAATAATTTCAATTTGTACAAATGGCTACCTACATAACACTTTTTTTTTTTTTTTTTTTTTTTTTTACGTTAAGATGTGGAACTATTTCCCATCCATCATTGCCAACTTACTGGGCACATGTCATTCAGTGCGCCCCCTAAAACATGTGCTCATTTTATCGTGAACAGCCTTTAGCAGACTGAAGGAGGGAAGAGAGGGGGAAGACGAGTCGTTCTTACTTGCAACGAGTCGTTCTTACTTGCGATATGGCTGGGGGTGTTTTGCGTGTCCGAAGCTTGAAACCACCGGCAACTCACCTCTTCAGATTCTCAGCGATCACCCTTAATACTTGATAGTGTAGTAAAGCACGTAGATCTATAACATTAAATAACCTGCAGAGGTGTTTTCGTACCTAAAAATGATTGTGAAAACACCCGTTTCAAGAGGATACACTTTCAAAAAATTTCACAGAACATAAATGTAAATGAAAAATGGAAACTTGTCGGACGAGAAATGTTTCTAAAATGCCATTACTAGATGGTTAAAGGAAAATGGGAACAGATTGTAAATAATAAGTTTTTCCCCCTGAAGCTGCGTCTAGCCAGGCAGAACCCCAAGAAGTCACCTAATCAGCTTACTGGCGGCTAATTGGCCCCGAGGGGACTTCAATCGCGGTGAGAACAGAAAGTTGGCGCGCGCCCAACTCCGTAGCCTCCGGGGAAGTCGGAACCAACCCTCTCCCCTCCCCAAACCCTTACCATCCACCACTGATACGCGAGCTGAATGGCTGACGAAGAGCTCAGCCGTCCCCGCACGACGCAGCTCTTCACATACAAGTCAAAAGGAACGCTTACATCACGCTATTATGCGTCTCTTGAGGCATGGATCTACGAGAGCATTAAGGACTACAGTAAAAGGCATGCCACACGCCTGATAGCCTCTACGGTCACGGGCTTCGAAACGACTGCTTCACTCAGCAAGCAGCACACAGCTTTAAGACTAAAACCTTCTTCAATTTTTAATGTGTGAATGCTTAGAATATCGCTGAATAGATCACCGTAAATCAACGGCGAGTAATAAAATTGAGCAAGACTAGAGACTTTCAAAAACTGGAAAACCGATGCGAGGGTTCGGAATTAAACCGATAATCTCGCACACAGTATTAAAGTAAGCTACGTGCCTGATGAAGTAACATTTCAAAAATGGATCTGGAAGTGAAGTTGTAGTATTGGAAAAAAAAAAAGGGGGGGGGGGCACAACACCAAACGTGCATGCCAAAATAAAAATGAGTATTGTTAGGGGCCGACAGCCGCATTGGGAGTGGCCACTTGTTTTTCCTTGTTACGCGCAGACCTAGCTCTATGAGCAGGAGGAGGGTTGGCTCACCTCATCCTTCCCGCCCCCAGGCCGACCAGCTCGCTACTCCGTGGCCCGGCGGCAGGGGAATGATTGACTGTCAACACGGCTGGCGTCAGAGCCCCTCCACCCTTCCGGAGAAGCCAACACCTTCGCAGGATGAGCAAGAATATTCTGGCAATATTGTCCCTTGGCGCAATGCGGTATTTGGAGAAGTTTGTCGGCTATGGCCTACGCCTGGGTATCAGCAGTTGTCTGGTGCCGCGAAGACAGACGACGGACGAGGTGTTTGTGGTATGAAAGGGCGTGATACCCGAGAGCGCTCTTAGATCTCTAAAACAATAAGGACTGGTGTGGTCTGAACTGAACTGAAATGGAATTGTATGAACATTTGATAAGGACTTTATTGTAAATATCGGAACTATCAAATATGGTAAAATGATTTATAATAGAATCAATAAATTTTGATACACACTTTTTTGGGCTAATTGTAGTTGACTAGATGGATATTTTTGCACCATTACACTATTCATTCAAAGATTATTTTAGTTATTCAACTACATTAATTTCTTTGAGGTTATTGTAAATTGAATTTATTGAATTTATTAATTGAAAATAACGAATGATATAAATTTATTGTGGGCTCTTGAGTCTAGAGTATTTTCTTTGTAGTTATTGTAAATAAATAAGGAAAACATAATTAACTCTTATTTAATAAATACATCCATCCCTTAAATAACCTGGTTTAGCACCCTGAATTAGAGAAATTGTAACAGTATGAATGTCCACACTCCACTAAACTTTATTCCATCTTGCAGATAAATACAACTTTTAGTCTATATTACACCCACAACACCGGTCGGAGAAGAAACAGGAAATGTCAATTTCTCGACGTATATTATACAATTTTTAATGCTATTTGTAAGCATGTTGCAGTTAAAAATAATATTCAAGTGTTGGAATAATGGCCACGCTAACCACTAAATGCCAGTGATAGTGTACGAGCAGAGAAACTCCTGCGGGCTGATTATGAACATCACATATAGCAAAATTCGGTTCGTTGGTAAGCGATTGCGTTGGTGTGTAGCGCACTTCGGACGGAGCCGAGTATGAACATCTTGTGTTTCGTTACCGTACCGCAAATGTCAGAGTTTGGTAACGTCGCTGCGGTGAAAATCGCAGAATGCGAATACAAAGCTACATTTTGCGCCGGCGAGCATCGCAACTATCGTGCGCTATTCAATACAACTACTATTGTCGGTGAAGAGCTGAAAGTAAACACTGCACATAATTTACTTTAAGCTAACTAACCATGAAATAAACATAATAGGCCTACACTATAATATAATATAAAACACTTTGAATTATTCGCAAGATAGTTGCAGCAGTCTTTGGCCGTGTCCCAATTCGCCGCCAAGAGTGTACTCTCTCGCTCACTTTTGACGTCACAGAGTCCTTTCTACTGTCCCAACTCCGAGGAGAGACCGCGAGAGGGAGAATAGACGACGATGTACACTCGGTGCTCACTCTCGCACCCTCTCTGGCAGCCATGTCGTTTTCAAGTCTAACCTCATATATCTAGACATATATTTTGTTGTTTCTAAAGCAGTGTTAGAAATATTTTATCAACTTAACTTAATCATTGCGATTGTGAAATGTGTATTAACAGCAATATTCGGATTGATATGGAACATAACAAATTATGATGATGTTATGTTCACGTTTCATTCTGGTTAATTGTGCGCATATTATTAAATACTGTGATTTGCACATAACAATTACGTGCAAAAATGTAACAAATTAAAATTAATTACTATTTCATAAAATACTGTACATTTATTGGAAGAAAGTGAAAGGCCAGCAATATTTTATTTTTCACTATTTTTTTTTTTCCAGAGAAATAATGCCGAAGGCTTATAGAGGGCACAAGTCTCGATTCGCTAGTGTGTGCCAGAGTGAGACTGAGCACACTTTCGAGTTGAGACACGGTCTATGTAGGTTATTGCTGGGTGGCAGCGCGACTTTAGTTTTTCGCTAACAGGTATCGAACGAACATGAGAGACAAGAGAGAGATGGAATGAAAGAGACAAGGAAGAAAGGAAAGAGAGAAAGAGGGACTAGTGTCACATTGTCACACACATTATTTATATATATTTATTTAAATTACATCTATCATTTTAGGCGGGAGTTTACATCTGCCTGTACATAATTATTAAATAAGATTTACATAACGATTTTCAGTGTATTCGTTTGTTCTGTGATGTCACAGAATTTCGATATTCTTTGAGTTAACGAAACGCGTACCGCAGTGCAGTTCGTAATCACTATATTTGCTTTGTGTTTCGTTATGTCTCCGAAGCATAACGATTACTGTCGAGAGAGTTGGCGTTCAGCCCGCTGGTTCCTCGCTCCATAAGGCAGTTCATTTCATCGTCGTCTGCATGCCTTCGTGCCGTCATCGTGCAGGCAGATGAGTAACTACCGCAAGACATCGCTTCTTAAACAGTTCCTCTCTGCGTTGTTTATTTTACGTATTATTTGGACTGATTATAATTTTTCAATCCCCTCAAATGAGTATGGACAATATATTAGAATCACGTAATTTTAATTCTTTGTAAACCACCTATCCATTTATTTTTCTCATTCTATGATAATTTCACACCTTGTTCTGAGATTTGAGATGTTATCTAAATATCTGAAGTTTAAACTTATGTTATTTTTGTTTTCAGCAATTATTTTCTGAATTTCTAAAGCTTGATTATACATCTTCTTTCATTATTTGAAATGAATTTAATATTTTGATTTATTTTATTTTATTTTCTTACCGGAAATAGTTCGTCATTGGCTATCTAGAAAGATGGTTGCTGGAAGTCGAGGCTTCTGGGAGGGACCTTTCAAATGGACGCCTACGAAATATTTGGCTGGAATTTCGATCGCAGAAATATCCAGTATCGGCCTAAGTGTAGGTGTAGGCCTAGGTCACAGAAGTTGAGTTTTAAGTAAGAGGCAACTATGTTTAAGAAGAGAATTGTACCTCCATCAGTAATTAGCTTTTGAGTGCTATAAGCTGACGTCAGGACGCCGTTAAGCTAGGCGCCAGGTCTAAAACTTCAATAACAATTAGATGCCCAGGTGACGCAATTGGCATGGTAAATCTGTGGACATATTTCTGCACCATCAGGAGATAAATTTTAAAGTAGCTAATCTCCTACTACTTGGAAGAAGTGTTTATTATAAACATTGGTAATTAATTTTACTATATTCAGGGTATCTAAAACCAGTAGTCCAGCTCATACTGCTGAGTTGGTACGCCGGAGCAAGTACACGCAATTTTAAAGAACCCAGGATAATGTTATTAATATAAACTTGACGTTTATTCAAAAGTGAGTTGAATCCCATTAAGTTTGTAAGAAGAGTTTACATGTTTTCAAGTATGGTTGATTAGTGAGGACCTATAGCATCGAACTGATCTTGGAGCTTAGTTAGTTTTACGTAAATTGAGATACGTGAGGAGGACTACTTCTTGAACGAAATTATTTTGGTTTTAACGTTATTAAAAAAATTTTTTTTCATTTAAATTGTATTAATTGATTTAATATCACTTATTGTAAGGATGGTGGTATTTCATCTTTCTTAAATATCTGCAATCCTAATTGTGTTTTAAGAAATATTTTGGACAACCTAACCTAAAAGTCGATTTATTTTCACATTTTTCGTTATTTTATTTGCAGAAAGTTATTTTCATTTTTCTTATTGTCCTTGTTTCTTTTATATTTTTCTTATGCTAATATAAAATATTTTGAATTTATTTGAAAGTTTCTTTCCTCAAAGTGGTTAGAGTTTTGTGCATGAGTGTCACTTGTATGATAACTGAAGAGTTCCAGAGACCTCCAAGATACTATGGTAAACATCAACGCATATGATATATACACCTCTCACGCTCTCATCATACAGATTCCTCACATGAACTTTTTGGCGCTCATACGTGGTGCATAAAACAGCAATCGCAGTCCATTACAATGGCTAATATCTCAATTGTATGGTTAGACACTTGAATGAGGAAAACGGTGTCATGGTAAATTGTTAATGTGTTGTAAACACATGTTAGCAATTGAAAACAATGCTCATTTTAAAGGAATGTACTGTTTCACGTATAGAAACGGTTGTTAAAAGGAGATGATTCGTTATGTAGTAGTCTAATTAAACAGGCCATTTAAATGCATTGCACTTTGATGAACGTAAGGCATGTATAGAAGACGGTGTGAGGTTTAAATAAATGCAACTATAAAGTTTGCCTACAAAGTTACGCTAGGCCTAAACAACAAAATAGTGTTTAATCGTTTATTGTAGGAACACACGAATTCCCGCTACCACTGGTGAAGTAAAGTGCTTCGTACTGTTACATGGAACGTCTGGGGGTCGCATGTGAGTTCGTGAGGGATAGAAGTTATGATAAAAATAAAAGAATTAAATTTGATTTATAAATTATTCACCCAGCTACTATTTACAGCATTAGTAGTAAGGCATAGTTCATTATGGCGCAGACTAGGGTCTGGATCCGGGTCCGGGGAGTCGTCGACCGACATCTTGGAATTTTTTCCCATTTTTCTCTCAAAATCGCTTGTTTTTCTATCAGAATCACATTTTTCAACACAAAAAGCCTTAAAATTTCTCTTTTTCCCTGAAAATTTCCAATTTATCCAAAAATTTGTGGAAAAAAGTGCTTTCTTCGCATTGTGGCTGAGGTACCCGAAAACTCAGCCACATAATGTGGAGTCGATAAAATAACGTGATTAAAAATTATTTTTAATATTCAAAATTATTTTGATAATTATTTTTATAAAATTAAATATATTTTTTATAACTAAAAATTTAAAGTCAAAAGTATTACGTGTTATGTATCACCAGACTCGTCCTTTAAAAGTGCACACGATCATGACGTTATACCGTCATTCTGTCTCGTTTCTTCATGCTCTTTCATTCCATATTGTCCCTCTTTCTCTCTTTCCTTTCTTCCTTGTCTCTCTCATTCCATATCTCGTCTCGCAAATTCGTTCGACACCACCGTCTACATAGTTCTTCATTGCCTTCTAGAGTGCACGAATCGTCTGTGTATATTTATTTACGAATTGAAAAAACTAACTGCCCATACAGGAGAAGATATATAAAAAATTACTGTAAAGTCTGTTCCAGACAGGACTTTGTAAAACACATTCGATTTTCACTACTTTATTTTTTTTAACTCGATAATTTTTTTAAATATTTTACTTCATTCAATTTGTTTTATACTGATGTACGGAAATTAAGTCGACTAGCCTTGTAACAGCGCATGCGGAGTCAGACCCACGAAGCAGACATGCATGTTAAGACGTGTTAACGAGTTGCAGTGGCATAGGTAGGCGCCGTAAGGTAGGGGGGGGGGGAGTGAGGCCAATGACCGAAGCTGCTCGCACTGCTGGATGGCCTTGTCAATCAGACATCTAAGAAACAATAAACTTAGAAATAATTAGAATTGTTTTGTTTAAATTCATTTTATTATAATTTGAAAAATGCCCAAAAAAATCCTTAAAGAATACAGTTAAATGTATATAAAATTAATTTTAATGCAAAAGTGGTTCAGAAAATTTAAATTATGTAATTTTCACACTTTGCCAAGACGGCTGGTAAAATTTAAAAAAAATAATAATAAAAAATTATCATGGTCAGAGAGAATTCGAAACCGAGACCTGTGGGTTAGAAGGCACGTTAGCCACTCGGCTACAGTGTGCTCACACAAGAAGCAGTGCTTAATATATGTGTATACACGTCCAAACGAAATTTTTTTCAGTGCCAAAGTTCACATCTAATTATATTAGTATGGCATTTAAAAATAATTATGTAGCAAATCAGGCTTGTAAGCAAGTAAATATGTGAAGGCATGTGCGAATATAATTTGCGAACTCTTAGGAGACTGACAATCTCGTGAAATTCAGTTTATGGAAGCGTCATTTCTCGCTCCAGGAATACATGTTTAAGCCATAGTTAACATTAATAGTGATTAGCTTAAAATAATATTTTGCTTTGTTTAACGAAAACCGTTTTTTAACAGACTGGTTACGATACAGGATTAAAACAAGAAAATAAAAATCTTCAGTACTTTGTTTTTTAATTTATTTAATTTTAATATTTTTAAGTTGTAATTAAATTGTATGTAGACTACAGCAAAGATTTCTCTATGCCTCATTTCAGGTCTCCCCTTTTCAAGACAAAATACTACACTATGTTAATTATTCACTGCTTCGACTATTTTTGTAGGAATAAAAGTATCCCACTGGGATTTTATTATAAGTACGTATATGTGAATAAACCAAGCACCATCATATTCTATTTTATATATATATATATATATATATATATATTATATATATATATAATATATATAAAATATATCAGAGGAAGTAGGCAGTATACAACACCAGCGAGAAATTTAACACTGTTTTTATTTGTTATATATAATATATATATATATATATATATATATATATATATATATATATATATATATATATATATATATATATACATACACATACATACATGCATACATACACACACACACACTTTCGACTACAAACAAAAACAGAGTCATTAAATTTTACAAACCATTCCCGTAGTGTCTTTACACCAGCATGCACACTTTTCATATAGCGAATAATATATGATTATATGCAGCTCAAGACAGTCTATGCTAGCAAGTATCCAACCAGAATCCTTGGCAATATATTCTTCTTCACGACAACGTTTCACGACTGCCACTATCAAACAGCTTAACAAAATGAACCCAGCTATTTATATACTCACAAGAAGGCACTAACATTCAATGTTCCACCCACTGTAACTCATGCATGCCACTTGCTCTACCGACGCACACCAAAATTACATAGACCAGCAATACGTTTTTCTTTTTAACATTCAAGTATATATTTGTTAACTTACATTTAATATTTCCTTGCTATCCCACACACATTTTCCGAAATTGTTATTTATTACTCAGAATTAACTTATGTAATTTTTAAGTATTTTATTAACATGTAGGGGCTATGTTACTCACACTGACCTTACCAAAACAAATTTACCTTACTGCTCATACTTTCTGCTCTACTGGCCTACACCAGCCAAATATATACTAGTCACTATGCCACCATACCATCCATTATATAAACCAAGTCACACCAGACAACCGAACGCCCCATCTCCTATAGCTAAAGAAAAATTCAGTTCAACCACACCACCAAGTACACCAAGCACAATATCCATCATAACTCCAGTGTACCAAACATATATACAGCTGAGGCCGGCCCATATCCTAACATCCATTCTACTTGTTCTACCAAACAACACTGATTATACCTACCAACCATACCACCCACTATAACTCTAGCATACCTCAACCATTCGTCCACACAGACCATACCAGTGACACATTCAACTTCTCATACTATCCACCATGTCGACTGAAACCAGTCGAAATACACTGACCACCCATACCAAATACTGTTAACTCAAGTATGCCTTAGCATTACAGGACTCACCGACACACGCATACTGTCCACACCATTCGACATACACCAACAATTACAAGACATATATATATATATATATATATGAATAACATATCACCCAACATTCCATCCATGTTAACCCAAGCATAACCAAGCAAACTCTATAGTCAGGACCAACCCACAACAAAACATTCTTACCATCTGTCAAAACATCATTACTGACTGATACCAGGTCAACCAACATACAGTCTCCTATTACCAAAGAAAAACTCAATTCAACCATACCACCCAACACATCAATCATACTATCCACCATAACTCGAGCAAATATACAGCTGAGGCCGGCCTATAACACAACACACATTCCATTTGTTTTGCCAATCTCCATCTCCACATCTCCATCTCCACCACCAGATGCACTTCAGATAGCACTGCAGGCACAGAAATCAGTACCACATGCACCCCAGTTAGCACCGAAGTCATTACAGTTCGCACCCACACATCACAATCAGTACTGCATGCACCGCATGTACCACACACTATAACTCAATCTTACCTCGACCATTCAGCCAACACAAGGCTCCCAACCCAACACATCATTCATACTATCCACCATAACTCGAGCAAATATACAGCTGAGGCCGGCCTATAACACAACACATATTCCATCTGCTCTGCCAATCTCCACCACCACCACCACCACACGCAACACAGTTAGCACCGCAGGCACTACAGGCATCACAGTTGGCACCACATGCACTGCAATCAGTACTACATGTATCACAATCAGCACCGCATGTACCACACACTATAACTCAAGCATACTTCAATCCATTCCACCCACACAAGCCTTACCCAAATATTCATAACACGCATACCATCTTCTCTACCAACCGTCATCAGACTAAATATACTCACCATTCATTCCTCTTACTAGAATTTAAACATACCTCAACCCACGCCCACAAACAATTATATACCAAAATCGTAAGTCCAGCATGTTTGTCATACCATCAGACACCAGCCAAATATCATACCACACATCAAATAAGCCACCTGGTTTAATACCACCAGTGGCTTGCATCGTCTTCAAGCGTACATTAATTCATATACTTTTTACTCGTACAGACGGACTCCTGCCAAGACCAAACATCATTTGAGCTTTTTTTACTGAGAGCATGCAGACGTCCGTATGTACATATTCTGTAGCCAACTACAGGTACCTAGGAACAGAAAAATAAAACATTAATTTATAAGCAGTTTTTCAATTATATATACATACATACAGACGTCTGCATCCTCTCAATAAAAAAAGCTCAAATGATGTTTGGTCTTGGCAGGAGTCAGTCTGTACGAGTAAAAAGAGGCGTGTGCGTGCGTGCGTGTATATATATATATATATATATAGAAAACGGTGGGCTATAGATTGTTGCAACAAGAGGACTATTTCTGTTACGTAGGTGTTATTGTTCAATAAACAAGCATGACATGTTCACAACTCATTATTGTAAAAACCAAGAGAGAGACCACCCCTGTTATTTTCTTTACCGGGGAAAAAAAGGGGGGGGGGGCATTAATATGGGATTGCTCCCTTGGGTTGACGTTCCCGATCACATAACACATTATTCAAAGAATTGTAATTTCATTTCACTTCTTTTACGATTTACAAAAATACCATTCAAACATACAATACAAGGAATACGTACAAACTGTAGCCTGAAAAAAAATGCAACCATCTTGTGCAGTGGACACACGGCGTTTTGTACGAAGATGTAGTTAGTATTGCCTTTGTGCTGGGCACTGAATCACTGCAGGCGAATCTTTGTGTGCATTTTGCATGTAAACGGTGGGTCTCGGCCCAAAGCCCCGCCACCTCTCTACTAGATTCTTCACTCCCATATTAAACAGTATGGAGTCCACACCTGCTATCTCCTTTAGAATTTTCACTAGTGCTCGCACGAGTTTAACTCCTTTTCTGTCGGTATGGGTTTTACAGTGTCTGTGCGGGATTTACCATACCCCTTCTTAATATAACTTTAACTACACTACACTTAGGGAGGTAGACATGGCCCCAAAGTGCAGGCCATGCCTACCCAATACCTCTCGGCCGCGATGCCCGCCTCCTTTACATGAAATTCCCTCTCCATTAGGCGTAAGGGGCGCAGCCCTGAAATGTTTTATTTGGCTGGAACATGGGATATACTGGTCTGATTGTATGACCTATTGACGTGACATTTCTGTATCGTTGGTTCGTCTGTAAGGATGTTCTCTATAATCCGACCATGTGATTGGTATTACACGAGGGAATAGTTTGTTAGAATAATTTGCTGAAATATTTCATAGGAGTGTCTCGATGGTAGCTTCGTTGGCATGGCTCTTGTAGCTGATATGGCTTAATGGTAAGGAATGCAGGTAGTTATGATCTGCACATGCAACCATCATTGTATTATATTACAGTTAATTTTTACAACATTTGGTAGGGATATTTTCGCAGGAATAACTGGTTGGTATGTTTTATCAGTAGATATGTGATGGCAACAGATATTGTATTATAGTTGAAGCACTTTTTTTAGTTGGGTGGATGCGAGATTCTGACCACGTGGTTAGTCGATATTGAATTAAATATAGTTTAGTTTTTTTTGGGGGGGGGGGCAGTAGGGAATGCTAATCGGTAAATGTAATTAATATTATGTTAGAGGTGAGGAACCTGTTTTTAGAAAATGAAACACTGCCTTAACAGGCTGCAGACAATTAATAAATAGTTAAAATACTTGTAAGGTTTTTCATGTAATAAATATGGTAAAGCGATGACGGTACTGAAAATTTATATACCGGCGAGACTATCCTCCACATCCACCTCCACCTATTTCAGAGGGAAACAGTTTACAGATCATCCAGCAGGACATTCGTCTTCCTGTGCAAGTAACAGAGGAAAATGTCGATATGACTGTCGGTCACCATGGTTATTTAGTCTGGTGGTGTGGCCTACTGGATTGACATCACTGCATGGCTGTTAAACAGGAGGGCAGGGGGTGTGGATTACAGGTGTGGTTGTTAGTGTAGAAGGTCGAAATGTATTGCTTGAGTATTACATTAGTCAGTCTGATAATAAGAATTATGTAGGTTCATCATTGGCAGTGTTTTAAAATGTTATAACTGTATGACTTGTCTGCATGGTTGTTATAGGTAAGCAGCTTGTTTTGATAATGTGCTTGGTTGGTATGTCTGACTAGTATGTTTTGGTTGGTATGGTCTCTGGACATTTATTCATAGTTTGTTGCCTCTTGGAATGATTGAAATGGATTTACTAACATGGTGGTATTGTCTGCTGGTGTAAGCTGCATGAATGGTTTGGTTTGTTTTTTTTTTTTATGGCTGGTTCATCTTGATGGTATAACCTATTGGTATGACTTGGTTGTACAGTTAGTTTGCTTGTATGGTTGGTATAGCTGTTATGTTGATGGGAATGGTCTGATCACATGTTCGGTCGTTTTGGCAGTATGACAAATGTGTATCTTCAATGGAGTGGGGATAGTGGTTTAATAGTGTGATTCGTTTGTAAGAACGGAATGGTTTAATGGGGATATTTAGTTAGTATGTGAGGAGTCCGAATGCTTAGCTAGTATGATTGGTTAGTATGACTGGATGATATGATATGGTATCTGGTAATTAAGACTGTATGAGTGTCATATATTGTTAAATTAATAGTGTTGATCTCATGATAGCATGGTTGGAGCTAATGATTGGAATATTTGATTGGTTTGGTTGCTGGTATGGCTTGTTTATATGCGTAACTGGTGAAGTTAGATGGGCTGAAATGGTAGTCGATATAGTTTACTATTATGATTGGTCATTAAGTTTGAGGTATTGTGGTTAATATGGTCTGTATTGTTAGTAGCATGGATGAGGTATGCTTGGTTTAGAGCGAATGATATGATTTGGATAGCATGTTTCGGTTGGTATGACTATCAACTGTTGTTGGTTCATTGATATATTCAGATGGTATAGTATGTTGATATGCCAGGTTGTATGGTTTTCGATGTCGCATGTCTGAGGCAAGTTAATATCATGGTGAAAGGTATCATATGTTTTAGTACTCAGTACCAATGGGTTATCGATATGACTTAACTATGTTGGAGATATGTTACCTGGTAGGTTTTGTTGGACCATCTATTAGTATGGATGTCAGGAATAATTAACCGGTTCTTTAAATTAATACAGTGATTTATATTAATGTATAGTATGATGGAGTATTCTTACCTATAGGCCATTCATGACTGGAACAAACTTATGAAAATCAACCTTTGAAGAAACACCCTAGCCATTAGTTGCATGCATAGCTAGTAAAAAAAAGTGGCGGGTGTGGGTACTGTAGCCGCTCCCGCCATTTTTTTTTACTAGCTATGCATGTAGCTAATGGCTAGGGTGTTTTTTCAAAGGTTGATTTTCATAAGTCTGTTCCAGTCGTGAATGGACTATAGTATGTTTTGATTGGTGGGGTTAATGAATGGTGTGCGGGGGTATGAAATGAGTAGTTGTTATGTCGAATTGTATAACTACAATGTGATCTGTGTGGCATGATTGAAATATGCTGGATTTATGGTTGGTATAGTACCCAGTACTCCTGGTCAGCTGGGTTAATCATATTTTGTTTAGTATGTCTGAGATATGGTGGTCAGTATATTATTGGTATGGATGTTTGGTACAATCAGGTGGTTTATTTTATAGGTGGTATGATATTTGGCTCGTGTCTGATGCTATGACAAACATGTTGGATTAACGATTTTGGTATATATATTTTTAGTGGGTGTGGGTTGAGGTGTGCTTGGATTCTAGTAAGAGAGATGAACGATGAGTATATTTAGTCTGGTAACTGTTGGTATAACTAAGTGGTTTATTTGATGGGTGGTATGATATTTGGCTGGTGTCTGATGGTAGTGATGCTATAACAGACATGTTGGAGTTACAATGTTTAATTTATATTTAAGTGGATGTGGCTTGAGGTGTGCTTGAATTCTAGGAAGAGGTATGAATGGTGAGTTTATTTAGTCTGAAGATAGTTGGTAGAGCTGATGGTATGGGTGGTAGGACAATTTTGGTGAGCCTTGTGTAGGCGGAATGGGTTGAGGTATGCTTTAGTTATAGTGTGTAGTACATGTGGTGCTGATTGTGGTGCAAGCAGTGCTAACTGCGGTGCCTGCAGTGCTGTGTTGTATGTGGTGGTGGTGGTGGAGATTGGCAGAGCAGATTGAATGGGTGATGTGTTATAGGCCGGCCTCAGATTTATATTTGCTCGAATTATGATGGATAGTATGATTGATGTGTTGGGTGGTATGGTTGAATTGAGTGTTAGTCATTGCAGTTTTTGGTAAACTAGTCTAGAGGATGGAGTTCGAAGATGTTTGACCAGTTTGAGAGAATGAAATATAGTTTGGGAAAGGCTTAAAATTTGCCTGATCTGTAGTGTGTGTGATAATTACAACACTGTATGTGTATAGGTTAAACATAAAAAGCAAAACATGGGATAATAGGAGGTAAACAATGGTTGTGTAGTTAAAGTCAAATTAATCTCTGTAGGTATTTGTTTATTACATAAATACAACTTATGCATATTTTTTTCACTATTCAAATAAAATCTAAGTAACCTTGATGGTACACGAACAGATGACTACGTTCTCAAGCCTATAGTCCTTACCCCACAGCCTCATCAAATGCGATTCGACAGCTGACGTGTATTTAATTTCAGCTCATTGTGCAAATACTACTTGCATATGGATATTCAATATGCAAATATTCTCGATGTTTTATTCGTTGTACAAAAAAATCTAAGTACCCTTCACAAAATATCAAGCAAGGAGTATCTCCTCAATCCTATATTCCATACCCCACAGTCTCGTCAAATGTGTTTCACCTAGTTATGCAAATACATTCAAGTAACAAAAATTAGTAATACCAGTTGCTATGAGTGAACCGAAGATGTTTGGTTTAAAACTGATATTAGAAACTTTTTTTTTTAATTTCAGTGTTATATATATTAACGTGTTCCAATATGGGTGTTAGCCCGTCGGATTTTCACTACAGTATTCCAGGTCGCGAACGCTGATAATTCTTGAGTGTACTTACACAATATTTGAGAAAATATTTAAAAAAATGTTGAAATCACAACTCATAGAATCTTTGTGTAAGTGAAATAAAGTAATTATTTTAAAAAAGAAACTATGGTAAATAAGAACGCCCAGCCATTTTTAGCAACGTCCAGCCATGTTTAACACACGCATTTTTTTTTCTAGATGTGTGGAAGTTTTGCCCAACAAGCCAGCGGTTATAGAGAGAAAGAGCGATCCCTGCGAGGAGTTGATCTTTATTGGCTGTATTTCGAACTTCCCAGTTTCTCGTCTCAGAGGGCTAGTGATCTCTCGTGTGTCCCTGCAGATGCAAGCTGGTTGAGGACATTTTCTGCCCCTCCCCCCCCCCCCCCTTTTCCGGCCGGTGGCTCACGTTCGGACACGATAGGGCCTGGTGCCTGACGTGATTTCATTATATCGGCATGAGGTAGGATAGAAAGGGAGACCCATCAGACAACAACTCCAGTGGGGTGGGGAACCCGCCGCCAGACGCATCCAGGTGGGGGGGATAGTGCATGCATCTACATATTCGCTATTTTTAATCAATTATATCGCTGGAGACTCACACGGCCACTACTCGTGTGAGATATTAGCAACTGAGATTGGCGTCATTGGCATAGGCGAATTACAGAACAAATATGAGAAAACCTCGCCAGCTCGCGATGACAAGTTTATTGTCTCGTGAGTGTGTAGGCCGATGAGTATATTTACTTTATTTCTTCCCCAAACTTGCAATGACGATTTTTTTTTTTCGCGATACAAATTTGTTGTCTGGCGAGTGCATAGGCCGATGCGAGTATATGTGTTAATTCTTTTAACACTTCCCATGCAATGGTGGTCGTGTGGTATAGATGTCGGACTATCGACCGAAGGGTGTTTGGATCGAAACCTCACACCTCCTACATTTTTTGAGTCCCAAAACAGCTACGAACTAAAAAAATTTCCAGCGCCCTTGGAGGCCTCCACTTAACCTACACTCCCCAATGCTAGCGTGTCTCTGCAGGCGACGCGTGAACCAACCAACACACAAAATGGCCGCATCGATACTAGCGCCCCTAGCTGGCCACAGTAGAACCTCCCACACCCTGGTGGCGGGCACAGGAATTCATACACTCTGGAAGTGGGTGCAGGAATTAAAGATGGCTGCCTAAAGCCCCCCCCCTCCCCCAAAGGGACAGAACGGTCGAGAGGACGGGCCAGTGATGGAGAATGCGAAAATCAAGAGAGGGAGGAAAGGGGTGGGAGATCAAAAAGAGAAAATAAAGGAGGCCGGAAGGAATATAAGAAAACCGCAAGGAATAAACGGGTGGGAGAGGTAGGGCTGGAGGAGAGAGAAAGAGAGGCAGGAAGGAATGCCAGAGCATGAGAAAAAGTAGAGGAATGCAAGGGGATGAAGAGATTGGAAGGAATGATGGAGCAGGTGGTTTCAGTGTGACGTTAACCAAGATGGCAGCCAAGGCGCCGCGTCATCACAGCCATCAACCAGGTGTAGGAGAGCATACTATTTATAACTACTTCACGATCGGGAGCTGCGTTTCGAGAAACTCAGAATAAACCTCCTGGAAAAATACAGTGAGTGGTGAGTTTGGTATGAAATGAATATTCAGTTGGAAGTGCCACAGTTTTGTCCCGTTGATAATATAGTTTTCTGGAGTGCAGGTATACATACGCCAGACTGTTCACATCTATACACAACATTATAGAAGTTTTACCTGAATGTTAACAACCTACCCCAAAAAATTTAGATGGACCCATCCCCCCCCCCCCCGAATACATTTACAATTTTCTAACATAAAAAACCTTCCAACAAATATTTCCTTCTTTAACTGACTAGCTACAATCTAGAATCACTTTTCATGATTTATAAAATATTACAGAACTAGCACTGGTCTTAAATATCCTCTAAACTTGATCTCAGCTGTTAAAATATGTCTGTCGATTAATATATTATAGAATATTTCCTCGTCGTGTGATGTTAAGATACTATTCGCCTTCCTCATCTTACTATTAACAAGCCACCTTAATATTTTGTCATAATTTCATCTTCTTCACTCAAAAAACACGAAGGAAATACCTAAGCCGTGCTCTCGCCCATTTCTGCAGGCGCTGACAGGCGGCTGGAGTCGCGTCTTTGGAAACAACCCTGCAATTGTAGCTGGCTGCTGCAACCACTAAAAATGAGGTAGGCCGATTATTCGTCTTCTGCGCATGTACCCAACAATGAACTACCCCAAAGGAACACAAATGTCAAAGTCACATGGTTAACATGAACGCGTTTGTTTAGATCTCAATTTTCAAAAGACAAGCACTTTTATATAAGCCTAATCCGTTTGCTAGTTTGAATTTAATAAAACTGCACTAGAAATTGGTTAGAGTACTTGTTTAATTATTAGTGTTCTAACCTCAAATCCAAAAGACGCCTTTTTTGCCAGACATGTCGACTGTGTAGAAGTTGAAAGGCGGGACACAGAGACTGGTTGTGCGCAGCCAGTGAGATCGGTCTACCCCACCTTTAGTCTATGGCTGCAGCCGTTTGCATACCGCAGGCTTCACACGATGCAAGATGAGTGCCAAACTTGCACGAGATGCCGACCTTTTGCGAGAATACCTTGCACAAGTTTGTGTAAAAGGCACATCTTGCACGAAATGAAGAGATAGAGCAGGTCTTATTTTTTTCGTGCAAGGCGATGCAAGTTGCGATCCTATTGGTCCTTGTATGCTGGTCATGTGACCTGTTGTAACATCAACCATACAGTAAAAGAAAATCATAATCTGAGGAGTGCGAAGAGGAATACAGGGGAATAAAACATTACTGGAAAATAATTTTAAAGCGTGGAATGGAGTTCAGACAGTTTGCTGAGAATAAAATAAAAACAATTATATTTTGGAGGGATAACTTAGACACAAATACCTTGTTGAAGTAAGAAACTTCATATTTTTTATTATACTACCCTGGTTGTTTGGTAGGTACTCACCAGGGCTATCAACTAATTTTGATGCGAGGCAGTATTCATCTTATTTATCTGCGTGTGAACTCGCTTCGTACGCAATTTAGTTGACATCATCGTACGAAATCTTGCGCGAGTTGCATATTACATCGTGTGAAGCCTGCTTAAGTGGTGACCCCGGCCGCGTGGCTCCAGCCGCAGTCAACTGTCTCGCCTTGGAAAACGTACTTTAAGCTGGCAAGTAAACATAATTATGGGGGGGGGGGGAAGTAGAACAAATACTTCCAATCAATGCAACTATGCAAAATAAACACGATAACTTATTTCAAATAAGTTTTCTTTATTCTGTTTGTGTTTTCCCTCCGTTTAATATAATAAATAGCATACACAATGGAAAAAGTGCAAATAAATTTTGTATTTAGTCCCATCAAGCGAGCTCATTTCCACTTCAAAAGTAATAAAGTCGAGCTATAAACTATTCAAAGAACGCTAGTTACCGACACCATTAACATTGCAGCCTTTCTGAGATTATTCTACGTCAACCCGTTGCCACACATTCCATTGCCTACAACGATACAGTGTTTCAACAGCTGCTTTAATAACTGGTTACATTATTTCTCAAGTTTCCAGAGGCAGTTACATACGTAACTTTAACACCAGTACGTGTGCAAAATGGATAGTAACATCCACAATTACGTATCTACAGCAATATTTTCGTTGGATTCTAGAGAAACGAATTTAAAGAGCGATTTTTTTTTGTGTTTAATATGACAGTAAACATGAGTATGCCAAAGCCATCCCTAGTTAATTAACGCCTTCCATTCGAAGAAACACACAAGTTAAGGCCAGACTTCACCATGCATGTTCTATGTAATGAACAATATGGTTTCCAAAAAAACAAATCAACAACATTAGCAGCATTTAATTTTAGAAACAAACATGTATTAGGAGTTTTTTGTGATCCATCGAAAGCCTTCGACTCAGTGGATCAAGAAATACTCTACTTCTCAAAATGGGGACTCATAGAAAGAGTGACTCAAGGAAGCATATTAGGGCCTCTCTTATTCCTAATTTACATAAATGACCTACCTTTAGCAATGTCAAAAGGCAAAATGGTCCTTTTTGCTGATGACACGACAGTCTTAAGTTGGGGAGATAATGAAACAGCTTTAAATGAGTGCTTAGAAGAAACTCTCACAGATCTTAATAACTGGTTTGATTGCAACAAGCTGATACTAAATGTTTCAAAACCACAAATTATTAAATTTTAAAAAAATACTACTACAAACCACCTATCTGTGCTAACGACTCAAATAAATGAACCATTACAAACAACTAGCATAGCAACTTTCCTAGGCTTAAATTTGGATTGTAATTTAAAATGGACAGTTCATACAAACAAAAACCTTAAAAAATTGTCTTCCGGTTACTATATTATATCATGTTTAAAAGATTCCGTTGACCAGCAGACATTAAAAACAATATACTTTGCCTACTTCCACTCGATAATGACCTACGGTATCGAAATGTGGGGACACATCAGCAACTGCAAAAAAAAATTCTTATACCACAGGAAAAAATTATTAGACTAATTTCCAAGGTACACAAAAGATTAAGTTGTAAACAGCTGTTTCGAAATCTAGGTATTCTCCCTTTTATAGTGAATATTGTTTCAGGCTCTTGTTATTTATAAAAAAGAATTCAGCCAATTTCATATTGAATAATGAGATTAAAAAAAGTTATCAAACAAGAAATACAAAAAACATCAGGATAAGCCAACATAACACAACACAATACCAAAATAGTACCCAATATATAGGTTTTGCTCTTTTTAACTCTCTTCCTTCTTCAATTTCCCAAATATCGAGCTTAAAAATGTTCAAAAATTACATAAAAGAAATACGCCTTGAAATTTGTTTTTACGCATTACGTTAAATCAGAGAATATTTAAAATATTCTTTAAAAAAAACCATAAGGCAAAAAAATTACCTAACCTAAATAAAGCATTGTGTGTAACTTTCATTGTTGTTCTGCTCTTTATGTTTTGTATACATTTATGTAACATTTAAAATGTATGTAGCTATAAGCTTTAACTCTTAAATTGTACATTTTGGGTGTGTAAATCTCAATTTGATATCGATATTTACGATACTCTTTAAGCTTTTATCATTAGCTACTCTTTGTTTATACATTTGTACACATCTTGAATAAAGCCTTGTTCTTAATTATTGAATCTCAGGTTATTTTCGTTATTACTTTATTAATGTGTAATTCTTCTTCGTACTTTTTATTATATGTTAACAATATTTTATGTATTATGTATATTGACATGTTCTATATCCCGAAACCTTTCAGGTGAACATGGGATCAAAAGAACGCAAATAAATAAATAAAAATAAATAAATATAGGGAATCAAAGGCTAAATTCGGACAAAGATCTCTCAAGTCGGTTTTGTGGTAGTTTTTTCAAATAAAGATATTTTGTTAGAGTTAAACTCATCTAGATTTGTAAATCTTCCAAATTTTAATTTTTTAAATTTCAAATGTATGTTTTCGTTATTCATAAGATTGTGACATTTTATAAATAATTAAAAGTGCATTTAAAATTCAAAAATTAAAAGTTTGAACGGTTTACAAATGTAGATGCGTTCAATCTTAAACAAAAAAAACCTTAGTTGAACATACTATCACAAAAAATGACAGCGATCTTTGTCCGAATTCAGCCTTTGATTCCCTATACGTCCATGTATGGTGAAGACTGGCCTTAATAGCCCGAAAAAGAAAGTTAGGCAAAGGCAAGCGTCATTCATGATATACCCTTGATATTGATTTGGATACCATTAGGGAGGCTTATATGACAAATACACAAATTTAAATTAGAGCTGTGCGAAGAATAAAAACAAAGAGAGAACTAAACGGCGGCATTTGAGTGGACGGTGTCGGAACTGCAAGTAGTCGCGTTATCTGACGCACGCGCCGCCACGCCCGGCCTGAGGCGCGCAGGCGCAATAATGTCATCCGTACAGCTTTCCCTAAACACAAGCCGATATAAAATCCTCATTAACACGCATGAGGGGAGAGGGAGAACTGCCCCCCCCCCCCTTTTTTCAAACGCTCGCGCATTAAAACTAAACACCAATCACGCGATCAATAACAGATCACGAAACATGTGATGAATACAGCAGAAAGGAAGCCTATAAAAAAAAAAAAAAAAAAAGTGCGAACTTTATCTGAAAACGAAATTTTAATTCCCAATGGCGCCCGGTCGTTGCGGCACAAGTCCTGCCCTCCCCGCCTCCATTTTATTCTCCTGCAATTCTGCGTTGCTCCGAAACGCGCTAAAACGTCGTTTGGAGGGTTAATATGCAGGCCGCGTCCCGTGCGAGAGAGAGAGTATATTACACATGCGACTCGGAGGCGAGATTAATGCACGTGACAATTACACGGCCATGTTATGAAAACGCGACGGTAGCAGGAAATATTAACTGAGATGGGGGGGGGGGGGGGCTAATACCGCGGCGGCACCGGACATGGTGGAAGCCCCGCAGTCACGTGACACAGCGCCGCGCTCCGCTCCTCTACGCCAATAAGTGTCGTAGGCGACTGGTCACCACTATGCTGGTGTCGAGGAGGCAAAGGCCTTCGAGCCCAGTGCTTTGTCCAGCTGCTTTCAGCTTCCTTCACCTTAAAAGTATTTTGATCAAGCGTTCTAGTTCGTTCATGTTCTCTTCTAAATTAGTGAATTTGTACACGCAAGTATTCATAATAATTAGCTAAGAGACGGCACGTCACATTTCACGAATACGTTATCTTTGTTTAAAAAGCCGTTTACTGTAAATGTTTTCACATTACAAGCTAAACTGTTATGAGCGCTCAGTTTCTGTATCTGCAACTAGTAATATTCAGAATGTCTCGAAATTAACCGGAGATGCTTAGTGTGTGCAGGTACATAGCAATTTTAACTTCTTAATAGCGAGCATGCGCCTGCCGAAAGAGTGAGGCGTCTTGCAGTGGGTCGGTGTAGATCCCGTGTCATCGGAGGCGATGCATTAGCCAATTGGCGACCCGCCCGATGGCGAAAACTTGACTTCTACTGCTCGTGGGACGTCAGGCGATTGGTGTGCAGTACCTGTTGACATCCTTCACCAGGGCTGCCTACTGTGGACACGAGATAGGGTGTGTCCAATCGCAAGTAGCGCCCCCCTCCCCTCCAACAGTGGTGTGGTAGCTCCCACCCCCTTGTTACAAATAAATCTATGTCAATCCGACTAATGAAAGGAAGTTTCCATACCATACTATTCTCTTCTAGTGCTTCAACATTTTTATTTAAAGATTATCCTTTCCCAGCCCCTGTTATAGCAAAAATATATTTTTATACTTTTTTAATTACATGCAAATGTGCAATTGTTTTCTATCGAACTTTTTTTTTTTTTACTGTGTATATGCCAGTTCCTCCTCTCCGTTCTTAGTACCGGTTCAGCCAATAAGCATAGGAGGCAACCACGACCCCAATCGTGCCCATGTTTGCCCAATCCCAGGAAAGCCAAGATGCACGTAGCCTGTACTTAGAATATTCCCTGCATGGGAAGTTAAGGAAAAAATCCTTCAACAGCATCTGCACGAAGCATGCCATCACATATACACCAGCCTGACGTATTAACGGTGAGGAGATCCATGCACAGCCGTTTTGAAGCCACCAACCTTCGGCAAACCCATGTACCAAATCCAAAAACGGACAAATATTTGCGTAACTCTTCTGTCACATTTTATTCGTACTATCCACATTATAAGCCATACCAGTTAATTCTGGAACATTATGTATATCGGGACCACGGTGGCCGAGCGGTTAGCTCGCTCGCCTCCCATCAAGGCGATCCGGGTTCAATTCCCGGCCGGATCACCGGATTTTTACATGTGGGATTTTTACATGTGCCGTTGGTCGACGGGTTTTCTCAGGCATCTCCCGTTTCCCCCCGCCGTTTCCCCCCGCCCCTTCATTCCGGCGCTGCTCCATACTCACCTCAACCGCACTCATCGCCGCTGTTAAGAGCCGCTCAAATCTCGTCACTCATTCACTCACTATGTAGGTATATTTCAGTGTTGGTAGTTGGAGTATATATATTATTTGCTCTGATACGCGATTGGACGTTCGACTCATTTGTGCATATGCCGCTCAGCTATTGTCGAGCGTGGCCATGCAGCACCATTCCAGCCGCAGATTCGGTAGGTCGCGGGTTCCATCCCGCCGGCTGTATAGGAAGTGGCCCCTCCCCCCTCAAGCCATTTTCCATTCTCATTCTTGGCTAATGCCGATACGGTTCCTCGATATCCACCTTTCCAGTCCTTACCCCTAACATTCAGATCCTGGTGAATATGGTATTTTTTTTTTTTTACACAAGAGAGACCATAAGTATTTCTAACAGAACTTTTCGCACTGATTTCAAATATGCAATCAGTTGTTCTCCATTTCACACAGTTTTTTTGTGACAGGTAGAGAAAGTATAAAATAAACATAAAATGCACTATATAAACAGTAGTACATGTATCAAATGCAGTAGCATAAAAAAACCTAAAACATCAAAAGTAGTATTTCGAACATCCCTCTTCAGTGTCCAGCAGAAGGGATGATGTACTTGCCTCAAAGTGGCAGCTTCTTCCACTGGCCGCATTTCCATAACAGATTCATCTTCACATTTATCTTCGACAGATACATCTGCCGGAGGTTGTGGAACAGGTAAATCCTTACTGTGGGGCACAGGTCTCACAGAAGATGACAAACCAGGGTACTTTACTGTATGTTTTGACTTACCACTAATTCGTTTTATCGTTGTAAGACAGAAATAACAGTCAGATGAGTGATATTTTGGTTCACGCCACACCATGGGTAGGCCCTACTGAAAATGTCATGTGGCAATTACACTTAGCCCGACCCGTCAGATGTTTCACATAGGTTGAACAGCAGACATGAGGGACCCAGTTCTTTTCCTGATCACCCGCTTTACACCCAAAATACAAATCATAACATTTTTCAACCATTGGTGTCAAACTTTCTTTTTGCGCTTTAAGCGTAAGTTCTTCGCACACATAGCAGAAGCTATTCGGATCGTTTACGCACTTTCTCGGCATATATACGACCCAATATACCTACGCTGTACGAGAAATGTTCAGCCCGTACGAGAGAAAACAGAACGAACACAAAACACATGCCTATAGGCTGTTCACGGTAAAGTGAGCACTTTTGAGGCCCTAGTTACTTTTTTATTTCAGCTGTTTGTAATCCTGTTATCACCTTTTGAAATAAATAATGCCATGTAAGTAATAAACACAGTGTGTAGATTACACCGCACTCTGAAGTTAACGTATAAACTAATATAAAAAAATATTTATTGACTATTATTACCAATGAAACGGCTTTCAGAAGTGCTCGCTTTACCGTGAATAGCCTATACACCGCGAGTGTCACGACTACATTGATTGCAAGACACAGCAGGCTGCCTGGCGACAGGTCTAAACCTGCAGTGAGTGAATCATCCTGTGCAGAGCCCTATTTCATTTCGTTTCATGTGTTTCACATTGCTTTTCGTAGTTTTAACGGGCCTGCCTACCAAGCCGGCAGCCGCGAACTTCAAATGGGGAATCAATGTTAAACGAAATTACTTCTCATTGCGTCAATTTTAAAGATAATTAATTCAAACAAAAACACGTTGACGCGATTTTCTCAGAGAATATTGCTACACAAAACTGTTTTTGAAAAAAAAATTATTCATCTATCTTTTTATTTAAAAAAAATTGGCTAAATATGTTAACGTGCCACCATTCCTTGAGAAGTTTCACGTAGAATACTTTTTGTTTGAAATAGTTATATTTAAAATTTGCGCAATGAGAAGTAATTTCGTTTAACATTGATTCCCCATTTTAAGTTCGCGACTGCCGACTTGGTAGGTAGGCCCGTTAACAATAGAAATGATGTGATAAGGTGTAGAGGGTGTTAAACATCCCGAAAAGGCGAAATCTTGAAATAATTCCCTACTTATACGTGTATTATTTCCCACTATGAGGAATAACGAATAAAACCTACGTCATCTGAAAGCTTGTTCCATTCTATGTCAAACTGGATAGAAATTGTTTTCAAATTCCAAGTAATATAATGGTAATTACAATCACTTATGTAAATGTATACAGTGAATATTGAAAAATGTGTTTTTTTTTTTTTGTTTTTTTTTGTTCGCCCTGTTTTCAGAAAATAACTGTGGGTGATGGAGATAAGCCGATTGCATATTTGAAATCAGCAAGAAAAGTTCTGTTAGGAACACCCATTTTCCTTGTTGTGCCAAAAACTTTGTTTACCAGTGTTATTTGTAGCATTATTTCCCCATATTGCAGACTTCAGTTGTAAAAATCTGTCGCGAGGTGCTGCTTACTGTTATTCCCAACAGCGCTTTGGTCGTTTCTTGTACTACAGCACTTCCTCGTGACGTCACAACAGTCAGGCGGGAACAGAGGAAAAGGGAGTGCCTGGATACAAGCATGACACCATGGAAAAGTTTTCACTGTATGGCAGCAACTGACTTAACTATAAAAGTTTTCGGCTGTCGCCCAAGTTCTTCTTTGTTAATGAGTAATTACAACAAAATAAATGGCATATCACCACATTTTGAAACTGAAAATAAGTACATAGATAATGGATCGCAGGATCTGTCCATCTCAATTTATGTCTAAAGGTAATCGCCAACTTTTGTGAACCGTTTTGTTTACAAGTAATTTTGTTTTTTATCATCCACCATCTTGTTTGTGGTCTCCATCTTGTTTTCCATTGAAAGTATCTTGTGTTTATCATTAGTTTTCGACGGCCATCTTGTTTCTGATATTTTATTTGTTTATATTCCCTAGGGTCACTGTACGTCTTCAATTATTTTATGCTTGTCATTTGTTTACATCTGCTAGGGCCACTGTTGTCGCCCATCTTTATTTCTTTTGTCGTCGTCTGCGCATGTTTTACTACCGCCGGGTAACCCGCTCTCGCTAGACTGTAATCTGTTTCTCTCGTCGTTTACTCGATTGAATTAATGCTGTCAGCTATATTTGTTTATATCCGTTACAGCATTAATGGTGGCCACTATCTTTGTATTTCCCGACACTTGCTACATTGCACTGCTTACTCGTTCGTCATAAGCAAGATCGGTAACGGATATTCTGTAAATGAAACTCTCATCCTTATGTTCATATTTATGGTATGTAGTCTCAAAAAATTTTCTTGGAACCACAGAGAAACGAACTGAAGTCCCTTGCACTTGGGTCGACGAGCCATTGGGACATTGCCTGTGTGAGAGTTTTATTGAAGTATAGGAAGTAATGCTGATTAAAATTAGTTAAGTTATTTTCATACCTATACTAAGTTGTTAGTCATACCCATGGCTATTTGAGAAGAATATAACATGTCCTATATTCTATTTATGAAAAAAACTGCATTACGAAGCTACAAGATGGAGGACGCCTGAAGACATTATCCAAAATAGCATAAGATATTAATATCTTGCTGTTTGCCCCCGGTGCTCCATTAATAATCTACTATATTACCTTCAGTGATATGAATTTAAATAGCACAGAAATGTTCTCATCCACCTGGTACAAGGCACACTACAGCAGTGACAACATAAAAGATACACATTAACAACCTTTCATTGGTTAGCCGAAACAGACAAAAATATGACTCAAATCATAGATTTTGACTTTCCCACCACTCCACAATATCGACATTACTGCGTATAATGTAATGTTAACGATCACCTTCTTTTAAGTATTTTTTGCCACGGTTCTGAATTGCTTCTCCGGCACTATTTATAGCGAGTATTTTTAACGTCCTTCTCAGCTCTAATCAAGATTAAACCCACCAGCCTGACAAGCCAAATAAAATAATTGAATGATTCTGTCGTTGGATAGGGTATTTCTCAGGATGGTTTCGAAATATTACTTTACATTACATAAACGTGAGTCCCAGCAGTCTCTCAAAATGTTAACACTGTACAGTGTTTCAAAACGTGTACCAACTAGGAAACCGTTTGTCAGGCAAATGTGGCAATGCCGAATGTTGCGACAGAATTCTCTCGCGATCTGACGAACACGGTACCCAAAACGCCACAGCCTCACAGTTCGCGGGGAAGTAATTACCGCCTACACGAGTTTCGCTATCTGCACGTGACGACATCCACTCCGCTATTGGAAATGGATCCACCGCTGGCGTAGTGGTTAGGCGATGAATCTCCGACGTTCGATATTTACTTAATTGAATTCAGAAGTTTCCCTGGCCATAACTATTGTATTAGCTCGGTTTGAACAAAATGGCCACTTAATTTCGGTTTTGAAATTTTTTGACATTTCCATGTTTTCCATATCAAATTCGCATTCTACTGCGATTGCTCATTTTAGCTTAATCTGTGCTTATGACATAGTTTATCATTTAAATTGAAAAATGCATTAAGAACAATAAAAACACTATTTTTACGCAGTAACCATAGTAATTGAGTTCTACCGGACAGCAACCTTATGTTCACGAAATAAAACGGTAATGCAACTTTGCAAATAGAGCCCTTCAAGGCAGAATCTCATGTAAATAGATATTAAATTTAACAACACTGTAACAAAAATGAGGTAAAATTACCTAACATGTAAGGGAAAATTACCTCTTAAATGTACAGTAAATTTACATACTAACAAGTAAAGCACTATTCCCTAATCGTACTGGAAAAGTACTTGGAAAATGTGAGGGGGAGGGGCGGATCCCAATACAAGTAAAGGAATATTACATTATATTGTATAATAAAATTATATTTAGAAGTATCCCGGAGTATTAAAACTGTACCTTATTTATTACCTATGTCCTCTGACGAACAGTACGAACCCTGAACTCTAAAATCATCGACACTTGCCGGTGGGTAGGCGCGAGCCATGGACCTCTATCACGATATACCTCTGTGCTATCCATTACACCATGACGACAGCGTGACAGCATCAGTGAATATTAGCGTGTTAAAGGATTGTTTCTTCCGCCCGTCCCCCCACTTAGCTGTTGAGACAATGCTGAAGAGATGCACGCGCCGTAAGGTAATTTCCCCATCCATGTATGGGATTTTCCACTGCCATGTACGTGAATTTTACTCCAGAGTGCGGTAATTTTGCCTTAATACAGTTTTATCCCAAGTATTTGTTTACTTTAAACATTTCTTATTTAGAACATATTTCACGTACCATTGCATTCCCTGAGGAAAACTCCTTTTAGGTCAATAATGCAGTCTACCTAAATGAACATAAACATATAATAGTATAGACATTTGGTTACACATATCTGGGTGTGAATTGAATACAAACTGACCAACAAATTAGAAGCAAATGCTAATGAATAATAACAAAAAAGATTGAAGATGAATAAGTGTGAAAAATTCTAAGATGTCGCGCGCACCTACTGAATACACGTGGCACATACGTACAGCATAAAATTTGCAGCATAACTGTTTTTTTTAAATAATTTTAGATTACGCTCAAATTTCCGCGAAATACTGAAGCCGTAACTTCATCGTTAATAGTTATCAAACCTTCAGCACAATTCAATGCAGCTGTGTATCCTACTTTTGCATGTACCAGGTTATTATACGTTCAAGTACCGCAGCCAGAATAAAAAAAAGTTTTTACTGATGCTGAAGTAATCCAAAATCAAGTTTCCAATGTGTGATGTCTTGAGAGTACTATGTAGCCTTGAGTTTTGTTTTGTAGATGAACACATCGGGAACAGGAATTTGCAAAATATGTACCGCAGTTTAAGGTACCGGTAAGAGTATGCCTAACAGCTGCTACAGAACAAAATAGGTCATACGGAAAGCTAGTATGCAGGCTTGCGATAACAGTTACACAGCAGAAGACTTCCACGACACTAGAATAACAAAACTGAACAAACTTATGAACAGCGCGCTAATAAATTATTGCCACTGCCAGATATCTCAAATTCTGGCTCACAGTAAAATCTCCCCCAAGGCCGCTTCGACCACAACTGTTTCACATTTATTTTATTTATTAATATAGTTCTACTTAAGGGGAAGTAACTATTAGTACAGAGGTGCGCCGAGATTTGAGTTTGGCTCCACGGTTGCAAGAGAATGTACTAGTTTTTAAATAATGCAACATTTCGTGTCCGAAAAATTAAATAAAAAAATACGATTGAAACGTTATACAATTAGCCTTGGATCCTCTCAAGTACGTGAAGAACATCGTAGCGAGCGAGATTTAATGCTCTTGTAGAATTACTGTCAAGTAGCGGAACCAAATGGAATCATACCCTTAGGTATTATACGAAAGGAACATGTAAAGCACCCTTGGTAAACCAGTAGGTAATTTACGTTAAGCATAACTGATCAATGTAGCACAGTTGATAAGGCCAAATTGAATTCATTAAACAACTTTCAGTCCATGATTGGTCGAAACGCGGTGTGAATAATTTGATCCGGCACTTGACAGTCCCAGTACTTGTGATTACATCGTCGAATTGGAAATTTCACTGTATAGCAATTACCAAGATAAGGAGTACTTCTTTACCCAGATCTCTAGACAAGAATAAGAATACTATAATAGTTAGTGGTTAACAATCACTTCTGAAAGCGGTGCTCAGTTAATCATGTATCCTTCCACTACACATATCAAGAAACAATGGCCGGGACCTAGCGTCGATAAAGCGATACAGAAAACTTTTATTTTTACAGTATGTAACTGTACGCCGGCTATTACTCCAATATGAATACAAAAGGTAACTACAATCAGTGGCTGTTAAATTAAAGAACATACATTTTTTTATAGGATACCGGTACTATTTTCAACAACCTGTAATCGACATACAATTCACACAACTACTACTGTATAGTAATACACAATTAGTCAAAGTTACTTCTACTTCGTAAAAATTGCATCCCGTGCGAGTTGTATCGGCGGTAATATAAGTACGTTTCTAACTTTCTTTTTTTGCAGCGCCGTAAATTTAGATACTATCGAACTATCAAATTTTTGCCTTTAAATATATTTGGCAATCAAATTTGAAGACTAAAAACGGTTATGAAATTTTTACAACCAATAAATTAAATCAAAAAATCTTGAATGTATTTGAAAATGTGTCACACTGACAATTTTTTTTACTGGTATATACATATAGTCTAAATTTTATTTCAAATTATTTTCAAAATGAGATACTGTTGTGTTTCCGTGTAGTCCACTGCAGTAAGAATTGTAAGGAATGTAGTTATTTTAACTTATTTACTAGATGTAAATTTTATTTATCAGAGATATTACTTGGACACTGAAATTTAATGCCTCAGAGTTCATAATATTATTGTGAATTAATCACGTCAAAAGGCGTTCTTGCTCAAAGAGGTTCTAAATTAATGAATGATTTTCAAAATGTTTGACGGAAACTAGAGAGCCGTCTAGCTTTTCCAGGCAAACATGGCGCACTGTAAAAAAAAAAATAGAGGTAAAATTCCCTTACATGTAAGGGAAGTTAATTACCACTACATGTAAGGTAAAATTACCTGTCAAATATGGAGAAGATTTACATTACAAGTAAGGTGCTATTCCCTAATCGTACGAGAAAAGTACCTGGGAAAAGTGGGAGGAAATCCCATACACGTAAAGTAACTATTGTGTATAATAAAATTATATTTAAAAATACACGGCGTATTAGTACCGTTAATTTTTTTATTACCTATATCCTCTAATAGTATACGAAATCTTAACTCTATAATCCTCGACACTTGTCGAAGGGTAGGTGCGAACCATGGACATCTATCACGATAGGCCAATGAGCTATCCATTACACCACGACAACATGACATTAGAAGTGATTATTAGTGTAGTTTCTTCCGCCCGTCCACCCACTTAGCTGTTGAGACAATGCTGAAGAGATGCACGCGTCGTAAGGTAATTTCCCCATCCATTTATGGGATTTTTCACTACCATGTACGTGAATTTTACTCCAGAGTGCGGAAATTTTACCTTGCCTGTAAGAAAAACTATGTTTCCCCCACAAGTCTGTGAATATTACCTTGGACTTGTCAGGTAATTTTACCATTATTTTTCACAGTGCGTAGATGACTCAGAACCATCCAAATTTTATTTGACCAACTTTGTTTAGAGCAGTTTAACGGAAATATGCGAGTGTGACAGAGCTAGTTTCCCGGGCACGAGTGTTATGATCGGTGCCAGAGGCAGGCAGGCAGGCAGGAAGGCAGGAGGCTGGCCTGGAGGACAAAGCGGCGCGCTGTGGACCTGTGAAAGGCGGCAGTGTTGTTTCGACACGGCGCGACGCCGCGACGGTAGGGGAGAGAGAGAGATTCCTCGCCGTCCTCCCTCGACAAATGTCGTCGCGCGCCACTGGAGGGGAAAAATCATTCGTTGCGTCACTTTCCAGCTTTCCCGCCACACAACACGCCGCGACACTTTTGTAGATATACTAGCCCTTTTCCTTTGCACACCTTACAAATGTTATAAACCTACATCGGCAAATCGATTCCTACAAGCTTTCAGGGTAAACATGTCGGCTGATGTCGCTATGGTGTTGTCTTCGGTTCGAAAGGTACCGTGTTTCCGTGTTAAATCCCGGGTATGCCTGTACCAGTGTCGGACGCAAAAGTAACATAACTAGCACCAGCCATTAACAAACTTACTACACTCAAAATAAATTTTTATTCAATTCGAAAATAAAATATTAAATGACCTGCCCGAGGATCGAAGCCGATATTCCAAAAATACCATTACATTAAGTGTCCTGTCTGGTAGGCGGACCCACAATCTCCCAGGTTCAAAAACGTTCAAAATTTTCCAAAAATAGCACGACTGCATTGCACGGTAGTCGAACTCATAATCCCGCCCAAGTCCAAAAACTTTCAAATTTTCCAAAAAATCACTAATTTCCAAAATAACATTACATTAATTACCCTTAGCAGATAACTAGCTCAAAAATATTTTTCTGTTGAATTCAGAAATAAAATAATATTAACTGACCTGTTAAAAGTTCGAAGGTGGTAGTCCAAAAATAAATAATTGCTTTCGAAGGGAATCGAAGCAGGTAGTCTAAAAATAAATAAATGCATTCGTCAGTTATGCAAGAACATACTAACCGTGCCCGATTACATAATGCCAGTGCACTTCCCATTTTCCCCGAAAATGAGTACACCAACAAGTCGAGAGCACCACGTCAGTTTAACTGGAGACACCAAAGGAAGAACATCTACGAAGCAAATCTCGTAAGTTCTCATTTGTGATTGCACAATATATAGGAATTTCCCAAAAACGTTCAAAAATAAAAATAAACTTAAGTATTCCACCCGGGAATCGAAGTCAAAATCTTCCAAGACCAAAATTTTCCAAAAATAAAATTAATGCACTCACCGAGGGTCAAACCGGAAGTCCCAAGACCCAAATTTTTTTTTAAAAATAACAAATGCGTTTGTCGGAATTCGAACCCGGAAGTCCGAAAAAAAATTATTGTTTTCGTTAGCCATCGTATCTGGTAATCTAAAAATATGCAACTACACTCGTCAGTTACACAAGAACGTACATTCATTATGTACTACATCATTCGCCGAACGTCAGTTGAGCTGGAGGCATCGAAGGGAGAACATCTACGAAGCTGCTCTCATAAGTTCTCACTTGTGATTGCACAATTTCCGGGAATTTCTACAAACTTGCATAAATACTTCACCCGGGAATCAAACCCGGTATTTCTAAAAACTTTCAAGAATTTTCCATAAATAAAATAACATTATTGCATTCACTGGGTATCGAACCGGAAGTGCAAAATCTAGATCACCGGATGGGCAAAAACTGTATCTAGGTCAGATTCCTCAAAAGTAGTTCACGAGGTCAATGACCTCCTGGAAACAGGTCAAGGTCAATCTTGATCAAGGACCGGTACACTGCCACTGTTTGCATGGTTATGATATTTGTAACTCAAGTTCACTGTAATAGCTTCTCTGCCAGAAAATGTCTGTTTTGAAGGATGGTCCGCTTATATAATATATTTCTGTTATACGAGATTAGATTAAAAACTAGAGTATTCAGCCCAAACTTGTCGCAAGTTTTCATTGGTTAGAGCAATTGTGACTAGTGAATCCAGAGTACCTGAGGTTACTGCATAATTCTTAATTCAAAAGTTTATAATTTAAATCTCATCTAATATCTTTCCTCCAATTCCCAGTTGCTGTGATCGTGTAGCCAAGAGCTGGAACCGATGATGGCACGTGCCTGGTTCCAATCATAACTCATACTTTCTGGGAGACCACTAGGTGAGGAGAGAATGTCCCACAAACGAGTATACTGTTTTGACAGTTCGGAAAGTAATAGTCATGTGCACAGTTATTCCCATGGCAAAATATATTCTGTTGACATACTGGGCAGGTTGATAGATGAGTATGAACATCATCTGTGGCAGGGAGAGACACTGCTGTAGAGACACCATTACAAAGGATTGTCTTCAGAACTGTAAAAAGAAGTGCACTCGTTCGCGGGACAGACTATATCCTTAATATCTTATGTACTAATAGTGCGACAGGCGTAAAGCCCTAACTCCAATACACGAGGGTATAAAAATCCTCCTGTGCAATCTAAATGCTGAAAGTATTCTCAGATAGGTGAGATTGGAAAAATCAAATCGCATTATGGTATGTCTGGTGCAAATGCTGAACTTATAATCTAACGATCAGAACATTCTTAGTGTCTCATTGTGTGAAACATTCGTTTTACTTTGCTCAACAAGTGGAAACAAACTACGTTACAGATCAACCATGCTGTGGAATCCTGAGTACTGAAGCTTATTTTTAAAACAATCCATTATAAGAACTGATAATTTAACCTCGATGGAAACATTTTAGACAACCAACAATGAACAACAATTTCAATTTCACATATATCACGCTTTATGCAACTCTAAAATAATTTTTAAAGTAATTTTCAATTAATATCATTTCACGATATAATTCCTCTGACTTTTCGGACATTAAAATATTGACAAAAATTTATTACAGGGCAATTATTTGTACAGGATAGCTAAAATCAGTGCAGTTTAATTTAAATATTCCATTACCATTTCTTTGAAGTGGGGTTCTCAATACATAAACATGTAATATTCGACATTGCCATTATATCCTCCACTTCTTGAGGCAATGTGCAAATTATACAATGTACTTATATAACATCACAGGCTTCATTACAGTATAATTATTATTACTTGTGTTGCCCATTTTCTTTACTAATAACACTTCTTCAAGAATGGGATTGAATATCAGTAGCTGGAAAATGGGATATCTGGGACAACCAGCTCCTGCCATGGGAGCCGGCCGCCATCTTAAATCAGAACTTCCTGCGCTGTCGATCCGGTCCGATGACGTAATTTTCGTTAAAAAAAACTGCCAAATTCGCAAGAAAATTCCCATTTTCCATCCAATTTGGTCTTTTCCCCACCAAAATGTATCTTTTTTCCCCTCGAAACTTCTTATTTTCCTCCCGAAAGTGCCTTTGCACAATGTGGCCGAATCAGTTGGGAATTGTGCAACCACTCCCAGCGGCCATCTTGGAAGCGAACCTCCTGCTCTATCATTCCGATGCAGGGGTTTCTCGGTATGCTGCCGCAGCCATCTTGGCATATGTTCCAGAGGCTTCTGGATGGTACTGTCTAGCAAAATGGCGACTGGCCGTATGTTCTATAGAGCCCCACTGACTACCAAAATGGCAGTAAACTTGGATCATAACTTCCTGCTCTATCAATCTGTTCCGCCATCTTGGAAGTCGTGTTGACAAGCAAAATGGTGGCGGCACTGTAACAAAATGGCTGGTATGTCGGGGAACTGTCTAGCGAAATTGTGGCACTGCCTATCAAAATGGTTGCCAATGCAAAACTTCCTGCTCTGTCAATCTGGTCTGCCATCTTGGAAGTCATACTGCAGCAAAACTACTGCTGGGTCCATGGGTCACCCTGCCAGTCATGCTCTGTCATACCAGCAACATCCATCTTGCCTGAAGAATGTTCCAGCTCATAGCCCCCTGTAACGTCTCTCTCCCGATATAGTTATCTCTAATTTCCTAACAATTGAAATACAACTACCAAATTCATAACATAGGCATCACCCACTATGATGAGAAGGGTCTTAGGGTCAAGTAGACCCTATGAATACTTATAAGCATAGTTGGTCATAATTTCTGACCCATTTGAGATACTTATCTCAAATTAATAACATAGGCATTACCTAGGACAATGAGTAGGGCCATAGATCAAGTAGAACTTATGTCTACTTATAAGCATAGTTTGCTGTAATTTCCGAACCATTGAAAATATGCTGTAAGTATAAGCACATACGAAACAACATATAAACCATCGGTTAAAACATTTAACAACATGTGTGCGAGAATCGAGCATTGTATGTTATAGTTAGGCGGCAAAAGAAGTTCCATTGGAAAGGGTGGGCACAATGCGGACAACACTGCTACATACACTTACAAAGATATAAAAAAAGTTATAAGCACATACCAGCAATTGCAATCACATGCGAGAGGTACTGTATGCCGCTTTAGATGATGCTCGACAAGACCGAGCTGACCTGGACAGAACCTTCCATACGAATCAAGAGAAACTAAACCGGCCAACACTACAAGTGTCGTACAGTTATCGACGAATTGAAGGGAGTGTACATAACACTAGCGAGAGAGAGGCATCAGGATGGCAGATCAGTCTAGTGCAAGTACCTTTAGGAGAGGAATTTAGTTATATAGTACGTAGTGGCAGAACTGTACGCACATACTAAACAACAACATACATTAGTCGTGCAAGAAAGACAGATAACACATATAATGCTAAAAGCTCATGGCGAAACGAATTACCCACAAATTGCTAATGACAAGTAAAGATTTATCACAACACACACACAACTATGTATGCACTATGCTTTTAGAGATGCGAAACATAAAGAGCAGAGGTTTACCATAACTGATGTAGCAGTGAAGACCTGTAGGTCGTGAGCACATCTCGTCGACGTGAACTTGCTGGAAGCAGAGACTACAATGACCATTCTACCTTTATGTTCACGGTATACATTAGCGACCAAGAAAGGAACTCGACACCTGCAAGTACATCACCACCCCTTGAAAAAACATACTTACTTGTTACATCTTGAACATATTCATATGCACTCTTAGACCATCCATCAGCGAAATCGACACACCACACTTAGAACACTCATACTTCAGCCGGGTTGGGCTCTTTGTACAGCCATGCTTCAACTCGACGAACAATGCTGCTGCTGGTGAAGGTCGTATCACAGAAGCCACACTTATAATGTCGAAATGGTTCAGCAGAGGTGGTTGACCACATAGTCGTTGTTGCTGGAACAGAGGTCGACAGTACAGTCGCAGCTGAAGAACTGGTTGGCACTTCTGCAGGCGCTATCTCAACATTCTTACCGCAGTGATGTCTTGTATAAATGTAGCAAGAAGTATTAAAAAAAGCAATACTTGTAGCTCATCAGCAAGTGAGTGCAAGTATTGCGGCAAGGCATTTGCTAAGCGCACCAGCTAGATGTCATGAAGTGTCACTGTCCATTTTACACTGTCTAAAAATACCTACCCATGTGTTAACTGCTGCACGGTACATGCAAATAAGAGTGCCTGGAATGTAAACAGCAGGGATTGCCCGAATAAAGACTAAGTTGAGCATTTAAGATGAACGAATGTAAAGAAGTTGAGAGGTCGAATTGTCAACTTTGCAAGCTAGACATCGAACGACTGGATAAGGTAACATATTTCAGTCCAACCATGCAGTCATTTACTGAGACAACCCGAGATGGGTAATGCAAACTAGTATGCAGTGTGAATAGTATACAAGCGAGCATCATGTAAAACATGTGATTTCGCTGACGAGCGTGGTGGTGGAAAGCAGACCATTAAGAACTACATTCATCTAGTATGATCGTGTACTCTGCTACAATACAAAGATGACATCATTGGTTGAAGACTCACCATCTGTAACACCATCAACATCAGAAACAGCAAGTAGTTCTGAAGAGTCGCTACAAACAGTGCAGTATCAATGTTACCACTGCGATTGCATACTCTGCTACAATATGAAGATGGAATCAATGGTTGAAGACTTTCCATCTGTAACACCGTCAGCATCGTCAACAGCAAGAGGTCCCAAAGAGTCGCTACAGGCATTACATTATCAATGCTACTACTTTTGAAAATACATTTAGTAAACGTCGTCATGCATGTCGACATTAAAGTAGTCACTGCTTGTTCAGCCCAGCATACAAGGTATTCTACTGTGATACCCTGTAAAGACATAACATGAAGTGTAAAGGAAATGTTCGTCATTCATCGGGAAGCGAGTGCAAGTTTTGTGGCAGGGCGTCCGTTAAGTGCACCAGTGTCAGATGTTATGAAGAGAGTCACTGTCCATTTGTCACCATCAAATGATTTTCTGAAGTACTTTCCATTTTCACTCGAGATGATGTTTGTTCATCAAAATTCGAATAACATCATCAAAGATAATTCTGCCAATTTCACATGATGTACATATTCTCATATTTCGTCAATGAGATTTAAGCTTTTTTGTATGCATTCTGTAAACATAAATTGCAGGAACCATGATACGCAAACATGACATTGACCTTGGATGAGTGCATGAGATCTTCACCTTAACCTGACCTTGAATGACGACATGTGACCTTGGCTATGGATGCATGACCTTGGCCTTAGATAACATCTTGTGACCTTGACCTTAAAATAACCTTGCATGTCATACGATCTTGACCTTTGGCCACCACTACAACCATGACCTTGACCTTGGATGATGTTATGCTACCTTTACCTTGACCTGAGCTTAGATGACTACATGTGGTCTTGGCTAGAGATGCATGACCTCGACCTTGGATAACATTATGTGACCTTGACCTTAACTTATACGTCATTCGACCTTGACCTTTGGCCGCACCACCACGAACAAAACCTAGTGCTTAAAAGAAAACACTTCTTTTTTTTTTTTAGAAATTTTTTAAAAATCGTAAGACCATGGCGGCTGATGGCTTGTTGTGAAGCACTGTAGATTGTGATAGATTGTGGTGCTAACTGTGATGTATGCAGTATTAACTGCAGTACATGTGGTGCTAAATATGGTGTGCAGTAAACAGACTTATGATTTCCAGCTGAACTACATTACCATATTAGCTATAAACTAAAATCTGTAAATACTAATAATGATCACAAATTGCATTAGAGATAATAATATTATAGATGTTAACTTTCTAATGCAGTGGATTATACACACAGTGTTTATTACTTAAATGACAATATATAATTTAAAATGTGATTAAGGGATTAAAAATGGCTGAAAGTAAAAAGTAACTAGAGTCTATTCACGACTGGGAGAGAAATAACACCCCAGGCGTAACAAGTCAACCTGTTTTTTTTTTCAATAACTTGAATTCCACATTTAATGTATAATACTGTGATTGACTTTAAGGTACCATATACTTGAATAAATGAAACTGTAACTTAGTATCTTCTATAACTTGTAATATTTATTTCGTATTAATTACGAATTAAAAACAGCGAGAGCAGTGATGTTGGCAAAGGCTAGTAAGAAATAGTCCATAATTATATTATTTTAACGTAGTTTTTTGGTATGCTATTTGTAAATTAAAAATTGCCTATTTAAATCTTTAGGTAGCTCCGATGGTAACATATTTCACTGTTACAGTTTAAAATAACAGCGCAAAATATTGTGCATAGGCCATAGTTGACACAGTGAAGTTGTGTAGAATGAGACAGCAACTGTCGGCTGGGCGGAGCATCTCTATCTCTCTCTATATCTCTATCTCTCTCTATATCTCTATCTCTCTCTCTAAATATATATCTATATCTCTGTCTCTCTCTATCTATCTCTATATATCCCTCTATCTATCTCTCTCGATCCATCTCTCTATACCCATCTATCTATATATCTATCTATCTATATATATATATATATCTATATCTCTATCTATATATATATATATATATATATATCTATATCTCTATCTATCTATATATATATATCTATATCTCTATCTATATATATATCTATCTCTCTATATCTATATATCTCTATCTCTCTATCTATCTCTCTATCTGTCTATATCTCTATATCTATCTATCTCTATATCTCTCTGGAAGTTTCGCATCGCTAGTAGTAGCAGATATAATTATACATGTTTAAAATTTTAGCATATTTCATGATTATTACAGTAAACTAATAATTTTTTAATTTGTAATTTATAACTGCACAAAGTTTTTAATGTTTGAATACTTAATTTAATATACTTATATGTGATTGCGGGCTAGTTGCACATCTAAGGTTGGCAGATGTGGCGAGTGGCTACATGACATGGCATTTTGTTGCTGTGTGCGCAATGAAGCGTTAATATTCCGCTTACACCGAAAAATAATTTTAATTACCACAAGTGTGTACACATGTGTGTACAAATTTGTTGTGGTTTAATCAATTATTTACGTGTCGTGCTGGAATCGCATTTGCTTATAAAAATTAACTTTTGGTATTTTGTTTACTGATTCATTAAAAAGTCTGTGATAAATTATCGTGGACATCTGAAAGCTTGTTGAATGAAATTCCTTAAAAACCAAATGAACTATTTTTAGTTAAAAAAATTAAATTGAAGTAGGCCTAATTGAATTCAATAAATATTTGATCGTGTAGAATGGCCTTTAGAATTATATATACTTGTATGTATATACATATTGTTGGGTGTCGTTTGTTTCACTAAGTTGCAATTTTAGTTTGCGTGCATATTGATGTAATTTGTTACAAATCAACTGCATTGGATTATTATTGATTTTAAACTAAACTGACGTTAGTCTCAGGTCAAGTATGATCCAAGAGTACATATAAGCATAGGTGACTATAATTTCCAATCCTTTTACGATACAACTACCACAATCATTATATAGACATCACCCCCAACAACGAAAAGGACGGAAGGGTCAAGTCTACCCTAGGCACACTTATAAGCATAGTTGGCTGTAATTTCCAAACCGTTGAAGATATAGTTGCCAAATTCATAACATAAGCATCCTCCTTGACAACGAAAAGGACCGAAAGGTCAAGTATACCCGAACCATGTGCAAAATAGTCGCCAAATTCATAAAGGCATCACCCTCGACAGCGAAACGAACCAAAGGGTCAACTATAACCTAAGAGCACATATAACATAGTTGTGCTGTAATTTCCTAATTCTTTAAGATATGGTGGACAAATCCATAACATAGGCATCACCCTTGATGGCGAAAAGGGTCGCAGGGCCAAGTATGTCCTATGTCTGCTTATAGGCATAGTTGACTGCAATTTACAAACAGGAATGGAACAAACAGTAAAGGACTGGCATATATGCAAGTACATCATAAGCATGATGTCATAAGTCGCAAGGTATCTCGATGGAGTCTCAGTCCATAATAGTGAAATCATGTCAAGAAGTAAAAAAAAAAAAAATGCCAACAGGAACACAAGGACCAATATCTCTTAAAAACCTGGCTCCCCACTAGGATGTCAGCCTACCTCTCGCCACCAGCACCATGCCAAAACGTCTCTCCCATCTCCCTGCCAGGATGCCAGCCTAAGGCCCCCACGCCTACATTATCGAGCCGTCCATCACCATCGATGCTGTCTCCAGGAGGCAGCCATGACCAACACCAGTCGGCTGCTGCAGGCAGCCATCTGTAATGCCGATACCCACCACCAGGAGCACCGGGAAGCTGTTTGTGAACTCCAAAAAAATGCACGAGGCATGTAAGATCATTCCAGATACCCTTGGGTTGCCAGTCCAATATATTGACAACACTTCCATCATTGCATGATAAGTGATAGGATAAGAAATAGCATACATATGCATACAGGCCTATGCACCTCGACAAACTCTGTGTGGTATGGGGAAATAAATAGCTGCACTGGCCTACACACACTCACCAGCCAATAAACTTGTCATCGCGATCTTATGAGGTCTTTCTGAACTCGCCTATGCTAACACCGTTGGAACTCGCCTACACTAACTATGTTGGAGAAAAAATACTCACATGGGCCTACACACCCACCAGATTTGTCATTGCGAGCCGGCGAGGATTTCTCCTTCAGGATTCGCCTAAACCAATAACGCATTCGACAAAGTGCGGGAACAATACGGGCAACACTGCACACACACACACTGATGCAAACGGATATAAAAAACAATGTAGAGGAAAGATAAACCTTTGGAACTCGCCTATGCTAACTAGGTTGGAGAAAAAATACTCACAGGGGCCTATGCACCCACCATATTTGTCATTGCGAGCCAGCGAGGATTTCTCCTTCAGGATACGCCTAGACCAATAACGCATTTGACAAAGTGCTGGAACAATACGGGCAACACTGCACACACACACACACAGATGCAAACGGATATAAAACACAATGTAAAGGAAAGATAATTATATGTATGCATCAACCAGCACAATCGAATATTGCACAAGTGCAGTGTTGAACAATGTTAGACAACACCAGGTCGTCCCGATCAGCACAATATAATGACATCATTACGAACCGATAGAAACGAAATCATCACATTCAGATTGTAGCAATCACCCACGACACTAGCAGCGGAACACATCCGACCCGACCATCGTTGCACGATCAACGAACATCATGTGAATCTGTAAGGCAGCTCAGGCGGTCGACCGGCAGCACAGGTAAGACGAAGGAATGGCACAAAATAATAGCAGGCAGAGAGAGAGAGAGAGAGCGAGATGCATCAGGGCTACAGGGTGGTCGACCTGCCGAGTCACACATGTAATTTTCCATTATAAGAAGAATTCAAGTACTTGTAAACCAGCGCAATCATATATTACACAATCATCGGGTGCTGTATAATGCGTGTAAAGGATGCTAGACACAACCAGGCCGTCCTGATCAGTACATCAGAATACCAAACACCTTCCTTACGAACCGACTGGAATAAAACCATCGCCATGAGAGGCAACACCACTGTGCATTGTGGCAAACAGATTTAAAATAGTTATAAGCATTTGCCAACCAATGCATATTGTGCGAGCATCGAGCATTGTACGTTATGTTAGGCGAAAAAAGTACTATTGTGAAGTGTGGGAATGATAAGGTCAACACTGCTACACACCGATGCAAACAGATATAAAAAACATAATGTACGAGAAAATATTTATAAGTACTTACCACTGTACAATCACATAGTACACACGTGCAGAGTGCTGTGTGTGTGTGTGTTAAACGATACTAGACAAAACAAGGCCACCCTAGTCAGTACACCAGAACGACCTCCTTACGAACCGACAAACGAAATCATTACATATGCAGAGTGCAGCTATAACAACACTAGCAATGGAACACATCTGACCCGATGTATCACAACACTAGCAATGGAACACATCTGACCCGATGTGTTGCGATAGGCAGTCATACTATTTCTTATGACTGACCTGTACTCGTGTACCGAGCCTTCAATGCAACGAATGTTCAGCCATCGCAATGAATACTCAGCCATCACTGATGCTAGACAAGACCACACAGTCCTAGACACTAAAACAGAATACTTTCCCTACGGAACGAGAGAAACGAAACCGGTAAATTTTAGCAAACACTAGCAGCAGAACGTGCCCGACCTGCTGCACGAGCAACCAACGTGAGAATCTATATTGCTGCCCCAAGTGGTCAACCGACAGGGCGGGCATCATGCAGGTATCGGCGAGACGGATGATAAAAAACACTAGCCAAGAGAGGAGCCAGGATGGCAGATTGGTCGAGTCACACATGCATGTCCCTTTACAAGAGGAATCCAGTTATACAATACCTAGTGCCAGAACTGTAAGCACATACGGAACAATATACATATATTTAAACCATTAGTCGTGCAAGAGAGACGACACAACTACATGCTGGGGACATAATAACTAGAAAAACAAATAGTGCATGTACTTATTTCGAGTAAGTGCCATTTATAATGCTAGAACTGTATGCTCATTACGAAACCAATTATCCATGAATCGCTAATGTTGCAACACACACATTTCATCAAAAAATGTACTCTGCTTTAAGACGATACAACACATAAGGAGCAGAGGTTTGCCTTATCTGGTGTAGCAGTTTCATACATAGAAGACCTGTAGGTTGCGAGAGCATCTCGTCATGAACTCACTGGAAGAACAGACCACAATGACCGTCCTGCTTTTCCGTGCATGGTATACATTACCGACCAAGAAAGTAACTCAACACCTGCAAGTACTGTAAATACAGCACCAATCTTGACAAAACGTACTTACTTGTTACATATACTATTGAATGGTTATAGGAACTAATGCATGTACCCTGATGGTGGTGGAAACAGTGCACCATCCTTGAAAATATGGAAACGCATATTTAATTCCTGTAGAGAGTCCAATCATTTCGCAGGTAAAAAATCAGTGGTAATGCATGCTGACATAAAAGTAGTTATCGCATGTTCGCCCACAGTAATAATCTGAATAGACAAATGTATGTTGTTCGTCGGGAAGCAAGTGGAAGTATTGTAGCAAGACATTCGCTAACCGTCCCACTGTCAAATGTCATGGAGATAGTAAATGCTCATATGAAGACCTACCCATGAGTTAGCTTCTGTGCGGTATACGTGAATAAGTGTACCTTGCAAGCTCACAGCAGGAATTGTTTGAATGAAGACCAAGACGAGCGTGTAAGATGATAAACGAGTGTAAAGAAGTTGAGAGAACGACTTAGCAGGCTAGACAGACCAGATTAAGGTAACCAGTTCACCACCCATGCTGATGTTTGCACCACACAGCTAGCAGTTTGAGCCAACCCGAGGCAGGCAACGCAAACTAACATGCAGAACAAACGAGCATCCTGTGAAAACAGATGTCACTTCGTAGGCGAGTGTGGTTGTGATGAAATGCAGACCATTACGACTACATTCATCTACTACAGGAAAATGGAATCAATGGTTGAAGACTCACCATCTGTAACATCATCAGCACCATCAACAGAAAGGGTCTTTGAAGTGTTGCTACAAGCATTACGGTATCACTGCTACTACTGTGGAAATACTTTTATTAGAAACTGTAATGCACATCGACATGAAAGTAGTCATTGCTTATTCAACCTAGCATGCATAATATTCCACTATGATAACTGCAATGCTGTGTTTACCCGTAGTGATAACCTGTATAGAAATAATAAGAAGTGCAAAATGCAATGTTTGCCGTTCATTGGGAAGTGAGTGCAAGTATTGCAGCAAGACATTCGATAACAGCTCCAGTGTCAAATGACATTAAGATAGTATGTATTACTCACGTTATAACTGTAGTGAGGTACATGCGAATAAGCATGTCTTAAATTCCCACATCAGAATGTGTTCTTCAGTCACCTTCATTACTAGGAAAATAATTAGCTGAGTTTTTATAGTGTGGCGAGTCTCAAACTCAGGTCCCTACCATCGGCTCTCACCATCTTAGTTTCTCCAGCCGACTGCTAGAGTGCACAAAAGGAAAATACTTATAAACTACACTACAGAACAGAAGCACTACGAACCAATGCATAATATGCGATCATCGAGTAATGTGCGCCGCAATAGACAGTCGAGAAGTAGGGGGAGCGACAAGGTCGTCACTGCTACATACAGATGTAAACAGATATAAAGGAAACTAGTGATAAGCACTTACCAACCAATGCATACTGCACATGCGTCGAGCATTGCACATCACGTTAGACGATGTTAATCACGACCAGGCAGCCCTAAAAGTGCAGTAGAATATAAAATGATTTCCATACGAACCGATCGGAATGAAACTGGCAAATTCAGATTACAGCCAACATTCACAGCACTAGCAGAAGAACGCACCTACCATGTTCGACATTGTATGATCAACTAACACCTCGAGAATCTGAAAGGTAGCCGGGTGGTCGACCAACGGTGTGAGCACTGTGCATGTCTCAACGAGTTGAACGATGGCAAACCGGACAAGTCACTCATGCACGTACCTTTACGAGAGGAATGCTATTTTTAAGTGCTTGGACCGGGCCAAAGCAAGGATATATTCGCAGATGCACAAACTATCTGACTCAGTGTGAGGCTGTGAATGAGTGAAGATATTTGGGCGGCTCTTGAAAGCCGAAGTGAGGATGTCGTTCGAGCTCTTTCTGACTGACTTCGAGTGACTTGAGAGTTAGCTGCGTCATTTTAGGTCAGCAGCTTGTACCCTAGCTATATATCATCCTAAACTCATTGTGAGGGCACAGTGAAAAAATGCTGGTGTACTGTTCTATCTGTTAGAAAATTTTATCAGCTATGGTGGCATATGGAAAGCTTAAATTACTTGCCGCACTCGACAAAGAAACTGCAGTCACATACCTGCTTAATTAATCCCTTCTGATGTATGCACAATGTTAAATACAATATGTCTACGAACATCTACCTGCTTATCTGCAAGAGGACGAAAGATTCTTGGTTGTCTCTGGTGTGTACAGTGTTTTCAAGAATGTGCTACTGTTATGGACACGCTACATTCAAGGAGCTGATGTAATGCATATCAGAAGGAGCAAATGAAAAAAAGGCTACATCCAACACTGAAAGATGCGACAACTGTACACAAGATAGGGGTGGTCTGATTGGAGAAGCTAGACAGTGATTGGTCTCATTAGACCTCGTATGGAGCTACGTAGCCATGATGTACAATTGACATCCAAAAGGAAGGTCAAGGCTGCTTGTTGACATGGTTATGGCTATTGAGAGTGAGGCAAATGTAATTTCTTAGTGTGTGCCTTCATCCTTACAAATCTAAAACAGAGGAGCAGCTGAAGTTGTTGACGAGGTCATGGCAGGTGCCATCGTTCTGGCATCGCTTCAGGTGAGTCATCACCATTGAGCCCACAATTCTGTCCCTGGGAGCCCTTGGTGCAGTGGCAGAGCTGGCCCCGTCCTGGTCGGGTGCGCTCTCGCACTTGTTGATCTTCTCCTGGCAGTAGGAGCCATCCTGGCAGCGGTAACTGTAGCCGATGTCCTCACAGAAGACTTCAGTTCAGTGTATGGGGATACGAGCGGTCGATAGACATGAATTCCAAGTTTTGGTTAAACTAGCAATATGATGATTTTAGTATAGGCTGGCCGACTCAGTTGCCATTCAGACTTTGAATAGTGGCTACAGAGAATGTGCTCTTCTTCGACAATGGAAATTATTCGAAACAGTTGTTTGTGTCGCTACTGCAAGAAGACATTTTATAAAAGCTGCCATGCTCATTAACATGAGCATGGTTGTCGGTACAATATTATGTGTGCTATCTTATATTGTAAAGAGTCTCAATCACATTTTTGACGGCATGATAGTTTCAAAAGACATACTGCAACATGCAAAGCCCTTCTTCCTGCATGTGTGAAACTGTATTTGCTGAGATTTAAGACTGGGAAGATACATGCAACTACTGTAAAAGGACATTTGCACATGCCTATAATGCGAAGAGACATATGAAGCATAACTTAAATGGATGCTGAATCCATATCGCAAAGGCTATAGACATGATAAGTGTCAAGATGTGTTCACTCTTACAGACAGTTTAAACATACATTACAAATTCAAAGACCTTGTACCTCTACCCAATAAGCAACAAACCTGTGACGATCAGGTGCCTGCTGTATCGAGTATTGGTACACGTAGGGGAGACCGGGGCTAGTTCTCACACGGGTTGGTTGTCACAAAGTTAATTCCACTGCCTCTAGAACGCAGAGGCATTCAGGATCGCTACAGTCGTTCGCCACCACCTGTAGTAGTCCATTGTTGTTTGAACGGAGATAGTATAAGTGTGGCAGCTGGAAGTGATTTTTTACCAAGTCGATTGGTGAGTAAAATTTCTCGACTTAAGTTTTTATTTTCTGTTATTTTTTCTATTGTATGTTACTCTTAGAAAATTTAGTGTAGTTAACTGCATACTGTGTCGCACACGTTCCAATGCTTGTCTTAAAGTTGCCGTAATTTGTTCAGGCCACACAATATTATTAACATAAAATAAAATGGCGGGACAGGGCAGGTTGTCTCAAATAGGGAGGGGCTGGTTGTTACATGTGACAACAAACCCCATGAAAGTTTTTTTTTTTCTTTACAGATACCTGCATACAAAAATGGTCAGGACCTTCAAGAAAAAAACTAACCGAGGAGAAGTGAGTTCCGATGTTATGTTAACAGCAACAAGATCTGTTTTTCGAGACAAGTCGATCAGACAAGCCGCAAAAGTATTCAGTATTAATTATCTAACTCTTGCTAGATATTGCAAAAAAAAATTCCCCAAGCATAATTGACGACCAACGAATTTTTTCGTCGATTCCTGTCGGATATCGAAAAAATCGCCAGGTATTCAATGAATCCCAAGAAAAGGAGCTTGTAGGTTATATCTTACAAGCATCAAACATTTAATTTGGCTTATCTCCTAAAGAAGTTAGAAAACTTGCTTACCAGGTAGCTTTTGGAAACGTAATAAAAATGCCACAATCATGGGTCTAAAAAAAATTACTGGGGCTGTTGGTTTTATAGTTTTATTAAAGCGACATCTAACTAATGTCAATAAGAACACCTAAAGCAACCAGTCTGGCTAGAGCCTCTGGTTTCAACAAAACCAACAAGGATTGTTTTTCAACAATTTGACCTAGGTCATGAGATGGCATAAATTCCAAACGCACGAAATGTGGAATATGGATGAGACAGGTGTGACAACAATGCAAGTTCCCGACAAAGTTGTAGCTCGTCGAGGGTTTAAACAGATTGGTAGTATAGTTTCTGCCCAGAGAGGTACTCTGGTGACAATTGCATGTGCGGTGTCAGCAATCGGTAATCATATTACTCCTTTTTTTTTTTTTATCTTTCCCAGGGTGAACTACAGAGAACATTATATTGCGAATGGTCCTCCTGGCTCAAGGGGTGTTGTGAATCTTTCAGGATGGATGCAAGAAACACATTTTCTGGCATTTTTGAAACACTTTCATGACCACACAAAAAGTACACGTGAAATGCCTGTTTTGCTGCTCTTAGACAATCACAACTCACATCTCAGCACTGATGGTTTAAATTATGCAAAAGCAAACGGCATTGTAACGCTTTCTTTCCCACCACATTGTAGTCATAAATTACAACCGTTGGGTAGGTATATTTATGGTCTTAAAAAAATTCACGAATTCGACTTGTGATATTTGGATGATAAATAATGCAGGAAAGACAATGACAATTTATGAGATTCCCAGAGTGATAACCCAGTCATTTCCGCTCGCAGTAACACCAAGTAACATTTGTGCAAGTTTCAGACGCACAGGAATTTTCCCCTCCAACCGAGACACTTTTACAGAATCGGATTTTGCACCGAGTTTCGTAACCGATCGACCTCATACTAGTAAAAAAAAAAGCTGAAGAAGACACGCCGACTCCAACAGAAACTAATTGCCAAACCAGCAATAGTGATAATCTTCCAGAAATACAAGTCAACAATCTATAAAAACCTCATCAATATAAAGTTGATCAAGTTCCCAGCTGCAGTGGTATGAGCAAGGCTTTAGCAATATCTCCCGACGTAATTCGACCATTTCCCAAGTCAGGAGAAAGAAAAACAGTCCGCAACAATGTTCGTAAAAGGGAGACGTAAATTTTAACAGACATGCCTGTAAAAAAATGTTAGACTATATGTTAAATGTTTAGTGATTTTTCTTGCACTGAAAAAAGCTGGGACAACCAACCCCGATACTTGAGATAACCATCCCCCGGACGGGGTTGAAAGTCACACTCTGCAAGTGTTTCTAAATTCGAATTTTCTAAGCCTTACAAGTTTCGTAGAACGATGTTGATTTTTCCTAAGCTGTGTGAAAGATCGTATTTTTATTACTGTCTAGAGAACTTCATTATTCGCACCAACATCTAAATAAAAATTTACATGTAAAAAGTGTAACAACCAGCCCCAGTCTCCCTTACATCACGAATGGGGAAGAAACAATATCGCTATTGTGGTCAGATCTTAAGTAGAAATAGCGATGCACAGCGACATGAAAAATTTACCCATGTGGTGGAGAGTGGTCAAGTTTATTGTTAAAAGTGTGTCATGATGTGCAAAGTCCAATTATAAACATGTAGCTGCATGTTAGTGTAGTAAACGAGATGCAACACCTAGCTGAATATATGTCCACAGAATGCACAAAAAAAAGTTTAAATTTCACTGACGGAATATGTAAATATGTACATATATACAGCATGAGAGATTGGCGGAAATCATCTGTGTGATGTTAATCGAAGCGTGAACATCGACTCGAGCGAAGATGGAAAATACTTCAGAAAGCCATTTGTGCCTGTTCTGCAAGAAGTCATTTTCCAACACCTACAATGCCCATCGACATGAGACTAGTTGTTCTATGAACACGAAGCAATCTACTTTAACATGTGAACAGTGCAAGTCTCAATTTGGACGACGTGATAACTTAAAAATATATCTTGCAACATATGATGGACTCTCTCCCGTGCCAGCTAAGTATGTAGGTCTGCATCCAACAATTCATGCGAAGGTCAGGCACCTGCTGCTGTATTGGATACTAGGGCACTGTCATCCTCGGCAACAACAGACCTGAGCACGACCATTGCAAACAATTCTCCACAGGCATCATGTTTCTACTGTGGCAAGACGGCAATGCCTTTAGAAAAATATTGCAGTGCCCATCAGCATGAGAAAACTAGGAAATATTTTAAGAAGACGGGATGGGCTTACTACACTACGTGCTGTTACAAGTGTGATCGAGAGTTCAAATTTTATTAAGTAACAGACATTCCAGTTACCAGGTGTCGCAAATACTTGACTATCAGCAAAAACTATGTAGAAAACTATGTAGTGAGTCACTTGACAACCATTTAAAAAATTGTACATATGCAGCTACTACACTTACATGTGTTGCAAGTGTACCAAATAATAATGGGTTCATATTGAAAGGATCTGCTTTTCGTGGTCCTACGAAGTGATGCATCAGGCATGGCGAATGATATTTGTACGTATCTTAAGCACATAAAGCAGAATATTATAGATCAACTTACAAATGAGATGGCAAATTACGGTACTTTAAAATATAATATATGGTTGGAATGTAAATATACCAAACCAGAACCACATGACTATGAATATAGTGCGAGAGCCTTCAAGACCTCGAATGTCCCTCTGTATAACACGCACGACATCGAAGACAGTGTTTAAACTGGCATACAGAATATCTGCCACAAGGAAGAATACATGGGAAAGGGTTTAGGCTGGACATTATATATGATAGATGAGATACAGTTGAGAACGAATTCACATAGGCTGCTTCGCAATTAGGTGCATACCGCTTTCCCTCTACCACACTTCAGAAATATAATTACAACAAAGCTTCGTCTTCGACCGACATAATGCAGGTATAAATTATTGCAACCAAAGAAACCACTGACCGGTTGTTCAACAGAACTGCTCGGCATCGGTACTGCGTTAAGAAAGCAGTGAGAGGTCGGCAGTGAGGGCTCAGCACTGTCAAATCGGGTATGTGTAAGAAGAAACCGACCCTCAGAATACTAGCATGTGATATATGCAGTAGTGCTAATTTTGTATTAGCAATAACGTAAAGGCACCCTTCGCTAACTCGAGATGGAATACATAGGCGGACTGGCACTCGCCAATTGGAAGAATGAGCGCAGGGCGTATTTGTCTGCTTGAAGTGCAGTCCCGAGTTAACGCTGGGTGAGAGAATAGATACAATTACTGGTAAAAAACAATGCTTAAATATCGCTGATGAAATGTATTAGTAGGTCTTTATATATAGAGCAAAAAGGATATAACTAATATATAACCTTGCTGCTGCTACTGTGGGAAGAACTTCAGATTCGTTTTACAGGAAGATGGCACAAGCTAATTATAGCACAAAGCCTACTGTAGAGCGTGCCTCTATGGATGCACCTTCCTCCATGGCTGGAAAACAGTGTTGCTCCTATGGGAAGATTTTCAGCAAAAGCTGCAATGCTCGTCGTCATGACAAAAGAAAATAATCGCCTCTACGACACAACAAAGTGACTAGATTTTACATAAATCGCACGATCAATATCCATGTGCAGAATATTTGTTCTAGTCCATTCACTGTTTCTTCCCATTTTTCTGAATCCCTGCTAAAGTTCTACTTTCAGGATATTACTCCGCCTCATGCAAAAGGTTTTGTTCTACTCAGGTTAGGAACAAAACAAGATTTCTTATGGGAGAGTTTGGCATAAGGAAAATTTCTGCCGCTAGATGAGCAGTGCTCAAAAGGTAGCTTTTAATTAAAATTTTAAGCTACATGAACAATGAGAGAGAAATATTTTAGTTAATTACGAAGTTATTTTATATATTATTTACGATTATTAGAATTATCCTTTTTTTAAACGTAGAAAATAGAGAAAGTCTTGTGTACTGCCAACACTAGCGTTTACCCAGTGACGAAAATGCTCGGTTTTAACAATGATCTTCCCAACCTGTAGTAGCAGTAGCCACCTTAACGAAGTCTAGGGAACTACACCGGAGGGACTACACACAGCATTCGTGCGCACTCTGTGTAATCGTACGTTGCATAAGAACGATTTCTTACCAAGCCTTACTACCACACCTGTTTTATCACCGTTTTTATTAATATTAATTATTAATGAAATATATCAAATTTATAGATAAAATACAAATAAAATTACAATTGAACCAATAATAAGGTACTTTTATATTGACAAAAGTATAAAACACTTGTGATACACGGCATATTAAGGAAATAACCAAACATCCTATAGTACATGTGATATTTCTAACGTTTATATATATATATATATTATATATATATATATATATATATATATATATACACACACACACACACACACACAAGATGTCAAACAATTAGCATATACGGACTGCACCACACGAATCTATGGTCAAAACTATGTAGAAAATACTCTTATGTAAAAATATATTAGACTCTTCGTTTACTATTAAAAAAAATGAAATATGCAAAAACCATTGTAGCAAGCATGTGGTATTCAAAATTAGATAAGGTGAGGTGATGTGGCGATGCTGCAATTAATGTGTCGTCGTAAGACATACGGGATGGGAACGAGCCGAACTCAGTAGTGCCAAGGAGGCCATGGAGTTCACATGCATAAGTACTGGGGCTTGTAAATGGTCATAGGTGCATCCTGCGGCCAAGCTCTATGCATGCTGCATGCACCCAACATGCGAAAAAGTGCCTTGTTGTGGCCAGAACAATCTTTAAACTTATGTTATGACGTTTCTACGTTTTGTATGCTGATGATGTACGCATTACTTAACGTGGAGTGATCATTTTATCTACTTTAATGTTGTTTTTCTCGTAAACTATGGCCCTTACGCATTTTTACCAAAGAATATGTTCTACTTGGTTTTGATAATAGATTCGCGTGGTGCAGTCCGTATCCGTGAATTACCTGACAACCTGTATATATATGTAAAATCAATTATTCCGAGCAGTCAACATTTTCCCGCTGCGGTATTACTCCCCTTAGGTTACCTACTTTTTGGCTTCATAGGTCTTCGTTACGGCCAAAGCTCCACAGAAACGTAACGAAAAGCAGACCACAAGTGGGTTGTATTATAACTTCCTTGGTTTGTACTCGCCACCTGCGCTACGTGTTACACTAGCTCTCGGCGCATATCGCAATATTCGGTAGGCGTTCGCAATCATCCCGCTCGTTGGCTGACGGGCGGCCTTCAGCAACGTGACATTGGTAACAGTGACTGGCCTGCAGTTCTCGTGTGGGCACTGTGCCTGAGCTCGCATCCAGCTGTCTTGCCTTGTCAGGTGTAAGGAGTGAAATAAAATGAAATCTTCTACAGACCCCTACCCATATTAAAACACTGTATGTGTTTCCGTTTACAAAATAGCCTAACAATGTTACTATTTAAATTTGTCTTAAATTTTTATTACGAATATGAAAAGGAAAAAATATATATTACTAACATGAGTTCACATGAGACAGAGTGCAATGAAAACCTACATTTTTTATTTTATGTTTGTTGCCGATTTATTTTCTTTGATCTATTTTTTGTGCTGAGTAAAATAATATTAGGTTATTTTAATGGATTGAATACGCAATGTGGCTGGCTTGTTGCTACGTACGAAAAAATTTGTAATAATAATTATTCGTTCTCCATCTTGTGCTTCGAAAAGGATTTAGTTTTAAGAACTGACTGGTGTATAATTGAATATGACTATTATTCAAACCAATTTTCGATGAATTGGCATTGTTGAAAAGAATGTGCAGGATAATTAAGCTGACCGAAGAGGCCTTAGCCACTCTATATGGATATTGCTTAATTTAAAGTATTACTACAAGAAATATTTAATACTCTAAAAGAACATGATAAAATTTCACTTTGATGATATGACTGCTGGTAATGTAAAATTTGCATGTTTTTTTTATTGCTTTCACAATAAATTATAATCTCACGATTAAAGTTAAACAGTATTATTGATGATTATCCCTGAGGATACCCGAGTATGAACATAAAATATCAAAGTCGGATCTTTCTGTAAAGTCATTAAATACTATTTATTGGCGAAACTAAATAAATCCTGAGGTTCCCATTCACAAGTATGCTAGAGTATAATTTAGATATAATTTTAACTGTTTCTCTTGTTTGTGAATCACGGTTGGAATTGAACTGAAGTTGGTTTTGCACTGTTAGGAAATGCACTATTTTCTGAATTCATGATAATATGATACAAGGTTTTATTGTTATGCCCAGTCTTTTGACGATTTATTAAATTTCTGGCACGGGTTATAATAAGGTTTGTTCTATGAATACACATATCGCACGCTCATTTAAGCTCGTGGAAAATACATGCATACATTTAAGCTTACTTGTTCAGATAATAGCAAGCGAGGTAAATCAAACCAAGGTTGAGCTTACCTCTTTACAGTATTTTTGACTGCCTAACTGTGGAGTTCGAAAAACGTTGTGCGCAAGAGTAAGCAAAAATACTTTACACAGGAACAACTTTTGCGCTTGTGAAAATGCGAGGCAGGTGCGGGGAACACAGGCCCTTGTCAATTAACTCTCCCAAAGTAAAGTATTGTAACGTGCTCGCTGCTGTGCGAGGTGAAGGCCAGAGTAGTTGCGATGATTCACGGACGCACGCGGTATCTGTTGCAACAGGGCACGCTGCAGCTTTTCAGAAAGCAACGTTTACAAAGGTGTCTGTTATGCCTATCAGGGCGCGTGTCGCTACTGGACTTGGACAACCGGTGTCTTTGAAACATCTGAAGAATGCTCTGTATTACTGACCTCGTGTATCTCAGCTAGACTCGGGGTACGGCGAACCTTCCAGGTCAAGGCCAGCGACTAAAAAAGGCACTCCAAGCCGGGAGTTGTTAAGTGACTGCGGCATCAAGCGAAGGACGACGAGCGAGAATAGAAGTGCGCGGCAAGATAAGTGACCAGCAGTACACTAAATTAGAATCAGTGAGAAACCACTGGTTCGCAGTGAAATTCAACTACTATAATCAGTGTACATGGCTCCACTTAGAATCAGTGGAGAACCACTCATTGTTTCAGTGAAAAATTTCACTGATTGAATTAGTGACGAGAAACAATTTCACTGATTGAATAAATGACGGCTGACTGCAGTGGCGAATTAAATATTGCCTTTATTGAATGTAGGCAAATAATTACATTAAATAAACATATTTACGACAGTTTACTATTTATATTGTGCAATTTACCGTAATTGAAAAAATGAAAAAATGTTGCAGGTGCCCGGGAATGAGCTCGCATACCCTTCACTTCTAGGCCGTTGCCTTACCATCTGAGCTACCACCCCAATTTGAAATTGTTAGAGGAAAATATATGTTTTATAGAATCGCTGCGAAATCGTACAGTTTGAAATTCTTTTCTCATACTTTGTTTTTTGGTTTTATTGGTATCGTTAGGATTGTTAAAACGAATAGTACACATGAGTGCACTCTCTTCGCCGCATTAAATGCAGTTTAAACCTTCAAACGAAGTGCTGTGACGAGTACATGCAAACGAAATGAAAAACGTAAAAATGGAATGAAAGTCTGTGTGTTCATATTGCCTCGTAAAATTGCGTTTTGAAAGACGAAACGCATTTTAGAAAGTATTTTGTATTTGTTTTATTCGTTTATTCGTTGTTATAGTACTTCACTTGATACACGTCGTTTAAAGGCCATTTTTAAACGATGTTCGACGGCGATTTTTACACGCAGTTTCACTGATACATCAGTCAAAAATAATTAGAGACGGAGCAAGTTGCTCAGATATTTCACTGGTCCATCAGTCAAAAAATAAACCACAGAGAAAACAGTGGAAAAAATGACTGACGAATCAGTGGTAAATGTCACTGAATCAATCAGTGAAGAAAATATGTTTTTTTTTTCTCCACTGATTCATCAGTTAAATTCGCTGAAGTGACTGTTGTATCAGTCAGATACGTTTGACTGATTGAAACAGTGAAATTCTCGCTGATTCAGATTTAGAGTGTAGGAAGATCTGAGACTGAGCATCGGCGCAGCGAATAGCGCGACTGGCAGGCTGGACCATTGGACTGGATGCGTAAGTGAAAGACGTTGCAAATGATGGCATCAGATAGACTACACACGTGTTAAAGATGAGCGAGTTAATTGACTGTAACCAAACAGGGACATCAAGAAAGATGTTAGAGCTGAAATATACATTAAATACTGTGCTCACTGAGAAATAAAACAAGTAACGTGGACGTAGATAATTTAATGCTGTAAATAACAGCTGTGTGAATAAATTAAAAAAAAAATTGTTATTTCACTTTTATTTAAAACATCCGTCCCTCGGGCATCTTGTAACAGTATCAACAGCCACAATCTGGAATATTCCCCGCAACCCGAGTTTCGCTGAGAGGCGAACACGATCGAAACCAGAACATTACAAAACCGCCACGTTAGAATTTTCCTTTTTTTCCCCTCAAAATTGATTAAATGTTCCTAAAAGTTTTCCTTGTTCCCTAAAAAATTCTCAATTTTGCCAGAGCAGGAGACCAGGATTTGTGCCCCTGAGTCAGACAGATGATCAAAATTAGCGATCTAAGTGTCCTTGGGTCAGGGCAAGCGGGAATCAGGACCTTTGACATTGGCCTTAATTTTTTACCTTAAGCCGAAAAATCCAAAAAATTCCCAAAAAAAAAAATATTATATAAATTATTAATAAACTTACTTTTAAAAAATATTACAAAATCATTTTTTAAAAAAAAACAATTTTCTGAGGTTCCCTCTCACCCCCTCACCAAATAAATTACATACGCGTATATTATAAGCAGTAGGGAGGTCAGCTGAGACGCCTAGTTTGATAACGGCTGCCGTGAAAGATATATCGTCTCGGCTAGCTTCTGTCTCTTCGCATCTAAGTCTTATTCTGCATCTGCGATGTCTTCAGGCACTCCAGAGCTAATGGTAGCTATGGCAGTATCATCGAGTTCTTCGGGGTTTCCTGCTTTTTTAACTCCAGCGCCTACATCTCCAACAGGCCCGTCCGAGTCTTCGCCTGAACCACTACGGCGTCATCAGTGTCACTTTTGTAATAAAGCATTTACTTTCGACCATAATGCACGGCGACATAAGTGCTTTAATTGTACCATGAATCCCTGTCGTATGTCATATTTGTGTGGCAGGTGCGGTAAGAAGCTCAGCCGTAGGGACAGTTTACTTAGACATGCGAAGACCTGTAAAGGTTAAGTGCATTTCTCGTTCAGTACCTCGGTACCAGGTTTACGACAAGCAAGTCTATTGTGACTTTTTATTAGTTTTACTTTTCAAGTCATTCAAGGTCACGAGCATCCAATATGGTAGTAGTTTGTAACATCATTTGCTGACTTACTTTTAAGTACTTTTCTCAAGTTTATGTTTTCAAGGTCAATCAAGGCGATGGGATAAGATCACCTGCATCCAACATGACTGCTACGATGGTCAAAAAAGGTCCTGAGCCCCGCTTACCCTAACCCAAGGTCACCTGGGTCGCTAACTCTGGTCACCTGTCTGACCCAGGGTCACAAACCCTGGTCTCCAGTCCTGGAAAAAAACATGTTTTTTGGGGGGAAAGGGAAAATTTTTTTTAGCGAAAAAGAAGAATTTTTAGCGAAATTTAGTGGATTTTGGGGGTACAAAAGGGCATTTCAACATGGCAGCCGGCCCGGTTCCCCCATCGCATTGTTTCTCAATCCCCATTTCCCTACTACTCGTTCTCTTCCGCTCGCTCGCGCGGGACAAAGCACTATTGACTGTGCTGTCGTTAAAGGCGATATTACACGATACCAGATTCCGTAAAAGATGTGCAAGGTCCGCTACAGCGGCTGGTATACGGACTAGTATGGCGCCCATCATGACATTTCCCGCCTTCTACGGCCAGATTTCGTACCAGGTTTGGTAATTGGACACGTCCTATTTTTCGTGGCAGGTCCCATACCGGCTCTCGTACCTGGCCAATCAAATTGCAGTTTCAGAGCGTAGGGCGCTCCTCTTGGCTACTACTTGAAACGAGTTGATGAAGAAACTGAAAAGAAGTCTCCATCTTGAATTTACATCCGTGAGGTTGAAACTCTTTCAAATAGATTAAAAATACGACGACGAACAACATTGGTTATAACAACTTTTAATTACTGTTTAAAACAATTTTGAATACTTAAAACATTACCTACTGCATGAAAAATTAATTCAAACTCTGTATTATATCTACAGCATATAAACTTAACATCTGATGTGTGAACTGGTAGCACAGTGGAAAAGTCATGGCGTCCGCTATAAACATGTAACTTTTGCGTGTAAGTTCGAAACTCCGCCTGACCCAATTTTTTTATCATTAAATTTTACATGCTGAAAATATCCGGATAAGCAAAGAAAAAAAACTATATTTTGCAATCGGCCAGTAATTTTCGTCAAAATTAAAAATAACACAATCGTACTCTAGTGACTTCGCGTCATTTTCAAGAAAATGAATGAAACTATACTAGTACGCAATAAATTTATGTATAGACTGTTCACGGTAAAGTGAGCCCTTCTTAAGGCCCTTTCAAAAGGCATTAACCACTAATAAATAGATTTTATTGCAGCTCCAGTTGTTAACTTTTGTTAGTGGGGAAATGTCTACACTGTGTTTATGTTAAAAGTGACAGGAAGATAAAAATACAATGAAAAAAAAAAGTGCTCACTTTACAGTGAATCGCCTATAAAAGGCGAACAGTAATATAGCAATATAAGATGTGCTTGTAATTTTTATAGGCCTACGCAAGTTACTAACTGGTAGCAGTTCTACGATTGGGGTTCATATGTATTACAAGCCACACACTGCGCACCTACCGAGGGTTCCAAATGCTAGTATACGCTATTCACGGTAATTGAGCACTTTTGAACGCACTACTTGAGATCTACTTGTATACACGTTGTGTCTTCTTCCGCCTTATGTAATATTATCATTGTCGTGAGAATCATAACTTTATTCACGCGAAGGTCAAGTGAAACCGTGAAATTGTTAAAAAAAAAAAAAAAAGGAATTTTAAGAATCGGCTAACTTTACTGGGCGCATGTCACTCAGGGCGCTCGTTCAAATATATGCAGGTAGGAGCAGTGACTTTTTTCTAAGGTTGATTTAAAAACTGCTCACTTTATCGTGAACATACTTTGCACATACTGCTGTCGTATCTTCCAAGGCGGCTCATATAGCGGCTGGTATACCGGCTCGTGCACCGGGCCTTGTAGAAGCTTGTACAAGAACCAAGTACGGCTGCAGGTATTGTGTAATATACACAACAGTGTGGGGCGGATGGGAAACGAGACGGCACTTAATCAAAGCCAGGCATCACGAGAAAGGCAAAACCTTTAGAAAAAATGCGGCTAATGAAGAGAAGTACAGTAGCCGATATAATCCATAAATATAAGAATGAAGATAGGTTAGAGATTAAACACCACACTGGCCGTCAAAGTCCTCCCAGACAGAGAAGAATCAATTATAGTGAGAATAAGTGCTCTTAAGTTAACTAGTGAAGTTCAATGAGCCACTGGTAGGTGTCCATGCGCAACAGTTAGGAGGGCACCGAAAAAAACCCGGCGAAAATGGTAGTGTCAAACGAAAAAAGGCCTACATTTGCAAGAGAAAAAAAATACGATTGAAGTATAGAGATAAAACTAAAATTAGGTGGGAATCGTTCTTTTTGCAGGTGAGAGCAAAATCAACGTGCACGCCGCTGATGGCAGGCACGTAATCTGGAGAATACCTGACCAAAAGCTGGCAACCAACAATTTGAGGACAGAACAAGTCAGTGTAGTATAAAATTGCAAAATTTTAAAATACAACAATTACAAATATAGTGTTTTCAAACTATGTATCACAATCAATCATAAATTCTCCTCTAATGTCGGACAGTCATGTGAAATGCATGCAACCTAAAAAAAAGTTGATAAACGAAATATATACTATGAAACAAACGCCAGAGGAATTTATTTGGATAAAAGGGGTGAACCATTTTCACTTAAATCATCCAATACTTGCGCGTATGTACATACGCATACATACAGTATTTACATGCCTGTATATTCTCTCTCTCTCTCTCTCTCTCTCTCTCTCTCTTTCCGAGGAGGCTGGGCGGGTGATGGTTAGCGCCCAGCCTTCAAAAACATCCAGTCGGAAATATGTGGTTCGGAGCCCACCAATAACCATGAGACATTATCGTTTTTCCGTAACTGCTCCTATCTGTACGTAACCGTGCAAGGTAAACCCAGACATTACTTTTATTTTCGTGTGTATCGAGATGAACATCTATCGTTCCGTAAATTAATTTTAAACACCAAATTAAAGAAAAGGTGGCATGCAAGATAACTGGCTTGCCGGCTGTCTGGCGAGAGCACGACCAGTGGCGGTCTTATAGCGTGTCGTAACTTCCTCCGCGAGGAGAGAAGACGAGCTTTCAGCGAGCAGTTGCTCGTCCCCAGACACGTCATGGCGACGGCGACTAGAGCATATCTGCTGCCTCGCTGATAAAACCCTCACTTGTGCTCGTGCGATCGCAGTTCCTTGCTCGCTTGCCACACGCGCCAAACTCACGGCTCTACACTCAATTCTGCTTCAGTGCATAATAGAACGACTGTGTAACAACTCCTCTTCTTGCTTGGTACCTCCGGCATCCGAGATCGGACTAGTGATGTGTTTACTCTTTGTGGGAAAATTCCAACCGATCACAACTTATCCACCATTAATTTTTGGCTTTTACTGGTTATACCTTTCTGTTTCAAGAAATATACATGTACATGCCTAACATTCTCCCCTTCCCCACCCCCCTTCCAGGGGCCAGGCGCCCACCCGCCTTGGATGACGACGGAACTTCCTGAACAGTCATTCCGCTTGTGGCGGCCATTTTAGCAGTTAGTATGCGGGAATTCCCCTTTTTTCCCTCCGAATGTCCCTTTCCCCTTCAGAATTTCCTTTTCCCCCTGAAATGCACAATTAATCCGCATTTTATCACAGTGTAGATGATTGCACCACACATTGCGATAACTCCATCTGGATTATGCAATCATTCCTGGCAGCCATATTAGCAGTACACTGGTAACCATCTTGTCAGCCATTATGACTCGTCATGATCTTGCATTCCGTTTGGAATCTTCCTGATCGGTCATTCGTCTCCGATGGTGTCCATCTTAGATTTCAGTTCATGTCATCGAGAGTTCTCGGAGTCCTCCCAAGTTTGCTTTCTTTCACATTCCACCTTTTTTCTGCGATCCTCTCTTCCTTTCGTTCGTTCTCTTCCTTCGTTCTCATATTCCTTCCACCCCTTCATCGTCGCCTGTTGCAGACGATCTTGTTTGTCGTCTAGCATCCATCTTGTTTACCGTCGTCTGCTGGAGGCGGCCATCTTGTTTGTCGTCCATCTTTGATTCCCACATCAGCCACCAGTGTGTGCTGATTCCCGTGGCCATCTTTGATTCTCGCACTCGCCACCAGAGTGTGTTGTGAAGTTCCACTGGTGGCAGCTAGGGGCTCTAGCGGCCAGCTTGTGTTCACTCATCGCCCGCCAGGAGCGTCGGTAATTTATTTTAAGTGTGAACTTAAGTATGCTGAAGTCATGCGGTTTTGTTACAGAGACCCTTGGGTCGCCAGTCCGATGTGCAAACCACAAGACTACCATCGCATGTGGACCGATAGGAGTTTAAATAAACCATATACATACATCGCATCAGACAATAAAATTGTAATCGCGAAATAAATATTAGCATTGCAGATATAAGCATAGTTGTCCATAGTTTTCTAACAGTTTAAGATATAGTTACCAAATTCATAACATAGGCATCACCCCAGACGACGAGAATGTCCGTAGGGCCAATTGTCCTATGCCTACTTATAAGCATAGTACGCTGTAATTTCCGAACCGTTTACGATATAGACACCAAATTCATAACACAGATCTCAAATGAGACGACGAGAAGGCTCGTATGGCCAAGTATGTCCTATATCTACTTATAAACATATTTGGTTATAATTTCTGAACCATTTAAGATAGTTGCCTAATTAATAACATAGACATCGCCCGAGACAGTGAGTAGGGCCAAGTATGTCATATTTCTACTTATAAGCATAGTTAGCTGTAATTCCCGAACGATTTAAGATAGACATCAAATTCACAATATAGACATCACAGATGGCAAGAGGAGTCCTAGGGTCAAGTATTTCCTATGTCTACTTACAAGCGTAGTTGGCTGTAATTTCAGATTCGTTTAAGATGTATACACCAAATTCATAATATACACATCACCCGAGATGGCGAGAAGGGTCGTAGGGTCAAGCATGCCCTAGTACGCAGTAATTCGCGAACTGTTTAAAATATAGTTGCCAAATTCATAACGCAGGCATCACCCCAGATGACGGGAAGGACCTAGTGTCTCCTATGTCTACATATAAGCATAGTAGGCTGTAATGTCCGAAATGATTAAAATACACTTTTCAAATTCATAACATATGCATCACCCTCATCAATGAAAAGATGCAGAGCCAAGTGTGTAATATGTCTACTTATAAGCATAGTTGGCTATAATTTGAACCATTTAATATACATTTGCCAGATTCACAACATACTAGACATCAACCCAAGCAACGAGAAGGGTTGTAGGGCCAAGTTGTTCTATGTTTACCTATGTGCAGAGTTGTCTATAATTATTTAACCATTTAAGATATAGCTGACAAATTCATAACATAGGCATCATTCCAGATAACAAAAAGGGTCGCGAGGTCAAGTAGGTCCTAAGAGAACTTATAAGCATAGCTGCATGTAATTTCCGAATCATAGAACATATAGCAACCAAATTCATAACACAGACATCATTTCAGACAACAAAAAGGGTAACGGGGACAAGTATGTCCTAAGAGCACTTATAGGTATAGTTAGCTGTAATTTCCGAACTTTTGAAGATATATAAAGGACTGATAGATATGTAAGTACATCACGAGCATCAATTAACACTCCGTGTATATTGCACGAGCATCGAGTGCTGTACATTATGTCAGGCAAAAAGAAATACTACCACTGTGAAGTGCAGGAACCATAAGGCCATCACTACTCTACTCACAGATGCAAACAGATATAAAAAAAACATAACGAAAAGGAAACTAGTTATACGCACATGCCAGCCAACACTTGGTACACATACGTCAAGCATTGTATGAGGTGTTAGATGGTGCTAATCAAGACTACGCAACCCTGACTAGTATGATAGAATAGCAAACGACTTCCTTATGAACCCGAGTGAAACGAAACAGACAAATATAGAGAACAACTAACACTTGCAACACTAGCAGCAGAACATGTCCGGCCCGGCCATCATTTCGCGATAAAATAAAAAAAGGAAAATCTGTAGCCAAGAGAGACAGAGAGAGTGAGAGACACATCAGAGCTCCCGGGTGGTAGATTAGCTGAATCATACATGGGCATTTTCCATTATGACAGGAATTCAGCTATGCAGTACAGGCGAACAGTTTATTCCATTGTAAATACAAGTCATTTAGAGTGCTAAAACTACAAGCACATACAAAACAACATATACATATTTAAACCATTAGTCACAAAAGAGACATCACTGCTACATGCTGATGTGAACAGTTATAAAAACAAATAGTTGTAGCCATTTAACAACCCACATATATTGCACAAGCATCGGGTGTTATGTTAGACGAAAATATATCATTGTGAAGTGTGGGAATGATAAGGTCAGCACTGCTACACACTGATACAAACAGATATAAAAAATTGTTATAAGCACATACCAACCATTGCAATAACATTTTACACACTTGTGTCCCTTTACAAGATTAATTCAGTACAAGGTAACAATTTATTCCGCTTTAATACATTAAGCTGTAAATATTAGCATGTCTCTAAAAATACAGCTTTGAATAAACTGGTGTTGATTGAGGATATTGCTTCTGTCCACCCTACTCACTTTTAGGTCTACATAAGCAGTTTGTAAAACACACATTGTTCCGATTTGGTTTTTTCTAGTCTAAAGGAATTTGTGAAAATGGTGGAATGCAATTCTAGTGGTCAGAAAATTTTATTAGCTATCATAGCACAAAGAAATATTAAATCGCTTGCAGTACTCATTAAAATTATCGAGCTTGCATACCTACCTAAAAACAATTCCTTCTTGCGTGACATGAAATAAAATCCGTCCCTACCCGCATCCCAGGAGATGATGTAAGAGACAAAGGGAGCAAGCAGCAAAAAGCCACCTTCAAAATGGAAAGATGAAAGAGTGTAAAATTAAGTTGAGAGGATGAATTCGCAGGCTAGTCAGCAAACGCCTGGATAAGGAAAACACATGTCAGTCCAGCAACCATGCAGTTGTATGCATCAGTCAGATCTACTGAGGCAGCCAGAGACGAGCAACGCAAACTAGAACAGTATACAAAAAGGCATCATGTCAGTTCGGCAGCGAGCGTGATGGCAGAAATCTGATCATTATGACACAGTGATCATGTACTCTACTTAAATATGAAGACGGAATCATCAGTTGAAGACTTGCCACCTGTAACACCATCAGCATCAATAACAGTAAGGAGTCCTGAAGAATAGCTAGAAGCATTACAGAAACAATGTTACTATTGTGGAAATACTTTTAGTAAAAAGTGGTAATACATGCTGACGTGAAAGTTGTCATTGCATGTTCAATTCAGCATACAAGACATTCCAATGTGATAACTGTGATACTGTGTGTTTACCTGTAGTGTTGCCCTGTATAGGCGTAGCAAGAGGTGCAAAGGTAATGCTTGTCATTCATTGGGAAGCGAGTATAAGTATTGTGACAAGACATTCGCTACATCACCAGTACCAAATGTCATGAAGATGATAGTAAATGCTCATTTGCCATCACCTACAAGGCCTATCAATGTGTTAACTGCAGTGCGCAATGTGCAGATAAGTAGCACCTGTATGCTCACATCCGTAAATGTTCTACAAAATAGCAGGTATCAAATTGTATTATCTCAAGTCTGTAAATAAAGTCAAAGTGTATAAATTACTTACCGTGTTATTTAACCTATACTGATATTAGTTTCACCTCCTTCATACAGACTTGAAACATTTCCACATCACTAGGAAAAAATAATAACCAGATTTTGTCTGAAACAGAATTAATATTTTTGTATAGTTTCAAGTCTCGAACTCAGATCCCTACGCCTTACCTCATTGTAGATGAAACGTATATATATTTTACGTTCATAAACAGAAAATTGCATGCAAAGCCGATCGCAAAAATATGCAAAATATAGGTTACACAAGTAAATTACCCATATGTCAATTACACATATATTTCAACTATGTATATACTCTTCTTTTATAAGATGCAAATCTTAAACAGAAGAGGTTTACCTGGTGTAGCTGTTTTGAGAAGACTTTGAGACTGCAAGCACAGCTTCCTAAGCGAACAAGATGAACGCACAGTCCACAATGATCTTCCCCCTATCATTACATAGTATACATTACTGACCAAGAAAGCAACTCGGTACTTGCACGTACACCTCCCTTGACAAAATGTGCTTACTTACTTTTCTACATACGTTATTAAAAATTACAAGTACTGTAATTATGACACTCTTGACAAAATGTACATATGCTATTGAAATAACTCAAGTAGCCTGATGAGTGCTCCTTATGAATAACTTACCGCAAGTTCGATCCCCCCTATAGAGACCAATTGTTTCACAGGTAAAAACCAGTCATGATACGCTATTTAAAAAAACTTATGTGTGTTCCACATATTTAAGTATCGGGTACCAATCACAATGAACTATCCAACAAAATATTTTTGCACATGCACAGTACTCAATGTATGTTCATACAAAATACTTGCAGCCTGCCAGACTGAGACATTTATATAGGGGCCTATATATTATATATACATATACATTTACGTATATATATATATATATAGGTAATAAGCCGAGGTGGACGACATGAACCGACATGTAGTGACGATAGTATATGATCATGTAAAAATTGGTTCCCACTTTGTTATCGAGCGTAGCAGAAAGCAGATTGTTACATCTAGTGCGATCAAGTATTTTGTTGCAATACAAAGACGGAATCATTGATTGAGGACGTAACATCTGTAACACTGACTGCATCAACAGCAAGGGACTCTGGAAAATGTCTCTCCATAAATCCCAACAACATGAAACTAGTCACTACATGTTCACCTGCAATGATAGTCTGAATGGACACAGCAAGACAGTGTTTGTTATTCATCGGGAAGTGAGTAGAAGTATTACAGCAAGACATTTTTACTTGCGACCTACCAAACATCTATAAACATATGCACAGCAAAAGGTACATTTCTTAGACAATAGGAATTTAAAAAAAAAATTTTTTTTTTTATTTATTTATACGCATCACCAATTCACACATGCACATGCGCACGTGCACATGCACACACACGCATCATTCAATATAGCTTCCAGCTCCGAGTTCATCAATAATCACATTTATCTCTTTACCGACAGAAAGATATCCACTTCTCTGTAGTGAAACGAACAGCCGCAGTCTATCAACCCAGCCATTGGGATCTTCAATAAATAAGCTGCTAGACTTCATGTCACTCTTCGCAGAAGGTTCACGATACATGTCTTCTGCATCTATGTTATTCTTCCGTGATGAGTAGGTTGTGATATGCCCCTGGACCAGAGTACTAGGTTTAAATCCATGTTTCTTCCGTCCCAACTTCAATTAAACCTTATCTTCAACAACACGTCACATTTTTGCTATCAGCATCTTCGTTTTCACTTTACATATTAGTGGCGCAGGGTTGTTGTTAAACTTCTGACAATCTGCAACACATATATATTTCCTTCGACATCGTGCAAAATACTGATTATGGTTTTATGGTTCCAGCTTCTGCAAGTAGAGCACGTATGTTTACGAATAGTGTTACTGTGTTCATATACTTTAAAACTATATAATCAAAAAAGAGTTTTTTTTTTTTTGCACTAAACACGTATGGTAGAAGAGTCTTCAGTTTGATGCGAAGATGTGTGGTCGATAGGCATAAATCTCACAAAATAGTAAAACTGACAATATATACGAAGGTTTTAGTATAGGCTGACTGACTCAGTTGCCATTCAGACTTCGAAGAGTGAACATCGGCTGTGGATAATGATCTCTTATTCAAAGATTGAACAGGAAAGTTATTTGTACTGCTACTATAAGGAGACCTTTTCTAAAAAGACCAGCTGCAGACATCATGAAGCTGGTTGTTATCAGAATGTAGGTCATACTATGCTCGCATGTGAAAAGTGTAAATATTAGTTTGGACACCATAGCACCTTGAAAAGACATCTTGCAACGTGTAAGGGCTTCCCTGCACTGCCTGTCAAGCGATATCTGAAGATATTACCAAATAAATATAAGAGTTCATCTACAAATGCTGATGGTGGTTCTTTGCTGCCGCCAAGACATCCATGCAGATATTTTGAAAAAGACATTTACATAAGCATATAACTCAAGGCGACATGAACAAAGTTCACACGTAAGGAGCACCAGTCGTATGACATATGGATGTGCTAGTTACATGTCGAAGAATGTATGCACGCAATGACAATTAAAAAATACATTTGAAACTTTGTAAGCCACAGACACACTGACACTAATAGTGCTCATGTTGGGTTGTCACTGCAATGTGATGGTTTAAAACAGGACAGAATAGGCTAGCAAGCTCAGTTGCTATTCACACTACGAAGAGTGAACATCGGCTGCGGAAAATGTGCTCTTAGTCGATGATGGAGCAGGAAATTTATGTGCACAGTATGGCCGTCGCAGCACCTTGAAAAGACATCTTGCAACATGTAAGGGTCTCCTTGCACTGCCTGCCAGACGATATCTGCAAAGATTACCAAATAAATGTATGGGTTCATCTACAAATGATGAAAGCAGTTCTTTGCTCCCTCCAAGACACCCATGCAGCTATTGCTACAATGCAAGGAAACATGGAAAAAGTACATGTGTGATAAGCACCATTCATATGCCACATCAATATGATACATGCCGAAGAACGTATGTGTGTGTTGACAATTTAAACAGTCATTTGAAACTTTGTAAAGGAAAGAATATGGAGACCACTTATGAACAACCTCAAGGATATTCATCATCTCGGAAGCTTAATATTAATGGATTTTTCCTGATTAAGTTTGCATTCAGGAGGCTTCTGAAAGATTTTGTTGCACCGAATATGCCATATATACCACACAATATTTCCTGACAAGTATGAGCATTAATATAATAAACCAGTTTATCAATGTGGTAGAACTACAGGGTGCTGTTAAATATAATCTTTGGCTGGACTAAAGCTATAAGAAACCAAAACCTCACTATGATGAATATTGTATCACAGCCCTCAAGACTTCAGCTGTAGCTGTGTATTATTCATCTGAAGCATAAACACTATTTTTTATAGTATATGCAATATATGTCAAGAGGAAGAAGAAATTACTAGTTTGGGTTGGACTATGGCATCAGTAAATCATGTAGAACTGAGAACTAGTGGACTCAGTCCACTTAGCAAATAGGTGCATACTGATTTGCTTCTGCCCCACTACAGTAAGAATTACAACATAGCTCCGTCTTCGATCAGCAGAATGGTGGTATAAATTGCTATAACAAAACGACATCACAGATGTTAAACTGACTTGTACGACATTGGTACTGCGTGAGGGGTCAGCCATGAGGGATCAGTCATGAGGAGTCAGCTGTGAGGGGTCAGTCGCAAGGGGTCAGTCACGAGGGGTCAACACTGTGTACAACCACCAGGATACTGTGCAGTGCAACGATTTGGTAAAAGAGATAATGTAAAGGCACCCTTCGCTTGAAAAGGAATACAGTGTCAGTCTGACACTCTACACAATGAGCGCAAGGGCCTGCTTGAAGTGCAGTCCCATTGGGTGAAGGATTAGCTACATTGAATGGTACAATGATTAAATCTTGCTGATGTAATGTGTGTTAGTAGGTATAGAGCACAAATGTTCGGCCTAGTGTATATACCCAAGCTGCTACTGTGGGACGAAATACTTTTTTTTTTGTTTTGCATGAAGATGGTGCGAGCTGATACAAAACCTACCGTTGAGCGTGCCTCTATGGCTGTATCTACGTCCACGACTGAAAAACAGTGTTGCTCCTGTGGGAAGATTTTCAGCAAAAGCTTCCATGCTCGACATCATGAGAAAAGCAAATGTGTACAAGGACTGACCTCTAGAATACTAGCATGTGATATGTGTGATGCGACATTTGGTAGAAACTATAATTTAAAGAGACATGTTGGTACATGTAAAGGTAACATACCTTTGCTTGTGTCAAGACAGCATGCATTACTGCATGACAGGGCTAGTCTTCCTGCTGATTTGTCGTGTTAAATAATGATAGTTTGAGCACCCATAACATTACCTGGGCCTGCATCGTGTTCCGAACCAGTGTGCAAAGAAGCAAATATGAGCATTGCAGACATTTACTATAAACCTTATAGATCGCCACAAGTTGGGAACAACAACCCTACGTCATTAACACGTAAAGTGAAAAACGAAGATACTGAGAATGAAAATGTGACCTCCAAGACTGCTGCACGCGATGATGTGAAATATTCTATCGATGAAGTGCCGACATCTGCAAAACAAAAATGTAAACGTGTTGTTGAAGATAAGGCCTACTTGAAGTTGGGGCGAAAGAAACATGGATTCGAACCTAGTACTCTGGTCCAGAGGCATCTCATAACCTACTCATCATGGAAGAAGAACATAGATGCAGAAGACATGTATCGTGAACCTTCTACGAAGAGTGAGATGAAGTCTAGCAGCTTATTTATTGAAGATCCCAATGTCTTGGTTGATAGACTGCTGCTGTTTGTTTCACTACAGAGAAGTTGATAACTTTCTGCCCGTGAAGAGATAAATGGGATTGTTGATAAACTCAAGAGCTGGAGACTATATTGAATGACGTGTGTGTGTGTGTGTGTGTGTGCGCGCGCGCATGCGTGCGTGCGTGTGTGTGTGTGTGTATCGGTGATGCATATAAATAAAAAATAATAATTTAATTTTTTAAATTCCTATCATCTAAGAAATGTACCTGCTGCTATTAACATGTTTATAGATGTTTAGTAGGTCACAAGTAAAAATGTCTTGCAATAATACTTCCACTCATTTCCCAATAAACAGCAGACATTGTCCTGTTATGTCTATTCATACTATCACTGCAGGTGAACATGTAGTGACTACTTTCATGTGGTTGTGATGTAAGGAGAGACAATCTCCAGAGTCTGTTGCTGTTGATGATGCAGTGTTACAGATGTTAAGTCCTCAATCAATGATCCCCTCTTTGTACTGCAACAGCATACGTGATCGTACTAGTCATACTGATCTGCTTTCCGCTCCGCTCGACAATGAATTGGGAACCATTTTTTATACGTTCGTATACGATTATCACTACATGTCGATTCATGATGTCTATCTCGGCTTGTTACCTACTTATATAGACCCATATATAAATGTCTGGCAGGCTACAAGTATTTCGGATGAACATACATTGAGTACTGCCATGTGCGAAAATATTTTGTTGGTTAGTTCATTGAGATTGGTACATTTCATGCCCAATAGTTAAATATGCAGAACACACTTAAGTTTTTTTAAATTGCATAACATGATGTATTTTTAGCAGTGAAATGATCGGTCTCTATAAGGGGGATCGAACCTGCATTACGTTATTCGCAAGAAGCACTTGTCAGGCTTCAGGAGTTATTTCAATACCATATGTACATTTTGTCAAGGGTATTGTAATTACAGTACTTGATATTTTCAACAATGTATGTAGAAAAGTAAGTAAGCACATTTTGTCAAGGGTGGTGTACATGCAAGCGCCAAGTTGCTTTCTTAGTCAGTAATGTATACGTACCATGTACGAATAGGCAGGATGATCTATACTAAAATATTAATTCTCTTTCAGACAGTATCTGGTAATTTTTTTTCCTAGTGATGTGGAAATGTTTCAGGTCTGTATGATGGAGGTGAAACTAATATCTGCATAGGTTAAATTACATGATAAGTAATTTGTACACTTTGCCTTTATTTATAGACTTGACAAAATACTACTTGATAATTGCTCTTTTGTAGAACATTTACGGATGTAAGAATACAAGCGCTACTTATCCGCATATAGCACACTGCAGTTAACACATTGATAGGTCTTGTAGGCGACGGCAATTGGGCAGTTACTATCTTCTTCATGACATTTGGTATAGGTGGTAGCAGCAAATTTCATCACAATAATCACATTCGCTTCCCGATGGACGACAAACATTACCTTTGCACTTCTTGTAACGCATATACAGGCCATCACTTCAGGTAAACACACAGCATCGCAGTTATCACAGTGGAATGTCTTGTATGCTGGACTGAACATGCAATGACAACTTTCACATCAGTGTGTTTTACCACTTTTTAATTAAAGCATTTCCACAATAATATCATTGTTTCCGTAATACTTGTAGTGACTCTTCAGGCTCCTTGCTGTTGTTGATGCTGATGGTGTTACAGGTAAAGTATTCAACTGATGATTCCGTGTTCATATTAAAGTAGAGTACATGAACACAGTAGTCGTAACGATCAGCTTTCTGCCATCACACTCACTGCCGAACTGACATGATGCTCACTTGTATACTGTTCTAGTTTGCGTTGCTCATCTCTAGCTGTCTCTGTATATCTGGTTGTGTGATGCATATGACTGCATGGTTGCTGGACTGAAATGTGTTACCTTATCCAGGCATTTGCTGACTAGCGTGCAAATTCGCCCTCTCAACTTCTTTTTACACTCTTTCATCTTTCCATGTTGAAGGTGCCTTTTAGCTGCTTGCTCCCTTTGTCTCTTACATCAGCTCCTGGGTTGCTGTGTGTCCGTGATGGCAGCACTACCTTCACAATATTCTAGACACGCAAAAATCTCCTGGTCCTGTTGCAGATAGGTGGGTAGCGATGGATTTTATTTCATGTTTTACGAGAAGGAATTGTTTTTAGGTAGATGTGCAAGCTCAGTATCTTTGACGAGTGCTGCAAGTGACTTAATCTTTCCTTATGCTACGATAGCCAATAAAATTTTCTGACCACTAGAACTGCATGCCATCATTTTCACTATGTCCTTTCAACGAGAAAAAAGCAATTTGGAGTGATGTGTGTATGTACGAACTGCTTATGTATACCTAAAAGTGGACAGAAGCAATATCCTCTACCAACACCAGTTTATTTGAAGCAATATTTTAGAGACATGCTAATATTTACAGCCCAATGTATTAAAACGGAATAAATTGTTACCTTGTACTGAATACATCTCATAAAGGGACACCCATGTGTAATATCTTATTTGAATATAAATAAATAAATATATATATATATATATATATATATATATATATATATATATATATATATATATATATATATATACACATACATACATACATACATACATACATACATACATACATACATACATACATATATATATATATAAATTACGTACGTAAAGAGGACATTATTTTGATCTCTCACATCAATAATATATTGCAGTGTAAAACGTGTTTTGTATTTGTATATGCAGGGTTTAATATGTCTTGAAATATTTTTAAGTGTTTGTTGTGAAAAATTTTGGTAATGAATTTCAAAGTGCCCGCAGCACCGAGATTTAAGAACACTGATATTCCGGCATGAACGCAGGAATAAAGAGACACTGAATTAATATGAAAAATCCACAGTAAAATTATAAAATATAAAACAATATTTAATTTATTTGTGCCACTTTTATTTCAATAATAAAATATTTTACTCTGTGTGCATAGCACTTCCACTTATGTGAACCCCGTAGGCGGCCATGGTAGGTCCGTGCGACGCTTTCCTCTGGACAGTCTATCGAGGATAGCTGACGAGGCATGACACTGTCACGTACGCACTACAACCTTTTGTTCACTGATGTAGATTTCAATAGCACTGTTAGTATACCGGTTAACCTTTGCTTGCATACGTTTTGCCAGACATTTCCCCAGCATTATGCTTCCGCTTAACTAATTAATTTCGCCCTTGTGGAATTTTCAACTTAATGGAGGAGAAGGAGGAGAAAGATGCTGGAAAGGTCACGCGACCCACGAAACTTGAATCAGGCGCCATCCATCCATGTTAGTAGTGTTTCATTGTAATTTCTGTATTATTGCTATGTGCAATTTGAAGGTATTTTTCATGTTTGAATATTTTATGCCAACATCACGTACAACCACGTGGCTAACCGACGCGAAGTCTGTGTCTGCATCATCATTGCGTTTTGAGAGCTTATTAATGTAATTCCATGTGTGCAATATTTTTATTCAGGGTTCTATGTTAAATTTTGTCAGGGTTCCGTGTAATTTTCACGTAAATGGATGCTTCTGTGTTTGACCACACTGTCACTTTAATGTTTGAGTTTTCCACCATCAGGCATGCTACATGCCTGTAACCACTGCAATCGTAAAGAGAATATTTTCTCTACCAGAATATTATTTTGTTGGAATTTAATTTGCCGTTTTCAAGACGAAATATTGTAATTTCATCTGCATCACGTGGTACGCTACGAACATTATCCAGCGGCATCTGCGCCACCTAAGCTTGTTTTCACACATTTGTGTGTGTTTATTGTGAATACTCATCTCGTACCCCATCTTGTTTCATGTATCTTTTGAGGGTTTCTGTATTATGTAATTTGTGTATGGTGCAATTACTTCCGTCCTAGCCAGCTCTGTGTACAGGCCGTCACCACACTATCCACGTGCTGGCGGGCGAGCTCAGACGAGTTTGCGTTAGTGATGCCAAGTAATCAAACGTATTAATGTTTTCATCAAGGGTTCCATTTTGTAATTCACCATGGCCTGTCTCCAGGGAAAAACCGTCAGTCCACCCTAGTGGCTGTTGGCCCTCTTCCCTTGTAATGATTGTGTTTTCATACACCGCGTGAAATCATCCATCTAGGCGTGCGCTAGATAAATTGCGAGCTGGGGAGCACCCAAGCGGAATTTGCTAGTCATGACCAAGAGTATCAATTTTATTGGCACGTTGATCTGTATGAGCAATAATAATATGAACAAGTCGATAGTGAACTTGCCTTATTTTATTCAGTAGTGACAGAGTCCTAGCCACATGTATTTTACTACGGGTTTATTTTCAAAGTAATGTTTAGTAAAAGTTTAGTATTGCCTATATGTTTGTAAGTACGCACGGGTGAGACAGACACACAGAACCCACAGCATCCTTGAGAACCCTGAGTCTCAATAGTGCGGTGATTGGGAAGCACCGCTGGCGCCCATATTACAAGTAAGTATTTGTGTCATCGTTTGTCTCGTGTCTCACCCGACAGCATCACATTCTACTGAATTCCTCTCATAAAAGGAAGTGCTTGCATGACATATCTCTCTCGCCTAGTGTTCTGTACCATCCCTTTGACTTGACCAGATCTGCATGGTGCTCTCATCGCTGGCCGGCCACCTGCGCTAGTTGATCACACACCGTCAGCTGGGTTGGACGTATTCTGCTGCCAGTGATGTGAGTGTTGGCTGAATCTGATGCTTTCGTTTCACTCAGTACGTGCTGAAGGCATTGTACTGGTCTTGACTGACATATTTTAACTCGGTGTACAGCACCAGATGTGTGTGTAAGATGAGAATATGCTGGTTGGTAAGTGCTTATAACTATTTACCTTTACATTTTATTTTTATATCAGTTTGTATCAGTGTGTGGCAGCATTGACCTTATCGCGTCTCTGCTTATCGGCGTCACGAAAGAATTTTTTTTTACTAACGTACCATCTGGTGTTCGATGCGTGTATAGGTTGTTGTTAAATGCTTATAACTATTTATTCTTATGATTTATTTTATACATCTGTTTGCCTGAGCATGTAGAGACGACGTCTCTCTTGCAAAGCTAATGGTTTAAACGTATGCTGTTTTGTATGCGCTTACAGTTCTAGCACTATAAATTATACATATTCAAAATAAGTACAGGTACTATTTTCTTTAATAAAAATGTCTTACAAATTAGTTCATTGCAATGCTGGACAGGGCATGCATGTTGTGCTGCTAGTGATGGCTGAATTTGATGGTTTCGTTTCACCCAATTCGTATGGAAGGTGTTTGCTATTCTGCTGTACTGACCATGATGGTCTGGCCTTGTCTAGCATCTTTTAACATAGCATACAGCACCAGACGCATGTGGAATATGTGATTGCAATGGTTGGTATGTGTGTATAACTATTTTTATATGTTTTTTATCAGTGTGTAGCAGTATTGACCTTATCATTCCCACACTTCACAATGATATATTTTCGCCTAACATAACACCAGATGATTGTACAATATACGCGGGTTGTTAAATGGCTACAACTATTTGCTTTTATAACTATTCACATCAGCATGTAGCAGTGATGTGTCTCGGGTGACTAATGGTTTAAATATATGTTGTTTTGTGTGCGCTTGTAGTTCTAGCACTATAAATGACATGTATTTACAACTGAATAAACTGTTCACCTGTACTGCATTTCTGAATTCCTGTCGTAATGGAAAAAGCCCATGTATGATTCAGCTAATCTACCACCCGGGAGCTCCGATATATCTCTATCTATCTATCTATATCTCTATCTATCTATCTATATCTCTATCTGTCTATCTATATCTCTATCTATCTATCTATATCTCTATCTATCTATATCTATCTATCTATATCTATCTATCTATATCTATATCTCTATCTCTCTCTGCTAGTGTTTTGTGCCATCCCTTAGACTTGGCAAGACCTGAATGCTGCCAGTTGACCACTTCGGCCGCCTTACAGATTTTTTATTTTATCGCGCAACGATGACCGGGCCGGACATGTTCTGCTGCTAGTGTTAGTTGTTCTCAATATTTGTCAGTTTTGTTTCACTCTGGTTCATAAGGAAGTCGTTTGCTATTCTATCATACTAGTCAGGGTTGCGTGGTCTTGATTAGCACCATCTAACACCTCGTACAATGCTCGACGTATATGTAACAAGTGTTGGCTGGCATGTGCTTATAATTAGTTTCCTTTTCATTATGTTTTTTATATCTGTTTGCATCTGTGAGTAGAGTAGTGATGGCCTTATGGTTCATGCACTTCACAATGATAATATTTTTTTTTTGCCTGACATAATGTACAGCACTCGATGCTAATGCAATATACACAGAGTGTTAATTGATGCTCGTGATGTACTTACATATATATCAGTCCTTTATATATCTTCAAAAGTTTGGAACTTGTAAGTGAACTTAGGACATACTTTTCCCCCTTCCCCTTTTCGCTGTCTGGAATGATGTCTGTGTTATGAATTTAGAGCACAGGTATATCATAAATGGTTTGAAAATTACAGCCCACTATTCTTAATACATCCATGAAAAGCTACGGTCATATGCAATGTACTGCACTGCATAAAAAATCCTATACTTACATTTTGGTGAAAAATTTCTCATCAAGAAAGATAGTTTCTTAAAATTTCAAAAACTTTCAAAGCCCAAAAGAATTTACCAAAGGTTGGTTACTGTGAGTGAAGAGGCTTAGGTTGCTCTTTACATCAAGGTCACAAGAGCTGATGAGATTGAAGCGAGGTATGGAGCAGCACCAGAATGAAAGGGTGTGTTAAATGGGAGATCTCAGAGAAAACCCACAGACCAGCTGCATCACCCAGCACGATTCCTACAAAAATCTGGAGAGCCACCCGCCGGGAAACAAACCCGGTTCGCCTAGTTGGGAGTAGAGTAGTCTAACCTTTACAACAATGTGGCCCCAGCAAAGGGACTGATAGAAATGATTGCATCTTGAAACTTATATTAAACACATTGCAAAATGATGTTGCCAATTCAAAATTTCTCCGAAATGATTCAAAGAGAGAAAAAAGAATTATTAAAAATGTACCAGTTTCTTCATTTTCCCCAGGCACATCATTGTGTGTTCGTTGGCCGATATATCACTTGCACGAGTAACACATAGTACTTCACAATATATAATTTAAAAAATATTTAAGTGGTATTCTAATAAAATGACTGTTTCTTATTGGGCTTTAATAAGCTGGTAAAGCTTAACTCGTGCGAATATTCCCAAGTGAATTTCTGTTTTTCCATGGCATCATATATCACCAATTTCATGACAATCCTGTACTAGGCTTGAAATAAAGCAACTTATTTTAACGTACTGTTCAGATCAGCTACATAACTGTATTCTATCTCTACAGAAGAGTCCCAATCAGCTTATGGGTCTTTACACTTAAAACTGAAAAATATATGTATGATATTAAGATTTATAATTTGTATCATTTCATGTATTTGCAGTAGTAAACACAACATAAAGTGTGAATGTGTACTTTCACCTATTATGAAGAGATTACAAATTGTGTATCATGTCATTTACAGCTGAGTGTACAATCCTGAATTGTTTATATTTGTAGAAAGTAGCATAACTGATTGTGTAATGTTGTCCTGGACCTTCAGAGACTCATCTGAAAGTACAGCAGAATGTCTATTAAATCCAGACTAATAGGGATGTGCAGAACTCATTAAGAATAGGATACACACTACCAAAATTGTCAGAAAAGTATGATTAATGTTGCACATAAAAGATGAATACATATATCTTGAAATACTATAAATATTTTTCTGGAATTTACTTATTTGAAAGTAAAAAAAAATTGGTTGGTAAAATTATATTTTTGATATGAAGTTCATATTTCCATTCTGGATATTTCAGAAAGCACATTTTGCAAATTTGGATAGTCAAAAATCCGGATGACAAAAATATGTCTAACAAGAAGATACATATAAGAATTTGTAAAAAATTTATAGTTTTCACACAACTTAAAATATGTTACACATACACAGAACATAGTAAGCTTATCCAAAACAGAAACTGCATATAAAATAAAATTAATTAAATCAGTTAACAAGTAACCACCTCCCTCCCGGGCATGTTTAATGTGAACACCACATGAATGACACATCAAAAGAACTGACACAAGTGCTGGTCTCGCCTCTGCAGGTACAAGAAACATTGTGATGAAAGAGACTTTAGTGTTTTTTCTATTCTCTTGATTTTTAAAATGCATCCGCATAACTGGTCATCTGTATAACAGACATTCAGATAGTAAACTTTCTACTGTATCTTATGTTTATTTTTCTATTTACCCCTAACTAAGTAACAAAGTCAAAATTTTTCCCAAGACAGTCATAATTTTTTTTTTTTTTTTTTGGTGATACAGTCCTGTATGTCAGTAAGTGCTCACCTTTGTTTCCTTTCATAATAAATTTCACTTCTAAAACATCTGTATTTAAAAATTGCTTTACTTTCTCTAAGTAGACTGTAGTTCTTAATTATTATTGCAAAGGAATTTTTGTATATAATTGTTTGGATTTATTCTTGAGTGTTATAATAGCTTGATTTCAGTTGGTCTGAATGAACTTGGCCAAAAAGCAGTTATTCACTTTCTCCACTGGATACTTAAACCTTCTGTGAGTTTTTAACTCCGGGGTGTGAGTTCTTTGCTGTAGTTCTCTTTCCTAAATTGTTGGCTTTGTATGTTTTTATGCACACTTAGTTTTGCCAATTGAATTTGTAATTATTTTTGTGAAATGCACACATCCTATTTCTCTTCGCCTTTTTCCTTTGCAAATTCTTCATTCATTTTTATTTTATTTTTTCTGTAGCCTACTGCGTAGAATTTTCCTTCTATTTTTTCTTTCCATATTTGTTTTTTCTCACATTCAGTCATATTCTTTACTAACTTAACCATGACAGTTTTTTTCTGATTAATATATTTGAGGTGCCTTTTTATCTTTTCCTCTTGCGAGCATTCTGAATCATTTTTAATCCTTTTTTTTTCTACCAGCCTTTTTCTTTCCTTCCTTACTTCATCTGATACTTTCTTCATTTGCATTATTTGTAATTGGTTTTTGCCTTTAGTAAAGTAAACAAATTTCTGTTGCATATGCAAACATATGCATATGTTAACTTCCTCGACCAATACTCTAAGTAAACATTTGACAGGTCCTACAAATAAAAGGGATATAATTTCAGTAAGGTCCATTTTGGAGTAAAAACAACACAAGTAATAATTATCAGGAGGGGGGGGAAGGGAGAACATATATTTCCTGCTTTTACATACACTGCTTTATTTTTTTTATACATAATTTACTTGCCGGTTTAAACATTTATCATAACAAACAAAAAGCTTTTGACTACCCTCATAATAGAACTTTGGTGCCTGTGATGATAGCCAGTTATTGATGGTTGTTTTCAAGTCTTCATCAGTGTCGAAATGCTTGCCGCCCAGGAAGGTCTTCAGATGGCGGAAGAGGTGGCAGTCACTCGGGGCCAGGTCTGGACAATATGGCGGATGATCAAAGATCTCCCATCCAAACGTGTTGATCTGATATTGCATGAAGTAGTACGATACCAGCTGACAGCATTCCAGGCCATCTGTTATGGATAGCTCGACAAAATTTTCATAGGGTCTCACAGTAGGTTCCTGCGTTCATTGCTGTTCCTCATGGCAAAAAGTCCACTAATGAAACACCCTTCCTGTCTCAAAACACTGTTGGCATGATCTTGCGCTGGGAAAGTGTCTGCTTTGTTTTCACTGTGACTAGTGATGACGTGTCGCCACCCATTGATTGTTTTGACTCAGGAGTCACGTGAGACACCTATATTTAATCTCCTGTGACAACATGATTCAAAAAGTCATCACCTTTCTTGTTGTAGAGGGTCAAAAATGCTAGAACATTTGTCATTCACTAGTTTTTGTGGTCCTCTCTCAGAAGTTCAGAACCCATCATGAGCACAATTTTCTGAACTATATGTTCTCAGACACAAAAACACACCTGACCCTGAAATTTGCTAGAAATCCAATGACAACTGGGAAATTGTGAATCTCCTGTTTGCACAAATTTGGGTGTCAATTGTGTGCACCAAATCACCAATGATTACTCGAACAGATGGCTGCCCAGAGCACAGTTCGTCAGAGGTGTTGTCCTGCCCTTCCTTGAACAATCTAACCCATTTTCACACTTTACTGTCACTCATTGCAATGTCACCGTACACTTTGCTTACCTGGAAATGAACTTTCCTTTTTCCTGTTTCTTGCTGTAAAGAAACGGATGACTGACCCTATTTCACAGTTGGCAGGATGCTTGATACTGTTAAACTTTTAACCTCATGATATGAAACATACAGACTGACACCATAAATGACTGTCGTCGAAATATGCACAAAGCATGCCGGGAGCCTGCACGCATGACATTCCAAACAGTATTCTCAAATGGACCTTGCTTATAAAAAAAATAAGCATCATACAATAACAGGCAAACTTTATTTAAGGCAGGAACATGCATTGTTGTCCTGTATGATGCATTATTGTCCTACTCATTTGCCAGGACAAAACGACCATTGTTGTGTCTGAATTAACTTCACCATACACACATTCGAAGAACCCGCAAAACTGTTAAAAATAACTGAAAAATAAAACATACACTGTTGAGTGTGTGAAGGGGACGTCACTCATGCCCTTGGCTGAAGGGGACTATCAAGGGTGCATCCATGCTCTTTCTGGGAATTCAGATAGTAACAATGTGCAATATACTTTTCTAGGGCACAAAGCTAGCGTAAAGGCCCTTGGTGAGTGAATTCGGACACAGTACAGGGCAAAAATTAAAATAAACAAAATAATAGGTTATGGAGAGGTACCCTCCAAAACCAATTATGTTATATTTTAATAATGTGTAACATAATCCTAACCAAAATATAATATTGGTGTTACACTTCATTTTAATTATAATATTTTTAGTTCCAAAAGCCAGGGAAACTACAGATTGAAAACATATACTCTCCTGAATTTGTGATTTTAAGTAAAACTTTTCTACTTATCGGGCCTAATAAAACACACAACTACCACCACTTACTCTTACAATTCCTGCTATAGAGGTTTTAAAAGACCGAATTTACAGATGAGTGCTGCTGAGCACAAGGAGCAACACACAAAATATTATGCCAGGAAACAGATGTAAAAATTGTGGACAGGTAATTACAGTGTTAAGAAATTATTTACAAAATGTGTCACTAAATTTAATATAGGCCTACCTATGTATTTACGTAAATTTTTATTCCCCATGTTGGTCTGGTTACAAGAACAAGTTCTCCAGATAGGCCTACATGGTTTGTCATAATCATACAGATAACAATAACATAAAATTACATAATAAAGTGTAAAAGAAAGGGTTAAACTCTTATTCATGCTTATTTATAGCTAACCAGTTATCAGTTATTTTATTTTATTACCGGTACATCATAAGTTGAAACATATTGTAGTCAGTTCACTGTTACTGTCAACTTTTCTGAAGTCGCGCTACTTCCATGATACTCCTCCACCTTATGCAAACAAAGTTTAACCAAATCTTGAAAACTGCGCCAAAAGGACAGTGCACTGCATTCACGCACACTCAGTGTAATGATATTTTGCATAATAACTATTTCTTACTAGGCATTCCAACACACCTATTTTCTCACTGGTATTATTTGTATTCATTATAAATAAAATATTATAATTTACATATAAGATATAAGCTAAATTTCTATTTCACCAAAACCAAGGTAGCCTACTTTTGTGTTAGGGGCCTACCTTCTGTTAACACAAATATAAAATGCTTGTGATACATATACCATACTTAGCGAATAACCAAACACATCACAGATGGGAAGAATTTTCAAAGGTTCTATTCAAAAGGTGTGAAGAAACCGCAAATAGACTACAGCATAATAACAATACACAACAGGCCTTCTAATAATCAGGCACAAAACAAGATTACAAGGACCACAATATTCTCAACATATGTTTATTTGCAATGTTGATATTAATTCAATAGAATAAAATATTTGCCACATGCTTTACAAGATTGTGAAAGGAAATCATCAATTACCTTTCAATTATAGACTAACTGAGTAGACCTATTTGAAAAAATTCTTATTAGATTTGAAATTTTATTTATTATTTTGCTTTACTAATGTATTTAGTCAATTTATTAAAATACATAATCCACTTGTGCAATAAATTACTTTTAAGTAATTATTTACAAGCATTTCTGGTGTTTAGTATAATTTGGTATTGTACTTTTTTTCAGTTTTACCAGCCTATCAGCAATACCTACCTACATCACTAGAACAAGTTATACTCGTCACTTACATGGGTGCATCACGTTATTTATAGAGGTTACGCCAACTATTTTGATTCTAGTAATTGACCAGCTGACTGTTACAAATAATAATTCTTACAGTTCATCGTTCGTAATTTTTATGTCTTTACTTACCCATGTGCATGTACTTGGGTGATTTTATTATGTTGGTTACATTCATTTTTTAATGATACAAACCTAACTTAAAATTGTGTTGTTGTATAGTAATAATTCACTTATAGTATAATGTAATGTGTAACATGAATGTCTTCTAACTTCTTTGACAATTTTGATATTGCTATAAATTTAATGCAGTAAGTTTTCACTGTTACCTTTCTCATTATATTGGTTATATATATATATATATATATATATATATATATATATATATATATATATATATATATATTATATTTATTTTATTATTAGGTGTGCTAAAAATGTATCGGCTATTTCTTAGTGCAAATAGGCTACACATGAAAATCGTTTGTGGGGAAACTCCACTTTCCGAGATTTTTTTTATTTTCGAAAAAGCTCCTATTCTTAAGAATTAGCCTACCAAAATAATTACGTTACTCACCCAATCAATTAGTACTAAGTTGTATCCACAACACAATGTGTACATACCCTATTTGACAAATTTCCAGACACACTCACATTACTGAACAAATATTAGGCCTATAATTAATTTAATCTCTGTGTATATATTTGCAGACTCCTAATTTCAAACAATTATTTGATTTAACATGTCTACCTGAATGAATTGCATTTAAAACTCGCTTTCACGCACTGTGTTCGAAACATGTACAACCATTAACTCTTCCAAAATCTTTAACCATTAACATCCGCCATTAGTTCTGACAATTCCTAACTTAACCCGTATAGTTGAATAGGTTGGTAGTACTTGCAACGAAGAAAGAAGTTAGAATAGCGGAGAAATTTAATTTCTGCAAGTTGTACGTATGCATATTTATTTGTATCATAAAATAGGCAAAAAATTATGAAGAGGCCCTAGTTGTTCTTGTGCGGTCGTGTAGTTTACGTGTTCAGTCTTCAGAGTCAGTTTTATTATTCGAAAGTGTATCATAAAATAGATACGTACACTACACAGTGATAAAGTAGTGTGCTTTATATAAAGTCAAATGGTATAGAATAGTGTATGGAGTTAAAAACAAAATACTTTGTGAATAATGGTGTTGTGTACAGCGGATAATTATATATGTACATTAGTACAAACAATGGGAGTGTCGTGGAATAATGAGGATGAGTGTGGCATTACAAGTTAGTAGAAAATGGATCTGTTAGTAACAGGTAAGTGTTAAAATGTTAACTCAGTACACCCTAATGTGTGTAATGTCAGGTCAGGATTCTTCAGCAGGTACCTAGTCTTTACCATTTGTAATTAATAATTGGATACATTTGATGGTTGTAGTGACATGTAGAATAAGCTTGTAGTAGGTAGGTCATGTTAGGATAGGGGTAGTATGTTTATAAACAAGGTATGGCTGAAATACCAAAAACAGTGATTTGTCGTTTACTGTGGTATCAGGTCATACACTTCAGCGGATGGGCTCAAGTGTATTTCGCGATTCCAACGTCTATAAATGCTGAAATAGTCCCCGCCCGAAAACCCCCACATTTCCATGAATGCCCCGTTAAATTGTCATAGGTAAGGGATGTGGCAATAGTAAAATTCATATGACATCATCGACGCCATATTGGTAACGTCAGAAAAAGGCATGTAAACATTGTGGAATCGGGTTGTGCACTAACCCGGTTTTTTTAACCAATAAAAGTATGTTTACTACGACACAGACTTCTGTCAGGATCTAAGATGACAGGAACTTGTGAGCGCTTACGTGAACTGCAACAGCCACTAACCATTCATAAAATGTTCTATATTTACTCATTTGTATCCACAGAGCACAGCTCTTGTAATTAAAATATTTACAAAGCATTTTAGAGACGTCAACAAACCACAGCCCTCGTACAGCAACAAAACGTTGGTCCAAATTTAATACAAGAGTAATATTAAAGCCAACAGATTGGTGAAACTACTTACGGAGAACCCCGATATTTTGAGTAATCTAAAAGCTTAGAAGCCACACAATTTCACAGACAATGTTTGTGGAACAAAACATTACAAACGAAAGGGGCTGGTATCCCTCACTGTTATAACAACATAATCTTACTAAGAAACTCACCGCTTTCGATGCTTGAAACAGCAGCGAGAAGCATAATAAGGTATCCACATCTTATGAACATTATCCAAAACACTATAGATGTCCACAAACACTACAAAAATCATACACAAATCGAAATATTCCTATAACACTACAGTTGACGATAATCACACATCACAAAACCTTTGTCTCCGTCCGCTACTACGCGTGCGTCACTCACTAATAGTCAACGAACAGAAATATTCACTGGCTCCAACGCCAAAACATCACAGGACAAATCCCAGCTGTGAAAATTCAACAATGCAACCGCAGGGCGAACCATTGCCGCCATAACAATATATTGTAGCAAGTATCATTTATTTTACATATTTTTAATAGAATATTGGGGTGGAAAGATAACAACAAGGACTATAAAATGCATTTGAATTTAATATTAACATTATGTTACGGTGTTTAATTTATCATTTCCATGGTCTAAATTTAAACTCTAACTACTGTAAAATACAAAATGAGCTAAATAATGCCGTCGAATTATTAATAGGCATTAACCACTGAAAAATTTACATTCAGTCATATTGTGATCGCATGAAACTAGTCCAATTTTGTAAATAGATAAAGCGTATAAAAAGTTTGTAAAATATGCTAATTTAACTATAAAGTATTAATAGTACAGGCTGTTCACGGTAAAGCGAGCACTTTTTAAGGCCCTTCCAAAGGTATTAACACCTTATAAATATACCTCATTGCAGTCTCAGATGTTAACATTACAGAGCGAAGAAATATATATACTGTGTTTATTAGTCATATTACAATGTGCGCATTAAAGGGTGGCAGAAAGATAGACATTAATTGAAATTTAAAAAAAAATTGAGTCTTAAAACGTGCTCACTTTACCGTGAACAGCCTAAAGACATATTATCGCAGTTGAGTTAGTAACAGGTTGGTCATCAACGTTCACAACGAAGATCACATCGCGAAAATTCTTATTGTAAACACAGATGGCGAACCTCAGTTGGAGGGAACTTCAAAACTTCGCAATCGCTGTAATTGTGTCGGAAATAAACACGAAATATACGGACGTGTTAATGTAAGTGAATGTGGAGACTAACATGTACTTCTCACCTGAAAATAATACCATTAACGTGTCAGAAATGCAGTTCGAGTTACAATGAAAAAAGCATATAGTAAAACTTCACTGACTCGAAATATCATAACTAAAACAAAAGTACATAGACACTGAGTAATCCACATTTGTAATGATTTTTTTTTATAATCTACCCAAAAACTTAGAGGAGAGTCGGAGATCCAAGGTAGGCATATGACATAATTGCGTCTCAGGAGAGTCGGAGGTCCAGGGTAGGAATATGACCTAATTGTGTCTCAGGATTAAGCCCCTTACGCCTAGATATGCAGGGGAGTTTCTGTAACACTCGCCTTCAACCCATTTCAACAAAACTTTCCAAATTTCGTCCATAAATACGGTACCATCTTCATTTTGAACTACTGAATATTCATCATTTTGGACATTAAAAGGCAAGCATGTGGTAATGCAATGAAGTGCCACAGGCACTCCACCCGCTTTCCAGTTCAGAGAGAGAACATTTTAATGAAGCAATTTCGCAACTTATCAGGTTTTGTGGTGCATTCGACAGGAAGCTGTATCCACTCTAATACTGCCTGTGATTTCAGCATCGCGTGACTGTGATAGCTAACCACTTTTGACGGGAACTCCTTTTGACGCATGACTCCTGGAATTATGCACTGTATCTGCGCTATTTTCCAGTCACATGATTTTGATACAACACTTTGGGGCCCTGTGCAAAGTTCCAGTTCATTGGTTGACGCTCTAACCTTGCTCTCTCATTCATTGGCGACTCTTCTCGCCCTAAATTCTCATTGGTGAGAGACTGCTCATGCACGACTTCTTGGTGGAGGTAGACTTATCCCTACTACACTCATGTTGCTTTATTATTCCATGCACGGCCTGAGGACACAGAACTTCAGCAGAGGACACCAGAGACTGCATATCACCACCTGGAAAGACTCACCTGAGCTATGCTGAGAATCCACTCTCCTTCATCACCGTGGCTGTAGAATGCAGATGCTTCTATTAGCAGTTTTTATTTTGTTTTATATTAACAATTCCCATGTCGTCTTCAGCCACATCGCCATGTAAGTAGATGTATAGTTAAAAGTGAAACCATTCCAGTGCTTGATTTAATTAAAAGTGTTAAATTGACTTAGATTATTTCTTATTGAGTGTTTGTGCTCAGCCCTAGACCACTCGGGCATCACAAACTGGTGGCAGCATTTTGGATAGTTACGCCAGAAAGCCTACAACTGAACATGCTTCGAAGGGTTATAGGTTTATTGGTTTTAGGTGATATGTGTTAGGTCGTTGACGAATCTAATACGATAGTTCGTGAAAGAGGAGACTTGCAGGATTATAAAGAACATGTGTACTGTAGGAAATCATATCGTTTTAATGTTGAGTATATCCATGGACCCATGAATTACAGAGTAACTGGTAATGTTGATTGTCACATAGATTTGGAAGATATAACAGTGCACATTTGGGTTATAGTTGAATTTTGCAGAAATTATCTGGATTCAGCTCCTCTTCTTTGCTGTATTTTTCTAAAGCACTAAAATTTTATGCTGAGGCGCTTATTATTTCTTCAGAGGCAAGAAGGGAAGGTAGTAGAGTTTATAGTTTTGACAATCTACATAGTTTTAACTAGTAGTACTGAGGCATTGAAGGGTTTAGACGAGTATTCATATAAATTGATACATAATTTTTTTTCAAAAGCACATATCTTTTGACTTGTCTCAAGTAGAGCCATTTCGTTCTAAGTTGAATGCATTAACTACAGGTTCAGGACTGGAAATAGCTTTCAAGGGAAAACCAAAGCGATTTTTTCAGACTCCCACATATAAAGCATATGATCTACGAAAATGCTTCTGTATGGGTAGTGTTGGAAATTCAAATTCGTATAGTTAAGAGGTTCATACCTCTAGATCATGTTTATCCAGAATTCGAGATAGAAAGGCTTGACCTAGTTGCGAGCGAACACAGAGCCTTCGACTTCGCAAGACGCGAGCGTAAAATGTGAGCAAGCGTCTACTAGTTATTCGCGTTCGGAACATATTGCCACTCCTAAGAGAAAAAATTTGAACACGGTTCATGAAACTAAACCAACAAGTAGTAGTATACATTTCGATGCTCCGAAGAAACGGACTCACGATCGTAATACTTGGATTCCTCTTTCGAGATTGAATGAATAAATTTTAATAAGTTGTAGTAGCACTTTTCTAGTCGACATGGAGGATGAAAGACATCGTCAACTAGCCCACATGATACCAGCACAAGCTGAAGTACCAGCTCAAGTTAAAGATGTGGCAGTTATTTCATTAGTAGAAAAATGGACTGGTGAAAAAGGCTCGTTACCTGTACACAACTTTCTAAAAAGCATAGAAAGTGCAGCAATCCTAGGAAATCTTTCAGATAAGGACAAAGTAAAATTAGCAAAAATGAAATTGAAAGGTTTGGCATCGCGTTTTGTTGCGACATGTCCTAGATTAAGAGGGGACATAACATTTAAAATGTTGAAAGATGAGTAGAACGACAGATTCAAGGAAAATTAGCCGTTGCAATTTCATTATTACATGCTGCACAATGTTAAGCAGAAACATAAAGAGGATAAGCAGACATTTGCAGGTAGGTGTCGTAAATTATGTGAGAAAACAGTTCAGCATTTAGATGAGCCTGAGAAACAGGAAATTTTGAATCAGGAAGCTGAAAAGCAGTTATTAGCAGCTTTCACTGACTGGTTACAAGGTAACATAGGTCAGCAGTTGAGATATAAGATACCACAAACCATGGAAGAAGCTGAACGCATGGCTATAACGTTAGATATTACAGAGGCGCATCAGGAACGCAAATCAAAATTTGATGATCCTCAGAGGAGGAGAATAGTGTATAACATAATCTCCAGGCAAACAAGTGTGGCACAGAGAGATGCGAGAAGTGGCGAAAATACTTTCATTAACAGAGGTTTTGGAAGATGTTATAACTCATGTTACCATGGTTAGATTGATAGCAGTAACAGTAGCAAGAGTTTATGGGGAGCAGGTGTGTCTCCCAAGAACATGAGTTACAGACAAAAACACGGTAACAACTGTAATATTAGCTGTTTAGCTGCGGATGTTTTGGGCACATGATCAGAGAATGCCGAAGTTTAGGAACCCCACAACGAGCCCAAGTACCTAGGAATGTAGGGCACGGCATTAGAGAAACTAGCGAGAATGTAAGTAGTAATCACCCAAACGCGAGAAGCAGTGTCAGCCCCGGGCACCACACTGTGAGTTTTACAGTTGTAGGGGGAAAAGAGACCATAGTATCAGTTCTTGTCGAGGGCCCGTTTCACTCGTTCTTAATTGACACAGGGTCCGATATATCTCTCGTTCGACCTAGAATCAGCAGGAATATTATCTATGAATCTCAGTTAGGAGCGAAAGGCGTGACTGGAGACTCTCTCCAGACCGCAGGTACCCAGTATGTAGAGTTGTGGGTAAATGGCCACTGTTACCCATATTGGTTCCTTGTGTGTGCATCATAGCTTCCTTTCAAGGGAATGCTTGGAACCGATTTTCTCGGCTATTATGATGCCAGAATCGACTTGAAAGAACAGACATTGTATCTCAAAAATACGTTTGATTTAGATACATATAATTAAAAAATCGGCATAATTGAGAAAGAGCAGCGGAAACAAGCTGAATTCCTGGCCATCTCTGAACTTGGTGAATGGTAATCAATACAATGAAGTGAAAAATCATACAGCACACGATTATGCCACCAAAATCGGAAACAGTGACAGATGTTGCTTTGCACACGGCGGGTTTGGACGCTGACTCTAAATTCCTTCTTATCGAACCGACACTGACGAATGTACCAGGCATCCATGTGGCAAGGGCAATATGCAACTTAATTCTTATCAGTAAGAGCCTCCCAGAGAACGAGGTGTATTGTAGGAGCAGTACGGCTAGAAACTCTATAGGGACATGTAATAGATTCAGTGAGACGAATCTGGAGGACAGGGTGAACGTCCATCAGGGTACCTGTGTAGTTGAAAAGAAGGCACTTATGAGGGTGAGTGACCAGTGTGTTATCCCCTTTGTTTCGGGTCAAAGGGATACATCCCAGTGTTTCGTTCCTCATCGCGATCACGTCAAAGGGAGCAAGAGTACATGGTGTCCTAGTCGCTCGGAATATGCAGGAGCGACATCTGAAGTAGGCGGTCATGTCGAGAGGACTACTCACAGGGTAGGTCAAGTTGATGGTTCAAGGAAACCTCACAGAGTGTTAGTAAAATCAGTAAGGGTAATGACAGAAATCGTGAACATTACTAATGAGACACTCGTCGTGCCAAAGGGTACGGTAATAGGATTTGCCACACTTGTCAGAGACGTTGCTGGAGTACTATGCATAAATTGTGTACCCCGAATATCCGAGAGAAGTTGTTTAAGTCTTGGATCGGAACAAAGTGATTTAGTGTCGCCACAAGTAGAGCAAGGGGAGAAAATCCTCGCAGATGTCCCTAGAAACAAAGATAAAAAGTGTTCGCTTCCAGGCTCTGAAACAGTAATCCCCTCGAGTTGTGTTAACGATAAAGTGAGTGAATTAGTTAGCGAGGTCACAGAACAGGACAGATTTTGTCGCTGTATCCCCAAAATCCGCCGAGATAGAGTATGCCGAGAGAGGCAGTTCCAATTCCCAATGAAAACCCCGGGTCCTGTCGTAAAAGTTTGATATGTCGAAGTAATTGTCGTGATAAAAGTTTGAAATGTCATGATAAAAAGCTGAAATATCGAGATAATTTGAGATGTTAGAGTAATGTGAAAACTAGTAAAAACAGAGAAGTTAACTTTTAAAATACGAACGTAAATGAGAAATTGGTACAGATGTTGGATTGTTCGCGTAAAATGAGAATAAATGAGGCGAATTATGTACAGACTCAGGGTAGTCAGAGTTGTGAAACTCGCATGGAAAATACATGTAAATCAACGAATGGAGAGAATAAAATGTTAAATTTGCCAAATTGTTTAGTTATTCAAGGCAGTCAGAGTTTTGAAACTCACATGGCAAATAGTAATAAATCAGTGAAGCAGAAGGGTAATTTTACCAGAACTACCAAAAGATGAATTTATGGAGGTAGAGAAAATTGTTAGAGATAAATTAAAACATTTGAGTAAGAGTGATTTTAATTTAATGTTCCCAGTGATAATGAAGTTTGCGTGGAATGAAGTTTCAAGTGGAAGGTAGTTCGAATTTCGGGTGCACGAACTTATTGAAACATAAGATAGATACAGGAGAGGCCAGACCAATAAAGCAGAATCCATACAGAGTACTGCATGCATTGAAACCAGTAATTGCAGAGCAAATAAATGACATGCTTGTTAAAAATATTATTTCAGAGAGTAAATCACCGTGACAGTTCCCTGCAGTAATGGTGAAACAGAAAATTAAGGCGGTGCTTTTAAGATGAGAATTTGTATAGCTTTCCGTCAATTAAATACAGTGACTAAGCACGATCCTTATCCAATTCCGAATGTCATGGAGATGTTAGATTCCTTACATGGGTCGAAACATTTTTCAACATTGGACTTAGGGAGTCGCTACTTCCAAATTGAGTTAGAAGATAGTGATAGGGAGAAAACGAGTTTTGCCACATTCATGGGGAAATATTAATTTAATAGACTCCCGTTTGGTTTGTGTAATGCCCCAGCTACATTTGAGAGGTTAATGGAGAATTATGTTCTAACAGGTTTGTTAGGTGATCAGTGTTTGTATACCTTAATGGCATTATAATATTTAGTAGTACTGTAATAGAACATGCCGAGCGCATGAGTAAAGTTTTGAAAAGACTAGAGGAAGCTAATTTCCGAATCCAGCCTAGTAAGTGTTCATTTGTACAAGATAGTGTAGAATACTTAGGGCATGTTGTAAGTTCAAAGGCGTAGAACTAAATCAAAAAAATCTACAAGCAATTAAAGAACTCCACAGACCTAAAAATGTGACAGAAGTTCGCTCAATGGTATGTTTATTTCAGTACTATAGGAAATTTGTACCGAATTTCGTAGACATTGCAAGGCCATTGACGAAATTAACTAAGAAAGATTAACCTATTTGGGGAGCAGAACAAGAGGGAGATTTTAAAATGTTAAGAGAAAAATTAATTTCATATCCAATTCTTGTTTATTCAGATTTTTCACAACCATTTATTGTGAGGACAGATGCTAGTAATTATGCCATAGGCGATGTCCTGTCTCAGATGAGGAACAGACACGAGAAACCGATCGCCTATGCCAGTAGACAATTAAACTCAGCAGAAAGGAACAATACAGCAATACAACAATACAACAGTACAACAGAAAAATAATTGTGCCTTTTTAATTTTTGCCACAAAACAGTTCAGAGCATATTTTCATGGGAGTAGATTTACCATTATTACTGGTCATGCTGCATTGAGATGGTTATTGAATTTGAAAGACAGTTCGAGACTCACTCGATGTGCACTTCGTTTAACAGAGTTTGATTTGAAGTAGTCCATAAACCAGGCAAGAAACACGAGAATGCAGATTGTATGTCGCGAATGGTAAATGCGATAAATTCAGAAGATTTAACCAGAGAAATAATTAAGAAAGATCAGAGGGAAGACGAAACATGTCAAAGTATAATTAAGAAGGCAGATAAGGGAAATTTCTTTGTTGATAGGGAAGGCATCCTATACAAACACGAAGAGGACAAGATTTTAGTAGTTGTTCCGAAGTCGCTCGTGACCAGTGTAATTAGTCATCACCATGTCACTCGATTTTCTGCTCACTAAGGCGTGAAGCGAACTCAAAACCACCTCAAATCTTTGTACTGGTGGCCAGCATTGAATAAAGATGTAGATGAATATATTGTGAGATGCGATGATTGTCTTAGGAGAAAAAGTATGAAAATTACGAAAGTACCGTTAGGTTCTTTACAGCAAGTAAATTCACCATTTCAGTTGCTATCTCTAGATATTTTAGTTCCTTTGCCGATGAGTGAGGAAGGAAATAAATATCTGTTGACATTTATTGATTATTTCACAAGGTACTGTGAAGCGATACCAATTCCCGATCAAACTGCAGAAACAGTAGCACAGTATTTTGTACAGCAGATTATTCTATGGCATGATTGTCCTCAAAGCCTGCTGACTGATCAAGAGAGAAATTTTGTGTCTAGGTTGATGTTAGAGACGTAGAAGATGTTAAAAATTAAGAAGTTACGAACGACCCCTTTTAGACCACAATGTAACAGACGTGTTGAGAGACTTCATCGAACCCTAGTGGACATGATATCTCATTACGTAGATGAATTGGTAGTAATTGGGAAGAATATTTTCCATATGCAGTTCACACATATAGGAAGGTTCCTCATTCAGTTACGGGTTATAGCCCACATTATTTATTATACGGGAAATAATTTAGGCTGCCCTCTATAGGTGAATTGAGTAGTCAGCCTAATGTGTTAGAGGAAGGTATGGCACCCAAGGAACACGTAGAAATTTTGAGTAATAATTTAAAAGAAGCACATGAAGTAGCTAGCAAAAGGAACATAGTAGCTTTTGAGAGACAAAAAGAGTATTATGACGAGAAGTCAAAATCGCCAGAATTGAGGTAGGTTATTATGTGTATCTACACATGCCAAGTGTTAAGATCGGTAGAGTATATAAGTTTCATAAGTATTGATCTGGACCTCATAAAATTCGGAGAAAATTGAGCTCAATCACATTTGACGTATCATTAGACAAGAGAAAAGTTATTGTGCACAGTGATAGATTAAAGTTGTCAAAAAATTCTACAGAGCCAAGAGCTCGTGTCTATGTAGAGAGACAACATGTAGGGAAAAAGCCCGCAGATTATTGATGAAATAGAAACATTTGAGAAATTTTGCGATAGTGAAAGTAATAAAGATTAAAGTGAAGAAAATATAGGCCCAAAGTCACGCCCAATTTTAGCAGACATAACAGAGTTAGCAGAAATAGGTGAAGTAGAGAAAATATGTGTTGAATACCCTAGGGACGACAGCACCCTCTATGATAGTGAGTGTTTTGATAATATAGAAACTGACGATGCTTGGGAAACATCGCGTTATTTAAAACGGGATAATTCGCGAACAAATAGATGAACATAGTGTCAGATATAATTTGTGTTCAAGTGTAAGAAACCCCTCAATGGAAGAGGAGGAAGCAGAAATAAGTGATACGTAGCCTCAGAGTATAATGTAACCTAGAATTGAATGCTAGTTACGAGCTCAATGTGAAAAACTAAATAAGAGGTATATTGGTTTGCATTGCAGGTCACTCCATGGGTGCTGGCGTGATTCTGGTCCAAGAAATGGACGTCGTATTAGCAGGAGACAGATGGAAAATAGTGCTAGACATACCCATAATAAAATTAGAAGAGTATTAATCAGAAATTTAGGAACCAACAGAACATAATCAAAGGGATGAAGTTTTCTGGAAACCAAAATATTGAAAAACCACGTTCAGAGATAGATGTCCTTGATAGACTAACTGCAAAATTAGAGGAGAGAGTAAATGAATTAACTTTGATATTACCCAGAAAATCGTCTCGCAAAAAGAGAGGTTTGATAAATGCAGGTGGTAGTATTCTGAAATTTTTATTTGCTACACTTACGAATGATGATTATATCCATATTCACCAAGTCACTAGCGACTTAGGGACAAGACAAGAAAAATTGATTCATTTAGTAGAGAAACAATTAACTTTCATGAAAGGGATGAATGCCAGAGTAGAAAAATCTCGAAGGATATTTGCATTTTAGCAAATGAGTTAGCTAAAGTAATAAAAAACGTTGAACCACATGACTGCTTGGAATACTTTAACGACCTCAATGATTGAAAGAAATCACAGAATAACAATGAGCAAATTAGGGGAAGCACTTAAATACAGTAGTTTGCTGAGAGAACTAGAATTAACTCTTCACTCTTATAAACAAGAGGTAACAAAAATAAAAGTGGCATTGGATATCATAGCGACTGGTAGGTTACCCACTTCGGTATTGACTCCAGGAAATTTTGTCAGAAATTATTTGAGGTATTGCTCTTAAATTACCTGCGGACAAGGATTTGATAGCAGGAACTGATTTAGAACAGGTTTACAATTACTATGAAGTACCAATGGTACATTCACTTGCTACATGCCATATGTATACAGTTGATCATTGAGTTCCATTTGAGATCCGCGAATAGGTATTTCACAATCTATAGAGATCGCCATTTTCCTGTGTTTGAGAGAAATTTAGAGAGATGCATTCAGATAGTGCCAGATGCACCTTACATGGCACTGTCAGACAACAGGCAGTTTTATGTGTTAATGTCTGAAGCAGACATGAGTCAATGTAAAGGCATGAATAATATAGTTTGTCCAGCTAATGTCCCAACATTTTCCATAAAGGTTCCGAATTGTCTAGTGAGTGTGATATTGTCACGAACTGGTTTCGATTATAAAAATGTAAAAGAGAAGTTCTAGGTAACTCATTCATACCAGTGCTTATTATATTAGTAGATGGTGATAGTTGGGTTTATTCAGTACTGGGAAATATGAAAGTTACTAAAATGTGTCCTTATGAAAAGAGTGAAGCATGCGTGGTGAAGGAGTGGATCTCAGCGCAAGGAGTCATGTCCCAGGTAAGCAGTTGTCTGATAATTAATGAGAGAATCTAGTTGTTACCACACAGTAACAAGGTAACACACATCAAATACAAAGTTAATGAAATCAAGTTCTCTTCAGTTCAGTCCTTATTAACAAATAGTGATCAAGTGTTCGTTGCATCAATGAAAACTGACTTCAATATTAGTCTGTCCTAGCTAAATACAGAAGAAGATGAAGAGTTGAATTCTCTCATGTTGGACATTCGTTATTTAAAATGTAGAAAGGTTCTGAGTCAACACATCGAACGCCATAGTCACTACTTGGTGGGGTTCATTATGATGGGATGGCTGGTACTCGTCATCTGGTTCCTGAAATGGTGTCTGTGTGAGGCACTGACCAGGGTTTATGTGCCTGCCTCCCACGTCGGAAGGTAGCTGAGACCACAGAGCCTGCCCAACTTCCCGAGGATCAAGCAGATGCCATGGAGATGTGTGCTGTTTCGAGCACAGTTCCAGCCTCGCAGTCGACATAGAGGACGACAGCCACTACTTGCTTTAAGAATTACATGATACGTCAAAGTGATTAAATGTTGATGCCCAGAGGCAAAATTAAAGTAGAGTCAGTGAAAATCAGAGTATAGTGCACGTAATTTGGAAAAGTTAATGCTACAGCAAATAATATTACACTAGGAATCTGTTATTCCAGAGAGCAACAAACATAAAATGTCCCAATGTGTTTATTCAATTGTTTGATTGTAATGCAATGATCCAGTGATTTTTTAAAGATAATTTAACTCTAATATGAAAACATTTATAACTATTGTAAGATTAATGAATGAAAACGAGAGACATTTTAAGTTTATTCGATGAACACAAGATACATTGTGTTATGAACATTTATATTTCACAATAATAAAATTATGATTGCACTATTAAACGAGAAGTAATAGTCTTGGTACCCAAGACAGAGCTGTAACAAATATTTGTAATAAGTGTTGATCTTTAATGTTTATCCTATATGTATATTGTGTATGAGATTTGCTTTAGCTGCGCTTTGAAAAATTACAAAGGCGAACTTAAATAATGAAGAAGGTGACATGGTACTCCCCATTTTGGGTTCACTTAATTTTAAAGTTATTTAATGGAATAGTAATTAACTCATTCCCTTTTACTTACTGTTATGATTCAGGTGACCACGAGTATGGAAGCCATTTCATAAAGCATCAAGAAAGAAGACTCCTGTGTCAACATTAATGCTACACCAATGGCTGTTAGTTGGTCGACCAGAAACCTGAATGTCTATTGCTGGCGAGTCCACATCCTGTGGTTGCTGATAGAACAGTTGCACACCCAGACTCTATACTTCAACCAGCTTCACTTTGATGAACAACTCACATATAGCTTCCGCCACATATATTTTTAAAGTTTTGCTCACCCCGAACAAAACTTTTCTAAAAGAGGGAGTGATGTAGTGCCACAGGCACTCCACCAGCTTTCCAGTTCAGAGAGGGAAAATTTTAATGAAGTATTTTCGTAACTTATCAGGTTCCGTGGTGCCTGCGACAGGGAGCTGTATCCACTCTAATACTGCCTGCAGTGATTTCAGCACCGTGTGACTGCGATGACTAACTACTTTTGATGGGAAATATGTCCTGTTTTTCTCGATATTTTAGTCCCATGACTCCTGGAATCATGCGCTGTATCATGTGCTATTTTCCCATCACATGATTTCGATACAACACTTTGGGACCATGTGCAAAGTTCCAGTTAATTGGTTGACACCCTAACCTTGCTCTCTAATTTGTTGGCGACTCTTCTCGCCCTGACTTCTCATTGAAGAGAGACTGCTCATGCGCAAGTTCTTGGTGGATGGAGACTTATCCCCACTACACTCATGTTGCTTTATTATTCCATGCACGGCCTGAGGATGCGGAACTTCAGCAGAGGACGCCAGAGAATGCATACCACCACCTGGGATAACTCGCCTGAGCTACGCTGAGAATCCACTCTCCTTCATCACCATGACTATAGAATGAAGTTGCTTCCATTAGAGTTTTTATTTTGTTTTATATTAACAATTGCCATGTCTTCTGCCACATCGCCATGTAAGTAGATGTATAATTAAAAGTGTAACCATTTCAGGGCTTGATTTAATTAAAAGTGTTAAATTAACTTAAATTATTTCATACTGAGTGTTTGTGCTCAGCCCTAGACCGCTTGGGCATCACAGCAAGGTGCAAATGCAATAAAGTAACTCGGAATTCAAAACGATGAGCAGCAACCATCAACATCTGGTTAACAATTCTATTAATGTGCTCCTGACTGTGTTAGCAAAAAATGGTGAACACTGGTTACCCCTGTCACTTTGCGTGCAAAATAAAGCAGTGAACAGGGACACGAAACCACCTCGTTGTTACCGATTAATCCACATAAATACGCCATCATTAAGGGCCATTCTCATGGTCAAAAATGTATTGAATTTAAATACCAGTACTTGAATGCAAATATCACATTATTTGCACATTCAATGAATTTTATTCAATAAGGTTTCAAGTCTCTACATGAACATTTATCTCAAACTTTTTTATTAAATTTAAACCAGTTAAAAAAATACCAAAAGTAATTTTTTGGAAGAAACTACGACTCATGCATGAAACGAAAATAAATGAATATAGTATTTCAAGAATGTCCCAGATGACATATGTGCAATTTTCCATTTTATCATAATCTCGTTTATTGTTTATTTAGTTGTTGCAATTTCCCACGAACAAACTTGTGTTTGTAATGTGGATGGGCATCTGTATATGGAAGCACGACCCAAATGTCTGTTCGGAACACTACAAGAACGATGTCTCAAATACTGGAAATGTTAAGATGGCTCCATTACTGTAATTGGGCAGTTTCTGACCTATATGAGTTCGTAATGGGGTCGCTCTTGAAATTTACGAAGTACCACAGTTTTGGTTAGATTTGTATGATGTAAATATTGTTGACTTGTTGCTCGCTTTATTTGCTCAAAACATTGAAAAAGGTATAAATTATGGTGGGTTTATGATTAAAGACTGAAGAATTAAGAATTGTACAAAATGACACAATCAGCACACAGAAAATGAACAGTAAGAAGATCTGCAGTTTATGATTGAATTAGCAACTGTTAAACTGCCAATCAGAATCGTAGAAGATGAAAGCAACTAATATAACCTGGAAATATGGAGAAGTAATATTAATACCCACAATTAGGCTACCGCCTGGTAGCGAGCTCTTGCCGCTCTCCCTCATCCAACTAATCTCCTCTTCCACTCCCTTCCTGGACTTCCTTGCCCCTCTCACAGATACCAACTCCTCCTGCAACAGCTCGCCACCCACCAATGCGAACATGGTTCATACCCCGGCTGTGTCAGCGGATTTTCACAAGTGGGAATCGTGCCGAACGATGCCGTTGGACAGTGTGTTTTCTCGGGGATCTCCCATTTCCTCCGGCCCTACATTCCGGCGCTGCTCCATGTCCACATCAATCACCCTTATCGGCTCCCAAGACTTTGCCTGTTAAGAGCCACCCAAATCTCTTCACTCACTCACTCCTCTTGCAACACATTCCACTCCCTTACAGACCTCACAAGCATAGACTGCCTACCCCACTCAATTTTCCTCCACACCTTCTGAAGTTTCTCACTGTTGTTTCCTCTCCCTCTAACACCCCCTTACTTAGCCTGCAGTGTAGCCCTCCCCATCCTCCCTCTTCATTCACCATCTTGTACATCCTGACCAGCCATTCAACTTTCCTCCTGTCCTTCGATGAGCTCCACCCCATTCTTTCATCATCACTGATGGCCTATAGTTCCCTTCATCCTCGCCATCATTTCCCTGCCATCTCCACTTAGCCTTTACCCATCTTACTGCTCCATTGTGCCATATGCCTTTTCCTTCACCTCACAGCTAACACCATTCAGCACCCTTCACAACATACTCGGAGCCCTTCTTCCCTTTTGCAACCATCCTCTTTACCTGTTTTTTCTATCTAAGGTCTCCCTGCAATAAAATCCCTAGATACTTATATTCTCCTTCTTCTTCTATATCTTGCCCCTCCCATTTGTACATGTCCCTGTTTATCACCTTGTTCCCTGTAAACCTTCCTACCTTAGTTTCTCTTACATTTACCTTCATTATGTTTTCCCTGGTCCACAAACATATTCTGTCAATATCAGCCTGCAAGTACCCCCCCCCCCCCCCACAATGGACTTGTGCATACACAACACAATCATCTGCAAACAATATTATATTTCCCTTAATCATCAAACCCATGTCATTTACCATTATGGTAAACAACAAAGTACCCAGAGTGCTTCCTTGAGGCACCCCTGACGTAACCTCACCATCTCCCAAAATTTCCTCTCCCACTTCCACTCTCTGCCTTCGCCCCCTGAGGAAGTCCCCTATCCATTCCACTTTCCACTTGTCTGGTATCAGCTCCTCTACTTTCTTCATCAATGTCCCATGGGGCACCATTATAAAATGCTTTCTCAAAATCTATGAAGCAGGCATTGACCTGCTTCCCTCATAAACTACCTGCACCAGATCCTCTAATATCCCAGCTAGCTGAGTCTCACATGAGTATCATTTCCTGAAACCATGCTTTAACTCCTCCAACCAACTCTTCTTGTTCATAAACCTCACCACATACTGGACCACCAGCCTCTTCATTACCGTTCCCGTACTCGACGTGAGACTAGCCGGCCTGTAGCTACCAGGCCTCCCCCCATACACTCCCTGCTTGTGTATAGGAACCACCATCGCATCTTTCCAACCTTGTCGTAACTTACCCTCTCCTAAGGACTTGTTAAACAGTGCCTCAAATATTTCACCCACTCTCTCCCCCACCAAACTTTAGTGCTGCATTTCCTATCCCATCTGGTGCCCCTGTCTTACTGCTCTTCAAACCCCTAATTACCATTTCTATCTTCCACTCCCTCATCTTAAACATACTAAACAACTCCCAGACACTATTTGCCCCCCCTATTCCAATCCTTCTTCGTCTCAAACACTGGCAAGTACTGGCTTTGCAGCATCACCAATTTTTCTTGGTCATTTGTCGCAGACCTGCCATTCCTTCCTTTTAGCCGAGGGATCCCTGCCTCTCATATTCTTATCATCCTTAATATCTAAACAATTTACCCCATTCCATGCCTTTTCCTTCTTCTGTCATGCTCCTTAAAAATACATTTTTTACCTGTTTGATCATCCTTTCGAGCTCCCTACCCATATGTATCATCATTTCCTTAGATCTTATCAGTCCTTTATTTCTCCACTTGGCATGTAATGTTCTACACTTCCTCTTCATTTTCAGCATCTACTGTCCATAACATGGCGGATATTCCCCAGGCTATAATTTTTTTGGGCACAAATTTCTCCAACATATCCTCTATTTGATGTGCACTCGGGCTCCAGGGATGATGCGATTGCCCGTATGACCTTCAGTCAGGCAAAGTGGTTTGCATGCCCAGAACCAGCACTTCTTGGAGAGCGGTGGGATAGGGTTTATGTGCCAACGGCCTAAATGAATACCTTATGTCTGCATTGTTGCTGGTGCAGTTGAGGTTTTCCGCATGTACTTACACACTGAGGTTAAGGTTATAGTTTTTACCATCATAAAAGTGTGGGATGTAGGCCTCCCACACGCTGTTTAGTTACACTGCTTCTGTGCTATCTAGGGTACAGGTCCCATAAGATACAATTGCAAATACTATTCATTATAATATAACATTAAGGGCACAGTGCCCAAAGTAACGTTGAGGGTAGAACTCAATAAGAGATGTAAATTCAATTGGAATACATTTTATTGATGTGAAACATATACTATACTCATTTAATGAATGGTGAAGTGAAGCAGTCTCAGCACTTAGGAGGTGTGCCAACGACCCGAAACTGTAAAGTCGGCAACACCCATATTGTATTATAGTAAGTTAAGTTACCACTGATTGGCAAAAGGCAGCTGATCCAACCCTCGGTAATGAATTCAAAAAGGTTCTGTTCAGTTAACTTACTATTATGGATTAAGTGGTTGTTGGCCTACATGCTGGTACCAAGGGTGGTCGTGGAGCTAACCTCCTGCACTGTGTTTCTCTCTGCATGCCGAGACAAAGATAGATCCCAACATGGCCGCGACGAATGCTCCAAGCACCCTCGCCATGTTCAATTTGCTATATGCATGAAATTAAATGTGTGCTCTTTTAACAACTAGTATGAGACATAGAGTATATTCAATTAAATAAACATTTTGGTAACAACCCCACGAGCCACCAAGTGTTCCTTTGATTGCTCAAAAATTCTTATGCGAGGTATGTCACCACACTTACAACATAAACAAATTCCTCTAAGGCTGTTCTGTACAGTGCTGTTTGAAAGAGTTGCATTGCCACTGAATTTAAAGCTAACGAAATGTGTCCAGGTCCTTTGCTGCTATTCTTAAAACCTTTAATAAAACTCGTCACATATGCCACCATGGTGCCGCAGAACGTCACTTCCACCCTGCTGAAGCCATGCTCTGTGATGTCACCACATATGCTGTGTCTCGTACGTGCGAAAAGGGACTACAGGCAACTTCATTTTACCTGGACTACAAAGAAAACTTATTTGCACTGTGTTTTCGCATGGACGAAATTTAAGGATAGGCAGGGCAACACTATTCCCTTCCCATAGGGGTTGCATAAGTGCCGCGGAGCACTACACAAAGACCAACCAGCCCGCCTATGTAGGACGCATGGTAGGATCTTATTACACTGCTGCCGGGCAGCTCACATGCTCGTACCAATGTATGTTGTACCTGGGAATCGTGGTTTCGTGCGGACACGACGCCAGATCGTTAACTAATTTCCCCCAGGAGATACCTCTTGAAGGAAATTTATTGAATTGTCCTTTCTGAGATACATGATATAGGTCCCCAAGAAAAGTGACCTGCTTGTTCTCAGCGACCTTCACCAATGTACTCTTGGATGTTCTCGTTGACCCTCAGTATGCTCTAATTGCGATTGTTGACTGTGTGGTGCAAATGGCTACATGGGGACATTGAGTGAACCGTGTGTTCATGTCAAATTCCCCACTCTTCAGTGGCCATTTGACCCCGGAGTCCCCCATATGCTCCACCACGCTATTAGGTACAACCTCTTATTGGTCCCTTCAGCAGGTGGCGAGGTCGTATATGATAACACCCATGCCGCTGCACATCGTTTCCTGCTGTAACCATTGCACATAGTTGGAGGCAATAAGGTGAGATGCCCACTACCTTTGTCAAGGGGGGAGGGAGAGTCAGGAATTTCAGAATTTTCCTCATCCTTTAAGTGCAAATTTATTTACTCCTACAGTCCCCACTGTATGAAGAAAAATTGTGCTTGTCTCAAGAATCCCATTTACTATACCCCAACGTCAACAGTTCCTGCCCTACACCTGCTACCAGGCAGGGCATGAACACCACACATAATCTCTGGGGATGTGCTGTGTTAAGAGGCCTGCCCAACTAGGGCTAATAAAAACATACAACACTTCAATCTATGATACCAGTGCTTTTTGCTAATTACTGTTCTTTGTACAATTATTTGCAAAAATATCAAAACTTGTCAGCTTTGTATACACTATATAATGCTTATGTGTTACATCAACAACTTTACAGTGTCCCAAGTGAAAGTTGAAACACGTCAACAGATGTTCTGTGTGAGCTTGCATTTGTACAAACAATCCACTGAGCTGGGTTGTTCCATTGCAATGTCAACTGATGCTTTAAAGATTGCTGAAACACACTGGTTAGCTGTGGCAACATGTGAAAACATCTTATTTCATCTGTTATCTAAAACGAATGCAAGCCGACTGTGTAAAAAGGGCAATATTTGTATTTTAAAGTGTACGTGTATGTAGTGCCTCACATCAAAAGCAGAGCAGCACAGCAAACATGCCAAAATAAGTGCAACGGAATTTTGTAAACATGAGCATGTGTTTATTATCTATAGTTACACAACCAGCAATAAAAACGTGTGCAGTATTAGCCCATCAGGCACCACCACAGTTTACGGCTGTATTTACAAGAGATACTAGTCCGTTCCATTTATTCACCAAACAAAACCAGTTTAATTTTACTTTTAATTTTCTCCGAAACTTTTTCGGAATGTAAACCGAATTTCTGCAACAGTTTTCGTTAATAATTCAACAATAAACTTTTATGGTGTTTTTCCCATGGACATTTCAAAATATTTTGTGCCACAATATTCAAAGCTTTTCACAATCCAACAGCAAAAGATCGGCAACTTTTCGAAGGCTGTTTTGAAGCATTCAGAGCTTTCGTAGCTATCGTGCGGGGAACTCAGGTACCACACAGTCAGATGAACCACGAGATAGCAGGCAGGACAACAGGCTCCACCGGGAGAAGCGATCAATACTCTCCTCCGCACCACATCGTGTCATTCCGAGGGCCAGCCGCGTACCGCGTCATCATGCTTGACCTTGAAATCCGCGTTAAACAACATGTGGCAGTGAGAGACAGCTGAGTGTTACGCACGACCTTGAGCACGTGCAGGTTACATCAGCTGCCCCAAACATGCACAGAATAGGTTTTGAATTCAATGTACAAAAGTTACTTTGTAATCAGTGCAATAGATTTAAATTAGTGGGCAACCTGACCAGTCATATTCTAATATGCAACTGTAAACCATAGTCAGAATGGGAACAGTTTCAAACTGCACGATTTTCAGCCAATTTTAACCCACAGTAAAATTGTGCGCTGCTTTTGGGACAAAGGAAAGCAGTGCGATCTTTACCATCATTTGCCAGCGCATACTGGGGTAGGGAGTGCAGCGCAGAGAAGTCAGCATTGCGATACAGTCACGCTCAAAGAAAAACAGAGGAAACTGCTCCACCAGTGCACATTTCACAAGCGCCTGGGTTTGCGTCTGCAACATTCACACTGTCAATCCAGAGTGACGACAGACAACGGAGCAGCCGAAAACGGAAGCACACAGTAACAGAGAGTCACAGCCGTGCGAAAAATTGCGGAGGAAAGCGATTCCTAGGAAATCCTCAATGTACCGACGCCGGTATTTCGCGCCAAAAGACGAGGTGAAACAAGAGCAAACTCGTCGAAATACCTGCAAAATAAAACAAGAAGCAACAACTGAATGCCCATGTGTAGAGTTAACGTATAAGATGTACATTGGTAGGTTGAGAGTTGCAGGCACCAACTCGCAACATTCAGGGTGTAAACAATGCTCAACCAGACAGCACTGCCCTATGTTGCAACCGCATTTGTGCATCAGCGAAGCAGCCGCATCACAAACAAGCCCATTGGCGAACGTTATGGGAAAACGAGTAGTACGAGCGAGAGAGGCTGAATTCACAAGTCTAAAGTCGAAAATTTTTCCGACGCAGAAAGGGGAACAGGAATGGCAGGTCCACACGAACCACCATTACCTCCCACCATCGTGGTGCAGCAACACGGCAGTGATGCGTACACAATCACAACCGTAACAGCACGTTTTTGCCGCCCACCTCGCCAAATTCATAGCTACATTCCCCCCGAATTTAGCTGTCGACTGTGTAACAAACAGGCCGCATGTCATCGTTCAATGCCACCGGCCAGTAGCAAGCGCGTCAGTGTTCCCACATTATTCAAACGGAAAAACCTGCACACCCTGGCATCATAGGCATCAGAGGGAGCAATGCAAACACCAGCGGTCAGCACCATACAGGGGTCAAACTGACAGTGAAGAATGGAGCATAGGAGGGTCACTGTCCGAGCCAACCCTTCGGGTGAAAATGCGCACATTGGTTCAGGGTAGTGCAAGTCAACAACAGCACAACCACAACACAGAAACAGGCTACAGCTGATGGGGAAATAGGCCACATCCGGCCAGAGAGTCATCGAGCTGCCTCATCTTCTTTGTTCGAACGAGTAATAGGAACAGAATCATTATGGACAGTGACAACTCTCGGCCGAGATGGAAGGTGCCCAGGACCACAGGAATCAACATGACGATAGCAAACCTTGAAGAGAGAAGCAACACCAGCATGAAACTCATCGATACACCAACCATCAACATCAACATCATCGAAGTAGGAGTCACCAGCTTAGCAGCCACTGTGGCACAAAGTGGGTCCGACCGGAGTGTCCCGATGCACAGTATTGTGATGCTGACTTCTGAAGGCGTCATCCGAAGCAAGACAGTAGGGGCAACTGTGGGCCCGATCAGCCCACAGGGAAGCTTCCCACAGGACTTTACCACTGTATCTAAGAAGACGCCCATCTTGGCTGAAATCACGTCCGAGTACCACATCATGAGTAGCAGGGAAAGGGCATCAGGATCAACGCATCCGCACATTGGGTCACCTAACATTCCCCACACCAACTCAACCAGAGGTACAAGCAGCAGTGGCAGCATCAAGAGCATCATCATCATCATCACCATCGACTGCCATGCACTATTTGAGATGGGGCGAATCCCCTTCGTCGAGCATGTGCCGTGGCACATCGTCAACATCAGCAGTGTCACAGCCCTGGAGCATCGACAGTCAGCGCAGCACAGCATCACCACAGGCCTTACAACCTGAAGCCCTGGAACCAGCTTCAACCGCTGGTTCCCTGTTGCCACTAGCAAATATGACCAATCCTTGGGGGTCTGCGGGGACCAAACGATCACCAGAGAGGGGAATATTTGATGTTCTTCAGAAGTCCACGTATCTCTTGTGCACATTTGTACCACCACAAATACATTAACCACAACAGCAGCACCCGATCGATAACCATTATGTCATGGTGATGATCAGTGCAGGTTGTGAAGAACAGCGTGTTTACACTTTCCTTCCACTCTGCAATCTGTGGGCCGTGGGTCAAGAGAGAGAGTAAACTCTTGTACTAAATTAATTTGTGGCCCAGCTTTATTCCATGTCTTTTCGATGTCAGCGAGCCTGGTGGTTGAACTCGGTGTACAACATGACTCCAAGAGGTTTCAGAAAATGGGGAATAATATTCCCTGTAAAAGTGTAAGGTGAAGAGCGGCCCCCCAGCAGCATTATTTATTTAGAGTAGTCACAGTCATTTTCAGCAATCATTGTGGCCCCATCCATTTCCCCCTAGCCTATTTGCCCACCATCGCTGGCAGCCGCTGCAGCCACCAGCACACTACTGGGCGCTCGTGCACACTGGTCGATTAGTGCACCGCAGCGGTTACACCACGATGAACTTAGTTCCGAATGCGGCCGTGGGGCCAATGGATTCGGTCGTGACATGAGCAAGCAAGAAAGTGTAAGTGGAGAGTAAACTAAGTTGCCCAGGTGAACGAGTTTTAAAACAAGACCATGTGAAATGAGGCATAAGTGAATTAAGTTTTTAATACAAAATGCTCAAGAACTCCTGTTCATGCAACTGCAAGTTAAGAAACCTTACAGTATTTAAATGCCCCTGTGGTCTGTAGTTTCAGTGTTTGTCAGTTTATGTTATTTGTCATCTGGATTGTTTCACTCTCATTTCATTCCACACAGTGTTTTGTACTTATTGAAGAGTTCCTATGTCAAGGGCATTTATTTATGTATTAATTGCAGTTCTTAGAGCAACATGAGTGTGTTTTTAGAAATTTGTGTGTGTAAGACAATAGTCAGCGCGACTGGCATGCCTTCCAAACCTCGGCCGACATGCCACGCTGGACCGTTCGTCATTCTACGGTGTCTCGGGGAGTTGGACATACTGTTCGAAGGGGTCGCATTTCGCACACTTCGGCGGTCCATAAACTTTTGAACCTAATAGGTAACGTGCAATAGAGTCTAGTTTACACGAACCTTGTTTTACTACCACCACCCAGGATCCTTCACTCCTCCCTTCCTGTGGAATAGCATTGCTTGGGAAGGCATAATTTATCCATAAACCTTTGTAAACCTCTGTACGAAAGCCTTAGGGATTTCGTCCAGTGCTACACTTCAGGCGGGTTAAGCCCAGCACCTTGTATTAGTGTGTATCGTAGAGGAACAGTGAATTAACGTGAGAGGTATGTGTTCTCATTCGTGTTGATTACGGGCCATAGGGGTGCGGACCACCACCTTTCCCACCAGATTTTAAGGCTATTGTGCCAATGTTTTTGTGTAATCTTTTCAGTGTTTTATCTATGCATAACTAAATATGGGTGTGTGAGTCGCCCTGAGACCTCACAGCACAGGTTTTCCGTAAAGTATATTTATTTGTATTAATTACGACGGACGTAGCCTGGAAGTAAAACATCTTTGTCGTCGGCACATGACTCGGAGAGAGTAGTCCAGAATTTGGCATTGCATCTTGACAATGCCTGGCGCCCACAACTCTTCATCAGATGTGGTGAGAAAACTCTGGTGAAATTGCTACCAACTCCCAACCTCAAAAAATGAACACCTTTTGCTCCACTACCTACCATCAATTGAACCATTGTTAACAGGGGCAGCCGCACGTTTTTCCATAAACTGTTACCAAAATCCCACAGAGGGTGGGCATAGCTTTGGCCCTTTTAGTGAAATGTGTTCGTCGTCACAGGAAATGAAATGCATATGCTAATTCCCGTTATTCGCCATAACGACACATGAAAAAAATAATTAATTATAAGAGTGCACATGTCTTCATTCATCGAGAATATCACCCTTCAAGCATGGTGACATACTCATGACATCATATTCCTAGCCATAGGTGGGGCTCCTAGGTTCATGGGAATTTTACCAACATATTTTTAGTCATTAGCAATAATTATGTCAAGAGTTAATTTCTTTAATCATGAAAGTTGTGCAGTTAGGTTCTTTCATGTTAGTGTTTTGGTGAGGGGCTCGCCAACGTTCAGCGAAGCCACAACCATTTTCTTTAGTCCGACTTCAGCATCCAACCAACCCAGCAGAACAGGCGGCAAGCTTCTGCTTAACCCCTCGACACTTCAAATTAGGCTGCATATTTAATCGCAATAGTGTAACATATAAACAGAACCTTTTAACTTAATTTATATTAGCCGAGGGGAGGCCTGACTTGCATCCTGAGGTAAAGTTCCAGGACTTCAAGTATATGGAATGCGCACATTATGTAAATAATTCTTAAGGCCTTGCCTTACTTTTGCAGCAATGACAACTGGAAGTCTGGAGTGCTGGGTCCGTATATAAAAGGTTATGCATTATTTTGCAGTGGTATTTGGTTATACCTTTTTCATTAATAGAACTGTATCACATTGACAGGTCAGCTTTTATTGACCTTACTCTCCTGAGTAATATCGGGCACTGCGCCCTCTCGCAGATTCATTATCAAGAGTACTTGCAGTGTTAAAAGTATTGCTTTTGCGGAGCCTGCCTCCCATTATCAGAGTCAAATCAGTGTTAGCACTGGCGCACAGTGGCCGACAACTTTGTCCCTTAGAAAAGTGTTTGATATAACAATAACCGAAATTTAATTGGTCATAAAATTAAACTCTCCTTCAAATTTACCACTTATAAAGAGATCGCTGTAGGCTGTCGGTAGTATGATCCCCATCACCTACGTTCGCTCTACCAAATGTGGCACCAGTCAACATCACCAGTTCTTGCAATGCTAACAAGTGATTCAAGTGTGCAAATCTTAAGGAGGCGAGGGGCAGTATCTCAGAAAGCTGAAAACAAAAACAGTTCTGGGAAAATTTCTTACTATTGGCGTTACATGAGTGATGCGAAAGATGAGTGCTGCCCGAGCGTGGGAAAATTCGACACATTCACGCACAACCTGCGCCTATGGATGCTATTGTTGACCAACTGTACCCGATTGCACGAGTGTGGGAGAGAGCTGTCCCGCGTGCCATGGAGGAACTACTTGCACCTTTAGAACAAAAAGAAACTCTGCTTAAAATCTATGTACAAACATAACACTTGCATGAAATATTCTCGCAATAACACTCTTGCCCAGGATGATCTAAACATTACAAGAAATGGAATGGACACAGCACCGATGGGAGTGAATAAAATGTAACAAAACAAAACTCTGCCACAATGATGAAAACATGGAAGGAAAGATTGTGTCTGCTTGAAAATAGAAACACGTGGCAGTGTTTGTGGTCGTGTACTCATTTACCCTGGTTTGTTTACAACTTGGCCTTTCTGTACTGCCTGCTCTCCTGCACTTACACTGCACCGCTGCACTCTCATTGCATCGCACTACACTTACACTTTGCTATGACCAGCCACCGAGTGTGTCTGCATACTGCACAGTTGAAAGCGCGGTCGGCTGGACAAACGGCTCCTGCTCTTGCTTTTTCTCAGTTTCCGGGGACAACCCGGGCGAACTGCCTTTTCTTGCTTGCTGGCTTTCTTCTCCTCTTTGTTGGTTAATGTCTCCTCTACATTGTTTGCTGTCTGTGCCATTTCAGCCACACCCTGCTGTTGCGATATCGTTTGAGCTGCTGTCGCAACAACAAGTACCATCAGGTCCAAGGGGGTGCTCGTAGGCACTGTGCTGTCAATTACACCTGTTGAAAGGCTCTGCCATTCCCTGTCGGGTATAGTGATGCAAGGCTATGATGTGTCTTCTGTACTTGCTTCCCCACTTCGCTCTGCCGGAGGTCCGGCAACAATTTTCATGTTATTCCTTCTTCAGGGAGCTCATCCCCAATGAGGCCGTCAGGTCGCACTGGGTGGTGCTCCCGTGTCATCCTCTTCCTGCTCGACTTATCCTCCTGCATCGCCTAGAGGTGCTGCTGTACCTCCCCCTCCTTCTCCTGCTCTTTCCAGCTCGGTATCGTTGATGCCATCATGAGGCTGAGGGGTCCCGGGATCAACCTCGTCATTGGCTTCACCTAGTTGGTGCCGGATGTCGTTCCGGTGCACCCTCACCTTCCTTCTGCCGATAGAGGCAGTATATGTGGTAGGTCCTTACTTTGCAACAATCCAGTGTATCCCACTCCACTTTGCCGCAAGGCCCACACAGAAGTCCTTACAGACTGCGGACTGTGGCTGCATGTATACATATACTTCTTGGCCAACTCTTTAGCACTGGTGGTGGCTGCGTGGTCATTGCCAACCACTGTCTTGCATATCACCAATGATGTTCTCGTACTTGCCTCTCTTGCTCTCATTGTGCACTGCGATTGGGTGCACTGCTTGCGGCTTCACTGATACTAACTGTGCGTGGGCATTTCGTTCGTGTGCCAATCGCAGATTTCTCCCTGTTAGGACTTTAGCTGGCATTTTGTCGGTGGTGGCATTAACATGCCGGCGGAGTGTATATAACGCTGCTGGCAGGTATTGTGCCCATGTTGCAAGTTGTTTACCCACAGGGATGCGCAGCTGTACTTTCAGCTCTTGATTGCGCCACTCTGTGTGATTGTCCCTCTGGTGATATACAGTGGTTGTAAGATGGCGCACCCCCAACAGGTACACAACTCATGGAACTTCTTCTCCATGAACTGAGTCCTGTTGTCTGTCAGTAAGTTCTTGGGAAAACCCCACCACATGAAGAAATCTTCCACCCATTTTGAAAAATTATTAATCACGACTATGATAAATCTTTTGCCAGCTGTTGTCCTTGGGTAAGATCCTAAGGTCGAGACACACCATCTCGAACGGTTTTTGTGGTGCGCATGTCTGTTGCTGTTGTCGCCTGGCTGCTCGACGAGCTTTGAACAGATTGCATTTATAGAATTGTTGTACAAAGTGTTGGGCATGCTGGGATGCTCATGTACAGTGCATATGGTCTGGTCAAACCCAGGGTGCCCTGCCATGCTGCCACTGTGCGCCTGGGCGAGCATCTGATCCTGCACACATGTGGGGACAAGTACCCTCTACTTCCCCGAGTGTTGAACTGAGCACATTTCCAATCTCTTGCTCACTGTACGCCAACCCTGCACTGGTTTCTCTGCGCACTGTTGTATTTTTGATCGTGAAAACTGACAGCCCTGTTGTGCATTCGTTACATGCTCGTACAATTTCGGTATTAGGATATCTCCTTCTTCTGCACTATCCTACTGTACATACTCTTCCATGTCTGGCTCCTGCACATTTGGTGGAAGAATACTTTCCAATTTTGCATCATCCTGCAGTATTATGTTCTTGTTTGGAGCATGCGACAACTTATCTGTCAACTCATTTTCTTTGCCCTGCATGTGTTCAACACAGAAGTCGTAAGCCTGCAGCAGTAAGTCCCGCCATGTGAGCTTACTACGCGCCTTGCGCATGCTGTGTAACCAAAGAAAACATATATTATCCATGCGGAGCATGAATCTCTGGAATTCCAAATACGAGTGGCATTTCTTTACTGCCCATATGACAGCAAGGCATTCCCATTCGTTTATGTCATAATGTCGTTCATTTTGGCCTAACTTGGTTCTCGCAAAGAAATAACCAGCTTGTTTCCATTCTTGTCTACCTGGTACAACACTTCTCCTATGCCCTATTGACTTGCATCGGTTTGCATGGCGGCTTGTATCATAGCTGGTCAGTGTTATACATTCTCGGAATTTTTGTTTAATTTTATTAAAAGAATTTTCAGCTTCCGGCATCCAGTAACAGCGGTGTTGCGATAAAAGTAGGTTGGTCAATGGTGCGATGATTACTGCAAAATTTTGTACGTGTTCTCCTAGCCAGTTAAATAGTCCGAAAAATTTCGTTAGTTTCTTACGGGTCTTTGGACATGGGTACACATCATCAAGTACTTTATGCTGGTCTGCTTTGAGCCTATTTCCCTTGGTGTCGATGACGTGACCCAGAAAATAAATATTTGCCTTGCCAATGTGACACTTCTCCATCACGCAGATGAGTCAGTTGATTGCGAGTCGTTCTAATACTACAGATTGATGGTGTAGGTGCTCATCCCATGTATCCAACCAGGCGATGACATCATCGAGATATGCCATTACAAACTCCCCAATAAGTCTGTCCAGGACACGGACCATCATCGATTGAAACATGGCCGATGCACACTTAAGTCCAAAGGGCATGGCACAAATGTGGAAATTATGACCATCTGCACAGTAAAAGAGGTTTTCTCCCAGTCTTCCTACTTCACTGGGATTTGCCAATATCCGCTCTTAAAATCGACTGGTGACATGACCTTGGCTCGGCCGAGTGAACTGAGAGCAACTTTGACACTAATGAATGGTGGTAGTGAATTTTGAGTGACTTGATTAAGCGGCCTGAAATCTACACCGAAGTGCCATGTGCCATCTTTCTTTGGCACGAGCGTAATGGCAGAGTTTTTTCAGCTGTTAGTGGGTTCAATGATACTGTCATTCAGCACCTCCTGCATCTGAGTTTTTAATATTTTGGCTTGGTGCCACAAATAATTGCGAGGGTTCGTACACACAGTTTCTTCCATCAATGAAATTTCATGCTCTGCTACTGTTGTACGTCAGAGCGTGTAATGTGTTGCAAACACATCCTGGCGATCTTTAAAATTGTTTTGAAAAACTGCTTTATATTCTGTGGGCACATTGTTGTCAATACTACTAAGTACTATGGCTGGTAAATTTTCGCGTTGGTTGCATATCTAGATTGAAAACCGTTCTCCTCTCTTTTGAACAAAATTGTATCCTTCATGCCGCGGGTTCCACAATGGTGCTGTGTTCTAAGCCTCGGAACTCCTAAAATTGCATCTTCTTGTATTTCAGGTGTGAAAATTGTGGTTGTGACAGTTTTAATATCTCTTACACTAACAGGTTTCTTGCTTGTCCCAAAGAGGTGCTACTCTGATCGTGTGTTGCCAATTTAATTACATAATTTGTCGGGTGTGACTTCCCATGAAATTATAGATTTTGGTTTTATAAAGTTGTGAGATGTACTGGTATCTACTAATGCATGGCATCGCTGCCCATTAACATTGACAAGGGTCCTGATGAACTGTTGGTCGTTGCTACTAACATTTTGTATATAAGCCTGCTGTGGTGTCTGATCTGGCGTTTCTCGTTGTGAAACTGGTTTGGAAAAAGCGTCCAGCCCCTTTCACCCCTACATCCTGTTTCCCTGCTTTTTGTTGGCAACATCTCCGATGCTGTCAAGATGTGGGTTGTTTGGGAACCTTCTGTGCCAATGATATTGTTTCATTGGGCAGTAATGGCATGGTAACTGAGGCGGTTGCAATGGGTCCCATGTGAGCACGTGACCTCCGGCACCACTTGTTGCACTTCTCGTTGTGTTTTCAAATTTGATGGAAGTTTTGCATGTTCTGTTTGGGTGGGTCAAACATTTAGCCAGTGTGTTATTTTGCACTGGTACCTGTCCTTGTGGTTCATGTTGCTTGTCACACTATTGTATGGCACTGGCATCCCGATGGGGTTGCTCGCAGTTCTGCTCCAGCAACATCACTGTATGCATCACATCTTCTCCCAGACATCACAAAATATCCCAGGGATATCATATTTACATTCCTAGTGTCATCTGGGTATCCTTGGAAACTTAGGGACTTTCTGCGAATATTCCCAATATCTGTATTGTATTCATGGGATATTTGGGAGTAAACAGGAATATTCCCATTTTCCAATTTGTATTCCTGACATATTTGAGAGTAAAAACGAATATCCCCTTTTCCTCTTTGCTTCCTGGGATATTTAGGAGTAGATGGAAATTCTCTCATTTTCCTATTCGTATTCTTGGCATATTTTAGAGTAATCCGGAATATTCTCACTTTCCTCTTAGTATTCCTGGTATATTTAGGTGTAATAATCAGGAATATTCTCATTTTCCTCTTAGTATTCCTGGTATATTTAGGTGTGAAAAGGAATATTCTCATTTTCCTCTTACAGTCCACTCTTACAGTTGAACATTATGTGCTCAAAAAAGGCAAATAAAAGAAAGTTTTGTTGGAGTTTTGATATTTGGTACCTTTATGTTTTTTGGGTCGCTGATCACAAATCTGAGGTTTGCCAACAAGAATTTTCCCGGGAAAAACTATTTTTATTTGTAAAACACATATAAAATGGATTTTTCTCTGTTTTTTTTTTAATAACTCCAAAACTATGCATTTTACATGAAAGTCAACCATATGAAATTAAAAAAGGTAAAATTTCCTACATATTGTGTCTTGAAAGTTTATTTTGTCTTCGATCAATGGTTTAGCCACGAGAATGCCAGAAAAATGGGTGTTTAAAAAAAAATTCTGAAAAAAAATGAGAATTACCATACCGTATGTCGATGTAACATGAAAACTAACCATTTTAAATTAACCAATTTGTGGATTAACAACTACATGGCTAAACACCACAGATACACAGAGGACAACCCTAGCCTTTACAGATAGTACTGGAATACATGCCGATGTTGGCAACGTAGAATGTTCGGTTAACAGAAATGAACAGTGAACATCATGCGCCCGACCATGTGGCCAATAATATTAGAAAAGCAATAAAGTTTATTATGAATGTTTCCGAGGGTAATGTCTAGTTTTCAGTTGTTGTGTGTTTAATATTATTTTTGTAAATTTTGTAGTTGATAGGGGGAAGAGCCACAGCTTGCAGAAAATGCCAAAATACAGCACCCCAAAAGTGAGGTAAGTTTACCACGAGTGTGGAGTGGTTTAAGAGAGATTTTAGTTTGTATTATATTTTTATAAGTAACTTGTTGGCAAGTCTATAAGTATATTTTTATGTTCTCGCCTCAACAGCCTCACAGCGAATCATTTCAATTAATTTACCTTTTTCATTATAAATCTGCAACAAGTCATGTAACATGTTGGCGGTGGTTGCAGGCAATGAGAGGTCATTGTGCCTAAGCTTAGTCAGTCTGGATTTCAGCTCGACGTGAAGTGATCGCAGTGCCACGGGACTCTGGGCATTAACAGTTGTTTCACCAATCATAACCCTCCTAGCGACCAATTCCAGAACAATCATGGCAGACGAGCTCATACGAGATCGAAAAATCGAACGACAGTGACATCAGCGCTCCTAGTGGATATCAGCAATTTAATCCGAATATCTGGCATATCTTGGGACAGAGATAAGGTCGGACATAAAATATCCTGGGAACATTCCAGTAATATGCTCAGAAAATCTATGAATTTCCCAGGGATATTATAATATTCCTGCAGGAATACATTTGGGATATTCACAGGATACCCTTGCACTGTGTTGGCTACCGTCCCACTTAATAGTGGTATGAGAGCTGGTTATGAAAGTAGACAACAGTTAATTCGGATATTGCTCCTCTAGCATGAGTCTGCTCTGGCCTATAATGAACGAAACACTCTTCTGAACCGGCTATGGAATCCCCTGCGAAATTTCCTCCCACTGAAGCCCATAGTGGTTACGTGATTACCACCAGCACTGTACATATCCATGGTACACACCAATGCAGCTAGCCCATTCCTCACTGTTCACTCCATACCTTGTAAGCCTGGTGATACAGTCTTCCAGAAAGGTGGATGGGTCTTCCTACGATATTCATGAGAATGTAGGCAACATATGAACTTTTGAAGGCGTCATCAAGTATGTGTGTTCTGGTGTGTTGTTGCTGTTTTTGGGCTGTGAGATTTCTTTCTGGCATTCTGCTTCTGTGGTCACTGGTGGCCCTCGAGGTATACCCTCACTGTGGCTGGTGGTGTGTGCCCATTCTGACCCTTTTCCCTTAGCCTGTTTACCCACCGCACAATATTTTGTAATGCAGTGTGTGTGTGCAAGCTCTACGAGCGCAAGTTCAGTGCAGTGTGGTAAGTAACGATGCAGATGCAGAGCAGAGTGAGCGCGACTAATTGTCCGTTCTGCAGGAATCTAAGAATAGACCCTGTGAAATTTCTGTTATTTAATTTGTGAAATAAAAGGGCAAAGTTAGATCACACAAAGGGAACAAATAATAAAGATTCTTGCCTTCGCAGCTCTAAAGCCCTCTGTGTTTTGATAATTTCTTTTTGTGATTTTCTGTAATGATATTTTGCATATCTTCCATGTCCACATCAGCCTCGCAGTGCAATGTTTTGGTATAATGAATAACATTTACAGGGTTAATTTTAGGAGCAATATGTAACAACCGGCATGCAGGTTACGTGTCCGATTTGCAAATGTTGTGTGCAAGGAAGTAGTGCAGCGCGGGGTTCCAGCCCGCCTAACCAGCCGGCACGCTTGGCGGAGAAAGTCAGTTGTCATTAATCTTTGTAAGGAGTGTGCCACGTCACGTCGGGGCCCGTGTTTCGCGCATTCGGGCAGCCATCACCATGTTGGAACAATCATTTCACAGCAATAGTTATTTTAGCATACTGGACACTTTTCTTACTTCAGATGTCCGAGAATCCACAGCCCCTAGCACCTACCCAACTCTTGCTTAGTCTGGGTTGGCTTAGATTAAACTTAAGTTATTTCATGTGACCTCGTGTCTTTTGCACGATGTTACCCGAGCTGATATGTTTGTAAGCAGCACCAAATGTTAGTTTATCCCGATGGGAATGTAATCATGCAACTGAATAAATCGCAGCAGTGACAAGTTACCACATGTGGCTTAGTTCCAGTTCGCCGCAAGGTATGCCTACTCCTGCCAATTTTCTCAAAGTGTAACTTACTGTAGAAGTATGTTTGAAATGGTCATGAGTCGGCGTAATAAGTAACAGTGCTTCGTATGGGAGTGTGAGGAGTCCAGATTACCCACAACACAACAAGTAAGGAAGTTATTCAGTCAGTATTAATTTTATTCTATGAGGAGACAACTGCAATTTAAGGATTTTCCAGGGTCGTCAGTCGAACGACCCTGAGGAACGATTCCACATCTGCTCTCCAACTTCACAATATTGTCAATACAACAATATCTGACACCCTAGGTAATTATCTCCACCTAGATTCCACAACTATATTCGCCACCCATCACCTAACCAATATAGTTATTGACCAATCCTTTGGCACAGGTAGCAAACCTCCTGTACATTAGACAAACATCAAATGTCCAACTTTTGTGCAATTCCTCATCTTAAAATCTGAGCAATTTTTCCTACAGTTTTCCTGCTCCAAGATAATTTTTCCAAATAATTTCGAAATTATTCTCACAAGGTTCTCGCATTTCCCCTCTATTTACTCACAACAAGGGGGGCGGGGGGAATGGTCAACTAGGAGACCCATACGATACGTGGCAGCATCGAGACGCCTTCCAGATGCTCCAATGATGCCAGGGAGGATGCACGTGGCCGATGAAGAGAGTGTTCCAAAACATCTTAGCGCTGCCATTACTTCAGCACAAGGGGTTAGTGGCGAGAAAGTGGCGAGGAGCCTCCATCTTGGGACAACTAAGTGACGTCACAGTAGCGGGAAAAAGGACAGGGCAATTCGAGTGCCCCATCCCACCCATCTGCCTGCACCATGCCATGCCACGAGGAGGGAGAAGGAGAAACGAGAACAACGAGGAAATTCTGGCCGCTCCTCCCACAATGCTCTCCGCCGTGTCCCGAGCGGAACAGCTGAGGGCCCACCGTCCGTTGACCCATGCCTGTGCCATGAAGGACTGCGTGCAAAAGGGCGATCGCACTACAGTATATCATGCTTCTGCATTCTGTCCTTCTGCGTACCCTGCTTCTCCGTGCCTCACTTCGGCACCAGCGCTTGTGCACTCTTACGGTTGTGTTGTCAAACCACCATGGTTGGCCAGATACATTACAGTGCACCAGCACCACTGTGTCTGCAGTGTCTGCATCAAATACCACTGGACATGGTAGACAGATACAAAATGGAGACACGATTTTGCAAGTGTGATCAAAAGAACAGTCTAAACAGCAACCGTGTCGTGAGCTTCTGCGGAGAAGAGCAAGTGACAGAACATTCGGACAGTATCAACAAAATCCAAAATACAAATCAGTTACATTTGCACGGAAGATTTTTATGCACAAGATTGGGAATCACACCGAGCATGTGTGCAGGGTGTCATATGCACGTGCACCAAGAATGCATGAGTCCCAAGGAGTCACCGCAACCAGATGGCGTTTTTTTTGCAACGTGTGCATTTGAAAGTTGAAACCGACCATGATCACAAACATTTCAACCGACTTACTCATGGGCAACCAGCCTGGTGATTCAGTGTGCCAAACAATAGACAGCAGGAGAAACAATATATAAGCAAAGCAAACGAGCGGAGATTGAATCACCATGGTAAACTCAGTATGTCATGTCGAGAGTGAAGGAACAGATCTACCATAATTTTCGCCTACCAACCCACACTGGTATTTCCACAACAAATATCTAGAATATTTCCCACATCTTTTCCGGGACCGACACCACTAACATCTATTCCCTCCAATAGTTATGGAACGCAACCTGCAATAAACTGGCAACCAGAGAGGGAACTGCAACAAGAAGCAAAACAAGACAGAAGCAACCCAGACACCACCAGTTTCCCGAAACAAACACCGACACGATTTCAACACCTACCGGCATTTACTGGCATGGCAAGTGAAGACCCTAGAACTTTTTTTAATAGGTGCATGTCATGTCAGAAACATTACAGGATGGATGAAGATGAGTAGGCCAGTTGCATCGTCAGCGAATTGAAAGGAGAAGTAGGGAAGTGGTGGGGCGATATCAACCAGTACAGCAAGCAGTGGGAGGATTTCGTGCAAGCTTGTCAGTGCTGATATGGAAGTGTGTTTACATCCCTATAAGCACAAAACAAGTTACTTTGGCAGGAGCAACAGCCTGGTGAATAACTAACAACTTTTATCACGAAAAAGTCACAATTGGTCAAGCCATTATAACAGCAAATGCTGGATCGCAAGGCACTGGAAATCATTGCCGAGACTGCCTTACTGGAGTAAAGAGCCGCCCAACTACCTACAAGCAAAACAGGAGTGATAACAACATGCAACGGGACCAGGCCGACCATCCCGCAAAACAGTTCATGAGTAAACCAGAATGGGGAATGTACATGTGTGCAGTGAAAACAATCTACACCGCGGTGTTGAGCCAAATGACCGAACATGCTGGAACACTGGGCAAACACAAGTGCGGTTTGACAAGAGGCAGCCACCCGCGAACCCGTGTCGCTACTGTCGGCCAGCGATTGTTCTCAACTTACAGAGCGCATGACCCAACAACCCGCACCTGGATACCTATAAAGGGCCCACACCAAGAGAGTAGGTCAACAAGAACCGGCAAAACACCGCTGCAGGCATTCATAGCAGGTGAGTGGGAGTCAGGTGAAATATATTCTCATCCTTGTTAGTTTGAACAGTCAACCCTGTCACACACTAATTGATACCGCCACGTCACACAACTTTGTGCAGCCATGTTTTGTGAATCCCAGTGACACAACATCCTTCAATCACGTAATTATGCTCGCTACTGGCCAAGTCAGTGATGGAGCACTGGGCAAAGCAACAGTAATGGAGAAAATCAGGGACCTAAAGACAAAAACAAGTGCGTTTATAACTGCCGACGTTAAGGAAGATGCAATATTAGGCATGCCTTGGGTACAGGAACAGTATACCATAGTAGAACCAGCGACTAGGAGAATTAATTTCGGTGCAAAAGTGCGGCGCACAGTGTACACTGTAGAGGGGGCAGTTGCTAGTGATTTACCACCAGTATCATTAGAGGAATTCAGTCATGAAATCCTGCAACAATATTAGGTGGCAATATAGCATATACCAAGCGAGAGGAGGGAAGTTTTTGCCAAAACCAATGCATGCAGAAAATCGACTCTAGCAGATCATGGAATTCCGTTGACGCAATAATTGACGATATATGCAGGACTGCGAAGTAACAAGCCACATCAAACCAAAATAATTTGTGAGCAAGTTAAAGAGATGCTAGCAGACAGCATTATCGAGCCGACACACAGTAAATATAACTCGGCCATCACATTAGCGCCAAAGAAAGACGGGAGTTGGCGTTTATGCATGAATTTCCGTCCGATCAACGAAGTCACATATAACTATCCGCCACTTTATATCAGCGTAAAAGACGCACTCACAACACTCGACAAGGCAATGGTAATGATGTCACTAGACCTCAGAAGCAGACGTTATTCTAGCGTACCTGGACGATGTAATTATTTGGTCGAGCAGTTGCAATGAGCACATACATCACATTTCCATGGTACTAGAGAGACTCGCAATCAATAGACTTACCTGCACCATGAATAAATGCCATTTGGGTAAAAACTATTTGGAAATTTTATGCCACATTGTAGACTAGGATGGAAACACAACTAATACAGAACATCTGAACTTAATAGAGAACCACCTGGCACCACGCACACACAAATAGTTCCGCAAAATTTTTGGACTTGGTAATTGGCTGAGGTAATTCATTCAAGATTTCGTAGTACTTACTGCCCCTCTCACGGATCTACTTTGGTCCCAGGAGCGGTTTGCGTGGGGAGACATGGAAGAAAATTAATTCCAAGCAATAAAGAAAAGTTTATGTTCTTGCCTTAAACTAGCACGTTAGGAGCCAGCAAACACCTTTGCTTGCTGATGGACGCCAGTCCTCTCTCATCATTGCCGAAGCTCAGAGCGGGGGGTGTGCTCGGGCCCTTATACCACCCATTCGGTTGCAGCAGTTGTATCTCTCTGCGGGCTGAGGAAGTTTCCCTCTCCAGACCGCAAAGAACACATAGCCCAGAGGTCAGGACGCCCTGCACGTCCCGGCGCATGGACGCCAGTCCGGTGGGGCTGGGTGCTCTTTTATATCAATGCACGGAGGAGGGCTAAAAGCGAGTTATCGATTTCGCTAGCACAAACTTGGGACAAGTAGGGCGCAGATACGATGTAAACGAGCATGAAATGTTAGCAGTAGTGTGAGTGGAGAAAAAGTACCAGCCCTACCTGGAATACAAACGTTTCACATTACTAACAGACAACAGGTGCCTCGTTTGACTACATGTAATGAAAGAAGCTCACAGTAAACTCACTTGGTGGCATTGAAAAATTCCACATAACCACTTTCCAAAAACTCATTACCACTTTTTTGCCCACCCAGCTCCCCTCAATATGTCGTCATCCTGTGTGGCCTTGAAATCCAAAACTGTCAAATTTTCACAATTTTTCCAAATTTAACGATGCCCAAAATCTGATTATTTGAGTGTTCCTGTCTACCATTCCTTATGTATCCGTAGTGAGACAACGCAGGAGAGACCAGCTACAGCATTGGGATGTCTCCTGGACACCTGTAGATGCCAGCAAAAATCAGCACTTGGTTCGGCAGGAAAAGCATGGGGAAACACAAAGGCAACTGCCATTGTACCACTCAAGGAGGAAGGCAGCCGGCTTGGGGCAGGCATGACATCACCAGCGCGACACCCCGTCGCCGAGCAGCAGGTACCCTTTCCGTGCGTGACATCGCCACGATACCCACTCATCGTACGCCAGTGCGAGCGAGGACAGTGTGATGTGTAACTACCATGCTGCACAATGCTGAATTTTCGTGTCCACGCTTCCATGACTGTCAACCGGTTTCGCGTCCGTGTGGATTTGTATACAAAACAAACCATATCTGGCCAGACCGTTGACAGCGCACCAGGGCTCACCTATCCCCCCTGCCGGCGAGTGCTTTCACAGGATCTCATAGCAAAATATGAGTACAGCATGGACTACTGCTGCAACCCGCCAGTCTAGCCAGACACCCAACCATGCTGCGATCAACCACGATAGCGGGCAAGTACTGGTGATGGTGGTCTTGTCAACTACACCATTCCTAACCACAACTACAGTCAAATTCGAAACTTGGACCATACCAAACTAAAACCTTTCGCGTATTTGTGATAATTTGGGTGATGGACAAGGAGTGACTGTACTGTTACAAAATTTGCCAAGCAAGTTATCATAGAGAGTGCATGAGCGTGAGTGAAGCGGCAAGCATTTGCGGACTGGCTTTTGAGTGTCTCATGTGTCATACCTGCAACCACAACAAAACATCCCTCATTTGCTGCGTGAAGTTGCACTACCCTTGGCTGTTGTTCACCAAGTCATGACTTCGTCAATGAGTAGTTTGGCTTCGAGTACGTAGCACTTGATGTTGCGCTTCCAATCTACCTCGACTGTAGGCCGTATTGGGGGCAACAAATCATTCCATTAGGCTTCATCTATAGCTACTATGGCCCCTGGTGTTCAGGGCAATGCATCTGCTAGCTGGTTCTGAGCTCCTGGTACATACTGTACTTCAAAGTTGTAAGCTTGGAGCAACATAACCCAACGTGCTAATTTGCGTCAAGCTTCTTTAATTGAGTGTAGTCATAGGAGGCATCAGTTATCCATCGTCAATGTGAATCGCTGGTACTCGAGGTATGCACTGTACCTCTTTACCGCCCATACCACCACTAAGCACTCCCGCTCAATCACGGTGTCATGTGCCTCAGTCGGTCCTAATTGGCACTTCCAAATTCAATGATTTGACGCTCATCATACTCACCTATCTGGAATAGTATCACCCCTAACCCTTTCTCGCTTGCATCTGTCTGTGTGTACTGGTGCTTGCACGAGTCATGGTTTGCCAGTTTGGTGGAGTGACTGAATTGCTGCTTGAGCTCTCGAAAGTTTAATTGCCTCGTTCTCTACTGTCCATAGAATATTGTGGCTTGGGGACAGCAAGTCTGTGAGGGGTGATGTTATAGTTGGAACCCTGGTATACAGTTGCGTAACCAGTTCACCAAACCTGTAAAACTTGCACATCTGTTTGCAAGTGTGCAGGGGTTCATAATGGTTGATCAGCGCTAGTCTTCAGGTATTGGTGTGCTGCCCTCTTCATCTACAAGATGTCACAGGAACTGGTTGCACTGCTTGCCAATGTGGCACTTCCGATTTGTGCAAGTAAGTTTGTTTATTGCCAAGCATTCCACTACTAGCGACAGATGTCGGATATGCTGGTCCCAATTCTCAGACTAGAGGGCCGATTAAATTCACGTTCCAATGGGTGTAACACAAAATTAAACATTAACATAAGCATTTTAAATGAAAATGTACCTTATAGTTGTTCAAGGAAGTTACCCTGAAGTGGCACAAAGTACCCCAGATTACTGTGTATCAATTCGAGGGAGGTGATCACACATGTCTATTAAAAGGCTACATAATCTACTTAAGCATAGGCAAATTTTATTATTATTATTTATTGTCATTACCTGCATTGATACATTTCGCAACAGTACCCTAAGCACATAATTATGGGTTCCTTAATGATGTTGGTGTGGTTGATGTGGGCAGCTTGCTGCAGTGTGGGATGCGGTGAGTTCACGGCAAGTCAGATACGCCTGCCCCAGTTGACGTCTCCTGCATGAGTGGTGAGGAAGAGCTGAGCTGAGTGTCTTGCTGCCGCCATTACTACTCCTACTGTTTGTGCTGCTGCCTCGCCGACCTCACAGCTGCCAGTAGCGACCCAGGCGGGCAGTGACCGAGGGGGATCGGCCACCTGGTGACGACCCTTCAGCTGATGGCGGCGTTCCTTCTGTGGCACTGCCCTGGTGCATCAGCCCCTCGCCACCTGTGAACACCTTCAGAAGTTGCTGTGCCGCCATCAACAATGTGACAGGAGGTCCCAGGGCGTCACCTGGAGTAGACAATGTGATAGGAGCGGAGGCCCCGTCGAGGCGGGCGACGACTGGGCCGTGTTGTGGGCAGGCCATGGTGCTGCTTGATGGTAGTATGCCTGAGATGGCATTGGCGCAGGGACTGCGATGCCGGGTGTCTGAACGCCATCCATAATGGCGGGGCTCTCACCTTGAAGGTCCCTGGGGGCGCTGGACGTCGTCAGGCTTGTGGGTCCTCACAGAAACTACTCTGAGTAAGGCGCAGGCACACCTTCCTCCTGCTTGAGCTTACTGTCATGGAGAGTCTAGTGCATCGTTATCGTGACTGGGTGTCGGGCGCATGTCATCCCGATGCACCTTAATGGTCTTACAACCAAGTCGAACCTGGTAAGTGGTGGGTCCGATGGCTTGAGTGACCATGCTCGGCCTGCTCCATTTTGCTGCAAAGTCTGTGCATAAGTCTTTGTGGACTGCGGGTGCATACGCACATACCAAGAGACGTGGGAGATACTTCAGAAATTTGAGACAGATATATTTACCCACTTGGGATACGCCAAGTGATCCTAACATAAAATGGGATCCAATCCACAAGCCAACTCTACTGAACGGAGGAACCAGGAGTTGAAAATTAGTCTCCGACACAGCGTGGGAAATGATCATAAACATTGGACACCCATCTGCCAGGAATCTTGTTCACCTTGATGCAGCAAAATAACTAGGCTATTAATACCTCACTTAGTGAGTTGATATTCGGCCGACCATTATCCAGACCTGGGGACTGGCAATGGGAAACAGAACATGCCACGATGCCCCAGCACAAGACCGCGCCTGAGAAGCTCAAGAAAGATAAATTGAATGCAAGTACCCCAAAACCAAAATGGGGATAAACCAATTCAATGAAGGAGAAAAGGTGCTCCTCAAGAACCACCCGCTGAGGCGAACCAAGGACCAGTTCAGTGCCTGCCTAGAACAAAAATGGGAGGTCCCTTATACTGTCGTTCGGAGGCAGGAAAAGATATACTGGACAAAAGACTACCATGGTAGAGTAGGAAAAGTAACCCCAAGGTCAGATGAGACCCTGACCCCCAGATACAACCACAGAGGATAAGGCTCCATACGAACCTTTGGAAGATGAGCCAGTCGACACTGGCCCCCTTCCAGGACCAAGCCATCCACAAAGAAAATGACAAGATCTTAAATGTGCACCCACAGCTGGCGGTAATCACCCCTAAGGTGTCAATGACGGGCCATCAACAGTCACCGCTGTAGAGCAGACACCTACGAGAGCCACAACTGCAGATACCCACAGGCCGTCGAGGGGAACCATGTCTGTCTGGACTAAATTCTCCATGCTTTCCAGATACCAGCCACCCAGATCACCCAAGGAGAGTTCCCAAGTCAGTTGGTCGCAGCTATCGTGGCAATCACCCTACAGGGCCGAGGTGCCCAACCCTACAGGCGAGGCCCAGGGTGATGTCCAGCCCTTGACTCTGCCTGCTGCTTCAGCCAAAGCAGATGAGCACAGTTGGGAAGCAGAACCGGAGGAACCCAGTCCAACAGGCGGGGAGCAGACTTGTACTGAACTCCTACCTCTGCTCGACCAGGACGAAACTGCAACTCTAAGTAACAGTGCCAAGCCCCAGAGGCCAGAGTTACCCCCACGTGCCTGCTGCACGAACTTTCAAAATCAAGGTGGCGGGTACAGAGAGATTAAGTGGAGACCAACCTGTAAATTCACGTGGCCTTACCCTAAGCATGCAACTTTGTGATTGTGAAGAGACACCAATAAGTGACCGCAAATTCGATAAAGGGGGACCAGTGAATATAATGTAGAGACATAATTCAACAGTGATTTTGTGAGATTAATCTAAATCTAAGGTTTACCGAGACGAAAGGACTTCATAGTGAATTTGTTTTGTAACAAAGGGGGACCAGTGAATATAATTTAGAGAGGCAGGATTAAAACATGATTATGTGAGATTAATCTGAGATTTACCGAGAGGAAAGGACTTCATAGTGAATTAGTATTGTAAGAAACAGTTTGTGTGTAAAAGTGACATGCCGACAAAAACAGTGTGACCATTCCTAAAGTAATATGGATCAAGCATGTTCTTAGAACAAGCACACCAACCACAATGACTGTCTCCAGCAGCATGCCAGGGAAAACAAACTGTAAGTATGTCACCTTATACACAAGAAGTACTGGATGATGCTGAACAGGTTGCAAAAGACTGTAAATTTCTCCAAACACAGAAAATTGTGAATATTGGAAAATGTGGATGTGTTTTATTTCAGAGTTATGTTGTTTTTAAGTGCCATGTTTTTTTAAGAAAATGTAGATGATCTGTACATAATTTTAAGTAGGTTTATTTTTTTAATTATTTGAAGTGTAACTCATCTTGTTGAACAGATTTGTACAGTTAGTAAGAAGAGGAGAATACCCCGCTGAGATTAGAACCCAATACCACACATAACGTGTCCCTGCCGTGCAACACATAGGAGATATAACGTCGCCCTCAGCGCCACAGCAGGAGACAGATAAAAATACCCCCATGTGAGTTAGGGGTAACACCCTTTATTCACTGAGTGCAACATGATATGTGTTGTACAATAAATTGCGTATTTTATTGCAGGAAGCAAACTGTAATTTGTCCTATGTAAATACCCACAGCCATTATCAGTTGTCTAATATGAGTGACACGCTTTCTTTTTCAACCTTGAAGGGCCTGTTCTTCACCCGACTCCCCGCTGTGTGACACACACACACACAAAGAAGGGGTAGCGATAATGAGCAGCCAGCCCTGCACCTGGAAGAGACAGAGACAGCGAAACCCGGCAAGATATGCGCTATGCTGCTGCCCAGCCTAGCCAAGAGGCACAGAAGAGCGGCCGCACCAGATGTCAACCAAATACATTAAGAGGTGTGTCTGACTACACCCTTTTCCCCAGAATCACTGAGATTATTCTCCTTCGCAACAGAAAAAAAAGGGGGGAGGTTGGATTGACGCGTGATGCTTCCTGTTCATTAATAATATTCAACTACGCATCATTACGTGCATGCCACATGCACACGAGGGAATCGAACCCCGACTACCAGCACCGATGTAATGATAGGGAGATATTTCATCGCCCTTACAACTTGTAAACCTTCTTAGAAGTAGCCGCGGGTATGCAAGTGATTGTCCCTAATCGAGCGGCGGACACTGCCCGCAATTACACTTAAAACTCCCTACCGTCACCCTTCCAAGAGAAGGCAGCAGCAGTGCCGCCCAGCCTGAATCTGAAGGTGAGGCGGCCGAAGATTACCGAAAGTGTACGAAGCACGCGGGAGCCCTCCAGCCAAGAGTAATATAATGATGTGCACCGATCAGAAATGCCGGTTGAGGTGAGGCAGCTCACCTCAACACAAGTCATGCTAAGGCTATCTACTACACAGCCACAGTCTTCCTCAGGTCTCTCCAAGACCTTCCAGTCTTCTATTAGTTCTTCAGCCGAAGATGCCTTCCCTAACATAGCAGTCGAAGAGTCATCATTACCCCGACACTTGCAGTCAAGCATCACCACACCCAACACGTACACAACACGTGCTACTCCGGGTCCCTTCAGGACTACCAGCCCCAATTGTTGTCCGCTCTTCAAGACAAGCTTCTCAAGCCGACAGGCACCTTCAGCTGCCATGCTATTGTACAAAGTTCATTGACAACTTAGTGTGTATAGAGGAAGGAGGTAGTACGGGTCACCGTGTTTTTCGCTTCAAGGGAATAAAACCCTAAGTCTAGCTAATTTCTGTCTTTCTGTACTGGGAAGTGAACGTGTGCCTTTTCTCCAACCTGGTAAGCATCACCCTCAAAGCGAACGGCAGCGGACTGCGAATTGGCAACAGTTTCCGACGTAGAGTAGGACTGCGGGCAGCCCCTAGCCAGGACTGCAGTACGTCACACACAAGAACAAGTTCGATGCCCACCCATACTGTGTACCCGGTACATAAATGTACCTGGTGCACAAGTACGGCAGAGCCCCAACCATTAGAAAAACACATAACAAAGCATCTGGGCCAAATAAGTTGGCTAATCCATTTCCTCCAGAGTGTTTAAACTCACCAGAGGGGGTGCCAGGGTTGACAAGGATCGACCCAGGTACTTCTGATGTACACTTTGGCTTGGAGTTTGTTGCCTGCCCCACTCTACAGAGTGAACATTAGCACCTTTCCTGTCCATGATGTTCACTCACTGAAGAGGCAGCAGGAGGAACACCCAGAGGACAGCTGCTATCCTTGCATCTAGCCACCCCCTAAGTAATCAATCTACACCAGTCCTCAGCTGCAAGTCCCCACGGAAGAGAGCACAAGTCACCCAGCAATTATTGGAGCCTCCCTCCACTTCCCTCCCTGCCAACCTATTTGGCCTCCCAGTTATGGTTCCTGGAGCTGCTCACCCTGCCATCAAAATATTACTTCTAAGCTACGGTGACTCTTGGGAATGGTACAGTTTGATTCAGAGGTCACCAGCAAGGACCAGCAACAGCCGGCACCCTAGTCACCAACAGGCAATAGCAGAGCCAGCCTGCCCAGCCGTTCGCTCTAGCTGGAGCCAAAGTCGTCCAGCCAGGGCCAGCATCTGCCGCAAAGGAGCAACTCCAGTGGTAAGCTAGCCCGAACCAGTGGGCCCAACCCCTAAAGGCAACACCGGTCTTGTTAACATTCGCTTGGTAAATTGATAAATCACATTTATTATGCTTTAGTATTTTTTTTAAAAGGTTATTTTTACATTGAATGATGTGTATTAAAGTTTGGGAATGGCAATATCCTATTTTTGACCGAATTCAAATCCTGTAAAATATTTTTAATCCGAATCTATGGTACCAAAAAATTTGGGCTCTTAAAATAATTTTTCTACAGTAGGACTTGACTGGGAACCCAGCTACAGATAATTCTAATAGTGAATACAGAGACTAAACAAACAAGATCATTCACAGTGAAATGGTACTGACATACAAAACAAAAAATTGTAAATATAACCATGATGTACACACATAATTAGCACTGTCGTGGGTACTTCAGTTATATAATGTACATAATTAATGAAGTACCCAAAGTAAGGTAAGAGGTGTTAGATTTATTTACATGTTGCGTAGTCTGCACTAGCATGACAAAATATGTGTGGTGTTGTTATCCCATTCACTTGTGCAAAAAAAGGAGTTGCCATGTTAAATCATATCTGTCATGGCTGTTTGTTTACAAGTGCTGGTTTGATTGGTATGTTATAGTTCCCAACAGGTGTCTGGACAAGTCTTGGCGGCAGGAAGCAAGGTGAACATGACAAGGAGGGAAGAGATGCAAACAGCGGGCTAGTCATGCTATCAGCTGACTAGCAAATATCAAGTGGTGCGTCCTGACAGTTATTACCAAAGTCTGGATGTTTATGGGCTGGTGTGTGCACTGCTGGGCCATTCTGCTGTTGCTCAGCTACAGACTGATGTACAATGGATTACAGACTAGCGATCATGTGGGAACTCCCGTGCATAGATGTCTGCCGGGCACAGTTTCTCCTACCATAAATACCAAGCTATTAGCATTTTACATACATAAATTTTTTAAAAATTTCATTTTCTTTATTTTAATCTGCTTTGACAAAGAAAACATTCTCATAACATCCCCACAAAAAAAGTTTTCTCATCTGTAATGCCAATATTTCTGATCTCAATGAATTTCCCGTAATGCTGGAATCACAATGGCATGGCATATGTAACACAATGGGCATGATTCTAATAATAGTTTCCAATCCCACCAGCATAGAGATTTATGTGACAACAGAAAATTGTGAGCGCTTGACACAATTTACGAATAGAAAATATTTCTAATTTAAGAGAGTTGTGGGCATGATAGGAGTCTAAATAGCTTTAACTCACCATCTTTATGTAAAGCAACACCTTTTGTCATCTTCTAGGTGTAATTATAACCTATATATACATGTATATATGTGTGTGTGTTTATACACACACACACATTATATATATATATATATATATAAGTCAGCCTAAACCCACTTTAATACAGCAAAGCTAATTACACCCTAACTAGAATAAAAAAACAGTTTCTATGTGTTTAGTTACCGTACTGATTTTAATTTAAAAACATTTGTGTAATTATGTGATTTATGAGACAAAATTCAGAACCCCATTTTTTTATACAGGTACTTATGCACAAAAAAGTGGCATATTTCACTGATGTTTAGTCCAATTTGTATGAACATCTATATATACATATATATATAGACACACACACACACACACACAAAAACGTACCTATTTAAAAAAAATTGGGTTCTGAATTTTTTGTCTCAAAAATCACATATTTACAAAAATGTTTAAAAATTAAAATCAGTACGGTAACTAAACAAATAGAAACTGTTTTTTTTATTGTAGTTAAGGTGTAATTTGTTCTGCTGTATTAAGGTGGGTTTACGATAGACTTAACAGATTAAGATCGTAGTGTGCTTAAGATATGATTCAATGAATTCAAGGGATATTAGTTTATGATTGTGTGAGGGTCTTGACGGGTCATGGGTGATCTTGGCGTGACGTAAGAGATAGTTATATTTTATATCTCAAGTACAAGTCGAGTTGTAGGAGTTTTTTAAAAGGATTAACACACAGTAACCACGGATAATTTTATGTATGTGTGTGTGCGTGCAAACGCATGGGTGTGTGTGTGTGTGTGAATTGTCCATTTTTCCAAGTTATTTCAGTTGCTTACATTTCCTATGATTTTCGTTAGCTAGACTCAACAGTTGCTAATTCAATCATAAACTGCAAATCTTCTTATTGTTAATTTTCTGTGTGCTTATCAAGTAATTAAGCATAGTTCTTAATTCTTCTGTCTTTAATCGTAAACCCACCTTCAGCCTGTCAACTACAATAGACTCCTTAACATAAACAGTTATGAACTAAATTAACTTATAATAACCTTACAGAACCAGAATTTTAGTCCATTCCCCTTTTTTAGGAAATTCCTCCGCCTCATGCAAACAAAACTGAACTAAGTCTAGAAAATTACACCAAAGGGACAGTGCACTTCATTCGTACATACTCAGTGTAATAATGTTTTGCATAATAACTATATCTTAGTAGGCATTACCAACACACTTATCCCCCCCCCCCCCGCCCCCCTGTTTTTATTCAACTTATTTATAAATCAAATATTTTACCTTAAGATGAAATATAAGTAAAAGTGAAACTTAAGAGACAGAATTTTTTTATTAATAGAAGTATAAAGTGTTTGTAAAGAAACCACGACTAGAACATAGATTATCATTAGAATGTTATAAAATTTATTTCTCATTTTTATACATACAATTTTAAAGCACAGTAATTTCATAGTATAATAAGAACATTAGCAGGAAAATAGGTGGAGGGAAAATTGAAAACAAATCAAAAGCATTAAAACATTCAACAAATCTATTTTAATGTTATGAAAATTCACATCTAGTTTGTACAGAATAAATAAATCCACCTATATTTGTACATTGGTCTTACTTATGGACTGCAGCTCTTCCTAGGGACATTATCAATTTTCTTGATGTCTGGAGTGATTCTTAATGCTGTAAAAAACAGCATGCATTAGTAGATACAAACTTAAAATAAAAACAGCTAATTTCACCTCTGATCTAATTATGAGATTTATTTCAAAGTTCCAATATGACTGGATTATGTACCAAGTTATAGTGCAACTAACATAAAGCATCAGTACACGTAAGAACATTCCCATACATTTTTGTAATGATAAATTCTCCCAATCATTACAAATAAACAAAACAGAACCCCTACAAATTGTTTTCTGAAGAAACCAATAAAAATAACTCTGCATCTAGTAAGGTGGCCAAGCATAAAGATTCCAGCCACGAATCTCAACAACAATGGATGTGAAAACATGACAATAAATTATGTGGATTCGCTAGCATTGTTCTAAAAGGGAGTGTCTAAGCACCACACAAAATAAACAACAGAATATAACTGGAATGACACTTTGAGGTTCCACTATATTACAGTCTCATACTTGCATAAAAATGAGAAAGGCAACTGTGGTGAAATACTAGTTGTAAGCACTGTACTAATGAGCAGTATCCACAGGAACAATACTTCTTTCACTCTTAAATCAGTCCTGATGTAAAATAATTCAGTTGGGACCCTATTTTAAGAGTACCTCATTTAACGAGAGCAGCAATTTTATGACACCATTCTCAGGAATTGTCAAAAAATAACATAAATAAATAAATAGAAAAATCCTACGTGGTCCACTACTGCTTGCATAGCAACAAGGCCAGGAAATAACAGCGCAAGTTACACACCCCCATCTTTCTCCCATTCAGACCATAGTCTTGTGATTGCTTTGCTACAAAACTTTTAGAACCATCTGGAAAAAATAATAATATGATACTGAATGCAAGATAATTTAGAAAGTCCAGCACGCTAAACCAGCTGAGAGCACATGAAGAGGTTACTAATTGTATGGTGTGTTTACAGCACATGTAAGATGACACGTAAATTCGTACAGCAACCACTACAATTGTCGACCAACAGTACAGAAAACATTACAACATGCATAAGTTATTAAATAAATATTTTGTAACGAAAACTTGGCTGATAGATGCTTTCGACACACAAAAATAAAGAAAAAAAACAATAATTTTATAATAATAATTTATTATTATTATGTGATTACAATTTTAGAAGACAGCAGTTCATCACATAATTCAATGTTGCCTCATTCCTTAAGTTCTCTAGTGATTAAATACATGTCAACAAAGCACGAGAAATACCTGCATTTATGAAGGTCAATCAAACTGTCTATCACCATAGCCATTTACATCTATGCTGTCTTCGTGATCATCTTCACTTCCTGTTTCATCATCAATATCAAGTTTACTTTTCTTTGTAGGAGATGTATGTTCATCATCAGTAATTAGAGCCGACAACCATTTATTTTGAAGTTCGTTTACTTCACGTGAACGTCTTGCAAGTGTACATTCCGCACAAACCAACTCTACTGCACTCATTCCATCTTTAGCATGAACTGTCTCATCGTAATTGTTTGCGGAAACAATACCCATAGATTTAGCAGGAGGTATTGGCAACATCACTTGCTGGATCCCAGTAGATGAACCCTTGCAGATCTCAATGTGTTTCTTCATTGTATCACCTTGCAATAAACTGCATGTGGTTAAAGTCGTAATGCTTCTTTCGCACAAAAAGGACTCTTCGTACAGGCCATTCTCTCATTCCGACAAACATGGCAGCTTTTGCCGAAGATCTTTCCACAGCGGCAAAACTGTTTTCTGCGTAATTTTCCAGAAGTGGGTGAAGGTACATCCATAGAGGTAAACTCTATAGTAGACTTTGTATAATCATTGGCCTCTGTTCTCTCTCTCTCTCTCTGTGCGTGTGCGCGTGTGTGCGTGTGCGCGTGTAAAATTACTAACACAATTAATCAGCGATATTTAAGCATTTTTTAAGTCTCCATTCAAAAAGGCATTTTATATAGTTCCTTGAACACATTACCATGCAGTTACATCTTGAACAGTTTCTTCCAGACAAGGTCTTCGCTCAGCTTGAACTTATGGTCGCACTTAAAGCAGACAACTGACTCCTGTCAGACAGACCCCTCACAAGACTGATCCACTGACCCATTTTGCTCCACAAATGACTCATAAATGACCCCTGATTGCAGTTCTAAGTGTGGTGCATGTTTGTGGTCACAAGTTAAAACAAATTTCCCCTATTTTACAATAAAATTATATAGTCCTACCTCCAAAAGCTGAAAGGTAGACATTTTATTTAATAATCTCGCTTTAAAAATTATATATCCAGGTTCCCTTGGTATATTTAATTGCTTCCTGGGTAAACTGTATTTACACTTTGCAATAAAAGTTCCTACAACTACAGCAAACTCGCACCACGTTTCACCATTAGTCGATGCACAACTTGGACATTGTACTAAACAATGCAGCACCACGGCAGGTCACCTTCTCAATTGGTTGTCGCGCACAAAGGACTCTTTGTACAGACTGCCTTCTCATGCCGACGAGTATTTTGAACATAGGTAAAATTCAATTGCAGAATTAGCACTGGTGACAACCAGATAGCAATGACACAAGTCACGGTTCCATGATGTCAACGTTAAAGGTATTCCTTTGTATGCAGAATTTATCTTCGTGGTATGGGAGCACTCTGAGAAAACCCAAATACTCATTTGCCGCAGAAGAAAACATGCAGGTACTATTATATATGTACATATGTATTTATATAAGCTAGGAATATGTAGAATTATATATATATTTACATAAGATAATATATATAATTATAAATAGAATAAATTTTGTAACTTAGCTTCGTCTTCAAGGTTCAAGGTTGTATGATTTTTTTTTGTAATTTTAAAATTTTCTAACAATTGCGATTATTTTTGTTTTACGCACTAGATTTTGCTCAAGATAGTAAAAAGAGGTGTTAAGGTGTGAAAGAGGGATATGGATTTTCACAGTGTGTACGAGCTGGTGTAAGATACATTGGGAGAGAGCTGCAGCAAAAGCAAGGTTCCTCCAGCACTGAAAGATGTATAACTGTAAAGAAGATTGGTTGTCTGATGGACGACTTAGCGGGCTAGATAGTCATCGGGCTGATTAGGTCTCGTATAATAGTCCATCAACCATGCTGCTTTTGCATAGTCAAAGCAGACATATATTGAGGCACTTGAGATAGTCAACATAAATTGTTTGTTCTGTAGTGTTAACAGTATATAAGCATGCATCATGTACGAAGGTTTTCACTTCTTTGATGGATGTGGCGGAAGACAGATCCTCACTTTATTCATCTACTGTGTAAGCTGTTATAATATGAATAAGGAATCTGTGGGTAAGGACATGTCAACATCGCCAATGGTAACACGAAAGCCCGCAAACTGTGAGAATTGAACAATATTGACCATCTGTAAATATTGTGCCAAGATATTCACAAATAGCTCTAACGCGAGGTGACATTAAGCTAGTGACTGCTTATTCAGCACTTCAAACAAGATGTATCCATGGGAAAACTGTGGTGAGGTGTATGCGAATAGGATTAGATAGACTGCACGCAACAGTATTTGTTTTATAAAAATGACCAAACCATATATATTTTTGTTGAATGAAGCATATATTTTTACCAAGTCTGTAAAATAAAGTTAAAGTGTATGAAAGATGTCAGTTTTATTCGTTTATTCGATCCCTCCTTCTATTAAGCTGTTCAGGAGAAACAATTAAGTCTAATCTGAGTAAAATGTGTATTGAAGATGTTATCCATTTTATCATCATATATATAAATTTTTTCTGATGGTTGTAAGTAATGTTTTGATACCTAGAAATATTTGTAAGCTACGAGGATAAGACCTTTAAATAAATATGTAGCATGTAAATACTTAATGTAGCTAGCGACATGGATTTCTGTGAAAATTTACTGATAAATAGAAAAGAAATATGAAAATTTTGTTGAAATTATTTTTTCACGTAAAGAGTGTTCTGTGATTAAATGAATAAAAACCTCCATTAATTATTATCTGAAGTTTGGAATGCAACTACATAATAATAATAATAATAGTAATAATAATAATAATAAGTCGTTTCCTCCTAGTTACTTATGTTTGGTTTGAATATGTATATATAAATAGCTGCATAACCTCAGTAAAATCTTAAATGTTATTCAGCCTCAGTAGCAATCACTTTGGCAGTAGTCTGGGTGTATGAGATCGTATCAGTTTGAAAATGAAGTATGTCTCTGATGGTGCGAAACTGACTAGTGGTCATATTTCTATATGCACAACTTAATTTGATTATCCTATTGATGCATGATGTCTTTCTAAATAAAATTTAAACAACTTATATTCATCAGTGCAAACAAACTGACAGCACCTTCAACGGAGTTTGAGTTGCTGCCACCAGCAACATGACGTCTGAAATTGTTCTACCTACTCAAGGCTCCACTCCAAATATATTATTCACCGGCTGAGCCACAGAAACCATGCAGCAAGCTGAACCAAGTATAGCAGCACGCCGCTAGATGCCACTACCAGTACCTTTGCCAAGGTATGAGCCTGGATACAGAGGCCACCATTGACGTCACTCGCCAAGGATCTATGTCACGCTCTTTGCAGTTGCTACCCCCTCTCCAAGACAACCATCTATGCCATGCGAGCAAAGGGCACGCTGCTGAGGAGTGTAAATACATGGCCACACCATGACTCTTGACCAGTCTTCAAGAAATTGACGCCTGTCTTGTTTCTTCACTGCACCTCACAGTGCCGCGGGAACCATCAGTTCCTACCTTTGTCTTCATCACAGACTAGTGATGGCGAAGACATTTCCACTCACTCCTCAAGGCTTCACCGCACCTTTGGGGGCCGAAGATCCTTCTCTTCACCAGTCTTGCATCGTAGCATACACCGAGACAATTATACTGGCGTGCAATTATACTCAGTTTTTATATGGCCTTACGACTGACAGTGATGTGGCGACATGTCAATGATACTGCGTGTTTCTTAACAAACCATCAAGTTCGCACTCGTGTTTTTTTAAACATCCTAGGCAAGTTACAATGTTGTGATAAATATGTGTTTCCACGGCAGAGTGAAATGTGTTGTGATTGTTGAGTATGAAAGGTCGTGGTGGCTGCACTGTAATCGTTATGTAGGCCAGGTGTGTTTGTTGATTTCAAATGTGCGCAAAATTTATACGTTTTAACCATGAACTGATGTTATGACGAAGTTAATTATTTACATTCATGTCTGTTTATCATAACATTATACCTTTGTGATAGGTGTTTGAAAAACAGTTGAGTAACGAGTTTACGTTTCTGTGATTTGAATGTCTGCAACAATCCGAATGATATACTAAGCCCACCCAGATAAATTTAAATAAATAGTCAAATAAACCTACAAACCAGTAAGTACCAATGCATGTAAATATTAGAGGAATAATGTCACGATGGGCCTATGGGTTTGCATGTTCACCACTATCTGTTATGTTTGTTGATGTACAATAAATAAGCGACATGAGTTGCGTGCTTGAATTTACTACGTTCTTTCAGTAACTAAAAGTAGAAATTTAGCAGGCATTCAGAAAAGGCTAAAATTATCGTGAATAAACTATAAATATCCATTGGAGCTTAACCGTTGCCTTCCTTCCGGGTTCGAGTATCTCAGTCCATTGGAGCAGGCAGCCGAACTACACAAGCTCTCTGTACCAGTTCCGCCAGCCTATGAATCTGCTACTTTTCAACCGCCAACCAGGATCGCTGAGGGTTACCATCCAGTTGTACAGGCCTATTTCAGTGGCCAGGACATAGCACTAGGTCTCATCTCCTACCAGACACTGGGAGAGCCAGGAACCTCTGCCGCTACCGTAACTCGCACCACTAAGCCGACCAGCACACTCATATCAGGGGCAGCCCCTAGTGTGTCACCGGTCGCACCTCCATCGGCACAGCCACAACTGCCAAGCCTACATCGCCCAGGTTTACCAGATTGAGTGGTCCCGCCGAGACGGAAAGTAGTGCTCGCAGAGCCCGACTTTATCCCTTGCATACAGCCGACCCGTCCAGTACTGTCACTGGCCGAACTCCTATCCCACGCCGGGATTAGGAACAACTAATTCCAGGTGTTTCTAGCCTAGCACCAATAAAAATCTATGTGGCCTTGTGACGAGACAACTGCTGACGTCCGTCACACATAAAATAAAGGATTTTCTGGTGTCGAACGTGGGGCTATACACCTTCGTTTGAATGATTAATTAAGCAGAACCAGGCCAGCTTAACCCAGAGACAGGATAATTAGCCGGGTAAACCCAACAACCACAAGAACAGACTTCGGGGAGTCTGAAAACACCCCGTGGCGCTCAACAAACAGCAACTATATCAGATACAGATGCTGATATCCCCGAGCCCACCGAAGTCACTATGGCCGCAACCAGCGCTGAACATTGTGCAAGGTCAACCTGCCCTGGCGAAGGGCAGGTTGGCGAATTGAATGCACTCACTGCCAGCAGCAACTCCATTATGTCTACCTGGGTTGGGCAGACATAGTGTCTGCTTGGGTTGGGCAGAAATAGTATGCCATACCGGTGGATCAGAATTCCGGTGTGACGAATGCCAGACCCAACAAATGGCACATTGCAGTTACGTATCTTGCCTAGGACGTGGAATCCACACTGTCCATTGCATTATATGTGCCAATAGGTTCCACCACAGCTGTGTTGGCTGGCTCGAGGACCAGGTAACTCAACCCGGCATGGTTTACAGGTTTGAGGTATGTCGACAAGCCACAGAATACTGTCCACGAAACACAGGACAAGCCACCCGGACATGTACTATACACTCTAAAGGGAACATCAAATTCCCGACTTTGTGGGTCACTGAGCCAAACCCAGAGTAAGTTCGAAGGCAAGGCACTGGATTGGTGGAACCGATACAGCAAATTTATTACTGACTGGTGTCAGTTAAGAAACCGTTTAACCACCAAATTCACCGGAGAAGAGGTGTTAGCAAACCTCACCACTGAGTTCTACAGCAGAACGCAGAATCCTTGCGAAGAAGCAGAGCTGTTTAAACAGCAAAAAGTTCAGATGTTCCACAGAATTTTTCAAGAGGAAAATGAAGATGCTGCATGCTACATATCAAGTGAATGTTATTACCACAATTAAGACACCTTCTCATGATACCCAAGCCCAGTGGAAAGGGCCAGAGAAATAGAGCTGAATTTTCAAGCCCAAGCACACCTAGACCAACTGAAAACAACCAAGCCTGTGGAACCTGAAAAGTCACAAGAAAAGAAAGGAAAAACGCAGTCGCCTGCGCCACCAGTTCAGAACCTCTTGAAATGCTGGTATTGTCCGAAATATCACTTCCATAAAGATTGCCAGAAGGGTCAATTTCCATGTGACCGCATGGAGAAAAGGAGTGCAACAGGTGGGCCGCAACCCACTCCCCCGGGAAACAACCAACAGGGATCCTTCCAGCCCGGAAACGCAGAAGCCGGCGGACGAAAAGGGTCAATCCCACAGGAGCTCCAAGGGCCCATAATTCAACTCTTCAATGAGAAAGCATATTCCCCGGAAGCACCACACACAGAAGTCACAGTAAATGGCAAAAGCATCCTCACTTTGTTAGACTCAGCCACAATCGGCAACTTTGTGCGAAGCAACTTATAAACAGATTATCAAAGGGCAGCACTACGCCGTCAAACCAGAGTTGTGCGTATGGCGAAGCCGGCCTGCACACTTGCAGTTGACGGGCGGACCATTCTAACTATCACTCTGAATCAAATCTCCGGACCAGCGGAATTTGTCGTATTGCCTGAGATTCAAGAAGCACTTATAATGGGTCACCCGTGGCTCCACCAACAACAATGTGTTATGGACCATGGGCAGCAAAAGTTATACCTGGACGAAAAAACCAGAATAAACCATCAACTGGGAACTCAGCAACAAAGCCACAATGCCATCACCTCTTAGGGCAGAGGAAATTAACCACGAGTGTAAGCAGGTGTGAGACAACCATGCAAGCACGTTCGGATCTAGAGGAACTCTTCGAAAAACCAGAACTATCCAACACGAAATATGGCCGACTACCATCAGGCCCGTGAACCCCAGACCATATAGGATGTCAGCTTGACATCATCGCCTTATTATGGAACAATTGAATGAGGAAGCAACAAGGCATTGTTGAACCTTCCGATTCCTCATATAACTCACATGTGGTGCTCGTGCCTAAATAAGACAGGCAATTATATTTCTGTGTCAACTATAAGGCATCGAACAATGTCATACATCCAATTGCCACTTTGGCTATTAATTTAGCCCACACATTAAGTGACATTGGGGTGATTTTCATATGTGTAATTTTATCCTTGTATGTTACTGACTTCACAAAAAGTATAAAAGGTTGCTGTTTTTTGTTACTTCATTGTGTTTGTGAGGTGCTTACATGTAATGATGGTTTAGTAACTTTTGTGAGAAGAAGTATCTCTATGTAAGTTACGTTTTCATGGACAGTATTGTTGCAGTAAACCTACTCGCCATCTACATCAATGTTTGAAATGTTATGTTTGTTTGATAGTAGTGCTGAACTATATCCACATGGTTTGAGATGTTGCAGTTTTACTCCTGCAACGGGTAGACCATTGCTTGGATTTCAGTGTTAGCATTGTTATAAAAATTTAACCATAGTCGCAATATGCGTTGTCATGAAAGGAGTAGTTGTGTAAAGAATCCTGAGTGTATTAGATATGGCTGCACAGAGTGTGATTGTACCTTTACGAGAAATTCCATATTAGCAAAGCATTCAGCAGTATGTAAAGCTAGCACTGTAATGGGAATAAACTCTGTATGCCGTTTCTATGGTCAAACATTTACCACATATCATTATGTGCGGTGACATGAAATATGGGCATGTTCCAAGGATCCTAAATTGAAACTACATCGTTGTACATTACATTTTCATTTGTTTAAGAAAGACATTGCATTATGGAAACATGTGATATTTGCAATTTTTCCTTAATAGCAAGAAGTAATTTGAACGCATCTCCCCATTTATTGCCGCAAACTGCTTCGGAAGAGAATTCACAACCTCTTCACCAGTGTATATACTGCAAGGAGAAATTTACTTTAATTTGCAATTTGAGAAGACATCAAAAAAATTATTTGTTTGGAAGAAACTGCTAGAAATAAACATTGTTGCAATACATGTCAGTGTGTATTTATTGACCATGTGGAGCTTGAAAAACAGTTGTTGACATGTGAAGGTGTTACAGTAGAAAACTTGCCAGCTAATGGATATCAGTGTCGTTTTTGTCAGAAGTTATTTACTTTACATAGCAACATGTATCATCACATGAGGAGCGATTGTTTAAAGAACCCTGGGTGTGATGTACATCAGTGTATGTTATGTGGTTATTTGTTTACAAGAAAGTCTATATTACCTTAAATGGTACAACGTAAACGCAATTTACCGCAGTAGTGTTTGTTTTTTCATGAGTTCTGCACATAGTTGTGAGTAATATGTACGTGATTTTGGGTTACTGTGTGTGTGTGTGTGTCTATATATATATTCTTCAAATATTGGGATGCTAGTTTTTATTGAGTTGCTTACGCAAGGGTTTTCTGGTTTTGTCGATTGGATATGTAGCCACAGTCCATCCTGAGGGTTTTCCACTATGACTTCTTGTGAGGGAATGATTTTTGAGAATGAAGTGAGCAGTTGTCAGCGAGAGGTGTGGTCACTTCTGAACTAGGGGATAGAAAGCAGAATATGTATACGATTTGCAGAATGTTTGTGATGTAGGATGTCGCAATGCGTACACAAATGTTTATATCTCTAAATACCTCAAAAGGGTGACACTTAACAAAAATTGTTTGGTTACAAAATTTGTTTTATGAAATGAATCCTGCTCACAATATGGAGAAAAAAAAAATTAAGTACGGTAACAAAAAATATTTACTTTTCACATAGAATGGTGTTTTGCATGTTAGCAGCATTTGGTTCTTATAACTTCCAAACTCAAGCATATTGGGAAACCATGTTTCGTATTTGTTATTGTTCTGAGTGAAGCGGTTAGATCATTTGGAGTAATGTATGGGTTTTAATTTATTTTAATATTAATATTTAACAACTTACAAGAGAATTCTTTTCGAAAATAAATTTTTCTTACGCTTTTATTGACATATTCTAATTATGTACGTGTAAGGAATTTTATTTGTAATATTGTGTTATTGTTTACAAAGCTATACACAAAGATGGGTGCCGGAGGTCGCTGTACCCTCTGCAGTCACGCGACACCCTGCCAGAAGTGTTATGTACTGCCCGGTGAAGTTCTTAGTAAATGGAGCGTGCAGACATCCTCTTGGTTCAGCCGCTGGGGAAAGTTTGTCTTCTCCTCTGCCCAATCTGCACATGCCTGGCGGTGATCAATGGAACTACACTCGTCCCTCACCCCTCGCCATTCTTCACGGCGTGGCCCTCTGTGTTGTAAGTCTCAAGTTTTTGCTGGACGACTGCATTTCTGTGGTCCACAGACCTCCGAGCGGGAAAAAATGTTAACACTCTCGCCTGACTGCAGGGAATCTTCGCTAGACACATGCACACATTCCTCTGGTTTTATTGTTGTTTACAGTACTCCGACACAACATCAGCGTGGTTGTGAGGTGTTATTTACATGACATTAAATTTAAATCACATCTCTTTCATGTGATGTTTGATAAAGACTGCATAGCTTTTAAACATAGTTCCCTCTTATTTAACATTCAAGGTGTTTGGGGTTTAAACAAAGGTTATTAGTGTTTTAGATTTTATCTGCATCCAGGTTCCAAGCTGTTCAGTTGTGTACACACATAATTACCGTCATCTGGATTTGAAGTAAGAAATGTGATAATACAAATGTATTTATGCTTGAATTACCCTCAATGGGGTTGAAGTAAGGAATATCTTGGTATAAAAGTAAATATGTTTTAACCTTGGCCCCACCTGAGAATGTTAAACCAATTGAGACTAAATGGGTGTTTCACACCAAACCAGATTGAACTAAGAAAGCCAGGTTAGTCGCAAATAAGTTTCAAACAGACAGAAGTGAACAAGTGTATGCACCTGTTGCCAAATTGCCCACAATCAGACTAGCCTTGACATATTGACTACAGAAGGATTGGTGTGTTGATCAGATGACTGTATCAACAGCCTTTTTGAATACGGCACTTTAAAATTATGTGTACATTTTCCAGCCAAAGGGAGTTAAAAAAAGGGGAGAAAGTTCTGCTTCAACATATCTTGTATGGACTTTGTGAGTCCCTAAGATGTTGAAACCAAAGGTTCGACCAGTTTGCAACCAAGAACGATTTGAGAAGGTTGAGTTTTGATGCCTGTTTGTATGCTGGAGATAATTTGTGGGTAGTTATATGGTTATTGGTGGGTGAGAAAGTAAAAATAGAACAACACTAAGTAAAACTAACAGAATAATCCAATGCAAAAGCTGTGGGAGAATTGCAGTGCTTCATTGGGACAGAGCTAACGATAGCAGAAAACAGAATTGAACTGTCTCAGCATAAGCTTATTGACGAGATGTTGAAGAGATTTAATTAGAGGAATATGAAGGATCTCCATCTCCAATGGAAGACAGATCTGAAAACTGCTAAGCGGATGCCATTATAGATGTGCCATATAGAGAACTTGTTGGTAGCTTGACATACTTGTCACAAGTCAGCAGGCCCGATAGAGCATTTGCCAAATCGTATTTGAGTTGTTTTCTGGACTGCCCAACTCAGGTCTTATGGAATGCATAAAAACGAGTGCTTCGGTATGTGAAGGGTACCAGTGACAAGAAATTAGTGTACCAGAAATGTCCAGACGAGTGCACTCAGGTAATCACATTTGCAGATGCAGACTGGGGGAGTGACAAGAGTGGAATGGCATCATTCCCCTGTGTCAACCTAACGTCCTGGAGCTCAAAGAAACAGATAATTGTTGTTCTGAGCATTTGTTACTCATACAGCCTGGCAGCATCAAATCTACTGTATTTGAAAGGACTTCTGTCAGAGTTTGTGGATGAAACAGAGGGGGAGGGAAGTGCTGTATAATAGTTGACAATCAGGCAGCAATTCACATGATAAAAAAAACACTATGACAACACTACATGTTAAAATATATATATATATATAATTTCGGTTTCTGAAAGTCATTGTTGATAAACAACTGATAAAGGCTGAGTATGTAGAGTCAAGCCAAAATATTGCAGATATATTTACAAAACCAATGAGCTCTACTAAATTCTACATGTACAGAGAGATGCTGTGTTTGAGATTATGTGTGTGACAATCACTGTACTGTGTGTTAAACTAAAATGCACTGATTATTCTTGTCCAATTTCAAATCCTGTGTTTGCTGTGTTGTTAGTGGAAATGCATTAAGTGTGATCATACTATTTAAATGTTATATCCTATAGACTTGAAATTGACAGGGGGTGTCACGAGATTGTAAACAATACACCTAGTTGAGCTTCATGCTGCTAGGGTTCACTAACGTAAATAAATAGACAGTTTATCTTGTAACCTAAAATATGGATATTGTTATTGTGCATTGCTCTAAACTCAATCATGTATGTCAATAGTTTTATAATTTAAATAAAATTTTTTACTCCTAAAATTTATTGTTTAGCAACATATCTAGCTAAACACATCCAAAACAGAAAACTGGAGTAGGAAAACAAAATGTAAATAACACAATACAGTGGTAATAACAAATGCTGAAACAAAGTCTGGTAAGTTTGGTGATCATCTTGTAAAAGCCATTAATTTGCATATCAGGCAGTTCAGAGTTAATGGAATTCGGGATACAAGTTAATCATCAACATAGCACATCTGAAATAAACACATATGGAGAAAAACATCACAAGCAAGAAACACTGAGTGTTTGTGAGCTGGGTAGTGATAAATATTTTATACCCAACAATAAAATGTACACTATTTACCAAAAAGTAATTGGGCTCCCGTGAAGATAGGTAATTCAGTACGTCAGTTGATTTGTGTTTCACGGCCTTCGGCATAGGACCGCTGGTGTGTCTGTGGTAACATGAACAAAGAGGCCTATTGTAACATTTTGGATAATGAAATGCTCCAAACATTGTGGCGTTTTTACAGAATTGACCCGTGTTACTTCCAGGTTGACAATGCCGGGTGTCATATTTCAAGGGCTACTATGCAGTGGTACGCCGACAACAATGTTCACAGATTGGACTGGCCCGCCCAGAACCCCGACCCGACTTTAAAAACTTAAACAAGTCAGTTAGAAACAATTATGTATTTTACAAATATATTTATAATTTAATTCTATAATACTTTTACGTAACAACTTCTTTCTTTCTGCTGTTACCAACATTTCAGTTTTCTAACTGTTTATCATTTATACTGACTATAAATTAACCCTTTCACTGCTACATGCTTATTAATGGTGCTATCTCTGTAATATATATATATATATATATATATATATATATTATATAATAGCAAATTTGGACAAGGCCTGTGTAGCCACTTTTTACACCATTTTTGGAGAAATTTTAATAGTTATCTTATTTTGCCAGATGTATTACCTTATTGTTACAATTAATTGTAATTTGTAATGTCTATTGATTTTAGCATAGTGGCATTGCAATGTTTACTTTTAATTTGCTAACTTATAAAATATATATATTTTTTCAAACCTACTTTCTGAAGGAAGAATAGGCTTAGGATGTCATCTTCCTACCTGCATGTGTGTGTATATTGGTGTGAGTGTGTGTGTTTTCCTCTAAAAGCTTGCGCACCTGTACACCGAATTCGAACCAACTCATAAACTTTTAGTACCTAGTAATGAAACCTGATCTCCATAGTTTTTAACCATGCCAAATGCTTATTTTCAAAATGGCGGACTTTTTATTTGATTTATTTTGGATGGTACAGTATATCTCAGAAACTATTCAATAAATTAAAACCAAATTTTGTATGTTGACCATTCAAAATATCAGTTTAAATTCAAAAACACTCAGCTTGGCGAATGCGCCATTTTGGAAAATGGCAGTACTTGGGAAAAAAAATATTTTGCATCAAATCTCAGGAACTACGTAACCGATTCTAATGAAATCTGGAATACAAGTAAATCTACGGCACTTTTCAGTCATAATTTATTTTCCTGACTTAAAAAAAACAGACATCACAGTCATTGGAGTCAATACACTACATTACTATAGTCCATTCACGCTTTCTTTGGTCTTTTGGAATTGAACCTTTGAAAATCACCCTAGGTATATTATGTCAACCTGTTTTTCAATAACTTGTATTTCACAAATATTTAACACTGTGATTAACTTTAGAGTACTGTATTATTGAATAAATGAAACTGTCCCTTAGAATCTCCTATAAGTTGTAATATTTATTTCGTAATAAATATAAATTAACAACAGTGAGAGAAACAACGTGTTGGCAATGGCCGGTAAGAAATAGTTTACAGTTACAATATTTTTTAACCTCGTTTTTATGTATACTATTTGTAAGTTAAAAGTTGCCAAATTATATATTTGTATTGTTAGATAGCACTGATGGAAATACATTTCATTGCTGCAGTTAAAAATATCTGCACAAATTCCCGTGTGCAGACTGGTGTTTTTTTCCGTCCGGAACAAAGGTTCAATAAACGACGCAGAGCGTCTCTCCCTCTATCCCCCTCTCCCCCCCCTCTCTCTTCTCTCTCGGGAAGATTGTACCACCCGTGTAGGAAAAGTATACATTATGTTATTTCTAATTTCAGCACATTTCATACTAATTACAGCAACAATAATGATGGTCGAGATTGTAATTTACAACTGAAACGAGATTTTATTGTTTAAATACGTATTATATGTTATTTAGATGCAACAAATATTTTAGATGCGATGGCTCGACACAGCTCGTTGCACGACACTTACAAATCCAGTAGTTTGGCAGGGCAGACGTGTTGTGGAAAGGAGAATCTAGAATTTGGACAACGTTCCCAATATGGCGGCAGGGGGCTATTATACCCAGTGCATACCACTGGTAGTGGTGTGGCGATGTGTCAATGACACGGCGTTTTTCTGAACGAAGTGACAAGTCCGTACTCGTGTTTTTGAAATATCCTAGGGAAGTTACAATATTGTGATAAATATGTTTCCACGGCACAGCAGGGTTAATTAATAGACTGTAACGAGTGTTGTGATCACTGTGTGTGCAAGGGCGTAGCCATCATTTCCATCTATGGTGGCTGCATTGTAATCGTTATGCAGGCCTGTGAATTTAAAATATGTGCAAAGTTTATACGTTTTAACCATGAATTGACGTTATGACGAAGTTAATTATTTATATTCACGTCTATTTATCACAATGGTGTACCTTCACGTTAGGTGTTTGAAACACAGTTGTGTAACAAGCTTACATTTCTGTGATTTGAATGTCTGCCACAATCCCTACGAAATACTAGGCCCACCCAGATAAATTTAAATAAATAGTCAAGTAAACCTACAAACCAGTAAGTACCACTGCATGTAAATATTAGTGGAATAAGCATTTCTGTAGGCCTATGTGTTTGCATGTTCACCACTATCTTTTACATTTGTAGATGGTACGCAGTGCAATAAATAAACGACACGAGTTGGGTGCTTGAATTTACTGTGTCGTTTCATTGGACTGGTTGTCCCTTAGTTTTAATTTTTATTCCAAACACATATTAATAACAACAAGTCAAATACTACTGTTATTTCCGCCACAGTTGTAACAAACACCGCAGTGGCAAAATATTGTGTATTATGTGTAACGTCCTATATTGTGTGTAACAAATAGTTATAAAGCTGACCTAAATATTGTTATAGGCCTAACTAGTGAACATTCGTAGGAAATGGTTTCTGCAATAATACATAGATATTTGAACAGCTGTAAACAGCAACCAGCGCATTTGACAGTTATAAAAGTAGAAGTCACATGGCAGTGTTTATGTTTACGTGTAACGGAAGGATACGTAATCAGTAACCAAAAGTAGAAATTTGGCAGGGCTTCAGAAAAGGCCGAAGTTATAGTGAATCAACTATATAGTGAAACTACACTAACTTTTTAAAATATACATAGTAGTTTTAAAAAAAAAACCAAATTTTGTTATATCCGCAATAAAATTACCGAGTAGTTACACTAACGTATGAAAGTTCCAATAAATTACCTTGGGTTTTATTACACTTATTTAATGTCTAATTATATTGTTTAGACATATTGAAATTATATGTTACTACACCAACATTTAGTAATTTTTTTTTTGGTGTGGTAATTTTCAAAACATGGTGTGACACACAGTGCGACTTCTCAGTCTCTGCTCGAGTATCATGTTTCTCTACTAATTCTGTTCTTGGTGCAAACAACACATTTTCAGGTGAGAAATTTTTTAACTTCTTTTGCTTCAATGGCTGTGGGAAAATGCCTCTGTGATAAGCGCATTGGAGTGTCTTCTTCTGATCTCCTTCCTCCTCCAGACTTTCTTCTCTGTTTTGAGTATTTCTCCAGAATGTCTCTGATGAGCGTTAGATGGAACGTTGCAAGAGGCAATGTTTTACCAGTAACATTTTTGTGAAGAGCATGGGCATTTAGAACTGCAAGATCCAATACATGAAAAAACAGTATTTTATACAATTTCACAGTTTTCCTCACTGATTCTATAGAACTTATAACCATGTCAGTTTTGTCGACAGATCCCATGCTAATGTTGTAGTCCAGAACACATGTGGGTTTAATTATTTTACATCCACTCTTCCTGTCAATCTTTTCACTTTCTTTCATAACTCATTGTGGCAGGTGCTGAGCTTCCATACTTCCCGTCTATCACACCACTTAATTGCAAGTGACTCGCCCGATGACTTGAAAGAAATCTCTCCTTTCTTCAGTTTGTTGTCTATTTTCGGCATATTTTTCCTATTTTGTTGTACTGTGCCACACGCATTAGTTTTGTGATTATGAAGCCAATGAAACAGGTTTGGACTGGAATACCAGTTGTCTACAAATACCATGTGACCTTTTTCCAAGTGTGGTTTCAATACAGTAGCCACAATATCACCAGACTTTCCCAGACTTGCCTTGTCAATGTCACTATTTGCACCAGTGTACACAACAAAATCAAGAACATATCCAGTCAGACGGTCACACAAAACAAAAGTTTTTATTCCAAATCGACTTCGTTTTGAAGGCACATATAATTTGAAAATTAAACGGCCTTTGAAGAGGAGCAGGCTCTCGTCAATGCACAGTTTTCTGTTAAGGCACAAATGATATACGAAAAGCATTTTGAATTCTATCAGCAACAGCCCTTCATCCACACTGTTGCCACAGAAATGTAGCATTCGCAGTAAAAGTAAAAATCTGTCTCGTGACATCATTATCTCTCCAAACACTGGTGTTCGCAAAAGAGCATCCTTTGACCAGTATTCACTTAGCTCCAGTTTCTTCACATGTGCTGTTAATAAACACACTGCCAGAAAACAAAACAATTCCTCATAATTTGTGTCTGTCCATTGCTTCATACGGGAATGGGACTGCAAAATCTGTGGTGCATTTTCAATGGCATACTTGTAGTATCTGTTACTTTCATTTGCTACATATGTCATCAATGATACATCAAAAGACTGGAAAGAAGTCTATGATAGGAATGTTAATATTTACATTTGCTTTACATCCTGCATTTGTATCATCATAGAGATGAATAGTGGGAGTCAAATTATTTGAAGACCACTGAAATGTATCACATTTCCTTTTTGTACCATGAATTTAATTTCTTTCTTCAGCGCTGCTATCTTCTTCCAATTCAGAAGATGATGCTTCAAATATTATTCTTGAAGTACTATGTGTAATCCCAGTAGACGTAGTTGGCTGAGGAGAGTTTTCTTTCTTGTGTGGAGTATACTCTACATCTGAATCACTCGATGTGTACACATCTTCTTTGCTGTCACTCCTTGTGAGAATCATCTCCAGTGCTGCTTGGTCTGTCAGATAGCAGTGTCTCTTCATTTTTGTAGTTACAAATAAATGACATACAATCACAGAAAGTGTTAGAAAAAATGACTAAGACTTTAGCAGTAGTAACACTATCCAAAACTCCCTCCGCAGTCTGCAACAAAACATACAACACTAAGTAGCTGGCAGGCTGTCCCACATTTTACCATACAGCTCTTTTCCTTCCTTTCTCCACCTCTCATAAAATTCCCCTGCCATCCCTGTTTATCTTATCTCTGTAAGTGGTCCCACAAGAGTTCATCTTATATCTCTAAGTGGTCCAGTGGAGTAGCTGGGCAGGAGGCGGCAGACAGCTGGCCTTTCTCACCGCCTGGTATTTATCACCTCCCATGTCGTATTTATCACCTCCCATGTCGCTCTCTATCTCGGAATAGGAACTACAGTGTCTGCTGACACACTTCCTCTTGATATTGCTTGAAACAAGAACTACAGTATTCCAATGTAAATAGGACCCTTTAAGACACACTTACCTGAGGCTAAAGAATGTTGGACTTTATCAAGCCGCAGGTGGGTATTAACAGTGGGACGAGATATCTCGTCCTTCGCACTAAAGGCACGCTGAGTTAAGGATGACATATTTCGTCCACAGCACACACGGCTCCTACACTGAAGGGCGAGATATCTCGTCCATAGCAGCGAAAGGGTTAAATTGTAAAATTTATAGAAATACTGTAGATAAAAAATTAACTATGCCAAAAATAAAAAGGTATTTTAAGGTATCCTAAAGGACAAAAATTTGTGATAAAGTAAACATTTTAAAGAAACAACTAAACAAGCTATACGTAAAGTGATCTTTTAAAAGTTTTATTCAAAAAGTGTAAACATAATGTATCATATTCCCTGAAACTACAAATTTTCACAGAAAAACACTGTAAATGTTATATTTCCCATTTAAACAATGTTACATGCAATTATTAGGCACTCAAGTACCTCAAATGGTCAGTAACAAGTAATACAGTATAACCTTTCACTGACAGCATGGATTAAGTTTTTCAAGAATACTATGGTTGAGAAAACCATGGTAGAACATAATAGGTTCTTATGGGGAACACAGGGATAGGTTATGCATGCCAACTGATTAATGTAGCAGAACTCAGAAAACTGGACTTGTCAGACTAATAGTAACGAGACACACACTTGTAAAGGCAAACACCTTTTCAGGTAAAAAAAAATCCTTAATTTTACTGATCACAGATAGTGATATAAGGCTGCATCCTATAATTTAGTTGTGAAATACACAACCTAATAACATCAGGAAGACAGTTATGCCAATAACCAAGACTCAGCAGATATATTTTGAATGATATTTCAGGTTCTGCTATATACAACACATGCTCTGAAACAAAATTTACTTTTAATCAGTATGATGCTATTAAGGTATCAAACTTGGTTACAAAACGTGGCATGCCAAAAATTGGGTTTGAAGTGTCCTCCCCTCCTCCATGAAGTTTGTGTTTAATCAACTCTGGTATAGAATCAACTTGATTTCTAAATGCAATATTAATATAGTTCAATAAGCAGCTGTCTTACAATTCCCCAGAAGCACATACTTGACTGCCCTTGTTGCCAAAACTGTTAAACATCAAGCAATGCACATAACTTGTATTCTGGAAGGGCATATAAGATACATACGCACTGAGTCAGAAAGCCATGTAACTATTTGTAAGTGCAAAGAAATGCATTTAAATTACCATATTTCTTTACTTCTTGTCTCAAAAATCACACATTTTTGTGTGAAATTCTATTAATCACTTTAAAAAGCAGATGTTTGCCAAATAAAACAAGTCTTGTATATACAATCTCCAAGATTATGTGTTGTCCACTGCAAATAAACAAGCTGTCAGCAAATTAAAAATCAACTTCAGGACAAAAAGTAGACTGGGGACATTAATTATGAGCAGCATTGCCAGATAAACCACATAGTTCTAGTTTATCGCTGTGTAGAGCAAGAAACTGTATGTAACTGTTTCTGCACACAGAGTGGCACTTAATGTTTACTGTTGCCATGTTTGGTTGCATTTTTATACATCCTTTGATTTCACTCACACCAGGAATTTATGTATGAAACAGCTAGCATTACAAACAGTATGTTAGTTTTACTACACAAAGAAATCTACATCAAGGGTGCCACACCTGCTTGGAGCTTTCTTAGCTTAGGTATTTGAGGCTCAGAAGCAAGTGAGCGATAAGGGTGACACTGACACGTGCACCTAGTGTTTCCATTGTGCTGTGTCTACCTATGGGACTTTAAGCAGTGACCTTATCATTTTATTAGTGGACAGTCTGCACAAGGTTTAGTGCAAGACCCTACTAATAGTTTCATACGTTTCTGACCAGTATATAATGATAGGCATGCGAAAAAGTAATTTTTAACTATGTTGGAGGGCTTGGGAATAGCATTTATAATGTGCATGAAGTATTGATAGTACTTTGTCTGGTCTGTTTTATTTTCATATATCGGTATAATGGGAACACGGAGGGGGGGGGGGAGAGAGAGAGAGAGAGAGAGAGGGGGAGAGAGAGGGGGGGGGAGAGCGGGAGAGAGAGGGGGGGGGGGAGAGCGGGGAGAGAGAGAGAGGGGGGGAGAGCGGAGAGAGAGAGAGAGGGGGGGGGAGAGCGGGAGAGAGAGAGGGAGGGAGAGAGAGGGGGGGAGAGAGAGAGAGAGAGGGGGAGAGAGAGAGGGGGGGAGGGAGGGGGATAGATAGAGATAGATAGATAGAGAGAGAGATAGATAGATAGATAGAGAGAGGCACAGATTTCAAATACTCTGCAACGCAATTGAAGTGGCAGGTAGATGGCACCCTTAAGGCATTGCATGTATTACATTTCCCCAATACATGTGGTCGAACATTAAGAGGGAAAGGGAAGTTTGCTGGCATGAAACAAGGACCTCTCAATGTTCAGCCATACACACATGGATTCCAAGACTAAAAATTTCTATCTTACATTACCATATACTCCTGGTTTGACCTCCTTTGCCTGGATTACACTTGATTTTAACTCATCTTCAACTGATCTGGAAAACTCCACCAGCTGTAATTTAAGACACAATATGCAAACATTTGAGTTGGAAGTTTCCTACTGCTGAGGCTTAAAAATAATTCAAAATCTTAGCAATTAAATCCCAAATGGCACCTACCCGTGAAGAAGGGGTAAGGGGAGACGAAAGTGTGTGCGAAGTTTGTAATAGTGGAAAGAAGATTGATTTAAGAGAAAAAAGAGAGTTCCGGCTGTCTGCACTTATGGGTGTGGGCGAAGATGGTCCTTGACAAGGTAGTTACCTCTACGGTGATTGTTATAATAAGAAAGATCTCAGGGATTGCTGCTCTCAGGTTGGCGCATGTAGCTACATCCACTCAAAACTACAAATCTAAAAATACACATTTGGCCGGGGCTTGCGACCTCCTATTGGTTGAACATTACATCACGGCAGCTTCACAACACAAAACTGCTGATGGCATGGGAAACATGAAAAAAACCTAATCTCAAATGTTGCATCACCTCGCTTTGAAACCTGAGAATCCGAAAGTGCCACCTAATGCAGATAACACTTGAAATACAGCCTCACACTAAAACTGATAAAGCCCTTACTTCTACATATGGCCTGAAAGGAAAAATTTGGATAATTACACTCACTGACAATTGAAACTGGGAACTTTAACAAAAAGTGAAACTGAAAAAGATTATAAAAGTGATAAAAATGCGTATAAACTGCAATGCTACATGCTCTATTCAATGGCTGTTTAAGTTTCAACATATGTATAATGGCACTGGTTGTCCTCCCACCCGGAATTCTTCATGCCTTGAATGAGATACTGAAGCAGCTGGGAGCAAGGTGCACGCGCACAATCTTCCAAACAGAGTACTTATTATTAAAGTTTTAAGCTACATGAATAATACAAGAGAAATATTTTACTTAATTATGAAGTTATTTTATGTATAATTTTTGTTTGTGCAATTATTTTTTTCAAACGTAGAAATTACAGAAAAATCTCAAACATGCGACACTAGCGCTTACATAGTGGCAAAAATTTTTAGTTGCCAAACTTTTAATATTGATCTTCCCAACCTGAGTAGAAGTAAACTTAATCTGGGTTGATAAAACTAATATGTTCAAAATACCTTCATTTGTAATTTTCTTGATACATTTACTGCACCATTTTACTTAATAAGTATGGTCTTTCTTGATTTATTGAAATTTCACTATGCAGCAAGCTATTTGCTACAAGAGAAAGGTTTGTTGAAGCGGTTATAAATGCAATTCATGACCTGCAGCAAAATGTTAATTTTCTAAAATTATTTCTTAAACAAGTAACATAAATAAAAAGATACAATGCATATTAGAGGAACATAGTGAGGCAAAAAGTAGGAATACATTAAAACAGGCATAATGTTATTTATTCATACAAACCAGAAAAAAACTGTAGGCATGTTACTCTTGACGTGCAAACAAAAATTTTTACAATTTTTTCCGACTCAATAATAATGTAAACGGTTTGCCTGTGTAATGTGTGTAAACTAATTCATGTAGTTTGTAAAAGTATGCAATAAATAAAGATATATCTAATTTTCTAGCACAGGTTTATTCATTTTTAGTTTGTTTTGCATTTTGGTATAACAACTGAGAAAAGTCCATAGAACTCAACACCTGTATTTTCATTACTCTGTGGTCTAGCTCATGCATGGTAATATATCACTGTGTTTGCCTTATCGAGTACAGAGATAATAAATGTTTCCTTGAGGGGGGGGGGGGGGGGGGGGCAAGGTAAAGACAATGATGAGAGAAAGAGAAACCACTGAGGAAATTTTGTGAAAGGCACACACTTGTCTACAGAACGTCCGATAGGCTCAAAAGTAAGGAGGAGCTGAGGCAAAGCTCCATAATTATTATCTATTGAACTTCAATTAGAAAACAGAAATATTGGAAACCCACAATGAAATTAGTTACGTACGATGCAGTAAAATTAATATTGTTTATCAAACCTTCAGTGCTAGAGCACTGACCTTTTAAATGACCAGAAGATCCAGGTTCGATTTATGAATGATACGAACGTAGCTAACATTACAAACATCCCTGTTTCTGTGTGTTCTGTCAACCCGTTTCCATCTTCCTCATTGCATCCCATGATTAATTCATTACGGACATAATTTTCTTTTTTAACCCTTACAGTTAAAGGGTGAATAAAGATGTCACTCAGTTATTTTCTTTTGTCCAAGTTCAGGCCTTATTAAACATGCTAAATAATATATGTGTGTACACACACACACTTACACACTAGTTTACTGTACGCTTTGGCAGTGTGTACTACATGAAGCTGCATCTATTTTCCTTTAGTGGAAGACCTCTTTATACACACTTGTGGTTCTGCCATTTAGTGCTAGGGTTACCATTTTGCTATTACTCAGGAGCAGGGCACGAGGAAATTCTTAAACGTACACTTTACCCATTTTTACATTTTTAGGGGTTTAATTTAGAAAAATTCTGTAATTGCTTTTACATATTTTTACAGTAAACATTTTTAACTAAAGAACATAACAACTTACTGAATTAATAAGCTGTGACGGAGTCTTTAAAAACCTATTTTACCCCTTTTCACCCTCTTAGGGTTTGAATTCCAAAAAATCTATTCTTAGTGGGTTCTTACACACTAAGGGGAAGCCACATCACTTCCTAAGGGGAAGCCACATCTAAGGTTTTATCTGTGCATGTAGCGGTTAAAACTTTCTGAATTTAAGTATTCTTGCGACAGAATTGGCATGGTACAAGCTAGCGAGCATATAGATGGCTTGAGCCCACATACGTTCAAACTGACCACTCAAAGTGACTTTCCTTTACCCCAGAAGAAGGGAGGATACCTATCAACAAGAATAAACAAGAAGATCTAAGGAAACTTCTGCAGTATGTACCCGACGGCATGAAACACTTCTATGAAGAACAGTTGGCATGGCCTACAAAGGAAAATGTGAGCATTGATGATGAATAGTATAAACGCAATCTGAGGAAACTATACCCAATGACAAGAAATTTGATGAAATTTTAGCATGACTGACATAGGACATTGTAAATAAATTATTTTAACCATTATTTTGTCAAAAACAGCACATGTCAGAGCTCTTAATTAATTTATTAAAAATAAATTAACATGTGTTGTCACAGTTTTTTTACACAAAAATATGTATATTAGAAGCCCAAATATGTACCCAGAACAGTTTTTTCCTAATTTAATAGAAATATTTCAATTTAAATAGTTTTTTCTTGTTCCTTGACAATTTAGTTTTAGTGACATGTGCTGTTTCTGAAATGACCTATTCATTTGTATATATACAGGATATTCTGCGATTCGACCGAGATGTCGGCAGTGTATTTTACAGCTCATTGGCAACAACAAAGTCATATACATAAATGGGCACTCAACTCCAGTACTGAGTTACAGGGACAGACGTGCAAGGAACACAAGACAGATACAGTGGAGAAACGCGTCCATTGCTGTGATGACAGGAAAGGTGAAAGACACACACATGCAGTTGAAAAAGTGTCCCATTAAACCACGGCCACAGCGTCAGGAGGCCGGCATGGCCTGTCAGTGTTGGTGTTATGAGGCGAGGAGACGCACCATACCAGGACTGTTTACACGAGCAGAGTACGCGGACATGGTGTACATGTACAGATTCTGTGACTGCAATGGGCATCGTGCGGCGGTGGAGTATCGTTGGCAGTTCCCAGCCCGTAGAGCGCAGCATCATACGACATTCGCCAAGTTGTACCAGTGTTGGAGGGAGACAGGAGACTGCCCATGATGAACACAGGAGCATGAGTATCGCCGGCATGACGTGGCTGTAGTGGACGAGATAGCAGAAGCACCACATACCAGAATATATGTGCGATTGGACGGACGACAGGGGTGTCGCCAATGCAGGTGTGGCGGATATTGTGCGTCGACTGCCTGTATCCCTACCACCTGCAACACCTGCGATCCCAGGATCACCCCCCCCCCCCCCCCCCCAGTTTTGCACGTGGATGCAGGAACACGTGGACACACTGCCCCTCATTCTGTTCAACGATCAGGCAACGTTCATGCATCAGGGCATCAACAACAGTCGCAATGAGCATAAGTGGGCACAGGCCAATCCGCAATGATGTCACGGAAACCAATTTCCAGGAAAGGTTTTCAGTCAACGTGTGGTGCGGTGTGCTTGACTCACAGCTCATCGGCCCACATTACTTAGCTGGCAGTGTTACTGCTCACGTCTACAGGGAGTTTCTGGTCACACCCTCCCTGTATTATTGAAGGATATGCCACTAGAAGTTCACCGGCAGATGTGGCTATAGCAGGATGGGGCTCCTCCACACTTCAGAAGGACTGTCACAGTGTACCTGAATACAGCATTTCCACTCCACTGGATTGGACGGGGTGGGCCGGTCCCATGGCCGGCGTGTTCTCCGGACCTCTATCCTCTGGACTTCTTCGCATGGGGCTGCCTGAAGAATCTGGTGTACGACGGACCGTGGCCAGAAATACATGCCCGGTTACAGCAGGTGATTACTGAAGCCGCAGATCAGTTATGTGCAGACCTACCGTGCATGCAGTGGCAATGCTCCATGATGCAACGTGTCGCAGCCTGCATACGGATGGACGTTGAAAATTTTGAGCAGCTGGTGTGAGTCACTCCACAGTCTTGTAGTCCAATGCAATAAAGAAGTTCTGTAAGGCTACCCGTGTTTTTTTTTCCACATTCACCCCTGTAACTCGGTATTGGAGCTGCGTAGCCCATTTTTCTATACAAATGTTTTGTTGCCAATGAGCTGTAGAATACACTGCCGACGTATGCCGGTTGAATATATACATAAATTGCCAGACTGACTGACTCATTGGCTCACTCAACCCACACACACCTATAGCACACACACACATATATATGTTAATTATTATAATTATTATTAAGCAGCTATATCAATCCCTTTTTCAGGATGCAGCCTCCTTAAGCCCTATGAGCTACACTTTACAATTTAGCATCACATAAGTAGTTTCTAATTCCTTCCAGGCTAATCAATCTTGTGCAATGGTCTTCCAGTTCACACCTACTACTCTTCAAATGTCTCTGTCCCAGCGATCTGGAGGTCTTCCTCTGGATATTTTCAGGTCTCTTGGTCTCCAATCCATCACAGCCGTTGTCCATCTGTCATCACTTCTTCGAGTAATATGTCCAGCCCACTGCCACTTTTTAGAGTCTTCACTCTTTCTAGGATGTCCCTGACTGTAGTTACTGATGGAATGTAGTCAGCTCTCTTCCTGTCTCTTCTTGTAAACCCAAGCATTGCTCTTTCCATACCTCCCTGGCAGTTCTCAGTTTTTGCTTTGCTTGACGGTTCAGAGTCCAAGTCTGACAAGCATATGTGAGGACAGGTAATATGCATTGTTCAAATACTTGCTTTTTAAGGTATACTGGTATGTTTGATTTAAAAACTATGGAATTTCTTCCATATGCCGTCCAGACTAATTTCATACATCGATAGATCTCAGGCATCGAGTCGCCATTCATGTTGATTAGCTGACCAAGATAGATGTAGTGTTCTACAGTCTCGATATCAATGTCGTTGGTGACCATCTTGTCTTTTGCTACCCATTTATTTTGCATGATTTTAGTTTTAGAGAGGATTATTTTAAGGCCTACATCTCTGCATACTATCTCTAGCTCATTTAACAGTTGTTTAAGCTCATCCAAACTGATTGAGAGTAAAACTATGTCATCAGCAAAACGTAGATTATAAAGACTTCTTCCATTTGCCCTTAATCCTCTGTTTTGCCACTCAATTTTTGACATAGCCATTTCTAAGACCGATGTAAATAACTTCGGTGATATGGAGTCACCTTGTTTCACCCCTCTTGCAACAGAAAACTCTTTGGTAGCTACAGCAATGTTTACAAAGGCAGTAGATGTGCTGTAGAATTATGCAACATTTTGACATAACTTGGATTCATACCTTGTTCTAGCAGGGCCTGCATAACAGCTGAGTGGTGAACCAAATTGAAGGCTTTTTCAAAATCAATGAAAACCAAACAAAGGGGCATTTGATATTCATTTGCACAGCTTATTACCTCATGAATTACATGGATGTGATCTATTGTGCTGAATCCTGATCTGAAGCCAGCCTGTTCTATTGGTTGCACTGTATCCAAGGTAGAACTGATACGATTATGGAAGACCTTAGTGAACACTTAGTAAATGATGGGAAGTAGACTGATAGGGCGGTAATTCTTCATGTCGTACCGACTACCTTTCTTGTGAAGTAACACAATCATTGCTTTGTTCCAGCTGGACGGAATATTTTTCTCTTCAAGGCATTGCATAAATATCTTAGCTAGATGTCTTACTTCCCCAGTGAGCTGAAGAACATCAATGGATAGGCCGTCATAGCCACTGGCTCTCCCACTTTTCATTTCATGCACTGCTCTTTTAATTTCTGATGGGAGGACTTTAGGAAAAGGTAGGTCTGGTATTGATTCTGATAGATTTTCATCTTGTTTTTTATATAGGGTTTGGTAAAAGTTTCTGCTGTGTTTCAACACTGCAACTTTGTCTGTAATATGTTTATTTTCATCATCTAAGGCTATTATCTGATTCCTTCCAATCATAAGTCTTTGCTTTGCTTTCTTGTTTTCTATGACCGATTTAACCAGGTTTTCTTTGTATTTCTTGATGTCAGCCGCCATTTATTTTCTGATGGTCTTACACAATTCCACATATTCAATTAGGTTCCTTTTGTATTCAACCTTAATTTTTCTTCATTTATTCAAAAGAGCCTTTGTGGCATTACTGATTTTACTTGCTTTGTTAGTTTTAACTGTGCCTGCAATTTCTTTTGCTGTTGTTATAATAGTAATTGCAAGGCTATCATTGGTGGTGGTAACTAATTTTTCTTGTAATGTATACTAGAAGATGTTCTTTTCTGTGAGGTTAATTATATCTATTGATGTTCTTTTATTGTTAAATATTTTCTGCCTTTCCTGTTTTATACAGATACTGAGTTTTGCTCTGACCAGTCTGTGATCACTTCCAGTGTTATTGAATTAGAACTGTAACATATTGTACAAAATGACAGCTGTTGGCCAAAAGATAGTCTATTTTGTTCTTTGTTTTATGGTGTCAGTTTCTCCATGTCCATTTTCTATTTGGATGCTTTTTGAAAAAGGTATTTATAATGTACATTTTTGTGTGCTCTGCAAATTGTATAAGGCGTTCCCCTCTATCATTCCTCTGAAGTATTCCAAACTTGCTGACCATAGTGTCTCCTTGCTTTTTGGTACCAACTATGGTATTGAAGTCTCCCATGATAATCTTGAAGTGGCAGTCTGAGCCTTTGGTGTGCATCTTCATGACGTCTTCATAGAAGGTTTCAACTTCCTCGCCAGAGTGAGTAGATGTTAGGGCATATACCTATAGAATTTGTATTTTGTATCAATCTGATATTCGTAGAACCATTCTTGCGACTCAATCTGAAATACCTTCTATCTTTCATGCATCGGTTTATCAAAAAACCCACTTAATTTTCCTGCTGAGTTTCCGGATTTAAGTTCCATACATTCTTCCTCTAGTCTTCTAACCTCACTGAAGTCAACTATACTCCAAATGATTTTACGGAGTGCATCTTCGTTTTCTGTAAGTCGGACTTCTCTTTTAAGAGACCTACAGTTATATGTGCATATATTAAATATCTGTTGTCTATCTTTCGGTGATCTTGTTTTCCTTTTACATGTTTTGCCTGCTGACATTAAAGTAGTCCCCTCCCAAAGAACCAAAGGGGGGCCTATTTTTCCTCCGGATTGTTTTCCAATAACGTCACTCATAATTGCTTAACGGAATGAAGTATAATCACCATGCTTGCTTAGAATGGATTGGTGATGATGAATGTATACTTTTACTAAATTAATAGCAGAGTCTCGAAATTAATGAAATTAGTAGTCTTAACCTTACAATTATTGGCCTTTTCCCTATGGAATTGCTGTCTCATAGTCTCTATAACATGTATGGATTTCCCACTTAATATTTTAAAAAACTCAAAACACATTTAAAAAAACCTAAAAAAGGGGGGCGAATTCCACATAATTCTTCACTCCAATACTGCAAGGACACTTTCCATTAAAAATTCACACTCTTCAGTTAAAAAAAAAAAAACACCAAAAATTCGATCAAACTTATTCGCCGAGGGAATGTCAACACACACTCAACCTCCCACTCACCAAAGTTGGATTTTAGTGAAATTTTCGACTAAAACCAAATATTCTGCTGTGCATTCATTTTCACTAGTCCTTAATACTTACAGGCACAGTTTAAAACCACTTCAGAGTCACTCAAGTGGCTCGGAATTCGGTGCCTGTTTTCTTACAGGTCTGTTATTGAATCACAGTTCAAATGGGTGTGTCCGATAAACTATCACTCAATTGCAAATGAAACACAAATGTATGTGTGTTTGAAGTCTAGCTTGCCCTAAAATGAATTTGCAAAATATTCCAGTCCTTACTAATAACACCAGAATGTAATATGGTCATAGATTTAGGATAAAACAGCTCAACTTTTTTTTTTACTATAGCTTTGTGACTTTATTATGAATAAAAGATTTGAATGCATAGTCAACAGTGGTTTCAGTGCTGTAAACAAATCCATTATATGATGTTAAGTAGTCGAAATCTTCTGAAATATGAGCGAATTTACACATTCAATGTTTCATTATTATTGTGTGGTTACTTTTGGTTATTTTTATACGAAGCTGTTCAATAAAGAAAAAAACTTGATGTTTATCTTGATGTCGCCCTCACTGTCCCGCTTGGGATGCAACCCACTGCTGCTCAGCTCGTGCACCAGCCATGCACGATCGTGCGTTCAGTGTACGGACCACATATTATTTTTCTCACCAAAAGATGTACGACAACTCTCCACTCATTCAGATGAAAATTTCTTGCAAACGCAGTATGTAATAGAGAAATTAAAATGTTTGCACAGTAATGATATGCAGAACTTTGGGTGTGTAAAGGTTAAGTGACTACCTAGAAAGGAAACTATTACAGTCCTCATTCAGTTGTTTTTTTAATAATTCCTTGACAATATTTGGTAGTTTGTGCAAACAAAAACCAAACAACCTACGAATTAATATTCAAATGCATAGTTTGCCAAATGGAAACAATAAGATTACAAAGTATAAAAATACACTGAAAAAGTACATAAACAATACGGAAACATACATAAACAAAATAAATATGCTAAACACTATAAGTAAACAGTATAGATTGACATGTAAACATAAATAAACATGGTAAATAAAAATATATGAACACAGTGACTTGGCACACCACACATTTTTTGGATAATAAACTGATACAATGGTCAGCAAGGTACAGTACTGCTTAGTACATACACATCATCAAGAGTTCTATAGTCGAATATTGAATATGCACACAGTGTTTGCTTTTATTTTTCGAAGGTGTCGCTCCAATGAAAAACTTGCACCTTTCAGGTTAAGGGATTTATCAAACTCCGCAAGGCCCTTTTGTGTACAAGATTAGAAATAGCAGCTGTGACACTCAGTGACATTGTTCTTGCCCCTGTGAAAGTAAATCTGGGTTGCAAAAATCCTCTTTTCTGAAATGGTTGAAACACACTGTTCTCATGTATAAACTGCCAGTCCCTTTTTTCTTTGGGCAATCAAATCAACATTGTTTCCAGTACAAAAAAATTCAGACAGAGTAACTAAATATAAAAATGTGGGGTCTAATATTGATAAAGTAATAGATAAATATGATAATCCTATTAAAATTGATGTTATACCAAAAATAGAAAATTAAATTGATTCATCTATAAATGTATACTCGATTGAGGATGAATCCACAGTATATCCACTAAAACTTACAAAAAATAAAAAGGAAAAACATATAAATTTACTTTATTTCAAAGATGATATATCTGTGTGTGTGTGTGTGTGTCTCTCTCTCTCTCTCTCTCTCTGTCCCTATATATATATCTCATCATTTTATTCACAAGATTAAATATACATACAGAAGATCGCTCTAAAAATTAATCAGTAAGAATCACTTTACCTTAAAAAAAAAAGCAAATATCTTTCAAAAATTATAAACATACAATGAAGGTTCCTTCACAATATATGCAGATTTTGAATCAATTCTAAATAAATTAAACCACCAAAACAAACCAAAGAGAATTACGTAAATTTAATCTTATATATCCAATTTTAACTGAAGATGATATTGATAATGGTCCTTATAATGAGATACTTAAAGAAAGATATAATCTTACTAATGATCACATAAATACCATTGATTTAAAATTGAATGATGAATCATTAACTATGAAATATCAATTACATGAAGTGTCTGGTTTTTGCTATTATATTGTTTGTAGTTATGGTGATTATAAGCCTCCAGTAGTATATTGACGTCCAAATGTGCATAAGATGTTTATACAATCAACAAAAAGGGATGTAGAAGAAATTTGCGAATAATATTCACAAATTGAACCAATGCATCCGTTAACAAAAGAAGAAAAAGTATTACATAGTAAATGAAAAAAATGTACTGTACGTGAACGTGAATATACGGAGGACAATAAAAAAGTATGTCACGATGATCACATAAATGGAAAATTAATTAATTCTGTATGTAATGATTGTAATCTACAATTAAAATTTCCCAATTTTGTTCCAATTTATTTTCATAATTTAGTTGGGTATGATACTAATTTATTTATGAAAGAGTTAGGATCTGATGATAAAAATATAGATTTAATTGTGAATAACGAAGAAAAGTTTATTACTTTTGGGAAAAACACAGAAGATATAAGAATGAAATTTATAGACACATTTAAATTTATGGCCAGTAGTTCGGCTAAATTATTATCAAATTTAAGTACAGATCAACTGAAACACACTCAAAAATATTTTACAAAAGATCAAGTAGATTTAGTAATTAGAAAGTGTGTTTACCCATATGATTATATGGATAGTTGGAAGAAATTAGAAGAAACTGAGCTTCCACCAATAAGTGAATTTTATAACAAATTAAATGATAGTGATATACATGAGGATGAATATGAACATGCAAAACTTGTATTGAACCAATTTAATATTAAATTCTTGGTGGATATCATGATTTATATTTAAAAAGAGACATTAATATCAGCAGATATATTTGAAAATTTCACAAATAAGTGTATAAATGCATATGAATTAGATCATGCATGGTATATTTTTACAGCACCAGGATTATCTTGGGATGCAATGTTAGAAATGAGTAAACAACCACTAGATTTATTACATAACTATGATATGATTTTAATGATTGAAAAAGGAATTAGAGGTGGAATATCAAAATGTTGTAAGCAATATGTTAAAGCCAATAATAAATATTTGGATGATTTTAATTCAAATCAAGAGTCCAACTATTTAGCATATCTTGATGCAAATATTTTATATGGTTGGGCAATATCGCAATCTTTACATATGGTGGTTTCGACTGGGTTTATTATACATTATCTGATTTGTATTACTGGAGTGAAAAAATATTCAATATGGAGGATAATTCTGAGTATGGTTATATATTAGAAGTTGATTTAGAATATCCACTTAATAAACAAAAGTATGTAATACACTATTGTAATTTGAAACTTACTAAAATACATAGAATATTGACGTTTGATCAGCCCAATTGGCTGAAAAAGTATATAGATTTAAATACATCGATGAAAACTAACACAAACAACAATTTTGAAAAAAAAAATTTATAAGCTGATGAATAATTCTGTGTTTTGTAAAACAATGGAAAATATGAGAAACTGAGTAGATATACGATTAATATCAGATGAAGAAAAATGTGAAAAGTTAGTACCAAAACCAAATTTTAAAAGAAGTACTATATTTAATGAGAATCTTGCCATCATACATATAAATAAAACAAGTATAAAATGTAATAAGTCTATTATGTTGACATGCCAATTTTAGATATAGTAAAAGAACTAATGTATGACTTTCATTATAAAGTAATGAAACCAAAATATGGAGATAACATTGAATCATGCGATCAAGATACCAATTCCTACATTTATAACATAAAAACAGAAGATTTTTAAGAAGATATGATGCCGATGATAGAAAAATTTGATACAAGTGATTATTCAAATGATGATATCTATAACATGCCACAAATAAATAAGAAAGTCATAGGTATGATGAAAAACGAATGTAATGGGAAAATAATGAAAGAATTTGTTGGTTTATGAGCAAAAATGTATGCATATAGAGTTGGTAATAAAGAAAACAAGAGATTGAAAGGTGTAAAGAAGTGTGTTGTGAACAAGAGAATTACATTTGAGGACTATATGAATTGCTTGTTTAAAGTGAAAATAGAATATAGAACAATGAATTTAATGAGTGAAAACATGAAATATATACAGTAGAAGTTAATAAAATTGCATTAACCCCTTATGATAACAAAAGGATTATACTAGAAAATTAAATAGATACATTACCATGTGGGTATCAAAATGTATAATTTCTAATTACTTTTTATATTTTAAACATCTTTAATTTCCAGAACAAAATCGATATCAGAACCATCAAAATCAATCAGTTTACCATTTTCCTCTCTAACTTCCAAACCACCTTGATTAAACCACTCGTAATTTATTTTACAAAAAATCGTATATGCAGGCTCATAACTAACATAATCTTTGAAGCCAAACATAGTTTTTGGTAGAAAACTAGCAATTATATCAGTTTCTAAATGATTAGATTTGTCAACAATCCATATGCCAAATTACAATAAACATTTATTGTTTTAAATGAATTAAAATTAGGTAACATAGTGCCAATGGCGCTTTTGTCTTTTCCAATAGTCATATTTCTTTCAAAACGAAGCATATCAGATAATCGATCATCAAGTTTAATATCAAACTTAGATTTAACCACAACTCAATTTTTCACATTATCTGCAGTCAGTTCAATACTATTTGTTGAAAATGGGTCAACTGAATTTATTGTTTACTTTAAAGATTCAATATAGTATTGTCCTTTCGGAATAGTGATAACTTCCTTTTTATCAACAACAGCACTCATTTTTTTCAATCAGTGTTGTCTATATTAGGAGCTAAAATTTTTGCATGAAAACTAACAAAAGCAATAGATTTGTCTTGATGAATTATATCATAGTGAATCATCTTCCTTAGAATGGAACTATTATTTGTTAACTTAAAAACTTTATTATTCACTTACTACAAAAATTATCATATAAAATGAAAAAAGTTAATTGGGCTGTTGGTGTTTTAATTTCCAAAGAAAATTTTAAAAATAAGAATGGTGAATAATTGCCTGGCAACATAATATGCTCAATTGTTTGGCCTAGTAACTGTGCAAAAACAGGGGTTAATGATTCATTTTAAATATAAACCAGGATGGCTAAATTTTAATAAATTGTATATTTGCTCAAAAAGTTTAAACCAACCTAAATATATTGAGTTACGAAAAGACTTTGCTGCAATATCCAAAGAGTTTAATGAAAAGATGGTTTATGTTTAAATAGCACTAATGTAATGATTCCAATAGATCAGTGTGAAAACGAGTCTCTGGTTATATCTCACAATTCCATTTTAGAAAACCAGGATGTCATTCGCGAATATCTTACTATGGGGAGTCATAAAAATATTGATGTATTTTATTTGGCACAGACTTATTCAAAAGTACCTAAACAATTTGTAAGGCATAATGCAAACTTTTTATTCATATTTCGACAAGATAATACAAATTTAAATTATATTCATAGTGATTTTGTTGGTGGATATAAGACTTTTGATTAATTCAAAGAGCTTTGTGCAAAGTGCTGGGACGAATATTTCGGTTTTATCACAATAGATTTGAGCAGAAAAATGAACAGTGGTAAGTATACATAACAAATCCAATATTTTATCATGTAATTCTTTCTAATTTCTCTTGTACACAAGAATCCTTTAGCTACTTCCTGAAGAGGTACTTCAGCACACTCTTACCACCACAGGAAGCAGTTCATCGTGACAGTGCTGTTATCTAGTTGCAGTGTAGCAAACAGTCGGCGGTGCAACTCTTGATATGAAGCTATCTACTTGTGGTGAGAATAACTCACCACAAGATGCAGTAAAATCATTACCTCGTTCGTCGTGTCGCCATGGTTCAGTGGCAAGGCGTTTGATTTCAAATGCGAAGGTCGTGGGTTCAAGCCCCAGTGTCAGCAGATAATTTAATAGTGTGAATATGAGGTGCCAATATTTGCACTATTTGATTATCACAATATCATTCAAAATTTGAGTAAAAAAAAAACCTTGCTCTTGCTCATACAGTAATGTATAAGTATTGATGCAAATAAAAATGGCATCCTCAAACTTCAGCAAAAATGCTCTTCATACTACACTTGTAGTACAACAGATGCATAAGCTGGAGTGTTGCCATATACTGAATGGTGCCTCACTATATGAGAAAAACAAATAGAAAAACAAAAACCTTAAGAATAAAAACCCCTCTTCTCCACAAAAAAAATGGCCAGCCGGTGTTGAAGGAGGGGTTTCTCCAAATGGAGTTCTGACTAAGGCCGGAAAAATTGGGTCACTGGCATAATAGAGATATCTCTAAACACAAAAAATAAACAGGTTCCTGGCGCGGCATTAAGCTGCTCGAAACCTTTTGAAATTTCTAAAAATAAAATGCCCACAATAGGTGAAATGTGCATTGAACAAACAATGAATGAACGTTGAACATGTTTTATGTATGTTAAACAATGCTGTGTTTGAAATGATTAGCCTTCATGAACATGATCCTGAACAACTGTGATCCTTCACAACTGTGAACCTGCATGATTAATGATCATGCAAAATTAATGATCCTACATGATTAATGATCATGCACAATACTGATCATACACAATGATTGTGAATGATTAACAATCCTGCATGATTAATGATCCTGCACAACTGTGATCCAGCACAACTGTGCTCTGTATGAGTAGACGTATAATGGGGATCCTGGCTCATCTAACTTTTTCTGGCAATATGCACCAATAGTACAAGAAAAAGTAGCATTAACTATTTCTTGTTATTTTTAATGAAAGTACAAGAAAAAATTAAAAAATCAAAATCTGAAATTCAATTAAAAATCTATCAAAATCAGACAAATTTAAGCTAAAATTAAGCAAAATTTCTACTTTTCAAGCAGCTTTTTCATGTTTCTAGAAACAACCATTTTCAATTAAAAAAACAAGCAATTTTTTATCGAAAATCAAGCTATTTAAGCCTAAAATCAGACAAATTTTACAATATTTTACAAGAGGCATGTAGAAATTTTGATACTATAAAAGCAAGCTATTTACACCAAAAGTACAAGAAAAATTTGCATGAACAATTTCTTGCTATTTGTAATGAAAGTGTAAGAAAAGAATTAAAAATCCAAGTCTGAAATTCAATAAAAACGATCAAAAACAAACCTATTTATGCTTAAAACAAATGAAATTTTAAAAAAGATAATTGATCAAATTTATAAATTTTATTCAACAAAAGTAAAACACCAATAAGATTTTTAAAGTAAAAAAATAAAGAAAAATCTGATGCATAGCCATTACTGAATCCATAATCCCAGCCATCACAACAATCCAAACCATAAACATTGTCTTTAAAATCAGAAAATTTGGTTGATCTTAAATCATTTTTACTGATTTCTAAAACAATTTTGAAATGAGCAATGTCCAATTCTTTATCAATAAAATTTATGTTTTTATAATTTCATATCCAATATCCCAAACTTCCAAAAGTTCTATAATTTGATCCATTTATAATATTAAAAAATTTATATATCTTTTATAAAAAGTGATACTACGAGAAAATTTTAATTAGAATTTAGAAACAGATTTTTTTATTCATATTATCTTTTATTAATACTTTTTTTCTTTTTGAATAAACATAAAAATGGAATCGCTACACACCAACGTAACTGGAAATAATACCACATCTAAGCAATGTAAAAAGTGTGATGAAGCATTAAACACAAAAATTGTTACTTTAATGAATATGCAAAAAATAAGCTTTATAACATCTCTAAAGATTCTGCATTGAAAAGGGCACAAAGCTTTTTGAATTAAATAAAGAGAAGGTATTATGCAAATGTGGAAAATGTTAATAATACATCTATGAAAATGCATAAAAATTCTAAATTACACAGTACATTACTAGATAATTCAAATGAAACTCAACACAATAATTATTCAACAAAAAATATGTAAAGTGTGTAATGAGAATAAATCTATAAAACTATTTTATCTTCATAAAAATATTGAGGACAAAAATGTAACAAAATTTAAAGCTAGTTATAATGAATATATGAAGAAATACATGAAGAAATATAATCATAGTGAGAAGTTAAATAATTAATAAATATTGCTTTTGATATTAATATTAACTAAAACTTTGTGTTATTTGATTTAAAAAAAAAGGCACGGTACAAAATAGCCCATAAAAATTAAAATATAATTTAATTTGTTTTTTTATAACTATCAAAAATGGAGGCAAACAATCTTGCAGTTGAATTGGGTGAAAAGACAGTGCAGGAGCTAGGAATTATAGATAGAGATTTAAAAAATAAATATAGCTATAATCTAAGGAGTGATGATTTAATTAGACATTGGTATACTCTAAGGAAAGATGATTTAATTACAGCTATTATACCATTTACAGACCTGCCAACTTGTAAAGTTTGAAATCAACAAGATTGAAGAATGCTTACAATAGTGCGTAATTGGGTCATGGCATTTTATATAAATTATTTCTTGTTCATCTGCTGTTACCAGTATTGTTATGAAAATGCGAAATTATTTATGTATATTTTGAAAATAAATCAAAATAATAATAACTTCTGGATGCAACAATACATACTTCTGAAAATCGTGTACCAACTGAGAACACAATAATATTACATAGGTATAACATGACATATGTATACTTTTTTTTAACAGCAAAACTCAGTTACTTATCTAATATTCCAACACTGTCTGCACATTAAGTGAGTTACGAAGTCAAGCGCATATGAAAACAAAATTTCTGGTAAATGTTCAAAAAAATTTCCAAACAAAAACATGCACTTTTAACATGATTTGTAATGTGACTTTTCCCACAATGAGATATAGGGTTAGTTATGTCTCATTGACACACACTACAAAAAGCATACTTTTCAGCTTTCTCTGATTTCAGAATGAATGAAAACTGCTCAGAATATGCAATCCTGAATACTTGGACGTATTGTTTTATGTTTTTCACACACCTTACAGTTGTTATCTATGTGCATCAGACTACGAAGACAAATAAAGCCGAGGTATTTCGGGCAAATCATTATAAAAAAGTTTCTTCACACTTCAAATACTCCTAAAAGACCTTCGTTTATCCACAACTCGCAAGTTCCACACCATTTTATTTAACGTGTTGGCACGCAAAATCACACTCTGTTGTTTTGTTACTACATGGGTGCATGAATATAACAGTACAACTTCATGGGAGTGTTTGCCGATATTTTTAATTTATTGCATTACCACTGCTAACAGATACCTATGACACCTAAAATACAGGAAGCTGTAATTTCACATAAAAATTATATAACTATTTTTGCTAGACAAGCAAACCTAAGAAACATCAAGGCAAACAGTTTACAAATACACACTGGAGAAACATGCTGCATTTACCATATCTAACCTAGAAATAAGATTTGACAAATTTACTTACAAAAATTGTTTTTACTTTGTTTTGTATCACCTGAATGAAAGCTCACTACCATACTTTACCGCAGAAAAATTTAAAAATCATGATATCAACACCCATCAACTTTATAATGAGTTGTATTTGTGCCAGTATGATGTCATTACATGAAATGCTCGACTCCCAGATCACAAAATAAATATGTGCAGTTGATGTACAAACACACCGGCAAAGTTTACATAACCTTGCTTATAATAGGTATTACATATATTTTCAACATCTAACTCTTCATGGCCACAAAAATATAATACACTTCACATCAATGGACTTTTCGTGCCGCATAATAAAAAAAACCCACAAATACTGTAGTATGAACTTCAAATATTTTTCCCTATTAAACACAAGTTACTCGCGTGAAGAGACAATATTAATGACTTTCAAACACTGAAACGTAATTGTAGTTTATAAACACAAACAATTTTGGCAGTTGTCTAGCCACAGTCAGTGTGTGCGCGTTCAGTTGTCATATGACTGGAGCTGGGTAAGATATTGATCAATGTGCTGTGCCCAGACCATGGCCCAGACACATTTCAAGGCAAATATTTTTTCTTATTGCTGAATGAACGTTTTTGACAGTTACTGGCACCAGTGTCACCATAATAATGAATTATAGGAATATAAACACCACCTAAAAATTTTTGTTTAGTTAAAAACCAGACAAAATAAGACTACATTTCAGTGAATCTTAACAGCTGTGTGCGCATGAAAGAATCTCTCACACGTGCACGTTCGAAACTCACAGAAAAATTCTTGGCATTTTCAAGGTTTTCCTGGCACTCGAGAAAATTAATGGCTTTTCCCCATATTTCCCTATTAAATGGCCACACATTGAATTATCGTGAAAAAACAACATATAAGTGACATGATCATGGAGACCAACAGCCAAGAGCCCGGTTGCCACTTTTGCATGCATTTTGGAATCCGGCCGAGAGAAAAATTGTAAGATATGGAAAGCTCCTGCGAAATCGTAATGTGTGAACTTTTTCGTCAAAATTACAGGAAAATTGTAAGAGTTGGCAGGTCTGCATTTAGTTTATAAGAGCAAAGAGAAAGAAAATTTGCAAAATTTACCATTTTTGTATGCCAATATCAATTAATTATATTCAAAAGATAGACAGAAATTGAAAAAAATATATATCCATTCTCTAATAATCTATTTGTAAAACAAGAGAAAAAGGATTTAAAAGAAACATTCCTATTTTCTAATAACCTATTTGTAAAAGCTAGAAATAAAAGCCAGCGGGTAAAAGAAGGGATAACAAAGAATGTTTCTACAAATTTACCTTTGGCTGAGACAAATATCAATGAATTATATCCCAAAGATAAAGATGAATTAACAAAAATATTTCCATTTTACAATAATTTATTTGTTAACAAAAGAAGTAGAAGAACCAATAAAAACTACAGAGTTAATAAAGCTTTTAAAGGCAGGTTATCAACATATAACATTGAAAATAACTTTAATTTGGTAGAGCCTAATCAATTTTTAAAATCAGTAAAAAAAAAGTATTTGAGATAATAGACAATAATCTTAAAACATTTAGAGGTTTTAAAACCAGCATTAAATTATATATCAATTGTCGTAAGCAGGAAAATAATCAAAGAGAACTTATAAAGATTTACAAAATTATATAACAGGAATTACACAATACACAATTATATGAATTTCAGAGAAGAGGTTTAGGATGGACTTTAAATAGAGTAATTGGAATACAATCAGTTATAAAAAAAAGTATAATCCATTTAATGGAGCATCATATATTGAACTACCATAACCAATTTAAAATTAAAAAGCAAGCATTAATGTGAATAATGATGATCAAAAATGTTTTCTGTGGGCAATTAAATCTGCATTGTTTCCAGTACAAAAAAATTCAGACAGAGTAACTAAATATAAAAATGTGGGGTCTTATATTGATAAAGTAATAGATAAATATGATTATTCTATTAAAATTGATGTTATACCAAAAATAAAAAATCAATTTGATACATCTATAAATGTATACTCGATTGAAGATGAATACACAGTATATCCACTAAAACTTACAAAAAAGAAAAAGGAAAAACATATAAATTTACTTTATTTCAAAAATGATAAAAATTCGCATTATTGTTGGATAAAAGATTTATCGAAGCTGCTTTCAAGGCAAAAAGATAATCATAAATATAAAGTTTATATATGTGATATGTATCTTCGATTCTTTTATTCTCAAGTGAATTAAAATAAACATACAGAAGACAGCTTTAAAAATGAACCATTAAAAATCACTTTAACTCTGAAAGGAGAGCAAATAAAATTTAAAAACGACAAACATAGAATGAAGGTTCCGTTCGCAATATATGCCGATTTTGAATCAATATTGAAGAAAATATCAACAGTTAAGCCAAACCAAAGAGAATTAAGTAAATTTAACATTATAAAAAAATACTCAGTTTTGACCGAATATGATACTGATAATGCTCTTTATGAGGAGGTACTTACAGAATGATATAATCTTACTAATGAACAAATAAATAACATTGATTTAAAGCTAAACGACGAATAATATACTATGAAATATCAATTAGACAAAGCCATCTGGTTTTTGTTATTATATTGTATCTAATTATGGTGATTACAAGTTTCCAGTAGTATATTGAGGCCCAAATGCACAAAGTTTTTATGCAATCAATAAAAAGGGAAGTAAAAGAAATTGGCAAAATATATTCACAAATCGAACCAATGCATCCACTAACCAAAGAAGAAAAAAATATTTTAGATGAATGTACAGTATGTGGACAGGAATATACAGAGGACAGTAAAAAAGGTAATGATCATATAATTGGAAAATTCATTAATCCTGCATGTAATGATTGTAATCTACAATTAAAATTACCCAATTATATTCAGAATTATTTTCTTAATTTAGCAGGCTATGATGCACATTTATTAATTAAAGAGTTAGGATATGATGATAAAAATATAGATTTAATTGTGAATAATGAAGAAATTTTTATTACTTTTGGGGAAAACACAGAAGATTTAAAAATGAAATTTATAGACACATTTAAATTTATGGCCAGTATTTTGGCTAAATTATCATAGAATTTCAGTACAGATCAACTGAATCACTCAAAAACATTTTCCAAAAGATCAAGTAGATTTAGTAATTAGAAAGGGTGTTTACCCGTATGATTATATGGATAGTTGGAAGAAATTAGAAGAAAGTGAGCTTCCACGAAAAAGTGAATTTTATAACAAATTAAATGATAGTGATATACGTGAGGATGAATATGAACATGCAAAACTTGTATGGAACCAATTTAATGTTAAAAATCTTGGTGAATACCATGATTTATATTTAAAAAGAGATGCATTACTATTAGCAGATATATTTGAAAATTTCAGAAATAAGTGTATAAATGCATATGATTTAGATCATGCATGGTATTTTACTGCAACAGTATTATCTTGGGATGCGAAATTAAAAATGGCTTATCAACCGCTAGAATTATTACATAACTATGATATGATTTTAATGATTGAAAAAGGAATTAGAGGTGGAATATCACATGTTGTAAGTGATAATTTAAAGCCAATAACAAATATTTAGAATATCTTTATCCAAATCAGGAGTCCAACTATTTAGCATATCTCTGTGCTAATAATGTATCTGGTTGGGCAATGTCTCAATATTTACAGTATGGTTGTTTCGACTGGGTTTATTATACTTTAACTGACTTAGATTACTGGTTTATATAAATATTAGATTTGGAGAATGATTCTGAGTATGGTTATATATTACAAGTTGATTTAGAATATCCACAAGAACTACATAATTTACATACAGATCTAACTTTTTGTCTTGAAAATACTATAGTTCCAAAAACAAAATAATATAAATTATTAACAACTTTACATAACAAAGAAAAGTATGTAATACACTATCATAATTTAAAACGCTTAAAAAATGGATACAAACTTACAAAAATACACAGGATATTAACATTTGATCAGTCGAATTAGTTAAAAACTGATATAAATTTAAACACCACAATGAGAACTAATGCTAAAAGTGATTTTGAAAAATATTATTTATAAGCTCATGAATAATTCAGTGTTTCTTAAAACTATGGAAAATAGTAGAAATAGAGTTGATATACAACTAGTATCAGATGCTGAAAAATGTGAAAAATTAGTAGCAAAACCAAATTCCAAAATAAGTACTACATTTAACAAAAATCTTGCAGCTATACACATTAATAAAACAAATGTAAAATTTAATAAACCAAATCATGTGGGTATGTCAATTTTAGACATATCGAAAGAATTAATGTATGATTTTCATTACAAAGTAATAAAATCAAAATATGGTGATAAAATTGAATTATGTTATCAAGATACCAATTCATACATTTATAACATAAAAACAGAAGATTTTCACAATGATATGAAGTCAATGACAGAAAAATTTGATACACGTGATTATCCAAATGAGAATATTTATAACATGCCTCAAATAAATAAAAATGTTTCAGGAAAAATGAAAGATGAATGTAATGGTGAAATAATGAAAGAATTTGTTGGTTTACAATAAAAAATGTATGCTTATAATGTTGACAATAAAGAAAATAAAAATCGAAAGGTGTGACAAAATATGTAGTTAGTAAGGGAATTACATTTGACGACTGCAAGAATTGTTTGTTTAAAGAGATAATACAATATAGAACAACGAATCTAATAAAGATTGAAAATCATGAAATATATACAGTCGAAGCTAATAAAATTGCACTGCATTAAGTCCTTATGATAACAAAATAACTATATTAGAAAAATAAAATCGATACACTGCAATATGGATATCAAATAGAACAATTTTAATTAATTTTTATATTATTATATTTTAAACTTCTTTAGTTTCTAAGATATCAATATCAGCATCATCAGAATCAATCTGTTTGTTCTCTAATTTCCAAAACAATATGATTAAACCTCTCATTATTAATTTTATAAAACACTGTATATGCGGGGTCATATATTATGTAATTTCTAAAATCAAACATAGTTTTTGGTGGAAACCTCACAATTATATCAGTTTCTAAATTATTAGATTCATAATATTTTCTGAACATACTATATACTAAATTACAGTGAGTATTATAGTTTTAAATGGATTAAAATGTGGTCATTTAGTGCCCACAACTATTTTGTCTTTTTCAATAGTTATATTTCCTTCAAAACAGAAAATAACAGATAGTTGATCATCAAGTTTAATATATAATTTAGATTTAAATGATATTCTAATTTTTTTTACATTATCTGCTATTAATTCAATATTACTTTTTGAAAATGGATCAATTGAATTTATAGTTTCTTTTAACGATTCAATACCATATCGACCTCTTGGAATGATAACTCATTTTTCATTTTTATCACCAGGACTCATTTTTTCAATTGTTGTTCTAGTATTATTATTTATATTTGGTGTTAAAAATTTTGTATGAAAACTGATTAATGCGATTGATTTTTCATTATGTATTATGTCATAATGAAGTATTTTTTCCTTGAAATAGAACTATTACTTGTCAACTTAAATACTTTATCATTCATTTGTATAAAAAATAAACATATATATGAAAAAAACTGACTGGGGTGTTGACATTTTAATAGTGGCATCAAAAATAGAAAAAAAATTGTGAATTATTGCCTGATAACATGAGAGCAATAAGAGTTGGCTCAAGCAGTTGTGGAAAAACACATTTGATGATTAATTTTATTTATAATGAAGGATAGATAGATTTTAATAAATTGTATGTTTCCTGAAAAAGTTTAAATCAACCTAAATATGTTCAGTTACAAAATGATGTCGATGAGGCAGCCAAAAAAATCGAAAATTAAAGAAAAAATGGCTCACTTTTTTAATAATACTGATGGTATGCATCATTTAGACAAATGTGAAAATGATTTCCTAGTTACATTTGATGATGTTATTTTAGAAAATCAAGACATTATTCGCGATTATTTTACTTGGGGCGGACATAAAATGTCGATGTATTTTATTTAGCTCAAACTTATTCAAAATACCAAAAAATTGATAAGAGATAATACACATTTTTTATGTATATTTAGACAAGATGATACTAATTTAAAACACATTTATAGTGACTTTGGTGGAGGTGATATAACTTATGAGAAATTTAAAGAAATTTGTTCAAAATGCTGGGATGAAGATTGTGGTTTTATTACAATAGATTTGAGTAGAAAAATAAAAGAAGGAAAGTACAAAAAATAAAATTAAAGACTTTATTCAATTAAATTTTTTTTTGAAAACATGTTTATATTAAAACGAATGATGACACAACACAACGACAATGGCAAACAAATGTTAAAATTGCAGTAAAACACAATGTGCATTATGTTAATGCATTTTTGAAATTGTCTAATTATAAAAAAAATTGAAAATTTATAAAGGGTAGTTTCATTCAACCATGAGTTATGCAAGTTATCAAAACCAAACCATTTTACAAAAATTTGTTCGCCTTTCGTTTATAAAACTTTTTCAGATAAATATTCATTCGGATAGTCAGTTTTCATAATTTCCCATTCATAAAAATTACCTTTTATTTCTTCATCATTAATATCTTTTAATTTGTAAGTTGGTACATCATAATATAAAACTTAAATAATAGTAAATAATTCTGTCGACCTATAACCTTTTTAAAAAAATTTCTTTAATTTTCTCACACGGACGACATTGCTAACTTTATATTTTGGTTTAAAAATATTCACAAAATTTGTTTGCATTAAATTTTTTTCATTTTTTTTTTATTAACTTCAATTGGCTTTACTCCTATAGTTCTATGTTTTGAATTATTATATTCTTTCACTAAATCGTCTAATATATTTATCCATTAGAAGATTACCATTCAAAACTAATTTTTTCCACATATTTCTTAAAGTTCGATTAAATATTTCAATGATGCTCACTTTTCATTCAGAAAATGAAGACTAATGGTTGATATTTTATTTTTCCATAAGCTCATTAAATGTTTTATTATAAAATTCTGAACCATATCAGTTGGTTTTCTTTTTATTAATGTAGATTACAAACAGTTTAATACATTTTTAGCTGTTTTATCTTTAATTGGTATCGAAAATGCAAAATTTGAAAAACATCAATAATTATTGTGATAATTTACATCCATTATTTATATGTGATATGCCTTTTAAATTACCAGTATTCATTTCTACAAGATAATTTTGCCATAAATCACCAATTCCACATGAAATGATTTGTTGTCTTGGAATTTTTTTTTCACGCAGGTTTATATAATTCATTAATTTTTCCCTCTCTCACAATGGACAAAAATTGTATTTTTTTTAAATGTTGATTATTAGAATTACATATATATATATAATTTAATTTTTTGAATGATCACCCATTTTTAGTATTTTTTTAATATTATTATTTTTAGTGACCTTACACTTCACGCACCAAGTGGTATCCATTTAATAGTAAAAAAAATTGTTTAATCTTTATATTTTATGAATATCCCTATTATTATAACGTGAGCATCAATATGAAGAAAAATTTTATTTTTTTTATTTTAAAAGATAAATTATCGCCTCTTTTGGCATTAAAAGGCTTACTATAATCAATTTTAGTATTTCCCATAATAACAGTCACATCATCACCAGTAGTTATTTTATAAATAGTACAATCCATCACATAAACAAAGAAAATTGAATTATTTTCTAAATGAAAAATATTATTAGTTTTATCCCATTTTGCAGCTAAATGAAATATATGACAATTTTCTTCCTTAAAATGTTTCAATTTTTAAGTTAACAAGTGTCTCACAATTATTTGAAACTGATTGGTTTAAATTTTGTAAGTTATCAGCTATTTCTTTATCAAAAAATTGTTTATTGACTGCATCTTTTCCATCTAAGGGGTCATCTATATTAACAACTCTATGACCTAAAATTGATACATACGATTTTGTAAAATCAGAACACCCACTTAGTTTACTTTGCAAATTAGAAACACTCAAATGGCATTGCGAATCTACATATGATTTTAATGCATAATCAGAAATAATATTACTGTATTTTGAATCTACATCTTTTTTTAATACCTGTTTTGTATTGTCTATTTGTTTTATATAATCAGTAATGGTGTTACTGAATTGTAAATTTTATATCTTCTTTTAAAGCATAATAAGCAATTTTTTTAACAAAAAATTATTTTATTGACAGCATCTTTTCCATCTACTGGGTCAGCCATATTATTAATTCTGCGATTATGAAGAGAAAAATAGTCTGTTGTGTAAACAAAAACTATACTAATTTAATAAAGCAGAAACAATTATATTATATTTTGATTCTACATATGATTTTAAATCAGAAACACTAGTGTTGTATTTTGATTCAACATCAGTTTTTAAAGCATAGTCAGAAACAATAGTTTTATATTTTGAATCGACATTGTTTTTTAATTCATAGCCAGAAACAATAGTTTTATAATTAAAATTTACATCATTTTTTAATGCATAGTCAGAAACAATAGTTTCATATTTTGAATCCACATGTCTTTTTAATGCCTGTGTCTGTTTTGAATTATTTATTCATTTTATATAATCAGCAATAGTATTACTGAATTGTAAATGTATATCTTCTTTTGAAGCATAATCAGGTATTTGTTTATTATTAAAAAATCTTTTTTATTGACTGCATCTTTATTGTCTCTAGGATCATCTATATTAACAATTCTATGCCCTAAAAAGAAACATAAGATTTTGTATAATCAAAGCAAGTGCTTAGTTTACTTTGTAAATCAGAAACACCCGAATTGCATTGTGAATCTACATATGTTTTTAAAGCGTAATCAGGAGCAATACTTCAGTATTTTAAATCAACATCTTTTTTTAATGCATACGCACTAGTGTCAAAAATTTTTATTTAAAGATTTGATTAATGGTTTTCCGAATATATCCGTCATTTAATAACAAAGAAATTATAATGTTAAACTTAAAATCTTTCAAAAAAATATGTAATACAATTAAACACAGATGTCCACATACAACTGTATCAAAATTCTGAATTCTATCATCATTGTAATAAACATTTCTGTTTTTGAAATAATTAATTAAATTATTAGGAATGTTTCCTCCAAATGAATCAAAATAGTAAACATAATTATTTTCTTTAAAATAACGACACCAATGAGTACCAAGATGTGTTGAAATGTCAAAATTAACCACAGCACATTCATTTTTTTGCATACTTTTTGGTACTTCATCAATCATATAAATATCTATGAAACTTTTTATATTTAATATTTTTACGTATTTTTCAATATCGATATTAGATAGTGGGTGTATACATTCAATTTGTTTTGGTCTTCCCTTCTTTTTTGCAACTACACCACTTCCTGCTTTATTTTCCATTGCCAAATTGTGTCTCTGTTGTTCTTCTATTTATTTTTTATTTTTTCTAGTTTGTTAAACAGATTTGTAAATTGCACTGGCTCCACCAGCTAAGGCGCCAAGTGTACCTAAAGCAGCAATTTTAATAGGAATAATTCCTCCATGGTGTAAACGACTTCCAGATTTTTCTTAGGCCATCTTTTAGACTGTTGGTAGTGATAAAGTTAATTCGAAAATTTTACTTTCATTTTTTTTTTCTCTCAATTTTATTATTTGTTAAAAATCGATCTATACACAAAAATTTTAATTCCTCAAAGGGAATATCGAAAGTTATATTTGTTATCCTTATATATATATATATATATATAAATCAATAAAACATTTTAATTCCCCAACCTAATTTCCTTTTTGTAAACATAGTTCAGGCAACAGCAACAGAAGCAATTTTTTCTCCAGTTGGAGTATCTTTATCTAACATAATTTCTTTTGCTTCTTTATGTAAAATTTTACTAGCTTCATGTCTAGATTCTAAATCTTTAGGGACTCTATAAGCAATATTGTGATATTTGCAAGCTTCATCTAATTTATTTATTCCTGTCTCTCCTCTTTCTAGTCTTTCGTTTAATTTTGTAAATGGTCCACAATAATTATAACCTGGCAAATGCTTTTCGGGTAAATTTAAATTGTTTAATGCCCAATTTATAATACCTTTGCCATGATGTTCAGAATTCCAAAATGATTGTGGAATTACATTTAAAACTCTTATTAGATAAGGACTTCCCGTTGGATTATTAATAACAAATTCAGAAAATTTATTGTTTAACATATTCATTATACCTACTTTTTCATTGTAATAACTATTATTTTTAGCATTTTCTTCATCATGTATAACTAACAATCTATGAATTAATTTTCTAACATCATTCATCCAGATATATTCTTTTGGTAAATTATTATATTTTTTTATACCTACTCCAGATCTAGGAGTTCTTGGGGAAATCATTCTTTCTGGTGTGTTTGGTGATATTCTCGAATGTGATTCTTTTATATAGTTATGATAAATTAGTCCACTTAACTTTTTGTATTTTCAACTTCTATTCGAGTTTATTATCTTTCTTGAATTATATTCTCAGAATGCAACATCGGTATCTAAACAATTTTCTTGTAGTTATCATAGTTGGTATCAGTGAAATTATCCGTAAGATCTTCTTCTTTTTCTTTTGTTAACAAATTATAAAGTTCTTCCAATAATTCATATTTTTTATTTTTAACAGATATTTTATCATTGTCTATCTTTACTTGTGTATAACCTATGTAAATATTTTGTCCTTCTCTGCATAAATCATACTGAGTATCAACATCATTTATTCTTTTCGAAATTTCCTTACCGAGATTTATAGTAGAATCAGACGTGATACTTTTTATGGGTAAAATGCCCATTCACTCTTCCATATTAGGAGATTTTGTTCTGAGAATAATTTTCTTTCGAATGATGTTTCTTCTGGTGTTGGTGGATAATCTAAATTTTTTGCTGCTACAGGAACTAGTGTTGTTATTAAATTTTTATTTTCTTCACTTACTTTTTCTACTTTTTTTACCAAAATTTTGTAATTCATCGATTAATGTTTGCTCTTTCTTCTTATTTTTTTCATATTCTTTTTCATGACACTATTTATATTTTTTATAACATTCAATGAGTAATTTAACTCGAAAAACTCCCTTTGATTCCATCACGTATACCTAATTTTTTTCTTATAAATGAGTTATAAAAGTATTGAGAGTTGAGAGACAAACTTTTCCCCCAACTGATCAAACTAGGAAGAATTTAAATGTTTACAATAATAGAATCAAGTTTGATATTCCATAGGTGATGGCTTTTCTTTTACAATGAGCTTACGTTTATGAGAAATTTAGTTTACTAAGATTACGCGGTTTAACAGCAGCGGCACTAGAGCCATGACGGCACTCACCAAACACGTGTTATGTGTCCCACACATGCGCAAGAGCCATAATATTGAACTTTCATATAAATGTTATTTACGGTGTACAAATGTGTTTAGTGTACTGGCAGTGTTTAATATGTCTTAAAGTGTTTTGAAGCATTTGTACTAATTTTTAAAATTGTTTGGTTATAAAATACAAAATGCCAGAAGCACCAAAATTAAGAACACTTACTATTCCGGCACGAACACCATCAAAAAGACACACTAAATTAATATTGAAATTCATTAGAGAAAATTATAGAAATGTAAAACAATACATAATTTAATTTGTGCCATTTTGTTTACACTAATTAAAAATATTTTACTCAGTGTGCGTAGCACTTCCGCTTATGTGAAACCCATAGGCTTGTCTCTGGACAGTCTGTCGAGGAGAGCTGGCGAGGTAAGACACTTTCAAGTATGCACTACAACTTTTGTTCACTGATTTAGGTTTCCATATTTAATTTAGTTTACCGGTTAACATTTGCTTGCGTACGTTTTGCCGGCCTTTTTCCTCAGCATTATGCATTCCACTTTATTAATTTATTGCGCCCTTGTGGTATTTTTAACTTAATCAAGGAGAAGGAGAAAAAAAATGTCAGAGAGGTCATGCGACCCGAGCAATTTGAATCAGGCACCATCCGCCTATGTTTATGGCATTTCATTGTAACTTCTGCGTTATTGCTACACACAATTTTAAGGGCTTTATATTTATGCAAGTATTTGAGGGTAATTTTTAGTGTTTGAATATTTTATGGCAACACCACATATAACCACATGGCCGACTGATGCCAAGTTTTTGTACACAAAATCGTTGCATTTGAGAGCTTGTTTATGTAACACTGTATGCGCAAAAATTTATTTCAGGGTTCTATGTCAATTTTATTCAGGGTTCAATGTATTTTTCACGTAAATTGATGCTTTCTGTACTTGATTACGCAGTCACACTAATATTTGATTTTACCGCTGTCAGGCATGTTACACGCCTGTAACCACTGCAATCGTAAAGAGAATAATTTTCTCAGCAAAGAATAACCTTTTGTCTGACTTTAGTTTGCAGTTTCCATGCAGAAATATTGCAATTTCACCTGCACCACGTGGTCCTTACAAACTTCATCCAGCAGAATCCGAGCCATCTAAGCTTGTTTTCAAACATGTGTGTGGTTATTGTGAATACTCATCTCGTGTCCCATTTTGTTTCATGTATCATTCAAGGGTTTATGTAATTTTGTAATTAGTGTACGGTGCAATTATTCCTGTCCTAGCCGGCTCTGTGTATAGGCCATCACCACACTACCCACGTGCTGGAGGGTGAGCCCAGACGAGTTTGCATTAGTGATGCCGAGTAATCCCACATGTTAATATCTATTAAGGGTTTCATTTGTAATTCACAGTGTCCTGTCTTCAGGGAAAAACCATCAGTTCACCCTAGCAGCTGTCGGCCCTCTTCCCTTGTGAATGCTGTGCTTTCACGCACCTCCGTGAGATCATCCATCTAGGCATGCGCTAGAATAATTACGGCCTGTGGAGCACCCAAGCAGAATTGGCTAGTCCTGACCGAGGTAATCATTTCATTGGCACGTTGATGTGTATGAATAATAACAATAAAAACAAGTCTTCAGTGAACTTATATCTTTTATTCAGTAGTGACAGTGTCCTAGCCACATATGTTTTATTAAGTGTTTATTTCCAGTGATTTTTAGTAAAAAGTTGAGTATTTCCTACGTGTTTGTGAGTATGCATGGGTGAGATGGACATACAGAAACCACAGCATCCCTGAGAACCCTGAGTCTCAATAATGCAGTGATTGGTAAGCACCGCTGGCGCCCAAATTACCAGTAAGTATTTGTGTCATTGTTTGTCTCGTGTCTCACCCGACGGCATCAAGTGGTGTTCCCAAGTGGGGCCAAATGTGCTCGTCCGCGTTGCATCATCCGCGTCAACAGCGAGAAGATGGCGGACACCACGCCTGAACACACGCTAAAACCGCAAGCAAGCCTCAAACATCCACGTCAGCAACCGCAACACCCGTGAATACGAGGACGAGTTACATAGAGATGCCGATCGATTGATGTGTGGATTGTGGGAGATTGAATGAAATTAACTTGTTTGAGGGAAATATGTGGGAGCAACCCTTGTGCCAATGCACGTCCAACAACGTCTCTACATCGTCTGAGCAATGCCTGTGCATGCACACCAGATGTGACAGGGCAGGAACCAAGAGGGCGCTGTGCCAACAGTGTAGAAAAGACTCGCATTTACAATGCATCGGGCTTGCGGGGTATACCACCTACCACGACTGTGTTATAAACTGTGACGATTACCATAAGACGAACTGTGCCAAGATCGTGCCACCGCCAGTAGTTGTCACATACAAGCCACAGGGCTTAACCTGGCTAGATCGTAATGTATTACTGCCAACTTTTGCGGGACATGAATCAGAAGACCCCGGTACATTCCTAGCTGTTTGTGAGGAAAAATTGCATAGGTATCATGTGCATAAAGACAATTGGACTGAGGTAACTGCCAACAGGTTAAGGGGAACAACTGCCACGTGGTGGAACTTGGTCAGCGACTATCGAGTTACGTGGGATGAGTTTTGTGAGAGATTCCTAGGTGTCAGTTCAACACTGACGGAGATGCTATACAGGCACAAGCGCAACTGTATCACGAAGAACAGAGAGAGTGCGAGGAAATTGAAGAGTTCATACAAGGCAAATTAGGCTTGCATAAGCGTTTACACCCGGGACATACAACTCACGGAGTGTTGGAAATAATTGTGACATTGTCAAAGCCCAACATTAGGCCGTTTATGCGTGGAGCCAGCCGGGAGAGCGTGGAACTGTTTACATGGGAGGTATGCGCTTACGAACAAGATAAGCAGGCTCAATACAGAGAACAAGCGCCGGACCAACAAAATGAACCCCGCCGCCTGTATCTACCGCACTGTTTGTCGATGTCACGTGACCGCCGCCTCCTGTCAGGCAGATCACATAGTCGCCGCCACAGCCGGAAAACCCGCCAGCTACGCATGCAAGAGTGTTGCAAACGACTGACAATACAGTGAAAAGCGCTGAGAGTATGTGCAGAGCTTGAAGGGAAAAATATTACAGTAGTAATTGACACTGCCGCTAGTCACAACTTTGTGCGTGAGTGTTTGATACATACAATCACAACTAGGGAGCCACCGAGATGCTTGCAATTTGCTACCACACACCAACAGAGAGAAGCAAAAAGTGTTGTGCATGTAACAGTAGGAATTAGTGAGCTGGGTAACAAGTGCGATGTCCACATTGTGCCGGACTTGTGCGATGAAGTGATTCTGGGACTGAGATGGCTTATTGACAACCAAGCCGTGATAGAACTGCACCTGAATAGTCTGCACGTGGGGACACGTGGGCGATGGGACATTTATGTCATGTGAGTAACACCCCAACAACAACTGCTGTGCCGCTTGCTGACTTTGAGCACGAGGTGCCCGCCACACATCAGCAACGTCTGCAACATCTACTGGACCAGTATGCCAGTGTGTTCTACACTAAGGGGAAGCTGCAGTGCACTGATATCACGGAACATGCGATAATCACAACCCATTAGGACCTAGTGTACTCCAAGCCACGAGACCCAGGTATTTTCTTTCACTGTGTCATCAACCAGCACATATGCGAGATGCTCAATGATAATGTTATTGAACCTACACAAAGTCTCTATAATTCAGGTATTACCCTTGCACCAAAGAAAGATGGCGAATGGCGATTCTGTGTCGACTTCCGCCCCCTTAACAAAATCACTGTAAACATGCAGCCACCAGTCATAAACCTAAAAGACACTTTGTCAACATTAGGACCAGCTTCAGTATTTACATCACTTGATTTAAAGTCTGGATATTGGCAAGTGCCTATCTGCATGCAGGACAGAAAGAAAACAGCATTTACTACCCCAGATAGACGTAGATTTCAGTTTGTAGCTATGCCATTTGGTTTAAAATGAGCCCCTGCAACACTTCAGAACTTAATGGTTAATGTTTTGGATGGATTTATTGGAGACTTTGCGATGGCGTATTTGGATGACGTTCTTGTTTGGTCTAAAACTGGGAAGAGAACTTGCACCATTTGATCCGTGTGTTTGAATGGCCTGAATGTAATAATCTTATGTGCAAAGAGGGAAAGTGTAAGTTGGTTATGAGTAGAATGGAGTTTCTAGGACATTATGTAACAGCAAATGGACACGAACCAGAACAATAACATACACAGGACATTCAAAACAAATCCACACCCAGATCACTTAAACAAGTCAGGAAGTTCTTTAGCCTAATTAATTTGTTAAGGGAATTTGTCCCAAACTTTACCATAGTCACTGTACTGTTAACAGCTTAGTTGTGTGAGAAATGTAAATTTGTCTGGACACCGCAAGCCGAAGCATTTAAATACATTAAAATTGCATTTCAGAACTGTAATCCACTGTCTAGTTTCAACCCAGAGTTACCCACAGTTGTACAAACAGATGCCAGTCAAGAAGACATTAGGGCCGTGTTGTATCAGGATGGAACACACAGGGAAAAACATATCAGTTACCACACTGCCAAATTCGGGGACACAGAACGTAAATATCACATCAATAAACAATAATGTTTGGCCATTGTACATGCATTGCGGAAGTACTGGCCGTACTTGCTAGGAAGGCAGTTTACACTCAAAACTGACAACCGATGGCTTGTATGGTTAGAGGGAATGCATAACGGGAAAAGTAAACTTGCCCACTGGGCGCTGCTACTGCAACAATATGATTTCAAGGCAGAACACGTGGCAGGGAAAACCAATGAGCTCGCAGACCCTTGTCCGAATCTAACGGTAATTGATGATGCGGTGTGGGATGAGGTGCTACCACCTTGCTGTGCAATACCAACTGCAGAAACACAAACTCTCATTGTACAAAACATTGTTGCCACACCACCTGACGAACTTGTTTCCTTGTATGTACATGACGCGTTAAAAGAGGTACACACTGCACAAGAAAATTCCCCAGATACCCCGCAATGCCGAAACACTGTGCCACAGGTTACACAGAACACTGGAGGGTAGTGGACAGAGAAATACAAACCAAACCACTTGGTAATTTTGCGCGATGGTGGACAAATGTACCAAAAGAGAAACGGGAACTTGTGTTAAAGTACGTACAAGACAGTTTGGAGCATGGACACCTAGGATCTGAGCAAACACGTAGGAACGTGCAGAAATTTTTTCACTGGCCAAGGATACAGGGCGATGTCAGGAAATATGTACAGAGCTGCATCACGTGTAACATCTGAAAGCTGTGGAGAGCAGAAGGTGATACTCCACAACAGCCAAGGCTGTCAATCGAGCCATTCAAAACCGTAACTATCGACATCATGGGCCCGTACACGCATATGAAAAATTGGAAAAGATTTCTTGTTGTTGCCACGGATTTGTTTACCCGTTGGATAGAAGCATTTTCAGTCAGCAATGTTCGTGCATACACAGTTGCACAAGTAATACAGAACGAGTTTTTCCAGAGGTGGGGACACCCAGAGTATTTGTTGACAGACAATGGAACACAGTTTTTAGGGTGAAAAATGGAGCGAGTACTGTACCCAGTAGGGAACAGAATACCATACCTCCACAGCCTACCATCCCAGGGCTAACCCAACCGAGACACTTAACCAAGACGTCAAAATTCAATTACGTGTTCGTATAGGTGAGGACCATACTAGGAGGTCCGAATTGGTCCCGGAAGTGATATTTTGCCTATGGAATAGAGTGAATGCAGCTACCGGGAAAACACCCGCCGAGATGGTACAAGGTCGCGAACTCCATGCCCCCAGAGTACCCCGCGAAAACCCGCCCAGATCACCTGAACAAATTATCGAACACGCAGCGCAAATACATGAAGAAGCCAGGGCGAACTAGAACAGTTATTGCAATGTATGGGTACCGGATAGCAAGAGGCCGCCACACAAACTTGTACCCGGGATTTTCGTGTATGTACGAGATAACCCGTTATCGGCTGGGGCAAAGAAGTACTGTGCTGGACTGGCACCTAGATGGACAGGGCCAGTGATAGTGGTGGAAAAGATGAGAAATTCTATGTATCTAGTGAAGTTGGGATCCAGATATGTCACGAAATGGCACCGTGACGACCTGCAGATAGCCCAACCGCCTGTAGGGAAGAGAGGCAAGGAGACGACGTTACGCCCAGTACTGCAGTGTGTTTGGAGAATTTCACCAGGGAGTACACAGGGAAATGTAAACACGTACACTGAAGAGAACAACGACACTAACACGGGAACAGCCAACCAAAGTAATGAACTGTCATTTAAAGGTTTTGCACCGACTGAACACATAACACCTAGTAGTGAGGAGATGGAAACAAGTAGTACCGCAACACCATTTCGGGGTTTTTCTATTAATGTCTGTACCAACACAATGAAGCAGAGTGAATTTAAGGGATTCCCAAGTATACACGAAGGTGGAAACATAAGTGCACACGTAAATGTCAACACAACCAGTGCCAGTGAGTTTAGTTTTAAGGGGTTTCCCAAGGGCACAGCAGAATTTGGTTGTAACCAAATTGTAAATGTAAATCTTGGTAAGACTTGTGAAGGCGAGACGTCTTTTAGAGGCTTTCCAGTTTCCGCAGGGGAGATCCTAGTAGGACAAGAGAGTTTAAAAGGGCTTGGGGAAACTAGTAGGGCAGTGAGTGTGACGTCAAGTGTCAACAAGTTGCAACACAGCACTCGCAAGAGGCGAGCCGAGTCACCACCATGTACCCACATTGTTGTTCCTGCCTACACCTCCACCCCCTGCAAACATCGAAGAAACAGACAACCTCCAAAGCAATGTTTTCTTTGCCCTCAATCAGCAACCAGCCGGGCAGAGCCCTCCAGAGCAATGTTGCAATGTTCGCACCGTCTTGGCCTTCGAGGGAGGGGTAACTTGACAGCGGCTAACAGCCAGCGGTGCTAGAGCCCATGACGGCACTTACCAAGCACGTGTCATGTGTTCTGCACATGCGCAAAGAGGCCAATAATTTTGATCTTTCGTACAAATGTTATTTTCAGTGTAAATTGTGTTCTATTGTATTTGCAGTGTTTAATATGTCTTACAAGTGTTTTAAAGTATTTGAACTAATTTTAAATTGTTTGGTTATAAAATTCAAAGTGCCAGCAGCACCAAAATTAAGAACACTTAATATTGCGGCATGAACACTGACACAAAGAGACACTAAAATAATATTGAAATTCATAAGAAAATTATAAACATGTAAAACAATACTTAATTTAATTTGTGCCATTTCATTTACACTAATTATATATTTTATTCAGTGTGCATAGCACTTCCGCTTATGTGAACCCTGTAGGCCATGGTAGGTCCGTGCAACGCTTGCCTCTGGACAGTCTGTCGAGGAGAGCTGGCGAGGTAAGACACTGTCACGTACACATTACAACTTTTGTTCACTGATTTAGGTTTCCACAGTTAATTTAGTTTACCGGTTAACATTTGCTTGCGTACGTTTTGCCAGACATTTTCCACAGCATTATACTTCCGCTTAATAATTTATTGCGCAATTGCGGCATTTTTAACTTAATCGAGGAGAAGGATAAAAAAGATGTCAGAGAGGTCATGCGACTCGCAAAATTTGAATCAGATACCATTCGCCTATGGTTATGGCATTTCATTGTAACTTCTGCGTTATTGCTACACACAATTTTAAGGACTTTATATTTATGCAAGTATTTGAGGGTAATTTTTAGTGTTTGAATATTTTATGGCAACACCACATATAACCACATGGCCAACTGACGTCAAGGTTTTGTACACACGATCGCTGCGTTTGAGAGCTTGTTTATGTAACATTGTATGTGCAATAAATTATTTCAGGGTTCTATGTCAATTTTATTCAGGGTTCAATGTATTTTTCACGTAAAATGATGCTTTCTGTACTTGATTACGCAGTCACACTAATGTTTGATTTTACCGCTGTCAGGCATGTTACACGCCTGTAACCACTGCAATCGCAAAGAGAATAATTTTCTCAGCAAAGAATAACCTTTTGTCTGACTTTAGTTTGCAGTTTCCATGCAGAAATATTGCAATTTCACCTGCACCACGTGGTCCCTACAAACTTCATCCAGCGGCATCCACGCCATCTAAGCTTGTTTTCACACATGTGTGTGTTTATTGTGAATACTCATCTCATGTCCCATTTTGTTTCATGTATCATTCAAGGGTTTATGTAATTTTGTAATTAGCATACGGTGTAATTATTCCCGTCCTAGCCGGCTCTGTGTATAGGCCATCACCACACTATCCTCGTGCTGGAGGGTGAGCCCAGACGAGTTTGCATTAGTGATGCCGAGTAATCCCACATGTTAATATGTATTAAGGGTTTCATTTGTAATTCACAGTGTCCTGTCTTCAGGGAAAAACCATCAGTTCACCCTAGCGGCTGTCGACCCTCTTCCCTTGTGAAGGCTGTGCTTTCACGCACCTCCGTGAGATCATCCATCTAGGCATGCGCTAGAATAATTGCGGCCTGGGGAGCACCCAAGCAGAATTGGCTAGTCCTGACCGAGGTAATCATTTCATTGGCACGTTGATGTGTATGAATAATAACAATAAAAACAAGTCTTCAGTGAACTTATATCTTTTATTCAGTAGTGACAGTGTCCTAGCCACATATGTTTTATTAAGTGCTTATTTCCAGTGATGTTTAGTAAAAAGTTGAGTATTTCCTACGTGTTTGTAAGTACGCACGGGCGAGATAGACACACAGAAACCACAGCATCCCTGAGAACCCTGAGTCTCTAAAATGCGGTGATTGGGAGCACCGCTGGCGCATAAATTAATAGTAAGTATTTGTGTCATTGTTTGTCTCGTGTCTCACCCGACAGCGTCAAAGAAAGATAAGGTTGGAGCTGAGGCAAATTATGATGAATCAGATAATATTGATGTTTGTTGTAATTTTTTTCCTTTTCAGTTTTCTAGAGTAGATATTTCAAAAAAACTGAAATATTATTGAATCTGTTGATAATCCAGGTATAACATCAACAATGATGAATGCTTTATTAAGATCACCAAGTGAATAAAATTATTTAGAATTTACTGGTGGTGATAATGTATATCAAGATAAATCTTCCAATAATATAACAAAACAGGTTAAATCTGTTTCTAGTGATAAAACAAATGAAATATTGTACCCGCTGAGATATTTGTTCGGTTTTAATCGTGACAACAATGAGGTTTATTGGAAAGGTGGTTATAAGTTTACTTTTTTTCGTAATTGATCTGATAACAACTATTTATTTCTTTATGAAACTTTAGATAAAGATAATAAAGTTATGAAACATCATCCTGATCCTGATAAAATTGATATTAAAAAATTAGAAATTTTGTGGCCTATTGAATATGAATCCAACACCGCCACTGCAATTAAAGAGAAAAATATATACAAAGATCCAAAAATACCTATTAGTTTTGATTATTTTCAATTTGTAGAAAAATAAGTCCCTGTTAAAGCATCTGCTTTTAACTTTGATATAAAAGATCAGTTTAATAATTTAAAATTTGATATACCTGATTTTGTAGTTGTAGGTTTTCAACTTAATAGAAGAAATTGTGCTGAACAGCATAAACACGTTACTATGTTTGATCATTGTAATGTGAGAAATATTTATGTTAAAAATGGTAACATTAGAAATGAATTTTTTCCTAAAGAAAACTAGAATCTAGACATTACAAACTGTGTTTGTCTTAAACAATTTCTTACTTATAATGATTTTAGAAATTCAATACCGACTATAGAAATAATGAACTTTATTATAAACCAACTGTAAACTTTGATGGTGATATTAATTACTATTCATTTTGGGGTCGAAAACCGTTATATGTTATAGATTGTATGTGTAGAAAGACTACAGTAGTTAAAGAAAAAACAAATATAAAAATTACTGTTGATTTTAGTGAAGAGGTTGAAGCAGGTACCATTTGTAATGTTGTTGCATTTAGTAAATGAAATCTTACTTATGATTATTTGAAAGAAAGAATTACTGAAGATTTATAAATTTTTAAAATTAATAAATGGAAGAATTAACAAGATGTTTTGATATTTTAATAGAATATTTAGACTTATAGTTGAGTGGTAACAATTAAAAATTTTACGAATTTTTAGAAATATAGATGAATTATTTGATCAAATAAAAAATCATTTTCATAGTTCAAAATAAGTTTTTCTTTCGCTTAATAAACTTGTTTTCTTTATAAATATGACGCCGTCAGGTGAGACACGAGACGAACGATGACAAGAATACTTACTGGTAATTTGGGCGCCAGCGGTGCTTCCCAATCACCGCACTATTGAGACTGAGGGTCCTCTGGGATGTTGTGGGTTCTGTGTGTCTGTCTCACCCGTGCATACTTACAAACACGTTGGCAATACTAAGCTTTTAATAAAATCACTGAAATAAACAATTGATAAAACATATGTGGGTAAGACACTGCCACTATTGAATAAAAAATTGAGTTCACTGTAGATTTGTTTTTATTGATATTGTTTATACACATCAACGTGCCAATGAAATGATTATCTCGGTCATGACTAGACAATTCCATTTGGGTGCTCCACAACCTGTAATTAATCTAGCGCACGCCTAAATGGATGATCTCACCGAGGTGCATGGAAGCACAGCCTTCACAAGGGAAGAGGGCTCACAGCCGCTAGGGTGGACTGACGGTTTTTCCCTGAAGACAGGACACGGTGAATTACAAATGAATACTCTTAATACACATTAACACGTTATATTACTCTGTATCACTAACGTAAACTCATCAGGGCTTGCCCTTCAGCACATGGGTAGTGTGGTGATGGCCTATACACAGAGCAGGCTAGGACGGCAGTACTTGCAACATACACTAATTACACAATTACATAGACCCTTGAATAAGACATGAAATAAGATGGGACACGAGATGAATATTCACAATAAACATACACATGTGTGAAAACAAGTTTAGGTGGCGCGGATGCTGCTGGACGAAGTTCGTAGCAGACCACCTGGTGCAGGTGAAATTGCAATATTTCTGCGTGGAAACGGCAAACTAAATTCAGATAAAATATTATTCGTGTTTGGCAATTGGTTCTCTTTATTAGCGTTGTTACAGGCTTGTAACATACCTAATGGCGGTAAAATCAAACATTACTGTGACCACATGGTTGAGTACAGAAAGCAACAATTTATGTGAAAAATACATTAAACCCTGAATGAAAAATACATAGAACCCTGAAATAAACTATTGCACATACAATGTTACATAAATATGCTCTTGAAATGCAATAATGGCGTATACAAAGACTTGGCTTTAGTCGGCCATGTGGTTATGCATGATGTTGCCATAAAATATTCAAACACAAAAATTACTTGTAAATAAATACAGAAAAATAAAGCTCTTAAAATTGTGTGGAGCAATTATGCAGAAGTTACAATGAAATGACATAAACATAGGCAGATGGCATCTGATTCAACATGTGCAGGTCGTGTGACCTCTCCGAAATATTTCTCCTCCTTTTCCTCAATTAAGTTAAAAATGCCACAAGGGCATAAGAAATGAGTAAAGTGGGAGCATAATGCTAGGGAAAATGTCTGGCAAAAACGTATGCAAGCAAAGATTAACTGGTAAACTACATGGACTATGGAAACCTACATCAGTGAACAAAAGTTGTAGTGCGCACGTGACAGTGTCTTACCTCGTCAGCTCTCCTCGACAGACTGTCCAGATACAAGCGTTGCATGGACCTATAATGGCCGCCTACGGGGTTCACATAAGCGGAAGTGCTATGCACACAGAGTGAAATATTTAAAGTGAAAATAAAACGGCACAAATTAAATTAGACATTTTTTTACATTTCTATAATTTTATTACGCATTTCAATATTATTTTGATGTCTCTTTGTGATGTCGTTCATGCCAGAATATTAAGTGTTCCTAATCTTGGCACCACAGGCACTTAGAATATTCATAACCAAACAATTAAAATTAGTACAAGCACTTTAAAACATTATAAGACATATTAAACACTGTACAGACAATATAACACATTTCACCCTGATATTAATATTTATAGAAAAGTTCGAAATAGTCAGCCTCTTTGTGCACGTGCGGTAAACGTGATACGTGAGCGCCGTTATGGGCTCTAGCGCCGCTGGCTGTTAGGCGGCGTCAAATAAAATAAAAATGCCTTTGTTTCCATGCAGTTTGACTAACATTTTAAAATGTGATGGTAGTGGTTCAAGACCACTTTCCTATAGATTAGATAATGCATCTGAAGATCTTAAGAATATGGCTCGCAAATTTCACTCAAATTTACAAAGCTTACAATTATCAATCTTAGATATCATTGACAATAAATATGAACTGAGAATTTGGTGAAAATCTAGAGGAAACAGAAGTTTTTAAAAAATTAGCGGAGCTTCGAATATTAACTGTAAAGGATAATAACATAATATTACATCTGATTTTTAGCTTAAATTTGCTTGATTTTGATCATTTTTTCATCAAATTTCAGATTTTGGGTTTTTAATTTTTTCTTGTACTTTCATTAAAAATAACAGGAAATAGTTAATGTTACTATTTTCTTGTACCATTGACAAAAATTGCTGGAAAAAGTGGGGTGCGCCAGGTCCCTAATTTACTATCTACTGAAACCGAAGCCCATCAGTGAGCTTGTAAACACAACCTTGATGAGACCCTCTCCATTCCTCACAATGCGACTGGATGACATTGAATTAAGAAACCCTGTAAATTTGCATAAGAGCATGAAGCAAGAACTTGCTGTGAGTACGCTGTAACCCGCCGCCCAGAAATTTGTAACCTTCATAAAATTTATAAGTGTAAATTGTGTAAAACCTGTAACTTTGAAAATTTAGTTTCAAGTGTAAAATTTGTCCCGAGGTCATAATCTCAAATATTTTGTGTACCTCCTGTTAAGTAATTTAATGTGAAAATCCCAAACATAACAGCATCACACACCCTTACAGTAAATTGAGGCTAGGAGTTTGATGTAAATAGATCACATAGTGAGTAAGCCTAATTATTTTCACTTAGAAGGACACTCCTATATAATGACGTAGAAATAATGTGAGTTGACACATTATTTTAATGTATCTCCTATCATAGTTTAGAAGAGTGTAACTTCAAGATTATGCGCTATACTGTGTTATGTACAAGTACCACCATCAGTACAGCAAGCCTCTCTACTCAGTGCGAGTTAGAAGCCCCATATGCTGACACCACGAGAAATCCAATCTGATCCTGGAGACCCAGAATGCAACCTATGCTACTAACATAGTAAGAAATACATTCACACCAGACCTTTTGGAGAAAGTTCATGGTCGTCAAGGCAGTTACAGCAATGAACCACCTCCCCTTACCATGGTTTGGATATGATTAACTTTCTGTTGTTTTATTTTGCTTAAAAACTATTAATGTTGTACATCATTGGGGAGGTATAAAGACAGAGAAAGGGAAATTGTAAAATGACTTTTTGTACTAGAATGCCTTCCACAGTATGACAAACCTGCTTTTTTGAGTACACCAACTAAAAAAAACTGTAAGCACAAAATGTACAAAAACTATTTATGTTTTATTTGTAAAATAAAACAACAGTAATTTGTGAGCTCACAAAATGTTGATTGAAAAAAAATTCACAGCAGTGTTTTTTTTTTTTTTTAATGCAGCCCACCGCTTGCTTGAGCTGACACACTGCCAAAAATGTGCAGACTAAGGGAAACCACCATATGCAGCCATTCAGATTGGAAACAGGTCGTAGTGATGACGAGTGTAAACAGTTGTTCAGAGACATGTGCACTTTTGCTAACGGTAGTACACTCTGCCCAGTTGTGGGACAAGTGAAGCAATCTTGATCCCGCAAGAGTCATCGTGGTGGAGTTGGGCCTAGGGAAAGTAAGCGAGTTGAACAAGGGGGGGAGAGAAAAGGCATCCAACGGACAACCATGACTGTAGCCGCCCGAGCAGGGAATTAATTATGCACATGTGTTCAATGCACATGTTTGAAATAGAATAATGGAGGGGGTTTTAGCTGAAACATTTGCTATAAGTGCCTCGGGAGTCAAAAACATCAAACATGCGAGGTTGAAATGTTTCTAACCTAGAGTTGATGGAGCTGTGATGGGTGCAGCCAGCAGAGGCAAGCATTTTGTCCGCTAGTTGTTTTTTGGATACAGCACCAGCTCAGAGGAGACTGGCAAAAAATATCACCAACAGCTCTGTGATTTGTTTGTAGTTTTAGCTATCCTTTTAAAAATGGTAATTAGTTGGTCTTCTGGACAGTCAGCTATCAGATGTACGTAATGATAAAGCCTGTCTAGCAATGCACAGTTAGATGTTATGCAAAATCTGCCACGAGATTGTAGCTAAGGCAGGATAAGTAAAACTGATACCATGTAGACTTATTTAGAATTTTAGAGGGAAACTTCTTCAGTACTGTTCAGCTGACAGAAAATTTTTTAGAAATTTACAATCTTCTAATATTAGAATTTGTGATACCTAACCTCAAATTAACACACTGATTTACATTAACAATTTTTCTTAGAATAATTTCCTCCTGTTTAATTTGTTCTAGTTATAAAACTTACATCTCTTCTTGGTTTTTTGTCTTAACCTTGCAGCAAGAACCATTCCATATTAACGTGAGATTAATGCCTTCATTCATTTTATTATCTTTCAGTGTTTGAATAACAAATACTTACAGGTAAATCAATCTTTTGTCCAGTTTTTCTTCATATTCATTACAGTATGATACCAGAACTGACATGTGATAGTTTATTTACTCTTTCAAGCTGTAGTAGAAAAAACAGTTAATTAAATGAGTGCTTTTCAACTTGTTTTAGTTCTTTAATTAATTATTCATTCTTTTTGTAGCATTCCCCAAGTACTAAATTAAATTCAAAGTTATGAGAAAACTTATACGATTGACTGCTTTTTATATGAGCTGCAAGGATTGTTTTGAGTTCTATGGACGTGGAAAGTTACCTGCCCAGGTGTTCATATCCTAATCTTCCCAGTGAGAAGGAAGCCTTCAGCAGTGTGTTGCTGAGACCCCCATATAACGATATCAATACTATAAAATAACCCCATCATTACTAACAGTGTTCTTGAATAAATAGTTCCTGCATAAGGGGGCATGAAAGAAATTAGTACTGAAACATTAACTGTATTATAGTTACCTCTTTGACTGTAGTTAAATCAGTAACATGTTTGTTCTTTTGGTATTCACAATTGATTTTATGTCTTGCAGCTGAAACAAAAATAACACAATATTATTGATGTAACTAATTAGACTACCTTCCTCTACATTTATATATTCAAGAAAGTTGGACAATGTTCTCAAGATGCTTAGATACAGAAGGAACTTGTCTTTGTGGTGGATGTTTGAAGTCACTGCTTAGTGAAATTAAAGCACACAATAGGTAAACAAGCACACCAAGTTCTGTTTAAAATTATTCAATGGTTTCATACATATGGTCGACAACACTAACACAAATAAGACTGTGTGTGTGTCTTTAATATATATATATATATATATATATATATATATATATATATATATATATATATATTATATATATATATATATATTATATATATATATATATATTATATTTGTGTGTGTGTGTGTGTGTGTGCGCACACCTGCACGCACACATGTGCGCACACCTGCACACACACACACACACACACAGATTGATATTTGAAATGACACCGTCTTCCAAAATGACAGACTGAGAGGTTGTTAAGTACAGCACAATGTGCCCACAATAAATATTGCTGTCCCATCAAGTTGGAATCAAAATGGCCAAATGGTTTCAGAGACATATATGTAACACAAAGGGCTTTGCTACAATGTGAGATGATGGATTGTGGGCATTAATCATTATGATGACACTCTCAGTGTCTGCACAGTGTCAGGTCTGTAAAGTTGGTAAACATTTAACTTTCGCATACAAGCCACTGATAATCGGTCGACAGGAAAACCAGCAGCATGTATATGATAGGCTCTTATTTGTGCCACACAAATTGTAAGTCAATAAGATGAAAATCCTTGTGCAAACACGATAAACTTCAGAATGCTGCTAAAATAATAAAAATTAAAATTAAAAATTAATAGGCCTATTTCAGTATTACTTTTGCAAAATGTAACAGAATTTGTTACAAAATGTGTGTAGGAGTACGCGTTGTCAAAACAATTCCTGCCAGAATCAGTAGCACTTGTGAATGAAGGAGGAAGGAGGGGGGGGGGGGATATAAACAAGCTCCCAAAAATTTGGCATTGGAAGAACTTGATTAACTCTGTTAAATGTGTAAATAACTGTCTCAAATTTAATGTATTCAGTCCTACAATTTTAAGCTCTACAGTCAGTTACTCTCCCAAACGTTGTTACGTTAAAATAACTATGCTCACCAGCAAAGCACCAACATTTCATTGTAACAAAAGGACAGACAAGCCCAAAGTATAATGATATAGCCATTTTGAAGAAAAAAGAAACTGCCTTCACTACAATTTTCTTAGTTCTGGTGTACTGCAACAATATTATTTGTATGCAAAATTTATTGGGCTTTTTTTGTAGTTCCTGATATAGGGTACAAAAACTTCCATTTTTATGGTGCCTTACAAAATGACAGAAAAAAAGTTACAAATTAGTGAATTTAATGCTTGCTATCTGCACTCACAACACATTAAGTCTGGTTGAGATAGATCTACTGGTTCCATGCATGGGTCATTCTCAGACAACTGAGTACTTATGAGGCTGGAAAAAGTTTTCTTTTTTGTCTCAAAATTATGACAAGTTATGATGCAAACCAATAAACAAGGTGTTATGTACTGATATAACTAATGAGCCTACTTTCCTCAACATGGATGGAATTAATTTTTTAATATTTTCTTAAAAGCTGAGTTGGTAGGAAGGACTTGTCTCGTTGAAAGCAATGTCATTAGAGATGAAACAGAAACATCTGCAACAGTAGTGAGACAAATTACAAATACACACATGCCTTACCCAGGGTTCAAACCCAGAAAACCTCGTACCATATGCTAATGTGCAATCTACTTTATTATGGAGGTCGGATTTGAGCATCAACTTAGAATTTAATCAGTCTGATGTTTTGAATGATAGGGTTTACTAACCTAAAATATTTACAGGGCCGTGATTTTGAAAATAAGTATCTGAGCCACTTAGAATACGTTGTGATGCTGCGTTTGTTGCGCTAGTCGTCTTTATCAGTTCAAACTCTGCATGGTGGTTTGCTCTATGCTCAGCTTGGATCCCCTCCCTTCTCCACCCTTTTTTTATGATCATGCCAGTTTATTTAAATTGTTGCATGGCTTACACTCCTTCTATTCTACGCCCTGTCGTCGCCTGAAAGTGTTCCTGAAGATCTGCAACAATGGACTAGATTGCTAATTTATCATCCAATGGACATATAGTAATGATGAGGCATTTTGTATTTTGTTTCATTGCCTGAGCCGCTGAGTAATTGAGCTGTTAAATCAGTGAGTTATGAACCATAAGTTTGTGTGTTAGCTGGGCTTTTAATTGTTTTAATGATTTGTGTGGTGTAGATGTGTTGTCTTGGGTATGCAGTAAGGTTAGTGTTTTTTCAAAAATGTGGTCTTGGTCGCCAGTATAAATTTGGTTTTGGTTTTAACTAAAACCTAGCGTTGCTGTGTTTATCCTGTTTTAATGTATTATGTTTAGTCTTGTTTGCTGCCCAAGAATAATTTCATTTTTAAAAGGCTTCATGTTTACGACTCTTGCATTGAGCGGCGTAAAATTTTTTTGTTGCATTCATTCATTAATATTTTATTCAGCAGGATCTCCGACGGAGCATTTGACTGCCTCCTTCAAAATTTCTATTTTTATATAGCATTTTTTAAAGATTGTTTTAACATGTTGGTTTTATGAGAAGGAGGCTTTACTGGGCTCACAAAGCTATCCTCCTTTTTTAATTGCTCTTCGTGTCAGTCTAGTAATATTTTACTTGAATTGTAATCTGTCTTAAATAATGGTTTTAAATAATCTTTAATCAACAGAGGAGTTTTATTGCATTCTAGTGAAGTTCTAATCTTTCTATCTGGAAAGAACAATATTATTGTAAACACTGCTTATTAATTGCCAAGCTGTGTAATCTAAAATCAAGGGTGCTGCTTTGTTTCCAAGAATATTTTATCGGCAAAATACACGTATCAAATCTGAATTTTGTATGTACATTATTTGTGTTTCGGCACAACATAAGTTTACATGGCCTACCATAGTACTACTTATGTGAAGAATTTGGCAGAAATTGGCTGATTGGTCCCCAAGATATGGCATACAACCTCCATATTTTTCATATGCCGATCTTCATAATTGGAGGATGAAAAAAAATTATATATCAGCACATTCAATGATTATATATTGCCAGTATACAAACTAAAGCTAAAATTGATTACATAGTTTCATAGTTATAGCACATTAAGCTGATATTATTTTATGGCCGTCATTCTGAAAAAAGTGTTCACAATTAAAAATACATGTACCTACCCCAATACAACTCCTTCGCCAAATTTGGTAACAATGGGTTAATTGTTTCCCTGATATATGAAATAAAAAATTAACAATTATTTTGAGGCTAGCTTACAAAATGGCAGAGAAATGAGATTCTGTATAGACAAATTTGATGGTGGTAATTGATACTGCCAGCATACAAAGTTGAGTTAGAATTTGTGTTGTTAATAAAAGATGTTGAACTAAAATATTTATATAGTCACCATTTCAAAAATAAGTGCCTGACCTTCTTAAAACATTGCAATTTACACCAACTGCTGCAGTGCAAATTCTTTGGCAAAATTGGTAGGAATATGTCAATTGTTTCCCAAGATATGACATAAAAACTTCATTTATTCACATGGTGCTCTAAAATGGCAGAGAATATATGCTGAGTGTATTTACAGTTGATTATTATAATATCTACTGTCAGCATACAAAGTTAAGTTGGAATCGATTACATGTTTTCAAAAACATAACATTCTAATGACCATATGACTGCATTTTTAAAAAAGTTTCTGACGTACCTGAAACACATCATTTAACACCATCTGCCATAATACTACCTGTTTATCAAATCTGGTACGAATTGGTTCATTGTTTACTGAGATACTATGAGATGTCATAGAAACTTCACTTACTCATGTGGTGGTATCTTACAAAATGACTGACAAAAATGGCTGCATGTTGGCATACATGATGCTTGTTATACATACTTTCAGCATACACAATTTGGTCTAAATTGGTTAAATGTTTTAGTAGATGTATCAAATAATCCTAAACTATTTGTATGATCACCATTTTTGAAAAAAAGTGCCTAATTAAGTTCAATTACTTATGTTTACCTGACCTGTCATAGTATTTCTTAGATGGCAAATTCGGTGGGAATTACTTTGATAATTTTTTAGGTATAATTTAAAAGCCATATTTTTTAATTTGGTGCTAGCTGCCAAAATGGCAGACTAAAAACAATATCCATTTCAAAATTTAATGACAGCATAAAAAATGTGATATAAATCAGTTGAATGGTTCCAGAGGTATGACATCACCCTAAATATTAGAATGGTAGCCATTTTTAAAATAAGTGCCCAGTATGGTCTAAAACTATAAAAGTCAGGTGTTCCTACTAAATACTAGATATGTATGGGGAGTGATGAAATTGAAAGGAGTGGACACACATATGTACACACACACACACACACACACACATGCATGCTCACGTGCTCAAGCGTGCATGTACACATACATGCATGCACACCCATGCGCACACATGTGCATTCACACACACCCACATCCCCCCCCCACACACAAAAATAATTACTTTGTGTGCCTTTCTTTCCTTCGGAAAGCAGGCAAAATTTTTTTTTGACTAAACAGAATATACTAAAAAAAAAAAATTGACTACACAAATGTTTGTGTGCACAATTCTCTTTTGGAGGCAAACACACAAATGGTAAAAAAGTACAATCATTTGCAATTTTCATTTGACTGATTTTTATTCAAAATATGTCACTGGTATTTGATTTATACCAAAAGAAAAATCCTGTTTAGTGAAATATTGAATTTAAATATAACATTATCTAAATCGTCTTAGGGGGCCACAGTTTCTGAGCGGTTAGCCAGCTCACCTCCCACCAAGGCGAACCGGGTTCGATCCCCGGCTGGGTCACTCCCAGATTTTCGCATGTGGGAATCACGCTGAGCGATGCTGCTGGTCAGCAGGTTTTCTTGGGGATTTCCTGTTTCCCCTGCCTCTTCATTCTGGCTCTGCTCCATACTCAATTCACTCACCCTCATCTGCTCTCAAGACTCCACTGTTAAGGGCTGCCCAAATCTCTTCACGCACTCTCACTTACTCAATAAATCCTCTTTAAGTTAACATAAAACAATTAAAAAACTATAAGGAGGTTGTACTCGTGGTACATTCCTCGAGGAATGTACTTGTCAAAGAAAAAAAATTAAATTCCTTTAAAACATAGGTTATGGGAAAAAATGTGAAAGCAAGCCAACTAAGGCTGCCACCTACCTGGTGCCTGAAATGTGCTGCAAACTGTTTGAAATATTGGTTTTTCTACGAAACTATTAAACATGCATCCAATGTGCTATCTACTAAAAGAATACACATTAGATGAGGGTTGCTAAGTGCTTTCAGGATGTAATGTACATTAGACACACAATTTTAAGGTACTCCAAAATGGCTGAAAATGGTTTTTTTCAAAATGCTGTATTTCAAAATATAAAACATCAAACATACACAAAACAACTCAAGGGCCTTGCACTGAACCTTCCTACGGACTTTCCAGCAATAAAATAATATGGTCACTGCTGAAAGTCCCATAGGTACATGCAGTGCGACGAGAACACTGCACGCCAGTTCAGCACCTTGTGCTTGGTGGTGATGGCGCACTTGGTACGCATGGCAGTGTCTCCTTATCACTTCTGCACTTCTAAGCCTCAAACCTGGAAAAAAGTGCTAGGTAGGCAGGAGCCTTACACTAATACTTATATCAGCAGGCAAGAGTAGGGTAATATTACACTTGCTCTGACCTTTAATGGTTGAAATCAAAAGTTTCTGTGTAGATTTTTATCATAAAGTCCTCAGAGTACAATTTGTCCCCATCTTTGAGAGTCTTTGTGAAAAATAATTCCAACATAGTGATGCGTTTTGTCTCAGCCTATGAACTCTGCTACTAGTCATATGTAATTATTTACACAAAAAATTTAAATAATTTACATTGTGAAAATACATTAACTATGAAATGCAAAGGAGCACCCCAATTTTTGTAAAAGTTTTGGATCTTTGAATAAAGCTGGTTGATAGCTATGCTCTGGATAGGCTGTTCATTGTATACAGCTGGCCATTAGGTATTATATTCTATTTCATATAAGAATTGCTTTTATTGACAGATAGTGTAGAAGCAGTAATTTGTAAACAAACATGCTACGTATCTTTCAGCTGCCACGAGGTTTCCACCTGACTGTTAAAACATGTTTTGTCTGTAATGACAGATGCGGATGAGACATTAAGCCTACCTACCTACCTACATCAAAATGTGTCGCCACGCTGCTCACGCATAGATATTGAGAAAGAATTTACATTGCTGTAGAAATTTTTATTGCTGCAACGGATATTGCAAACAGAAATATTACATCATACTGCTCTCAGAAAATTAGTTATATTATATGTCTTAGTTTGATTTATGAGGGTAATGTGTTAATCACATTAGTACAGTTTTTTTGTAAATTACATTCATATGGTCACAATATATTTGATACATTATTTGATATCCGGATTAAAATTTGATTATGATCAAAAGACTAGACTTGCGTTTGTAACTCTCCATCCGTTTGGCTGAATGCACCTACAACTAGAGTCATGTGGTTAGGTGTGCTTTTTTAAGCATGACATAAAATGTGGAGCATCGTTTGTAAAACTGCAAATTTGGTTCGACATCTTTAGTAAGATGTTAACTGTTATTCTTATGAAGTAGCAATTTGGACATAACAGCTGGACATTACAACGTATATATGTGAAACTTGGAAATATTAGGAATTTGGGGAAATTGTTAGACAACATATTTTTAATCATAATAATAATAATAAGTGACATTAGCTCATCAAACAGGCGAGATCGGGCAGTTTACAGTTTGTACATGCAACGAGGCTATTTATAAATTAACCGCAGTGCTGAGTGCACCTGGATGACACTATATCACATTGACATAAATATTATTTGCAGCAAAAATGGTTCCATTGCAAAACAATGCATGGTTTTGAAAGATAAATAACATTTCTTTTCGCTTTCCGCATTTTCGGAAATTCACCGGTTCATCCATCAATGTAAACCGGACATTTGGAAACTGATGTTTTGGTTGAGTTTGGGTGAATTGATGTATCCAATGATTTAATCGACCTGAAAAGTTGGTGGATTTGGTGGATGTGCACCAGAAAATCAACCGATGAATTTTCGAACACAACCTAGCAAATATATATATATGACGCCGTCGGGTGAGACATGAGACACAAATAATTACTGCTAATTTGGGCGCCAGCGGTGCTTCCCAATCACCACACTATTGAGACTCAGGGTTCTCAGGGATGTTGTGGGTTCTGTGTGTCCATCTCACCCGAGTGTACTTACAAACACACAGGCAATACTAAACTTTTAATAAACATCACTGAAATAAACAATTTACAAAACATATGAGGCTAGGACACTTTCACTACTGAATAAAAGAATTGAGTTCATTGTAGACTTGTTTCTATTGATATTGTTCATACACATCAACATGCCAATGAAATGATTACCTCGGTCATGACTAGCCAATTCCGCTTGGGTGCTCCCCAGCCTGTAATTAATCTAGCGCACTTCTAAATGGATGATCTCACCCTTCACAAGGGAAGAGAGCCGACAGCTGCTAGGGTGGACTGACGGTTTTTCTCTGAAGACAGGACACGGTGAATTACAAATAAAAACCCTTAATACACATTAACACGTGTGAATACTCAACATCACTACTGCAAACTCGTCGGGGCTTGTCCTCCAGCACGTGGTTGGTGTGGTGACGGCATATACACAGAGCCGGCTAGGACGGGAGTACTTGCACCGTACACTAATTACACAGTTACATAGACCCTTGAATGATACATGAAATAAGATGGGACATGAGATGAATATTCACAATAAACAGACACATGTGTGAAAACAAGTTTAGGTGGTGCGGATGCCGCTGGATGAAGTTCGTAGTGGATCAAGTGGTGCAGGTGAAATTGCAATATTTCTGCGTGGAAACAGCAAACCAAATTCAGATAAAATATTATTCGTGTTGAGCAAGTGATTCTTTTTACAATTAGCGTTGTTACAGGCTTGTAACATGCCTGATGGCGGTGAAATCAAACATTAGTGTGACCGCGTGGTCAAGTACAAAAAGTATCAATTTACGTGAAAAATACATTGAGCCCCGAATAACACTGACATAGAACCCTGAAATAAATGATTGCACATATAATGTTATATAAATAAGCTCTTAAAACGTAATGATGGTGTATACAAAGACTTGGCTTCAGTCGGCCACGTGGTTATACCTGATATTGCCGTAAAATATTCAAACACAAAAATTACCCTCAAATACATACATAAAAATAAAGCTCTTAAAATTGCATGTAGCAATTATGCAGAAGTTACACTTAAATGCCATAAACATGGGCAGATTACGCCAGATTCAAAATGCGCGGGTCGCGTGACCTCTCCGACATCTTTCTCCTCCTTCTACTCGATTAAGTTAAAAATGCCACAAGGGCCTAAGAATTAGTAAAGCGGAAGCATAATGCTGGGGAAAATGCCTGTCAAAAACGTACGCAAGCAAAGATTAACCGGTAAACTACATTTGCTATGGAAATCTAAATCAGTGAACAAAAGTTATAGTGCATACATGACAAGTGTCTTACGTCGCCAGCTCTTCTCGACAGACTGTCCAGATACAAGCATCACACGGACCTACCATGGCCGCCTACGAGGTTCATGTAAGCGGAAGTGCTATGCACACCGAGTGAAATATTTTATATTGAAAATAAAATGGCACAAATTAAATTATATATTGTTTTATATTTTTGTAATTTTCTTATCAATTTTAGTACTATTTTAATGTCTCTTTGTGATGGCGTTTATGCCGGAGTATTAAGTGTTCTTAATCTCGGTGCCGCGGGCACTTTGAATATTCATAACCAAACAATTAAAATTAGTACAAACACTTTAAAACATTTTAAGACATATTAAACACTGTAAAGACAATATAACACATTTTACCCTGAAATTGACATTTATAGGAAAGTTCAAAATTATCGGCCTCTTTGCGTACGTGCACAAGTGACACGTGAGCGCCGTCATGGGCTCTAGCGCCGCTGGCTGTTAGCTGGCGTCAATATATATATGAATATATATATATAAAATTAAAGTACTTGTAAACGGTAAATGCAAATTGCCACAATTAATTGCAACGGAAAAATTTTGTGCCTTGAACTGTGCATAATCATTGCAGAAAAATGTGAGACTTAATTTTTATTTTATAAAGGAAAAGCAAGTTTATAACAAAATATGTTAGCACAGTTTTTAATATTGGTTTGCTATATCAAAAAGTTTTTTTGCATGTAGCGATTTACTTATTTGCATTCATAACACAAAACATATAAACAAACAGATGTTTGGAAAAATTCTTAATTGGGTACACCGGTGCATATGAGAATATTCATCACTGGTGGATCTATTGGTGAATTTCCAAAAACGCGGTTTGTTGCCGAGTTGGGAGGGGACATGTAACACAAAATAGAGAGTCTGTCTCAGAAAGGCTCAATCATTGCAGATTGAATTAAAATTATTAGCAAGCAGAATTGCTGTTCACAGAAATATGTTACCATAAAAAATATATCGAGCTCATGGAAAATATAAATTTTTGGGAATTTGTTTGTATAATTGTATTTTACACATAAAACACGAGTTATTTCATGAAAGCATTGCTTCAGAAGCGAGCTGCATGAGGTGGCTAACAAATGGCAGCATAGTCGCCTACTCTGTAGTTGTATCCGAAAAGTTATTTATTATGTCCATTTAAAAGTAAATTTTTTATCTTTTACCACCAGAAACGACTCGGGTTTGAAATGCTTAAAATTGATGTAGAAATATTTGCAAAATACTCTGCAATATATCTTCGGATTCTTTAATTAACATGTAGCATGCACGTGGTGAATTTAGCAGTAGCTACTGATGCATGACGTCTTTTTAACAATTGTGATTTTAACGACTTCCTCTCCATCCCTAAGTCATTTGTTGCAGAGTTGGAAGTTAATTTTATCCCGTTAATATATGAGATTGCACTGTCTGCCTTGCAGATTGTTTTATTCACCGGCCCCCCGTAACAATGCTTAAAAACAGGGAGTTCTTTTACTCCCCTCTAGATAGCTGTAGAAGTAATTATTGCTTTTCTTTTCTTTTGCTCCCCTTCCAGACAGTTGGTGATGTCACAGAGGCAAGCCATGCATTTGCAACTCCCACTCTCCTGCTCTGCGACTACCCCTCGCCCTAGCGGCCCAAAATTAGTATAAAAGCAGAGACGGCCCACGTCTCAAGACAAGTCTTCAGCTGGCTGTCCAGCACTTGTTGCTCAGATACTGACCAGCCTGCAAACCATTAAGCCTTTGCTTATTGTAGCAACCCTTCCTAGCACTCGCTGCTCAGGAATCACCAATTCTATGTTCGTTGTAACATCCGTTGCTCAGGACAACACGCTGTACTTTGCTTAAGTTACACTTGCGATTGGGTTAGGTTATGTTAGTTACGAGCTATCCACTATGTATTCCACAAACCCTGTGACCTCCTACAGTTACGGACGTATTTTGTAGAGGACCTATCCATAAAGTCTTTTTCAAGGCTACATCCTGTCACATTCCTTACTTAGTCATCCTGCTACATGTCAGCAATTACGTTATGTCGTTACCAACAACACGTTCATACAATAATGCTAGAGTTTGTTTGCATAGGTTATAGCAGCTCACACCGCATCCCCCTTTTGTTGTGAGTCGCCTTTACCGGCAATCTTATTTTTTTTCTAGCTTTCCAACTGAAATTTGTGCTGCCGACCAGGAGCTAGAGTGCTTTCACCATGTGTTTGTTTCAGTCAAACGAAATAAAACATGGGTCAGCTTTTACTTTGAGTACCTTCCTTATAGACTTAGCACCTTTCCATAGTTACCCTTGCATAACAGATTTGCAGGTGATCCCTGGGAATTCTACTCAAACGAGCCTTACACTATTTTCTACCCAACACACACTAGCTTTAGCAGCCCTTCTCCTCAACCCTCCGGGGTTGACGGAAAGGAGGAGCCACACAGGTACACTGTCCTTGGAACAGCTTATCAGCCTGATGTTCACTGGCCTCTCTCGAGCGAGCCTTGAAGCAACCATGATGTGAGCAGGACGTGTTTGTATTTGTGCGATGCAAGTGTTAACTAAATTTACTACAACGGCGCTGTTTCAAATATGTTTCACCGATACTGTTCGTGTTGTTAACCTGTGATTAGATAAATGGAACTTTTAAATATAACTAAGTAACTTTTCCGAGACGGAATTCCATTTCTTGTTATTTTTAATTGGCACCCTTTTGTCTCGTGTCATGCTTGACAGACTGACTGAATGAGGACAGTAACTGCAGCGGGGCTATTAACTAGCCTTTGCCATGTTACAAATTGGTGACCAACGTGTAGGGTCGAGCTTCTATATGCGCTGTGATACTACAGATCAGTGTTTAGAACAGTAGCAGCATAGTTCCATTCCAGTGTTCCAGTTCAGCATTCAGTATTTCATGCCAGTGTCCAGAAAGTTACAAAGGAGCTCCAACAACTGTGTATAAACAGGTATTTAATATGTCGGAATAATCATCAGTCAACAGTCAAACCAGTCGTCAAGTAAATTCCACATTTTTTTATTTTATTTTGTTGGTCATAATAGGTTATGTTGTTTATTAGCATTTAACTTCGTGTTTTTGTTTCACGTGTGTTAAATTTTGCAAGGAAGTGTATTTACAGTTAAGATATTGTACAGGTTAAATATTTACAAATTGGAATGAGTGAGCACTTAGCTTACTAATAAAAAAAATATATATATAAAAGGGGGGGGGGGGGGGGTTCGAAAGGAGTTTCAAGAATGTACAGTACAAATGAAAAATGGGTTTCAGGAGCTAACAAATAAATTCGATGAACAGAAATTAGAATTTACCGGAAAATTGCGACAAGGCAAATGAGGTTAATACACAGAGTAGAATTTAAAATGTTATTACAGATTGTGACCAGGATGGTGTAGAATGTAATACTGAATGTAAAAGGGTTTAAGTGACACAGTTCTTGTAAGTGAAAATCAATTGCTGCAGCAGATTGGAAGGTTGTGAGAAAGAAGGGATCAAATTGGACAGATAATAATGTGAAAATCTTGTGGAGGAAGAAAAGAAAAAATAAATAATGAAAGGCAGGTAGACTACTGCAATTTAGGTTAAGTAGATAATTCAGTTTTTTTTGTGTACATTTCCTGGTATAGTTAAATATTGTTATGGTACTGTTTTTTAATAATTTTATGCTATAATGAGAGAGTACTTATATATAATAATGTGTTTATTTTTGTAAGTATTTTGTTAAAATAAGTAATGAGATGAATAGAAAGTAGGGTTATGTGGTATACAGGATGATGGTATAAAGTGTAATATGTTTTCTCAGCCTTAGGATAGGCAACAGGTAATTACATTATTAAGGCGAGTGAAATGTTTGTTTGCTAGCCAGTAGATAATTATTTAATTTATATATATATTTATTTTTTTATTTTTATTTTTTTATTTTTTTGGAGTAACAGGAAAAATGTTAAGAGTTTTAAAAAAATGTAAGAAAAAATATAGAGATAATTTTTAACTTTTTTGTTGGGATGTGTTGTTGACAAGAGCATTTTTTTGTAAGTCATGAGTTTTCCAAAACTTAACAAAAAGTTATAGAGATAATTTTAAAATTTTGGAAGGTAATGTATTAAAACATCTTCAATGAACAGTGTCAAGTTGTGTCATTGTATTTGTGCTTGTACTTTTAATGTAATTAAGAACACATTTAACTAGTTCTATCAGTTTTTTGTTTTGCAAACTTTGTAGTAATATATTTTTTTAGTTTGTAGGGATTTATCGCTTGTGTACAGAGTGTATGTGGATAAATGGAAGAATTGTATAATGTAAAAGTTGTGCTGTTGGTTTGACACCAAAGGTAAGGTTTGTTTTATTGTGTGTAACTATGATTTCCAAGCTACAAGTTCGTTAAGGTGTCAAATGAAAGCTGATTTTAAGTTCTTTTTAAATATATGAAGAAAACATGCAGAATAATTCATAGCAAAAAATTAATTGAAAAGCAATGAAAATTTTTGAATTTTTACTAAATTGGCAATTGCTCGTAAGTTACAAATATCACACCATTGAAACTTTTTTCTTAGAATCATCTTAGCATATAATAAATGCAGTAAATAATTAAAAAGGGTGTTTTTTGTCCTTTTTATCACTGATTTTTCATTTTTTATGTATGAACAATGTAACATTGTAAACAATTAAATGATTACAAAAAAATTTAGAAGGTGTGAGAAATAGGGGAGTCACACCAGGCACTAAAGTTTCTTATCAGCTGTTGAGTGAAATCATTTACAGCTGTCAGAATGTTAGGGCATGGAGAGAGGACAAGAGGAAGAGGTAAGGAAAGCATCCAGTGAGTCGTGGGAAATCAGCATTACAGACTTTCGCGTGGATAGATATTAGTCATTTCAGTCAGTCTCTGCTTGATATTGTTCATAAATGGTTGTCTCTAATGCAGTCTGTGCTTGTGACAATGGAAACCATTCCTCAGGTTTGATGTGTTTAAATTTGTTCAGTATATTTGGTGTTGTTTTTTTAAAAATGGAAAGCTGTTGTCTGGGACGTCGTCTACAAGAAGACTGTTCTGTTCTAAATCAAGCCCACCCTGAATACAGTACAACAGAACTTAGTGAATCAGATAAAGGAATTTTTGGAAATATGAATTAAATGCTCAAATGTTCAACGTACATGTCTACATCATAGTCACTTTCCTGTCAAATTTTTATATTTTGCAGAGTTTGTTCTGATCCGTTTACTAAACATAAGAAGAATGTATGTAAAGGCCTGAAGACTATTTCATTTTTAATTTTACAAGAAATAGCAAGAGTCTGTTGAACTTGTGCCAGGTAAAATACTTTGTATATCTTGTCGAAAGTTAGTGGTTCACAAAGCAAATATGAATGAAAAGGAACATGAAAATGAAAGTAACTCATCAGGGTGTGATTACAAACCAGGTGCTTCTTTTGCCATACAGAAACTCAATGAAAGCTGTAGGATGATTGATTGTTCCTGAATCAAAGTTAAGAAAAGAAAGATAGAAGAATGAGCAGCTTACTTAAAAAATAAAGCACAGCGTTTACATGAACATTTTACTGCACAGACAAGTAACATTATTCAGAAAGTTCAGGTACTACCACTTGTCCCAGAATCAGGGAGCATTAAAAAAATTGTTGATTATTTTGGAGCAACAGAATATTCTGTTAAAGAGGCCAGGAAGGTTCTACAAAAAGATGGAGTCTTAGGAACACCAGATAGAAAAAAAAGGACAACCCATTAGTGAAGATGTAGCTAAGAGAGTCGAAGCATTTTATTTTTATGATAACGAAGTAAGTAGAATATCACCAAATGTAAAGGATTGTGTATCTGTTCCAGATGAGAATGGAAAACGTGAGTTAAAAGTAAAAGATTTGATGTTGCACAATTTAAAAGATATCTATTTTGAATACAAGGCAAAATATCCTGATGACAAACTGGGGATAACAAAGTTTTGTGAGTTACACCCAAAAGAGTGTGTAACTGTAAACAGCTGAGGCATTCACTCAGTATGTCTCTGTACACATCATCAAAATGTCAAACTTATGATAATATCCTGTATCAAGAACTACTCCATAAAACAGTATGTAACCTATCCTCTGAAGAGTGTATGCTGCACCACTGTCCTAACTGCCCCTGTACATCCTCACTTCATTAATATCTCATGCAGATGGAATATTTAGTAAATCAAGAGACTGTTGAATTCAATTCAAGCAATGGCTCTGTACAGATAGATCAACATTAGAAGTATTGAATAAATCAGTGGATGATTTTGTAGACATGATAGTAGAGAAGTTGCAAGCTATCACTAGACATCACTTTACTGCAAAATCAGAAAGCCATCATCTGAAGCATGTGGAAAAGAATTTAAATGATAAACCTTGCTTAATTCTTGCAAATTTTGCAGAAAATTATACGTGTGTACTCCAAGATACTGCTCATGGTTTTCACCGGCACAACATCCAAGCAACATTACACCCACTTGTGATTTATTACAACAGTGACGGAGAAATTCTCAACAAGTCATTTTGTATCAATAGCGACTGTCTCAAACATGATACAAATTTTTTCACCTTTCCAAAAACAATGTTGCAGCACATCCAGTTGGAATTACCACATATTGAACATATTGTTTACTTCAGTGATAGTAGTTCTGCCCAGTAAAAACATTACTAAAAATTTATAAACTTATGCCACCATGAAAATGATGATAAACTTACAGCTGAATGGCATTTCTTTGCTACTAATTATGGAAAAAATGCATGCAATGGTGTGGGTGGTACTGTGAAAAGGCTAGCAGCTAGAGCCAGTTTACAAAGAACAGATGGACTCATTCTTAGTGCCCAAGATTTATTCCAATTTGCACAGGAAAACATCAAAGGTATTAAGGTATTTTTCACATCATCATCAGAAGTTGATGCAAGCAGAAACTTTCTACAGGAATGCTACTATCATGCAGCTTCAGTTCCAGGAACCAAAGAAAATCATTATTTTAAACCGCTTCACAAAACAACTTTACTTGTAAAGCGAGTTTCAGATACTGAAAAATCTTTCAAGGCATCTGTTGGGGTACAGGAAAAAGAAGAGTTAATCAATATCATACCAGAAAAATAATACAAAATTATTTACAACAAAAACTAGTGGATAAGAAAAGTAATTAATATAAGTGACAGTGAGAGAGATGCCAGACTGAAATTCATGCATCCTAATAGGCCATCACCTACATTTTACTGGCCATGTAGTGAGGACTTTTGTTGGGTGCCATTTAAAAACATTGTTAGAGACGTACATGTTCCTTCTCTGACAAGCCTATCTGCTCACACTCATACTATTGAGAGCAAACTCCAAGACAACGTAAATAAATTAGCAAAACCAATGTTGTGAAAAATGAAAATCATTTTCAGAAGTTGTGTAAATATCATAGTATTGTATCACTTGCACTGTTTATTTTAGTTGTGTACATTATTTTTTCAGGTATTGTACTTTTTTCACGTGTTGATAATTTTCATTAATTATTTCGAGAAGTTGTGTAAATATCATAATATTGTATCACTTGCACTGGTTATTTATATTGTGTACATTATTTTTTCAGGTCCTGTTCTTTTTTATATGTTGATATTAGTAAATTATTTTTAGTGCTTCTTGCAAATTTCATGAATATGGAAAATTTTAAAAATTAATTATTAACAAAGTACAAAAACACCCTTTTAAATTTTTTATTGCATTTAGCAGGGGCGGCGGAAGGTTTTCTCGCAAAGGGGGGACAACTTTATTAGTTCCTGTTGATCATAATTTTTTTTGCCATTAATGGTTTTAATAGTTCAAACCAATTAAATGAAACTTCTGAATAAAACTAATAATATTTGCTATATCTGTTGTGATTATGCTAATTTTTTGTGCAAATTTCTATTGAGATAATAGATTTTTAGCCTTAGAGTCATACAGTTTGGAGTATGATTCTGAAGCCATACATGAGAAGTGTTAGAAAACATATGCTAATATTTATTGTACCACATTATAGAATTCGGATATAAACTCTAACACACTATAATTTGGACTTAAAATCTGCAAAAATGTAACAATAAAATTCAGGCATACAAAAAAGTCTGTGCTGCTCTCTTCACCGCTCCAAGAGTCCAAGCTGCTGTCTGTTCTGTACATCTTGTCACAACAGTGTAATTTCACCATCACGTCATATAACAGCAGAATAAGTGTTTAGTGACTCAACAAAGCTTACGTTCAAATGTCCAATACCTTGCACCAAATATCTTTCAAATATCTACATGGACAATGTTTTGGCGTTGATTAACTAAAGACTGGCAAAGCTCACCAGAATATTAATCAAAAGAGTACTTTTTCTCACTGCGTTTCATTAATGATTATTATTGGTATTATTGCCTTAGAAGAATAATAATAAAAATACCACGTACAATAAAATAATCTTGACAAAACAAACAGCAGAATTTCGTAATCGCAATTATTTTAGATATCAACTGCATTTTGCTAAAGCAAATTTGTTAGTTTTTAGTTACATAGACATGTAGATTACCATATTAAATTCGGCAATATCTATTTCTAACTAAATATTAATGAGTAAATACTATATGTGAATTAGAATTTTTGTGTTGTCTATGTATTAGAATACGCTAAAATATAAAATAGTTTTTGTTTTAAAAATGCTAATTAGACTGACTTGTATACTAATTAATAAAATTATGTACCCCCAACTTGTCAGTTCGTGGAACTTACTGTAGGCTACATGTGTTTTCTTACATATCCATGCACTCTAGAATGGGTATAACTAAGACCTGACAATTGCTGTGATTCAATAAGACAAATTTAATGCCTAACTAGTAACTTAGGGCCTACCTGCATCCAAAGGAGGCTTTTTAGCGGCACAATGAACAAACTACTTCTCCATGTAGTCGAGTCATTTCATGGGGAAAAAAAAAAAAAAAAAAAAAAAAAAAAAAAAAAAAAAAAAAAAGAGGTGGTATATTTATAAACCAATAGCAAGACAAGTTTTTTTTACATCAAAATTCGCAGAAAAAATTTGTAGATTAACATATCCAAAATCCACCAAGATCCACTCAACTTTTCCTGCTCTTTTCCTGGAATTCGTTCCGAAAAACGATCAAAAACGGTGCATCTTACGACAAAGAATGTGGAGACAAAATTATAGAACACAAAATGTCATGTAACATATCCAAAATTAACAAACATCCACCCATAAATTCTATTTATTTTTTCCAGGACGTGTCCTTGAAAATTATTTTAAAAATTAATAATTCGAGAACGACGTGTCTCACAACCGAAAATGCAAATATGAAAATTAAAGAACACAAAATTTCCTATAATATTTCCAATATCAGCAGAAATCTATTCGTAATTTTCCCAGTATTTGTCCCAAAAAAATATTTAAAAAATTTATTATATGAAAACGGCATCTCTTACAACTAAAAGTGCGAAGAGAAATATAAAAGAACAACAAAATTTCCTTTTGTATATCAAAAAATCAACCCAAAAATTTTATTTTCCCAGGATTCATGTGATTGTGTGATAGGGGAGTTGAGCTTAGTGTATATTAAGCACAGTATGTTCATTCTGAAAAACTGAATCTTGCCTTCCTCATTGGTATGGAAGAAATTGAAAAGTTTGAGTAACAGACTACAACAATATTGATATCAAGTCATGATAAAAGACATTTGCCAGAAATATTAGAAGCCAATTCAGGAAAGTTTATGGTAAGAATTTCAGAGGATTTTCGTGGTAAGGTGTTCTCGAAAAAGCAAGAGACTACAAATGTTAGCCTCCATGAAAATGTGAGTGATATTTTGGTTAAGTTCAAGAACAGAGGTAGTACTGATTTTTATGATGAAAAACGTGTGATCATAGAAACAGCTGCACGGTTAATTAGAAGAGAATGTAAGCCTTTAACTCAGGATCTAGGATTTTACGCAACATCTTCTGAATTGGAGTCTGCAAGTACATGCTTAGATGCTCTGTCTCCATCTCTTTAAATCTTTCCTTGAAATGCTTACCAATAAATCATAGGCTTGAGAGGATGGAGGAAAAGGTCAGGAATGAGATGGGTAAGAGTAGTGTTGAAATGAGGGTGGATAAGTTAGAGGAGGAGTTGGAAGATGTAAAGGGGGTGCTAAGGAAAATGAAAGCCAGTCCACAGGAGGAAACGCTGAGTAGAGAGGAAGTTAGGCAGAATGCAAGTAGGGCTGCAGAAGGAACTGCAGGAGGAAAGGCAGAGGAGGAGAGAGGCATGATAGAGGTGGTAAGATTAAGGAGGAGGATAGATGAGTTGGGGCAGTAGAAAGGGATAAGGCAGTAGGAGACATAAGACAGCAAATAAGGTTAGAGGAGCAAGAAATAGTAGTAAGGGATAAGGTGATAGTAGTAGGCAGGAAGCAATCAGGAATAGAGGAACGGGAAGCAGAAAGCAGGAAACAGGCAGTGGTAGAAGGTAGGAAGCAGTATGATGAGGCTTGCAAGTGTGCGATTAGCAAAGACCAGCAAGCAGGAGAAAGTGGACAGTTCAGGACCAGAGGGGAGAGAGGAGGGCTGGCCAAAGGGAGGGAAACAAGGGTGCTGCAGGAGGTCGGAGACAAGGGTAGGCAGGTGGTTGGAAGAGCCACAAAGCAGGAACAGGTTGTAGGAAGAGGGCCAGAGGTAGTTTTTCTAGGCAGCTCTATTGTAAACGGGGTGAAGCTGAGGAATATCAGGAAGAAATTACATATAAAGCAGCTTTTGGGGGGGAAAATACCAGGGATTTGGAGGAAAGGGTTAGTGGTATGAAAGGTAGCAGGGTGGCAAAGTTCGTTCTCATTCATGTAGAGGGAAATGACCTGGCTCATAGGGAGGTGAGGCAGGAGGTAGAGCGGGACCTCAGGGGATTGCTGAGGAAAGTGCGGGAGAAGTTCCCTGGAGCTAGGGCAGTAGTTAGTGGCGAGCTGGTTAGGAAAGGAGTCTCCTATAGGAAGGCAGTTGCTGCGAGTGAGGTATATGAGAGGGTGTGAAGGGATTTGGGGGCTACATTTATAGATAGTAGGAAATGGGTAGGCTGGGAAAGTGTTGGGAGGGACCAGGTTCACCTGACAGAACAGGGAAAGAGGATTCTAGGTGATCTGCTAGGTATAGAAGTAGCTGGCTGCATGGAGAGGGTCAGGGCAGAGCAGCAGTTGTTGAAATAGCAATCAGTTAGAAGCAAGGAAGCGGAAGGGGAGAGAAATTGAGAGGATAGCATTGATGAGGCCGCAGGGGTGGAGATAGGAGGTAAACAATGTAGGATGGTAAAGCAGAATACTAGTATAAAGATAATGGTGGTGAACTGTAGGAGTGTGTACAACAAGCTGGAGGGCTTCTGGGGAAAGGTTGAAGGATATGGGGCGGATATAGTGGTAGCTGTGGAGACTTGGTTGACTGAGGAAGTACTGGACATTGAGTGTAGGCAGGATGAGTTCACCATCTTCAGAAGAGACAGGGATGGGAGAGGAGGAGGAATAATGATGTGTTTAAAGAAAGGGCTAAAAGGGACGGTAGAATGGGTTAGTGAGGATGTCGAGGTAATGGAAATTAAATTGAGTGGTAGTAATAATAGGAGTATTACTTTGCTGGCAGCGTATAGACCATCAGGACAGGGATGGCAGGCAATTGAGATGATCAAGGAGAGGGTCGATAGACTAAAGGACAGGCAGTGGGTTGTTGTAGCAGGGGATTTGAATATGCCAGGGGTGAAATGGGTAGAGGGTGCAGAAGGAATGGGTAGCATGATGCAGAGAATGGCAGCACAGTTAGTCAACAGCGGATTAGTCCAGGTAGTAGAAACACCTACGAGATGGAATGAGGAGGGTGTTGGGTCAGTGCTGGATGTGGTGTTGGTCAGACCTAGGAATGCTGTAGTTGGTGCAATAGTATTGGATGGTATAAGCGACCATCATATTCCGGTTGTGGAAATTGGGATTGGCAGGATGAGGGAAGTGCAAATGGCAGCAAGGTTGATGTGGCAGTATGGGAGAGGAGAGAAGAAGGGGGCAGAAATATTCCTGAAAGACAGGTTTAAAAAATGGTCTATCGAGGAGGGTGTAAAGGGGTTGTGGAGGGAGTTTAGAAGATTAATGGAGGTTATGTTGGAGAAATTTGTGCAATGAAAAGGTTACGGACTGGGGGAGATCCCTCATATTATGGACAGGAGATTTTGAAAATAAAGAAGTGCAGAAAATTCCATACCAAGTGGAGAAATGAAGGGATGATAAGATCTAAAGAAATTATGAAACAAATGGGTGGGGAGCTTGAAAGGAAGATCAAACAGGCAAAGAATGTATTTCTGGGGAACATGGTGGAAGAAGGAAAAGGCAAGGAATGGAGGAAATTTTTAGGTATGTCAGGAGGTTAAGAGGAGGAGAGAAAGGGACCCCTCTGCTAACAGGAAGGGATGGTAGGCATGTGACAAATGACCAAGAAAAATCGGAGATGTTGCAAGGATAGTACTTGTCAGTGTTTGAGGCAAAGGAGGGTTGGAATAGGGGGACAGACAGGGTTCGGGTGGTGTTTAGTGAGTTTAAGATGAGGGAGTGGGAGATAGGAAAGGTAATTAGGGGTTTGGAGAGCAGTAAGGCAGGTGGACCAGATAGGATAGGAAACGCAGCACTAAAGTTTGGTGGCAAGGAGTTGGCGAAATATTTAGAAGTGTTGTTTAGAAAATCCTTAGGAGAGGGTAAGTTATCACAAGATTGGAAGGATGCTGTGGAGGTACCTATACACAAGCAGGGAGAGGATAGGGGGAGGCCTGGCAGCTACAGACCGGTGAGTCTCACATCAAGTACAGGGAAAGTAATGGAGAGGCTGGTGGTGCAGTATGTGGAGAGGGTTATGAACAATAGGAATTGGTTGGAGGAGTCCCAGCATGGTTTCAGGAGGGGTTACTCATGTGAGACTCAGCTCGCTGGGTTATTAGAGGATCTGGTGCAGGTAGTTGATGCCTGCTTCATAGATTTTGAGAAGGCATTCAATAAGGGACATTGATGAAGAAAGTGGCGGCGCTGATACCAGACAGGAGGATAGTGGAATGGATAGGGGACTTTCTCAGGGGGCGAAGGCAGAGGGTGAAAGTGGGGGAGGCAATATCGGAGGAAGAGGAGGTTACATCAGGGATACCACAGGGTAGCATGCTGGGTCCTTTGATATTTACCATAATGGTAAATGACATGGGTTTGGGGATTAGGGGAAAAATCAGATTGCTTGCAGACGATTGGGTTGTATATGCTGAAGTGGGAGAGGGGGCAGAAATTTGCAGGCAGACATTAGATATGGTTGTGGACCAGAAAAAATAAAATTAAGATAAATGTAAGAAAAACTAAGGTAGTGAGGTTCACAAGGAAGAAGATGATAAGCAGGGACATGTACAGATGGGAGGGACTAGAGATAGAAGAAGCAGCAGAATATAAGTATCTAGGGATTGTAATGCAGGGAGACCTCAGGTGGAAAAAACAGGTAGAGAGGGTGGTTGCAAAGGGAAGAAGAGCTCTGGGTATGCTGGGAAGGGTGCTGAATGGAGTCAGCTGTGAGGTGAAGGAGAACGCGTATGGCACAATGGTACAGCCAATGTTAGAATATGATGCAGCAGTATGGGACCCGTATGTGGAGGTGGAGGTGCGAGAACTGGAAAAGGTGCAGAGAAAGGCAGCAAGATGGGTGAAGGGTAGGTGGAGAAGGCAGCGGCAAGATGGTGAGGAAGAAGGGAACTATAGGCCATCAGTGATGATGAAAGAAATGGGGTGGAGCTCATTGAAGGACAGGAGGAAAGTTGAACGGTTAGTCAGGATGTACAGGAGGGTGAATGAAGAGGGAGGATGGGGAGGGCTACACTGCAAGCTAAGTAAGGGGGTTTTTAGAGGAAGAGGAAACAACAGTGAGAAGCTTCAGAGGGTGTGGATGAAAATGGAGCGGGGTAGGCAGTCCATGCTTGTGAGGTCTGTGAGGGAGTGGAAAGTGTTGAGGGAGGAATTGGTATCTGTGAGAGGGGTTGGTAAATTCAGGAAGGGAGTGGAAAAAGAGTTGGTTGGGTGAAGGAGAGTTGAGAGAGCTCACCACCGGGCGGTAGCCTAATTGCGAGTATGTAAATGTAAAAAGGGAGATGATTAAAATTTGCTTTTATTGGTCAAGAAATCATGCAAAAAATTCACCCAAGAGCTTCTCTTTTCATTAAGTCTTGGAGTTCACACTTCATCGTAATTTTGCATCCAAGCGATTAACTGATAATCTGCACTAACTGATATTCTGCTGCTCTTACCAAGAAGTTATGAACCTTGAAATAAATACTGCAGCGACTAACAGCGATGACTCAAATAGAATGGTTCCTGTAAACTTTACTCAGTTTGTAGCTGATAATGTAGAACACAATATACGGACTCTGGATGGTCATAATATGCTACACGGCTTTGGAATGATTGCTGTGACCACTCCAAAATTGCAGACATGCATGTTTATCGCAGGAAAACAAACCAGTCTAAAATAAATTCGACAGCTCAGGAGAATTCACCTTCATTATACAAAAATAGCAACAAACTAGAAGCAAAATACACACCCCTTCCTTCTGTAATTGCTAAGAAACCAACCAGAAATCTCAATTTACTGTGAAAGACGGGTTGGTTGTGCAAGTCTCAAATGGCAAAATGATCAGGAATGATTCAAATGTTGCACAATGGTTCACTTTTGGGAAAATCAAAAGTTACATTTCTCCTCATCATAGACATGAGCCATGGAGACAAGACTTTCATATAAGCTATTCAGCACTTCATTTAATCACAGATCAAGATTTAAAGATGAAAACTATGCCTCTACTAACTTTTGACCAAATCATTGTAGTGGAAAGCCATAAATATTATACTGACAGAATCAGAAAGCCCATTATGAAATTTCATGCTCAGACATGGTCAATTTTTTACATTAATGAGTTTCCTAGGATGCAATGAACACTTCAATTTATCGTTTTTACTGGACAAACCCCAGGGAAATAGTACAAAATATTATGTGGATTTTGGATATCATACAAGAAATTTTTATTCTTTAATTTTTGCCTGTAGCAAAACGCACCATTTTTTACTTATAATTTTTTCATAGTTTTTCCGGAAAAAATCCTTGGAAAAATAATAAGTATTAGGTGGATTATGGTGCATTTTGGATATCATATTCAAAATTTTGGTTCTTTAATTTTTGTCTGCCCTCTTTTGGTCTTAAAACGCACCATATTTGACATAAATTTTTATCATATTCCAGGAAAAATCCTGGGAAAAGAGTGAGAAATGTTTGGTGGATTTTGGATATCAAATGGGAAATTTTTTGTTCTTGTATTTTTTTCTGCGCACTATTGGTCGTAAAATGCACCGTTTAGTATTTAACCATTTTTTTAAAATAGTTTCCGGGTAAAATCCTGGGAAAATTGTAAGAAATTTTGGTGGAGTTTGGATATCATATGTACAATTTTGTGTTCTTTTATTTCTGTCTTCACACTTTTGGTTGTAAAATGTACCGTTTTCGAATTATCAATTTTTATCGTTTTTCCAAGAAAAATTCTGGGAAAATAGAGGAAAATAACACGTGGATTTAGGTGAATTTTGGATTTGCTAATCTACGAATTTTCCTGTGAATTTTGATGTAATAAAACATTTTCTTTGTCAGAAAGAAGATTATGAGTAATGAAATACAATAAAAACATAACTTAAAGACCCTTTTACATGTTATGCATCCTGTATTGGATTAACAGTTCACTGATACAAAAACAATAAATACAATAAGTTAAACTAACAATAGAAAAAGTCACATAATTTGACATCATGCAATAAGGAACGCATATATTTCTCTAAGAAAAATTACAGAAACTCCAATACAACTATAACTCTGTACTCCTTATGCTCACTTCTTTGGGTAAAATTTTGTATGCACAAATGTAAATTTAAAATAGATTTCAATAATAGTTATAAAAAAAAAAAACAGTGAAAACATTTAAGGCAATAATTTCCTGTTGACAACAGCATCTGTCTTCAAGTACACATAACACCTGACCTGCACTTGCTACTAACCAAATGAGAAAGTAGTGTTCATGCTACCTGAAGGGAAGACGCTTAGCGAGAGGGCTGTGCATGGGGTAGAGGAAAGCTCTTACCTACGCGAATGCTTAGCGGTTGGTGGCAAGAGAAACCTCTTAGTACCGCTGACATCAGAAATACCTACTAACCTTCATTGTGCATTTGCAATGATGGCATTTATTGAAAATAACTTGAATGTGATGATTCTATCTGCTGTAAAAATTTCCTTCCAGTTAAATTAAGAGTAACACATTTATAAATACCAAAAAAGCCAACTATTTTTTAAAATGCATGGCCAAGGAAGGGGCAGGTGGGATGCCATCGGCCCCTATGAAGAATCACTTTAAACTTTGCCTCCCCCTTACACTGTGTATATTTTAGAAATGTGTCTGATATTACAAGGTTCTGGGAACCCGCGCACACCGAACCGCTAAGGCAATTGTTTAGCTTTCCAGTCTATGGTAAAATTCAGTAACTAGTTGCTTGTTCATTTCAATATTGTGATTCCCGTGGTTTGAGAGAAAATTAACTACTTTATTATTGAATGTATATGTCAAATTTAGGTTGGGGACAAATACCTATATTGTCCCTCCCCACTGTTTTAGGGAAGGGACAGTGTCCCCCGTCCCCCCACCTCCACCACTACTGGCATTTAGTATATGCTAAGATGATTCTAAGAAAAAAGTTTCAATGGTATGATATTTGTAACTTGCGAGCAATTGCAAATTTTGCAAAAAATTAAAAAATTTGCATTGTATGGCAATTCATATTTTTGCTATAAATTATTTTGTTTTTTTTCTTGACACATAAAAAAAACTTAAAATAAGCTTTCATTTGACACCTTAATGAACTTGATAGCTTGGAAATTGAGACAATTATAGCAATTTCAGTCAACTAATGCAGTCCTTCAGAAAGCATAATTTGCTCCAAAATTAAAAAATTAAAAAAAATTTTATTCTGCAGTTTTTACTCCAAAAATTCTGAAAAAATTAATTTACTTTTATTTTATACATACTTACATAGGAAAAAATTTTGAATGAAATCTGAGATGATGACACAAGGTCATACTTTAAAATTAGGTGATTTGGTGTGAAATGACCCCTGTATAACTTAGTAAAAAGAGATATATCTTGTCGTGGGAGAAAGAACAAGACAAGGCGTTCCAAACCTTCCAGAACATTCTAGTTACGGAACCTCTGCTGCAATACCCCGACTTTATTAAACTATTATCGTCACCACCGATGCTAGTCAAGTAGCGATAGGCACAGTTCTGTCGTAAGGTGAGGTGGGCAAAGATAGGGCTATCATGTACACTAACCGCACACTTAACAAAGCAAAGACTAACTACTCCACTACTATACGGGAGATGCTCACAATTGTGTGGGCATGCAAACACTTCACACCTTATTCTTAGGGAGGCATTTCATGATCATTACTGATCACAAACTACTCCAATGTGTATTTAACGTAAGGGATCAAAGTTCAAGACTGTTGAAACGGCGACTAAAAATGGAGGAATACTCATACAAAATATGCTATCAAGCAGGAAAAACTATTATCCATACAGATACGTTAAGCAGAGCCAGGAACAAAGGGGTAGGGACAATCCAGAAGAATTGCATAGACAACGAGAAAACAGAAAGAGTGAATATGGAAAATGAGGAAGGTGAGTTAACCCCAAAGGAAAAACAACAAAATAATGTCAGAATGTCATGATTTGATTGTAGGTGGACACCAAGGCATGACGCGTACGTATGACAGGCTTAAACAATACATTGCATGGCCAGAGATGAAGGAAGAAGTAGAATCCTATATTAGGAAATGTGACTTATGCCAGTGTAACAAACTAATGAGACCTCACATAAAAATTCCACTAGAACTGACAGACACACCGATGGTAACTTGGGAAAAATGTAGCATCAACATTGTCTGTCCGTTAGTAGAGACCTATGATGGAAATAAGTACCGACAGTCGACTTTCGATCTATCATTATTCAGGGGATTGCCATAAAATATCAATACATGAGGGATTTCAGTATATGCAGTTTCTGAGATGTACATTAATAAAATACAACTTTTAACATTATAAAACTTTATGTTGAGTATAGTAAGAGCTGTACATTATCTGTGAATACAGTTTACCTAGTGAAAACAACAAAAATGGGAATTTTAGAAAAAATAGTATTGTTAATAATACATTAAAAACATTTCACATTAACTTGTTTAAATAAAAATGATAAATGTCTCAAAATACCCTACATAACTGATTGAAATCCAACACCAAATGCACACTGACCTAAAACTTTCAAACCCTCTAAAAATGAAATAATATGACACTGAATGAAAGTCAAATTTTGAATGTCCCGCGTCCACTCCTTCAGCTAAGAGGGCGCGGAGAAGTTATCTATCGGGCAGTGAGTACACGGTGACTGTGGATGGTGGGAGGGGTGGTGACGGGAGGATTACTGCTCCACGCCGCTACTTGTTGCAGAGTGCTGATACCTTGCGCGTGTTACAAATGTCTGTCTTTTAAAGTAATTAATAATATTTTATTGCAAAAAAAAACCTGGAATTTTGAGACAAAACAAAAAAATAAGGTGATTATAATTGATTTCTTCACTGTCTAATAATTAATCATTCAAAATCACGTCCTCTGACTATCCCTGTTGTAAGTTACACTGCATTCGGCTCGGTGCTTACCTACCCATTATTAGACTGCAAAAGTTGTTGAGTAGGTTCTTACCACCTCGGTCGTTACATTTTATCAGTTTATTCAAAAGACGCGTGTCTACTGAAACAAATTAATATAAATCTTCCGATTTCTAAACAGAAGTTACTGAAAATGAATTTTACACTTATGATACAAATCGCTCGATGTTCAAATAATTTTTGGTGACAAGAGGAGTTCAAGTATATGCTTCTGGGCATATAATTTTATTCACGAAGATACTGCCACTTGAGTTAAATAAATATTACGTCTTAAAATCATGTTAATTTCACACCAGATACAATAAAACACCAACCTTATGGGAAAAACCACCTTTAATCACAAAAGAAAGAATTTTTTCAAATAATACTTTTGCATAACATTTTCAGGTGAAACCATTTGCTTTGATATACAAGTGATGTTAGATGTAAATATTTTAAGCAATGCATAATCTTGGAAAAATTACGTTTGCCAGGCACACTTTAATTACTCTGTTGCCAGCGGCGGGCGGCATGTGGAATGCAAGGAAAGCGGGCATGGCAGAGAGAGAGAAAGAGAGAGGACATTCTTTATCTTTTGCTTGACAACTTCCCCTCTTGGTGGCTTGGCTTGTGAGGGGAGGAAGGAAGGTATGTGACAGAGAGAAAGAAAGAAGGGTGAGAGAGAGGATGCTGGTTGCTCATTGCTGTAGCTAACCACTTCCTCTCTTGGAGGCATGTAGGGGAAGTAGCAAGCCACAGACTCGCTCGCCGTACCACGCCGCAGTGTCGACAGACATGTTGGGAAGACAAGATATTAGACAGTGCACCGCACAGCAGTTATAAACAGCAGCGTGTGTGACGTATTTCACATCCAGTTACTAGACGTTTGCATAAACAACCAGCTTATAAACGAGTTGCAGGAAATATTAGGTGAAGGGACCTGAAATATACTTCGATCGATGCTCCATGCGATAAACGATACAAGCGGTGTTACCATTATTTACATAGGGATTTTGCCGGAACCACAAAAAATTGTTGGTGGAAGTGGTTTATAGATACATGCAATAACGATACACGAGAGTAGACTGTATTAGTTTTTCAGGACCTTTTATCCAAGTATACAATTGCAGTACCCATGAAAGATCTAACAGAATCAGTAGCCAAAGCTTTTGTCAACCAGATGATTTTGAAATTTGGGTTGGCTCAGATAATCTTAACAGATCAAGGTAGTAATCTTAATAGTGATTTGTTCCAAAGAGTATGCAGAATGCAAAAAATTTCAAAAAGACAAGTGCCTACCACCCCCAGAGCAACGGGTCTATCAAAAATGGCATTGTGCGCTAATAGAATTTTTGTGACACTTTATTGCCATAAACCAGAACAATTTGAATAAGTGGGTTAACTATGCCACATTTGTTCACAACACTACACCACATAGTGCCACTGGGCTTACACCTCACGAATTAAAGTTTTGAAGGTTGCCTAACATTCTGGGTTACTTACAATAGGATCCTATAGAAAGACAGTATAACTATGAGGATTATATAATTAAAAGGGAATTGAAGGCTAAATTACAGGACACCTACATACTAGCTAGGAGCAGGATAATGACTGCTAAAAGAGTATAACATAGAATGTGCCCATACAGTAATGAAAATAGCACCACATGAGAAACTGGAGCTTTTATGTAATGTGTCAGGGACCAACTAACAGATTCCCAGCAAACTTTGTACATAAGTAGATCTGCATTACGCCATGTTTTAAGTGTGTCTGGCTTTATTTACAGTATGGCAGTCTTATAAATCATTTAGTTAAGTTTGTCATACCTATTAAACAGTTTAACCACTTTTAATAAAACTTTGTATGCTGTGAGTAGACATTATAAGCATCAAATATGCTTATAGAGATCATCTTTTGCCAACTTTTTTGTACAATAATGCCAGGAGATAAATTGCAACATTTGTGCTATATCTTTTGGAAACAATTACAGAATTCCCACAAAATTTTGCACACAAGTAGTACTATTCTCCGTTTCATATAACTTAGTAAATTTTGACAGTGCTTCGAAAATAAGTGCGGCTACGATGTATCTCTCCGCCACAGCTGTTATGTCGGTGATGAAAACTATCTTTGTAAACAAACTATGAATTCAATGGCAGATATTGAAAGACTGACAACTTCAGTCTAATACTTAGGCTACTACAGCTGGTTGCCATTCCCAACTGTTTTATTTTGGTTATGACCACATAATATACTAGTTAAGAGTTCTGTTTATTTAATTAGTGGGGTGGAGGAACTTTAGCAACATCTTTTGCGAGACGTGATTATGTTGCAGTTCTTATTATAAGAGAGTGGCGATTGGAACTTGATTGTTTTGATGATGCAGTGGAAAATTTTGTTCATCCAGAAATAACATTCAATTTACTATAACTCAAAAGTTTTGCCTTCATCAAAAACATTAAACGTGATAAATGTGTCGCTGTTTGTACTGTAGCGAGAATTACTTGACACAAAATTTTTTTTGTATATTTTACATAATGACCTACACTAAAAGGGAGTTTATTTAGGTAACGGACATTTGAAACCTCCCACAAAAATAAAACACAATAAATACATCATTGTTAACACTGATGTGTGAAATGCACAATGTAAAAATGTTCAGCAAATTTAACTTCCAATGTAAAAATCGTTAGAATTTCAATTAAAAAAATTAGGGTAAAACAAGGTTTTTTAAAAGGCCAAATACATTTAAAATATTCCAACAACAAAACACACACACTTACTGTTCACTTAGTAACGTCCGTTCTACAATAACATGTATGCGGATACGGATCACGTAAGTGGAGCACGTAACACACTTTTGTTCAATCTACAATGAAGTGCATGCAAATGCGGATAACGTACGGATACACGAAACAAAGCTGGGCAACTCTCAACTCTTACATGTCCGTGACTCCATGTGTAGCCAATAGGAATTGAGTATTTGGTTTGTTGATGTTTGTTTTCGTAGTCATTGTAGTATACACAAAGCCAAAATGGCATGGCTTTGCTGTAGCTATTAAAAGCTTTGTTTTAATAAACACATGCAAATGGTATGGCAGTAGTATTAGGTAGGCAGTGATAAACATTCTAAAAATATATCAAATGAGTTTTTAACGTGAATACGTCTTTAAATTTGCAACCATAGTGGGAGGCAATCCAGAAAATCCAATGATAACAAAATCAGGGGATACAGTTTGGCATTGTAGCTCCGAATCTATCATCTACATTCAAAACTCAACTACACCACTCAATTGCCAAAGAATCAAAAAATATGTTACGTTGAGTGAGGACTGCAAAGCTTCGCGTGTGGCAGGTGGAGGGGTGTTGCTGCAATTTTGAGTTCTTGAGTTAGTTTCGCAGCATCCCATAACTTCCACGTAGTATAACTGCTGACTAGCAGAAGCTAAGACGCTCATTTAAGTTTCAATTGGGAGCTTTCATCAAGATCAATCAATTGTGTGTATAAAAACATTTGTGTGGAGTTGCTATGGTGAAATTGTATGTGTTTAATGCAAAAAATTACGAAAACTTAACACAATTTCGACCAATACTCCTCAAAAAACCAAGTCGAAATACAGAAATCGTATATGGTTGGAAAGAGAATCTCAAAAGCTCAGTGATACCCATAAAACCCTGAGTGCAGCGGTGCCGGGAATGTAAAATTAACATCAAGGCATCCGAGCGCATCAACATAGATGTATTGACGCAAAACAAACGGCCGTGTCCCCAACAAAGCCAAACCAAATTTTTTTACATCTTAAAACCTATATCAGTAATTTGCAAGATCTAAGTATTTTTTATTTCGTAAGTTGTAGAACTGCGTTTCTTCGTATTGTAGAATTGTTAAAAATTCATCTCGAGTCATCAGTTTGTTCCGTTTACGTGTTATGAGTCCGTTTTCTTACGTATTCATGCATTGTAGAACAGGTCTAATTCCTAAACACGTTGCAAGTGGCGAGCTTCGGATGATTAATTCACTAATATCACTTTTGTCTGCCACTGATATGAAATAATTCATTTGCTGACTTATTCAATTAACAAAATGCTTTAACTATTTCTTGAAACCCTCCTATGTAAAACTTTTCCGCTCGCGCTTTGCGATGGTCAAAGAAAATGACGGACCACAGCACACAACAAACCCTTTTGCAAAGTGGCAGACACGTGCTGAAATTCAATTTCACTGATGAGACTGTTCTAAAAAGGCACCTACAATGAATGGACCATGTAAACTTACATAATTTAAGCGGTCAGGCATTTTTTTTTAATGGTGCAATATAAATTATTTAGTGAATTTAATCATATATAAAAAAATTTAAGAAAAATATGCGGTAGGGTATCACACTACTGTGCAAAATATAACCAAGGCATCCCAGATACTCATACCTTTCCTTCACAAAAATCCCACAAAATGCATTATGCTCCTCTACTATTTGCAATGTAAGATGAGATCCAAACTTACCACTGGATCAACTCTCAAGCCACTCCCTTTGTCCTGTACTGTAAGTCTGGAGGTAAAACAGAAAGTTGAAGTTACTGTGTGACTAATGATTCATCATAGCACTGTCTTGTGTTATTTTCAGAAGATGATCCTGCAGCACATCAAGTCAATGCACATTGAAATAGATACTATCTTTTACTTTCCTGATGGATCTGCAGCATAGTATAAGAATAGTAAAAACTTTATCAACTTTTGCCACCATGAAACAGGCAGTGGTTTGGAAAGCAGAGTGGAATTCCTTTGCGCCTTCTCCTGGCAAAGGTGGTGGAGTTGGTAGTACCCTGACACAGCTGCCAAGTGACTATAAAGAAAGTCTGCAGCGTACACAAAATAATCACCCTGCAATGCCCTTAGAAATGTACGATTCACTAAACAATTCATTGCAATTGAACAAATAAGATCTTAGCATTGTTTTATACCTTAGACAGTTTCAGTTCTCAAGTTCGGTAAATATACCAATCCAAGGACTTTAAAATAATCCCCATCAGCAAATAGATGCCTCCTGTCGTACCAAGGTTAAAAGATTATATTTGCTGTGTTTATAACAATTGGTGGCTAGGCCTTATAATTGAAATTGTTGTGTTTGACATGGAACAAGAATTACTCGTAGAATTCTTCCACCCCCATGGCCCAGGAACTGCTTACAAGCTTTCGTCACATGACACTGTGTGGCAGAAAAACGAAAACATCCATTGGAGCTTACACCCGCTAAAGAAAGAACACACATCAGCGCAGAGATGTCACATCTCATCTCAAATCTTCTCTAAGAAAACTGCTTCAATAATTATAATATCAGATACAGAGAATATACTTTAAATCACTTAGGGCTATTTTTAATGAGCAATAAACATCTCAGTGCTGTTTGAATTTCAGATGTAATCATATTTTAAGCTCTGAAACTTCACACAACAATTTTTTTTTTTTTAGAGTGTATGTAAGGAGCTACAAAGTTAATACTTTTTTAGATTCTTATAACTGGTCCCACAAAGATTTTTTCCATTTTGAATAAAACATTTTTCCAAAATTATGGATTTTCTGAAATCTTTTTTTAGTGTTGTAATGAGAGTAACAAGATGATTTCTCTGCCACACAAAGAAACCATCGGTAAGTACCACAGCAAGAAAGTTAAAGTTGTTACTAATAATCCTGCATTAAATTCTAAATCTCAAAATTTGCACAAAATTTTCATTTTGTTAACCTGTTTCACACATCCACAAAGTTGTGAACACAATTAAAACATCATAATTTAAATATGCCTAAAAATTTACATGTAATGAGCTTTCCAATTAGACAAGTTCGAAACGTATAACTTTTTTGGCAAAAAATTATGGCCAATCCAAAAATACCCCAAAATGGTGACTTTATGCCATTCTTCCAATAAATGATTAGTAATACCTGGAAAATAATCTTTTTTAATCTAAAAATTTGAGAGTTTGCTTAGGAGGGTAGTAGAAAGTATGGACAACGTTTCAGTAAAATAAAAAAGGCAAAAGAAAAATCAAAATTTGTTGATTTAATATGGCAGGGGTTCTCAACTTTGGGGACGCGTACAAAAATTCGAGGGGAGGCGCGGCATATTAAGGAGTGAAACATACATAAACTTAGTAAACATATAGATGTTTGAGAAAACGAACAAATAATAAATGCCTTCATCACACTTAGTTGCAGTATACGCATGGTAGTTTGCCTCGTTACTGCTAGCGCTCTCTGCAACCCTGTTACAACTAGGAGATAAGATAGTTCGTTTTGCTACCACTAAATCTCTCTTCAATACTGTCAAGAGTTGGAAGCAGACAGGTATTAAAGATACACTATTCCTTTTTCAGTCACCATTTTGTTAGTTGTGAATGCTGTTTATCATAAACCTAGAACAATAGTGAACTAGTGAACGTGAGTATTGTATTGTGTGAACCAGAGTTAAAAATGGCAATATCATTAGCAAAGAAAAGACTATACACTGGAAACTATATTAGGTTCGGCTTTACATACATAGAAAAAAACGGTATCCATTTACCTCAACATGTTATCTGTCACGCTGTTTTGCGTAATGATGCAATGCGACCAGGACTTTATAAAACACATTTTAATGTTCGTTTTTTGAACCTAATTGACATTTTTTTTTTTTTTGCATTTCAATATAATATTATGGGATGCGGATGCATAACCTCAAACAAAAGTCCTTTTTGAGAGGTGGGGGGTGCGGGAGTCACGTGCCCCAAAATGTCGAGAACACCTGCAATATGGAATGATCCATACGTAAAAGTTGCATACTGATATTTTACAATTTGCAGTTATTCTTTGAAAATATTATATAATACCAGTATGCAATCAAAAGTTTTTTTAAAATTACAAATTAAATGTTCCCTAACAATATTGCAACATGCAAAAAAATAAATATACTTTCTTAGTAATATTTTTTTAAATAATATTTTTTTAAAAATGGTTTGGGAAATTAAATACATTTTGATTAATCATACCAAATTATAACATACACACAATGAAAGGTACTTACGTTCTAAATAAATTATGTAAACACAGTTTTAATTCGATGTCCAATTTGGCAGGAATCAGTTGGAGGTTTCTGAGATGTGATGTAGGGGCTTTATTTTCAGGTCACGATAACTTACAAAATACCTTTTAAAATACTTCTGACTTAGCATACTAGGTATATATGAAATTGGTTAAATGAGTTTGTAGATATAACATTCAATTATAAAAGTGAAGTGGTAGAGGACATGAAAGCATGGAGAGACATGGTTCACAGGGTCATGAAGAGTCGAACATGGCTGAAAATTTGAACAATAACATATAAAAACCACTTTCAATTATCATATACAGTAAAAATAAAACACTATGTTGTACGTGCAACACTCAACCACAAACGTGCAAATCTTCCAAAAAAAATTCAACATTTCCAAATTTCCTTTTTTAACAATTTATTTTTAAAATTGTGGTGAATGCATTAATGCTACATAGTGGGAAAAAAAAAAAAAAAAAAAAAAAAAACCCATCAGCTTTGGCCCAGCACGAACATTTTTTTCCAGCGACATTTTACTCAAGATCACAATTTTGGAAAGACATTTACCACACTTATAAAATACAACGCATTTATGTAGTATTTAACAGAACTATTCATATAGGGTCCTATGTAAAAACACATTTTGTTTATTTTATATTACTTTAGTTCTGTAGAACCAGTTCTGAATGCAGAACATTATATTAACACTCTGCCATCCTGCATGCGTAGACACCTTAAAAAAGTTTTTTTCTCAATAGGAAAACACGTCGTTGTAGTGTTCACGTCCACCAAGCACCATATTATCTATGGAATTCACGCCATGTTTACAGTCTTATCGTATCATCGTCACGTTTTAACCAACAAGTCTTTATTTTTTACAAAGCGAGCGGTGTGGAGATGAAAAATGTGTTTATATGCATTTACTTACGTAGAATATATTTGTAAATCAATTTATCATGTATTGTAAACTTGTATTCGTCCAGTCAACTGTGTTTTTATCATACATATTCACTGTAAATATATGCGGTAAAAATGAGACGTTTTGAAGAAACGAAAGTTTTGTTAGCTGGTCTAACGAAAAAATCTGTTGTTGAACGTTTCCATAGTTCAGAAACGTATAAGCAGATTTCTCTAATTTTTCTTTGCTGTTCGTACAAGGCACTTTTTTTAACAGTGCTTTTATAGTGTTGTATAAATTGTTTACATTATACTTTTCATGAAACAGTATGCCCTTGCCAGTGCATTGCGACCGTTTGTTGTTCCAGGTGATGGCAGAATACAAAATCTTAAGTAAAATCTGAACTTGTTTTCAATGTCTGTTGATAAACCGTTGTCTGTATTAAAACTATAAGTGTATATTTCTCTGGGAGTTAGGAATTTTTACACGGAAATAACGATAGAAAACACCGCCTATCAATAGGAATAACATTGCCAATTTCAGGTTTTACTAATATAGTGACATCTCAAATTATGTATGTCGTTATAAAAAGCACATTCAAAATTGGAGCAATTCTCATGCAGAAACCTGCGTTTTTGTAGCTAGAAAATAACAGCTATTTTTGACAAAAATAAAACTTTTTTTTTTAATAACACTTACTTTTTCAGGTCTCTATTGCGTACATCATGCAGCAATCAAGCTTAAATATAAAATACTAAATGTAAATAACATCTAAAAAGTTACAGGTGCTCTTTATGCTCTACGATTGGGAAAAGGAACATGTATATCATTACACAACTGTTTAAGGAAAGCCCTACGGGTGTTATAAAGCTACATAAGACGATATAAACCAACAGTACAGACATAACAGATCTGTCATTTCTTATTATTTTCCAGATATTGGCACCAAAATGGTGAATCAAAGTAAAGATGAGCATGTTTAAGATTTAAGTTAGCATGGATAAAGAAAAAACTTGACAATATTGGTTTATCCAGAACTACTAAAAGCATTGAAAAATTTAATTAATGAGTAAACAAGTGATTTTTTTTATAAAACATTACATTAATTCTTAATAAACTATCAGACTTTCCCCCAAAAATGTGATAAGTGCATACCTTGTGAAGTGAAGTCATCACCACTGAATACTAACTGTCTTGCACGATGAAGCCTTTTAAAAGACTTAAGAACCTGGAAAGTAGGAAAAGTTTCTTAGTGTAAGTGTCAAACAAAAAAAACACTTTCAAATTATTTTTACACAGTAGCAAATTTAGACTGTGATTGAAAAGACAACCAAAAAGTTTTAAATGCACTTTTTCCTCATTAAAATACAATTTTAAATAAAGACAATCAAAAAGTTTTACATGTACATTCTCTTCATTAAAATACAATTTGAAATACATTTCTTTAAGCTATGCACATGAGAGAGAAAGCAGTCATAGCAAGCTATTTAAAAGGAACTTTATGGGAAGTGATAATAGATGGTTTGACCCATGACAGCATTGCCAACCAGTGCCTGAAGAACTCTGGTACGATAGTCATGAAATTCAGGTACACAAATGTACTATTTCGACTACACTTTGAATACATGTTCAATAAATAAAAATGTAAGTAAAATGTCTTCACACAAAACTATCCCAATAAAGTTCTTAAATATTCAATCTAATGTACCTTTCATAACTGCATGAAAATGTCTGAATATTTCCAAGAGATTGTTTCATGGAAGCTATTTAAGCGCTTAAATGTTTGCAACTGAAAATACAGTACTTTAAAACACAGTAGAACTCACACCAATAAGCAAAAACTAGTCAGCAAAAGAAAAAGAAAAATAATAGTAACAGACACTTCAACCTTTTTTTACGACCCAGGAAGTGATTTAGGCAACAAACTAATTTGAGACATTAGACTGATCATGTTAGCACTTGGTTCAAAATTCTTGTAATGAGCTAGAGCTTTTATACATTCTGATGCTAAAAGAGAACCCCTCAATGTAGACATAATCAATTAGTTCCTGCACATCTACATTAACTTTACTGAATATTATTTCACAGTCAGCATTTGAGTGTGGAATCAAAAGAACTGATGTTGTCCTTAATGTCCCGCTCGGGATATAGCTCTCTGATTCTCAGCTTGTGAACTGGCCATGCACTTGGTGCGTGTCATGTATGAGTCACCACTGCCGCTCATGCAGGAACGGTTCTGTGAACCAGGTCACGACCTGCTGGACCCGTGTTATGTTACCAAATGAGAGCTCAGCGAGTACAGAGTACCATTTTAACATGTGCCCCTGAAAGAAGAGTCTAACTTTCGTAATGGGAAGTTTTATCTCCCTTTTGCTGCCCTTAAGTGAGTATATACATAATATAAACGATAAGTATTTACAACTGTACACAGCAGTATATAGGGCTCCGAGACGAGTAATAGCAATTTGATGTAGGACACTTGTGGTCCATAGGGTCGGGAAATTACCGTAAAAGTGCTTGATAAATGTGTACTAAGATACGTACAGTTCGCAGCTGTGGGCCTGGCCTTAATCGACCTGCTGGTCATTTGAAGCTAGTTTGTGCATAGGTCAAATCGGGCAGGAAACGTTTAGTAATTGCTTGTTTGAAACATGTTGCATTGTCACAATACTACAGACAAGTTACAGAAATCAGGAAAGAAAGTATGAAATTGCAAATGAAACACCTGTGTCATTAACCAAAGTGTAAAACAAAAGCAATTACTAAACGTTTCTTGCCCGATTTGACCTCTGTACAAACCAGCTTCAACTGACCAGCAGGTCGATTAAAGCCGGGCCCACAGCAGTGCACTGCATATGTTTTAGTACACATTTGTCAAGCCATTTACGGCTATTTCCCGACCCTCTGGACCACAAGTGTCCTACATCAAATTGCTCATCTCGGAGCCCTGTACACTGTTGTGTACAGTTGTTAACACTTATCGTTTACACTCTGTATATACCCTGAGAGTGCAAAGCCATGTGGGTTACGTTTGAAAACTAAACAAGAACTTGGGATGCTCATAATTAGTAATATAATTTTCTGGTGTTTGTGTTATAATTGTTTTGTTTTGAAAAAGGATATTTCATTTTTTTGAGTGTTATTAATATGTAACGTAAATGATACTGGTAGTTCCGGCATCCACCATGCCACGTACCCAAAACCAAATTCTTTCACGTAATATAAAATTATGCCTATAATTTAATAACAGATTTGTAAGTGTCAATGCCTATGTCAAATGTCCTGTAATATTTTCTAATTAATTTCTACTTGCTTTGCCAACCCATTCAGGCTTGTTCGCATAATTATTATTTTTTCTAACACAACTAAACATAATTCTGGGACTGTAAATAATCAACTTTACTTGTCGGAATTGCTACAGTAATTCCTCCAGCGCTGACTGTGTGTTTTCTTAATGTTTCTTATATACAGTTGACCAAATGTATGTTTAAACTAATTTCCATCTCGATGCTGGTAGGAGATATCGGTGAAGCAGCCAGATGTCTAACTTCAGTCTTGATCAGCAGGCCAACGAGAGTACATGTGTTTCGCGTTGCAGGAGCCTTCAATCTTTTGTACGGACACTTAGCTGTAATAGTAAGTTTTAATTATACTGGAATCTTTTCATTGGTTTTGCTCCTCCCGCACTCTGCCAGACTCGCTGTCCCAAAGATTTTAACACCGTAATTCTTTCATGTACTTAAAGGCCGTTCACGTTAAAGTGAGCACTCTAGAAATCAACCTTTGAAAAAAACTACCGCCCACAACTGTGTATGTATAACCATGTGTGTCACCACACAGGCTGGAGATGAACAAACCCCTTTATGTTGGCAGTGAAATGTCAAATGTAGTTCTACGAAATAACACTGTATTGCAAGTGTAATGTTTAAATTTATGGCTGCTTAAGCTGTTTGAAGTTTATTTTATACAATTTAAAGTAATTATTGGCGTAAAGATAATGTATTTACTATAACTCATAATTATATAGTGTCACGTGATCGGTGCAGTGGTCAAAACCAACAGTTCATTGTTGTGGTTCCTTCATACTTGTTACTTGGCTTTGCTTGTTTGGAGTGGTTGCGAGGCAAACTACAAATTTGGAAACTGGAAGTAGTTGTGTTTCAATATTTCTCATTTACTTTTCAGCTTATCTGCAATCAGTAGTGTTTTACTATAGGTCGTATAGTGTTTAATTGTGTTGTAGTGATTTTGTGTAAAGTTATGAGTTCCAGCAAACTACGTACAAATATTCAGTGCCAGGAGAACATTTTAAATCTCGCCGAAAGTTTTATTCTTTAATTCGTCGAGGAGAGATGAAGCCGTGCAAGGTGATTGAACAAGTTGCAGAAATAATTAAAATTTCAACTACAACTGTGTGGAGGTAAATGTGTTATTGCGATGTGTTTTTGCCGCTTATCCCCAGTATGTAATGAAGTAAATCATTGAAAAAGAACAAGTATAAATTGATAGTTAGAAACATGATATTAAAAACGGAAAGTTAAATAACAATTATAAAGTAAATGAACAACAGTAGAAACGCTACATTAATATATTCATGTGAGTTTGCGAAGTACATGTTATATCCTAAGTTTGACAAATAATATTAAAAGTTGTCTCTACCTATCTACCTACGCCCGTCTGTTTACCCTTTCTTTCAAATCTCTCTTTATAACAAGTGCAAATTTGGCAGTCAATAATTATACATTAATTTTACACGTTTTTATATCACTTGTTATTTTGTAATGTAGGCCTAACTTCAAACTTGTGTTCATTTAGTTATTCATCCCAAGTTACAATGTTAAGTTTTACTATTGTTAACATAACATAAACATCGCAGTTTGATGCTACACCAAAGGTGTTCCAACATATAAACTATAAAATCTTGAAGCTGGTTTTGTTAACTATAGACCTATAGCTGTGCTTGTTGCCGACATTATTTCGTGATGCAAGTATAGGCCTAATTGTTTTATTTGGTAATGCTTGCCATAGTAAGAATTAGAAAGTATTTACAATTAATTGTCAAGGGTTAGGCCTATAGAACAATTCCATGTTTAAATTTTGAAATGGATGTTTGACAAGACAACTTGCTACCTTTTGAGAAATATCAATGAAGATAGTATGTGTTGTTGAGTAGGCATAATTGTTTTTAATATCTGCCACTTTGGCCACAAAATTATTGTAGTTATTTAAATGTAATGTAACTGTAAATTACACGTCATAGTCAACACCCCAGACTCCCAGAGCTCCTGTTTACTTGCGAGTGCATGTTTTGTAAAGGTTAGATTACATTATGCAGTGTATGTATTAAATTAAGTATTTCTAAAGAAGCTATGCAAGCTAACTTTCAATAAGGGCCGGGCTACAATTGACATACCAAACACATTCACAGTTATAGCAATAAGCACGTACAAAACACAAAAGCACAGTGGCCCGGCTACAATTGATATAACGAGAATAATATTAGTTTGTTTATGTTTGCTACATTTGTACCGAGGAAATTAAGGTCTGTACATAGAGTTGGTAGTGTGTTTTTTCAAAAATAAATATTTTCAATTGATCCGAGACATTTTTAAAATGGTAAATTATTAACATTTAAATTTTTACTTTAAACATTACCTAAAAGCGTTACAAAACTTCCAAGGAATGAAGTCAAAATACACACTTTACTGATTTGTAAATAAGTTTTTCAATTGATAACATAGTATAAGTGTCTGGGCTTCTGATTGTTTATTGACACACAGCTATAGTAACAAGGAAAGTTAAACCAAGTGCTGATCGCTATGCACAGTAACTTGCCTGTAAGTATTAGTATTATAATTTGTCCTTTACATTATCATTATGCTGTCATTTGTGGATATGTATTGGTTTTACATTAATAATAAGACTTTTATTTCAGCTTTGCGTGTGCACGCATGAACAATTTTTGTAAGTATAGTAATTTTCTTTAAATACTTTTCTCATTTAAGTTTTCAGTTTTACTGCAGTCATTGCAATGAAGGAACCACAACAATGCTGAGAGTCCATGCACTTTACCTGTACAATTGGTTTCTTGATGTCGGTGTGGGTTTGACAAAAAGAAAATGTCGCATCCATTTGGGCCACAAGAGAAACCGGAAATGTGGCCATCACCAGATCAGCATTTCACTTAGCTATAAATACGATACATTAGTTTTAGAATCATTTTGTACAAATGAAGGTAGTGCAAGTTACAAGCCTGGTATACCCTTCTTTTACCACTTCAATTCACAGTATAAATGTTCAATTCATTTTTTGGAGGGTCTCAGAAGGGTACAAACACAGAGTAACTGTGCACAAGTGCATTTGTTGATATATTTATATTTTTAGTGTACATTATTTTTATTTTATACATGCGTTATAGGCCTATATTGAAATATATTTATCTCCATTTATAAAGGTGCATATAAAACAATCCTTAAAATGTACATATACATGCACATATTTTATATATTTTTCTTTGTTATATATTACATATTCTTATATACTGCTACGTTTGCACCACCACGAATAGTTTATTAGCACCATCTACTTCTGTGCAGTGGTGTACTCTTTGCTTGACTCAGATCCCCTCATCTTTCCTTGCCTACCCCTGCCTTCCCCTTTCCCTTCGTGCATCATAATTTTTTGATTTGTCATTATTTATTTAAGTCCTTGTACGGCCTCGCTTTGTCTACTTTATACGCTTCAGACATATGTTACGTTACGCCGCTACCTTATGCCTGCAGGATGTATGTTTTTTCCTGATGGCTTAGTTGCACCTAACTACTCAGCTGAGGCAAAACACAGCTACCATACTTTAGAGCTGACATTTTACTTGTCACACTACAGAGCGATGGGGCACTTAGAAAATGGTGAGTCATGGGAAACGTTAAGTTTGTGGTACAGTTTTTAAATGTTTGGTAATTTGTGTGACAAGTGGTGTTATACCTTGGGTGTGCAGTAATGCTAGTCTATTTCAAAATCTGGATTTGGCTGCCCTTCCTAATTATTTTTCGGCTTAACAAATGTGTGTCCTTTTTTAACTTGTCGTGTTGCTCCTTGTTCACACCAAAGTTTTATGTTTGCTTTTTCACAGTTTCCATGACTTCATCGCTAGGGCGTTCATTTTTCTTTTGTTTGTTGTGTAAAATTTTTGTCTATCGGAGCTGTGAGATGACATAAACAATTATATATATTACGTATTTTATATGTATTGCATATTTTACATGATATATATACATAATATATGTTACATGTTTTATATATAATATATGTGTTACATTTAGCAGTCCTAAAATGTAAACATTGAGTTTATTAACATGTGGCAATCATATGGGAATCACATGGCAATGTTTGTTTACATTTGGTGGAAGGATACATAATGGGCAAGAAAGTAGAATTTTAGCAGGGCTTTCAAAAGTGCTCACTTTATCGTGAACGGCCTATAACAGTACTTTTGCGCCTCGGCCAATGGTGGGCCCAAATGCTATGCTTAAGGATAGGGTAGTTTTGTATTGTGTGAGTTTATCTCTCCTCTGCTCAACATAGCCATTAGTGATCCTAGTCTTTGTTATTTATACGTTTCGTACCTTCGAGATCTGCCCCACTCCAGACACCACGTGCTGAATTACATGAACTATGTAACTGTGCAATCTGAATTCTTTTCTTAATAAGTCAACATGTGCTTGTGAGGGGACCACCACGTGGCTGTCGTCATGCTACTGCCCTGAGAATAAAAGTCCACATGCTCACCTGTAAATAGATGATCTGGTGCCCTACGAACATTAATAATTTATTCAATTACTTTACGCTAATTTTCTAGCCATAATCCAGAGTAAGAAATTTCTTCAGTTAGAGAGAGCAAGGGAAGATGATGCCATTCATCATACAGCACTTGCAAATCATAATGTCCTAGAATAATTACCTGCAGTTTGGATGACAGAGGCAGAAGAGTGGGGGATTTCCCATCTTGTTTTGTGCGATAACTCATTTGCTGGGTTGAAAACAGCAATAAAAGGGATAATGCTATTTCAAAAATCTTACCTCCTTTTTATTTCCAAAAATAAAGCAGCTAGAAATTTTCAGCATCTCAGTTAGAAATCTTTTATGAGGTCTGATCAAGACACAGCTTCCTTGTTTTGTAACTGATTAAGGACTTCAACTCCTAAGTATAGTTCTGTCAGAGGAATAAAGTTCTCACTATCATCAGGCTTTATATTTTGTAAAGATCCTTTAACAATGTGTTCTCTCCTGATATGTACAACCAAGTATTATTTTCAAGAATATTTGCTATAACAACTTTCTGTGACTGAAAATGTTGATTCAAATTCACTACTTTTAGCAAACCCAAGATAGAAAATGGTATTAGGCTCTCATAAATCCTGATTTATTAGCTGGGTGCTTACAAAGATGCTCTCGGGACTATCTGTCGATGAAGAAAAGCTGAAGTGGTTCCTGATTCTCCAAAATTCTTTCCACCATAACTAACAGTGACAGTCAACGGTTTGGGATGGGTGCAGGATTTTGTGAACATCCATATTTTAGAAATATTTGAAATGTTGCTAACTGGGATGTCGTTTGCTACTATAAAAAAAATGGTGTTTTTTAGCCATATCTTCACTCTCCTTGGCAGCTCCTTACATGCTGCAATGGCACAAACGTGTAATGAGTGGCATTTGCATTTTTAATGATTATTCCAGGACAGCTTTCTCGGAAATGATTTGCCACAGAATCTTTCCTCTCATTTTATTGCATCCATCAAATGCATAGCCGATAACATTACTTAATGGTACATTAGCCTTTTCAAAACTTAATTATTTGTGCATAAAAATTTTCTGCATTTCCTCCTTTTTCAAGACTTGCAGAATCACTAGGATCATAAACTTTAACTAAATCCCAAAACCTGCTAACAACTTTTTGCTCATCTTCGCCGCTAAAGTTGGGAACAACTATGCATGATGTTTTAACACAACTAATGTATTGACACATGCTGTGTTACCCTCTCTTACACTGTTTGCCCACAGCACCGAGTTCCACCAAAGCAGAGTCCCTCCACACTATGAGTGCAGTGCATCAGTGTGAGTGGTGCGAAATAAAGTTCACTTTGTGCAAGTGTAAGCAGTATAAGGGCAGAGTAGTGCAGTGCAACAGGAGTAGTCCTAACCCCATGGCCACATGCTCCACAGTGTGGAGTTATACGTCCAGTGCAAGTAGGGCTAAGTAAATATTGCAATGGCTTAAATGGCAGGCAACATGTGACGCAGGTTCACGCAAACTCTCAGGATGCCCTATGAAGCAGCCCATTATGTGGTTAAAGCTATAATAAAGTTTACTTGTTGTTTTTGTACTTTTCCGTCTCATGTGTTTTCACATTCACTTCGCCCCTCCACTTGTTTGTAGCATGTTAATGATTCTTGTTATTGCATGCAATTTTTGTGATGATAAACGGCATGCACAGATTGTGTTTAAAGGGTTTTATGCAGTGTGTGATTGAGCAAGTAGTTCCGACGGCCGACCAAACCAGGAGATCAGTCATTGCTTAGTATCTTGAGAGGTTGGACGTGTGTCACCATGCTCACGGTTTGTGCGCCCATGCAGCCTGCACTTTTGTTTCACCAACTATATTCATTACAATACTTTAACTTATTCGGAACCATTTTCATTTTAGCCAGCCGGGACACCACCTCCCACCTTCCCCAGTGCTTGCATCGAATGAGGAAGCTTAAGTTTTTCACTCTTAAACCATTGTACTGCTTTGCGCCTATTTGTGCAGTTTCACCATTGTGAGCAGATACGAGTCCGGTACCAATGTAAGCTGTTTCCACAGAGGAACATATAGTCCAAACCCAGTAAATAAGTGCTGAGTAAGATCACGTGTGTTTTATTCGGGTCACCTTCGGGCATTTCAGGGCGTGGGCCCTCACCTTCCCGCCAAAAGTGTTCATGTCTTACGAGTGTCTGCTTTCAATATCTTCAAGTGTTTAAATGTGTTGCAACGTAAGTAAAACCATTATGGGCATGTGATAAGCCCCAAATAGTCCACTGCATAGCACGTGAATAGTTTATGAATTTATCTGAGGAGCGCCTGATTGGCACATCGGAAGGATTGCCGCCTTTGGTCATCGGTACATGATCCTGAGAAGAAGAGTCGGCTCTCCAAGAACTTCACAGCATTATTTGCTGAATAATGCCTGGTGCCCGAGGTAACACCATTCCAACACACCTTTTTCCTGAATTAATATTTTACCTCTCCTCAAAACCACACCAACCCCTTTTCATCCAACATGGCACCTTCAAAATGTTGCAACTTAGTGGCGAAATCCTTCCGATATCCAAAATTCTGAACCATGAAATTGCAAAATTCCTGCCACAATTATATTTTTCAAAAATTGTGATGTAAAACAGGTAAAATTTATATAACATATATATCAAATGAGTTGATTGACCATGTTAAATGTAAGAAGACTTGAATAAAAACCTAAAGTAAAGATATATAAATCACAGGTGTGTGTAACAATGTGGTAATTAAATCATGCTAGAATAACATTCAATACTGTTGGCTTTTACAAGGCTTACCTTGTTGAAATTAACGAGAGCCTTGTAATACGCTCCGTGGAAGTAGTAAAAAAGAAATATGAATCAACAATTGGCTGTCCTTTGTGAACTTTATCTCACCCTTAGAGTGGGTTTCACAATATCTGTTTAAAATATTGGTTATCTGACCAAATAATAAATTTAAACAGAAATTTTAATCATTGGTTAGTCTTGTACTATTTCACAAAAAAAACATACCCCGGTTAAGAAAGTTTTGGTTAGCTAAGTGATGGTTAAGATAAATCTGGCAACATTGCAATGAGGCTTTCATTTGTGATTGGCTACTGTTGGGTCATCGTCTGCTGTTTATGTTGTTCTGGTTAGCCAAAGTTTTTTGTATATACACAAAAGGAAGCACCAATAAAAAAAACCTTACTAATTCAGATATTATATTACTTTCTTATGTTCAAAGGTATTTGTGTTACCCAAACCATGACAGCTAATCTAATGCAAATTAATGTAAACTTTTGCATGGTTTATGTGACATGTAATTCTAATATAAAGAAGTTTTTAGAACCGTTGTCACAGTGATTATATATTATGTATACTTGAGATGTAGCAGTATTACAATACACATTTCACAACTTTTAAAAAAAGTTTGGCTACTAAGACATAATTACTCGTTACTAAATATAGTGTCGACTAATTGCTTCTGATGCCGGCTAAGAGCCAATAACAGCAATCCCATGATGGCACTCACCTCTAACCTAACACGTGGTGGTAAACACATGTGCAGTACCGTTACATGGACTTTCCCATAGGTCAGCACGACCCCTGCCTCTGGGCAGTCATCCTAGGAGAATTGGCGAGGTAAGACGCTGTCACATACGTACTTCATACTTTTGCACTGATGTAGGTTTCAATAGTTCACTTTAGTATACTGGTTAACCTGGCTTTGCCAGACATCTCCAGTGTAATACTATCCGCTTAACTTAACTATTTGCAGCCCTTGTGGCTTTTTGAATTTAAACGAGATGAGATGAGGAAATGTCGGAGAGGCCATGCGGCACGCACTCTTAGTGTATCAGATCTCATCCACCCATGTTCAGGGCTTTTCTATGTAATTTCTGTTTGTGGTAAGCAATATTAAGGTAATGTGTTTATGTAATTATTTTATAGTTTTTGTCATGTTAATTGTCCTACGGCCACATCGCCCAAGGCCACGTTGTTAGCTAGCGCCTAGTCCGTATCTGCATCATCATTGTGTTAAGAGGGCTAATTCTTGTTCCATCTTGTGCGCCTTAATGTATCTCAGGGTTATATGTATTATTTGCAATCAGGGTTCTCGTATTTTTCGTGTTTGATGCTTTTTGTTCATGACCACGCAGTCATTTCATATACTTTTATTTTTCCCACCATCCAGTGCATGAAGAGCTGTATGCTCGTATATTGAGATTATTTTCCAAATGCAGTTACCATTTTGGCCAGTAATTCTTGACCAAATTTCACGTAAAACAATGAGTTTTTACACCTGCATGTGTAGTTCGCTAAGAACTTCATCCAGCGGCATCCGCGCCATCCAATGTTACTTTCACACATTTGGGTGTTTATTTTGCCTGTTCATATCATGCCCCATGTTTCTCAAGTATTATTTGTGTAACTGTCATACTGTGTTATTTTCTGTCCTAACCCACTATGTGTATTGACTCGCCACACACCACGTGGTTTGGGGACGAGTCCCGACGAGTAGGCGTTAGCGACAAAGAAAAGCGCACATGTTCATACTCCTTGTCCTGTCTCTGGGAAAAACCTATAGTTCATCCTAGCAGCTGTAGGCCCCTTGCCTTGTGAAGGCTGTGTTATCAGACACCGCTGAGCATCATCTAGGAGTGCGCAAGTTAAGTAATGTGCTGGGGAAATCACCCACCAGAACTGGCTAGTCACATCCGAGTAGTAATCTCATAAAATCATATTTCTGGCACTGTGTAAACTGGATATGAATAAATGCCTCACAGTGTAAAAGTTGTAAGTCCTTGTAGCATCAGTTAGTTAGCTCCACTAAGAGTTTTATTTGCAGTGTTTTTGTATAAAAATGTTTTGTAAGTATGCACTGGTAAGATGAGCACACACAACCCACAGCAGCCCTGAGTCTCAAAGTGCGGTGTGTAGGAATCACTGCGGGCGCCCATCAGAACAGGTAGAAGTGTCTTGTAATCGTCTCAGTGTCCAACCTGACGGCGTCACTTCCTTGTGTATGTATATTTTAATTATTCAAATACTATGCACCTACTACCAGTATAATAATATTAACACACCATGCCAGCACGAGAAAGAAATCCCAACTTTCCAGGCTTGCCTGTCTGAATGTGGAATACTGGCAATACTTTGATAGCAACGTTAGCCTCGTAATGGCTCAATATGGCTCGAGTGTGAAAAATATTGTGTGATATAAATGGAGAAATCAATACAATCCTATAAAAGTTACATTTCTTGCCAAGTACACTTTTTTGCATCGCTACTTTTTTAATGACGCCCTCAATTTTAGCAAGTTCCCACAGATACCACCACAGTTACATAAATTGATGTGTTTATAACATGCAGAAAATAACTATAAACTTTGTAATTAAATATTGAAGCAACAAACTCTTACTTCCCAGAGAGTAGAATATTTATTTAATTAATATTGTTGTGCGTTTGCTAGCCGAATCACACCCCAAAGTGCAACAGCTAGGCACTTCGCAAGATATTCATAAGCGACAGAAAAAACGCCTTCTACGGCCTCAATACCAAACAGAATTGAATGAAATTTTAATATGTTTAATGTATTTCATTTTTTTAATATCTGAACTGCTCCGGACGACTGCCTCAGATTTTAAAATACACGTTGCAGCATTGCCTTGTTCGCTACAAGTTGGGGTTTTGCTTGGCTCAGTTGGTTTATAACACAAAAGTTGTTAACCTTGTCAAGAAATATTAAGAGAACTTCTATGTCCGAATCTGACCAGGTTTATTATTGAAGGTCTAGTGCAGTTTACATTCACATCAGCACGACACAACAGATCTTCCTTCTTGTTAAAACTTACAGGTTCACAGCATCACAGTAGTGGTTAGACAAAGTTCAAATACTAAGCTCGACTAGCGATTAAAAATTAAGAAGGCAAGCGGGAGGAAAAAGAAACCTTTCCCCTTGATGTCTATAGGCATTCCTCCTCGACATGACACGACAGAACTCTTCCAAGATGGTTACATTACTGTATTTCAATAAATACTCCATGATACAAAGTTGCCTGCTTGATGGTGGTTCATTTAATGTGGAAGAGTACAGGGCAAGATATTCGCAGTTTGCCACACACAGTTACCACCTTCCTCCGAAACAAAGCTAAAATTAGCATTTGTTCGGGGCACGCAACCTTCTATTGGCTGAACATTACATAACTGCATGGGCCTCAAAACACAAACTGCTGATGGCATGGTAAAAGTGAAAAAAATGTAATCTCAAATATTGCATCACCTCACTCTGGATCCTGATAACTCAAAAGTGCCACGTAATACAGATAACAACTGTAATACAGCCCCGCATCAAAACTGATAAAGCTCTTACTTCTACTCGTGCGTGAAAGGAAAAATGTATACAATTACATTCACTGACAAATGAAACTGGGGATTTTAACTAAAAGTCAAATGAAAAAGCAATTATAAAAACCATTAAAATGTATATAAATTGCAATGCTACATTACTCCCCGGGTTGATTTGGGAAAAATCTTGAAGAAATCTTTACCAAATCAAAACCTAACTTAAAAGTGTCGAAGCAGTAGACTACTGTGACCTTGTTACTCTATACACAACATACATACATTAGCCCTGTAAACACTAACACAGTCTTATAACATTTCAGAAAACTTCAAGTTACCTGTCACCAAAGAATACACAATCTCTATGGAGTAGCTACAAAACAACAATATAACATTCACTTATTGCACAACACACTCGAGTTCAAACACCCATTTATGCACATTACATTAAAATCCAAAAACCATTCATTCATGTATGTAACACAGAAATTCAAAACATCATTGAAAGGTAAGCTTAAGTATATCAATTACATTTGGAAATACAGTAAAAGCCCGATATAACGTGACCGTTGGGGGACATAACACAGACCTGCCTTATAACTTTCCACGCTATTCCAGGAGTGACCGAGTACAGTAACAAAAAAAAAAAACCTTTGTTCTAATGGGGTGTGGCACATATCTGTCAAACATGGAGAAAATGTTGTTATTTAGAGCCGTAATTTTTTTAATGTTTAGCCCTTGCTATCAGAACTTTATTTTTTATTTGCAACACTGGACTTGACAGCACCCAAGGGAGGGAAAAAGACGAGAAACATGCTGAGATGAAGGGTCACATGCATTCAAGCAAGAATACATAAAAAAAATACCACATTTTCCGGCCAAAGAATGTACTTATTCCACCAAGGGTAGTGTTCACTGCGAGTTGTTTGTCACGCGGGTTAGAAAAGGGGGTTCACCTCCGCCCCCTGCTGGGCCTGGTTGGATGGAAGTGAGGAGAAGAAAGGAAGCTCACGTCCAAAGGTCGAATGCAGCTTGCACTGCAGATGGGATCTATCAGTGCCTCACGTGTTGTGAAACATGTCGCTTGCTCATCTGATTTACATTTCAGAAAGGGGGGGGGGGGGGGGGAAAGAAAAAAAAGTGAATTATTTGTGGCATGCAAAGAAAGACCGCTTTTCTGCATTAAGCCTTGTCCACAATAGTTCGTCTGGTCGGAATTTTTTCCCGAAAATGGGAAGACATACCATATAGCCGGTGTATATACATTATAATAAGAGTGTCTAAATCATAGTTATAGTGATTACTTAGTGCTAGATTCCATAGCAGATTAATTATACACCTGTAAATTACTTACAAACATGAATTTTAAGGCACTCTTCAAATTTCGTAATTTCTTTTTTCGAAAATGGGAAGAGATATTGAATAGTCGCTATAGATACATTATAATCAAAGTGTCTCAATCATAATTATTACATAGAGCTATACTCAGTAGAAGATTAATTATATGCCTGTAAATGACTTATGCCCTGTTGCACCATTAACAGCCCTGAACCAAGATCATAAGATCTTGGTTCAAAGATGATCTTCACTTTGATCCGAGTTCAATGTACGAATGTTGCACCAACACTAACGGCCGAGTTCTGATTGTAGATCACCTGATCTCGGTTCAAAATTAGGACTGAGATCAAACACTGTTTGTGATTAGCACAATTAATACTTTTTTGTGGACATTATCTCTTAAGACTAGGATGTTATACTATATAATTTAGTTGTATGCTCTGAAAAAACTCTGTTTAAGTTGTTTTGTTTGATTGGAAATACTTCGCACACATTTTTGTCTGTATTTTTAATACCAATATTATTGAATAAGGTAGTGTACATAGAGCTAGATGGTATAATGTTTTATTTGTTGTAAGTAAAATAATTGTTGTACGAACTTTACTGAATAATATTCAAGTGTGTATAATGTTGTTTTGAATTCCCAAAAATAAAATTGATCTAAGCTCTATCTGTTGGAGTATTTTCAAACTACATCTGTCGGCTATGGATACTCTTTCATGAGCAATAAATTTGACGTGAGATTTAGCTCATGCGGAAAATTAGGACAGTTTCTGACATTTTTAATGGCTTTTCCAGTTTTCCGTTTTGTTTGATCGGAGGAAAAACCTTAAATTTCGTTTTCTCTTTACAAAACATTAATACAATCTTTAATTCAATAAATGCATTTCATTTTAAGCTTTTGTAAAAGTTCTCAATTTACATTCTATAACAGTAAAAACAACCGAATCCATCCATTTTTAAAAAGTTTGAATATTACAAAGTTTATTTCCAGTAAATAAAAATATTTTTCAGTGCTTTTATCTTCACATAAACTACATTCAACACAAACTTTTATTCTTCTCTGTTCACTTTATATGTCCTTAGTAAAATGTATTTTTATGTGCCAAACAGAGCTTAGATACGGAATGTTTGAATGTTTATGTCATTTTAAAACAAAATTGCTTTTCAATATAACGTTCATATTCTAAAATAAAGCACTCGTATGTACTTGATCTGAGATCATTCTCCTGAACCGCCAAAAGGCCCGGTTCAAGGCAAGGTTCAAATTGATCTTAGTTCAGTGTGCAGATTGCAATGGTGCAACAGCTAAATGCGCTGAACGAGGATCAAACCGGTATTTAAACCTAGATCATTGCTGATCCTCAATGTTGCAACCGGGCATTAGAAGCACGAATTTCGAGGTGCGCCTAAAATTTCAGAATATTTTTTTATGGCAGATATACTGAATAGCCGCTAGATACACATTATAAACAAAGTGTCTATATAATAACTGTAATGATTACGTAGTTCTATACTATGTAGGAGATTAATTATATGCCTATAAATTACATAGAAGAATAAATTTTGAAGCGTGCCTCAAATTTTGGATTTTTTTCCGAAAATTGGAAGACATACCGAATAGCCACTATATACACATAATCAAAGTGTCTGCATCATAATTATAATGATTACATAGAGCTATGTCCCGTAGGAGATTAATTATAGGCATATAAATGACTTAGAAGCACAAATTTCGAGACACCCATCAAATTTAGGAATTTTTTTTTCCAAAAATGGGAAGACTTACTGTTATAGCTGCTTTATATACAAGTTATAGTTAAAGTGTCTACAACATTATTATAATGATTACATAGTGCTATACTACGTAGATTAATTATAGGCCAGTAAATGACTTAGTCCCTACCTTATCCAGAATATGAACACAAAGCCCCTTGCATTGCAAGCCAGTTTTATACCGAATGCGCCACAGAAGTCAGAAACCCTTTTACAACAGTATTCCAGCGTATTTTAATTTACTTTAGTTAAACATTTTGGCATAGAATAATTGTGATTGCTTAAATATGTTACGTCATACAACACACGCACATTGCATGTTAACTTGCGAGTGCCAGTAAATGTGTGACAGCAGGACATTTGCGAGTATGATATATGGTTTGGAATATGGTCGTGCCATCCCCCCACACTGATCTAACAGCCAGATAAGACGAAAAGGTTGCCAGAGTATAGTTTTTTTTGGCCTGTTTACAACCAAATGGCAGAACAGGTATAATAGGATTACATAAAAAAGGACCAGTAGGAATTCTTCCATCAAATCTTCGCACCACGCCAACAAATCTGAATATGGAAAAACATAATATTAGCTGTAATGAATCAGTAAAATAAATCTCTGTACTGAAAGGAGGGAGAACGCATGCCCGCTCCCTCCGCCTCATCCATAACGTGTCCGACTTACGACCACCCACGGACAGACCACAGGCCTACCTGACTGCACACTTTCCACTTATTTATTTATTCAGGCCAGGGGACATAAATTGCTTTGCGGTATCACCAAATTCGCATTATATCGGGCCGCGGTATTCTGGGTTTCTACTGTATCGCCAAAAACATTTGCACTAAATTCAATTCAAAATTTTTAATTCATGGTGTAGTTGGTGTTAAATAAGAAAAATGTAACAAATGTGTGGACAACAATCAATAAAACCATGTGTATTGGTACCTTTACACATACACATAACCCCTATGTAGACATAAATACCCTGCAACTGTCAACAAAGATCCTAATAGTAAACAACAACACTTCACTTGCAAATAATACAACAATACAAGAAAACTACCTGCAAAATCATTTATAATTACACTACTTTTCATTTAAAATTCAAAAAAATTATTGTGCATAGTAGTGACACCATAAGCTCAAACTTCATTTTTCATCAAATATTATGTTTATAAGAAAAACAATGTCAACCCCTCTTCAATTTCTCTAATTCATTTGAGTGTGGGTGTATATCCTTCCCATTATATAGTATTTTCGGTTACATTGCCCATATTTACTTTAACTCAACATTGGGATCAACACACAACATATAAAAATAAAATGGATACAGGTCTGCCCCAAAATTATACAAGACCACTGCCACATTTACATTAATACAAAAAACCCAAGCCAGTGTACACAACAAAAATGACAGGCCTGTTCACCCAACACACACTAAGAGCAAAGACCCAATGACACAAACTGGAACAATTCCTCAACACTACACCTCCAAAATCTTCCACTTAACACACCACCTCAACTTGCATCCTTTGCCAAAACAGAAAAAATATAAAACGTTTCATTTTAAATTCCAACTAGGATTTAAATTGTTGTGGTCAAATTTTAAAATAACTTTCCAAAACCTTATCTTTTGAAAACATAAACATTATAAATTTATCACTACACAACACCCAACAGTTTTGAAATGTACTTCCTATATTTTAAATGTTTACACAATTAATAATCTGTAAATTCCACTATTCATGGTTACTGGTCAGTATTTGCAAAATACAAGTAATCTACTTTTTTAATTACACATATCAGAACACACCATACCTTTGGTAGCATATGCACAGCACATGTTCATAGCATCACATTCATTTCTCCACCTAACCCTTCACACAAGTCAACAATACATCCACAAGACATTAGAAGCAGTGTTATCCTAAGATTAGCAAACCAACATTATAATTATACCCTTAATAAACATGAGTTCTTAATCCTAATACAAGTATAAACACAATTAACCCTACACATACACACTTGACCCTGACAATCATTATTTACATACCTTACTTTCCAATTATTTGCACAACACTCAACATATTTCTTTTCATAACATACAGCATCTCATTTTCTTAAAATATTCCTTACAATGTATTGTTGGTTTTGTAACTCACCTTCCACTATACATAAGATTTACACACTCACATAGACAATATTTGCCTCAATTACTTTATTCTCTTTAAGTGAGGTCCCTCAATTGACTGGTATGGTAAAGTGGCATGCACCCACAAGGACCGATTTGCTGTGGTCATCTGCAATGACCCTTTACAATAACAAGTTGAAGTGGTAAACTACATGGCAAATTACTTAGCCAAAAATGTAATCTCTTTGATACTGATATCAAAGTCGAGGTAGGGCTAACCCCTAACTGGTTACCTGAAGAATTAGGTATGGAAGAAGGTAAACATTAGCAGTTAAGTACAGATACAAGTAATGAAATAGAAGACAGGATAGATTTTTGTAGGTGGGGCCCACTTGCCGACAAAGAGAAGGGTCGACACACGACACCCATGAAATAATAGATAGAAGAAAGACAGTATTAGAACAGTGGAAAAAGAAGTAGGAAAATTCAGAGCATAGGTAGTACTAGCTTTCCTGAAAACTACTGGTAGCAGACGCCGCCCTTTACGCGTGACCTGACAAATATACCTAAAAAATGGTTACTCAAATACACTTACATTTATACATTACCTGTTTCACTTTACATACCCTTCAATAATAAACTTTACAAGTTCACTCTTAACCTAAACACATGATAACTTTGTTAAAATTTGCACTGATTACTACATGACATTTCACACTAGGCATTACCGTTCACCACAACTTACTCAATAACTCTGTATATTCACTAGCATACTCTGAAAAACATGTATGTGTCTATCAAAATGAAAATAATAAAAATATTTTGTATACTCATAAAACTTTTAGTAAAAATTGATCATGTCTTGGTTCACAAATAGTACTCATCACTCACTTTCACAGTGTTCTAGGCATGTTTGTTGCCCATTCCTAAACATCAGTTCACTTGCACTGTTAAACCTAACTTTTGGTCATCTCATTTTAATAGAGTACATACATCAATTTAACACTTTTATATTTATAATGATTCTCACTTAAGCAAAACATAATTAAATTAAATTTAGACAGAATAAACATCTTAAAATTATATCATAACATTTACAGTTAAAACAAACATAAATCCCTATAAGCCTATAATACTGCAGACAGTCTGCCTTGCTGCAACTTTCCTTCTCTTCCTCCTCCACAACACTCTCATACTTTCTCACCTTATTCTGCTTCTCTTACCGCTTTCCTACCATTACTTCTCATGATTTTACCTTTGCCAACAGATTCAACATTAACCCCCTTTTTCCTCGCTCTTTTTTAATGGCAAGTTTCTTTACTAGTTCACATTTGGCAATCACAATTTCACTCTGCAATGCAACATTCCTTTCCCACCAAACATTACATTGTTGCATCCATAAATATCCCCCAATCTCCCAGTACTCATCTCCTTTATGTAATTTCCTTAGCCTAACTTCTGATTGTGACCACATCACCTCCGATTGTGTCAATATAACCTCTGATTCGAATTTCCATTTGTTTCTTTGCAACAAATTGGTTTACCCTCCATACATGAAATTTGCTAATTCTGAGAGTCCTTATCTTTACTTTGGATTCTGCACAACATTTAATTGAATTTATGTTAACTTTACTGATTCTGAGAGTCCTTATCTTTACTTTGGATTCTGCACAACATCTAACTGAATTTACGTTAACATTACTGCTTCACCTCAGCAATGTATTTTTATTTATTACTTGCACCAAGTCACTTATATCTGTATTGCATACCACAGCCAAGTCACTTACATATTTATTGTATTCAACCTCTAAGTCACTCATATTTTTATTGCATTCAATAGCCAAGTCACTTACATAATTTTCATTTGCAACATTTACTCCCAAATTACTCTTACATTCAGCACTCACCTCTACAATCTCACTTATTTGTACTTCTACCATTTATTTTACCTGGTTCATGCAGTGCTTCCTAACCTCACCTCTTAATTCTAATAACCATTCAGCCAAACATTTAGTATCATTCTCTACTGTACCTTGTACTTTGTTCACGTTCACTTTTAACTGTTGGAATTCGTTTAACTGTTCATCAAATTTTTCCTCGAAATCAGTTTTGAACCCCTCAAACTTCCCTACTAACTGTTGGAATTAATTTTTCTGTTCTTTAAATTGTTTCTCGAAATCCGTTTTGAACCCCTCAAACTTCCCTGCTAACTTGTTTTTCAGTTCTACATTCGCTTCTTGCGATTTAATTTGTTGTTCATCAAATTTTCCTGTTATAAACTGTAATTGTACGTTCATGTCTATCTGATTTCATGTGTCCTGATTTACGTTCCTAACCTCTGAATCTGAATGGCTTTCTTCCCCATTCACTACATTTAGGTTAGATTCCACCGTTGATGTCTCAAAACCTCTAAAATCTTCCCCCTCACTATCGCTTGTTATATCTTTACCTTTTCCAGCCATATTTGATTATGTGTTTAACCTTAATCCTTTAAAAATAAATTAAACAGAACAAAAAAAAATAAAAAATGGTTAATTAAAAATTCTTTGCACCTTTTGACACAAAATCTTGAATGCAGCATAGTGATGTCTGTTGAAATAAATTCCTTGCAAATGATGTTGATGATGATGATGACAGTAGAACTGTTTACATTTCTATCTTTTTACTGTTGCATCGAGAACTGATGGAACACCGGAATGGATAGCTGCTACTCTAGACACAAACTGATTAATTTACTTACTCGGATGTGTCAAAATCCTGGCACGACATTGCATCGGCTTGTTTGTAGTTTCTCAGGGATGTTCAAATCCTCGCCCGACGGTGCAGCGATATGTTGCAGCATTGCCCTGTTCGCTACAAGTTGGGGTTTTGCTTGGCTCAGTTGGTTTATAGCAAAAAGTTGTTAACCTGGTTGTCAGGAAATAATAAGAGAACATCTATGTTGGAATCTCACAAGGTTTATTGTTGAAGGTCTAGCAAAGTTTACATTCACATCAGCACAACATGACATGACAGATCTTTCTTCTTGTTAAAACTTACAGGATCACAGCATCACAGTAGCAATTAGACAAAGTTAAAATACTAAGCTCGACTAGAGAGTCAAAATTAAGAAGGCAAGGGGGAGGAAAAAGAAACCTTCCCCCTTGACGCTTATCAGCCTCCCTCCCCGATACGACAAGACAGAACTCTTCCAAGGTAATTACATTACTGTATTTCAACAAATACTCCGCGACACGAAGTTGCCTGCGGAAGAGTACAGGGCTAGATACTCGCAGCTTGCTACGCGCAGCTCCTCCAGGAACAAAGCTAAAAATAGCATTTGGCCAGGGCTTGCGACCTCCTATTGGCTGAACATAACATCACTGTGTGGCTTTCAAAACACAAACTGCTGATGGCACGGTAAAAGTGAAAAAAACGTAATCTCAAATATTGCTCTACCTCACTCTGGATCCTGAGAACTTGAAAGTGCCACATAATACATATAACAACTGAAATACAGGCCCGCACAAAACTGATAAATCCCTCACTTCTACTCATGGCATGAAAGGAAAAATTTAGATGATTACACTCACTGACAAATGAAACTGTGGATTTTAACTAAAAGTCTAATAAAAAACAATTATAAAATTGATTAAAATGTATATACACTGCAATGCTACAATGCCACTGCACTACAAAATTATTAATTCAATGATGCTCACATGGAATTCATCCAAATTTCAGTATGTGCTCATTCATCTTATACTAGTGGCTGTCACAAATCCATCTCCTATTTCATAATGAAATTACTGTCCAAAAACACGTAATTTTACGAGAGTGCAAAACTTCGCGTTACCATTTACAATAATTTAAAACAGACAAACTAATTTTTCTCAATACTTTAAAACTACATCGAAAACATCAAAATCTACTGCAGAATAAACATATTGATGGATCCATGCCTGCAAAAAGTAGTACTTTTTAAAAGTAAGTAATATTTAACTACATTAATACATCTACTTATTGCATTGCCAAAGAAGTGTTTCTAGCCTATTTTTATCCATTTATGTGAGTGTGTAGGTACCCATCCCAATATCGCTCATAAGTATTGAAAACACATTTTCGCATGCATAAAATTCATTTAATAGTTAATTACTCATCTTTAATTAAGGTCTAATAATCATGGCCAACTGACATAATCATCCTAAATAACCAATTGAAGTCTTCTGCTGATATTAGAAAGTTTATAATTACTCAAACATAACCTCACATCAGCCAAGAATGACCACACTATATTTGTTGTAATGTTCTGATTAGTCCAGTAATGAGAACCTATTCTTGTGTTCGTTCAAGATAACCATTGGTTAGAAACAAATTAAACAGTTATTAATGACCATATACTCAGAAACAGAATGTCTCTAACCAACACTTAAATTTTAATCACACCTTAATCAGAACAAAACAGACATTGTGAAACCGGCCCTTAGAGTGACCAGTGTTGGTTATATTGTTACTGCACCTCCCCCAAAAATATTTATTAACATAGTAGGGGTATAGAGGGCGCGTTCCTGAAAAGTAGTAAAATAAATCCTCGGGGAAGGGAGTAACTAACTACAGAAGTTCATGGCTTAATTTAATACACTTCAAAAAAAGTTACAATAACTACTAAACATGTTTACGATTCTGAAAACGCCTCTGTTTAAATAGTGAATAACACACCAAGATTATCAAACGAGGGAAGATAGTCGCAGCTGAGGATTCACCAAAAATAAACTCTAAAGCGTCAAGCTGCCATGCAGCACTTAAATAAGGTTAAACCATAATTTCTGGAACCTTTACTGAGAGATTCATTGAGGCTAGCATACAGTTAACAATTAAAAAAACCAGAGTCAAAATGTAACTAGTTAGTGTTTGTGTCCTTGAGCACGATGTGTGGCGGGAGTCAGTGAGAATTGGACAATGGCGCCAAGCAGATGTGTCTGCGAGAGGCAGTCTCATAAAGTATAAACAAGACTCTTATTACCACACAACATGGTGGAGGTGGTAAATTTTATAGTAATGAAAGTTGTACAGCAACCTCAGGGCACGTAAAATTGTGCATCGTGTGATATTTTTGGATAGCGGTTATAGCTTAGTGCCGTTATAGGATAGGTACAAGATAGCTAACGGTGTTGTGCAAACAATGTTGGTGGGGTCACAGATTAAACCATCCAGGCCGCTGGATTTTTCGAACTCAAATGCATGGTTCCGATGGAAGGTGAGGTTTGATCAGTACTTAAATTTGAGTGGTAAAAAACAAATGTGATGACGCGGAAAAGATTGATCTCCTTATGTAAATAATGGGCGAGAAGGCTGATGAAATCATCATAACTTTCGAAAAACTGGAAAAAGTCTGGACATACAACGTGTGACGTGTTTGATCAGCATTTCAAGCCAAGGGTGAACGTCATTTTCGAACAGTTTAAGTTAAATTCGCGTGTACAGCAGGTGGGTGAAAGTGCAGAAGTGTTTATTACGTCGCTACATAACCAAGGCGAGGGTTGTGAGTATGGGCCTCTGAAAGAAGAACTCATACGGGATAGGATTGTTGTTGGCATGCATGATGTGAGCCTGAGTGAAAAAATGCAGTTGCAGAGTAAATTAACATTGCAAGAAGCTTTAAATATGTGTTACGAGGGAGAATTACAGTTGACACAATCACAACTGTTGCGCGAACAGCAAGCCACAAACGTCTTGCGAGTGGAATATAAACAGAAGGACACTCAACAGGACCGAGCAGAAACGGATTTTCCGTTTAAAGGAAAATAAAATAACTTGGGAGTGCGTCGAAAGAGCTCACCTTCAAGCAATAGTCAGTTTCAAGCTCATCCGCAGTAGAACACTTGTGAGAATTGTGGTAGGTCGCACAGGGACAAAATAAGCTGTCCAGCACATACTGTAACATGTATTTCGTGCAATCGGCAGGGTCACTTTGCAAGAATATGCAGAAAAACCAAGAGCGTGCATCACGTTAAGGAAGAACTGGACCAAGAGGAAGAGATTGCCACAGGTTTTGTGATAGGGAAAATCATATCCACACAAGCGGGTGCCGGCATCGAATCCATTTGCAGTCGAAATTGAGATTAAAGAGTTAGGAAGGAGGGTTAATTTCCTAATTGACACAGGAGCTGATATCACATGCCTTAACAGTGATATTTTGCACTGTGGGAACATCAAGCCACACAAAAAGTCTGTCAGGGTTAGTGGCCCAAATGGATGTCCTTTGAAGGTTATAGGCATCAAGACCTTACTATTCTGTCACAAAGGACTGGAAAAATGCATTGAAGTTTATTTCCTCGACAACCTTCTTAATCCGATCCTGGGTAAAGATGCTATCCAGACATTAATTGTAATGAAAATCCTCAACAATGTAAATGTGAAGAAGGAATTTCCCCAAGTGTTCAGGGACCTGGGTAAACTTGATGCTGAAATGGAAATACACCTACAGAGTGATTACAAACCATGTACCTTGACAACGCCACATGTCGTCCCTATTCCTTTGTTGGAGAAAGTGAAGAAGGAATTAGGCCGGATGGTGCGACTTGGAGTGATAACTCAGGTGGAAGGTCCAACAGAATTTTGTGCACCTATGGTGGTGGTTGCAAAAGGGGATGGTGTAAGAATATGTGGCGTTTTTACTGAACTCAATAAGTATGTAGACAAGGCAGTGTTTCCTATCCATACAGTTCAGTATACATTAGTGCAGCTCAAAGGTACCAAAGTTTTTAAAAAGTGGATGCCAACTCAGGATTTTATCAAGTACCAAGTGAGAAGAGCCAACCCCTGACGTTATTCATAACACCATTTGGGAGATTCATGTACACACGCCTTCCCTTCGGATTGAACGCGGCCCCAGAATATTTCAGCTCACGGATTGCGCAAGTCTTGGAGGTAGTGCCTAAGGTACTTCACAACGTTGACGACGTCCTAGTGTATGGAGAAACTGTGGAGCAGCATTATGAGATACTGCATGAAGTCCTTAACAGGTACAGTAGGCATGGTATAACCATAAATAGGTCCAAAAGTGTTTTTGGTGTAGACAAGGTAACATTTTTAGGCCATGTCATTTCAGCTGAGGGTATATCAGTACAGCCTAGCAGAGTTCAAGCACTTGCAGAGTTCACAAAACCTTGCAGTATAGCAGAGTTGTTGCACTTCCGAGGGATGGTGAACTATGTAGGAAATTTCATCCCAAGAAAAAGACAAGTGCTGGAACCACTAAACTCCTTACTGAAGGATGACCAAATGTATATGTGGGGTCCGCATCAGCAGGAGGCCTTCGAGAAAATTAAGGATCTCTTGCTTCGGACACCATGTCTGCCACACTTTGATCCAGATAAAAAAATGGTCGTAAGTGGCGACAGTTCATCATATGGACTGGGTTATGCATTGAAAACTAAACAGGGATAACTCTAGAGAAGTGGTATGTTATGGTTTCAGGGTTTTCTCAAAACTGAGCGGACGTATGCCTAAATAGAAAAAGAGGCCTTAGCACTCACCTGGGCATGAATGTCGTGCTGCAGGATGAATGAGGCTGCAGGAATGTCGTTCTGGAGACAGACCATAAGCCCTTGGTTTAAATTTTGCAGTCAAAACACATTGACGAGTTAACACAGAGGCTGCAGCGTTTCAGAATATGTCTAATGAAGTATAATTATTCCATCTGTTATGTCCCAGGGAAACAGTTAGTTTTGGCGGATTGTTTGAATCCAAACCAGAGCTCAAAAAAAAAAAATATGGAGGAGTTATTCGCAGAAGCCTCAGCTCATGTTAACATGATGGTTAACAGTCTATACATTCTCAGTCTCATTAATCAGCACCAACAGACAGATGCAATTTTCCAGAAACTCTGAGTATTGTCAGAAGGGTTGGCCTAAGCAAAAGGATTTGTCGCCAGAGCTGGCTTGGTATTATCAGTATCGAGCTGATTTTTCTGTCAATAAAGGGTTTCTCTTAAAAGGCACCAGGTTAATCATTCCCACCAAGCTACAGGATTATGTTGAAAACTAGTTGAAAACTGTATGCCTTGTGTGCAACAGCGCAGCAACCCAAAGGAACCGCTCCTCATAGAAGAAGTACCCCGGTATCCTTGGCAGAAAGTGGGCATGGACTTGTTGAAGTGCGAGGGCAAATGGTACCTGCTCATAGATTATTTTTCACAGTTTTTTGAATTGCTAAATCTTCCAGCTCTGAATGAGAATTGCATCATCGACCAATGCAAAGCTGTATTTGAAAGCTTTGGGGTACCAGAAATAGTACGCACAGATAACTGTCCGCAGTTTAAAGGGTGGTTCCAGGATTTTGCTAGGCAGTATGGCTTCTGTCACAGGACAAGTAGCCCCTATTACAGCCAGTCAAATGGCTGTGCCGAAGCAGTGGTGAAAACTGCCAAAATGCTCCTCAGGAAGAACAAAGACATCCATGAAGCCTTTTTAGCCTGTCGAAGTGTGCCCCTGCAGTGTGGATTGTCTCCATTGGAAATCATGCTTGGGAGAAAATAAGAAGTACTGTGCCAGCATTCATGGCACCCCCCTAATACTATGTTCGAGAATATACGCAAGCAAAGATTGACTGCAAAAGACAGCAGAAATGTTGGTATGACAGGAGGCACAGGATACAGAAGCTGAGGCCATTGAGACTGGGGGAAAATGTTTGGATACAGGATAGGAAAACATATAGACAGGTCACGGGAACACCAAAGGAACTTCAGTAACCCAGATCGTGCTTAGTCGAAGCAGAGGGTATGGTTTATAGACATCTAGTGCCAACCCAAGTAGGTGCGTGGGATCAGAAGAGACCTAGTACAGGGAAGCAGGCTGGCATTGATAACAGGACCACCGTGGACTGGAATTTCAACCTTGGAATTGGTGAAAACCACAGGTCACCCTTCAGCCTGGATAACGCTGACGCAGACCTAGATGTTCCAGCAGTCGACAGAGACAGTCAGGACAGTGAAGTGGATGAGCCTGAGTGGAGGGGATGGCCGGGTAGGCCTACTGAGAACAAAAACTTAACAACCAACTTACGAAGGCCCAGTAGGAAGATGGTACCTCTAACTTGGATGAAAGATTATGTAACTATGTAAATAATCTTAAATGAACTCAAAGGTGTTGTTGAACTATCAGTTTGTGTAATACTATTAATTAAACCCAGTTGTAGTTTTCTTGTTATGTTGACACTCTTGATGTAAATATGTAACTATGTAAATAACTTTCAATGAACGCAAAGGTGTTGTTGCAATATCAGTTTGTGTAATACTATTAATTAAACCCAGTTGTAGTTTTCTTGTTATGTTGGCACTCTTGATGTAAATGTACGAGGTTGTAAGCAGAGTTGTTTCTGTTCATGTAATTAGCCTTTCAATAAAAAGGGGGTTATGTTGTGTCCTTGAGCATGATGTGTGGTAGGAGTCAATGAGAACTGGACAATGGTGCCGAGCAAACGTGTCTCCGGGAGAGAGTCTCATAAAGTATAAACAATACTCTTATTACCACACAACATAGTGCGGTACATGAACGAGTAAGACACATGACTTACCTCAAATATATTAAAGGACACTACTTATAACTACTGGTTGTCTACCACTTAACTCTACCTACATAATAGAAAAGTAAAAGTTATTTATCTACATGGAAATAGACATCTCTCTGCCTCCTTCCTTGAACAAACTTGTCTTTTTGCCACCATCTTCTCATTAGAAGAGAGATCAAGATCAAGAGAGCCAAACCACTCAATATTAAGTATTTATAAGTTTGCGCAAACCTGTCCCAGGAACAGAAAGAACTTTCTCAATGTTTTTCGCCAGCACCCTACTGCTGACGGTTTGAAGAAAATCCAATCAAATAATGCACTGCACTCATAGGACTGAAAAAAAGGAACTCTCTCATTGACATGCTCCACTTGCCAGTGTGCAGCACACGTGCAAAAATACATCACTCAGCAAATATCACAGACCATCTGTGACACATTCGACATGCTTCAATCTCAAAAGAAATTAGCATGAATAGCATTGAAAGAAAACAAGTTAAGCCAAACTGAATTTACAATCTCAAACACTTCCTAATCAATAATTTAATATGCAAAACTGTAGGATGTTCACAGTAAAGTGAGCACTTTTGAACGCCCTCTCATTTGGAATAATAGTCAATAAATATATTTTGTTTTAGCTTTAGATGTTAACTTCCGAATGTTGTGGAATATACACACTGTGCTTATTACTTACATGGAATTAGGTATTTTAAAAAGTTTTTAAAGGATTAAATATGTCATCAAAAGTGCTCACTTTACCGTGAACAGCCAATAACGATGCAAATCAAGCAACTCAGTTTCTATTCACGTGATACACTATATAATTTCAAACAGGAACCCAACCTGGCGCTGTCCACTCTATCATCGGTGATTTCAACAAACATGTCAGCCACCCTAATGACTGTTGTAGCATCTAAATTCCAACAGAAGTCCCATATCTGGGGCTAGAGCAGAATTATTACAAGTGATTCCTAAATGTTGGTTGGAGTAGAAGTGGCCAATCACAAAAAAACATCCTTGGGAAGGAAGGGATGCAACAGAGGAGGGAAGGAAACAGGAGAGGGAGGAAACCTAATGCAATATGAAGGTGGAGCGGAGACCAAGTCTTTATTATACACAGCGTGCTCTATACCGTGTAACGGAAAAATACAATAATTTAAATAAAAGTACTTACAGGTGCCGGTAAACATTAAACAACTTGATTTATTACAGTGGTGACAATATTGTGATGTTAGTTTTCTTGAGGCGATAGAAGTCTGTGAACACGCACATACAAATATATCTCTGCGAAAATCAATAAACATAATAAATATAAACAGAGAAAATTAACACCTACCTAAAACAGTAATACACATTACAAGTTCAAAGAAACAATTTGAATAAGTATTCAACCAATAAACATAATATTTTTAAAAGAGCATTACAAACGCATTGGATGTTCGCTGGCGAATTACGTAGCTCCGCAAGGAGCTCATGATGAAGCGGTCGGACAATCGTCGGCAAGTAGATTTTTTCAGTTCCGGCAGCAACCACTTTCTTTTAGACTGGTAAATAATGCACTACACGTATTCTTCTTGATAAAATGCAGGTAATGTACTTGAACTAATAAGCAAGTTTATTACACAAAGTCATACGTAAAATTTAACGGTTAAAATATTTTGTTTTCACTAGAGGAACTTTGTAAACTTCATGCTAGAATATTGCATATGCAAGTCTGGGGACGCAATTTGTTTCCATATTTTTTAAAATTATTATTATTACATACATACTCGTAATTAGGCTACCGCCCAATGGCGAGCTCTCTCACCACTCCTTCACCCAACCAACTCTTTTTCCACTCCCTTCCTGAACTTACCAACCCTCTCACAGATACCAATTCCTCCCTCAACATATTCCACTCCCTCACAGACCTCACAAGCATGGACTGCCTACCTAGCTCCGTTCGCCTCAAAACCCTCTGAAGCTTATCACTGTTGTTTCCTCTTCCTCTAAATTCCCCCTTAATTAGCTTGCAGTGTAACCCTCCCCATCCTCCCTCTTCATTCACCACCCTGTACATCCTGACTAGCTGTTCAACTTTTCTCCTGTCCTTCAATGAGCTCCACCCCATTTCTTTCATCATTACTGATGGCCTATAGTTCTCTTCTTCCTCATCATCCTGCCCCTGCCTTCTCCACCTACCCTTCACCCATCTTGCTGCCCTTCTCTGCACATTTTCAAGTTCTCGCACCTCCACATCCACATATGGTTCCCATACTGCTGCAGCATATTCTGACATTGGCCGTACCATTGTACCATATGCCTTCTCCACCTCACAGCTGATTCCCTTCAGCACCCTTACCAACATACCCAGAAACCTTCTTCCCTTTGCAACCACCCTCTGCACCAGATCCTCTAATAACCCAGCCAGCTGAGTCTCACATGAGTATGCTCTCCTGAAACCATGCTGGGACTCCTCCAACCAATTCCTATTGTTCATAACCTTAACCACATACTGCACCACCAGCCTTTACATTACTTTTCCCGTACTTAATGTGAGACTCACTGGTCTGTAGCTGCCAGGCCTCCCCCTAGCCTCTCCCTGCTTGTGTATAGGTATCACCATAGCACCCTTCCAATCTTGTGGTAACTTACCCTCTTCTAAGGACTTTTTAAACAGCACCTATAAATATTTCAAACTCCCTGCCACCAAACTTTAGTTCTGCGTTTCCTATCCCATCTGGACCTCCTGCCTTACTGCTCTTCAAACCCCTAATTACCTTTTCTATCTCCCACTCCCTCATCTTAAATTTACTAAACACCCCTCAAACTCTATTTGCCCCCCCCCCCCCCCCCCCAATTACAATTCTCATTTGCCTCAAACACTGACAAGTACTGTCCTTGCAGCATCTTCGATTTTTCTTGGCCATGTATCACATGCCTACTATCCCTTCCTGTTAGCTGAGGGATCCCTTCCTCTCCTCCCCTTAACATCTTAACATACCTAAACTGGTCGCACTGCACCCCGCTATCTATCTTTCTCCACACCTTACCACAGTCTCTGCACACACAACTTCTTACCACTGTGTATTTGTAAACTTAACATTGAAGCACATCTCTCTTCATAATCACTATAAATATGCAATTTAAAGTTTATGAAGTGGAGTTATCATATATTTGAATTTACCATAAAGTATCTTTCCATGCCCATGTTGTGGGAGTAGTCAGGATTTTATGTAAAATATTCATCTGGAACATAATTCCTAATCCTAGCAACAATCTAAATTTTCATGTGTTAGAAGGCCATAGGAAAAAAAAATTGGGAAATTACTTTTAAACAAGAGCAGTGCGTTCAAATCCCTAACACAACATCTAACAAAACATTAATACCCTTAAATACCAAAATGCAAAAGTAGCAATTATCATGAGACAAATAAGAAAGGTTAAAAATAAATAAAATAATTAATGTGAGAGAATAATAATCCAACCACGTTTTTGCTAAAATGTCGACAGGATGAGGCAAAGTGTGACGACCAGCAAGAGATAGTGATGGGGAAACAAATTACCAAGATATCACGTACCCTGGGATATAACTGCAAAAACTGGTTAGTAAAATTTCAACGACCAACATGTATGAGGAGTGTGTATCGTATTGTGTGAATAGGGAGAAAATTTGTCTTGGCACAGCTTGTTATGGCAACTTATGCCTACCCTTTTCCATTACAGCAGTTTTATTTTCAGTAGTAAACAGACATTTGACATTTTAACATCCAGTTACTACAGTGTGGACATCCACATCAGCTCTTCATGTCTCATAGTAATTAGTTATTTTATCATCTAAGGTGAGCCAACTGCAATATACTGTGTGGTCCTTAGACTTATTTCCATCACATATTTAAGAGTGTTGCAAATTGGCGTAACATTAGACGTAACAAGCCACATAAATAAGATACCGTTAGAAACATGACACACACTTGAAGAACATGAAAACACAATACAATATAATACCAATAGCCGAATTCAATTTAGCGTAACACTTGAAGGAACCTTATAGCGACAGTAATTATTCAAATAGCAATTACGTTGGTGCTTCTATCCCCTGATGAACAATGACTTGTACTAGTCCACTTGTATTGCTGAAAGTACATAGATTCACAACTGTAGATGGACAACTAGATTAACTGCTGGGCTTTCTGTAGGGTCTAAGCTGGGTAATATTAAACCTGCCAATTATATTACCTTGCAAGTCAGATAGAATATAGCAATTATTTCTGACTATTCCAGGGACACAATATGGACCTTCAAACATCAAGAATAATTTGCTGGTTCCACATTCCTAAAAAGAACTGATAGGACTTGTCCTCCTTAAAACTAAATCATTCAATTTAAATGGATGAAGTTTCCTAAATTTCTGCTATTTCTTGCAGGACTCTATGGTATATATCCTCTTGGATACTAGATCATCGACTATCTCCTGTCTTAACTCAGCTGGATCTTTGCTTGCCATGGATACATCTAATCGTGGGAGTATATCTATCAAAATCATGTCTGAACGCTGACCAGTGAGGACTTTGTACGGGATGAAACCGGTTGAGGTATGCACAGTATGATTAGTAACCACTTCTATTAAAACAACTTTGTCTCTTCAGCTTTGTTGGGCAGCGTAACAGGAAATATGCAGCATGGTGCCTAGATTCTTCATGCTACGTTCCACTGGATTGCTTTGTGGATGTCTAACTGAGATTGTGGTAACCACAATGCCTAAATGTCTTAACTTGTTCTGCCACAAATTGCTTGTAAACTGGCTGCCTTTATCTGAAAGGATGCAAACCGGCTTTCCCACTTCTTGTACAAACAACTTTAATTTGGCTAAAAGTGTCTTGGTGTTGGCCTGTACCGAAAGATAAAACTTTATGCATTTGTAAAATACATCCAACATAATGGAAATGTACTTCACTCCAGCTTTGGATACTGGTATTGGGCCAAAAATGTCTACAGAGACTAATTACAATGGACCAGAATTATTGGCTGAAATTCATCTTGAAGGTTTTCTTGAGGCTGCTTAGCCTTTTAGCACAAGTCACAACTGGTTACTACCTCTTTAACAGACTTGCTCATATTTGGCTAATACATAATTCCTTTCAAAGTCTCGTGCTATTTCTTTGAATCTATGTGACCCAGTGTAACATGAGCTTATTTTATTACTTCTGAAGTAATGCTTGCAGAAATGACTGGTTTCCAAGCATTGTCTAAAACATTATTGCAGTTTTCTCATAGTAAAACAATATCTTGTCTTCAGACAAAGGAAACAATGAAATGGATATTCTGATGGTAGAGCTCCCAACTTCAATGTAATCTTCTTACAAAAATCATCTTGACACTGCTTCACAGATAAATCACTGAGGGTTTTCTTTAGCTGCTCGTTTGCCTGAATAGCAGTAAAGTTTATATATCTCACTACAAATTCCTTTGTATTTCTAGGCTGACTCAGAAGATTGGGTTCAGCATCTGGTATGTGGCTGAGGCAGTCTACTGCTTTGTTGTATGACCCCCTTATATACTGCACCTCTATGTTGCACTCCTGCAGCAGCAACCACCATCGGGTGAGTCAGTCTCCAAATACTCTCCTAGACTTGAGGCAAGTGAGAGCTTGGTCGTCTGTCAACAGTTTGATTTTCTAACCGAGGAGCAGATCACAAAACTTGTGGAGTGACCAGACAATAGCTAGCGCTTCCCTCTCAGTTACTGTATAGTTATGCTCAGCACTTGATAAATTATGGCTGGCCATAGCCACAGTCTTTTCTTTGCCCAAAACATCCACTTGAGCTAATTTTGAACCCAAAGCATAAGCTGAAGCATTAGTATAAAGTAAAAATTCTTCCCTTGAACAGGATGGTAAATTACATATTCTGTCAACAAGATTGCTTTCAAATTCTCAAAAGATTTCTGGTGCTCTGCAGTCCAAATCCATTCTTAGCCTTTCTTCAGAAGTTGTGTAAACAAAGTTACTGCCAATTTGGATATTTGATCAGAGTAATTCCAGTAAAATCCCAGTACACCTAAAAATGCTTGAAGCTGGCAACTTGCAGATTTTAGTTGTCATACCTACCTTCTGCAATTTTTACACACCAATGTGGATGTGCTGCAGGTGTTCTTCGAATGTTAAGGAGGTTATCAGGATGTCATCCACACAAGCCCTCGCAAAACTTCGACATTCCTCTCCCAGAGTTACATCCAGGCAGTGGGTGAACTCTGCCATTGCATTACACAAGTCACATGGCATCACCTCGAAGATGTACTGTGTACTGCTTATTCTCGAAGAAGAAGGCAATGTATTGTTTACAACTGCCTGATGGGGGTATTTGCCAGTAGGCATAAGTGATGTCCAGTGGTTAGGTACTTCACTCCCTGGTACAAACGAAGAATATCCCTTGTCTGAATGAGCCCTTCCCTATCCTTAATGGTGATCTTGTTCAGGTTACGGGCATCCAGACATAACCTGACTGTTCCATCCTTCTTCTTTACATATACAATGGGACTGGCATAAGGACTTGCTTGTCTCTTCACAACATTTTGGCCTCGCATGAGCTTCAAATAGTCGGAAGCTTCAGACATATACTTCACTGGTATCGGATAGGATTTGTGATGGAAGGATGTATAAGTTTTCACTCTACTGCAGGGGTGAATCCAGGGGGGGGGGGGGAGCAGACTGGGGGGCTGCAGCCCCCCCCCCCAAAATGATGCAAATTTTTTAAAACCCTATTATAAAAATGTCAATTTTATATATATATATATATATATATATATATATATATATATATATATATATATATATATATATATATATGAATACCACACATATGAATAGTCAACCCCCCCCCCCTTTTTTTTTTTTCCACCACGAAAAAATATTTCTGGATATGCCCCTGCTCTACTGACTTGGTAGAGCAAATTCCTTCCTGGAATTTCTGATAAGCAATCTTGGTGTGTAGCCAACATATTGGATTGGACAACTGTTTGCACTGTATCTGTGATACCTGAAACAGATGCTACTGCTCGACTGATTTCCTCTACTGTAGAAACAGGTAGATTAATTTTTGGTTCCTTTAAAAACTGAAACAAAGTTTAGTCTTTCTTTAACAGACTCACCACACTGTCTGAAATTTGCCATTTTTTAGCTGTGGGCAAACTAGTTTGTGTATCATCTGCAGAAATTTGCCATCCTCCAAAATTTAGTACTACCTGAGGTTGAGTTATGAAAATTGTTCCTAGGATTAGAGGCTTACCTAATCATTTCACAATTAGAACTGAAAATTGCTTTCTATGGCCTAAACCGTCAATTGTAAGCACTGCTTGATGATTAATAACCGAGCTTGCCCGAGGTTACTCTGTAAATCTTCAAACAAGATACAGGAACTACCTGCAGCTTCAAGCAAGGTACAGGAATTATCGGCAGCTTGTGCCCACGACTCTCAATTCATTGATCAATTCCTCACTGACAAAACTGATCTCTGCACTGCTATCAAGTACTCGGAACTGTCAAACCACATACTTGTAGATTCACTTCAGGGCATAAGACTACCCTAGGAGTAAGCACTGCTTCTTCATTCTCTCTCAAGAGAAACTCTCTTTCAGACTCGTCCATCATGATTGTTAGCATAGTTTTCGTATGATAAAGAAAAGCTGATTGAATTTCAGTGATAGAAAATTTTGTGTTTGGTACTGGTGCAACTGGTATAATATCTGAAGTGTTAGATGTTGTCCCCACTCAATATTTTTCCTGGGTCAGTGTTTGGAGACATACATTGCCAACCCAGATTAGTTTAACATACTTGCACTGGTATTCTGCTGGTTTTTCTGCCCCATGGTTACTCTGCATGGGTACATGGCCAGATGGTGGAAATGGTGGCCGAAAAGGAGGTGCTAGGATTTAATATATCCCTTCCCTGTATATACCTTTGATGTGCATTGGTATTTGGATAACAAAGTTGTGGTGGTACAGCCATATTACCATTTGCTGGCCACTGCTGATAATAATTAACAGGGTGTGCACTGCTTTGTTCCTGCCTAATCTCTGGTTCTGCTTAGTTCCCTTGGCTGTGTAGTATTGGTGCTGGTTGTTAATTATTCTGGTTGTTGAAACCATACCCATTTGGAGAATGAGGCTGGTATTAATTACTATGGCCCCTCCCTACTTTGTACACATTGCCATTCATGTTTGCTTGTTCTGTTGTCCTCGAGTGGTGTTCAGGCTATTATGTTCCTTTTTATTCCCACAATACCCTGGAGAGTATTTCTCACCCTTGTTTTGCCTAGACTTATAAGGCATCTGGGTCACAACTGACCTGCTAGACTTTTCTAAATTTCATAAGCGACCTTACCACTAGTCTGTGTGCCTGCCTATGACCCGGAGCAAACCCAGTTAGGATGGCCCAACCTGACCGGATACTACAGGTAGATGGGGTTATTAGCCTGGACCTTAATATCTGCAATAGAAGTACAGAGACTGAATTCCTTGTCATGCCTATGTTGCCTGATGTAAAACCAAACTGTTTTCATTTGAATTTAATGATACCATTTCACATTGTAAGGTATTTACTCTAGGTGAACCTTGAAAATTTCCCTGACCTTTGTATGGCATTCTGTTTTGTTATTGTTGTCCCTGATATAGTCTAATGGAGATGGTTTTTGCAGTAGTGGTCAATCTTGATCCCTCGCATTTGCTGAGCAGTATCTTTCTGATTGGTCCAATTTCAAGAGTTGGTGCCTAAACAGAAAATGGCCTATCAGCCCAGCGATCCTGGTATCTAGGTGGCAATTGAGACACAAGCACTTATGTGAATTCCTCAGCCTCCATTTGGGTGTTGAAATGGTGAGTTCCCTCGTACATTTAGCTGAAGTGCTGTTCCAGCGATTATTCCTTCTTAGGATCACATTTCTCGAGGTTCAATTTGGCCCTCAGGTTACCCTGAATCCTCACACTCCAATATCGGTCAAGGAATAACTGTTTGAGATGGGTACAATTATTCACTTGATCCCTCAACAGCTCCCACCAGAACAGAGCGGTAAGGCTAAGTCCCCCACAAAATAAGATTTCTTCCTCTGATAATGAGAATACCTTACCATATTTCTCCATTTTCATCAGGAATATGACTGGATTCTCATAGGTGCATCCAGAGAAGGTGGGCATGTCCTCCGCCCACTACTTAGCAGGATGGTGAAGTAAAGTGGCAATTGGATTTAGTACAATAGAACTGAACCGAAGTGGTGCTCCTGTGATTTCTGGAGACTGTTTAGCATTGCTATTACTGGGTTGTACATATTTTGGATTGTGGTTGTTTGAACTAAGCTCAGTAAGTCTTTGATCAAACAAAGACAATTTATCCTTCAATGCTTTAGTTTGCTTCTCGTACTCACCCTTGGCAGAGTGATATGCAGCCTCTGCCCTAGCTAAATGAGAATCAATATGCCTCTCTAAATTTTCGAACTGATATTCGACATTCACTAACCGGTTAGAATCCTGTGGTGCGGTAGAAGTGTTTAATATTAGCTCATCTTTAGACATTATAGTCTCTAAGTCACTCATTTGTTACAAATTTTCGCAAGCTGCTTCTACAGTGTTACGCAACTGGTGTGTAGTGTTAGCCATTGTTGTGCTAAGTTGAACAATTGTTGCATTTACTGATTTTAATTGTTCATCAATTTGTTTGGTCACCTGATTTACCTGTGTTTGTACAGAAAAGTTGTCGTGTGTGACTTATCCAATTGTTCTTTCTGATGTCACTATTACACTCTTTAAGGTCTGTCTGGAGTTGTTCCAGCACTACATTTTTGTGATCTACCTTTAGTCTGAATAAAAGTCACAGTATTAACAAGTTCACACCTAAAATTTGCAAATTTTGGGAAATTTTATGCTCAAAATTTTGTTGTTGGTTTATACGTTTTTCTGACTGAGCCTGTAACTGAGTCATGACTTCAGTCTTAAATTAAAACTCACAAGATCTTCCCTCTGGGCATTCATTTGAGAGGTTAATCTGGCCTCTGAGCTAATGAAATCTTCCCTCTTAGCTACAACTTCTGTTCTTAAGCTCTCAATTTGTGTTGACGCCGGCTAACAGCTAGCGGCGCTAGAGCCCATGACGGTGCTCACGTGTCACGTGTAACGCACGTGCGCAAAGAGTCGTAAAATGTTTTAAAGTGCTTGTACTAATTTTAATTGTTTGGTTGTGAATATTCAAAGTGCCTGTGGTGCCGAGATTAAGAACACTTAATATTCTGGCATGAACGCCATCACAATGAGACATTAAAATAATATTGAAATTCGTAATAAAATTATAGAAACGCCATCAGGCATGTTACAAGCATATACCAACGCTAATCATAAAGAGAACCATTTGCCAAACACAAATAATATTTTATCTGAATTTAGTTTGCCGTTTCCACACAGAAATATTGAATTTCACCTGCACCACGTGGTCTGCTATGAACTGCATCCAGCAGCATCCGCACCACCTAAGCATTTTTTCACACGTGTGTGTGTGTTTATTGTGAATATTCATCTCGTGTCCCATCTTATTTCATGTCTTATTCAAGGGTCTATGTAATTGTGTAATTAGTGTATGGTGCAATTACTCCTGTCCTAGCTGGCTCTGTATAGGCAATCACCACACTAACCAGGTGCTGAAGGGCGAGCCACCTTCGAGTTTGCGTTAGTGATGCAGAGTAATCACTCTTGTTAATGTGTATTAAGGGTATTCATTTGTAATTCACCGTGTCCTTTCTTCAGGGAAAAACTGTCAGTCCACCCTTGCGGCTGTCGGCCCTCTTCCCGTGTGAAGGCTGTGCTTTCAGGCACCTCTTTGAGATCATCCATTTAGGCATGCGCTAGATTAATTATGGATTGGGGAGCACCCAAGCGGAATTATCTAGTCATGACTGAGATAACCATTTCATTGGCAAGTTGATGGTTATAAACAACATCAATAAAAATAAGTCTATAGTGAACTCAATTTTTTATTCAGTAGTGACAGTGTCCTAGCCACATATGTTTTTATCTATTGTTTATTACAGTGATTTTATTAAAAGTTTAGTATTACCAACGTGTTTGTACGTACGCATGGGTGAGACGGACACACAGAACCAACAACATCCCTGATAACCCTGAGTCTCAATAGTGTGGTGATTGGGAAGCACAGCTGGTGCCCAAATACCAGTAAGTATCTGTGTCATCGTTCGTCTCGTGTCTCACCAGACAGCATCAGTGTTTTAATGTGTGAGGTAATCTGTGTTGAGAAATTGTGTAACAATTGTATATACACATCATGAGACCCTTGGGTATTTGACCCAGAACTTGATGTAGCCTCAATATCAGTCTGAGGGTTAACTTGGCTATTTGCTTGTAAAGTTGGTACCAACGTGCTCTGCTCGTCCAACTCCATTTCTGTCACATGTTGGGTGCACTCAAAGTTTCTAAACTGCTATCAGCCATTTTTTTCATTTTCAGACTCAAGACAACTCGTATAGAGAACTCCTTACGAAATAGGGCTCCCGTGTAAATGATTAGCTGATAACTTCCTTAATTGGTTTGTTAGCATGCTGGATGCCAGATTATGTATTGAATTTTATGTGGTGTCAGGTTGCACAACTGTTGTTGGGTGGTAGTACTGTGAAGTGTAATACTGTTTTCCACACTATGTATAGACCACATAAAGTACACAGATATAAGTGTCTATGGCCTACTGAATAGATAGTATCAAGTTATTTATAGAACATTTATCAAGGACGAAGGATGAACTGTCAATCTCAGGATTTACCCTTATTTTCTATTTGCCTTCAACATATCAATACAATTTATAGGAAATGTGCATAAAATTCCTTATGCAATAAGTAGATTAAATTACCTGAAATTATGGACTCTAACTTTATCCAATACCTTTTAAGTAAGATAATTTATTAAAAATCTTGGTGAAATGTAGGTGCTATGGTAACAAAGACGAAGACGAGACAAAATACCCTTGGAACAACACGATGCAAATTATAATTAATATGGATAGAACACTATACATATACATGTAGGACATTGGATTATCCTGACTCCTCCACAGAACATGGACATTTAGAATAGTTCATCATTGCAAAATTCAAATTATTGTATTAGTACTCAATCAATTCTTAAGATGATTTTGTTATAATTCATGCCAGATTCGACTAGTTAGTTTGAAGAACTAGACCTTTTTAAGATTCCTGCCTCAATGCTTAAATCACTAAGTCTGAACAAACATCTAAAGTTCAATGAAGAAATAACTTGACATATAATAAAAATCAAACACTTTGAAGACGACAGTTAAATGAGGCAGAATCAAGATTAATAAAATTCAGCTTACAGTTTGAGACTACCAATGGCTTTGATGCCATTTATGGAGATTCTTGCAGTATATTGTAAGCAAAATAACAAACAATAGCTGAAAAGGCCTTTTCTTACATGCCTGCTCCTACTTGTTCACTGTTCTCTCTCTTCAAACTATCTAGGCTTAAGTAGGACTAGAAATTCCAGTGAAATTATACAAACTAGGATCTAAATGCATTGAAAAAATTTTGAGTCCAGCCAATGCTTTCATAAGAGAGGCAGTGTTCCAAATAGCAAGAGATGTGCACTCTCATGCACTCGCACTCAGCAATGACGTCAGAGAGTGCTCTTCCAAATGTCCATCGAGAGTGAGTGCGAGTGTTTGTTTACGAGTGTTTGCACATGCATGCTCTCTAGCTGTGCTCGCTACAACCACCATTCTTTTGTTTGTTTTCTACAGTACTGACAACAGTGGAATGGCACAAGAACAAGTATTTTTTCACTGTAAAGTATTTTCAGTAAATATTTAATATCTGTATGAATTCGGAAATTATTAATTCATAATTTTAGAATAAACTGTGCTAAAGTTCCAAGCTAAAACTGTTGATTTCAGGTAAAATTTATACCTGGCTCTTTTCATACATTACTATCATACTTATCATCATCCCTACTAATCAAGCCATTGTTAATTGAAATGTAAATATTAATGAATACATTGTTTTTTTAAGTAAACATTTTTTGTTCATGCAAAATAACAATCAATTGCAGACAGAATCAATTCATTTGAAAAATGCAAGTGATGATAGTTCCATAAGGTGGGAGTGGGAGTGCGAGAGCAAAATACAATATTGAGACCAAAATTCGAAAAGTGTTCTCAGTCACCTAGACTGTCTAACACATATAAGATGTAAATCTTAGGGAAATTAAGGTTAAACAGTTTTAAATTCCTCCACGCATATGTTAATTATGATTTCTATGCATTATAATCAAATATATTCAATAACGTGCTAAGAGAAAACATTTATAATTACTGTAGTAACTGTTGATACGTAGTAGTTGGCTGCACTGAGGCAGTAGAGTGTAAGGAAGATAGCGATTAAAGCTGAGTTGAAACTGTGGTAGTGTTTTTTAAATCATGGACCTCCAGCATCTAGTGACACAATCTATATTAGAGATATGTTATCTCGGTGTCAAAAATCACGAGTCATCTAAAGAGATATAACATGGCGCAGTCGGTAGGATGAAAAGATTAAGTCTCTTGTGGACATGCCAAAACCAGTCAACAGGAAAGAGTTGTTAACATTTCTGGGCATGGTAACATATGTATAGAAATTTTTACCACTAGGAGCAGAGATAGGCTTTCCTTTAAGGGAACTGACAAGGAAAGGTGCTGTCTGGAAAAGGCTTTCCTTTAAGGGAACTGACAAGGAAAGGTGCTGTCTGGAAATGTACAGAGACAAATGAAAAGGCTTTCCAAGAGTTGAAAACAATTCTAGTGAGTAAGCCAGTATTGCAGTATTTTGACAAAGACAAATCAATAGTTTTATCAGTAGATACATTGAGTCATAGTTTGGGAGCAGGCAGAGCAAAATTATGCTCAAATTGAAAAGAGAACACTGGTGATTGCCTATGACTGTGAAAGGTTTCTTCAGTACTTGTATGGCTCACATTTTACAGTTTAAACAGATCACATGCCACTGTTGGCAATATTTAAGAAACTGTTGAATGAATGTCCTCTAAGATTACAACGTATGAGGTTGAGGTTACAACAGTATAACTTTATACTAAAATACGTGCCAGGGAAGCAGCTCATTATAGCTGATGCATTGTCTAGGTTAGGTAATAGTAAAGACTACAATTTTGACTTAGACCAGGAAGTGTAAGCACATGTAGGAATGGTTATAGAGAAATTGCCTGTGTCACAAGGTAGGCTATGAAACTAAGAGACAAAACTAATAATGATAAGTAACTAGTAGAAGTAAAGCAGTTGATTCTTAACAGGTGGCAACAAAGTATTTAAGAATGTCCAGAAGTAGCTAAACCCTACTATAAGGTAAGGAGTGAACTATATACAGTAGATGATATTGTGTTCAAAAGAGAGCAGGCAGCAGTCCTAAAATCCTTAAGAAAAAATATTCTAAACAAAGTTCACTATAACCACTTAGGGATTTCAAAATGTAAACACAGACCAAGGCAGCATTTGAACTGGCCATAAATGAACATGCAAATAGAAAATTTAGTGGCAAATTGTCAAACATGTGTTAAGTATCAAAACAGTAATGCAGCAGAACCAATGTACACGAGAGCAGTACCAGAGGGGCCATGGGTAGTTGTAGGCACAGACATTTTTTACTTGTCTGATAAGAACTATATTCTGATAGCAGATTATTTTACCTAATTTGCTGAGTTTGAGGAATTGAAAAATATGAGCAGTAAACAAGTTGAAATCTATTTTTTCATGGTATGGAATTCCAGAAACCTTATGCAGTGACAATGGGCCACAATTTGTAATTGTGAAGTTCCGGCAATTTACCAAAGACGAATGTTAGTTATGTCACATCAAGCTCTCTGTATCCTCAATCAAATGGCTTAGTTAAGCATCAGGTCCAAAAAGTAAAGACAATATTGAAAAAGGTGTTGACAGAGGAAAAAGACTTAGAATTAGCAATGTTAGAGCTAAATAACACACCATTAAAAATAACTGGAAATAACCAGCTGAAATGATGTTTGGCAGGAAACCAAGAAGTATGCTGACATTCACACACAACAGAAAAGAACAGGGAACTGACAGAACTAGACTAGAAGCGAGACAAATCAAACAACAAAACCACTATAATAGGGGGAAAAGATACTTAAAGCCATTCAGGTCAGGGGAGAATGTAATATACAAAAAAACACAAAGGTGTTGTGGAAGACAGGGAAGGTAGTAGGAGTGGACCCTCAGCGACCATGATCATACAGGATATTGACTGAGGAAGGCACGTTCATACATCGTAACAGAGTACAATTGCATAGGGATAGTAGGGAATACAATTTTAAGGAGAAAATCTAGCTGACAGATGACAAAGAGAGAGAATGAGAGCAGTACAGGCGGGTGAAAACTGGTGAGGAGTTCAAGGGATGGGATCATTAGAGAAGCAGAAGTTGGATATCCGCCCAGGCTAGCATGGACCCAACTGAGACTGCTCTTGTCACATGTAGCGGGAGACTATGTAGTAGACCTCAGTATTTGAGGGATTATGAAACCTAGGTTAAGGTTAGCCATAGTTATTGTAAAGGTGTGCTGTAACAGGTAATAGGCTAAGCAAGCTCATGGAAAAGTTATGATTGGTAAAAATAACCATATGATTTAAATTGTGTAAAAAAAAGGGAGATTTAGTAACTATTGATATGTAGTAGTTGGCTGCACTGAGGCAGTAGAGTGTACGGAAGATGGCGATTAAAGTTGAGTTGAAACTGTGCTTGTGTGTTTTAAATCATGAACCATCCAGCATCTAGTGACATAATCTATATTAAAGATATGTTATCTCAGTGTCTAAAATCACAAGTCATCTAAAGAGATATAACAATTACCATCTCTTTTAACCTTTAAAATTTACTTGGAAAAAAAAATTATATTGTTAGCAGTTAAATATAAACAAAGCTAAATATAAACAACACATAAATTTGTGATTTGTGGTTAAACTTAAACAGACAATGAGGAATATGAAAAAATTATTAAATAAACAGCTTTAAATGTAAACGTAGTTTATAAATAATAATATTGGAGAAAAAATAAGAACTATGGGAAACATAGGGGTACTGTAATCCGACTACAATTTTTATAAGTTTTAAGTGGCGAGGGCACGCCAAAGGTAGGCGGGCTGGTGCCAAAGAGGAGTATGTATTGACGCAGTCAACGGCTCGTGCGACGACAGCCCTTGTCGACCTGTGCACTGTCTCTGGAGGAAGGTAAGCAACATGGCGGGGTAGAGTGCTGGCCCTGCATCGCCCTGCCGAAGGCCATCAACACCAACAGCATGACTTGAACCAGTGCAGTGTTTGTAAATGTGCACAAGGGGTATGATTCTTATTAAATGTTTATTTACAGTGCCATTATGTGTAAAATTAACCCCATTAAATAATAGCATGCTATGAACAAATGTGACAAAATCCCATGAAATGTTAACAGGATAATACATGTGCCAGAGTCCACGCATGTGGGTGTACAGAACTCGGCCATCCTACGATATTATGGAAAACTGTTTAGCATATCGTGCTTGGCATAATTAAATTAGTTAAGAAACCATATAAGGGCCAATTTATTCCAGTAAAGTAGTGAAATGTTAATATTGACACTGTTAGTGTGAAGCGGCATGCTCGAACCGAGCAGAACAAAATTACTTTTATATTTTATTTTTAATAATAATATGTGGTTGATATAATTCAAATTAATACTGAGCACTTCTTATTTAATTTAAAGTGTAATCATGTCTTCACACTTTTCCAAAAATGCCCACAACATTAAATGGCTTTCTTAATATTTTGTATAAAAATTACTTTTAGAGCCTGTTATGTTTTTGTATGCAAGTGTTAAAGGTGTCAATCAGTATGTATTTTAGGCAGCTTTGTGTTCCATATCATCCATTTGATGTTTTCCGCGAGGGATTTTTGTAGTTGGTATGACGTCGGCCACAAGGTGTCGCCAACGCCAAACCACCATCTTTAGTCTTGGTTCAACGGGCATCAGGGTAGGTCGCGACGACGCAGCTCAGAGGTGAAGCAACTTTGTAACTAATAAGTAACTGCAATAGACTTATAATTCTGGAACCTTTCTCAATACTTGTGCACCTCAGAGTACACCACCCTCCGGAGCAGACTCAATGCCCCTCCGGTTTATTTTGCATTTTAATATTTTTCACGCTTATGGCATTTTGCAGCATTAGCCAGTGCGGGGCTTCGTGCTGCATGCCTGCTCAATTGTGACTTCAATTGTGTACTATCTCATGTACTTTCTGAATAATCAGCAATTTAATTGAACTAAAATGACTCCATCTACATTATTCTCGCTTGCCAGGCTAGTATTAAATTTGTGCCAGCATTATTTTTTTCAGTAACCAACACATGATGCAGACCACATGTTCAGAGTATTTGCATGTCTATCTTTGACGTAGTGTGTTTCAATATTGGTAAGGTGTGCTGACAGGCCTGTATATCCCAGCGTGTGTGTGATCCACCTAAGTTGGAAGTATTCAGTGTGTTCAACGGCATGCTGAGGAGCCGGAATATCCCAGTCCAAGAGCATTAATGTTTGGCAAGGTGTTTTCACTGTTAACAACTACTATTGAAAATAGATGCTAGGGAGCACAGGGTCATTAGCTTGGGCTTTTCAATCACAGCCCATTTTTTTGGAGTCATTACTCTTTCCGACGTGTGTCGTGCTTTTAAGTTTTATAATTAATTTTTTCAAATTAAGTCACCATGACATGCTAAAAGTTTTAATTAAAATTAAGCTTAATTAAAAATATACAATATTAAAATATAATTACGAATATACAATACTCTTCATTAACCTTCATAAATTACTTCATCAATTATAATACTTGTACAATATTAACATCGTCAAAAAAAATTCATTTAAGTATATAAAATCGTCAAAACACTATACGCATTAAAATTTATTTGCAAAACTATTAAAACAATTGATCACACCATTACAAACAAATTACAACAGGATTAAACATAAAAAGACTTTTAACTCCGGGAGTGGACTTTTCGTTAACCTTCATAAATTATTTACAATACTTCTGTCCATAAATCTCAAGAGAACTTCTAAGAACATTAAGTGATAACATTTTTAATAGTCCATAAGAATGTAAACTTAATCACCTTAACTCTTTCTTGGTTTCCACAGGTACGATACCCCTCACCCCCAAAATGACCGGCACCACCCCTCAGTATATTTTATCATCATACATCTGGCCAATTCTTTCCTCTAATACATTATATTTTTTAACTTTTTTTTTGCGCTGCCTTTACCATACTAGCCTCCTTTACATATCTTATGGTGATCTCAGCTAGAAACACCTCCCTCTCATTGGCCAATACAAGGTCTGGTTTAGAATTTTTGCCGGCCATTTCGAGGGTTGGTTCCTCAACAACTGTTGCACCTTCTGCTGCTCAATCCACTCCCGAGCTATCATTTTACAAATATCATTGTGCCTCTTTATCCTATCCACTTTCGTACTGGGGCACGCCCCTAAAATTTGTCCTGTTGTTTCTGAACTCGTATTACATTGGCGGCAGGTGACATCACAACCCTTGTACCTGGCCAAGGTTACACAATTGTTCATTTGATTTGTTCGCAACTTTATAGCCTTGGGAAATCTCCACAACTTCAGGACTCCAGCTCATAAATCCACCTACTGGATTCCAGATTATCTCTGAGATACTTACAACACTCTCCTTGAGTTTTTTGCTGCTCCCTTTGAAGACTCATTCTATTCTTAAGATCTTTTTTATATTTTTCAATAATTTTATAAATATCTCCAATAATTTGGTCCTGCATATGCTCACTCAACCCTAAGTTATTCAACTCCTTATCAATAATTCTTTACATTAATCTCCTTACATACCCATTGCAACACTTCATCCTTACTATTTTTAATTTTAGCAAATTGCTTCACCCTAGACAAGGAGATGGTGTGCTGGTACCTTAAAAACCTAAGCCCACCATCCCTCTTGCCAATGTAAAGAAAACCATTTGACATCTGAGTTGGTATCTTCAAAATTCTTTTGATCCCTATTTTGATAATCCCATCAACTTCATCAAAAAAATTTTTACTAATTACCTACAATATGAGCGAGTAGAGGAAACCTAGGCATCCAATTAGTTTGCACTATTTTAAATTTCTGGAAAGACTTCAATGGGGCAACGACGATCTTTTCTAGATTAATCTTCAATATTCTTTAAAAATTTATTATCTCTACCCTTATCAAATTTATATTTAATACATAAGTACTCCAGATGTTCCCCTCCTTTCATTGTGTGTAGTTGAGATCCCCCAAGACCAAAAATTGTAGGTAAAAATGTCCAAGTTTTATCTTTAGCCATGAGGTGGTAGGCAAAACATTTAGAAATCGAAAGCTCCCTTCCGAGACTCAATAAGAAACTATAAACCCTTACCAGCATTTCATTCATTTTACTTGCGTCATCTGCCACCAATACCAAATCATCAGCAAAAGCGAGAACAGATACAAATCCATCCCCAATTTTTATCCCTCTCATATTATTTAATTGCTCCAACAGTGAGTCAACTGCCAAATTAAACAATAATGGGGAGAGTAAGTCACCATGTTTAACTCCCCTTTTAAATTCAACATTAACTCTTTCCCTTCCTATCTAAATATCACTATGACTATGTTTATACATTTTACTAATTATTCTAATTCTTCTTAGGATTATTTCATGGGGGACCATATCAAAAGATTTCTTTATGTCTATTTGAATAAAAATCCCCCCTATCTGCTTTGCTCTCTATATCAATTGTTGCAATATAACCACATTATTGAAACAACCAACCCCACTTTTAAATCCTTTTTGCCTATCACCAATCTCAATCCCACCCTCATTCCTCTTGTAGAGGAGAGGGCGGTTAGTGTGGACATGGGGCTACTGTAGACAGTCATTATCTCTCTTTCAGTATTGACACAGAAATGTTAGCAATTTTTTCAAATGTTGCCTATTATGGCTACAATTATATGATGCAGTAAGAAAAAGAAGTTTATTCATTGTTTTCGAATAGCCATTGTCTAGGATGTTATTGTTGGTTCTCTATAAATTTCCGTGGCCATAAGAGGTATGATATCTTCAGACTTTTCTTTTTTTTTTTATGTATTTTTTCTCCAATAGCTCTGAAAGTATATTTTGTCAAGTTTTATATATATATATATATAATGTGTGTGTGTGTTTAAATTGCTTTAAGAAGGAAATAATTTTAATGTAACTTAGTTTCTAAAATGGTGGCCTGGGGCTAGTGTGGACAAGGTGAGAAGGGGTTAGTGTGGACATGTCCACACTAGCCCCTTATGTCCATTAAAGCCTCTTCATTTTTTTGGAACACCTCTGCTGTTTAATCTCATTGTGCAAATTATATTTTTTTATTACTTACATTTGAGTGTTTTCATCACTTTTGTGATGAGAATACCTATCTTCTAGCCAGTGACCAGTAACACTAGTTAAGAAAATTGATCCTACACATTTCTTGTTATTACAGATGGTGCGGACATATCAAATGAAAACAACTCGGTGCGACATTTCTGAAGAGTATTTTCGGAAAGCATTGGACGAGGTTTTGAAGGAAAAAAAGACTATCAGAGCTATCACAGAAAAGTATGGTCTCACAAAGTCTATGTTATCCAAAAGGCTTCAGTTAGTGAAGTAACAGTTGCCGGTTATCAGTGATTCTGGTAATTCTTCGGAGGAGGACACTAGCTGTAAGTCATAGAGTGAAAGGTAAGAATAAGTACTGTGTTCATCAAGTATTTTCAGATGATCAAGAAACCATGTTAAGTGACTATCTAACCACAGCTTCTGCAATGCACTACGGCCTTAATTATAATCAAGCCAGGAAGCTTGCTTATGAATACGCTGCAATATTTAGGATTAAATTTCCATGAAGCTGGGAATGAGATCAGAGAGCAGGTCTTGACTGGATAAAGGGTTTCATGAAACTTCATTAACAGCTAAGTCTACGTAAGCCAGAGAACACAAGCCTTGCAAGAGCCACAGCATTTAATAAAACTAATGTTGAAGAGTTTTTTGATAACTATACTTCTGTAATGGACCGGTATCATTTTCCACCCAAAAAATTTTTTTACTTGGATAAAACTGGTGTCAGCATTATGCTTCCAAGTCCAAAAATAATTGCTGAAACAGGAAAGAAACAGGTTGGACAAGTAGAAGCACGAGAACATGGTGAATTAGTGACTGTTTGTTGTATGATTGTTGCTAATGGGAACAGTCTGCCTCCAGTTTTCGTTTTCCCGAAAATTCGTCTCAGAGACTGCTACCTTGCTGGAGCACCAACAGAATGTTTGGGACTTCCATCCTCATCTGGCTGGATGACTGCAGACCTTTTTATTAAAGTTCTGCAACATGTTCAACAGAAAACAAATTGCTCATCTGAGAATCCTATCCTATTGCTGCTTGATAACCATTCCAGTCACATTACTGTAGAATCTGTATCATTTGCCAAGGATCACGGCATCATACTCCTCACCATCCCTCCTCATGGTTCTTACTGTATGCAACCTTTAGATATATCTGTGTTTGGGCCATTCAAGGCTGCTTTGCGGGTGACTTTCAATGACTTAACCCGATCACTGGCTTCCCAAAGCAAAGTAATAAGAGCGGAAAACATTGCCAGCCTTGCAGGAGTAGCATACATAAACTCATTCACACCAAAAAATATTCTTTCTTCTTTTTCTAAAACTGGAATTTGGCCTCTGAGCCACCTCATTTTCTTTGAAGAGGACTTTTTGTGTAGCTATGTCTCAGACAGGCCACTGCCTAATGAGGCCACTAATGAAATACATGGCAATTATCCAGAAGAAGACCCAGGTGCTGTTGCTATCTGCCCCCCAGGTTTCATTTGAAAATGTGGAGGGAAATGAAAATCCTGTAGTGGATGTGACAGTTGATGGAGCCACCACTAGTCACAGAGCAAAGGATTCTATTGTTGGACCTGCAACACCATCTACAAGTCATGTAAACGTTCCTAGTACAAGAAATATTTTACAACAGAGCTCTTCTGCAGCACCAAAAGTTGTTAACATTGGAAAGCATTTTGCCATTTTCAAAAGCCGGACCCCGAAAAGAAGATACAAGCAGAAGGAACAGAGGTAAATCTTGAATCTTCACCATTACCCCTGAGAAAAAAAGATTGGAAGGAATAGAAGAAAATAAGAAGATAAAAAAAGGGAAGACAGATGAGAAACAATTCAAGAAAACAAAGAGTAAAGCTGAGAGGCATGTAAGGACATGCTTATTTAAATCCAAAAGTCAAGTAAACAGGGTGACACAGAAGGAGAATGGATCAGAAACAGAAGAATCTGATGGAGGAATGGAACTTCTGTCCGAAAATGAAGGTTTTAATTTTAGTGATAGTAACAGTGAGCCCAGCGGACCAGTGCCTTTGATTGACAGTGATCAAATAAAAATTGGAGACTTTTTAGTGGTCAAGTTCACAGATACAAAGGATAATGCTGTGTTTCATGTTGGTCAAGTGCAAGTCAAGGGCAATGAAGAATATGAAGTAAAATATTTGAGGAAAAAAAAAAAACAAATTTGTTTTCCCAAATGTGGATGACATTTCTGCTATGCCAAGGCAAGATATTTTCTCAAAACTTCCCAGACCAAAAGAAATTAGGGGAACGAAACAAACTGCAAATTATCTGACATTTGACGTAAACTTCAGTGTTTTTTATATGAAGTAAATAAGGATGCAGTATGTAAAATCATTCAATTATCTTTGAGTTTTTTTTAGCTATTACGCCTACTCCATAATGAAAGATTATGAGGATCTCAATTGTTGTAGCCTTATCTAAATTTTTTATTTTCCTTTTGTAAAAGTATCACATTTATGATTACTGATTATATATTGTGTACTTATCAGTGTTTTGAAAAATTGCTGTATAGTTCCTTTAACTTAAATCAACAAAACAAGAATTGCCTTCTTGTCCACGCTATCCCCATGCATAATTTTGATTTGTCTACTACATGGGGCTAAAGTGGACATATGTAATGTTTTCATAAAAATTAAAATTTTGATATCAAAATTAATAAATGTGGGCATTGCTTGGATTAAAAAATATAAATGAATAAAGCCTCTATGTGTTGCTTAACCAAACATGGACATTTATTTGATGATTAAGAACATCAAGGTAACTTGAAAAAAAAATGTCCACACTCTTCCCCCTACAACACACCACTAAACAATCTGCACAAAATACTGCCAATAGTAATTAGCCTAAAATCTTCAATTTTCTTATTTTCTCCCTTGTGTTTAGGTATTAAAACCATCCTGTTACTCTCCAAATCTTTAGGAAAAATCTGATGTCTAATCAAAATATTGAAAAGGAAGGCAACAATCCCCATCAATCCCAGTGCATACAAATGGACCCTTCTTAACCCATCAGGCCCAGACTCACCTTGGGATTTATTTTATTCCTTTTTTTTAACAATTTCATCAATTGTTACTGGTCACTCGGAGGTTAGCTAGTGCCCATCAAATAATTACTGATTGGACTCGTGGCCCTGTGTAAAACCCGTTAGCGCTGAATCAGCATGCCCGTACTTGGGCTTCACACATGCCTATCCCCGCAAGGCGTCAGTATTTTACTATTTAATCCTTGTGACGACAGTGAGATCAGCTGTTTTTGACAGCGATGGTTGTTGTCATACTCCCAATATTGCAATGTTAGCCTGATTCTGACAGCAAACTGACTGTGATTGGATACGGGAGTATCGTGCCAAAATCCAAGTAGTTAGCTGCTGGTTTAGGTTGGTAACTGTCTTCTTGGACTAGGCTCTGGAAGAGAAGCATTGTTGTAACTGAGTTCTCAGAAATTTGAACTGGAAAAGTACCAATAATCATCAAAATTGCTGCAAAAATGTGTTTTATGAAGGGCACAAGTACCTCCAGTGATGGGCATGTGAAGAAGAGGCCTGGTTTTGATGGATTTAAGAAATTTTGAGAGTTTTCACCTGTTGAGCCAAAAGTCCAATACTGTAATAGTATAGGTAGTTTACCTCAGATTGAGAGGAGTTTACCTCAGATTGAGAATAAATATATTTTTTGAGCATAATGGAACTGTGTATGCTACTTGAGTCACTTGTCAGAAGTAAAGTGAATGTTTTATTATTTGTTTCCTTCACGAGGAAAGTAATAATTTCTGAACTTGAATATTTTCAATGGTGTTCAATGTGTAATAATAAACTTACTAACCAATAGCCAAATGATACTGCCTATAAGTGTACCACACAGTACATGCGGTAGAGCTTTGTTTCTTTTGCTCTCCGAAAGCTGGTCCAACGAAAAATTTATTTACATTTGAGAAAACAATTTTTCAAGTTTTACAAGAAATATTTTTCAGTAAACTGTGAAAACAAAACCGTTTTGCAAGATTTCAGTAAGGACAGTGTAAAATGTGTGTGCATAATTATTTTTACTACTTTGTAAGAACATTGTTTAATGACAACCACTAGTTTTCCTTGTAAGGCAGTACATCGCTTTACACAACCCAAGAGTTGCTGAGTTTCAATGGTATTACTGATTAATCAACTTGCAATATCGTTCATACTGAACCTTGAGGTAAAAAAACTATCTTATTTTATCTTTGACTGTGTGGAACTTGGTAAAATCTTCACGTATGGTAAGATTACGGGTAGACATCAAGTACTCACACTGTCTACACTTGTGCTACAGAGGATTGAGTCAGTGTACAAGTAGGTGGATGCTGTTATCACACTCAGCCAGCAGTGTACAATTGTTTGCAGAAAACATTGCAGTACCAAATTATTACATTTAAGCTACCCATGTTCAGACAACACTTGCACAAGGATACACACTTTCAGCTGACTGCAGCAAAATACAAGGTGAACTAAAGTATTAATGCCTACACTAATGTAAGTCAAACCACCAAGCACACCACACACTTTCAGATAACAAATTTTAGTGTAAGTTGGAGTAGATTAAGTCTGTACAAGTTTGCAGGTAATACACAAGCTAAACCAAATACTTTGTATGTTTACCAACACTCTGTTTACTGTATGCGTGTACACATCTGTTTGTTCTCTTCACAATTTTACTGTGTACATTTATATAACTGATTTTCTACACTGTTTGACCGAGCGTTAGAAGAGGAAAGAAGCTGCAGCTCCTGATTATGCCAACAAATTATGTAACAGACTTGTTGGCATTCATGATTACGCTCGACAGCACCTCAGAATAAATAGTGACAGGATGAAGATGCTGTATAATAGGAGAATTTCTGGAAAGGTATTTCAAGAAGGATGCATGGTGTGGCTGTACAACCCACAGAAGAGAAAAGGGTACTGTCCAAAGCTACAGAAATATTGGGAAGGCCCCTACAGGATTCTGAAGAAGATCAATGATGTGGTCGTTCAGATTTGTCACCAAGGCTATTGGGCAAAGTCGAAGGTTGTCCACATCAACCTTCTGGCATTTTACAATGGTCTGGATGTTGCAGTGTCTATTCGGGATGAACACGTTTGAGGAGGGGGTAGTGTTATGCGCTCGCTGCTTCGCCTTCCACACGAGCGAGCAAGCAAGGACAGAGAGTCGTGTTATGATAGCGGTGGCAATGCAAGTGATGGTGGCTGCATATCAGTTACCAAAAGGGAGCAGACACAATGTCTTGCGGCAAATGCTGCTGACTCTGATTGTATAGATTTCTGCATTAATCTAAAGAAAGCTCAGGATTACTGACCTCGTTCTCTCAGCGCCACTTGGGATGCATTGAATCTTCAAAATGGTCAGGGCAATGCTATAAATATTGTGACAGGCCTCTGGGCCGGGAGTGAAGTTGAAGTTGATGAGTGAATGAGTGGCTGAGTTTTGATCAATACAAAAACGAGCAGTGAGAAAAGTGACCAGCGGAAGGGAAGTCTGCGACTGCGAGTATCAAGCAGTGAAAGATGCGGCTGGCAGACTGAACTATTGGACTATATGTGTGAGTGAAAGACATTACAAATGATGGCAACAGATAGACTAAAAATGTATTAATCATGAATATCAGTTAATTGACTGTAACCAACAGAGACAATTAAGGACTTAATTAGGGTTGAAATAAACATTAAATATTGCACTAACTGATAAATAAAAAGAGTAAAAATGGAGACAGATAATTTAATGCTGTAAATAATAGTGGAGTGAGTAAATTAAAAATCAAATTTAGTTTCTTTTATTTTTTTTATTAATGCCTAAATCCCAGACAAACTCAGATATGCCCCTCAGGCATCCGCACGTAACAATATGACACTAAATGTATACATTGTAAAATCATTTCATTTGAGAATTTAACAATTAAATATCTTAATGTCTTAAAATTGCTCCACGTTTCAGTCTCTCACTACCCCATGCAACCCAAAATACCTATTTTACAATACACACATGAATGTAAGCCTTTACCGGATTGTCACAGTGACAGATGTTTCGAAGTCACTGCTTCTGCTTGTCACTTCTCTCACGGTTCATGGGGTGCAAGCGCTTTGACCTTGTCGCAACATACTACATAATGTTCCAAGCCATTTGGTTATAAAACTTGCAGCTATAATGCATGGCGAACTCTGCGGTAGTGCCAAATTTGATGCTATACTTATGTATAATGAAGTACACTTTATTGAACTTTGCTTGATAATTCGTTCTCAAACTATACAATTTTTATTTATTTGTGAAATCTACAATTGCTAGTACTGAACATACTTGTGAAAGTTTAATTCTGAAAATTCATTACGAACTACTTTCAACTTTCATTGTAATTTCTTTTACCAACTTTGAATCTATTAACTTACCTATTAAACTCTCTGTTTCGTGAATTATATTGCAAAAATGTTTAATATGCAGATGTGTAGCTATTAGTTTCATTCATGTAACCTAATTGTCCACAAATACTTTTGCTTTGTCCCTGTTCACTACTCGGTGTCACAAGAAGCAACCGTCTCAAGCCTGCACGCCATGCGCAGTTCATTTGTCGTGAGAAGGAGCAAGTGACTTAGCCAGTGCCATTCGTTTCTCGCAGTGACAAGGAGCGAGAGCTTTGTATCTGTGCGGCATATGCAGTTCCACTCCTTGCCATCACAAGAAGCGGCATGGCTGGCGCCAGTCATTACCCGCCATGACAAGAAGCGGCTTGCCTCGCACCTGTGCAATTCGTTCCTTTGTTGTAAGCAAGAAATTCTTCGCCTAGCACATGTGCATTGTTCCTTGTGACAAGGTGTGATTTACACCAAATATACTTTTTATATCATGTTGTGTACATGCCACAAACAATTAATACAAACAACTGCTGTACAATTTTTCGTGAAAGATGTTTTAACTTCCATAGTAGTATATTATTTTGGCTACAGCATAAGAATGAATTACATTCCACAAATACTAATATCAAACAAGAAAATTCGAATTTTAGTAGGGTATTAGGAGAGATTTTCTGCCCTAAACAATATCAATGTTTGCCATATTTAGTACATAATTTTGCCAAAGTCTAATTTTATTATTTGGTATGATTATTTCTGAAAATTAATTTAGTCATTCTATTTTTACAGAGGTCCATGAATTCTACGTTTAAGTTATGCATACGATGATGTATCCGAGATGCTTAAATGATTTTACTTGCCAAGAGTCACTGGTAAGTACCACAGTGACAACTACATCACTGTCATGGCATGTACCCATTCCAGTTATAGCAAAACTATTAGATGTTGAGGCAGTGTCCTAATTCGCTGAGAGTACTCTCTCGTCTACTCTTGATGTTACAGACAGTCCTCTATGCTGTCCCAACTCGAAGGAGAGCCTGCGTAGGGGAGTGAATAACTATGTACAGTCAGGCCGTGTCTCAATTCGAAAGTGCTCACTCTCACTGGCCACTCTCACTCTGGCACACTTTAGCAAATTGAGACTTGTGCTCTTTGTAAACTTTCGGCATTATTTCTCTGATAGAAAAAGTAATAAATAGTGAAAAATAAAAATATTGCTGGCTTTTCACTTTCCTCAAATGAATGTACAGTATTTTATGAAATAGTAACTTATTTTAAAGGCCCTTCTACAATGAACTGGTGGATTACAGGTATCGTGCTGGTGCTGGTCATATGCTGGTGGATTGCCAGTCACATAGTTACAATGAAATGTTGGTGCTTTGCTGGTGAAGCATAGTGCGCTTGACTTGCAACACATAGCGCAGCGTTCACCATGTTTTTATTGGTTGTTTTTACATTTGTGTATTGCGCACAATTGCAAATTTGTGCTAGAGTGTATTCCTTTGGATACGAATTGATTGTCGCTTTACTATTAGTAAGCGCAAAAGTTAATTAACTCTGAAGTCAGTTTTCCAAATCAGTATTTAACATAATTACTCGCATTCGAAGTTATTTATTTTCAACTGTATTTACACTGGCCGAATTTCTGAATGTTTGTTTACTTTTTTCGACCCAACACCACTTGCAATCAATTTCGACAGTTATCACGTACAAAATAATAACAAACTTTTAATAACGAATTGTCTTGGAATAGTGACAGCAGGTATCTTCTGTTACACATATATTCATTTTATTTTGGCGCAAAGTTCCGAATTTCATTGCACCTGCGCAGTAACATGGATTTCATTGGATCATTGTGACGCGAATAACGGCCAATCACGTGCAAAGTGCCGGCCAGTTACTGGTGAAAGTTAAAAGATGACCAACTCTGTCACTAGCACCAGCACTACAGTACGGCAGGGTTGCCAACCCTTATGGTAATTGTGGGAGCATATAGTAATTTAGGTAGTTGTACAGTGTATGATAATACAGTAATTTTTACACTTAAGATCAAGATTGTAAGTTATTTATTTAATACTATTTGTCCTTTTACTACCTTTATTTTAATCGATTTGTTTAAAATCATGAGGGTAGTAGTACCATGTTAATGGTATACCTGCTTTAAAGATTAGATTTATTTTGGAGTTAAAACAAATGTTACAGTTCTTTAGCGTTTTCTGTTTTAGTTGTTCATTTAACATTCAGTTAGTCACGCAGCAAAGATACGCCACAGGGATATGTTGAGTTTGGACATATTTTAGTCATGTGTAATCGTTTATCCTCTAAGCTGTCACCAGTCGACAATTAGTAAAGCAGGGAGGGAAGTTGCAACGTAAGAGTTTGATAAAGTTTGAGAAGCTGTTATTTATAAAACAGTCAAAATCGTTATTTGAAAGGAATGCCCAGCACATTTTTACTGCATGGCAAGAGAAAATAATAAGGATTTGTGGAATTGCACGGTAATTTTGATGCCAATTCAATGGTTGGCAACCCTGCGCCATAGTATGACAAGATTCAGAATGACGCCTTAATTTGTTACACACGCTTTAAGGTTAGCAATCACATATTTTTACGCACACTGAACTACTAACCTCGCGTTTCAGCGTAAGAGAGATCATAATTTTCTTTGTCAGTAAAAGTTGTTTATTATAATGCACGTTTGCATGAGACCTTATTTACTCTCAAGATTGATAAATAACAGACTTGCTAACAACTCAACTTCAACTACTGTTAGTAATGTTGTTATACTACTGATGTATTACTGGTATCGATACTTTACTTTCGTTGCGAGGTATTTTTGATTCGATTTTTTAAATTCAATACTTTACAATTTACAAACAGCATACCTAGCTAGAAGAGAGACAAACCGTCAAAGAAAACGTAGAAACCCACTCGACATGAAAGAATTCGAAATTATTCATGCATTAAACACAAATGCAACAGGAGACAGAGGTTGGAACTCATACTTTATTAGTAGAGTTGAAAGATTGGTAGAGAGAGTGTTCTTTACAGTCAAGTATGGTGAAAGGACCATATTTGGTCCAGTATCATATCATTAAATGCAACGAGCTATATAGTAAACGTAGAGAGGATGACTAAGAAATTAAAGTGCTCTTAGCGGAAGCCATTGACAAACTGCCCCCCCCCCCCTTTTTAAATGTTAGTCAAAACATTGTCAGCTGATGCTTCTTGTAATGTCATTACCATGAATGAAACGTGATAAGTTTTTAAAAATTTTGAAGTCCGCGGTGGTGTTTTGTCGTGTTATGTCGAGTTCGATACACCCACATCTGAATGACGTATCGTTAGTCTTGAAATGTACATTTTATAACTTTAGATAAAAATAAAATACAGTTCCGATGCCTGCTGAATGCTCAGCGCATGGCTGCAATAACCGCAGCAATAAAAGAACAGATAAATAATGCTTCAAGTAAGCACTGAAGGCATTCGATATGACAATACTTATAAACAATAGAGAAATTGAGTTCTTTTACAAATCAGTCTGAACTTTGTTATTAATATTATTCTACCTGGTGATGTCTGTACTTGGCAGTTCACAGAGATTACACAGATACTATTATTCATTTTTCACTATGCTGAAACGAAATTTGTCATTTCCGATTTCCTCTGAAAAATGAAGAATTGGCCAAATATGGGTATCCAGCTGCTTCAAGACGGGATAAACGGTACCCAACTCCTGTCAGCTACTTGTGTTCTGCACACTTCACCGAAAAATGTATATATAAAACAAATAGAGACGTCTGTTGGCAAGTTCTGTTCCTACAAAATTCTCTTTTTCGAAGCACCTTATTACAAAAAAAAAAAAAAAAAGGTTGGGAGGCATCTGCCAAAGAGAAGCTTTCCAGTTGAGTTACACGAAGAAGCAAATGAGGATCCTCCGACAAAGAAATGTAAGTTCTTCAACTAATAAAGGCTTAGAAAATTCTGTTAAATTCCAGTTTATGGCACATCCTACTACAACAAGGTTTTTTCTTCGCGAAAATTGCATTTTTTAAATGTATTTTATTGCGGCCATTAATTTCCACCAACATTGCATACTTTAAATAACCACACCAAAAATAATCAGTAGAGGGGAGGACTATGAAAACCAGGAAAACTGTAAAGTAAAACAAGTGGTATAGGATACAATAATTATGACGGACATTCACAGTAATATGTAAGCTTAATTGTCCTGAATAAAAAAAAAAAATATTTCCAGGGTTATAACATTTAAGACTTGTGTATTATTCACATCATAGTGCATTTCTGGTGTTATTTCACTGGCTTACTACCTCAATAAAGAGGTCTTCATATGATAGCTTGGTCTCGCAGGTGGGTGGGTTATATTAAAACACCTATGTAATAAACAGTCCATTGGAATTGATGCGATTCCAATAAAAGTAATTAAAGACTATTCTAAAATTATTATAACACATCTTGTTTACATAATCAACGAAGCCTTTAAAAGTGGTACTGTATTTTTCCTGTACCATATTTCACATTAAAGTTTTTCCACTATTCACGGAAGGTGATCCTTGAGGGCAATTGCTAACCAGAAAGGCTTTTTTGAAGAAAAAAAAATCTGTAGAAATTTTTTTTACTAATAATAAATAACACAAATCTACTAGGGGCATTATTACTTCATCAATAATAACTACCAAACCGATAGTAGGGAGGGCTGTGAAGATCAGGGAAATTGTGGGGTAAAATGAGCAGAAAATAATTACTTCATAATAATATTTGCACGTGGAAATGCAGGAACAGCCGAAAAAAACATAACCGAACAACACAAATCAAACCAATAAAAAAAACTCTTAAATTGATATTGTAGAGGGCAATGAAGATCAAGGAAATTGTGGGGTAAACAAAAAATACAAAATATGTACATTTTCATTATAAACTTTTACCCCTCAATTTTCCTACAGTTCATAGCCCTCCCCATCAGGCGAAATATTTATGCGCCTCATAAAATCTATGTTCTGTATTAATAATAGAGTGGATTTATACAATTTTCTGTTTTTTTTTTTCTTCTTCAAAAAAGCTCCTCTGCTTTACATTACCTCGGTGATATGTTTACATTTACTAGAACCTGCTTTCCGTGAGCACCCACAAAATGTAATTTCCTCATCGGTCTCAATACACGAAATTAATGATTTTTATTACAAGGTCTACCCATGAACTATGTGGTTTGATTACAGACTGCTGTAGTATATGAATTATTTGCATTGCAGTTACGAGCTGCAACACCACGACCCATTGCACTTTTAATATTTCCGAGCACTCAAGTAAATTGATACATACATTTTTTACATGCTCCCGTGCATAGGCTTATACACTGAAATCTCAAACATGCAGGCTAGTTTGATATTAACACAATTATTCACAACCCTGCACTATACGACTTCCCAGCAGTTTATTTTATGCCATCTTTAACCTTGCAACGCAAAATTCACGAATTACACTGTGTACCAAATGTTCCACTGTAGGCTGTTACGCACATCCTGTCGCACCAGCATCCACAACCCTACACCACCATGCAAGAAATGTCAGTGCAGCAGCTAATAATCCTTGTGTGCGCATAATGTATTTGTGTATTGCACCAGTGTGTATTTTCATGTTAGGTTAAGTTGTTTCTTCATAGGGTTATGTTATGTTAGGATGGGAAGTTCAGAGGAGATGTGTATTTTTATTACTTGTGCCACATGTCATATTTGTTAATGTTTTCCAAAAGTGTTATTGTGTGTTGACATTGCGTGACCAGGGTTCCATGTCACTTGACATACAGGTTTGTGTAGTAGGTTTAATATTATTGTTTTTCAGAGTTGATGTGTTTCAGATTCAGTTTCTAAATGAGGAAATAATTTTTACAGTGAAACGAAGCCATGCAATGTTTGTTTGCCTTTTTCACAGTATGACATGCCATGTTTTGATCATCCCAATATAATAAAGCTTTACTTAATCATTAAGGTAAGTAGTGTACACCTGTTGGGTACACCAATAATAATAAGAGAGAAATTTGCAGTGCTATGTTTGTGAGTTGTACAATGTTTATTTATTTGTGTGATTTACATGTGACCACTGGTTTTTGTGGTAGTAAAGTGATGTAACCTAAAAGACTGGCCAGCAGGGCCAAAAGGCGGATGCAACACACGAACAGCAGGTCTGAGGGCAGTGTCTGCTGACAATAACAATGTCATGTCCGATTACCTTTTATTTATTCTAGAGTATTTTAGGAATTATTGTACATTGCATCGTAAAGCCCAGAGTTATAAAGTGTTGTACAAATGAATGTGGCATAAGAGACATTACCTAAAATACATGCATCATGTGTGCAAATCACACCAACCAGGCTAGGACACGGACAGTTGGACACGTCAATTGTAAACATACTGTGTTCGTCTGCAATCAAATTTATTTCTCAGGGTATATTTTCATATGATGTTTGACAGTGTTTGAAGGATTATTTTGTCATCTGTAAATCATTGCCATGTCCATCCTCATCTCACATAACAGAAAATATTTATATAACAGGATTTGTGTGTCTTGCAGGAAGTGGTGGTCAGACACCAATTCCTGTGCAGCTATTTTGTCAGTTGCATTTTTGGCACTCAGTGAGATGGTTGTCGTACCAGGCCTCTCCAGGCCTACATCATTTTAACTGGTCATGCAACATGCCATAGCTAAGTTTTAATTTACTGGAACATTTTTCATTCTTTTATGCCCGGAAAGAGCACTGTCTCGCAAGCCCAGTGTTTTGTACACACCGGGGATGTAACTTACCGTAAACTTTTGTGTAGCTATGTGCTAGTTTTGAAGCTTAGGAGCTCGCTGAGCCAAGTGGCGAACCAAACTTTGTAAGTGCCCTGTGTGGGTAATAATTAAATAAATATTGTGGAAATGTTTTTCCAATGTTTATTAATTTTGGTCGTTTGCCTGCCTTGTAACCTAAAAATGCACATGGAAAGTATGAGTGATGTATTTTTCGGGTGTGAGGCGGCCCAAAACACCTGCTGGGAGTAAGCTATGTATCGAGGGCGGCAGACAGCCCTCGCTAGCCTAGGTCTCAGGATTTTCATAACAAAAAATTCACCAACATTATCTGTGTGGACACAGCTGATGTTGGTGCAGCCACTTTGGGTGATCGACCGTACGCCCCCAAGATCTAGAGCCATCATGTTGGCTACTGAGCATACTGACACCGCCTGGTAACATTTTCATCCCAAATACCAAACCCGTTCACATAACCTCACCATTCTTCCTGGGCTAGAAAGATATCCCGTCAACACTCTATTTACAGCCAGCAGGTGCATGAAAATGTCCAATTGTATTTTATTTGTCTATTATTTTAGGTACGTATGAGTGACATTCCTTACTGCTACACCCTACCGGAACCTTTGTTTTGACCAAGAAAAAAATTATGGACAATGGTACAATTTGCTTCATTCAGAAAAAAACATCCGCCTCTCTATATTTACTATAGAGCTCGATTAAATGATTCGATACAGCTACTTTTTTTTCTCCGAATTAGTTCTCGGAGTTAATTTAGAACCCTTTCAATCAAAGTGTTCTAAAAAATTTTAAGATATTTTTTCCTCCAAAAAATAATAATTTGAAAAGCAGCTCACATCAGTATTTTATTTGTTCTCCTATTAGAACGATGGCCAAATATAACTAATAATAATAAGGGCTGTGATCTATATAAAAAAAAAACAAGATATGGAAAAAAAAATTCATAAAGACCTCGAAATGAAAATACAGTCTAGTTATTGAAATGTATATAGGAGGACTTTAACGAATATGCAAATAGCCCCATGTTGCATACCACTGAAATGAACTGGCGAGTAACAATGTGTTAATGTGTGATTGAATATGCAGTTCATGTGTTTATTGACAGATAGTAAAACGTATATGTTGTGTAAGGTCTTGCCCTCGAAGACTGGAAGTTCTGGGTGTTGAATAAAGGGCAACTTCCTTTAACATACATGAATAAGGCACTCACACTAAAAATATGAAGATATCTATACTACCAGCAAAAATACAATGAACAAATGCCCATCGGTAAAGAATGGCCAGCTCTTTTCATTAATAAGCGGTTTCAAATCCGAATAATATTGAAATTATATTAAAAGCAGTGTAGGATTCAAATTAACTCTAAGTAATAAGGCAGCTGGCAGTTATTTGGCCTACTCTGTGCAAAACTATAGTGTTCGCATACAAAGTTCAAAGCCATTTAAAATGTCATACAGAACTACTTAATGTTCTTGCCTTACTTAATTCGCAATATCTGAGTAGATACAAGAGAAACTTTCACTTATGGTTTCTGTGAGACTATAACAGGATGTCTGATTACATCATTAAATCAGTATCACAGGTCTGAACTTCACCTCAGGAGCATATGACTAATCACTAATTAGTCTGACACATGTACTGTACCTATAGCTTGTAGATTTAAAAAAATACAAACTCAATAGCCATATTTGTTTGTACTCCTGTGTACTCCGGCGGCCTTAATGCTTCGATTGAGTAGCATTTCACATGTCTAGGCCGTCCATATACAACATAATTGATGGATTCAAAATGCTGAGTGAACAGCCCTGGCTGCTCAGTAAGACGATGTATCACATCCAATATGAAGACCAGGTCCATTCACCATAATAAAATTTTCACTCTAAGTTTCAGATTCAAAATAACCTTGCTGCTATAGGAATTATCTATAAAGGATATTCAAAAAACCCTCTCAGCCTGTGGCATAACGTGAAACTGCCAACTAACATGAACCATAAACATGGCTTAAATTTAACAATACTGTGAAAACACAATAAAATATGCTGCTTGATGCTTCGGCGAGGGGCGTCCCTTATGACCATTCATGACAAGCCACACCTGGGCAAGCCACCTGACACTGGGTTGTTTGCAGCACCTGGGGAATGATTGTAGTGATGGCTGTTGTAGGTTATGTCCAAGCAGGTGTCATTACTCCCTTCAGTGTAGAACACAAAGTAATAAATTGGGTCATGGGCCGATCGCCTAAATGCAGCCCGTAATTGTGCAGGCGTCTCTGTAGATGTCGTAATTAACTGTGAACTATCTCCATCCTTGGCCTGGTCTAGTAGAGGCTATCTAAGCTTCCTCTAAACGCTTATACTAATCGTCAAGTGATTTTTTCGGCCATCCCATGTCGTTACCACATACAATTCAGTTAAGAGATTGTTAGGTGATCTGAGTAAATGCTTTGGATAACAAACTTTTAAACATACTCGATGTATTGCCTTGCTCCCTCATTTGATGCACTTATAAGAAACAATGCTCCTATTAAGTCGGAGCGGACTTAAACTGTTGAAATTGATGCTAAGCCGACAATGGTTATAGGAAAGTTACATCCCAGATGTATAAAAGACATGCTGTGTTGCTGTACGGCACTCTCCCCAGATGATAAATGATTTACTGTTTCATAACAAAGCTTAACTATCGATACACTACATGATTATATACAAATTGATGAAGGTCCGGGTAGGACACAACATGCATCTGCACAACACCGAGGTTACCATGCTACTCTTTTGGCGTCGGGTGGGCAGCCTCCTCATTGGCCAGCTCGTCCCACGCAACTATGAAAAACACATTTTTTAAATATAAGTTTAAATCAATGGTGCATTAAAATGATCTTACAAGAACACTTTCGTTTCACCCTTGAAAGCTGTAATATGGAAATAAAAATAAATATATGTTACTCTGCTAAGTGGCGGCTTAAGGGTAATGTTACGTCCTTACCACATTCATAACACACAGTTTCTGTATTTGATTACAGACCAAATAAATTGTCCCGTTTGAAGTTTATTATCGCACTGCACTAATTTTTAGATTGACTTTTCAGTGTTTATTACCAAAGTTCCCACATTTGCCGCTTTAATACATTTGTTTTAAAAGTAGGGTTAGAAAACCAGCTTGGTCAATGTTTACATTATGTTGCTGGTGTTCACGACCACCTAACCTCACAATACTGGTGCTTCACTGGCATAGTACTGTCCAATACTTTCTCTCTCATACATATAAAGACTTATTTAATAAATTGGCGATAGGCGCTTGTGATAATTATACTGAAAAATTACACCATATTTGAGCATACTCTGAACCACTGCTACACGTGTAAAGCGCTATCTCTGTATCCTGAATGCAATGTGCGCTCTGCGCACGTCAAACATATTGACACTACATAACAATAAAAACCCTCTTTAAAATATTACACAAAACACTACTAAAGAATAAACATAAGCTGTGCCACAAATTTTATGGACGACAGTGACTTACCGTGACATTCTGCATCACGTGCATGATGATGTATGTGTATATTGCATTAGTAACAGGGAACATTAACAAGAATATATTTCAGAGCACTATTCACACAATAAAAACAAACATCACACATTATCACCCTGTTAAAAAATAATCACGAGTCTAGCTGAGCCACAACATACATAAAACCCTTTTTGTTGACATTTGCAACAGATACGTCAAATTATACACATAACATTTAAACACTTCTGAACATTTGGCTTGCTGCACTACCACGAACCCTGAGCACTTACTTGCCTTCCACAATTATAAAACACTTTAATACTCTGCTTTTACACATTGTGCACTATCACTGCATTGGTGCCCTTGGTCTATACACTGGGAACGGTGCTCTGAGTGTATCAGCTCTCTCGGCGACAACTCGCATGGCCGATTAGTGTTGGTCGCGTAGACGGGGAGAACGGCCTAGGGTGCTGGCTCACGCCATTCAAAAGAATGGCGTGAGCCAACTCAGAAACACATAATTTGGAAACACGTAAGTTAGAATTTCCTAAGTTATGGCTGTTCTAAGTTATGTGGTTCTAACTTGTGAACTTTCTAAGTTATGTGTTTCTAACTTATAACAGTTCTAAGTTGTGTGCTTATAAGTTGAGAGTTCTAAATTGTGTTCTAAGTTATAATTGTTCTAAGTTATGACTTTCTAAGTTACTACATTTCTAAGTTATGTGGTTCCAAGTTGTGTTTCTAAGTTATAATAGTTCCAAGATGTGTGTTTCGAAGTTGTGACTGCTCTACGTTATGACATTCAAAGTTATGTTGTTTCTAAGTGATGTGGTTAGTTGTTGTGTTTTTATAAGTTATGATAGTTTTAAGTTGTGTGTTTCTAAGTTATGATCGTTCTATGTTATTATTTTCGAAGTTGTGTTTTCTAAGTTATGTGGTTCTAAGTTGTGTGTTTCTAAGTTACGATTGTTCTAAGTTGTGTTTTTTCTAAGTTATAATCATTCTAAGTTATGATTTTATAATTTGTGATGTTTCGAAGACATGTGGGCCTTATTGGTAAAATAGTTATTTGTGTGCTCGTGGCGAATATTTCCACACGGTCTTGCTGATGGCCTCTGCCTAGCTTCTTACTTTCGGAGTCAGGGGGTCCGAAGCTCATTCTATGTGCATTTTTGGAAATCACATTATTCAGCTTTGTGTGTTTCCCAGTAGATGGCATATTTAAGGTCGTGAATTCGTCGATGTTGATAGATAAAGAATGGAGCAAAGCAGATCGGCTGACGTGCGATCGAGAAGTTCTACGCCTTGTGCGTGCTAGACTATTTGTCAGTAAATATTAAATATTTTCATTACGAAAATGGAATTGTTTGTAAATTACCAGTGCTTAAAAATTTCTTGTAGTATACAAGAAAGATTTAAATATTGACCGTTAGGTTTTACGTAAGAGAAATTTTATATTTGGCAAGTAAGCGAGTGTTCTTTTGGCACAATGGTAGCTCGCTGCTTTGTGGTGAGTTTTCTTTTGAAGTTAGTTGTCTAAAGCCCCTGTCACACAGTCAAATTTTTCCGACGAAATGCTTCCAATAAGTTTGGTCAAATAAAGTTGGACAATTATCATCGAAACATCATAAACGCCGACATTTTTGTCTCAGACAGTTGGATGGGTTCAGTTTCCATCGAACATTTGAAAATTGGACCGGTTCTGAAATTTATTTGATGTTTGATAGTCTCAGCCAATCAGAATCGTGCATGACAAAATGGATGTCAAGAAACTTAAAATATCGAACATTTGTTGGAAGCGAATTATGTTATGAAGATAATTTATGCAGAAGCTGTCTGGGCATGCATGAATGCTATTTTAAGTGAATATTGCACATAATATTAAGTACTCAGAGGCATTTATTTCATTGTACAGGAAACATATCTTATAAATTAAATTTTAATTTATTAAAGAAACGAAAATTAATTAAAATTTTACTTACATTTTTTCCTGTAATGGACCGCATGGAAAAACAAAAGTAATATCTCAATATGAAAATAATTTTAAAATAATATTTCAAATTTGATTATTTCAATTAAAAATTTCAACAGTGTGTCACATTTTCAAACACATTCGAGATTAATCGATTAAATTTGTTGGAAGGAAAAATTTTATGGCTGTGTCTTGTCCTCAAACTTTATTGTCAAATATATTTGATGGGAAAAAATTTGATAGTGTGACAGGGGCTTAACGATGTTCCCATCTAAGTATCATAATATACTTAAAAAAAATTATGTAAAATCGTATTTTCTCAACTCATAAGAGAGTAAAAATTTATTAGTCATTCAATATAACGGTTAGAAGTTTCTCTCTCGCAAAAAAATTAATTATAATCTTGCCTATAACCTTAACCCTTTAAGTCCCCGTGGTGTCCATGATCGTGGACATGTTGTACATAAATTGTATGTATGGCACGGACTGTACACACAAAATAATCAGTTCACTGTATTTTGGGCGTTGTCTTTGAGAGTACTCTAATTTCACAAAGTTTCTGTTGCTCTCATCTGTGGTCTGAAATCAGTGAACTCACAGTCAGCAAGTTGTTTACTGGATGTGAGAAGTACGCTCCACACAAGTACAGTACACCCCAAAATATTTCATGAATGCAACACTTGAGCTCATCAATTAATCCGGGACCAAGCAGGTTAAAGTGTTTTTATATTCTACTGGGATCTTATTTACTCACTGAGCAGCTTCGGTTTCGCGAATCACTCATATCTGTATTTCATATAATCTCAAGCCGAAGAGACCACTTAATTGAGATTTTAAAATATATTTATGAAACTAAAACATTAAGGACCGATTACAAAATGAATATTTAAAGTATTAGTTATCTGAACACATGATATTTTCAAACAGAAGTTTTAATCACTGATTAGTCTCCTAATGTTTCTCAACATACATTTTGTAAGCACTGGTTAGGTTTATTCTACTCAGGTTAGAAAACTCAATTATATTATTTTGACAACTAAATTTTTTTCCTCCAGGTAAGTGCTAGTGTCGCAGCATACCAATTTTTTTATATTATCTATGTTAAAAACCAATTAATTGCAATAGTCGTAAACCAATACATAGTATAAAAGGAAGTCCTAGCCGAGTGCATTTGTCGGTCTGTATGACTGTGCTAATCTCGAGAACCACTGAACGGATTTGGATACGGTTTTTACTGTTATGATCTGCATTTATCGAGGAAGGTTTATGTGCATTAAAAATTGCCCTAGTACTTATAGGTACTGAGCAGTAACGGTATTAGTGAACCAAGTCAAGAAAAAAGTTTTCCGCCAGTGCACACTCATGGAATACACTGTCTAATCCTGTAGAGATATAACATAATCATGTACGAAAAATTGGTGTAAAATTTAGTTATCTACAAAAAGTCAGAAGTAGCATATATCTATCATTAATAGATAAGTAGTAACAAGCATATTTACTATTTAAATTATGCAATAGAAACAAATGTAAAATTCACTGTCTTTTATAACTACGAAGAACTTTTTTTTATCCAAATTAATTAATTCATAATTAAAATGTTTAATGTAGATTATAAATGTCCTTTACATCACACAATTATCGCTATTAATTCAAACTTATGAAAAATTTTGTATAAAAGTAGGTACCGGTAATTTCTAAAATCGAGATACGTGCACATGGACCTATATGTGTGCTTTAGTTAAGATAAATCTGGCAACCATGCAGTGACGCATATTTTGCGATTATATGATGTTATGTCTTCATCTGCTTTTATATTGTATTGGCTAAATAAAGTGTTTTGTAAAACACGAAAGAAGGCTCCAATAACAAATTATTTGATCAAATAATCTTGATACTCCAGATTTATTAATTTCCTTTGTTCAAAGATAAGTGGCTATTAATGACACCAAATATACGTATTAAAATATGAGTGGTATAAACCATGTGATTCTAATACATATCAGTTTTAAGCCTACTTTCCATAGGAATTACAGGGTAATGTGTGGTAGGTGTGTGTCTGTGTATATGTCCCACCTTTCAATTTTTGAATGTGTGAACCAAATTCTAACAAAGTCAGTAGACTTGCGCATATATTACCCAATAAGTGCGCCTGAATTCTATAGGTTTTGACTACGTCAGACACCTACATTAAAATCTCTGCCATTTTGGAAGATGGCATCACATGAAAAAGTAAAAAGTTTATGTTGTAACTCGAAAATTACTCAACCAACTCTCGCCAAATTACCACATAAGTAGTACTCGGGTTCAAATTCATGAGGCAGTTATTTTCAGAATGATGATTATGTAAATATTTTAGGTTTATTTGTTTTAAATACCATACAATTTAACCAATTTCTACGGAATTTTGTATACTGGCAGTTTTGAATGCAAGCTATATGTAAAAAATAACAACTTTTGTCGGTTATTTTGTAAGATATCGCCTCATGAATTAGGTTTCTATGTCATAGCTCTCTGGAAACAATTAAGTACCCTAACCTATTAATTTGTAATTTTGCAAACAAATAGTAATGCGACAGGTGATGTATAAAAGTATGTTTATGTAGGTCAGACAATTTTTTCAAAATGCTATTTTAGTATAGTATGCTATATCGTCAAACAACGTAATAAATTCCAACTTAACAATTTATGCTGAGAATATATATATATAAACCATCAAATGTTTATATAAAAAGACATTTATCCACCATTTTGTAAGATAGCGCAACACGAACCTGTAGAATTTTTATCATATCTCGGAAAACACTTAACAAATAACTACTAAGTATGGGAAACAAATAGTACCAGTAGTATGGAAATGATGAGTTGGGCACAAGGGTATCGGGCATGGGAGCGCAGGAGCCGGGAAGTTCATGTTGTTATGTCAACGACCACCATCTCGGATATCATTACCTTTTACCCCTGACCCACGATCTTCAACTTTGACCTTTGAAATTGACCCCGGGGACCTTTGACCCAAAAAAAGCACGCTTAAAATCCCAATAAACGGCTAAAAATCCCAAAAAATCCAAATAATTTTTAAAAAATCCTAGAAAATTCCGAAAAAAATGTATTGTTAGAAAGTGATTAAAATTAAAAAAAAAAAAATATTTAAAAAGGATTTCTACAATTTTCCAATCTTTCTTGGAGCAGGCGAGAGGATCATCGGCCCAGAGTCAGACCCAGGTAACCTTGGGGTCAGGGCAAGTGGACTGGTCGGGACCTTTGACCTTTAATCTTAACCTTTGCCCAAAAATCCAAAAAGTTGAAAATAATCACAACAATTTCCAAAAAAAATATCAAAATAGATTCATCAAGAATTATTAATAAATTTATAAAAAAAATAATTATTAAAAATTATTCAAAAATTATTTTAGAAATTTAAATTTCCAGAGGTTCCTCCCACTTCCCTCACCAGACAAATTAGTTGGCAGGCCTCCACCTCCTCATCCATTCCCAGTCAGCCATCTTGATAGGCGACCGCCATCTTTGTAGGCGACCATCATCTTGGTAGGAGATCACTATCTTGGGATACATCACTTGTCCACCATATTGGAAGCCAGTGCCCATTAGCAATCGAACTTTGATATGCGACCCTTGACCCCTGGCCTTGATGTTAACATCATGACCTTGAATAAACTTGAAAACAAAAACTTGAGAATAAATACATACAAGTCAACAAGCACATCACATTACAGACTACTACCACCATATTGGATGCATATAACATCGACCTTAACTCCATGACATTGAGTGGCCTTGAAAACAATAACTCGAGAAAAAATACATAAGTCAGGAAGGATAATACATTACAGACTACCACCGCCATATTAGATGCAGGTAAACTCGATCTTGTCCCCGTGAATTTGAATGACCTTGAAAACCAAAGCTCGAGAAAAATACATAAAAGTCAACAAACACATTTCATTACAGACCAATACCAGCATATTAAATGCAGGTGACCTTCGCATTGTATGTTTATGTGACTTAACCAGGCCCACCATACTAATAGCGACCACATGCACAACTATTATAATCATGGTATGGATCAGCAGTTATGTAGTCATAATTGACTTTTTTTAAAATTTCAATACTGCCAGGCTCTGGAGGCTTGGAATGTACGAGGGCAATTAGGACGATAATCATTCGTGATCTTCTCAGGCACCAATCCACACATCAATCCACTCTAATCAATCCCAATCTACACCAATCAATCCCAATCCACACCAATCAATCCCAATCCACACCAATCAATCCCAATCCACACCAATCAATCCCAATCCACACAAATCCACACACCAATCCTCACTAATTGTCACCAACCCACACACCAATCCTCACCAATCCACACAGTAATCCACACCAATGCACACATCAATTCATACCAAGTCATACCAATCCACATGGCAATGTACACCAATCCACACCAATCAATTCCAATCCATGCCAATCCACACACCAAACCACACCAATCCACACAGCAATCTTCACCAATCCTCACCAATCTTTCGATCAATTCCAATCCTTCGATTGATCCTTCGATCAATTCTTCGGTTTGTCGTCTGCTTGTATCCATACACATAAGAAAGGTGGTTCGCCTACTGTCTCCAAAATTTGTACATGTCGGTAGAATTAATGTTTGTGTATGCAATCAGCTGTCCGTGGATTTTTTATACTTAAGTCTTTATTGCCATTCTATTTCCATATTTCAATGTTTATAAGCTAGTGTTCATAGCACCACTTTAAAGTTGTGAGGGATAAAATGATGACACAAAAAAGTAATGTAAAAAACAATTATTTTCTAATAATATGTTATATTATTTTGAAATTAAATTTCTATAAGAAAGTAGTTCATCGCTACATCTGATATAACTCCAATACTTAAGTTTTAAAACTTTTTTCTATTTTTTTTAATTTTTGGAGGGTTTTTTGGGATTTTTGAGGATTTTTGGGTCAAAAGCCCCCAGAGTCAAGGTCAAAGGTCGTGGGACAGGAGTAAAAGGTTAATGACATCCAAGATGGCGGTCGGTGATGTAACAGCATGGCGGCTCCCCAGCTCCTGCGCTCCCATGCCTATTGCCCTTGTGCCCAACTCATCATTTGCCTACTACTAGTACCACACCAGGAAATGTAAACTAGTATGTTTTAAGTAGGTCAGGCACTTATTTTTATAATGGAGGTGTATATGGTACCTGCGTGTTTTCTTCTGGAGCAAACGAGTACCTATATGGGCTTTCTCAGAGTGCTCTCGCGTATTTTACATTCAAAATGTATGAAAGAATGCATTCTGTGAGCAGAAGCCAGGCTTTTTACTATAAAAAGAATCACTTTTATATGCAAAAGTGGTAGTTGTTCTGAAACCAATTTGAAAGGGCTCTCTCGTCATACAACGAAGACAAATTGTGAATACGAAGGCCTGCCTTTTACCTCAACTAACATGAAGATGCGACTTTCATTAACGTCACCTGATTGTACAACACAACCTATGTCAGTGCTCTCCGAGTCGAAGCCTAATGTTAATGGTATTTGCTGAAGCGATCTGCTATCAGGGATCTTTTTTTAATATCATGTTTCACCGAATATGTAAATTATATTGAGAGATTTTTGTTGGTTCCTGTCAATTATGAAACCTAATATGATAAACCAACTTGTCTATGAGGTGGAAAAATGTGGTGGTACAAAATATAATATATTACTGGACTGTAGCTATACGAAAGCAAAGTGCCACGATGATGAATATTGTACTAGAGCATTCAACATCTCGAATGTAATAGAAAGCGCTGTTGACGATATTATACACAAGTTATGCCAAGAGGAAGAAGAATAAGTTTCCAAGGGTTCGGTTTGACCCTGGCTTCAGTACATAATCTAGAGCTGAGAAGAAGTGGGCTCAATCCACTTGACAAACATGCACTTACTTATTTCCTTATACCTGAAGAGAGTTACAAAAAAAATATCAGCAAATCACATCATAAATGCAAAGCCCGGATTGAGTGAGGGGTTAGTAGTGGAGCATGATGTGTCATTTGCCGAGCATGAGGGGTCATTTGCGGAGTATGAGGGGTCGGTTACGGAGCATGAGGGATCAGTTGCGGACCATGAGGGGTAATTTGCAGAGCATGAGTTGAAGCATCAAGATGAGCGAAGAAATTGACTGGAAGAAACTGTTGAAGATGTAGCTGCATGGTAATGTGATCAAGGAACTAGACAAAATGTCTGGTTGAATGGATGCATAGTGATACTTATACCTTGCTGATGATGCAAGCCAATGATCGTACGAAGTCTACTGTAGAGCTTTCCTCTATGGATGTAACTTATCCCACTGCTGGAAAATTATACGGAAAACATTAATACTACTGTGGAAGGATCTTCGGCAAAAGCTGCTATGCTCGGAGACATGAGAGAACCACCATTACGGAGGACCTTTTCGTGCGATGAAATATTACAGCAATGGACATGTGCAGTTTATGCAAGGCGATACATTGAAGGAACACATCAAGATTTGCAAGGGTTTAGTCTACTGGGAGCTAGCAAGTAATGTCAACAATACGCCTCGCTGCCTCGATGGGTACTGATTTCACAGATGATTATGGCGAGACAGTTAAGTAAAAAAAAATTGAGAGACCTACGAGGCGTGGTAGATTCGGTTTGTGTGGGATGTACACTTGCAAGACGCCATCATTAAGTCGACGAACTTCAAAATAAACGGTCGTCGTCTTAAATACTAATTATGACCATGCAACTCCTAAAAAGAAAAGTAAACTTGATATTTAGGATGAAACCGGAAGTGAATACGACCATAAAACAACATTGATGATTATGGCTATAAATACAGTGATAGCATTGAAGATGATGATTATTCTCCCGACATTACCATACATTTCTCCAAGTTTCATTCGACAGTCGTTTTTAAGAAGATAGAAGGCCCCAAAATAACTCGTTACATATTTCTCGAAGACCCTACGGAACTTGTTGATAGACTCATACATTTGATTGACTTGAAAACCTCGGGGACCTCTCACACATTTTTTTAGATATATCCAATCATCGATGAACTGCATGTTAGGAGTTGTATTACATGATGATATGAACGGCTTTTTTATGGAATCATAATTACCAAATAATAATAACATATTATTATAAGATAATTCTTTTTCTTTATTTTTTGTGTTGTATTCTTTTGCCCCTCACAAAGTTAGAGTGGTGCTATGAGCATTAACTGTTAATGTGAAGAACTGCATACATAATATTAATGAGGAGTTTAAGTACAAAAATGCATAGATAGTGCACTGAATACAAAATATTAAGTCTGTCATCACGTACAAATTTGGAGACAGTTGGCATACGAATGTAATTGATATACATATGGGTAGGAGCAATACGATGGATTGATCGAAGGTTCGATCTAGGTATCGCGATTCATCGAAAGAATGATGGGAATGTTGAAAGACTGAGAGAAATATTATGAGACTGATGGAAGAATTGCGAGATTGATCGAAAGATTAATGGAAATACTGCAAAATATTGCGAAAGGTTGATGGAAATGTTGCAGAGGAGAAGGATTGCGATGGATTGATGGTAATATTGGAAGATTTGTGGAAAGATTACTGAGGATTGCGGAGATTGCGGAGTTGATTACAGAGCATACAGAACTGATTGTGGAGTGTGCGGAGCTGACTGCGGTTCTTGTGGTGCTGGCTATGGTGCACGTGGTGTTGCCTGGTGAGGATTTTGAATGATTGATGGCATGTTTGTACAAGACATACGGAAATATCGGAAGTTTTATGGAAGTATTGGAAGATTGTTGGAAATATTGCGAAAGATATTGGAAAATTGATGGAAAAAGTTTTCTTTAAATATTTTTTTATATTTTTGGATTATCTAAGTTCAATGTTATCCAAGGGCAAGAGTACGAGGTCAAGGTCACAGATATGAAGTCAAGGTGAAGGTAACACAGATCCAACATGGTGGTCGGAGTCATCAGTGCCACCTATGTATTAGAAATATGAACAAATGACAAACAAAAAACCGATATGGCAGGTGGGGTACATTCGACAGAATGAGCAAAGGTGAGGGTTTAAGAGAGGGGAATTTTAATACAATGTGATTGATTGGAGGGGGATGACAGATATGGTGCTAGGAGGGAACCTCTATAAATTTAAATTTTGTAGATAGTTTTTTTTATAGATTATGTAAATATGTTGGAAATTTTTTTGTATTATTTGAGGGTTTTGGAATGTTTTGTTTTCATTTTTTTGATTCGCTGTAATGGGTCAAAGTCAAGGTCACTTTCATCCAATATGGTAGTTGGGTAACATTAACATGGTTGTCGGTCGGCTCTGGCTCCAATTCCGGATCTATTTATGCCCGAGAATTCAAGATTTTAATTTGAAAAAGGTTATATTTACAGATATTATTTTTTTTATATTTGTTGAAGTTTTCAGAATTATATTATTATTATTTTATAATTTCTTGGGATTTTTGTGTTCAAGGTAAAATGTCACTGGGGTCAAGGTAAAAGGTTAATTCAATGTCCCTGATATACAACATAGCAGCTAAGATGGCTGAAAGAACCGAGATGGTGGACAGTCAGTTCTGAATCCGGACCCTGAGACCTGTGTATCGATTAGGCATACCCTATGCCTATAAAACCAATAAGGCCGCCACTGCTCTGCCCTCGAATACGATAACCCCAAATTCCTTCCAATTGATCGAAAAGTGCCTTTCGGGAGGGGGTCACTTTTTTTTTGCAAATTGGTTATCGGATTTTTTTTTAGGGAAAAATGGGTAATTTTGAGGGAAAAAGGAAAATTTCAATATGGCGGTGGCCGGTTTCGGCTCCATTTCCCCGTACCCTTCTGCCAAACTTCGCTAAATCATTCTACTCACATTGTTAGGTATCAATGTTATCTATAAACTAGATAAAATCCTTGCAAGTGGCCAAACTTCAGTTCGCATACTATTACATCATGGCCTAGTATACGTATCATATTGTCAGAGTAACCAAACTCCTACCGAAAATTTTAACGTACAGAAATATCATATCCTTCAACATAAATGTACTACTGAAAGATGCTACCGAGACCAAATGGCATGAAATTTTCACACTCCAAAATATATATCATACACTACAATTAATTAAATGATAATGTAATCAGCCTGTATAACAAACACATTCCTGTGGCAATGAAACGCGTCAGCCGTCCTTCCATACCCTGGTTGTAACTTGTGCAGCCGATATTGATGGAAAAACAGTACAAGCTAATGAGTTATATGTGTGACCGATTAAAAGAAAATGTTAAAATGAAATATTTATGTAATTTAGAAAACTCTAATAATGCAAATTCAAACAAATGGGGAAGATTCCGTAAATCAGGAGCAGTCGTGGTTAAAATTAAGCAAATGTGTTCAGTCAACCAAACGACTCAAATCGTTACTTTACATAACATGTATAAATTGTACAAATCAGAGCACATGGGAAAAATTCTTTGAACGTATTTATTTTTCTAACACAAATATTAACTATCTTAACCGAAATCACTCCCCGCAAGATATGCAGAGCTGTAGGTAATATTAAATCTAAAGCACAAAGTACAGACAAAATTTCCAAAAAGTGGTCAATTTAACTTTGACAGATTTGCACACATTTACACGTATTTGTAATGTGTCAATGACAGCCGATCATTTCCCACGAAACTAGAAACATGCTCTTGAACGTCCTATACCTAAATTACCTTATTAAAAATTGCAGCAGTTTATCGTCCAAACATTATTCTGTACATGCGCTGTCGAATGCTCTAAAATACCTTGTCCATACTCAAGTGCAAAAATATAACACAGAAAATAATTGACTAGATCAATTTCAGTTTGGCTTAAGACCATTTCATAGCTCCTGATGTACTGTCCTTTCTTAATGTGACAATCAATCAAAGATTCTCAATAGACGAAAGAAACCTTCCTTTAGTAACACTAAGATTTCAGTAAAGTTTTCGATTCAGCCAACCATGACTTATCATTAGTTATAGTTAGTTCTTTTTATAATTTTTCGGATTAGTCGTAATGGAATTATCGTTGCCGTCATGGTTATTTGTGAATTCAGAGGTTAACCTCAAAGATCAGTTTTAGGATCTTTACTTTTCGCAATGTTCATTAATGACCTCCACAATCGCCCGAAGAACTGTAAATTCCACATGTATGCCGAAGACGTTCAGCTATATATTGCCAATAGAATACGCATTGTGAGTAAAAATATTTAACAATAGTATTGCAGACTTGAAAGAGATTTTGAAATGGGTTTCATAAAACGAACTGATATTAAATCCATTAAAATCAAAGTGCATAGTGGGAAGTTTTCCTGTACTAGTTGCGACAGCCAAAGCCACTTCAATGCTGGACATCTGGGTTGATGACGGATATATAAATCTCTCGTCGAGTGTTTAGAATCTTATGCCTTGCTATGGATCAACGTACCCACTGGGTAGAATATGTGTCCGATATATGTACAAGAATTTACTACACGATTCACGTCATACAGCACTTTGAAATGTTTCTACCGCTAGCGCAAACATTTAGACATTGTAAAGGTCTGTCATTGATTATTGCGATACTGTGTATGATTTAATGGTGCTGTTAGCTAGGAGAATACCGCTAATTCTAAATGCTTGAGTACCATTATTCTATAATCTAAATTTACTGGACAACATTAGTTACTTCTATACCGAAAATTCTTCACCCACACTAGAAAATCGGCGCACACTTAATACACTTGTTGCAGAACTCAAAATTCTCCTCACTGGCATACCGGCCTACCCCTGTGATCGTTTCACATGTTTACTTGCATATCGTGCATCAAGAAAGTGAACCTCTAGAAATGTATACAAATACGGATATTAATTAATATTTTTAAGATGCAATGACATTAACATGGTTTATGTTGACTACAAGTCAAGAGTACTGCGTCTTTTAAGTCTACTTCCCAGTGTAATAAAAAAGGATATGAAATCACTTTCCTGCCAGTGTGCCTGTGCATGTGTGTGACTATGTGACTATTGTGTGCCCCCCCCCCCCTCCCACCGCGACAACTCATACATTTTTGATAGCCTCAGAAGAGTTTCACCAAACCCAATACACATACATAACTAAATAATGACACATGACTTTTATATTCTTTGACCACGCCGGGTACTTACTTTCAAAATGGCGGTTATAAAAATGTAGGTTAATACATACCTCTGAAACCATTCACCCGATTTAAACAAACTTTTTCCTGTCATCCCAAGTTGTAAGCATTGAATTCATATGTGAATATTGTTGTTGGTCCGCCATTTTGGAAGATAGTGCCACATGAATATATAAAGCTTTTATGTAATATCTCGAAAACTATTCAACCAATTTTCGAAAGTATGTAGTACTATGATAGGACAGGTAAATGTAAATGATTGAACTTAATTAGGCTCTTTTTTTTTCAAAACGGCGACTATACACATATTTTAGGTTTATTTCCCACAACTGTTACTCCGTTTGACTGATTTCTACCAAATCATCATATAAACCTAAAATAATGCATTTTATCTGTCATTTTGTAAGGGAGCACTAAATTAATTAGTAAAATGTTTGTGTTATATATCGGGAAACAATTTGCAGCTTACTATCACATTTGGCAAACAATTAGTACTGTGGCTGTTGGCATCTACAAATATGTTTAAAGCATGTCAGACACTTATCTTCAAAATGACTTTTGAAATACCTGCTTAAGATTTACTTGTACACATATTGTGTATTCTTACGCCTTAAGTAAAATTAACATTACCATGGCCTACATAACTTTATCCATTCGTCGGCCCAGTGAAACTGCGAAATTATAAGGAATGTAAACATTTTGCAAACATGTTCATTTTTACACTCTAATGCATTACAAAATCAGAAAGCAAAGCTAATAGGTCACAAATGGTCACCTAACACTTTTTATTCGACATTAAGATATGTAATTACTTTCCATACATCGTTACCAACTTTACTGTGCGCATGTCTCTCAGAGCGCCCGTTACAATATATTTATGCAGGAGCAGTGACTTTTTTCTAAGGTTGATTTCAAATGTGCTCACTTTATCGTGCACAGCCTTTACACAGAGCCTCATTTGACCTCCAGTTTTTTTGTGTAATGACCCGGGAAACAATTGACTGATTCCTACCATATATGGCATACAAGTAGTACTGCGGTAGGTGATGTTAAATTATACTTTTTATGTATTTTAGACACTTATTATCAAAGGTGTCCATATAGTTGTTTTAATTTTCTATGTTATATTAATCGAAACCAACTAACTAATTCCAATGAAACTTTGTTTGCTGGGCATATATTACATGCCATCAAATGTGTCCAGACAAAATATCTTTTTTCCGCCATTTTGTAAAATAGTATCACATTGCAAATCAAAATTATGTGATATCTCCGAAAAAAACCGAATTCTACTAAATTTTCCTAATAAATGTGCACTATTGCAGGTCATGTAAACTGATGAACTTCTAAAATGTCAGACTCACATATTTTCAAAATGGCTGAGATGTAAAAATTTTTAATCAAAACTTTTTATCTACGAAACTGCAAAAAAAATTCAACTTAACTATGTGTGCTGAAAGTATCTATCCGTCACATTTTCAACGCAAAGCTTCATTTCTTCGCCATTCTGTAAGGTAGCCCTACATGAAACAATAGAATTTTCATGTCGAATATCGAGAAAATAATTAACCGATTTCTTTCCAATCTGGCGAGAGAAATTGTAGTGTGGTACGCCATATTAATCTGTGTTGTTGAATTGTGTATTTTATTTTCCGAATAGCACCAAAATAGAACATTTATCTTAGTGTGTTATTTCTACAAAACTAAGTATAATATTTAGATTCAAATTTGTTTATCTCTATAATCATGGAATGTTATCTATGCCACTAAATAAAATATGAGTATCTGTCAGTGATTTTTCAAATTTTCCACTTTTAATTATTTTGTCATATAGTATAATTGGTTACTAAGACATATCTAATGTTAATTCTTTCATGCCTGTCTGTCCGACCAGATTTAACTGAAAAACCACTGAACGTATTGACATCAAATTTACACAGTCTATAGAAAATAACCCCAAGACTAACTTAGTATTTGTTTCATTCACTGAGATATCTCAAACGGTTCCGAAAATGTGATGATCAGGGATGTACATAGGTACTGAATTAAGCTTTTCTTCGGATTACTGCATAAAAATGGCATTGTAAAAAAAAAAGTTAAGTCTTTTTTCCTTTCTTTTTTGTCTATGGGCTGTCCTCCTTTCTTTACTTAGGTACTGAATTAAGCTTTTCTTCGGATTACTGCATAAAAATGGCATTGTTAAAAAAAAAAGTTTAGTCGTTTTTTCCTTTCTTTTTTGTCTATGGACTGTCCTCCTTTCTTTCCCAAGAGCCGCAATGGTCCAGTGGCTATAGCTATTCCACGTGGGGCAGGAGTGGCTTAGTGGATAGAGCTATTCAAAGTGGGGCCGTAGTGGCCCAGTGACTAGAGCGATTCCAAGTGGGACCGCAGTGGCCTAGTGGATAGAACTATATCAAGTGAGACCGTAGTGGCCCAGTGGCTAGAGCGATTCCAAGTAGGGCCTTATTAGCTTAGTAGATAGAGCGATTGAAATACCTAAATGTCATGCAAACGAAGTAGCATCAGTCAGCTCGTAATAAATAAAACTATTTGTTCTCCATTTACAAAGATCGTCACATGAATAACGGAGATTTTATGACATATATCGAAGACCAATGAACTGGTTCATACAAAATTTCACGAATGTTTGCTACAGTTGGGTATGTAAATTAACAGTGGTGCATAGTCCCATCTGGAGTGAGAAACACACAGTGGTTTTGAAATAATGGTTATTTTGGAACCGTTAAATATATTGCGACGAATTTTTTTTCCCACATAAGTAAAATATTTAATTGTTTGAGCTGTGGTTATACTTTGCTATTCTATCGACGTTAAATATATTTTTTTAAATTATGAGATTCCGTAACTTTTGCATGATTTTTAGTAAATTGGAAAATAAAAACTTGAAACAAAAATTATAGTAATATCAGCTATAGTTTTCTGAGAAAAATCATGCCAAAAAAAAAAGTATTGCCACAGCATTTATTTTTTAGACCTTTATTTGAAACTGTAGGTATGTTGTGCACATCTTAAGATCCGTGCCATGCTGCTCTTTGCTATAGGCTGTTCATGGTAAAGTGAGCACTTTTTAAGGCCTTGCAAAAATTATCCTTTTAGTCAATTTCCATCCTTCGGCCACTTTTTAATACAACCATTGTCATGTGACTAATAAACACAATGTATACATTTCACTCTTCTCAAAAGTTAATGTCTGTAGATGTATTGAAATAAATTTAGTAATGGTTAAAGCCTGTTGGAAGTGCCTTAAAAAAGTTCTCACTTTACCGTGAACACCCTACAGTTAAGCGATTCCCTCATTTCGTCCGTAGTTTTAAACTGTAGTGGTGTGAGGTGTAGAGAGGCAGTCGCCGGGTGGAAGGGGTGTATTGTATGCTCTCAAGGACAGGTGTGTCCCTTTAGGTGAGCCGAGGAACTAGGCTTGGGCTTAAGGGTTATTCCGAGAGATCGCTCGCGCGATTGTTCGCAGTACTGGCTGGAATTTTGCCATGCTTCACTCTGCTGCATTCCTTGCCTTCTAAGAACGAATATTTAGGGGCACATTTTTGTGCCGTAATTTATCAAACTACTGAACATAGAAATGTTTTCCGCTAGTTCCGATTAATTTATTGAAGCGTAGTTTGATGTATGAATGAATAATATTTCACACACACATAGACGAATGTGGTGTTTTTCGAGTCGAACGTGGGCCCGTGGTTGGCTAGGGCTCTCATCTCTGACAGGCGATATCGGTTCAACTTCCGACGTGGTTACGATCGGATTTTGGCATGTGAAAATAGTGTTAGAAGGTGCTTCTGTTGAATGGATTTTCTCGGGAGTGTCTCGTTTTCCTTGGCATTGCATTTCAGCATTTTGTCCACATCCTTCTCTATTTCATCCCCCCTTGCCCACACACAAGACTATTGATGCCACCCAAGATCTCTTAACTCTCAAATTAAACACGAAACTGGCTTAGCCGGCTGCCTTGTCAAGTACCTGTACAAACTTCTTAGTTGCAATATAAGAGTTAAAACGATTTACAGGTTAACAACAATATAATAACTACAAAATGTATGCAAGTATACGAAAGTTTATCAAACTCTACTTTCAAGTGAGCCTAATTTATATTTCCTTATTTTCATTTTTAAATTATTTTTTTGATAGCTATATGGAGATACAGATGCGGAACATTTGCTCGATTACCATTCCTAAATATGGAAATACATATGATAGTGAGTGTTACCCTGTCAATCATATGGCTACAGTAAGATAAGTTTTGTCTATTTAGTTAATTACTTTTCAGTTCCAGTCAGATTTTACATTATTTCTAATATATAATTGTATAACATTCCATCTATTTGTTACATCCAATGTGTGTCTCGGCTACTGATTGATCCTCGTATTACTCTTGCTGATCATGTTATAAGTACCTCTGAAAATAGCTTGCCTTATTTATATTACTTTTGCACAGCCAAAGATAACTTTTACAAAGAATCAACGTATTCTAGCGCAAGTGCACTTAGCTAAAAACAAATGATGTATTTGTCGGAATGTTTATTCTCGTGCTATATATATTTTTCCGCCAATGTGGATCAAGATAAGCATGCATTATTATTACTGGAATGTTAACAATACAAAATCGTTTGGCAGATCAAGTAGGCCCTATATCATATATGAAATTAAAGCATGTGTTTTACATCCTACATAAAATTTAATTTGTCAGTGGTTGTGTAAGAGTGAATGCCGCAATAAATTTATTTTATATTCATATCTAATGTTATAATAAAACATTATATATGAATAATATCAGTCGTAAACCACTAAAACAAGTTCATTGTTATAAAGCATGAAGACATAAATACAATAAAATGAAATTTGTTTACGGTTCATAAAAATGTGTTGGTGTAGCCAAAACTAATATGATAGGAATGAAGCATCAAATTCTAAAAGACCATGACAATGATTTTAAATTGATGTTTATAGTGTTATTGAAACTTAACGTATCACATAAAATTTAATATTCTTTTAATTGCGAGACATTGCTTAAAAAAGCTATTTAAGGAGGGTTGTAAAAATTTGTTTAGCTAAAAAAGTTACTGTTATTCTGTAATTTAAGCGTAAATAAAACTAGGCATAATGAATGTCCACATTTTCATTTATATTATGCACAATTGTACAGTACCAAACGCAAAAGACTTGAAAAATTGTCATATTTTATTCGGAAACAACTTCTAATCAATTTTGTTATTTATATTAATAACAAAGACACCAAATTTTATTACGAACGAAATGTTTGACTTCGATGTTTAATCGACAAAAGGTTTCATAACTGAGTCACCATGATGACAGAGTATAGCTGGACAACTGGTTTGAGCAAGTTAAACTCGCCTAAACAAATGTTTCCATATAGATGGGTAAATATACGGCTGAACCGCAAAAAATTAATACAAAAGGTTTTTCAACGGATTATGACTGCAACAGATGTATTAAATGACATACTAAAAGTCTAGTTTACGCGGAGCATTAGAAAGGGGTAATTTCCAATATTATGCCCATAGTAGTTGCCAAAAGCTTAAAAATAGATATGTGAAACACAGTTTAGCATAGAAAGGTGGTTTTGGTGTCTAAGCATATGTTTTAAGACCCAAGATGTTCAATGAAATCTACTAAATTACTCTCAGTTTATTATTATATAAGAATGTAATTAAATTAGAATTATTCAGTCTATTATTGACAAATCATGGACATTTAAGTTACCAAAATTTTAAGAGCAAAAAAACTCCTCGCATGTTCCAACCATTTTGCAAAATCTGGGTCTTCATTCGTCATCTCGGACACCATTATACGATTTAGACAGTTTTCTATAAGAAGATGGCCACGAAATACTCTCTGAGCCGATTTCCCGGTCATCATATGAGCTACTGCATTCTCACCATAGACTACTCCTAGAATGTCAGTAAGTCCTGTGCCTGCCATAAATGAACCAACTGCTCTCAGTAAATTCATGAACATGAGGAAGCTCCCTAGAAGCAGGGCAATGTATTTCAGATGGCTGTCTAATGATGAGTCAGAGATTATCTCTACGGCCTTCCAGTCCACAGGCTGATCGAAAGTGACTCAAGGTGGTGCTTGGTCGTAAGCCTACAAAGGAACTCCAATGTTGAAATATTGCAATTCTTGTCCCCGGAATACATGTCTATCATTGGCAGACACCTGATTGAAGACTGATCTGGCTGTTCGTTTCCCTGATGAATAATGTGCATCGTCCCGTACCAACCTGGTGTTAATACAGCTATCATACCCATTTCGTGAGAAGTTAATTGCCCATTGAATATAACAATGTTGTGATGAACATTGCCTGCTGCAAATAGCACGGCTGTGTTCCTGACATTAATACCGCTCCCAAGTATGTTCGGAGTAACAAAAATAGCAGAATTTTTTTCTTCAAACCTGTGAATTTCACTATATAAAGAGCAGAACCCCCTCTTACACAAGGTGTCTACAAGAAAAGTCGACCTATATAAGTGATGCATTTGCACTGCAATATATATTTGCAATGACAGCTCTTGGACGAACTGCTTGAATTATTGCCTGGCCTATGCTGGCCACTTTCTGCTGAGTGTATTTCCCCACAAACTTTGTGTTTAACAAATACGAAGGGATTTGGGAATGTAATCAATAGCTGTATGGAGATCGACAGTCTCTGCTGTGGGATGATGTTCTTTCACTGATGGCACATTTGTTTGAATGCCACTTTTAATGAGCCTTGCTGCTGCCTCAGTTATTGCTCTCTTATGTGACTCTTCATCTTCTCCTTGTTTTGAAGTGTTAAAATATGCCCTGAAAATGTGTGCAGTTTTCTCCCTCATTGTAACTATATCATGTAAACCATTTCCTTCTGCAATATGTATAGAAGTCCCATACAGTTCCCTCAACTGTTTTTTAGATACTGATTACCATAGGGTAAGGGATCAATATCTAACAAATACTCCTTCATTTTCCTTTTCAGGTCAGACACTGTTAGCTGTTCTTCATCATTTGGTTCTAGGTAGGCACACATTTTTGAGAATGCTTATTCTTTATCTTCATTCTTAGGCCTTCCCGATTTCCTTCGCTTTATCTCAGGGTTACTTCGAAATAGCTGGGGTACATTACGGCCACAACGAAAATGGATGCTACAAGTGTGATGGTACATGCAGTTAGCAGCATGAATATCACTATTAAAGTATTCGATTCTACTGTTTACTTCGAATGACCACTCATAACGACGACTATCACAACATTGCAAAATTGTCTTTGTAAATATATCAGTTTTTACAGAACTATATCCTGCACTACTCACTTCCAGAACCTTTTTGCCACAGAAAAAGCAGTCAGTTTTGCTATTGAATGTACCTTCAAACACTCTAGTACTCCTTTGAGTATTGCCATATTCTCCCTGATGCTTCCTCTTCAAATGAAGTTCTTTTTCTGTTTTATTTACGTACTCTTTGCGGCATTTTGTATGCACTTTAAGGCCAGCAGTCACAGTAATAGTGTCACCTCTCTGTGCACTTGTTGCATTTATTCGAACTGCGCCTTTTTGTCAAATCTGGACTACATCATATCCATCATCCACTTGGCTATGACAAATTGGACAAGTTTCGTCAGCACTGAATGCACTCATTTTTAACCTGGAACAGTCAATATAAATAACGTAAATAGATACCATATTGACTACATTATTATATGTATTATTAGTGCCTTTAAAAAATAATCAAACATGCAAATAGCCAGCAAACAGGTACATATCCGATTAATAACAGCCCATTCCAAATGATTAAAATTTCATCTAGAACCCAATATTGAAATGTTGGTGGCGAATTCTAAACTGAGTGTATTTAACTTGATCTCATTTAATTTCTTGGGTCCATAAACATGGGGTTAGACACCAAAATTGCCTTCCAGGTTGAATAGTTTTTGAGATACAACACTTTTAATCTTACGATAGGCTCCTTGGACGCCATCTTGAAAAACAATATATCTCAAGGTCACGGAAAACTAGACTTTACTACATTTTTGACCATAGTTCTAGGAGCCGAAATCAATTTAGAAACTTTTTGTATCGATTTTTTTTGGGATTAGGCTATTATTTTTCGTATATTGACCCGTATAATTATGATTTGGAAATATTGATGCGTATTAGTGTCGAAGAATCATGAGAAGCTAACTACCGTGTTTGTGTTAAGTTTACTCATAAATTATGGCTATTTCCTTTCACAACGCACACAACCAATACATACCCAGAAATTATATTATCTGGAAAATTTCGCAACATCGAATTAATTTCGCTAAGAACTTAAAAGTCTTGAATATACAAAGAATCTTTCATTATATGCTTTATGTACGCTCATCATTACACTAGTCATTATGCAAAAAAAAATTCTCAGTGAAACTAAATCGTTGATGTTTTAGTTCTAAACCTATAAAACTGTTGCGTACAGAAGTTGTTATCTATTTGATAAGTTTGTTATGTGTGTAATGTATATTCCTGACTTATTTTAAGTATGCATATTACTGAAAAGGACCGGAGAGAAACAAGGCTTGCTGAGAACAAGCCTGATGTGTTATATATTCGGTATGAGGTCTATTATTTTATTATAATAAATACGTTTTTCTTTAGATATCCTTAGGCGTTTGATACAATAAAATACTGCCAATGGTATCTATTGCGGGGACAGAGTAAAGTTATTATTGTATGCTAATTGCATACGACCTTACTTCTTTAACCAAATGTGCAACACTCATACTAAAAAGAAACCAGAATTCACTGATAACTTATGAGCCTACTTTCCTTTACATCGGTGGAAATAAATGTTAGTTAAGTTCTTTAAAGTTTAGAGGGTAGGTATGCGTTGACGTCTCATTGACAGCAATATCATTAGAGATGAAACCAGAAAGATGTGGAACAGTACCAGGACAATTTAAATACACGAGTGACTTACCCTGGATTCGAATTCAGAATAACTCGCAAAATTAAGATAGGTTGCTATCAACTGTATCACGGAGGTAGGATTCGCAGCATTCAAACATATCAAAATGTTTATGTGGCCGCCATTTTGAAAATCCTTATCTGACCCCATTTAAATAACGCAATTTTGCAGATGTGCGAAATTTGGTTAAAATTCGTTGAATTATTTCTAAAATATGGCAAAATGTTCAATTTACTCACCTGACACAACTTAGCAAAAAAATCCGGCAAAAGAGGATCTCTGTATGAATAATTGATACGTCTAATTAATACTGTTTGTGTACAAAATTCGGTTGAATTTTGTTGTGAATTTTGTTGAAACTATTGATATATAATAAATTATTCTAATTTATTTATATAAACCCTCATTAAAAGATGTATGCTGCACATAACACATGTTATTTTACATACCCTACTGTAGCAATAATTGCGTGAAATGTCGGTATAAATCGGTTGATTGGTCATCGAGATATGGCATTAAACCTCCATTGTTCACGTGAAGATTTTCATAAATGGAGGACAAAAATGTATGTAATAGCACTTTCTATGATTGTCATGGATACAATATACAAAGTTAAATTTAAATTTGTTCCATAGTTTCGTAGATAAAGCACACTAAACTAAACTGCGTGTATAAGCCCCAGTCAAAAAATAAAAGACTCACACACTTAAAACATATTAATTAATATAGCCTACCACAGTACAATATCTTCGTCAAATTTGAAAGAAATAGGTCGATTATTTCCCGAGAAACGGCATAAAAACTGTATTATTTATTGTGGCTCTATCTTACAAAATGCCGGGGAAATGAGGCTTTGCATATACCATTTATAAATCATACCTCAGTGTACAGAGTTAAGTTGAAATATGTTTTACATTTTCGTAAGTAAAACATTCCGGGCTACAATGTTTATATGGCCCCCATTTTTAAAATATGTGTGTCTGACACTCTCAAAGTTTATCAGTTTACATTGTTTGCCAAGTTTGTTAGAAATCGGTTGTTTATTCGGAGATATCGCGTCATTTTAATTTGTCACATGACACTATTTTACAAACTGGTGGACAAAAGAGATTTTGTATATACGCATTATGTGGTTGTAATATATACAGGCAGCATACAAAGTTCCATTGGAATTAATTGCATGATTTTGCAACGATATAACATAAAACTAAATTATCTGTGGAGATTTGAAAACAAGTGTCCGGCATAACTAATACACATAAGTTGTCATAACTTACTACAGTACTAGGCCTACTTGTTTGCCATGTTTGGTAGTAATCGGTCAATTGTTTCTCAAATTATTGCACAAAAAGTTAATTTATTCATGCAATACTATTTTACAAAATGGCTTGCAAAATTGGTTTTTGTTTTACGTATAAGATGCTTGCAATAGATAGTGTCAACATATAAACTTTTGTTGTTTATAATATAAAATTTGGTTGAATATGGTAGTTACACCAAATAAACATTAAGAAAACTGCATGGTCACCATTTTGAAAATAATTGCCTAATAAGTTCAATTATTAACGTTTATCTGGCATGTCATGGCATTGCTTACATGCTAAATTTGGCAAAAATTGGTTGAGTAGTTATCGAGATATAACATACAAACTTTATTCTTTCTTGTGGCGCTATCTTTCAAAATGGTGGACCAAAATCAATATTCACCTCAGTATTCAATGCTTACACCTTGCCTTGTCACCATACAAAATTTGGTTTAAATCGGTGGAATGGTTTTCGAAATATGACATGTCACACTAAATCTTAATGGTCGCCATTTTGAAAGTAAGTTCCCAGTGTGGTCGCAAACTATATCAGGCAGGTGAACTTTTTTATTTATATATGTGTACCGAGTTTCGTGACATTCGGTTCACGTGTTCAAAAATTGAAAGTGGCCACATTCACACACAAACCCTAACATATACACACACATACACACACATACACACTCTCATACTTACACAGACGGGAAAGTGATCTCATAAGCCTTTCTTTCCTTCGGAAAGTATACTAAAAAGTGCCTTATCCCAATTCACTGTCTAAGGTTGAAGTTATATTGAAATTGGCCACTTGATACGGAAGAGTAAGCGTTCTCAATTTACAATTAAAAAGTTTTTATTTGCAAACGGAAATATCAATTTATTTAAACATAGAATACATATTTATCCAGAAATTTTAATTCGGAAAGTTTGGGAAATGTTGGGGTCCAGACGCACTGAGACAGTACCGTAGAGTGCTGTTCTGTGTTGGTGACATTCTGAAACCTGATTGGCTGCACATATGTCTGCACTGATACTACTGGTCACATAGGCCAATAATATTTCAAAATGTTACCAGCATAGCGTAAAGCCTTCTGTAGGAATTACCCAAGGAAACACACACACAGATATATATATATATATATATATATATAGAGAGAGAGAGAGAGAGAGAGAGAGAGAGAGAGAGAGAGAGAGAGAGAGAGAGAGAGAGAGAGAGAGAGAGAGTCCATCAGGAAATATTAGTTTCGCTATTTATGTTATTTATGCTCGAAGAATGATATTTTTGGAGGAAAATTCTCTTCATTCAAAGTGTAAAAAGATTCAAAATGTGATATTAACAACTAGTGTTATGTGCATCAGACACACAAGTGACAAGTGTGCTTTAAATTGTTACCTCGTACAAAATAGAAACGTAATTACTTTGGTGTAGTGGATATTATTTTTATTTACTTCTATTTAACTCACACAATTAATACTGTATATTGTTGTAACAAATTGTGTAACATTTTCATTTGATATAAATGCATGTTTTGTTTAAGTATGTCACATTTTATTGTGTACTAATTGTTATACGATATTTTAAACAAAATGGCTGTTTTCATACGATCTTAGATTACTATTTAAAAATAAGACATTGAAGAAAACTCTTTCTTCATGTAAGGATAAGTATCGCTTAATTTTTTGAACCAAGTAATTATAAATTTCGAATCGTCTTTACTACCTTATTTGTCGTGTGTCTAACTAAAAATTTGATAATGGACTGACTTATGAGAATTCTGTGGGACTCATTTGAGGATATACTGTAGTTCGAGGATGCATGTAATTGAGTTACATTGTAAGTGGGCAGTAATTTTTTCGGATACACCGTGAAGAACTATACACCAATAAAAAATCTCCAAGTAAACAAGTTCCGAATACCACACAATCCGAGGTGAAATGAGCTACACTTTAAAATAAACGTGTGTATTTACACATGGAATTTATGCTTATAGATTTCAATACCCTACTAGTGTGCCGGTAGTTTTATTCCGCTTATTGGTGGTGTGTCTTTGTGAGAAGACAGTTTCCTGCTTGACTAGCCAATCAGAATTAGGTAACTTCAATATTGAAAGTCTGTGATTCGCGCAGATACCTAAGATGTGTAAAACGCAAACCATCCAATCAAAAATATGGGTCTGAGGTGAAGTGTTATGAAATACAACTGGTCACGAAATCTTTTCGCGAAAATCGGGTGTCCTAAGTTTGAGTAATTTTCAAAGACAGCTGACAAGTTGAACTGATATGATAATGTTCCTAGGAATTCAAATGTAGGTACAACATAAAAAGGTTGGTACGGGTGTTTTTCGCGAAAAGATTTCGATACCAGTTGTACTCCAACAAAACACTTTTGTTCAAATGCACTTTCGTGGTTGAATGGGTTTAAATGTCGCGTGCTTCAAGTGTCTGCCCGTGAATCATGGACATTCAGTATCGGAGTACTTTATTACAACTGGCCCAGTCAAATAAGAACGTGTCTTCTCACGTATACACACCGACAATAACCAACGGAAGTCGTGGTTGAGGACGTAGGATATGGAAGTATAGCATGGCCATAAATCATTTCGCGAAAAACACCTGCCCCTAATAATGATGTATGAATTTTAATATTTGTGTAAAAATACACCATCACGATATTAATAACCTATTTGTGCATTTTTATCCCTACTGTATCACTGTATTAGAACCATCGTGCCACTTTAACAACGTTAAGTTCACTGTGCAAATTCACTATGAAAATACACACGAGTGCCATTTTTCAATAACCATACTTGAGCAAACGTATACTAAAGAAGTGTTAATATAATTGAGTTACTTACATTTACAACATGAGTAAAGTTACGTTGACAAATGGGATTTTACAATTATCGCCCACGAAAAAATGTAGGTTGAAAAAATTTAATGAGAACATTATTTTAACATATGAGTATAGGCTAGCACGAACCTGTCTGTTCAGATCTTCACAGAGATACTTGAATGTTATTTATACAAATAACTGCATTTAATTTGATTGTGCACAGTGCCTACTAGGCAAATTATTAAAAATACTTTTTCTTTAAATTTGCATAATATTGGAATGCGTACGTAAATACAAAAAAAAATGCACTAACACTTGTGACGAACTTATACACAGAAAAATTTACAATCGGTAAGTTTGGCACAATCCATCAGTGCGAATTTTTGTTAGGTTACATTTAAAATATTAATAATCTTACCTAACTTATTAATTCATTTCGAACTAATTATTATCAGTGTTTTTCAAACGTTGTAAGTCAAATCTTAATTCGACTGTTAGGTTTTTGCACGTATGCAGTCGACGACGAGGAAAATAAGGGAACATTTCTGTAACAGTTTGTATGTGAAATCGCACATTTTCAGCTGTAAAATTACTTTCAATAAAAGATAAAATACTAGTATACATTTAGTTTGTTTTCCTTTTTTAGTATACACCTTAATATGTTTAGTTTGCATTAGTAAAAGTTTTAATTATTTATTTCAACTAACAAAAAAATAAGTATAAAATTAATATAGCCTACATTTATAGATATAACTTCGTTGTAACATGCCTGGTCAATTTTCCAGATCTAAACCTTGGCATTTGAATACACAGCCAAAATATAACTTTTTTTTCTGACTTATAACTGCGAGAAAGAGATTTCTTTCAAAGATAGAAATCCAATGACTAGAAGTGTTTTCTTGTTAGACCTACTTGCAAAACTGGGAAAACCAAACATGAAATTAAAATTGAATATGTTTCGCACAGTAGATGAAATTCGAAAACTGCCCAACAAAGAAAACGATGGTCATCAGTGTACGGCACGTGAGTCCATTGGTATAGCTTGTAGGACTGTGTCTGGTAAAGGCTGTTCACAATAAATTGAGCAAATTTGAAAGCCCTGCTTAAGATCTACTTGTATGCCCGTTGTGTATTTTTCCGCCTCATGTAAAATTAACATTGCCATGGGCTTCGCCACTTTATTCATGCGTCGGTCAAGTGAAACTGAAATTATTAGAAAAGTAAATAATTTACCAATCTGCTCGTTTTTACATTTCGATGTATTAAAAATAACAGGAAGAGAAAGAAATAATCTAAGTTATAAATGGTTACCTAACACGTTCTATTTGACGTTAAGATATGGAACTACATTCCCTCCACCATTGCCAACTTTACTAGGCGCATGTAACGCTGTGCGATCGTTAAAATATATGACGTTAGTAGCAGTAGATTTTTTCTTAGGTTGATTTCAAAAGTGCCCACTTTATAGTAAACAGCCTTTAAGTTCGGTGTCCCAGTACGACTCGCCCGGGGCGGGATATTTTAGCCAACAATTTGTAAAACTTCTTCCTGGTGCATTTGCCTATATTACAAAGTTAAATTTGTGGACAGTAAAACGCTGGTAGACCCTACTGAATTTGTTTGTACAAAATACAAGCCATATTTTCTAACTGCTTTCAGAATTAGGCACACATGCATTGTGTTTCATTTCATTTTCGCAAAGAAACACGCTCCAAAAGTAACTGTGTATTTTTATCATAATAACTCGTGAAATTTAACTACTATATAGCAGAATAGAGAAACTTAAATTTTGCTTGTTTTGATTATCTTTTTTTTTTTTGTGTAAAATCACACCTAAAATTTTTTGATGTTAAAATTTACCTACCTTAGTGGAGACGCTCTGCAGCGTACATTTGCGTTTAACAGTTTCTTACTCACCAAGGCAGGAGCTAGTGAACCACGCAACAGCTAAGGTTGGGATGTCTACAGTATATCAGAATCTCACTACTTGTCATCAGACCAGCATAGTTGTTTCAATGTAGTCAACGATACTACCAACAAATCGAATGCCAGCACGCAATAATTTAAGCTAGTAAATTATTAATAGCTACTATTAGTAAATGGAAAACTCTGCAGCAGGATTCAAGCAATTAATAAATCAGGCCTCCATTTTCATTTTCTAATTAACTGAGAAATTTACAGATTCATTTGGGGAAAAGCTGGACGTATTATTTATCTGCGTTGCTGTCGCGATTCGACCAGTTATTTGTTTGACATACCAACCATAGAAGGCTTATATTCCCTTAGCAGATCCGAAACAAAAGAAGTGATCAATCACAGGCAACCAAAGAAAATGTCATTGGTAATTAGCCGATGAGCTTGAAAAAAAAGGACATTCCACTATGAAGTCTAGCCTAAAAGTCTTTGAACCAGGGAGTTGTTGAGGTTTGTAATAATTTTATTCCTTCTAAAAGAAACCCACTTGCTACAAAACTAGTGTGTAATCCTGCTTTAAAATAGAAGTTTCCTTCACAGGTAAACCAAGAACCAGGCCCTATATACACATATTAAAATAGGATAACGATGTTACGTTTACGTACCCTGATTTTCTACGTCCCTCAAAGTAACAGTACGTTCAAAGTAAGCACAACTGCATTAAAATGTACATAGTTTTAAGACAGTTTTTTCTTCACCGCTTATATGTTCATTACATACAGCAATGAGTAGATTACATCGGCCCAACTGCAGAAGTCATATATTATATATATATATATATATATATATATATATATATATATATATATATGCCATGGATGAGAGACGGATTTTGACTCACTTGAAATATATATTACATGCTGTAACATATGGCCAATATAGATGATCGGCAGTAGGTAAAAATTGGCTTGTAATGCAGAACAGTAATGCTGGAATTCGGTGCATGCTGGTGCCACACGAGTATTAAGTCGGTTTTAGTAGAGTAACACAACATTCATCTGTTAAAACCATATTAATATACAACCATGTGCGATTGACCGGATGCAAGACGAGCAGATTCTTTGAATAATCACTAATAATGTCGTTCACATTCTCATGCACTCGTTTTTCATTCACTAAATATAGTCCATTCACAGCTACTTCAAACTTTCCTGAAGCCCTGATAAAGTTCTACTTCCAGGATATTTCTGCGCCTCATGCGAACACAGCTTAATGCAGTCAAGAAAATGATACCTAAGAGACAGCGTACCGCGTTCGTGTGCACTCAGGTTAGTGTAATAATTTGCATAAGAACGACTTCTTACTAGGCATTACTAATGCACATTCTCCCTGTATTTATGCATTTTAGTTATAAACTAAATAATATAGTTTACAAATAAAATATAATAAAAAGTTCGATTGAACAAGAAATTTTTTTTATGTTAACAAAAGATTAAAAAAGTTTGTGATACATGGTATTATTTCGTAAACCACCAATCATGTCATACATGTGGTGATTTTTCAAAGGTTTGGTTAAAAAAAGTTTGACGAAACCGCAAACAGACTATGATCATAAACCTATTATTACGTTGAACTTTCAGACCACAAGCGCGGGATCTGGACAGGTAGACAGAGACAGCTACAGAAACCATGTAAAGTTACATGATTTAAATATGGCCAAACATTGATTTTCAAAATGAGGCGATATAAATATTTAGATATGTTTGGCATATCTATTTAACAATTTAATCAAATGCAATCAACATTTTTGCTGATAGTATTTTTTGGAAACACCTATACAGAAACTCTTTTTAGGCAGTTTTTATAAGATATCTCTGTTTAAAAAATACAGCTTTTATGCAATTTCTCGGAAACCAATCAACTGATTTTTCCATCAATTTTTTTTACACAAGTGGCGTTATGGAAGTCCGTGTAAACGTAAGTGTTTTTAGTGACTCAGAAACTTAATTTCAAAATTATTGCCATTTAAATATTCCAGGTTTGTGAACCCTATCATTCAAAACATTAGACTGATTACATCCGAATTTGATGCTACGAATTGCATCTCCGTGAAGCAGTTGATTGCCCGCTAGCTTAACTTTTTAAGAGTTTTTCTGAATTTGGATTCCGGGTAAGTTATTCGTGTACGTATTTTAATTGTCTCGATACTCTTTTACATGTTTTCTTTTTATCACTGATGATATTGCTGTCAATGAGACGTCAACGCATACCTGGCACCCAAGCTTCTAAGAAATCATTAAAATTTATTTTCACCAATGTAGAATAGTTATCTGTAATTTATTGTTAGTACTAAAAAATACTGCGAGATAAATCATTGAAAACCGGTAACCTGAAAAGAATAGTTATCGTGTGTCGATTATAGTGAGAAAAATTGTGGTTTTTAATACTGGGCGAGACATTGCCTTTTTCAGTTGTTTTAAATTATAAGTTAGTATGTATGCATAATTTACAAATAAGTTACCTACTTCCGATTACCCTAACAGCATAAATATGGGAACGTGATCAAGCTCAGTACCTCATTAAGTCAAATAAATTCAGAACAATATCTAAAATATTGTTTCCAGTTTAAAGAACTCATACTTTTTTTAGGTTTGTCATGGTTGCCAATGGTATTATATTAACATTCCGTCCATCCCCCGGGGCCACAGAGACTGGGCGGTTAGACTACTAGCCTACCACCAAGGCGAGCCGAGCTCAATTCCCAGCCGGGTCACTACCAGATTTTCGCAAGTGGGAATCTTGCCGGAATATGCCGCTGGTCGACAGGCTTTCCCGAGGATCTCCCGTTTCCATCGGCCCTACTTTCTGGCGCTGCTCATCCATTCTCACCTAATTTCACCATCATCGGCTCTTAATAAGAACCCATTGTTAAGAACCACCAAAATTTCTCCACTCAAAATCATCCCCCCCTTTTTTCCCCTCCCCCCCCCCCTCCCACGATGCGAGTCAGCCGTTTTAGAAGTTGAATGTAGCACATTCTTAATTCTCGAAGTTGTTTCACCTAAACGAAATCTTTTCATTTCAGTTGGTCTTATGCAAGTTTGATACCATCCAGCTCATTATATTATGCCTATATTATAATAATATGAAATTTGGCTCCTCTCGTATGCACAATGTGTGTTAAAATACTCATGATATAAAAATTTTTTGTATCTATAGTTTTGGCATTATTTTCCGCCAAAATCATAACTTTATATTGGTTGTGTTATGTATGGATAAAAAAAGAGCTATAGAAATGAATATTTATGTATTGATATTTAATATAATGGGCTACTTAATGATATGCTTATAAATTACCCAAAATAAAAGTAATATTTTTAAGGGGTTGAATTTCAAGTAAATATTAGCATATTTAATTCCAGGAAACTGATAATTTTTTTCAAAATTTAATTGACCAGTGGTATCCTTAAATTGGTAAATGTATCTCTTTTCTATCACTGTTGTTTCACTTTAGTTTGCAATTCGGTTATTCTTATCGCAACATCACAAAAATTGTTAAAAAAGAAATGACTCTGACCGGCAGTTAGGCTTATACAAGTATTATTATTAAGTTTGATAAACTATATGGGTTTCTTAGCTGCTGCAGACATCACAGGAAATGCAACAAAAACAACAAAAACCGCACCATATAAAACAAGAAACATGCTAGTAAACAATCAATTTAAACAAAAAGACGACAATATATGCCAACAAAATAAAGTACAACACAAACCAATGAAAACTAATCGTCAACACCACAATAGAAACCAAGAAAGCACAGCAAATCCAAATAAACAATCAGAATACAAAATAGTGCAAAAAAATACACAGCAGAAACCAATGGAATTGACTAGAATGTAACAAAAACCACAGACACCAATGGAACACAAAAGAAGCCAAAGAAATCAACTAGAATATAACAGAAAGAATAAAATGACACCACAACAAAACCCAATGGAAACTATTATAATACAACAGAAACAAACTGACTTCAATGCAGCAGAAACCAACAAAACACAGCAAATGTCAATATAAACAATCTTAATACAATAGAACCCAGAAGCATAAATGAACCAACAAAACACAACAAGCAAGAATCAAAAGAACCAAGCAAACAAATAAACTAGCAAACAAGAACATAACAAAACAACAAAACGAAAAAACAGAACACAACATACACTATGAAAAACTATTAAGGTCATTACAGTGCAACAGAAACCAATAGCACACAACAGTAATAATGGAAACCACTAAAATACAACAGAAACCAACTAAGCTTATGACAATAGAAACGAACAAAACACAATAGAAACGAACAAAACCTGGTAGGAACCAATAAAACACAATTTAAATTTATTTGAACCAATATAATATAACAGACACCAATTGGCTACATCACAATATAAACTCACAAAATGCAACAGGAACCTATGCAAAAAACTAGAATGCAACAGAAACCAACTGGCCAGAACACAAATAAAACACAACATTATCCAATGGAAACCACTAGAACCCAACAGAAACAAACTGCACAATAGGAACCAACAAAGCACAACAGAAACCAGTGGAAACCATTAGAATACAACAGAAACAAAATGGCTGCAGCACAATAGAAACCAATGAAACACAACAGAAACAAATGGAAACCACTAAAATACAACAGAAACAAACTGACTACAGCCAAATAGGAATCAACAAAACACAACAGAAACCAATGGAAACCACTGGAATACAACAAAAATCAAACGACTATAGACAAAAGATAAACCAGTGGGAGCCCATAAAACACAGCAAAAATTAACAGAACACAGAACAGAAACCAGTGAAACTGGTAGAATTCCACAGAAAAGGATAGACTACAGCACAACAGAAAACAACAGAATGCAATAGAAACCAATGGTAACCACTAGAATACAACACAAGCCAATATGATATGGCACATCAAATAAGCAACAACAGTAACCAACAGACAGAAGTCAATATAAACCACTAGAATACAATACAAACCAGCAGATAAATTGATAACAGAAACCAACCTAGTCCATTAGAATTTGTTGTACCCAATAGAAAACAATTAAAACCAATGGTTCGAGTGTTTTCTGACAACAGGAACCAACAGAAAAACATGAAATGTTCACTGTTCACTAAATTTGTATACAATACAAACCACTGTAATCCAATACAAGCTACTGGGTGACCAAGGGAAAACAACAGATACCAACAAATAATACATTAGAATAATGTTTCTACAAACACTGAAATTTCTGTTGGATTTTGTATGTTTTGTTGTAAATTTTTGGTAGGGTATAAAATATATGCAGACACTGAGAAGGACTTTAATTAGAATTGAAATATACATTAGATATTTCGCTCATTGAGAATAATAAGAGTATTGGTGGCGATAGATTAATTTTGAAAATAATATGTGTCAATGAATTAAAAATCATATTTTATTATTTTATTTTTAGTAAGACCTCTATCCTCGCGAACTCTGATATGCCCTTCTGGCATCTTGTAACAATATATTCATTATTTATCAAGTTTTGATGCTTATTTGTTAAAGAATTAAGGGACGACGTGGAAAATATTGATTTAATTGCTAAAAATAAAGAAAAATTTATTTAATATTCTAAAAAAGATAATAATGGTTTAGAATTAAATGTTATAGATACATTTATATGCATTAGTTCAAATATATGTAGATAAAAAAGATCGGTGTGAAGACATGGATTCAGAAGAAAAATTGAATGAAATTAAACTATCATCGCACAAAACCATATTTATAATAAATATTCTCATGCAAAAAAGTTTGAAAAAATGTAATTATAAAAATTATGCAGGGTATACTAAATCCTTATTACTATATAAATGGGAAGTGTATTTGTTTGTCCTTCTTTCATGTCAAAATGGAGCAACGGATCGACGTGATCTTTTGCACAAATATAGTAGGAGTGTCATAGGCTACTTTTTATCCCAGGAAAATATCTCAAACGGTTCCAAAAAATTATGATTAGGGCTGTACATAGGTACTGGATTGAAATTTTCGTAGGATTACTGCATAAAAAAGCATTGTTAAAAAAAATTCTGTCATTTCTCCTTTCTTTTTTGGCTATGGGCTGCCTTACATTCCTTCCCAAGAGCCGCAGTAGCTCAGTGGATAGAGAACCCGATAGTGGGGCCGCAGTAGTTCAGTAGGTAGAGAACCCTATAGCGGAGCTGCAGTAGTGCAGTAACTAGAGCACCAAATAGTGGGGCCGCAGGAGCTCAGTGGGTAGAGAACCCAATAGTGGGGTTGCAGTAGCGCAGTGGGTAGAGCACCCGTTTGAGGGGCCACAGCAGCCCAGTGGCTAGAGCACCCATTAGGGGGTCGCAGTAGCTCAGTGACTAGAGCACCTAATAGTGGGGTGGCAGTAGCTCAGTGGGTAGAGAACCAAATAGTGGGACCGCAGTAGCCCAGTGATTAGAGCACCCAATTGTGGGGTCGCAGTAGCCCAGTGGTTAGAAAGCACCCATTGTGGGGGCCACAGTAGCTCAGTGGCTAGAGCACCCAATAGTGGGGCCGCAGAGCCCAGTGACTAGAGCCCTAAATAGTGGGGCCGCAATAGCTCAGTGGTTAGAGCATCCAATAGCGGGGCCACAGTAGCCCAGTGGGTAGAGAATCCAATAGTGGGGCCGCAGTAGCCTAGTGGGTAGATCACTTATTAAGGGGGCCGCAGTATACCAGTGGTTAGAGGATCCAATAGTGGTGTCACAGTAGCACAGTGGGCAGAGAACCCAATAGTGGGACCGCAGTAGCCCAGTGGCTAGAGCACCGAATGGTGGGACCATTCGCGAAGCAGAAGGTAATAGCTAGTTTTTAATAAGTAAAGATTTTTATTTTAGCTGTCCTATAAAATTTTTTTAGAGATGTTTGTTTAAACACATTAATTATAACCATCTTGATATTCTAAACTCCGAGATAATCTTGAGTTTCAATGCAAAATAACTGTAATTTAATTAAGTTTATTAAGTGATTTTGATATAAATTAATTTGGGTAAGCACTATTTCAGAATAATATTTCTAATGTTACAAAATATACGATAAAGCAAATAATTAAAAACTTATGACAAAAATACATTTCCTCGAATTATTTAATACATTTTGATGCTAATGATTTACATGTTTGGCCTATGTCAAAATATTTGTTCTATAGTCGATTTGAATGGCCGGAAAAATTTAATATAGAAGAAATAAAACAAAAAATTAAACATCTTCTGAAAGATTCAGAAAAAGGCTATATTTTAGAAGTTGATTAAAAAACCTTAGTAATTTATATAACAATCAACAAGATGTTTATTTCTTCCAAAACGATAAATATCATCTTTAAAAAAAAGAAAAATATTTTTTACAATATAACACTGAAACTCTGTTTCGAAAATGGTTCAATATCTAAAAAATACTCATGAAAGTGATAACGAAAAAGGCTTCAAAATATAATAAATTTATACACAACAGAGAACAAAAATGATTTTATATAAATTAATTAAAAATTCAGTTTATGGAAAAAAATGTATAATATGAATGTGATTATATATCAAATTAATTAATAATGCTAGAAAATTTAAAAATCTTTAAACTTAATCTTTAAAAAATGCTGCTAATTTGAGTGAAAATTGAGAAGCTATTTTTCGAAATAACACAAAGTAAAAATTATACTGTAATATTGTCAATTTTGAAAATTCGAAAAGAATTCGTGCATAAAACGATTATTATAAATTTATGAAAAGAAAATATATAACTGTGCTCCTAAGAAACTGGTTTTTAATACATAATTTTGAAACTGAATAATTTTAATTAGATATGGAAAAGTAAATAATGTATTTTGTACTAGTTGTTATTTGAAATATAATATATCGAATATGCCACAAAGGAACAAAAAAATAACAGGTAAGATGAAATTTGAATGTAATAATATAATTATGACTGAATAAGTGCATTAGGACTAGTAACAATGGTATCTTAAGTTTTTTGTTAAATAAATTAACAAACCAAAAGGAGTTAAAATGTTAGTTCTTTAAAATGAAATAATATTTAATGATTACTAGAAATATATTTCGAAAAAAAAAAAAAAATATTTAGAAATATTTGTTGAATATGATTTATCAAACTTGAGGTTATAAAAGTTCAAATGAATAAAATAGCTCTAAAACATGAAAAGGTAAACACATAATTTTAGAAAACAAATTGGACACAGAACACTTCGATATTTTAAATATACTGTTAAAAAATAACATATTTATTAATATATAACATATGTAATAATAATGTCATATTCAACAATAATAAACTACCAATAACAATTTTAAAAATATCTTGTTAACAATGATTTGAACCATATTCCTGGGTATATTCATAATGCCAACCATTTCAACAATCTAAATCAAAAACATATTAAAAATGTGCAAATTTAAAATATCTGTTACCTTTTGTACTAATTTCTAGAAAATTTTGAAATGAACAAAATTATTATTAATACATGTTTCACTTTTCATAACTTTATAATTAATAATTTATGATTCTAAATATTTACTGATATTTTCCTTTTATTAAATCAAATGTGTAATAAGAAATGTATATTTGCTTCATTTCTAAGATAGCATCTTTATCAGAACCATCGAAATTGATTAAATTTTCATTTCCATAGCTTGTTTAGAAATCAATAAAATAAATCCTTTGATTATTAATTTCTCTAAAATAATGCAAAAGGTTCATAAACAAACTAATTACGAAATCAAAACATTATTTTAGGTCCACGTCTAGCAATAATAGCAGTTTATAACTAATCCATTTAATCATATTTGATAAACATAAAATAAGTTATATTACAATGAATATTTACAGACTTAAAATTATTGAAATTATAAATGTTTGCACGAATATGATGTTTAATTACTGTTTCATTAAAACCTTAAAATATTTGGTATTCTATCATCCAACTTTATATTGTATATAGCATTATTCAGCTAAGATGTTAACCTCAAATAGGTTCGAAAATTTGATTTTGAACCCATAAATGGCACTATAGGGTCATAAAACACCATCTGTGTCTGTTCCAAGAGGTAATAAATTATTGAGATAACGATATCAACTTCAGTTTTTTAATGGGAATGTACTCATTTTTTTACAATAGGAGAACATGTAATTAAGTCATGAGTTCAATGACGTGATTATTTTGAAAATTCGACGACCACTTAGTTTTCATAGGTGCATGCATTTCACTGTAGCTGTGGTGGAGTTAGTTGTGTTATCCATTGGGAGATACTATATGTAAAGGAAAAATAAAATTTCTGCGCATATTGTACATTACTGTTTTCAATGCAGTTTTGCATTGCCAGTTAACTCACATTACAAACACTTTCATCGTTATTTCTAATACCAATATTCTGAAGAAGGTAATGGTCAGAAAATTAGATTATGCGATGTTTTATTTGTTTTAAGTAAAGCATTGTACGAATTTTACTGGATATTCTTTAAGTGTCTATAGTGTTATTATATATATATATATATATATATATATATATATATATATATATATATATATATATATATATATAAAGAAATTGCAATGTCTATCGGTGTATTTTCAATCTACATTTGTCGGTGAAGTCTGGTCTTTCGCGAGCAAAAATCTCGATGCGAGATTCACTTTCATATCTTCACAAAATATCACTACCTTTTTTTAAATTAAAGAAATGTGTGTGATTTGAAGTCTTTGTTATTGTATGTGTCTCAATCTATATCTTACAACAGTAAACAAACTCATCAGAATTTAATCAATATAAATACTATGAAGCCAAATTCTAATGAATATGCATATTTAACAGTACTTAGACATTACTCTGATCTTGAATCATGTCTTTGAGCCACTATATTCGGCGGGTCAAAATGAAGTTCATCCCCATCTTCAGTCATCCTCTGAACACGAATGGCGCAACAGTATTCTGTGAAGATCTTAGATAAAGTTTGGACATAATCTCGGATAAAACAATGAACTCCAATGTTGCAATCGACCATTGGCCAGGCAATTTTCCTTCGCCTCGAAGACATAGTCATAGGAATTCGGTTGTGTTTGTGACACTCGCTGCCTGAGAGTTACCCTGACAGGCCTGAGTGTGCGACACCTGCGAAGTGTTTTTGATTAGGCTACTTGCTGGCTGAGAGGCACACTGCAGGGCAAGTGCGGCTAGCGAGAACACGTAGCCCGCAGCATTTTTATTATATTAATTGTACTCTAGCTCTCAACAAGTTAGCAATATAGGTCGGGTTTCCACGCAAGAAGAGGACCAGATCGGGCGTCGTCGGGAGCCATAAAGGTGACAAACAAGAGCGAATCTCGGAGAGAACCGAATTTCGGTTTTTAACAACCATGAGGAGAAATGTGTGTATCATTCCTAACTTCCACCTAGTAAACGAATCTTAAAATTTTGAATTAATCACAGACACAGTGGCAGTATAGATGTGCATGTCTAACCAAAAAAATAGAATCCAGTGAGATAAAGGCAGGCAAACATTACATTTCTGGTAATAAAGTGGAGCACCAATGATTTCCTGCACGAAAGTAGTTTTTCAAGTAGGTGACGCTGTCCTCAAAATTAAACAGCCAACTGTCGTTTGTTTCAGACACACGAACTAATATGCGCCGCAGAGCACCACAGAGCAAAGGCGGAGTCTTTAACACAACTGTTGTGGGAACACAGTTTCTTTTACGGTAATATGTAATATATTTTAATCTGTTTCCAACGAATGGTTAATTTGAGAGAATTTGTTCATTTCGGAGTGTTTCTTCAATATCTATTTTTGATGTTTCTTTCCTATACAAAAACGTATGTAGCTGACTAATCAGTTACCAGTGAGCTTACACTACTCCGTTAAACGACCGTCATTTACACCCCCTGCAATGTTCAACTCTCAATATCTCGCTGTTAAGAGCGGCCCAAATCTCTCCACTCCACTCCCTCGGTAACAAACATAAGTTGTAGAAGTAATTTGTATATACCAGCCGGATAATGATAAGCGAGGGCACTCACATTTAACTTAAAATAATATTCTTCGAAATGGAAATTATTATTAAATTAACTCATAATTCATATTGTTTTTAACGCATATTTCATTTCGCTAAATATAAACTGATAATAATAGCTACGTTTATATAAACATGTATTTTGTAACATGATTTTGTAATCAGTTATGTTAGTTTTATTTTTTCATACAACTGCTATTTTCGATAGGGCAGTTTTATTTATTAAATAATAATAATTCATTCCTTTCTTTATGATGGCGTACCAACTCTCATCTCTTTAACAAACTTATGAATAAAAACTTACATATTTAAAAATGGTTTGTAAAAATTATTTATTTTATTTGTATTTTTCAATATAAACTTTAGTACTAAAAAATTATTTGTATGTGTGTAGCAAGTTGGTTTTTTCATTCACCATTAGTCAATAAAACGACATTTGACTTCCAACAACCAGATGTACAGGTACAAGTTAGAGTTTTGTAGCCATCAATGAAATGGAAGAAAAAGAAAACAACATTTCGGTGAATTTCTGAGCTCACAAGCGGTATATAAATTCATAAAGAGATTAATTCTAAACCCAGGCCGATAGCCGAAATGCAGAACATTTTCTTCGTAATTCTTGCAAGCAGAATCACATTGAAACCCTAGTTATTTATTGAGACGGGAGGAGCCTACAGATAAAGATTTAGTTCTCCCTCCCTCCGTCCCTTTCCCATCATCAGCAAAGGATACGAACAACAATCCAGTTTTTGTAAAAATTTTACCCTAGACATCTACAATGCATATGGCTTCTAGCAGGCAATCAAGGAACCTTGATTGCCTAAATTCACCATGTTCGTGGTAACATCTAGTGCGACTAACCACCATCATAATGTTCTACACTTGTAACTCACCCCCATGGCATATAAATGGATATTATAAAAAATGTCCGATGATTTATTAGGAAAGTTGTAGTCAAAGCACGTTCATTGGTTTGGATTACATTTCCCACAAAATTGAAATTCTATATCAGATAAGAAATGTTAATATAAATATTATCATATATATTCACACAGTTGATCCGCGAATTTTTGCGATTATAGATAACAAATAATGTAAAATCAGTGGATTGGTGCTCGTGGTTACTCTGCTGTTTGTAAACGCTCTGCAAACAGTTTGTTACTGTTTACCAAATTTGGTTACAGTAGTCAGAAGGAGCAGAGTTCGGTTTGGTAATGGGAAGTTATTTTATATTTGTTACTGTGTTCGTGTTTATTTTCATATAGTTCAATGTTTCGTTGCAATGTTTCAGTGCTTAGCATGTTTTTTTTTTTTTGTGTTGTGCATAATTTATTTATTATTGTCATTAAATAATTTTTGTACCTGAAGTCGGAAATGATTACTTCTTTCCAGCATCGGTATAACGGTGCCAACATACTGAAGTATATCAGCCTCTACATACAAATAGTTCACTATGTCTGTATATTCCGTTTCTATTTTTGACCGAGCTAGAGTAACTACACAGTTTTAAAGTTGCCACCCAGTGAGCTGTCTATAGTTAATAATGTGCACTTTCGCGCTGGTTTGTGAAAGTGAACTGCCGGAAACGCCAGTGATCAGCTTGTTGCCAATACAACATAGAACATTTGCTTTATGGTTTCTGTTCCATCCATGTTGACACTGCCATCTACACAATACATATGTAACTAATTGTAAAGGTAAAAATGTTCTCGCTAGAGTGTACAATTAATGCGAGGGAAAAGCGTACAAGAAAAACCCTCATTAAAATATTTTTAAAAAAGATATACCTTCACTTCACATCTTCTAAGTTATGATAGTTCTAAGTTGTGTGTTTCTAAGTTGCATGTTTCTAAATTATGATCGTTCTAAGTTGTGTATTTCTTAGTTATGATAGTCCTAAGTTATGAATTTCTAAGTTATGATAGTTCTAACTTGTGTGGATATTTTCAAGAATTCTAAGTTATGACTGTTCTAAGTTGTGATTTTTTAAGACATGTGTGGTTCCAACTGTCAATTAGGTGCGGATTCAGAAGTCATAGTATTGGATTATTAAATATATAAATAAGTATTTATATTGTATAAATATAAAAATATTTTATGAAAAAAAAAAGAAAAGTTACAAAATACTGGAATCGAAATAAGTATCGATACATTTTTTCGATTTCTTCTTCAAATTACACTATCGATACTTTCATGGTATCGTAACATTCCTATATTCAAGACGACGGAATTGTTACACTCTGGAAAGGGGGTTTTCCACATCTGTCAAGTTCGTGCGTAGATTTGGAATGCAACAGGCAACGCCTCACAACCGCACAGTCGCCATGACACATTCACATGTAAAAACCAACGTCAAAAACATTTCCCCATTACGAAAAAACAAAAAATGCAAGTAAAATATTTGTAAATAGAACTATTTTCTGCACAAATTAAATCGAAAACAAAGCAAGTAAAAATAGACTAAAACATTACATGACAAAACGAGATGCTAGTATCCCAAAATATATATATTACGAGTTAAACGAGAGATTGTGCCTTTTTCACTCTTTCGTAAACCGATACTTATAACAATCCTTAAAAACATGTTAATGCCTGAATTTTTAAATAGCAAACAATAGTTTTTTTTTTTTTTCCCCCAGAAAAAGATAGGGCAACATACACGCACAATTTATAAGATTAGATTTGTAGAGCCCTGATAGTGGTTAGTTATTTTTTCTTTATGAATCACTGAAATGCTGCATTAAAATAAAAAATGTTTTCTGCAAGAAAAAAGTCAGTTCTTGACAAATCATTATAGTTGATTTACTATAACTTCGGCCTTTTCTGAAGCCCTTCTAAATTACTACTTTAAGTTATTAATTACATATCCTTCTGCTACATGTAAACATAAACACTAGCATGTGACTTCTACTTTTGTAACTGTTAAATGCATTCGTTGCTGTTTACAGCTGTTCAAAGAATTATGTCATACTGCAAAAACAATTTCCTACTAATGTTCACAATTTAGGCCTATTACAATATTTAGGTAAGCTTTATAACTATTTGTTTCACACGATATAGCACGTTACCCATAATACACATTAATATTTTGCCACGACAGTGTTTGTTACAACTGTGGCGAAAACAACAATAGTATTAAACCCGTTGTTATTAGTGTGTTTGGAATAATAATTAAAACGAAGGGACAACCAATCCAACGAAACTCGCTCATGTCGCTCATTTAATGTACATTGACAAACGTAAAAGAAAGTGGTCAACATGCAAACACATAGGCCTACTGTAACATTTATTCCACTAATATTTACATGCATTGGTATTTACTGATTTGTAGGTTTGTTTTACTATTTATTTTATTTTATATGGGTGAGCTTAGTATTTCGTTGGGATTGTTGCAGACATTCAAATCACAGAAACGTAAATTCGTTACACAACTGTTTTTCAATTACCTAGCACGAAAGTACAATGTTGTGATAAACAGAGGTAAATACAAATGATTAACTTCGTCATAATATCAGTTCATGGTTAAAACGTATAAACTCTATGCAGCGATCACAACACATTTAACCCTGCTGTGGAAACACATTTATCACAACATTGTAACTTGTCTAGGAAGTTTCAAAACCACAAGTACGAACTTGACGCTTCGTTCAGAAACACGCAGTGTCATTAAGATGTCACCACACCACTGCCAGTTGTAAGGCACTATTAAATTGGGTACAATCGCCTGCCATGTTGGGACAAGCACAGGGCTGGGGTAAGTTGATCAAATTCTAGATTCTCCTTTCCACACTACATCTGCCAACCTGCTGGATTTGTAAGCGTCGTGGATTTGTAAGCCTCGTGTAATCGCATCTAAATAACATATAATAGGTATTTACACAATAAAATCTTGTTTCAGTTGTAAATTACAATTTCAAACATTATTATTGTTGCTGTAATTAGTATGAAATGTGCAGAAATTATAAATAACAAGATTTATACCTCCTTTCTGCTTAACAGGTGGTACGAACTTCCCAAGATATATATATATATATATGATCTGCTTCACTTGTTGAACTTTTATTCTGGATGGAAAAAAAAACACAGTGTCACTAGAGCGAGCTTACGCATGGAAATTTCTGCTGATATTTTTAACTGCAGCAATGAAATATGTTTCCATCAGTGCTACCTAACAATACAAATATATCAATTAGCTATGTTTAATTTACAAATAGTAAACATAAAAACGAGGTTAAAATATATTGTAACTGTGAACTATTTCTTACTGGCCGTTACCAACACGTCGCTGCTCTCCCTGTTGTTCATTCGTATTAATATGAAATGAATATTACAAGTTATAGAAGATACTAAGTAGATTATTAATCTATTCAAGAACACGATACTTTAATGTTAATCAGAGAGTTATATAATCATGGTATACAAGTGATTGAACACAATAGGTTGACATGCTAAGCCTATGGTGATATTTCAAAGGTTCGATTCCAAAAGGCCGAAGAAAGTGTGAATAGACTATATACAATTAAATTCTAGTGCCGAATAAAATAAAATTATATGCAACTAAATGTACACTATTTGAGGAAGAAATTAATAGAATTAAAAATCTAATCTGTGCTCTAACCTGAGACAGTACACACATTAAACCTACACCAAATGATAGTGGAAAACATCCGCAATATCGTGTATATGCCCCAATTTGTATTGCGGTTGTCAGTTTTTTCGGACATCGAAAACAATCAAAGGTATGCTGTTTAAATCGGGTTTGAATTGTAGCATGGCACATGAAAATCATAGTAAATTTTAGGATTATTCTACATCATTCGAAGCAATACTACATAAAAACTGAAAATACAATCTTAAGGAATAAAATCGACTCTTTAAAAATCACAGGAAAAATAATATCTATTGCTGGATGTAATAAAATATAGTACAGTTAAATATATACCATTTGAGGAATATTATTATAATATTTAAACCTAATCTGTGCTCGAACCAGGTATAGAACTCACATTTAACCAACACCAAACCATAGTGGAAAACTTCCACAATATCTGTATATGCCACAATTTGTATTGCGGTCATCAGATTTTTCGGACACCATAAAAGCCACAAGGTGTTACAGCCTCATCTAAGATATAGACGAAGGGCAAAGGCAAGAAATAAAATGTAGTAGAAGTAAGAGAGAAAAGACTAATTCGTTAAGGTTCGGCCAGGGCCATTAAATTTAACATTAATTACGATTACAAATAAACATGAATTGGCTAATTTAACAGAAGGGATAAAGATATCAAGACTAAGTCAAAGATATAGGAGTTGAAACATGGTACAAGGGACTCACCAGATCTTGCACTTGGATAAGCTGCTGCCGCCTCCATCTGGTCTCGTTGTGCATTATGTACTCTCTTGGTGCATACAAGAATTCGATTAAATATTAAATACACAAATAATACATAATTAAATATTCCAATTACATAAACTCCTTATTCAATATGATATGAACTATCGGTAACTGTAATATGTAGTTCATTGCTGTGGACATACATATCTCACTGCACATGCAAGTGCACATTTTAAGATATTGTAGGAGGAAACTAGGTTACACAAATCATTGGCGATCCAACAGACTGCACATACACGGGATGGTGAGGGGTAGGGTGTGAGCACACAATACATTCTTTGCAGGTGGTGCCTGCCATCGACCAGTGAGTTCAACTAGCTAGCAAGGAGGGAAGGAGGAGGGGGAAAGTGCATTCATAAGGGAAACTTGCCTCCTACATACACAGTGCATTGCCTTCCCTGCAGGTGGCAGCTGCCATCGAATGCATCTCCTCAGGCTGGTGGGAGGGGTAGGAGGAAATTGTATTAAGAAATGCAAGGGGTACCTGGAGGGGTGGGGTAAACAAATATGCATTCAGAAGTTCAGTACTGGGGGTATTGCACTTTTCTTCTGAAGCTCAGTTGAGAGTGAGCTGTGGTATGGTGCGGATGTGCGCTTAGGCTCTTGTAATTGTTCATTGCGACATGTAATAATTATTCAATGCCACATGTACTCTCTCTCTCTCTCTCTGTCACGATGCATTGCTGCATATGCATGTGCACGATTAAATTATTACATATATATAAATTATTCGAATCATTTATAACATTCTCGAATACAATTAAAACCTATAAACTACATTCCCTTTCCTCCCCTCCTCAAGAACTGCTTCACAGCTCTTTCCGCCGCCAGAGTCCGAAGTGTCAATAACTCAAATGGCACTTGCGGTATTCTTTCTCCAACATTAAAACGACCAAACACAGAAGAGGTAGGTTCATATATGATGCTGCTCTCCCTCCCCCTTCAGCTCCTATACACCTAACAACCCTCATAAGACCTCAGTCTAGTTCCTGCATCTGAACTGACATCAGTAATTATGTAATTGCTAATTGTGCAAAAATAACATTATAATTACCCTCGACAAGCATCGAACCAAATACCGGCTACTGCAACTCCATTCTGATGGCCAACGACCCGACAGCACCTGCTAGAACAGCTCTTTACATCTCTGGCACACTCATAGTTGACGGGGTCGTGGAAAGGGGGAAATGCATCTGAATTGCCGACATATTGAATCAATTACATCCAGTAGCACATATGCACTTCCAATTACACTAGCAATTGCAATTGCACATTCGACCACAGTGAAATCGCACCAAAAATGTAACTGCACCAGAAGTGCACTTGCACTGGAAGTACAACTGCACCAGGGTGCAGGGGAGGGGGAAGTGCAACTGAATCACTGCCATTTTGAATCAATTATACCCAGGATCCTCTATGCACCATAATTAAATCGTGGAGGGGGTGGGTTAGAAGGGTGAAAGCGGCCATGCAATATATCCTTTGGGAAATTGGACTGCACAATAAATACTAGGTATGCGCGAGACTCGAACTTTCGAGATCGAATCGAGAAAAATTACGATCTTGAATCAAAATTTTTTTAAGTCTCAAAAAATTTCGAGAATGTTTCCTTCCATGAAAGAATTATCTTTATTCGCAGCACACTGTAGTCGACTTAAGAACACAAAAATTTCGAAAATAAATAAATTCCTGAAACCTACTCTCCTACTACTCAGCACTTACAACCTACTCGGGCTGCTTATAAAATCAGAATACGAACTACCCGGCAGCACCACGTCTCTCTAAGGTCTAGCAGTGTGCGGGGGTTCTTATCTCCAAAGCACATCCAGCCACAATCAGGTGCCAAGAACCGATGTTTGTGTGGTGGGGGTGGGGTGGGGGGTGGGGAGGTGCTAATCAACTTGCATTGATTACAACATTTTTGTGCAACACAAACATAATTCGAATTGCTAGAATTATTTCCCTTTTCATTCCAACCATATTAATAAATATTTTTGGACATATTGAATGGAACACTTGGAGGGGGGAAGCACTGTTTTGTGAATTCTCGAACTTGATGCTATAGTGTTTGTACCAACATTTTCGCTTAGCTACGATTTAATTTTTTTTATTTTTTTATTTGAGATACTGAAGCTGGCATATCATATTCGTACTGAAACACCCCCTCGGGTGTAGGTTTTCCCCGAATTGGTGGAGAAAGCAGAAGAATGATAGAGGGGGGAACTGCTTTTCGTATCTGGGTGTCGCTATGTCTCGACCTTAGCAGCGGTCGGCGCGTACCCAGGTTACGTCTCAGCAGGTGAAGCACTTGCCAAACAGGATGCGCTGGGCCCCTCGCCGGCGGCCTATCAGCGATGCGGTGGTCTCTGCGCCAAGGAGGTCGTATATCGTAAACAACGCAACCTCCATGGTCTGCAACACCGCACCCATGTGGACCATGTACTGTACTCAAGATGAGATAGACACGAGTGTATGTACCCGACATTGCCTACCTACATCACACCAATAAAACTATCAAAGACATTGTCTCATCAGTGATGTACCTGTTTGTCCATATGTTAATTTACAAAAGACAAAGACTTTATATGGATAATCGTTGCTTTAACCCACACATATATATGCATGCACACGTAGAGTTACTGGGCGTTGCTGGGGAGTTCGTATCGCCAAGTTATAAGCGGCCTGAGAAGGTTGTATGTGCTGAGTAGTAGGAGTGTGAGTTTTTCAGATTTTTTTATTTTCGAATTTTTGGTAAAATATTTTTTTATGTGAATACTTTTTCTTAAATTCAAATTCTTATTATGTATATAAGCTAAACTGTACTCACAAGTAATTTACAGCTCTTACTATACTCAGTGTCAACTTTTATAAGGTAGAAGTAGTATTTTATAGATGTGCATGTCAGAAATTGCATAATTTTCGATCTCTTCTCGAATCTCGAATCTTTTTTAGGCATCTCGTCTTGATATAGTCTCGAAAAAAATGTGTTACTTGCACATGCCTGATAAATATTGGTCACTGAGGTTTCGAGAGGGTGTGGGGGAAACAACGCCCTGTGATCCTCTAAAAAGTGCATCTAACACTTATGTTTCCCTATAATGGAGAACATTTGATCTAGAACCAGTGTATGCCCCTTACTAAGATTTGTGCTTCTTGGGTGCTAGGGTAATAGCTGAATTAAATTCTCTTTCTGAAGGCTTGATTACACCTTCTTGCAGCATCTCGGAAATTTGGTCTTTGATGATGCGGCATTGATGTGGGTAGTATCGACGTGGGATGTCATACACAGGCACTTCAGTGGTGAACAGTATGGTATGCTTGGCCACTGTCATGTGGCCTAGCAGGTCTGCTGCTGTAAATACATCCTGCCATTCATTTAGGATACATTGCATGGCATCCCGGAATTTCGGGGGCACAGAGTGGTCCAATTTGTCTAGCAGCACTTTCGGTGTATTCCCAGCTGGTTAGGAATCCACGTTGTATACAGTTCGGCACTTCTTCTACCCGAAAGCTATTCTTCATACTGCTGGCTCAAAAATGGTGTTTTACTCTGTGAGCCATGGCACTCCAAAGATCATATCTCCCTGATTTTATCTGACATGAACATGGTAGTGACAGTCTTAACATCTCTTATGTGTATTGTGATAATCACTTCGCCTGCAATTTCACCAGTGTGCTGACATGTGGCTAACTGAATCACTCATTGAATGGGCTTGATATCACTGATATTGATTAAGCTGGTTCAGATTAAGTTGTGTGTGACTGCGATGTCGATGAGGTCTCTGCATAGATTGTTGTTGATGAGTACAGATATGCGGATTAAACTGTTTTTTTTTTGCATCAGTAATCTTCGATAACAGAATTTGTTGTGATATCATGTAGTTTGTTGACAGGACAGATCTGGAGCAAGTGACAACAGGTCACTCTACCCCACCCTCTCATTTCCCAGCAGTGATTTACACTTCTGCTCCCTCAGTATAGATTTTTCCCATTCGGACACTCATTGTTCCAATGTGGTCATTCCCACCATTGACAGGGGTGTGGTGGGTGTTTACCATCAGCTGGTGGGCTGCCGATCGCTGACAGGTCAGCTGTTGTCGTAGTGCTGGATCTTGGTGATGTATTTTTAATGGTATTTTCGGCACTGTTTCACTTGCGTTGACACTTTTGCTCTTGGAATGTCCACTGCCCTGTCGGGGTTGTGCAGTTTCACGATCACGATGTGGCTGGGCTTGGATTCAGGCATCGAGAAACATTACCATCTAAATAAAATCCTGCTCTGATGCATGAATAATTGGCGATAGCTCAGTGTGGTATTCAGCTCATGCTGTACTCACAACAACCTCGGAAATGTCTTTGAGTGAAAGTCCTGGGTTTTATGTTCTGATGAGGCTGGTTTCATGGGTGACAAAGTTGTACAAGTACTCTTCCCCTTGTTCTTCCAGAATTATGTGGCTTCATGCTCTCAACAATGTGAACGTGTTGGCGAAATGGCATGTGAAGTTGTGGCTGAACTCCACCCAGGTGATTCCATAGTGGGTTATCCCTTGGCACCACAATCTCGCATCACCTCCAAGGAGTTCACCGATTCAGTTCGGCAGTCATATTAGTCTATGCCTTAGCAACTGAGCCTATTCCCGCAGTTCCGAAGAAATGTCATGGGATCTTCGCTTGCCATGCCAGAATATGTTTGTAATGACTGAAATCTGGCAGGTGTGGTAGTTGGCGAACTGACAGTGGTGCACTTCATTGTAGCATGTTGTATTGTGGTCACCGCAGGAGTGTTGCCTGCTGGAAGGATGCTACCTGGAGTAGCGGTGTTTAGTGAGCGGGGGGCATGGCAATGGGTGATGTCCCCACATACATGGCTACAGGTGAGCATGGCTGTGTCCAGTGTCAGTAGCAGTGCTCACTGTTGGTATCTCTCAGCACTGCAAAACACACTGTCGAGGATTTCTGTCCTGGAAGCTGTTGCTATCTTTACTGTCGATGTGTTGTAATGTCCTTGTGAACAGGTTCTATTTGGCAGTTTGTTAGCTACCTGAAGTTCATGACTGGTTTATCTAGGTAAAGGTGTGCACAGTCTATGAAAAATATTTCCCGCAATGTAGCGCATTCTTGAATTGAAATGCATTTCTCGTAGTATACTCGTAAACACAGAGTTTCTGTCCCTATGTCATCATACGAACAAAAGTTGGCACATTTTTGTAATGTTCTTCTATAGTTTGATGATGTATATCCACTGTTAATTCTAGGAACTGCGTAGGTGCAGAGTGTAGGCGTGCAAACTGGATTGATGAAGTCCTTGACCTGTCGAGGTCTCATGAACCGTGTACACATATCCTCCTGTTTGCCTGAGATGGTACGTGCCCATACCGCTTTGCAGATTTCCGCATTCACATTCACTATTTCCTCCTTCAGCTGGCGAGTGGTGGTGGTAACATTTCAAATGCAGGCGTTTTCTTGCAGAAAATACGATAACATGTACAGATTCGGCATACTGCATAAGCATTTCGTGCACAGTGATGATGGTTTGCCATTTGTTGTTTGCAGCCCAAACACCCATGGTCGATTAGCGCAGTTATCATGGAGAAGTCATGGTGCCATCAGTTGTTGTTTCGCCATGCCATGTGGCCTCGAAGCTCGTTGCTGTCACCTAGTGGTGCGGTGCAGGAAAGGGTGGTTCACGTGGCACAGTCAGGGGAGTGAAAGCAGGTAGTGTATTCCCCTTCTGCTGCTGGCTTTCCCCAAGATGGTGGCTGATATCACGGGCGCTGCGGCGATCGATGAGGCACTGCCTGTAATCCCAAGATGGTAGACTTTCCTTGTTGGTCAAGAACAATGGCGAATCCTGACATCTAAATTCCCACATTGTCGAGCTGGTATTTTCTGGCTCCAAATTCGCGATGAAAAGACATTAGATGGTAAGAATGATATAAAGAAATTTGCCAGTAGCAAATATATGTGGACCAACGGAACCTAAGGAGTCCATACTTCTGAATGCACTTAAACACATGTTGTCACAAAACATGAAGAACTTGGGGAAAATACACGGACATCAGACACTGCAAGGAATTTCAAAATGCATGGAAAAAGACTGGGTACCAGGAGTGGTATTGCGCTGGAAGGCTTATGTAGTAGTATGAAGTTGCTGGTGACATCTGCACCACATACAACACGAGTAGGTTGCAGTTTGAAGGACACCACGATGCACGGGAAAAATGTGGTTAGGTCACCAGGCAAGAAAGGCTACACAGAAGGGTGCCAATTGACAGGTGGTTGGTTCGGTAATCAGAGAAATGTGGGTGGTTTGGTGTTGAAAAATTGTTCGTCGATGTGTTACCATTTTAAAGGCAACAGCACAGAGAGCACGAGTGATGAAGGTTGCGGTGCCGACAGCCCTGAACTGGCCCCTCTGTTGATTAAACATCTTGCTGATGATAATGATGCTATAATGTAATATTGCCTGGGCTAGTGAGAGCTGTATAGCCCCTCTCACACTTCACTCAATCCCATTAGGGGACGTTATAGGCCATTCCTATACCTTAAGAGAACTAGTGAAAATTGGTTATGTGACCGTGAAGCAACCTGAGAAATAAAAGAAGTGCATTAAACAACAACATGGCACTATATTTCTGTTGCTCTCTCTACCAAGGCACTTATGACACAAATATCCACTCTAGTAAGGAGAACTCTTGCATGGTACAAGAAGGCGTGAAGCCTACATACTGGTTATGTTAAAAAAACTAATTTCCAGCGATGTACATAACTACTTGGGTTGTGGAGTGACGGTGTCCCCAGGCTGAAAAACAATTAAAGGTTCCAATAAATTATTACATTCACATTGCATGTTAAATGATTGCTGAGAAATGATGCAGGCCTGAGGAGGCCACACGTAGACGACTGCTCCACACAAGTACTAAGACACTACATGTTTCTACTTGTGTGGAAGGCTGACCACCTAGCACAACTTTCCTGCATGATATCATGAACAATTCTTAATTATAAAATATATGATACGAAATGTAATGAAATGGATGTACATGGTCCTGATGTGGGGATGAAACACAATAACCCTGTAATTCTTTATTAACACAATGTACTGAAGAAAAATGTGTAAAATGTTTTCACTTAATGCACACTGGTTTGATGTAATCTCAAATTTGAGGTTAATTCAGTTGGAGCTTGTGTTGCTCTTAGTCCACTGTTTATCTGCTCAGTTATGGTACATCAAAACACTGCTAAATGGATGGGATTTAATTTATAGGTACAAAACAATGAAAGAAAAACACATTTCACATAAGATAGAGAAGTGGGGTTAATTCGACACGCAGCAGTTACATCTTGCATCGTACATGGTTCGTGGTCGTGCTTACAGTAGGTCGTGGCCTCTGGTAGTACATATGTTTGACATGGCATTTAAATGATAATAATATATTACCCACTGTACGCAAACATGAATGGGCACTAGTCCACTGCCACAATTAAATATCTAATCATAATAATAATTCTTCACAGCATTAACAATAAATTTTGGCACATTTAAACACAGTAAAAACACTGGGCATTAACTTGAAAAAGCAGTGGAAAGTAAATAAAAATATATACAAGCACTTCATATGCCTGTAATACTGCGTGGATATCAAATATTACATTTCTCATAAAATATGCACTGAACACTAGTAATAATAATACAGCACTCCACATGTAACATAAATAGGCACTGAAACATAATCACAATATAACTCTTCAAAAAATGTAAAAATTAGATGCACTAAAATTAAAAAAAAAAACATATTTTAAAAAGCCATGTGAAATAAAACAAAATAAATAGTTGTCTATTGAGCTGCACCAATGCATGCACATACGGATAATTTCCTGCACAACACTGCTCTCACATGGGGGTGGTTTGAACTGATGGTGGTGTTGCTGGCTACGTGTAGAAGAGCCTGCAGGGCTGTCATCTGGTACACATAAGAACTTGGAAGTTTTCAGCCTAAAATGTTCAATCCACCATCAGTATTTAAAAAATATCTATGCATAATTTATTAATAGGGGCATGCATGCTAATTGTTTGATTTTGAGATATCTTGAGCATTATAAATAACATCCAATACTATTTTATCTGTGTGACGTGGTTTAAAACGTCGGAAAGGAACCTGCAACACGTCGGAAAGCCATTTTGATGCTGTGGAATGGACTAATAAAGTGTTGGATAGGTTTTTGGGGTAGTTAAGAAGAGGTCTAGGATATGGTTTACCCTACTAGATGCCAGGCGTCATCAAGGCGATGCTGAGATAATTGTTGTACACAATGACTCTGGCTGATCTTAGGGTTGCGTGCCGTACGCTCAGACTAAATATCCTCGCCGATGAGAGAGGTGACTTCTGCCCCATTTATTATTATTCCAGATTCGATTGATTTGGAGCTGTTTACTAAACAGTAGCCGGTGGGTCGACTACATACCATGCTTGCCAGTCATGGCGGGAAACTTACAAACTGTAACACTCGCATACATGGATTGTTAGGACCAACCACTCACCCATAAAACATGGAACAACTTGCTAAACCATATGCACTTGAAAAGATTGAATGGAGCTAAACATGATATGAGCAGGTATTTTTAGGGCCTGTACCATTACACGCAGAAGGTGGTTAAGATAACATACATACTGTTCATTTCACAGCAGTATTTATTCGACAAGATTAACACCCCTCTCTGGGGATCACTTTTCAGACGAAAGAGGTGAGTAATCACTACCAGCCACTGAGGTTAAGCTGCAAACAGTATTACGACAATATGATAATTACGGTTATAAATGCTTCCTGGGGCGATGTTTTTCTCACATGAAGAGAGAGTGGTGTACCGGGCAGCTAAAACAATAAAATATTCCTGAAGTTAATTAAAGTCTAGTTCAGTTAAATGTCCATACCAAAATTATGAATGCTGGCTGGTGCCCACGAAAAGCTGGAGCTTACAACACATGCATCATCCTCGTACGATGCTACTTGCTGACCGACTCTCCCACCTGACGTGTGGGTGGGCCTCAGCTGACACACATGGCAGAATGGAACTACTTCCTGCCACAAAACATATATATCCTGCTGTACGTCGTGCTGCTTACTAAAACATGTATGAAAAATTACATAAAATACTATGCAATACATAACACTGGTGCATGATAATGGGCGTAGCACTAGATGACCAATGAAAGAAATGCATATGCAAATATGCTCAACAAAATACCAGGGAACAAGGAAAAACAACAAATCATAAACCATTAAATAACACATAACAAGAATAGGATATATAGACCCTGTATTCTCTAGTCCAGTTATTGTTGGGGTCTTCTTTTGTAGCACTCCATCTAATGGATTCTCCACTGCCATTGCTCTTAGCAATCACTGCTGCGCTGCACCAGCCTGCACTTACAATGCACTGCACTGCCTTGCTCATGATCCTGATCGTGCACCCTCGACCAGGTACACACTCTGCTCGTCAGTAGGGCGCATGGCCCTGCTGCAGCGATGTTGCAGAATTCGGCCGGGCAAACAATCTTAGGGGGAAGGGAACATGGAACACATCAAAGGCCCCCCCCCCCCCTTCCAAGGCAGTTTGTCGGCCGACAGATGTTACTTGCAGCAGCTGCAGGTGTGGGCTGGCCTGCGTGATCCCAGGTTCTATCGCCACTCCTGTGGCCCTCTCGCAAGATGTGTTTCTGGTGGTTGCCCCTTCTTGTCAGGCAACACCGGATGCTTGCATTGATTACATGCTGCTGGCGGGTGTGCCTATCGGCGTGAGTGCCGAATGCGAAACGACTACTCAGACCCACTGCACTCGTTGCCTACTTCCTCATTCTTGGTGTCCTCTTGCTTTTGTCCTCTTGCTTGCTTTGCTGCTTCTGGATATGTGGGTGGTGGTCTGGTGGTAACCGGCAGCCATCTTGCTGCACATCGATCCTGCTGCTCTCTTACTTCATATATGCGTCTCCTGTGCTGCCCCCTCTGTGCATCTGTGCTTGCAAACTCGCTGCTCTCCTCCCTCTGCGGACACTTGGCCTATCCGGGTAGGCACAGATTGCGACCTTACAATACCTCTGTGGGTGACCTCCCTGTTGCTGCATTGACCCTCTTCCATAATGTATACAATATGGCAGGTATATGGTCTGCCCACTTGACATGCTGATGTCACACACAGAGCCGTAATTGTACTTTAATTTTCTGTTTCCAGCGTTCCGTGGGGTTCGCTCTTGTAGACAGCAGTTGTAACATGGTTGACACCCCACTTTGTGCATAGTTATCTCCATTTTCGGCCAGTGAACTGTGTGCCATTGTCTGTTAGCAAATTCTGCAGAAATCCCCAACACGAAAAAAATAGCTCTTCTAGCACTCGCGCCACATTGCTTGCTCGTGCCCTGCTTGTGGGATATGCCTCCGTCCACCTTGATAAATTGTCCGTTACGACCACAAGGAAGTGTTTTCCTCCCCTCGTCCATGGGTAAGGACCCATCAAGTCTAGACAAACTGTCTCGGACGGTCTCATCGACACACGCAGCCTTTGCCATTGCCTGCCATCTGAGCGGTAGGTTTTGTACACATTGCACTTGTGGCACTTTTGCACAAACCACCTCGCATGTTGGCTAAGGCTTGGCCAGTAGACATGATCACGCACATTACGAACTGTGTGTTCAATGCCCGTGTGTCCAGCCATGCTGCCACTGTGCGAATAGGCGAGCACCTTATCCCTCGCACACGTGGGCACATATGCCCTCCAATTCCCAGGCTGTTGAGCAGAACAGGTCTCAAGTCTGCTTTCTACAGCACACCATCTCTCTATTTCTTGCTTCGCACATTCCTATCCTTTCCCTGCATGAATGTGCAGTTCTTTTGCGCTGGAATGACCTCTTGGTACACATCGCTAATGAGCTCTCCATTATTAGCAACAGTCATGTGCTGAACACGAACCTCGGCTACCAGGTCCCATGAATCTGGCGACAAAATTCTCTCCCACTCTGCCTCGTCTCTAATAATCACATCATTGCTAGGGTTGTGCGATGATGCGTCTGCCAGCTCGTTCACACTGCTGGGTATGTGTTCCACTACAAAATCGTAGGCTTGCAAATGTAATGCCCATCTCATCAGCTTGCTTCTCGCCTCCCTCATGTTATGCAGCCATACTAAGTACCAACTGTCGGTTAATAGCATTAACTGCTGGTAACCAAGATATATGCAGTATTTTTTTACTACCCAGACGACTGCTAGACACTCCCCTTCGTTCACGTAGTAGCGTCTCTTCATCTGCCCTAGCTTGGCGCTGGCAAAATAAATGACGTGTTTCTCCCCACTGACTTCAACCTGGTACATTCTGCCCCAATTCCCTCTTGGTTGGCGTCAGTTTGGAGGTAGAAATGCTTGCATGCATCATAGCATGCAAGTGTTGGACATGCTCGAAATTTTGCCTTAATTCCTACGAAAGCCTTCTCTACTTCTTCCGTCCACTGAAATCGCTTCTGCGGCGAGAATAAATCTGTGGAGGGAGCCATTATTGTTGCGAAATTCGGAATGTGTTCTCGCAACCAATTTATAAGCCCAAAGAATTTACGTAGCTCGTTCCGCATATGTGGATGCGGGTTGGTGTCTATGAGCATCAACTGTTCAGGGTTCGGCCTGTTCCCATTTTGGTCGATCACATGACCTAGGAACTCGATACTTGTTTTCCCAACATGGCACTTCTCAACTGAGCATGTTAGGCCGTTGATTGCTAACCTCTCCAGGACAACTGCCAAATTATATACGTGCTCCTCCCAACTGTCTAATCAAATAATGTCATCGAGAAGCGAGCGTATACTCTCCAATAATGACATCGAGCACTCGTACCGCCATCGCCTGGAATGTTGAAGGGGCGCATTTCAGTCCAAACAGCATTGTGCAGAATTGACATCGCCGGCCGTCGGGAGCCATAAATGCTCTCGTTGGCATGATGTTCAAATTTCACTGGTACTTGCCAGTAACCCCTATTAAGGTCTAGGGATGTCCATAATGTAGCCTGCCCTAGTGCGCTGAGAGCATCTTTCACACTAATATATGGTGGTAGCACGCTGCATGTCACCTGGTTTAACCGGCGAAAATCGATGCAAAACCACCAGGTTCCGTCTTTTTTGGCACCAAGATAATGGCCGAATTGAATGGACTGTCTGTGGGCTCTATCACTCCGTCATTAAGCATCTCCTGTACCTGTGCTTTTATTATCTGCATTTGGTGGGGTAAGTACCCCCGCAAACTGATATGTACCGGCTTCTCATCCATGAGCAGAATTGTGTACTTTTCAATGTGACACTCTTACCAAATACATCACAGCGTTCATCGAGATGCAATCTGATACTCTGCCAGGACTTGGTTGTCGAATTCCCCTAATTTTACCTTGGGTAGGCTACTTGTCGGATAGCAGTCCAAGTTATACACCGTCCATCTTTCTTTCGATCCAAATTGAATTCTTCTTGTTGCTGGCTCTACAATTGTGTTCTGCTCCATAAGCCACGGTGACGGCGTTCAAGTGCTTGGAGTACTGTGGGATGTGGTTCATGGATGGTGGTCCAGGAGCCAGAATAAAAAGTTGGAAAATTTAGAGGTATCAGGAGTGGATGTGTCTGGGTTAGGTGAATTGGATGAGGGAATTTCTTGAAGATTATTAAACTATTGTGGTGAAAATGGCTGGTACTAAATCTCAATGCTGCCCGGGCTTGGAACTGAATGGTATGCGACCAACCTCTCTGAGCTCTCGGCGTCTACTGTCTTTCCAACATGGCACACTCGCCAGGATCGTCGCCAGAGCGAACCACATGGAACTACTTTCTGGCACCATGCATGTTCAAAACTATGCTCAACACTGAGACACTTGCAATAATCTGCTTAAAAATCCAATAACATAAAAACAAACATAATACACTGCAAAAACACATAATACAAGGTGTATATGATGACATGCGAATGAGTACACGGACAAAACACTTGCAAAACTTAAAAATGACTATATAGGGCTTTATAAATATGATTAAGGGTGTCCTTCCTAGCACAAGTGATGGTTTGTCACTATTCTAGCCCTTTTCATACAATATTCTAGAAATAATAATACACGTGGTACTATTTCCTGGTATCCTTTGCGCTTAGCGCATGTGGCTGCATGACCACTGTCCTCCCGTTCATTGTGGTGCGCCTCCTCATTGCAGATGTTGTTGATGGTGGGCAAACAGTTTAAGGGCCAGGAGCTTGGCACACGTCAACAGTATACCCAAAATAGCATCTTCGCGGTTTGTATGTCATGGAATTTAACAGTCGCTACTGCCTGTACTATGGCCATACTGCAATACTCATTCATCGTCTATTGAATTATGGACTAGTAAGCATAATGTCCTGCTTGCATACAAGGTGTGGTCGTACAAAATTGTGCGAAGCTGCAGTATCAAATAAGGTGTGGTATAGCTGACCATTAATAAAGACCAAAATACATATGACTGTTGTGTGACTGCTGCTAATTTGCTGAATGAGTGTCTGCTAAGGGTTAATTTCGATTCCTGTATCTGAATGATAGCGGGTGGGGTGTCGGAAATGTCCGGCCTCTTCGCCCCTGCAACCTGTTTCCCTGTTGTTTATGTTCTGGTGCCTCTTTGATGCGGTACACATACTGGTTGGTGGGGTGCTTGTTGTGCCAGTGGTATTGTTTGTATGGACAATACCTCCATTGATACTGCAGTGGGTGATCCAGATTCCCCCGATCTGAGCATTATTGATATTACCTGTTGGGTTCCGACTCTGTGGTTTCTGACCACTCGACCCCATTGCTCCACTCCGCTTCTGCTCCTGCCTGTACATTTTATTATGCGGATGCCCAGTAAAAGTACGTGATGATTGTGAAAAAGGTTGTGGTGTGGTGGGATGATGACTTTTGTTTCATTCTCCTCACATTGCTCGTGCCACCATTTTACTGCATTTGCATCATGTGGTGGACGCTCATGCATACATTACAAAATTATAGCTGTTTGCATTAGGTCCTCCAGCATACCATTAAGTAAAGGCATGAGAGCAGCCCTAAACTGTGGTCTGGCCGTTTTTGCTATGACTTCAAGGAATTTGTGTTCTTGCAAACGTGAATGAAAGCTTTTAATAAGGCGATTTTTGCATGTGAGATTGCTGTAAGTGACTCACATAATTGTTGACCTTCTAGCATCAGCCTGCTCTGTGCTTGTAAAGAGGCAAAAAAAAACTCTAAACCTGCATTGGAATGAGCGATGAAACTCCTGCTACTGAAGTCCATAATGGTCTAAGGAAGTCCACCATCAGTGCACGTCTCCGTGCAGTTGCACTCCGACACAGGTTGCCCATTCATCCTGATTGACCCCATACCTGGCGAGGCAGGATACACAGTCTTCCAGGAACGCTTTCGGATCTTCAGTTGGTGTCCTAGTGAATGTAGGCAACGTCTGTAACTTGTATGGTGTTGTGGCCACTGTTTACCCTGGTGGAGATTGAGTTGGGTTGGACTCTGAAGTTCCGCTCCATGCTGTATTTTCTGCTGCCGCTGGCTGATGTGTCACTGTTCCCACGTAGCTGGATACGTATGGGGTTATGGGTGGGAAATTTGGAAAATTTTGTGTTATTGTCAGCAGTACTGATGGGTAGATAGGTGTGGAAAACATGTGAGGTAGTGGCGGGTAAAATGGTGTGAGCAGTTGGAATGGATACATTGGCCATTTGCGTGGCAGGAATGTGTGGCATCTCTGTTTTGTGTTGAATTCCTCCCCTACTCTGCTGCCACTCTCCTCCCTTGCCTTGCATCACCGCAATTGACATGTTGTTACTGTCCCTGGCCCCTATAACTTGTGAATGGTTACTGTTGACACTTACTGCCATGTAATTGACCTATTGTCCCAGCAATTCCAAAACTTGATCACGCAGTTTGCCCACGGATGTAGATTGCGTTCGGTTTACACCCTGCACTGGCTGTGTTTTAGTCGTATTACATGATAAACAAAGGAATGCGAGTCCCATGGCTGTATTACATTCTTTGTTAGTAAGACAGTCCTGATGATAACTAACATTGTACTGGATGCATTTGAGCACAATGACACCCTACCATTACATGAAAGATTGTTACAATACTTGGGTAAAGTGTAATTTGGAAGACTGTCAGCCTCAACTTTAATTTTTATCATGGGGTACTGAATGTTCCATATTGTTACACTGTCAGTGCCTTTCACTGCACCCCGGATTTCACCGACGCAGTTGTCAACAAAGCTGGTCTTACAATGACATTGGCAAATTTCACTGCTATCATGTATTGTTAGGGAACTGCCTATCATGGGGCATAAACAGTCCAGACACCACATCGCCAGTGTGCTGTCGGTCATCCTGCCAGGCATATTTTGTTTGTCAACAAAGCCACATGCGAGGTAGATGCAGGTGTATTGACATGGATGCTCAAGGTTGGCGGAAGGGAACGCCCGCCCCTTTCATGACGTGGCTGTCCTACTCATCCCGCTGTGCAGGGGTTACCGATCCGGTGCTCAGCTGAAGCGTAGCACGATGTGTGGGGTCAGCTGGCTGCCGGCAGCAGAGAGTGCAGGGACCAGGAAAGGAGTAGACTCAACCCCGTAGATTCTCCTCGCCATTTCTCCCTGATCCTCCTTCAAGAAGTGTGGTGTGGTCTGTGGCATTTCATCCCTTTTCCAGTTGTTGGCATGTGACACACTTCCTAGCATCTGAATTGCATCCCACAGGCGTCCCTATGCTGCTGCTGTGCTGTTGATGCCTTCCTGTCGTCCTCTCGTCGTTGGTAGGCAGGAAGATGCAAGAAAACTCAATGACCAGGAAAAACTAGTAGAAATATTAGGAAATTTTGTGGAAAAGTTTGGAAGGAAAAATTTTTGACGATAGATTTGACTACATGGAGGGGCAACATTTTGTCGTTGTTAAAATGTTGGAAAGGATCCTGTCACACTTTGGCAAGCTATTTTGATGCCGGGGAATTGACTGATAAATGGTTGGGTAGGTTTTTGGGGCAGTGAAGATGAGTTCAAGGGTGTGGTTTACCCGACTAGGCTCCAGGCATAATCAAGGTGATGCCGATATTATTGTTGTACATGATGACTCTTGCTGATCTCAGGGTTGCGGGTCGTACTCCAGGACTAAATCTTCTCGCCAATGATGCTGGTTCTCTGTCCTGTTGATTATTACTCCAGATTCAGTGGGTCGACTATGTACTATGCTGGTCCATGTTGGCAGGAAACTTACAAACGCTGACACTCACATACGTGGATTGTTAGGGCCACCAACACGCCCATTAGGCAGGGAACAACTTGCTAAAACATATGAACTTGAAAATATTGAATGAGCTAAACATGATATGAGCGGGTGCTGTAAAGGCCCATCCCCTTAAGTACACAAGGCAATCGAAATAACTTAAATACTGTTCATTTCACAGCAGAATGTATTCGACGACATTAACATCCTTCTCTGGGAAACACTTTACATGCGAAAGTGATGGCTAATCATTACCAGCCACTGTGGTTAAACTGCAAACATTCTTACGACAATGTGATAGTTACAGTGCTACATGCTTCCCAGGGTGATGATATTCCCAAAGGAAGAGAGTGAGGGGTATTGAGCGGCTAAAATTATAAAAGGTTCCTGAAGTTAATTAAAGTCTATTGAAGTTAAATGTCGATACCAAAATTATGAATGCCACTTGGCGCATCGGAAAAGCCGGAGCTTACAACACATAGATCACCCTTGTACGATGCTACTTGCTGACTGAGACTCCTACCTAATGCGCAGGCGGGCCTCGGCTGACTCACGTGCCAGAATTGAACTACTTGCTGCCACAAAACATATATTTCCTGCTTTATGTCACGCCGTTTTCTAAAACTTGCATGAAAAATTACATAAAAGACTATGCAATGCATAACACTGGTGAATGATAATGGACATAGCGCTAGATGAGTGATGAAGGGAATATATATGCAAATACACTCAACAAAACACTAAGGAACAAGGAAAAACAACAAATCATAAGCCATTTAATAACATTTAACAATAATAGGATATATAGACCCTGGATTCTCTAGTCCTGTTATTGTTGGGGTCTACTTTCGTATCACTCCACCTCGCGGATTCTCCACTGCAGTCGCTCTTAGCAACCATCGACTGTGTTGCCCTGGCATGCCCTTTCACTGCACTGCACTGCCCTGCTCGTGATCCTGATCACATACCCATGACTTGGTGCCCACTCTGCTCGTCAGTAGAGCACAAAGCCCTACTGTGGTGACATAGCAGGACTCGGCCGGACAAATGGTCTTAGGGTGAAGAAATGTGGCACACGTCACAAGGTGCAAGAAAAAAAATTAGAAACATAATACTGAAAATTTTGCAAAAAAATATACATATAAATATAACGTGCCTTGTTTTATAGCATTTCTTGGCAATCATATTGTTTTGGGAAGTGTACAATATTCTTGAAATCACAAGCTGTTGTCACATCGAAACGTTCAGTTTTACCTCGCTGGGCCCTTTCTATAAAACAAAACCATATATTTCTTCCACATAGTACTGAATGAAATAGTTCTCGCCACCAAATTGATATGGCAGCATGATATAATTTCTGGAAAATGTTTGTATTACTTGAACAAAAGTTAACATAGCCAAAAGAAACTCATCTCTGTGTTGGCAGAAAACAAATGACACACTCGCTGAACATACATATGGACTCATTTGCGCTCTGTTTTCTCACTCTTACTCTGTCTCTATCTCTTTCTCGCCATCATACAGTGCTTCTTAACACTTACTATTTCAGTAATTTATATAAATTCTCCATTTGTGGTTTTCGTATTTAACTTAAACAAGCAGATTCACAGCATTTTTAGTGTTAGTGAAGGCCGAAAACTTAGTTCAAGGTGAACAACTGCTATGAAAATGTTGGTAACAGTAGAATTGCTTAACTCTGCCGTATGTCATATTACAAAAAAAAAAAAAAAAAAAACGAAATGAGTCATGGCCACTTTTATTTGGTAAATTAATTTCGATAGTAAAAAAATTGATTTTAGATTTTAAGATTATTAAGTAGATGCATTATTTTACAGCCATACTTTTGCCGCACCAATTATTATTGGGAAAACTTCACAGAATAAGTAACAGAATCGGGAGAAAATTGGTATTGTGACATCAGTGTAAATACAACGAGCAAATGATTCTAACTAAGTGGATAAATGGAGTAATATTTACTATAGTATTGGCACCAACTAACGGGAAAATATTTTATTGGTGCTATCAATACCGATACTACTGACATCGGCCGATACTTGAGTATCGGTATCGTGCAACCCTAGTTATTTTCCTTTTATGCCTCTTATTTACCTTTCACAACACTTGCGGCAAGAGTCATGTTGCTATGTCCGCCCATTTATGTAACATACAGAACTGCTATGTTAGAGATGCATAAAATACCCAAGTGCCATCCCTGTTTAGTGCTGCCCTTGGATGGGAAATATGTGATCTATTACAAAAAGTAGTACAGACGGACATATAAAGTATTATTCCCCACCACTCTCAACAAACTACAAAATGTGCAATGTAGCATTATTCAAGAGCATGCTGGAAATCAAAATTATGAAATTCAGAGTAAAAAATTCCTGCTCCAAACCTTCTTAATTATCGAGGTTTTAGTTTCGAAAAACTTATCCTGAAGCTAAACACCACACACAAAGGCATGGCATGGCCTCAAGATAAAACTACAGTGCTCATGGGGTGGAAAGGGAAGATATGTAACCCGCAAGGTTATTAGCTACCACTGTTGCTATGCATTAGTGGTTGGTGGATGGCTAGGTGCTCGGGTGAATGTGGTGGGGCAAGCTTGCAGCAAGGAGGGAAGAGTGGAGAACAATGAAGGACTTCATGATATAAGCAGCACAGCAACTCACTAGGAGCATTCAATGCTGAACTCAAATAACTACAGCCATAGTCTTAAAACTCTTTTACCAATTTTTTCTTTGTTATTTGGCAAATGGTTTGAGGCCCGGGCCACATGAGCGGAATTTGTGTGGACTGTTCGCCATGAAGCAGCCTATTTATTTTGCGGAATGAAAACAGAACGATTGTATGAGGAGGTCAGTTGCCATAGATGCTGCTGAGCATGCAGTTCTAATGTACACAGGACTGCAATACTTGGAAAATAAAATAGCAAAATAGATGGTACCGGGTGCATCGTGGTCGTCGTGCAGTGGTCGTCTTTTACAAGGAACATTTTATACATTGTTTAACCAGCAATGAAAGATGGACTCAAATTAATTAATTATTTCAGAATATTGTTAATAAGTTTTGATAAACTGTATCTATCATTGAAAGACACCACGCAGAAACAAGACAAACATGAGACTGGCTGTACCTCCAATGGAAATGCTGGCTATTACAGTTATGTAAGTGAATTTTAATTAGAATACATTTCACTACCAATGTAAATATTAAGAGCAATATTAAATTTTACATCAAGACAAAAATAACAGAATGAATTATACTACTTTGTAAGCGAATTTAAAAGGTCTAGGCCCTAATTAATAAAAACCGATATATTAAAAAGATTTAAATTATCCTTTTTTTGCTTACTGTAGAACAAAACTAAGAAGTCAAATTGTCTGTAAGCGAAATTGTATCCATCTTTTCATTAGAATGGATAGGCTCAAGCAATAAATAAATTATAGAGAACTTAAATTACAAATTTCCTTCATCGCTGTTAAAATTATGCTACTCTGTCATTATCATTCTTAAGAGAGCAAAAAAATACACATACTGCTAAAATTATACACACGCATTTGAGTACATCAGTTTATCATCAGAGAACATGAACAGATCTGTATGTTTGCAAAGCAACTGGAACTTGCAAAATCAAAGTTGTTTTTTGACTGCTGCCATATTACTTTGACGCTGTTGCGATGGAAACTGCGCCTGTCAGAGGTGAAGCATGGCAATAGGAATTTCCAGGTGATGCATGTAACATTGTGAAAGATGCTGGATAACCTCTTTGTATATGTGTTCCTGATATCCACGAATCCCTTGTGCCCGTTTGTTCCATCGCCGATGCATTAACCACAAAACCACACTCAACCGATCGACATTGGGTGATGGTCTCGATCAGTGCAGATCGACAAGAATGGCGTTTACACTTTTTTTGCCGCCTTGTAACTCGTGGCAGCAGGTCATAATATTTAACATTCATCAGAAGAGGTAACTCTCGTCATGAATGAATATGTGGCTTAAATGAGAGTGTCCCATGAAGCCACGACCATTAGACGCAACAGCCATTGGAGGTAACACTGGGATAAGCAGCGCCATTTATCCCACAGCTTTCCGATGTGTGCGATATCAATGGGCCCTGTGGCCGAATCCGGAGTGCGACGTAACTCCAAGTGGTGTCAAAAGATGGGGAATCACATTCCCACAGGAAGCGTAAAGTGGCGAGCGGCTCCCTAGCCACATTTATTAATAGGAGCATTTTTAGGTATTTTTAGAAGTGAATGCACCACAATTAACTAGGGAAACTGCCCGTTCCAGCATAGAGAGCGGCGCCCCTAGTGACGAAATCCGTGTGTCGTCACATCCATATGTATTCCTGTAATTATAACCATTACGACACACATCGATATTAATATGTTAACTATAAGATTGTACATGTAATCATCTATCGAGAATCAATCACCTGAGGCATCATTTCATTTAATATCACCCTTCAAGTGCAGTGACATTCTCGTGATGTCACATTCTTAGCCACATCTAGGGCTCTGGCATTCACAAGTATGTCACCAATGTGTTGTAGTCAAATAGTCATAATTATGTACAATGTCAGTTTCATTTATCATGTCAGTTAATAAGTCCTGTTTTATTCAAATATTCATTTTGGTGCCGGATTAGCCAGACGTGCAGCAAAGCCGACGCCATGTCATTAATCAGACTTCAGCACTCCAGACAACTGGCAGGGCAGACAGTAAGCTACGCGTACCTCCTCGGCAATTCAATCTAGGCTGCATTTCCTTTCATTGCAATAGTTAACGTAACTCAAGATAATTTAAGTACTTTTATTAAGCGAGGGGAGGTCTCCCTGCATCCTGAGGTAGCATACCATGACTTCATGCATGAGACACATTTTTACGTAACTCTAACTTAAGGCCTATCCCTTACTTTCCACAGTAGTGACCATCAGCAGGTCCAGAATGCCGGGTCCGCTTAGCCAAGGGTATGCTTTTTCACATGCAGCAACTTTTCATTGTACCTTTGCGGTAATAAAACAGTGATGCCATATTTAGACGTGTTTTATTGTATTAACTCTCCTGAGCTTATTGGGTACTGCGCCCTCATAGCAGCATCAACTTTAAAGTGTCTTTCAGTGTATGTTTTGCATTAATGGGGCCTGCCACCCTCAAGCAGAGTAAATTCGGTTATAATATAGGTGTGCGAAGTGGCCGATAGCTTCACCACAAAGGAAATATTTTAGATTCAACACACGTTATCTGACATTTAAATTAGCTGTCCTCCATATGGACCGCATATCCAGAGTCGCTATAGGCTGTCGGCCGTACGACCCCATTCAACATTTTTCGCTCTACCGAATCTGGCACTGGGCACATCACAAGTCCCTGTTCACCACTTGCTCCTAAGTGGGACACAAACACATCACAGCACCTCTGGAGGCACTATGCATGAAGTGGCTTTCCCAGCTCGGGCGAATAAAACATCAGTCTATATCAGCAAGCCTCATGCCTACATCAAGTGATTTTCCCAACTCGGGCGAATAAAACAACAGTAGAACATCAGAGTGCAAGGAGAGCACCAACAACATGTCGGTAGTCTGCTCAACACAGCACGTCGACAACAGGCTGTGCAAGAAAGGTAAAAGTGCGACAAAAGTGCTTCGCAACGAACAGTTACAGTCATTAGTGAGTAACCTAAGACTTTCAGACACCTATCAAAGAATGCAATTAAGTCACTACTTCTCAAAACTACAATCAACATAAATAATATAAAGTGTTTTGATGATTTAATTTTCACATTAATTGTACAATTATTCATTTGTCAATTTGACAGATTTGTTTATACTGTAGAGTGCATATGTGTTATGTCAACAGACCTACAGTGATTCGAGTGGGAAACAAAACATGTCATATGACGTACAGTGAAGGCCTCAATCTGTCAAAACAATCCACCAAGATGGGTTGTTTCCTTGCAACGTCATCAGAAGTTTTAACTTTTGTAAATATACACTGGTTATATGTAACAACACATAATGGAAAAGACACAACTGTAACCCTAAACAAATGCAAGTCGAACATACCCACTTGACACTGCAAGTGTAAATTGTATGTAAAAGTGTACTTGTACTCAACACTGCACACCAATAAGGCAACAGCACAGCAGATGTGCCTTAGTAAGTGCAGTAGTGTTTTGTAAACAAACACACATGGCGTATATCAACGTATGCAGTAATTGGCAACAGGTTACACAACAAGAAAAGTAAAACGGTATTTTCAAGCAATACAAGTCAGCAATTTAAGATACAAATGCCATCAAAATTCAATTTCATTCATTCCTAAACTTTTCCAGAAAATTTTGCAGCATTTTTAAGTAATAAAACTTTCAAACTTGTTCAAAATAAACAATAAACTTTTTCAGTGTTTTCCCATGAATAGTAACGAACTTAAAGTGCAATGGCTAATTAAATCAATTTTTAAAATTTTTCTGAGCATTTTTCAAAATAATTTAAAATTTTAAGGATTTTTTCACTGACCTTTCAAAGTCAACAAAATTTCTACAGCCATTAATAAGGAGCATTTTTGCAAAGCTATTCAAACCTATTGTGCGGCAATCATAAGTGAAGAGCCCACAACTCTTTTTCAATAAACTTTTAAAGGTAATTTTTCCGTTTTAAAGCAAGCAGAATACTGGGAAAAGACATGCGTCACCCGCACAGCTGGAACATGTGTTCGCAGCAGGAAAGAAAGGCGCTGGAGTAATGGTAAAATCCCTTTCTACTGCATGGTGCGACCGAGGGTCAGCCCCATAACAACACAATGTTTGACCTTGAAGCCCGCACTCCATAGCACGCGGCGGCATGAAATACTGTCAGGAAGCATTTGAATTGGTGTACAAGCGCAGACCAAGCGAAACCGTTTTGTTTGACATGTGTAGAAACCACAATAGTACAATTTCATTTGAAGAAGTAATTGTCCATGCAGGGAAAAACAGAATTTAAGAATTCGCAAAGAAATAATAACCACGGGAAACAGAGCCCGAGTGGGCAAAATGTGAAGTTGTACCACAGGTGGTACACCAGCCATTTTGTGTGCCGACTGTGGCAAAGTACAACCCATGCAAAACAAACAGGGTTTGCAATGCACATTTGTTTGTCAATGTGAACAGCTGCACTTAAACGATTTCAACCACAATAAATGTAATTATGCATTGGCAAGATGGCAGGTGTGCGAAATAAATTACACGAGCAGGAAGGGGAAATGGAACCGTAATTTGTGTACAGTGTGCATTTAGTTATCATCCGGAATGTTTGAGCCGGTCTGAAAAGGCATCCACAGAGATCAGCAAGGCCACATTCTTTTCCGAACAGATAAAATTTCCAAAGCAGTCAAAACAGAACATTTACAAATGTATAAGCAATGTCAACAGCATATTTGCAGGTAAGGGTCACAAGAAACTGTGAGGTGTGAGACCTGTGGACGCAAAACCCACCAGCAATGTCTGACCGGGCAATACATGACAAATCAACCCGCCAGGAGGTTCCACTGTGGACAATGCTCATTCCCATTGCTGCAGTCAGAAGTCAAGTCAGTAGCAGGGGCGGAATTGTCTAGTGCACATCACTGTGCGCAGGAACATTCAGAATGGGCCACTGTGTACCAAAGCCCACTGGCACATTCAACGCCCTTACCCAGAATAACAGAAAAACTACAGAAAGAGACGTCACAACCCATGTGTGTCATGTACCCGCAACAAAACGATCATAATAATCCAGAATTATTTACAGCAATCACAAGAGCTGTTGAAGCCAGTACAACCCTGGCCCTATTTCAACAGTTGCCAACATTTTCAGGCTTACCAAGTGAGGACCTGCAAGCATTTCTAAACGACTGTACAGCACGTTTAGAGAGATGCAGGATGAACCAGCAAGAGTGGCCAAATTGTATAGGAACTCAATTGGCCAGCGAGGCAAGTAATTGGTGGAAAGCAATCAGCCACTACGGTATTGAGTGGGTAGAATATCTTAACAGCCTCCAAAGTAGATTTTCCAATACCGAATCCCCAATTGCAAGCACAGCGCAGGGCTGTGCTAGAATGCAAAAGGTGGGCGAATCCCTGACCATGTTTGCAATGAGGAAGATAGGGCAAATCATAAACTTTCATCCACACATGAGCGAGCATGAGATTCTCGAAGTAGTTCCGTCAACTGTAAGAATGGAAAACAGGCTAGCAATGGCAGAAATAATTCACAGTAGCAAGGAGGATTTCATGCGCTCTGATGCATTGCTGGACGAAGTAAGCCGAGAGCAAAATGCAGTGACTAGAGAGGGTGACGTGTACCATTCGCGCCAGAAAAGATGCAGAGCAAAGGGAGCGGACAGAGGAGCAACCATCAGTGAACAAAGTAGTAGGAGCATGTGCGTTCTGGACAAGAACATATTCCGAACCCAGGATGGCAATGTGGACATCAGCAACCACAGGCATGGTATGAGACCTGCGTGAGACGCCATTTGCATGTCACACAGAGTACACTGGTACTACACCTCGCAATGAAGCAGAACACACGTGAATGAATTTGAGAGACACCTTTTACCATCCGAATTAGAGATGTGGATACCATCACCACAGCCCTCATATCTATGGACCTACAAGAAGATGCCATCTTGGGGTATCCTCTGTCTCAGCGAACAAAAAGCCATTGCTGCCTACAGGCAGCTGCCTGTAGGATACATTTTGGCCTGAAGGAAAGGCGAATGGTGTACTACAACGAGTCCCGAATTAATGGTTATGAGCCAAGAGTGCAACTAGACGAACTCGATCATGCTGCCCCTCCAGAATACAGGGAGATGGTGCAACACATACTGCACAAACGGCGCGAAGTTTTTGTGGCAGGAGACCCACTCTGTCGAACGACCATCGCTGAGCATTGTATTCCACTGGAATATGACCGACCGATCTACTCTGGACCCAGAAGTCTCCAGCCGCATCAATGTGCCATCATTATAGATAAAAATTGAAGAAATGCCAGCTGATGGTGTGATTGAACCCACCCTCAGTCACTATAATGGCGCAATCACATTGGCACCCAAGAAAGATGGGATGTGGTGCTTCTGTGTGGATTTCAGAGCAATCGACAAAATCATACTGAGCGCCCCGCCTCCCTACATAAGTGTCAAGGATGCATTGCATACCTTGGGCAAGGCTAAAGTCATGACATCATTGGACCTTCACAGTGGGTACTGGCAGGTGCCAATAAAACCCACAGACCGCCATAAAATGGTTTCACAGCCCCAGATGGGAGAAGGTTCCACTTCTGCACAATGCCCTTCAGCTTGAAGGGCACACCGGCCACTTTTTAGACAATGATGGTCCAGGTACTCGACAGGTACATTGGAGATTTTGCCCTCGCGAACCTGGATGACATAGTCATCTGGTCCGAAACCCGGGATGACCACATCCAACACCTCTCACTAGTCTTGGAGAGACTAGCCATCAACAAGTAGTCATGTTCGATCTGCAAGTGTCACATTGGCCACCCATGCATACAGTTTCTTGGGCACATGGTCGATGAGCATGGAAGCTGGCCAACAGAAGAGCATTTATCCCTCGTTAACGACTATGAGCTGCTGCACACGAGGAAGCAACTGAGGAAATTCTTCGGGTTGGTGAATTGGCTGCAGGAAATCATACAAGATTTTGGAACCATAACCGCACCACTCACTGACATGTTGTCACCCAACATAACGTACCTGTGGACAGCAGAAGACGAAGCAATATTTCAAGAGATAATGAGCAAGTTCAGGAAGTGCAAGACATTGGCTCGACCCGACCCAAGTCGCCATTTATATCTTCAGACAGACGCAAGTGAGAAGGGAATGGGAGCAGTCCTTTAACAAAATGGAGACAAGCAAGAGAAGCACATAATTGAGTACGGCAGAGCAAAGTTCATTGCAACTGAGGTTAGATAGTATGTGGACGAGCGAGAGTGACTGGTTGTAGTGTTGGGCTATGAAACAGTGCCAGGCATACTTGGAGTACCAATGATTCACACCACGAACTGACAACCAGTGCTTACTCTGGCTTCACACCATGAAAGAAGCCAGGAGCACATTAGTATGCTGGGCATTCCTCCTCCAAGTGTACAATTTCAAAGTGGAGCAGATACCAGGAGCTGAGAATCAGCTAGCAGACGAGCTCTTACGTGCACCAGGGGAAACCGTAGCTGTGGACCAAGAAGAGTGGGACGATCTACTTCCCCATACCAGAGCCAACTGCCTAACAACACGCGATGGTTTGTGTGAGCTGTGCCATCATCGAGGCTCATGAGGAAGCAGACCTCATGGTCGAAGACTTGCAGGACAGTGTTTTAACTGCACAACTACAGTGTACAGACACCCAACATAGAGCCACCTCCATCAAGAAGAGTGAACAGAAGCGGTGGCGAAAGAATGGCATGCAAGTCGAGACACGAGCACGTCATCATGAAGCAACCTGGATGCTGTACATGACCAAAAGTGCACGAGCACTGATGCTACATCATGCATATGATGCACGATTTGCAGGGCACGCTGGCACATCACAAAACACAAGAAATGTGCAGAACCATTTCCACTGGCCCGGCGTCACCAGAGATGTCCGGCAATACGTGAGGAGGTGCATAAAGTATAATTTCTGCAATAGTAGGAGAGCAGATGGAGAAACAAAACAACAACAGCAACGGAAGCCCCAGGAGACATCTTGCAGGACCAGATGAGGCCATACCTGCGTACCCCTTATGGCAAAAGATTGATTCTTGTGTTGAGTGACTCATTCTCAAGATGGATGGAAGCATACCCAGTTTACAGTGCACTGGGACACAACATAACCCGTGTACTGGAGACTGAATTCTACCCCTCACACACCCTCTTATCAGACAATAGTACACAATTTACAGGGATGTATTAGAGAGAACTGTGTACCAAGTGGGTAGTTCAGCATCATACAATGGCCGTGTACCACCCGCGGACCAACCCAACAGAGAGGAGGAATCAAGACCTCAAGACTCATTTGCGCTTGCGGGTAGGATCAAACCACGCAAGTTGGCCTGAACATCTACCCACAGCCTTATTCTCAATCATACGGAGGGTGAACCCAGCCATAGGTCAATCACCAGCCATCAATATTCAGGGAAGGGAGCTGCCCCTACCAGGAGAATTCAGAATCCGACAGGCAAATGTCAATTCAACAGAAAGAACAGCAGGCAGGCAACAGTGCTCAGAGCAAGACCTGGAAAATGCATGCATTCATCAGGAGATAGGACAATGAGTACCAGCAAAAACACACCTACCAAAGAGGATCAGGCCTGGACAACGTGATTACTTCTGCAAGCACATGCTGAGCAGCGCAAAGCACATCTTTTGTGCAGGGTTTGCCCCTAAGTGAAGTGGACCACATGTTGTAAAAGCACTGGGGTATGCAATTTACCTCATCAAGGTCAGCAGCAGGTGCAAGGTGGCCGTACACTGCAACGACCTTCGCCTAGCCGTGCAAGGACCCAGTACAGAGGCTGCTAAACAGGAGGAAGGGCCCAATGGCCAAGAGCATTTAGTAGAAATGCCCCATGGCGAAATAGAGGCAAGCTCAAGCACAGTCGGGAGTGCTCTTCGGCACTTTTTCCCACTGCCACACCCGGTAGTCATACGCCCATAAGGTTGGCTGGCGAAAAAGAGGAGCATGAGGAAGAGGTCACACCATCTCAAACAGATCATGACATCAACATCGCAGGCACTGCAAACCGAAGTGAGCCAGACCAGTATGTCACGACACTCAGTCTAGAGATACTGCCTTCGGAAGACGTCGCACAAAGCGAATCAGTGGGGGCAGCTGCGGGCCCGATCAGCCCACAGGGAAGTTGCCAACAAGATTTAACCAAACAACAATGTAGACTACAATACTGGCTGATCTCACATTGGAGGACCGAATCAGGATCGCAGGGATAAGGTTTATCAGAAGGAGAATCAATTCCAGCAAGGAATACCTTTCCCATCGTCAGAAGTAGGAGCATCGAGAGGTCCAAAGAGCAGCACCAGTGTCAGCAGCAGCAATGACGAGTCGACTGAAGAGTGGGTCTCGACCCCTACCCGCCACTTCAAGCATCAGCATCTGCATCGGTCGGCGTGCACCACTTGCGATGGCAAGAACTTCCTTCGGCGAGCACGGGCAGTGGCACTTCACCATCAGCAGTGTCATCGCCCTGGAGCATCGGCAGGCAGCATACACAGCATCATAGCATTCCCCGCAACCAGCTGCAACCGCTGACATCCTGTTGCGCCTAGCGGTATGGCAGTCCCTTGGTGGGGCGGTCTGCGAGGACCAAACAGTCCCCAGAGAGGGGGGCGTTTTACATGTTCCTGATGTACACATATCCTTTGTGCCCGTTTAGTCCTTCGCAGATGCATTAACCACACAGCAACAATCGACCGATCGACATCAGGTCGCAGTCTTGATCAGTGCGGGTCGACGAGAACAGCGTTTACACTTTTCTTACCGCCTTGTAACTCATGGTTGCAGGTCATAATATTAAACATTCATTAAAAGAGGTAACTCCGGTGATGAATATATATATGACCTAAATTAGTGTGTCCCGTGAAGTCACGACCGTTAGATGCAACAGCCATTGGAGGAAAGACAGGGATAAGTGGTGCCACTTATTCCCACAGCTCTCTGATGTGCGCGATGTCAACGGGCCCCGTGACCGAATCTGGAGTGCGACATGGCTCCAAGTAGTGTCAAAATATAGGGAATCGCATTCCTGCAGGAAGTGTAAAGTAGCAAGCTACTCCCTTGCCACATTTATTAAAAGGATCATTTTTAGGCATTTTTAGCAGTGATTCCACCACAATTAACTTGGGGAACTGCCTGCTCCAGCATAGAGAGTATATAATATATCATAGAAAAAAAGGGGGGGCTCTGTTCCTAGTGACGAAATCCATGTGTCGTCACATCCATACACATTCCTTTAACAATAACCATTATGACACATGTCGATATTAAGATATTAATTATAAGATTGTACACGTAATCATTTATCGAGAATCAGCCTCCTGGGGCATCATTTAATTTATTATCACCCTTCAAGTGTGGTGACATACTCGTGACGTCACATTCTTAGCCATACCTGGGGCTCCGACGTTCACGGGTATGTCACCAATGTGTTTTAGTTTAGTAATCATAATTATGTACAATGTCAGTTTCATCAATCATGTTAATTATTAAGTTCTGTTTTTTTATATGTTTTCATTTTGCTGCTGGATTCACCGGACGTGCAGCGAAACCTACGCCTTGTCGTTAGTCAAACTTCAGCACTCCAGACAACTGGCAGGGTAGACGGTAAGCTCCATGTAACCCCCTCGGCAATTCTATCTAGGTTGCATTTCCTTTCATCGCAATAGTTAACATAATTCAGGAACATTTAAGTACTTGTATTAAGCGAGCGAGGTATCCCTGCATCCTGAGTTAGCATACCAGGACTTCAGGCATGAGATACAATTTTACATAACTCTAACTTAAGGCCTTCGCCTTACTTTCCACAGTAGTGAGAAGCAGCAGGTCCAAAGCTTAACCAAGGGTACACTTTTTCATGTGCAGCAACATTTCGTTGTACCTTTATGGTAATAAAACAGTCATATCATAATTAGACGTGTTTTATTGCATTAACTCTCCTGAGTTCTTCGGGTATTGCGCCCTCATAGCAGCATCATGTTTAAAGTGTCTTTCGGTGTATGTTTTGCATTTATGGGGTCTGCCTCCCTCAAGCAGAGTAAATTCACTGATAATATAGGCGTGCGAAGTGGCCGACACCTTCATGCAAAGGAAATATTTTATATTCAACACAATTTAACTGATAATTAAATTAGCTCTCTTTCATATTGATCGCATAACCAGATTCACCATAGACCATCGGCAATACGACCCTATTCAACATCGTTCGCTCTACCGAACGTGGTGCCAGGCACATTACCAGTTCCTGTTCTCCGCCTGCTCCCAGGTGGGACACGAACACATCTCAGCACCTCTGGAGGCGCAACATGTCAAACTTGCATAATGTTGAAAGTAAGGAATCCAAAAATGTCCTATTTTCATCTTCCACTGAAGGCATTGGTGGACATTCCAAAAAATGTTGGAATGGGTTTCAAAGTCAAATTTCTTTGTTCTTCCTCAGTTACTCCGATTTCGAACTTTAAGTTTGTTCAGCTGGTAAACTACGCATTGTTGGATCATCCGAGCTGTCTTCTCTCATGGTTGATACTAAATGTACCCATTTTTATCTTCATTAAAAATTTGATGCTGATGCAACTCTACTTTCCAGTACTAGAGGCAAAAAAAATCCAACAGGTCAGCATAGACAATACAAGTACATTTTAGATAATTACTCATCCTAGTACGTGAAATGTTTTTATAACAAAATTTATGATATAACAAAGTGAATTCTTTTTATGCTTCGTATTTGGCAACAGCTTGATACCTAGTTGAGTTGCACTTCACCAACAGAAATGGGAAGTCTACAGCCAGTGTATATGTGTGTGAGTGTGTGTATGCATGTGTGTGTATGCACGCACATGTGTGCGTATGGGTGTATGTAGGCAGGTCTTGCCGCAGATTGACTGGACACGGAACCATAAGTTTATGTTTATTAAGATAATACTTTCATTTCTCTAATTTTTCAATGTATGTGAACCACCAATCCATTACTCTATGGTAATTTTATTGTTCTGATTTCTATACATGGTTATATTACTATTTTTAATATTGTGTTAATATGTTTGATGTTATTTTTAGTTATTGCTTCATAATTTTTAAATCTGAATTATTCAGTTGTTTTGTAATTTAAAGACGTAATATTTTAAGTCTTAATTTCATTTTGTGAAGGCAAGCCGGAAGCGAGCCATGATTGGCTGTTGGTTGACGCTGAAGTCGGAAAAAAGGGGCTTCTGGGAAAGACATTAAACATGTAAGATGTCAAATTATCCGTTGGAATTTAACTTTTTAAAATCCAATGCCATCGTAAATTTATTTGAGAAAAAATTGCTCCCAGAGTTGAAGTTTTAGGTCGTTACTGCAGCTATTATTAAGGAGAGGCCGTAGGCTTAGTCGTAATTATTATTTTTGAATGTTAAATAGATGAGGCGAAAATGATGCCGAGATTAGATGCAGATGTCATACAAGTAGATAGCGCTATAAAAACCTCAGGTGGTGCCAAGGCAGATTAATGTATGGGAAGCCTAATCAAATGAATGGTTTTGCATTAATTAAATTTTAAAGGATCTGAACTTATTTTATGAGAGTTAAAATTTTGATTTTTCAACAACTTGACTGTGAATTCAATGTGTATGTTAACCCAGTGGTCCGCTCTATCACATATGATTAAGCATAGTCGGAGCAATATGTAATGAGGAACTAAAGATCTGTATTGAAATTTCAATATAAATATAGAGTAACTTTATTTTGTAAAGGTGTTAGGAAGAATAAATATCGTATTTGATATAATTGAATTGTGTATTTGAGAAAAGTACTAAGTCAAAAATTGCCATTTTGTGATTTTAGACATATAAAAATGTCCAAGCCGCATCTTGCAGCATAGAAAGGAACTAATTCTGCTCAGTATATATAAGAGAAAAGTTCAGTTGAATGTGGTCATGTTCAAAAGAACTGCACTAAGTCAATGACTTAGTGCCTTTTCCCACCACATTCAATTTATGACGTAGTTCCTTTCGCAACCACAGGTTGCAATACAAGTTCCTGCGTCTGCCACATGAAGCACCACACACTATAAAGTTGTTGTGTAGCATGGAGATATGAGTGTACAGGAGATGGCATGTTGTGACATAGGTGTAGCTGCTGGAGATAGGTGTTTAAATTATGGACTCTAGCCGACATCTTGACAGTAAACCAAAATATTGTATTTACATTAGAATGACGCTGAGATAAAGGTTATATTGGAAGAATTTCATGTTGAACAAAGAAGCTGATGAATAAATAAATATACATTACAATTAACGTGTGAAGTTTTACTAGTTTATTATTGGCTTGTGTTAGTTGTGCAATCAAATAATTTCCTCATAAAACTACTGATCGTAAGTGTATTTACTGTGGACCAGTAGTGGTTCATATTCGACAATAAGCATGTGTTTTAGATATAGTGCTCATGTATCAGGATTTGTAGAAAACAATTTTTTGAATAAATAATTAAGTAAAATATAATAAGCATGATACCGTTGTTGTGTAATGTTGAGCAGATTGCGTATCAGAAATGAGTGCAACAAAATGGCGACCAGCAGCCTAGCTGAATTTCTGGAAGGCAAAGTTCACAAAATCCTGAGCCACGAATAAACAATTATTTGCTGGCATTTATATTTAAATTCCTAACACTGACGATGACTCGAGAGGTTTGTTTCAAATATGACTTAATCTCCTTTATACATATTTAATGCCAATATAGTAAATTGTTTCTGGTAAATAAATTCAAATCAAGTTTTCGTTATTCTCTCTCTTTATATTATATTAGTTCTCTGTTATAATACAGGTTTATACTTATTTATCTCTTATTGTAGGATACAATTTTGTTTCTTGCATCTACAATGTTGGACAGGGTTAAGTTGCCCTTGGTACATAACTAAAACACAGGAATTAAAATTTGTACTAAATTGTCTGCACTGGACAATCAATTATTTTAGACATTTTTCAGAAGAAAAAAAAAGGGGGCAGGAGCAGGAGACATTTATGGATAATTTATTCCCAATATCTACAAAAATGTGTTACATCTTTCTCCAGAAGTGCAATTTACTACCAAGGGCTTAAGCCCTGGTTACACTCACTGTAAGAATTAACAATAAAAATTAAATCCACACTTTTATATGGCACCAGCTATAACACAACATAATGGTGTAATATGGTGGCCTGCTTGCGCTGGTGGCATTAAGAGGACTGAATATTTTCAATTCTTATACGCCGAGTTCTACGCCGGCCAATTACGAGACAACATTTTCAACCACGAGAGTCAGTGCAGTGCAAGCTTATAACAAGAACATAGTTATTAAATGAATTTTCCAGTACAGTTCAGATTTCTGTTTATTTAAATAGTCAACACAATTATTAACATGCAAACCACACTTTAAATATCCCGAAACACGATTCCCGCGAAAAAATTTTCATCACAAGTAGTTAAACGAAAATAAATAACAGGTTAGCCAAGACACTGTTTGAAAATATCCGCGATACATGTAGAGTCTGTCTTTTATTTTTAGCTCGTTTCTCAATAGTCGCATAACAGTTTTATTACTGCTGTTGTAGCCAGTTCATTTTCATACTTCCATGGTAACGCCTCTGTTATTTTGCTATGGGAATCCTATGGCGATTGTAGCCTAGGCTTTAGTCAGTCAGTAGCCACAAATTTAATTCAGCCCAACATGTTGAAAAATTTCACATTGGGAGAGAAAACTACAATGTGATATTATTTATATAAATACAATTCTATGGATAATAAAGGAACCACCATAAGGTTAGATTAAAATGTATGAAAACTTATTTGCCAGCATTTTTGGTTTCTTTGGGTAGTTTAATTAGAATAGGATACATTGCTGAACTACAATGGGTGAAAGAGACATACACCGCAATGATATCGATAACAAGCGCACATGTACTAACCACTGCTAAGGTGGTCCACAGACACACTTGTGACAAAATTTATTTGTTGTTACCTACCATTTTGTGCAATTATTACTTTTAGTGTGAAATTCTCCTCTGAATACATTCAAAACTATTCAGTTTCAGTATCTCAGAACCACACTGCAGAAACTTGACAAACAAACACTCCTCTAAGAAAAAAATATTATCGCTGAAGAAATGAAGTTCCTCTCCTCCCGTCCCATGGTTGGGGGAGGGGGGCTCCGGTGGGCGTAGTGGTAAGACGCTTGCCTTCCACCAATGTAATCCATGTTGATTTCCCTGTGAGGTTACTCATATATTTTCACATATAGTAATTGTGCTGATTGATGCTGCTGGCTGGCATGTTTTCTCTAGGTTTCCCATTTTCCCCCACCCTTACATTTCAATTCTGCCCCATATCTGTCATATTTCACACTCATTGGCTCTCAATACCTTGATTGTTACAAACCACCAAACCTCTCTCAACTCCTGCCGTCTTAAGATGATGGAGGCCATGGTGGTGTAGTGGCTAGAGTATTCACAGTTTTACAAAGCACACTTTTTTTGCACCCCATATAAGTCCAATACACTTTGGAAAGGACTTGTCAATTTTTTTGCAGTGTGGATATTTGCACACAATTACGTTAAAATAAAAATATATAACAGATAAATTATATAATTTACACACTTATTAATTCTAGCAGCTCTGCAAACATGTTAAGACTACATTTGGTTGCAGTACAAGTTGTTACAATTCATGTACAGATAAATATTAAAGTATAAATATGTAAAGTCTACATTAGATTGAAACACAAGGCATTACATTAAGTTTCCTTATATCGGTCTTGTTCTGAATTATGGAAATTTATATTTATGTAAGTATTCTTCTACAGAATAGAAGGCCTTATTTAAAAAGTATAATTTAACAGTGCTTTTAAATTTCTGTAAACTATTGATTTACTTCAAATGACTGGGTAAGTTATTTATTAGTTTTGCCCCAGCATAGTATGAATTTGATGTAAATTTTGAGGTTCTATAGGAGAATAGGTGAAGATGATTAGTTTGTCTGGTGTACTAATGGCATATATCACTATTTCTAACTTTTCTAATGTTTTCCATATAAAAAAGAATACTACGGTACATATAAATGCATGGAAGAGTGAGAATTTCGTTATTTATAAGTAGCGACCTACAATAGCTTCTTTTCCCTTTACTTATTGATCTCACTATTTTCTTCTGTAATATAGAAGCCTTTTTTCATTTTGTCGATTTCCCCCAAATATGATTCCATAATTTATTATGGACTGAAATAGTGAAATTTTGTGAAATAGTATGCAAGTATTGTATTATTATTACAAATCTTTTTTAAGGTATGTACCGCAAAACACATTGAACTCAATTTTTTACAGACACTGTCAACATGCTCATTTAATTTTAAATTACTGTCTACAATGAACCCTAGAAATGTAGTACTATTTACTGTCTGTAACCCATATTCTTCTGTTGTTGTGCATCTTTCATTCTGCATTGTAGGTTTATTTATCTGCATGGAATTCATAAGCACATATTTGTTTACATTAAATTTTAATTTAATATACTGGAACCAACTGGACATATGTCACTGTTAGTTTGGTATTTTCTTCAAGAACAGTGTTATTTAAACTAGTTACCAAAATGTTTGTGTCATCCACAAACATTATAGCTGAGCCGTTGGTTATTTGTTTTGTAAACTCATTAATAGATATTAAGAATAAAATTGGCCCCAGTATTGATCCCTGTGGCACTCCTACTCGAGTAGTTCAGGTATTGGACGTAACATCTGTAATATGATTTTTTCTCATATCTTAAGGACGTAATGTGTTTTCTGTCTTCAAGATATGATTTAAACATATTATTGGTTACACCTCTTACTCCACAATGTTCAAGTTTTTGCAATTAAATATGATGGTCGACACAATCGAAAGCTTTTGAAAGGTCTGCAAATATACCTGTTGAGAATTGTCTTTTATCAAAAGAAGTTAATATTTTTTCAGTAAAGCTGTAAATAGCTTGTACTGTGGGTCTGCCCTCTACAAAGCCATACCGATGCAATGAAATAACCTTGTTTTTTTTTTACTAAGAATTTTGTCAGTTTATTTGCTATCAATTTATCTAAAATTTTTGAAAATAGCATAAGAAAAGCAATAGGCCTATAGTTATCTATCAATGCCTTGTCCCTTTTTTTATATATCGGTACCACTTTTGCATCAAGAAAAATTCCTTGGGCAAGACATTCATTGAGAATGTAAGTCAAAAGCAGTTTTATTAAATAGGAACACTTTTTTAGCAGAGTCATAGGTACCTAATCTATTCCATAGGAACTTTTACTTTTGAAAATTTTAATTACATTTATGTCTTCTTCAGAGATAGGTGTTAAAAACAGTGTGTTATCATTCCAAGTGTTAGGTCTTAGGGGTATGTGTGCAAGACTAATATTTGTAGTTCTGTGTTCATTTTGCAATTTTAGTGAGATGTTTGAGAAATAGTCAATAGAACTATTATATATTTCCATGCTATTTTTGATTTTAATACCATCAACTTTCAAGGAAAGGTTAATATGTCCTTGCCTAGGTTTCAATTCATTATTAATCATGTTTACATTGCTTTTGTTTTATTTGAGGAGAAGGCTATTTTTTCCCTATTGTATTTCTGCTTTGCTACTGCGAATAACTTGTTATATAATTTTTCGTATTGCTTGCAATATAATTCTTGTTTTCCCCCTGGATTCTTAACATTTTATGCATTGTTTTTAACCTCTGTCCTGAGTCTGTCAGACCTTTACTAATCCATTTTATTTTTGAGCTACTGCTGCATTTTACAGATTTGAGTGGAAATGCATGATTCAAATGTCAAAGAAATTTATTAATAAAACTGCTCCAGGCAATGTTTGATTCAGTTAATGTATAATCATTATCCCATTTTTCTTTTAGAAGTAGGCTTTCAAAAAAATAAAAATTTGCATCTAAATACCCATGATTCATCATCAATTTTAAAATAAGCTTATGTCCAATTAGTTGCCCTCAAAATTAGAATTTTAAAAGTCCTTAAGAAGGGTGAAATAGAGTTGAAAGAAACTCACATGATGTTTTTCTATTTTGCAGATGGTGTAGTTATAAGAAAAGATTGGCTTTATCTAAAATTTCTGTATTTTGACTACCTTTGGAAAACGGCTAAATGTATAAGAATGTAATTTACTGTAATGATTCCAGCCTACCGTTAAATACATAACCATCTAAACACGCAAGTAACCTTTATTTATTTAACTTAACATCTTGTCGACAGTAGGTTCATTAGAGAATAGTAAACCAAGAACACAATGAAGGGAATACAAGGAAGGAATTGGTCAAATTGTCTTCATTGAATCACCCCAGACATTGCATGGAGCAAGTTCAAGAAATCATGGAAATTGCAAATCACGAAGGCTACATTCAGCAGCTATTAAAATATGAGAACTATTTTTGTTGTAGGCCTATATTCTTGTATTGATAAACAGCTGATTTCTTATTATCACTGCAACTCTGCTGACTTAGGGAGAACAAATTCTAAGGGGTGAAGTTTTTATAAGGTGTAGCCTTGCATTGGTTTACGAGATGATTTGCCTTTACTAACAAATGAATTCCATAAACTCCTACACTGAAATAGCAAATTGGCATTTAGAAAAATACGAATCTGAAGTTTTATAAAAGTGCCTGTGCCTCTAACAAGTCAACAGTTTATAGGTTAGACCTTAAATTCACGGCACATTAACAATCGCAACTGCACTTGCAAAAATTAAACACACCGCAGTTGTTAATTTACAAACTCCCTATACACACAATAATTGTGCGATATTTTTCACGAATGTATACATGGTATATAGGAATACACTAAACACTCGACTCGCAGAAAAAATAAAAAATAGATTATGGTTTTAAGGCTTCTTTGCATGCGAAATTCACATTTCACAAACACAAGTTTAACACAAATTTTGATAAAATTCAGAAAAACTAGTGAAGCACTCGCAGTGCTGTGCTCTTTCGGTGTACACAAAAGTTGTCTTTCTTCCACATGGCTGCTTCACTTCTAACGCACTCGCAGACGACTCGAATAGCATATTATATTCGATTTTAGTATAGTTAAAGTTTTCTCATAACTTTTAAAAGCTCCTATAGTCGTCAGAAAATTATTTCCTGGAATATTTTCAAGGCAAATATATAGGGAATGGGAAGAAAATCAACCAAAACATTGTATACAACACTTCCATTTAAACGTAAATAATTCATAAATTTACATACTTAATGGCGAAATTTATATCTAATTATCTGAGACAAACACACTCACTCTTTATGTATATTATCGTTTGGGTCAAAAACGAGTTATGTTAATTAATGTCGATTTTAATAATCTTCAAAATACACGTGAAAGATAGGCCAATACAATGTTTTTGGCTACTCTTGATCACGTAACCTTTTTTAGCCGGAAAACAACCGTCTAACACCACGCTATAAACTGGCTTCACTTGTTAACACTGCACAGTATAGGACATAGCCACCCCCTGTAGTGTATTATTACTTCACCATAGATATTCATCATCATCATCATTTGTGTTCTGCTCTCCTGTCTTTTGCCGACCTCTTCAGGTTCATATACTTTCTGCTTCCCTTGATGTCATCTATCAATATGTATCTTCTCTTTCCTTTCAGTTTTTTTTCCACAAACTATTCCTTCCATAGCGCCTGTTAGCAAGCACTCCCGTCTCAAGAGTGTCCCATCCATTAATTCTTCCTTTCTTTTATAACTTTCAGTAGTTTTCTCCTCTCATCAACTCTTTCCAGCACTTTTTCATTACTCACTCTTTCCACCCAGCTTATCCTCTCCACTCTTCTCCAAATCCACATCTGAAACATTTCTAGCCTTTTTTCGTCCTCATGTCTCAGTGTTCACGTCTCTGCCCCATAGAGTGCCACACTCCATACTAAACACTTGCCAAGTCTTTTCCTCAGTGATTTATCTAGTTTTCCGCATAGCAATCTCCTCTTCCTATTGAATGCTTCCTTCGCTACCGCAATACGAGTCTTCACCTCCTGATGACATTTCAAGTCCTCAGTTATCATACTTCCTAGATATTTGAATGCTCTTACTTGGCTTATATTAACTTGTCCTATCTTAACATTTGCCGGTTGCCTTTCTTTACTGAATATCATACTCTTTGTTTTTGATGTATTGATTTTCATTCCATAGTCCTCACAAGTTTCATTCAGATTTTTTAGCATTTTAGGTATAGTTTTTTCACTTTCTGCTAATAAAGCCATATCATCGGCAAATTGTATACGTTCTATTCTCTTCCCGCCAATATGTACTCCTCTTCTTTCATCTAAGCATTTCCCAATAATCTCCTCCCAGTGTAAATTGAACAAGGGAGAAAGGCAACAGCCTTGTCTAACGCCCCTCCTAATGCTGCTTTCTTCCGACATTTCAGTTACAATCTTTATTCTTACTTCCTGTTGTAAATATAGATTCTGTACTAGTCTTCTCTCCTTCCAATGTACTCCTTTTCTCTTCAAGATCTCCATCAGCTTGTTCCATTGTACTCTGTCGAAAACTTTTTCCAAGTCAATAAAGACAGCATAAATTTTTCTACTTTTCTCAATATATCTTTCCCCTATGATACTTAACAGGCCTATAGCATCTCTAGTTCCTTTTCCACTTCTAAATCCAAACTGTTTCTCTCCAATCCATCTATCTAACTTCCCATATAGCCTTCTATTTAACACTCTTAACAATATTTTAGCTGTATGAGAAATTAGACTACTAGTACTATGCTCTTCACATTTATTTGTATTCTTTTTTTTTCAATTGGTATCATTAGTGTTGCGAGAAAGTCATCTGGCCATTCCCCTTTGTCATATATCTCATTACATAGGTAGACTATCTCCCTCCTTGCCCTGTTTCCTAAACTCTTCAACACTTCTGCTGGCAAATTATCGATTCCACATGCCTTTCGATTCTTCATCTCCTTCAGTGTCTTTTCTACTTCTGCTTCCAAGATGCCGTACCCCTTTCTATCCTCTAGCATCTGTGCCTCCTCTTCAATCATACTTTCACTTGATCTTTCTTCAGTCTTATATAGGCATTCTATATATTCTTGCCATCTAGTCAACACCTCATGTGGTTCTTTGACTGATGTGCCATCCACCTTTTCTATTTCCATGTTATACTTCCTTCTTTTGCCTTCAAAGGCTATCGCCATATCCATTCTGTGCACCATTTCATACTTTCTCTCTTCCTCCATTTTCTCTATTTCCTCACATTTCTCTTTCATCCATATTTCTCTTGCTTATTCAGTTTCTCTTCTTAATTCTTCCTTCTTCATTTCCCATATTCTTCCACTTTCTCTGTTCTTCCATCTTTTTAAACATATTTTCCATTATTCATTCTTTCCTGATACTTTTGGACTCTCTAATTCCTAGAACTTCTTTGGCAGATATCACGAATCCTTCACCTCATTTTTATCCATTTTTCATTTATATGTTTTTCATCTCTGCCTCTTAGACATTTTTCCATAAACCTGTCTTCCAGCTCCGAAGCCTTACTTGCCTCCTTGAGTGTCTCTACGTTTAACCTTTCCCTTGCTCTACCTCTCTCCACTTTCTTCAACTTTACTTACATTTCTCCCACTACGGAATTGTGATCTGAACTTATGTCTGCTCCTGGGTAAGCTTTGGCATTCTTCAGGCAGTTCCTATGCCTTTTTTTGTATCAGGATGTAGTCCAGCTGGTACCTTTCTCTATTCAAACTAAAGACCCATGTATAACGTCTCCTTTTGTGGTTTTCAAATAGGGTGTTTCCCAACACTAACGAGTTTTCTTTGCAAAAGTTAATTAGTCTTTCACCCCTCGCATTTCTTACCCCTAATCAAAATTTTCGTATTATATTTTCTTCTTTTCCTTCACCCACCACTGCATTCGAGTCCCCCATGATAATGATACAGGCATTTTTATTCTCTTTCTCAATAAGTTCTTCAATCATTACATAGTATTCTTCCACCTCTTCATCTCTATGCTGGCTAGTTGGCATATATACCTGTATTAATATCACGTTTTTCGAACTACCCTGCTGATGTATCATTATCAATCTTCCATCAATATATTGAACCTTCATTACCTTATTTTTCAGTTTTTGCCCAATCAGTATTCCCACACCATTTCCACCACTCTTATCTTCTCCTGAGTAGAAAAGCTTATAATCTCCACTTTCTATCTCTCCGTTCATCCCCATCTTATTTCACACATGTGAGTGCATCTAATTTGTTCTTTTTCATCTCCTGTTTTACATTTTATAGCTTTCCTGCTTGCAATAGCGTGCATACATTCCACGTTCCAATCCTTAACTTGCTTTCCTTTTTTCTTCTCTTCTTTCTTTCATTGGTATTTCTTCCCAATGTATTCCCTTCATGGAAATGCGAGCGAAGGGCAGTTTTAACTCCGGATTCTTTTACACAGAGATCCATACCATGTACTACTTGGGAAATATAATGTGGTAGTATCCTGTTACTTTCCACATAAGCAGTAGGTTACCCAGCCTAATATCAGCAGCTCAATATGAGTCAGACACTGTTTGTAAATAGTGTTATTTCACTATGAGATGGTTGTATTCTAACCACTACAAAATCTATGGTTTTCCACTTGGAAATTAAAAATACATAAAACACATTATACCTTTTTAAAAAAGGGCCGATTTGTATAAAATCCAACATTTCAGCACTGCAAAAACACTTCACATTAATAATTCATCAAATTCAATCCATACCAGTGTCAAAAATTCATAAAATTTTACCACCCGAATGAATGTCAACATTTAACTCCACCCCTCAGTCACCAAATTTGTTTTTTTTTAAGCGAAATTTTCGTTAAAACTTTACCCCCATCTCTACATTGATTTCAGCTTGCTTCTTATATATGCAGGCACAATTTAAAAACATTTTTAACTCTGACAAACACTTTAGAAGTAATTTATATAAAAACATATGGTAACAGAAATTAAAGATGTTACATTAATGTGTATGACTTCTATGCATAGATATTGTGCGACATTAAAGTAAATATCCATAGAGATACATGTATTGTTTGTTGATGTGTTGGTTTATCTATGGGCTGTAAAAGACGAAACATCTGATCGGGTAACTGCAGTATTTTAATAATATCACTATCAAGGCTTATGATATGTCTCCAAAAAGGAAGCCACAACCTGAAACCTACAAATGTAACATTATAAAATGTGCTAGAGTGAAAGGACTGGAACATGTGAATTATAAAGAGACATACGTGCAAGCCACAAAAACCGGCACTGACTGTCAGTAAATAAATTAAAAGAAATTAATATTCTTAACATATTTAATGTAAGTTTACTGATGATCGCTGCAATGTAATTCAAAGTGTAGTTGATGTCTGTGTATCTTTTGGAATATTTCCAAGTGTAGACAAAAATGTTTCCATACGGTAAGCAAACCCTCTTGGATGGCCATCCTGTACACGTTCCTTAACCTGCCCAACAAGGATACACAAGACTTACACTTGCAATGTTTGATTGCAAAAACTACATCAAGACTAGGAGGCGAAGAAAGGAAAATGCTAAACAGCGTGCTGCAAGCTTCTCATATTTTGTTAGGGATGGCAATAGGAGAATGAAGGTATGCCGTACTGCATTTATGAGCATGCATGGCATCCGTCAAAAGCGACTCTTCCGTATAACAACCCTTCTTCTTAAAGGTGATACACCAAAGACAAAAGAGGTACCATTCCTAATTCAAGAAAGACACCAGAAAATATCACAAAACTTTCTATCTGACCACATCTGGTCATTTCCCTTAAAGGTAACATATTATGTGGGACAAGATGTTAAGTATTTAGATACCCTTCTCAGTATTGTAACATTGCATAACTTGTTTGTCACAAAATACTCAGAATGTGGAAACACTTATATCATCTACAGGGCATATTTCGTTTACAATTTTAATTATCGTTTTGGACGACTGCAGATCGATGTGTCCAGTACGTTTGAGGAATTGACAGCTAAACTTAAAAGTGCATATCAGTGAATCAGCTAAGTATGCTGCTCAGGTTGAGTATGATGTCCATAAATGAAGAAGCAAACGATTTTTTAAGAGTTTGCAGGATGTTGCACAAAAATGTAGAAAGGAAACTAATGTTGCAGGCCTAGCCTTTGGATTCATGGAAAATCTCCCTCTGCAAAACATTCCAGTGCAAGAGGTTTTTATATGAGGCAGTTTTGGGTAAATGTATGACAGCAAGGTAGTGGAGCAAAGTGGTGTTTGTTAAAGATTGGGAGCGAGACAGCTAAATGTTCCATAGAACCTCACCAACTCTTCGACTTATAGATGATAGGCGCCAGGTATTTTGAAGCAAAATACCAACTAGCTCGGCAGAGCCGATTTTTCTTTTCCTGTGTCATGTGCCGATGACCTACAGGCAGTGTCCTCCCAGTACTCCTACCGTCGTGATTGATACGGAAACAATTGCAATAGTGAAAATCTGTGCAGTGAGATCTTAGGGTGGCTCACACACCCATATTTAGTTGTACGTAGATAAAACACTGAAAAAGAATATATACACTGATACATAACCCTTGGGGAATTGCGGGGAAAGGTGGATGCCCGCGCCCCTATGGCCCTTAGGCAACCTGAATGAGAACACACACCATTTACGTTAGATCATTGGGTTTTATTAAGTTTCCTCTAGGAAGCAATTTACACACGTTGTCGGGCTTAACCTGCCGGCAGGATGACACTGTACGAAATGCCCGAAGGCGACAAACACTTTATATGGAAACTTAAGCCTTCCCGGGCGATGCTATTTCATGGGAAGGGAGGAATGGTAATTCTTGGGTGGCTATGAGATATACAAATGTTCCTGTTAATTACTGTCTATTGTGTTGAAATGATTGGAGAACAAAGATGAAGCACCACCCAAGCATGCGAAATAAGACCCCATCGGTCAGTACATCCCACTTTTCGAGATGCCATGGTCTTAATTACTGTTCTGCGTGGCGTGCCTGCCAATGTTTGGCAGGCAAGCCAGCCGTGCGGACTATTTTCTTACACACACAAAAACCCTGAAAACACACCCATGTTACATCAAATATTATAAATATGACAAAAAACAATTCTTCTTAGCATAGAAACCCTTTACTATACATATGACACTGTGTGAAATGAAATGAGGATGAAACATGTGAAAATGGCAAATAATGGCAAATAGGAAATACAGTACTTAAATCCTGCAGGGGCATCAAAACACTATAGGGCTCCTTCACTTAGAGTTGCGGGGACAGCCCCCTCGAGCATTCCTTACTTGGAATTCTTTTTATTTAAGCCTAATTTTCCCAGGTCTCCTTTTTAAGACACGTGCTTGGGGGCATACTTGGCTTGTTCTGCACTTATACTTCCTTGCTCTGCTCACGTCACGAGCACTCTCTTCGACCCCTACAGCCACACTCATAACGTAGGTCTTGGTGGCTCGACCGCTGCAATGCACTCCCAACCGGTGCGTACGAGCACCCGGTAGAGTGCTGGTAGCTGCTGCAGCTGCCGGCGATGGCGAGCAAACGGGGTAGGGGGAAGCGGATGGCGACATGTATTTTGTATCCATAACCTCGAAATAATGACTGCATTATCTACATGTATCATGAAGATCGAACAAAATAAGGGTGCGATGAAGTTTGTTCTTTCTTGGACTATTATATTGATAAATTTGTATCTTAAAAGGCAGAGCACCTGCATCTTTTCTCTGATGTCTGTCCAGGTCAAAATAAAAATCACACTATGATAAGGATATGCTTAGGCCTGGCAGCACCACAACAATTTAAGACCATTTAGCATTACTTCCCACAGAGAGGCCATTCCTTTCTACCTTGTGACTGGGTTTTTGGGGTGTTTAAGGAACAGCTGACAAAAGTGGATCACATTTACACTATAGAAGAATACCTGGGCATGATCGTAAACAGCAAGCACAATGTAGTAGTTTAGATAGTGGACTCTAATGTGGTACATGATTTTAATAAATGGTGGCCTACATTCTTAAAAAAAAAGTGACCATATCAGATGAAACCTCATCAAAGGGTACACGTCGTTCCAGAAAGTTTCCCTGTGAACCTATGTCATTCAAGGAATTCAGGTATAATGCTGATAAACCAGGTGTTCTTTAAGCTTTGCCATTCATTGACTCTCTTGTGAAACAAACGTTAGGTCTTTGGAAACATAGTCTAGACACGTTTTCTATGAATCCATTACAAACGTATCCAGAAGGCAGGATTTCCATTAATTCTATGAAAATTGAGGACCTAAAGAAACTTGTGAACTATGTTGTAGTTGAAGATGCCAAGAGCTTTTGTGATTATATTATCTCACAGGCAACATTATCGTGTCCCAGAGATGATCATGTGTAAAATAATTTGTGTTGTATTGCATACTTATTTGCATAATGAAGTTATGATATTTTCTGCAAATAAACATGCTGCTACAAACAAAAAACTGAACAAGTTCACATTTGTGTAATCTTTGGGTTGAGATAATATTGTACATATCTGTACAATTCAAAAGCAATTTGTGTGTGTTTCATGATAAATAAATAAAATAATGCGTGATTAGTATGTTTATGAGTATGTTTATGTCTAATTGCTGTTTTGTTATACAGTTAATGTAACATATTTTCTTTGCAATATATTTACTATAGTACTTTGAGTGGAGAAAGGCACTAAGTCCAAAATGTTTTAAATTGTGTACATTTTAATGTAATGGCTTAATCACATTCAGTTTAGTTCTTACAAACGCCCAACAGTGACCTACATCAAACATTAAATTGTTAAACCTGTTGGTTCTAGCATGTATAATTTAATCAGTTTTCATGCTCTCCTGAAAAGTAGCTATTTCTGACTTAGTGCCTTTCTCAAATGCACCATTCAATTAAGTGGTGAACTGACTTTTTATTACCTAACGAACGATTAGTGGATGTGATCTTGGAAGCATAATAAATTATGAAAGTGCTTACCAAAAACTTTCTGAAGAGTTAAGTACAGAGGAGGCTACTTCCGGTGGAACCTAATTTAATATATATGAATTGAAATTTCAAGTCAAAGATTTACTTATTTAATAGCAGCTGTAAAGTTTTACAGCAGTTTCCAATCTATTATTATTTTTTAATTCTTCATTCTGATTTATCTCTATGCTTACTTTGATGTTGGCGTGTCATTTATGTTAATTATCTGATGTGTGCCACATTTCTGAACCCTAGACCATTCACCACCCTGGGAGAACCCGCTAAACCAATTCATCGCCACCTGCCTACACGTGAGTGCAGCTAGTGTGACATGTATGCATAAGAGCCGGTGCGATTCAGCATTATGTATTTGACGTGTTCCTGATGTCCACATATCACTTGTGCATGTTTGTTCCTTCGCCGAAGCATTAACCATGCAGCAACACTCAACCGATCGATATTAGGTCGCGTTCACGATCAGTAAAGGTCGACAAGAACGGCGTTTACACTTATCTTGCTGCCCTGTAACTCGTGGCAGTGGGTCATACCTCTTGTGATGAATGGATATGAGGCCTAAAAGGGTGTGTCCCGTGAAGTCACGCCATTAGACGCAACAGCCATTTGAGGGAACACTGGGATAAGCGGCACCGCTTATTCCCACAGCTTTCCGAAGTGCGCGATATAAACGGGCCCTATCGCCGAATCCGACATGACTCCAAATAGTGTCAAAAGTTTGGGAATCTCATTCCCGCAGGAAGTGTAAAGTGGCGAGCGGTTCCCTGGTTGCATTAATTAAAAGGAGCATTTTAAATCGTTTCTAATAGTGTTAGCACCATAATTAATTAGGGAAACTAACCACTCCAGCATAGAGAGTAGATAACATTTAGAAGACAGCGGGTTGCTCCGCCCCTAATGACGAAATCTGTGTGTCATCATATCCATATGCATTCCTGTAATTATCACCATTTCGACACATGCCGATATTAATATGTTAATTATAAGAGGTAACATGTAATCATCTACCGATAATCAGCTACCTGTGGCATAATTTAATTTAATATCGCCCTTCAATTGCAGTGACATACTCGTGATGTCACATTCTTAGCCATACCTGGGGCTCCGACGTTCACGGGTATGTCACCAATGTGTTTTAGTTTAGTAATCATAATTGTGTATAATATCAGTTTCATCAATCATGTTAATTATTAAGTTCTGTTTTTTTTCATGTTTTAATTTTTGCACTGGATTCGCCGGATGTGCGGCAAAGTCGATGCCATGTCATTAGTCAGACTTTTGCACTCCAGACAACTGGCAGGGCAGACGGTAAGCACCGTATTACTCCCCTTGGCACTCCAATTTACGCTGTAACCTTTCAATTCAATAGTTAACATTAATTCTAGAACATTTGATTAATTAGATAGTCAAGGGGAGGTCTCCCTGCATCCTAACATAGCATACCAGGACTTCACACATGAGACATATTTTTTACTTAATTATAACTTAAAGTCTACACCTTATTTTCAACAATAGTGACTACAGGCAGGTCCACAGTGGGGGTCTGCTAAACCAAGGGCACACATTGTCATGTGCAGCAACATTTCGTTGTACCTTTGCAGTAATAAAACAGTCATACCATAATTAGACATGTTTTATTGCATTAACTCTCCTGAGTTCATCGGGTATGCGCCCCCATAGCAGCATCAACTTCAAAGTGTATTTCAGTGAATGTTTTGCATTTATGGGGTCTGCCTCCCTCAAGCAGAGTAAATTCACTGATAATATAGGCGTGCGAAGTGGTCGACAGGTTCGCCCCAAAGGAAATATTTTATATTCTACATAATTTAACTGACAATTAATTCTGCTCTCCTTCATATTGACCGCATAACCAGAGTCGCCGTAGGACATTGACCGTACGACGCCATTCGACATTGTTTGCTCTGCCGAATGTGGCACCGGGCACATCACCAGTTCCTGTCCTACGCATACTCCCAGGCAGAACACTTACACATTACAGCATATTTGGAGGTGCAATGCATCATATTTTATACTTGTTTGAGGGTTTTTAATAGTGTCTTATGTTTGTTATATATTTTAGTGTGCAAATAAGTTGACATGTGCAGCTGGCGCTCAAGTAAACAAACTGTGCAGCCACATGTTAGAACTCTACACACATGGAATATTGTTATAAATATTTTCATAGTTGTTTTGCCGTTTGCACCAGCATATATTTGCTTTAATTTATTTTATTCTTAAACGAACAGTATTATGGACAGTGCCAATTCTGGAGAAAGCCATTGATATTCTTTACCGGATTGGGAACGATTGATACAGGAAAAGCAATGTAATGACCACGTGCCAAAAAGAGACCTAAAAAAAATAACTGTTCCTTCAATGTTGAATTCATCATGCCAAGTTTTCTGATTGTGTTCTATTAATTAAATAAGTGCTGTGTTAATTAATTTAGAGGAATCCCAGTACGAGCAGGGCCGTGCATGGGGGAAAAAAACTGTAAGACGCCAATGTGATGTTAGGGTACGTTATGAGGTAAGTTTATGTTTACATTTTATAAATTTTATTTTCTCTTAATGTTCAAGTGAGCTTTGTTGTTTAGTATTTTATGTATCTAATATTCATCAACGGCCATGATCGCCCACTCCTTTTCATTAATTATTTGTGTTTGAATAAATTGTTGGTCATGTGACACAGTGGCGGGAATTGGCACCAGGGAGCAGCCAACCCACTGCCATGTTAGACAGTAGAGCATAGCTTGCTATGTGAGACGGACGAATGTCGCGTGTCCTCCCCGGGAACTCCACCGTATTACCAGTCATGTAGTTTTTCAATAGTTAATGTAATTCAGGAACCTTTTTGTTTGCTGAACCCAGGGAGTGAGCCATATCACAGCCTGGTTCATTTGTAAATGGCTAGGGCATCAATAGTCGTAAATTTCCACGTAGGCACTTTGCAACCTTTTTGCAGTTGTAGTGAGCAGCCTAACTAAACGGGGCAACATTTGTATGTGTTTCTTCGTAAGGTAAGGAATAAATAAGTATACCACATGAATTAGCGTATTATTATTTGTTGCACCGGCCACTTCATGGCCTTTTAGATGGTATCTGTATTTTTCTTTAAGGTGTAAGGTGGCATATAACAGCCCCGGGAGTGAGTATGAGCATATGGAGGTAGCTCCGATAACCTTCACTCGCCCAGGGAGTTGGATACTTCAAGGATGTATTTTCTGTAATTTATATAAGTGATCCTATTACCTTATCTCCTCGATGGTCCAGCTACCTGCCACGATGTTTAGTTGTTGTGCCCAACTAGGGACTTCGTCACATCATGCCACTTTCCTCACAACTAGTGTAGCTTTTCCTTTACCGGTGAACTTCGCGAACTTTATGTCCCACCATTTTCCTACACCAATTGGTTTTCCGCAACTAATGTGATTTCTCCTACATCAAATGTTTCTAGTACTATTCATTCTTGTAACCAAGTATGCTGTATGTAACTGGAAAATTCCTTTTTAAAAATTACCTTTGTGCACCATGTGTGATCACGTGTACCCACAAAATTCTCTTTCCTTTGACTGTATTGGCATCGGTATCGCTACTGTCGATTTTTCTGAAACTACCACACAACATCTGAGAGGAACGAATGAAAATGGACGTCAATAATGAGAAGAGGGGAAATTGGCACCAAATCACTATTGGAGATAGGGTTGAGGAAAGTCAGCCATCTTGGAATGCTTCTTCATCATGAGCGCACGACTTTGACATCAGCTAACCACCAACTTGGACATGCGACCAGCCAAGGGGAAGCGCCCCACCTGCCAGCACCCCTCCTTCCATGCCACAGTGTGCCACAGGAACCACCCCTACTGCTCCGTGCAACGTGGGTGTTGCTGCGAGACGAGAGCCACATGGCCCGGCAGAAAATATCTTGGACTTTCCGTACCAACTGCGCTGCGCATCCGTGCCAGTCATCATCGTCAACATGAGTTTTTCTGTTGAGCCTACTGCCTTTATCAGGCTAACAGTATGGTAAATTGGGAAGTGTGAGTGAATGTGCGAGTGGCATTCACACCTGGAATGATTCGTCAGCGCCCACTATATCTGCTCCAGCATAGCTGCAACTGGCATTGCCTCACTCTAATACTTTCAACAAAGCGCCCAGACACCCTCACGTGACAAAAAGCTGTCTCGGACTGAAAACCCATTGACTGTGTGCGACACAGATATTCCTAAAATTGCCATCTCACTTCTACAAAAAATATCATAGGGCAACAGAGTTTTAAAAAAGGCAAATTTCTGAAAATCCCGATGGTTTAGTACACTGGCCGGGAGGGAGGAAAGGTGGTCCTCCAAAAATGTTAATTGACACCAAAAATACGTTTCACTTTTAATTTTAATATGCAACTTTACGCACCCATTCACTCTACAAGGCCTTTGTAAGTTGTGTTCATCCCAAAATAATTGGCCAGGATTTGTATATTCAGTCTCTCTCTCTCTCTCTCCTCTCTCTCTCTCTCTCTCTCTCTCTCTCTCTCTCTCTCTCTCTTGTCTTTGTAAGCTTGACAATTTACATTACACATTTACGCCAATAAATAAATAAATATATATATATATCGCTAGCATGTGTAGATTTGAGAGTTCAATTCACTGTTGCGAATTCTGATGTTTAATATTCCATGGCGTTGATACTCAAGAACCAGGTGGAGAGGTGGTTTCTTAATCGCACTTGCAGGACATACCTGGGCAGCGGCACTAATCTTAAGTGCAGAATGGTGAAACCAACAGCTGACAGTCGAAAACTAGGTTTGTAGAGATCCAGCAGCCCTCCAAATGCGACCTCGGGAGAAGTCAGCTGTTTTCTTCTGGCGCCTCTTCCATGCGTGTTCGCAGGTTTACAGGAAAATGCAAAGATATAAACTTTCTCGACTCCAAGGTCTTGATCCAGAAGAGAATGATCCACTTTACACATGCCCACTTCAAGCCACCAAACTTGATGCAGCACTCTAACTGCAGGTGTAAACACTAAGGCTTCCCCAGTTATTATCATCGCGGCTCTCATTATATTTCGTGTTCATAATTTCAAAGGCGCAACCGCACACATCACCAAAAACAATGTGCAAAATTATGAACTGAATGTACTGTATTCCACAACTGTTCAATGCAAAAACCTGTCCAATGAACCATGTGATTTTTCTGCTTTCAGGCAATGCAAATTTTAATTTAACCAAAGCCACACATGTTACCGACCCCCAATTTAGAAGGCATGTTTCCAATAAGTCAAAATGCGTGAGAAGTGTGCCACAAGTTTTTAAACCAATATAGTGAAAGGCAGTTACCGTCCCTATGACCTCACAGTTCCCATATTATCACTGCTCACTCCAGCCATGAGGGTACCATACTCTACCTTACTTTGCCCATGAGTTTGTGCATTGTTAACAATCATATAATGCAATGCATCACCAGAGCGATTTTAAGCAAACTTTATAAAGTTCCCTACAGCTGATGAGTTAATATTCAAGCACTCAAGTACAGTTTCTCTGCTTTGTTTGTCCACGCCTGCTCATACCGATTTGCAGCAACCGAATTCATGTAACATTTTAGCTTAAGCTCTTTGTATACACACTTTAACTATACACATAAGTTACAATTGAAATCGACATGCCGACCCAAACTCCTGAGTTACCACACGCGACGTGCTCAGGCCCAGTGACACTCACAGACTGCTCGCATACTACTCGTGCTTACACCAACCCGGCTGCCACTCGCGATGGTGACGTCACGTGCTACCCAACCACACACCCTAACTGCGACTTTCACAACCAAGATATCGAGACACACGATAAAAGCTTTGACGACTAGGAACAACCATCCACAAAATATGATAATTAATTTTTAAAATCTGCTAATAAAAGTTTAACCAAATTACTCAACATTCCTTTAGAAACATATCACAGAAAAACCAATATAAATATTATAATAATAGTCAGACCGGTCTCAAAGAGAATAATACGTTAAAAAATATACAAACTTGCCAACCATGGGCCAGAAAATATATCAAGCCACCACCAAATGACTGGAAGGCACCCAATTACTATGAAGAACACATTTTAGCATCAAATGCATAGCCATGGAGAAACAAGTACCAACTATGGCGATTCATTTTGTACTGTTGCTAAGCAAGCGTAAAGAGAATGAGTGTGATAACCGGGCGAATGGACACGGGAAAAATCACAGTGTCACACCAGGCGAAAACCAGCGATCTTGTTTTCTCCCTCATTTGAACAGTCAACTGTGCTCCGGTTATCACTGCAGAATGAACCATGCACAACACCAGTAACATTATGTGTTATGACAGCCATAGCACCTCCTTCGGAGACAGGGAATGAGCTGTAAGGAATGAAAGACTCAGAAACTTTCTGCCATGCCTACTTCAGTGTTTGTAAACACAGCACCGTGTGGATGGCCGGAGAAATCAATACAGCACACCGTGTATACATCATAGCTATGCACCATTCTGAGCAACAGCAGGCTAACTCCAGCCACACTCAGGAGTACTGCAGCAGACTGTGAGACACCTGATGCAACCATCACATACACCTCATCCATGCCGATACTGCCCCGTCACACAACATCATTGGCACAAGGGATGCCGTAACTGGCCACTGAGAATTTTCCAGACAAGAAGGAACACAATGGCACCATGTGAACAGGTGAGTGTCTGTCAGCGTGTACAACTAGTCCCCATGCAGAGACAGGCAAGCAACAACCACGTGCTCAATTGTCGGAACACTTCCATCACCCGCTACCCACCGTATTTGTAACCACAATGAGCAAAATCGTATTCGCACCGCACAGGGACAGCAGCAGCTCAGTAGGGTCAGACGCATTTCGCACGCGAAGGGTGCCCAGATGCTGTTGCAAGTAGCAGCGTTCATGCCGGCATTTGAGCATATTAGTGCACCACATTGCAACCGAACATTGTGCCGTAAATGTGCCTTGCTTAATGTGGGAACATGGCTCACCTCACACGCGACCCACACAGACTTGTCCACATGTCAAAATTAAGTGCGAGCTCAGGCCAGCAGTGCCAAACAGAAAGTAAACATTCATCCCACATCATGCATTCCTGTTATAAAGGAGTTGACAGTGCACGTCTCATCGGCCATGTGTGTGTGTGTGTGTGTGTGTTTACGACCGGCCCTGCTCATCGATCGTCCATGCGGCAGGAGAGGGGCAGGGAATCATTCCCCTCTTTTCCTTCCTCAGCGACCTCGCTTCTTCAGTACAGCTTTACCACGATGCGACAAAGGGGAATTCCACACCCCTCCTCCCCACACATTATTCGTCATATCGAGTATAACCACAACGTGCGCAACTTTCACCGCTTCATCGAGTAAAAGTGTGTACATTATCGCCTCACCACAGCATTTATCGACATCATGACAGCTCTGTGCCAAGTGTGTCTCGAGCTGGGACACCCGATACCCTTCATCCACAAGGGATCGAGATGATGAAGCCACAACAGCCAGCCTATGAGTTATCATTACTAATATTTCTTCTCTTATCATTCAGTATTGTAAGATGGAGTTGGAGTAACTGATGCGAGAGCGGACATTAGTCAGGAGAGAGTACCACGAGATATCATGCCCTCGTCAGAGAATGAAACATGTCCGGGAATTCCGGAAGTGCCTGCAGCTGCGACACCTGGTGCCGAGACTCCCACACAAGATCCAGGGAGGGAAACACTAGAAAACCACATGGAAGATGAAGGAGAACTGTCAATGTATGTTTCCCCTCCTATCCTGCGAGACGCACCGCAAAGGCCACCTGGGACCGATGACCTTCTGCAGGTAAGGGACCCGACATGTGGCATCGTGACGCCGAGGAGATGCCAGCAGTTGTCACACAGAGACAGGAATCGTTTGTGTTTGGGGACACCCACACATGTAACCTATGATGCCCACAGCTAACTGAAAACAAGGACAGTGAGAACAGCGAGAGCGGCGGCAACAAGTCGGGGGCAGAGACGATGTCTTCACCTTCTCGTCGATCGAAGAAGCCATGCTTCAACCAGCATGTCGAGGGCACAGCCTTCGGGTGTCAGGATACACCCACCACAGCTGTCACAACATGGCCAGCCACAATGGAGCGACAGCACCACATGCTGAGAAGTAAACAACATGGCAGCCACTACAATCTACAGCCGTGGCATGGGCTTCGCCTGCCACACAAGTGTTGTAGCTGAGGAAGAACCTGTAAGTGATGAGTGAATGGACTCCAGTGACAGCGGAGAGGGGTGGGATGTGACATGTGCCACATTTCTGACCGCTAGACCATTCACCACATCTGGAAGAACCCGTCAAACCATCTCATCGACACCTGCCTACACATGAGTGCAGCCAGTGTGACATGTGTGCATATGGGTATGAATCGAACAAGCGTGCTGTAATATATGTACTTGGGGTTTTGAATTTATATTCTTGCATGGCCCTATTGTGTTCTGCTTTGTTTTTATTGTTCTTTCAGTGTTATAAAGTGTAAGGTATATTAAACGTAATTTTTACTAGCCATTTTCGAAGTCAATATTATTGTTTACTTCATTTGACCCCGTGGTCTAGAAACACAGCACCATGTGCACCAGTGCGACATCTAGTGAACACATGTAATTGTGTTGCAAATTTGTATATCGCTGGTGCGGTTCAGCATTATGTATTTTATATTTGTTTCAGAGTTTTTAATAGTGTATTATGTTTGTTGTGTATTTTTGTGTGCAAATATGTTGAAATGCGCAGTTGGTGATCAAGTAAACAAACCGTGCAGCCACGTGATAGAACTCTACACACGTGGAATATTCTTATAAATATTTTCAGAGTTATTTTGCTGTTTGCACCAGCGTATATTTTCTTTAATTTATTTTATTCTTAAACGAATAGTATTATTGGCAGTACCGATACTGGCGAAAGCCAGTATTATTCTTAAGTGGTTTGTGAATGATGGACACAGAAAACATAACGTAATGACCATGATACAAAAATTGCATAAAAATAATAACTGTTCCTTTTATGTTGAATTGCTCATGTCAATTGTTCTGATTGTGTTCTATTAAATAAATAAGGGTTATGTAAATGAATGAAGAGGAATCCCGGCACGAGCAGTGGCCATGCACAGGAAAACAGCAAGGTGTCGATGTGAGCTTAAGGTGCTTATGCAGATAGTTTATGTTAACATTTTCATAAATTTTATTATCTCTTAATATTCAAGTGAATTTTGTTGTATAATATTTTTTGTATCACATATTCATATAGGGCCTTGATCACCCACTCCTTTTCATTAATTATTTGTGTTAGAATAAATTGTTGGTCACGTGACACAGCAGCAGTAGTTGGCACCAGGGAGCAGGCAGCCCGCCACCATGTTAGTCAGTAGAGCTTTGCTTGCCACATGAGACGGACATACACTGCGTGTCCTCCCTGGGAACTTCACCATTTGTACCATCCATGTAGTTTTTTTATAGTTAATGTATTTCAGGAACCATTTTGTTTGTTTTAACACAGGGAATGAGCCGTCCCACAGCTCGGTTCATTTGTATATGACCGGGGCGTCAATACTCATAAATTTACATGTAGGCACTTTTCACCTTTTTGCAGTTGTAGTGAGCACCCTACTTAAATGGGGCAACATGTATACGTGCTTCTTCAGAAGGTAATGAAATTAATAAGTATATCACATGAATTGGCGGATTATTATTTGTTTCACTGGCCACTTCATTGCCATTTTGATGGTAACCACATTTTCCTTAAGGTGTAAAACATCCTATAACAGCCCTGGGAGTGAGTACGAGCGTATGAAGGTAGCTCCGATAACCTTCACTGGCCGAGGGACTTGGATACTTCAAGGATGTATTTGCTGCAATTTATATAAGTTTTGACGTCGGGCATCGAGGGGGCCACATGTAGGCCATCGGCCACACAAAAGCATCTGTACTTGTGCTCTCTGCTGAGAACACTGGCGCCCACCCAGAACAATTATGGTAGTATTCTTTTCCCAGTCCACATAATCTTCTCTCCTCGCTGCTCCAGCTACTTGCCACGAAGTCATATCATAAAGTATAATTTAATTTCTAGTAAAGAGATTTCTGTCACATACACACATTTGATTTTGCATCTTGTTGATTTCCTAACATATTTGAGTCTGAGTTTATTTATTTTCCATTTCATTAATAAATTCGTTATCAAAATTACACATGTTTTACTTAAATTAAGTACTGTGAATGTTGTAATGTGTTTTCTATTGTGTTGCAGTGCCAAAATTATAAAACAACTAGCGATGCAAATGGTTTATTAATAGTCAAATATTCACTCTGACAATTATGTGGTGATACATCGCAGGAAGCCCAAAACCATAGAATTATGTAAAAAAGAAACCTAAGATAAATAAAGTAGAACATGGAACCAATGCTCAAGTACAAAGGTTAAGCAAGAATAGACACACATATAATGCTTCTTGGAAGATATCATCTTACAATGCCAACACCAACCCTTAAATTGATGTCTCCAAACACTATAAGTATGTAATCCAGCGATTTTAACAACTATGCACATTCACAAAAAGTCAAATGTACACATACTACTGAACAAGACCGAATTGTCCAGCACACATAAGATGCTTAATCACACTCAGAGGTTTGGTTAAGACATCAGCCACCATATCCTCTTAAGGTAAGTATACTATGATGACAGTTCCTGATTAGACATGTTTCCTAAGGAAATGAAACCTGACATCTATGTGTTTCGATCTAGGGTTAGTAACAGGATTATTTGACAGATGGATCGCACCTTTGTTGTCGCCATATAGGTAGCAGAGTTTACTCACGCCTCCAAGATCTATTTCAGACATCAAATGTTGTAACCATTACAGCTCTTGAACCATTAAGGACAAGTTCATATATTCGGCCTCACACACGTGGACAATGCCACAGTCCTTTGTTTCTTACTGAACCAAGATATTGCACCGTTTGATAGCTTGAATACACAAATGGTAACAGAATGCCTACAATTGATTTTGTTTCCCCAGTCAGCGTCACAATATGCTACCAGATCACTGTTGCTACCTTTACAAAACTCTAGCTTGTAACTTAATGTCTCCTTCAAGTATCGCAACACTCTCTTGACAGCTCGCCAATGCACCCTCTTGTATGGCTGGATATGTACTAAGCAGGCTGGTTGCAAAGGCAATACCAGGTATGCTTATCTGGGAAAGGCACAGCAGGTAACCAATGGCCTCCTGATATGGAAAATTTCTTTCTTCAAATTCTTTGTCGCAGATATCATCGAAGTCCAATCCTGGTTCAAGCGGAGTTGACACTGGCTTGGTTTCGTTCATACCGAATCATTCCAATACCTCGTTGGGAAATCCATATCTTCCCCTTTTTTCTGTCCCTTGTGACTGTCATCCTAAGACACTGGTTGACAAGGCCTAAGTCTTTCAATTCAAAATGATCCTTGAGAGACTTCTTCACTGCCTCCACAAGCTGTTTGTCATTTGAAAAAAGTAACATGTCATCAACATAGAGGATGACAACCATTATACTGGTGTCATCCCTGAAATGGTATACACAAGGATCTGCGTATGACTTGGAGAATTTAAGTTTTGATAATACTTCATCGATTCTTTTTTCCAATTGCTCCCTGCTTGCTTCAGGCCATATACTGCCTTCTTCAGTTTCCATACTTTGACGTCCTCTGATGCAGTGAATTCCTTAGGTGAAATGGAGTTAATTTCCTCTTTCAAATCTCCATATGAGTAGGCTGTTACCACATCTACATGCTATATTTCAAGATCTTCTCTTGCTGATAGTGACATAAGATACCTGATGCAGGAATAGTTAACAACTGGTGAATTCATTTCTTCATAGTCGATACCTTGCACTTGGCTACAAACTTTCACCACACTGCGAGCTTTGAACACTTTCGACTCATCACCTCTACTTGATCTTTTCATTAAAACCCATTTTGTTCTCAGGGGTTTCGCACCTTTCGGCAGAGAAACCTCCTCAAAGGTGTCATTTTTTAACAGTGATGCGAACTCCTTATCAATAGCCTTTTGCCAATTTTTTCTGAGTTCTCACTTTGTAGTGCATCTTCAATAGTGATAGGTTCTTCTGGTGTATTCGTTCCTTCGGTGTAATACACTTTATAATCAGGCCAAGTTTTTGACTTTGCTGGTCGCAGGGATCGCAGTGTTATTCCTGTTAGTCACTTGGGTGTTTCCTCCACCTCTTGTATTACTCACTGCTGAGTCTCATTCTCAAAACCAAGAAAAGATACTTCTTCATTGCAAACTGAGGATTAGTGTTCACTGGAATCCATTCCACTTCTCTTCTCACATGCTAAGATGGGGCTCTCATCTGGAGCTGATTCAGTAGTGGTTTTTTCGGCAATATTAGCTACTGAAAGTTCATTCTTGTCGCTTCCATTTTCCATGAAAGTAACATCCCTGCTGAAAGTCACTTTGCTTGTGTCACAATACGGGAATCGGTACCCCTTAGAAGCTTCACAGTATCCCGTGAAGATAATCTTTCTTGCCTTATGGTCCCATTTATTTCTCAGCCATTTGGAAACATGAACCATGGCTTTGGAGCCAAAGACTTTTAAATGTGATAGAAATGGCTTTCTACCGTGCCATAACTTGTATGGTTTTTTTGTCGCTGAGAACTCCTGAAGGGGAGCAATTGGTCAGATAGAATGCTGTGCATGTTGCTTCTGCCCAGAAACTCTTTGGAAGGTCAGCGTCGAAGAGCATGGTTCGAGCCTTCTCTACCAGTGTTCTGTTGGCCCTTTCCGCAACTCTGGTTTGTTGAGGGGAATAGCTCATTGTGAGCTGGTGGATGATACCTTCGCTGGAAAGATATCGCCTCATTTCTTCGATGACATATTCCCTTCCATTATCGGATCAGATTTTCTTTACCTTCGGACCGGTTTGTTTTTCCACCTTGACTTTAAAATCCTTAAAAAACCATCCTTACTTCAGATTTCTCCTTTAAGAAGTAAACAAACATCATACGCGAAAATCATCTATAAACATCAAAAAATATATGTTCCCACCTAGTGACAATGATTTCATGGGGACACAGAGGTCAGAATGTATGAGATCCAAAACATTTTCTGATAGCCTTTCACTCCTTTTGAAGGGAAGGTGTGCCTATTTCCCCATTATGCACAGTTTACAAGGTCTCTTGGACAGTGCACTTCCAGCTAGGCCTTCCGCGTGTATGCTGGAAACATCTGCAATTAAATCTGATCCATCAGCAGCTATGACAGTATTATTGCAAGATTTGAGGTCATGTAGCTTACTTACATCATTGATGATGTGGGTTGAAGCACAGGAATCCAGATGCCACATTTCTTTTCTGTGAAGCTGGTGGGAGTCTGCAGCTATAAAGGCGCTCTTGCTGTTGTTGCTCCAATTTTATGAACATCTTGACTCGTCCATTTGTGGCATGGATTTCTTGCTCACACCCAGACTGTCGTGTCTGTCAGGACGGTTCCTGGCTATGTGGTTGGACTTGTTACAAATGAAGCATTTTACTTCCATGTGTGGTCACCTCTTCACATACAATGCAGTCTCTTCACTTGCATTCCAGTCTTCATTCTTGACTTCTTGTAACAATTTCACCTTAATTAAGTCCCCAGTGATTTTAGTCCTGGAATTTTCGAGTTCCATTATAAATGGTTTATAATGGTCATGTAACCCTGGCAAAATTAGAGTTATAATCCATTCGTCACTTTCCTTGAACTTCATTTCGTTCAGTTGGATAGCTGTTGTAATGATTCGATCACAGTAGTCCTCAACTAACTTGCACTTTTCCAGTGTCGTTGTGACAAGGGTCCTCAGTAAGCCGACTCGTCTTGTTAGATCAGAGTCTTCGAATGCATTTTACAAAGCCTTCCATGCTTCTGCCATGGTTCTAGTATCACGTATATGGGAATAATTCGTTTTGTCAACAAACAAAATTATATGCGAATGGGCTTTTCTGTCCTTCCTTTTCCAGGTGTCGTCCATGTCCGAGGCTTACGAAGTTTCTATCACTTTCTATAGGTCGTTGTGCACTAGGTATGCCTTCATGGCAAATTTCCAAGTGGAAAAATTTTCATGCCAGATGAGTTTTTCCACGATGGGCAGCCCCGAACTCGCTGCACTCATTTTTCGCATGCAGATCGAGGTTAGCCTATATCTCGAACTGCGGGCACCGAGAGGATATATGATTAGTTGTTTTTCGCGCAACGCTTTTCCACACACACACTTTTTTCCATTAACTCCTGAGCCCATAACCTATGTTGCAGTGCCAAAATAATAAAACAACTAGTGATGTAAATGGTCTATTAATACTCAACTATCCACTCTGACAATTACATGTTGATACATGGCACGAAGCACATAACCATATAATAATGTAAACAAAAAACTAAAAATTAATAAAGTAGAACATGGAACCAATGCTCAAGTTACAGTGATTAAGCAAGAGTATACACATATAATGCATCTTGGAAGATATCAATTTACATTGCCAACATATTGTATGAGGTTTACAGCATATTTCATTCCATGCTAAATCTTCATTTGCCCTTAGATTCCTCACATTTAATGTCCCAAATGCACGACCTATTCTCAACCTCCATTAAAAACAGAAAACACTTATACGCCAATTTTTCTATATCAGTATCACCGAGTACAGTATCCAATTTCGATTTACAAGTGGCAAAACCATGCGTAAAATAACTATGCCAGCAGGTAACAACATGGCAAGACATCAGCTAGCTGCTTTCCACATAACTACAGCGTCCACTCATGTGAACGATGCAATATGACACAACAGCCCTCAGCAGCACTGTTGTCACCGTGTGGCATCCACTCCTCTATGGGTGGTGTGGACACTTTCTGATGCTGCGCACATTCCATCCCATGTGCCATAGCAATCAATGCATTTGCAGTGCAGCCAATACAACACACAGTTTCTCCTTATGTGGACCAAGCCTAAGGGCACCTACTGAGAAATACCTACACAGGTCATTCAATATAAAATCAAATTTTAAAAATGGAATCTGCAAACATTTTTATTTTGATAAAAAAAATTTCCTATATTTCCTTATCCTCAAGGTGATAGAAAAACATTAATTAAATCTTAACCAACAAGTGTAAGGTGCCAGTCATTTTTAAAACACACTGATTTCGGAACTTTATGCAAAAAGTCACCAGTTGTGGATATTTCAGTGTCATTTGGAAGGTTACATATGATACAACTGCATCGTACATAGAAAGTATTGTATTTTCAAAATGGTGACCATCTGCTTTCAGCATATGACTGACGCATTGCGCCTCCAGAAGTGCTGGTGGTGTGTTCGTGTCCTGCCTAAGAGCAGGTGGGTAACAGGAACAGATAATGTGCCCGGCGACACGTTTGGTGTAGAGAACGATTGTTGATGAGGGCCGTACTGCCTATGGCCTACAGCGAATCTGGATATGCGGTCAATATGAAGGAGAGCTGAGTGAATTTGTCCGTTATATTATGTAAAGGTAAAATATTGCCTGTGGGCGAAGCTGTCGGCCACTTCGCACACCTACATTACCACTGAATTTACCGTGCTTGAGGGAGGCAAGCCCCGTAAATGTAAAACATACACGGAAATACACTTGTAAATTTGAAGGCTGCTATTATGGCGCAGTAGCCGATGAACTCAGGGGAGTTAAATGCAATAAAACATGTCTAATTATGTATGACTGCTTGATTACCGTAAATGTACAATGGAATGTTACTGCACTTGTTAATGCGTACCTCAGTTAAGCGAACCCGGCACTATGGACCTGCCTGTAGTCGCAATTGCTGAAAAATAAGGCATAGGCCTTAGATTGTAATTACAAGAAACGCATCCCGTACATGAAGGCCTGTTATGTTAGATCAGGAGGCAGGGAGACCACCCCTCGGCTAACTAATTAATATAAATTATCTTGAATTAACGTTAACTATTGAACTGTAAGGTTACAGCTTAAATTGAAGTGCCAAGGGGGGTAACACGGCACTCACTGTTTGCCCTGCCAATTGTCTCGAATGCTGAAGTCTGACTAACGATATGGCGTCGGTTTCACATCATGTCCGGCGAATCCGGTGCCAAAATTAAAACATAAAAAAACTGAAGTTAATGAATAACTGAAAGTTATTAAATAAGTGAAATTTATTGTGTACATAATTAAGATTGGTAAACTAAAACACATTGGTGACATACTCGTGTACACCAGAGCCCCAGATATGGCTAAGAATGTGATGCCATGAGAATGTTACCGCACTTGAAGGGTGATATTAAATGAAATTATGCCTCAGGTGGCTGATTCTCGATAGATGATTACATGTACACTCTCATAATTAACATTTTAGAATCGGCATGTGTCGTTATGTAATTAATTTTAGGAATGTGTATAGATGTGACGACACACGAATTTCGTAACTAAGGGCGGAGCTACACCCTGTTTTCTATGGAATGCTATCTACTCTCTATGTTGGAGCGGGCGGTTTCCCTAGTGAGTTATGGTGCAATCACCCTTAATTATGCTTAAAAATGCTCCTATTTATTAATGCTGCTAGGGAACCACTCACCACTTCACACCTCCTGCGGGAAATTGATTCCCAGTCTTTTGAAACCACTTGGAGCCATGTCGCACTCTGGATTCGGCCATGGGGCCCGTCGACATCACGCACATCGGAAAGTCGTGGGAATAAGTGGCGCCCCTTATCGCAGTGTTCCCTCCAATGGCTATTGTGTCAAACGGTCCCGACTTCACGGGACACACGCGTTTAGGCCACATATCCATTCATCACGAGAGTTACCTCTTGTGGTGAATGTTAAATATTATGACGTGTGGCCACGAGTTACAGGGGGGCAAGGAAAGTGTAAATACCATTCTTGTCGACCTGCACTAATTGAGAGCGCGACCTAATGTCGATCGGTCGAGTGTTGCTGTGTGGTTAATGCATCGGCGATGGAACAAACGGGCACAAGGGAAACGTGTGCACATCAGGAATACGTCGACTTTTCACCCCACCCTGATTTAGCAATGTTGCATTTAGAGATACGATCTTTTGTGCACTGAAGTGCCCACTTGTATAACAGTGTCCAACTTAAAAGTTATCTGGGTTGTGCACTTCCTTCCTAGAACATTATAATCTTTAACTTAGGAAAGAATGAAAATTTTCCATCTTCAAAACCAGAAAAGTTTTGTGCGATGAAAAAAAAATTTGAAATACACTCTTTGGGATCAGCTACCTAAAGGAAACAAGTTGTCCTACACAGTTTTCATGCCTGTCGAGTACACAGACCTTTGAAAACACAAGATTAAATTTTTAAATTTAACCTAAATTATTTGGAATATGTATGTTTCTCATGGTTAGTAGCACCATTGGAAAATGAAATACTTGTTTCTAATTTTCTTCTTTTGTTCCATGCTTTGTCATCTTTTACACTAAAGAAACCTTTGTAAACATACAGGAGAGTCATTCAAGTTAGCACATGCGTGGTTAACTGATTCTACAGAAATGCACTCTGGCTCAAAATGATTAGCATTGTTGTGTCCTTCCCTGTCAAATTAATTCTCTGGTTCAGTGTGCACATAAAGACTTACCTGAATTAAGTTTCAGATGTTCATGTTTAGCAAACATCTGCATGGTGAATTTCCATAAAGACTTCGAAATAGGTTTTTTGTGCATGACAAATGGGTCGCAACATCTATCACCACATACATGAAAGAACTTGTCAACACATTTCTTGTAATTGCAAGTACAGATATTTACAACTTAATCCACGCATATTCTAATTCTAATTAATGTTTTTATTTCATCACTTATGTCACTTTCAATTATTAACTCTGATGATCTACACTAAACAAGTTTATGACATTCATCCATAACAAAACCACCAACAGAACACTCCATTGTCACTTGAATTAACATGCCAACAGGACAGGCATCGAAAGACTGAAGCGCCAGGCAGGATGCATGTAATCATGTACTTACCTGCATGAGGCGATCTCATGAAACAGTTGTATCATCTTCAGACTTTCGGACATTACAGATTGGTTACCATTACATGTAATAATATGACTTAAGAAAAATCAAAAGCAAAATTCGTGAGATGTTTTAAGTTAAACTGTCTTTAGTTTCTAATTTACAGTACAGTACAAAAATGTTTATTTATGTGGTTGCAAATTTTTCAATTATTCAATTTTTTTTTTTGCATTGCAATGCCCATAAAGTATATCATTACTTAGTTGTTCCCCTCGTCGCCTTAATGAAAATGACATTCAGAATGAAATGGGACTTGGAAATACACAACAGATTACATTTCAAAACATTTATTTTTCGAAAGGTCCATGCACTCAACAGAGGTAAAATTAAAAAATGGCAAAACTTTTGCCCTATAGCTGTTTATCAAGAATATCTTATATAAAGTCAATTTTTTTATTTCATCTCCACATAACTTTTATTAGCTTCGAAAACAAATTTTTATTTATTCCCAAACTGAATACTATTTTTTTTATAGGAAAAGTCTTCAACCCAGATAACTCTTATGTTGCACACTGTCCTACATGTAGACACTAAGCACACAAAAGATCAGATCTTTAATAGCAAATTTGGTGAAGCAGAGCTGTGTAAAAATCTCACAGCCCTATTAATGGTGAAAGCAGAAGGCCACCATCTCGAAAATACAAAATTTATTTTATAATATAAATTTAAGCATGACACATCTCTGTGCTGCTGAAGAGCGTACTCTACCAGGCGACTTCACCCCATCTTTGAATAATGGGAATTCTTAAGGGCAGTTAAACAAAAATAGTAATAAGAGCGGGACATGTGGTCAACAGAGATGACAGACCATCAATGGTACCTTCACATGTGCTTCAAGCATTTACTGTTTTTCTGCTCTCATCTTAAGAAGCCATCCTATTAATGCTCCTCACTGAAAGAGTGCCCAGTTTAAATTTGCCGGGCCAGCAGGGCGGCCGTGATATACATACATCGTGCCGCTGTAAGGGTAGCAGACCTTCCAGCGGAGAGTCACTTCCTCTCCGATCACACGAGGGTAAAATATGGCATCGCCTTTGCCCCAACCGCCAGCGCCGTTGAGATAAGTATCAAGGAAATAATTTGTGTGATGTCAGAAGCTCCACCCCCGAGATGTGGGGCTAAACCTCCACACCCTTCCGAGTGCCGGTAAACTGGGAAATTAAGTACAGACTCCCAGTGTGGACCCAGCAGGGCAGTCTGCTACACCTCTAATTTCGCTGCGAATGCCCTAGGGTGCTAGCACAAGGGCCGGCACCCTTACCCGCAATGGTGACCATGGAGTTACCAGAGGACATCGACGCCCCTGACAGCTCCGGAGGACCAGCCACCTTCCAGAGGCCTGCAACCTCTTCAGCAGCCATCAACGACCCACAAGACCTTCAGCTCCAGAGGCCTTCCACCTCGTCAGGCCTCCCCCAGCAGTTCCAGAGGGTCATCAATGTCATCCAAGGGCCCTGCCGACATCGTCGGTCCAACCCTCCTCAACCTCTTCCAACCACTTTACCCCTCCAACTATCTTGGTCATGACGACGACATCCCTTCCTGGGGATCCAGAGAGACCCTAGCCTGGCCACCTTCTTTACGATTCTGGTAAATACTCCATTGTTTTAATACTAGGTAATTTCAGGACACATACCACTTAATTTCAATTGGATTAAATTAATTTTTGCTTGTTCGAAATTAATTCTCATTCGCCTATTCGCTCACAAATACAAGTATAGTTTAACAGATCGCCTTTTACCTGGCTAACATAATTTCTATGAAAGAATTAAAATTATTTAAATTTTAATATATTTTTCAGGAGAGTGTGGGGAATACATGTTTACTTATTATGTTTAATAAAACATATTATTTTTCAAATAAATTTGCTGTGGATAATTCTTATTATTTAATGTTAATAATTCCAGTATGACAAACTCATTAAGATCTTTTCTTTTTGGAGTATTATAATCAGTGATTCAAAGTGCTCAATTTTACTTAGTAAGGTAGAGCTGGTTGTACATTCACAACCACGAGGCAGGCCCAACAAATTTTTTTACCTGTGGACACCGAGGGCCTTGGACATAACCTGCTGACATGGGCCTGCTGGATAATCGCCTGGTTCAGAGAGGTGGGTGTCTTCGTCACTGGACCCGCAGTAGAGAAACTCATCTAGATCTGTTGACATGCACAACTAGTAAAATCCGAAGCTGTTTCACTACTGGCAACAGCCGATAATGCCATCCACCACCACTCGCTCTACCGGACGCGGAATACCAGGGTGTAATTGCACGCTGTGAGCTCAGTTAAACTAGTATACACTGTTAGGACATTTAGTTTCACTGGCTCCATCTTATTTAATTTCTCCCTTTTTTTCATTTTGTTGTTTACCCAATCTAAAGCCTTATGCAAAGAAAGGTGGTAGTAAAAGAATACTAAAAGAAATTTAAAAAAAACTCGAGCACTCTATTCTATATTTCCCTACTCCACCTATAGAGGAGAGGGATCTCTTGTTCGCACCACCTGTCAGACCAGAATGTCGAATAGTATTTGAACACCTATTGGTTTTACAATTTCATCACACTCTCATTGGTTTAGATCCCACAGAGCTACCTGAATCCCTTACTTCTATTCCTCCTCACCAACCTCAAGAGTCACATGTCTGCACCACTCCAATATAACCAAAGTCGGCCACTGTTCAACCGCCGACCTCTGCTACCAGCCAACGGAGCAGAAGAGCACACAATCACCGAGCATTTCTCATGTAAAACTATGTAAATTGAGGCTCCTGTCTCATTTGACTATGACTCACCCAGGGTAGCAACCCGACCATTTTTATACACAGGAATTTTGGCCAAACGAACTTGAGTTCTTGGGGCATGCTCTACGCGACTCTGGCATCATGTGTGTTGAAGTCCTCCTCACATCTAGAATCCAAAACTGTTTACCACAAAGCTATCAGATTACAGTTGGTCATAGGGGTTGAAATCCCCAGTTCACCTCCAGGGGAGAACACTCCCAAAAACCACTCTTTAATAACCTAAGTCCAGCATGGAGAACTCACATTAAATGCCACAAACCTTTGAGGACCTGTGTTCAATCCCCGACAGCAGGTTAACCTCTCTAACTTTGTCTCACTATAGCTGTTTTGGATTTCAAGGTTACAATCTTGATTAGTTGTTTATTGTGTGTTACCCTATTAACATCCGCCCTAAATAACTGCTATCACTTGAAGCGCCTATAACAGAATTGTTACATCGAATGCCATTTTGAGCAGTAATGCGACAATTTGATGGTGGTCAACTTGAGGCATAACTGATTTTAGTTCGCCTGGGCAGTTAGACTAGACCAGACACGCCTATCAACGTCCCTATATATTTGACCTCACCCACTGCCACAATTTTATGGCACCCAATGTGTTTGGCCTACATTGTAAGTTTAGCCTTGACAATTTGGATATGCCAGCCACACCTTAGTGATTGCCATAGGATAGCCACAAACTAGTGTCACTTTATTTGAGTCTTAACATGCCTCCAATTCGTGCACTCGGCATACTAACCCACATGTATGTAATCAAGTTTTACAACTCGTATACACCAGTCCATTTTCTCACAGAATCACTAGGTCACCTGTGAGGCACTAGCCTCACAAAAGTTGTTAACCACTTTAGTAGGCGACCACCACAGCTGCAGGTGTAATCTATGTGTTACAGTGGAGCTAGCCAGCACTAGTTACTTGAGCCTCACAAACCTCATATTAGCTATTGGCTAATTGATATACTAGACTCCGCTTACACAACCAGATGTGACAACTGCTTTTGCAATCGCACGACATTGCCCCCCGTTAATCATATTGAGCTATTTAGCGATTAGAATAACAGCCTCTAACAGGGCCTGCTGATTAAACATTAACCTTACCTGGACTTTAGGGAGTCCATTTAATAAAAACACCCTGTGGTGCTTAACAACAGCTAGCCTTGCATCACGCCCGACTCCAATCGGAGTGAGCATGAAAACCTTGTGGCTGCAACACCCAGAAAACATATTCAAGCGGACTCAGGAAAGTGTAACATGTGTTCATGCCCCAGGACGAGCATGCACCAAATCGTATATGCATATTGCAGGAAACACTTCCAATACATCTGCCTCGGATGGAAAGACGTACCAAGATACACCGACAGTCTCGAGTACCAGTGTGTATCATGCAGAATTCGTCAGTTAGTCAGGTGCAGTAAGCCAGAATGTGATAGTCAAGGAACCTTCATGGTCAAGTGTATAACCTGCGCACACGAATACCACTTAATGTGTATAGGCTGGCCAGACGAACAAATTACTCGTCCTGGCTAAGTTTATCATTGTGGTCTGCCAACATGGACTCGCAAATCGACAGAGAAATTCAGGCTCGAGACATAGCCCCGAACCATCTCACATGTTCACTGAACTTCAACTTCCAGAGTTCATTGGGAGACCACATAAGGATTCCGTCATGTTCTTACAGGAATACGAGCGAGAACTAGCCGAACATGACATGACAAATAAACATTGGATTCAAAATACCCAGCATAAGTTACATTGGAAAGCGAAGAAATGGTGGGCAAAATATCGAGAGTTTGTCAGTGAGTGGGAACAGCTTCATCACATACTCACTTCACAGTTTAATGGAGAGGAAGTCGTGGCGAAATGGATTTCAGGTTTCCATACGAAAGTTCAGCATTCAGGTGAAGTAAAATTATACATTCTCAGGAAGGCGCAAATTTATAAGCACCTATACCAGAAAAGAGAGTGAGGAAAGCTCTGTCCGGAGCATAACATGCACTCTCCTCAGCTCTTTCCGAAACCTCCTGATTACCCGTAAACTGCAAACAGTGGCAGACCTTGTTGAGGAGATGAGAGAGATGGTGAAGAATGAAATAGTGCAGACATTGCTTGACAGTCCAGCATGCGCTTCCAAGGTCAACTCCTTACCCCCTCGGCCCGAGCGACAAGCAGTCAGCAGTCCGCCCCTTCCTCGTTACCCCTTACCCCACCACTGTTGGCACTGCTCAGGAGGCATCTAAACAAGTATTGCCCGAAACAGCTGCACCACAGAGGAGAAAGAAATGGCACATGACCACAGAGTACTAAGTAGCACTCTCAAATTAAGGACCAAGCCCAGATGGGATATGCCCCAGCACTGGTGTGTGCGCAGGGCAGCCACTTCAAGGCAGACACCAGCCGATTAACATTACAAAATTAGATGCCGAAAATGAGGATAATAATTTTAATGAGGCTCCTCTCATACAGGTGAACATAAATAGATGTTTGCATTTAGCCTTATTAGATTTGGCAGGATCAAACAATTTTATCCGCAGTGACATTTGACACCTCGTCAATGAGCAAATTTACTACCCGAACCACTTATTGACGAATGGCTCAACATAGCCAAACCCTGAAAATAGATGGTAAAGTGAATCTCTTAGTTGGGATTCACTATATATCGCATGTGACAAAATTCACGATGTCCCCGGACATCGTGGAGGTCATTATAGAACAGCCATGGCTGACCCACCAACAGTGTGTGTTAGACCATCACCATGGAGAAGTACGCCCCAGAGAGGAACAAGAAGAAGCTATACCCTAGGGCCAGCGTCCAGAGGCTGCAGTCAACCCTTATCGTAACTCTGTGTCCGCGGTTACACGTCTAGATGTACATAGGGATCCCACGGGAATAATACCCAAGCATGAGAGAGTACTCGACAGTGGTAAACAAGGAAATTGAACCGGACTGCCCGCTGGGGTTATTTGAGGACAGTTTGGAAGAACTGGATTCATGAGCCAGGGACGAGGTACGACCAATTACCCCACTGTTCTAACCTTGAAGCAGAGCGAAGGTAACTCTTACCCTGAGCTCTGCACCCACAAGATTCAGACCATAAATGAGTACCCAGATGTAGACCCAAGTGAACCTACTCCCAGTACTCACTAAAGTTCGCCCGAACCACTACATTGTGGAGGACGAGGATATGCCAGAATTCTCCCCTCCACACCTAGCTCTTTTGGTCGGAAAGGCGAACTATACTATTACAGAGATTCCTTGGCGAAGCCCTCTAGATCGAGTGGCCCATCAAGAGTTTCATCCACGAAGTACGATAATCAAGATCACCGAACCTCAACGAACGGAACGAGGGTTGTGCACAGATCCTCATCCCTAAGAACAGTGGCCTCAGTTGTGGATACCCACAAAGGTCCAGCCAACGAGGGACAAGCAACATTAGATTGTGCCATGGCTTTGTTCGCTTTGTCTAGTGTGCAGGTAATAGACAACTTAAAGGCGCAGGACATCGATGTCGCAGACTGGCCCTTACCTCCTGGTTCGCTACACCCTATGCCACCAGGGCATGTAGACACCATCGAGGGGCGAGAGGACGATGTCACAGCTGGGTCGCCATAAATCTCACTCGCAGTGCACGGCCCGTCAATAAGGGACATCGGGGCTGCAGATCCACTGGAACCCTTTTCTGTTGTAGCAGTTCTGCAGCTTCCCAGTCGCCATAACCTGATCACCCATGGTGAGGTACCAGGCGTACCTTCTCCTGCGACCATTTTGTTCCCTTGCTGGGATCCAACTTCAGCATTTCAAGTCCAGGGGTGAAGCAGGGACATCTCCAGAATGCTCCCTCCTGACCTTGAACCAGCTTTGTTACCCCTGGATACTGGGGCAAGAACTAGGTCCCACTCGCCAGTGTGAGTCGACCACCCGTCGGAGACCTCACCAGTCAAAGCAGCACCAGCGACACTTTAACGTTGGCACCTCCAACTGAGGAGGGCGTCCCCAGCAGCTCCCCCGTGCGAGCCATCCTCGCTACAGTCCCTGCTGGGACAGCTGCTATCGAACCTGGCACCTCAAGACATGAACTGCTAGTGTGCACCGACCACAATCTTCGTTTGCTGGGCTTCTATCGAGAGACCCTGTGGCAGCCCTCGCCTACCTACAGGTGGCCTATTTCGCCACATCGACTATCAAGGAAATGGGGCCAGCCACAGAAAAGGGGGCAACGCAAGAGGCGCCTCAACCAGTGAACTGCCTGAAACGGAACTTTTCCAGTTCAAGTTTAGGCTAGGTTGTGTAGATGACTCAAAATGGTGGTACAAATGAACCAACTTTTCTTCATAATGTAAAACAGTTAATGACAACATCAATAAAAACCACTACATAATCATTGGGGAAGAACTTTGCAGTATTAACCCTTGATAATGTGTGCGGGAAGTAAACACTCCTACGTAAATACGATCCCAGTACCACTAACAGCGGAAACATCAGTGACTGAAAACCTGTACATGTCAATCCAAAAACCATCCAGACATCAAAGGCCCATGCCTAAAAAATGAACTGACATCTGAGAAAAGGTATTTAAAAAAAAAAGTACTATGGCCGGTATTCCAGAACATTCACTTGGGCAAGACATATGTGCTACCATCTCAGGTGACAGAAAAGCCGTGACTAATATTAAATTTGCGGAACATATTTCAGAACGTGTTTCATCTATGCCCTAAGATGGTATCGGATGTGGTGCGGTTTATTATTCGTCGCCCAGTGCGAGGCTATAAACTAATGAGCGCGACAATGTGACTTGTTTATTCACAATAGTTTTTGCAAAAAATAATACCTGCATGCTTATTTGTTATGTTATCTGTAGTGCTGGGAGTTTGAATTTATTTCGCATAGAACAATAAAAACAATAATTATAATTAATTGCCTGTTGTGATATGCTCATTTAGTTATTTATAACGTGACAACTATGGAACAATTGTATATCTAACTTTCGTGTTTGTAATGTGGAAATGATAGACGCAAATTTTTAATTACTGACATGCATTTGAACAGCAGAATTACAACTTTATGGTTATATGTAGGCTACATACTAATAATAAATCTACGGTATTTGGCAGTTCTGAAAATCTCAGCTCTATTGTATCATTGTAGCAGACATTGGGCAGTGATAAGGGATAGAATTACTTGTCGAGCAAGTTCATAACCCCAATGTGAAAACACTGAAACATATTGAAGTCTTTCATTTGCGAAATATGCAGCTCGGGAACTGAATACATAACCTTTATTTTGGCCCTGGTAATAAAAATTTATTACCCGCCCCTGGGTTCTAATAAAATTTCTCAACTAATATATGCACTATTTTAAATATTCCCTGAAATACAAATTTCAACAAATTTGTACTCCATATGTTAGTTTTACTTCATTATTATTTTATGAGTTTTACTGGCTGCAGTCTGTAATAACTGTGCATCATTGCGGAATCGAATCATTTTTTAGGTCAATATGTACCAGTATATACATCTGATTATGACACTCTCTCTTAACCTAAGTTTCCATTTACATAATATTGCCTTTCACACACACATGCTTCTGGTCCAAGATAACATAACTATCATATATACATATATCACATCTCCCTCTTTTTGTATCAACAATTGATTATAATTAATTACATCATTTAATTCATACTACTGACAGAATACATTCCAGCAATTACATAGTTTGTTCACAATATGGTCTGTTCGAGCACTGAGAGCCATTCCTGCGGGTTCTGTTTGTGATCCCATGGACTGAGGAGGCACAGCACTTTCCAGGTTTCCGGTATCTGGTGATTCTTTCATATCAGATGAGACAGAGAACCTAGGGGTACAATAACTGTCAACTGTCAACCGGTCCTGCCACTGTTGGGATGCCTAATCATTATGTTATCCCCTGGTTGAAATTCTGACAAATTCATGGAAATTTTATCATAATAAATCTTTTTCCTAGCCTGTCTCTGTCCGAAAAATGCTCTAGTTTTGTCATCACTGTTCGTGGTACATGACTTAGGAACAAAATTGAGTAGACTGCATGGCTGTCATTTCTATAGGATTTCAGCTGGAGATTGCAGGTTCCCATCAATGGGAAAGTTCTTCAGTTCAATAGTGCTACCTGAACATCCTTCCCCTCATGCATTACTTTCTTGAGCATGTTTTTAACAGTCTGAATGTCTCTCTCTGCCAGACCATTCGACTGTGGGTTATTTGGAGAGGATGTGATATAACAAAAGTCCCATTCCTCTGCAAACTGGCGATACTGGCCTGAACTATATTGTGGACCATTGTCCGAGAATAATGTCTGGGGTATTCCGTGTCTGCAAAAAATTGACTTGAGCTTCTGTATAACCTCATGACTGTGTAAAACTGTTAACTGTTCAAGCTCCACAAATGTCGTAAAATAGTCGACTACTATTAAATAATTCTGATCATTCAAACAAAAAATATCTGTACCAAATGTTCTCCACTGACCATCAGGAATACCCTCAGTAACATTGGCTCCTTAACATTTTTTTGCCACTTCGGACATTCATAACAATTAATCACAAAATCTTCTACCTCCTTACACATATTGGGCCAAAACACATGCTACCTTGCTCTGTTTTTTCACTTCTCCACTCCCATGTGATTATAGTGAATTTTGCTCATCACTTCTGTCCTCATTTTCTTTGGTATGACCACTTGGTCACCCATAAATGGTAGTTCATCACAAATATACAACTGATACCTATATTTATACTAGGGTTTAGCAAGGCTGAAACATTTAGAAATGTTGTCAGGTCACACCCAACCTAGTTTGTCTGACTACCACTTGTATTTCATCATCTTGTAGACATGCTAATTTCATTTCGCCTAACCTCCTATCTGCCATTAGAAGATTCTGTATTACAAGTCCTACATGAGCCTCTACATCCTTACTTATGTCATAACCCTTTGTGTGTTCTTCGAGTGGAGGATGTGTCTGTGACAGTGCATTAGCCACATACAGCTCTTTCCCCCCGCACATGCATTAAATTAAAACTATACTGCTGCAGACGTAACCCCATTCTTCGTAACCATATGGGCACTGGTTAAGGGTTTTTTTATATTGGAATAAATGGTAAGTTATCTGTCTGAACTGTGAACCCTGTTCCATATAGGTACTGTTCAAACCTATGGTAGACAAAAACTATTGCTAAGGTTTCTTTTTCGATCTGTGCATATTGCTGTTCAGTACTTGTTAGTCCCCTGGATACGTATGCAATGGACAAGTTATCCTGAAAGATGACTGCCCCCAAACCATGTTGTGATGCATCCACTGACAGTACCACTGGTTTGTTTACATCAAAGAACTGTAACACTGGGCTAGTTGTCAAAATGGTCTTCAGCTTTCTAAAAGCCTGTTCATGCTGTTCTAACCAGAACCATTCCACATTTCGTTTCCCCAGCTCCCTCAACAGATGTGTTAACTCAGCCATGTGTGGTATGAACTTTGATACATAGGTCAGCATCCCCAGAAATGTGAGCAACTCAGATTTGTTTAAAGGTGTCGGTATACTTGTAATAGTCTTAATCTTGCCTGGACCTGGTGTGATACTTGTGCTGCGTAATTTATGCCCTACATATGTCACTTCTTGAACTCTAAATTTACATTTTGCCTTGTTAAGCTTAACTCCATTTTCACGAGCCCTTTCCAGAGCTTGTCTCAATCGTTCATCATGTTCCTCAATCATACGACCCCATATGATTACATCCTTAGCATACACTTCCACTCCATCCAATCCTGCAAAAATTTCTGTGAATGCTCCATGAAACACCTCAGATGCACTAGATATGCCATATGGTAAGCGAGTGAAGCATTACCTACCGAATGGTGTTGCAAATGTGGTGAGCAATTGGCTACACTCATATAATTTGATATTCCAAAACCCCTTGTATCCATCAATGACTGAGAAGTACTTCGCATTTGGCATTCGCCCTCCTATTCCCTCAAAGGTAGGTAACTGGTACATTTCTCTTTTTATAGTGTTATTTAAAAATATTGGTCCAAACACAACCTTCTCGTCTTGTCTGGTTTCTGAACTATCACTATAGCATTACCCAACTCTGATGACCAAGTCACTTTCCTGATAACACCTATAGATGTCATTTTCTGCAATTCATCTTTTAACCAATCTAACAAATGAAATGGAATCTTTCAATTTGCAGCAACATGGGGTTCCATATTCTCTTTTGTTTGTATATTGTAGGTGAATTTCAATTCCCCAATCCCCCAAAAAGGTCTCTATTGATCTACAAGCTTACAAACTTCAGAATCTTTCGTTACTGATCGAACATGTACCTGATCCCCCCTCTGCATAGATCCAATACCCAGAGCTGCCAATTGGTATTGCAATATTGTTGGTAACCCTAGTATGGGTTTAGTGCTGTGAGGTAAATTAGTTACATAGAATTCTACTATGCCTACCTTGCCATTATCAATCTTGCACCTTGCCAAACAAGTATCCTCAACCCCAATTCTTGAACCATTGAAATTCCTAAGTTGTGAAGTTAAACTGCTTAATTCTAACACCTAACCTAGAAGCAATTTTCGTAGGAAGCACATTAAAATCTGCTCCACCGTCAAGCTTCAATATAACAACTTTTTCGTGAATAACAACTTTAGTAGTCCATTCTGGCTTAGTAACAAAACCTAAATGAAAGTTAGTCTGAGGATCTTTATTAACAGCTCCTAAAAATAAAATATCATTGCTATCGTACCGAATAACTACAGAGTCCACATTATTCATATGGCCAGTCTCTGGCTCACATAGTCCTACTGACCGAACACTGTGTTTCGTTTTACACTGTGCACTAAAGTGATTGAAACCATTGCAATTAAAACACTGTACCTGTGGAGGGTGTTTATTACCACATTATAAACACTCCGTTGCCTTTGAACTGTCCTGATAAGTATTGCAGCTGTCCTCTCCCCATGCTGACGACGTCTGAAAATACCACTGGGTCTGCCGTGGTGCTGTTGGTTGGTTATCTCCATATCCTGACACTCATCTTCTGGCGTCGGGTGGTACCCCACGATGTTCTCTCTGAGTCCATTGGTCTCTTCTACTTCGTACTACATGCACTTGAGCCGAGTCACTGGTCACACTCTCTTGCAGAGTGGTTGCAGTTGTTGACACAGCTAAAATGCACAATATCGAAGATAGAGATTGCCTTCTCGCATGTAAGGTTGTCAGTATTTAGTAATATATTTGTCACTTTTTCATAGTTTATGCCACTTATGATTTTGTCTCTAATGAGACTATCCCACTTTTCTCCAAATTCACTGTCTCTGCTTAACCTTTTTTGTTCTGTTGTATACTGATCAATTGTCTCGTTCTGCAGTTGATTCCTACTGAAAAAACCGTGCCTCGCCCCTGTGACATTCGATTTTGGTATACAATACTTCTCAAAAGCATCCATTATCTTGGTATAATCCTTCCTGTCCTTGGTGAGTTCAAAGGTGTTATAAATGTCTAATGCTTCCTCTCCTATCACATGAAGTAATATCGCACTCTTTAATTCTGGCGTTTGAATGTTTCCACCACTCGCTATTATGTACAGATCAAATGATTGTTTGAACCTCTTGAAGTTCTCTGCTATGTTGCCCGAGAATAGTAGGCACTCCGGCTGTTTTAATGTATTCATCTTCGTTGTCGATTACACCATGCCCGAATGTTTTTTTTCTTGGCTTCTCGTCACTCGTAACACTTCAATTTATGCATATATTCTTTATGCGACTGCGCCATGTAATAACTATACATCATAACGGAATCGCATCACTTTTATTAGGTCAGTAGGTACCAGTATATACATCTGATTATAACACATAATACACGACACACACACTCCCACCCCCACAACACACACACATGTGCACACACCTGTGTGCATGCACACACATGCATGCACGCACATGTGCACATGTGCACATACCACATCCATGCAATATATGTGGTAAAAATAGAGAATACTGTGCGAATGTGGAAAATATGTTACTAGTTCATATCTCAAAGAGCATAAACATACTAAAGCACACAATACAACATTAGATATTTTAAATTAAATTCAAAATGGTAATTATCCGACAAAAAATGCACAGTATGTAATGAGAATAAATCATTAAAATTATTTTCTCCTCATAAAACCAGTAAGGACAAAAACGCATCAATATGCAAAAAAAAAAAAGTTATAATGAGAAATATCACCACAACAAGAAGTTAGATAGTAAAACAATTTCACTTACTATCAATAATCTAAACATTTTATAGACTTCATTTTCCAATATATTTACTATTTTTACAGCTCTTCATTGTATATAAAATATCGGAGTCTTCAATAATTTGTCTCCTTACTAAATGAGCAATAAAAATGACACCACACAATATCGCAGTTGAGTTGGGTGAGAAGAGATTGAGAGTTGAGAATTAAAAATTAAATATATGGTACAGGCTACTGAAAGCTGATGTAATTTCATTTATTGTACCATTTATTATAAATCAACAAAGAAAAAGAAACTTTGCAAATTTACCATTTTCATGTGCAAATGTTACAGATCGAAACAAAAAAGATAAAAATGTATTTTAAAAAATATTTCATTCTCTAATAATGTATTTGAAAAGCCTAGAAATAAAAGCAAACAGATAACAGAATGGATAAAAAAGAATAATTTTACAAATATACTGTTATCAGATACCAATATCAATGAATTATATGAACAAGATGAAAACGAATTAGAAGAAATATTCCCCTATTCTACTAATGTGTTTGTTAGCAAAAGAAATAGAAGAACCAATGAAAATTACAGAGTTAATACTGCTTTTAAAAGTAGAATATCATCGTATAACATTGAAAATTCTTTTAAAATTTAGTACAACCTAATATTTGTTTTTGTTTCAATGAAAAATAAGGTATTTGAGATAATACATGAACATCCTATAAGGTTTAGATGGTTTAAAACCAGCATTAAATTATATATCAATTGTCATAAGAAAGAATATAAAGTTACATTATTTACATTTCAATCACCAAATTATACAATATTGAATGATGGAGATATTAAAAGAATTTATAAATGCATAATGGGGATACGATTAGCAATAAATAAGTATAATCCATTAAAAGGATCATCATATATTGAACTACCTGAATTTATAAAGATTAAGAAAGCATGCATAAATGTTAAAAACAATCATCATAAATGCTTTCTTTGAGCAATAAAATCTGCACTGTTTCCAGCAGACAGCCATTCAGATAGAGCAACCAAATACAAAAATGTTAGGCTTAATATTGATATAGTAATAGATAAATTTGAATATCCAATTAAAATTTGTGATGTACCAAAAATAATAAAATCAAATTGACGTATCCATAAATGTATACTCTATTAAAGATGAAGGTAAGAAATCCATGGTAAATCCACTAAAACTAACAAAAAGTAAAAAGGATAAGCACATTAATTTTCTTTACTTAAAAAATGGCACAAACTCGCATTATTGTTGAATTAAAGATTTATCAAGGTTAGTTTCAGCATAAAAAGATAATCATAAACGTAAATCTTATATATGCTCTATGTGTCTTCAATTCTTTTATTCCCAAGAAAAATTAAATAAACATACTGAAGATTGTTCTAAAAATGAAGCTGTAAAAATCACTTTACCCCCAAAAGGAGAGCAAATACATTTTAAAAATATAAAACACATCACGAAAGTCCCATTCCCAGTATATGCAGATTTTGAAGAAATACTCAAAGAAAAATATAATCATACTAATGATCAAATAAATAACATTGATTTAAAATTGAACGACGAATCATATATAATGAAACATCAGTTACTCGAAGCATCTGGTTTTTGATATTATATTGTATCTGCGGTGTTAAAGATGAGATAATTGCGGACCTTTCATCAACAGCAAAATGGACTATAAACTTTTTAAATGGAATTTTGCCTATGCAAATAAAGCAATAAATTTTGCTATTATATTGTATAATGCGGTGTTAAAGATGAGATAATTGCGGACCTTTCATCAACAGCAAAATGGACTATAAACTTTTTAAATGAAATTTTGCCTATGCAAATAAATCAATTACAAATTTAGCAAAAGAGGCTTTTACCATTTGGCAAAAACCCACAAATTTGAAATTTGTTTACGATATGAATTCTCCAGATATACATATCATATAAACAAGGCCTACATAATAATCATAGGTTGCATGGAGTTTGTCCTTATAAGTTAGACCCATTTGATAGTGCACTGGCACATGCATATTTTCCAAATAAACAAAATAGCCTCGTTGAAATTCACATCAATAAGAAGGGATATTGGCACAATTAAGGTAAAAACATTACTGAAAATAAAATTAATTAAATAGCGGTTTTGATTCACGAAATCGGACATGTATTAAGTCTCAACATACAAATGATAAGAATGCAATCATGTGCCTAATTCTCAACAATGATTTGGTTGATTTGCAACCAGACAATATTCAAAATATTCAAAACTTTTATGGACCAGCACTACAAAATCATTTTAATGATGACGAACCATTTGATTTATGCAAAGATGAATATATAAAATCATTTTTAATTATTGATGGTGAATTGTATATTTTTTACAATAAAAAAATTTGGACAAAAAGTTTGGGAGACAAGAAAATAGTCAATAGACCATTTTCAACAAGAAATTGGTTTCGGTTTCTACCGACCAATTTCAATATTTTTATATATTCCAAAGACCATCAGGTGAGTTAGTCGTGTTTGTTGACGAAAAAATTTATATGGTTGATTATCCTAGTTATAATCTTATTGGTGGTTATCCAAAAAATTCGCTTCATTTGGATTAAGAGATGAATACAAATAAATGCTGTTTTTAATTCGTATTTGGGAAAAACTTATCTTTTATGAAAAGTTGTATTATGCAGAAATAGATGAACATCGTTTCCAGATAAAAAAAAAGCACACTTACTAATTAGTAGGGAATTTCCTAATTTACCAAATATGATAAACTCAGCTTTTAGATATACAAATGGTTTACTGTATTCTTTAGTAATGAAACTTTCATGGAAAATAATGAACTTACAAAAAGATGGACAAGAGTAGGCAAAAATAGCATTTCATTGTTTGGTATAAAGTGCGAATTCTATAACGAAACTATAAATAAAATGAAATATGTTGACAATGACTTAGAAAAATTATATATATATGCGAAACATATTTCCCTGCATACAAGATGGCCGAATCATTAGAAAAATAACTAGAGAACCTAAACTGGAAGATTGCTATAAAATTACTACATTATTTGATTTAAATAATTTAATTTCTAATAATAAAAAGATAAATGTGCTAGATGTTAACAATGAACCTTGGTTTTATGCCAATCAAATCACTGAGATGTTTGGTTATAAACAACAAGAGTTACTATTTATGATAAAATTAAAGAAAAATATTTGAAATATTGTGGAGAATTGAGTGAATGTAAATCACATACACTAGTCGACTTTCAAAATAGTATACGTTTTGTTAATGAATTTGGGCTGTTTCAATTTATAGCCAAATATAAAATGCAAATGGCTGAAATATGTCAAGACTAGCTATATATAAAGTTAGTCATTGTATTTCACGAATATTCTTATAGCCGCCACCTCTCCATCAGCATAAAGAGATGTTAAATTTTTATTTTCTTTTATGAATTAAATTATCACCTTTGTTAAAAACAAAGGACTTGCTGTGATCAATTAATGTATTGCTCTTGAAAATGGCCAAATTATTATCAAACATGAGAATATCTGTAATTATTTTAAAAACATCATCCATCAAAAAAGTAAAGAAGATTTGATCATTATCTAAGTGAAAAACATTAGTAATTTTATTCCACTCTGCATGTAAATAAAATACATGAGATTGGTTTAGATTTTGTAATTTAATTCTTTATCAGAATCATCTTTAATTTTTTCAACTTTCAAATCAACAAGTGTATGGCAATAATTCAGAATTACTTTGCTTATATCTTGCAATTTATCTGTTATTTCTTTATCGAGACATATTTTATTGACTGCATCTTTACCATCTACAGGAGCTGCCATACTATTGATTCTGTGATCTCGAATAGAAATATATTGTGTTGCGTAAACAAAAACTTTACTAATTTGATCTCGTAAAGTAAAAACAATGGTATTATATTTTAAATCTACATATGTTTTTAAATCAGAAACACCAGTGCTTTATTTTGATTCAGCATGGTTTTTTTAAATGCATAATCAGCAATATTAGTTTTATATTTTGAATCCTAATTATTTTTTAATGCATAGTCAGAAACAATAGTTTTATATTCTGTATCTACATTATTTTTTAATGCATAGTCAGGAACATTAGTTTTATATTTTGAATCTACATCATTTTTTAATGCACAGTCAGAAACAATAGTTTTATATTTTGAATCTACATATTATTCAAATGCTTGTTTGCATTGTTTATTCGTTTGATATAATCAGCAATAGCGTTATTGAATTGTAAATTTTCATCGTCTTTTACAGCATAATCAGAAACAATAGTTATATATTTTGAACCAACATCTTTTTTTAAATGCATATATTGCATAATGCATATATATATATATATATATATATATATATATATATATATATATATATATATATATATATATATATATATATATATATTATAAATTGATTGATCGCATCATTTTTATCTACAGGTTCGCATATACTAACAATTCTTCGTCCAAAAAATGGGACATACGATTTTGTAAAATCGAAACAAGTGCTCAATTCGCTTTGCAAAGAGGAAACACTCGAATTGCATTTTGAAACTACATATGATTTTAAATCTTCAGCAATATTATACAAGTTTTTATTTAAAGATTCGATTAACGGTTTCCTAAATAGATCTGTCATTTAATAACATAGAAATTATTTCATTAAATTTAAATATCTATCTATCTATCTATCTATCTCTATCTATCTCTATCTATCTATCTCTCTCTACCTCTCTCTCTACCTCTATCTCTCTCTATATCTATCTCTCTCTATCTATCTCTCTCTACCTCTCTCTCTATCTCTCTCTCTCTATCTATCTCTCTCTATCTCTCTCTCTACTCTCTCTCTCTCTCTCTCTCTCTCTCTCTCTCTCTCTCTCTCTCTCTATCTCTCTCTCTCTCTCTCTCTCTCTCTGTGTGTAAAACAATTAAACATAAATGTGCACAGGTAACATAATTAAAATTCAGAACTCGATCATCATTGTAATAAACATTGTTTATGAAACTATTAATTTAATTATTAATAATATTGTCACCAAATGAGTCAAAAAAATAAACACTATTATTTTCATTAAAATAGCAAACCCAATGAGTGCCAGGATTGGTTGAAATATCAAAATTAACCACAGCATATTAATTTTTGAGAATATATTTGGTAGTTGGTCAATCATATAAACATTCTTTAAATTTATAATAATTATATTTTTAAATATATTTTTCAATCTCGATATTAGATAAAGGAGTTAATTTTTTTTTGCCTTCCTCTTTTTTTGTGACTACACCACTACCAGCCTCGTTTTCCATTGCTAAATTCTGTCTCCGTTGTTCTTCTAATTCATTTTTTTTTTAGTTTGTTCAACAGAATTATAAATTGCACTAGCTCCTCCAGCTATTGCGCCAAGAACTCCTAAAGCTGCAAATAAAATTGGTTTAAAATCCTCCATGATGTAAACCATTGCCAGTTATTCTTATAATATTTTTTTTGAGTATTAACAATGCAAGGTTAGCAAGAAACCTTTGGCTTCTTTTAATTTTTTATTTTTTCGCTCAAGTTGATCTTCTGTTAAAAATTTATCTATACCCAAATCTCCTAATTAATAAATAGGTATATCGAAAGTTAAGCTTTTTATCTTCATGTATATAAGTAAAAAAAATGTATGTTTATTCAGTAAAATATGTTAATTTCCCAACCTAATTTTCTTTTTGTAAACATTGTTGAGACAACAGCAGCAGAAACAATTTTTTCACTAATCGGAGTATTTCTATCTAGCATGATTTCCTTTGCTTCTTTTTGTAAAATTTTGCCAGCTTCATGCCTGGATTCTAAATCTTTATAATTTCTATACTTAATATCATGAAATTTACAATCCTTGTCTAATTTATTTATTCCTGAGTCTCCTCTTTTTAATCTTTCATTTAATTTTGTAAATGGTCCACAATAATTATAACCTGGCAAATGCATTTCAGGCAAATTTAAATTGTTTAATGCCCAATTTATCACACCTTTTCCATGGTGTTCTGAATTTGTGTTCTGAATTCCAAAACTAGTGCGGAATAGCATTTAAAACTCTTATTAGATATGGTATTCCTTTCGTATTATTAACAACAAAATAAGAAAATTTATTGTTTAACATATTCATTATACTTACTTTTTCATTGTAATAATTGTTAGGTCCAGCATTTCCTTCATCATGAACAATTAACAATGTAGCGATTAATTTTCTAACATCGTCCATCCAAATATATTCTGTCGGCAAACTATTATATTTTTTTATACTTTCTCCAGATTTAGGATAATTTTCTTTTATAAAATCATAATAAATTGGTTTAATTATTTCATTATACTTCCAACTGATACTCGAAGCTACACTCATAGTTGGATCATAATTTTGATATGCTGCATTAGTTAATAAAACAATTTCTGCATAATTTTTATAGTCCTAATTAGTGAATTTATCTTCACCAGTGGTTTTATCTACAAGATAATCTTTTTTACTTTTTGTTAACAAATTAGTAAGGCATATTGTTAATTCATATCTTTTTATCTTTGATAAATTGAACAATGGGTCTATTTTTACTTTTGTATCTCCAATTTTGAAACCTTGCCCATCTTCTCGTAAACCAAATTTATCATTAATAACATTAATATTTTTATAAATATATTTACCGAGATTTATAATAGATACATTTGCTATAGGTGGTAAATTTTTCAATGGTACAATTCCCATTTTCTCTTCAAGAATAGGAGATCCTTGTTCCGCAAATAATTTTTTTTCACATGAGTTTCTTCTGGTGTTGGTGGATAATGTAAATTTTTTGCAGCAACGGGTACTAGTGCTGTTTTTAAATTTTTATTTTCTTCACTTACTTGTTCTACCTTTTTGCCAATACTCTATAATTCACTAATTAATGGTAGATATTTTTTCCTTCTATTTTTCATACTCTACCTAATGGTTCTTTTTATAATCTATATACTTCTCGATGAGCAATTTCACTCGATAAACTCCCTCTGAATCCTTCATTTATATATATTTTTTTACTTATAAATAAATTATAAAAGCATTGAGAGTTTTGAGAAACAAACACCCCCTCCACAAAACTGTTTAAATGAGGGGGAATTTGAATATTTACAATAACAGAATCGAGATTGATATTCGCAAAGGAGATGGCTTTTTTTTTTTTTTTCCAAATGATGCTTATGTTTTAGAAGAATATCGAATACTAAGAAGAGACAAAGCTGGAGATGACACATTTCAGTTTTCTAGAGTAGAAATTTCAAAACATGGACATATTAATAAGGCTGTTGATAATCAAGAAATAACTACAACAATGATGAATATTTTGTGAAGATCACTAAATGAACAAAATTATTTAAAGTCTGCTGGTGTTGATAATAAATTCCGAGTAAAATCTGTTTGTAGTGATAAAATAAATGAGAAGTGTATCCATTAAGATATTTGTTTGGCTTTATTCGCGATAGTAATTAATTTCTTTTCGAAAGGTGGTTATAAGATCACTTTTTTTTAGAAATTCATCTGATAGATTCATTTGGTTATGAAACTAAAAAAGCAGATGATTCAGTTGATAAATCTATTGCTGATCTAGGTAGAATTGTTATTGAAAAATTAAAAATGTTGCGGCCTATTGTTGAATACAAAACTAACATCAACTGCAATTACAGACAAAAATTTATATAAAAATCCTAAAATTCATACTGGTTTTAAGCATTGGCAATTTTTAGAAAAAGCAGTACTTGCTGGGACAACTGTTTTTCGACTTCAATATAAAAGATCAGTTTAATAATTTGCATTTTGACATGCCTGACTTTGTAATTGTGGGTATCCAAACTAATAGAAAAATCGCACCGAGCAATAAGTGCATGCTTCAATGTTTGATCATTGTAAAGTAAGAAATATTTTGGTTAAAAATTGTAGAAATTAAATTTTTCAGAAGGAAAATTGGAATCTAGATATTGGTAATGGCCTTGTCTTAAAATATTTCTGGCTTTTAATGATTTTAGAAATTCTAGAACAAATTAGATACTATATACAGAAGTAATGAACTTTATTATATGCCAACTACAAACTATCATGGTAATATCAATTATTATTCATTTTGAGGAAGAAGACCATTGTATGTTATTGATGGCCAATATAGAAAAACAGCAGTAGTTAAAGATAAAACAAATATAAAATTCGTGTAGATGTTAAAAAAAGCTGTTGAGGCTAATACAATTTGTATTGTTTTAATTAGCCAACAAAATTTAACTTATGATTATTTGAAAGAAAATATCACTGACAAAATATATATATTAATTTTATTAAAAAGATAACAAACGATTTTACAGAAACAAGAGTTGTTTCTATATTTTAATACAATTATTTATACTCATAGTTGAGTGGTTGCAATAAAATTTTTTTTTCGAATTTTTGATGAAATAAAAAATAATAATTCTAACAAATTTTCTTTTTATAAAAACACACCTAAATTTTTTAATATTATAAATGAATCAAATAATAGATCTTTTAGAACGTTGGGATATTAAATTATAAAAACAAACTTTTATTGATAAAGAATTGGACCTTGTTCATTTCAAAATGGTTTTAAAAATCGATTAAAATGATTTAAGATCAAATTAACTTTCATTTTATAAAGAAGATGTTTATGGTTTGGATTGTTGCGATGGTTGGGATTATGGAATCAGTAATGGCTATGCTTAAGATTTTTCATTATTTTTATAAATTAAAAAGTCTTATTGGTTGTTTAGCTTTCGTTGAAAAAAATTATAATTTATATTGATTTGAATATTTTCACTAAATTTTGTCTTAAATTTGCTTTGTTTAGATTGCTTGCTTGCAAAATTGCTCTTTCTAAAAAATTTGATAAATTGCTTGAAAAGAGACACATTTGCTTGATTTTGGGGCGAAATTGCTTGAAATGCGAAGAAAAATCATGAAATTGGGTCAAAATTTTGCACTCGCTATTCATGCAGAATTTTTGGAGGCTGAATTTCAACGAAAAAATCTTGGTTTTGGGGCGAAATTGCTCGATTTTGTGGTATAATTGCTTGATTTTTAAATTGAAAACCCTGCTCGGGCATTTTGAAAAAGTGGTAAATTAACTTGATTTTGGGATAAGATTGTTTTTAGAATGCTTAATTTCTTAAATTTCAAACCTTTATTTTGGAGCAAAAAAACACAATATTCGATGAGAATGTGTGATAGGCCAGAACCCCCATATAACTAGCACATCGTCCTTATCATTCCCTCGATAATCCCCTCCATGACCAATCGGGTATTGATGGTCACGATGTGTTTCTTTGGACACCCCTCAAGGCCCTAGCCAGGTCGCTTCCTCGCCAGTTAGGAGATTAACGCCAACTTTAAATACAGACCTAGGTCCTTTCTGAGCATCCCCCTTAATTAAGTTAAGGAAGACTCTGGGCATGTAATTAAATAAGTTTTTGATAAGAGCTCACAAACACGCTTCACATACTTTTACCAGTTTGCTTCACTTGGCTTTGTGTAACAGCTTCGAATTTCCAATTTAAATTTTTTTCATATTTCATTTTATTTCTGTTTTACATAGAGTGCAGCGCATGTGTTTGTAAATAGTTTACTCTTCTTTTAATATGCACTTGTAGCAAACCTATTAATATTCCAATATATTGGATAGTTATTTTTTATTCAAAGTTTGAAACCTTTGAACCCCCCTTTGAGTGTTGCTATCTTGAATTCAGAGATAATTTGTTTTGTACGTAAGGTAATGCTGGCCACACGCATCTCGCCAAATAGCAGAAACACCTAACAACTTGGAGGCAGCCCAAGTTTGACCAAGGTACTGCAAATTGTATTGCAGTGGCTAATTTTCAGATGAGCCCTTCATTAAGAACTCACTATACTTAGGGCCTGTATTACGATCGCTAGATAAATGTGTGGAATTCAGTAGATAAGCTATTTGATGGTAACCTGTATTATGAACATTACATTAGCTAAGTTATCCTTTAGATAAGTAATCCAAGGTTTTGTGTTGTTACTGTGTATGTTGGCAATAAAAGTCACTATATTTGTGATATAATGGCATATATTCAGTTGTCCGTAATGAATGCAAAATGTGCTTCGCATAATATATATATATATAATTTATATGTTAATGCTTCCTTTAGCAAAAGCGAATTAAATAGAAACTATGACTTAAACGCGGGCAAACAACATATTTGATCATTATTACTGTCGTCGGTAATATCAATCCTCTCGCACCTAGCTTAAGAGCGTGTGGGACATGTGGCTGCGAGCAGCGAAATCGACGTTCATGGCGCAGGGGATACTGTGAAAACCGTTACATATTTTGAAATCGGGGTAAAATTAAAATACTGTGTAAGGTTGGATTTCAGATTTCCATTACCCGAAATTTCGAAATGTGTTTTCTTTTACTAATTGCATAGCCGTCAATATGACTAAATTCAATAGGCGAATACTAATAAATTTGCATTGCAAACGGAAAACTGAAAAGTGTCAATCCTCAACACATTTGTATACATGACGTTGAAAATTGCAGGATCATGTAGAAGCAACACAAGCTGTAAAATCTATTGCATCTCAAACCTTGAAAATGACAGTTAACGCGGGATTTGGCACTGATTAGATACGTCGTAGTTCACACAACCATCCATAGGTGACAGGCTCTCCGCATGCAGTGATTCATTGCAGTAACGCATTACTGGTGTCGCGCGTGTTGGAGGTCATCATTGTTTACTTTATAATATCGCGAAACCACTCTTTTGAATTTGGCAGGAGACACCACAACGAGTGATAAGACACGATTGAAAAAGAACAGGGATAGAGGACACATGCTTATTACTGCATGGTGGAAAAAAAGCCAAGGGAAATCACTTTATTTATTTATTCATATCCATTACACTTTGGAAAGGACTTGTCAATTCTTATTATTTTATATTGGTTATACAATACGGATATTTGCACAATTACATTAACATAAAATTTATAACATGTAAATAATATAATTTTCACTTCTTAATTCTAGCAGCTCTACAAACCTGTAAAGGCTACATTTTGGTTGCAGTACAAGTTATTGCACTTCATGTACAGATAGATACTAAAGTATAAATATGTGAAGTCTCCATTAGATTGAAACACAAGGTATTACATGACGTCTCCTTATATCAGTCTTGTTCTGCATTAAATAAATTCATCTTTATTTAAGTATTCTTCTATGGAATAGAAAGCATTACTAAAAAAGTAGTATTTAACAGTTATTTTTAATTACTGCTAAATAATTGACTTGAAATGACTGGGTAGGTTATTTATTAGTTTTGTCCCAGCATAGTATGGATTTGATGTAAATTTTGAGGTTTTGTAGAAGAGGTGAAGATTATTAGCTTGTCTGATGTAATAATGGTGTATATCACTATTCTTAACTTTTTAAAATGTTTTACATGTAAAAAAAAAAACTATGGTACATATACATGCCATGGAAGAGTGATAATCTTGTTATTTATAAACTAGGAGTTAGCCCGTGAGTGTTGTTAGTATTCTCACATGCCTAGACCAGTTACGATGTTACAAAATTTTGTTATACAAAGACTGAAAAAAAAAAAAAAAAAAAAAAATATGATGTGAAATTAACTCAACACTGGATGTAGTTGTCTGCTAAACCACTGTGGCACCACTTGAAATCGCTCTATCCACTGAACCACTACCATCCCACTTGCAATCGCTCTAGCCACTTTGCCACCGAGGCCCCACATGGAATCTCTATCCACTGAGCTACAAAGACCCCATTTGATATATATCTATCCACTTCTCTACTGCAGCCTCACTTAATATAGTTCTTTCCACTGAGCCACTAAGACCCTACTTGGAATCGCTCTATCCACTGAGCCACTGCGGCCCACATGGAATCTCTCTAGCCACTGAGCTACTAAGGACCTCTTGGAACAACTCTATCAGCTGAGGCGCCACTTGGAATCGCTCTATTCACTGAGCCACTGCAGCCCCACTTGGAATCTCTGTATCCAATGAGCTACTAAGGCCCATTTGATTATATATATATTACACACACGTAGCCACTATGGTCCCACTTGATATAGTTCTATCACTGAGCCCTGTGGCCCACTTAGTATAGTTCTATCAACTGAGCCATTAAGGCCTCACTTGTAATCGCTCTATCCTCTGAGCCACTGCGACCCCACTGGGATTCTATCAATTAAGCTGCTAAAGCACCATTTAATTTATACATATCCACTTGGCCACTGCGGCCCCCCTTTATTAACACAACATTGACGCGAGACATTTAAAATAAACAAAAATGATATTCCATTACCTTCATATCTCTATGCATAAATACAACACTTTTCATAGGTAGAAAGTAATTTAAAAATTAGATTTTTTTTTTTTGGTAAAAGGTAATGATTGCGTAATCTGATCTTGCTGAAATTCGAACTTGACTTGTATTTTAACCCGAGGATTCGCTATGCAAAATTTGAAGAACTTCTGTTGAGTTTCAAGAGACTTCGAGGTATTAAAGACGGACGGACGGTCACAGATCGTATACTTATTATATACGATGGCAGCCTATCATGGCTGCTCTTTTTCCTTATCATTTATTAATCTCACTATATTCGTCTATAATCTAAAAGCCTTTCTCCATTTTGTCGATTTACCTCAAACTAGGATTCCATAATTTATCATGGATTGAATATCTGAGAAATTATTCAAGTATTGTACTATTAATAATTTTTTTTTTTTTAAGGTATGTACCGCAATACACGCTGAACTCAATTTTTTTACAGAAACTATCAACATGCTCAGTCCATGTTAAATTACCGTCTACAATGAGCCCTAGAAATTTAGTACTATTTACAGTTTGTAACCCGTATTTTTATATTATTGTGCATCCTTCATTGTATGTTTATTTCTTCGAGAGAAACTCATGAGCACCGATTTGTTTACATTTAATATTAATTTATTATACTGAAACCAACTGGACATCTCAATCACGGTTTGTTTTATATTTCCTTCAAGAACCACGTTATTAGAACTAGTTACCAAAATATTTGTGTCATCCGCAAACATTATAGCTGAGCTGTTGACTATTTGTTCTGTAAAATCATCAATAAATATTAAGAATAAAATTGGTCCCAGTATTGATCCCTGTGGGACTTCTACTCGAGATCAGTTTACGGTTTTCAAGATATAATTTAAACAGATTATCGGTTGCGCCTCTTATTCCACACTGTTCAAAGTTTTTGCGATAAAATACTGTGGTCGACACAATCAAAAGCTTTTGAAAGGTCTGCGAATATACCTGTTGAGTATTGTCTTTTATCAAAAGATGTCAATATTATTTTCATTAGAACTGTAAATAGCTTGTTCTGTGGATCTGCCCTCTATAAAGCCATACCGATGCAATATAACCTTTTTTTTATTACTGAGAAATGGGTCAATTTACTTGCTATCGATTGTCTAAAATTTTTTTAAAGGGACGTAAGAGCAATAGGCCTATAGTTATCCATCAATGCCATGTCACTTTTTTTTTTATGTATTGGTACAACTTTTGCATATTTGAGAGTATCGCAAAAAAATTCCCTGGGCAAGACTAATTGAAAATGTAAGTCAAAGGCAGTTTTATTAAATGAGAACACTTCTTTAGCAGTCATAGGTACCTCATCTATTCCACCGAAACTTAATTTTCAAATATTTGATTACATTTATGATATAGTCTTCATAGATAGGAATGAAAAACACCGCGGTGAAATAAAAAAATTTAATTAAAATAATATTTAATAACGGAAATGTGGTCCTTATGATTTTCGAAATTTATTAAAGAAGTCACTACTAATGCTTATACCTGATTAATCATCGATTTAAGAGGTTTGGATTTTATGCAGATGCAGTAGTATTCCACAGTTAAAATAAATAAATTACAGCCGAGAGCTTATAAATGAAATATTGCGAAATTTTTGCACCATTAAAAGACGAAATGTAATAAAATTACACTTATTAGAAACTATGCTTATAAGCAGTATTTAATTTTTTTCTGGTTCGAATACGTGGATGCGACGAATTTCTAGTCACAATTATTTGATGTATAAATATATTTGGTGGTTGTGCATGTAGGTTATAATTTTCATACATCTTTATTGAAACAACATTGGAAATGTGACTAATGCAAAAACTAACATTACTGGCTCGCAGTGTGTCTTACGTATATCCAATGACAACACTGATAAATACTGTTATTTGACATTCACATTCAAACTAAATTCTTTGTTAACTGACTAGGCTTGATTGGTAGTTTGTCCTTATGAAAGCTGAAGTAAAATCAAACTGACCGAGCAAGTAGTAATCACTGAGCTATCATTCTGCAGTGCCGTGGCTTGAATCCCTGTCCGGGCATCCTCATTTCAGCTTTCCATGGTTCCTGACATAACTCCAGGCAAATGCCAAGATGGTTCCTTTTTCAGTTCCCTTGAGCTGTTGTCTGGGGCTACGGTAGCATAGCTGCTATAGTTCTCGCCGCCCACCAAAGCTTTCGATTTCGAATTCCAGCCGGGTTGCACTAGAATTTTCACATGTCAGAAACATGGAAGACATTACCATTGGTGGGTGGGGGTGGCTTATCTCGGGGTACTGCACTCTCGTTCCACACATAGATGTTTTCCATTACTGTTGCATATTCACCGTAATCTGCTGTTAAAATGCCTTGCATATATATATAATCTCCCCTATGTCCTTAACCTCACCATCGATGACCGAGACGCCATAGAAAAATTGCAGTTAAAGAAATGAGTGTTTCTTGCGAGCAGGTTGCAAGATTTTACTACGCTTCTTAATGGTAGGCGATTCTACATTTTGGTTCCAATTCACGTAAAATCACTCGTTTTATTTCAGTACTTACTCTAATTTTCTGCAGTGTCTCGGATAACAGATAAGAGAAGTTACGATTGTAAGTCTAGATTTAGAGCTACAATAGCTCTCATTTGTCCATAGAGGACTCTGGCAGTGTTTTGAAGCAGACAGAATATACTTGATATTTGTCTCTAGACCTGGAATACTCTTAAAATCTTATGTAACTCAGGAATGTTCACATTGGGAACACAGTTTAGGATGATAGTGTCAGTAGTGTGTATTTATAGAAAATAGGCCAAATTAATTGATGCTATGTTGAAATCACATTCCAGCAGTACCAATTTTTCACGTGGTGAAAGATACAGAGCAGTATTCATTAACTGTCAATTTTACTTGTAGGGTCACTCCTGGATTTTCGCATGTAGGAATTGTGTCTGGACAATGCAGTAGATCGACGAGTTTTCTCAAGAGATTTTAAGTTTCCCCCTTTTCTGCGTCATTGCATTCCACGGCGCTTCTCCTATCAGCCTCATTCATCTCTCATCGGCTCTAAAGACCTTAGCTTAGATGATGCGAGACGTCCAAACCTCTAACATATTCTGTAATATTAACACAATTATTCATGACACCAGCGACTGGGTTGCAATGTCAGAATTTAATATAAGTTTTATTTAATAACTTATCATAGATGTATAATATACTAGAGAGGGTGCAACATCATAAAAGTGAGTTAAACATGGAACAATGCTTTGTTAGTCACGTGACGACAGATTCCGAACACACCATTCGCTTCCTGGAGCGTGACGTCACGAAGACGCATCCAAAAGTTCACTGCGCAATCTTCCTAGTCACATGACCCATCTTAAACACACCCTTTCGTTCAGTCTCTTATAGCAGATGCCGCCTCTTATCCATTATACCGCTATGTGTATAATAGACAATGATTATGCAACATATTGTGAAGTTGATATATTCTTTAACATTTACATGCTTATGAGAACCGTTTTCTTTGGGTTTGTAGCTAAAAGGAAAAATAAAATAACGTTTAGGAACAGCCCGCGGTTATGGGAAATCGAGATCGCTGCGACCCGAATTTTCGTATTAGAATTCGTCAGTGTTTTCAATTATATATTTGGACCTCGAAGACATATTATTTGTGTACAAATTACCCTGGGCGCAGTTTAGGAAGAGGCCCTAAAATATTATAACCGAGATGGCGTGTTAAATAATCTTGTTTTCGTTATTAACGATTGTAGGGGCAGAAAACGCAAATTGTAAAATAATGACTTTTCCCGAATAACCTAGATATCCAGAAGTCAACATATCTAAACAAAATTTAGAGGCGTAAGAAATATTTTAGTAACATTTTTGGCATCAAGTCATGGTTTGGAACAGCAACATAGTTTTAGGTCCGCGACCGGAAAAAAAAAAAAAAAAACCGTGGCATAAAGTTTCTCATGCATCCTAAGCTGGCCTTGCTGAGAGAATATTATTTTGAAACTCAGTTTAAGGCTTTTGAACTATAATTAATTATTTTAATTTACTGACTTTTACGATAAGCCTAAGAATATTTTCAGTGGCAGAAATATCATTTTCATGTACATTTGACCATGTAATAGTGTCTTACAACCATACATTTTCAAGTTTATTATATTCGAATAAATTAAAATTATTTATTTTCAGAATATCTGAGTATTACAATATAATACATTATATTAAATATGATACAGCAAACAGTTTTGATATATTTAATTTTTGGAGTTACACATTTTTCTGAGTGACATTTGTTAACATTAAGTATACTGTATATGAAAGAACAGGAAATTCTACATTCCAAATAATTTCGAACGTTGAGATAAATGATCCTACTCACCTTTTTGTACTTTTATTCATAATTATTTTATGCAAAACTCTCACAATTGCACCAAAAAGCAACTACTAAAACACACAATGCACTATAATGCAATTTCGATGAAAACAATTAAATTATACTAGTGATAAATATAAAACCAATTTCTTAGCACGCAAGAGCATAGTGCTTGTTATGCAAGGACAATGTCTGTATGTCTAATTTACCTAGTCAGAATTAATTCATAAACTACAGAAGTAGGCCTATTTTGTAAACGCGTTTGCCTAATACCGCTTCTTCCTCTTACACTACCTATTATAAATATTTCGAATAATAGTTTCTTAAATTGCAACTATCATTATCATAGTGCGAGACTGTGAAAAAAGTATGCATCACTTGCATATTCAATCACAATTTGAGGTGTTCAATAAAATCTGCGTTATCTTCCGTTTATCATCATCTGCAATCTACTCTACATTAATTACTAAATATAATCTGGCCACGTACAAAACGTAGCTTCTCGCAAGTACTTAATACTGAATATTAATGTTCTAATCTATTCCACCATTATTTTTTATTCAGTAATTTACCATCAGGTAAGTAATCCTTGGAGAGTACTGAGCCAACATTACGTAGCATCAACTAAAAGAAACTATACAATATGATTCACTAACCTGAATAAATAACATTGATTTGAATAGGTGGTTCACAAATGTGCGTGCACTCAAAAATGGCATTGGCGGTTTTAAAAATAAAAATATCAAGTAACTTAAAATTTCACCAAGATGGGATTACCTTAAATTTTTTTTTTTTTTAAATTTTATGATAAAGTTACAAGGGCAAGATAACTGTATCTAATTATTGTTTTCTGATCAGCCATTTTTATCACATCAAACTTGTTTGGTCCCGGTGTACAGTAGGTAGAATTAAGTTTGTCCAATAAGTGTCCTGAGCATGTTTACAGACCTAGATATGAATGGCTGTTTATTGGCAGTGTAACAAAAACCTTTCTACATTTATACAGGTACGACAATACAGTTTTGGTGGAAACCTATTAAATATAACTACCTTCTTGTTAAAGAGTGCTGAATGTCCTAAAATGCTATGCATAAAATTGGTAAAAGTGATACACGAATACGTGGTAGTTTAAAAAATTACACAGGATCAGGCATTTTCTTCGAAGTAGCACATAATGTACTGTTTAATCGGGCACAAATGCAAAGCGTTTACATTTATGAGTGTGCCCAAAAGCACAATGCTCAAAATATGTATTTTAAGGCTAATCAGTACTTCTGTTTACACTATTGATCAATATCAAAGACCCAGAGCAAGCCTACTAGCTAACAGCAACATCCGCCAGGTTTTAAAAAAAAAAAGCGAAAAATTCGGATTTGAACTGTGCGAGCACTGTTAGCCGCTACACCACCTGGATGAATAAAACTCGAATTGCCAATAGGGTAAAAGTTAATTATTTACATAAAAAACCCAGTACATTAACAGCACTAACTGGCCTTAGCTGTAATTGATAGAGCAGTTCTACCATTAGTTGGTTCAGTTGTATAAATCTGAGCTGCGATTTGCTCATCTCAAAAGCCGTTCACTGACTCGCATCATAAGCATGTGACCTGCCTTCAGATATCCTTATCTGCCTATCATCTTTCTCCACTCTTATTCCCCTTCTGCCTCGCACAACAAACCTCGTACGCATTGTGTAGCTAGTTCAAGGTAACTACGCTTAGATCGTGCTGCATACGTTGTAGCCATATGTGGCGCTATCCTACGAGAAACTAAAAAAACCACACCAACAGCTCGTGCACTGTAAAATTTTTTCTCCCAGGATGCAATTGGATCATAATGCACAAGACTGTCTCTTACCATTCAAGATTGAGGATCGTGCCTGTGTTTCATAATTATATTTTTTAATATTTTGAGAATGGAAGGGGGAAATATTTCATTCCATAAATTACAAGGAATCCAAATCCTCAAAATGACATTAAGCCTAGTGCTAATATTTCATTAAAAAATTTTTTTCCCCCACAACTAATCATCAGTATTCACCAGGTTTACTTGCATTTTGCAGAACTATTCTACGTAACATTCAAAATGGCAAATACTTCAATTCATATTTTTATATAACCTCCAAAAACAACATGCATATAAGCAAAACACCATCTGATGTTTGAGACACCATTTTGAAGATTATCTAAGTAATAAATGCTTGTCTAGCATTGGAAGTGGTTGTTTAACCCCTTAAAAACAGTTCTAGTTAGCAATAAACCTGATGTGTAACTAGAGATCACAATACAGGTTAGACATTACATGCGATCCCAGCTCAGTAGTCCCTCCCTGGCTAAAGAATGGATTCAGTTGTCCTCTTAGTACACAATACGGCCATACCAGTCATTGTCGTATGTAATTTGCATGTAAGTTCTTTTACTCCAACCTTATGCCCCAAACATATCCGAGTGGTCAAACTCAGCCTGTAACTAAATTTAAGGAGACTTGCAATCTAAATTAACAATTCTATTATTCCTGAAAAACAGGATAGCGATTCTCTTTTCACATAGTAGCAGGCAAAATTTCATTGGAACACACATTATTTTCAATACTGTAGTATTGGGGCACAATTCCAGTCCCCTCGCAGAACCATTCACTTCTCTTCCTCCTAACATACCACAAGGACTTGTGAGCAGCGAGAGCCCTCTTTCACTCCAACCAGTCAGCCGCTGTTCTACAGCCAGCCACCCCAGCGAAATAGCTGGAGAAGAAGGGGCCACTGCCTCATGAACAACAGTGTGCAATTTCCAACTTCATGTACCGTCATCCCGCCTAGAGAGTAGTGTCTTGGAGGGTCTGGTCCCCGCGAAGCTGGTATCACTAATTGGAGGCCACCAGCATCACCAGTAAATGTACTGTGTCCAGCAGAATTTTAAAAGTAAAGTAAAATACAAGGGTTACACTCCTCAAGTCATACACCAAACAGGAATGTCCACAACCATCACAACCTTTAATCAGATATCGCAAAATGAAGGTTAAGAACCCAACAATGATCTAGCCACGGATTTGAGAGCACCCCTTGACACCAGAGTTTGTAATTCTGATTTTGCTTTTACTGTGCGACATCCTTACATAATCGAGCACTGATGTTACAGCCCTCATTTACCGCCGATACTGAGTTGGCCTAGTGACCAATACTTGGTATTTGATTTTGTGTCAATACACTAGGTGGCGTAATAAAATTGTTCACACTTTACTCTCCAGGTATCTTCGTCACTGCTATGTCCCCTTCTGGGAAACCCCCGACCCCCTAGTAAAGACCCCATTGTTTTACTACTAGGTCCCTTCAGGAGACACCCCCATACAATTTCAGTTGGGCTTAAATTAATTCTGGCTTGTTCTAAACTAATTCTCATTGCTCACTCACATCTTGTTTACGAGGTCATATTTCACCTACCTTAATTTTAATTCTTACGTAGAAATTACATTATGTTATTTCAATTTTTAACATATTTTTCACAAGCGTGTCGAGATCACAAGTTTACTTATTACGCTCAATAAAAAGTATTCTTTACAAATGAATTTGCTATGGAAACATTTCACATTGGTAAACCCAGTATATTAAACCCAACAAGATATTTTCTTCGACGGATTATAAACAGTGATTCGAAGTGCTCAATTTCACCTACTAAAGTAGAACTAATATTCTCAGTCACTAATAGAAACTCCCTTTACTCTGACACTGGTTCGGTGAGGTGTGTCTCTTAAGTCACGGGACCTGCAATAGAAAAACTTGCGTAGATCTGATGCACGCAACATGTAAAATCCGAAGCTTTGTTTCACCTCTGACCACGACATAATTCCATCCACCACCACTTGCATGGCCAGATGTGGAATCCCAGGGTGATTGCACGCTGTGAACTGTTGTAGTCTACACAGCTAGGACATTTAGTTTCACCTGCTCATCTTATTTAATTTGCATAAGGCATTACGGCAGGTAACTAACAAGATGAAAAAAAAAATGCAAAGAAAGGTGGTAGCAAAGGAAAATTAATGTAATTATGAAAGCACACTAACACTACTAGAAATTTGCTCCATCTAGATGGGGGGGGGGATCGCTTTTTTATCCACCACCTACCAAATCAGGAGGAATAGGATTTTAATACCCATTCATCATATAATTTTAACCAGTGTCTTGTTGGCTTAGATCCAACACGACTATCTGAAACTTACTTCTAGTTGACCTCGCCAACCTCAAAGGCTTCTGCACCCCTCCACCGCAACCAGCCTGCCACTGTTCAACCACCGACCCACTGCTACCAGCCAGTCGGTGGGACAACTGCCGAGCATCACAGGTAAAAGATCAGATTGAGGGTCTTCTCATTTAACTTTGTATCAACCTGACCAACTGTGTACACTGGAATTTTGCCCGAACGAACTTTGATTCTTGGGGCATGCTCCACTACTGGCATCGCATGTGTTGACCTCGCAACTGAAATCCAAAACTATTTGCCGCAAAGCTGTCATAGGGGTTGAAATCCCCATTTACCTCCAAAGAATATACCCCCAAAAACACATTGCAAACTTCACTCCAGCGCATGGAACCCACACTAAACGCTGGACACCTTTGAGACCCAGTGTTAGAGTCCCAATGATTGCAGGGTCGCTTTCATTTAGTTTAAGGAACATAGTGATGCCGAACAATTGAAATGTGCTTAGAATAGCTCCTTTCGTTACGACATGCTCCCCTTCATGGATAAGTGGTTAGGGTGCTGACTGCCCTTTCTGGCCTGAGGTAGAGGGGAGTCGAACCCCCAGAGTAATACGGAGGGTTAGCTATACCTTCCAGACATTCTTACTCTCCATACCCCAAGGGAAGTTAATAGTTGGGACCCCAGCTGTCCCGATAAGGGGCGAATGAACTCGATCGGTTACAAGGTATTGTGGGGGTGAGCGATCTGGCTTATACTGACAAGATTAATCTGCTTAACCCTATCTATCAAGAAGCCAAAATGGTGCAGAAGTTAGGAAACACCTCTGTTCTCAGGTGCCGAAGTATACAGCCAGATTTTAGTCTCACTAGGCTAGATCAACTGTAGTGGCTGTGTGTGCGGTGCAGGTGGGCGGTGCTTGAATCAATGTGGGCTAACTAGGGGTTTCCTCCGAATCTGATTCCTCGCCTGGCTTGCACCAACCTAACAGTTTTAAGGTGTTTCATGATCCAGAGGCAACGCTAAATTGTAATCAAACTGGTGGCTCTTGGATTCACAAGTATTCAGAGTCCTAGATTGTGAGAAGGTAATTATCTGGTTCAACAAAGCTGGCTGTAGTAAGACACGCCTCTGATGACTTCCAATACCACCACGTAACAGAACCTTGCAACAGTTATCAGCAGCGGGCACACTGGAATTTAAGTCCAATGTCAGGCCCTGCTTCCCGAGGGATTCAGCACACAGAATGGCCGGATAGACGTGAACTGAATTAGATGCGCACTTGATGGAAAAACACAAATTAAAAATGGTACAGGATCTAAATTAACTAAAAGAAATAAAACATTATGTATCAATCTTAAATTCTAATCACTTAAAATAGAGTTAGCAGAGACCCAGCAAAATAATTACACACTAAGCTAGGTAAGGCATAATACTTCTAACAGGGGCTGGTTTATCTGTTGCTGGAGCTCCGCTCAAATTGGTAGAGGCAATGACATTTTCTTGCACCCTGGACTGAGGTAGGCAGGCAGTGACGTCAGGTTACGGGGGTGCTGATATCTTAAGGGTTGACTGGAAATTCTTGGTCAGGCACGGTTGCACAGTATACATTATATAAATTATATCTTTGCCATGGTTGCTCTGGCACAATATAAAATTCAAACGTGAAGTTTGACGAGTGCCCACGTTGACCCCTTCCCCTTAGCCGGTTTACCTGTCGCACCAGATTCTGTAAAAGAGTATATGGATGCCCTATGAGCGCAACTCCAATGTGGCGTAGCAAGGAACGACACAGGTACAGAGCAGAACGAACACAACCACGTGGCACAGGAATATGAAAATAGACCCTCTAAAAGTTGTTTAACTTGTGCAATTAAAGGGCAAGGTAAGTTTACGCAACTAACAAAGACACTTGCCTTCGCAGTCCTAAAATCCTCTGTTTTCAAAGTGCCTTTGTGTAATCTTCTATAATGTTCATTTACGTATCCCATTCCCACATCACCCACACAGTGCAATGTTTCGTTATAATAAATATTTACAGGAATAATTTAGAAGCAATAAATAACAACCAGCACGCAGAGTACGTGTCCGATTCACAAATGTGTGCAGGAAGTAGAGCAGCACGGGGTGCCAGCCTGCCAAGCCGAGTGAAAACAGTTCAGTAGTCTTTCGTCTTTGTGAGGGGTGTGCCTCGTCACATCAGGGCTAGTGTTTCGTGTGCATCAGGCAGCCATCACCATGTTGGGCTAAATTCACTAGAATAGTTACTAAGTATACTGGAACTTTTTTAGTATTTCAGCTGTCTGAGACTTTCCCACCCCTACCCAGTGCTTGCAACACCTGGGTAGGCATAAATTGCATTTAATTAATTTTTTGCGACCTGTCTTTTCAGTCTTACCCAAGGTGACTGGTTCGTACGCAGTACCAAATCTAAGCTCCCAATGGGAATGTAATCATGTAACTGAACAAATCACTAATGACAATTTAACTTGTGGTTTATTTCTAGTTCGCAGCAAGGCATTCAAGGTACGGGTATTCACCCGCTAATTTTCTCAGTGTAATTTACTGTGCAAGTATGCTTGAAATGGTCACACGCCAGTACAGTAAGTAACGGTACTTTGCATGGGCGTGTGGGGAGCCCAGATATCCCACAACACGACATTAGTATTGATTGTATTCTACGAGGAGATAACTGCAATCGAGGATTTACCGTGGTCGTCGGCCGAACGACCCAGAGGAACTCCCCAATAGCTGATCTTGGCTTCACGATATTGTCAGTCAGACTGACACCCTGGGTAACTATATCTACAGAGATGCATCCACCGCTCCTCACCTAACCAATATCGTTATTGACCAACATCTTGGCACTAGTTGCCAGCCTCCTGTGTATTAGACAAATGGCCTGCCCAAACGTGTAGCAGATCTCTACCACCGTTCCGACACCTCGACTATCAAATTCAATTACTTAATTTACTCATTAAAGCCCGACTTAATTTTAATTCGTCCCATGCTTAGTGCACTCAGATGGGCGAAGTTGGCTGTAACATGTGCAGCTCAATAGCGCAAAAACGTGGCATGCGTCAGTTAAGCAAAAATTCTAGTAATAACGAATACATTTGTTAAGAGGAAACAAATTACACCCAGAGTCGCTAGTGTGCCGGCAGGGATATTTGCTTCAGGCTGAACGCTTAACCCCTGTTGCGGCCTACACTGAATAGTGGTATGAAGGTTCCTAGTTTTAGGTCTGCGTGTCAAGGCGAGGGACTGATTAGAACACCGAACTCTTGCTGAGGGAGGAGCAAAAGACAGCCGCCAAGCAGCGTGTATTAGACCCTCCTACTCCTAGTAGGCAAGCTGAGCAGGACAGAGCATCACTCACCCACCTTCTGGAGAGACCTTGCTCTCCATTGTTTGAATATATTTATTTCCCGATTCACACTCCTATCACCAGTGTGTATCATCCTGTAGTAAAAAGTCTGATACAGGGTTGAGGAAAGATACGGGGAGGGCAACCCCAGGTGCTGGGGCCAATAGTCGGCAGAGTAGACTCGACGGTAGTGTTGGTCGACAAAGTATCAACGTGAAACAACCTTCCACCAGCTTCGCCGGTTACACCCTGCCATCGACCAAAGCAATCCCTGGTAAGACAGGTACTACGAAATCAACCTGCATCCTGAACAAGCCAGTTGCTGTCCCAGTACTGGAAAACTTATGTTCCCAGTCCCAACTGACTTGTCCAGCATGAGTTGCTAGTAATTAACTTAGCCTTAACGTATAACTTGTTAACTTGTAAACAGCCAGGCATGTATTGCCCAACTCTACCAAAAACACTTTCATCGTGCATATAATTTAGAACCCGGCATTTGTAAGTGATATTCTGGTGACCAATATGGGGCATCAGCAGAATTAACAGTAAACCAGTGAAAACAGGACCCAGTCAGAACTGAGAGCTACGCCTAGACCAGGAACTGAAACCACCACAATGCCAGACTCCAACATTAATACTGTCGAAGCTGCAATCTAAAACTCAGCAGACAATACCAAAATGCTTTTAAAGAAACCAACATGCATATTATGAGTGTTTTAATTTATTCTTAATGTGTAGTAGTCCATTTCCATAGGTTCTTGTACACATAACTAATTAACCAGAGTTACGCTCAATCTTGTCAAGGGCACAGGTGATAGGCCGGGCGACACCCAGCACACGTGTCACGCCCAACACTAATTGTCGCCACAGGGAGGGGCAACAGTTAGTTGCTCTAGCTTGCTGCAGAGAACCAACCCTTCGAGTGAGAGAGCGCTACGGTAGGCGTGCCACATTTTCCCAACGGATCCTAGCACACACAGCGAGCGTAATTACAGCAGTCAAACAGCCCAAAGTTGAAGGTCCCATCTAGAGGTTCTATAAATTTTTTCTTCACCTGTTTACATGTGATCCAGATGAGGGGGAACCTCTATTCCCTACTTTGGCATATTCACCCGATGAGTCATTGCAAAGGAAGGACAAGTTGACGCGTGTCAGTTTCCTGTTATACTGCGACTCACGCAAAACCCAGTAACATTTTACACGAGTGTTTTTGGATCACCACACCCTTGGAGGATGATTCTAAACACACAGAAAATATGGTTACAAAATCCATCAAAAAGCACACCCTCCCGATGCAAAGAGAACCAACAAGCCTCCACACATGAAACCACATCAAACTATCACGAAGTGCCCAGCAATCTGTCACATCTGCCCAGAATAAAAGAAATTGAGAACTGGGATTTTACCCCACCCCAAAAGGCACGGAGCACCATAGAAGTCTGTGCACATCCGGGGAGTGTTTCTCTAGTAGCTTGCTCAAACACTGTATGTTGGGGTTTTCTACTGCTCAACAGTCTTCATTGTCAATGACCACCACCAGCTACCATCTACTAAAAGTTCCTTACTAGTTTACACATCTTCCGCTGCTTCTCCTCCCAGGATCAGCAGCATCCACTTGCTGGTAGAAGAATCTACTCTTTGCTCTTAAAGTAGTGATCACCTTTTTCTATTCTCTCCTAGATGCCCTTATATAGAGTAGCAGTGACTAAGCTAACATAGCAGTTAATGTCATTGGATATCTCTGGTAGTTTAGGAACATGTCACATACACCTATCTAGCATAGGTTACTTCCATATTCACTGTGTCCTGGGTTAGGAGGTAGTACGCATAACTTATATTAATCACGTATTGACGCATGCCCTCATTCAGGCCCAGGGTTAGGTGGAAAGAGTCCACCCCCAAGGAGCTTCACTATCCTCGCAACAGACTGCCAAAATATGGGATGCAAGCGGCCCCCGAAACATGAATGAAGTTCAGATTATTCTAGAGTGATAATGGCAGTAGATGATCTGGGTGATATGATCCGGCATGCGAGAATAAGTTGACCGGGGCTTGGGAGCAAACTTTATTGTGCAGAAGTATGGCAGATCTTCCGTAGGAGGGTGTCTAACCAGTACTAATCTGCCAGAGGCCAACATGATGTTAAAATGGGCTGGGACAACCTGAAACGACAATACCAGGGGATCCTGAGAGCAAATAGATGGTCTCATGTCCCAGGGGAGTATCCTCCTGATCGTATAGTGGACACCAGACTAGCCATAAGTCCACCTAGCTTGTGCATTAACCTGAAGGCAGTCTACCTTTCTGTGGACGTAGTAGTCCTAAGCAAGTTGACTTTGCAATTGTTCCCAAGGACCTGCGTAAGATGGGCAGTAAAGGTATCAAGTCTTGCGCCTAGCAGCGGCTTCACTGAAAATCTAGAAGCAATGGCGTGCCCCTTTCAGGATTAGATGTCAATCGCTTCAGGCCCCGTTTCCTGGAGTCCAGCACACAACTGTTTACTGATATGTCTAATGGATTGCATATTTGTTTCTCGACTTTTTACCTCGCTCTTCATAGTTAAGACTAGCCCTACACTTAGGGAGGTGGTCATGCCCCCAAAGTGCAAGCCTGACCACCCAATCCCTCTTTGCTGCGATGCATGTCTCCTTGCATGATTTTCCTCCCTAGTAGGCATAAGGGGTTAGCCCCGAGACAAAATCCCACCCAACCTTCAGGCATTAACTTCACATAACACTTAGAATAAGGTAGTTTAGAAAAATTGATTGCACTAATAATTACACAGAATAAAATGAATAGGGGAGCTAGAATTACAGTAGGCGATACACAGGTTTCGGTTCACATAATATTTATTACGCCTCAAAGGAAATATTGTCGAAAGCACCCAGCTGATTCAATACAGACTAATGTTTAGCCAACACAATATTATTAACAGGCAAAGGTAAGTCTTAAATAATAATAATAAAAATACAACTCTACATAATGCAATTTTTCAATGCTACACGGGGGGCGCTAATCACATAACTACCTGCTACCGCAGGAGCTAAGTGAAGTTGACTGTGGTAAAGGGTAGTGGGTACAATATGGAGTGTGTAGACCTGGACTAGCCTTGTTTAAGCTGAAGGTCAATAGTGGTAGGAAGGGAGCACACACTGTTCATCGCTCTAGCTTTGTGGACCAAGGCAGGGAACTTATTAGAACGCCGAACTCTTAACGTTAAACACTATTGCAATACCTTGTGTTCACAAGGATCAGTGAATTCAAGAGTCAATCCAACCTCTATACCCATCAGTAGAAGGCAAGGCTTGAAGATGGAGCAAAAGGTAGCCAATACTGCTGCCAAACAGAACCCGCCTACCCCTATTAGGCAAGCAGAGTGGAAGTCACTCACCCACCTACTGGAGAGACCTTCCTCGTCAGTGTTGAATATATTAATTTCCCAATACACTCATATCGCCAGAGTATTATCCCGTAGTACGAGGTCTGATGCCTAAAATATAAATTTTTCCAGAGGTGGATTAATTCTGCTGTCCCCTGCTTCACCTTGAACCAAGACAGACGAGGCCCTGTTGCACGGAGGGTATAAGTGACAAGCTGCTTAAGCTATACATTAAACACTACGATGTTACATCTACCAGTAACACCAACTAGACAAAAAAAAGTTCCCATACAGGGACAGTTAAGACAGTACAATAAAATGAAAACATTTGTCTCGGCATATAATTGTGCACATTTACAGTTTTTCACATTCACGATAAATTGTACCACTTTATAGCCGAGACATACAGGGGGGGGGGGAAACCACCCCCCCCCCCAGCAATAATAGCACGGAATAAGGTCTGTTATTTTGATAGTCTTCCACGCAGAAACACAAGCTCTTCCATATGTTCTGCAAAAAGGTTTTCTCGTCTAATAGAAACACTGTTAAACAATCTCTCACTCAACACTTGGATGGCTGGAATCCCTAAATAATGCTGGGCAATAGGAGCCAATAGATGAAAGTTATTCTTGTTCTGCCACTAAATGAATGGTCAATTTTCTGGACGATAACTGCCTCACTCAGGGATCTCTTAACTACTTCAATTGGTGATTTGTGTGTGTTACTTTGTACTTTTGTTCTTCAAAACTATACCAAAGTGATGATTTTGGCTCCGATTCAGATTCACCATCGTGTGCAGTCAACGCTGAAGTTATAACTCCCACTGCAAAATAAATTTTATGTTCAACCAGTAATACTGCTGTAAATCCAGGGTCTATAATAGCACAGGCATATCTTATAAACATTGTGATACAAAGGAAAACTACACTAACAGTTCTCAGTAACAACTTTGCCAATAAAACCACCTTTGTCCTGCATTTACTTTAAATTAAAACATTAAAATTTACTGGATACTAACAAGTTTCTAACTATGTGGGCAAAAATTTTTTTTAATGCTTATGTCAAGTCGCATCTAACCTTTTGTGGCCATTGTTTTGTAAAAATTCACAGCCTATGCACTCCAAATACAGTGTGATTGGACCATAGCCGACTAACATACCGATTTTGGGTGCATCAGCTGATGTATCTGTGTGTCCAGCCCTAGTTTGTTTTAATGTTTTGTATACCCATGTTTCCCCACAACGGTTTTAAAATTAATTTCAAACATGTAGCTTTCGTTGTTAGAAAATAAAAAGTACCAAAATCACTTACAAAAACTATTAAAAACTTACTGAAATCAAGAAGTACCACAAATGCCAATTCTTCTCACCATAAACAGGTGAGTATGTATAACATAAGGCAAATTGTTAATCTGAACATTAACAACATTCTTACTGGCAGTAAAAGCTTAGGATTTTAGTTAACACATTTAAATACGCAATTTTCTCACCGTCGCAAAAATTTCTAGACCCTACATATAGTACAAGGAATTGCATTATGTACCCAAAGGACTGATAGTCTCGGAAAGTGTCATAAAGAACATTGTTTTCAAGACCATAAGCTTAATATATGTGTGTGTATATATATATATATATATATATATATATATATATATATATATATATATATATATATATATATATATATAAACCCAGAAATATTGTGTCGAAGTGTGACCACAGCTCAAACCTTTATTACAATCTTCATATAACCTACCAGCATCCAGAAGTACAAGAGACTAGGATGGCAACCCTGCCACAGTAGCAAAAATTTTGGCACTAGTATTATAACAAATAAAAGGAAATAAGTTCTTAAATTCAGACGTGGTGAGCTCTCCCGCAAGTGGGATATTTTCGAACCATATTTACTGTCACAAACTTTATACAGAGGTATTCACCCTTAACCTATTTAACAGTACACATTCAAAAACAATATAAACAATAACAAAATGATCAATAAAATATCTACACATTTCTTACATGGGTGACACAAAACGATATTAACATGTTGGAACTGGGTTTGCTGACAAAGTCGAAAAACCATACTTCAGTGTTTTCTGACAATTATGGAATATTTTATTTTTGTGTCCTCTAGTTTTGAAAACTGCCCCAGCTTTGCAGGCAGCTCACAATCCGCTACATGGGACAAAACGTGGAACAGAAAGACCAGATATCACAGTCATTCCACAGTTGCCCCGCCACACCAAGGAGCCAGCAGTCCCCATGGCAGTGAACACCAAACTAAAATGCACTTAAAATGCAAACAGCAGCAAGAAGGCCATCATCAAACAGAACAGGCCCATGGCTTCAGACAGGGCAAAGCCTAGGATGGCGTATGAGAACAGCTGCTGCTTCAGCGAAGGATTCCTGGCGTAGCCGATGATCAGCGAGCCAAACACTGTTCCAATTCCAGCACCTACAGCACACACCACAAAAAAATGAAAATTCAAAAACAGGAGACGTCACACTTAGATTGAAAGAAAAATCATACAATTTAAAATGAAAAATATTCAGAATACTGCAACAAGCTTTTATATAGTTATCAATATAATAAAAAAATTAATATGTAGTAAAATTTATTATGGGTATTAGACCAAGTGTGATATTCTTAGTTCATTTATAAATTAAGCTCAGTTTTAAAAGACTTTACATAAGCTTCTTCCAGGGCATGAAGTTTACCACAGTTCCCGATTTGCATTTGAAAGGTTCCTCTTATTCAGGAGAATACACATGTTTACATAGCGTAGGTTGGTCACATTGTCAGATTCCACCCCACATATGAAATAGACATAAAAATATAAGTGTGCAAGGGAGACATGATGCAAGCAAGAATTTGGTGGAAAGGAAATAGCCAATGCATAGGCAAAACATGCCGCAATTCTAGTCAGTGTAAGACGTTTTGCGCACCTCCAGTTTGTACACATTCGTCATTCGAGCACTAACAGTTTTTTGCGTCCCAGATAATTTTCATTTATTTAAACTCAGTAATAAGTAACGAGTATGGAGTTAGTCTTCTTGCAGTCTCAGACAACTTCTAATATTTTAAAATATACTTATAAGCTGCATTGTATTCTCCATTTATTTGGAAGATCTGACATTCCAATAATGTGATGCAACTCACTTCAGTAACATGTGAACTGAGGTTATATATGCAATGTTATTGACGCAAATATTTTATTGGCACTAGTTAGCAAAATAATTTAGCACAAAACAAAAAAAAGTTGCACATACAATTAAATGCACATACCTTTTTAATGTGTTCGAATATGTCTAAAAGAAAGTTATTGTGCAAAACTGATTAGGGCATGCAAAAAAAATAGCCACTTTGCAAAATTCCTATTCTGATTTCACGGTATAGTTGAGGACCTTTTAGATTCCCCACCACTCAGCAGGTCTGTATACCAGTTGAGGCTGCGCTAAGAAGGGATCAGTTGTGAGGAAGCAGCAAGCTGGGAAGGCTGTGTCACTCTTCCAGGAGTCATGCGATACAAAAGTGGTAGACAGCCTTCCTCCCACTACCCTGTTGGATAGCTGGGTGCACGCGAGCAGTGTTGCGAGACTGGAAGGGCAATAGAGGAGTGAGCGAGCAACTGACAGGGCCACCGCTTGCCAGTCACTGCTGTGGCTAGTGCCATACTTACAGCTACACTCGTGTTATTCGCAAACAAGCATGACAGAGGGAGGGGGAAGAAATAGGGTGCAATACTCAGGGGCTCTGCGTATTAACGTGTATTTTATCATTTTAGTATTATATTCTTAATCCAGTTATTTCAACACGTTGCTAATTATTTTTAGTGTTTATTTAGCTTGTGACACCTATCTGGATTAGTGTAATTCTGTTTCATTAGTGGGTTAGTGGTTTTGATGCATCCCATGTAATTTGTATATTTTGTTTAGCCACTTTGACATTCACTTTCCCCTTTTTGAGAGCATTTCATGCAATATTTGATAACCTCAGTTTTATTTCCAACATATATTTTGGGAGTAATTTGACTAGTTCGTGTAAACTAATTTTGTTATTCCCATCAATCATTGTTACTTTGTGTGTTATTGCAAAGATTAAATGACTTGTCATTTACCAGAGATCAAATTTTGTAAGAAGCTAATAATTGTTTTAGACGTTGTTTGATAATGTAACCCAACAAAAACATTTTGCATTCATTCTTTGGTAAAAGATTGAGCGTGACTCAAGTATATCTACAGTCTGGCAACATCCATTAAGAATTTGCATTGCTTTCTTCTACCTTGAAACATGGCGTGACTATTGTATTCTTTCTACCCTTCCAAGTTTCTTCAAAATTTGTGAGATTGTGATCGCTGCGGGTAAGTGATTCTGTTAGTTTATTTCCCCCCACGTGTTTTGCATAATGTTCGGTGATCCACAGCTTATGTTAGGCATTATTTACTCTGTATAGCGGTTCAACTTACAGACCCGATTCTTCACCTTTGAAAATTATGATGGCCAGAGTTTGTACAACCACTTCTGGTCATGGCTTTGGGTTTGGCTCTGGCATCCCAGTCCGCATTATGGATTCAAATAAACTTCTGCACTCTTTGGAAAATGCAGTCTTCGGCCGAGTGATTTTTTTGGCGCATCCGCAGGCCATGAGATTTAATTTTTTTGCCTTTGCATGTGGCCTCAAGGAAGTTTGTTTAATGAATTTGTAACTCACTATTCGGACTTATCCATCTAGGATTCGCACCAAAACCTCAAAATATGAACTTTAATTATTTGTTATTGTAGTATGTAATTTTGTGACCTTGCGTTACAAGGCCGAGTGGCCTTTTTTATCGCTTAAATTTTATTTGCCCGAAATTATCAGTCTCAGTATTTGCTTGTTGCATCATTGGGGATCCCCAATTATTAAAAATACACATTAAGAATGAATAACCTCTTAATAGATACTCGCAAAGGCTTTGTGAACTAAAATATTTTAAATATAAAAGGAAATATTTATAAAAATTATTATAAAAAAGAAAACAATTTGTTATTTATGTTTCAGAGTATTTTTGTTATAGTTAATAAAGATGTTGAAGGATAGTTTGAAAGAGAAAAATAAAGGTCATGCCCCAATTTTCTCATTTCGGTTAACTTAATCACTTGCTTTAAATATTTGTTTTTTTTTTTTCTTTCTCGAAAACATACAAACAAAAGGTTTTAATTTATTTGCTATACTCTTGTGATACTACTTAGCAAGTACAAAAGATGAATTAAGTAACATTTCTACTTTTTTTCATTTACTTATAAGCAACTATGAAACCTGGAAAATGACCTATCAATATACATTCACTATTGGTTTGTGTCTATTTGGGGGCGTTTGATTTTTCAGTGCGCTACCAAACCCTTGAATACCTGCACACTACAGTGGAAACAGATTTATTACAACACCGTAACTTGCCTAAGTAGGTTAAAAAAACATGACCTCTTCAATTACAAATTACCAACTCAAAAATTATTTTTGCAATAATTAAATATGCTAAAAAAAAAAAGTAAAATTATCCTGCTACACTGGCAGTAGGAAACTTCCAGATAAAACAGTGACGAGCCACTATCTATTGAATTTTAAGCCACTGGGGCCTTCGCACGGTAATTTCCGCTGATATGTTTAACAATGAAATGTGTTTCTTCAGTCCTAACTAAAAATTCAAATATCCCAAAAGGCAATGTTACATTCACAAATAGCACACCAAAACAATATTTTTCTGTGAACTATTTCTTTCCAGCCGCTGCTCTAGCCGTTTTTAATTTGTATTGAATACTAAATAAGTATTACAAGTTATAGAAGAAGATATTAAAGATTAATTTATTCAAGAATGCAGTACTGTACTTTAAACCGTGAATCATATACACACGATACACCTAATATAAACTTCACGTGAAAAAACCCCGCTAATGGCTGGTCAAAGTGCTCTTCAAAACAGAAAATTTTTGAGTTGTTTCACAACTTAATGGCTTCGCCTCAAATTGCAAAACATTATTTGAAAACATGTTTTCTTTTGTGATTTAAGGTAGTTTTTTCTCCATAAAGCCTGTGTTTCATTGCATCTACCATACAATGTACATGATTAATGTAATATTCAATTAACTAGAGGCGCAGCATCTTCAGGAATAAAATTAAATGCCCAGAAGTATATGCTTGACCTCCCCTTGTCACCAGAAATTTTTGAACATTGAACGATACTGAAATTCCTTACCTACAGCAGTTTTTTAAATACATAGTTATATAGTACTATACTGCCAAGGTTAAATATCTGGTTACAGCGGCAAGGGTTTATATTTTGTTTTTGAAAGCGATTCGAATGCATCTCGATTAATTGTATTTGCCTTTTCTAACAATTGTGAATTTAGTATAATTCATCTCTTATAAAACATGTATAAGCCACACTCCACAAGAAGTGAAAATGGTGCAGTAGATGTTGCAACGCCGCACACTTCGTCCAACCCACACTAGCATCCTTTGTCAAATAGATAAAAGTTCATAAATTGCTGGTTTACGTGTGAAGTTAAATTTGCTAATGTTTACATAAACAGACATTTTAATTATCTTTTGGTCTTTCGGGATGCTTTGAAATGTATCTAGCTTAATTTTTTTGTTTGTCCTTTAACTACACGTGTGTTAGTATAGCCAAAGAACTTGGACTGCATTTTAACTTAAAAACACTTGTTTCACGTTAACTGCTGTTTCTGATGTTGCAAGTAATATTCTAGCCATGAATGCAACTTTCACTTTCAATCTTGACAGACAAATTGCAGAACCCTGAAACATAAAAATGCAAAAAATAGGGCACAACCCATGGCTATCATCTGAGAGGAGTGTTTCCATTGGAACATTGCACAGAGGTCCACAGACTTGGATATTTCTGAAGAGCAGCGACACACAAGCCCCTTTTCATGATAAACAAAGCTTGGCAACTCGGGTGGTGTTTGGACTGTTGCAACTGGACACTGGAGCAGTGGAAATCTGTCGTGGAGGGATGAGTCTAGGTTTACATTATTCAGGTCCAATGGACATACTCTTGACAACACCCTCTGCTGGAGTGTATAGTGCCAACTAAGAAATTCGGTGGTGGAGTGATGGTGTGCTGTTTCATGGCCTTTGGCGTAGGACTGCTGCTGTTTGTCCGTGGCAGCATGAATACAGGCATATTGTGACATAGTAAAATGCTTCAAACAGTGGAGTTTTTACGGAATGGACCAGTACTACTTCCAGGCCGACAATGCCAGGTGCCATATTTCAAGGGATACTATGCAGTGGTACGCAGTTAACAATGTTCACAGATTGGACTGGCCTGCCCAGAGCCCAGACCTCCACCCCATAGAACATCTTTGGGACGAATTGGACAGCCGGGAGAGGGCTCACCAGGTGCAACCAAAATCCATTGCTCAACTCATGGAATTGTTGAAAGAGGAATGGCGAATCCCTGCGAATGTCCTGCAACCACTCTTAGAGAGCATGCTAGACAGGGTGGCTGCTGCCATAGCCGCAAGAGGTGGCCATACGAGATTCTAACGGGGTAACAACCAGAGCAAACATTGTGGACAGGTGTCCAGTTACTTTTTGGTAGAGAATTTCCCACCTTTTGACAAGACTTAGAAGTAGTAATACATACATATTTTTTCAAACAATTTCTTGGAACTTTGAAATTGTGGTCACTGGGTTGTCATAACGTACAATGAAGAGGAAACAAGTACAATAATGGTCTGATAAACCCGAGTCATTTATCCATATGGAGAATACAACCTCCAGTACCATTCAGCACCCATGCATTGTTCACTAAGACCTGATTTTGCAATTAAAATTTACCTTTTTTAAACTGTCTTAGAACCACTGTTCAAATGCCAGCTGATGTTCGCTGCATATTATTTTTTATAGTTGGTAATTCATAATATTCAAACCATACAACTATTTGTTGGACGTCTATATTCAATCAGAATCCTGAAAATAGTTTGGCGTTTTCATTAGCATGGGCTAAGATTATAAATGTGAGGGAAACACACTACAGCAGTAGTGTTAAAAATATTACAACATGTGGTGGGATTTTTGTCGGTTTGTTTTCTATCACGTATTTTTAAAATAATGTTCTCATTACATCCTTTGTCATTAGCATGGATACAATAATTTCAACATTTGTATAAAATCCTGAAATAAGATAATTCAGATCTGCTGGTCATATAAAACGTAAATGAATGGCAATGCAGCACATACCGCAAATTTTTAGAACATCTTTGGAGAATTCTAGTTTTAAAACTTTTGGTGAGAAAATTGCTACTAATTTGAATATCACCCAAGAAAAGTCTACCCCTGGAATGTCACTCCTTGTAAGGTCCTTGGTTGAATAGTTACATTCAGGGCAACATGCAAAGCAAAAGTACTTCAGAATAATTAAGGACCAAATACCACCGATGGAAAAGACCAGTGTGTATCGGGTCAATGACAAATGCTAAAGAACAAAACATTATCTTTGGTATTGTTTCTATCTTGAAAGCAGCAACAATCACTACACACAAAGGATTTAACCAAGCCCCCAAACTTGGTAATGTTATTTTTTCATCAGATTATAATGTTCTACTGTACATTTGAGTGTGCGCAAAATTGTTGCATTATTATTTAAGAAAAGCTTCCAGTACCACAGCTTTACTCCAAAAGTAATATAGTTACTATTCCATCAATATGCACTCGCTGTTACAACAATAAAATATGATTCATTGCCATAAACAAAAAAACAATTTTTTATAGAAACATCTCTTAATTATATTTACCACTAAACAGATCTACTGATGCATTAAAACGGCAACCCTCAGGCAGGATTCAGCAGCAGCCGGCCAGGGCGAGACTAGTCTGAATTGAGTTATGGCTGCTGCCACGTCGCACATTGCACTCAAAATGCCAGTCATGGGAGTTTCCAAGAGAGCCAGGGACATGACCTCAGCCACAGGGCATGGCATCCCAGGCAAGTGCCCCTGGCTTGCTCACCATCTCTAGTCCCCCACACCCCACTATGGGGCCGCCCTGCTAGGATGTTGTATGACCCAGGCTCAGACCTTCCCGAGGCAAGTAGAGTAACAGGTACTCTGTATGTGGGCCCCACATGCGACATTCTCACTGACCGGCCGCTCACTGTCCACTATCATCACTGGGCTCTGTTGCAAAACAAAAGGTCAATGCTTCACTGCATACCCAAAATACATTAATAAAGACTGACCTTGATTCTAGGGTGATCAATATTTAAAGACTTACACTGTGAAAAAACAATTCTCAATCTTTGTCGTTTGAAGTCTTATGCAAAACCAACAAATTTTGGGAGATGGACAAACCATAGGGAAAACTAAGTATATAGCAGAACCTATATGTATTAACTGATTGATTGAAATCATGCATGCATGAAACATTCTGCGAATCCATTTTTGATTTATCTGCATTTCAATACTACATTTATGGAAATTTCTTTTCAGTCACCTGAGAAATGATTGACAGAGAATGCACTGTACAGAAACGATTTATTAACTGACTGAAGGGACACGAAATAATCCTTCAGTATAACAAGTTCTTTATACAGCAGACTCAATGCATCGTTATCGTGTATCGATAAACTGCATTCGCAAACAATTTTTTGTGGCACCCAAAAAAATTCCTACATAAATATTGGTAACAAACCACTTATCTTTTATTGCATGGAGCATAGATCAAAGTATATCTTGGGTCCCTTCACCTAATGTTTCCCAGCAACGAACTATGTGAAATACTTCACGTGCACCACAGTATACAAGTGCTCTGCTGCTCGGCACTGTCTTCCCAACATGCCTCCGGGAGGGGAAATGGTTACTTATAACAGCAAACATGGCAATCTAGCATCCCCACTTCTCAGTCTCAGTGGCGGACCTTCCTTTCACCCCTCATGCCACGAGTCAAAAGAGAGGAAGCTGGTGTCTAGTAAAAAGAAAAGTCTCTGCTGTACCGCACGGACTAACATTCACATGTAGACCTAGAGCAAACGTATGCCTGGTGAACATAGATACTTTATCATGATTATGCATCGCTCAAATTAGTTGCACCTATCATCCCTTATTTCAAAGCAAATTGTTTCGCTTGAAACTTAAAACATTAAATATTTTGCATCATAATTACGTATTTACATAATATTTTAACAAGTAATTATTTGCAAAGATGTTTTCTTTTGTGAAAAGGTTATTTTTTCCCACAAGGTTGGTTTTCCATTGTATTTGGCATGAAATGAACAGACTAAAATGTAATAAACTCTAGGGGCAGTATCTTTGTGAAATATACCCAGAAACCTACTTGGCCTCTTATTTATCACCAAAAATTGTACATTGAACAACTTTTATTATAACTATAAAGTTCATTTCCAGTAACTTCTTGAGGGGAAATCTCAAGGACTTAACGAATTAATTTCAATAGTCCTCGAATAAACTGAACATTTAAGGGCCTATTAGAAACCGAACTGAGTGCAGTGTAACTGCTGCAGACTTGCCAACTTTTAAAGGTTTGAAAATTTCCACATAATCTTAACATTTGTTCAGTGTTTTAGGCCAGCAACTATGATCTAGACAAGACATACATCAACAAAATGTATTTGATTAGTATGATATGCAAGGCAAAAATATACTTATTCCTTGCCTTGGCTGAAATATACATTAATTGAAGATAACTTCCATGTCATAAAAGTATTGAGAATTCACTTTGCAATACACAAAATCCCTATTCTGCAATTATTTAAATTTTAAAACAAAAAATTGAAATATGTACTTGCATGCAGAATACTAAGTACCAGATCACTTAATTTTGAGTTTTAGAAAGGTAGCGCGGCCACTATGCATCCTCGTTAAACAGCTCATTAATATGCTCTGTATATGAAGAAAGCAATGAGTGTAAACAAATGCTGTGATCAATGTAAGTTACCATTCCACCTACCTTGTTTCTGTTATGGCTAAGTCATACTGCTGGGTCTCAATTTTATTGCCAGTGGATAGGATGAGGTTGGGAGTGTAACGTCTTTCACGGAACGCAGTAGTTTTGCACATCTTACGAGACTCATTTTTTAATTACACATTCATTGAATGGAAGAATCGAAAATTTGATTTGGTTGGCAACTGTGATGTCGACAATGACATTTTTAAGCACTCACGGCAATGCATTATTACATTAATAGTGAAATATACATTTTTCTAAATTAAATGCTTAAAACGGACTTAATATTTCTACAATTACCACTAACACTACAAATATGTTAAGAAAATAAAAAAAATGTGATAAAGACTCAAAAAGCACAACACTTAATTGCTTTTTAAAAATGCCTTTTATGTACAGTTAGACCTAGGCCTATGTTTTTAAAATATAATTTTGTATTTTTTGCTTACATCCGCTGAATACAAAATACCAAATAAACCACGGCTTCAAATTATTATATAACCTGTCAAGTTTTAACTTAACTGAAAGAAAATGTGATATATATGTAGATACAATTCTAATATTAAACACGCTTGAGAAGCAAATATTTTTGGCTAAGTTAATTTTCCATACAATAAACATGTTAGGCCTACTTTCACACTGCATAACAGCTGAAATAATGGTTTTCTTGGCCATATACATTTCAAACATTTTAATAACCATTTCAAAATACACTATTTACAATAAACAGAGACTTACTGTCTGTAACTCTGAATACACGTTCTGTTAAATTCTTATTACATGCTTCTCTGCGATTGATGCAACTTATTAGGCGATTCATTAAATACATACGTCATTTCACCAGCTTTCCGAAACCAGTAAACTCAACTGCACAACGAAAATGCTGTTTCTTCCATACAATTGGTAAAAATGGCATACAAAGCCACTCATGTGCCGATAACATAGTATTTCACGCATCTAACAAATGTATCTATATGCACAACGCAATACTAGACATTTTCGATACTTCCCAATATTGAGGTATCGAAGAATATAATGTCCCGTCTCGTAAATATAATTTTGTTTGTTGCATTTGCATTTTACATGTAATTTCAGTTAGGAAACACAATAGATGCAAATCATAAGACTACTGGCAGCACTTTGAAATGAAAAATGCTGTACGACACTGGAAACCCCATACAATTTCTGCATTGGTTCCAAATTTCTGCCCTTGTTACAGCTTCAGAAATGACAAAATTTACAACACAGGTGTGTGAGGGAGACCCAGAACTTGTGCAGATTTCCAAGGCGGTAGAAAAGCGAAAGAAAAATTAAAATATGAAGGTAAAAAACTACATGCATTGAGATACTGTCATGACTGGAACCTTGCACAGCGTAAAAACAGAATAATTTGTAATATAATAAACACTTAACTCACTAAGGAATCTTAGGTTTCACCCCAATTGGCATTTTTAGTTTACTAAATAGTCATGCATATGTAACAAAACTCATTAAAATTATAATATAACCTCTAAAATACATGATTTCCTGTATGTATTTTTAAGTAAAGAATTTGTTTGGCAGCTCTAACTTAAATATTTAAATCCTAATCACTAGTGTAGCATAGATTTTTACAGCTATCAGAATTACAATTATATTGTAAAGCATTAAAAAAAAAAAATAAAAAAAAAAAAATTCTTATATTTATGGAATATGTAAAAATAAATAGGCCTCGGTTGTCTTTACTTTAAAGCATTAAATTTTGTTAAATATTTTTATAATTTTTGAATTAACATTCTAATGAGAATACACATCATGTTGTCACAAATGTGACCGCTGACTGCATCCAACTGAAAGTCTATGCATTACTGGTTGAACTACTAAACTGTAAATTGCAATAATGAATTAATTAGAACACTGCCTTAGCAATAGTTAAAATGGGTCAGTGAGGATTTTTTGTTTTAGTCGCATACAGCCACCTCTGCCTTACCCTTCCTGTCTTTTCGCCTCCACCATTATCCCTCTTTTGCGGTAAAAACGGCAGCACATTACACAGACAGTTTCCAAAAATCAGTGTATGTATAACTTCAAATTTAATTCAAGATCCCCTTTATAATGATTTGTTTTAAAGTTTATGTGCACCCATGCCTTAATTTTTTTGTCGCAAAGTCAATTTTATGTGTAAAGCGAATAAAGGCAGGTAAGCATGTGCCATAAAATGTGTAATATTGCCATATTTTGGCGAGCAGTCACGTGTGCATGTATAGGTCACGTCAAAAGTTTGATGAAAAATTTGGGATAACTAATATTTCAAGTAGACCGCACTAAATTTTTATATTTCCGTAAACAATTGTGCCAGTGCAGAGGCCTACACGCTGCCTACATTTCATATAAATTCAACACATTGACGTGAATTGCATCTATCAGCATATTTTATCAACACCGGGCCACTTTTACGAAGCAAACTGGTCCTGTAATGACAGCACTGGCGGCACCAGAATAATCTTGTAGCGGGTGGTGGCAGCCTGCAGCTGCCCAGATCCGAGGATCTAGGACGGATCGACAGATGCAAGTTGCTGCACTGCAGAGGGTCTAGTCGCTCGCCCAGCTACATGTCCATGGCAATGTAATATCTGTTAGCCCCAGCACACCAGTGACCCCAAGTATCTTCATATATATTATCAATAAATAAAGTTGTGTGATTTGCTTCAAACATAAATCTCCAACAATGTTTAGTCATATTTTAATAATACACTGTAATCTTCTCACACTTTCAATGGCAATGTCATACTATGTTAAAGCTTTCTCTTTTACAAGGGGTGGTCCAATATGACTTTCTTGGGTATCAAATTAATCAGGAGACTTCCAGCTATTAAAATATACATAAATATTTATATCTAATTTGAAAAGTGGTTTTTTATATGCTACAGACGATTTAACATGAACTTCATGCAAAAAATAGCAAGTTTGGAGGCATCGGGGTTAGAGGTGGGTCAAAATCTGCCCAAAATTTCTATTATGACCCTGTTCTCGGGAACCATGAGGGGTCGTAATAGAGGGGTTCTACTGTACGTAAGAAAAATGTGTAAGATCTAATGTTTTATTACTTTGTTATAGTTTTCTTCAATACACAACTACTCCAGACAATAAAACACAAGTCTAATTACAAAGCCATAATATTGCCAAATCTCAAATAATCTGACCCACGTATGCTCCCTACATGCAAAAAATTTCATTAATACTACTTCCACAATTTTTTCATGTTTTAGCAACAAAATTAAAAGCAAAAAACCAATAGTTTCAATTAACTGACAAAATCTACACACAAGCCTGAAAGAAATTTTACCAAACAAAACCACACACCCCTTACCTATAATATTAAAAAAACTACTGTACAGCTTCAGTGAGTGTGGACTACATTTTCACTGGTCTCGTAGAAAAATCAAATTATATTATTTTATCTACTTTTTAGTCCATTACCCAGTCCTCCACAGGCTTAATATAATACATCAGGGTGGTACAGTTGCAATCAGTGTGGCAACTTTCGCTGTTGCCCTTAACAAGCAGTGTCCCAGCCAGACATTGTGAATAAGGGTCAGGCGACTGGCTTAACCTCCAACCAGTGACAAAGAAAGCTGCGCACACACCCAACCCAATAGATACAGAGTGCTACCTAACTGTCTTGCCACACAACTCTTAGCTTTCTCAAGCATCTACTGAAATACCATTTTGAAACCCCATACAGTTTCCAGGCAGTATCTTTATTTTCCCTGATGTACTGATGAATACTAAAACATTCCAATACAATTTTCTTTGCAGTTTACTGAACATATGCCATCAGTAGACACCTGAAATACAGTGGTCGCGATAACACGGAAAATAACGCAAATTTTGCCATTTCAAAACATAATTCATATACAGTAAAAGCCAGATATGACGTGGCTGTTGGGGGACATAACTCAGACCCGCATTATTGCTTTCCGCGCTATTCTGGGAGAGTACAGTAGCAAAAACACCAGCGTTCTAATGTGGCGTGACATCTTTCAAACACAGGGAAAGTGGTGTTATTTACGGCCATAACTCATAAAACGTTGAACCCCTTGCTATCAGAACCTTATTTTAACTGCATTGCTGGACTTTACAGCACCCAAGGGAGAGAAACAGAAGAGCGATGCCCAGTGATAAAGGGCCACATGCACTCAAGTAAGAATAACTAAAAAATACTGCCTTTCCCAGGCAAAGGATGTACTTATTCCACCAAGGGTGGTGGTAGCTGTGAGATGTTTGCCACGTGGGTTGAAGGGGGTTTACCCCCTCGCCTCCTACTGGGCCTGGTTGGTAGGAAGCAAGAATGAGTAAGCTCACGTCCAAAGGTCGAATGCACACTTGCACTGCAGATGGGATCTATCAATACCTCATGTGTTGTGAAACATGTCGCTTGCTTGTCTGAGATTTGCATTTTACAATGGAATACTAAAAAAAGCTAATTATTTGTGGCATACAAAGAATGACTGCTTTACTGCATTAAGCCTTGTCCGCTCGGAATTCTTTTCTCGAAAATCTGGAGACATGGGAAAACATGCTGATAGATGCTATTCACACCAATTTGTTGAATTTATACGAAATGTAGGCAGCGGGTTGGCCTCTGCACTAGCATGATGAGACTGGCAATGTTCACGGGAACATAAAAATTTAGTGCGTTCTGCTTGAAATATTAATTATCCCAAACTATTCAGACATATACATGCACACAGCCTTACTCACCAATATGGTAACTTAACACATTTTATTTGCATATACGGAAAGCCATACAATATTGGATGTAATGAATCTAGATATCTGCACTGAAGGAAGAACGCGCGCCCGCTCGTTCCCCCTCGTCCATCAGTGTCCTCGACTCACGACCACACGCTGAGACCATAGGCTTACCTGACATACTATCCACTTAATTATTTATTCAGGCCAGGGGACAAATTGACCCACGATATTCCGGGCTTCTAATGTACTTTCTTACACAAGAAACAACTTTTCTCGTACTTCCAGCCAATAATGTATTTGAGTAATGTTTCTACGAAGAATCCAGAACACTGCTCATTAATATTAACAAATTATTGCAGTACCAATGTATCGTTACACACACGTAGCAATTTACTTATTTTCAATGCACAAATCTTGGGTGTCTACAGGTTAGCCAACAAAACAAAATTAAACTTCTTACTAAAATCGACTAACGTTAATTTCTGTGTGTTTAATATTTCATTATTTCATGCAGCAGCTGTGATCTTAGAAAGCAGTTATTCACCTGCACCACAGTATAACTAGCCCAAGCAAAACAGTTTTGAAATAAGTTTGGTTTAGTTTTCTCATAATGCTTTTGGTTGGTACGTGCCGGTTGGCAACTAAATTCTGCGGACGTTATTGTTTATATTAATGTTGTTACGGCACCATGTTGTACAAAATTGTATCTACCAATGTGTACTTGTGGCGTGGCTGTGCGAACTACAAAAAATTTCTTGTACAGCAGCTAAATTATTTTTTCATGTACGATTAATAATGTTATTGATAAAGTGTAGTGAATAGAGCTTCCTTAATTTTGCATTGCCTTTCTTAACTTTCCAGGAATAGTTATTTGAGTTACATTTTCATACATAATGCATTCGTAACTATGCATGAAAAAATATTCAAGTAAAAACATTGTGAGAGTTGGCAACATTGCATCGTGAAACAATATCAAAATATGGCACTGCTGCTTCTTTCTAATTAACATGGTTGCCACCAAAAACATTGAAATTGTTTGTTGATAACATACTTTTTTGTTAATACGTACGCTGTTTAATGATAGGAGCATGTAACTTCGGCTATGCTACAGAAATATTTGTTTGATCGATGTGGATTAAATAAAAATTTTGAGTTAGATGAAAACGAGACTTTTTAGCTCTATTAACATAGGAATTTGGCCGGGACAACGGAAAATGCTTGCTGGACACATTTCTTGATCAAGCAGGTTCAATGGTTCGAGTTTAGACTATTAGCATCTGTATTATCTGCAAAATGGGATTTGGACCCATCTCTATTATGCAACTTCTGTTGGAACAAATTTCACAAAATTCTTTCAATTACAACTTCACGAGAGAGTGGTTATTGGTGACAAATTATACAAGTGCCATGTCAAAGATAATGTTCATAATACTGTCAGTACTACTTTACCACATTGCTGTAAATAATAAATGGCAGTCAATGTAAATGCACAATACAGACGTACACTTCCTAAAATACAAATTTACAGAAAATATTTGTGACAAATACCACCCCAGGGATGCTAACAGCACAATTCACAACCCCTTCCTGAACATGTCAGTCACCACAACATTCACAAAGACTACTTTGTAATACCCTCAGGCAGGATTCAGCAGCAGCCAGCCAGGGCGAGACTAGTCTGAATTGAGTTATGGTTGCTGCCACGTCGCACATTGCACTCAAAATGCCAGTCATGGGAATTTCCAAGAGAGCCAGGGACATGACCTCAGCCACAGGGCATGGCATCCCAGGCAAGTGCCCCTGGCTTGCTCACCATCTCTAGTCCCCCACACCCCACTATGGGGCCGCCCTGCTAGGACGTTGTGTGACCCAGGCTCAGACCTTCCCGAGGCAAGTAGAGTAACAGGTACTCTGTATGTGGGCCCCACATGCGACAGTCTCACTGGCCGGCCACTCACTGTCCACTACATCATCACTGGGCTCTGTGGTTTTATTTTGTAACAGACTCCATTCGGAACTTTACCTGAGCCAGCCACTCCAACTGTGGCCGCACCAGCACCAATGAATTTGGCTGCGGAGTCTATGTCTCTCGTGACAGCTGTCGTCTGGAAGTTCCGCACAGCTGGCAGCTGCAAGCACACAAACCACTCCCATTAACCAGTTGCACATTTCACCATAGAATAAAGTCGTCTATGTTTATCGGACCAATAGAAGGGGGGAGGAAGATAGGTAATACGAAAGTACATAAATTTACAGCTATATAAATATTTTATTGTCACTTGAGCATTAATGTTGTCAGAATGGCAAAGAAGCTTGTGTAGCCAGAAGGGACGAGTCAAGTCTTTCTGGTAATTTACAACCAACCATTAGCTATCCACAGCAAAGGAAAGACCAGTGTAAGCTTGTGTACAGGCAATCAATGGTAAAGTGAATTTTAAGAAATTTAATTAAAACTGCAGGTATGTTTTGCACATTGAGGTCTTGCATAATTGTTCGCAGTACTGAGTTGACTTGCTTCACTATGCTGCATTTCTTTTCTTCATCTAGGAACTAATATTAAGGGACATTTTAAAGCCGTAATTTAACAAACTACCCACTAACATAACGTTTGCATGGGATTTATTGAAGCTTAGTTTGATGTATGAATAGTAAATTAAGGATACTTGACACACAAGTATACAAGTGTGTGCCAAGATGAATATGGGTCCTATGCAGTGGCTAGGGCTCTTATCTCTCTCTCAGGCTATATCTGTTCAACTCCAGATGGAGTTACGCTCCGACTTTGGAATGTGAAAATCGTGATCCAAGATGCTTCTGTTGGGTCGATTTTCTAGGGAATTTCCTCTCTTCGTGGCATTTTATTTCAGCATTGCTCCACAGCCTCAATTTCATCCTTCCCAACTCGTGCACAACTATTGATGCGGCCCAAAATCTGTAAACTCTCAAATTAAACACAGAAGTGCATCATAGTCCCTTCACGGTACCTTAAAATTTTTCTAAAGCCCCGCTAAATTTATACTTTTGGTTACTGATTACGTAGCCTTCTGATACGCCTAAAAATAAACAGTCATGAGACATTTTTATAACTGCCAAATGTGTTTACAGATGTTCAAAGAATTTAAGCATATTTTAAAAACAATTTTGTACGATTGCCCCATTTTAAGTGTATGTTTTAAGACTTTTCAAAAATTTCTATTATTGACAGTTCTTACTGTTCTTTTACCTACACTTAACACATTTGTTGTATATGACAAAGCATATCACATATACATTAACATTTTGCCGCTATTGCGTAACCCTGTTGGAATAAAAAGCAAATCGAAGGAACAACCATCACAACTAACACAGTAAATGCAAGCACACAACTCTTGTCACCGATTTCGTGTACACAAATAATAGGCCTACCGTAACTTATTACTTACTGCTGTTAAGGTTTATTTAATTAATTATTTTTATTTTTCTGGCTAGGGTTAGTATTTTGCTGGAATTGTGGCAAACAATCAAATCACAGAAACTTAAGCATATTTCACAACTGTAATAAACAGACTTGAATTTACATAACTGTCTAAGCATTTCATGGTTAAAAAGTATAAATTTTGCACATCCAATATTCAAAATTACACACACACACACATCAGGCCAGCATAACCACAACACAGCCACCACAGAAGGGGCAACCACATCCTTCCCCACACGTTACAGTATATTTATTCCTACTGTGGAAACAATTTATCACAACATCTTAACTTGCCTAGGTAGTTTAAAAAACACATTTACAACTTAATGTAATTTGAAGTATTTTTCGGAGCAAGAAAAATTAACAATGTGGCAAAAAGCAATATCATGTCATGGCTTGCCACTTCTGCCAACTTGGAATTTGTATCCCTCCTGCCATCACATCTGAATATATAAAATAAGTATTCGAACATCAAAATCTCTTCTTAGTTGTAAATTAATAATTCAAAAATCATTAGTTCGCTGCAATAAGTATGAAATACGATAAAATTGAAAACTTGTATGATTTTCCTGCACTACTAGCAATGCAAAACTTTGAGACACGAGTGTGACAAGCTCCATTCAGTCAACAGTTTCTTCCTCGGTCGAAAAAACAAATACTATGTCACTAGGACCTAAGCACAATATTTTGTGCTGTTATTTTAAACTGCAAAAACAAAACATTCATGTAAGGGCTACGTAAATTAAATACTTCAATGCGTGACACAAATATCATACCAAAAAACTAGGCTAGAACCATGTTTTTACATGTGAAATATTCCTTACAGTTATTCAAGAATACAGTACCCTAAAGTTAATCAGTGTTATATATTTTTGGAATAAAAGCTATTTAAAAAACAGGTTGACATGTACTCCCAAGGTGATTTTACCAAGGTTCGTTTCAAAAGATCCAAAGAAAAAAATGAATGGAATATAGTCAGCTAACTTAGTGTATGACAATATTGTTTTTGATAAAGTGTAGTGAACGAGTTTTCTTAATTTTGCACTGCCTAACTTTCGGGGGATATTTATTAGATTAACATTTTTTTTCATTATGCATTGACAATTTTCTTTAAAAAAAAAATTTAAGTAAAAAAATTGAGTTCGCAACGTCGCATCAAGAATCTGTTTCTTGAAAATATGGCACCACTGCTTCTTGCCCATCGTTACCAACATGGCTGCCACCAAAAACATGAAATTGTTTGTTGATCTAATAAAATTTTACATTACACATTTCATGTGTGTACTATAATCCAATTTTTATATTTTTTACATTCCGTGCTCTAATATATGGTGTGTAATCCTAAGTCTCATCTTTTGTTACAAAGTTAGAGGTAAGTGCCACTGAACAGGTTATTTCGGAAGTTGTAAATTACATAAATGGGACTAAATGCAAAGCAGCATGATGTAAGCAAAACGTGCTGGAAAATTTTATTTGTGATATTTATTATTACTTATGCTTGTACACGTAATGTATTGCATACAGACTTTGTATGCTTGGCGAGTAAAGATGACTGTTTTGTAAATAATTTGTTCAATAATCAAAGCATGTAATTTTCAGTGTTAGTATGGAAATTTTTAATTGATTGATGCTTATTATGCAGTTAATAAGTTTTAAAAATAAATATAGAAGTAGGCCTACCCAATTTCTCACTTTAAGTTCAGGTTCGGGAGATACTCCAATGGCGCAGGTCCCGAAACTAAATTGTCCTAAAAATCAGAGTGATCAGTTCACTCAAAGGGGTCTTTAAAAACAAGAAAATTCATGTGTGTGACGAAACTACAAACAGAATGGGGTGCTGCACATTCATTATTTGGATAAGTGTTCTTTCAGACATTGGAGTACGCGTGTGAAGATAGCATAAAAACTGGAGAATGTTAACAACACACTTCACGAGTAATGTCTGCCAACATAGCATGAAATAATCTATGAAAATGTTTATACCAGTGGTCAGTGACTGCATGCGACTTGACAATGTATGGACTCAGGGCGATATTTTCCGAAAGCATGGTTCATGTTCAGTGCAAACTGAATGCAGCATTTCTCAATGAGAGAAAATGGGTACAGTGTAAGTCTAAAATTCTGCAGATTCAGTTATACCGCGCCAATTTATGTCGCCCAGCCTTAATAAGTGGAAAGGGGGTGGTCGTAGTCTGGGACATTGATGAGGCAGAGGGAGTGGCTGAGTGTTCTCCCTCCTTTCAGCACAGAGGTCTATTTTACAGATTCATTACAGCTAATATTTTATGGTTTTCCTAGGTCTTTTTTACGCGACCTGTTGGTTGTACCTATTTCATTGAGGGGGGGGGGGGGGGTTGGCGTGGCTACATTCCAAGTGTCCTGCTGTCATACATTTACTGGCACTTACAAATTAACATCAAATGTGCTGGCTTGCAATGTGAGGGGCTGTGGGTTCAGATTCTGGGTAAGGTACGGAGTCAATCTTGTAAACACTAATTATAATAAGTACAGTGGAAACTGTCCATCAAATTTCAGGAGACTGACAAAACTATAGTTGCGGAAATTTTGTAGATGTGGACTAGACCATATTAATTGGCATATGTTAGGTACTTGAAAAGTTTAATGAAAATAAAACAATGCAACTGGGAATACCAAAGAAAATTTTTCTATTACACAAACTTAATAAATTCTGTATTTAAACACCTCTTACAATCACTTGCTCAGAAATCCATATTTTGGCATGTATACACCACACTGAATTTTTGTATTCCCGCAAGTATTATCAAGATAAGATTATGTCCAAAAACATTAAAACTTAATTTCTTCATACAAAAAATTAGACAATTATTACTATTCCGCAGATGGTAGTGTGACTTGAGAAAGCAAAACACAGCAAAATAGTGTCTAGGAATGTGTACAGTGGAGCTGCGGCTGCTGCCGTGCGAACCACACAACTCGTTTACAGCAGCAAAATTATTCTCTCAGGTAGTGAATAATGTTTCCATAATTCTGAGTTGCCTTTTTCTTACTTTCTGGGCATATTAGAGGTACTTTCTTATACATAATGCATTCATACTTTTCAGGAACAAATATTCATGTGATAAACAATAGTTACATATCAATTTCTCAAAAATACGGCACCGCTGTCTGCTGATAGTTACCAACATGGCTGTCATAGTAAACAATGCAGCTGTTGATAATCTAAAAATTCTGCAGTACACATTTCTTAATCATATGTACTGTATTCCCACATCTTTACAATTTTTTGTATTTCGTGCTCTCTAAATACAGAACGTTTAGTCCGACATGTTAATTTTTGTTACGCAGTAAGAGAGATGTGCAACATCACGACTCAACAAGGGGTTATTTCTGAAGTTATAAATTACACAAATAGGACTAAATGAAGGGCAGCAAGACTTAAGTGAAACCATGTGTTTTAAAATTAATTTTAGTTGTCATTTCTACTAGTATTACTTGTGCATGTTTACACAATGTACTATGTACCAAATTCGTATGCTTTGAGTAGTTAACTTAATGCTCAATGGACGCGACAGTTCAGGCGGGTTCAATGCTTTGAGTTTCGACTGTATATAGCAGTTATAAGAGTAGGTCTTTCCATTTTCAAAATAAATTTTCTGAATTTTGAGACTGGCCTTAAAATTCATGCTTCCAAGTCATTTACAGGCCTATAATTAATCCCATATAAGATATAGCTTTTATGGGGAAAAGGGGCATCAGAAGGGCCCCAGAAAATTGTGAAATGCGAAAAACACATACGTAAAATTGGATGATTTCAGTTTTCGTAAGATCACGAATATTTATATTCTACAGAAACTGTAAATAATAGTTTACAATTCATTAGCGTCTACAATCGATAGTGAGTCAACAATCAATTGTACTGGCAACATGGGCAATTTGCCGCTCTTCGTAGAATTTTGTAGCAATTATTTTTGTGCAGAGATGCCGGAAATAGTTACTTTTTTTTTTTTAGCGCGAACACGTAATGAAGCATGTCTACAGCTTTGACAAAGAATAAAATATTCATGTGCAAGTTCTGTAACATGCTGTAGCATAGTCATAGTTTTTACAAAATTATTAATATAATATATATATTTACCACCGTAAATAAGACTTTCCCAGATCGAGTACTTTCAGTGTTTACATTATTCACGCTTTCTTCAGCCTTTTGGAATCGAACCTTTGAAAAATCACCCCCAGCGTATGTCAACCTGTTTTTCCCAATAACCTGTATTCCACAAATATTTAACACTGCGATTAACTTTAGAGTAGTGTATAATTGAATAAATGAATTAAACTTTGCCTTAGTAACTTATATAACTTGTAATATTTATTTTATATTAAATATGAATTAACAGCGAGAGCAGCGATGTATTGGCAATGGCAGATAAGAAATAGAAACTCGTTTTATGTATACTATTTGTAAGTTAAGCATTGCCAATTGATATATTTGTATTGTTAGGTAGCACTGACGGAAACATTTCATTGCTGCAGTTGAAAATATCTGCGCAAATTCCAGTGTGTAGGCTGGTGTTTTTTCCCCATCCGGAATAAAGGTTCAAATAAGCAAAGCAGAGCGTGTCTCGTTCTCTGTCAGATCATACCACCAGTGAAGGAAAGGTATACATTTTATTTCTAATTTCAGCACATCTCATACTAATTACAGTAACAGTAATGATGCCTGAGATTGCAATTTACAACTGAAACGAAATTTTATAAATGCCTATTATATGTTATTTAGATGCAACGACATATTCCAGATACGATGGCGCAACACTTACAAATCCCGCAGGTTGACAGACGTGGTGTGGAAAGCGTTCTCAATATGGCGGCGGCAGGCAACGTGCAATGATGCTTCACGTTTCTCGTACTCTTGTTTTTGAAACAGCCTACTGAAGTTACAATGTTGTGATAAATATGTGTTTCTACGGCAGAGTGAAATAAATGTGTTGTGATTGTTGTGTATGAAAGGGTGTGGTGGCTGCATTGTAATCATTACGCAGGCCACGTGTGTGTATTTCAAATATGTGCAAAATTTATATGTTTTAACCACAAACTGATGTTATGACAAAATTAATAATTTACCTTCACGTCTGTTTATCACAACGTTGTACCTTTGCGCTAGGTGTGGAAAACAATTGTGTAACGAGCTTACATTTATGTGATTTTAATGTCTGCAACAATCTCAACAAAATGCTAAACCCGCCCCGATAAAATTAAATAAATAATAAAATAAACATACAGACCAGTAAGTACCAATGCATGTAAATATTAGAATAAATGTTACGGTAGACCTATGTGTTTGCATGTTCATCACAATCTTTTAAGTTTGTTGATGTACAATAAATAAGCAGAACAAGTCACGTGCATGAATTTACTGCAGCGTTTCACTGGACTGGTTGTCCCTTCATTTTAATATTTATTCTAAACACATATTAATAACCGGTTAAATACTACTGTTTACGCCACAGTTGTAACAAACAACGCCATGGCAACATATTAATGTGTATTATGTGTAACGTGCTATATCGTGTAACAAATAATTATAAAGCTAACCTAAATATTGTTGTAGGCCTACATTGTGAACATTTGTAGGAAACCGTTTCTGCAATATGACAGTTCTTTGAACAGCTGTAAACAGCAACAAATATTTGACAGTTATAAAAGTAGAAGTCGCATGGCAGTGTTTATGTATACGTGTAGTGAAAGGATACATAATCAGTACCCAAAAGTAGAAATTTGGCAGGGCTTCAGAAAAGGCAGAAGTTATCGTGAATCAACTATAGACTGATTTTAAAGTTTCGTACCACAATTTTAGGAATGCATCCAAAACCATTTTTTCTACGTTTATTACCCTTGGCTGGATTAATATATACAAATAAAGTAAACAAGGAAGAATGTGCTAAGGCGTTTGTTACGGTAAGATTGTGGATATCGCATCGTGATATCCTGAAGGCTAGACATCAACATGGCCAGACATTTCAGTTAAGTGCCCCACCTGTCGGTGCCTTGACAGTGTATGTGACTACCCTGGAGGGTTGAGAATGGCCAGTGCCGTGTAACCAGGCGGAGGAGGAACAGATGTTCAGTTCGAGTGGAATTTTCAGTGATGCCTGCCAGACTCCCATCGCTTCCCAAAGCTGCCAAGTAAGACCTATGCATGCAAAGAGTCAAAAATAGTCTCAACTTAGCAATCTTAGTGAAGCCTTGATAATATTGCTTTTTAAATTTCATGAAAAGAGTGACTATCTGAACTGTCTGCAAAATGGCATGCAGTAGTATTAAATCCAATTTCATTTAGTTACTCTCTCCATGTTGAATTTTCAGGTTTTCAAAGCAGTAATTCTCAATCTGATTTCATGATATTTAAAGAGCATTCTGTCCTTTCAATGTGTATGTTAGTGGTAAGATTTTTTGTCAAGGTGTATTTACTAATGTGTGTCTTAATATTGAATTTTAATAATTCAAGTTGAACATTAATGAATGCTGACCTAAGTATTCCACAAGGAATCAAAATGTTTCTCTTTGGCATGTGTGAGCCAGCCTTCCTGAAGTATCTGAAATAATATATTAATCACATTAAAAATCGATTACAATATAAAATTAAGAGTTGAAGAGGTGCACATTTGACAAACAGCAAGTTTACATGTTTTGTAAATAATGTATTTGTAAACCATTACTGCAATTATTGAAATGCACAGGCCCTGGAAAAGCTGCACTTTTCAACACTTAGTGCGAATAATATCTGTCTATATAGCATATTTGAGTGTTAACTTAGGCCAAACTGTGTGAATTGCTGTATCTGTACGAACATGAACAGTGACGTATACCACATTTTGTTTTTTCATTGTTGAAGTTATCAAAGTTACAAATCATCTAAATGTTATTTCAACACCAGCAGTACTTTCCACTGTTCCAGCAAAACAATATGCAACTCAAAGGCAATACACCCGCACGAACCTCAAAACAGTGCTCTCATGAAAGATCAACTAAAGCCCCCACTCCATCAGTTTCCCTCGAAATAAAATAAACAGAACCCCAACAATTACAAAAATAAAACAGGTTGGAATGCCAACCAAGCTATAACATCTTACATTAATTAGGAGATGGAAGTTGGACAACGCCAGACTTTCAGAGCCTGCCATGACAGGGAACACTAGGAAATATGAAAATGTGAGTGTGCATTGGACTCGCATTTGTTTATAAACATCTATTTCTTTAGTGAAAAACAGCTGTGGTGGAAGGATACATTGTGGCTGTGCTACTTTTCTAGAACTGTCAAAATTTGCCCCACATTTCTCAAAGTAATTGTGCTACTGCTGTTTCTTTTATTTAATAATCACTATTTCTTATTCAGACACTGAAAATGGGCATTAATTTTCTTTAAAAACCATCAAATTTACCAAATTTTAAACACAGAAATTTGGTTTATTTTAAATATTAATGCAAAGAAATTCATTATTGATTTATTTTCTAAACAAGTTACAGAAATTTAGTATCACTGTTTTAAACACCAAAATTGAAACTGCTTTGGCTTTTAAATAGTGAAATAACACCACTTTCATGCTTAAACACCAAAATTTAACACAAATTCTCATTTAATACGCACAAAACGGTAAGTAAACAGATGCCTCACACTAGAAGTGAAACAACTATTTATCAATAACAGATATCAGATATATACTCAAAATTAAATGCCTCGTGTGCTGGGGCTGGCAGCGAATAAATTAGCATGTGCACATAGCTGGGCGAGAACCTTTCAAAGGGACATCAAAATCACCGTTCACTTGCTCCCAATGCCATAGGCAAACAAGACTGCACCAAAGGAAAGAACAGCTGCATAGTTATCCGGTATGATGCTTCATGTCTCCAAGGCATGCAATTGGAATTCTAATTTATCATAAAGAAATGACAATCCTAACTTCCTGTTTAGTAACAAATTTCAGTAATTCCCAATATAAAACTGAATAAGGAGACCCTTGAGGCAAATCTCTTTCAATGACACCTTAACGTAATTCTCCCTGGAAGGAAGAAAACTCAACAATGGCTTTGGCCCTAGCCTAGACTGGTACAGTAGCCTGCAAAGGTACTGAAATTTCTCATGCGAGTTCTGGGTCAATCAGTGTGAGAAAACTGTCCAGAATTCAATCCACTGAAAAATCTCACCACTGTACTCTAATTCCCATTTAGGCAAGCCCAAAGTAATGTAACTGTAGCTAGTCTCGGAAACAACATTCAGTATTAACCAGAGACTGGTTCAGAACAACTTTACCCTTTGGTGAATGGAACTTTTCATTGTATGCATCTGCTGATTTTAACAATTACTTCATTTCCCTTAATTTCATGAACAATTTCAGTTATAATGCCTAGTTTCAAATATAAAAAAAATTTGGCATCAACTTCTTCCATGCTAGCTACATTCTTTATCTAGTTTGGTAATAGCATTCAACTGTTTAGCAAACACTGAACCCAAACTCTAAGCTTCCTCCGTGACCTTTAGGTAGTCATCCCTTTCCATGACCGATGCTACGAACTACCAGGCTTGCCAACTTTAACTTAAAGTTTCCAATCAGTAAAATGGATAAAAATTATTATGCATGTAAACTGCCCGCGGCAATTTCATATACACTAATTTTTCTTACATTTACACAATTTCAAATAAAATTTCCAGTTTCACAATGAAAATTTAATATAATGTAACATTTGTTCAGTGTTTCAGACCATAAACTATGATTTTCCCTAGAGAAGACATACATCATGAAATGGGTGTTTAGTATGATGTGCAAAGCAAAAATATAATTATTCCTTGCCTTGGCAGAAACACATATTAATTTAAGAAACTTCCATGCCCTATTTATATTCACATTTATAGTCTTTAGGCCTAATGTGCTTAGCATAAAAGTATTAAAATTCACTTTTTAATATACAAAATCCCTATTCTGCAATAATTTAAATTAAAAAATTATGACATTTAAAACTTGGATATCAAAAAATGTGCAATACTCAATTGTCAATAGGAAACTTGGGAACTGTTTGTCGAGCAATTTTTCCGCTACCTGAAGTAACAAATTTATTATTCTGTCTTGCATTGGTAGTTTTCACAGATTGTACACACACACACACTTAAAATAAATATGAAATACAGGTTGTAAACACAAGGCACATAAAAAATCAAAATATTTACTTGAATTCAGATTACTGAACAAAGTTCACTAAATTTTGATAGTTCTATGATCTATATTCCAACCTACCTTGTTTTTGTTATGGCAAAGTTATACTGCTGGCGTTCCATTAATGTTATTGCCAGTGGATTGGATTGGGAGAGACTTCCGTTTAACGTCTTTCACGACACGTTTTGTACCTCTTCTTACAAGAATAGGCTTTCAACACCATGTTAAGAGCTGTCAAATCTTCTCACTCACTTCTTACGAGACTACCAGTTTTAATTACATATTGTTTAACGGAAGAGTAAAATTTGCCCGTACAAAAAACATTCAAATTATATACAACTTAGTAGTATCAATTAAAATATTAAACACACACAGAAAGTAAATATTTTTGGTCAAGTTAGTTTTCCATACAAGTGTTATTTTAACACCGCAAAACAGAGTTGAAATCTTGGTTTTCTAGGCCACGTACATTTAAAACAAACATTTTAAAACAGTTTCATAATATGTGATTTACAATACACTGACATTGTTAGTTAATTCCTATTTGTAACTCCTGAATACACATTGTTCTGTTGGAATCACTACTACAAATTTCGATGCTATAGGTAGATATTAGCAGAATAATGAAATAAATATGACATTTCGGATCGGCTTTCAGAAACCAGCAGAACCAAAATAAACAGTGCTGCTTCACGACAATTGCAAAAATGACCGACCAAGCCACGCACTGAACAAATGTATTGATATGTGTATCACGATATTCTATACATCGCAGTATCGAGAGATATTGAGGTATTGAACGTCCCATCTAATAAATGTTCACTAAAATTTTTCCCAGTATTGAAATTTGGAAAAAAATAAACTAGTTTTCATAAAATCGAAAAAAGGGTATGATTTCCATACATTTTACGGAAAAATCCAAAATACAGTATATAATTTATCGTAAGCAGTCACCAAATGCAAGCTGACCTAAAACTTTCAACCCTCTGAAAATGAAAATATTAGACAGAGTGCAAGTCAAATTTTAAATTTCCCATATGCACCATCAGTTAAGAGCGTGCGGAGAAGTTATCAGGCAGTGTCACAGCAGATGGCTTAAAAGGGCATGTTTACTGTTTGATGGCAATGCCTTGCGTGCATCACAAACCTATTTTTCAAAGTAGTTAATCATATTTCCACTGACAAGAAAACTTGTTAATTTTAAGACAAAAATGAACAAGTGATAATTGATTTCTTCGCTGTCTAATAATCATTTAAAATCACGTCCTCTTTCCCCTGTTGAGAGTTACACTGCACTCCGCTTACCTACCCATTATTAAATGCCAAAGGCACCTAATAGGCCCTTACATTTATCAGTTATTCGAACTATGCTTCTACTTAAATTAATATAAATCCTCCGATTTCCCCGCAAGAAGTTACTGAAAATGAACCTTACATTCATAATTGGGGGTGGGACGATACCAGGTTTTCGATACTCTACAGTTTTCAGCTTGATACCCTAAATACTCCTAAGTATTTTTTTTTTTAATAATGGACCTAGTTTTTGTAATCTAAATTTTCATTGTTCAACAAAATTTATGATAAAGTTTAAGATCAAAGAAAAATTGCGCAAGTTAATATTTCAGATGATGGAAACTAATTTAAATTGATATAACTTATCTACAGTAGGCCTGTCAGTGCTAAAAAATTATAAATATTCATATATTACTAAAAAAACATCAGGTATGTATTGTCAAACTAACAAAGCTTCATTTCTTTTCTTTAAAAATAAAAACAAGCATTAAACTTTTTTGGATTGTCAGATTGGGGAAGTAAGGGATTTTTTTATCGCCGGATGAAAAATAGCAATTCTACTACCTGAAGAAATTTATTATTCTGTTTGTTGATTTGTGTTGGTCATTTTCACAGATTGTATACACTAAATATGAAACACCAGTTGCATGCACAAATAGTACATAAAAAATTCAAATATGCACTTTCATTCAGAACACTGAATATATCACTAAATTTTGAGTTATAGAAACTTAGCATGGCCACATGTATCCTTGTTAAACAGCTGATCTGTCTACGAAGAAAAAACAAATGCTGTGATCAACGTAGGTAATTCCAACCCACCTTGTTTTTGTTATGGCGAAGTCATACTACTGGGACTCAATTTTATTGACAGTGGATTGGATTGGGAGAGACTTTAGTTTAATGTCTTATGAGATGGCGTTTTGCAGCTCTTCTTACGAGACTATCATTTTTTATTACACATTGTTTTAATGGAAGTCTAAAATTTGTGCATTTTGTAAATTCATAATTTGGTAGGTATCAATGTGACGTTGACAGGCACTTGCAGCAATGCACTAGTTAAAAGTATTTTATCCAATTTTAATGCTTCAAACTGACATTACTTATCACCGAATGCTACGAATACGTTAATAAAATTATAAATTATGCAATAATGACTTGCATAACATAACACAACACTACTTGCTTTTTAAAACATGCCTAGAGTATTTTATGTACAATAATAAATTTTAAAAATCTTTTACTTACGCAATCCAATGTTTTTAAAGTAAAACGAATCATGGCACTGATTTTATCATTTTGTATTTTTGCCAACATTCACTAGATAAAAATACAAAATAACCAAATAAATCACCATTTTTGTATATGAAATTGTGTCACACAATCATTTTGCCAACAAAAATCTGCCAATTCGGACACTGCCTGTAAAGTTTTTACCTTACCGAAAGAAAACACGATAAATATGTAGTTAGTACCAATTATAATATTAAATACGCTTGGGAGACGCTAAATATTTTTTAACAAAGTTAGTTCTCCATACAATGTGTAACACTGCAAAACTGACATGAAATAATGGTTTTATACGCCACTTACATTTCAAACATTGTAATAACAGTTTCAAAATATGTTATTTACAATACACATTGACTTACTGTTTGTAATTCCTATTTGCAACTCTTGAATACACTTCCACAGACACAAATTAACTAGCTGAATCTTTATATAAATACCTTTCATTTGACCGGCTTTCCGAAACTAGTAAACTCAACTGCAGAATGAAAACACAGTTGCTTTGTGACACTACACACTTGATATTCTCCACCACTTGCCACCCCATCCCTTAATTCCATAGGCTGCCATACCATACTACGCTTCCACTTGCATCAAGCCGCTACGCGCAGGGCTCTGAATCGGAGTGCAGTGTTCTCGTCGAGCTGCGTTTATAGTCTCCTCACGGTTTCACCCCGATATCAAAGTATCCTAGCATCAAATGTCTAGTAAATATTCACTGTTTTAGTATCTGGAAGAGAGAGAGAAAAAAAAAAGAAGTGTTTCTGTGAAATCTTAAAAAGGGTATGATTTCCATACATTTTTTTTTGGGAAAATCCTAAAAGTTGGCAAGTCTGGAACAGCCAAGAATATTGGATCAACTTACGGCATGCTGTTTTGTGAAACATTCTAAAACACGTGGTGTAGGTTTCACAAGATGCCCATTATAATAGGGGCATCTGAAAATTAGAACAGCGACACCGGACCATTATGAGCGCAAGCAGATGATTGGTTGAACACACTTGGAACATATTGCAGCATACAGTTTAGGTTTCATCCAAACTTCCTCGAACCCTGTGCGGCTAAGGTTTCACTACCGCTAAAAGTTCGATGTTCTTAAATTGCACGTTTTACTGTAATTTTACAGGTGACGATTATTTTTCTAATAATGTTAACAGACAGACATATTTATTACCTTTTCATCCCGCAGGATGTTTTGAAATGTACGCAGCCTATTTATTTTTATTTCTCTTACAAACTCACCATTTTTACACTTAGCAGCATAGTACAATAATACTATGACGAATAATACTAACGATTGCCATTTATTTAATTATTTTGTTGCTGTAATTATTTCATCTGGCGATGTAGAGGAAGCAGCCAGCAATCTAACATAAGTACAGCAGACCTAATTTTAATATTTACACGCATGTCTTGGCAATTTCTTGCATAATTCGCGTACCCAAGTATTTTGAATATCCTGTAATAAAGGTGCAAGAATTATGCCAGCAAATACAGTATATTTCACTGGCTGTGCAGATACTAGGTGGCCATTAAGTAGTGTCAAAACTGCGGCAAAATGATACCAGCAACATACCTTTCATTAAGCAGTTGGAACTGCAAAAGTTTTTGGAAGGTTATGTGTTGAACACTACTTTGGAACACCTAGGTACACCAGATTGCTTTGAAGTAGACATGGTTACACTTGCGTTCACTCAAAACTGACCACACAGTTTTCTTCAAAATGTTTGCAGGCATTGTAGCTGCTTACAAGCAACGTAGACAGATAATTTTTTCAGTATTCACTCTTAGTGAGAGATAGGACACTGCATACTTCTGCCAGAAAATGCAGTAATCTTAAATGGTCAACTTTAACAGACTAAAGTTCGGTTGAACAAAAGATTTGTTACAACTTTTTTTAAAATTTGAAGTTTAGCATTTTTTTTTGCCATCACAACACTTCACATATATATTGCAAAATCCTTAATTTAATAATTTAGTTAAATTAAACACACTAATGATTATGGATAGACATTGTGATCCACTTCCTTTTCACAACTAGTGGTGACAGCACAAGATTTACTTAGCACCACATTTTTAGAGAAAACTTTCATGAAAGCAACTGAAAAATGACCAGAAACATTCAAAGCACATCATTGAACTAAGCAACATGAGCAGAGCAAATGCCAACACCAGTTAGAATGATGCAGCTGTGTTACTATCTTTTGTCGAATAAGCATGATTAAGACTTAATTACCACCCGTTTTCAAAGCAGCAAGGCAGACATTTAGATACGCCTATGAAATGTGGTTCCCTGTCAAGAGAAGAATGCTGAATATCCTTTATTCTGAAAAATAGTAAAGTTTACATGTACATGCCTTACTAAAATAAAACACAAAAGGTTAAATTTACAGACAGGATTTACCTGCTCATTAAGCAACAGAGCTGTTTGCAAAAAAGTGACTAATTTTAATGAAATATTTCCAGATTTTGAGCTCATCTGGGAAACATGATGCTAAACTTGCAACCATTTTAACACTGCGAACTAGGTAACAGTGCACAGCTAGTGGGAGGACCACCTCATTTCCCAACCTTCAGCGACCAAGAAATTATGTGCCTGGCATAGCACAAAACTTCTGTCTAGTGTAGAACACGACCCCACAGATTTGTTTTATAAGTAGACATGGGGAAACGACATCTGGAAGTTGACTGTATAGTAGAATAGGTTGGTAGTAGATGCAACCAGTAAAGCAGAATTTACAACAGCTGAGAAATTTAATTTACGTAAGTTGCTGTATGTCTATTCGTATTCTACAATATTCGAGAAATTATGACTAGTTGTCCTTGTCCGCTTGTTCCACATGTAAAGTAAAAAAGATAATAGTTTACACTTTCGTTACTCAGTTTTATTACGCACCAGTCTCAAAACGGATACATACCGTAAACAGCGATACAGAATGCTTTATATTGAAGTTTTATAGAAGTGTATGAAGTTATATAAATATATGTTGTGTAGTATGGCGTGTGCAATATACAATTATATACGTACCTTGCGAGCGTCATCTAATAAGGAATATTGTGGCATCACGTGTTGGCAGAAAATGGATAGGCCTATGTTTGGTACAAGCATATGTTAAATTTAATTAGAAATACGCATTGCGAGTAATTAAGCGTTGTAGGTAGGTAAGGTTAGGCCAGAATTCTGTAGCAGGTACCTAGTCGACAACTTAATTCGTAAGGACATTAACTTTTCGTGGTAATTCTTGACACGTGCCCGATTAGACTTGGCCAGTTGGTAGAGGATTTTGTCCGCCAGACCAATAGCGGGGTAGTTTGATTTAGACAGTCGGCGTGAGGCAAGGGGTGTTTGTTAGCACTTACTCCAGCTTCTTGGGCATTGTGGTCGGGGTAGGTTTCATCTATACGAGACTGATTCGGTCTAGGCCGGACTGGAGATTCCACAGGTGTGTTTCCTTGGTCCAAAAGTTGAGGTGTCCCATCCTAGTTGCACTTCGGTTCCAGTCCGAAGCTATTTTACCACAGGGTGACTAGGATACAAGGTGGGAAGTCAATTACCAGAACCGGAGCAGGCGTGACTGCCTGACGCCTAAGTTCGGCAGCACAGTCCCATTCCACCTGTCCTGCGTAGGATGTGTGTAACCCAATAGCAGACCTGATAACCATCTTTAATGCTGGAAAAGTGACTCTCTAAAACAAAGGGAAACTAGTTTTACGCAGCCTCCACCATCCCCATATCTGTCCAACGCCTCCACCATCCCCATATCTGTCCAACGCTCACCTCAACTTAAATATAAAAATTTTTCCTAGCAATTTCAAATAATTTTATCAAAATAACTATGACAACCATAATACATTTCTACACATTTATGACAAAGCAAAAATATTTGCAAAAGCACTTTTAACTAAAAACTTAAAACAAATACAATCAGTATTACTTATTGAATATTTTACATTTCTTCACATAACTTACGTGTAAGCATAAAGGTGCAAAAACAGATGCAATCATTCATTTCTAAATAACAAAAAATTAATACAACAAACATAACTAAAAATACCAAATAGTTTCAATACTATCACAGGTGGAATATTTCCATATCAAAAATTTTCTCGATAAATAATTCAATGTTTGTAATTAAGAAGTTTTAATATACAGTAAATACTACAAATAACTGTAAAGAAATTTAAGTTTAGTTCAATAACACAGTAAAGTAACAAAATATCTTCCTGGCTGATGCAGGCTACATGACATACAAGATGAAGGCCAAGAGGTCACTGTTTTGGGAATCTTGTAAAAGGATATCAGCAATGTAGATTTTTCTCTCCAAGTTTCTTTGTAGGTTATCTATCAGCCAACACTTTTTGTTGGTTTTCTTTTCTTGCTGGCCACCTTTTAATATAGCCTGAAAACTTCTACTTCTAAACTTCCTATCTGCATCATCTGCTTCGTCAAGCAGCGTATAATAGGCTTTAAGTTTTCTTTCCTCTTCTTGTCGTTTGTTTAAACTTTTACTTTCTGCTCCACTGTTTTCCTTTCTTTCTGCAGTTCCTGTTCAGCTTTGGCTTGTTTCATTTTTATTTCTTCTTCCTCAATATTTCTATTCAGTTCTAAATATATCTGCCTTTTTTTGTTCATCTAAGTAGTTACAACTTCTGTGTGCAGTTCTTGCCATAGAAAAAGGTTTTTTAGTGATGGATACATATTCTGGATTGTTCTTGTGCTGTTTTAAGTCCTCTGCCATTGTCAATACAGCACAAAAATGCTCTCATGTGTCAATACTTTACCAGAAACTGAAAACTGCCTTTCAATATCAGCATTTCTATGGAAGAGCGACAGTGAGGCTATTTTTGCTGTATTAGGATATTTCTATATTCCAGATGAGTTTTTTTTCCAAAAAAACTTTCCAGAATATGCCAATCCTCTATTCCTTTTTCATCATTTTCAAACTGAAGCATTTTCTATTCATCCATTACGTCATCTTCCCGAATGTCTGTTGGAAGACATCTAGCAATACGTAAATTATCTTAAATACAATTACTTTTACTTACAATAATCGTGTATATTAAGATGGGTATATGCATTTTTTTTTAAATTGTCAACAATCTGGATCTCTACGCTAAAAAAAAAATTGCTTTCCTCTCGTCTTGATGGGGTGAAACTGAATAATTTAAATTCAGAAGAGGAAAAGTGACTAGTGACCAAATTACAAAAAGAAGTGACTTATTTACCACCCCTGAATAGCGACTTGCCGCCACTAGCTCCCCACCGATACCCCGCAGTATGCAGACTGATCAGGGACGTGGAGCGGTTGGTCCCGCCAAGTCTTTACTGTGTGCGTTCACACTAGGTTGAACGGCAAAACTTCAGGGTACGGTCACCGAGCATTGGCAGTGTGAGTGGCGAGAAATAACCTGAGTCGCTGTTTCTCCCTCACGAGCGCTGACTTAGTGCTAATGTGTGACTGGGAAGAAACAGGTAGGCGTCGAATATATATTTCTCTGACGTGCAGACCGCTGAAAGGGTTCCAGCCAGGCTAACTGTTTAAATAAATCTCCCAGTTCCTGTCGGCAGTGCACAGCGTATTCTGCCTCTAACCGTGAATTCAAATACCCTGGAAATGAACAGAAAGGTAGAAAACAATGAGTATTGAATATTCAATAAACACATAACCCGTGCTATGTAGAGGGATGAAGGTAACTGCAGTTCCAGGTGTAGGCAACCTGGTTTTAAGTTAAAATGGGGATAGCTGGTTCTAAACAAAAAAAAATTAAAATTAAACTACTAAGTAAAAGGTGTTGGAGACAAAAGTGAAGTTGGATACCCATGTTCGTGTTCGTAGAGACAGCAATTAGCTGCCGTAAGAATGACTCCAGAGCCTGGCAGCATCTGGACATATAGTGGAAGCTTGTAGGCTGGCGGTGCAGGCTGGGCATGACGTTCTGCCCTGGTTGGCGTGGGAAAACTCTGGTCAGTGTTTCTGCTTCATGCCTCGGTGGCGCTCTGCCTGGCCCGAGGTCTGGGCAACTTGTAGATTCAGCATGGGGGGAGGGGATGTGTGCCAGGTTGTTTATCCTACAAGTGAAGAGAATTCGCTCATAAGTTCCTGTTGCCTGTAGGGTAGATGTCTTGACTTTTGTAGTACTGGAAGAAGTACTCTTAATGATTGTGTATTAATCTTAATTTAGGGGGAAGGGTGATCAAGATTGCTGGATTTATGTTATAAAATACTATGTAGAATATATTTCTATAGGGTCGCTGAATTATTTTACATGTAAGAATATAATTTGCAACAAATATTTAATGTGTAAAACACCATGTACAGGGTATATTTATAGTGTGGCGCTGAGCTTATACAGGTAAACAAAGGTATGGAGCAGTGTCTGGACATCATGTAATTCTGGCGAATTAATCAAGGCTTACCTGGTCTACATTGACGAGAGGATAAAACATATTACTAGTAGAATAAATGTAGTTATCTTAGATGATGCAGAGCATCATTCAAGAGACTATCTTTGAAGGCGATTTATGCAGCATGTTATTTTCACTACACTGCACATACACTTATACCATTATGTTATTTTCAATACCACCATGTCTGCTGTCAAATGGATTGTGGGGAAATTGCCTCATGCTGGTATGAGTCGGTCCTGCCTGAAGCTATGGGATTAGCGTGTGTGTAGTGGGCAAACGGATTCAAGTTGTGGAGTGTGTATTCCTAAACGCTGTATTAATTGCGAGTGATTTGGTATTGACTAAATTAAATATTTTTTTTTGGAATGTGGTATAATTCCACTACTAATTACACAGAACACGAATTTACTATGGGTATCAACATTTGACTAATAGAAACCCCAAAAACGATAGTGGGGAGGGTTATGAAGATCAGAGAAATTGTGGGGCAAAAGAAGTGAAATGTATGTACATAATTTAATATCTATCTACGAAAATGTTAAATCGCAAAAATACTGCACATGCATAGCCATACGTTATGCACCAAGTCAGAGTTCCAGTGGCAGCAGAGGAGTAAAGAATCACGCTTCAGCGAAGCTTTGAGTTCCCCCATAAATTATATTCATGTGTAGCCCATTTGCACCGAGAAACATGTGCAATTTAACATTTTTTTAGCTATTTGTAATATTACTGTAATATTCGTGAGAACATTTTAATTGGAGGAGAAAAAAAAACCTAAATATACAACATTACCATTACAAGCTACAAATACGATAGTGGATAGGGCTATTAAGATCAGGGAAATTGAGGGGTTAGTTTATAATGAAAATTTAATTACTTTGAAATTTTTTAACCCCACAATTTCCCTTATCTTCATAGCCCTCCCCACGATCGTTTTTAGGTTTTCTATTGTTTAAATGTTAATGCCCCTAGTAAACTCGCATTCTGTGTAATTAGTAGAGGCCCTATTCTCAATAATTACCCTTTTCATGATAACCATAAGTGCTTTTTGCTGCTTTTTTTGGGAATCGCGAAGTTAGATTTTTTTTACATTTTGGTTGCGAATTTAGTATTCTACTCATCTTGTATACCGTACACAACATTTTGATATTTACAACCAACAAATCACACAATCATATGAACACTGTCTAGCCAGACAACAGAATGAATCAGTTATTTTGCCATTGTTTTATAGTACAGACTGCAGTTAGGTAAATCTTTTCCATTGTCATTTACAGTTGAAAACATTCATACAAAAAAAAAACAACAATGCTGGACATCGGTAAGTGCTTACACAAGAGAAATTATTGTTTCATGCATGTGAGAAAATCCCAAATGATCGGAACTTCTTGGTTTAACACACAAACACCTAAATCACTTACCCATTATATGTAAATTTTTCAAAATCCAAATCAACTAGCAAAATATTTGAGGTTATATAGTTATCAGATTTACGTAGCCGCCAATGTATTAATAAGAAACTATCAATCTTGAAAAATTTATTGTTCAAGCTCACAACTTTACCAAAGCCAAGAAGTATTGAGAGCACACGAAGCCGCTATGTTGAACGCAACAATTTCTTGGTACACTTACAATTTTTCAGGTCAAGATATTGCTTAAGCAACAAGATAATTTTGCCCATTTAAGCAAAAATACCTAAATTTTAACATGTGTGATTGATAGAAATCTTAAAAACAAAAAACTTAGGTCAGTGTTTCTGCTATGCATGTACTAGGATTTCCAAGTGGCCATCTACATTTGAAACCAGTTTTTTATTGCGCATGCTCGGGAGAAACAAAACTAATCCTCACAAATCACCATTTTGGTGACCTAAAACAACTGATTTGTTACAAATTGTTCTTGCTCACAGCAAGTCTACAATTGACCTGTCATTTGAAAGTTTATTATGACAATGAACAAAATATACATTCATACCTAGTTTATAAGAAGCATAATTTGCTGGGCAAAAATTCTGAACTCGTGGCAACACATGCTTTTATGCAAACAATAAATTATTAATATTCGCTTACGAATTGTAAGCAACTTAAGTGCACAATTTTTTACAAATTTTTAATACTGAGCATTTGCAATTCTAAAATAACTTAACTCTAAGCTGGTGGTTTTAAACTAAAAACTGTGTAAATAAAATTTTATAAGTATTACATTAAAAATGTTTGTATTATATAGTTAGCTATACTTCTGAATTAATAGTTACATAACATTTTGGTATGACTAGTCTAGCTTTCATATATTTCACCGCTTTTGAGTTTTTTTACAGACAAGTTCATGTCCACAATTGGATATGATGTTTGTAGTGCAATGTAGAATTAGGTTCTTTAGATAGGTCATCAGGATAGGAGTATTATGTTCTAGCAATATTTGTACTGCAAAATTTATAGCACAAATATGTAATATGCAAATGTAAGCAGAAATAAGTGGCACACGCCCATTAGTAACACACACACAATGATACACCAAGGCGTGGCTGAAGGACCAAAATTGTGATTAGTCTTTTACAAATATACATTAGTTTAGGAGACAAAATATTTTTTTGAACATGATCCTCATGTGATCTCTTAGTACACTTAGACGGATGGGCTCAAGTCTAATACCCAACAGGATATATGTGGTATAGGGTCATACTTGAGCGGATGGGCTCTGAAATGTACTTTGAGATACAAACATCTATAAACGCTGAAAATGTTCCCACCCGAAAACCCCCACATTCCCGTGGATGCCCCATTAGATTAGCATCGTTAAGGAATTGAAAGGGGGGGGGGCAATTGTAAAAAAAATTGACATAACATGGGTGAAAACGTGGTTATCTGGTTCTACAGTAACATTTAGGTGACCTTTAAACTATCCATTGCAACAAAAAATGAAGTGATATTCCTGTAGGTTGACATAACTAGTAAAAGACAATATTGAAAAAATATCAGCGCCATTACATTTTAATACACTGCCCTCGTCAAAGCCAGCGAAAATTTCCAACTTATCTGCATTATACCACTAAAAACTGTCACACACATTAAAAATAAAAAAAATAAAAACCTGTACACCTCTTTAGCAGTATGACGGGCAATTTCGAAATTTTTAAGGATTTCTTCCTACAAAAATTTGACAAGACCACGGCCTACTTTCAGAAATAACCTAATAGGCCTAAATGTTACACAATATCTAAATACGTCTAACCTTATTAAAACTTTTAAAGGCCAACTTACCAAACTGATGGGAGTTTGAGCAGGCTGGAAATTATGTTGCTGCAAGGATGAGCTGTGGCTTGTAACACAACTGCTCAGTGGTCGCAGGTACGCTCGGGACCCACATACAAGCTTCAGAGAATAAGGAAACATTAAATCGGTATAGCAGTATTTGCTTATGTTAAGTTACATTACAGAAAATTACACTACTTACAGCCGTCCTCGCAGCGGGGGCGACAAATCGTGCACAGGCGAACATGATGTCGAGTACGTATTACTTCTCTCCTGAAAGATAAAAAAAATCTTTGCTACTCGCCACACTCCTTTGCTAACATTTACCCTCCTAAATTTCGCACCACCCTGAAAGGAAAAATACTCGGTAACACAAATAGTGGCATAAAAAAAAATCAACTGCATGATATAGGCCTACGACAAAATAATTCATTCCTGTTTTCGACCCGACCGGCAGCATAAAATGGCCGACTCCGTAAGACCAGCGAATTTCAAGACATTTTACAAAATGAACTGAAGCCATGTAAAGCAATAAAATATATAAATCATTACATGTTTACACGTACTTCGTAATAACTAACACGGCTCACTACTACAACGTAAATCAACAAGCACAAAAACCACAAGAAAAATTACTCACTTGCACTAAGGTCCCGAACTTACGAAAGACAGCGTAGAGGAGGAGGCTACGAGACCCTTGTAATCCGGAATACCCGCAATGAAGTGAACGGAAAGTTCAACAGTCCAGCCTATTTAATATACAAACAGCCACAACTCTAAATGGTAGAATTCCGTTTTACAAGATAAACACGTTTTTTCTAACCAAATAAAGAAAAAAAATCTGAAAAGGCTGTCGGTTAACTTGGAACGAAGTGTTTTAATAATATAATACAAAAGTGCCACAAAATAACTATTATTAGAAACATACTTAATGTTTTTTAAACTTTACTTATCAAACAATACTTTCACTATAAAAAGAATGTTTAAGGAATAATAAAAATACATGTACTTAAAAGTGTCAATTAGCGGTTCTATATTTGCTAGGGCGTAGCATTTAATTGTTAAAACAAAGGGCGCAGATGGCACTGACAAACCGCTGGGAAGCAATGTACTAAAGCAGAAGTGAAGAGATTTGGGCCGCGGTTACACGACTGCTGTTAAAATCACTTAACTAAATACATTCGGTAGTCATGTCTGAACAACTTTAAAAACAAAATGTGTTTTGACAGTCACACACCCAAAGCAGAATGAAATCAATGGAAATTCTATCAAAAGACATGACACTTAAAATGTATATTATTTAATTACAATAGTATCCAACATGTATCACAATTGATGTTTTTAATTGTTATGAAACCTACACTTTTACTGTAATGGCATAATGGACGGGTATTTGTATATTCAATCGTCAACTTAAGTTGACGATTATAACATATAACGATTATATTATAAGTACAGGAATTCCTGCTAAATTCAGCATTATTTATTACACTGCTTGTCTACTTTGAAGCAGCCTGTAGGAGCGCAGCAGAGAACAGAAGTCGTTTGTAACTACTTATGAAAACTGTTCACTATGAAAGAGAAACAATAACGATCGGAACAAGTTCGAAGGTAATGTAACCTCTTCAATAGCTGAACTTGTTTTAATTAAGTAGTTCTGCAACCCGTGTAACCTCGGCCTTGGACGGCTCTTAACAGCGAGGTCTTGAGAGCCGATGAGGGTGATTAAGGTGAGGACGGAGTTGTGCCGGAATGAAAGGGCGGGAGAAGAGGGATATCCCCGAGAAAACATGCTGACCTACAGCATCGTCCAATATGATTCCCACTTGCGAAAATCTGGTGACCCAACTGGGGATTGAATCCAGTTCACCTTGGTGAGAAACAAGCATGCTAACCTCACAGACACTGTGTACAAAGTGATTTGAACATATTTATTTTGAGTAAAACTGTTTACAATAAAAGAAAATATAATAAAAATTATGCAGTAAGTGCTGATCTCACGTATGGACCAATTCTTGTGTAATAAGAGACACCAGTTAATGTTTAATTATTAATTCCAGCCAATGGGAACAGACTGCGAGCCTGCTATGTGATGTGTGATCGTCCCTTACCCTCGCTCATTTGTCAGACCGACTGCTCCTATGCAGCACAGCACACATTCGCACTCTTCATTTGATCGCAGTTGTGTTTTGAAGTATAGTGCAGCATGAGGAGTGTGAGTGAAGTAAGGGTAAACTGAGGCAGGTCGGCCGTGCGGCGTCTGGAATGCTCTCACAGGCCGAACACCAACAGACTCCCCAATCAGAGTAATACATAAAGAGTCCCAGAGCTCATTGTGTTTATCATTATATTTGCATCATAAGGGAACGTGGACACATAAAGGGACATATTGTTACATGTGCAGGGAATACGGCATGTCAAACCCACAGTTCATAAAGAATCATTCATTTTGCAGTGTTTCAGGCCAGTGTGTTTTATTCATCCTCACCAGTGTCATATACACGACATTTTATGTATACTTTTGCAAGGTAGATGGGAGTTTTTGTGTTTATACACAGTGTTATGACCATGTATGTAGTTTAAAGCAGAAGTATTTGAGTATGAGTGCAATTAGATCACTACACGGTATTTGGGCCAGTTCTTGCCTACCTGTGCACCATGGCGGTTAGTCAGTCAGCAAGAAGCATCGAGAGGTGTTGGTCTGTGCGACCACATTCCGCGAGTTTCCCACGCCTGGGAGGCATCTTCAGTTTTTACCGGTAACTTCTCTGCAATAGCATAATCATTTTGGTACCTCTTTTGTTTATTTAACCACCCAGGATACCACCCCTCACCTCCTCAGAAATAGTATTGCCTGGGGAGTATTTTAAATATCAGCACATCGTAATACCATTGTAGCCGAGTGCTTTTAATAACAGTTTTACCTTAGCCACAGGTTTGTTGCGAGCGCATGTGTCAAGTTATCTCTTGGAGAGATGTGTAAATTCGCTGTCAATTAAACATGATACACGGAACTCACGTGTACTTTTTAATTTGATGCTGCAAGGCATTTCAGGGCACGGATACTCCAAGTCCACATTTTTATCACAAGTGTTATTGTTTCAGTTTTCCAGGGTAATGTTTATTAATGTGTGCTGCAGCATGTAAAATGCTATTATTTATGAGCGTGTGGTTGGCCCGAACAATCCATACTGTAGGGAGTTCTGACCAATTCAGTATTTAATAATTTGCAATACCTTACGCGAATGGGATGCCACAGAGCCGCTCGTTTATCAAACTACTTCTGAACGAGGTCTATAACCAGGTTAACTGCAGAGCATCAAGGTAATATTGGTCCGGGTGATTGGCCCGCAGTACCCCGAGAACATCACGGGTTATCAGCTCTACCGCAACAACATTGACGCCACCAAGGCGAAATCTGGTGCCTACCGGGTAATAACCTTTCCTCACCTGAAAAGTTCCACTGCCCATCTAACCTGAACTAACCCACTTTCACTCCATTCAACACTGTCAAATTGGGTAGCCAACATGTGGCCAAATCATCACCACTTCCCTTTTCACATTTGACCCTGTGTCATTCCTTTCCACAGCGTAATGTGCTTGGACCAATCTACAACTAAAATTTAACTAATACATTCACAGTGATGGTAATAAGCACATATAAAACACAACACACTCACAATGGCCTTACTACAACACCATTATAACAAAAATATTATTAGTTTGTTCATGTAGCTAAACTTTAAAGCTTACCAGCACTTGTGCTACCGAGACAATTTACCTGCAGCAAACCACATCACTGCCGCTGCAGGCATTCACACTCCACAGTGTTTTGCTTCACAGTGCTAAGATGCAATAGTGTGACGTGTTCCAGATAGCCATGTATCCCTTGTGCCCATGTGTACCACCACAGTAGCATCATACCACAAAAGCTTCACCCCACCAATCTACATTAGGCCTCAATCACATAAATGCAGACTGCCAAGAATGGCATGTTTACACTTTTCTAGACAACCTGCAATGCATGCTCTGCCAGTCACCATATTTTTAATTTGTTACAATAGGTAACTCTTGTAATAAATTGGTATGTGGTCTCGAAGGGTGTTTCCCAGAAAGCCACGACCGTTGGAAGCAACAGCCATTGGAGGGAATATTTTTGGGTAAGTGGCACCATGGAACATTACACCCTTCCAGTGTGCACGACATAGGCGGGCCTGTTGACCAAACCAGGAGTGCTATGTGACCGCAAGAGGTTTCAAACAGTGGGGAATAATATTCCCAAGACATGTGTAAAGTTTCAGGCAGCTCCCTAGCTTCACTAAGCAGTTGTCAGGTAGTGTGAAAATAAAAGATATATCAGGTAATGTGAAAAGAAAATACTGCACTTCTAAATATGATTTACAAACTAAAACAAAGAACATATATTTACATACACACAGGAGACAAATAAAAAAATGCCAAATAGGCAGTAGAATGAATTTTAAACATTGAATATAAACAACACTCCTCGGCACTCTTCAAATTTAAATAACTCACAAAATTTGATTAAATTAAATTCCAAAGAAAAGGCCTTTTAAAAGTGAAAATAAAAATCACTGAAAATTCGTGCCAATAAGTCCCTTCATCTTGCGCATATCACCTGATGAAAGGCCCTTGGTGAAGACATCTGCTGCTTGCTTCTCAGATGGGACATAGTCAACTTAGATTCTGTTCTCTTCAACCATTTGCTGAATGAAATGAAATCTGATCTCAATGTGTTTTGAGCGTTCATGGAAAACTGGATTTTCGATCAATTTAATGGTGCTTTGGTAGTCCATCATTAACATTGGAATACTCTCATCATCAATAGTGCTGACCTCCAGCAATCTATCGAGCCAAACAAGTGACTTGGCTGCTTCACTTGCGGCTATATGCTCTGCTTCCATAGATGATAGAGTGACACATTTTTGTAGCTTTGTCCTCCATAGAACAGGTCCACTAATGAACTTCATTAGGATGCCACTAGTAGATCTCCGAGATGTTTTCTCTCCCACATGTTCGGCATCGCTATAGGCTTCTATGGATTTATTATTAGTATTCTCAAATTTGATTCTGTCGAAAGTCGTCCCTTTTATATAATGCAGTATCCTTTTCATAAGACTGGATTGAGCGTTGGTCGGCTTATAATGAACTTGGGATGTGACATTAACTGCATAAGCTAAATCTGGTCGGGTTCCTGCAACCTAATAGTTCAAACTTCCGACGATCTCCCTATAGTTTACAACATTCTCAGCTAAAGGTATATTACCTGATGTCCATCCGGTTTCCATTGGCATAGAAAGAGGGTTACAGTCCTCCCTAACAAATTTTCTTAGCACCATCTCAGCATAAGCAGATTGGTTGATTTCAATTGAATTAGCTGGTCTCTTGATTTGTAGACCCAAATAATAATCAACTTCACTGCAGGTTAATTCAAAATGGTAATCCAATTTCATAATCATGTCCATAACAGACTTGAGAGAACCCAGTATCATCCCATCGTCCACATGGAAAAAAATATAATCAGATTTTTACTGTAAAATATACATGGATCAGCAGTGCTCTCCTTAAGACAATTTTCCTTGAGAAAGTCAGTCAAGCATTTATACCAACATTTGGAAGCTTGTTTGAGGCCATGTAATTTTCTCTGTAACCTCCAGGGGCGGATCCAAAGTGGGGACCGTAGGGGGCCATAGCCCCTCCCGAGACTGCTCTAAAAGAAAATAAATGCCAAGTAAAAGTTGAAAAATAGTACTTACTTTAAATTCACACTTTATCCAGTGATTGAGAAAAAGTAACACACACTCCAGTTACTTGGATTGTGTTGCAACAATATATTTAGCTCTGATGGTCAAGTTTGCCCGGCACAGAAGGTTAACCCCTCCTCGTTCTATCAATTTCCAGCATCACACAGTTGTACTCGTGTACCTGTTCACGCTCCTCCCTTCCTTCGATCTTAATCCCTACCACCTTCACTTCTTTCCCTTTCTCATTCCTGCATCATATAGTTACACCAAATACAGCAGAGAACTCTACTGTATTTGGTTACACTTAGCACCTATTCAACATCCTTCTCCTTATGACCATTGATATGGTTTACCACAATCCTTCAAGAGTATCAGTTACAGCGATTAGTCATTGCGAAAGTGTCGGTAGTTGCAGGTGTTTGTATTTCCATAAATATACTATATACACTATATATTAATATATATAATATATAATACTAATATTTTGTGAGGTTTATTTACTATTATTGTACTTGCTTTATAACTTTTGCTCTGGATTGGAGGAAGGTTGATGTTTCTCTGTCCATCTATCGCTGTCGACTGACTTTTTTTCCAGATTTCTTCACCATGTAGGCAAACTGGAAGGAGGGGAAAGGAGGGGAGGGGAAGAGGTGTACTCTGATTGGTTGTTAATTTCCCCACTGCTAATTTCAACAACCAACCACATTGCAACATTTAACTTCCCCTCCCTTCCTCTCCTTTCAATTTAGTATATATGGTGTCAATTTCCATTAATGAGAATGCAGACAAGGAGTAGACTATCGCATTTGAAAAAAAAAGAAAAAGAAATGTGTTGCTAAAAGTCAACTGCATTATGTTGTTTGTAAATTATCAAATAAATAAACAAATGTTAAAAAATGTTTTATGTGTCCTTTCCCTGTTTTTTCTATTGTTCACCTTCTTGGTTCTCATGTTTGAGCTCTTTGTATTTGTTCATCAAACCAAAAAGTTTCTCATCAAACACATTTTCCCTCCTGAGCCGAATTTTACTTGTGTCATACCAAGGAGACACAATATTAATTTGCCGGTTATGCATTGTATTTATAGCTTGATCTAAAGATCCCATGTACGATTGTTGGGAGAAGGGTGTGGAAAATAAAATATCAATGGCTTCCCCGAAGTCCAGTAATGTTCTTACAATTACCATTGTTTTTTTTGCGTCCTTTTTTCTCCAGTTTGCCATAATTACCATTTACGAGCGAACCTATAAAATTAATGTGTTAATTTACAGCTACATAGTTTAATTGAAATGAGTTTGTCTGTCTAATTTCGAAATTATTCAAATTGCTTACCAAATTATTAAAGATTTCAAGCATTTGTTGCAAAATCTGTAACACATCGCTATTTTTTTTACTTCATCTATATTTTGTATAGTTTTATTAATCGCGCTGCTTAAAATTATAAAATTATTAGATTGTCAAAAGTATTGCCACTATTTTGGTATTCATTTTTTTAAAAGTGGTTTCTGTTTCCATTAACCCTTTTATTTCTTATCATTTGACTAATAAGATGTTGTGAAATGGAATAGGAAACATTTTTTTTTTCAAGCCCTATTAGTATTGGTATACCTTACCATATTGAAAATACTGACCAATATAATTATAAGTAAACGACTAATGTACAAAAATAAAGTATACATTATCCCGAATTGCAGGCAAATTCCACTCATTAATACTTAAAAAATTGGCAACCATTGTCAATGCATCTTCATTTGCACCCAACAATTCGCCGACTTGAACGCTCTGTTTGGTTTTTCGGCAGATGCTCCCGAAGAGTGTTTGAATATGAAATGAGAAAATGTGGTGGTGGAAATTTACAATTATTTAACGATGATTATTTCAATCATATACAATTCGCCAAAGGCATCTGCGACTAATTTGTGGGACGGTTTCTTACGCACCGATCCGCAAAACATTCTAAACAACATCTGTAACAATTTTTCGACAATTACAAAAAAATATTTCACGAGTAAAATAAAAGCATGCGTAAAATCTTACGTCATCGTCGAAGGGTACATAATGAGCAGATTTGTAACCGTGCCTTATTTGAATGACCGGAATTTAATGTTGAACATTGATGTGGGTGGGACTGTGCAGTTATTGCTTAGTTTTCTCACTTGCTTCGTTCTCATTCAACCAAAAATCTCCATTCACAAACGCTGGACACATTTTCGTCTCGAGAATATCTTTTCGAGCTGAATTGTAAAATCCAAATGGTCCTACGATATCCGCGACGAGATACCATAAAATGTCATTCCTATAATATATTTAATCCACAAGAATTTGGATGGTCCGTGTTGCAGCAGCAGGATTTTCAACGAAATGTCATCGTGGACAAATCGCTCAACAATATTCAAAATAACATTGGCAACATTTGGAAGAATAAGGCCAACCACATACACCTGTTCCTGCTAACTCTAAAGTTTTTGGTTTTTATATATGGGATTCAATCTCCTCTATGTGGAATTTTCAGCCAACTGGCAAGATTTGTGCATACCGAAACTCTTTGTGAAATACAATGCGGCCGATGCAAGGAGAAATAACTAGCCCAATATCGGAATATCTGTGAAAATATGAGCATCACACCCAAAGTTTTGAAATAGGGTAAAACCTCCTCTTCTCTTGTTTCATCTTCCCACCATAAAATGGCTTGTAATTTTACAACGAGTGGAAATGCAAAGAAAAATATGGCAATCAAGGAAATGCTGCTCCAAATGGAAACCCACGACCGGTATAAAGGGGCGTTTGATTTTTTAAATCAGTTTTTAAACTGTGATGTTTCAAACGAACCTGATATCTGCAATGGCGATAGGGCCGATTCGAATGATGATGATGAGGGTAATGACTACATTTCGTCTCTATCGGCGGGGAAACCCATGTACGAAGAAACTATACAACAACTGATGAATAATTTCAACATGTTTCATAGGTTCATGTGTCATTCGCAAACAGACACCATACATTCATCGGTAATTACCAATTTTATGGGAAAATTGTGGAGTTCGTGTCCAAATCAGGTAAACATATGTTTCACAATCAACAAAAATAAAAACAAAAAAATTAACATTATGTACGCCCTTTTCATTGAACATAGAACTGAAGAAATGTGTCTAATTTGTAGGTTACGATAAAATTAGATATATCGATCCAAAACATGCCAATTTTATTACATCTCTAATGATACTAGGCTATATTTGGCCAGATAAACATTTCATGCTGGTGAAAATAATTCATCCACATTTTAAACATTACTATGATCGTCTACCTGAAAACATTGCTCATCAACTGATAAAAAGGTATTCCTTTATAATCATTGTATCATAAGAATGTTGATCAATACCAAATCAAACATATGATTTTTTTTTCAAGACTCGCAAAAGAGGACGTGAACGATGCATTAGGTCACATTTAAAGTACATAATTTTCATGGAAAATGGCGGTATTTGCCGATTTCGAAGATTTAGTTTCATATTTTATTTTCAGGTATTCAACAAAAACTCGAGCATACTGCACCGCTGTCTGCAACACGAGATAGACAGAGAAACATCAACCCTCCTCCCAGAGCAGAAGAGGAATAAGGGATAAGTATAATATATACTTAATAATAAATACTATGTACTATTATGTATAGTATATAATATGTATAGTATACAGTATATAGTATATATAGATTATATATACATATAGTACTTAAATTATATAGTATATAGTTTATAGTATATTATATATTATACTTATTCCTCATTCCTCTTATACTTTACAAATAAGGTTGATGTTTCTCTGTCCTCTCGCTGTAGACTGATGTCTTTTTCCCATTTCTTGCCACCATATAGGCTAAACTGGAAGGAGGGTTGGGAGGGGAAACAAAATGCTGCAATGTGATTAGTTGTAGAAATTAGGATTGGGGGAATCAACAATCAATCAGAGTACACCATTTCCCCTCCCCTGCACCTCCCCTACTTTCAGTTTGTCCTGGAAGCAGGGAAATCTGGGAAAAAGACATCAGTCGATGGCAAGAGATGGATAGAGAAAAATCAACCTTCCTTCCAGAGCAGAAGAGGAATAAGGCATACATATAATATATACTATGTACTATTATATATGTAAATATATATTTGTTTATAGTATATAAAGTATATAGTAAATTGTATATATTATATATTATACTTATTCCCTATTCCTATTCTGCTCTAGGAGGAAGGTTGATATCTCTTTGTCTCTTGCCGTTGACTGATGTCTTGTTTCCAGATCTCGCCGCCATATAGGCTAAACTGGAAGGAGCTGCAAGGGAGGGGAAGTGAAATGATGCAACTTGATTGGTGGTTGAAGTTAGGAGGGGGATGTCGATTGCAACACACACCTGCAAGTTTTTTTTCGGAATAGCAACAAAGCAATTACTGCACACACCTGCAAGGTTTTCTCCGAATGGCAGTGAAGCAAATGTAATTCACTCTTGTAGGTTTTCTCGGAACTGCACTCATGTGATTACAACACACAGCGATTGCAACACACACCTGCATGTTCTCTTGGAACTGCATCATAATGATTACAACATTTCCCCTACTCCAACTTTCAACAACCAATCAGAGAACACTTTCATTCCCCTCCCTTCCCCTCCTTATAGTTTGCCTATATGGTGGAGAAACCTTGGAAAAATCATGTCAGTCGACGGCGATAGATGGACAGAGAGACATCAACCTTCCTCGACTCCAGAGCAAAAGGAATAAGGTAAGTATAATAATAGTAAATGTATCTTATATATAAATTATATTTATTAAATAACTTACCTTTTTGTTCTTACCTCATCTTTCTTCTGTTCTAGGAGAGGGGGAAACTTGATGTTCTCTGTCAATTTCTTGCCATCGACTGACTTCTTTTTTCCAGATATCGCCACCATATTGGCAAACTGTAAGGAGGGGAAGGGAGGGTAAAGGAAACAGGGTTCTCTGATTTGTTGTTGAATGTGATGTTGTGGAGGGGTGTGGAGCAATATCGAATGTAGAACATTCTGGCTAGTTGTTGAATATAGTGGAGGAGGGGGGAATATAATGTAAAATGAGAAAGCAACAATTTTTCTATTATGGACAGGTTTGCTTGGTTCTGAGAAAAAAACTTACCAATGTGTGTTGCAACAACCCCCACACCCATCATTATTCAACAACCAATCAGATTACACCATTTTATTTCCCCTCCATTCCACTCATTTTGGTTATGATGTCACACTCGTTTGTCGACTGTAGTTATACCATCACACTCGTTCGTCGACTTTGGTTATGGCATCAAACGAGGTGGCTTTTGTGCCACCTCGGATATAACCTCGTTCGTCGACATAGGTTATGTTGTTATACTCATTCGTCGACTTGCATTATGACATCATCATCTTTATGTAGTTTTAGGCCACCTTCACATCATTTTAGGTCACAGTAATGGCATTGTAGGTTGTAATCGCAATAAATTGATACTGACATAATTAATTTCACATTGTTTTAGGCGGCCATCACATCAGACTGATGCGGACGTCAGGTTTGCACCTTATAATATAAACAATAATTGAACAATACTTTTTTATTTATTTATTACAAAACATTTCAAATACATTAAACACTTATCTAAACCACTCCAATATGAGAAAATATATATTTTTATTTTCTTACAATACATTTCAAATACAGTAAACTTATCTAAATCTGAACCATTCCCAATTTTGGATGTATTTACATGTCAGTGGAGTGTGTATTCTTTGGTTCTCGACTGTCATTGCAGCAATTTTGGAAGCTACATGTGGAACAAATCTTTGGAATTTGGACACAAATATATTGTTTATGGCTTCTGAAGTTTTTGTTTTCGATTACTATCCAAAACATACCATTACATCATAATTGGTATCCTCTGTAAGTTTAACAGTTATATAATCAAACAAAAATTCATCAAGACCCGACATTTTTCTATAGGTTTGCGAGTCGAGAGCTTGACAGTGAGATTTACCATCCAGTAGATCCTAAACGTCCTTTACCTCGTTTGCTTGGAGCCAAAACTAAATCCCAATTTTTGAAATTGCTTGGATTGGTTGTTTAGTTATATTGAAGAATATTGTTTACTCGACTGTTATATTGCAGCCATTCCTAGTTTTTTTTATTTATATTTTACGTGTTTGTTTTTATTTTATTTTACCAATGCTAGGTTTTTTGTATCATTTTATTCGACCAAAATTTTTCATTTGACAAGTTTAAAACCTTATAAAAATATATGGTTATTGAAAAAATATTTTATTTTATTACAATACATTTTAAATACAACAAGTAAACATTTTTCACACCCATAACTAACAGTAGGGCATTTTTCCTTCACATTTACGTCGCCATAGTGTATTTTCTTTCACTCTCCACAGTGATCGTAGCAATCTTGAAAGCTACATGTGGAACGAACCTTTGGACTTGGAACACAAAAATATTGTTTATGGCCTCAGTCAATTTTTGTTTACTATCTTTATTAAGGTAATTTTCTATCTCTTGTATGGTTTGTTTATTTATTTTTGGCATTACCTTCTTTAATTATAGGAAATGATAATAATTCAATTGTAGTTGCAAATCAAAATGTTGCATTTTGGTTATTGTTTCTTCAGACGGGTTTCCCATTTTCATACGTGTGTATCCTCACAAACAAACCAAAAAATTCACATAGCTAAAGTCGATAAACTTATTTTCTTCATTAACCACAATGCTTTTCTTGGGAATATCGAAATTTATTCGTAATTGTTTGCATAGCCACTGCTGCTGCAATCTTTTTATTCCAAATATAGATCGTTGAACAAATGGGTATAACTTATTATAAAAGTGCCAGAATTAGAAAACATTTTTCATATGCAAAATTTTCATGTATTATTCGAAATAATCCACTCCTATGTATAAGCTTGGTCTGAAACACACAATTACATCATAATTGGTATCCTCTGCAAGTTTAACAATTATATAATCAAAGAAAAACACATTTCTACCCAACACTTTTTATGGGTTTGCAAGTCAAGAGCTTGACAGTGAGATTTACTGTCCAGTAGATCCAAAGCATCCTTCACTGCTTTCGCTCGGAGCCAAGGCTAACTGGCGACTTTCGAAAACAACAGGTTGTGTATATGGAAGAATTAATAATTTAATAATTGGGCACTACAGTCTCCTTTGTTGATAATCAATTCATTCAGCACAATGCTCCAGGCGCAGACATTCTCCGCGATAATAGGGATCACACACTCCAGCATAAAGTTGAAGTCCTGGTTTTCCAGTTGATGTACGAGTACCAAAAATGGCCAGCGAGATACGGTAATAGAGGACCCAGAGGTAGTGCACGCCGTTCTCCCATAGCTAACATGATATCTGTGATGGAGTATAAATCACAAGCTGCTGATCACAGAGTTGACTACTTTGGAGCTCTTACATCTGGATGAATCTTCTTGCAAAAGAGAAGAGGACCATTGTAAGGTAATGCTTGGATCGATTGTTTATCCATACTGAATAACATTAGTTATTCGACTTATTATTATATATAAATATCTAGTCTTGCTTTTTTTTTATTCATTACTTTTTTATTTGTTTCTATTCACTGATTTATTTTTATTTGTTTTAGTTGTCTAACTTTTGCTTGTTAGTAAGCCAAATTATGAGCCGGATTCGTGGAAATGTCGTGAATACAAGCATCGACAAAAATGATAAACTCTGTCTCTGTGATACCAACACCATCTTCTCGATCGAGTAATAACATACACATATTGCCCCTAACATCAAATTCGCAACATTGACTATGGAAACGATTAGGCTTCGATCATAGTTTATCCTTGATGATGTTGATGCTGCGGCCCACGCCTTTGTACACCTTCAATTTTCGCAAAAAAAAAGGCTATCTGTAACTGGCGATTTGATGCTGTATGAAATACCAACCAGTAACGATTGGATTTATCAAACAGTCGACTTACTTTTTTTTTGTTTTTCGTTTCTGAACACAGTCATTCGTAAGGTCTATTTGAACCTGTCTTTTGCCTCCAGTTTGCTATCGAAATTGTACACACCGATACTATTTAGCTTACAAGGAGCTTTGGGACACAGTAAAATCAACGGAGCCACAGCTTTGGCCAACATTCTGATGTTGGTGTGTAAAATGTTGGCAATCTTGCATTCTTGTTCATGAGCAGATTGACGTACCTGTTCTGCTTTATTTTTCCAGTTCAAGTGCAAGTAATCGTTCCTGTTCTGCTTTACAACATTCCTGTTCAGCCTTTCTTCCTTATTATAAATACATGTGTTGAAATATATATAATTATTTTTAATTTGTAAAAATATATTTTATTTGTCATATTAAGGTTCTGTGACATCATAACCTAAGTCGACGGATATAGGATTAATCCTATGAACAAGTGTGATGGTATAACCTAAGTTGATGAATGAGTGTGATGTGATGAGACATTGAGGCATCAAAAAGTTTTGATGTCATAACCTAAGTCTACGAACGAGGGCGATGTCATAACCAAAGGTAGCACAAATGCAGCTTTTGTAAGACATCATAACCCAAGTCGACAAACGAATGTGACGTCATAACCCAAGTCGACGAAACACAGCGAGAATATTTTGTGTTGATTAGACAGCCTAAAATTGCAATATAAAAAAATTAATCAGTATTTGTGGAATTTATTTGTTACTTATAGAGGGGACAAATAAAAATAATATTTATATAGTGTAAATGACTAAATTACACTTTGTCGCCAAATAAAAAAAAGCTATAATCTATTGGAACAGCAAACCGACACATTCACACCCAGCAATCGACAGTCACACCCAGTCATCAAAACATTCACACCCAGTCATCGACACATTCACATAAATCAGATTGCACTGTTTCAGATTATCTTCCCTTCCACACCTTTCAGTTTGCTTATATAGGAGCGAAATCTGAAGGAAAAAACAAACAAATTATAACCAGACATACACAGGCAAATTTATTTTTCTCAGAACCAAACAGATTTTCTATGATTAAAATGGGGACATGGAATAGTGTAATTTGAATGGTAGTAGAATAAAGTGATAGGGGGAATCGACAACCAATCAGAGTGCACTACTTCAGTACCCCTTCCTTCACCTCTTCAAAGTTTGCCTGTATGGTAGAGAGATATAGAAAAAAGACTTCAGTCGATGTCAAGAGCTGGACAGAGAAACATCAACCTTCCTCCACTCTAGAGCAAAAGGAATAAGGCAAATATAATAATAGTAAATATACTATACAAATAAATAATAAGTTATATTTATTAATGAACTTAACTTTTTGTTCTTAGTTTATTTCCCTTCTGTTCTGGCGACAAGGAAGTTCGATGTTACTCTGTTCAGCTCTTGCCACAGACTGACGTCTTTTTTCCAGATTTCTCTGCTATAAATGCAAACTTTAAAGAGGGGAAGAGAGGGAAAATTAAATGCTGTAATGTGATTGGTTGTTGAATTTGGAAGGGGGAGGGAATGCGACTAATTTTATCTCGCAAGGAGTGGAGGACAATGTAAAGTTTATACAAGTCTGTTTAGTTTGGAGTAAACTTGCAAACATGTGTCTGCTCCTTAAATGAGTAATAAGTATTCAAGACTTGTCTTGTAAATGTGAAGTAAATGATAATGTCATTTTGGACAAGTTGTTACCCTTGTTTAGTTCTGCAAGACTTTACCAGAGTGTGTTGAAATTAGGAGTGTAGGCAAAGTGTAGGAGCCATGAAGGGGGGATGTCGATGATGACACACTGACAAAATTTAGTGGAATTAAACAATAAAATATGCTTTTAACATTTTTTATTTAATGTAAATGTTCATTTGTATATTTTTAATGGAAAATAATTTTGTAACAAATTTCAAATTCCATTTGTCGTTGTCATCTCCATCAAGGCCATTGTTATAATTGCTGATAGTATAAAAATTCCCATCACTGCCATAGCTGATCTTGCAGCCACCATCACTGTTGTTGGTATTATCACCATAACAACCAAGTCACTTTGTGAAGAGCAGCGATTGTAGAGCACTCGAATGTTTTCTCTACTTATAAAAAAACCAAGACATTATCAAACAAATATATATTTTTTTGTTACTGCAAAACTAAAAACCAAAATACCCAAACTCAGATTCCTATTATACCCAGTTCGAGTAGTCTGTTGATGATTTGCACTGTCGAATACTGCGTTGGTCTTATATCATTAAATAAGAAATCAATTTCGCATGTGTTGTTATTTAATATTTTTAACAGAGTCGAGGGTTTGTGGTTTATAGTTTTTTTCTCAAAACTTTGTCCCTCATATTTATCATCAATTTCCACTACTCGAGTCATGTTTGTTTTATTGGATTTATCTTTTGGGAGTAGAATGTCTAGTTTCCCATTATAATTCACCATTGTTGGGTTGTAAGGTAAAATTTGCATGTATGGGACATCTGCCATCTTGGTCCATTTGGAACAACATCGTCCAAAAGAAAAATTGTTTATAAATATCTTCAAGTCTCGAAACATTATAATTCTTTTATTCCTCTTGTCATGCATTTAATCAATATCACTGAAAATGATCGCCGTGGTTTTTCACGTTCGCCGATAGATGTTTTAGTGTTGCAGACATTGAAAAAAATCGATAAACTTCATTGGGTGGTTTCCGACCTAAATTTTCACACAACTTTCTTTACCTGCAGCAACTTGATAAACATAAAATACATTTTACGCTATTATTGCATATTAAGAAACAAATTTCGTGAGAAAATTACCTACTTGGTCTACTGTTCAGAACCATTTCATAAACAGAGATGTGCTGTTATGGAAACATAACTCAATTGATAAACATCCAGCTGATTTTCGATGCAGATCATCAAGGTCTCTTATAAAAGGATTGGCTTTCGCCTCGGATGTTACATTCATGGTCGATGCTCTGGGATACAAAGAGGGTAGCGATGCCAATACCGGTTGCGTTTCTTCAACACCATCAATTCGCATCATGTGCTGATTCTCAAAACTATGTGAGTGCATGAATCAGAGGGGATGAGAAGGGAAAGATAAGGAAACCTCAACATTGCATCACGTGATTCTTGACGAAATCTTGAGAATACCTCAACATTGCCTCAAGATTATGCTCTAATAAAATAAAAAATTGTGGGATAATCTTGAGGAAAAGTTGAGGCAATTTTCAAGTTTGCCTCAATATTACATCAACATTTATGATTCATTGCCCTCAACTTCTCCTCACATAATATTTTTACTTGCTGCACTTTTTTGTTAGAAAATATTTTTCGAGTCTTGAGAGACTCACTTGATGGATGAAAAAAGGGAAAAAATAAAAAATCAACAAAATAATGTACATAAACCTTTTTTATCGGGCGAAATACACAATTTAATAAAAATAATAATAAAAAATAAAAAATTGAGTATAAAGGTCTTTGTTTCTCAGGTGAAACCCACACACACAATAAAATGAAGTACTAAGTGTCGGACATTACCCTGGAACAAGAAAAAAACAAAACTGTCCGATCCTCAGCACAAAATAAATGAGGCGTATCCTCAACAGTCGGTGGTTTAGGAAAAATTCAAAAAATCATGCTTTAGTTGAGGTGCAAAACAATATTGGTATTTACATTGTACAAACAAAATTTCCATACACTTACCATCGGTCTAATCGTAGGACCATTGAATAATTCCGATAATCTATGATGTTTTGTTATTCTCAACTTGAAAATGCGCTCGGAGGAATCAATTTTCAAGATTAATAACATTCTGGAAACTGATAAAATGGCCGAATTGGTCATCCTGTTCTAGATGATTGGGAATCACCAGTACATAAAAAAAAAAAATTACATTCCATTTTGGATTCGTTTGATTCCCTGATTGAATCGTTTCCAGAATCCCCTGGAAAATGGTACAGCGATTTAATAGATCGGATAAAAATGTGGCAGTACAGTCAAATTTATGCCAACTGAAAGAAAATATATACATTTTTACTCTTGTTAGAATCGTACAAGGTTGGTGAGTCGTGCACGGTTGACGAACAAGCTATTTATGCCTTGTACAAATAAATTTTTCGCTCTGTCAACCAAACATTTGAAGAGTTTTAAAAGTTTTTTACTTTCCATTTTATAATGGGTCGATAAAGACAATGTTGCAAAGTAGCAGGAGCTATATGCGCCGGAATTTACTGTCACTGTAAATAAAATATTTGGGCAGTCAAATCGTTTTACGAGTTGATCTACAACCAAATGATATAATTGTTCCTCAACTGTGGATGACATTGCCAGGCATCGACCAGAACATCTCTCGAATCGTTCTCTTTGACCTGAACAACATTGTGGATGGACGAAAGGAGAAATTTATCAATCTCTGATGGGATACCGTCATTTTACTCAAACGAGATCCAGTGATACATCCCGCCTCGATCGTCGTAATTGGTTGAGTGACTTTTGCGATGACAGATTTACTGTTTGTCTCGCCATTGATCTTGAAGAATCAGTATGCCGACATCGACAGAGATATGGAATTATTGAATGTGGTTTCGTATATGGTACCCGTCAAGGAAGCTATAATCAACATGTCTCTCATTTACAGTATTTACAATCCTTTTAATAAAGAGAGGTTGAAATTTACTGAAGCTCATGTTCTGTACATGTATAAACAAAGCTTACCCAAAACAGACGAGTTTCACCAATTATACGAATTGTTTCGCAATATTTACACACTGAAATAGTTCGATGACGAGAGGAATCGAGAAGCATCGGACAAACTGATTGTCGACGTGACCCACGTTTATGACTTTGGTCGAACCAACAGCATATATTTTGGAAAATTTTCTTCTCTTTGTTTATTTCAAGTATGGCTCGAGGAAAACATACAATGTCTTTGCGAGGTAAACCAGAAAACTTACGAGTTGGAAAATGGCATCAATAATGATTTTCATGATGAATCGCTCCCATTTCACTACTTGTTAAAATCACAGTGTTTATTGGACGGAAAATAAATTTGCATCGTTTTGAGCGGCGTCAAAGGAAACATTCATCACTACCTGGGACTCGTGGATAAATTGGTTTCCCTCGACAGTACGCTCGAATTTGAATACGTAATCAATTTCTCGAAATTTCCTTAAACGAATTCTCTGCCGAAATCGAAATGTACCAAATGGGTATAAATGCGGTCATAATTCTTTTATCTCGGCCATCGAATGGAATGGTTTAACTTTGAGAACTGATGGTTTGAATTTAAATGAAAAACAAATTTAAAAAAAATGAAAGACTTTGTTATTTCTCAGGCAACAATTCCTCGAATCATTCGTGAAATAATTTGTGCATAATTTGTGAATTGTTTTCATATATATATATATATATATATATATATATATATATATAATATATATATATATATATATATATATATGGGTAGTCACCGAAAAAAGGTGGATGGAATAGAGAGAGGAGGAAAATAATATGGTAAATTTCGAGTATGATTTTCACGAACATGAGCAAGGGTCCTCCAATGCCGTGCAATCGGCGTTTATGGGACTGCGAGTGGAGTGTTTCGAAGAGATGGGTATGTGTAGTTTATATAGGTTTGAGGTATCCCGAATATAATTTGTTATAATTGTGGTTGGCAATGTACGAGTTTTGGCCCAAGGCGATGAAATAACGACTTAAACAACTTAGCCAAATAGGTTTATTTTACACGGGGGATAACGATACAGTTATTTGCTTTTATTGCGATTGCAAATATTATCACTCGAAGGAAGATGATCCTTGGATATAAAACGTTTATAATTACTCGATGACTGAATGTCTGTATGTTAACTTGATAAGGATAACATATATCCTATTATGATTGCAATTTCGTGGATTGTAAAAATGTTTGTAAAATCGACATCACTGATGATGATGTCGATGTTGATGCCATATCTCAACTTTTGCAAAACAACAAAGAACCACATGCCTATCCTGAATACAATACGTGAGAAGCACGAATAAAAACATTAAAAATAAAACAATGGCCTCCATCTCAAAATCTAGACCCGAAAGAGCTAAGTAATGCAGGGCTCTTTTTACATGGGTTTCGGTGATCGAGTGACTTGTTTTCACTGCGATAAAAACATCATACATTGGGAAGATGAAGATGATCCTGAGATAGAACGTGGTTTTGGGTATCCCGAATGAAAATTTTTCTTTTTGGCAAAAGGAAATAGTTTCATAGACAAAATTCGGGTGGAAAGAATACGACGGCGTAAGCAAAAAGAGAACGAGGAGATAACAAATTCTTGCAAACCACGATTTGGAGAAACGTGTGAGCAGCAGCGATAATTCCACAAACAACGATTTGGAGAAATGTTTGGGCGGTGGTAGCAGTGGCGATAATGAAGATGAACAACAAAATCCAGTTTTAAGCAAGATTTGTTACCAAAGAGAATTGAAGGTTGTTTTACTGAGTTGTGGTCATTAGATTTCATGTATCTAATGTCTATTACACAATCCAAATGTGTAATATGCCGTAAAAAATAATTGCTGTAAGTAAAATATTCATACCGTAAGCAAATAAATACATATATTTAAAAAACAATTGTTTTTATTGATATATTAATTTTTGTCAATTCATTTGATACATATTTTTTCACAAACACTACTTCTTCATCAAACAGGGAAGCAAACTTTGGAACCCAAAATGGAAAAATGGAAAATTTATGCAGGAACCTTTTGTGTATGTGAAGTAAACTTTCGGCACAAAGTTGTAAGATTGGCAACACATTTTGTATTAACATATGCGGGTCGGCGTGTTGGACATTGTAACCGAATAACAACACATACACAAACTGCGAGTATGTAGAGCGATCTAGAAACACTTTACTTTTCTTCAGCGTTTGTATGTTGCACATTAGTTCGTTTTCCAAGTCGATGGTATACATCGATTGGAGCAGGCTATTCTCGTTCTTGTTTTTGTAGGGCTGGTATTCACCAGAAACTGAAAAAAAAATCAAACGATCGAGTAGACACTGTACTCTTCCCCACACCCGAAGTGCCTTCGAGAAAAACAACTTGATTTTGTCGGGCAAAAACTGGCAAAGTGATAAACATCAAGTTACAGCAATTCAAAATAAAGACAGAAGTGATGATTGTAGACATAATTTCATTTCCTAATATGACATGTTCATAGAGTTGTAAAATTAATAATTCTAAACAGCCGATGCAAAATCCAATCAGATAGATTGGAGACAGTAACTTTCTTTGCCAAATAATCAATGTTAGGGTTTGAATGATCGAACCCAAATTGATTGTCATTCCTGCTATGAGGACGAAAATGTTGTTGAGGTATTCTTCGCGTAAAAATCCATTGCTCATTAGCATCAATATCGTAGTAATCAGCCACATGATAGACGATGCAGTGAAACAGTTTTCGAGAACATCTTTTTCTGCTATGGTTGACTGGTTGACGATGATCTTCTGATGAGTTGGAGGAGATTCATTCAGATCTATATATATATATATATATATATATATATATATATATATATATATATATATATATTATACACACACATGCACACATTAAAAAAGGAAAAAAAAAACCCTCTACAAAAAAAAAAAAAAAAACAAAGTTATATAGTATGGGATTTCATTTTTCTTTTCAGACATAAATCAGTGTTCTTTGAGTAAAGAGAATGCAATGTAGGCTAATAAATTTCGCAGGAAAGAACGTATTCTTGTTCAGAGTTCCTCATGGTCGCTGCCTGAAATACGATTAAATTTAAAGATAAACAGTCTGCTAAACGAGGGTGAGTTGAATCCATACATTTTATTAAAATTAATTGGTGATCAAGCTCCGATCGGTGATATTCTGATTTATTCCACCAAGCTTTTATTTGTCCAAAATTTTCGAACAAAATATGTGTGAAATGTACTTCATTACTTAATTTCCATGGTGCAATGTTCGGCTTGAATTCCACTTCAAATGGGTGTGTTTAATATTGTGGCCAAACCCGACATATTTGTCGTCTGAAACTCTCGATTGGTTATACTGCGTCTGCCATGGATTTAATTCCACGTTCACTGATGACGTTCACCAGAGGCCCGGAAATTTTCGAAGATGTTTGAAATAAATCAGTTTTTTTTTTGTAATTTCATAAGACATGTACGTTTTCATGAATCTTATAAAGGTGACGGCGCATAATGTCTCTTCGCGTAAATCTTCTGGAAGGGGAATAATATTGTTGTAATTTTGCACAAAGAGAAAAGCTAGGTGATTGTACAAGTACAAATCTTCGTGCCAATACAAGAGTTTTGTGTTGCTCGTGTATATTAACTGAGCCTGTGGTCGTTTGGCCCAGACCGATTTCGGATTGGGCCACATAGATGGGATTTCCAACCATTTGTGTAGGATCTTGTACAATCTCGACTCGAGAAAATTCCGTATGTAAAAATGAACGTAGAAAAAAGATTGGTTGCTGAAGAAAGTGGTTGCGACAACAGAGAACTGAAGTTGAATATTTTGAAAAATGTCCAATAATGCATTTTCCGAAACAACAGCATACACGTCCTTAATACTGCCGTATTTATAATTATATGTTACGCAGTGCGATTTCAACCTCTTTACAGTCGTCGTCTTTTCCGATTCATCGAAGGATATCTTGTTTGCTTCATCTTTTTTTTTCGCATCTCGGACATCTTGTTGATTAAAGCATAATTGCAGTAGTGGTGTACAAAATCACCACCGACACCGAACTCGAAGGACGTTTCGAGTCCAACTCGTAGGACATGAAATACTTTGCGATGGAGAAATTTGTCAAACACGTTGTTGCATATACACACTCGGTACTTGAAACACGTGTTTGAAGCAGTTGCGTTTATGTACAGTATATTGCGCGTGAAAACCAAATCGTCGTTCGTCCAGTCAAATAGTTCAACTCCATTAGTATTTTCAGAAATTATCATGTTTGAATGTTTAATGTTGAGCGCTCCATGTTGCCTTGGCCCCAAAAAATTGGCGACGATGATGTTTAGAGACGAGCTCGGGTCAATGTCGGACAGTAAATAATACTGGTTGATCATCCGAACCCAGTTTTCATCCATGTTTGTAAACTTGTAGGCGATTCCGTCCAAATCTCGCGGGGTTTGAGGTGGATGCGTCAAGAATCGAACACATCCATCAATCTTAGCTTCGCACGATCGGATCGTCTCCTCATCGATCTGTTCGGCCTGTAAACTCTGCCGTATTTTCTCTTTCAAGTTTTCATCATCTCATTGATTTTCGTACATGGTCGTCAACAGCATGAGAAATTGTTCCATCAAGATCGGATCCAATCCCTTGGACATTAACATTTTAGGGAGACGGTGATTCATCAAGTCGTAAAATTCAATCTCAAATCCACTTGTCGTGTAATGTACGGACCTTTCCTTTGCCAGTAAATATGCCATTCGAAATATCCTTAATTATCCTTTTCGGAAATTGTGGACAAATAAAAGCTTGGTGGAATAAATCAGAATATTACCGCTCGGAACTTGATCACCAATTAATTTTAATAAAATGTACAGTTCGTACTCACCCTCGTTTAGAAGACTGTTTCAAACTTAATCATATTTCAGGCAGCGACCATGAGGATCTGCGGTGAATTTTACACAGCACATAACCCGGTAAATTTTTAACCTAGAACAATAAATCATTACGCATTTTGTCTTTGAGACAAATGTTTGAATCGATTTGATCGAAAGCGGCATCAAACTGGCATTTTTTGATCTTGCTCACAAATTCACCAGTCGTGGTGTTGCCAATTCGTAATGTTTTTTTTACCATTTGCAATAATTTTCAACCCATACAAAGATTGATTGTTAAAAAATATATGTGAAAACTGAATCTTTTGGTAAATTCGGGACTAGCGAATGTCAAATCATTGCATGTTCACCCGACTTGTCGACATTACCGGCGAATATAACGAGAGCCTTCAACATTGGTATGTGGTTATAGATATTTTTTATAACTCACAAGTTAGGGGTTTTGGAAATTTGACAGCAACTGTGGTAAGATAGACTGCCAAGATACAATTAAAAATAATCAACAACCCTGTGATTGGTTCCACACAAATTTTAATACTGGCTATATACAAGAGTATGTTGATTATTAGTGTTCCTACCGATGCACATATTATTAACTGTTTACAATTATTACATTTCGGGTTTAAAAAATAATTAAAAGAAAACATTGATTATTTAAAAAAGAACTTCTTATATTAACTAAAAAAAATAAATATACATATAACTAATAGTTATTGTTTTATAGCATAAATCTCGATTTAGTACAAGGAAAAGTTAGTAAATTTATTCTAGTTTGGTTGTTTTTTCTGGCATAGGTTGTTCCACGTTATCAATCAACACAACGTTCTTGTAAAAATCCAAAGTACATGTATATCCATCTGTTTTGAGCGTGGTTTTGTGTGGTAAATATGTTGGTAAATGTTTTGGCGAAGGTGATTTTGGTCGAGGTAAAAAGGTGTGCTCGTTATTTATTGCTCTCCTAAGGTGGTTCACATCTTCGTGTATTGTATGCAATTAGTTTACAAAAAACATGTATGCGAATATCATCAGAGCTAACAATACACTAGAAAGATGATTACACATTTTTTTCTATTTCCTTAGTTTTCTTATTTATTTAAATTTTTGTATTTTCAAAATTCACATGTAGTCGATAATATACACATCATATACAATGTTTTGATTTCTTATTCGAATACAAATACAGAAATAAAAACCATAATAAAAAGTATATTGTAGTTAGCATCACTCCAAAATTATAAGAACCCCATACTGATTTCTTATTTTACATTTTGTTTTCGCCCATTTAACTCTGTGTTGTCTTAGCATTTCCTGCATGGGTAGTTATTTTTAACGTTGCACCACTAGTACCATAATGCGTAGTCATGGAAGTTTGGAGTTTATCTTCAAATTTCCAAGTCACAAAGGCCAGAACACCTGATATTAAAGTGGTGTCAATACCCGTCCACAGATATAATTGTTTTTTATTATTCATTTTCTTATATATCATTATGTACGTGATTATTGTAGCAAATCACACATTGCCGTCATCAACTTTGTAATCCATAGTTAATCGATTATCAATACTTTTCAAATGATGCATCGTAAAAGTGACGGGAAAGGAAATCCATAAACTTTACACAAATTCAAATATTGAAAAGTATGTGAGACTGGCAGGTGAAACGTGTTTGAAATTATAATATTATTTTTTTTGGGTGAAAAAAGAAATCTTTCATTAAAATAATCGACGTAATAGTGTTTTTCTTTGTGCCTGAAATCGTAACCAAACGATTTGAATAAGAATGTTCTCATACTGGTCAGTAAAGTAGATACTTTGATGGTTTTCAGTGACATTTCAGCCATGTTATTATCATAGTATCGTACATCAATGTACTCATTGACTTTTCGTTGGCAAAGTAAGGGTTATTTGCGATAAAGGCCAATTTATGTATCGAGTAGAAATTTTGAAGGTGGTTCGTACTGCGTACAACTCATCTAAGTTGTCTAGGTAAAAGAGAAATTTCGTACTGAAGAATTGTTGCATCCATTGTCTTATTTTATCCGTGGGTTAATCTTGACATTTACAAATTTCCCATTTAGCATCACATACGAAGCGGACGTAAAGTGTTTCCCCTTGGAATGAATTCCGTTTATGATTTTCGCACCAACGTCATATTATTTTCGCCTAATCATCGGGCCATCAAATTACAAAATGGATAGAGGAGTCTCGGATATCACACCAATCGATACTTTGTTTGCATTCACGTTCTCAAGAAATAATTTATCGTTTTCGAAATACAGAGTGTAATAATAGGTTTCGATTAAATTCTCTGAGATATTTTGTATGTTGTCAGAATTATTGTCAAATGTGCGGAAGGGAACCATATCGGTAATACATGGTGTGCACTGCAACGAATCGAAACTTTCGTTATTTTCCATTCAAACTACTTTGGTCAAGTCCAGAGTACCCACATGCACAAACGAATAGTTTTGATCAAATTGGTACTTTGGCATCGCATTGGAGAAACAGTTGGAAGATGTGATGTATTTACCCAAATTTACTGAAACTTTAATGAGATCGCGATTAGTCTGCAAGTAGACTGTACTTTATGGGCAACAGTGTAGGCTGTTTCGTAAAGTAAAATTAATTCAGTCAATTTGTGTTGGAAATTGTTTATCGTCCAAGCAGTATACATACCGATGACTGAATTCAAATGTCCAATGGACAAAAAGGCACTTTGCAGTATGATGGTTGTCGTGGTTTCAGTCATGGTCGGCATAGACACCAATTGATAGTTTATGCTAATTACTTCGGAATAATATGTGCAAAACTCTTCGCGAATTTTCGTATCAGAATTGACCCTCGTTATTATACTTTTGGTCAGATTCGAAAGAACAGAGTTTGGAGCATTGACAATTGTATTGCAACATCCATTTTTCTGTCTTGGCCATCACTGCTTTTATTGAATCAATCACAAAGATACCATAATCACCTCTATTTGAGATACCAAACTCGGCGTCCTCGTAGACATGGGACTGAAGGGTATTGGGATTGTTGGATGCTCCAACATCCATTTCATTTTTCAATCATGCCTTTGAATCCACATTGAAAAATTCTTGCTTAGCGACAAAATTCCGAGCCGAAGAATATATATAACCTTAGGCTCGGAGAGTTTCGTGAAATATGTACCCTCCATCGGGGTATAAACCTTCGATCGAAGTAACCACTTGGAATTTCAATTACAATAAAATGTGTTCCATTGCTTTGGCATCAGTTTCATTTTTAAAATTTCCCATCAAAATGTGGGCTTCACCGTTAGGCACCGTCATCATAACTGTGTTTGATCCCAATCTAGGGCAACCTATATTTATTTGTAGGTGTGTAAAAAAACTTTAATCACACTAACCAGTTGATTTTGTAAAATTTAATCAATTTCATCAAATAAATATGCATAGATAAAATTTGAAAAGATGAGAAACTGAGGAAAGGAAATTGAAAATCGGGTCCAATTTGTACACAACGACCGAGTATAGTCTGTCGGTGGCATCGGTAACTTGCTGTGGACGGTTTGTATGGCACATTTCACGCAATTCCAGACATCCATTGATCCACATTACTTTGAACTTTCGTTCATTGCACTAATCATCAGTTTCTCCAAAACTTCAATCATTTTACCATACTGCTCGGTGTATTGTCGCCAGTTATATTGAGGTAAAAGCACATCGTTAAGTTTCAAACATTTTCATTATGTGATCGTTGCTATCATCAACATTTGTCGACAAAAATTGTTTGTGATAATGTTGTATTATCTTTACAAAATGAACGATGTCTGTTTCTATTTTATTCATTGGGATAATCACTTTTGTAATGTATTTTAAGAGTAAAATTATGAACCCCCTAAAATTATTCCCAGACTTATAAATATAGGTGTACGAAACTTTTTGTGAAATTTTAAAAATAACACACGGTTATGACACATGTCTTATTTATTCAATATAATATTTTCAATTAGACTCGGATTGGCACTTGTTTCTTCGCGAAATTTACAAAATACAATTTCGCCACAATCATAACATACCTAGAATTCCAAAATGAAAACAAATCAACCACAATGTCTTTGCACTGCCCAAGTTTGCTCATCTTGGGAAGAATTTATTTTAATCTACTCTCGTCAATTACAATGGGATAATAAGGAAACATCTCTTCAAAGATATGTCCATTTTCAATTTTCAATTTCCAAGTCCTTTGGCACGATGTATTTATATGCTGCATTTCGACAGAGATATTTCGCAATTATGTCGGCCAACGACACTCCCTGTTTGAGCTTTAGTTTAGGGATTATTTTTACTCTTTAAATACTTTAAAAAAGTTTGCCAATCAAACTTCAAAGATATCTTTTTCACTCTTTACTTTGACGATCTTGTCGTGGAAATACAACAGGCCATTGATGGGAAGTTATATTGGCACGAGAGAGCACTCCAATCGATGGGACATGGTTGCTTATAATTCTCATTCAAACTGTAAAACCAGTCGATTGATCAAAACAGCCGTGTTTTTCCATGAGGAATGTTATGAATCGAATTGATTCCAGAATATCAATTTCGTAGATGGCAGGAATATGGTTTTGATGATTTTGTAATTCCCATTTTATATCTACCCTAGAAATGCTGAGCTTACACAACACATCGATGAGAACAAAAACTTTTTGTTTTCTTCCAATTCCTCGACAAATGCGATGAAATACCCACTCATTTTAAAATTATGCATTTGAACGCCAGGTGAAAAGGGGACAGCGACACATTCGATAAAAGGCCATTTAACCACGTGATTAAGCAAAATTCCATTGTCAAAATTGTTACTCTCTTGTATTCACCAAAATAGATTATTTTTTCATGGTTGTCGAAATACAACAGGCGATCGGTGAGAAGTGGAATTGGCACGATAGAGCATTATGGTCAATGGAATGTGTTGCAATTGATCAAAATGGCCATGTTTTTCCACAAAGAATGTTCTGAATCGAATTGATTCCAGAATATCAGTTATGTAGATGGTGGGAATATGGTTTTGATGATTTTGTAGTACCTGTTTCATATCTACCCTGGAAATGTTGATTTTACCAAATATGTCGATGAGAACAAATATTTTGTTGTTATCCAATTCCTCGACGAAAGCGACATAATAACCACTCAATTTAAAATTATGCACTTGAACAACAGGTGAAAGGGGATGAAAAGTAAATGGGGTGTGAGGAAAGCGAGTCTACACTCGACATCTAATTTATTGGCAAAATATTCCGATTATTCACTTACAGCGACACACTCGATAAAGGGTTGTTTCTCCATGTGATCGGGCCAGATTCCATTGACAAAATCAGTTACTCTGTTGTATTCACCACAACAGTCGTAAATCAATATGTTGAATAAAATTTCGGGAAGATGACGAATGATTGTTCCTATTGAATCACATATTTTGTTTTAGACAGTGATTCGATATGTGTTGAGTAGAGAAGTTTTGTCAAATACATAACCAAAAGTAATTTGGTTCCCCGTCTCACTATTGGAATACACATAACGAATGATTCACAATGTTTCTTCCAAAGTGACGATCTTCAAATCACAAACATCGAGATCAATTTCCACTGCTTCACTCCAACCTACAGGCATGATCTTGCCCTGAGATGACTTTAATACAACCTGCCAACCAAAATAAATTTTGAGTTGATAGGTAATTATACCAGACTCATTTAAACTTCGGATTTGGATTTCCACCAATTGGGGGATTTGAAAATGATTTTGCAGGCAAGTTTCTTCATTGTGGCTTGGTGACTGTGATTGCAATTCGTACAAAGTTTTAATCAGTGTAGGTTCAGTATTTTCCACAAACTGATTACATTTTTGAGGGTAATAGGCTGTTGGATTGAAAATTCAGTTTCGTGATTAACATTCCGAGGGCATTTAGAAATCCATTCGAGAATATTTCCCGATTGTTGTTGCCGCTCTCACATTTTGTACCAATCACTGCAAAGCTTATGACTCAAATAAGGGAAATATCCCTCTTTGTAAATAAGAATTAAAAAATTGCAAATAAAATCTTAGCAAAAATACCATGTAAATTATAAACATTTTCATTAAAAATTATACAATGCGTATACACAATTTTACATAGTTTGTTTTTGTAAAACACATCATGTGAATAATATAGATTTGCAATTACAATAAATATTATAAAAAAACTAATACCTTAAACCCAAAGAAAATTACTCATAAATGCCAATATATAAGCAAAAGGAATGAAGTTACTAGATCTGGCAATAGCAAAAAAATATTTAATGACTATTGGGTATTGCTATCAAACAAGTTAACTGCCGAAAGCCAAAATGTAATATTATTGGAAGGACAAATAGTATTCCATTGATAATATAGCAATGAAGTATCGTTTATTTGAATAAATAAAACAGTTCAGTATCAAAACACTAACATGTTTGTCGAATGTGCACACTATTTCTTTTGTTGTTTCATCTGGTCTGTGAATGTTTCCAGATTGGTGTTGTTGTACCAAACGTCACAAAGCTTATAACTCGAATAAAGGAAATAACCCTCTTTTATATATAAGAATTTTAAAAAAATAGAAAAACAAATAATGAAAATCTAAAAAAAATATTTCTACAAAAGAAACAACTGTCTATGTGTGATGAGGTCATGAGTACAATCATTCAGATGAGTAGGATAGGCATGACATCACACAGTATTGGTTCCAAGTCGATGTAAAGTTTATGACATTACATAATCATAAACTACATTACCAATCACTTTACAATTACAAGACCAACTATGAATATTAATTAGTTTTATTGAAATTAATGATTAAGTTTGTTTAGTTTCATGTGATTTGGTCAGAGAGCTCCGCTATAGGTATTCCCCATCTCCTAAATTCGACAACCAATCACAATTCTGCCTCTCATTTCCCCTCCCTCATCCTCCTTAAAGTTTGCCTATATGGCAGATAAATTTGGAAAAAAAGACCAGTCGATGGCAAGAGCTGGAGAGAGAAACATCAACCTTCTTCCTAAAGCCAAAGAGGAATAAGTATAATAATATACCTTACTGTAAATATAGAATATAGTATATAGTATTTAATGTTATATATAGTAATAATATATATAGTATATAATATATGCATATATACTCTATACTATATATACATTATATAAGACATATTTATTACTCTTTATTATTATACTTACTCCTTATTCCTCTTAGGCTCTGAAGTGGAGATGTGATGTCTCCATGTTCAGATCTCGATCCCAACTGATGTCTTTTTTCCAGATTTCGCATCCATATAGGCTTTATTTGGTAGTGCGTATGGAAGCAAGATCGTGGTGTACTATGGTTGGTTGTTGATTCCCCCCACTCCTAATTTCAACACCCAATCCCATTGAAGCATTTAATTTCCCCTCCCTGCCCCTCTTTTCAGTTTGCCTATATGGCAGAGAAATCTGGGAAAGAGACTTCAGCCGATGGTGAGAGCTGGACAGTGAAACATCAACCTTCCTCCTAGAGCTGAAAAGAAATAAGGAATAAGTATAATAATATACCTTGCAGTATATAGTATATAATATATATATTATATTCTCTATATATTATATACTATATTATATATATTACATACTATATATATTTCATATACTATATATACCTTATAAAATATTTACATTATATATTTTATAAGATATATTGGATAAATGACTTGCCTTTTTGTTCTTCTGCTCTGTAGTGAAAGAGTGATAATCCCATGTTCAACTCTCATCCTAGACTAATGTCTTTTAGCTAGGTATCATCACCATATAGGCCATGCCATAAGGAGGGGAAAGGAGGGAAATGAAATGCCATGACATGATTGGTTGTTGGAAGTAAGAGTTTTTTTTGGGGGGGAGAGAGAATTCCTATTGTGAAAACCTCTAGAAATATTTCGTGGAACTAAACAAATGTATACCCCCATGGGCCTTGAACACAACTTATCCAATAATCCTTATATATGAACCATTCAGAGTTTTCATGTTTTTTTCTATTTTTGAAATAATTTTTTTGAAAGTGGGTGTTTTTTGGGCTAGGGGGGAGAAATCGTCATTGCAAGTATACATGCATTGAATAAGATTTATTTGTCAGTCATTTTTTCGATCAACCACTTAAATTTATTTTAAGATAAAAATTACACTTTTTGGTGATTGTAATTTTTATTACACCTTGAATCGTTTGATTAATTTGTTGAGACATATCTATAGGAAAAATAAAATTGAAGACAATTACAACAATAGACTAGTTACAACAAATATGTATACTCAAAGTGGTTTGGATTTTCTAATACCTTGTGTTCGAGAAATCGATGGAGAAAAACTGGAGGTTGAAGCAAAAATTTTAATTTAATCAGTTTGCATAGTGTCAAATTATTGCTTTTTATTTTTTTAGAAGGTATTTATTTTTGTTAGTTTGCAGAGAAGAGGAATTCTACCAAAGTGGAGTCTGATTTGCAAAGATTGTTTCTGGTCGAAATTGAAAACAACGAAGATGACGATTGCAAACTATCAGCCATCGCCAAAAAGTTTCTATCCAATTTGATCAAATCTGAGAGAGAAGTTAATGCTGCTGTTTAGAGCGAATGATACCCGAGATTGGTTCGCGACTTAAAGATCGAATATCGCACCAATTGAAAACCAGATTAGTTTATTCGCAAAAGATGAAAATAATTGAAAATTTGGTTTATCATATGCTTTTATCGCTATCGTGTTACTTGAGTAAATGCTATTCTTACTTTCTAATCATTCAATGTCCTTTTGCCGACATTCACTTGTAGGAAGTCGAACAATCGGTGATGACAAAGGATATATTCCTGATATATTTCCTTTTTGAAGGTGTTTTGTTAATGTAAAAATAGTTGATGAACCACAAGAAAATGGAACTTTGTTAATGTTTGTAATGGCGATGCATATATCACTGTGTTTCGGGCAGAACCCTTCAAAACGAAATTTAGAATATTCGTGTACTCCATAATTTTTAATTCGAGCCAAAGAGCCAAAGAAAAAAAAACAACCATGGCGTAGGTGGTGCTGGAGGTTACAAAAGATTACTACAAATTAATAATAAAACTTTATTATATCCAAGAGTGGTTTTCATGTTTGCAAATGTGAATTTATGGTTTTACCATCATGATGATATAGAAAATGATGTAAATGCTCTCGAACATACCATTAGCTCAGCCATAAAGCTGAAAATCATTGCCGTGCGAAATAATATTTGAATAAAATATTAAATATCGAAGTGGTGAAGTACAAGTTTTATTTCGAACAAAACTACACAATCTGATAGTCGCATCGGCATTGTCTTATTTCCCAATTAAAATAGGTAAGCTGATTGTCCAAATCTTAAAATCGGAAGACAAACTCAAACTGTTGTTGGTTTTGTACGATGATTACCAATCCTGGTTGAATCCTCTAATTTCAGCACTTGTTCATTTGAGAATATAATAGGTAGAAAATACCAACTTTTTAAAACTATTTTTATTGTAGTCAAATTTTTTTATATAAGATTCACAAAGGAATTCCAAAAATCCGATAGCAAGTGCACATCATGATGGGATGAATGTTATAATCTTCAGTACATGTGTGTTTTTTTTAAATATTGTCCAGGTAATAGTTCCTGGACTGAATCGTAACAAGCTTCGAATATATGAGTGTTCAATTTATTCCATACCTTCTTCTGGTGTAAAATGGACATCCTTTTTCGCAAAAGGGATGACACCAATTTATGTTACGAATAAAAACAAGGAGTTTTATGGTGTTACAATTTTTTTGCCCAATAGATTCGAGATCCAGGGTGCAATTTCCTTGCAGTTCTTCCATATTGTTTCCACTACCATCATCGAAGACGTAGAACCGACGGATGGTAACATCTTCATCCACATATCCATCTACTTTGTCGTGAACACAGTTATTTCTCGATATACCCTTCATCAGTAAGTAAATCATCAAGTGAGCATCAGTGTAAGCTTCATCGGCCGTAAATTCAAAAGTAAGTTTGGGAAATTTGCTCTGGTTCCTGTGGTTAGTTCGAATTTATGCAGAATGGAATTTTTAGGCATCCACCACCTCAGAACCCACTAAGAAAGCACTGTTAAATCCCATTGTTGTCGGCACCGAATAATACACAAACAACAGTCGGTATATATACAGTAAAACATTATTTTATTTTACTCTTGGAGAAAAAAAACCAAATACTCTTTCGCTAAAAGATTTATTTTATTTTGCTCTTGAAAAAAAAAACAGAAATAAAAAACTCTCTCTCTATAAATACACCTCCCTTTTAATATATTTCAGTTCTTCTACGACCATGCATAGGGAATTCTTCTTTGGCCATTATTTGAATCTGTTCAACGACTGTGTAGAATACTTGGCTCGTATACATAATGTGAATTTTCAGCCTTGTATCAAAAATACAATTCTCAAATGCAAATTGATTGGCGTCTGTGTTATTCCATCATGCAATCTTTTCAATCACATTTATTTGGACTTGTGTCACTATCACAACTTGAACTGAATGACTTGTATAACCATGGAGGATCGTCATATTAGCAATACATTCCCCGTGATGTTGGGGTATGATTTGGATTTGAGATTACTCCATCATTATCGCGGTTATTGTGATGGTATCGGAATGGCATCATCACCCTCGTCATCAAATTTATCACCACCATTGTTGTGCGAGTGTGTGATGGAATACTATATGGTGAAAGATTCTAAAAAGAGGAGATAAATCATGGAAGATTATTCGTTGACAAATTCCCAAAGTCACAGTTATTTCGTCGAAAACTGTCTTTTTTTGTAATTATCAAATCTGCAGGAATCTGAATTGTGAGTCTCGTACAATCCACCAATCAACAACAGTTTTTTAGCGGGTGTGTTTGCACCACATTGTTCATTATTCAAGAATCAAATAGGTGTCAATACCATGTCGACGGAACTGATACAACCTTTACTGACGTTAAGTTTTTGATCAATGTAACTGAGTGGATAATATCGATAAATTTTATTTGATTGATTGAGATTAATGGTATGATTTGATGAATGTGTACTGAGATTCAAAAATATATTCGAACTACCCTGAACTTGAAGTTGACTCTGTGATTATATATATATATTATATATATATATATATTTTATATATATATATATATATATATATATATATACACACACACACACACACACCTAAAAAATTTCATAAGATGTCCATATTTACCGGACCAACAAACTTATATTATTCAGATGCTTTGAGAAATGTTTTTAAAAGACGAAAAATATGAACTTATAAAGAATACTTGCTGCGAATACCGCAAATATTTTCTCATGTATGCATAGAAATTCATCAAGATGTAGAGTTACAATAGGAAAACTTGGATTTTTTAAATTATTGCTATCAGGTTTGTCATAAAGGTAAAAAACATTTCTGCGATGCATCTAGATGCAATCTGCATTATCCACGGGGAAATACATGGACACCTCGAGACATCCCTAAAATATTCAAGAGTGATAATTAAGATGTGATGGCATGCCAAGGAGCATGTTTTCCAACCAAAGATCAAGAATCGAAATATCACAGATGTAATAACTATTGGAGCGACCTACTGCGATTTGTGTATGTTGGTTCATCAAGAAGCCTATATGTTGGGAATAGATGATTACTGGCCCGTAAAATAAGGAACGATTATTCTGCACATTAACACGATATGAACTGGTTTCGATGTCGATTCGTCACCGTATATGGCAGAGAATGGCGAAGGAACAATACACTTTCGTCTAAACTCGTATTTTTGCGACAATTTTATCATGTCTCTGGCGGGTGACGAATACGCAAACGATTTAGATAATAAAATTATAGGCTTTTTCATTGGAAATTACTTGTACAAGACAATCGAATACAATTTCGTGGAATTGGCACATGGAATCGACCAGTACGATGTAAAGTGCCCGCAAGTACTACAAACAGGACAAATGCTTCATTATGTCGTGGAATGGAATAACTTCGCCAATCACGAGGTGTTATGTATAGATCCAGACATCAAACTCAGTGACATGGGAATCACAGAAAAAACTCTGAGACATTTATTTTGGACAGCAGAGAATGGGAGGGGGTAGGATTGTGGAGCCTTTGATACTGACCCATGATGTCGAATCCATAGTTTCCAATAAATATGCTCGGGTTCGAATCGGACTGCAAGCCGATTCGGTGACATACCACTTAAAATATACAGTTAATGGTAAACGTCAAATCGACGAATATCAAATGCTCGGTTTAATGGGTAGTTATCCGACTAGATATCCCGATGATTTATCCAATACAGAAGATATTTCCGACTTAATTACCGATATTATTATCCCTTGCATCCAAGGATTGGGTAGTAACTAGTTCCTATTGCAATTATTCAGGGAGGTCGCTCTGAATATGATTCTCAAGACCCTAGTCAAACATATCGATCCCACAATGATCCAAATGGGTGCAAAGATCTTGAATCATCAGTTGGGAATTTATTTATTCAGAGCCTTGACGATAGAATTTGTTACGAGAGCTGTGACATCGACTGCTTTGAAAATTGTGGGATTCTCCATTAGAGCATTTATTTCAGTTTCTCTTTCTTGGGTGCCCATACTTGATGATGTATTGATCATGATGGCAGTCGCCTATGCGTTTTTGATCATAATAGATTCATTCAACTTGCAAAACCTACAAGGTCAAGATTACATAGATGATATATCAAAGCTGGAATTGGAACTAAAACAAAATATTTTGGGTTTTCGAACGATGGAATATACACCAATCATGTTCATGATGATGTAGAAGAACTCGCACGAAGGAATTGTTGATTTAGCGAATCATGTTTCCATCCAACCATCCTCTATCGATAATGATGCGGAGACCGGTAAATTAGCAGCCTTTTCATAAAAAGATAACATATTTAACCCACCGATTACGGGTATTCATCCCAGTAAAGTAGTAAAAGATGACGGTTTAAAAATATTATTGCAATTTCGTTTACAATGGTTATTGGTCCTCAAAGGCAACTCGAATGGATTTCGTATTGATTGGAACAATATAGGTGGCAATGATGATGATACAATGTTGTCAAATAAAATGAAAACTTTTAGTGCACAAAATCCAGGATAAGTTTTGGACTTTACACTCTATGCATTTAAATGAACTCTCAAATAAATATAATATATAGAGGATTGTAATTGCTGGGGGTTTCGATACTAATCTCGAGAATAACTGCATATTTCACCAAATAAACAGTACATTTATTTATTGTATCAGTTATTTTATTAGTAATGACAACTTTTATACAAATGCTTACCTTTTATAAAAATTTATAATAGCTAAATTGAGAGACTTTCTTAATCGGCCATTGTTCTTCATCTCGTATGAGTAGACATAACAAGTCATAGAGTTCATCAGGCGAGTTCCTTGGCTAATTTAAAAATCTCGCAAACCGCTTCTACACATACCTTTTTAGTTTTATTCATACCTTTCTTGATTAAGGTAACGAAATATCCATCGTCTTTGCGCGATAAATCATTTTTCGCCAACCTATCGACGAAAAGGGTAACTGATTCTTCGTCATCCTTATTTCCGACTTTGATATAAATCATTTCGGTCGACCCTGCGATAATGCTGACTTTTTTTTCGTAGCCACTTGGAGCACTTTGATGTATTTCTTTAATTACACCAACTACAAGTTTGCTACAACACTGTGAATACCACACTATATATATATATATATATATATATATATATATATATTATATATATATATATATTATATATATCAAGAGAGGGAATATAAAGTGAAAAAAAAAGTTTCTTTCATGCTTTTATTATCTTTTTTTTCAATAATGACTTACATAAATGAATACAATATGTGCTACAGATATCCATATGATTATGATTTTTATAATTGGTGTTTATCTGTGTTGTTTGCATAAATACAATAGTCATGAGGGTTAGCATAATAATAAATTTTAAAAATTTTTGCCAATCGAAGGTGTTGTTTTGTAAATGTTCGATTCCCAATTCAATTTCTCTTTATGTTCATAATTTAATGGTTAAAGTAGCAGTAGTAGATAAAGATTTCGAAACATTTGCATTTTCAATCAAATTGTTGAAAAAAGTATAACTTTAATCAGCAACTGCTAGCATCTCGGCAGCCGCCATGTCTTACTGTTACTGAGTGCCTGCGAGCATAACACAACTTACCGCCTCGTCAAAAAGGTCAAAATTAAGGTTTTCTTTTACCCGAAAATTGTTTTTAAAATGAAAGGTATTATTTGTAATGCATTAAATATCTTTTAAATCTTTGTCGTTTTCATACACGTATAATTTGATCTGGTGAAAAGTTTTTTTCTCCCAGGTTGATGGATAAAAATTTTGTAGTAAAATAAATTTTCACTGTCTACGTACTCTATACGGGGAGCTAAAATGCCCTTTTTACCCGAACGTACCAAATAGATAGAATGGTATGTTTTTTTCTTTTATTATTCATATTGGATTTGTTTCTCTCAAATTAATATATAGATTCAGGGGGATGTTTTTATTGTTGTGTTTCTATTCAGAAAAAAAGACAAACTGTAGAATTGTTATATTTTGCACAAATACTTACCCAAAGAATTCCTAGTGGTGGTTCATATTCCTCAGACTCCCAACGTATAATCACAGTAGATGGTCTATCATCTACGATATTAAAATTGGGAAAGGGATTGATGGAATCGTAACAAACACACATCTGACTCGTTTTTGCCGCCCTGGTCAACTCTTGGTTTACTGTGTGGAGATTACTAGTTGTATATAAATTCTGAGGGTTTTTTAAAATTATATATTGCGTTGTTAAAATAGTATATTCTTTCAAACATGCTAGCCTTATGTACCGCGAAATCTTGTATGCGAAATAGAAATAATGTTTTCGCCAGTAGGCAGTTTGGGGTTCCTTGTCGAAATCACATTCACCATAATTTTATCTTTTATACTAGAAACCCATTGATGTAAATGTTATCTGAACTATTTCCTCTCTTGATATCTTTAATTAATTTACTCGAACTAGATACGCATTAATTATTCTACATTTTATTATAATGGTGTATTTTGACCAAATATGCATTTAATTTACATTTCTTCATATCGGTAATGCTGGCAATTAAAACCTTGTAAGTTTGCATAAATCGCAATATGGTATTGAAGGAAGCTATCGAAATTTCCTGTATAATGTAAATCATAATAGATAGTATCTCATTGTCCAAATCTGTATTCAGCTGTAAATTACACTGGTTCGAAATTTGTTGATCACCACAGTATATGTATGCCACATTCCGATTGTGTATGTTATGGGTGTTTGAGGTACTAAACTGGAACAACTCGCAATTCTCTTCTATAAATGGTAAATTATCAACATACGATTCAGCAATTAATTTCAAATTTTCGGATTCTATAACCAATTCGTCTTCTTCGGACGTACTAGAGTTTTTGTGGAATAAAATTTTTGTGTTTGCACCATCCTCGAATTGCAAACAATCGTTTAGAACTTCAGAGGAAGCATTTGAAATGATGACGAAGTTCCTCTGAATATTTTCAACAACTTGGAAAACATTATTTTCGTTAAATAACGTGGCTAGAGCTTTCTTGAAAATGGTACCGCTTTCTCCCATGAATGAATCGACAATCTTCACCACTAGTGTGCGTTTTCCATCGGGCTTGGCTTCCACGTATTTGCTCAAATAATACAAATCAGATAAAATTGCTTTGAATAGTACTATTCGATGGAAATAGTGCTCGTGATTGTACATGTGTTGTCAATGGTTATTTCTCCCGGATATTTATCCTCGTAAATAGCAGAAATCCCTGGATGTGAGGTTTACGACATAGTGTCGACCATCAATCGCACTATACATATATTCGGCATTTGATGAAAATTGTTCGTTCACCAAAGATTTGTATAAAGATGCCGTGACCATAAAATCATGACTGTTGTTGGCATTCACACATTCTTTAGGGTTTTCACTATTGACAAATTGTAGTGTTTTATTCGACCTGGTCATTTGGTCAATCGCTTCAATTTTTTTGTTTCTGTCGTAGAGCAGGGATGTGTTTAGATCTCCATTACAAATGTATTGATACATGGAACTATTTGATGTGGTGTCCATTTTATACGAAACACCGGTAAGTTGTGTATTTAGTTGGTTTTCCTGAAAATTATTGTTTAGCCTAGTCGTCATAACAAAAATGGGCATATATGTGGTCCATTGGCTTTTAAACGTGGCCAAATTCGTCACCAAAACGCGGACAAATTGTTCGGAAACATTACGAGAAAAGATGAAAATTAAAGAACCAGTAAGTGTCGCAAAGTAATTGATTAACACATCATTCGAGTTGAACGAATTTCGCATTTTATTGTTAGCTATTACATGAACTTTCCTACGAGCCACCAACTTTAATTCGTGGTTGTTTACTATGTGCCAATTCAAATCTACTGGTGAATAAACAGCTTCCCCCGAGGATTCAAACACTCCCTCTTGACTATTTTGCTCGTAGTTATTTGGTTCGAACGAAGAGATAACATTAGCCTTACTTACATCCAAATCCAACATTTTTTCCTTATTTAAAATTACTTTGGAAAAACCAATTACTAATTAAATGAGTGGAAGGAGTGGAGGAAGAAGAGAAGGACGAGGATGACAAGTAGGAAATCTGGAAAATTTGATCTTCGTTTAGTCGCTTAGTAACATACATATTTTTTGGATGGCATATAATAAAATAATGTGTGCTTGAAAGGACAAATAATTTGTGCTGATATTGCGCATTTGAAACGTACGTTTTGATCCTGGGATTGTCCATCAGAGATACTGAATTACTTTCGACTTGAAACAAAAAGGTAATGTTGTACTTGTTGATCAATTCCATCGGCTCTCCTATTAAAATCTCTGAAGCGGATCGAATGAGTGCAAAATACTGGTATTTATTAGTATTCAAATCAGTATATTCAATTTCGTCATTCACCGTGATGGTTTGTTTATTTGATATTCGATAGAAATTTTGGAATTTCAAAGAAGAATCTATAGTATAACTATGAGCGGGATAAATTTACGAATTGTTACCAGATGGAACATAAACAATTACGTGTTCTTCTTTTACGTATCGAGAACGGGAATCTGAGCCGCACTGAGTGCTAGTGATGTAGAACTATCGTTCACTACTTTGACCAAATCGTTATTCAGTGTCACCGCTACATTATTCTTTAAGTTATTCGGCATGACGAAAATGAAATAATTTGTGGCTTGAAATACTCGACGGGAAGGTTTATCAAATTAGTATCGGATTTATAAAACTGAGACGTGTATTTGAAAATCAAAAGTGCTTGTTTGATAGGTGTTGTAAATTATTAATGATTTGTGCCGCCAACTAGTCATTGTCTTTATCGAGAACGGAAATTTACAATTTTCCCAATTCAGTATTGGGTTGTAAGCGAATCTCTTTATCCGTGTATTCAAACGTTTTCGCCACGATCGCTTTGTTATTAAATTTTATGATATTTGTTGTTCGAATTTTACCCTTGATATATGACTTGACTGCCACTGTAGTTTGAGCATCCAACCCGTAGGTAAAATCACTATCGAATTGGCTGATGGTGGACATCAATAATTGTAATGTGACCGGGTTTTAAAATTTAATATTCGAATTTTTTTACGTCTGAGTAGTTCATCACGAAAACTATATATCTTTAAAAGTCGTGTTTTAAGCATTTACCCAATTTAGAGCCAACATCCTGTATCGACCTGGTTAAATATACAGTCTCACGAGGTTGTAATTTTTTCGCAAGTATCACGAAACCAGTTTTATAGTGTCGAGTACTTTGTCAAAACGATTAATTATTTTGGCAAGGTCTTTAAACGAATTCGATCCGGAAACTATTATGTAATTGCTGTATCTAACCAATATATCGGAATTATTAAACCTCAAACGATGCTGAGAAACTTTAAGTGATTTGAATTCGGGTGGTTTTAGAAATATTTGTCTACTTTATGATTGTATTTCCGCCAAGTAGATAAAGTTCTCGGAAGAAACTGTATCCACATTAAATAAAAAATCAAATGATTCAGTGCAATTTTGGTTTAATGCACAAATATTGCTGTGTGAGTCGTTTGCCAATAGGCCGATGGGCGAACGTTTTAAAGTCTCATAATTTGTTTCCGAAGTACCTAAAAATTGTGAAATAATTAAACATTTTTGTTTAATACGTTTAATCTCATATCCTTTTTTTCCCCCGCCTCTTCTTGATATAAATTATCCGGAAGATTTGCCTCAAAGTTTAGAAAAAAAATTAGTCATTCAATAATGGTAAATTTTGTAAACTGTAAATAAAGTGGTTTTAACCGTTTAATTTTGTCGTGTTAGTAAGGAAAAAATACTTCGAATATTCATTTGTTAGACCCGAAATTGTATAAGGCCCTTTCTTTTTAAATTTACTGCACCTAAATTGTTATTGTTTTGAAACTCTGAGAACTTCCCATATTTTAATTGAGAGTCTTATATATATATAAATATAAAAATACATTACCTTTTTTTGCAACACATAAACTTTTTATTTACACTATAGCAAACTTAAAAAAAAAATATATATATATTTTTCACGGATCTATAAAAGGTTCAGTTTGTAAGTAACTTTGTTTATTACACCGGCAACATCCATGGTGAACGATTAAAAATACAACAATGGTAGCTTAATTTTTTGGGCCGTTCCTCGAAAATTTTTCAGCAAACATAAAAAAAAAAAAAAAAAAAACCATTTCATGGATCTATAATTTTGGAAAAATCGTCAAGTATAAATTCCGAATGAAGCATGGCCTTCCGGATAAATGAGGCTGGATTTAATGTTTTAGAGATATGTTGAGTATTAATGATATGTATTTATGGGCACAGCAAATAACGCGTGAAAATCTCGAGGACAAGTTAATCATCTTGTATATTCATCGAATTCAAAACGAAAAGCTGTGGAAACTACTACAAATATTACGTCGGCAAAGTTAACTCTTTGATTGGAACACGAACTTGTTAAAACAACTTTATTTACATGGCTCGATGAGAATGATCGTGAGTTGGCTACACTTAAATACATAACGTTAAATGATCCTGCCGGTAGTGGGAAATCTACATTATCACATATTTGTCTCGAAGAAAAAAATATAGACCTTTTTTACACGACCCCGCAACACATTCTATTGCGAAATATTTGTCTACAGATGAAACTATCAAATGGTTTGATGTTATCAAGTCTCCTAATTCGGTTGACTAAATTCAGTTACTACGAATTTGAAATTCATGCAGCTCTTGCCACTGATTGGTCTTGAAAAAATATCTGCCGTGGTACAAGAATTGAGCTAGTTTTGCGATCGCGGGTACAACAAGGCTTGTGGAATGTAACAACGACTATTCAGTTTCCTTCGATGCGCCCATTGTTTTGTATGTTGACGAATACAGTATGATTAAAGCATGTCTAGCAAAATTTTTAGTTGAATTTTTCCAAATGGTGAAGCCCACTTTTAGTAAACCTTTTAATTTTATATTATGACTATCAGTATGAGCTAAAGCCGTTTATAACAAACAAAGCCAATGCCATATCGCTTATTCGCGAACTATGCGGTGATAATTTTTTCCTAACTACACAGTATAGGAACATGGATTCAACATACCAGGAATTTCTGACAAATTTAAATACCACTCCGAATTGGAAGAAACTGCTTACACGTCATTCGGCGTACACAATCGTAAAATGAGTTGTTTCACTCTGGATTTTGAGTATCCGGTAGAGTTGTTGGCAACTGTGATTGAGCCGAATATCAAAACTGCTTCACATTTGATACTCAACGCAAAAGAGATTATGAACTGGTAGCAAGACAACTTGGTAAAGTTTCCTGGATTTTATTTTGGTTTGCCTTTACCAACAACGAAGCACAATACTTCAATTTAAGTGTGTTTCATTGCTGGAAAAAAAAAAACCTCTTTATGATTCCAAAATGTTTCTTCAAGATGAATATCTAAACGATAGATAAATTTGCCTTTCAACATGCATGTGAAGTTACTAAAACAGTAAACTCTTGTTATATGTTTTCTGCTTCAAATGACGTATGGAAATACAGTTCAGAGCAGTATAGGATTAACAATTGATAATGAAATTTATGCAAATTTGACGGGATGTAAACTAGAAGAAATTGATGTTGTCTTATCCAGAACAACAAACAATAATAAATTTAAATTTATTCAAGCGTAAATACTTTTTTACAACTATTGTAAATACATCAATGAATAATTTTTTTTTCCTAATGTGTCGTGATTTTTATCTCTTTATCCTTTTTATCCTACTAAAGGAGTATACTATCCTAAAAAAATTGTTTTGGCCCGCACGTCACTCGCGAACATTATAAAACAATTTTGAGAGATGAACTACAGGCAAAAAATGAAAAGATTAAACAGATGACAAAATTACTATAAACAGATAATTCCCCATAATTTAAAATTGAGGAGTTTAGGAATAAAGTTGGTTCTGTACGACACAAGTACAAAAAGATATTTAATCAAGTAAAAAAAAAAAAATTATTTCTTTTCAAATTATCTCGATGATATATTGGCTTATGTAGAGAAATTATGGGAGGGCGTTCCAAAGACAAACGATCCCCAAAAAATACATAAATCTATGGCACTTCTTATCGATACCATGAGTTATTCTTAAATTTGAGAAATAATGTCTGTATTCCTCACTTACCTGTCTATAAAATACGATGAAACACCATTCAAACATAGGTACGGCAAATATTTTATGGTTTGCCCACAATCATTTGCGATCCGAGCTCGGTTATCATGGCACCCGATTGACTGCTACACAACCGACAATCGATCTATGTAATTTTGAGTTTTTTTACTTTCGTTTGCCAGTATTTAGATACGAACTGTAAATAAATTAAATAAACAACTCTACGTGGGATTGGGTTTACTCATAGTTAGTTTAATTTTTGTAATTCCACTCAGTATATACATTTCAAAAAACACCATAATTTTGACATCTCTATAATAGGATTGGACGAGGAGGGTGGTGGGATGGACAGAAAAAACAACATGTCCACCACGACCACAGCTCTGGAAAATTAATCTACTATCGAATCTGATGATTTTACAAATACCAACAAATCTAGTTTAGCCACTAAAAATTATCATCTATACGGTCACCAATCATCAAGCCAGTTAGAGGCGAACATGATTCGGTTTAAAACGGCAATGAGGAACAGTAAGATTATTCCCAGAGGTGTATTTACTCAGTTAATATTTAAGAATTTGAAACTGTTAAATTTCGGAGTATTTAATACAATTTGCGACCGTTTGGACTAACATTCGCAAACTATATTCATGATTCGTCTAAATGCCAATGAAGACGGCCAAGTCAAGGGTTCGTTGGATGTCAGTGAAATAAATTACAAAACTTTACCGACCAACTGTAATTACATACCATTTTACATTGAATGGACCTTTGACAATTGAATCGAATTAATTTACAGGTCTGATAACAAACGAATCGTGAGTGTATCTCCCGAGGCATCCAATAATCTCAAAGTGTTTTCAATCATTTTTGTCACTAATGCAAAAACTATTCTGAAATTTTAAAAGTGATAAGCGAATGTTAAAATGAAATATGTCTCACCAGTGGTCGCTGCGCTATTCGGTAACTTTGATAAACAAAACCAACTCCGTTTACCCGACGGCTGAGGTCGAGAGCGCGAGTCAAACTGCTCTCTTGTGAGTCCATCTGTCGTTTAGATGAAAATGTTTTGAAAGAATAAAGTATAAAAAAGTTTGCAATGAAACTTGTGCAATGATTGCAGGAATAAAACAAGTGTCACTATATTTTAACATTTCGCATAAATCTAAAATTATTTTTGTTTACAATATGCTCATTTAATTGACAAGAATTAGAATCACGTGCTCTGTATTGCGCTAGCTGCCCTGCAACCTGTCACGTTTAACCTCAACTACATGGCTTTTACATGAGCACGTGAGGCTCTGGCTTATCGTGGATTGTCTCACATTTACTTGTAGCTGTATTTTATTTGCATGTCTTTCTTTGCAGTATGCCAGTCTTATACAAGAACACTTAAATTGCAATTTGGTGCAAACCTGAGAAATGTTTATATTTGGGCTGGACACGCACACTGCTGTGCTCTCATGTTTGGCCACTGTGGATTGACCTGACTGACCATTGGAGGTTAGGTTTCTTATGCACTATAAATACTAAACAAGGATACAATTAAACTCTGATCACTATTCCTAACATAAACACTGAAAATATATATGTGCTATATGAGGCACTTCATGTCAATGTAAACAATGATGCTACATTACTTATAGTTGGCCTTGTAAATGTCAATAAACTGCATAGGCACAAAAATAAATATAACACTATTATTATTCCCACTAACACACACAAGTTGACTTGGTGTACAATAGTGCACACAACAGCACACATAAAAACACTATAACTGTCAAACATAATAAAGCCCTCTTATTACTAAATTATTCGCTGTGTATACTTTGTACATAGCACTTTCCTTAACACAATAATAAACAAGCCCATCAATTACATTTAATTATTACCCATCAATAAAAACAACTGGTACATAAAAACATAACATAAACACAAAACCTAAAGAAACAATCTCACATGGTCGCTGCATCACACATGTGGCATCTGATGTCAAAGGCCATAAATAAAAACCACAAATTAACATGATGTGCCACTTCACTGCACTCGACGAGGCTGTGATGCTGCGAACGGGCTGAATGCGAGGTTGGGGGAATGTGGAACACGTCAATCTCAAACTATTAAGGTGCACACTCAGTTAGACGATACGAAAAAGAGAAAATTATTTTCATCAGTCACTTGGATTACGTGGCCAGAAAACAAAAGGTGTAACCACCAGTTACCAAGTGAAAATTCTCATGTTCAACATTAATTATATTGCAAACACTTTTCCATTCCTAATTAATAGACCCAGAGTATATTTAAAAGATGGAGTTAGGAGTAACATATTTAGTTTAATTCCGACCAGTACATTTTCACTGCAGCATTACCTGCTGCGACCAAAAGAAACCACTATGGTGTCATTGGGACAGATTTATAACCAATAGTTACCAATGGGGTTTTCTCACACTACATATTTATTAAATTGCAAACTATTTTCTATTCCAAATTTATGGACTCACAATCTACTTAAGAAGCACGATTTATATTTATTTCAGAATAATAAGTTTTTTTTGCGACATTACCAATTGTTGACAAAAGAAACCACTAGGATGTTGTCGGGAGACAAAAGTGTAACAAGTACTTACCAGTAAGGTTTTCTCACACTAGATATTTATCAAATTGCAAACTCTTTTCCATTCCAAATTCATATACTGATAGGCCACATAAAATGTACACATTTTGTTTAATTCGGACAAATACAATTTTCCTGTACAATTACCAATTTTTCCAAAAGCAACCACAAAAATCTAGACTTTTACCAAACAAATTGCCCAATAGGCCAACTAGAATGTCTAAATTTCATACAGTAAATTAAACGGAGACCTACAAGAAATCACTAGAATTTGACTTGTGCTGCTAGATTCCACTCAGTAATATTTTGAAACACATGGTCCTTAAAATCTGGGAAACCATCTTGTGGCGACGGTACAAATAGCTTTGAGGCTAGAATAAAATACAAGTATTCATTCGCAACCTCATTAAAATATGCCCCTTGTTTTACAATGTGTTTCAAAACCATCTAGAAATTGAAGCAACATGTTGGCACTTTGACGAAGGAGCAGCAAGAGAGTTCAGTTACAACATTATCAAACTCTTATCCTAAAATTCGCATGCTCTTTCCAGAACCCCACAAATTTTCCTCAGATAATAAAGTGGCCTACTTTCATCACTGCATAAAATAGCTAGCTGGTGAGTCGTGGCGAACAATTTTAAACAAAGCAAAAACATTGCCGACAATCATCAGAAGGGGCACTGACCCGGTATCAGATGCATTCCTGAAAGGGACCCTAATGAAATGGGCCAACGGCAGACAATATAATTTAATAAACACAGAACAAGTCATGTAAATGCTAGTCACTTAATGCCCCAACATTGCTCAAGCTTAAAATGGCACCACGACTCATCATAGCTCAATTATTCGTCCATGCTGAACGGCCTGGTGTCCAAAAAACTAACTAGACCCTGCATCATGCAGAAATTCAGAATCCATAGCTCGCACAGAAGTAATCTAAGTGGGTGTCTGCTGTGCTGCTCATGATGGTGGCAAGGCATATTCAGATGAGAGGAGAAGTGACACTCGGAGATGATATCAGACAAGAGCGAGAAAACACTGTGCACAAACTTAAAGAGCTTCGCATAGGCATTATGGTGTCACATAAGGGAAGGAGGGGTAGATAAGGCAGGAACCAGGTAGCAAGAAGTAGGTGACGGGTACGGAGCAATCAGCAACCCGCAGTCTCTAAAGCTTGGAGCGCCAGAGTCGAAATTTTTAAGGAGCGATGGTGGTGCTGGCCAATCAGAGGTACCAGGTCTTACAACAAATACGTACAGTATGGTTCCTTTAGCAATAAATATTGTTTATTGATAATTGCTGCACATCCAAAAAGTTCACACAATCAAGGTGACACTGTCTAGTGCTTGACACAGAAATACTATTCATTTGATTTATTTATTTGGCGCACACACATTGAAATATACAAGGACGACTGCCATAACACAATACTCGTACCATAAAATGTTTAAAAAATATTTTTATAAACAAACACGCAATTAACAAAGCCTGCACTAAGACTGTGACAAGTCAAAGCACTACGTGTGGTAATTTAAAGGAATTACTTCCCGTGATGTACTTCTTACAAGCAGATACCACTCCGACACCAAAGACATGCTTAAACACTCCTCTCACACTGGTTTGTTTTCTCGGGTGAAGAAACTGCGACATGCAGGGCACTACAACTCCTATTACCCTTATAGCTCCTTCGTATGCATCATATAAACACACTGTTTTCCCGCCGACTGCTGGCCCATACACAATCAGCTAAGACCGGCCGATGTCAATCCAATTAACCACGCCACATGAAGTTTTATATGAAGTAGTTCAGTGGTAACTTAAAATACACGATGCATCGCAGATGACAATCGCCATGGGAATTGATTCAGTACTCTCGTAATTTTTCAATTAATCACAGTTGTTTTAGCAAATATTTCGTCTTCTTTGGGTATCACTTTATGATACCTGGAACAATAACAAATCGTTATAATTAATATATTGTGCCAAACTCGTTCCACATGTGTATTCATATTTGAGACAACATAAATACAAAATGTCTGCATGACCACACAAGCATGGGCGAAGCAAGTACTCCGCAATTCATCCATCAAAAAGTGGTCTGCACTCGCGACGCAAAGCGTTTAGCGATCAGCTGATGCCTCTCCCTGCCCAATCCTCGGGACTCTACTGTGTGCTGTCGACACCTACGCACCGCTTACAGCTTGCATCACACACAAGTGACATCACATGGATTCACATGCAGTGCGCCAAGTAGCGATCATCTTTACAAAAGCATACTGCGGGTGTTATTACAAATACAAATAAAATATATATACGGTACATAAATCATATAGATTTATATAAAAACTAATTTAACTCGCAGTATAATATAATAGCAAATATACTGCCCAAAGAATAAATGATACAGTAAAAATACAATGGAATAGAATAGGATTGGCAGGCCTATAAAACTTGATAAATCAAAAGTAACCAAATCAAATCATGCCAGGTTGCAACCAACATTAACAAAATTTCCCTAAAATACTAATAAGTGTTGGTAATATCCTCACAAAACACATACATGTTACCTCCTTCACAATACGCTTAAAAATATCATGGAACGAACATGGTGAGTGAGATGTGGATGGTAACATGTGGTATGAATAAAATATGTTTAATAACTGGGTATATTAGCATCTGCTTTAAATCCTTATTTGCCCTTAAGAAAATTAAAGTGGTTTGTGAGGGTTCGGATTCCTCTGTGCCATGTGTCTCATTGGTTCTGTATCCAGACACAGCACTGAATGGCTCTTATAATTAACCACCCTGCAGTACCTGCACTATGTCTCGTATTCCCATGCACACATGCTGCACAGATAGAGTGTTGATGAACGCTGCACTGCAGTTGTACTGAGTGGTGTACAAACAGTCTTTGAGGGGAACGCTGAACACACAAAAAATTACAAAGCAGATGTCGCTGTTACCAAACAGGGGATTACCAACCTTTGACAAAAAAAAAACCAAGCACACAAAAATTCCTGTGGCGACCCACTCGTCAGAGTGTATTGAAAGTATTTTATTGCATACCTGCATTTGTGTGTGATCACGTGATGTTTTCGAATAGTTTATGTGTGAAATTTGTTGGAATTTATTTCATTGTAACAAGGGTGTGTTGGGAAGCCACAATATCCCAACTCTACGTACTTTTATAATTTATGAAAGTTAATTGCAGTATATATATATATATATATATATATATATATATATATATATATATATATATATATATATATATATATATATATATATGGCATGTTATAATTTATGAAAGTTAATTGCAATATATATATATATATATATGGCATGTTATAATTTATGAAAGTTAATTGCAATATATATATATGGGTGTGTGTGTGTGTGTGTGCCATAATAGCCCACCTCAAGTGTATTTTTTAAATTTAATATCAGCCTGTGATAACACACGTAACAGTAACCTTAACCAGACATCAGGAGAAAACAGAGGTCCTTTAATCCGGGCTATTCTACCACGGCCCAAAAAAGGAGTATCGCATTCTCTTTCCGACTTACGTCGTGTGTTATAAAACCTTACATACATATACATACTTGTTTAACAAACATAATTTTGCAATAGATTGGTGGTGTTTTTTAGACAAATACTTAAAATACTGGCATTGGACCAATTCATTTTAACATAACAAACAATCATATTAACATTCCAAAACTTTAACATTAAACAAATTATAATCAAGTTAAATTTAATAATTTCATTAACATTAAAAATGTTTTCTTTAACAATATAAAACTGTCAAATTAGGTAAAAACTTTCTAAAAAACATTAAAATAATAATATTAAAAACACATTAATAACATTACATAATAACACATTAATATTTTTAAATCACTTTAAAAGGTTAAATTATTAACTAGTTACATATTAAATTAGTTTATATATATAAAAATCGTCACAAAACCATACACATTAAAATCATTTAACCATAAAACCATAAAATCAAGAGTCTCTTGTTAACCCAAGCAGATTTCCTCTCGATTGTTTAGCTGGCACCCACTGCATATAATAACTTACATTAAATATCGTGAGACCTCCCTGCTAGCAGGAAATTGACATAACCACACTTGGGTTTAACAGCACCGAAACCCAACTATGCATCACTAACATAACAGTGAATACACTCGACACTCACACGATATATTTTGTTACATGGCACACTATCGTTCTCTTTTGGTGATTGGTTGATTTCGGCGTGCTTGTGCAGTCAAAATGGGAAGCAGCATAGGATGGGATGTGTGGCACATGTCAAAAGGCAGACCTGCATGCCTGATACTGATTTGATGACTTATTGCATCACTTAAATAATTATATTCACAACACACTACTTAAAGGTAAAATGATTTTGGCAGGCTTTTAAGTGTCTCATTCCCTGACATGCCCAAAGGATTTGTGATGAAAAAAAAAAATGTGATTTCTTACCAACGTAGTTGTACTTGCCAAAAATGATACACATCACCCTAGGTGAACATTAGTCACGATTTTGCCGGACTTATATCCAGTTGCACCATTGCGTTTCGAAACTCGATCCTAGATCGGATGTAAGATTTTCACAGAAAACTGTTGCACCCTCTTCTAACATCTTTGGTTGGAAGCTTGAAATCAAATGGTGCAACCAAAGATGCTAGAAGAGGGTGCAACAGTTTACTGTGGAAATCCTACATCCGATCTAGGATCGAGTTTCGAACAACGATGGTGAAACTGGGCACTAGCCAGCCAGCATGAACGACACTGCACAAAGGTGCGAAGCTGATGAATGATTACTTCTGCATTTATGCTTCCCCAGGCGAGTTAAGCCATGGCGAAGTAGCAGCGGTCTCTCCAGGCAGTTAAAGAAAGAGGTTACAGTAAACGTACACTAATGATTAGCGAGACTAAACGTGAATGCCGCCTGAAGTGCACATGCACTGACACTGACCGACCCTTGTGAGTACTCGGAGACTACTGAGTGTCATTGTGTAGCATGCACTGCCATCTTGGTGGGTTAGTGCATCATGCAAGGACTATGTTTTGTCACACTTGCATTGAAATTTATTAAAACACCGCACACTTTCAAAACAATATGATAATAAAATACTCTGCATTATTTTAGAAACATCACATGACCATTGTACAATATGATATGAATCACGGGAGATGAAAACACCTACCTTTGAAAATAAACACTTCAAAAAATGAAACACACTGTCTTATAACATACAGGCGCATCAGTTTTGTTACCTCTTTAGGGTTCATATCGAATGAGCCATTAAGCCTCTGGTGGGCGTCCTACTTGCCTCTTAATACAGTAATTTGCACTACGTTCAACTGCACTGTGCGCATCACGCTTGGCTCACTGGGGGTCGCAAAGATGGTGTGCTGTACTCATAACCCGCATGATTTGGCAGGAAGTGCCCGGCACCACATTCGGCAGAACGATGAGATTGGTCGTAGGTAGACTGCCTAAAGGGATCTCTAGTTCCGCTGTCAATTGATGTATGTTCTGGTCAACTGTGAATGAACTACAGTAGAATCCCAGTGTAGCGAGTACAGCAACTGCGAGAACACGGGTATAACGAGGTCTTTTTGAGAAACCATCAAAAAATTGCAAACATATTCCATGAAAAATTGTAATTTTGTGCTTTGAAACATATGGAGAGACTGTCTGAAGCAGGCTTACGGCGGGACTCTTGACCGTGTGAAGCACGTTTTTGTTAACTGTCTGCCGTAACTCCACTCCCTCGAACCGCCTCTGTATGCCGCTCTCATGTATCACATTCTTACATCTTGCCTCCTAACCACAGTCTTTAACAAAACCAAGCGCTTTGTTTAATAAATAGAATTCTGTCTTGACCACGTTTTCATGAAACTGTTCTGCTATTCCGTAGTAATTTATGGTCATTGTGTTGTCAACTATGTTTGGTTTCAAACAACTCGGCGTACGAATGTTATTGTTAAATGAAAACAAAGTCCATTTAAACATAACAGTCCAAGCAATAGCTGGAATCGAATACTGCTACATAAGAGTAGATTTTCGCTGTTTTTTTTCCATACTGTGGCATATCAATTAAATATAGGGACACAAATACTACTACAACATTTTATCACTGTGCTATAACGAACCTAATTTTAATCCATTTTGATAAAGTTTTCTTGAATTTTGCTGGTTTTGAGTAAGTCTCGCACAATGCAGGTTTTTTTTAAAGTTAAAAACGTATAATTTTCCAGTGACTACTGTATTTACTGGCCTAATTCTCGTGCTGGCACATTTCATGCACCAGATTTTTATGGTGCCGAATTTGGGAAAATAATTTCTTTCATATTTCAGGCAGCATGTTTCTCTCAACGAGGCATGTAATGCTATAGGATGTTCATGGTAAAGTGATCACATTTAAATCCCTAGTTACTTTTTATTTCAGTCATTTTTTATCCTCTAACCACTTTTTAAAATAAATATTGCTATCTAAATACTAAACACAGTGTGTAGATTCCACCACACTCAGGAGCTAATGTCAAGGGCTAAAATAAAATATATTTATTAAACATTAATCCAAATTAAGGTGGTTTCAAAAGCGCTCACTTTACCGCGAACAGCCTATAACGGGCCTGCGGGGTGCACTCTTTGTTTGACCGCACCAGATAACTGACATTTAAAAGTCAATAGTCCTGTAATCGATTTCTAATTGCCACACCCCCACGCTACAAACATGTAAACACAATCAGTGAAGGAGCTTATTTGTATGCGGGTGGTTTTTTAATGCGAAATAAATAGTTTACATTTATAATTATTTTTGTTTAGTACAAATGCATAATGGGCAAATATAAAAGTCAAACTGCTGCATTTAACCTCCAGTTAATTGCGTGTGCAGAGGAACATGGCACTGGTGCTGGAGTGTGCTGAGAAAAAAAGCAGAAATTTTCGTCGGGACAATGGGCTCACTGCTCGCTGTGGACCCACTGTGCTGTGCGGTACGCCACAATGGGAGCGGAACATTAACTGTTTCAGCCGGCGCCTGGTTGTCTGAGAAGCTGTCCACACGTTCACCCGCCCGGTCGCTCAGGTATGCGGAAGAGGGGAATGCTAGTGCCTGGCTGTCTCTCCATATTCGCTTGGCAATGGCTGCTCACACGATGCTCCCTATTTCCCACACAAAACTGCAAATTTTTTTTTCAAATTTTGATATAATTTATGTGTTTGTTCTTGATAAATAAAATGTTAAATTTTGATATTTGGAAATCACTGTTTGCTGATAGGTATTCTGCACTATTGACATTTACTGGCACACACTATTTCTGTTGGCCATGTTATTTTTACCTGCTGTTGTAATAACATGTGGTTGTGTCTACAAATTCTTCGCACGTGTTTGTCGATACATCTTGCTTGTTTACTGCCTTGAGATATCTGTTGCGGACCACATGTCCATTAACTACACATACATTGACCCTTGAATCACATTAATTGCTGATTGACAGTATTGACGTGAACTGGTTAGCACCAGGTCATTCTTCCTGATGCCTGCATATCTGTGAGAATATCTACCGATCATGTGCGACATCAGTGTTACAGGTTGCATTCCGTGCATCAGTGTTAGCGCATTAGTGCAGTGGAATACTCATTTGTGTATTTGTATATATTTTTAATGGCATTTTTAATATTTAAAAATGTGTGTTAAGTGCTTCAGTGTGTTGACACGTGTGAACCATACCGCCCTCGTGTAACATCATGTTTGTTTACATTTGAGAGAGTGGTTTTTTATTGTGTCTTCAAGTAATGGAATACTCATCAAGTGTATACAAGTATTATAATGTGAGTACTGTGCACACAAGCCATGTACACTGAATATTCTGATGGGTTGATGTCTGGACCATTGGTGGGATGGTGAGGTTATAAGGATTGGAATGTTGATTAGTAGATGTGCTCGGATAGGCACCAGCTCACGATGTGGTGACCACGAAACATACAAGCGGGGTTGTGTGGCCGACGATCAGCATGGCTTACCCTTAGATTTTGCACCTTCTGTGGAGGCTGACTCCATGTAGTATTGTAGACATTATATCAATAAATTCCCATTAGCCTGGGCAAGTAGGGGTTGTTGGCCTCCCCTAAAATGGAACTCACTTCTGAGGGATTGTTCTGGCCATCCCATGCCTTTGTTACATCACAAAGTTAATACTCATTATGAGGGGTTTTAGGCATCCCTAAGAAATGAAAAATGGAGAATACATTCAAATATATGATATATTTCATCAACCCTCATAGGAGGCACATAAATTACAGTTCACCGTTATGTGGGAGAGTGCGAACACTGAATAAAACTGTTCGAAGCCTACATGACAAATTACATGAAAGTTATGATCCAGCTGAGCACAAATGGACCTAACAGTGGTGCAAAACTCTCCCCGGGTGTTGCAAAACAACTTACTGTTCCATAAATAAAGATTACACTATTGATGCTACATCGTTGGTAAACAAAATGATGAAGGGCCAGGGAGGCCGAAACGAGCGTCTGCATCACACAAGTACAGGTTGATGATTAAGATGGCCACGCAGATGAGCTGTTGCCAGGTGCCAAACCTTCCCACATGACCCGATGAAAATCTTTTTTAATGATGTTAAATTATATATGATAGGAATGATGCAATTAAAATTATGTGACTATACACTGAATTCTACAAACACTTGCAAATGACTAAATTAAAATACCTTATATTAAAACATAATAATTTCTCAACACATGACCACTCTGTCATGATGTCCTGCAGCCTGTAACATAATAACCTACAATGCATGGATTTTGTTGAGCATGTGTGGCACGCATCCATATATGTTTATGTTGTATTGGTACACAGCTGTTGTCGTGCAGTCACATTGACCACAGTGTCCGAGCCCGATTGGCCACGGTGGTTAGGTTCTCTTTCACTAACAAATCCTTTTAAAATACAAATGCATTATTTACACAAATTCCCTCGGTTATTATTTAAGAACAAGGAAATAAGTTTGGCATTAACTACTGATGTGTTGGCTGTTGGTAAAATGTTATGCGATGCCTTTGTTTACATCACGAATGACAATACACTAGAAGGAAAATACATAACACCCTTAATTACTATTATATTATTATAGCCAGTACACTCAAATGCGTGAAACAGACCATACTAACATAAACAACTTTAACAGTCACATGATTCTACAAGCTAGCACAACTGTCAATCGTAAACACAATTCCTTCTTACTTAGTAATTATTATCTGCACACTATTTGCACACAGCACTTATCTTGTAGTATAACAATAATAAAACACTCTAAACATATTTAATATCAACCCTTCAAAAAACGACAATACACTTTACACTGAAAATACAACATGAGCGGCAAGGTACACAAACCATGCACATTGTCGCTGTGGTGCACACATGATATCTGATGTCAAAATTATTTTAGAAATTAAAAAGGCATGAATGAAAACAAATACACAACATGATATGAACATGGCTCTGCACACGTCGAAGTTGTGATGCGACGAATGGGCTGAGAAGGGGCGATTAATGTGGTACACATCAATTCAAGCAATAATAACCAGGGTAAATATTACGTGTTGTTTACAGTTTCGTTGTTTACTTTTTTGGAGTGTTATATAATGTCATGATTTTGTTGTAATTTAAGTGTGTAATAATGGTTTTTCATGTAAATGATTAAGGTAAGTGACGTGTCCACAACCCATAACCCGAGATATTTAGTGTGGGAATGTAATTTACTAGAGGTTTTTTATGACAGTTGTAGTGTTATTGTTTAGAAGTGTTTTGTGTGCCTTTAAACTTACTAGAGTGCACCGTCTTACTCGGGAACATTATGTGCCATTCCTGCATATAATATTTTTGAGGGTTTTGTATTTATTTTAATAAGTATTATTTTTACATGTTGTTATTGTATTGATTGTGTTGGAAGTGCACCATATATAACATAACCTAATGACTGGCCAGACTAGCCAAGTTTCAGAAGCCAGGTGCCGACGACATGACCATGGACTACTGTTCACAGACCTAACCAAATTATATCCGAATATAAATTTTTTTTTAACAGTGTTAATGTACATTTTGTGTATGGAAACAAACAAACATACAAAAACAATGAATGTACACATGAATGCGGGACAAGGTCCCTAATATTAGACATACACCTCGTGAAAAATGTGTTGAATTTAGGGTTTGAAAAGGACATGAGCACAAACAATTGTAAACATGAAAGTGCAGTTTACAACAGGTTTAAAGTTTACGTTATAAAATGTTTTATAGTGCCAATTGAAGTGCCTTTTGCCTTGTTTGTTATCCTTATGCCATCATTGTCTTCATTCATTTATTATTAAATAGTTTCTACCTGAATAATGGGATTTTGGGATGTCATACAGGAATCAGCGTTCAGGCCCTGCCTCCCTCACGACCATTTCGTCAGTGGCTTCACCGCATCTGATAGGGTTGGTGCGTGCATAAGTGCACGCTCTGGGGACTTCGACTTTTTGAACTGATTATGTAACTGCAGTATTTCTATTTAATTTCTCGGAACCTGTTAAGTTTTTCTCGTTCCCTGGAGCATGCGCCACCCCACAGTCCAGTCTGTTTGTTCATGGTCAGATCTTAAATATTCACATAACTATTATGTCAGGTCCACCCCTTTTTACCACTTAAGAGATCTTCAAGCTACAGTGGCAAAATGTAATTGTTTGTGCCTTATATGAGTGTTCTTGAATAAATAGTGATGTTAAGATAAATTTCTGCATACAACTTTATTTACTTGTCACACTGACCACTTGACCATGTAGAGGATTTTACCTTAAAAATGTATGACGAGTGTTTATACGGTGTTGAGAGGCCGAGACCACCCACTACAATTTAGAGGCTAATAAGAGAGGTCCACAACCCTTACTAGACTAGGTCAAGGATATATAGAACACATCGGAACTTCAACTTTCTTCATAATTGGAATTATCCCTACAGGAATGATGGTAACACCCAGAGGAGGCCCCAAAACCATCGGCTGTCACGACCCCATGAGTCTTGTGCTCTGCACAAGTGCCTAAACCTGGACTTTCTTTGTCAACTCCGCATCCGCATCCCACTGTGAAAACATCTGCATCCCAAAATGCTAAAAATTTGTTTCCAGTTGGACATAAAGACATTAACATGTCAACAGTGCGGTAAATTGAAGTGTGTGGGATTACTTATGGCAAGCATTTCACCAGCAACTGTTCATCATTGTCCACTGCACCTACCTCAGCATGGCAGCTAATCGACCTACTAACCTAGTGCTGGAAGTTCACAGGCCCAGGAATCGGAGACAAAATCATATCCTCCCGATGGTGTTCGTACCTGTTCAATGTCAAATGCTCAATCACAGAAAATTGTAAAATGCGAGACATAACCAACAAACGTTTCTATTGCAAAAGATGTGCAGCGATTGAGGAACATGCAATTTCTGCTGCAAGTTTTTTCACCTCCGTTTCACTTTCGAATCAGTGTGCAGTAAGTGCGGTGACTCACCCACAAAGTTGGTGCAGAACAGACCCCCTATTGCCGTACTGGACGAAGATCAACAGTATTCGTTAATAACGTTGTTGGACAGTTAACAGGAACAGTATTTCGACGAATAAGATCAAGCCACACCAGCAGTGCCCCAGTTGACAACATCAGCAATGTTCCATTCCTTGCTACTGAATGAACAAAGCACCTCACCCACAACAGCATGTGTTGGGACATCCACTGCATCTGCCCCACCATCGCTACAATTAGCGCTGTATAACCGGTGTCCAAAATAGATATGTCATGGAATCAGAACATACTTGACAAACTGCAAGCAGTGTTCATGCAGATACCACGAGGAATTCACAATCACCAATTATTAGATATTACCAGACTATCATAACAAAAGCAGTTTATGTAAGTCATGGAAGGCCATCGAGAATCCAAAATCAACCTCAACAATGACGTACACTTCAGCGCCCATATTCACTGCCACTCTACTACTGGGCCTTCGCGAAACAAGTACGAGTGAAATTCAGTAAATATGGTACGAAGACAGCATCAGCACTCCAAAAAGTGAAAGTCAACAAGTGTGTCCGATCATAAGGAACTGCAACAAAATGTCAACATTCATCCTGCATGCAAACCAGCCTTACAAAGAGCACAATCAACATCATTGTATGTTTTGACACCTGCAACACCACTCTTCGACATTGCAAACGAGCTGTCAGGAGTCCAAGCAGCACAACACACTGCCACGCCCACCTCAGTGCTTGTAAACAACTCACCACACGGCCAACATGTCCGATCGATACCAGCTGCAGCTATTGCGAATGTGCAGCACACTCCTCCGAGCAAGAGGAACACAACTACAGCCACATGTCTGCAAATATTGCCCAGGGATGTGGTACCACTGGCCCAGTGGTGCCGTAACTTACAGCAGAAAATTCACAAATTCACCAGTGCCACAAACAGAACAGTTTGGCAGGTCAGTAAGGGCGAAAAAGTGAACGAATGAACATTCATCCGGTTACCACCAAGAAAATTTCCACGTGTGGACAAATGACTTTCACCCCAACACCCACTGCGAATGTGAACACAACATGCCACATCGTACAAACGCCATGTGTATACAGTATCCACATAATATGGCCTATACACTGCCATGTTGTCGTGCATGCTCAACAAGAGAAACCACAGCCACATAAACATAAACGTTCATCATCATGCAGCAGACAAATGACATTTCAACAATTGGGTGGTGGTCATTCGCCATTTTGCCACTGCAAATCATGAAGAAAGTTCGCAACTACTTGAGTACAAACAGTGCTCACATCATCCCGTGCGACCGCCACAATAGTGTCCACACATGAAAATCAAAAATGTTTCCAGGCCACCAGGACCAATCCAAAGTATGTAAATATTGTGATGGTCTCGCATTAAATCGTTATGTAAAACACCGACAAGTCTATCATTTCAACATCATTTATGCCTGTGTGTCTGAAAGTGACCGCCCGTGCAATTCAGCCATGTGGACTTGTTTACATTTGCCCCAGTTTGCTTATTGGCTACACAGCAGGAGAAGGGCAGCGAGTCATCCCTACTTCCTCACTTTCTACTGTGCCTCCACTTATACACATTTTCATCATGGTGCGATGAGTGGGAGAACTTCATCCTTCTCCCTCCATCATTATTTCAATACACAGAAGGTAACAAATTAGTGTAGGATGTTGCCGCGCCGCACATGCAACAGCACATCCATAATTTCATCACAACGTTTTTTGCTTTGTAAACACAGTGAAGAGTTGCATCACATGTGACCCTGTTGAGAGGACCGGCGATTGTCTACAGAGGATCCAGCATGATATGCAGGGGAATATGACTACTGTTCACCAGATATCCATCAGCTGCATTTGCTTCCATCTGTGATGTCACCGAGAGCTTCGGGACGCGTTTGAGATGTCACACATTATTGGGTTTATCGGTGCAGTTAGACCTATCAGAATATTCTGGGGACTCCCAACTTCTTTACTCAAGCTGCCCACATCATCACAGCTTTATCAACCACGAATCAGGGGCGGGAAAACTCTACTTCTCCTCCCCCCATGCTCTCGACAATTTCATCTCGCCAGGCATGTTTTGTGAGCGGCTTGTGGGCGCAGTCGCGCGCCCAACTCCCTGCCACAGCACGACCGGCCATTTTTCGTTCAGTCACAGTGGCCACAACCTACGACATTGTGGGAATTTTGAAACCACCCATTTGTTTCTACTAGAGTCTGCAGTCGGCGAGAGAACAGCCTCCGAAGAGGGAGTCCTTTGACATGAACAGGTCATCGCCTGCCCATTCTACCTGCTGCCAGCATATCTGTAAGAAAATCTACTGAGGATGTGCGACATGATTGCTACAGCCTGCATTCTGTGCATCAGTGTTAGTGCATTAGTGCAGTGCAGTCTTCGTTTATGTATTAGGGAATATCTTTTAAATGTCATATTTAATAATGTATTTGTTCAGTGCTTCAGTGCGCTTACATTTGTGTGCCATATCACCCTCATGTAACGTCACACTTTTTTTTTATGTTTGTGAGAGAAGTGTTTTATTGTCTTCATGTAATATTATGATCATCAAGGGATACAATTATTATAAGGTGAGTGCTATGCATGCAAGCCGTGTACACAGAATATGCATGCAATAATAACTAGGGTAAATCTTACCTGTTGTTGAAAATAGTGTTGTTTACCAATTTTCAGTGTTATATCATAATATCTTTTTGTTGTCATCCAAGTGTGTAATAAATTTCTCATGTAAATTATTAAGGTAATTGACGTGTACACAAATTTTAACACAAGATATTTACTGTAAGAATGTAATTTATTAGCGTTTTTTGACAGTTGTAATGTTATTATTTTGAAGTGACATTATGATTCTTTAAATGTACTAGAGTGCACCATCCTGCTCGGGATGTTGTATGCTATACCTTTACATAATAGTTTAGAGGATTTTGTATTTATTTTAATTGTTATTATTTCCAAGTGTTGTTATTGTATTAAAAGTGCATTATAGATAACATGACCTAAAGACTGGCCAGCTAATCGAAGTCGCAGGGGCCACCTGGCAAATTAATGACCATGGCCTATTATCGGCAGACGTAAATAAATTACGCGAACTGATTCGGTGAGCCCGTTCACCATACCTCCCTTCCTATAGCACCATCAGGCACCATGTCAGGCTAGTGAAATGTGTGTGCACTATGAGTGCAGAAGTTTAGTGTAAATGTGTTTCCTAAGAGCAGAGAAATAGTGTAATTGTTTCTGTTCTTTCGCCAGTGCAAGTGTCACGTAATTAATGTGAACATTCGTATTGACAGTTTATTGGTAAGAGTGCCATACTGAGAGTAGATATGTTTATGTTGTGTATTTATTTATTTTCCTCATGTTCCAGTAATAATTGTGATGTGTAAGACGCCAAACACTGTTCAGAGTTCTGTTAGGTTAGATATGTTTTTGTGTACTTTTGATATTCACTTGTTTGCGACGACGTGTTGGCCGGGCCATGACAGAGACTACCGCACCAAATCCATATATGTGAGATAACATAGATATGGCAACAAGGCTAACCACATGGCAAGAAGCTTCAAGTTTTCTGTTAAAAATAGTTCAAGTGTTTTTAACATGTAATTGTTTGTGTTATATTGTTTTTCTACATGGCCAGCGGATTTAATTCACCTTGTAAAACGACGTAGCTTCGTGCTTTATTAACAATTTCAGTGATCACCCTTTACAAAGGCGAGCCCATAATATATGTGCCCCATGTGAGATTTTAAGTGGAATGAAAGTTACATGATGGGAACTATCTGGCAATTATTCGCTCTTAGTCGCCTATAGACTGTTTAAACCGTATTTCATAAGAGTAATGTATATCATGATTGGCATGAGAAAGCCAAAATATCCTCTCGAAAGTGAGATGGCGTAAGAGGGTGGCCGACAGCCCCTGCTAGACCAGGCCTTCAAGTGTATATTTCTATAAGTCGCCAGCTCTTAACATACAAGACATGGACCACTGGGGGAAGAGTCATTGGCCTTCGGCCAAACGACCCCATAGATTACCATCTACTCGTGCTCTCCCACTATTGAGCACTGGTAGCCACAGAAGAACTGCAGCTTTAAGTATTTCTTATCCACATAACCTCCATTCCCCCTAATGGTCCAACTTCGACTATGTTCCATCATGTTAAATGACACCACAACTAATGGATAATCCTTTCCTGGACAAACCCAATCAATCATCACCATACCTAAAGCCATTTTCTGAAAGCCTAGTGTACATGAAAACTTATTTGTGCCACGTGCGAACACGTGTCCTCGTGTACATCAGGTCATTTGAGCTCCGATTCCCCATTTTCGCTACTGGCGAATCTTCCTAAGCCACTCTATGGAAAATTTTAATACATATCAAAACAAGAAACATCAAAATTGGGCAAGTATGACAGAAAAAGGATTTTGGCATCAAAGAAACAAAGCAGCCTGCTATCTTGTACGCCAATTCTACCATAACATCTGGAGGCACACATTCATAGAGCAATCCAGCAAAGTGGAATGAGGCAGCTGCTGCTCCCCTCCATCTGTGCCACGTTGTGCAGGCAGAACCACCCCTACCATGCCATGCACATGGATGTCAGCAATGAGTCGCGAAGCCATGTAGCCTGGCGAAGATAGCAGCTACTATCACACCATGCATCCGCGCCACCCACTGGCCAACATGGGACTTCATTTCGACATGCAAGCTGTGATGTGCCAACATTGTAAAAAGTAGACACGTTCGAGCACAATTATATTCATATTGAATCAAGCCACCTGCAATTGTCCATCAGTACCCACCACACCAACCGCAGTACAACCTTAGCGAGATGACATACCGACCTACTGCTGGATGATTGGCTGCCTAGGACTTGGGGGCGATATAATATCCTTCTGGCGGTGTTCATACATGTACCACATGGAATGTGCGATAGTAGAAAAGTGGGAAATTGTGGACATACACAATGCATTGTGTACAACCAATGTGGAACCGCAGATAAAACAGCACTTCCCAGGGAAATCATAACACACCCGCATTCACCGTCAATACCGCTCAACACCTGAGCCCGCAAGAAATAGGCGCGAGCAGTAAACAACAGGATTGGCACAAACCATTCTCTGCTTTCCCACAAAGTGAGATCAGAAAGTTCATTGTAGGGTCACCAGTCAGTCAACTGCAACCACATCCTGGCCACCATGATCAAACATCATAATCTGTGCCAAGAAACTATGACAAAAGGACTCCAATCACCCCTTGAATGAAGAATGCCCAAAACAAACAACATCACATGTTGGTACCATCGAAACACCGGCCTCCAATACCTAGAGCGAACCGCCTGAATGCAACCTGCTACTACACGCCACCCCCACCTTGGAGAATGAAAAAAAGAAGATACATAGACAGTCGGCCAGATCAATGCCGGTCGCAACTGCCGCATCTCCAAGTAAAACCGGGCCAACTCTGGCAGCACCTACTCCAACAATGCCTCGGAATATTACAACAGACTGCGGAATACTGATGCCTGGATCATGTATCCGCATCCATGCCGGTACTGCCCAGTGACGAGGTACCACAGGACTCCGATGTACATGGACAACAACCGACATCTAGTGTGTGCGCGAGACATGCACAATGTGCATAACTCCCACCATGCTGGAGAAAGCAAAAATGTTCATTGTGTAAAGACAGGCAACGATCCAGCAGATAGTTATGTAAACTTGTGCGCCGCAGCATAATTGAACAGTGTAGCATGAGTATTCCATTCACAGTCTGTCAACAGTGCTCGCATCTCGTTTCACCACAATGCACATGCCCGCTTATCAAAATAAAATTAATCAGGCCACCAGAGCCTCAAATCAGCCTTTCAACTCAGTGACAGTTAAATGCAAATAACATTCCCAACAAAACTTTCATTTCGACACCATTCACGCCTGCAGTTTTGAGTTGACAACACGCACAATGCAACCACATGTGTTTGTTTATATTCGGCCCAAGCTCATCGATTGAATACGCACAGTGGAGAGGCGGCTAGTCACTCCTACTTCCCCTCTATCTACCGTTCCTAAACTCCTCCACGTTTTCACCTTGGTGCAATGTGCGGGAGACCTTCACACCCCATATGGTACAAGTACCGTCATCGCAATGATGGTGAGCATACCAAGCGATCTACTCATGCTTAATGTACTGATATACCTAGACTATTTTTGGACACAATGGTCTTTGCCAGGGTCGGATAACATGTCAAATCTGGTACAAGTACCATTGCAATGGTGAACGGGCGTACAAAGTGAGAGCTTCTTCCACAGCATCAAGCTTAACATACTGATATACCTAGAATTTTTTTGAATACATCTTTTGCAGAGTAGTATAACATGTCAAGTCTGGTACAAGTACCATCATAATGAAAATCAATAACACAAATACACAACATAAACATATCAACTCCCAGTATGGCACCCTGACCTATAAACTGTCAATAGGAATGTTGACATTACTTAAATGACACTAGCACTGGAGAAAGAACAAAAACCATTACCATATTACACTTTAAAACACAATATCCAAAATACCCCTGCATAAATTACGTAACACTCCTGTACACTGTGCACTGCATGGAACACTCGTAACACTGGCCACTTAGCTGCACACACATTTACACTTAATATTAAAAGGCCCTTAGGAAACATATTACCACTAAACTTCTGCACTCATAGTGCCTGATGGTGCTGCAGGAAGGAAGTGGTGGTGAATGGGCTCACCGAAATGGTTCACGTAAAACACTCTTCACCCCTTGCCCTGGAGACAGTTAGCTAGACGTCTTATTGCTCCCTCATTGTTTACTCACAGCGTCTGGCAGGCCGCCGGACATCTGAGAGGGCTCTCAGATTGTCGCACTGAATTGTCCGTTGTTCTCTTCTGTAACCCCTCACTGTCATCGGCGCTGTAGGGCCAGTTGCGGTAGGCACAGGGTTGTGCCTACAAGCCATGCACTCTGCTTGCTGTGTATGGTGAATTCGCTTGGTGAGGTGCAGGTGAGGTAGGTTCAAGTGCCCTCTTTCTCGTCCCCAGTGCTCTCGCTGCTCTTAATTCGATGTGGGTGGCATAGGTCAAGGCGTGAGGTGGACCTGACATGCCATTTGGCTGTGACCCCTGACATCAGGCTTGTAGGAGAGTTGGTTGAAGCTGACCAGTGTCCTGGTGATGTCACGACACACTTGGTGATGTCACAGGTGGCGGCAGATGTTGTTGATGGTTGTCCAGTGACCAGTAGTTGTATTCCTCATCGTGTCCCTCTCGTACTCCTACAGACAGGGTCGGGTCTCTTAAGAGGGCCACACATTGCGCAACTCTGTCACTGTGTTTACGAAGAGATGAACATGGTGATTAAACAATGATAGATGTGCTGTTGCCTGGGCGATGCTGCAACACAGCACACAGCATTTTACATTAGGTGGGATGAAGTAGGGATGGAGTGAGGGGTGTGAAGGTCTCCCGCCCGTTGCACCATGGTGAAAACGTAGAGGAGTTTAGGAACAGTAGATAGAGGGTTAGTAGGGGTGACTAGCCGCCTATCCACTACTGCGTAGTCACTCGATGAGCTTGGGCATAATGTAAACAAACACATGTTGTTGCATTGTGCGTGCTGTCAACTCAAAACTGCAAGCATGAGTGGTGTCGAAATGAAAGTTTTGTTGGGAAAGTTATTTGCATTTAACTATCACTGAGTTTAAATGCTGATTTGAGGCTCAGGCAGCATGAATACTGATTTTTTTTACGAGCAGGTATGTGCATTACGGTGGAACGAGATGCGAGCACTGTTGACAGACTGTGTATGGCGTACGCATGCTACTCTGTTCAGTTGCCCTGCAGCACACAAGTTTACATAACTGTCTGCTGGATCGTTGCCTGTCTTTACACAATGAACGTTTTTGCTTTCTCCAGCATGGTGGGAGTTATGCACATTGTGCATGCCTTATGCACACACTAGGTGTCGGATTTACCGGGCTGCTACTGTGTACACTTGGTGCGAACACAATACTGTTTTTAGTAATTTCACATGCGGCTGGTGGTGGAGTCTATGGAATGTCCGGACATGCGATTATTGTAGCTGGCTGGGCAGTGGTGTACATGTACATCGGAGTTTGTGGCGGAGTTGTAGTATTTTCAGTGCTCCTAGGCATAGCTTTTCCCGGCCGATTCTGACACCCACTTTGCCAGTGGTGCCTCGTCACTGGGCAGTACTGGCATGGATGTGGGGGACATGATACAGGTGTCTGTGTTCCGCAGTCTGCTGTAATATTCCGAGGGATTGTTGGAGTAGATGCTGCCAAAGTTGGCCCGGTTTTACTTGGAGGTGTGGCAGCTGCAGCTGGCATTGATCTGGCCGTCTGGCCATGTGGCTTTTTGTTTTCATTCTCCAAGGTGGGGGTGGCTGTGTGTTGTTGCAGATTGCATTCAGGCGGTTAGTGCTCAGTGTTGGATGCCAGTGTTGCAGCTGTACCAACATGTGATGTTGCTTGCATTGGCATTCTTCATTCTGGGGGATTGGAGTTCGTTTGTCATTATGTTTTTTGGCACAGATTATGATGTTTGATCATGGTTGCCAGGATGCGGTTGCAGTTGATTGAGTGGTGACCCTACGATGAACAGATGGATTTCACTTTGTGTGAAAGTGAAGAATGGTTTGTGCCAATTCTGTTGCTTACTGCTCGCACCTGTTTCTCGTTGGCTCAGGGGTGGAACAGTATTGATGGCGAATGGGGGTGTGTTATGAGTTCCCTGGGAGTGCTGGTTACTCCGTGGTTGCACATTGGTTGTACAAAATGCATTTGTTGTGTATGTCCACAATTTCCCACTTTTTTCTATCGCACATTCCATTTGGTACATGCACGAACACCGCCAGCAGGATATTATATCATCCCCAAGTCCTAGGCATAAGATCTTCCAGCGGTAGGTCGCTATGTCTTCTCGTTGCGGTTGTATTGCGGTTGGTGTGGTGGGAACAAATGGACAATTGCAGGTGGCTTGATTCATGGTGAAAATAATCTCTGTCTTTTACAATGTTGGCACATCACAGCTTGCATTACGAAATGAAATCCTATGTTGGCACGGATTAATGGCGTGGTAGTAGCTGCTATCTTCGCCAGGCCACATGGCCTTGCGACTCATGGCTGACATCACTGTGCATGGCACGGTAGGGGTTGTTCTGCCTGCACAACATGGTACAGATGGAGGGGGGCAGCATCTGCCTCATTCCCCTCTGCTAGATTGTTTTATGAATGCATGCCTCCTGATGTTATGGTAGCATTGGCATACAAGACAGTGAAATGCTTTATTTCTTTGGTGCCAAAACCATTTTTCTGTCATACTTGCCCAATTTTGATGGTTTTTGTTTCCAAATGTATCTAATTTTCCAAAGAGCAGCATAGGAAGATTCGTCAGTAGCGAAAATGGGGAGCCGGAGCTCAAATGGCCTGCTGTACATGAGGACACGTGTTCGCATGTGGCTCAAATGAATGGTTTTTGGTATGGCGATGATTGACTGGGTTTACCTGAGAAAGGATTATCCAACAGTTGCGGTGCCATTTAATGTGATGGCACATAGTCGAAGTTGGACCATTGGGAGGGGGGTATGGAGTTTATGTGGATAAGAAATACTTAAAGCTGCAGTTATACTGTGGCTGCCAGGGCTCAATATTGGGAGAGCACAAGTAGATGGTAATATTTGGGGTCGTTTGGCAGAAGGCCGATGACTCTTCCCCCCAGAGGTCCATGTTTTGTAGGTTAAGTGCTGGCGACTTACAGAAATATACACTTGAAGGACTGGTCTAGCAAGAGCTGTCGGCTACCCTCATACGCCATCTCACTTTCGAGACATTATTTTCGCTTTCCCATGCCAATCATGATATACATTACTCTTATGAAATGCGGTTTAAGCAGTCGATAGGTGGCTGAAAGCGAATAATTGCTAGAGAGTTCCCATCATGTAACTTTTACTCCACTTAAAATCCCGCACGTAGCACATATATTACGGGTCCGCCTTTGTAGAGGCGGACCCGTAATATATGTTAATAACTGTTAATAAAGCATGAATCTACATGGTTTTACAGGGTGAATTAAATTTGCCGGCCATGTAGATAAGCAATATAACACAAACAAATACTTGTTAAAAACACTTGAACTATTTTTAACAGAAAACTTGTAGCTTCTTGCCATGTGGTTGGCCTTGTTGCAATATCTATGTTATCTCACATCAATGGATTTGGTGCGACGGCCTCTGTCGCAAACCCGGCCAACACATGGTCGCAAACCAGTGAATATCAGAAGTAAACAAAAACATATCTAACCTAACAGAACTCTGAACGACATTTGCCGTGGTACTTACATGTCATAATTATCACAGGAACATAAGGAAAATAAATAACACAAATACACAACATAAATATATCAACTCTCAATATGGCACTCTTACCAATAAACTGTCAATTGGAGTGTTGACATAAATTACGTGGCACTTACACTGGCGAAAGAACAGAAACATTTTCACTATTACACTGCCCTTAGGAAACATATTTACACTAAACTTCTGCACTCATAGTGCACACACGTTTCACTATCCTGACATGGTGCCTGATGGTGCTACAGGAAGGGAGGTGTGGTTCCCGGGCTCACCGAATATGTTCAAATCAGGATCTTGCCCCGCATTCATGTATACATTCGCTGTTTATATATGTCTATTCGTTGCAATACACAAAAATTACATCAACAGAGTAAAAATAATAATTAATATATGGACATAATTTGTTTACGTCTGCCGATAACAGGCCGTGGTGATGCATTCGGCAGGTGGCCCCTACTACTTGGATTGGCTGGCCAGTCTTTAGGTTATGTTATCTATAGTGCACTTTCAATACAATTCATTAAATAACAACATGTGAAAATAATAATAATAAAAGTAAATGCAAAATCCTCTAAACTATTATGTGAAGGAATAGCACGCAACATCCTCGAGTGGGATGTTGCACTCTAGTGCATTTAAAGGAACACAATGACACTTTAAACAATAACACTACACCTGTCACGAAAAATACTAATAAATTACATTCCTACATTAAATATCTCGTGTTACAATATGTATACACGCCATTTACCTTAATCATTCACATGAGAAATTTATTACACATTTGGATGACAACAAAAAGATAATATGACATAACACTGAAAATTGGTAAACAACACAACTTTCAACAACATGTCAGATCTATCCTAGCTATTATTTAATTAATATTCTTTGCACACGGGTTGCATGGATAGCACTCACCTTATAATAATTGTATCCACTTGATGATCATAATATTAAATGAAGTCACAATAAAACACTACTTTCTCAAACGTAGAAAAACATGACGTTACATGAGGGTGCTATGGCACACATGTAAACACACTGAGGCACAGAACGAACATATTATAAAATATTAAAAAGGACATTTCAAAAATATAACCTAATACATAAACGAAGATTGCACTGCACTAATGCACTAACACAGATGCACAGAATGAAGGCTGTAGTAATAATGTTGCATATAGTCTGCAGATTTTCTGACAGATATGCTGGCAGCAGGAAGAACGGGCAGGCGATGACCGGTTCATGTCAAAGGACCCCCTCTTCGGAAGCCATTCTCTCGCCGAATGAAGACTCTAGCAGCAACAAAAGGGTGGTTTCCAAATTCCCACGATGTCGTAGGTTGTGGCCGCTGTGACTGGCCGAAAAATGGCTGGTCGTTTGAAGAAGGTGCATTGGGCGCGCGACTGCGCCTGCAAGCCACTCACAAAACATGCCTGGCGAGATGAAATTGACTTGAGCAAGGGGGAGGGGAGTAGAGCTCTTCCGCCCCTGACTCGTGGTTGATAGAGCTGTGAGGACATCGGCGGCGTGAGTTAAGCAGTTGGGCGTCGCCAGAATCTTCTGATAGGCCTAACTCCACCGAAAAACCGAATAATATGCGACATCTCCATCGCGTCCCGATGTTCTCGGTGATGTCACAGATGGAAGTAGATGCAGGTGATGGATATCTGGTGAACAGTAGTTGTATTCCCCTGCATATCATGCTGTAGTAGACAATCGTCGGGCCTCTCAACAGGGTCGCATGTGATGCAACACTTCACTGTGTTTACAAAGTGATAAATGTTGTGATGAAATGATGGCATGTGTGGCACGGCAACACCACACACTGCTTTGTTACAGTCAGCATGTTGAAGTAATGTTGGATGGAGGAGGGTGAAGTTCTCCCACCCATCGCAACATGATGAAAATCTGTATAAGTGGAGGCATAGAAGAAAGTGGGATAGTAGGGATGACTCGCTGCCCCTCTCATGCTGTGTAGCCAATAAGCGAACTGGGCAAAATGTAAAAAATTCACATGGCTGAATTGCACGGGCTGTCACTTATAGACAGACAGGCATAAATTATGCTGAAATGACAGACTTGCCGGTGTTTGAAATGGCAATTTAATGCGAAAACATCACAATATATACATACTTTGGATTTGTCCTGGTGGCCTGGAAACATTTTTGATTTCATGGGTGGATACGATTGTGGCGGTCGCACGGGATGATGCGAGCACTGTTTGTAGTCAAATAGGTGACCACATTGTTCATGATTCGCAGTGGCAAAATTACGAATGACCACACCTAATTGTTGACATGTCTTTGTCTACTGTATGATGATGAATGTTTATGTTTTTGTGGTGGTTGTTTCTCTCGTTGCACATGGCGACAACAGGGCAGTGATTATGCCGTATCATGTGGTTACTGTGTATACATGGCATTTATACGATGTGGTGTGATGTGTTCTCATACGCAGTGGGTGGTGGGGTGAAAGTCATTTGTCCACACATGGAAATTTGCTTGATGGTAACTGGATGAATGTTCATTCATTCACTTGTTTCGCCGTTACTAACCTGCACAAACTGTTCTATTGTGACACTGGTGCCTTTGTGAATTTTCTGCTGTAGGTTACGGCACCCACTGTACCAGTGATACTGCATCCCTGGGCAATATATGCAGATGTGTGGCTGTAGTTGTATCCCTCTTGCACGTAGGTGTGCGCTGCACCTTCGAACTAGCTGTGGCTGGTATCAAATGGGCATGCTGGTCGTGTGACGAGATGTTTACATGCACTGAGGTGGGTGTGGCAATCTGTTGCGCTGTGTGGACTCCTGACAGCTCATTTACAATGTCGAAGAGCGTTGTTGCAGGTGTCAAAACATACAACGATGTTGATTATGCTATTTGTAAGGCTGGTTTGCATGCAGGATGAATGTTGACATTTTGTTGCAGTTCCTCATGATCGGACACACTTGTTGACTTTCACTTTTTTGCGTGATGACGCTGTCTTCGTACCACAATTTCTGATTTTCACTCGCACTTGCTTCGCAAAGTCCCAGTAGTAGAGTGGCAGTGAATATGGGTGCCGAAATGTACGTCATTGTTGAGGTTTATTTTGGTTTCTCAATGTCCTTGCATGACTTACATAAACTGCTTTCGTCATGGTAGTCTGATAATTTCCAATCATCGGTGAATGTGCATTCCTCGTGGTATCTGCATGAACACTGCTTGCAGTTTGTCAAGTATGTTCTGATTCCATGACATATCTCTTTTGGACACCGGTTATACAGCGCTAATTGTAGCTATGGTGGGGCAGATGCAGTGGATGTCCCAACACATGCTGTTGTGGGTGAGGTGCTTTGTTCATTCAGTAGGGAGGAATGGAACATTGCTGATGTTGTCAACTGTGGCCCTGCTGGCGTGGCTTGATTTTATTCGTCGAAATACTGTTCCGGTTAACTGTCCAACAATGTTATTAATGAATACTGTTGATATTCATCACGTACGGCAATAGGGTGTCTGTTCTATCCCAACTTTGTGGATGAGTGACCGCACTTACTACACTCTGATTCGGAAGTGAATCAGAGGTGAGAAAACATGCAGCGGAAATTTCAGGCTCCTCAATTGCTGCATATTTGTTGCATAAGAAACGTTCATTGTTTACGTCTGTAATTTTACAATTTTCTGCGATTGCACACTCGATATGGTACAAGTACGAACACCGTCGGCATGATATGATGTTGTCTCCGATTCCTGGACCTGTGATCTTCTATCAGTAGGTCAGTGTGGCCGTGCGGAGGTAGGTGCAGTGGACAGTGATGAACAGTTGCAGGCGGAATGCTTGCCATAAGTATTCCCACACACTTGAATTTACTGCACTCTTGACACACTAATGTCTGTGTTTCCAACTGGAAACCGATTTTTAGCATTTTTAGATGCAGATGTTTTCACAATGGGATGCAGATACAGAGTTGACACGGAAAGTACGGGTTTAGGCGCTTGTGCAGGGCGCGAGACTCACGGGGACGTGACAGCCAATGGCTATGGTGCCTCCTCTTGGTGTTCCCTTCATTCCTGTAGTGATAATTCTTATTGCGAAGAAAGTTGAAGTTCCGATGAGTTCTATATATCCTTGGCTTAGTCTAGTACAGTCTGTAAGCCTCTCTTATTAGCCTCAAAATTGTAGTGGGTAGTCTTGGCAACCAACATCGTATAAACACTCATCATACAATTCTAAGGTAAAATCCCTTACATGGTCAAGTGGTCAGAGTGACCAGTAAATAAAGTTGTATGCAGAAATTTATCTTTACATCACTACTTATTCAAGAACCCTCGTATGAGGCAGAAACAATTACATTTTGCTACTTTAGCTTGAAGATCTCTTAAGTGGTAAAAAGGGGTGGACCTGACATAATAGTTATGTGAATATTTAAGATCCGGCCATGAACAAACAGACTGGACTGTGGGGTGGCGCATGCTCCAGGGAACGAGAAAAACTTAACAGGTTCCGAGAAATTAAATAGAAATACTGCAGTTACATAATCAGTTTAAAAAGTCGAAGTCCCCGGAGCGTGCACTTATGCACGCACCAACCCTATCAGATGCGGTGAAGCCACTGACGAAATGGTCGTGAGGGAGGCAGGGCCTGAACGCTGATTCCTGTATGACATTACAAAATCCCATTATTCGGGTAGAAATTTTTTAATAATAAATGAATGAAGACAATGATGGCACAAGGATGAAAAACCAAGGCAAAATACACTATAATTGGCAGTATAAAACATTTTATAATGTAATCTTAAAACCTGTTGTAAACTGCACTGGCATGTTTTCAATTGTTTGTGCATATGTCCTTTTCAAACCCTAAATTCAACACATTTCACACAAGGTGTGTGTCTTTAATATTAGGGACCTTGTCCCGCATTCATGTGTACATTCATTGTTTTTGTATGTTTGTTTGTTTCCATACACAAAATGTACATCAACACAGTAAAAAAAAAATTTATATTCGGATATAATTTGGTTAGGTCTGTGAACAGTAGTCCATGGTCATGTCGTCGGCACCTGGCTTCTGAAACTTGGCTATTCTGGCCAGTCATTAGGTTATGTTATATATGGTGCACTTCCAACACAATCAATACAATAACAACATGTAAAAATAATACTTATTAAAATAAATACAAAACCCTCAAAAATATTATATGCAGGAATGGCACATAATGTTCCCGAGTAAGACGGTGCACTCTAGTAAGTTTAAAGGCACACAAAACACTTCTAAACAATAACACTACAACTGTCATAAAAAACCTCTAGTAAATTACATTCCCACACTAAATATCTCGGGTTATGGGTTGTGGACACGTCACTTACCTTAATCATTTACATGAAAAACCATTATTACACACTTAAATTACAACAAAATCATGACATTATATAACACTCCAAAAAAGTAAACAACGAAACTGTAAACAACACGTAATATTTACCCTGGTTATTATTGCTTGAATTGATGTGTACCACATTAATCGCCCCTTCTCAGCCCATTCGTCGCATCACAACTTCGACGTGTGCAGAGCCATGTTCATATCATGTTGTGTATTTGTTTTCATTCATGCCTTTTTAATTTCTAAAATAATTTTGACATCAGATATCATGTGTGCACCACAGCGACAATGTGCATGATTTGTGTACCTTGCTGCTCATGTTGTATTTTCAGTGTAATATGTATTGTCTTTTTTGAAGGGTTGATATTAAATAAGTATGAAGTTTTTATTATTGTTATACTACAAGGTAAGTGCTTTGTGCAATGTGTACATGGATAATAATGAGTAAGTAAGAGGGAATTCTTTTACGTTTGACATTTGTGCTAGCTTGTAAAATCATGCGACAGTTATGGTTTTATATGTTGTTATGTTCGGTTTTACACACTAGAGTGCAAAAAACCATCATGAATTTGCCATAATATTAGTTAATAAGAGTGTTACGTGTTTTCCTTATAGTGTAATGACATTCATGAAGTAAACAATGGCATCATTTATCATTTTACCCAAAGTCAACACATCAGTAGGTAATGCCAAACATAGTGCCATGTTCTTAAATAATAACAGAGGGAATTTTGTAAATAAATTGTTTGTATTTTAAGAGTGTATGTTAGTTTAATAGAACCTAACCATAGTGATCAATCGGGCCAAGGCGCAATGGCCAACATGAAGGCACGACATCAGATGTATCCATTCACAACTTAAACATACCTGAAGTAGTGCCAAATTACAGTGTAAGTGTTTTCCAAAAGAACTGTCATATTGTAAATAAAGAGACATGAAAATATTATAGACACCAATAAATGAGAGACAATCACACAGAGTACGAGCTTGCTCAACATAAATCTATTCATTGTAGGTTAAGTGTTAGAGGCTGCAGGACAGCCAGGACAATCAGGTCATGTGGTCAGAAATTATTATGTTTTAATGAAAGGTTCTTTAGCTTAGTCTTTTGTAAGTGTTTATAGAATTCGTTGTTTAGTATCGTCATTTTAATGACATTATTCATATAATGCATGATTAAACCACAGTATAATATTTTTTCATCGGGTCACACAGGAAGGTTTGGCACCTTGCAGCAGCCCTTCGACACTGCCATTTTTTTTCATCTTCTGGTACTTGTATGGTGCAGATGCTTGTCGTGGTCTCTCCGGGTCTTCATACTTTTGTTCACCAACCATGTAGCATCAGTAGTGTAATCTTTATTTATGGAACATAAAGTCGTTTTGCATCACCCAGGGAGAGTTCTTTACCACAGTCCGGTCGGTTTGTATGGCCTGACATTAACTTTTGTGTAATTTGTCATGTAGGATTCGCACTGTTTTATTCCAAATTCGAGCTCTCCTGCATTATTAATAACTGTAACTTATTTGCCTTCTATGAGAGTTGATAAAATTAATCGTATGGTTGAATGTATTCTTCATCTTTTATTTCTTGGGATGCCTAACACCCCCCCATAACAAGCATTAACATCTTGACATAATGAAAACCTGGGATGGGCAGAACAATCCCTTGGGATTGAGTGGCGTCTTACGGGAGGCCAACAAACAGTCCCTATTAGTCCAGGAATAATGGGAATTTATTGATATCAAGTTTACAATACTACCTGGAGTCAACTTCCACAGAAAGCGGAACACTGGAGTGTAAGCCATACTGGTGGTCGGCCACACGACTCCGCTTGCAGTCTCATATTCACCACATCATGGGCTGGTGCCTATCAGAGTACATCTACTCAACAATGTTCTCATTGAGCTTCCTGTAAGGCAAGACCTACTTGTGTGGTAATGAAGTATCAGTCAGACATATGCAAGACCAAATTCAGAATGTCAATGTAAAAAATTTCGGCAGATGCATGGAGGCGCACCACTGCTGGCACAACGTACTACGTGTTTGTGCAATGCTTAAAACATCGACAGGTCCAGGGTTTTTTAAACCCTGTTTGTGTGCCTACACTCTGTGTTTGTTCTGGCAATTCAACAAATTCTCGACATGCACCCATAATTTTTGGTTGTACTTATGAAAATACACAAATTACCATGGGTCCGAAGGAATAGGAGCAGCTTCAATTGTGTGAGCTCACTGCTTGCAAGCTTATCACGATCAATGTGTAACACCAAATGAACGAGCCATACTCCATGACCTCTTTCTGGTTAACTGTGTACAATGTGTAAAGGAAGCACTGAGTAAAGCACTACAGCCACAATCATGTCAACCAACCGAAGAACCTGTCCTTCAATTACGCATTCCACAGAAACAAATGTGCCAAGAGGAAGCGACACCACTGTAAGAAGATTCCTGATTTCAAGAAGTGTCATCATTCACACTACCTCGTGCATGTTCGATACCATTTATGGGAAACAGGACAGTGGCAGCAAACCCTGTGCAATCTATACCTGTGCTGCGATCTGTGAATGATGTGACAATTGACAGTACTGCCGATTTTTTCGAACCACGTGGAGACCACACCACCACAACAACAAGACTGGCTCGGGTACAGTCGCTACTGACTTACTCAGAATTGGCAAGCAAGGAATCATTGGCTTTCGTACAAGATTGCACCAACCGCCTCCGATGCTACTGAGTACATGAGTATGACTGGCCGTACAGTATTGGTGAATGTTTGGGAGGCGATGCCAGATTGTGGTGGTGTGGTATCGAACACTAAGGTATGTCGTGGAATGAATTTCACACTGCTTTCATGTGCCATGGTCCACAGTGCCATGACCCACAGTCGAGTGGTTCTTGAGGAACAGGCTGAAGAAACACTATACCACTTTGACATTCACAAATTGAGCCTATTTCGTGCAAACCACCCGGAGATGTCGACATGGGAAATTTTTGAGGATATCTCCAGCACAGTGCGCCCAGAATACCGCACGGCATTAGCACCTGTCATTCATGCTGCAGAGGCAGACTTCATTCTGACAATTCTACTCCATATGCAACCATCAGACCACAGCTGCACCATGACTGGGAAACTGTGTATCCACGTCGCGAACTAGGACAGCCCCATGAGTAAAGTGCCTGTTTGACAACACCTGCATGTTCTAGGAGAACAAACATAACCTCCACAAACGCTTGTGTCAACAGCCTGTCAAAATCGCATACTCTGCCACTGCGTACTATAAGCCATGCAAACTTGCTGCCCAAACCGTCTTGATGGTGCAACTGACCACACTGGAACAACAAATGCTCAAATAGAACTGGGACATCGATTACCAGTGAGACGAGAAAGTTTCCCCTAGGAAACGGGACATTGGGGTAGATCTTCCCAACACCACCTGCCCCAGGGCATTGAGTGCATTCACCGGATCTATGGCACAAAAAACATTATTATCACAGCTCATCGGCCCGCATAGCAACTTCATCGACATGGTCGCATCTCACGACTTCATACCTAACACTTTCATCAACCCCTGTGAAGTCAAGACCATTGCAACAAACAGTACGCCTAGCAAACTGGCTGCACACCAGCGAGGTGGCAGGTGAGGTGGAGATAGTGGTCAGCAACAGGGATATCGACACCCATACTACCATGTACATCTCCGACGACATTCGGGAGGACATTATCCTTGGCATCTTGTGGCTTACTGAGCGAAATATAGTATTAGAAAAAGCTACATTGTCACATCCATTTTGGGAATCAAGAGCGTCGCACAAACTAAAATCTACACCCGCAACTGGCAGACCAACCATGAGAAATAATGTTAGGTGAGTTGGACCACAACGTGCCAGAAAAATCTGGCAATGCCATGCAACATCTCCTGGATGGGCGCAGCGACATTTTCACTGCAGCCAACCCGCTACGACTCACCACTGTGGCTGAACATTCCATCACATAAACAACAGACATGACAGTATTTGACGGTCCTCACAGATATGAACCACATCAACATCAAATAATTAAAAACAGAAAAAATGCAATGTCAATCCCACAGTGAATATTATTCGGCTCTAACACTAGCACCCAAGAATGATGGGCCGTGGCATTTTTGTGTTGACTTCAGAAAATGAAATCAAATAACACAATATGCACCACCACCATACATCCATGACAAATATGCTCTCAACAGCCTAAGCCGAGCTAAAGTCCTAACAACAATAGATTTCTGCAGCATATACTGCCAACTACCTGTGCGATGAGAAGGCCACCATAAGACTGCCTTCACTGAGCATGATGACCGCAGGTTTCAATTCTGTGCGATGCCTTTCGGCCTCAAATATGCAACATCTACATTCCAGGCCATGATGGTAAGGGTGCTAGACAGCTAAATTGGAGAGTTTGCCCTGGCCTACCTCGACAATGTGGTCAAGTGGTCAGAGACCTGGAAGGATGTTATACGCGATCTTTCTCTGGTACTGAAATGCCTCGCAGTAATCGGCCTTGTTTGTGCCAACAAGAAATATCACATCGGGAAAGCAGAGATCCAATTCTTCGGCCACCTGGTGGACGAAAAGAAACCAGGCCGACAGATTAACAATTGTGCCTGATTGATCATTACCCACAACCCTCCACCCGCAAGCAACAATGTACATTTTTCGGCCTCGCCAACTGACTATGCGAGTATGTTGCCGAAATTCCCATTGTCACGACACCTCTCGCCAGTCTCATGTCAACAAATGTCAAAGTCCAGTGGCAAGAGGAACTAGAAAACAGTTTCTCAGAACTCAAACAACATGTTCACGAGTGTCCAGCCTTGGCATGCCAATATCCGACCTGCCACTTGTATTTACAAACTGACGCGTGTGAACAAGGCATTGGCATCATCCTTTCCCAGCTGGGGACGATGGGAGCCGGCAGATTATCGACTAAGCAGTGCCGAATTTAGCACCGTAATTTGGCGGTAGTCTGGAGTGTCAAGAGATACCACCAACTACTCGAATATCAGCGATTAACCCTTCTCACTGACAATTGTTGTCTAATTTGGCTGCATAACATATGAGAAAACTGCAGTAAGCTGACTTGCTGGGCACTCTTCCTACCACCCTTCGACTTCGAAGTTCATCACATCGCGGTCAAGGTCAATGAGCTCGCAGATCATCTGTCCTGTGCGCCAGCAACAACATCGCTCGCGATGAAGAGTGAGAGCACATTCTTCCCCCTACCCCTCACAGCTAATATCTACAAACAATTCCGTGCAAACTGCCAACATCACAGTGTGCCTGCCGGGTCCAAATCTGGACACGTTACTTCGAACTGTTACCAACGGCCAATTGTAGTGCCCCATTGCAGAATGGAGGTTAGAGTGCGCAAGCAGAATAACAGAGAAATTGTGTGTCGTGGGCGGCCGAGTGGGAACACGTTCAGGCAATGACAGCAACAAATGGTGTGTGTTTGTTCCAGATGCAACCAGCAATGCAGCATTACAGTACGCTCATGCCAGCGCTATGGCCAGACACCCAGATGAAGCACAGACGAGGACGAACATTTTAAAAACATTCTACTTGCCTGGGGTGACAGTACAAGTCCAGGAGTTTGTGCGCACATATGTAGCATGCAACCTCTTCAAAAGCTGCAGCACTGTAGGGACACAACAATAGTGCCCGCCCGAACCATCAAAATCATTTGAAATTGTTGCTTTATATCCCATGCACATCATGCGGAAAACACTTTATTGCCATTGTCACAGACTTGTTCTCGATGCCCAGTGTCGATGCCACCAAACCAGGTGACCGGAACATTGCGGCGCTATTTGATATGCCCACCAACAATGTTAAAATGGAAACAGATCAAGACCAGATTGCACCACACACAGAACAAGCAGTAATGTCAAATGTTTTCGCATTCACAATGTTTCAGTTGGCAATGATGTGCAGAGCGTTTAGAGCTCCCCCTCTACACAAGACAACACAGGGGATATCCAGGACGTCACGACTCCCAGGGGGTGCCCAGCATCACTGACAACCAACAAATTGACATCATCATCATCATTATAGCCATTTCCGACTGATCCCCGCAGCTCACATGGCTCTAGTCGCAAACGGCCCCACAGCAATGCCCCCTGTAGCACTGCAACCAGCAGCAGTGAGAACGACATGGGATGAGAAGATAGTCTCTCACTGCTATGTCGCTCCAAGCGGCTGCGCTGCATGCTCCGCACGCCTTACCAGATATGTGGGTCATCTGAAATGCCCAAAGCAGCTGTCACAACACGAGTGCAGGCAAGATATCCTGAATGCAGATAATACACACTTCGGCCACGTGTGTTTTTATGCCCGCTGGCTAGGTTCAGCGAGCGAGACCGCCTCAGCATCTCTTGCTGTATTGTCTCCTGCTGGAGATTTGGTTGATTGGGGGAGGGGAGACACTTGATGTGTACCACATTCATCACCCCTTCTCAGCCCTTTCGCCACATCGCAACTTCGATAAGTGCAGTGCTTTGTTCTTATCATGTTGTTTATTTGTTTTCATTCGTGCCTTTTAAATTTCTAAAATAGTGTTGACATCAGATGTAATGTGTTCCCCTCAGCGATCATGTGGTGTGTTTGTTTACCTTTTGGGCTCATGTGGTATTTTCAGTGTAATGTTTATTGTCGTTTTTCGTAGGGTTGATATTAAATCTGTTTGGAGTGTTTTATTATTGTTATACTACATGATAAATGCTGTGTGCAAATAGTGCACAGATAATAATAATTAGTAAGTAAGAGGGAATTGTGTTTACTATTGACAGTTGTGCTAGCTTGTATAATCATGCGACTGTTACAGTTGTTTATGTTTATATGGTCCGTTTCACTCATTAGAGTGCACCGAAACACCATGAATTTGCTATAATAATATAAATAGTAATTAATAGTGTTATGTATTTTCCTTATAGGGTATTGACATTTATGATGTAAACAAAGGCATCACATAACATTTTCCCAACAGCCAACACATCAGTAGGTAATGCCAATCATAGTCCCGTGTTCTTAAATAATAACAGACGGAATTTGTGTAAATAATGCATTAGTGTTTTAAGAGAATTTGTTAGTGAAAGAGACCCTAATCACCGTGGCCAATTGGGCCAAGGTACAGTGGCCAATGTGACTGCACGACAAAAGCTGTGTCCCTTCACAACATAAACATATGTGGATATGAGACACACGTGCTCAACAAAATCCATCCATTGTAGGTTATTGGATTAAAGGCTGCAGGACAGCCAGTACAGCCTGGTCATGTGTTCAGAAATTATGTTTTAATGTAAGGTATTTTAATTTAGTTATGTGCATGTGTTTGTAGAATTCAGCGTATAGTCACATAATTTTAATGGTATCATTCCTATCATGTATCATTTCACATCATTATAATTTTTTTTTTCATTGGGTCACGGGGGAAGGTTTGGCAACTGGTAGCAGCCCTTCCATGGGGCCATCTTTATTCATCTACCTGTACTTGTGTGGTGCAGACATTCGTTGAGGCCTCCCTGGGGCTTCATCATTTTGTTTAGCAACCATGTAGCATTAATAGTTTGTCTTTATTTATGGAACAGTAAGTTATTTTGCAACACCTGGGGAGAGTTCTGCACCACTGTCAGGTCCATTTGTGCACATTTGTTAACTTCCATGTAATTTGTCATGTAGGCTTAAACAGTTTTATTCAGTGTTCGCACTCTCCCGCAAAATGGTGAACTGTAATTGATGTGCCTCCTATGAGGGTTGATGAAATAAGTAGCATGTTTGAATGTATTCTACATCTTTTATTTCTTGGGGATGCCTAATGCCCCTCATAATGAGTATTAAAATCGTGATGTAACAAAGGTATGGGATGGCAAGAACAATCGCTCGGGAGTGAGTACCATTTTAGGGGAGGCCAACAGCCCCTACTAACCCAGGCTAATGAGAATTTATTGATATCAAGTCTACAATACTATGTGGAGTCAGCCTCCACAGAAGGTACAAAATCGGTGGGCAAGCCATGCTGATCGTCGGCCGAACGACCCCTCTTGCAGTCTTGTGGTCACCACATCGTGAAGTGGCTCCTATCCGAGCACATATACTAAGCAACATTCCAATCCTTGTAACCTCACCATCCGCCCGCCCCTCAATGGTTCAGACATCATCGCTCCATCAGAATATTCAGTGCACACAGCTTGTGTGCACGGCACTCACCTTATAATACTTGTATACACTCGATGAGTATACAATTACTTCAAGACACAATAAAACACTACTCTCTCAAATGTAAACAAACAAGATGTTACACAAGGGCGGTATGGTTCACACGTGTCAACACACTGAAGCACTTAACACACATTTTTAAATATTAAAAATGCCATTAAAAATATACACAAATACATAAATGAAGATTCCACTGCACTAATGCGCTAACACTGATGCACGGAATGCAACCTGTAGCACTAATGTCGCACATGATCGGTAGATATTCTCACAGATATGCAGGCATCGGGAAGAACGGCTTGGCACTGACCAGTTCACATCAACACTGTCACTCAGCAATTATAGTGATTCAAGGGTCAATGTATGTGTAGTTAATGGACATGTGGTCCGCAACAGATATCTCAAGGCAGTAAACAAGCAAGATGTATCGACAAACACGTGCGAAGAATTTGTATACACAACCACATGTTATTACAACATCAGGTTAAAATAACATGGCCAACAGAAATAATGTGTGCCAGTAAATGTCAATAGTGCAGATTACCTATCAGCAAACAGTGATTTCCAAATATCAAAATTTAACTTTTTTTTTCTCAAGAACAAACACATAAATTTTTTCAAAATTTGCAAAACTTTTTACAGTTTTTGTGTGGGAAATAGGGAGCATCATGTGAGCAGCCATTGCCAAGCGAATACGATGAGACAGCCAGGCACTAGCATTCCCCTCTTCCGCATACCTGAGCGACCGGGCGGGTGAATGTGTGGACAGCTTCTCAGACAGCCAAGCGCCGACCGGAACATTTAATATTCCCCATCCCTCGTCCTGCACCACACAGCACAGTGGGTCAGATGCGGGCAGTGAACCCATTGTCCCGACGAACATTTCAGCTGATTTGCACAGTACGCACCTGCACCAGTTAAAACATCAGCACTAAGCATAAACAGCATGGGTTTCAGTTTGATATACAATACAGAAATTGATATGTAAACAATGTAAGAAATTAACATCTGTGGGTGACCTAATCAGTATCTTACCAATATTCCTCTGTCCACTAGAGACCACGCCATTCACATTAGCATGGGTACAATTAGCTACGTACAACCGGTGCCCATCGGAAAATTGTAAACGGGCCACAGTGGACATTATCACATACCAATTGTGTTCGTGCTGGTATCACTAAGAGTGCATTATTACAGATAACTGGACAGTAACCAATTACCATAACAAGATTATTCAGTGCCAACAATGCACACAAACATTGCAACAAACGGCGCCATTTATGGCCAGTTCACATTCAATAGTGAGTTCGTACATAGCCTTCCCGAACCGGGTCAGCCATGAGAGCATTGCAGCCTACTGTACAAGCTGCCCACTCACATGTCTGCACGACAAACTGTCAGCAAGGAAGCGTGAGATGTTTATCACATTTACCAACATCTACGAATGTAATGGGTGCATTTCAAGTGATATTGTGTGATACAGTGATTACAAAAGAAACACTGTGGAACCCACACCACCAGTGCCCATTTCAAAAGTGTCTGTGTTCGCGATCCCCACCCTCACACTGCCGAGCCAGTTCAACGTCAGCTAGAGTAACCACAGGAAACACAGTCATCAAACTGGTCACGAACCAGGTGAAACAGCAAAGGGACTAAAATGATCAGGCACTAAAAGAGAATTGACAATGGTAAAGGTCCTTATACGGCATTTACCATTAGTGGTATACCAGTAGCCGAGTGGGTAGCATGAATGGCACCACCACTGCCACCATGCAAGCTGCATATGAAGGCAACACGAAAACCTCAGTGTGTCACATATCTGCCGACCACCTCGGTGAGTCCGACAAGCAGTAACACATCATGCACGCAACTCTCAGCGGTACAACAAGTAAGCCACATGGAATCGATTTGTGCCACCAGCCAGGCTGGTGTGCTTTGGTACAAGCAATCGCATAAAGAGAATCAGCATGCCCTTGCATCATTGGCGTCATTATGAGAGACATAACCAAGAACATACTGCAGAGCCCAATTGTAAACAGAGCAGTGACACAGTAAACAAGTCATATTTACTGTCCGAACCAACCACTCGGGTAAAAATGTGTGCAGTAATAAAGAGCTGTGTGAGTAACAAACAATGCGATGACAACCATGAAGCAGGCTACAGCTGACATAAGAATTGGCCACATCCAGGCAGAGAGCAATCGGTACGTTTCAACCTTCTCATCCGAAGGAGTAGTAGGAACAGGATCGTCATGTACGGCGATGACCCTCAGCTGAGAGTGAAAGCACCCAACACCACAGTAACTCGCACTTCCATGACAACCCTGGATGGCTATCAACACAGAACAACAAACATTATCATGGTAGGAACTGCAGAATCAATTAGGTCAGTCCGGAGCATCCCAAAACCCAAAGCGAGTTAGTGGGGGCAACTGTGGTCCTGATAAGCCTACAAGTAATGTTCCCGCCAGACTACGTCGTGGCACCTAAGAAGACATTCAACATGGCTGATATCATGTAGGGGGTCCTCCTCACATGTGACAGGGGAAGGCCATCAGAATTAACGAGTCCGAACACAAGCCACATTCCTTACTCCTCGCCAAAGCCACCAAGGAGTCCACGCAGCAGCAACAACAGCGGAGATGAGTAGACAGGGTAGTGGGTCTCGACCCCAATTCTGAGCAGTCTCCCTGTGATCAAGCGGATACATCATCTGCATCGCCCGGCATGCATATCTTGCAACAAGGTCAACCCCCTTCGTTGAGCACTTACCGTGGTGCTTCACCATCAGCATCTGTGTGGTCAAAGTACCGGATCAACAGCAGCCAGCGTGGCACAGCATAATTGCAGGTCTTACAACTTGAGGCCCCGCAAGAAGCTGCAACCACCGGCATCCTGTTGAATCAGACAACATGGCAGGTTCCGTGGGTGACTGCGTGGACCAAATGATTAGAAGAGAGGGGGGCGTTTGACATGTTCAAGACATACACATATCCCTTGTGCCTGTTTGTACTGCTGCAGATGCATTAACAACAACAGCAGCACCTGTCCGATCGATGTTAGGTCTCGATCACATAAGTGCAGATTTACAAGAACAAAGTGTTTATACATTTCTTGCCAACCTGAAATATGTGATTTTTGAGCCACCATATTTTAAAATTGTTACAAGATCTAACTCTTTCAAATAAAATGGTATGTGGTCTCGAAGGGTGTTTCCCCGAAAGCCAAGCCCATATGATGCAACAGCCATTAGGGGTAAGGAGCACTGCATAACCCTATGCACTTCCAGAGTGTGCGATGTTGGCAGGCCTGTTGGCCAAACCAGGAATGCTATGTTGCCCAAAGAGGGTTCAAACAGTGAGGAATAATATTCCCATGGCATGTGTAAAGTTTCGGGCAACTCCCTAGCTTCACTTAGCAACAATAAACAAAACCATGGATATTGCATTGTGTATTTATAAAACTTACTATGGAGACCACCACTACTAGGGAGTTGCACGAATTCAAAGGGTACCAGGGCAACTCCACACTCGCCGAAGTGAAATACGTGTGACGTAGCAGAAAACGAAATACAGGGAAGCAGCCCCATTTTAAGCTGTATTTCTTTAACCCGACATGCACATGTTAATTATACGAAGGCATATATAATTATCTATCAACAATCAGCCATTTCAGGCATCATATTATTTAATATCATCCTTAAAGTGTGATAATATGCCTGTGATATTATATTCTCAGACACAACAGAGGCTCCCGCGCACGCAGGTATGTCATCAATCAGTGTTTGGTACATAGGTATCTGCAGTGTTTAATTATGTAATCATTAAAATAATAGCATACAGTATTTCCACATTTTCAATTTGGTGATGACTTCGGCTCGCCGAAGCCGCGGCCATCTGCATTCAGTGCGTCTTGAGCACTCGTCCCATCGGCAGGATGGAAGATGAGCTCAGCGTTTACCACCCTTGGCACAATCAATATTAGCTCTTTAATCGTTTCACAGTAATAGACAGTCAGTAACAGGAACATTTACCAATATCGTGTCGAAGGTTGGACCATTCTGCACCCTGATGTCACATCCCAGGTCATCACGTGTGCTTCTGCCCAGACCACCATAATTTATATTTAAGGCCCTCGCCCTACTATGTAGCTTCGGCTTAATCATTGGAATCTGACACATGTAATGTACAATTGAAGCATTTAATAAAATGTTGAAATTGAATTGAAGACTTTTATTTGCTTATCCCTTCGTCCTTTAACAATGATAACTCATAATTAACGTACAGTAGACTCCCGTTCCAACGAGATATCACAGTTCCAGGTTCGATGCTCGTCACCAAATTAAACCGATTTTGATCCCCAGCAGGGCCTATTACTTAAAAATAGCTCTAAAATAGCTTTAAATTGTATTCGAACCACCATAACATGGAAATATCCTGTTATATGATAACTGATTGTGTGAAAATGAGCTGAAAATCTGACCGCACCATGTAAGTATAGCAGCTGACCCTGCAATCAGTTCCTCGGGCTACACAGCATTGTCCTGAAATCTGTTGCCCGGTCTACGCAGTATTTCCCTCTATCACTTAGTCGGCCACCGAAGCGATAACTCCCCCTTCACAGCTCCACATGCATAATTCTTGACCTTTCTTAAAGGATTTTAGTGCCAAAAATTAGAGTGTGTGATCTATGGGAGAAATCGCAAAAACACATGCATGTAAACATTAAAATGTTCATTCCATGATATTTTTAAGTGTATTGTGAATGTGAAGGGGGTATCATGCATGTGTTTTTTGACGGTATTACCGACACTTATTAGTATTTTAGGGAAAGTTTGTTGATGTTGGTTGCACCCTGGCATTATTTGATTTGGTTACTTTTATTTTATCAAGTTTTATAGGCCTGTCAATCCTATTCTATTTCATTGTATTTTTACTATATAATTTATTCTTTGGGCAGTAAATTTGCTATTATATTTTACTGCAAGTTAAATAAGTTTTTATATAAATATATATGATTTATGTTTCGTTTATCTATTTTATTTGTATATTACACCCGCAGTACGCTTTTGTAAAGATGATCGCTATTTGCCGTGCTGTGTGTGGATCCGTGAGACGTCACGCTTGTGTGATGCAAGCTGTAAGCGGTACGCAGGTGTCGATCGCATGCAGTAGAGAGTCGAGGATTGGGCAGGGAGAGTCAGCAGCTGATCGCTACGCGGCTTCCGTCGCGAATGCAGTACAAATTTTAACGGGTGGATTGCGGAGTGCTTGTGTGGTCATGCATATTGGATTGACATCGGCCGGTCCTAGCTGATTGTGTGTGAGCCAGCAGTCAGCAGGAAAACAGTGTGTTTATATGACGCATACGAAGGAGCTATGAGGGTAATAGGTCTTGTAGTGCCTTGCATGTCGCAGTTTCTTCACCCGAGAAAACAAACTGATACGAGAGGAATGTTTAAGCATGCTTTTGGTGTCGGAGCGGTGTCTACTTGTAAGAAGTACATCACGGGAAGTAATTCCTTTAAATAACAACATGTATTACTTAGACTTGTAACAGGCTTGGTGCAGACGTTGTTAATTGTGTGTTTGTTGATAATAATATTTTAGAAACATTTTTATGGTGCGAGTATTGTGTTATGGCAGTCGTCCTTGTATTTTTTTATTTGTGTGCACCAATTAAATACATCAAATGAATAGTATTTGTGTGTCAAACACTTGACAGTGTCACCTCGATTGTGTGAACTTTTTGGATGAGCAGCAATTAATCAATAAAAAGTATTTATTGCTAAAGGAACTATACTATACTTATTTGTTGTAAGACCTTGTGCCACTGATTGGCCAGCGCCATCATCGCTCTTTAAAAATTTTGACTCTGGTGCTCCAAGCTTTAGAGACTGCGTGTTGCTGATTGCTCCCTACCCGTCACCTACTTCTTGCTTCCTGGTTCCTGACTTCTCTACCCCTTCTTCGCTTATGTGACACCATGATGTCTATGCGAATCACTTTAAGTTTGTGCACAGTGTTTTCTCGCTCTTGTCTGGTATTATCTCCGAGTGTTAAATCACTTCTCCTCTCATCTGAATATGCTTCGTTGCCGTCATGAGCAGCACAGCAGACACCCGCTTAAGTTACTTCAGTGCGATTTATGGATTCTGAATTTCTGCATGAGGCAGGGTCTGGTTAACTTTTTGGACACCAGACCATTCAACATGGACAAATAATTGAGTTATGATGAGTCGTGGTGCCTTTTTAAGCTCGAGCAATATTGAGGTACTAATCGGCTAACCTTCAGGTGAAATTGTTCTGTGTTTGTTAAATTATTTTGTCTGCCACTCGACCGTTTCATAAGGGTCCCTTTTAGGAGTTCTTATAATGACAGGCCAGTGCCCCGTTTGATGATTGTCGGCGATGTTTTTGCTTTGTTTAAAATTGTTCGCCACGACTCACCAGCTAGCTATTTTATGCAGTAATGAAAGTAGGTCACTTTATTATCTGAGGAAAACTTGTGGGGTTCTGGAAAGAGCATGCGAATTTTAGGATAAGAGTTTGATATTGCTATAACTGAACTCTCTTGCTGCTCCTTCCTCAAAGTACCAACATGTGGCTTCAATTTATAGATGGTTTTGACACACATTGTAAAACAAGGGGCATATTTTAATGAGGTTGCGATTGAATACTTGTATTTTATTCTAGCCTCAAAGCTATTCGTATCATCGCCACAAGCTGGTTACCAAGATTTTAAGGATCATGTGTTGCAAAATATTACTGAGTGGAATCTAGCAGCACAAGTCAAATTCTAGTAATTTCTTGTCGGTCTCCTTTTAATTTACTGTATGAAATGTAGACATTCTAGTTGGCCTATTGGGCAATTTTTTTGGTAAAAGTCTAGATTTTTGTGGTGGCTTTTGGTAGAAATTGGTAATGCTGCAGGAAAATTGTATTTGTCCGAATTAAACAAAATGTGTACATTTTAAGTAGCCTATCAGTATATGAATTTGGAATCGAAAACAGTTTGCAATTTAACAAATATGTAGTGTGAGAAAACCCCATTGGTAACTATTGGTTATAATTCTGTCCCAATGACACCATAGTGGTTTCTCTTGGTCGCAGCAGGTAATGCTGCAGTGAAAATGTACTGGTCGGAATTAAACTAAATGTGTTACTCCTATCTCCATGTTTTAAGTAGACTTTGGGTCTATGAATTAGGAATGGAAAAGTATTTGCAATACAATTAACGTTCAACATGAGAATGTTCACTTGGTAACGGGTGGTTACGCCTTTTGTTTTCTGGCCATGTAATCCAAGTGACTGGTGAAAATAATTTTCTCTTTTTCGTATCGTCTAACTGAGTGTGCACCTTAATAGCTTGAGATTGACGTGTTCCCAACCTTGTAATTAGCCCGTTCGCATCATCGCAGCCTTGTCGAGCGTAGTGAAGAGGCACATCATGTGAATTTGTGTTTTTTACTTATGGCCATTGACATCAGATGCCACATGTGTGATGGAGCGACCATGTAAGATTGTTTCTTTAGGTTTTGTGTTTACGATATGTTTTTATATACCTGTGGTTTTAATTGACGGGTTATGATTAAATCCATTTGAATGGCTTGTTTATTATTGTGTTAAGGCAAATCCTGTGTACAAAGTATACACAGAGAATAATTTAGAATTAAGGGGCGTTATTATGTTTGACAGTTGCGCACCAAGTCAACTTATGTGTCTATAGTAGGAATAATAGTAGTGTTATATTTATTTTTGTGTCCAAGTGTTTTGTTAGTATTTACAAGGCCAAAAATAAGTAATGCAGCATCATTGTTTACATTGACATCAAGTGCCACATATAGCACATATATATTTTCAGTGTTTATGTTAGGAATAGTGATCAGAGTTTAATTGTATCCTTGTTTAGTATTTATAGTGCATAAGAAACCTAACCTCCAATGGCCAGTCATGACAAATCACAGTGACTAACCATGAGGGCACAGCAGTGAATATGTCCAGCCTAAAAAAAATATTTCTCAGGTTTAAACTAAATTTCAATTTAAGTGTTCTTGTGTAAGACTGGCATAGTGCAAAGAAAGACATGCAAATAAAATACAGCCACAAGTAAATGTGAGACAATCCACAGTAAACCAGAGCCGGATGCGCTCATGTAAAAGCCATGTAGTTGAGGTTAAATGTGATCGGCTGCAGGACAGCCAGGGCAATACAGATCACGTGATTCTCAAATTAAGCATTTTCAAATAAGACCTTTTTATATTATAATATAGAAATGTTTGTGGCATCTAGTATGTCATGGTAATCATTTAAGAGCATCATTCATTTCACATAACACATAATTTTATTTTCCATCATTTTTCATCGGGTCACGTGGGAATGACCGCACTTTGCGCTGGCCAGCCTGGACGGCCATGTTCAATAGTCTAGGGATACTCGAGTAGTGTAGATGTCGCATCGCAGCCTTCCCCGTGCCCATCACCATTTTATTTACCAACCACGTAGTTTTTCAATATTATTTATTATTATGGAACTTTAACTTCTTTTACGTTACACTAGATTCTGGTCCGTATTGTACACGGCCAAACCTTAACTTTTCACCTAAGGTTTCATGTAGGCTTCATGCTATTTTTACAGTTTATGTGCTTTCCAATCCTACAGAAGAAGTGTATTATATGTGCCTCATATGAGGGTTGAGAAATAAAATGTGTGGTTAAATGAACATTACTAGTTTATATTTTGGGGTACTCGTAATGTCCCACCATCCCCCAATGGTCCAACCACCATGCTGTCAAAATGGCTTTCCCAATTCAGTGGCTATAATTTCCCGCCAAACCATCCATACCTCAACGTACTGCCTAACCACAAAAATCACTCCCATCACCATGGATTCTAATGTTTCACGTGTTCATGTTTCTGTGTATGCACATGTACTAATATGTGTGTGTATATATATATATATATATATATATATGAAGGCTCCTATGTACTACTAGCGAATCAACCTTTTTCATTCCCGAGTCTCCCATCCATTTATCATTGTCTACATGCCAGAAAACATCGCCAAAACCACATGGGGAAATTGGCACCAATAGCATCAGGGAGAAAGGAGGAGTACCACTATTTTGGAACCAGTGTGGTGTGAGACATAGCCAATGGCATCACCCATGCCAAAAGCCATTTTGGGGAAACAACAGAGGGGTAGCATACCACCTACGATTCCTCTGCTCCCCGTAGCATTGGGGATACCTCTCCTACTGTGCAGTGCCACAGAGTGACTGCTGCGAGCCAGCGAGACCATGTTGTCCCGGGAAGAAAAAAACTCAAAATGGAACTCTCATGTCAACCACATCGCGTAGGTGCCTCGGATACCTGGAAATTCGAACTGCAAATGGAAGGCCCTCAACACTTTGCCTGAAGTATGTTCGACCCATGCAGTCACCGGACTCATTCTTATTAAGTTTCCTGCAAAGCAAAATATGTTTGGAAAGTGACTAAGCAGCAGTACAGAGAATGGAGGAACAAATTCAGCATGTCAACACTGAACTCTTGGGTGAAGCATGGAGAAGCACCACCGCAGGCACACTGGATGACGTATGGGTGCAATGTGTCAGACCTGAAGGGGTTCAGGATTTTGTAAACCCTGTCTGCATGCCCACTCTATGCATTTGTTCTGGCACTTCAAACAGTTCCCGACACACAACCACAACTTTTCGGTGAAACCTACGAAAGTGCACTAATCACAATGGATGAGAAGGAGTAGGAGCGGCAACACTTGCTGGTGCTTGCTGGCTGCATGTGCATCACGAACAATGTGTCATGCCGAATGAACAAGCCACACTTCATGACACGTTTCTCATGCATTGTGAATGGTGTGACAGGGAATCATGCGAAGCAGCTAAACATCCGCAACCGCACCTACAAACAGAGGCACTTGTACTCCAGTTACGAATGCCACAACAACACATGTGCAGAGAGGAAGCAATATCGCCCAGGGACACTTCTAGTTGTCAGGAGATACCGCTTTTTCTGCTGCCATGAGTATGTTGCACACTGCTCAGGGGGACAAGGACAGTGGTAACCAACTCCACACACCACCCTTCAGTGCTGAAACCTGAGAGTGACGTAACTCATGACAGCATTACCGAGTTCCTCACATAATATGGAGAATGCAATCCCATCACCTCAACAACACCAGCACATTTTCAGTCATAGCCAACGTACACCAGGTTGTCAAGCGAGGATCTGCTGGCTTTCATACAAGATTGTCCCACCCACCTACGATGCCATCGGGTACACGAATATGACGGGCCCTATAGAATTGGTAAGAGATTGGGAGGAGATGCCAGATTGTGGTGGCATGGCATCGCTCACTATGGAATGTCGTGGGACAAATTTCGTAGTGACTTCACGTGCCCGTTTGCCTGTATATTTCCAACTTTACGTGCACATGGCAGAGTAATTCTGGAAGAGCAGGGAGATGATTCATTTTACAAAATTGCCACCCAGAAAGTCAGTTTAATTCATGCCTGCCATCCGGAAATGTCAATGCGGGAAATCTTCGAGGTAGTCGCCAGCACTGCATGACATGAGTACCATGCAGCATTGGCGCCAGTCATCCATGCAGCGGAAGCAGACTTCATACAAACAATGTTACTCCTAGATGCAACCATTACAGCACAACCACACCATGACTAGGATACCGTGCAGCCGCATCGCGAAAATGGACTGTCAGGTGAGAAGAATATGGGTGTACCAACATCCACAAGTATTGGGAGGAGTAGTGCAACATAAACACTCGTGTCAGTGTTCCATCGACGTCACATGCCACGCAACTGCATACAGTGAACCATGTGAATGTCCCACTCACACCATGTCGGTGGTGCAATGGACCGCACTGGAACAATGAATATCCTAACAGGACTGAAACATCAAGTGCCAACTTGACCATGAAATTCCCTCTGGAAAATGAGATGTCGAGTTAGTGCAGCCCGATGCCACCTGCCCCAGAGCAAACAGTGAATCTACCAAACCGACACAACAACAAACTGTGTTATCGCAACTCATTGGCTCCAACAGCAACTTCATCCACATTTCTGTTGTCATAAATAAGCATCAATATCGAGCTCTCTTCGACACCACCGCATCGCACAACTCCATCCACACCTCATCCACCAACCTCTGCGAAGTCAGACTGATGCAACAAGTTGTGCACTTAGTGACCCACCAACACACAGGCGATGTCGTCGTTGAAGTGGACATAGTGGTCAGCATCAGAGATATTGACACCCATAGGACAGCCTATGCCTCCGACGATATCCGGGAAGACGTCATCCTGGGCATCCCATGGCGCACTGATCAGAACACAGTAGTGGAAACCACAATACAGCGAATTCATTTTGGTGATCAAGAGCATTGCACAGCCTAAAATCTAGACATACGACTAGCCAAACTACTGCCACGTGTACTACTGGATGAACTGGACCATTATGTACTGGAAAAGTTTAGCGAGGCCATGAAACGTCTACTTGAAGAGCGCCGGGGTATTTTTACCGCCAGGGATCCACTGCGCCGCACCACCATGGCCAAGACACCATCGCATTGACAACTGGCAAGCCCGTATTCGATGGACCACTCAGGTACCAACCATGTCAGAGACAGCTCATAAAGGAACTGATAGCCGAAATGCTCAAAGACGAAATCATTAGGTCATCTCACAGTGTTTACAATTCTGCCATAACATTAGCACCTAAAAAAGATGGATCTTGGTGTTTTTGTGTGGATTTCAGAAAACTCAAACAAGTCACTCAGAACGCATCACCGTCGAACATCCATGTCAAAGATGCGCTCAACAGTTTAGGCCGAGTTCGGGTCCTAACGACAATAGATCTGTTTTGCGAAGAGAAGACAGCAGCAAGACCGCTTTACTGTGCCCGATGGTCGCAGATTTCAATTTTGCACAATGCCTTTTGACCTCAAATATGGACCATCTACATTCTAGGCCATGATGGTGAGGGTGTTGGAAGGCTACATCAGGGAGTTTGCCCTGGTCTACCTCGACAATGTGGTTGTGTGGCCAGAGCTGGGAGGACCACATCTGCCATCTGTTATTGGTGCTGGAATGTTTTGCAGTGAACGGCTTCGACTGATCTAACAAAAAGTGTCACATTGCAAAGGCAGAAATTCAAATTCCTCGGTCACCTGGTGGACGAGAAGGGAATCAGGCTGACAGAAGAACAACTGCACCTCATTGAAGACTACCCACAACCCACCACCTGCAAACAGGTACGCAAATTTTTCAGCCTAACCAACTGATTACGAGAACATGTCGCAGATTTTGCTATTCTTACCACACCACACACCAACCTGATGTCACCTAACGTAAAATTCCAGTGGCGGGAAAACCAAGACAAAAGATTTTCAGAAATCAAAGTGCATTTTCGTGAGCGCTCTGCCTTGGCACCTTACGACCCCACCCTTCACCTGTGCCTACAAATAGACATTAGAGAGCCAGGTATCAGCGCCGTCCTTTTCCAACTAGGGGATGACGGGAGTCGACAGATCATCGACTTCAGCAGTGCAAAATTCAGCGTAGTAGAACATCATTAAGATGTAAAAAATATGGAGTGCTTGGCGGTGATCTGGAGTGTCAAAAGATACCATCAACTCTTCGAATACCAAAGATTCACCCTCCTGACGGTCAACCGTTGTTTAGTTTGGCTACAAAATGTTCGAGAAAGTCGTAGACACCTCACATGCTGGGCACTGTTCCTACAAGCCTTCGACTTCAAAGTGCATCACGTCGCAGGTACAGACAACAAACTCGCCGATCACCTAACATGCACACCAGGTAACAACATCGCTTGTGACGAGGAAGAATGGGAGCAGATACTTCCCCCTGCTTCCATGTAACCAATGTCAACAAACACCGCAATACAGTGCACCAACATTATCATGTGTTCACCGGCTCCGAATATCGATGCGCTACTTCGAACTGCCAAAAACGCACAACTGCAATGTCCTACTGTAGAGAAGTGGAGATTGGAGTGCTCACACGATATCACAGACAAATTGCAGGTCGTGGATAGTCGAGTGGATACAAGGTCAGATAACATCAACAGCAAATGGCGGGTATTCAAGACCAATGCAACCCGCATACAGTGTCGCAGTACCCGCATGCCAGCACCATGGTCGGACACCCCTGCACAGCGTAGACGAGGTGAAACTTTTCAAGGTAATTATTCTGTTTTTTTAAAGCAAGCTCTATACTGGGAAAACACAAGTGTCACCCACACAGCCGGAACACTTGTTCACAGCAGGAAATAAAGGTGCAGGGGTAACTGTGAATTCCCCTCCTCCCGCATAGTGCGACCTAGGGCCAGCTGCATACCAACACAATGTTTGACCTTGAAGCCCGCGCTCCACAGCATATGGCGGTTCGAGATACTGTCCAGAAGCATTTGAATTGGTGTACATGCGCAGGCCAAACAAAACCGTTATGTTTGATGTGTGTAAAACCCTCAATAGGTACAACTCCATTTGAAGATGTAATATGTCCATGTAGGGGAACACAGAATTTGAGAGTTATCAAATAAAGAATATCCACGGCAAACAGAGCCTGAGTAGGCAAAACATGGAGTTGTACCTCAGGTGGTACAACAGCAATTTTGTGTGCAACTGTGGCAAAGTACAACCCACGCAAAACAAACAAGGTTTGCCAAGCAGATTTGTTTGTCAATGTAAACAGTCACACTTAATCGATTTAAACTCATCAGTAAATGTAATTACGCATTGGCAAAATGGTAGGTGTGCGAAACAAATGACATGCAGAGGAAGGGGAAATGGAACTGTAATTTGTTTACAGTGTGCACAAAGTTTTTATCCGGAATGTTTGAGCTGGACTGAAAAGGCCACCACATATCAGCAAGGCCGTATTCTATGCGAAATATGTGAACACATTCTTTTCTGAACAGACAAAATTTCCAAACCACTCAAAACAGAACATTTGCAAACACATAAACAGTGTCAACAGAAAATTTGCAGGCAAGGGTTCACAGGGAACTGTGAGGTGTTAGACGTGTGGACGCAAAATGCACTGGCAATGTCTGACCGGGCAATACATGGCAAATCAAGATGCCAGGAGATTCTGCTGCGGACAATGCGCATTCCCATCACAGCTGTCAGAATTCAAATCTGTAGTAGGGGCGGAATTGTTTATCACATTTCATTGCACGCAGAAACATTCAGAATGGGCCAATGTGTACCAAAGCCCACTGGCACATTCAAAGCCTTTAACCAGAAGAACAGAACCACTGCAGAAAGAGATGTCACAACCCACGTGTGTCACGTACCCGCAACAAAACCATCATTATAATCCAGAATTATTTACAATAATCACAAGAGCTGTCGAAGTCGGTAAAACCCCGGCCCGATTTCAATGGTTACCAACGTTTACAGGCCTACCAATTGAGGACCACAGGCATTCCTAAACGACTGCACAACACGTTTAGAGAGATACAGGTGTGCCAGCAAGAGTGGCCAAATTGTATAGTGACTCAACTGGCCGGCGAGGCAAGTAATTGGTGGAAAATAAACAGTCGCTACAGTATTGAGTAGGTAGAATGTCTAAACAGCTTCCAAAGTCGATTTGCCAATACCTACTCCTCATTGCAAGCACAGAGCAGGGCTGTGCTAGAAGTGCAAAAAGCAGGTGAATTCCTGACAGTGTGTGCAACAAGGAAAATAGGGCAAATAATACCTTTCATCCTCACATGAGCGAGTGTGAGATCCTCAAAGTAGTTGCGTCAAATGTAAGAGTGGCAAACAGTTTAGTAATGGCACCATTAATAACCAGTAGAACGGAGGACTTAATGGGCTCAGCAACCAAGCATACATCAAATCAACAAAACACAAAATAGAATTATTAGAGTTGCAGTACATTTAAATCAGCAACAATTTCATGCATTAATAGACACAGCAGCCAGTCATAATTTAGTGCCCGTCGAATTCGTGGACACGAGCGAGATTACAAAAAGTACATAGGTACTACATCTTGTAATGAAGCAGAATACGGGGGAATCAATGGGAGACACACTGATTACCATCCGAATGAGAGATGTGGACACTATCACCACAGCCCTCATGTCTGCGGACCTACGGCAGGATGCAATCTTGGGTATCCTCTGGCTCAGCGAATAAAAGGCCATTTTCGAGCCAGCTGCCCATAGGATACATTTCGGCCTGAAGGAAAGGCGAATGGTGTCCGATAACAAATCCCGACCCACTGGTAATGGACGCAGAGTGTAACTAGACGAACTCGATCATGCAGTCCATCCGGAATACAGGGAAATGGTGCATCGCATACTGGACGAATGACATGAAATTTTTGCGGCAGGAGACCCACTCCATCGAACGACCTTCGCTGAGCATTGTATTCCACTGGAACATGATATCACACCACCTCTGGAGGTGCAGTGTGTCAACGGGAGTCTATTATAGTGCTCTATCAATCAGTGAACGAATGTGCGGGGGCATTGAATCCCTGTTTGGAAGAGAAAAATTTTGTTATTATTATAATCGAAAAATTGCGGCCAGAATTGCATGTGGGCAGTGAAGGATTAGGTTTTCCTGTATCCTTGGGTTAACTGCATAGTTGTGCAAGCAGGAGAATGGAAATTCCATGCATTTAGAAGCGTGTAATCGCCGAGGTAGTCAAAGTACAAGTGTTATTGTTTATAACTGTAAAAGTAATCACAAATGCTTTGTCTGTGGACGTACTGATCACATCATCGCGGAGTGTAGGGGAAAAAACACGAAATAAAATGTTTTAAATGTAGTTTGGAGGGATACGTAGTAGAAAATTGTACATCCAAAATTGTGGCTGATAATTTGAGTAAAAAATATTTTACCGCAATACTAGAGAAAAGCCCGGGAAAGGTAAAGCACTTTTCTGTCGTAAGATTGACCATTTGCAAAAGGATTGCCAGTTTTACACAAAAGAAAAATATGATACGCGAAGGGATGAAATCTTAGCAGTAGAGAGTAGGTAGTGGGATATAAAGAGAAAATTGCATATCCCCATGAGGGTAAAGGAGGAAGAACTATAATGGCGCTCCTCGATACTGGGGCAAATTAACATTTTGTTAGCAAGGATTTGGCTAGTACATTGGAGCGAAAATATCCGTATTTAAAAGGGCAAATGAAAAGTGAAGAAGGATTTCAGTTATATGTAGCCAATAGGATGCCTTGTAATATTAAAACCAAGTTGCACCTACATTTTTAAATCGCCCACTAATTGTGGAGCAAGGATTATTGGATCGTTCCAGGGTTAGTAAATCCCGTCATTTTGGGATTATGCTTTTTGATGGAGACTAGAATTAGGATGGATTTCCATAAGAAAAATCTTTAATTTGGTCTCAGTCCCCAAGGACATGAAATCTCTTTGAATAAAGGCATAAGGGCGATTGTTCCATATTGCATATCTAAATCGCTCAAAAACCACTGTATTACATATCCCATAATACAAAAAGTCGAGACAAACAACCACCAATTACATATCCAACTACAACCGGGAAAAAGCCCAAATGAAATATAAAGTTTCCACCTGTGTATCCAGCACACCTAAAGCTGGTATTTTTTCCAAAAGTTTCCCTTTGCGTATCCAGGTGACAAAACGTGCAGGACCGAAAAGGACGACATTGCGTATCCAAGCGGGAAGGGGGGAAATTGTTGCCACACCCCACTTGTTTCGAGTTGCGTATCCAGCCGAGCCCTATATGAAGGGGGGGGGGGGATTTCGACCTACACCCAATTATTTCCTATAGCGTATCCAAACCTAAAACGGAATATAGTAAAAGACCCCATTTGTTTCCCGTGGCTTATCCAGGTGCCAAAAGTAACTTGCTAAAAGTTTCCTATCGTGTATCCAAAAAAAATTATTCTTCGCCTTTTTCTCGTCCCTGTTTAAATACACGCGATTTGCGATGCGTAATATTTTTAATATCTTTAAAAGAAAATATTTAATAGTTATTAATATTTTTTCTATGATTTTAACCGTTTATTATATAAACATTCATGTGTATGCAATCATATAACGGACGGTAAAACATTGTACAGTTAAAATTCAATTTTTTATAACAATTTATTATACAGCATACATATGTATGCCATCGCCAAAGGGTAAGGTAAAATGGCGTACAGTAAAAAATTCAACTTTTAATAAATTTAGCCATATAGATTTTAAAGTTTTATATGTACGCTACCACTTTTTTTAAATATAAATTACCTCATCACTCGAAAATGGCAGGTCCAAAGTCCATAAAAGCAACACCGGCACCAGGAAGAATTTCGTCCTATCGTCCCACTGCACTCCACCGAAAACCCACTGGCCATGAGCTTTGCGAACTTTGCCGTTCCTTTCGTTTGCCCAGCTTCGACTCGTCGATCTCGACCACTTTGCCCAGCCCGCCTGTGTGTTTCCTGGACATCAACACCCAGTTTATGCACAATTGGCGACAGAAACTCGAGCAGGCGACGACCGTCTTTCTCGAGCACAAAAGTTCGTTCACTATAATCTGTTGTCGAGGGTATTTGATCAGGCAACAGAGTAAACACAACTCGACTATCTTGCCCGGAGACAAGTTTGAATCTCCCACGAACCTCCACTGTTTCGCCGACACTTTAAAGTTGTATTTGGTACCGTCCGCCAGTCGCCGTCGGCACCAGTAAAACAAGCCCCTCTTTTCCACCAATTTCGCTTCGCCTTCTCCGCATTTTTCGCACCGCATCGTCGATTTGAGAATTTCGTGCTCGATGAGAAATGTGTTTATGTCCGGCGAGGAATGAATAACTTGCCTGGCGTCCAACATTGTGATTTTATATCCCGCGCACACCATCTTGCGATTCGCGAGAGAAAATTTGCGGAAAAAATTGCTTGGATACGCTATATGGAACAATCGGTGCCGAATTTGGATATGCTAAATGAAACTTGGTGGGATACTCAAAACTACACTAGACTGCAAAGTAAACAATTTGGGTGGATACTTTATAGTACTCACTGAATGTTTGTATGGTTTTCCCATTACGATCTGCAATACGGAACAATTACCTAAGCGGTTCTGCGGTGGTCTTATGTAACACCGAGGAAGAGTCGTAACTGTCTGGATCACTGGGTTCATCCTCCTACTTCTTCCATCAACATCACACACTTGTTTTATTTCATCACCATATTTGGAGAGTGACCTCCTTCCCTCTCACCCCACACTGGTTTAAAAAAAACTATTTCCTCACCCATTCAGCCCACTTGGTTTATTTCATTACCATATTTGGAGGTGTGACTTCCATCCCTCTTTGCTTTTAAAAAAAAAAACCTAATCCCTCACCCAATCTGCATGCTTAATACATGTCCCCTCTTCCCAATTACCCTTCTCCAATTTCTCCCCTCCATCGTCGTCACACGTGAGATAACATCATCGCCACTCTCGCTTTATTTTTCTCATTGCGGCGAGAACAACATTATTACTTTCTGCACCGTTACGTACGAAGTATTTATTATATTTGTAATCGATCTAGAAGGCAGAAGAAAAAGGATGATGATTTATTCTGTGCAGATCACGATACAGCAACTACATGTAAGTATCCATGCATTATTTCATCAGTAGGTGCATGAAAATATTTATTCATAATTTTTTTAAAAACTCATTTCTCTTGATCGTGTGTGTGTGTGTGTGTTTGTGTAAAAAAAGTCTAGTAAAATTATATTTCTAGTGCCGGGGTTATACGGATCTTCGCTAGTTCCAGAAAATAAATTTAAAACTACAATTTTTCAAAACAAATTGTTTCCTTTCAGAAAAATATCGGATAAAGATTTTCAGCGAATATTAAATGACGATTCATTACGACCTGGCAAAGTTCAATGTTCTGTGTGTGGAAAATCTGTATATTCGAGTTTCATTTCTCATTTACATCGAAAGATACCGAAAGTTAAAATTAAAGGAATCGCCTACGATTGGCGTAAAGATTTATTGCAGTCTGCATATTCGGTAAAACTTTCGATGAAAAAGTACTTGTCGAAAAACTCATTTCCTTTGGAAATGAGTTTTATACTCTAATAAATCACGAGTCGTCGACGATAGTAAACAAATATCACTGGTTGGTTGAAAGATTGTTCAATTGCGCTAAATGGGGAATATTCGATCGGTATGGAGTTATTACAAATTCATATTATGCTACAATCACCAATCTCGAAATTAATTGCGTGGCAAACAATTCCCTGCCACTAGATGCGAGATGGCCCGCCATTCGCGAGAAACATAATTCCGGCGGGGTCACTTCGTGTTTCCGATTTAATTTTTTCGACTGTGGCGACGGGACGGTCTCCGTACGAGATTCGTGTTTGAATATCTTTATAAAAACTAGAAACACTTCAAATAAACGACCACTCTCCACTCGGCCACACTTTTTTACTGAACAGCGAGTTTACAAAAAAATATTACAAATATTATAAAAATAATATAAGATCAATCAAATAATTGGAAACAACAACCCAAATGGCTCCTACTATCGACATTGCCTTGAATGATTTTTATAAATTTTACACTTTGAAGGGACCAGTCGATTCAAACACAGCGAGTAAAAAATATAATAAAGTGAGCGAAGAATACATTAAATTGTTGGATATTCGAGAATATAAACTTTCAAACATCAATATAATTTTCACATACCATGTAAAAAGTTTATCAAAATTGTCAAAATCAGCTTGTTTCTACTCGATGGTATAATCAACCACGAAGCTCTGTTGAAACTCAACCCGAAACTCAAAATACACCGGGATCGGATGATGTTTCATGCAATTTGTTGTGCAAGTTTTTGAAAAACATCTTGAAACCCGATGCCGTCTTTGAGCATTACATTTCACCTCTGCTCGGACACGACGACAGCTAAACGTACACAAATGCTAAACATCCACGCTAAAGTACACACATTATTTTACCGACGCTGCAATGGCATTTACCGGAAACTATTTGGACCTCGGGCCAAAGAGTCAATTACAGCAAATCGAGTACACCGTATGTGCACAAATCTGTTTGATAGAGACAGAAATTATTTACCGCTCCTAATCGAAGCCATCAACGAAAAACCACCATTTGACGATTTCAATCAGCGAATGTTCCCGTTCATTTTTTGTGGGAGAAAGGACCGGTGCCAGAAGCTGGCGATCGTCTATGGTTATTTCCTCGCCTTTGGTGTTCGAACGATGAGTGCAAAAAAAAATTAAAATATCAGAGTGCATATATCTAATGAGATCGGTGTTTGAACATATTTTTAAAGTTAATTTAACTAGTTATTCGTTTATGCAAGACTTTTTTTCGATAATCCGAGAGAACGACTCTATATTGGACGTAATTACAGAACAATTAAAGGGAAACGAACAGTTTATGGAAACAATTTCGAAAGAATTTAAAGTCTAACAGTAAGTTGCTCGGTACCATAACATGCCAACCTAAAGCAAAACGTATGTAATAAGAAATTTTAATTTTTTTTTGACGAGTGATAAACTTTTCGACAGTCGCCAAAACTAAACAAACTGAATGAGAATTGGATAAATGAGAAAAACACACATTACAAAGTGGCAATTTATTTTGGCAAAAAATACAATCTTTTTTTAATTTAAATTGGTGATATTTTATCATTTTCATCAACTCGTGTTTATTATTCGATAAATTACATTGTTATTTGAATTCGTGTTGGTAATTTGCATGTTCACTCCACAAACATCTGGCGGGACGTACTGGATCCTTACATACCGTAATGTGCCTAAGTTGATCACAATATGTAACGTGCTCTTCTCTTTCGTGTCGTTCCTTGGTTTCAATTACCACAGCGCAATATACCCAATCCCGAGGAGTCGCGCAATTCATATATGTATAACCACATTGTAATTCTTTCTTTCGGTCAATTTAATGTACATGGTTTCGATAATTTGCCAATCAAAATTATAATAATGTAATTCTTCCCATTTGACAGCTTTCAAATACGTTTCGCATTTGGTGTTGCAGGGAACGCTAAAACGCTGAAGATGCATCATCGCTGGACGTTTACAATACGTAAAATGTTCAGATCCGTTGCAGTGTTGTACATGATTCTCCAACTCGTGAGTATAGTACGAGTTTATGCAACACCCATAATTATTTGGAATCCCATAAGGAAGTTCTGAAGCCAATTCTCGATGTTCCTGAATCGCACCGTACATTACAGTGTTTCGATCGAAAGGTTTGGTTGAAATACTGATCAAGTTGTGGGCTTCGTCATAATAACATATTACGAACGCCATGGTTACCATATTACTGACGATTCGCATAATGTCTGCCATTCAACTTATAGGAATCGTTGCAAAAAATGTTTTTTTTTTTTGTAACCATTGGTGGCGGGGGTGAGGGGAGTCTACATTTAATTTTTTAGGGGGGAAATAAATCAACTTCAAATAAATTGACTTTTTTTGAGGGGACCGGAAATCCTTCCCTTTGCCTAAGTCCATTTGGAAGGTGGTTTAATCCCCCTTTTGCTATAAACAACGTAATACATGTATTTGTTTTGTTTATGATCAATATTCATATGGTGGTCTGTAAACACGAGTTTAGTTGGTCTGTTTCACTCATTCAGTGTAATGCCATTGATGATTCGCATAATGTCTACAAGTGTATAAGTAGGAATAGTTGCAAAAAATATATTTTTTTGTAATCACGGAAGGCGGGGAAATTAAGTCTACATTTTATTTTAACCCTTTACTACATATTGTATCATATATGTGATACAATAAAACCAAGTTAATTTATGAAAAGGGGGACTGAATCACCTTCCAAATAAACCTAATTTTTGAAGGGGGCACTTTCGGTCCCCCCTTAAAAATTCGGTCAATTTGGAAGGTGATTCAATTCCCTCTCTTATAGATTGTATGTTTTTAGAACTTACATACTGACAGTTTATTGTAATTTTCTACCAGATTTCTAATTTTTCAATTACTAAGTCTTTGTAATCCGAATTTAGTAATGTGATGAAATTTTAATTGGGTACATATTCAATGTTGCATCGTCTCAATTCGTTTTTTTAGACAATTGACCACGTTGATGTTGTTTGGTACATGGTTGAAGCGCATAATTCCATGAATTTTTTGGTAAGTATTTTCATTTTTTTGCACGGTAGCGAACTGTTTCAACCATTCAGTGCAATGCCTTTGACTACTCGCATAATGTCTGCCAGTGTATAAGTAGGTATATTGGGAATTTTCGTAGACATGTAGGTGACCATCGCAAAAATCTTATAGAGTACGACTTCTGACGAAATGCCCGTGTGTATAATGTTTACGTGAATAATGTTTAGATATTTCGAGTAAAACTCTTCGGGATTAACGCTTGCATCTATTTGAGCCAATTCGTACAATTTCTGAAGAAATGCCAGTTGAAATGATTTGTTTTCCACATTTGTTTTTAGTTTGACCAGTTCGTGCAAAGTTTGTTTGTTTCGCTGGACTTGATTCAGAAAGGTGTCAATTTCCAGATCTGTAAACTCGTCATTAATTAAATATTTTTTCGTAAATTCGTGAGGGTACAAGTTGTTTAATGCGAAATCTATAGAATCTTTCATACCGTCCTGTCTTTTCATCACCTGTTTGTCATATTCAATATCCAAAAAAATTGACGAAATAACATTCTTTCGACCGTGGCCTGCCATCTTTGCGAGTTTTTCGACACTGTCCGTTTTTATTATATATATATATATATATATATATATATATATATATATTGTGTGTGTGTGTGTGTGTGTGTGTGTGTGTGTGTGTGTTTACCTTATTTATAAATTAAAGACTTTTCTCAGAGGGTTTTGCTTATTAGAAATAATTACATTGTTTTTTTTGTCTTGTATACCAATCTCGGAATCATTATCGAATAAAATAAGGGTGCCATCCTCCACATCGCGACTCTCATCACTTTCGTCGTATGGAGGAGTCGAAGGTTTTAAGATTACCGTTTCCAGCAAGACTCGGCCGCCGCCGCAACACTGAAATAACATGCTGTTCTCGTCGACGGACTCTTTAAAGTGGCCGAAAGTCGAGAGTGTAGGCCCACCAAGCTATCCTATTTCTTAAAGTCGAAATGTGTAAACACGTTATTCACTGGTAAAATTTCCATCAAAGGATCCATAATGTTTTGTTTTTCCATTGCAAAAATCACAGCGCTCTTGAAGAGAGGAATCGCCGAGTCTCAAGCCACATCCATCTTTAGTTGTTTGGCAATATTTTTAACTATTGTAAAGGCAGAATTCAAAATCCATTTCGACTCGTCGATGATGTTTATTAGGGCAAAATATATAACGTGGTAATTTTTGTATAAATTGAATAGCTTTACCGAAATATCATCAAAAGCAAAAGACAGCGTGTCATGTTTCATACTGGTAAAATTAAAATTTACGTACAAGTTTCGCGAAAGCTCTTTCCATTTAAATTTGTCAACATACTTTGCATTACAATCGAAACAAAAATATACAGAGTGATGGGTTGCAAAGTCATTTCTGAAACCAAAATAAATAAATATTTAATGGCTGGAATTATATTCGGTTGTTGGCAACGACTGAAGTAATGGAGGTAGCAATGGTGGCGGAGATTGATTAAATATCTCTAGAGGTTTTACAAAATATTCATGTTTGGGTGTATTAAAAAACTTTTCAGTTATTAAAACCAAAAACACAACTATAATATTCATTAATATTAACTTGAAAAGAAATAAGTACATCTTATTATGGAATATAGAAATGAAACACTATTGAAAAAATAATTATTAATTTTTATGTTTACTGTATTAACAGTCCTATTATTGAAATAAACAGTCTTAAAACAGAATGAAATGCCTGAAAGGGGTAAAGGTACCTGTAATGGTATCTGCATAAACCCTCCAGGCAGCATCATATTTGGTGCGGGAGGTGCCGTTCCCATTATATGCGCACCAGCAGAGGGTGGTGGTGTCAAAGGTGCCATAGGTGCCAACGGTGCCGACGGTTCCGAAGGTGCCGAAGGTGGATAGTTTCTTTTAATAGTCCTCATCCTCCTCCTCTGAGACGTAGATGATATCCTTGATGTTAAAGGAGATGACATCCTTAGCACCGAAGAAGACGGCATCCTTGACGACGAAGGTGATGACGTCATCGGCGTTGAATGGAATGTCCTCTTCAGCGTCAGGGGCATGACCTCTTCCGTGTCAAAGGGGATGGCATCTTCGGCGTCGAAAGGGATGGCCTCGAGCATGACATCCTCGGCATTGAAGAAGTTGGCGTCTTCGGCATCAAGGGCGATGAGGTCTTCGAAGTTAAAGACGCCAAATTCTTCAAAGTTGAAGGTATTTGCCTCTTTAACGTAGAAGGTGTTTGCCCCCTCGATGACCTCTTCGTCACCGATGTTGATGGCCTCTTCGGTGTATACGGCGGCATCAATGGCTTCGAAGATTGTCATCTCGGCCACTTGCAGCCACTACATACAATGCACGACTGGTTGGCCATCGGCTGATGTTGTTTGTCGCAAAGTTCACTGCTTATATACTCTGGCTTGGATTGAAACACTTGAAAAAAAAATTACTCTGGCTCTTACCAGGACACTAGGAGAAAAAAATAATCTGGCTCCTACCTAGGGCAATAGGAGCAAAAATAAAAGTTAGACAGTAGAGGGGAGAGGGAAATGTGAGGGGAACCTCCTTTTTGCGTCGTAAAAGAATATTTCTGCCCCTAGATAATTCTCGCATAATAATGAGGCCAAGTTGAGTAATGTATGCCAGTCGTCTCAGCGGCCCATGTACGAACACTAGTCATGACTTTGAGCGAGCGAATGCATATCAGATACACCGATGAGAAAAAAAAACATGAATATACGAGTGCGTGAAGTAAAAAAGAAAAAACTCCCTTATAGAGTAATCCCTACCCACTACCCTGACATAAGAAATAAAAAAATTTACTCGGTGCGTATATAAATACCGTGCACTCTGGTCTAGAGTCAATGTGTTAGGGATAGCAAGTATAGGACTGTAAAGATAGCTGTCGCTAATTTTTTATATTTGCAAGAATGGGTAAGGTTGTTGGAGCGAATAAGGTAGAGTTAGATAGGTTATTTGAAGGAATGGGGGATAAATTTAGAAATATTTATGATAGGTTTTTGATGTACCGTAGTAAAAAAAAGGAAATACAATTACTATTAGAAAAATATACAGAAGCAAAGTAATTAGAAAAAATGTTAGAGGTTCAAAATAAAATAGGGAAGGAGTTGGTTAAGGAGTATAAAGATTTTCGGGAAGTATGGAACTAATATAAAATTTCACGAAAAAGAAATAGTAAAATATCACGAAAGCATTGTCGATGTAATATTACACAAACATGTGAATTTTGTAAAGAAGTAAAAATTCTGCTTTCCTTAGAATCGAAAGAAACAAAAATTTAAGGGTAAATTTTTGTTTGACTTAAGAGTGTTTTTTTTTTGTTTTTTTTTTTTTAGGGTAAAACAGATTGTAACGTTTTTTTTTTTTTTTTTTTTTTTTTTTTTTTTTTTTTTTTCTCGTTCACCACCAGACAAAGTCAGGGAAAGGACGAGAAAGAGGTACCAGAAAGCAACTTTATCAGCTATACAGTGGCTCCTCTTACAACTTCAGCGGATGTCCCTCGTCCAACCACAGGAGTCTCTCGCCCAGCTGTCCCTCGCCAAGCAGCAGCTCCAGCGGCTGTCCCTTACCCAGCCACAAACCTAACAGCAGAAGCAGTTCCCTCCTCACCCCCAACACGCCCAATCACTACCGCAACCCCAACCACAACTCTTAGCGAAATTCGAGCTGTGTAGGGGGTGTATAGTGGGGAGAGCAGTATGAGAGGAGAAGTGTTTTAACTGTATAATTTCAAATGGTATGGATAACTTTTTAAAATTACAACCTTTTACGAAAATTATATATCCTAACCCGAGGGATTCAAATTCCCACAGTAAATGTATACCCTCGAGTAAATATTGTTTAGTTTTATAATTGTGTTTTAAAAAAAAATGTTGTTTTATATATGTAATATATTATTCTTTATATTTGTAATCTTTTATATTTTTAATTTGTAATTTTCTTATAATTATATCATTTAAAAAATAAATTTTCATTATTTAAAAAAAAATTGTTTATTTTTATATTTTCCATTACCTCCAGGAATCATCTGTCTCTTTGAAGTTAAATAAAGTGTTTGAACTCATTCGACCAAACTGAATTTAAGAAACTGTTCGGCGAGCAAAATAAAGTGTGTATTTTGTTGGAATGGCCAAACACATTGTAAAAAACTCGTATCAAATGAGGTTCGAAATATAAAAAATCTTCGTATATTTTGGCCGTATCCTTTTCTCCAATCTTTTCTATGTGAGCTTGTAAAATGCGATTACAAATCGCATTCATGATTAGTGAATTTGGAGAAGTGATTATTTGTCCCGTTGTATCTGAATTTATAGTAACGTGAACACATTGAAAGTCACTTGCATTTGGTAAAGTGTTGTGCACGGTTACTCTTGATTGAACATGCCAAATTATGAGTTGGTCCTTTGACAAAATGTCTTATGCCACACGACGTAGCAGTTTTGGTTTTTACAGAAGTTGTAAACTCAGTTTTCATATTTCCCGCATAAATATCGAGCAAGTGAAAGAATACACTTCTCCAGCTGGCGGCATATTCTTCTACAGCGAGAGTGAAAAAGGTCGGTCTGAAAAACAGAATATCAAAGTTTTTCAATTTAGGTACAAAATATACATCGGCTATTTTTTTTACACTAATGTACTCTCTAAACTGGTTGTATATGTAGTCTCCCGATTGGACCAGGCTATTAACTAAATGGATAAATCTCAATGGTGATGTCAAGTATTCGTTTAAAGATAGACCATTAGGAAGTATTGAGACTTTGACCGATCCTCGGATAGAGTTGCGATTACATTCGTATACAAAGATATTGTGTAATTTCAATTTCGCGAATAGAGTAGTGCCGTCCTTGTTCCTTGTCATTCCCGTCGAATAATATGCGTGTTCCATCGCGGATTGATTGGAATCATAAATCAGGGAGCAGTTGTGCAATGACTTATGAATAGCATTTTTGTACTTTCACGTGAGCGAAAGCCGATGTCGGTCGACAATTTCGTTTTTTTTTTCTGCAAAGGAAACAAGATTCATTATTATTTTTTTTTTTTTAAGTTTACAACTTGGTATATAAATAGTCGCTGTTACCTCGATGGTATTATATTGAAAGTAGCAGTTGTTGTAGCAAGATTAGTTGATCTTTTGAGTTAATTTAAAAAGTGCGAGAGGACGACAGTTGTTTGACGTATAGATAGTCTTCGAGTGTGGTGTTTGGGAACTTGGCCCGAAAATCTTTAAACTTTAACGGAATGAAAGTATTGTTATTAAGATCGGTGTAAAATTCCTCTTCGAAATCTTCGTCGGAGTCTTTGTCATCGTCGTTTTCGCGAGTGTAAATGCATTCCAAGAGACCGTTGCTGAAATACATGTAAAACCGTTTCAATTCGTCCAAAGTTTGTAGTTCTGGGTCGTTGTAGATATTTTTGAATATTTTCAATACTCTGTTCATTGTAAAACTTAGTTTGTTTGCCATGCTTCTTATATAAAAAAATTTCAGCCCTCCAAATTCTTGAAATCTACAAAACAAATTATTTATATTGCGGTCTTTCATTACAACAATCAGATAAATGTGGTGGGCATCGATGTCAAAACGACGAAGAGGCATCAAGAAATCTTGTCTTACCCCCTCTCGATATACTTTCTAGTTGCCGAAAACATGAAATACGAAATGTGCCAACTACTGATTGAGTTATTTGAACCATATATCGATTCAATCGTCGACACGACAATCTCTCTGGTAACTAATTCAAACTCGTTGCTGGAAATTTTGACTCAAAATGCGGCAAGCACATTGCACATTAAATTTCATTTGGAAAAAATTGAATTTCTCACCATGAGTAACTTGAACACGGTTTACAAATTTCTTGTGGAAAATAATTGTGAAAAAAATACTACTTTACAATCCAGTCGACTGATGTGTATTTCAGGTTGCAAATGGAGTTGTACATCGATAATGTAGCTTCAGAGGGGATATTGCATAATTCATCCATCAAATTGAATGAACTTGCAAAACTTAAGTTTCGCAGACAGAAACATGGGTTCGGTAATGTCATGGTGGAAAATATATTTCGTGCAAATAGTGTGTACTCAGTCACCGAGTCTAAGCATCTGATCCTAGACACGTCGTATGACTACACTCATCTGTACAAGTACATTCCTGTTGTGAGCTTCGACATCGAGACCAGTGTTGATAATTTGGAAGACTTGCCGCTGGGGGGTCTCGCTCCAGAAAAAATTGCTCATGTTTGTGCTCTATTGTGAGTATCTGGATGGCGAAGTGAGTATAATTTCTTACCTAAAATGTCGCGGCATGCCCGATGATTTCAACGTGGAAATGCGGAAGAAATACGAAAGACTGCCCGCGAAATGCATTTGGATCAAAGGTTTCTCACACGAAGAGGATCTAATTACTAATTTTCTCTTGTGGTATAGTCAGGGATACTTGTTGAAAATTCTAACGGGATACCAAAATTACCCACATTATTTCGTTGGCCACAACATTATCGAATACGATTTTAAATTGCTATTGACTCGCTTGCGAGTTCTCAATATGCAACACGAAATAAAAGCATTTGTAAACCTCGGAAAATTAGCCACGGCTCCGCTTGTTCGTTTTCACCGCGACGGTATCATATTCGATATGTTGACAAACTTTAAAAAAAAAAAAAAAAGCATTGGCGAGAGGGAATTTGTCATTGGGGAACTTGTCTAAAAACTATCTGAGCCAAAAGTTTAGGAAAATCGATTTGAACTTTGTGCTTATGCGAATTTATTATATTCTAGATGACACCATCACAGACGATGACTTTCATCATGAGTGTATGAGAAATATATTTCACAAAGAAAAGTTTGATGCAGTAAACGTCCAATACACAAACATGGAAGTGCACCAAACCGAGTACAGTGGTTGTAGTGTGTGGCATAAACTTGCAGGTGAAACGAATGCAGACTCTATAGTTTTCTACCGCATGGAGCAGGTTTTAATTTACAACAAGAGGGATTGTGCGGCCGTGGTCGGAATTTAAAACAAGTTTAATTTGGCAATTTTCACCACAAATTGGCCAAACTCTTTAACTGCGGTCTCGAAGACAGTGCCATTTCTCGCCGAATCGCGAATGCGTTCCTGTATCATGCGCTATCCTTTGGTATGTTACCGGGATACCAGATAAATTATTTCATTTTACTGGCCATGCCCGATCTGAAATGTTTGTCGTTCGCCAAAAGAACGTCCGTGATAGACGTTAGACCAATTTACACCAAACCAAAGTTCAAGTACATGAAAAAAGTACATCCCGGAGCCGTGGTGTTTGCAATACACAGTCTTTTTTTGGAATGTTATTCAATACGATGTCAATAGTTTCTACCCAAACATCATCATCATCAACAAACGACTTTCAAGATCGACAGTCGGTTGTTGCTGCGCCAAAGCATTGAATCTAGTGTTTGAAAATGCTCCGATATCCCGCGACACGTTCAATGAAATGCTGAGGAATTATGTAATTGCTCTGTACGTGACGGAAGATGAAAACCAAAATTATTCGGAATACATGAACATTGTGTATGCCAGCCAGCCTATCGGGAAGATGATACTTTCCATCGCGTAACTAGATTCGTTTGCTGGCGATGCGCCTATTCTGATTCATTTACTCTCACATGCCAAAACTCCATTCACCATAAACTTTATAGAGTCTTTACTCGACCTATGGAAAACTGTAAAGCAGCAAATGAAATCTCTAAAGTCTGAAATGCAAAAAACGAAGTCTCTGAAGAGAGGATTGAAGACATGAATCTATAGTACTCGGTGTTGGATGCGAAGCAACTTTCGCTTAAAATTATAGTCAATTAGACCCACGGGCTTTTTGGCACTCCATCTTTCAAGTTTGTCAGCATTCCTGTAGTTTTAGGCACGACGTTGTTAGCACGAAAACTTCTCATACATTTATGTCGAATTACACCCATGTTGTATCTACTGCACGCTATTCGCGATCACAAAGAAACAATAAACAACCTGATGGAAGGGGAGCTCATGCAGCGACGAGATGAAACAGCACGACGAGATGAAACTCCGTGCTATTGTTTGCAAAATTCCGCAAGAGTATCGCGAAATGATCTTTGATGCAGATACCGATGGGTTTCAATTTACAAATATTTCGAAATTGGGCAGTAACAGGTTTATTGATCTCATAAATGAGGAAATGAACATAATTAATGGAAGGGGCTTCTCGAAGGCACTAAGATACTCGCATCTATTTCACTAGCGAAGAAAAAATACTCGCATTTGTCAAAACTTATTGACTACAGTGTATTTGCAGTAATCCAAACCAAGATATGTTGAAACTTTGTTCTATTGTTCATAAAGGTTACGAGCAACTATGTCGCCGCACTTGCCTTCTTCTTTGCGAATATGACCAAAGTAAACTGTTATAAATTGGAAAAATTCCTCAATTTCGAAAATGTATTGTTTGCCATTTACAACTACCTCTATTTGGTAGATCAGGTGGAATTGTACGAAAATGTAAAGGTGGTTAGGCTCAAAAACTCACCTGCAAGTCAAAGGTACATTGATGGTCTCGGTTCTTCCTACATTGGCCATAAGAAAACAGTGCTCTTGTACGATCACGACTGTCAGGCAGATCAATACTTTACTTTGAAAAAGTATTCCAAATTACCACCGAGACAAAAGTAAACTATGTGACACGGCCCGAAACGTATCAGATTCATTATGGTAAAAATCTACGAAATTATGTAAAAGTCGTACATGCAATTTTAAATGCAGCCATGCCTCAGATTTCCATAAAAACATACACAAAAACAGTCAATGAATTGTTAAAAAAGTTATGAATTTTATCTAACAGGGTAAGCAGTCGTTCTGTTTGGGTCCTCCAGCCCTACATTTTTCCTTGAATGTAAGAGTTCGGGAAAACAAAGTTAATTTGGATATTGGAGATTTCCAAAATAATTTAGTATGTGTGTCATTTATGACAAGTGATTCATAGAAGATGTGAAAGTAAATGGTAAAAAAATACAAAAAAAAATCTTTTTTTAAAAATTGGTACTATTTGATTTTATAAAGATAATATACATATGAGGTTATTTTTTAAAGTAAAATACTACATCTGGCTCGAATTAACCACCCTTTAGACAAACCCACATCTACTACATGGTTGATAATCGATTTTGAGTAACTCCTCTGTGAAGGTTCCATTCCTATGAGTTTTTTTTAAATTTCATAACAAATAACAGATATGTCGTAAACCTCACCATTGATGGACATATTGATTGTATCACTTATAAATATGTCATGTATGTGTTGGTTGTGACGACTGCATTGTTCCAAACCTCACTGTTGAACGCATTGACTACATTGTCCAGCCTTGCTGTTGAGAAATGAGTCGTTTGTGTTCTCACCAACCTCGTCGTTGATTGATGTATCGATAGCAGTGTCACCAACCTCGCCATTGACTGATGTATTGACTGCAGTGTCACCAACCTTGCCGTTGATCAATGTATTGACTGCGGTGTCACCAACCTTGCCGTTGATTAACGTATTGACTGGGGTGTCACCAAATGTGTTAACGGCGCTGTCCACTACTTCATCATTGACAGACATGGGAAAATAGACTGCGTTGTCATTCATCATTCCATGTTTGTTGCTCACAACCACACACCCCACATCTTCCATCCCCATCGCGGTCGACTGCATCTCTCCCCGTTCTTTACATCGAATGAATTTCATCAGATTGAAGTACCACAATGTTGGCTCACGAACACAACCATTCTGCTTTGCATATTTTATTCTCTTCCACTCCCTTATGTAGGAATCCATTTACTGATGGTGTATTTGTCTACATCATGTTCTCCATACTCGATGGTAAATGCAAGTAATTCTCGAAATCCCTTATACCTTACATTTGCGTATTTATACACCGATTTATCTCTGTTCCAAAGAGCTTCTTGTTTTTTATATATGTGAATAAACTCTTTTATATAGTCTTTACTAGCATACCATTTTGAACCCATACTTCCATACTCAGTAGACTGTGCTGACTCTTTGAAGTTCGAGGTATCAGTGCCTCGGGAACTGTGGTAGCGTTAGCAACCATACACAGCCTTTTATACCTGGCGTCATAGGAGATTTCTCCCCCCCCCCCCCTCATTCTAATAACTACCTTCTTTTTTATTATTATTTTATTTTTTATCAATGGATACCTATATATCGTTTTGTAAGTAACAAAATAAACATTTCAAGCCATGAACCAAAACTAGGTGGATGTAGAGACACTGTGGGTGGAATAGAAAGATAATTACACCTTGTTCGATACATATATGAAATCGGCAAGTACACATAGGGGCCATTCTCATATTAACCAACTATATCCACCACAATGGCTAAATTTTACGAAAAAAGAAACATTTTAGCTTATAACATTGTAATTGCCAATCACATAAGCATTTGCCATCGTCATTCACAATCCAATACATACATGAAAATAACATTTTCATTTTCATTTGAAATTTTGATAGTATTTCTTTATATGGCGAGAAAACAATGTCAAAATGGAATTCAGGGGATGTAAATTACGATTCAGATTATCAAATCTGGCAAACGACAAGAGACTTGTTTGTGCCAGGAGACTCAACCGATGCGATGCTATGGCGAGACTGTGAACCCATTTACATCATAAAAAATTTTTTGGCTGCTTATTCCAATAAATTTGACATTTTGAATATGTTCAAACACGATGAAAAACAAATAAAAGAGTTTAAAAACGTTGCTACCGAGTTGACGAGCATGTTAAAATAATAATTTAAAAAAAGACACAGCTTGTGGTGTTTTTTTATATTTGTAACACACTCCCAGCTATAAATATGTGGACAGTTTCAATAGCCAGCATAACAAAACGTGTCGTGAAGTGAGAAGGATGGCACCAGCAAGATCAGAGATTTTCTTGCAGCAGTTTTACTGTTTTGCTCAACAAATATCTATACGAAGAAATTGCCATTTTGTTTGCCGAAGCGGGTCGTCAAAGAAGAATTAATTTGTACAAAGAGCACAGATTATATTTCGGATATAGTAAATTCCTATGACAAGGGTAAAAAATTATTTTCAATGGACGATGGAAGTGTATTTCCTTTGCCATACTTTTTCTGCCTCTTAACTGAAAAGTTTTTTGACCACGGCCATCATATCAATCTTATTACCAATATTTGCTATTCTGTGGAAAAGTCTCAAACACAAGACAATAAGTGGATGTGTAGCAATTCGACAGAAGGTAAATACATTCTTATAAACATATGTACTGGAAGAATACCAATGTAAAAAACCACTATATATATATTATTATGAAAGGAATGTTATTGTAAATTGTGGTGTATTGTTTTGTATATGTAAATATAACAAAAATAAATGTAACTTTTAATCCATTTTTTTTGTATATAGAACCCTAAATAAAAATATGGAATATTCGCATCGTCAAGTGTATCAAATTTGCTGACAATATTATACTATTTTATAACTCAGTTGAATGTATGCTGTGTTTTTCTGTCCAGCTCTCGGCATTGACTGAAGTCTTTTTTCCAGACTTCTCTGCCATGAAGGCAAACTTTGAAGAGGGGGAGGGAGGGCAAAATGAAATAGTGCACTCGGATTGGAATTAAATTGTAATAAATTTTCTCGGAATTAATCAAAGTGATTACAACACACACACTTGTAGTTTTTCTCGAAAGTAAACAACTGTTATTACAACACACACAATTACCATTTATTCTCGAAAGAAAACAACTGTGGTTACAACAGACACTTTTGTGTGACGTCATAATCCAAGCCAATAATTGGATAACCCCCCCCCCTTTTTTTTTCCGGCAACAACCAATCAGATTACAGTATTTCATTTCCCCGAACTTCCCCTCCTGTCGGTTTAGCTTATATGGGGGCAGAATCTGAAAAAAGGAAATCAGTCAATGACGAGAGCTGAATGTGGAAATATATATCTTCATCTCAGAACAGCAGGAAAAAAAAGGGGGGGGGGGGGTAAGTATAATAATAGATATAGTTTTATTTTAACTCATGCTCCAAGTAATGTAAATTTTTGCATAATTTTTTTATCACCTGCAAACTTATAACTAAAGCAACACTTCATTTATACATTTTTTTTTTAAAGATGCTCTCTGGAGAACATCTTGCTTCGTACGCCCATTTACCATTATGATGGTATTTGTACCAGACTTCACATGTTGTCCGACATTGCAAAGGTCGTGTCAAAAAAAGTCTAAGTATATCAGTATGTTAAGCTTGAGTAGATCGCTTTATATGCTCGCCATAATTTCGATGATGGTATTTGTACCAGATCTTGGTTTTGGTAAGTCACCTCTAGAAAGGGTGTTGATGTCAACAATCTAGGTATATTAGTACATTAAGTTTGAATCGATCTTTGGCTATCTTTGGCTTGAGTTTTAAAATATATAATAAAAGTTTATTATGAAAGCCTGATTAACATGGTAAAAAATCATGTACGTTATTTACATTGCTTGGTGTCGGGCCGATACATAAATAAATTATATATATGTGTGTATGTGTGTATGTGTTTAACAGAGTTCTGCTAATAACTATCCACCCATTGGCAAGAATATAGAGGAAATTGGAATAGTATGAAATCAAATTATTTTTTTATTTTTTATTTAAAAAAGCATAACATACATTCCTTTAGTCGTCTTTCCTACAAATTTTCGTTCGCCATGCGTACCTTTACCACCGAAAAGAATTTCGAAGTCATGGGTGCATTCAGCATGCATTCTCGATATTTTGCATCGACATGCGAAGGCTTGGTCATAGAAATGGGCCTGTTTGTTTGGTAAAAAAACAAATTGATAAGTTACATCGTATTGAGAAGGTGAATTCCCAAAATATCTTGTCCTGGTGTAAATTATGGCACACGTCGATTCAATAATATGCCGCCCAATAGAGGGGTCGCTTTGCTGTGATTACCAAGTTCCACCTTGTCGAGCAAGCGGTCGACTAGCGGGTTATTGGGATTGAACTGAACATATTGGAAACTTTTCGTGATGGGAAGTAATCGACCCATCAGGGCCATGTACACGACCGAAAGCATTTTCTGTTCGGTAATTATAGGTTAAGCAGTTATTGGTAATTCGACTGACTTGTTTGAGTACATGAACCTCGTAGGCATACATCCGTGTTACAAAACACTTTGAGGCGACTGGCGTTGAGTGAGTCCAACTCGTCGATGCATACACACGTGTTGTGACTCAGGGCAACTGATAAGAGATTGCGATCATTGTGTGGGATCTTGGCCGAATTCAACGCTTCATTGGAGGAGGGGGGGTATACACGTGTTGTGTAGCTTCAAAAGAGTATCTGAAAGTATGTTTTTTTCCCGCACCAGTCTTACCATAAAGTACCAGGGAATTCCGCAACTGATTACCTTGGAAATTTAAAGATGCCATAAACTTCATTAGAGTGACTATCAAATCCATGTTGAATTCGCTATATAAAGTCATGGATGCAAATCCAATATACATGTGATCCAATTACTTGGTGAGTAACAAGTCCTCTTCGGATGTGGTTTGGTACTCTCTTGGGTAGATGTTCATGTGTTTGTACCGATCGTAAAGTTCTTTGAGATGGCGCCACTCAATCATTGGCTCAATGTGAACAGGAAGATGAACTCGCGAATTTTCATTAAATTATCGTAGTAAATTAGCAAGGTCCTTTACGTGATTCATGTACACGGGTTGGCCAACATGTTCGATAACAAGTTGTTTCATATAGTAAATTTCGAAGCGATTTTCACTTAAATATCGAAAAAAAAGGTCCATCCGCATTGTAATTGTGAAACCCCATATGCAATATCCATGAAAAGATGACGAACACATTACATACGAATCCATCCTCGAACTCGGTTAACTCGATGAACGATTCGACGTGCCCTTCATCTCCAAACTTCAAGTTTTGCACCAAAAATCCGAAATTATCCCCATTACGGACACTGAATTTGACATTGGCGATATTCGGAACCTGGACTCAGGATGATCTGGCTGTGACATCACAGCATCTATCGGCAAAGAAGCTGCAGCCGCATTTTTTTCAGTTTGTTTGGCATTATCCTCGGCAATGAGTTGTTTTTGCTTTACGTGCAAAAATTTCTCTATCGTCGAATAAAAAGAATTCATAGATTGCGAAGTGTTGAATGGCAAGGTCGTTCTTTCATCGTCATCGTCAATTTCCGCACCTGTATCATGTTCATCGTCCGAGTCTCCTTCTCTACTGCCAACCCAATTTTTGTTTCTTATGCCATTCTTTAACAAATAAAAAAACTGAAGAGTGTTTTTCGAGTAGAAAATAAAGTTGGCCAAACCGAGTAGTTTCGGCATGTGTTGTCCAAAAATGGAATGTATAAATGGAGTAACTCATTTCAGGTTCACCGTGTATTTCTGAGTAAAAATATACAGCAAGTACACAAACATATTTTAGGCAATCGCCAATTTGGTGCCGGTAAAAAGCTTTAAGTTTTCTACGAGTGTTGGAGGTCATTTGAAATCTAGTATCAAATAATTGGATGTAACAAAAAAATTTTCATCGATGTAGTCGAGGGGTTTGAAATCAGGTTCGATTAATGCACACTACTTTGCCACTATGTTTGAAAATATCGGACAGAGTAACATCACCATCTACTTGTTGTATTGCAACCACGATAAGAAATATAATTCCAGGTAGATGTCGAAACACAGGTCTTGTACATGAGGGAAATGGACCAGAGTGATTATCGGTTTTGGAATGTCGTAACAGTGCTTGATAACCATCAGATACGTCAGAGAAGGCGAAGCTTTATGAAATACATTTGGTAATGGGTTAAACACATACCCGTCACGAAATACTTGGTAACCTAGATGGTCGAGAACAGCTCCATACTCTTGTATTTCGAGACTAAAGGACAACTCGCTTTCGCGAAAGATCGAAAACTTTCCATTGCTGAACAATAACACCAAGTTGCCACATCGCCTCGTCAGTAAAATGTCCGAAAAGAAGAAATTAGTCTCCTTACAAGCTGTCGCTGACGACTATTTCTTTTTTTTATTCGAGGACGAATCCCCATTATCACCACCACCATCTCGACCATTGGATTCACCAAATATACACGTTGAAAAGGTTCGTCCAGTCGAGAGGTCCTTCTCATAAAGACGAAAGCAAAAAGTAAATAACGTCGGTCTTGTAGAATCCCACGTACAAGTGATTTATTACATTTTCGTGGGTGCACCAACCACTCAAGATGAACTTTACATACCGGTTCGGGTTGAAAAACTTGAGCACACATCCGATCAAATTTATTAAATTTTTACTGTCGACGTAGCGGACGAGCAATGACAACGCGCTAGTCACATAACTGCGATTCACCATCTCCGATAAAACAAAGACGAATCAATCGTAATTTTCTTTAAACATATCCGATGATACAGGTCCACATAACCGTTTTCGTGGAGGATAGTCTTCATTTCCGTCGTATTCACATTCTTCACCATATTCTTCTTCTCTACTTTGTTTCGAACCAATTATGGAATATTTAAGTTTATGCTGATCTTGCCATCGCCGTTGTTGCGTACCCAAAAATACACTTATTCCACCATTCATTTACTTCAACAATGATGTTAATATTTTTAATTTCGGTATTATTTGCTTTGCAATAACACGTGCAGAAAGTGTAGGCCATGTAAAAAAAAAGTTTGAATCTTCAGCCAATAAACCATTTATCAGTGCATGCAAGAAATGTTCCTTGTAATTATCAAAGTCAATGCCAGGTTGTCGTATTGCCTCCTCGAAACGATCAATCACATACAATTGATTTTTTACAAAAGGGGCAAAATTCACGATCGTAATAAGGAACCTGATATTCGGCACTTCCCAATGCGTACTCGGAAAAGATGACGTCGGATGAAATGTCCAGTTTTTCCACGTTAAACAAAGTGTTCTCTAACTAGTCGGTCTCAAATTAAAAATTTGTCTCGATCGTGCTGACTCTATACAATTCGTACATCCTGGTAATTACACTCTCATTGTCACTTCCACTTAGACTTTCAATTTTGTGAGAAATTTCTCCATCAACACACACAACGAAATAAACAGTGATATATTCTAATCCAAACAGGTACATGGTCGATCCAATGGATGACTTTACCCAACCTTCCTCACAATAACCACCAACGTCGTTTCCCATTTGCACCCGATGGTCATTTGCCGCAATCGATTGCTCGTCGTATCTAATTTGCATGATTTTCTGATCGATGAATGTATATTGTCTGATGTATTCTTCTGTCCAAGCGAGTTTTAAGGAAAAAACTTCTCGCAATGAACCGCAAGTAATGGAGACTACGATGGTTTTTCCCTCCTTGAAGGGATCGTAAAAGGGAACAAAAGACACGAGCTCATACTTTAGAGTCCATGTATTGATGGGACTTAGTTTTTTGAAATGATCATATGTGCTCAGCTATTTGGGGACATGATCTCGGATGGTGGGCAAGGAACACTGTGTCGGATTGTCCAACATAAATTGAATGCCGACCCCTCGTTCGATTGCTAGTAGATGTGAGAAAGATGGCAAAAAAATACATGTGCACTAACAAAATCCATCACTATGGGTAGAATTAGGTGAAAGCTGGCCTTTTCGGGCAGATGTGTCACCAGACAAGACCCCTTGACGTAAAATGGGAACGTGGCTGCAGTAATGTTCTCGACAAACTCAATCACACGATCTCGACAAACGAGGTTCTCTTCGTACGAGTGGAAATTGTTTTCCTTGTCGACATCAAAGTCCATGATTATGCTTTGGTAAGCCAAACTTTTCTTTGCACAACCAGCCTAAAATTGTACTCTGCTCCACATTGTCTTTTTGCCGACCAATGAGCAAACATACACTTAAACAAAATATCGTAACCAAAGGGCGAAATTTCCTGCAGGGTGATTTTACCAAGTTCACTGGATCCGACAATGGAGATGATTTTGTTTCGATCGTATTTGGTGTCATACTGGCCGATGAGTTGCATTATTATGCGATCCAGATTCGCATCGACGGTTACTTGGCCAATTTCCTCAATGTGATTGACCATTTTCCCAATATATTCCCGCTCCTCGTCCATTTTACTTGAGTCAATAATATTTTTCTCGAAATAAGATGAATATGAGAATATTTACAAACAAGAACATGATAAAAATGTTGATCGAAGCGGTATGCAAGAAAAAATTTGGGCCGTATTCTCTCGCCAGAAATGCAAAATACCAACGGTCGAGATTATTCCGCAAGTAATCGTTGGTCTCGTCCGATAACATTTACTCGCTGTGTTTAACTGGAAGAAAAACAATTCAATGTTACATTGGTAAAAAAATATTTTTTGTTGAATTGTTCTTTTCTTTATAAATGGTTGGGGGGTCGGGAGGGAGGAAATGAAACAACTATGTGTCATGAAATAAAGGAGCTTTTTTATTTATTGAAAATACATTCGTGATTATAATTTTCATCATATATGCATACCACATTGCCACATTTTAAGCAGCTGAGAAACGAACCTGTTCCAAAATAATACAATCCGAGCGATGATAAACGTTCTCTACTATCCTGCCTCATTTGTCGCCAATTCTGATCGTTTCGTTTGCACATTTCAAATATTAATCTCATCAGCGATTCATATCGATGTTCTTCTTTCTAAAACAGTCTTTTCGCATTATTCTGCCAAAATAAAATACCGCGTCTTTTTTCGTACATTAATCCTTGTAATTGTAACCGATCGTTTCTGATTGAAATTTGTAAATATCTTTTTACATATTCATACGAGGTTGATTTTGTCCATCGCTGCGAAAAATCCAGGCATGTTTCCTTAAACGAAATTTTCACGTATAAAATGCAAATATACATGATTAATTGTTTGAAAAAACACTTTCATAGATTGTGATAAACTCGCCCAGTTTCTCGTGTCTCGAATGTTACATACTTTACCAAATTCACCACTGCTATTATCCCCCTCGCCACCCTCGTCGTCGTTGTTACTTTTAATTACCCACCGCCAAGTGGTTTCGTTTACCGAAATAAGTGTTTTTTGTTTTTCCTCTAGGCCCAATATGCGCAATTTCAACTGCCGATACTCGAGTGTTAGCAAAACTATCACCACGGGGGTGTTACATATCTGTGAAATATTTTTCTCATCTTCGATACTCGAATGAATTAATACCACTATATAATCTAGCGGGAAGTTATTTTACGCGAGTATTTTTAAGCATTGATTTTTTGTTTCTCTATCCATCGAAGCACATGGAACACAGGATAAAAAAATCCAATTTTTCGAGTAAACTCTGATAAAGATTGGTGTAATTATCATTTCTATTGGATTATTTTCGCCGTCCAACATTAAATGCAACCATATCCACATCAAAGCCGATTTCGGACCTCTCCATCCCCTATGCATTTCGAGAGTCATTAAAGTTTCGCCATATTCGGGTACGGTCACATCGAAGGCCAACCGCTTGTCGAGAACGTCCATCACCATAGAGATGTTTTTTTCGCACGTCGTTTGGATGGCGAACGTATTCGTCTTTAGTAATAATTAAAATTCCCATCGATTTTTTTTTCATTTATTATGCAACGAATGTAATAAACATTCAATTGCCAGAAGAGAGGGTGGGATTACCTTTAATCGATCGTCAAATTACACCCCTTCCAAAACCATCGATGATAACTCTGAAAATCATTTACGCCACCAATTCGAACATAATCGTACGGTTAAAACAATCAAGCAAAAACTCAGAGATGAATACCAAGAACGTAGACGATTACATCGTCGAATTTCGCTCAGCGACGTTGACAGTTACCACAGCGATGAGATGTCTACATCTCCCGAAATGACAATGCCTAAAATGAATGATGATGATAATCAGGTGATGGCGGCACCCAACAATCAAAACGTTTCCAAAATCGGCGAAGAACATGAGGAAAATCGCATTCTCAAAGATAATTGTGTGGATAAGATGTCGAATTCATGTTCTTTCGCCGCCGGGCCCTTATCTTCTAGGCTCGATTATTTATTCGGGTTTGCAGCATTTATGAATTATGCCAAATGGTAAGATGGACACAATGGCATTTAATCACGACTTATTTCCGGATACTTTAATTACCCAACTCGGTTATCCAGAAAAAAAGGAGTTTAGGATTTTCGCAGATAATTTATTTCTCAAAGCTTAAAATATTTGAACTTTTTGAAACTCAATCTATATCCCGACCAAAATGAAAGAGTTTTTGAAGAGATTTAAGAAAACATTTTGAATTCGCTAAGCACCGAGCGTTATTTACAAGAACTAAATTTGTTGTGTAATGTGTACACAAACAGGGTAACTTTATTCAGACACTTCCATTATAAATACAAGTACGCGCTCAGAGTCTGCATTTTGGGTAATATAGCCGAACGTATACTAATCAAATAATTTCAAAAACACACACACATATATATACTAGAACTTGATCATGGCTAAACAAAGGAGATGAAGACGGCGTAGCCGTAGCAGGTATAGATCTCCGAGTCCTTTGCATAGAAGATCATCTTCACCTATTCGACACCGTCGGAGAAAACGAAGTACTAGTTTGAGTAAAAAGTTAAACAAGTTTAAAAAATAGAGTGGGTCAAGTAATCGGAAATAGTTACTACATACACGTAAGATAATTTCAGAAATCGAGCAAAATTAATAATAAAAAAAGTAACTCAATTAATTTTTTAATAAACTTTTTCTTTACAACCAAACACACACACACACACACACACACACACACAGATAGATATATATATATATATATATATATATATATATATATATATATATATATATATATATATATATATAGACACACACACACATAGGTACATACATACTTTATTTTTCCATATTACCGATTTATATCAACATTTCATCTTCTGTAGATTCGGTATTTTTAACATAAAGTAATTCGTGAAAAAACTTCAAATGTGTGCTCAATGCGTTCTTGACACGGCCGTACATGTTTCGAGGCGGTGAATTATACTATAAATGCAACAATTCATTGCAGTTGGGATGTTTCTTTCGAAGCAAGTTGAGTCGCCTATTGAAATTTATTTTTTTTGTACGCAAATTACATAATACGGAAAATCAAAATTGTCTTCATTGAATTTCAACACCAAAAAATTTGGTTTCAAACAGTTACTTATTTTTTCTGTACTTTCTTTGGTGTTATTGGCGACGACAACCTCTTTTGCAGCTCGAGCCAATAATTGTCTCTTCATAACTTCCACGTTGTTGGTTCTTTCTCCGAGTTGTTTTGTCATATACTGGATGTGATTCTTTAACATGCGCTGTTTACCCTCGCGAACGCACGGGAAAAATTGTGTTCGTAAATAAAATCTTGAAAATTTTCTACAAAGGACATTTAGGAATATATAATCAGTAAATACCCGGTTCGTTGATGAAGGTGGTGTGGGGCTGCTCGTTGACAATAACAACTGAAGTTACATTTGTTGCCAGTTCGTTGAAAGTTCTTCTGTATTTCTCTTTCAAATTATTCGTAATAGCTTTCCTGTTGTTTTCGTATCCCAATAACCCGGCAACGGTTTTACTTTAAACCATATATTATTTTTTCTATCCAAAATATAAACAATTTTGTAGTTGTTGTACAAGAAATGATGATTTTTCAAATCCAATTTCTTATCCATTTTTCTTTTAGTACTCATTGGTAGCAGCACTTTACAGATGCACCGTTTATTGCGAGTTCTCGCGTTCTGATCTCTGTTTTAAATGTATCCTCATATATTGCCCTCCCCCCCTTCTTTTTTTTCACTCGAAAAAAAATATAAAAAATCTCTATATATGTATATTTTATCATAATTTTTTTATGGATACATTGAAATAATGTTGTACACATCAAAGCTCGTAAATTTATTGTGTTTTGTCGGATCGTACATCACGCTATCTTATCTTTTATTGTCGTATAAACCCAGCATGTGACCTAATTCGTGATTAAGTACCTGTTGGTAAAAACGATAGCACCATTTACTATCTTTGTCAAAACATATGCTTCTGTAGGGAGGTAGGGATGCATGTGTGCATGTTGGAACTTCGTCATCGAACGGGTCTCCATCTCCGTGGTCGCGGCTGGCGAATTGAATAATGCCAGCGTTGGAATCGTTTCTATTCGTGTACACAAATATTTCAGTTTCAAATTGCCTATTTGACACTTGGAAAATTAACTGTGTAATTTCCAAAACTGATTGTTTATTGAGATACGAAGGTATTGTGGGAAATAATATTCGAAATTTAATAGGAAATTCACTTTCGCTTCTCTTGTAAATTTCTGGTATAAAGTATCGCATCTCTGTTAAAAAATAAATTAAAACTACGACGACCCCGGTTATCCATAATAATAATAAATATATAAATACATTCATCTCATGAAATATTATTTTCGTTGATATTTTGAATTTCATGAAAGTTTGTCAGGAAATTAACGTGTGTTGATGGGAAACATCTCGGTACGTGTGGTTGAAATTCGAAAACATCCAAGCATATCGACCCTGCATTTACAATCGTTTAATTTAAAACTGGACTTTGTCAAATCGCTCGTGATAATTCCATCCTTGCATGTGTACAGAGTCTGAGTCACATCATCATTCCACACAAGTGGGCAAGGCAACGTACACGCCCATTCAATTTCCAAAGGATCGGTGCTTTTCAACACTCTGACTATTCAGTGTTTGGAATCACACAGAACAATGCTTGCGCGATGGGAAGAGTTTGTGGGCGATTGTTGAGTTATTGCTGTTGTTGTTGCTGTTGTTACTGCGGCAGGTGTTGTTTTTATTCGTGAAATGCATTTGTTTTCGTCGCAATCGAATCTCAACTTTGATAGATCACACAAAACTTGGCAATCTGACGAATCGATACAGTGAAACGGTAGTGATAGACAATCGACCGTCTTGTGAAACATGCCATTATTTGTAAATTTTTTATACTCGATTCAATCGCCATAGTTTTCGGGAATCCTCCAATGCGTTGCGAGTATGCAAAGCGTAGCCACAGTAAGATAAATACAAACACAATAAATTTAAAAAAAAATTTCATTAAAGATTTTTTATTTATTTTTTATTTTTTCGTTCAGTCAAAAAGTCGTTTTCTGTCAAACAGACTAAATATAGCGGAGATTTATCCCTATGTATTTTTCCACTATTATTATTTTCGCCTTTTTCTAAAAGCTCGGTTTCAGTTTTAATTTCTCCCGAATCCGTGTCCACCCCCATCGATTCGTTGGGTTCTTTGAGGTTGGTTTCCATTTCGCTCAATTCCTCCAACACAGGCTCGTCTAAAGTACTTTCTTCGAGTAATTGCTGTACTACTATTTCCTCACGTTCGATTTTGGTTTCCGATTCGCTTTCACTGAAATATATTTCGACAAGCGTGGTTGTTTGCTTTTCAATTTCCAAGAATGTGGTTTCAGGCTCGGTTATGTAGGAATTCAGTTCCACCGGCACCGTTGTGGATTCGTCGGCTGTATTTATAACTTCAATTTCTGTTCCATTATCGTGGAAATTTAAATAAGTCTGTGTTATAACCGGTTCGTCAAAAGGAATGACTTCGGTTTCGGGTTCATTTAATTCGCTAATTTCGAGCGGCTCGTTCGCAACGACATGATCTTCGCGGTAAACAATGATCGATACTGTGACTTTGTTAAAATTATCCCAATCATCATCTACGGTATGTAACTTGCATCCATCTTCGCTATCGTAATAAGCATAATCTTTACCATTATTACCATCATTTGCTTCTATCGCAGCTGTGTTCGGATCGAGCAGATCCAACACTTGGCGTTTTCCACGTGAAACTCGTCTCTAGTTTTATAACCTTTAACCTCTCCGATCGTAGCAGTATTTTTCGAAACTTCGAAATAATCATTAGGGTTGATCGTCTCATCCAATAACCTCAAATTTTCCTCATTGTCAAAAGTTTCGTCAATATTCTTTAACCCTTGTATAAACACTTCCAGAATGGATTTTGTAAAGTGATTAACGTTAAACACATAAATGGGTAAATTATTCGAAATGTCGTCAATTAAGTCGAAATCTCCTCCTCCATGACGAAGGTTTATCAGTGTTCGTCGAAACAAGGTTTCTGGTTTCTGTCACTGGGAAATTGTCTAGAAATTGAGTCACTGCCAAAATGAGCCGGTTTATAATGAACGGGCATTTATCCCAATCGTCGAGAACCACTTAGTCTATAATTTTACGCAACAGAAAAAGGACAAAATCTATAAACGAGTATTATTTGATTACCTCTTTTAAAATCACATACATTTCATATGGTTTATTACATTGAATATATAATTTTTTTGTCGATTTTGGTATGTAATAACTGTTGAATATTTCTCCATCTTGTGTATGACGCAAAAAATTATTATATATTTCAGTGGAATAGGAATCATCGTTTAAGATAGAATTTTTTTGAGAATCCAAAATAGTATCGATGTATTTGTTTATTTTTTCTTTATTTAGGGTCATGATTAGACCTTATATACAAAAAAATACAAAATTACATACAAAAAAACACGCTTTAAAAATTTGCATTATTTTTAAACAAAACATATTAAAAAACACACACATTTTCCATCACACAATGTCCATTGTGGGCGATACATCTTGAGAAAAGTACCGAGTCAACTGCATCCTTCACCTCCTCTAGAATATTTGGTATACTGCTTTCGAGGTCGTGGATCGAGTTGGTGAATAGGTATGGGGATAGAAATTGTCTGCGCAAAATCTTGTATTTTTCCACACTTGAAACGTAAATATATTTTTAATTCTTCAGCATTTTTGCACTACACTCAACGCACACTTGTAAGGTACCCACCCTTCATACCAGTGTATTCCATGCACATGTAAAATCGAATTTCGGATGGCTGATTTGGTCTCGTCACTGAAACAAGTTAGCTTACACGGAGGTCCAAAAATGTAGCGTTGTATGCGATTCGTTTCAATGTCGAAAATAGCCAAGTCTTTTATGTAAAATGTTTGAAGAATTTCAAAATCCTGAAAGTCAACGATGCAAATCGAGTGAACTTCATCATCTACAACAGAAACAGGAACATTGATGGCAGTGGCTGCAGCATCACAGGTTGGTGGGCACATGCTCCATATTTATCACACCTCGTCAACATGATGCTCTTCTCGACGACAGAGATTGATTGATGAGGTTCGATGCGTTCCTGCAGTTATATACCACCGAGTTGCCAATAAAAAAAATAATTTTATTTATTATTATTATTTTTCAATTGTACGTGAATTGCTTGAGTAAAATTTCCTGAAGGTCGGTATCGTTCAACATTTGTTTATTTAAGTAATTCAGCGTGGACATTTTATTATCATGCCCAAGTGCATTTTGAGCTAATCTCGGATCGACAAAACTCGCACGCACCAAAAAATTATTTCGCCAAACATGAAACAACACTCCCCGATCGGGCCTCACTCCTGTTATTTTTTTGTACAAGGCAATGTAAATCAAACTGAGTTTTTCATATCGGGTGACAAAGAGTCTATTCAAGTTTTTGCAAATAGAACATGATGTATGATTCAAAAAATAATTCAGTGTATGCGTAAACTGCTAAGGAATACACATTATTGTTGTTTTTGTTTTAATTTCAGTTTTTTCACTTTCAATAAGTTAACTTGACTCATCGTCAGGGACAAAATTTCATTTTTTCGCCTACCCGTCTTATACAGGAAACCAATTAAAAGCATCACTCCCACTTCCGATGAATAGGGAGTGTTCGAGTCATTTAGAAACTTGGTAAGCACATGTTCCGCATAGTTGTGTATTTTCTTTGCGTTATTCCAAGGCAAGACTTTTAGACTTTGGTCAATTTGTAGATTGTTATTCTTTTTTTAGAGCACTCGAATGTTTTCTATAAATATAAAAAACCAAGGAAATATCAAAAATATATATTTTTGTTACTGCAAAACTGAAAAAACTTAACTATAAATACCCAAACTCAGATTATTATTATACCCAGTTCGAGTAGTCTGTTGACAATTTGCACTTCCGAATACTGCGTGGGTGTTATATCATCAAATAAGTAATCAATTTCTCATTTATTGGTGTTTAGTATTTTTAACAGAGTCGAGGGTTTAAGGTTTATAGTTTTTTTCTCAAACCTTTGTCCCTCGCATTTATCGTCAATTTCCACTTCTCGAGTCATGTTGGTTTTATTGGATTTTTTTCGGGAGTAGAATTGGTTGTTTTCCATTATAATTCACCATCATTGTGTTGTAGGGTAAAATCAGCAAATATCGAACATCTCCCATCTCGGTCCATTTGACACATCGTCCAAAAGAAAAATGGTGTATAAATTCAATCAAGTCTCAAAAAATTATAATTTTTTTTATTCCTCTTATCATGTATTCAATCAATATCATTGAAAATTATCACTGTGGTTTTTCGCGTTCGCTGATAAACAGCATTGGGTGGTCGCCGACTAATTTTCACACGATTTTCTTTACCTGCGGCAAGCGATAAACATCAAATACGTTTTACATGATTATTGTGTATTTAAAACCAATTTAGTGGGAAAATACCTACTTGTTCGACTTTTCGGAACCATTTCTTATACTGGAGATGTGTCATTATGGAAACATAATTCAGTTGATAAAGATCCAACTGATTTTCGATGCAGATTCGTCAGGGTCACCTATAAAAGGATGCCCTAGGATACAAAGAGGGTAACGATGCAGATACTGGATGCTTTTCTTCAACTCCATCCACTCGCATTATGGGTCGATTCACAAATGTCTAATCAGAGGGAACGAGAAGGAAAAAATGAGGCAACCGTAACTTTGCCTCGCGTAGTTCTTGAGGCAATCTTGAGAATGCCTCAACTTTGCCTCAAGATTATGCCGTAATAAAATGAAAAATTACGGGATAATCTTGAGGCAAACTCTAGGCAATTTTCAAGTTTACCTCAAGATTATGCCAACATTTTTACTTTACTACCCTCAACTTTGCCTCGGGTAATTTTTTTACTTGCTGCACTTTTGGTTTGAAATTTTTTTTCGAGTCTCGAGAGAGTCTCACTTGGTGGATGAAAATAAAAAACCAACAAAATAAAGCATATATGCCTTTTATCGGGTGAAATACATATACATTTAAAAAATAAGAACAATAAATATAATAATAAATATAGCGTATAAGTCTTTGTTTCTCAGGTGAAACGCACACACACACACAATAAAATGAAGTACCGAGTGTCGGACATTACTCCGGAATGAGCAAAAAAAAAAAAAAAACTGGGCAATTGTTACCACAAAATAAATGAGGTGTATCCTCAACAGTTGGTGGTTTAGGAAAAATTCAATAAATCGTGCTTTAGTCGAGGTGCAAAACAATATTGGTATTTACATCGTACAAACAAAATTTCCATACATTTACCGTCGGTCGAATCGCAGGGCCATGGAACAATTAAAAAACAATTCCGATGATCTGTGCTGTTTTGTTATTCCCTACTTGAAAATGCACTCGAGGAAATCAATTTCCAAGTTTAAAAACATCCTGGAAACTGACGAAATGGCCGAATTTGTCATCCTGTTCAAGATGATTGGGAATCACCAGTATATTTCGAAGAAAAAAAAAATCTAATCTGGATTCATTTGATTCCCTGATTGCATCGTTTCGAGAATCTCTTGAAAAACGGTACAGCGATTTAATAGATAGGATAAAGACGTGACAGTACAGTCAAATTTATGCCAATTGGAAGAAAAAATATATATTTTTACACTTCTCAGAATCGTGCAAGGTTGGTGAGTCGTGCACGGTTGACGAATATGCTATTTACGCCTTGGACGAGCAAATTTTTCGCTGTGTTAAGCAAACATTTGTTGAGAATTCAAAGTTTTTCGATATTCCATTTTGTAATGGGTCGATAGAGACAATGATGCAAGGTAGCAGGTGCCAGATGCACCGGAATTTGCTGTCACCACGAATAAAATATCTGCGCAGTCAAATTGTTTTACGAGCCGATATACAACCAAACGAGATCACCGTTCCTCACACGTGGATGACATCGCTAGGCATCGACCTGAACGTCTCTCGAATCGTTCTCTTTGACCTGACCAACGTTGTGGATAGACAAAGAAGAAATTCATCAATCAGGGGTTGGATATCGTCATTTTACTCAAACGAGATCCAGTGATACACCCCGCATCGACCATCGTCATCGATCAAGTGGCTTTTGCGACGACAGATTTACTGTTTGTCTCGCCGTTGATCCTTAAGAAACAGAATGCCGACATCGACGGAGATACGGAATTATTGTACTTCGTTTCGGATGTGGTCGCCGTCAAGGAAGCTATAATCAACATGTCTCCCATTTACAGTATTTACATTCCTTTTAATAAAGTGAGGTTGAAATTTACCGAAGCTGATATTCCGTACATGCATAAACGAAGCTTAGCCAAAACACACGAGTTTCACCTATTATACGAATTATTTCGCAACATTTACACATTGAAATGGTTCGATAACGACATGAATCGCGAAGCATTAGACAAACGGATTGTCGACGTGCCCCATGTTTATGACTTGGTATAACCAACGGCGGATATTTTGGAAAATTTTTGTCTGTTTATTTCAAATACAGCTCGAGGAAAACATACAATTTCTTTTGCGAGGCGAACCAGAAAACTTACGAGTTGGCAAATGCCATCAATTATGATTTTCACGACGAATCACTCCCATTTCTCTACTCGTTAGAATCACCGAGTTTATTGGATGGAAATTTAATTCGCATCGTTTTGAGCCGCACCAAAGGAAACATTCATCACTACCTGGGACTAGTGGATTAATTGGTTTCGCTCGAAGGTAGGCTCGAATTTAAACACACAATCAATTCCTCGAAACTTTCCTTGAACGAAATCGCGGCCGAAATCGATAAGTAAATGTACCAAATGGGTACAAATGCGCACATGATTCCCAACTCGGTCATAATTCGTTTATCTCGGCCATCGAATGGAATGGTTTAACTTTGAGTGATGATGGTTTGTATTCAAATGAAAAAATAATTTTAAATAAATCAAAGACTTTGTTATTTCCCAGGCAACAATTCACCGAATCATTCATGCAATACTTTGGGCATACTTTGTGAATTGTTTTCATATATTTATAAGGATACTCACCAAAAAAAAAAAAGGTTGGCGGAATAGAGAGAGGAGAAAAATAATATGGTTAATTTCGGGTATGCTTTTCACGAACATGGGCAATGGTCCTCCAATGCCGTGCAATCTGCGTTTATGGGATTGCGAACGGCATGTTTCGAAGAGACGGGTATCGTGGAATATATAGGTTCGAGGTATCCCGAATATAATTTGTTTGAATCGCTGTTGGCAACGTACGAGTTTTGACCCAAGGCGATGAAACAATGACCAAAACAACTTAGCTAAGCTGGTTTCTTTTACACAGGGGACAATGATACGGTTATTTGCTTTTATTGCGGCTGCAAATATTATCACTGGAAAGAAGAAGATGGTCCTTGGTTAGAACACGTTTATAATTACTCGATGATTGAATGTCTGAATGTTAATTTGATAAAGGATAACATACATCCAATTATGACTGCAAATTTCGAGAATGGTAAAAATGTTTGTAAAATCGACATCACAAACGATGATGTCGATGTTGATGCCATATCTCAACTTCTGCCAAACAAAAGAACAACGTGCCTATCCTGAATACAATACGTGTGAAGCACGAATAAAAACGTTTAAAATAAAACAATGGCCTCCATCTGTATTTCAAGACCCGAAATGGTTAAGTAATGCGGGGTTCTTTTACACTGGTTTCGGTGATAGAGTGACTTGTTTTCACTGCGGTAAAAACATTATACATTGGGAAGATGAAGACGATTGTTGGAGAGAACATGGTTTTCGGTATGCAGAATGAAAATTTTTCCTTTTGGCAAAAGGAAGGAGTTTCATCGACAAAATTCGGGTGGAAAGAATACAACGGCTTAAGCAAAAAGAGAACAAGGAGATGGCAAATTCTGCAAACAACGATTTGGAGAACTGTTTGGGCGGTGGCAGCAGTGGCGATAATGAAGATGAACAACAAAATCCATTTTTATGCAAGATTTATTACCAAAGAGAATTGAAGGTTGTTTTTCTGAGTTGTGGTCATTAGATTTCATGTGTCGAATGTCTATTTACACAATCCATATGTGCAATATGTCGTAAAAATTTCATTGCTGTAAGTAAAATATTCATATCGTAAATAAATAAATAAATACATATTTAAAAAACAATTGTTTTTTATTTATACATTTACTTTTGTCAATTCATTTGATACATATTTTTTCATAAACACTACTTCTTCATCAAACAGGGAAGCAAATCAAGCAAACAAGAAATTTTGATTAGTAATGTAATTATCCAAATTGAACCCATTGGTAATTTCGAACGTGTTTCTTCTCTTGATAAATTCCTTCGTAAATGGAATGTCTGCGAGACACCATTTCATTTCGACTTTGCAACCCAAAATGGAAAATTTATGCAGGAATGTTTTGTGTATGTGAAGTATACGTTCGGCACAAAGTTGTAAGACATGCAACACATTTTGATTGAACGTATGCGGGTCGGAGCGTTAGCCATTGTAATCGAATAACAACCCATGCACAAACTGCGAGTATGGAGAACGGTCTAGAAACACTTAAATTTCCTTCAGCGTTTGTACGTAGCACATTAGTTCGTTTTCCAAGTCGATGGTATACATAGATTGGAGTAGTTATTCTTGTTCTTGTTCTTGTATGGGGGATATTCCGCCAGAAACGGGAGAAAATCAAACAATCGAGCAGACACTGTAGTCTTCCCCACACCCGAAGTGCCTTGGAGAAAAACAACTTGTTTTTGTTGGGCAAAAAAATGCAAAGTGATAAACATCAAACTACTACAAGTCAAACTAAAGACCGTCGTGATGATTGTAGGTATAATTTCATTTCCAAATATGAAATGTTCATAGAGTTGTAAAATTAGTAATTCCAAACAACCGATGCATAATCCAATCAAGTAGAATGGAGACAGTAACTGTCTTCGCCAAACAATCAATATTAGGGTTTGAATGATCGAATCCAAATTGTTTGTCAGTCCTGCTAATATGACGAAAATGTTGTTGAGGTAATCTTCGCGTAAAAATCCATTGCTGATTAACATCAATATCAAAGTAATCAGCCACACGATATACGATGCGGTGAAACAGTTTTCGAGAACATCTTTTCTTTCCGACATGAGTTGGAGGAGATTCGTATTCGTTCAGATATATATATAATATATATATATATATATATATATAATATATATATATATATATATATATATATATACATACACACACACACACACACACACAAGTGGTTAATAAAAAAACAAAAACGGAAAAAAGAAACCTCTACCAAAAAAAAAAAAAAAACAAAGTTATATAGTAAGGGATTTCATTTTTTTTTCTCAGTCTCAAATCAGTGTTCTGTGAGTGAAGAGCATGCAATATAGGGGAATTAATTTCGCAGGAAAGAACATATTAATGTTTAGAGTTCCTCACGGGCGCTGCCTGAAAAGACGATTAAATCTGAAGATAAACAGTCTGCTAAACGAGGGTGAGTTGGAGCCATACATTTTATTAAAATTAATTGGTGATAAAGTTCCGATCGGTGATATTCTGATTTATTCAACGAAGCTGTTCTTTGTCCACAATTTTCGAAAAGGACACGAGTGTAATGTTAATTTCGAGTGGCATATTTACTGGCAAAGGAAAGGTACATACATTACCCGACAAGTGAATTTGAGATTGAAATTCACGATTTGATGAATCACCATCTCCCTAAAGTGTTAATGCCCAAGGGATTGGATCCGATCTTGACGGAACAACTTTTCACGCTGTTGACAACCGTATACGAAAATCAATGCGATGGCGAAAACTTGAAAGAGAAAATACGGCAGAGTTTACAGGTGAAACAGGTCGACGAGGGAACAATCCGATCGTGCGAAACTACGCTTGATGGATGTGTTCGATTCTTGATGCATCCACCGCAAACCCCGCGAGATTTGGAGGAGATCACCGACAAGTTTGCAAACATGGATAAAAACTGGGTTAAGATGATCAACCAGTATTTCTTACTGTCCGACATTGACACGAGTTCGTCTCTAAACATCATCGTCGCCAATTACTTGAAGCCGAGGTAACAGGGAGCTCTCAACATAAAACATTCAAACATGATAATTTCTGAAAATACTAACAGCGTTGAACTGTTTAACTGGACGAGCAACAATTTGGTTTGCATTACTCAACAAGATGTCCGAGACGTGAAAAAAATATGAGGCCAACGAGATATCCGTCGATGAATCTGAAAAGACGACGACTGTAAAGAGGTTGAGATCGCGCCACGTAACATATAATTATAAACAGGGCAGTGTTAAGGATATGTATGCTGTCGTTTTGGAGAATGCATTATTGGACATTTTTCGAGATATTCAACTTCAGCTCTCTGTTGTCTCGACTACTTTCTTAAGCGACCAATCTTTTTTCTACATTCATTTTTACGTACGGTATTTTCTCGAGTCGAGATTGTACAAGATCCTTCACAAATGGTTGGAAATCCCATCCATGTGGTCCAATCTGAAATCGGTCTGGGCCAAACGACCACAGGCTCAGTTGATATATACGAGCAACTTAAAACTCTTGTATTCTCACGAAGATTTGTACTTGTACAATCGCCTAGCTTTGCGCTTTGTGCAAAATTACAACAATATTATTCCCCTTCCAGAAGATTTACACGAAGAGATGTTTCGCATCATCGCCTTTATCAGATTGTTGAAAACATACATGTCTTATGAAATTACAAAAACAAGAAAGTTATTTATTTCACATATATTCGAAAATTTCGGGGCCTCTGGTGAACGTCATCAGCGAAGGTGGAATTAAATCCGTGGCAGATGCGAGTACAACCAATCGAGAGTTTCAGGCGACAAACGCATTGGGTTTGGCCATAATATTAAACATGCCCATTTTCAGCGGAATCCAAGCCGAACATTGCGCCGTGGAAATTAAGTAATGTATAAGTGTATGTAAGAACATAAAAAAAAAGATTGTAAAAAAACTACCTTGTATTTTATTTCTATGTGCGGTAACCAACAGTGCCCTTTCATCACCTCTACTATCCAAATACAATAATACAGAACTTAATGATTTTTCTAGTTTAAATCAGAAAAACTCAACACTTTTTATAAAACGAGAAGGGGATAAAAATTCGTATGTCGATGATACAATTGAAGGTGTTGTTAATGAAGGAACCGTCAGTATTGAGAAAACAACCACACCGACAGAGCCCTTTTATGTCATCACTTTTATCAGATTGTTTAAAACATACATATCTTATGAAATTACAGAGGAAATTGAGTAACGAATATGCATATGTAAGAACATTGAAAATCAAATGATTGTAAAAAAAACTTCCTTGTATTTTATATCTATGCACGATAACCGGCCGTGCCTTTTCATTACCTTTAATACCCGAACCCAATAACACATGGAAAGTGTCTATAATGATGATATATTGGGCAAGAAGTGGATACAAACTCGCATAATTCTATTGAAAGTCAAAACGTTTCAAATTCTAGCGTGAAACCAAGTGTCGGTGATACAACTGAAGATGTTGTAACAGATGGAACTGCCAGTATTGTTACTCGAAACGAGACTAGGGGTAATGGAATTATTGGAAAAATAGAAGAGGTTATTAGGAAAACAACTACACCGACAAAAAAAAAAAACAGTTTCAGATGCAGATTATGTTTCCTCGTGGTTTATCGACAGTTTTGGTCCTCATATGTTGTCGAAAATGGAAGAACAAAAATACGATCGAAAATATTGTAGAATTTTTTAAAGAGGTGAATAGTGAAGCTACAAATAAAACATCTCTCTCTTTTGATCGCATAAAGGATGAAGCCATTGTTCAAAGTGTGTGTTTGATTATTTGGGGCGCAATTCTAGGTATGTGTATAGCACTCTTAAAATGTGCATTTAAAAAATGTGCTAGGAGGAGAAAAATATCTTCATTTGATTAACAATTACCCCTGTAGATAGTGTACTTAAAAAAAATAAACACAAATAGGTCTATATACTATTTAAAAAAATATTTACATATAAATTACAAAAAATACACATATATAAATAAATTACAAAAAAAAAATTACTTTTTTAAAAATTGTTGTTCCATATCTTTTAGATCTATACACAATGCAGCGAGCTCACACTTTAAATACTGCACATTACTGCTGTATAGATACTGAAAGATGGCAAATACTGTACGGATGTCATTCTGGCATTTACATAGCGTTTCTTAACAGGCAGGATCCATGATTTTATGACTCAAAATGTTTCAATTCTTGTTCTGGAGTAGCAGGAAGAGAGATCTTTGTTTTAGTTCAATCATCTGGTCGACATGTTCCATGTTTTCTTCTTCCACAGTCGAAAGAGTGTATTGGATCACCTTGTCTGTGATCAAGTACCACGAATTGAAACTTCCCCCACTATAATTTTTGCGAAAATCTTTTTCAGTAAATTGCGATCTATCGTGAAAAAAGATATTTTCTCTACGGTTCGTTTCCAACAAACAGAATTTGAGAGTTTATCTTGATCTCGTCGACGTTGTACAAATTGAAGAGGTTAATGTTTGAACCGAGTAGGTTAAACAACTGAAAGTATTTTGCCAACAGTCAGACAAAGTTGGTAATTTCATCATCTTCGGAGCTATAATTACTCGCGTTCACCTTTATTTGATCGTTGTAATAAAACTTGAAGTAGTTGCCATCAATTTCACCCAACATTGAAACAAACTTTACTTCAGAATTATCTACGACAATGCACGGCAGACATGTTGTGTTCACAGCTGGTTCCTCCTATCGTTGTTGGTTGACTGGTGGTTGAATAAATGATTCGATGTCTTGAGCTTCTTCGTCATCGTCACAACATTCGTAATTTTTTCGCTTGACTGATTTGCGATCTTCCGTCATGAGATTAGTAAAAGTATTAGTGCTATTGTCGAGTTCATACAGCTGTGGTTCGGGCTGCTGTTGTTGTTGTTATTCAGTAGTTTTACTAGGGGTATCCAACGTGCCGAGTTTCTTCTGAGTGACTGGTAAAGTAACAATTAACCACCTATTTTGTAGCCGCTATCTAGTGCAAAAAAAAAAACTATTTTTTTTACTTATTTTTATTTATGTCAATATTTTCTTATTCTTTATATTTTTTATGTATTCATTTCAATATTTTTTGTTCTTTTTTTTTTTACTTTTGTTTCAATATTTTTTCTAAAGTCAATGGACTATAAGTATTAGTCGCGAGTAAAATTTCATGTTCGCATGGATTTTTTGCAAGGTATTTTTAATTACTTGTACAAAGAATTATCGGTATTTAGGTTTATCAATGGGCGTGCTATACTGAATGCATATTGGGCTCCTTGTATGGTCGGGTTACTTCCAGCCCATTTCGAAATGCATTTCGTACATGGAAGTTTGGGATCGGAATTCAAGTTTAAAATTTGCGGGCCACAGTCACAATTACCGGTGGAGTAATCGGTCATCACGTTTTCCGGTGCATTGCATATCATCGAAGCACATTTATTTGGCGTATACTCGACCGCGATCCATTATTCAACGGAATCAATCGATTTTGTAAAGTGTGTGATTGCTTGGTGCACACGATCCAGTATTCTCCATTATCCAACTTTTCGTCCACATCCTCTATTCTAAACGTGCTGGGTACTATATCGGTGTACGTTGTATTCGTCGCTCTATCTGCTATCGATCCATTACAACCGACAATCAAGTTGGAACCGATCTCTCCAAACAAGTGTGGATAGCATGGAAGGCAAATGTATTTGTCATCCAAGTAAATTATTTTACCCAGATGGGTATTACAAACGTCTGCTTCCGAAGGCATACAGTAGGCACCTCGATACGACATGTGATCGATGATTGTTTCGGGCGGAAAAAACTTGTATTTGAATACGCCATAGTTGTCGTTAAAAATCTAGGTACACGATATCGGCTCGATTTTCTCGCCCAGGTAATGGCCGAATAGGCATTTATTTTGTAGAAACAATTCGTCGTCATTTTCGCCATCATCGGCACTCACATTCTCCTTCAACACGACAGTCGGTAGTTTTTCGAAACAGTCAACCCGTGTATGTAATTTATAACAAATTCTAGGTATTTTTGCGAGAAATTGGATATGCGGATGGAAAATTGATCGATAAATAGTATGAAAGCAAATAAAATAATTATAAATACCGATTTATCTTTTCTTTGCATAATTTTGCAAAAAGGTTATTATCATATTATCGTTTTTTTTCTCCAATTGCAAACATTTTTCCTTTTCAAATTGAAGTTCTTTTGACAATCATATGATTTCACCCCCCCCCCCCCCCAAGTCATTCGCGATCGTTTTTCGATTCCTCTGCCGACATGTTGTTGCCAGTTTTGTCAACGATTGGTAGAATCTGGCACACTACCAAATCTTTAAAATATTTTCTAGTCGACAATCGAGATTTCATAATCAAATTGTATAGGCCTGTATTCATGATGAAAATTGTTCCCGAATTTCCATGATAGCTGGATGATGGCAAACTATTTGATTCTATGAGTTGTCTGTACTTTGCACGTTCATCTAAGGGGGAATATCTCCGAACAGCATCGCAAGTATCCTTGTATTCCAAAATTTTTGCGGCGTCCTTTCCTCGAAACCACTGATTATTATCAATTTCTAAAAGAAACGAATTTTTTTTATAATTATATATTAAATATTCCATATTTTCTTATCTGTGTTTTCTTATAAATATATATAGAGAGAGAATGGGTTAAATGTAAAATGAAAGTAACTATAAGTTATTTTTAATATTTATTTTATAAAATAAATAAAATATAAAATATTTATTTTATTTTATAAAATAAATACATATTTTATTCATTTTGATTTTGATTTCAACAAATACTATTGCATTTCGGCCGGCGACAAGTGATGCCGTTCGGGAAAGGAAAATGGTATCCAGATAGGTTCTTCTCGATGGACTGCAGGATTCACTTTGATGGTTTGTGTTGGTGTAGGTAATGGTGATGATGGTACTGGTGATGATGAAGAAGATCCAATCCCGAGGTGCCTCACCGTGTATTGTAAAATTCATCATCATTTTCATCTGTCGGCACAAACGATACTATCATGTGTGGCATTGTGAGTAGGTGAGCTATATTAGATCCTTTCTCGGCTTTGAATATCGAATTTCCTCGATTTTCCAGCTGCACAAAGATATCTCCACTGTAGTCTGAATCTATAATTCCATTATTGGTGTATATTCGATTCTTGAATGCCAGCCTCGAACGACTCGTAACAAAACCGAAATAGCCTTTGGGTATTTTACACGCCATGCCGACATCGACATTGGCCACTTGTCCTGGTTGAATTTCAGTGTCGTGAGTCGCTTTCAAGTCGTACCCAGCCGCTTCTTCACTACCGTGGACAAATTGATGTTTGAACCGTGCAGGAATGATGAGCGCCATGATGTAAGATAAATGGTTACTACACCGACAATTTATACCTACTCGCCAAAGCAAAAAAAAAAATTCTATTTTTTTCCATTATTTTTTTTTTACCGAAGATTGAAAAATTGGGGTATTGATAATCCCCCCCTTTTTTTTAAATAAAAATTCTCTAATTTTACTATTGATTAAGGCAATGTTTGGGATAGATTTTTTAATCTCTTGTTGGACAATAGAGTTGTTGAAACTTTCCATAAATTTTGTTTTTGCCTCATTCTACATGACAAAGGATTTCAAACTGGATTCGTCGTAAAACAGGGTTACGTCTTCGATATTATTCCAAGAATGATATATGGAAATTAGTTTCCATAAATTTACCGAGTGATTGTCCATATCGCGTGATGGTTTGTAATGTGGGTGTTAGTGGGGGGGGGGGGGGGTAAGGGGAGTCAGATGAACTTTTTATTAATGTTAATATAAAAATATTGAATTTTGGAATGGGAACAATTCCGGTCACTCCCTTCAAAATTCAATCACATTCTCATCCATTTATTTTTTACACAGTCAAATATTACTTTACGTGAGTTTTCATATCCAATAAATTATGCTATAACTTTCCCTTGAATCAAATTTGTTCGATTCCATTACGTTCGACCGGTATGAAAATCCAACAGTTGAAACTGTGGAAGTTTGACAGTGGAAAAGACTGTTCAACCAACGACATTGTTAGTGACAAGCAAAAAAATTATGTAACTTTTTTTGATAATTATTATTGTTTTAATGTGTTATTTTTTTTATATTACACCAAATCCATTTTATTCTAGACTTTCGGTGATGTGATTATGTTACGTACAAACGATACAATATGCTCCGAGACCATGGCGTCCAAAATGCACACAATGTTATTACGGGCAGAATACGGTATTTTATATTCCTTCAGCCAATCATTCATGCAATTCAAAATGTTCACCTGTTCCTGTACAGTTCCCTGGCATTTGGATTTTTCTCGTTGAGTCGTTTCAGAGATTTGGTGAGCAATCGACGTTGGCATCGGGTGAAGGATATTTCTTGGTTTGTTTCATCCAGCACATGCATGGACAATGTGTGTAACAAACTATCGGATTTGGGTTTGACGATCACATCCTGAGCAATGTCGGCGATACGATGAAAAAGCACCACTGCATCTTGTCTAGCTTTTTCGGCATCTCGTCTAGCTTTTTCAGAATCTTGTCTGGCAAGTATCAATTCTTCATTGGTTAATATAAATGATTTCATCACCTCGAATAAGCCGTGGTTTACATCTTCTAACGCTTCATCTTTTTTATGCATATAAATTTTGTATTGGCCATTCTTTCTCAAGGAAGGTATCACATCTTCATAGACCCAATCAGTGAACCTTTCAGCCTCTGGTAGTTTTGAGCATGTTACCAGAGCATATATACCAGGCTCAGAGATGGAGACGCTATGTGATTGCCAGTTGGATGGAATGTCAATGGTATATTGAGATGTGCCCTTTAATTTTGCCCATGTTTTTTTTTCCAATTTGGTTTGATAAATTTTGAAATTGCTTTACGTGGGTTATTGTACTTAAGAAACGATGCAATATCTTTCCCTTTGAACCAAAATTGTTTGATTCCATTATGGTCTATCCTCACGAAAACCCAACAGTTAAAATTCTCGAAATTTGATAACGGAAAAGCCCGCTCAACAATGACATTGTGAATGAAATGATGTCAGTTGCTTATATATAGACAAAAAATAATAATATCTAATATTTCTTTGTGAATTGTTTTGCTCTATACTAAAGTTTAATTTTTACCAATAATAAATATATAATTTGAATTTTAATGGGAGGAACTTTTCGTGCACAACCACATTGAATTTTGGAAAGAGCCCCTTTTTGTAGTGAAGATGTTAGTTGGAGTGGATGTCAAAAATACCTTTTAAATTCGACCACATTCTCATCCGTTTATTTTTTACATGGTTTAAAATTACTTTACGTGAGTTTTTATATCCAATAAATTATGCTATAAATTTTCCTTTTGAACAAAGATTGTTCGATTCCATTATGGTCGATCAGCACGAAAGTCCAACATTTGAAACTTTGGAAGATTGGCAATGGAAAAGACCTATTGACCAACGATGTTGTGAGTGAAATGATGTTCGGTTACTTATGTATATATATTATAATATATATAATATATATTTATATATATTAATTTCATGTAATAGGAAATAAAAAAATTGAATTTTTTATAAGGACCCTCACTCATAATCTTCCTTCAAAGTTACCTGTGATGTTGGTTCATAGTAAGGGTAATAATTGGGGGTTAAGGGGAGTCAGATAAGCTTCATGTTGAACATATAAATAATCTAATTTAAAAAAGGGGGATTTTTCGTGCACACCCAAATTGAATTTTGGCATTATATCAATTTTCCAGACCAAAAATTGAATTTAAAAAGGAGGTCCGTTTTGTATAAGGACCCTCACCCACAAAGGGTCTACTTGTGTAAAAATTCAACAGTCAAAGTTTTCGAAATTCGAAAGCTAAAATGATCTCCTATCCATTGACAATGTAGGTGCATTGGTTGTTGCTTATATATAGACAAATTGTTTACAAAAAAATTATACAATTACGTAATGAACTAAGGTTTATTTATTCATACTGTTGATTACATTGTATGCATTGAAATTCCTCTGTTATATCAATTGAACGATAGTGTTTATAACATCGTGCACATTGAATTTCTCAACATCCGGATCGAATCTGATAAATGTGCAATTTAGCTTTTTCTCGATGTGTTTTTGTCGTTCGATTTCTTATTCGATGTTTCCTTATTTGTGATTATATTCGTCGCATTCGACTGCAATTTTGTAATCCAAAAAGTACAAATCCATTCGGAAATTATTGATTGTATATTGTAACTTGTAGTTCAGGAAATTTGAAACAATGCACAATTATGCTGATGTAATCTTGTACCTTTGTTCTTGAAACGAGATTCAGTTCCAAGTCGAATTCTTTGATCAGTTTTCATAGTAGGTATTTCGATGTGGGTATTCTCGAATTTTGTATCAATAAATTCAATTCTTTTTTATTGATGAACATCGTACGTTGTTGCCAATTAGAGGTGGTTTCGCGGGTGAGGACCAATCTCTTCACGTCTGCCCATGTTGATTTCCATTTTGGTTTGACCAAATTTAACATTGCATTACGTGGTTTTTTTATATCCGAAAAATGAAGCTATATCTTTCCCTTTGAACCACAATTTCTCATTGCCGTTATTATCGACGACCACGAAAATCCAAAAGTCTAAATTCTTATTTCTAGACTACTGAAGAGTCCCTCTAATCTACGAAATTTCGCTTGAAATTGTTTTATAAAATTATGTTTAATTCCTTATGAAAACAGGGGCTTTTATATCAGTTGGAATTTGACAACGAATTTAGAACACAGATATTTTCAAAATTATTTGTATTAAAGTAAAATCCTTGAATTTTAATCTATTTCTCCGTTTCATTTAGTATGAGTAGTATCAAATTATTTTTTTCGATACTTTTAATTTTATTTATGTATGCAAAACCTTTAATTCTGAATTCTTTAGCAATTTGCTTCAATTCTTAAACTTTCAAGTCTTCTAAATTGTTTGGAATTCTTTTCTGAAATGAATTTATAATTATCTATTTGTTCCACCAAAGTATCTATGTTTAGATTATAATATTTTTTGATTCTTAATACTTTTCCAATAGCTTTTAATTTTTTTAAATTTAATGCTTCAATTTCAGTTATTTTTTATAAGTTATTGTTTTTACATCCGGATGGTTGGTTTAAACTTTGTCAGTCCTCTCTATAAGTTCTTGTTTACTTATATAGGAATATCCTCTGATATTTTATTGTTTTGCCATTTCCCTCAATACAATATATTTTTTATTATAAAGTTCTGTATTCTGTACGTTACATTTCGTGAGTTCAGATTCATTAGAATATCGAATCCAGCTCTTTTCAAAACTGTTTGTATTATTTCCCATGAGTTATTATTTTAAAGTTGAATTTTTTGAGCCATTTTTACAATACCTGTTAAATAATACGACAACCGACGAGATCTCCTGTCCAACAATGTTGCAGTTGTAATGGTTTTGTGAAAAACCCAATGGCTTATATACACAAAAACCAAATAAATAAAAATAATTGACTTTTGACTGATAACCTGTAATTGGTACCCTTTCAAAATACAACTTTTATATTTTTTTAATTAAAAATTGTAGTTGAATTTTAACTAGTTTGCCATTACCATAATACGACAAAAAAAAGCATATTTGATAGGCCTAAGTGTCATTTTTACAGTTTTGGGATTAATGTTGGCTTACTCTGATTATTTGACAAACATGAGAATAATATCTGGTTTTGTTTTGATAGGTGTGGGAAATTTATGTAACCAGTCACTACATCTCGAGTAAATGAAAAAAAATATATATTTTATTCACAGACAAACTATAAAAAAAATTTATTTGCAAACAAATTCCTTTTGTGACAATTCCTTTATAGACAATGTGATTTTTTTGTAAATCATCTTCAATTTTATTGAAGGGAATTTCTCCATATTGCCACTCCAATCCACGAAAACTTTTCTTCAGTTGGTCCACGGATGTGGAGATTTGACCTGCAGCAACCCAGTCAAACTATCTCTTCTGATGAGAACCTGCACCAAAAACGTTAAATGTAAAGTCTTTGATACAGTTTATTTCAATTTCGTTGTTGTTTATGGAAATCTTCCCATTTTGCCACTACATTATCGCGGAACCACAAACGCAATAATTTAGAATTTTATCTGCTCTCATAAATCCACGGAAGTGTCTCCAACAATCATAATGGCCTGCATTCCCGTATATAGTTACCAGAATCTTAAATGATGGGCATTTGTAAGTTTTTTTTACAAATCCACAATTTTAAGATTTTGTGTACCGAATTAACACGACTGCTTTAGCCATTGTATTTGATGTGAACCTGCAACAAATATTATATATTTGTTGTAATGGCTCCTTATCAATTGAAATGTTGATACTTGCGAGTTTATCAAGTGCTGGCTCGAAAGCGCATGATTTGACTTGGCCAAGGCCATTATATATATATATATATACACACACATACACACACACACACACGCCCACCATGGTCGTGATTTGTTTTTTTTTTTAATGCCTTGGTGGATGTCTTGCATAACTAACTGACAAAAAGAGTTTCATTGAAAAAAAATACAGTGACCTAAGGTCATTCATCATTGTTTATTTCTGACATGAAATATATATGAAAAATATTCCGATGTAGCTGTTAGTAATGTTTTGGACGACTGGGAATCATTTTTCATTTTTCAAGACCGAGCCAGAAGTTAAGTCCATCGATAGCGACCAAAAGAATACCGAATTTCTGTTGATGAAACATCATCCAGTAAATTTTCTAAACATGAACTTTCTACGACATTGGTTCATCAGTGTAAATAACCGCGAATGGCATCCCGGTACTCATGAAGTTGCCCAAAATTTTTTGCGATTCTTCCGACGCGTACTGTGTTGTAGTGGAAATTAAGGAATTTTGCACGTTTTGTACATATCATTATTTAAAAAATTTGTTTGAGCAAGTTAAAGTTTTTAATATTTTTACCAGCAACTGTAAATTAATAGTCGGTTATTATTGGGAAACTACGTAGTTATTTTTGGCCACATGTTGTCTCTATATTTTTCATTACACATTCGTTTTAATTCATCATGGTTTGTTATTGTTTGTTATTTTGATTGGTGTTTCTCTTGATACGAAAAAAAAATCTTACAATTACCAAATGCAAACACATAAAATAAAATAAATATTGGGTGTGAAACAGTGTGCATATAAGATCTATTCCCTCCCAGGGAGCATAACAGAATGGACACTCTCGAGTTAAAAAATTTGTTTATTCTCACTACAAGAAGAACTGGATGTGTAGAAGCAACTCGAATAGAAACATTGACGAATACATGGAGTTGACTACAAAGTTATTGCATACTTGGACACTGCCATTACATCTGACGGCTCTTCAAGAAGCATTTTTAATTAATCTGTTCCACGATTATGAAGGAAAAAAAAAATGAGACATTGATAGGCGAGTGAGTTAACTGATAGAATCGTGCCAAGCATCTACCAGATCGTATAAATCATTCAGTAGTGAGTTGTAATTGATAATACATTTTTTTATTTTCATATTTCGCGTTTGGTACGTAATAGTATTTTTTAACTTCCGACTGGTATGTCATAACCACCCGTATTCAAATTATTCACTGAATCGTCTATTAAAATGTAAGGGGCTGTCGTTATCGGAAGTTGTTGGCGAACGATAGATACCGATTTAGCTTTTCTGTGCAACCCATACAAAACTTTTGCAAATTTATTGGCTTGCAGAAACAGTTCGATAAACATTTTCGCGTGCACTTCGTTGCCCGTCATCCACAGCACCACTGTAAAGTCTTTTGCCAAAGTCGCTATGAAATGATTGGCTCCACGGAATTCGTTTTTACGTTCGTATACTAAACTACCGTCTAAGTCGATGTCTGCGATGCCTTGCGCTCGCATTTTCTTTGTGAATTTTCTTTTTTTAATCCTTTTTCGGCCAGTTCACGATCGTCTTCGTCTCGGCTGGCGATTCTCTGATTGCGAAATTGTTTTCTCACAGCGCCGTATCTGAAATCTCCAACCACATCAGAATCTTCACCATTGCTTCTGATTTGTAAAACAGAGTTAAATATGTCTCTTACATTTAATGGGAAAAAACAAATATGGATAGGAGGATTATTCGCAAAAAAAAAAATAATGTCAAAAGTATTATCGATCGATTGGCAATTATCAAAATTGTTGTCATCGGGTAATGCCGATAAAAATTTTGGGGACTTTTGCTAGGATTGTTGAACAATGTCAAAACCTTGAGAAATGTTCATCCGTGCATATCGGGACTCTTGTATTACCTGACGTTTGCCAAGGTGGTAGAGAATTTCGGCCAAATGAGCATGTTTATCAACAACGATAGTATTTTTCCACCTCCATTTCTCGAAATGAATTTCACGCGCGCGGAAATTGTTCGGTTTTTGGAATGTAGGTACAAGGAGTTGGAATTTAACCGGCGCGAGACACTTGCTTTCGATCAACTTCAACATATCGCAGAAAATATATTTGGCAGCAGCGTACCATACCTCGAATATCATTTCCACATCTCCCACGATCGTCAACTGACGATTGTCGAAAGTTTCACGGAACTCGTGGTGCAAGCGGCGCTCTGTTTACGTGAAAACGACTGGTTTTACGGAGATTATGCACGTTCTTCTAGAGTGGATGTGGTTCGATTCTTTGATGATTTTAATCAATAATTAGAAAAAAAGGATGCTTGGAAAAAAAATCTTCGCTCAATTTGGAGCATTTGAATTATGTGTTAAATGCTACAACGCCTTTGATTCAAACTTACACATCCAATGGCCGAATTTTATGCACGCTGGATAAGAGCATGAATGAAATCGTATGGAAATTGATTATTTAGAAAAAGTTTGATACATATCTCAAATATGAGTTTAATTTATCTAGACTAGTCGATCTGCTTCTTTCCATCGAAAGATGGAAAGAAGCAGATCGACTAGTGGTTCATTTAAATGGATGAATTTGGCAAAATGGTCCAACTACCATCGGAATTGGAAGTCACTGAGCCTGAACTACAAAATCGAATTTTGGTAAATACTTTTAAAAATACCTTTGATTATTTCTACCTTATTGCATCGGTGATTATTTGAAGATTTTATTTGTGTTGAAGCAGCCGATATTGGCTGGTATATTTCAAATACATTGGCTTTGAAAGTAATCCTTTGATTATAATTTTTAGGTTACCTAAGAGAGAGTGTTTGTGAGAGAGAAAGAAATGCATTTATAGATTCCTACAAAATTAGCGTCATTGTTCAAGCTGTATTATCGCTTGTAATATTGTTGGTGTATTTGTTTTTACTACACGCGAAAAATCCAAAATAGGATCCCGTTAAATCAGGAAAAGATTTGTTTAGGTTGAACTCAGTCAATAATGAAAAACTTAAATTTGTCATTTTGTGTAAAACTAATACGTATTGCGAGTACAAAGTTTTTGCGACGGGCGCAGAGAATTTAGAATGCTCGAAAATCGAGGTGAATTTAATCTTTGAATCGGACAAAACACCTTACAAACATGAATGGAATCTTGAGAAAAAAAATGGCTGAAACGCAGCCACACACAAACACTTTCACCGAAACTCGTCAAAGTCGGGACGTATTATAAAATCCAGCTACGCGCTGATTTAAATCCCATAAACTTTGCGTCGATCTCCCCGAAACTGAGCATTTCCGAAGGCCTGCATTTTATGTACAGTGAGTGTAGTAATCCTAACCATGTCGATTACATAACGTACGAACAGTATTGCAACTTGATGATCATCGATGATTCCGAATCCACAAACAAAAACAAAAAACTCGAGGATATGTACATGTGATGCGGGCGCGATCGTAAATGGATTTTGGAAGTATGCCCAAAGAATATGATTTTTGATGGCACCGCGTGCCATATGATCAATGATGCGATTACGATGGAATGGGATATTGGCAACGTTTGTGTCAACAAATTGAACAAAATCAGATTACCTTACGCGGATGTTGCTACATCGTTTGTAATGACGGATTACCAGAAATCTTCAAATTTGAGCACGTACTTTCTAAAAGCCGAATAAACTGTCTACAACACAAATGTTTGCAAAACGAAAATGGTTATATTGTGCATCCGTATAAGGTAAATGCCTATTTTTGACGAAATGGAGAAGTCGAGCACTTTAAAGAATGTGATCAAAAACTAAAATTTTTGTATTACGAATGCGATAGATGTCGGCTGACTTATCGCTATGTCGATGAAGTTTTCAATGTAGACACCGGCAGTTGTGAAAATCCCACCCGCGATGTCCTTCCCGTTCCCTGTAATTTTCCCGAATACCCATCACTGCAGTTAAGGTTTAAAATATTGCCGGATATGAACAAATTGATTTTATCCAAACAACGCGTAGGAATTAACAATTACAACTGGCCATTGAAAATCAAATAATCTTTTTTAAAAAATGCAAAATAGTGTGACGTAGTGTAAGAATGTTGGTTCACGAAAAAAAAAAAAAAAAAAAAAAATCGATTTCGGTAAAGTTCCTTTCGAAGAAAGTATAATTTCTGTTAATTCTGCCCTAAAATTGCAATATAGGAAATACATTGTAGAATAAAAGCTGTATTTGGCGACATTTTTCGCAGGTGTTTTCTTAATGGATTTTACGGAAATCATCGATGCGAAGGAGAAATTTTCTTTGATTTTATACCAGGGGTTTATAATATACAAAATATTTGATACCAAAAAATATATGCGAAAATATAAAGATGTTGCAAATTTGGCTGAGAAAGTGGAAGATGGCTATTCAATTGACTTTATTGTTGCGAGAAATACAGTACAAGTTTTTAAATCGTACCTTCAATTTTCAGTCTTTTAAATTTGTCCCCAATTGGCTCGAGGCGAAGAGACTGGACCCAGACAAAAAAATTTATTTACAACTATCCTCTTTTACAAAATTATTAATCTTCGCACTTTTTCGCAGAAGGGTAAATTATGTAAGGTATGCATTGGCCTTTTCATAAGATACGATCGCAATTCTTATATTGTCGCATACTTCACTGATAATTTCCTTTTCGGCAGCCAATTTAAGCAAATGCATTCCAGCGATATAAAGGGCCGCTTTTACTTGATTGTTGTTGTATGCTCGTTCCATGAATTCTTCATAAAAGTGAATATTATAAGTAATTCTTTTGGGTTAATGGTTTTACTATTTTTTTGCCCCATTCCTTTGCCAAATTGATGATGAATTCATCAGACAATGGGACCATTTGGTTCGACGATGACGATGAATCGTTTTCTTCCCTCGTGGTAAATTGCAACTGATCGGGTAATGTAGCGACTTGTGGAACAAGGGTTAGATCCCCCTCGGGAGGAATGTTTATTTGAATTTGAGTTGTCGGGTCGATTTCGACCGGTGTGTTTACCTCATTTATCCAAGTTGGATCGTTTCCGTCACCGCTTCCACCAGCCATCACATCTTCATTCGAAGGGATTAGATTTTGCGATCGTAAGGCATTGAACATAAATCATCGAGTGATGTTTGTTGATTACAACACACAGGCGAGTTTTTAGGAGACTGAAAGGTTAAAAAATCTGATAGGTTGTAATCGGGCGACAGGTTTTGAATCGAAAGTGGCAGAGTTGGGGATGTAGTTAATTCTCGTTGTTGATATTATTGTAATTGGGGATTATCTGTCACCATTCTTATTAAATTCGATTAAATTATTTGAGGTTTTACTTGCACTGTGTCTAGATCGCTCGAGGAGACATCTTGCAAATGCGTAATATGCGTCGAATTGAAATTGGACTGTTCTACCGGCTGCGATTTAAAATGTTGTGGTGTATTCGCACCGATCGAATCCGCTTCTTTTATTCGTTTGGTTGGCTGGTGTACTTTTCATTTGGAAACTCAAACATGAAATGCTCTTACCCCATTGATAAAAGAGGATATATGGTATCAAAGTTACTCGATTTGTTATTGTGCCCGTAGGATCGTTTATGCACGAATATGCGACTGATGCCCGCTACTTGCACGTGCCCGTAATTTTCAAAATGGTAATTGTCAATCACAGGAACTTTCACTTTGAATAAATCTTGAACCTCGTGGCTATCGGCTAGGTAAAAATTAAACCCCAAAACATTTTGCAACACCGTCAAACCCATATCGAATGATTTAATGATATTTCGAATTGCTGCCTGGGAACCGAAACTGAAAACTTGGATTTTGTTTTTGGAAAGTAAAACATTTTCCTTGACGATTTCATCAGTCATTTCATCAAATAATCATATATATATAATCATATATATATATAATTTATATATATATATATTTATATATATAGGCATTAGTAATTTATGTTGTATTTATGTTTAACCTCGTCAAGTTTAAAATCCAGTGTTGGAATTTGTTCTTTTAGAACTACGTATTCAGCATACTTTTGAAAGTTTCCGAATTTAGTGCCTGTTCGATGAAAGCTCGCAGTTCACAACCGCCATTATACAATTCAATCATTGCTTGTTCGGAAATATTTAATGATTCAACCAAAAGCATCCACTCACCGACTCTTGTCGAAGTTTTGTCGTGTGGGCGGCCTGGTTTTCTAGTGTGCCACTCTCATACTGTTTCTAAAATATTTTGTTCATTAGTTATATAATATGGGCTAAGTTGGTTTTGCTCTAGTAATTGTTGGTGTTGCTCGTCAAGTATGTAATTAATAGTTTGTTGTTCTTGCTTTGGTATTTCTAGTTGTTTACTGGGTATGTAATTATTAGGTATAAAATTTTATGTGTATTGGTTTTGCTCTGGTAATTGCTGTTGTACTTGTACGAGATTCTCGAATGAATTGTTGTTTGAAACATCTGATTGAAACACCATGTCCATGTCGAAAACGAGAGGTGTGTCGATTGCCAACAGTTCATTTAAATACGCGGTTGATATCTGAACCTGGTTCATTATCGGGGTTCTTTCATTTTGTGGTGGAGTCTTTTGACGTTTTACTTCACGCACATTGTTGGTGTTGTTGTGAAAGTCGAATGCGAAATTCTCATTGCCTATGAATTGAAGATGCTGTTCGTATTGATCGATATCGTGCGTTCGCTTCACCAATTTTGTTCGACGAGCACCAGCCAACATATAGTCGTAATAGTTGACTGATTGAACCAACACTGGTGAAATATTCTTAAACAAATATCGCACATTATCAATATCGGATTTATTTAAATTTATGAGGAAATTATTCTTTATAACTGTTAGGCCTAAATCGAAAGTTTTAAGGATGCTGTGAATCGCTTAATCAACATCAAAGTGTGAGTACGAATGTGGTCATTATAAATAAGAACATTTTCACTGACGATTTCGCCAGTCGTGATTTTCGCTCTTATATTAGGTATTATGGTAGCTTATAATTTTGAACATTTGTTTTCCCAATGGGAAGTATTTGAAGTGTCGAGTGTAACGAATATGACGAGGAGAATATATCCGATGACAAGAGCAAAGTACTCAAACTCATCGTTTAGATACATATAAAAAATACATAAATAAAAGAACTATTTGTAAAAAAATAATTATTAAGAATTTTTAAATGAAACTTGAATGTTTGCATATACATTAGATATATAGCAAGTTTTTTTAATTCATCAGTTCGAAAAAAAAAAAAAACTTTTTATAAAATCGATCGAACTGTTCCTTGAAGATGTTGAAAGATGCATTCTTGAACGTTGATTCACTCAGTGGTAGAAATTCGTGTCTGAGTTCGCTGACGACATACATTTTGTTCTTTTCCAAACTGTCCGATACTATACGACAAAGTTCGTAGTCCATTTTTGCTTTTGTTGCATTTTTTCCAAAGCTGCTTTCATAAATGCATCGAATGGAGATTGTAAAGGTGGAACTAATTTAATGTGTTTGATGAACGGATGGGTGTTGAGTACAGGATGTGCTTCGATGGATCTGGTCAGCCACATTTGAACAAGAGTAAATGCGGTTAGGAGATTGTGTTGTTCGAGGATTCGACCGAACCGCATTATATTGTTCAGCACGTCTTCATATTTCGAATCGAGGATGGATTTTATAATTTCCACTTACTGATGACTGACTGCTCCATCATTCACCATTTCCGATTCTAGTCGGGCGAACTCGGCGAAATATATAGCAACTCGTTTCATAACCACCGAGGTATTTAACACACAAGAAGAATCACCTACAGCATTTTTTGTTTACGTGACGGTCGTATTGATTCCCGTAAAAATTTCCACGAATCGAGATATGTAATTTTTTTGTTTTTGTGCCAATTCTTCATGAGCATCATCTGGCTCTATTCGCATGCCGATGCAAGGAATGGACATTTCAGTCATAGGTGGATGTTGCGGAGGTGAAGGAAAAGAGTTTAGCAGCTGAGAAGAAGATTGCTGGTTCATTACGAGAATGTCAGAGTCGGTGCACTGTGGTCTGAGTGGTTGAAGTTGCAATGATGGAAAAAAGGTTCTTTGCTGTTGCTGTTGTTGGTGTCGCATAACAATAAAAAAATAATCTTATAACTACTGCGGAAACCCCAGATAAAAAAAAAACAATGAATGAAAATGTTCGCGCCATCGTAGAAGCCGGTCTGATTCAGTTTACATGTGCGTCGAGAATCGCATTTGGCGAACACACAAACGTGGAAAAATTACCTCAAATGCTGAACCGTGCGGAATTTTTGTCACCTTCGCTAGAAAAAACACAAATCACTTCGCAGAAAGGCAATAAACTTTTTAATGATTTAGAGACTAGGCTCTTTGGTTTAGGTGAAGAATTTTCAAGAATTTTAAAAGAGCGGGAATCTACACTGGCTGAAAATCAATACACTATTTACAAATCGTGGTTCTATTTGATACAAAAATGGGCAATTTCCAGATGTGTGCTACTATCGAATAATAACCACGAATATTTAACGACCCAGTTTTAAAATTTATTTCTGGGTTACTTTAGGAATCCCAAGAATGCGAGCAATTTATTTGGGGGAGAATCAAATTATGAGATTACATCCGAGCTTGACCCCTGGCGAATCGAACCCCAATTTTCTTTCAAGGATGTAGGTGGCCGCGACACGTTGAAAGCAGAACTCAAAATTTTAATTTATATGCAGGTGTTTAACCCACAATTCAAATTTATAATGTTTTTCGGTCATCCAGGTACGAGTAAAAGTACACTGTCCCACGCAATCGCGTCGGAATGGAAAGTCAAACTATACCAACTCAACATAGGGCAGTTATCCTCGCCCACCATCGGTGATACCGAATCCAAATTAGCCAGTTTGTTCAAGTTGACCATCGAGAACCAGAACAAGCGATTCGTGGTATTTCTGGACGAAATCGACGAGATAGTTTCGCAAAACTTAGCAATTTCACCCCATTTACGAAGTGTGGCAATTACCCTACAAATTAGTCTCGAAGGAGGTGTTCAAATGAAAAATAATGTTTTAATTGTAGCTGCAACCAATTACAAAAAAAAATCAATAAGACCTACAATCCTCGACCGAACCGATGCCTTTTACTTTATAAACTTGCTCTCGGAGGAAGAATGTCGCGGTGCATTAATTGGTCTCTTGCAGTTGTTTGAGAATAACCATCTTAAGGACTGGGATGAAGAAAACCAACATCTAATGAATGATAATATTTCTCTACCACAATACCTCACTTTTCGAAACGCCATGGCCATACATGGTATGGCGAGATTGTAAAACTTGAAAGACGAGCCATTCTCGTTCGCGATCGTCAATCAATCTCTACTCGTATAGGTACCAAAGGAAAATTACACGAGTCAACACATTTTGTATGAAGCGGCGCTAAAAGTACTCGAAAATGCAAACGAATCGATGGTGTTGCCTTTGTGTATCGAAACCATCTATGAACTGTGCCAGAAGAGCATCCTGACAAATAATCGAATTTTCTTCAGGCCAAACTTGGATCATGTCAACAAATCAATTGCAAATACAAGATCAGTGAATAAAGAAGAATATAGCAAATTTCAAAATGACAAGAAGTAAAAACCAAACAATTTTATTGATTATCGATTGTGTTATTTAAACATTTCTCAATCATATTTTCGTCAAAATCAACAACCGACAGTAACTTGTAATTTGACAGGTTTGAGTGCATTTGCAGTAGATACATTTTTTTTTTCTGTCCGCACGTAAACGAATATAAATTTTTTCCTTGTTGAATATATAACGATAAATGTTTTGCTGCAACGAGCACTTGTTTACTTGTGATGCTAATACATTACATAGAGGTCCCAGTCCATAATTGCCGCGAGATTCCTCGAAATTCTTTGGCGAACGTTTCCAATCGACCATCACCAAATCACCCTGCTTGGACTTGAAAAGCATGTCGATGGTTCCATAAAGAGCGAAATCAACATCTTGTACTCTGAGCTCCAACGTTTAAGGTGTCCAGCCATTGGTTTGTCTAAACATCACGGTGGAAATCTAAAAATTGTGTAAACGTATCGTCTATCGCATCGGGTTTTTTTGCTCGTTCAATTTGTAGTAATTTTTTATATTTGTATGTAGTTGAACTCCCAAAGCAATGGCTTCTCGACTGATTTTTTCCAATTTTTCGTCGATTGCGGCTTTCGGATCGTCACAAGGTTCGGAAATCAGCGCATGGCCCGATGGAAAACTTGGGCGAATTCACGAAGTAAGATGCCATTTTCTTTGACTGAAATTTTGGAAAGGTGTTTGGAAAACATGTCGAAGCAGTGATAAAGGTTTTTCGTGGATCATTGTTAGCCGAATACTTGTGAGTTTTTTTCCTTTAGAGATACGAAATCGTACAAATCTCCCAGTTAAATATTTCCCAACATTGTTATTCTCTCACAAAAGGAAAACAATTAATGTGAAACAAATAGACACTCTCGTATCTTTATATACCCGCTTGCTTTTTTTCGTAATTAAAAAAATATATATTTTTAAAAAATTTTTTCCACGCAACAAAATGCAAAGAATGTCCTTTTCCTCGTTTACAAAAGAATGTGGAAAAATATTTAAATGTTTAAAAGTTTCCACAATCTCCATTCGCAAATAACACCAAACATCGTTCAATCACAGTGCCAAAGAAATTGGTCTTTGAATACTTTCGTAAATTTCGAGCTGTTTGAAAAACGAGACTAACTTTAATTTTGAATTAAAAGGTGTACAACTCGTTGACTTTTTTCAAGACTGTATTGTATCTATCGGACATCTGGTCGACATTTTTCAAATAGAGTAACAATTCCCTCTTGTCATTGTTGAGGAATTGGTCTAATCGGGTCTCATTGTAACTCTGCTTCTTTCGAATAAAATAATCTACAGAATTTATACGTGCAACATCTTGATACTCGTAATAAATTCGGTCTATAGAATACAGATTTTGATTGCTAAACTTGAGTAGATAAGCCATACCCTTTATTAATAAGAACTAATTTTTTAAATGGTCCAAATCTTTTCGATAAATTTCGAAGAAGAGTACCTGAATAGGATAAAATCGGAATGAAATGAACTTCTGGAAACTTGTGTGGATGACAAATTGTGACTTGATGAGTTGTACGTTGCGAAAGACAACTTTATTCGAAGCAAGCAGATATTCGACACATCTCATACATACATCAATTATGTCAACATTGTGGATTGCTGGAAAAAATCAAAATTGAAATTGATTAATGTTTACCTTCAGAGATTCTACGAGATTAGTAACGATTCATTTAGCGATAAACTGCACGAGTTTTTTAAATTCGAGGTAACGTTGATGAAACAACTTACGGACAAAGTCACGGACAAAAACACGGGAATATGCAAACTAGCCAACAAGAATTGAGAGTGAGATATCAACAATGTGTTGAAATTCTGGCATGATCAATTCGAGATCGGTCAAGAAATTTTAATTAATGGGATTTAATATCCTGCGATCCATGTTGGCGAAGAGCGAAAGTATCGGTTTGCCATTTGGCATTATGTGTGCAAAACGCACATTGAAATCATCGATTCCTCCTAGAAGAGAATCCAACTCAGAGTTCAATTAGAAAGAATAAATGGGGTGCACAAAATTTACCAGAAAATTACGGCACCAGCGATACGCTTGCGAGATAAGATCCAACTGTTGGTTTAATGTGGAATTAGTAATTTTTTTGTTCACGGCAGCCATAACCGCTCGCGATTGATTTTGCGCATCGACTGTAAATAATTCTTTGTTTTTAAATCGCGTGGAAAGTGATTAGCAAAATTTACAGTTAAATAGTCGATTAATGAAAGGTCGGTAAGGGAATTTAGTGGGCGATCAATTATACGATAAGTTGCCAAAATATTTGCGAATAATTTGAAATGCCGATCGGTTAAATAGGGTTTCTGCGACAAGATTTCGTACACCTCAAACAGCTTGAGTATGGACTTCCCATTGTCCGCGCTCGTCATTTACACTTATCTTTCTTTTACCCTTTAACCACAACCGAAAAAAATTTATAAGGTAGGCGGCAAAACCCAAAGTAACGACCCCACCGATAAAAATTAATCCGTAATACAAATACCGAAATATGTTTTTTCGTATAGTCGAATACAAAAGCCACAACATTATCCACATCTATGCCCAATATATCGGCGATCGCATTCGTCCACGATGCATCGACACAACGATATTCCATGTTGATGTCGGTCACTGGAGGTTCGTTTCGAACACTGTCACAATGAACGCACGCAATGTCACCATCTACCCCCAAACACCAGGTGTTTTTTACTTCGTCGCATAAAACTTTATCGTCGCATAAATCCAAGTAACTATGATTGGAAAACGTCCGACAACTGAGATGATTGACTTTACACACTTTCAGTTTTACATTGTCGTTTTCGTAGCGAATGCATCTGCTTATCGCCTTCCTGTACCTATCGATGTAGACTGCCAGACCCGAAACACCGACGGTAGAAAGAAGGGTGTAACCGACAAGTTCTGTTCTCTGAGAGAATAAATGTTTTTTTTTTTTTTTTCTTGAACTTGGGATCGGTCATGATTAGTTTTACAATATCTTTAGAATTAGTGGCTTTATTCAATGCCAGATTCAACAAGTTTAGTTTTTCGGATCCGAGCTGAATTTTATGCAGCACATAACCCGGTAAATTTTTTTATTTCGTACAATAAAACTTTACGCATTTTGTCGTTGAGACGGATGCTCGAATCGATTTGACCGAAAGCTACGTCAAACTGGCCTTTTTTGATATTGCTTATATATTCGCCAATCGTGGTATTGCCAATCTGTAACGCTTTTTTACCATTTGCAATCATTTTCGAGCTATACAAAGAATGATTGTTATAAATATTTTTGAAAATTGAATTTTTTGGTATATTCGGGAATAATGAATGTCGAATGATTGCACGTTCACCCGCCTTGTCGACATTACCGGCAAATTTAACGAGAGCCTTCAATATTGTTATGTGGTTAAACTTATTTTTTATAAGTTAGAGGTTTGGGAAGTTTGACGGCGACAACGGTAAGATAGACTGCCAAGATACAATTAAAAATAATCAACAACCCCGTGATTGGTTGCACACAAGTTTTATTAGTTGCTCTAAACAAGAGTATGTTAATGACTAGTATTACTACCGATGTACATATTATTAGCTGCTTAATATTATTACATTTCGGGTTTAACAAATAATTTAAGGAAAACATTATCGATTATTTACAAAACACACACACACACACACACACACACACACACAACACACACACACACATATATATATATATATATATATATATATATATATATATATATATATATATATATATATATATATATATATATACACCTAACAGTTATTGTTTTATAGCGTAAATTTCGATTTGGTAAAAGGAGATGTTAGTAAATTTATTCTAGTTTGGTTATTTTTTCTAGCATCCGTATTTCCACATTGTCAATCAACACATCGTTCTTGTAAAAATCCAAATTACGCGTATATTCGTCTGTTTTGAGCGTAGTTTCGCATGATAGAGATGCTGGTAAATGTTTTGGCGAAGGTGGTTTTGGTCGCGGTAAAAAGATATACATGTTGTTTATTGCTCTCATAAGGTGGTCAACATCTTCGCGTATCGTAGGTAAGTGGTTTACAAAGAAATATGTATGCGAATATCGTCACAGCTAACAATACACCAGAAAGATGATGACACATGTTTTTTCTATTTCCTTAGTTTTCTTATTTTTTTATTTAATTTTTTGTTTTCGCAAATTCAAGTATAGTCGATAATATACACATCATATACGTTTTCATTACGTACTCGAATACAAATATCGAAATAAAAAACAATAATATATGTTTATTGTAGTCAGCATCACCCCAAAACGACAAGAACCCCATACTAAATTCTTATTTTACATTTTGTTTTCACCGATTTAACTCTGTGACTTCTTAGCGGTTCCCTCAGGGGTAGTTGTTTTTAACGTTGCGCCACTAGTACCAAAATGCGTAGTCATGGAGGTTTTGAGCTTTTCTTTAAATTTCCAAATCACAAAGGCCAGAACCCCTAATATTAAAATGGTGCAAATACACGTCCAGAGATGTATTTGGTTTTTATTATTCATCTTCTTATATATCATTATGTAAATTATTATAATAGTAAATCACGAGTTGCCATCGTCACCTTCATAACCCATCATTAATTGATTATCATTACTGTTCAACTGATTCATCGTAAAAGTGACAGGAAAAGGAAATCTATAAACTTTACACAAATCCAAGTATCGCAAAGTACGAGCGACTGGCAAGTGAAACTTGTTTGAAATGATTTTTTTTTATTGGTTCGGGTGAAAAAGAAAACTTTCATTCAAATAATCAACGTAATAGGGGTTTTCTTTGTAATTGAGATCGTAACCAAACGATTTGATTAAGAATGTACTCATACCGGTCAATGAAGTAGATGCTTTAATGGTTTTCAGTGAAATTTCAGCCACGTTATTATCATAGTATAGTACATCAGCGTATTCATTGTCTATTTCGTTGGCCAGGTAAAGGTTCTTTGCGATAAAGGCCAATTTACGTATCGACTAGAAATTTTGAAGGTGGTTCGTACTGAGTACAACACGTCGAAGTTGTCTAGGTAAACAAATAATTTCGTACTGAAGTATTGTTGCATCTATTGTGTTATTTTATCTGTGGGTTAATCTTGACATTTACAAATTTCGCATTTAGCGTCATGCACAAAGCAGAAGTAAAGTATTTTCCCTCGGAATAAATTCCATTTACGATTTTCGTACCAATGCCATATTTTCGCCTATTCATCGGGCCATCAAATTCTAAAATGGATAGAGGAGTGTCAGATTTCACACCGATCGATACTTTGTTTGTATTCACGTCCTCGAGAAATAATTTATCGTTTTAGAAATACAGAGTGTAATAATAGGTTTCAATTAAATTCTCCGAGATGTTTTGTACATTGTCATAATTATTGTGAACTGTGCTGAAGGCAACCACGTCGGTAATACTTGGTGTGCACTGCAACGAATCGACACTTTCGTTATCGTCCGTTCGAACCACTTTGGTCATTTCCGGAGTAATAACATACACAAACAAATAGTTTTGATCAAATTAGTACTTTGTAATCGCATTGAAAGAACGATTGGAAGATGTGATGCATTTACCCAAATTTACTTAAACTTCTATGGGATGGCGATTAGTCCGCAAAGTAGACTATACTTTATAGGAGACGGTGTAGACTCTTTCGTTCACTAAAATTAATTCAGTCACTTTTAGTTGGAAATTGTTTATCGTACAAGCATTATACATACCGATGACGGAGTCCAAATGGGCAATGCACGAAAAGGCACTTTGCGGCATGAACGTTGTCGTGGTTTCTGTCGTGGTCGGCATAGACACCGATTTATTGATTATGGTAATGACTCCGTGATAATATGTGCAAAACTCATCACGAATTTTAGTATCGGAATTCGCTTACATAAACATGCGAGCCATGACCCAAAATTGATCCCATTTATTATAGGTTTGGTCGGATTCGTAAAAACAGAGTTTGGAGCATTTGCAGCTGAATTGCAACATCCCTTTTTTCCATCTTGGCCGTCACTGGTTTTATCGAATCAATCACAAAGAAACCATAATCACCTCTATCTCGAGACACCAAACTCGACGTCCTCGTAAACATGGGACCGAAATGTAATGGGAAATGTCGGATGCTACAACATCTGTTTCACTTTATCAATCAGCGTTTTTGAATCTTTATTGAAAAATTCTTGGAGGGCGACAAAATCCCGAGCCGTAGAATATATAAACATGTACCCTCTGTTGGGATACAAAACTTCGTTCGAAGTAACCACTTGGAATTTCAATTGCGATATTACATGTTGCATCACTTCGGTGTCGATTTCATTTTTTAAATTTCCTATCAAAACATGGGCGCCAACAAATGGCACTGCCATCATAACTGTTTGGTCCCGATATAGGCCAACCTATGCTTGTTGTAGGTGTGGGTAAATAACATTTAATCACACTTACCAGTTGATTTAGTAAAGTTTCATCAATTTCGTCAAAAAAATATGCGTAGGTAAGATTTGAAAAGACGAGAAACTGTGGAAATGAAATTGAAAATTGATACCAGTTTGTACCCCACGGCCGAGTATAGTCTGTTGGTGATATCGATAACTTGCTGTGAATGGTTTGTATGGCAAATTTCACGCAACTCCAGACATCTGTTGATCTATAGTACTTTGAACGTTCGTTCGTTGTACTAATCATCATTTTCTCCAAAACTTTAATCATTTAACCAAACTGCTTAGTATCTTGTAGCCAGTCATATTGAGGTAAAAGCGTATCGTTAGTTTCAAACGTTTTAATTACGAGATCGTTTCTATCATCAACATTTGTCGACAAATATTGTTTGTGATAACGTTGTATTATCTTTACAAAACAAACAATGTCTGTTTCTATTTTATCCTTTTGGACAATCATGTTTATGACATATTTTAAGAGTAAAATATTGAAACCCGCTTAAATAATTCCCAGACTTATAAATAAAGGGGTACTGAATTTTTTGTGAAATTTTAAAAATAACGTTCGGTTATGATACATTTTTTATTTATTCAATATCATCTTTTCAATTACACTCGCTGAATTTGCACTTGATTTTTTTTTTTTTTTTTTCGCAAAATTTACAAAATACAATTTCGCCACTATCATAACATACCTTGAATTCCACAATGAAAAACGAATCAACCGCAATGTCTTCACATGGCACAAGTTTGCTCATCTCGGGAAGAATGTCATTTAATTTACTCTCGTCAATTATGCTGGAATAATCGGGAAACATCTAGTCAAAGATATGTCCATCTTCAGTTTCCAAGACCTTTGTCACTAGGTGTTTATACGCTGCATATCGACCGAGATATTCAACAGTCATGTCGGCCAACGACGCTCCTTGTTTGAGCTTTAGTTAAGGAATTTTTTTACCATTTAAATTCCTAAAAAAAGTTTGCTAATCAAACTTCAAATCAATTGTTTTTCACTTTTTAAATTTGACGATCTTGTCCTTGTGGAAATACAACAGGCCATCGGTGGGAAGTGAAATTGGCGCGAGAGAGCATTCCGATCGATGGAATGTTTTTGCGTATTATTTGTCCTTGTTTAAGTGGTACAAACCAGTCGATTGTACAAAATGACTATTTTTTCTGCGAGGAATGTTATGAATAAAATTGATTCCAGAATATCAATTTCATAGATGGCTGGAATATGGTTTTGATGATTTTGTAATACCTATTTCATATCTACCCTCGATACGTTTATTATACCCAACACTTCGATGAGGACAAAAAATTTGTTTTCCATTTCCTCGATGAATGCGACATAATAACAACTCAATTTGATATTATGCACCTGAACAGCGGGTAAAAAGGGGATGAAAAGTAAATCAGGTGTGAGAAAAGTGAGACTATGCTCGCAGTCTAATTTGTTGGTATAATATTCCGGTTGTTCATTTATGGATAGGCCTCGGCCCCTTCAAGGTGGTGCTTGTTTGCAAACCCAGCAAGCACTGTTGATAGGTGAGGTGGTTGCACTTCCACCCACCGCGATTGGAAGGAGTGTATCTCCCTCTATTAGCTGCATTCAACTGCAACCAATTTACGGCATGATGGAAAGGGTGACCTGACAAGTCATCCTCCTGTTACTGCCCGGGAGTTTAAGCCCCCTGTTATACCCATGGGGTTCAGGCATGGGGGGCCCCGACAACCAGGCAAACAGATAGTTGCAAAACTTGTTCATTTATGGCAACACCTTCGGTAAAGGGCCATTTATGCACATGTTCGAGCCAGATTCCATTGATGAAATAGGTCACTCTTTTGAATTCTCCACAATAGTCGAAAATCAATTCGCCATATAACATTTCAGGAAGATGGTGTATGAATGTTTCTATCGAATCACACATTTCGTTTTCGATAGTGATTCGATATGTGTTGAGTAGAGATGTTTCGTCAAATACACCATCAAAAGTAATTCAGTTCCCTGTCTTGATATTGGAACGATTTGCAATGTTTCTTCCAAAGTGACGAGCTTCAAATCACAAAAATCGAGATCAATTACCACTATTTCGCTCCAATCTACAGGCATGATCTCGCGCCGATAAAACTTTAATTCGACCCACCAACCTAACTAAATTTTGTGTTGATAGGTAATGATACCAGACTCATTTAAACTTCGGATTTGGATTTCTGCCAATTGGGGGATTTGAAAATTATTTCACAGAAAAGTTTATACATCTTGGCTCTGTGACGATGATAACAATTTGTACAAAGTTTTAATCAGTTTAGGTTTGGAATTTTCCACAAACTGATTAATTTTGCGAGGGTGATGGGCTGTTAGATTGAAAACTCAAGTTCGTGATTAACCTTTCGACGGCATGTGGAAATCCATTCGAGACTATTTCCCGGTTATCATTGTTACCGCTCTCGGATTTAGTAAAAAACACCGCAAATCTCATGACTTGAATAAAGGAAATGTCTCTCTTTATATATAAGAATAAAAGAAAACTATAGCCAATATACCAGCAATGGGAATCAAGTTGCCAGATCTGGCGATAGCACAAAATATTTCATGACTAATGGGTATTGCTATCAAACCAGTTAACATCCAACAGCCAAAATATAATATAATCGGAAAGACAAATAGTATTTGGTTGACAATATAATGATGAAGTTGCAATGTTTATTTAAATAAATAAAATAGTTCAAAATCGAAACACTAATGAGTTTGTCTATTGTGCACAATATTTCTTTTTCATTGTTGCTCAATATAGTCGGAGAATGTTTTCAGATTGTTTTTATGCCAAACGTCACAAAGCTTATGACTCGAATAAAGGAAATAACCCACTTTCATATACAATAATTTAAAAATAAAAAATAATAATAATGAAAAAATAAAAAAAATAATTTACAAAACAAAACAACAACCATGTGATGAGGTCATAAGTCCAAACCTTCAGATAAGTAGGATAGGGATGACATCACACAGTATTGGTTCCAAGTCGATGTAAAGTTTATGACATTACATCATCCTAAATTACATTACTAGTCACTTTACAGTTACAAGACAAACTTTGAATATTAATTAGTTTTATAGAAACTAATGAATAATTTTATTTGTTATGTGTGATTTTGGCACAGTTCTCCATAATTGGCATTCCCCTTCACCAGACCTAATTCTCCAACAACCAATCACATTGCAGAATTTCATTTCCCCTTCCATCCCCACATTTTAGTTTGCTTATATGGCGGATAGATATGGAAAAAAGACTTCAGTCGACAGCGAGAGCTGGACAGAGCAACATCAACCTTCCTTCTCTCCAGAATAGAAGAGAAATTAGGTAAGAACAAAAAGGTAAGTTAATTAATATATACTATATAGTATTTCAGATTACCTGTTTTCGATGCATTGAAATTTGAAAATAAAAATGACGAATTTACAAGTGATAATTTGATCGAATGCGATTCTACATCACTCACCACTTACTTAAACTGTAAAGACCGTAGATCTATGTGCCATCATTTCGATACCAACATCACTTTCATAGATCCCTAAACCAGTCTTATTAAAATAATTCACCACAACAAAGAGCCGGGTAAGGGGTATTGTATATATTTGGAAGAGAGAGGCCGACAAACTTTCACGACCAAGAATGGTGGACAATGGATGCTTACCTCGGATGGTAATGATAGGTACTTGTGGATTTGGGGTTATGAGTAACCAAAAATTTCATTTCCGCAAATTTGTATGCCGATTGCACAATATTTTCTGGTGGTCCATTCAATTCAAAGGCTACAAACGCCAACAATCCAACACAATGGAACACGTTTGAGGAAATTACCTGCGAATGTGATCCCCTGCACCAGTTTAAATCCTTTGCTAATTGCAGACGTTTATGCACAATACCAACTTATTTCGAAGCTAAACATGATTATTTAATCGATTTTGTACCAACCAGACTTGATTATCTAGACACACAATTCAAATCCTTATTCATATATATTCGACAATAAAGAATACCAGATCCTTGCAAAATTGATGCCTTTGTCTGGCGAACGGATTCTCAGCGATAAGGTCGGATCGCGAAACTGGAAAGGCATGGCTGAATGTTACTGGTACGAATCACGTTACATCCTCATCACTTTTGAGCACGATTACCTGCTCAACAATAACGGTCGATTACCTAATGGAATCGTTAAAGTTTCAGATTCATAATCTTCTTTGTTGGTTAGTGAAACACGTACCGTCCAAAAAAATTTATCACACAAACATTTAATTGGTTATGCTTTCAAAGTTGAAGAAATAAACATATTGATTGATGTAGAGTTTTTAAGAATTCCTAGTTATCCCTTTGTCACTACAAAAAGATCCTTATTGTCCCTGGTATTTTTCTACCATGCTGTTACAGAAGACCCCAACTATCCACCCATCGATAAATCATCTGAAATCGTGGATGTAAAACCTATATTCGTGAGCTACGAATTCGATAATTTAGTCAATACCATTGTACCCTATATTAAGAGATTCCGTTTCGCATTTTGTAGCATATAGCCATTTAGAACCAAAAAATTCCTACATGTGGTGAAATTATTTTCACATTAAATTCTCAAGATCTCGATTACCTATATTGGGAAAATTTATCTCAATATTACCACAAAAATCGCATTGAACAAGTTGACGAAGAACATCTAAACAAATGTGATTTAAAAACATATTTCATACCCCTGATGTTGACACGTCTCGATGAAAACAATCATCTAACATCACAAATGCTCAATTAAAAAAATACAGGAATATTTATTCACGACCTGGATAAAAATATCGCCTACCCGATATCTTTTAATGAAAATCTCGTTAACAAGTATCGTGCATTAATTCCTCAATACTCTCTCGAAACATTTCAGTTCTGATACACTCCCCACGTATATCTCAATTGCGACATTGTCTACAATGATATAGTAAAACTCGATGGAGGATTTTCCCAGGATACTAATGGACGATGTGATTTACCGGCTTTGACTGAAAAATCTCAATACAATCCTTATGAGATCGTATCCCACAACATTGTCAAGTACCACATGAATTTTCGTTTTTCATAAGCCAGCCATTCTAGTCATGAACGTTGAAAATTCGCTGATGTATATATTTTTCAATTTGCAAAAAAAATACATCATCGATACCTCTAGTTACTTTAAAAAACAACTGAGACTATGTTTTACCGAAACATTCTCTAAAGTTCCACCAACTCACAAAAGAAAAAAAATTAGCAGAATCACATTGTATTAAAAAATTGGAAAAAACAACTCGCATCAATTTCCGCACAATGCATGACTGCATATTCAAAAAACGAAATCAATAAACCAATCATGTTGTCAGCATCTCAAGACTACCCTTACTGAAACCAAATATACACCTTGAATCCCTTGATTAATTGGTTGAGACATATTGGGAGGAAAAATAAACTAGAAGACAATTACAACTATAGACTAGTTGCAACAAATATGTATGCTCGAAGTGGTTTGGATTTTCTATGCCTTGCGTTCGAGAACTCGATGCGGAAACAAACTGGAGGTTGAAGCGAAAATTTTATTTTAATCAGTTTGCAAACATGATAAAAAAATTGCTTATTATTTTTTTTAGAAGATATTTATTTTGTTCTTTTGTGGAGAAATAAAATCCTACCTTAGAAGAGTCTGATTTGCAAAGATTGTTTCTGGTCGAAATTGAAAACAACGAAGATGACGATCGCAAACTATTATCCACCGCCAAAGAGTTTATATCCGATTTGATCATATGCGAATCGTGTTGGCAGTATTTTGCATATCCGAAACATAAACCAAGAGAGACGTTAATGCCTCCTTTTCGAGCAATCGATACACAAGGTGTTTGCGACTTACAAATCGAATATCACACCGATTGAAAATGCATTTGTTTATTCGCAAAACATGAACAAAAATTGAAAACTTTGTTTATCATACACTTTTGTCGCTATCGTGTTACTTGAGTAAATGCCATCCTTCTTTTCTAATCATTCAATGTCCTTTTGCCGACATTAGCTTGTCGGAAGTTGAACAAACAGTGATGACAAAGGGATATATTCCCGATATATTTCCTTTACGAAGGTGTTTTGTTAATGAAATAATAGGTGACGAACCACAAGAAAATGGAACTTTGGTAATGTTTGTAACACCGACGCATATAGCATTGTGTTTCGGGCAGAACCCTTCAAAACCCAATTTGGAAGATTCGTTTACTCCATTGTTTTTAATTCGAGCCTAAGTGCCAAAGAAAAAAAAACAATGGTGATGAAGGTGGGGGCGGTGGTGGTGACAAAAGAATATTATGTGTTAGTAAAAAAACTTTATTGGATCCAAGAGTGGCTTTTGTGTTTGCAAATGTGAATTAATGGTTATACCATCATGATGATATAGAAAATGATGTGGAAAATGCTCTCGAACATACCATTAGCTCGCTCATAAAGTTGTTGAAAAATCATTGCGATCTGAAACAATATTTGAATAAAATATTTAATATCGAAGTGGTAAAAATACGTGTTTTATTTAGCACGAAACAACACAATCTGATAGTCGTATTGACATTGTCTTATTTCCCAATTATAATAGGTATACTGATTGGCCACGACTTAAAATCAGAAGACAAACACGAATAGTTGTTGGTTTTGTACGATGATTACCAATCCTGGCTGAATCCTCTAATTTCAGTACTAGTTCATTTGTGAATAGAGTAGGTAAAACAGCTACAAACTTTTTTAATTATTTTTATTACTATCATTTTTTTACATAAGATTCTCAAAGGAATTCAAAAAATCCGAGAGGAAGTGCACACCATGACGAGATGAATGTTATAATCTTCAATACATGTGGTTTTTTTTTTCAATATTGTCCCAGTAATAATTCCTGGACTGGATTGTAACGAGCTTCGAATTTATAAGAGTGTTCAATTTCTTCCTTTTCTTCTTCTGGTGTAAAATGGACAATGGGATAACGTCAATTTATGTTGCGAACAAAAACAAGTAGTTTGACGGTGTTGCAATTTTTCTGCACAATAGATTCGAGATCCAAGGTGCAATTTCCACGCAGTTCTTCCATCTCGTTTCCACTGCCATCATCGAAGACGTAGTACCGACGGACGTTAACATCTTCAGCCACATATCCATCTACTTTGTCGATGGATATGTATACACTTCTCGATATACCCTTCATCAGTACGTACATCATCAAGTGAGCATCAGCGTAAGCTTCATCGGTCGTAAATTCAAAAGTAAGTTTGGGAAACTTGCTCTGTTTCCAGTGGTAAGTTCGAATGTATGCAGACTGGGATTTGAAGACGTCCATCGCCTCAGAACCCACTAAGAAAGCACTGTTGAAACCCATCGTAGTCGACACCGAATGATACACCAAACAACAGTCGTTATATATACAGTAAATGACTTTTTTTTTTACTTTAATCTTGAAAAAAAAAAAATGAAAAAAATTACTAGATAAAATATTTATTTTATTTTACTCTTGAAAAAAAAACACGAAATAAAAAAAAAACTCTCTCTATAAATACACCTCCCTTTTAAAATATTTAAGTTCTTCTACGACCATGTACGGGAAATTCTTCTTTTGCCGTTACTTGAATCAGTCCAACGACTGTGTAGAATACTTGGCTTGTAAACATAATGTGACTTTTCAGCCTTGTCTCAAAAATACAATTCTCAAATGCAAACTGATTGGCATCTGTGGTATTCCATTGTGTTATTGTTTCAATCACGTTTATTTGGACTTGTGCCATTATCTCAACTTGAACTATACGACTTGTATAACCATAGAGGATCGTCATATCTGCAATATATTCCCAGTGATACTGGGATCTGATTTGGATTTGAGATTACTCCATCATTATCGCGGTTATTGCGATGGCATCGAAATGACATCATCACTCTCGTCATCATCTTCATCACCACCATTGTTGTGCGAATGTGTGATGGATTACTCTATGGTGAAAGATTCTAAAAAGAGATTAAACATGGAAGATTATTCGACGATAAATTCCCAAGTTCATGGTTATTTCGTTGTAAACGGTCGTTTGTGTTGGGTTACCTATATATTGACAAATAATCGTGCATTAACACACATTCGAGTGAGTCGAACACGCAGTCATCGCTTTTGCATCAACAAATACAGTTACACCCAAAAAATAAAGGATTTGTTTCGAACTGATTTTGCCGATGGGTTTGTTTACCATATGAATTTGTTTGTCATAATCCTGAAGGTGAAAACTTTGAAAACGATCTTGATTTGTGTACTTTACACTCTTTTGAAGTGAATGATAAATACAATGTCTATGCTCATCAACTTTTCGGGTATGTATTAAAACGATTTGTCGACCATATCCGGCTCATTGATAATTTCGCCAATAAAATAATTTTCTCCCCATCAATGTTGTTTATTCGGCTGGTCTTGTATGCATTCGACAATAATGAAGAACAGGCCAAAAAGATTGTTGCGACTGGCAATTGGTGCAAGCTCGTTTCCACCATGACGAATACGTACAAAACGAAAAAAAGAACAAATATTTCACAATTACACCATAAACCGTTGACACCTCAGATCGGCGATCGAGATTTCTTTGTGCTCGTCGTCAGACTGTACTGAAGAACATTGCCACATCTATGATACCCACAGATTATTTGGACATTTATTTTGGACCACAGAGTATGGAGGATGGGGTAGGCTTGTGAAGTCTTTGATACTGACCCACGATGTCGAATCCATAGTTTCCAATAAAGATACTCGGGTTCGAATCGGACCGCAGGCCGATTCGGTGCCATACCACTTGAAATATATAGATAATGGTAAAAGTCAAATCGAAGAATATTAAATGCTCGGTTTAATGGGTGGTTTTCCGACCAAATATCCCGATAATTTATCTAATACAGAAGATATTTCCGACATAATTGCCGATATTATAACCTCTTGCATCCAAGGATTGAGTAGTAACGAGTTCCTACTGCAATTATTCGGTGAGGTCGGTCTGAATATGGTTTTCAAGACCCTAGTCAAATACATCGGACCCACAATGATCGAAACTGGTGCAAAGATCTTGAATCGCCAGTTGGGAATTTATTTATTCATAGCCTTGGCAATAGATTTTGTTACGAGAGGTGTGGTATCGACTGCTTTGAAAATGGTGGGATTCGCCATTGGAGCATTTGTTGCAGTTTCTCTTTCTTGGGTGCCCATACTTGATTTCGTTTTGATCATGATTGCAGTCGCCGATGTGTTTTTGACCATATTCGTTGAATTCAATTTGCAAAACATACAAGGTCAAGATTATGTAGATGATATATCAAAGCTGGAATTGGAATTAAAACAAAAGATTAGGGGTTTTTGAACGATGGAATATACACCGATCATGTTCGTGATGATGTGAAAGAACGTGCATGAAGGGGTTGTTGATTCAGCGAATGATGTTTCCATCCAACCATCTTCTATCGATAATGATGCCGATCCCGGTAAATTAGCAGCCTTTTTAAAAAAAGACGTCATATTTAACCCACCTATTACGGGGATTCATCCTACTAAAGTAGTAAAAGATAACGATTTTAAAACATTATTGCAATTTCGTTTACAATACCTACTGGCCCTTAAAGTCAACTCGAATGGATCTCGTATCGAGTGGAACAATATGGGCGACAATGATGATGATGCGATGTTGTCAAATAAATTGAAAACTTTTAGTGCGCAAAATCCAGATCAATTTTTGGACTTTAAACTCTACACATTAAATTGGAACTCTCAAATATACATGATCGATAGAGGATTGTGTTTTCTGGGAGTTTAGACACTAATCTCGGGAATAGCTGCATTTTTCACCAATAAAACAATACATTTATTTATTGTATGAGTTATTTTATTAGTAATGGCGACTTTTATACAAATGTCTAACTTATAAAAAAATTTATAATAGCTAAATTGAGAGACTTACTTAATCGGCAGTTTTTATTCGTCACGCGTGGGTAGAAGTAACAAGTCATAGAGTTCATCAGGTGAGTACTTTGTGTGATGTCATTGTCGATCCTTGGCTAGCTTGAAAATCTCCCAAACTGTGTTTACATATAGCTTTTAGCTTTTTTTCATACCTTTCTTGATGAAGGCAAAGAAATATCCATATTATTTGCAGGATAATACATTTTTTGTCAGCCTATCGAATAAAAGGGCAATTGATTCATCGTCATCCCTATTTCCGACTTTGTCATAAGTCATTTCGGTCGACTATGCGATAATGTTGACGTTTATTTTCGTAGCCATCTGGAGCACTTCAATGTGTCTCTTTACTTACACCAACTACAAGTTTGCTACAACACTCTGAATACCACACTATATATACCAAGAGAGAGAGAGAGAGAGAGAGAGAGAGAGAGAGAGAGAGAGAGAGAGAGAGAGAGAGAGAGAGAGAGAGCGAGAGAGAGACAGAGACAGAGAAAAGTAGAAAGAAATTAAAAAAATTCTGTTGGTATTCTTATTTTTTCAATAATGACTTACATAAATGAATGCAATATGTGCTAAAAATATCAATATGATTATGATTTTTATAATTGTAGTTATCTGTGTTATTTGCATAAAAACAATAGTCATGAGGGTCGGCGTATTAATATATTTTAAAAAATTTTGCCAATCGAAGGTGCTGTTTTGTAAATTTTCGTTTCCCAATTGCAGCTTCTCTTTACGTTCATCTTTAGTGTTTAAAATAGCAGTAGTGGTTTTAGTTTTCGAAACATTTGCATTTTCAATCAAATTGTTGAAAAAAGTATAACTTTAATCAGCAACTGCTAATATCTCGGCAGCCGCCATGTCTTACTGTTATTGAATGTCTTCGAGCACAACACAACTTACCACCTCATCAAAAAGGTCAAAATTAAGGTTTTCTTTCACCCGGTTTTTTTTATTTTAGTAAAGGTGTTATTTGTAATACGCAAAATATGTTTCAAATCTTTGTCGTTTTCATACCCTTATTATTTGATGTGTAGTGGGTTGTCGTAATTTTTTTTTCCCAGGTTGATGGATAAAAATTTTATAGTAACATATACGTACTCAATACGGGGTGCTAAAATACCCCTTTTACCCGAATGTACCAAATAGATAAAAGGGTATGTTTTTTTTTTTTTTCTGTTCTGTTATTCATATTGGATTTGTTTCTTTCAAATTAAAATATACTTTCGGGCGAATATTTTTACTGTTGTATTTAGATTTAGAAAACACACACTCTGTAGAATTGTTATATATTAGCACAAACATTTACCCAAAGAATTCTTAAAGGTGGTTCATATTCCTCAGACTCCCAATGTATAACAACAATTAATGGTCTATCATCGACAATATTAAAATTGGGAAATGGATTGAAGGAATTGTAACAAACACACATCTGGCTCGTTTTCGCCGCCCTGGTCAACTCTTGGTTGAACGTGTCGAGATTACTAGTTGCGTATAAATTCGAAGGATATTTGATCATAGATTGGGTGGTTAGAATAGTATATCGTTTTAAACATGCGAGCCTATATGCACCGCAAAATTTGTTATGCCAAATAGAAATAACATTTTCACCAACAGGTAGTATGGGGTTACTTGTCGAATCCACATAAACCATAATATTCTTATTAATACCATGAAAACCATTGATGTAAATGCTATCTGAACTATTTCCTCTCTCAATATCGGTAATTATTTTACTCGAACTAGATACACATAAATAATTCAACATTTTATCATAATGATGGAATTCGTCGTAATATGTGTTTAATTTATATTTCTTCAGATCGGTAGCACTGGCAATTACAACCTTGTTGTAGAAAGCAGTAGGATATCTTTTCATACATCGCAATATAATATTGAAGGAAGCTATCGAAATATCATGTATAAAGTAAATCATAATCGTTAGTATCTCATTGTCCAAATCTGTATTCAGCTGTAAATTAAACTGGTTCGAAATTTGTTGATCACCACAGTATATGTATGCCACATTCCGATTGTGTATGTTATGGGTGTTTGAGGTACTAAACTGGAACAACTCGCAATTCTCTTCTATAAATGGTAAATTATCAACATACGATTCAGCAATTAATTTCAAATTTTCGGATTCTATAACCAATTCGTCTTCTTCGGACGTACTAGAGTTTTTGTGGAATAAAATTTTTGTGTTTGCACCATCCTCGAATTGCAAACAATCGTTTAGAACTTCAGAGGAAGCATTTGAAATGATGACGAAGTTCCTCTGAATATTTTCAACAACTTGGAAAACATTATTTTCGTTAAATAACGTGGCTAGAGCTTTCTTGAAAATGGTACCGCTTTCTCCCATGAATGAATCGACAATCTTCACCACTAGTGTGCGTTTTCCATCGGGCTTGGCTTCCACGTATTTGCTCAAATAATACAAATCAGATAAAATTGCTTTGAATAGTACTATTCGATGGAAATAGTGCTCGTGATTGTACATGTGTTGTCAATGGCTATTTCTCCCAGATATTTATCCTCGTAAATAGCAGAAATCCCTGGATGTGAGGTTTACGACATAGTGTCGACCATCAATCGCACTATACATATATTCAGCATTTGATGAAAATTGTTCGTTCACCAAAGATTTGTATAAAGATGCCGTGACCATAAAATCATGACTGTTGTTGGCATTCACACATTCTTTAGGGTTTTCACTATTGACAAATTGTAGTGTTTTATTCGACCTGGTCATTTGGTCAATCGCTTCAATTTTTTTGTTTCTGTCGTAGAGCAGGGATGTGTTTAGATCTCCATTACAAATGTATTGATACATGGAACTATTTGATGTGGTGTCCATTTTATACGAAACACCGGTAAGTTGTGTATTTAGTTGGTTTTCCTGAAAATTATTGTTTAGCCTAGTCGTCATAACAAAAATGGGCATATATGTGGTCCATTGGCTTTTAAACGTGGCCAAATTCGTCACCAAAACGTGGACAAATTGTTCGGAAACATTACGAGAAAAGATGAAAATTAAAGAACCAGTAAGTGTCGCAAAGTAATTGATTAACACATCATTCGAGTTGAACGAATTTCGCATTTTATTGATAGCTATTACATGAACTTTCCTACGAGCCACCAACTTTAATTCGTGATTGTTTACTATGTGCCAATTCAAATCTACTGGTGAATAAACAGCTTCCCCCGAGGATTCAAATATCCCCGCTTGACTATTTTGCTCATAGTTATTTGGATCGAACGAAAAGATAACATTAGCCGTACTTACATCCAAATCCAACATTTTTGCCTTGTTTAAAATTAATTTGGAAAAAAAAAACAATCACTAGGGTATTAATGGAAGGAGTGGAGGAAGAAGAGAAGGACGAGGATGACGGGTAGGAACTGGAAACTTTGATCGTCGTTTAGTCGCAATAACAGACATATTTTTTGGATGACATATAATAAAATAGTGTGTGTTTGAAAGGACAAATAATTTGTGCTGATATTGCGCATTTGAAACGTACATTTTGATCCTGGGCTTGTCCATCAAAGATACTGATTTGCTTTCGACTTGAAACAAAAAGGTAATGTCGTACTTGTTGATCAATTCCATCGCCTCTCCTATTAAAAGAACTGAAGCGGATCGAATGAGTGCAAAATTCTGGTATTTATCTGTATTCAAATCAGTATATTTAATTTCGTCATTCACCATGATAGTTTTTGTATTTGATATTCGATTGTAATTTTGGAATTTCAAAGAAGAATCTATAGTATAACTACGAGAGGGATAAATGTACGAATTGTTACTAGTCGGAACATAAATAATGACGTGTCTTCTTTTAACTTATCGAGAACGATAATCTGAGCCGCACTGAGTGCTAGTGATGTAGAACTACTTTGACCAAATCGCTATTCGGTGTCACCGCTACACTATTCTATAAGTTATTCGGCATGAGGAAAACGAAATTATTTTGTAGCTCGAAATACTCGACGGGAAGGTTTATCAAATTAGTATCGGATTTATAAGACGGAGAGGTGCATTTGAAAAACAACAAGTGCTTGTTTGATAAATGTAAATTATTAATGATTTATGCCGCCAACCAGTAATTGCCTTCAACGAGAATGGAAATTGACAATTTTCCCATTTCAGTATTGGGTTGTAAGCGAATCTCTTTATCCGTGTATTCAAACATTTTAGCCACGATTGCTTCGTTAGAAAATTTTATGATTTTGGTGTTCGAATTTTACCCTTGATATACGACTTGACCACCGCCGTAGTTTGAGCATCCAACCCATGGGTAAAATCACTGTCGATTTGGCTGATGGTGAACATAAATAATAGTAAAGTGACCATGTTTTTTAAATTTAATAATCGAATTATTTACATCCGTGTAGTTCATTACGAAAACTATACATCCTTCAAAATCGTGTTTTAAACATTTACCCGAATTAGAGCCAACGTCCTGCATCAACCTGGTTAAATACACAGTCTCACGAGGTTGTAAGTTTTCGCAAGTATCACGAATCCTGATTTACTAGTATCGAGTACTTTGTCTAAACTATTAATTATTTTGGCAAGGTCTTTAATCGAATTCGATTCGGCAATAATATGTAATTATTGCATCTATCGAATATATCGGAATTATTAAATCTCAAACGAGGTTGAGAAACATTAAGTGACTTGAATTCGGGTAGATTTAGAAATATATGTCTATTTTCTGATTCGATTCTCACCAAGTCGATAATATTCTCGAAAGAAACTGTGTTCACATTATATAAAAAAATCAAATGGTTCAGTGCAATTTTAGTTTAACACATAATTAATGCAGCGTGGGTCGTTTGCCAATAGGCCAATGTGCGAACGTTTAAAATTCGCATAATTTGTTTCGATAAAACGTAAACATTGTGATAAAATTAAGCAAATTTTCTTAATATGTTTAATCCCATATTCCCTTTTCCCCGCCTCTTATTGATATAAATTATCCGAAAGTTTTGCCTCAAAGTTTAGAAAAAAATTAGAGTCATTCAATGATAGTAAATTTTGTAAACTGTAAATAAAGTTTTTATAATCGGTTAATTTTATCGCGTTAATAAGAAAAAAAAAATTCGAATATTCGTTTGTTAGACTTTCTGAAATTGTAAAAGGCCCTTTTTTAAATTGGCACTACCTAAATTGTCATTGTTTTGAAAACTATGCGAACTTCCCATATTTTAATTGAGAGTCTTATATACAAAAAAAAATACATTGCCTTATTTTGCAACACACAACATTTCATTTACACTATATCGAACTAAAAAAAAAATATTGGTTTGTATTTTTTATGGATAAAAATATACTATAAAAGGTTCAGTTTGGAAGTAACTTTGTTTATTATACCGGCAACATCCTTAAAATATCACAATGGTCCCTTTATTTTTTTGGCTGTTTCTCGAAAATCTCTTCAACAAACATTAAAAAAAAAAAAAACATTTCACGGATCAATACCTTTGGAAAAATCGCCAAGTATAAATTACGAGTGAAGCATGGCCTTCCGGCTAAACGAGACTGGAGTTTATGTTTTAGAGATGTGTTGAGTAGTAATGAAATGTGTTTATGGGCACAACAAAATCCACGTAAAAATCCCGAGGACAAGTTAATTACTCTTGTATATTCATCGATTTCCGAACCGAAAGCTGTGCAAACAACGACAAATTTTACGTCGGCAAAGTTAACTCTTTCAATGGAAAAAAGAACTTGTTTAAGCAACTTTATTTACATGGCTCTATGAGCATGATGGTGAGATGGTTACACTTAAATACATAACGTTAAATGGTCCTGCCGGGAGTGGGAAATCCACATTATTGCTTATTTTTCTCGAAGAAAAAAAATAGAGTTTTTTACACGATCCCGCAACACATTCTATTGCGAAATATTTTTCGACAGATGAAACTAGCAAAAGGTTTGACGTTATCAAGTCTCCTAGTTCGGTTGACTAAATTTAGTTACTACGAATACTTGAAATCCATGCAGTCCTTGCCACTGATTGATCTTGACAAAATATATACAGTGATACAAGATTTGAGCAAGTTTTGCGATATCGGATAGAACACGGCATTGTTTTTTGTGGAATGCAACAATGACTATTCAATTTCCTTCGACGCACCCATTGTTTTATTTGTTAACTAATATAGTATGATCAGCTCATGTCTAGCAAAATTTATAGTTGAATTTTTCCAAATGGTGAAGCACACTTTTAGTAAACTATTGATTGTATTTCGTGGCGATAAATATCAGCTAAAGCCGTTTGTGAGAAACAAACTTAATGACATATCGCTTATTCGCAAACTATGCGGTGATAATGTTTTCCTTACTACACAGTTTAGGAACATGGATTCGCCATACCAGGAATTTATGACAACTTTAAATTACGCTCCGAATTGGAAGAAGCTGCTTACACGTCATTTTGAGGTACACAATGGTAACATGAGTTGTTTCACTCTGGATTTTGAGTACACGGTAGAGTTGTTGGCAACTGTGATTGAGCCGATAGTCAAAACGGCTTCACGTTTGGTACTCAACGCAAACGAGATTATGAACTGGGCGCAGGAAAACTTGGTAAAATTTCCGGATTTCTTCTCTTTGCCTTTACAAATATCGAATCACATTGTTTCAATTTAAGTGTGTCGATTGCTGTTCTCATTCAAATAAAAAAAAATTCTAAAGAAATGTAGCTGCCGGCTTGACGTGACTGAGATGGACAAACAGAGTATTTTCAAAAATCGTCCCCGGTTCACTCCGATTTTCTTTTCAAACAATAAAAAAACATTGATAACAGAGAAGAATGAAAACCTCAAACCCGCCTACTTGCCGCTAATCGTTGGTGTTCCCTACCGAAGTTTAATTCATGGTCATGGAGTATGCATCGGTGAGTTTTATATTATTTGGGACATGTTGGGGCACCGAAATACTCATGTGTGAAGAGGAAAAAACAACCTCTTTCTGATACCAATATGTTTCTTCAAGATGAATCTCTGTACGATATATAAATTTGCCTTTCACCATGCATGTGAAGTTACTAAAAACAGTAAACTCTTGTTCTATGGTTTTCCGCTTCAAATGGCGTATGGGAATACAGTTCAGAGCAGTATAGGATTAACAATTTATAATGGCATTTATGCAAATTTGACATTATGAACGCTTGAAGAAATTTATGTAGTATTATTCAGAACAACAAACAAAAATAAATTGAAATTTATTCAAGTGTAAATACTTTTTTATGTTACTAATGCAAATACATTAGTGAATAAAAAAAATATTTTTTCCTAACATGTTGAGATTTTCTGTCTTTATCCTTTTTTTTTATCCTACTTTTCCCAACCCTATGTGAAACATTTTTTCACATGTTGTATTTATATATAAGACAATGAATAAAAAACAGCAAATATACGCATTTACCATTATAGGATCTATTTTATTAATTGGAACTTTAGGGTTCGTTTTATGGAAATTTAAAAGTGAAATCAAAGGCTCGGTGAATACACAATTTGGTGCAAGTATATCTTTTGGAGGTGCTGCTAATTCAGGAGCTGCAGCTGCCGGTAATTAAGAAATTAATATTACACTCTGAAAAAAAAAAACAATCATATCTTGTGATTTTATCTATGCTATTAGAGATTTGTTAAAGTTAAAATCCTGGAGAAAATTAAATATAAAAACATGACGCATTCTGAATTTATGGAATCGGTTGAATTTATAAAACTAAATCCGCCGCTGTACTTGGATTTTTTACATCTGACAGTCATCATAAATAACAAATATTGTTACGATTTCGTATTGAGGTTAAAAGGCGCAAATATATGTTCGTTAATGACTGAACTTGATAAACTCGCTTCTGAAGTAAAATTTAAAATTTCGCAACAAACCCATCATTATATTTTCTATACCTTAAGCAGTGTACTATCCAACAAAATTGTTTGGGCCCTCACGTCACTCACGAAAATGATAAAACATTTTTGAGAGACGAACAACACGCAGAAAATGAAAATATTAAACAGTTCACAAAATTACTATACAACGATAATTCGCTATAATTTAACATTAAGGAGTTTAGGGATAAAGTTGGTTCTATATGACGCAAGTACGAAAAAATATTCAATCACGTGAAAAAAAAATTCTTTTCAAATTACCGCGAAGACGTATTGGGTGATGTAGAGACATTATGGGAGGTCGTTCCAAAGATAAAAGATACCCAAAAAATACGTAAATCTATGGCACCTCTTATCGATACCTTGAGTTATTCTCAAATTTTAGAAATAATGTCTGTATTCCTCACTTACCTGTCAGAAAAATGCGATGAAAACGCCATTCAAACATCGGTGCGGCAAGAATTTTGTGGTTTGCCCATAATCATTTGCGATCCGAGCCCGGTCGTCATGGCACCCGATGGACAGCTATACAACCGACAATCGCTCTATGTAATTTTGAGTTTTTTACTATCGTTTGCCAATATATATATATGAACTATGAATAAAAGAAATAAACAAGTCTACGTGGGATTGCGTGTACTCATAGTTAGTTTAATTATTGTAATTCCACTCGGTATATACATTTGGAAAAAACACCACAATTTTGACACCTCTGTAATAGAATTGGACGAGGAAGGTGGTGGGGTGGAAAGAAAAAGCTACATCTCCACCACGACCGCATCTCTGGAAAATGAATTTACTACCGAAACCAATGATTTTAAATATACTAACGAATCTAGATTAACCGACGAAAAAATATAATCTATACAGTCATCAATCATCAAGCCGGGAGAGGCGAGCATGATACGTTCTAAAACTGCAAAGAGATACACTACGAATATTCCCAAAGGTGTATTTACTCGGTTAATACTTAAGAATTTGAAACGGTAAAATTTCGGAGCATTAAATACAATTTCCGACCTTTTGGACGAACATTCGCAAACTATATTCATGGTTCGTCTAAACGATAATGAAGACGGCCAAGTCAAGGGTTCGTTGTATGTCAATGAAATAAATAACAAAACTTTACTCGACCAACCGCTAATTTACAAACAATTTTACATTGAATGGACTTTTAAAAATGGAATCGAATTAGTTTACGGGTCCGATGACAAACGAATCGTGATTGTATCTCCCGAGGTATCCATAAACCTCAAAGTGTTTTCAATCAGTATCGTCACTAATGCCAAAGCTATTCTGAAATTTTAAACGTAATAAGCGAATGTTAAAATGAAATTTGCCTCATCACTGATCGCTGTGCTATTTGGTAACTTTGATAAACAAAAACTTACTCCGTTTACCCGACGGCTGAGGTCGAGAGCGCGAGTCAAACTACTCTCTCATGAGTCCATCTGTCGTTTACAAGAAAATGTTTTGAAAGTTAAAAAGTATAAATAAGTTTGCAATGAAACTTGCGTAATTATTGCAGGAACAAAACCAGCGGCGTTACATTTTAACATTTCACATAAATCTAAGCTTATTTATTTTACACTTTGCTCATTTAATTGGCAAGATCGTGCTAATAAATTCTAAGCATTTTTTTTTGCATCTGAAATTAATCGTGTATGGGAAAGTCAAATAAAAAATCTTTTTATTCGATTTATCAAGGTCTGTAAAACTCACGATACCATATAAAGAAACTTACGTTCCTTCTCGGCCAATAAAAGAATAAAAAAACTTACATTACTTCTCAGCCAATAAAGAAAATTTAAAATGTCACACAGTGCATGTATAAAAACGAGACTATTGAAACAAGGGATCACACTCGCTCTCTGCTAATTAGAGAGTGAAGACTCCATGAGAGCCAGCAGAGACACCATGAGAGCCAGTGAAGATACCATCAGAGCCAATGAAGACACCATCAGAGCAATTGAAGACACCACGAGGGCCAGTGAAGACACCATGAAAGCCAATGAAGACACCATGAGAGCAAGTGAAGACAAACAAGACTTTTTGGCGAGAAGGAAATGTCAATGGTGAGTTTAGCTGGCTATCGTGGTTAGCTAGATGAACTTGTACGCATGAAGGAGGTGAAATTACATATTGAAGAAAAGTATTTTCGTGGTAAATTTCCAATTCAGCAAGCAGTAGCGGCGGGGAATTTGGAAATTGTAAAATTCCTAATAGAAGAAGGTGTCGACGTTTTAGCCAAAGATTCTGCGGGTATAACCATATTGGGGTATGCCAATTATTATTTTGAAAATTGGCCCGTACCTGTGTACTTGGTGCAAACAATAGACGCGGTAGTGAAAGGGATTCACAAAGACTGGAAACTGTTGGTGAAAGCGGCTAATGCAGATCGTGAAAACATTGTTCGTTACCTTATTGAAAAAAGTTTGGGTGAACCGGTTTACTTAGAAAAGGATTTTTAACTGCATTTCGCAGCCCAAGGCGGCATCGTGGAAGTGGTACATTATCTGCTAGAAAACAGAGCAAATGTTTTATTAATGAGACGTAATAACACTACAGTATTACACAAAGCTGTATCTACTAAAAATAAATCAACCGTTTTATGTGCTTTGGACAATATAAAAAAGGCATTGAATAATGACAAGGAAAAAAATTGAAGACTTCCTAAATACTGAGGATTTGAATGGTGAAACTACAATTATATGGGATACTACGAACGAAATTTGTGTAATTTGAATTGAACATAAACAAGACTAAATAAAGTCAATGTTTTCCTTATGGGTATGCCAGTAGGTATCTATGCATACATTTTTTGAATGAAAATAGTCAAATGTTAGCAAAAATGTAAATAATATGTAAAAAGTTATATATATAATAAAATAAAACTATAAAAATAAAAATAAATGTTATATTTTTCCTCGTAAATAACCAACATATACAGGTTAATTATTATAATACAAAATCTGAACCATATTTCTGATACTTTCTTTGATTTGTTTTTCTAAGATTATAACGAGTCTTTTGGACTGTTTCTCGCTTTAAGTCATGACGATAAATATCGGTCATCTTGGTTGGTCTAGGATTCTTTCTTCGATGATGGGAGACGTCTGTTGTTGGTATTTGTTTTGAAAGTTTATTCGGTGCTTGTTTTTGCTTCGCACGAGTAATGTCGTGTGCCGATTTGAGCTTTGTGCCTCTCTGTTGATGGACGTCAGAAGTTGTTTGAGGTCTCGACTGGTGGGAAACGACTGTAAATATGTGCCTTTGCGATCTTCGGACAGTTCTGTTGGCAAAAAAAAAAATATTACTCTCAAATATAATAATTACCATAACATTAGAATAAATAATCATAATAAATGTAAATCATAATTACATAGATTCATTTAAAGAAGTTGTTGGTCCAGTAAAAGAAGCGGTTGATGGTCCAGAGACTGAAGAGGTTGATGACTCATTATCCGTAGCCGAAAGCGTCTCGTCCATTTCCTCCACACTCTCTGTATCTGTTTTATCCTCCATTTGGCTGGAACTCGTGAGATTAACTAGGGATCTGGGTGTAAAGAATTCAAAAGACCGGCGATTGTTCCATATTGCGTATCTAAATCACTCAAAAACCACTGTATTGTGTATCCAAGTGGGAAGGGGGGGGGGGGATTGGTACCACACCCCACGTGTTTCGAATTGCGTATCCAGCCATGTCAATTAAGGGGGTGGGGGAGGAGAATTTCGACCTACACACAATTATTTCCTATAGCGTATCCAAACCGAAAATGGAATATAGGGTAAAAGACCCCACTTGTTTCCCGTGGCATATCCAGGTGTCAGAAATACCTGTAGCTAAAAGTTTCTTATCGTGTATCCAAAGAATTTTTTTTCGCCTTTTTCTCATCCCTGTTTAAATACATGCGATTCGCGATGCATAATTTTTTTTTTATTATAAAGAGAATATTTCAAAGTTATTAATATTTATTTTTACAATTTTAACCATTTATTACATAAAGATTCACGTGTACGCAATCAGCAAAGGGTATGGTAAAACATTGTACAGTTAAAAATTCAATTTTTTTTAAAATGTAACAATTTATTATACAATGTTTTATATGTACGCCATCACCAAAGGGTACGGTAAAATGTGTACAGTTAAAAATTCATTTTTTATAAATGCATCAATGTAATATGCAATTTTTCACATGTACGCCATCACTAAAAGTGTATGGTAAAACAGTGTACATTAAAAAATTCAACTTTTTATAAATTTAACCATGCAGATTTCAAAGTATTATATACATACCACCACTTTTTTTTTTTTTATAAAATACCTCAACACTCGAAAGTGGCAGGTCCAAAGTCCGCGAAAGCAACAGTGTATGCAATTGCATCCGTCACCGGCCGAATCAGTCATAACAGACACGACCACGCTATGCCTTTTCGGGATCGCCATTGAATGTAATTTTTTTTAAATCAACGTACCTCAATAATTGACTGGCAGATCCAAGGTTTGCGGATGCAACAGATGCAAGTACACCGGTCGTCGCCGGGCGGACCCATCACGACCTACTCAACAATATATGGCTATTTTCCAGATTGAGAATGAATGTTTACACAAACAGTAACTTAATTAAACTTTCTTTAACCAAAACAAATGGCATGTCAATCAAACCTTTTTTTAGCTGAAACAAACAGCTACACCGTCTCATTCTAACCTGTAAATTAAATCAAACAGAAACTCAATTAAACATTAATTTAAACTTGAATCAAACAGCAACACAATTAAACATTAATCCAAGCGCAACCCAAATAAACATTAATTTAAACTTGAATCAAACAGCAACTCAATTAAACATTATTTTTAATTTGAATAAAACTGCTACTTAATTAAATATTCATTTTAATTTGCATCAAACAGCAATTCAATTAAACATTAATTTTAATACGAATAAAACAGCTACTCAATAAAAAAATAATTTTAATTTTAATCGAACAGCAACTGAATTAAACAATAATTTTAAATTAAATTAAACAGCAACTGAATTAAACATTCATTTCCAATTAAATCAAACAGCTACACTGTCTCATACGCACCTGTAATTTAACCCAAACAACAACTCAATTAAACATTAGTTTTAATTTGAATCAAACAGCAAGTCAATCACACTTTCATTTAAACTTGATTCAAACAGCAACAGTAGTATAAAAATGCCGATTCGAGTGCAGCCCCCAAATATCAGAAAAGCAACGGTAAATTAAATGCTCGAGCCATTAGAAAACCATCAGAAAAAATTCCTCTTGATTTTCTGATCCAAAACATCAAATGCCGATTCGAGCGCAGCTGCAAAAAAGTGGCTCAAATAGTTGCGTTTGGGAGAAACCGCAAAAATACGTGTAAAAAGTTACATTTGGGAGCAGTTGAAAAAAAGTGACTCAAAAAGTTGCGTTTGGTTAGATCGTAGTTTTTAGGAAAAAAAAGTTGTGTTAAACTCTGCGTTTGGGAGCAACCTCAAAAATATGGGTAAAAAGTTTCGTTTGGGAGCAGTTCCAAAAAAGTGACACAAAAAGTTGCATTTCGGAGCAACTGCAAAAATACGCATCGAAAGTTGCGTTTGGATGCAGTTGCAAAAAAAAGAGTGGCTCAAAAAATTTGAATACATAAAAATAAAATGTATATAATAATTGGGCGTAAATAAAAATAAACTGATGTCTAATATGATGACGACCATGGCAATGAAAAAGGCTAACGCAACTGGTAATGTTTGGAAAGAATATAAATATAAGAAAGATGTTTTTGCGAAAAGAAAGAAGAAGAAATCTCAAGAGAAGTATGTCAAGTGTGAAACTTGTTATCACTTTTACAAACCATCTCTCATAAGAAGTCATCTTAAAAGTAGATTGCACAAAGGTCTTACACCAATACATAATAAATCACATGAACCAACAAATGCATGGGAAATTTATAAAGTATCACAACATTTAATATCAAAACAGAAGTTCTCATGAGAGAAACAAGTGAAATGTGAAACGTGTAGTCACTATTACATACCGTCTCTCATAAGAAGTCACTTGAGAAGTAAAATTCAAAAGTGCACACCCAGATTCAGTGTAGAAGAAATCGAAACAACATTTCAAAGTAGGATCAAGACTTATGCTGTAAAGAATGTGAATGCATACAAAGACCCAAATAATTTCCTAACAATGTAAAAGAAACTGTCATGGGACTAATTCGTAAACATTTAAATTCATTCAAAGTGAACATGAAATTCTTCACAGAGTACAAAAGGGGAATTGGTGAGAATATTGAACATGTAGAAAGCTCCTTTGAAACAAAGAACGGAATTATACTGAAATCGACTAATCTAGAAGAATATTATACCAACAGCATATCGAAAATCATAGCTGAGATTGGGGCTTTCGAAGCAAAGGGGTCTCAGTGGGTACTCAACAGAATATTTAAACTAGAAGTGCGAATAAATAAATATGTACCATTCAAGGGCAGTTCTTATGTTGATCTCCCAGAAAAAATCAAAACTAAGCAGGCAGTAATTAATGTTAAGAACATTGATCAAAAATGTTTTTTGTGGTCTGTTCTATCTGCATTGCATCAAGTACAAAAATACCCCCAAAGAGCAAATAAATACATAGCATACCAACCTTTGAGAAAAGCAGTGGAATTTCTATTAATGTATATGCATACAAAGAAGAAGATGGTGGTAAGAAATATATATATAATCTGTCCATTAAAACAACAAAAAATAAGACAGATAAGCACATAAACCTACTATATAACAAAGACGAAAATAACGACCACTACTGCTGGATAAAAGTCTTTCGAGACTTATCGCATTGCAAGTAACAAATAATGGTCACAAAATATTTATATGTGATAGATATTTGCAACATTTCTACTCTGTAAATAAGCTAAAAGATCACGAACAAGACTGTCGAGATCACGATGGTGTTAGAGTTGAACTGCCATCTAAAGAAAAAATTACATATTAAGATTTAAAAACCAAAATCATTCTTTGAAAATTCCATTTGTGATATATGCTGATTTTGAATGTTTGTTGACTAAAATTGAAACTTGCCAACCAAAACCCCGACGAATGTTACCCGAAACCACACCAAAAACACGAGCCTGTTAGCTTCTGTTACTATGTAAAATACGAACATGGATACTATAAACCACCAGTAACTGATGAAGGATCTGATGCATATACTGTATTCGTTAAAATGCTAATGGAAGAAGCATAGTCTATTGGTGATATATACACAAATAAAAAACCAATGCTTCCACTAACTCAGAAAGTACAAATTGTTTATGATACAGATACCCATTGTCATATATGCGAAAAGCCTTTGAATGGTGATTCTGTGAGAGATCATGATCATCTTACGGGTAAATTTAGAGGATCTGCACACAGAGATTGTAACTTATTGTATAGAAATCCATGTTTTGTCCCAGTGTTTATACACCATCTATCTGGTTATAACACACATTTATTCATAAGAGATCTTGGCATCGATGGAAATAAAACTGATCTAATTCCCAACAACGAAGGAAAATATATTTCTTTTACGAAACATGTATGTGAAAGTGTAAATCTAAGATTTATTGACTCATTTAAATTTATGGCTAGTGGTATCGATAAACTATCTAGCAACCTTTCCAGAAGCCAATTCTGAGAAACGTGTAAATATTTTTCCAATGAACTTCTTGACTTTGTTACAAGAAAAGGTGTTTACCCATATGGCTACATGGATAGTGCTGAAAAATTTTGTGACACATCACTTCCATCCAAAGATGCATTTTACAACAAACTCAATAAATGTGACATTACAGACGAAGATGACTAATTTGCGATAAATGTGTGGGAAAAATTCAATATAAAATCTCTAAGAGAGTACACAGAACTCTATAACAAATCTGATGTATTGATATACTGATATAATGGAAAATTCTAGAGATGTGTGTTTCAAAACATATAAGCTAGATCCAGCATGGTATTTCACAGCCCCAGGGTTAGCGTGGGATGCTATGCTCAAACATACTAAAATAGAACTAGAATCATTAACAGATTATGACATGATTTTGATGATAGAAAAAGGTGTTTGTGGTGGAATTTCACAATGTTGTAAGCAATATGCTAAAGCAAATTATAAATATATGAATGCTTATGATAGTACAAAGGAAATCTTTTATCTTACATATCTGGATGGCAATAACTTATTTATATGGATGGACTATGAGCCAGTATTTACCCTATGGTGGGTTTAAGTGGGGAAATACAAATATAGATGTAACAAAAATAGAAGATGATTCTAGCAATGGTTATATATTGGAGGTTGATTTGGAATATCCACATGAACTACGTGATCTTCACAAAGATATACCATTGGCATCAGATAATAAAATACCAGAAGGTTCAAAAAATCCCAAACTCTTGACTAATCTGGGTGGTAAAGAAAAATATTATTACACTATGTAAATCTTAAGCAATATCTATCTCTCAGAATGAAGTTGAAAAAGATCCATAGAGCTCTGGAGTTTGATCAATCAGATTGGCTCAAGTCCTATATTGATCTAAACACAAATATGTGAACAAAGTCTACAAATGACTTCGAAAAAGATTTCTACAAATTAATGAACAATTCCATTTTTGGAAAAACAATGGAAAGTATTAGAAACAGAGTGGATATACGGTTGTGCACATGTTCTAAGCAAATGGATAAACTAGTGGCTAAACCAAACTTTAAAGATAGATCTATATTTACAAACTCTTTGGTTGCAGTTCATATGATTAAAACAAAACTGTGCTTTAACAAACTCATAAATGTTGGAATGAGTATACTTGATCTCTCGAAAGTCTTAATGTACGATTTTCACTATAACCTAATGAAACCAAAGTATGGGGAAAATATTGAACTGTGCTACCAAAATACTGATACGTAAATCTATTGTATAAAAACACCAGACTTCTGCAGTGATATGAAAGAAATGGTCGATTATTTTATACTTCTGACTATAAAAAAGATAATCCATATGGTATACCGTTAGCTAACAAAAATATTATTGGCAAACATGGAATATGAATGTAATGGAAAAATAATGGAAGAATTTATTGGATTGAAATCGAAAATGTATGCAATAAATGTGGAAGGGGGTGTAAAGAAAAGAGCAAAGGATGTGAAAAACGCTGTTGTCAGAAATGAGATTAGTTTTGGTGACTACAAAAAGTGTTTGTTTTGTAAAAAAAAGTGGTGTACAAAAGTATGAATCTTATTAAAAGTAAGAAACATGAACTCTATACGATTGAGTTGAGAAAAAAAGCATTAAGTCCTGAAGATGATAAAAGATTTATTCTTAAAGATGGCATTAATACACGACCATGGGGACACTACAAAATTGAAAAAGAGTGATACTATGAAAGAGCAGTTGCCCATCACGAAGCACGAGTCGCCTTATCGCTGATATAGTTCGCGAGTCGTGCGTGAACTTAAAGGAAAGCATATTTATAACAAAATGCAATCGTGCATCGACATAATGAACAACAAGCTTATCTACAGCAGTAAAAAGGTGTATCGACTAAGAGAATAATCCATGCTTCAAGGCTTAAGACGTTGTGAACATAATCAAGTATGCGAATCCGCAAGAAGCAATCAGAGAACATGTTAGAGAAAAGCATAGGCAATCATACGCAGATATAGGGAGGAGCGAATCTCTCCACCCTTTAAATATGCAGCCACATGCCGTATTTATCAATGAACCAGGCTTGTATGCATTGATCATGAAATCAAAGATGGCAGCGGCTGAAAAATTCCAGGATTGGGAGTATGAAGAAGTACTACCATCCATTTGCAAGCACGGTGAGTACAATATCGAGCAAAAGTAGAAACCGCTACTGGATGACTTGAATAAGAAGATTACAATTGCTAAAGATGTTATCGATATATGTGCACTACAATTTACTAGTAATTTCGACAAACATCACCAGTTCGTTCTCCTCTACCTCGGCATAATGGACTACAATGTCATCAGATGTCAAAAGCGACTGGTGAGCGTACGACTCGATGCGATTAGGCAAGAGTACCCCGAGATGCAAGTGCTACTGTCTCTCGACGTCAATCCCGTAACGCTGTACAACCTCATGAAAGAGCGGTTGCCCATCACATCGATAGGCAACTGCTTCAGCGCCACAATGAGTCGCGATGACCTTATTGCCGATATTGTATGCATAAAATCGTTCATGAGCTTAAAGGAAAGCATAACAAAATTCAATTGTGAACAACAAGCTTATCTACGGCGGTAAAAAGGTGTATCGACGAAGAGAATAATCCATGGTTCAAAGCGAAAGACGTTGCGAGAATACTCAAGTATGCGAATACAAAACAGGCAGTCATACTAAAAGTCGACGTTGATGATAGAGACATCCTTCCAAACTTGCGTATACAAAAGGAGTTTGTGCATCAGACGCCCTTTAATTCCCAACCACACACGGTTTTTTCAGATCCCATTAAAAACACTCTTAGAGCGCTATTAAAGAAAAATTATATAACAGTAAATATTTTTAATGGCTAACCATCCATTAGAAACTAATAACCATACATGTTTGCACACTATTGGACTTCGGTGATTCTTTCACTTTTAACATCATAAATTAGGTTTCTTTGACTTACTAGTACCACATTACAAATAGTTGAAGCCGATATTTGTTTATTAAAATCAACTGTAAATTTTAGATTAGTTCTATCTTTTATGATAGTGGTTTTTCTGTAAGAACAATCAATAACATACAATGGTCTTCTCCCAATAAATGACGCAGAGTTGAAGTGCAGTTCATTATTACAATAAGGGGTGTCTAGTTTAGTCTTTGAATTTCTAAAATCATTGTAAGCAATAAGATCTCATCGAAAATTTTATCATTAGTGTTTAAATTCCAATTCTCTTTGGAACAGACTTCATTCCATCCATTCTTAATAGAAACATTTTTGACAAAACAAGAGCCAAACATTGAACCGTGTGTGAATTGCCCAGGATCTTCTTTTCTGCTGTACTGAAATACAACAATGACAAAGTCTGGCATATCGAATTGGATTGAATTGAACTGATATTTTATATCAAACTGAAATGAGTTTGCATTAGTAGGTACTGGTTTTTCAAAACATTGCCAATAATTAAAACTAATTGGAATTTGGGGTGTTTGTATAATTTTGCTTTAATTTCGTCTCTATAAATAGGATCGTATTCAACAATTGGCCACAGATTTTCCATTTTCTCAATAACAATTTTACCAGCATCTGGTTTATTACCTTCATCATCAGATCCATCGGCTTTCTTTGGAGGTCTTCTGTAAAGCGAAACATCATCATTAGAACTTCGAATGAATGTGATTATGAACCCACCTTTCCAGAATATTTCATTACAATCTTTCATAAACCCAAACAAATATCTTAATGGATAGGTAATTTCGTTAAACTTATCTTTCCTAACATATTTACCTAGTTCTATCCCCGACATTTGGAAGTTTGCTGATTCTGATTCCGAACCTAGCAATGTATGCACCATTGTTGAAGTGATGCCAGGGTTGTCAATACTTTCGATTATACAACCATGTTTAGTGGTCTCTATTCTTGAGAACTGTAATGGGAAGAAATTCTCACAAAGATCAATAGTTGAAGTTTTTTTCATAATATGTATTTGTATCTCTTTTAGTTAGCTTTACTGTTGGTATACATAAGCTTCATTCGGATGTGAAAATGCATCGCCAATAGGAATATCAAACTCAATGCACTTGTTGTATTCATTCAAACTATTTTTTGTTTGGTCGTTTGGTGGAAACGGCTAATGCTCATAACTTTCAATTTCTTGTTGATTCATTTATTATATAGAAAAAATCTCTTAAACAACTACACTTTTCTTATCAACCCAAGAATTATGACTACTATCAAAACCCAACCATTTAATTAGCAGCTTATTTCCTTGCCTTCGCAAAACTTTTTCCACTAAGTAGTCTTAAGCAGCTCTGGCTCATAAAAAATACCTTTAATAAGTTAAATTTGTAAATATTTTATTCTATATGTCGTGGGGTTTGTGTGCAATACTTCATAAACCTGAAATACTTCAGTGGACCAATTTGGTGTATATCCTTTTTCAAGCAAATCTTTACTTTTACTTATATGAACTTTATCTCATATTGCAAACTTTGGTTTAGCCATTTTTCTTTCTCCCCAATACATATTGATTAGAATAGATCTTTCATTCTTTGCATTTACATTGGTGGGTTTCATTCCGATTGTACTGTTAACAGTGTTATTAAATTCACTTATTAATTTAGGTAATATAGCCACCCATTTATAGTTTCCCTGCATAGTAATATGTTCCACATTTTCTCCTTCAATGTTCTATTAAATCTTTCTACAATATTAGCTTTCTTTCCACTGTAATAGTGTGCTATGTTGTTATTGGCCATTAATGCCTTAAATGATTTATTGTAAAATTCATTCTTTCACATCATCTGTTTGTAAATGCATGGGTTTGCGATCATTCAAAATAGTTTTAATTGCTAACATAACATTTTCACCAGTTTTATCTTTGATTGGTATTGCCCATGCATATTTGGAAAAAACATATATCATGGTTAACATATATTTAAACCCTTTGTTAAATCTATGTATTCCTTTTAAAGATCCAGAATTCATCTCAACTAAATCAGCTTGCCAAAGATCATAGATACCAAAAGATAGAACAGTTCTTCTGGAGAAGTTTTTTCATATTGGTTTATGAATTTCGTTTATAATATCATTTTATATACCCCCAACAGTGAATATCAAATTATTGGTAACACGAAATCTACATACACATTCAATTCTTACTTTGTTATTATTTGTAAGTTCATATGAACTTAGTGTATTTTTCATACATTTGAGACAGTATACATTTAAGTTACCATCGTTCATTTTATTTATTTATATAATAAATGAAACAACAAAAAATTGTAAACAATATATAGATGAATATAGAGAGAAGAAGAGAGCTAATTAAAAAGTTTAAAATTTTAGAAAATTTCGCCAAGATGAATATGATAAAAAAAAACATGCTCAACCATTGATAGATGCGATAGAACATATGGGACAAAGAATTGGACACATAACAAATGAGAATAAGACCTCAATAAAAGAACTTGTTCTATTTGCTGTTAAGAATTTAGACTACCCACAGACACCAATAGAATCATCTTTTGAAAGAAAATTGTTTGGTAAAACAGGCACTGATGAATGCTATGACGATGGCATTAACTGAATTGGCGATGGCAATGAATGCTATGATGATGGCGTTTAACACATTGATGATGACATTGAACGATATAACGATGAACGCTATGACGATGGTGCTAAATGCATTGACGATGACGAACGCTATGACGAAGCATTGGGGCATTTGAAAACTGATATCTCACACTTAACTAACTACAAAACAACATTTATTGATAAGAAAATGGCCGATTCCTTAATTGACTACAAAGACGATGTTTTTGGACTAAAGGCTGACAAAAGTTGATTGTATATTGGTGTTAGTGAAGTAACATTCATCAATGACAAATTTACTGTAAAAGGTTGGACATACACTGGAACTGATGGTTTGATGAAATTTCTAACTAGTAAGAAAGTAACAGGAAGTGACTACACAGCAACCATCTATGAACTCTATAGTCATATCCTAGCAGATACAGATGCAGTTATTCTTATTTTAATATCCCAGTCTACATGTTTCACGTTTTTCTTGCTCATTTATTAATATATTTTTTTAATAATATAATAAATGAGTAAAGTATTCAAACTAACAGATAACAAATCAGTGTTGAAGAAGAGACTACATTGCCCTTTAGAGATAGAGGGGCACTCTTTGGCTTTAGTTCAGTTCTATACTACTTATCTAATGCATAACATTATCTCTGGGAGAAATAAGCCACATTTTGTGGGTCAGAATGATATGGAATCAGCAATTGATATTCCAGTTGGTCAATATAGCTTAAAAGATCTTGAAAAAACTATAAAAGCAATTTTTTCATTTAGAGTAGATTCGATGGGTGTGAAAGAAAATGATATATCTTTCGAGCTGGATAAAAAACAAACAGAGTGAAAGCAAAATGTACGCTTAAATTACAGTTTGGAAAATGGGGTTCAATAGGAAAACTTTTGGATTTCGTAGAAAATAAAACTCTGAAAGAAAATGTGGACCATTATGGCGATACAATTCCAAAATTTTCTCCATTTGCAACAATAAATATACACTATAACATAGTAAATGGTATGATATTAAAACATGATGAATTTAACCATAGAGAAACTAACATAATTAACACTTTTAAACCAAGAACGACATTTGGATTTGGCGACACGATCTACTACGAATCAACTTATCCATTATTTTTTCCATTGCAAACAAATCAAGTTAATGAAATAATAGTTGAAATTAAGGATGAAAAATGTAAGTTAATTAACTTTGATTTGTCCGTAAGAACAGTAGTATTAGAGATGAGACCATAGATATTTTTTGGGTTGGAAGTAGTCATATTCTATATATAATAATGTTAATAGTTTTTAAATTATTTAAGTTTCATGTGATAAAGATGAATAATATTTCTATAGAAAGTGCAAGGAAAGATTTAGAAAAAGAATTCAATGTTTCGGCTACCTTAATATGTCGAATTTTGAGATGTGTATTAAAATTTTTAATTAGACTATGTCGTATTACATTGCCGAAGTCAGAGTGATAATTGTGTTTTAATGATTGGATAACCATTAAAACTTTATAGAGATATGAGCACAAATAAAAATCAACTGATGTCTAATTATACGACGACGATCATTTACTCTTTAAAACACCGAATAGAATGCATTTTTTAACACCACAATCCACCATTCCATCGTATGCAGAACTTATACCTCCACAATTAACATAATTTAAAACTTTTTCACTGAAAATGTGAACATATTTGTCTGGTAAGGTTACTTTAAAATTTCCAGAAGTAATTACCACTTTGTATCCATACCGTGTATAATTTATTTCAGCATGGTTTATGGGATAGGACTGTCCAATTGTAAGTTCGAAAAGTTTCTTTAATTGTTTGGTTCCATTTAATACATTTAGCAACTGACCCATCTTTATTATATACATTTTATTTTTACGTATTCAAATTATTTGGACATCTCATTTTTTTGCAACTGCGCCCAAATGAACTTTATATACGTATTTTTGCAGATGCACTCAAACGCAAAGTTTAACACAACTTTTTTTTTCTAAAAACTACAATCCAACAAAACACAACTTTTTGAGTCAATTTTTTGCGGTTTCTCCCAAACATAACTTTTTAATCCACTTTTTTGCAGTTGCACCCAAACGGAACTTTCTGAGCCACTTTTTTGCAGTTGCTCCCAAACACAACTTTTTGAGCCACTTTTTGCTACTGCTACCAAACGCAACTTTTTGAGTCACTTTCTTGTGGTTGTGCTCGAATTGCATTTGATGTTTTGAATCAGAAAACTAAGAGGAATTTTTTCTGATGGTTTTCTGATGGCTCGAGCATTTAATTTATCGTAGTTTTGCTGATAACTGGGTACTGCGCCCGAATCGGCATTTTTATACTACTAGAAACTCATTTAAACATTAATTCAAACTGCAAATGCAAAAGCAAATCAATATCGCTTATGCCTGCAAATAAAAAACAACCATAACAAACAGATTCCTGTCGACATTTGGGATATCCTTCGCCGTCATCCTCTCTGTGCCGATTACGTTGGTGCATGTCGGCGGTGTGAATCAGAATAGCGTGCAGTCGTTCTCCGTACTGATGATTTTTTTCCAGATGAACTCGGCCAGGTAGCCGACACAAGATTTTTTCCTTCGGCCAAAGCAGGGAATTCTGTATTGCACAGAACAACAACTTCGCTCGATGTGTACCCTCAACGTCTCGCCCCTCTTCATCTATAGCGTGTTTCGAGTGTTTACCGTTCTGCTCTTTTCGCTGCACGCAAATTCCCGCCTGTGATTCACCTGCATGTGACGGTAGCCATGAATGTCCAAGTTGCTGTAACCATGCCAGCATTATGAAATAATCGTCGTGCCCGGAGTGATCCACTAGCGAATGATTTCTGTCAGGGTCGCCGCGTTCCTCTATTCCACCGGCACCAGGAAGAATTTCGTCGGATTGTCCTGCTGCACTCCGCCGAAAACCCACTGGCCACGAATTTTGCAACCTTTGCGGTTCTTGTGTTTGTCCAATTTCGACTCGTCGATCTCGAACACTTTGCCCGGGCCGGGCAAATGCATTTCCTGTACATCAACATCCAGTCTATGCACAATTAGCGGCAGAAACTCGACCAGGCGACGACCGTCTTTCCCGAGCACAAAATTTCGTTCACTATAGTCTGCTGTCGAGGGTATTTGATCAGGCACCAGAGTAAACACAATTCGACTATCTTGCCCGGAGACAAGTTTGAATCTCCCACGAAACTGCCCCGTCTCGCCGACACTTTAAAGTTGCATTTGGTACTGTCCTCCAGTCGCCATCGGCACCAGTAAAACAAGCCCCTGTTTTCCACCAATTTCGCTTCGCCTTCCCCGCATTTTTCGCACTGCATCATCGATTTGAGAATGTCGTGCTCTATGAGAAATGTGTTTGTGTCCAGCGAGAAATGAATAACTTGCCTGGCGTTCCACATTATAATTTTACACCCCGCGCACACCATATTGTGATTCGCGAGAGAAAATTTGCAGAAAAAATATCTTGTATACACTATTCGGAACAATCGGTGCCGAATTTGGATACGCTGAATGGAACTTGGCGAGATACGCGATACGGCACTATACTGCAAAGTAAACAATCGGGACGGATACTTTATAGTACACACTGAATGTTTGTATGGTTTTCCTACTACGATACGCAATACGGAACAATTACCGGCAAAAGAAGTGAAGTGTGTTGCCATATCATAGGTAGAAAAGGGGAAACTTTTAATGATGAACTGAGACGAAAATTGGACAGGCTATTGTAGAGTTATAGGGATGTCATGACTACCAAATTGGGATGGTGTAATATCATGCCATGTAAACTAAGGTTGTCAGACAACACTCATTTTCGTTTTAAGCCATATCAGTTTGCCTCTCCCAAGTTGAATTCAATGAAGGGAATTGTGGGATAATTACGCGAACAGGGAATAATTCGGCCCATGTGTTTCACCCCATGCATCGCCGGCATCTTTGATGAGAAAGAAACAACTTGGGAGGTATCGATTAGTTATTGATTACAGCCAACTGAATAAAGGAGTAAAATGTTGACCAATTTCCAATGCCTTACGGGGAAATAGTTTTACAGCAATTTGGTGGGGCTACAATTTTTTTCGGTGATTGATCTTCATGCAGCTTTTCATCAATGCGAATTGGAAGACTCCAGTAGAGCATGCATGGCTTTTGTAACACCTAGGCACACTTCGAATGGAATTGGGTTCCATTCGGGGTCAATTTCGGGGGACACTGTTTTGTAACGAATCCTTCAAAAGGCTCTTGAACCATATAATTTCAAGCTATTGATATTATTTCTGGACATATTCGTATTTATTCAAAGTATGCCGAGGATCATAATGTGGATTGCATCCCCCAGCCATAAGTCCATTCACCACACAACCAATTGACAGTCGCCAGCCATCATTGTGCCAAGTATGGCCATTGTAGCCAAAGCCACTGTCTCATGTGTGTACAAATTTGCGGGCCAGTGTGGTGCAGTTTGGTGCAATGTGTTGATGTGTATTTTATTTTATTTTAATGCAGGGTAAATGTTAGTTTCTTAAATTCAGTGAGTGTTTCGTTGTGTTATCGCCCATGCGATCAAGCACACATGCCATAGTTCATGTCAGTGTTTATGTTTCAGTGTCATATTTATTTTTAAGGGTCACGTAATTATTTATGTCGACTAATGTCAGCGGGTGTGCTACTTAGTACCAAACGTGCGACCCCACACACATGCCATTGTTTTAATTATAGTGTTATGTTTGATTTAGGGTGTATGATTCCAGTGCTGATGTCATATGTGTTATTTATTATCTATTGTTATTGTTTTCCCGTGTTGCTAATACAAAAGTACCAAAGCACACAGTCTCTTATTTATTTCTTTACTTGAAAGGTTATGTGTAGTGTAATTTGTATGTGTATTTATTTTGAAGTGTCAAATTGATCACATGCCATAATGGCCTGTGTGCTGAGCGCACACTATATACTGATTGTTGGAAACAAACACACGTAAGAGGTAAAAACAAACACTATGAAAGGGATAATATTAATTCTAAATTTGTGGCATAAAAATTACATGACTAAACATCGCAGGGACAGGGAAGACAAGCCTAATCTTTACAGGCAGTACTAAAATACTGGCCAATACTGGCAACAGAGAATGTTTGGTTAACAGAACCATCTGTTACATGTGGTGGGCTCAACAACGTGGCCAATAATTTTTGAAAAGCAATAAAGTTAATTGTGTACATTTACGAGGGCAATACCTAGCTTTAAATTTTTGTGTGTTTAATATTAGGTGTTATAAAATAGTAGTTGATAGAGGGAAGTGCTATGGCTCTTAGAAACTGCCAAAATACAGCACCCCAAAAGTGAGGTAATCTACCACGTGTGTGGAGTGGTTGAACTGAGTTTTAGTTTATGTTATATTTTTACAAGTAAGTTGTTGCCAATTCTATAATTATATTTTTATATTCTCATCTCATCAGCCTCACGGCTGGCCATCACAATTCATTTACTTTTTTATATTAAATCTGCAATAAGTCACATCATATGTTGGCAGCAGTTGCAGCCAATGAGAGGGCCTCGCTCCCAAGCTTAGTCAGTCTGGATTTCGGCTTCACATGAGGTGGCCGCTGAGCTGCGGGGCTGTGGGCAATTCAAGTTGTTTTCACCAATCATATTTTAATTTCTGTTTCATTAACATTAATATACCGGAACCATTTATTTATTGCTCGCCTGGAGTCAGCGCCACCTCATAGCCGGTCATATTTTCATGGCTGGGATATATTTAATCTTCCATAATTCCATGTAGGCTTTCGGCCATTAATGTAGTTTAAGAGTTCACCTTGCTTCAACGGAGAATCAATTTTGTAAGTGCTCTGTAAAGAGGAAAGTTATTGAATAAATTACGTTACTGTGAAATCGACTTATTTATTTGATACATCCGCATATCTGCTGCTTATGATCACCTAACCTAGAATGACGATGTAAATATTAACGGCATTGGGAGGCCACAACAGCCCAATTATGCGTGTGTATTGGTGTATAGGGGAGGCCGACAGCAACCCCTTCCCCCCACTAGCCCAGACACTATTGGATATTGGCCTGCAATGTTCATCACCATCTTGCGGAGTAAGTATGTAACCACTTGGTTACCCCTTTCACATCCATCGGCAGAAGACTACCAAGAAGGTCACATAGGCCATCGGCCTTCACGACCACATACTGTTCTCGTGCTCCGTCTAGCACTGGTGCCCAAAACCGGAATATTTCCAGAACTCTTAAATATTTTCCTACAACCTTTCCCTGGAGTCCATCGGCCCACTAACATGTCAAACTTATTGAGTTAATATTGAGTAAACTAAGGAATGAGGTTTTACAGTGACTCCGGACAAGTTTACATAGAGGAATACAGACATCAAGTTTTGGGGTTTATCTTATCTAAAGGAAGGCTCAGCATGAACTCGGAAAATTAGTTCCAATCATAAATTTCCCATGGCCCAAAAACTTAAAAGGAATTATGCACTTCTTAGGAATGCTAGGTTATTTCCCTCGGTTTATTAATTAATATGCAGAATTATGTGCACCTTTAAATAAATTGAGAAAAAAGGATACCCCATTTGTCTGGTCGAAACTACAAGAAAAATCATTCAGTAATCTTAAATATGCCATATCTCACCCCCCCTCCTTCCCAAAGTTTTGGTTCTCCCTGATTTTGATAAGAAGTTCTTCCTGGAAGTAGATGCGTCGTCATTAGCTTTATGCGGAGTCCTATTGCAAGACAGTGGAAGGGGAATGCAACCTATGGGTTACGAAAGTAGGACCTTAAATAGTGGAGAATTACATCTAAGCGCTTCCGGAGAGAAGGTGTTGACGTGTGTGTGGGGTGTTGAAAAGTTCGTCACCTATCTAGAACATCGATAATTTGATCTACACATGGACAATCAGGCTCTCACTTGGCATTATGTCAATCCCAAACAGGTCGGGAAGATAGGTAGATAAATTGCGCGCCTTAACAACTTTCGATTTAATATTGTACACATTTAGGGAAAAAGCAATGTCATTGCCGACTGTCTATCCCATATGTATGACGAAAACGAATTTGATTATAGCACGACTGTTCCCAAGGAAGGTCAGTAGTTAGAGGAGAGGAATTAGGAAGAACAGTGTGTATTGATCCGCATGATTCCAGAGATATTTAGTGATTTTATAATTGGCAATGTGAGGATGAAGAATGTGTCGAAATCGCAGACCAAGTTGAGCAACGAAACTCTTCTACGTTCTGGATAGATAAGAATTTGATATTCTATGTAGATTGTTTTAAGAAAATGAAGTTGCTGGTGCCAGTGAAAGCCAGAGATCTTGTCTTAAAATACTTCCACAGTTCTACCAGTGGTGGGCACATGGGAAAAAAGAAAACAATAGCATAAGTAATGCGGGAATTCTATTGGCCGGGAATGGCAAGTGACATAGACACCTTTGTGCTCGAATGTAGAGATTGTCAAATGGCTAAATACCCTTTAAATATTAAAGTAGGAACATACTCGGTGAAATTACCTATGAGGTCATGGGAAAAGGTTTTTCTCGACATTTTCGGTCCTTTACATAGAACTGGTAGATGGATTTAGTAAATTCACTTTCATGTTGCCTGTAAAAAATATGAAAGCTGGGAATATTGCCAAAGCCTTAGTTTTAAAGGCCTGGTAGATCTTCGGTGCCCCCACGCAAATTGTTACTGACAATGCCAGTTATTTTGTTGCACTGGTAATAAAAGACTTATGTTTTAGAATTTGTGGTGTCGGGGGGGGGGGGGGGGGGGTGTTTAAACGTATTACGATAAGTCCGTGTTACGATATTACGATAAATCCATGTTCAAATGTTGTGGAACGCATCAATAAAAATATCAAAGTAGCTCTTTGCATTTTCCACAACACTGATCAACGGGGCTGGGATATAAATTTACTGGAACTATGTCTATGTCTCGCTTTCTATTCCATGCCCCATAGCACAGCGGGATTTTCATCTTGTAAAATATTCTTAGGCAGATAACTGCCAATGGCTCTACTGAATGTGTGGGGCTAACCTCAAGAGGTTATGCAGGATGTTAATAATAATGACCTGGAGAAAATTCGGAGTGAAACTTGTACACATTTAGAGAAGGCCAGGAAAACTATTGACAGGAAGTATGATAAAGAAAGGGTGGAAAACAGTTTCCAAACAGGCGAATTGGTGCTCTGTCACCACTATGTACATAGTAGATTAAATTGATAATTTTTCAGCAAGATTAGCTGTGCCAGTTCATGGATCTTTTAAAATTATGAGGTTTTTGGGCATGGTTACAGTATTGCTGGGTGACAAAAGCATATTTGTCACAGATGAAGAACTGTCATAATGTGGATAAGGAAAAAGATTAATGTGGTACTTTTAATTTGGTATTAGAATGTGTTTCTGCTGAATAAGCAATGGTATGAACTGGTTTATTGCGCTGGGAATGTGCGCTGTTATTGCTGTGTGTAATGGAGAAACTTAACGAAGTATACAAGTGAGGTCTTTGCTATTTTATGTTTTCTTCTCTACCAGTTTTCTAATTCTGTTTTCTAATTCTCTTTTTTTCTGATTTTTGGGGGGGGGGGGGAGCAGTTAGTCTGTTTATGTTAAGTTATGTGCTATTTGTGGATATCTCAGCATGGTTTTTGTGGTCGGACTTGCACTTTGAAATCTGATGCAGATGAGGTCAGCGGAACTGTTGGTTCGGGTTTTTTAATGTGTTAGTAAAATTTGTTGCCACCAAATTTTTTTTTGGTGCGGGAGGTCATTGTGGCCGTATTATCATCACTTCTTAGTGTTTAAATGAAATTTTGTTGAGGTTGGTAGCAATCTGGTGTTACCTGATTTGGTTACTTTTGATTTATCAAGTTTTATAGGTCGGCCTATCCTATTCTATTCCATTGTATTTTTACTATATCGATTTTTATTTGGGCAGCATATTGCCATTATATTTTACTGCGAATTAACTATATTTTTATATAAACATATATGAATTATGTATCGTATTTTATTATGTATTTTATTTATATTTGCAATAAGGCCTGCAGTACGCTTTTGTAAAGACGAGCACCACTTGGCGTGCTGTGTGTGGATCAGTGTGACATCACGTGTGTGAGAGACACGCTGTAGGTATTGCGCAGGCGTCGATCGCGCACAGTAGAGAGTCGAGGCTATAGGCTGGGAGAGTCATCAGCTCATCAACAGGCAGCTTTCATCGCGAGTGCAGTACAAATTTTAATGGGTGCAATGTGGCATTCTTGCTACTCCGGGTTGGCATGGTCGTGCAGACATTTTATATTTACATTGTCTCAAATATGAATGCTCGTGTGGAACGAGTTTGGTACGACGTATTAATTGTAACGATTTGTTATCGTTGCAGCCGTCGCAAAGTGATACCCGAAGCAGACGAAATGTTCGCTTGCTTAACTGTGATTAATTGCAAAATAACGCGATACAGAAGTAATGCTCATGGCGATTGTCATCAGTGGTGCATCGTGTATTTTTAATTACCACTGACTGCTACATATAAACTTTATATGGCGCGGTGTATTGGATTGACTTCGGCCGGTCTTAGCTGATTGTGTGTGTGAGCCAGCAGTCGACGGGACAACGGTGTGTTTCTGCGATACATACGAAGGAGCCACGAGTGTACTAGGAGTTGTAGTTACCTGCGCATCGCAGTTTCTTCACCCGAGAAAATAAACAGGTATGAGAGGAATGTTTAAGCATGCCCTTTGGTGTCGGGGTGGTGTTGCTTGTAAGAAGTATATCGCTGGAACTAATTACTTTAAATTACCACACATAGTGCATAGCTTTACCACAATTTTGCTGCAGATGTTAATTGCATGTTTGATGATAATAATATTTTTAAAACATTTTTATGGTGCGAGTATTGTGTTATGCCGGCAGTCGTCCTTGTATTTTTTAATGTGTGTGCACCAATTAAATAAATCAAATTAATAGTATTTTTGTATCAAGCGCTAGACAGTGTCACCTTGATTTTGCGAACATTTTGGATGTGCAACAATTTATCGATAAAGCAGTGTTGATTGCTAAAGGAACCATACTGTGCGTATTTGTTGGAAGACCTGGTGCCTCCATGAAAATGCTGAAGGATAATCCTACTGGGTGTACATATTGCAGTTACATTTTCAAGTTAAATTTTGATTGATGATAAAATTACCTTGTTACACTATGCTTTGTACCACGAGTTTGCTTTCTACTCCTGATTGTAGCTATTGACGTGGGGTTTGTTTCTTACTACTACACTGCGCGAGGTTGTGATAAGAATCCCGAAACCCCTAGGGGTAGAGGGCGACTCAATTTTTAGCATGCAGTAAGCATGGTAAGTCCAGAATATTGCTACTTGTGTTAGAAAGTAGTTCCACGTGACTCACCGGCAGGGAAAGCCGTCCAGCACTTCACGTCTATGAAGTTATTCAGAACTCAGTGCCAGGAGGAGCAGATCGTGTAGGTGGCGTGTCTCGTGTTTCACGCCCGAGTGGTACTTCACCTTTTTTGAACCTCTGATTAATCTGCAATAGACTTAATTTTCTAAAACCGTTTCGTTTAAGCTGCTCGGGACACCTCCCCTCCAATTCCTCAGTGCCTGCATCACCTGGAGAAGTTTTAATTTCACCTTTAGCCGTTTCTCAGTGTCGCCTTACCAGCAGGCTTAAGCCCGGCACGTGTATAATGAGTTGTCTCCTAGAGGGACCTGTAAGCATAACCTGAATAATTATTACAACACAGAAATTTCATTTATTATTTCAGGTCAGTCTACGGAATTTTAAGGGCGCAGACCTTACTTCCTGCCAAAGTGTAACTCTTATCTATGGTAAAAAGTGTATTTGATTTTGGGTATTTTAATTCATCGTACTGTTTTCAAGTGTAACTGGGGCGTCTGGCTAGCCCAAATAGGGCACAGCGTAGCATGCAAACCATTTACTTATCATTAGTAATTATTATTCAACGAGGAGAACCAGCATCACAGGACAGATACCACCATTGTCATAGGCTGAACGAATCCGAGATTACAAGAGAATGCTCTACGAGAGTATGGCACCATGCTAGTGATGCCTGGCGTCCGAGTAAACATAACCAAATGTCCTCAGATTCCCCTGAACCTGATATCACCATAACTACAGCCTCGTCTACCCACCACAGCGACGCGGCACCCAATTCCGATCATTTGCCCAGCGTCAAATGTCACCCAACTTTGTGGCGTATCCTTCCTAGAAAATCCCACAAATTTAAATCCGTCAAATTCCGAAAAATCTCATCAAAATTCTCTTGTCCATATACGAACAAAAGTATGAAACATCAATTCATTTGCTTCACGAAAAATTCTTTAGTTTTCACTATGAAGTAAAAGGGGTAGCTGCTCACATTATCTTCTGCTACGGATATTGTGACGAAAATAAGAACCTTTGGGGAATAAATCTCAGACCGCCAAGTTATTGCGAAAATACTAATGTCCTTTCCCGAATAAATTCAGATATTTTGTGTCCTCATGGGAATCTGTTGATCCTGTCAGACAAACACTAAATGAGTTGACTTCACTACTTATCATAGAGGAAAGTAGGCTTAAAGACACATCTTGTTCACAAAATCAAGCTTCTGCAGCTTTTCAAAGGCATTGCACTATTTGCAATAAAAGTAACCGCACAACTGAAAAATGCCTAAAAATAAAATTAATGCAGTAAATAGTAGAAAGACTCAGACTTGTCAGTTTTATAATAAGCAAGGTCACTTTAAAAAGGATTGTCGTTTTTATTTGAAGTAGACTATCGCTAGTGCAGTGGCCTCGGGAAAGTCTGGAAGTACGAATACAAAGGCTGACAAGGTTTTCAAAAATGCTTTTGTTAGTATGGCCAGTGTTACTAATCAAGTAAACCTGATCAAAAATGATAAGTTTTACTTGGACAGTGGAGCCAGTGAGCATATGTCTCCTTTCAAAGATTATTTTATAAATTTTAGATATTGCTCAAAAGAAATTAAAATAGTAGATGGAAGAGTGCTGAAGGCATTGGTTGTTGGTGACATAAATGTTGCCTGCCATGTAGCTGATAAAGAAATTCAGTGTTCTGAAAAATGTTCTTTTTATACCAGATTTGCAATTGAACCTTTTCTGAGCTTCCCAAGCTTTGAGTAAAGGACGTATATTAATAGCAGAGGAAAATAAGGGTAGGTTAATTAAAATAATGAAGTAATGGCAGAAGCAAACTTGGAAGGAATTATCTTTGGTGTAAATTTGGATGTTCAGGAAATCGAGACAGCAGCAGTCAGTGTATCTAACTTAAAATCTCTTGAAAAATTGGCACAGGAAACTTGCTCATCAAAATATCAAGCAAGTAAGAGTTATTTCATCTAAACTAAAAATTGAATGCTCTTTTAAGGGCGAACCATTCTCATGTGATTCTTGTATCCAAGGGAAACAGTATTGTTCATCATTTCCACTGAGTGACTCAAAAACATTAGATGTATGTGAGATTCTGCATATTGATCACTGCGACCTTTATGAAACCTCCAGCTTTGGTGAATAAAATTTTTTTTTTTTAGTGAAGGATGATTATTCTCATTTTAAATTTTTTTTATTTAATTCAAGTCTGAAATTCCTGATTTATTGATGCATCCAAATGGCAGAAAGGGACACCGGAAAAAGAGTTAAGGCTGTGAGATCAGATAATGGGACAGAAATTTCAAATAATGTAATGAAATATTACTTTTCATATGTGGGAATTAGGCACCAACTTTCGGCTCCATATTGCCCAGAGCAAAATGGGCGAGCTAAACGGGAAATAGGGACCTTAGTGGAAGCAGCTAGAACTATGTTAATCGAATCAGTACTGGACAAGCGTTTTTAGGCTGAGGCAGTGCATACAGTGGTTTACACAATTAATTTGACAGGTACAAATTCAGTCGAAGGGTAAACCCCATATGAATTGTGGTTTAAGAAAACCATAAAATTAGATCATCTCAAAATTTTTGTATCAAGGGTTTTTGTACATGTTCCTGACTGGAAGAGAAAAAAGTTAGATCCTAAAGGAAAAGAAAGAAGATTTGTAGGTTATGAGATAGATTCCAAATCCTGCAGGGTTTGTTTTCCTGGCAAGAAGAAAGTAATAACAGCATGGAATATCGTTTTTATTTCAGAAAAACCTAAAAACAACTGTAGAGTCAGAGGAGGGCTTACTGCAGAAGAGAAAACATTAGGGATATAGTCAGAGAAGGTTGAAAACAGTTCTGATAGATGAAGTGAGGAGATTGTGGTTGAAGAAGCTGGGACGTATACAAAAAATATTTGAAGGGACGGAAAATGAGAAAAAATACAGGATCAAAGTGGAAATCATATACCAGGAAACATTATGGAGAGTTCAGAAAAAATTAGTAATGTAAACAAACTGGAAAAGGGAAGTAAGGACTTGGAAAGCGAGCAACAGAAGTGTAGTGTCAATGAGAGAGGAACAGGCCGAGTGTAGTGATCAGGCAGCACCTGAAATCGTAAATAAACAACTGTCAACTGTCGACAACATGCAAGTGACAGCTGTTAACCCATCCATGCAGTGTGTTCAGTCAACACTACCTGTACCAATCCCTCCATCCGTACAAATGCAATTTCTGCCGCCTACTCCTTATTTACAGAATTTTCCTGGGTAATATTCCACTCTAAATTACCCACAATTCATGCAAAACTCCCCACTGATACGCCCATGACACTGTACCAGACCAGCCATTGTGGACCCAACGTAACCCATAGCTGGCGACAGAGCGGGATGTAAAAGGAGAAAGCAACAGTGGTGGAACCTAACCTCGAAAGCAGCCGAATGAAAACATCGACTAAGTTTCAAATGCTGCCGAACTTTGCTGGCACTCCGAATGAAGATCCAGCGAATTGAGGTGTTTTCCCGGCTCTTGCTCTTGGTGAGCAGACATGATGCGAGTTATGGGCCGATGGCCCAAGGGGATCCCTGGCAACTCCATCGATGTTGTTGATGCTGCGATGCTGTTGAGTGTACTTAATGATACTGACTCTATTGCAACTGCTTCTGCAGTTGTACAAGTGTAAGTGTGTAGGCCTCTTTTACACAGTCTTTTATGTACACAAGTTTTATTCTGCATAGGTAGCAGGTCCTGTAATGCAAACACTTCCTAAAACCACAGATACTATTACTTCGGTATTCAGGGCACCATGCCCAAAATTACCCTAAAGTAAACGCAAATATAAGGCGAGGGAAAAACTCAAGCACTTTTATTTGCTGCATGAATAATTCAAGCACTACATTGCAACCACAAATTTAAGCAGATCCGGCATTCAGACTTGCAAGAGCTGATGCTGCAAAATGCAAATTATGGTGCGTAACATTGCAATTAACACTGATGGTCGACCCCTCGGCACTTAAGAATGTTAAGGTTCCAGTTAGTGGCACGCTATTGACATACTAATTAATGCAGCTTAAAGTTGCTGGTGCTGAAGGGGAAGGCAAGGAGCATTATTCATGTGCAGCAACTTACCCTGATGGCTGAAGTCAGACTGCTAGAATGCCTGAGGCTTACTCGTAAGATGGCCATGGGTGTTCTTTGAAAACTTTATGCAGCTTTTCATGGAAAACAGAAATATGCTTATGGCTACATATGAGACAGGTTAAAATAAAAACAAAATTATGCCCTTTAATTAAAAACATGTTAGCGACATTCCCATGGTACTACAACCCTTACAAACAGTACTGAACATTACATCACGGGAATGCCGCCACACTTGAAGTAAAATAATAAAAAATGAATATACATTATAACAATTGCATGATGGATGGCACATATTGACACTAAAACATTTAATACTTATTGTCGATTAGTTTTCCTGCACTTAAAAGAAGGGTTATGTTCAGCATTGCACTTGTTCATCATGCATTTTTCAAATCACCCACGATTTCCAACATCTGTTCTCTATGGGATGCATTATGTGGTGCCCTTTATAGTGAACAAAGCCGCCCCGCATTCTAAGACACTCCAGTAAAAAGACGGCAAAGTAGTTTACTAAACACCACGCATATATACAAGGCAGAAAGGGCGCCGCCCCCACCTTTTGTCACTCTCACCGGCGACGAGCTCCAGAGGTTGCTGCCGCCTGATGGAGGTGTCGTGGTACAGAACAGCAGGAGGCTGCGATCCAGGGGCGAAACCACTGAAGACTGCACGATATCCACCATCGAGAACTGGGGCTAGAGGAGCTTCTGCCCATTCGACATAAAACAGAGTGGTAAGACGACCTATACACTGCGGTGCAGATCTAGACTGAGAGAATCCTTAAGGCAGTACTTACAGTCACTCTCACGATCAGCTTACTTAAGGGTAGGGACTCCTTTAAGAGGAACCAGTAATCAAATTAATTATCAAATTAATGTATTGTGTAGAGTTTGCATTGTGTTAATCAAATGATAATTCAGTATCTAGATTGTGTATAATTGAGGGAATAAATCTGTAGTGTTTTATAAAAACTTGTGTCGTCTACCTTAATTGCATAGGAGTGATTGATACCTCCACGTTACCATCCTAGAGTTAATTATTATGTTTTATAGAGAGTCCAAGTATAAGAGCAAGTATGGAAGTAAGTAAAGCTCTCAAGAGGAAGCATTACATGGTGGAGTCTCCTATAAGCATTCTGTGGTACTTCATTATATTAATTATAATAGTCTGACTTCTAGAGCAGAACACCTTGCATGGAACAGCTAGCTAAGTTCAACTTAAATTTGTATTCTAACAAAGATAAGTTTTAAAGGTCCATTGCCACACAGGTTACAATGCTGTGTAAGGTTGGGTGTTCTAATCCCTAACTAACCATCACTGCACTTGGGGTCGCAGCACTTTGATTCGGCCAGTAGCCCCGATAATATGATGCCGATTGAAGAATGCGAGACACACTGCTGCGCAAGGAGCTCACTCATTCCCACCAATGGCTGAATAACCTGGTCTCCATTGTTTCATTGGGATGCATTGCCAAACTGTTTTTTAATTTCCCCCAAGAGATACCTCTTGGTAGAAATTAACAAAACAGGTGATGTGATATATAAAATCTGGGTCCCTGGGGAAAGCCATGATGTTGTACCCAGCAGACTGCACCAAAGTACTTTGGGCTGTTCTTCTCGGCCCAGCGTGCACTAATGCGGTATATGACAGTAGTGGTAGAAACAGTCAGGGAGACAAACGTGAGCGCTGTTTTAATGTCACACTTGTTCTTATCTCTGTGGTTCTACTCGACCCTCCTTTTTTTTTCCACCACCATGGTTTTGGGCGAAACATACATAAATGTAAAGTGAAGATGGCTGTTAGTAGTGTGGGTAAAGTGTTGTTATCAATTACTGTTTGCATATTTTATTTAATAATAATGAGTAGCTGGCTACTGTAACTGAGTGCCTGCAAACCTGCTGTAGGCTTCGTCTTCCAACAACACAATATGAGTCGATCTACCTTCCAAACATGCCAAAAGACATACTGTTAATTGCATAACTCAATGAGTACTGTGACCAATGCTTAATTATGTTCCCCATCATCCAAACATTGCACTAATATTTCGAGGTGTGTCCAGCTTAATTAGGCCTAAGCTGCCATTTAATGATATGAGTGATTTTCACAATGTGTTTTACGTTTTTTCAGCAGTCAGATGATATCGTGTATCTTAGCATCAACTTATGTAATGCAAGATAGTAGCTTACAGTTGATCATGAGTGTTGTTTACATATATAATTGTTTAGTTTATGTGTTTACATTTGTGGTAACCCCAGTTTGTTTATATTTTGCTGAAATTATCTAGCTATGTTCGTTATATCTATTTTATAAACCACAGTTTACACTAACCTTTACACAAATTGTAAGTAATTTAATTACGAGTTTCTAGATGATTGAGGGACTGCCTAAGCTAAGCCTACACATAGACATGATTTATTCCTTGTCCTGAGGCGGGCAATATTCAATTCAATTGAAACAATACGTTTCGGCAGCATTGTTTTAAGGAAAGAGATTTCGGGGAGACGCTACGAATGCATAGCAAAAGGTCTGATACTAATCACCAGAGAAGATGGATCATCGGTCGGTGAGTTCCAAACCCAGGGGACGGAATCCTGAGGACCAAGGTCGGGGCGGTGCCTGTGTGACATAGAGGCGCGCCGAGAGTCAGCTGAGGCAGATTCGTCAGATTCTACCAGAATCCAAGATAATGCCATTGGGAACTTGCATTAATTCTGCACCTCGTCCAGTATGCTGCCATATCTCCATCCCAAATGATGAAAGTAAGGTCCCAGACTTATGCCAATCATTAACCAATGCATCCTGCTTCAGACTGTTGTGTATAATGGTTGATTAATAATACGTACTTACAAATTTGATAAATATTTGGTAAAATTAAACATTTATTTTAAATTTTATCCAGAACTCAAATTAGAACCATTTGGCTATGGTTTGATATCTGTTATTATACAAGGAAGGAATGAATATACGCCTGAAATTATTCACAAACTTTTCTTTTGATTCCCAGTTGTATAATTAAAGGACAGAAGTACCTTAAAATATCAAGACTAAAGAATCTCCTAATATTCCATCTTGTAACAGTGCTTTGAAATACTTACAATCAAGGGGCATTTAAATTTGATTTAATTATTATCTATTTTGCTTGTACTGGCAGCAGGACATGTTGTAAAAATATGTGTAGATATTGGTCTTATGTCTTTTGTGTGTGGTAGAAATTCTTTCTTGTGGAAAATCTTGAAACAATTAATTTAACATTTTCTTCGGATATTTAAAATATATGTATTATGCCCGTAGAGTTGTTGTTTCATCATACTTAGTTCTGGAAGTAACTTTGAGTAATTTCATACTTGGATATAAGTGAAATATGCTTATGAACTCATTTTATTTTAATACTACAAAAGTAGTTGGTGCTCACATTTCTATCAGTAATTTCTACATTAACCACCCTTTATTTTTAACACACTAAATAAATAAAGACTCCCCAAAGTCACGTAATATTATAGTAACAATACTGCAAAATGATCTAGAGACAGACAACATCTAAATTAAATTATATTCAAAAGGGTGCATGCCTGTAATATTGAAATAGTAATATCATTCATAATCCTCTTGTTTCATCCAAGGATTTTGCCTTAACGGGCAGTGCAGGTGAACCCCCACCCCCTCACTGCACCAGTGGCGTAGCATTTTAGCTGTAGTGGGCATAAAGGGTGGAATACATTATGCGGCTCACTGGCAGTTAATCTCTTTTTAACAATTCGTTAGTTTTTCAATAGTAATCTAGTATTTCCTGAAACTGCTGTACTACAATATCCCACGAAGTGACCCCTTCCTGGTGTAGATTGCATGTCCCACTGGTTTAATGGCAACGAATGTGGGCGGACGAGAGATAGTGCCGGCGGAGGTAGACAGTGGGGTGTGCCTGATGGATATTAGCAGCACGGGCGGAGAAACGATGACATCTTCCTGGACCATCGAGGCGAGCACACCGTGTGCTAAATGAGCGTGCTTCTCGGAAGCGCCATACATAATGTAGAATGAGTGCTCTTAACAGGCTTCACCTGCTTTGAAATAACTATGGTTCGGATGGAGAGAAGTGTGATTCGGTAGATTTGGACATTTTGCTATTCATCCTAAGGAAGAAGTAGATGGTCGACTTCGCTGGCACTAAAGTTCTTCCTTGTGGTCTGTTATATTCTGGTAAATGGAAAGAATGATTGTGGCACAGAGATTTTAGGCGAAGTCTAGGTAACCCAAATGTTAACACTTGTCCAGTGGCTTTATAAATGCGTGATGTAATAGTTTGCATGGAGTGAGATACCAACATTAGTAGAAATATAATACCTTAGACATCTGAGACAGGGAAAATGTATTTTCTCCCAGACTATTTTAATATTTTGGATTTTTATAATTTTTAACAGTTGAAGAATGTTTGAAGTATAATTGAAATAAATGTATTAAACTGAGACCTTTTGAATTATTATTTATCAATTTAATTTCTACTTGGGTAATTAATATGAATTATAAGGATTAGATTGATTATAGGCCATTCACGATAAAGTGAGCACTTTTGAGGCCCTTGTTACTTTTTTATTTCAACCATTTCTTATCCTTTGACTAACTTAAAAAATATATATAACCATGTACGTAATAAACAGAGTGTGTAGATTCCACCGCACTCGGAAATTCATGTCTAAGTAAAAAATAAGACATATTTTTTGACTGTTATTCCAAATGAGAAGGTTTTCAAAACTGCTCACTTTACCATAAATGGCCTATATCTGGGTATCATAACACTATCTACTAAAACTGTTGAGGTAATTCACTGTTTGTCAATCAACAGAATGAATTAGCTTGAGCTAAAATGTACAAGGATCTTCAACAACGAGTATCTCCTCTGCAGTAACAAGTTATGTTAATTCCACTTAGGCCTTGTCCTATGTGTCTGAGCTGGCCACATGCCCTAAACTATTATTACAAATGCTGTAAAACGAGAGAGTGCTGGAATAAGTTCAGTACATCAGTCTGTTCTGTCAGATGATTTTGTCGCAAGTATTGTTGGACCTTTAATGTTGACCAAGTCCCTGACCAAACACTCACAGGTTAAGTCTACCAGAGACTGGTGTGAATGACAGTGCCATATTTTTTTAAATAATTTCGTTGGTTATTAAAGTGAGTGACAACCTAGTCAATTATGTTGTGTATAGTACCAGTCATCTCATTCATAGTTTTAGAGAAGCAAGAACCCCAGTGATGGTGTTTCCTCTTATAATTTAAGGTTTATCAGTGTTCTGTTTTGAGTGTGCATGCATATGTGTTACATAGGTTTATGTGGGGAATCATCTAGGCGAGTCTTCAAATGGAAGGCTAGTATTTTATTCTGCCCGAATAGAGTCAATATTGACTGTTTCAAGTAAATTTATTATTGTTATATTCACGACTGTTTTCTAAGATCTTTTGTGTTCCGGGTTTTCATCCTCCGCGATACTCCACGTCCCCCAAAGAAGGCTTTAAGCCATCAGTTGCCTTTGCTAACTGAAAACAAATCGCAACTCCATCACAGTGATAGGTTCCCCAATCACCTGTTATTCATTTACGAAGCTAGGGTGGTCATAGCATTACCTCACCTTAATATCTACTGGAGTGATCGTCTTGTGATCATAAACTACCGCAATCCTCTGTCGCTGCTGGCCCTCAACTGGTAGCAGCATGACAGCATTATCAATTAGGTTTGCTGCCACTCTCCAGACCTTAAGAACATATTTTAACAACCCATGCCCTGTGAACTGCCCCGAATATTGTCACTGTACAATATGTTATATGTGCAAGGAAGTTAGTTCTACCACTCCTTTTGGTGCATCAGTGTACCTCCTACATCAAACTCATGCATCAACTGAATGTGGTCTGGAGCAAAATTATTTCCATCACTCACATCACATTGAAGTGAATTGCTTGTGGGAACATACCACAAGTTAGATTTAAAATGATGCCTGTGTGATGTTGTAAAAGGGTAGAAAGGATTTTCGGGTGTGGTGAAGGCGAGGTCTAGGTTGTGATTACACCCGGTTGGCGCCAGACCCCACCAAGGCAACGTCAATGTGATTGCTGACTCTCTTAACTTCGGGGTTGCGGGACGTCCACCCAGATACAATCTCCTCGCCTCTGATGCTGATGCCCTCTGCCCTGTTTATTACTGCTCCAGATGAATGATGTTTGTTAAATGGTAGCCAGTGGGCCAGCGTCATACAATTGTTTATCTTGGCAGGAAAATTGACTTAGATATTTAACACTCGCATATGTGGATTGGCAGGGTCAATCACACACCCACAAAATTCGGAACAATGCTTACTGACACTTGCAAGTGAAATAATTAATGTAAAACTTGGCTGAGCAGGTATTATGGGAGCACCTCCCCTGACATGCATAGAGTAATCGAAAATAAATGCAGTTCCAAACAGTTTACAGACATATTTATTTCAAAAAATTTACATCTCCCCCTAGGAGAGCCCTTACATTAACACTGGGTGGCGATAACGGGCCACTACAGTGAAACTGAAAAAACATCTTACGACATACAATGAATTATGGAAAAACTGAAGCTTCCCAGAGCAATGCTAATCCCACGGGAATAGGAGGTGGCTTACCAGGCAGTTAGGAATTAAAAGAAAGATCCAGAATTATCTTACGGTCTACTGCAGTGATTGTCCATATAAAAAGTTGAAGACCGCCTGGCACACGCAGGAAAATGCCAGAGATCACAACATGCTCTCCACCTCCGTCCGATGCTACTCGCTTACTGACCTTCCCACCTGATGCACAGGCACTATTTTATACTACAATTTGCAATTTTTTACCTTGCAACATGCTATTAAATATACATGCATATTCAAATTTACAAAAGAACCCTGCAATACAAAACATATGAATGGAATGGACAAAACAGTATATGTGTAATGGAGTAAATGATGATATGTTAAAAATTTACTCTATAACAAAAGAAACAATACCACCAATAAATCCTTTAATAAGCATACCAAAAAATGTCTGATATATGTCCTGGACTCATAAGTTCAGTAATTATTGAGCTTAGTTAATCTCCTTCCGCCTCACTATGTTGTTGGTTGTATGGCAACTACCGGCTGCTCTGCACCGGTGTGCCCTTGCACTTGCTCTGAGCCGCTCCTGATCGCTCCTGCGACCATTGGTAGAGTACACAGCCGTGCTTCGGGGATGTTGCAGGTCACGGTCGAACAAGCATTCTTAGTGATGGGAGCCCATGGTACACGTCAAATGCCCCACCCCCCTTTTTTTGAGACAGTTTGTAGGCCATCTGATGCAATGGCAGCAGCTGCAGGTGCGGGCTGGCCTGCACTTCTGTGGCTCTGCCGGATGATGCACTGCCGGCGATTGGCTTTACTGCCAGGCAACTCTGGCTGCCTACACTGATGACACTGCCGAGGAGTGTGTGCACACCGACGTGACTGTCGCAGGCAAAGCGAGCTCCCTGACTAACTGCCCTTACTATTTCCTTCCTCGCTCCTGCTGTCCTCCTGCTGATTTCGCTGTTTCCAGGTGTGACAAGGTTCAACAGCCCCTGTTGACACACTTTCTCCTGCATTAACACTTTGCTCTTGCAATTGTCCTTGCACCTGCTCATCCTGCTTATTCACTTGTGCCTGTCTCCTTTGCTCTACTTGTTCTTCGACTTGTTCTACTTGCTCTTGCACTTGTGTACAAAGTACTACAGGATCCCTGTGTGTCACACCGATGCCGGGTAACTCCTGCACGTTCTCCCCCCTCTCCCCTGCACCTTCTTGAAGTGCTCCTCTCCTCCTGGAGCTCATCGCCAGAGTTTCCATCCTGCACCACCTCTTATGGTAATCTCTGGTTGGCATGCATGGGTGGGTCCTCTACATGTTATTCCACCTGAAGTACTGCCAAACCTTGCGTCCCCTCCTGCTCTTCTACTAGCTTGTTGCGGCCTTCGCCGTCATGGGGTCGGGGCACACCGGGACTGACTTCGTCGTCGATGGCTCCTGGGGTTAGCCAGATGTCGTCCTGATGTACCCTTGCCTTCCTCCTTCCCATGCGAATAGTGTATGTGGTGGCTCTGTGCGTTTGTAGTACATGATGTGGCCCACTCCAGCATGCTGCTAATTCTGCACAAAAATCCTTCTATTCTGTGGACTGGGAGTGCATCCATACATACACTGCTTGCCCCTCATGCAGTCTTGGCGGTGGTTAGTTTGTGACCGATAGCCACCTTGCCACATAGCGATCTTGCTGTTGTCTAATGTTACGTATTCACCTCTGATGATCTCATCTCTGCATATCTGTGCTAGGCAATTTGCTGCTGTCTTCATGTTGCGAATATTTCGCTACCCTTTGTATGCGTAAATTACGGCCTAACAATATCTCAGCAGAGGCCTCCCTGTCGCTGCATTTACGTGTCTTCTAAGCGTACAGAGGATGGCGAGAATGTGATCCACCCAGGTGAGATTTTATTTCTTGATTTCTACGCTCCATTGGGTTGGCCCTTGGGTGATACATAGCCACCATAATGTGATTAATGGCTCCTTTTGTGCACAGTTCCCTCCAATTCCTGTCGGTAAAGTGTGTATCGTTATACATCAACAGGTTCCGCAGGAATCCCCGATATGGGAAAATTGCTCCTCTGAAACTCTTGCTACATTTCCAGCTCTCGCCCTGCTGGTAGGGTATGCCTCCGTCCAGCATAAAAATTGTCAGTTACTACGACCATAAATCGCTTATCCTTTCTCATCCTCGGATACGGGCCCATCAGATCCAGGCGAACAGTTTCGAACAGTTTTCTCGACATGTGTGGCTTTTTCTGCTGCCTTCCATCTGCACTACATTTCTTGTATATGTTGCACACATGACATTGTTGCACAAAGCACCTGGCGTCCCTGCTAAGACCTGGCAAAAAAAAATTGTCGCGAGTGTTCCAGACTGTCTGCACAACGCCTGGGTGTCCATCCACAGTGCGAATAGGCGAAAATCAATCCCTCGCACACATGGGGACATACACTCTCCACTTCCTCGGCTGTTAAGTAGAACAGGTCTGAAGCCTGCCATCTACGACACACCATCCCTATACTTCCTGCTACGCACACTGTCTGGCCTATTCCTGTGTAAATTTACAATTTATCTGTGCTTCAACGATTTCCCTATGCAAATCACTGATTAAGTGCTCATTATTGCTGTGCGTATACTTCTGATATTGGGTCCCATGAACTTGGCAGTAAAATGTTCTCCCATTCTGCTTCGCCCGTACGATCACTTCATTGTTGGAATTATGCTACAAAGCATCCACCAGTTCGTTCTCCTTACCGGGCACATATTCTACTACGAAATCGTAGGCTCGCAAATGCAGTGCCCATAGTTTTAATTTACTCCTTGCTTCTCGCATACTATGCAACCACACTAGACACCGGTTGTTGGTCCTTAGTGTAAACCTTTGATATTCGAGGTACCCACTGTATTTTTTTACCCACCAAATAACTGCCAGACATTCTCTTTCATTCACGTCATAAGCCTCTCAACTTGCCCTAGCTTCGTGCTCGCAAAGTCGATAACGTGTTTCCTCCACTGTCAGTAACCTGGTACAATACTGCACCTATTCCCTCCTGGTTGGTGTCAGGTTGAAAGTACAAATATCTGCTCACGTCGTAGCATGCTAATGTAGGGCATGTCCTGAACTCACACTTGATATCTAAGAATGCCTTTCTCCGCCTCGCTTGTCCACTGAAATCTTTTCTGCTGTGAGAACAGTTCTGTCAAGGGTGCTGTAATTATTGCGAACCCTGAGATATGATCTCGCAGCCAATTAATAAGCCCGAAAAACCTTCGTATTTGCTTTCCTGTCTTAAGTTGTGGATAGCTGTCAATGAGCCTCAGGTGTTCCAGATTTGGCCAGTTTCCTGCCTGGTCAATCACATGGCCTAAGAAATCTATGCTTGTTTTACCCACATGGCATTTTTCAACCGACCATGTGAGGCCATTGATTTCGAGCCTCTCAAGGACTACTGCCAAATGATGTACGTGTTCCTCCCAACTTTTGACGTCATCGAGATATGATAGCATATACTCTCCAATAATGCCATCCAGTACACGTACTATCATTTCCTAGAATATTGCAGGTGCACATTTCGAACCAAATGGCATCGCACAGAATTGAAAACGTCTACCATCTGGGGCTGTGAATGCAGTTTTTAGTTTATCCTCTAGTTTTATCAGAACCTGCCAAGAATTGATTTTCAGGTCCAGGGATGTCAAAATTCTAGCCTGTCCCAATGTGCTTAATGCATCTTTTATGCTGATGTACCACGGAAGCGCACTGCACATTACTTGATTCAATGGCCGAAAGTCCACACAGAATCGCCATGTAACGTCCTTTTTCGGAGCTAGTGTGATAGCGGAATTAAATAGGCTATTTGTCGTCTCTATCACTTCGTCAACAAGCATTTCCTGAATTTGTTTCTTTATTATTTGCATATGATTAGGTAAATAACTTCGTGAACTGGCATGTATTGGCTTTTCATCTACAAGTGGAATTGCATGCTCGGCTACTGTAGTTTCTGCCATATATGTCATGGCATTCGTCAAGGAGATGCTGAAATGCAGCGTGGTGTTCGGGTGAGACCTGACTGTCGAATTTCTGTAGTTTCACTTCAGGTAGGCTACCCGTCGGACAGCGGACCAGGTTATACACCATGTGTCTCTCTTTCGCGCCATAATATATTCGTTTTGCGGCTGATTCCACGATTGTATTTAGTTCCTTCATCCATCCATGGTATACCCAAAATAGCTTCTTCATGGATGCCCGGTGTAACAATGACTGCTGTTTTTGTTCTCTATATCACGAATTTGAACCGTTACTACTGTCTGTCCTGCAGCAGTACTACAATGGTCGTTCGAGGCCAACCCACTCACATAATCCATAGGCGTCACGACCTGCTTGTGTACAAAGTTCGGTTGTACGAAGTTATGTGAGGCTTCTGTATCAATTAAAGCATGACACAGCTAACTGTTGATGGAAACCAAAATGCGAATAAATGGTGCATGAATGCCTGTACTAAAATTTGCCATGGGGTTAGTTTTGTACTTGTTGTCCGATTTCTGGCGGGTGGGGTGTCGGAAGAATCCGACATGCGAATTGTTCGGACATTTATTGTGCCAATGATAATGTTGGTTCGGGTAATACCTGCATGGATGTCGGGGTGGGTAATCCGAATTTTATCCTTGCTGTTGATTGTTGACATTACCTGTTGAATTCTGGTATTGTGGTTTCTGGCAACTGGACACCATGGCTCTGCTCCGCTTCTGGATCCTGTTTGTACACATTTCCATGCGATTGCTCACTATACACTTTTTTCATGCTGTGTCTCACTATACATTCTCTCATGCATCTGTCCACTATAGCTACGGGATTGTTGTGGAAAATTTTGTGATGTGCCAGAATGGTGTTTGTTTACATTATCTTCCCTCTGCTTGTGCCGCCATTTTACTGTACTTGCGTCACGGCATTGAAATTCATGCCTTCTCTCCAAAATTATTGCAAGATGCATTAAGTACTCTAACGTGTCATTAAGCAAAGGTTTTAAGGCTGCTCTGAACTCAGGTTGGGTGGTTTCTGCTATTACTTTGAGCACTTCTCACTCTGTAAAATGTGGGTGAAACCATTTAATAAGTTTATTCTTATATCTGATAAAAGCTGTTAATGATTCACCCAATTGTTGACCCTCCAGTGTCAGTCTGCTCTGGACCTGTACAGAGGCGAAGACCCCTCGTAATCTGCACTGGAAAGAGCGCCGAAATCCCTCCCACTGAAGTCCGTATTGCTTGAGTGATGTCCACCAAGAGCATGCGTCTCCGTGGAGTTGTGCTCCAACACAGCTGGCCTATTCATCTCTACTTAACCCGTACCTTGTGAGGTGGGATACACAATTCTCCAATAATGCAGCTGGATCTTCCGTCGGTGTCTCAGTGAACATGGGCAAAATCTGAAATTTTGACGGTGTTTTTGGCATGATCGGTCCTGGCAGATGTTGAGGTAGGTTGGATTCTGCAGTTCCGCTTCATGTCGCATTTTCCATTTCTGCTGTTTGCAGTATTATTGTCCCTGTGCAATTTGTTACATACAGATTGATGTGTGGGAAATTTAGAGAATTTTGTGGGTAGGTTGGCATAAATGATTGGTAAACAGGCATGGAATACATGTGGTGTAGTGGCGGGGAAAATAGTGTGAGTGATTGGAATGTGTGGTGTGCAGAGTTGAGGTACGTTCGGGTTGCAGCAGTTTGTTTACATCAGCCACGTATGTGGTGGGAGCACACAGCATCTCTGATTCATGTTGCTCTCCTCTCCTATTCTGCTGCCACTTCCTCCTCTGTTCTGTTCCTTCCACCTGTCAAATTATTACCATCCCATTCCACTATCACTTTGAGAGGTTACTGTTTACCTTTACTACCACATCATTATCCCACTGTCCTAACAAGTCCAACACCTGGTCATGTTGGGTGTCTGTGGTTATGTTTTTCATTCGGTTCATCCCCTGCCTAAATTTTGTTGAAGTTGTGTGACACGACAAGCCAATAAATGTAAGTCCCATGGTTGATTTTTGTTCCGTATCACAGAGGCATTCTTGGTGATACTTCGTGTCACACTGTACTCACTGGAGTAACACGGTGCCCTGTCCATTACATAACAATTTTCACAGAATTTAGGGAATGTATCATTTGGAAAATGTTCAGTTTCAGATTTCAGTTTTGTCGAAAAATTTTGATTGTTCTGTATAATTTCACTGCTACTGTCTCGCGGATGTCACCAGCGTGGTTGTTCACAAAGCTGGTATTGCGATGGCATTGGCAATATGTACTGTTTACATTCACTGATTGGTCACTAGTCACCATAGGGTGCAAATATTCAGGACACCACAGCACCGGCGCACTGTCAGTCACCCTGCCAGCCATGATTTGTTGGTAAACAAAGCCACATGCATGGGAGATGCGCGTGAACCGATGTGGTCGCTTGGGGTTGGGGAAGAGGGATTGCCCTCCTCTCTCGCAACATGGCTGGCCTGCTCGCGTGGTGCAGGGGTTTTCGATCCGATGCTCAGCTGACATGTGGTACACACAAGGGGTCAACTGGCTATCGGCATCAGAGTGAACTTGCGGGACGGGGAGGGGGTAACCTCCACCCCGTCGCTTCTCCTTCTCGCTGCTATTCTCTGCCCCTCCTTCCAAGCGGTGTGGTGTGGTTTACGGTGTGGTGTCGCCTTCAGATTATCGACATGCTTCCCATGCGGCATCCCTCGGCGTCCCGATGCTACCATTGCCACTACTGGTGCCTTCCTGTCGTCCTCTCGCCATTGCGGGCAGGAAAGAACAGGTAAAATTCAGTGTCCAGAAAAACTTGCAGAAGAATTTTGGAAAATTTTGGAAAACATTTTGGCGAGAGATTTGGCACATGAAGAGGCACCAATTTGAAGCCTGTGGAACGTTGGAAAGGGTGAAAAAGATTTTCAGAGGCTGTGAAGGTGATGTCTAGTAAGTGATTATACCCGGTTAGCACCAGACATTATCGAGGCGACATCCATGTTATTGCTGACTATCTTAACCTCGGGGTTGTGGGCCATCCACCCAGACCCAATCTCCTCGCCGATAATACTGGTGACCTCTGTCCCATTGATTACTGCTGCAGATGAATTATGTTTCTTAAATGGTATTTGGTGGGCCGACTACATACTATTGTAGATCTTGGCAGGAAAATTGACTAGAATAGACTTGCATACATGGATTTTCAGGGCCAACCACACGCCCATACTGATACTTGCAAAATAAATATTTAACATAAAACTTGACTGAGCGGGTATTATGAGGGCCCCTCACCTGACACGCATAGAGTGATCGAAAATAAATGCCATGCCAAACAGTTTACAGACATATTTATTTCAATGAATTTACATCTCCCCTAGGAGAGCCCTTACATTAACACTGGGGGGAGATAACGGACCACTACGATGAAACTGAAAAAACATCTTACGACATACAATGAATTATGGAAAAACTGAAGCTTCCCAGAGCAATGCCAATCCCATGGGAATAGGAGGTGGCTTACCAGGGAGTTAGGATTTAAAAGAAAGATCCAGAATTATGCTACGGTGTATTGCAGTGAATGTCCATTTAAAAAGTTGAAGACCACCTGGGGTATGCGGGAAAATGCCGGAGCTCACGACACGCACTCCACCTCTGCCTGACGCTACTCGCTTACTGACCTTCCCGTACAACATGCGGGCTCGCCTCAGCCTACCCACACGCCACAGTGGCACTACTATAAAACATGAGAAACAAAACAATCAATAAATCCTTTAATAAGTAAAACAAATACAGTCTGATATAAGCCCTGGACTCGTAAGTTTAGTAATTATTGGGCTTAGTTCATCTCCTTCCAACTCAGGGAGTCATTTGTCGTCATGGCAACCTCCAGCTGCTCTGCCCCGGCATGCCCTTGCACTTACAATGAGCTTCTCCTGATCGCTCCTGCGACTGGGCGCATGCTCCAACCATCGGTAGAGCGCACAGCCCTGGTGCGGGGCATTGCCAGTCATGACCGGACAAACTGTCTGAGGGATGGGAGGTCGTGGCACACGTCGAAAAGCTAAAATATCTGAAACAGTGTACTTAATTAGTGTAGCTGTGGCTTTAGAAGATATATGCATATAGTTGTAGTTTTCAGTCTGGTTCACCTATATGATGCTCATTAATAACATATATTATTAATAATAAATTATGCATAAAGGTTCAGGTATTCTAAATTTGTTTACTTACTGTATAGAATCCATATTTTTACATAGCACATCAGTTGTTTTGATCCCTAGTGCAGCCGTTAATGTATGAAGTAACGGCATAACAGTAGAGGTGCTTGCAGCTGCCATCATCTCGGTGCAGATTTCTCTGTAATTTTCTTGATCAGGGATGGCTTGCACCTCTGTTTGTTCATAATTAGTTTCACTTTTGCACGGAGCAAGTGAATATTTTCCTTGCACCCACATAAAGTTTTTTTAAAATTAGCCCCAGTGCAAGTTACGGAGGGGGTGCTGTCATAAGTTAGAAACACATAACTTAATAACACATAAGTTAGAATTTTCTAAGTTATGCCTGTTCTAAGTTATGTGGTTCTAACTTGTAAACTTTCTAAGTTATGTGTTTCTAACTTATGACTGTTCTATGTTGTGTGTTTCTAAGTTGTGATAATTCTAAGTTGTGTGTTTCTAAGTTATGATTGTTCTAAGTTATGATTTTCTAATTTACGACATTTCTAAGTTATGTGATTCTAAGTTGTGTGTTTCTAAGTTTCTGATCGTTCAAAGCTATTATCTTCTAAGTTGTGATTTTTCGAAGATATGTGGGGCTTATTGGTAAAATAGTTATTTGTGTGCTCAGGGCGAATGTTTCCATACTGTCTTACTGTCGACGTCTGCCTAGCTTCTTACTTTCGGAGTCAATTGCTCCGAAGCTCACTCAATGTGCGTTTATAGAAATAGAATTATTCAGCTTTGTGTGTTTCCCAGTAGATGGCATTTTTGGAAAGTCATGAATTTGTCATTGTTGATAGATAATGAATTGAGCAAAGCAGATCGGCTGACGAGCGATCGATAAGTTCTTTGCCTTGTGCGTGCTAGGCTATCTATCAGTAAATATTAAACATTTTTACTGCGAAAACGGAATTGTTTGTAAATTACCAGTGCTTAAAAATATCTTGTAGTATACATGAAAGATTTAAATATTAACAGTTAGGTTTTAAGTAAGAAAAATTTTGTATTTGGCAATTAAGCGACTCTTCTTTTGGCACAATGGTAGCTCGCTTGCCTTGTGATCAGTTTTCTTTTGAAATTAGTTGTCTGAATTCCCTGTCACACTGTCGAATTTTTCCAACAAACTGCTCCCAGTTAGTTTGGTCAAATAAAGTTGGACAGTTATCATCGAAATATCATAAACGACGTCATTTTTGTCTGAGAAAGTTGGATGGGTACAGTTTCCATTAAATGTAAGAAAATTTGACCGGTTCTAAAATTTATTTGATGTTTAATGGTCTCAGCCAATCAGTATCGTGCATGACAAAAATGGACGTCAAGAAACTTAAGGTAACGAACAATTGCTGGAAACTAATTAAGTTATGTAGATAATTTATGTAGAAACTGTCTGGGCATGAATGTTATTTTAAGTGAATATTGCACATAATGTTACGAACTCAGAGGCATTTCGTAGTACAGGAAACATATCTTAATTACAATATTACTAACATTTCTTCCTGTAATTGACCACATGGAAAAACAAAAGCCATATCTTACTATGAAAATAATTTATAAACATTTTTTTTCAAATTTGATTATTCCAATAAAAATGTCGACTGTGTTCACATTTTCAAACACATTCTAGATAATTAGATAGAATTTGTTGAAAGGAAACATTTTATGGCCGTATTTTGTCCACAAATTTTATTGTAAAATATAGTTGAAGGCAAAAATTTGATAGTTTGACAGGGGCTTCACAATGTTCCCAACTTAGTATTATAACATACTAAAAAAAATGTATGTGTTAAAATCGTAATTTCTCAACTCATAAGAAAATAAATTTTATTAGTCATTCAATAGAATGCGTAGAAGTTTCTCTCTCGCAAAACAAAATAATTATAAACTTGCCTATAACCTTAGCCTTTAAGTCCCCGCACTTGTCCATAATCGTGCACATGTTGCACATAAATGATATGTATGACCGGTACTGTACACAGAAAATAATCAGGTCACTGTGTTTTGGGCATTGTCGTTGAGAGTAATCTGATTTGTCGAAGTTTCTGTTGCTCTCGTCTGTGGTCTGACATAAGTGAACACACAGGCAGCATGTTGTTCACTGGGTCTGAGAAGCGCACTCCACACAAGTACAGTTCATGCCAAAATATTTCACGAATGCAACACTTGAGCTCATCAATTAACCAGGGACCGAACGAGTTAAAGCGTTTTTTTTCTACTGTAATCTTAGTTACTCACTGAGCAGCTTCGGTTGCGCGAATCACTCATATCTGCATTTCATATAATCTCAAGCTTAAGATACCAAATAATAGAGATTTAAAAAAATCTTTGTGAAAATAAAACATTAAGGGCCAAATACAAAATGTATATTTAAAGTATTAGTTATGTGAACACATTATATTTTCAAACAGAAATTTTAATCACTGATTAGTCTCCTAATGTTTCTCAATATACATTTCGTAAGTACTGGTAAGGTTTATTATACTCAGGTTAGAAAGCTCAATGATATTATTTTGACAACTAAAATTTTTCTCCTCTAGGTAAGAGCTAGTGTTGCAGCATACCAAATTGTTTCTATTATCTACGTTAAAAACCAATTAATTGCAATAATCGTAAACCAATATAGTATAAAGGGAAGTCCTTGACGAGTGTGTCTGTCTGTCTATGACTGCATTAATCTCGAGAACCACTGAACGGATATGGATACGGTTTTTACTGTTATGATCTGCGTTTATCGAGGACGGTTTATGGGCATTAAAAATTGTCCTAGCACTTATAGGAGCTGAGCATTAACGGTATTAGTGAATCAAGTGGAGAAAAACATTTTCCGCCAGCGCAAACTCATATAATACGTTGTCTAATCCTTAGATATATAACAAAATCATGTACGAAAAATTGGTGTAAAATTCAGTTATCTACAAAAAGTCAGAAGTAGCATATATCTATCATTAATAGATAAGTAGTAACAAGCATATTTGCTATTTAAATTATGCAATAGAAACAAATGTAAAATTCACTGTCTTTTATAACTACGAAGAACTTATTTTTTATCCAAATAAATTAATTCATAATTAAAACTCTTTAATATAGATAAAAAAATGTCCTTTACATTATACAATTATCGCCATTAATTCAAAAGTTATGAAAAGTTTTGTAAAAAAAAAAGGTACCGGTAATTTCTAAAATCGAGATACGCGCACATGGACCTATAGTTGAGATAAATCTGGCAACGATGCAATGACGTATATTTTGCGAATATATGTTGTTATGTCTTCATCTGCTTTTATATTGCTCTGGCAAAACAAAGTGTTTTGTAAAACACGAAAGAAAGCTCCAATAATAAATTATTTGATCAGGAAATCTTGATACTCCAGATTTATTAATTTCCTTTGTCCAACTATAAGTGGTTACTAACAACACCAGAAATACTTATGAGTGGTATAAAACATGTGATTCTAATACATAGCAGTTTTAAGCCTACTTTCCATAGGAATTACAGGGTAATGTGTGGTAGGTGTGTGTGTCTGTGTATGTGTCCCACCTTTCAATTTTTGAATGTGTGAACCAAATTTTACCAAACTCGGTAGACTTACACATATATTAGCTAGTAAGAACGCCTGAATCCTATGGGTTTTGATTGCGTCAGACACCTACTTTAAAAATATCTGCCATTTTGGAAGATGGCATCATGTGAATTTAAAAAGTTTATGTTATAACTCGAAAATTACTCAACCAACTCTCGCGAAATTTAGCACATAAGTAGAACTCGGGTTCAAATTTATGAGGCAGTTATTTTCAAATTGATGACAATGTTAATATTTTAGGTATATTTGTTATAAATACCATACAATTAAACCAACTTCGACGAAATTTAGTATGCTGGCAGTTTCGATTACAATCATCATATATGTGAAAAATGACAACTCTTGTCGGCCATTTCGTAAGATGTCGCCTCATGAATAAGGTTTTTATCCCATATCTCTCTGGAAACAATTACGTACCCTAACCTATTAGTTTGTAATTTTGCAAACAAATAGGAATGCGGTGGGAAATGTATAAAAGTATGTTTTTGTAGGTCAGACAATTATTTTCAAAATGCTATTTTAGCTTAGAATGCTATATAGTCAGAACAACGTAATCAATTCCAACCTAACAGTTGATGTTTAGAGTATATATTACAACCATCAAATATTTATATAAAAAGACATTTATCCACCATTTTGTAAGATAGCATAACACGAACCATTGATTTTTTTTATTGTATCACGGAAAGCAATTGACAAATAACTACTAAGGAGGGCAAACAAATAGTACCAGTAGTACGGAAATGATGAGTTGGGCACAAAGGCATCGGGCACGGGAGCGCAGAAGGCGGGGAGCTGCCATGTTGTTAGGTCACCGACCGCCATCTTGAATGTCATTAACCTTTTACCCCTGACCCACGACCTTCGACTTCGACCTTTGAAATTGACCCCGGAGACCTTTGACCCCAAAAAAATAAAAAAACCTTAAAAATTCCCAAAAATCCCAAAAAGTTTTTTAAAAAATCCTAAAGAATCCCAAAAAAATGTATTGTTAGAACACTTTTAAATTTTTTTTTTATATTTAAAAAGGATTTCCAAATATTTCCAATTTTTCTTGGAGCAGGCGAGAAGGATCACCCAGACAGACCCAAGTGACCGTGGGGTCAGGGCAAGTGGACCAGTTTGGACCTTTTAACTTTGACCTTAACCTTTGCCCCAAAAATCCAAAAAAGTAAAAAAATCACAGCAGTTTCCAAAAATATACCAAAAAATATATCATTAAAAATTATCAATAAATTGACTAAAAATTAATTATTAAAAATATTCAAAAAATATTTTTAAAACCTAAATTTTCCGACGTTCCTCCCACCTTCTTCACCTAACAAATTTGTCGGCAGGCCTCCGCCCCCTCGCCTATTACTAGTCAGCCATCTTAATAGGCGACCGCCATCTTGGTAGGAGACCATCATCTTGGTAGACGATCGCTATTTTGGTATACATCATTTGTCCACCATATTGGAAGCCCGTGCTCATTATCAATCGAACTTTGACATGTGACCCTTGACCCCTGAACTTGATGTTGACATTATGACCTTGAATAAGCTTGAAAACAAAAACTCGAGAATGAATACATACAAGTCAACAAGCATATGACATAACAGACTACTACCACCATATTGGATGCAGACTATCTCGACCTTAACCCCATGACCTTAAATAACAAAAACTCGAGAAAAATTACATAAAAGTAAGAAAGCAAAATACATTACAGACTACCACCTCCATATTATATGTAGTTAACTCGACCTTGACCCCATAATATTGAATGACCTTGAAAACATAAACTCGAGAATAAATACATACAAGTCAACAAGCATATGACATTACAGACTACTGCCAACATATTGGATGCAGACTACTTCGACCTTAATCCCATAATCTTGAGTGACCTTGAAAACCAAAACTCGAGAAAAAATACATAACAGTCAGAAAGGATAATATATTACAGACTACCACCGCCATATTAGATACAGGTAAACTCGACCTTGACCCCATGAATTTGAATGACCTTGAAATCAAAACTCGCGAAAAATATATTAAAGTCAGTAAACACATTACATTACAGACCACTACCACCATATTAGATGCAGGTGACCTTGACATTGTATGTTTGTGTGACTAAACCAGGCCCGTCATACTTATAGCGACCACATGTACGAGTATGTTATCACGATATGGATCAACATCTATACAGGCTTAATTGGCATTAATTAAAATTTCAATACTGCCAGGCTCTGGAGACTTGGAATGTACGAGGGCAGCTAGGACAATAATCATTCGTGCTCTCCTTAGATACCAATCCACACCAATCCACACACTAATTCTCACCAATCCACACACCAATTCTCACTAATCCACACCAATGAACACACCAATGTACACACCAATGTACACACCAATACACACACAAATTCACAACAAGTTACACCAATCCACGCACCATTCCACACACCAATCCACACCAATAATTTCCAATCTACACCAATCAATCCCAATCCACACACCAATCTTCACCAATCCACACACTAATCCTTCGATCAATCCCAATCCTTCAATCGATCCTTCGATCAATTCTTCGGTTTGTCGTCTGCTTGTATACATATATATAAGAAAAATGGTTCACCTACTGTCTCCAAAATTTGTACATGTCGGCAGAATTGATGTTTGTGTATGCAGTCAGCTGTCCGTGCATTTTTATACTGAAGTCTTTATTATAATTCTATTTCCATATCTTAATGTTTATAAGCGAGTGCTCATAGCATCACTTTAAAGTTGTGAGGGATAAAATCATATGACACACAAAAAAGTAATGTAAAAACAATTATTTTATAATAATATATTTTATTACTCTGTAATTACATTTTCACAAGAAAGCAGTTCATCACTGCATCTGATATAACCCCGGTCCTTAAGTTTTTAATACGATTTTTCGGAATTTTTTCGAATTATTTTTTTTGGGGATTTTTTGGGACTTTTAAGATTTTTTGGGGTCAAAAGTACCCATGGTCAAGGTTAAAGGTCAAGGTCATATGTCTTTGGTCAGGATTAAAAGGTTAATGACATCCAAGATGGTGGTCGGTGACGTAACAACATAGCGGCTCCCGGCTCCTGTGCTCCCATGCCCATTGCCCTTTTGCCCATCTCATCATTTCGCTACTACTAGTACCACGGCAGGAAATGTGAACTATTATGTTTTATGTAGGTCAAGTACTTATTTTTATAATAGTTGTGTATAGGGTACCTGCGTGTTTTCTTCTGGAGCGAACGAGTACCTATATGGGTTTTCTCAGAGTGCTCTCGCGTATTTTACATTCAAAATGTATGAAAGAATGCATTCTGTGAGCAGAAGCCAGGCTTTTTACTATAAAAAGAATCACTTTTATATACAAAAGTGGTAGTTGTTATGAAACCAATGATTTGAAAGGGCTCTCTCGTCATACAACGAAAATGAACTGTGAATACGCAGGCCTGCCTTTTACCTCAACAAACATGAAGACGCGACCTACGCTAACGTTACCTGATTGTACAACACAACCTGCATCGGTACTCTCCGAGTTGAAGCCTAATGTTAATGGTATTTCCTGAAGCGATCTGCATTCAGGGATCTGTTTAGAAATTATGTTTCACCGAATATGTAAATTATATCGAAAAATGTTTGATGGTTCCTGTCAATTATGAAACCTAATATGATAAACCAACTTATCTATGAGGTGGAAAAATGTGGTGGTGCAAAATATAATATGTTGTTGGACTGTAGCTTTACGAAACCAGAGTACCACGGTGATGAATATTGTACTAGAGCATTCAAGATCTCGAATGTAATAGAAATCACTGTTGACGATATTATACAGAAGTAATGCCAAGAGGACGAAGAAAAAGTTTTCGGGTTTGACCATGGCTTCAGTAAATCATCTAGAGATGAGAAGAAGTGGGCTCAATCCACTTGACAAATAGGCACTTACTTATTTCCTTATACTGGAAGAGAGTAACGAAATAAAATATCAGCAAACCACAACATAAATGCAAAGCCCGGATTGTGTGAGGGGTTAGTATTGAAGAATGAGATGCCATCTACCGAGCATGAGGGATCAGCTGCGGAACATGAGGGGTAATTTGCGGAGCATGAGTTAAAGTTACAACGTGAGCGAAGAAGTTGACTGGAAGAAACTGTCGAAGATGTAACTGCATGGTAATGTGATCAAGGCACTAGACAAAATGTCTGGTTGAATGTATGCATAATGAAGCTTATATCTCGCTGATGATGCAAGCCAATGATTGTACGAAATATACTATAGAGCTTTCCTCTATGGATGGACATTATCCCACTGCTGGAAAATTTAATGGAAAACAGTGATACTACTGTGGAAGGATCTTCATCAAAAGCTACCATGCTCGGAGACATGAGAGAACCACCTGAACGAAGGATCTTTTCGCGCGATGAAGCATTACAGCAATGGACATGTGCAGTTTATGCAAGGCGATACATTGAAGGAACACATCAAGATTTGAAAGGGTTCGTCTACTGAGAGCCAGCAAATGATGTCAACAATACGCCTCGCTGCCTCGATGGATACTGATTCCACAGATGATTATGGCAAGACAGTTAAGAAAAAACAAAATAAAATTGAGATAACTACGAGGCGTGGTAGATTCGGTTTGTGTGAGGAATGTACACTTGCCAGACGCCAGTATTAAGTCGACGAACTTCAAAATAAACGATCGTCGTCTCTAAATACTAATGATGGCCATGCAAACATCAAAAAAGAAAAGTATACTTGATATTTAGGCTGAAACCGGAAGTGAATACGACATTAAAACAGCATTGATGATTATGGCTATGAATACAATGATAGTGTTGAAGGTGAGTATTATCCTCCCGACATTACCATACATTTCTCCAAGTTTCCTTCGACATTCGTTTTGAAGAAGACAGAAGGCACCAAAACTACTAATTACATATTTCCCGAAGACTCTAAGGAACTTGTTGATAGACTCATAAATTTGATTGTCTTTGAAAACCTCGGGGACCTCTCACACATTTTTTAGATATATCCAATCATCGATGAACTGCATGTTAGGAATTGTATTACATGATGATATGAACAACTTTTTTCTGGAATCATAATTGGCAAATAATAAAAAAAAAAACATTATTATAAGATAACTGTTTTTTTATTTTTCTGATATGTTGTATTCTTTTTTTCCTCAAAAATTTAGAGTGGTGATATGAGCATTAACTATTAATGCAAAGAACTGTATAGCCTATGTAATATTAATGAGGAGTTTAAGTACATAAATGCATTGATAGTGCACTGAATACAAAATATTTAGTCTTACATCACGTACAAATTTGGAGACAGTTGGCATACGAATGTAATTGATTTACATATGGGTAGGAACCAACCGATGGATTGATCGAAGGTTCGATCTAGGTGTTGCGATTCATCAACAGAATTATGGGAATGTTGGAAGACTGAGGGAAATATTATGACACTGATGGAAAGATTGCGAGATTGATCGAAAGATTAATGGAAAGATTGCAAAAGATTGCGAAAGGTTGATGGAAATATTGCTGAGGAGTAGGATTACGATGGATTGATGGAAATATTGGCAGATTTATGGAAATATTACTAAGGATTGCGGATATTGCGGAGTTGATTGCAGAGGATGCAGAACTGATTGCAGAGTGTGCGGTGCTGACTGTGGTGTACGTGGTGTTGACTGGTGAGGATTTTGAATGATTGATGAAATTATTGTGAAAGATACATGGAAAAATTGGAAGGTTTATGGAAATATTGGAATATTGTTGGAAAGATTGCGAAAGATACTGAAAAATTGATGGACAAGTTTTCTTTAAATATTTTTTAAAAATATTTTTTTGATTTTCTACGTTCAATGTTATCCAAGGGCAAGAGTACGGAGACAAGGTCACAGATCTGAAGTCAAGATGAAGGTCACACAGATCCATCTTGGTGGTCGGAGTTATCAGCGCCACCTAGGTATTGAAAATATGAACACATAAACAAAAAAATGACAGGTGCGGTACATTCGACAGAATGAGCAAAGGTGAAGGTGTAGGAGAGGGGAATTTTAATACAATGTGATTGATTGGAGAAGGATGACAGATATGGTCCTAGGAGGGAACCTCTGTAAATGCAAATTGTTTTTTAATAGATTTTGTAAATACGTTGAAATTTTTTTGTATTTTTTTAAGGGGTTTGGATTTATTGTTTTCATTTTTTGGATTTAAGGTAATGGGTCAGGGTCAAGGTCACATTAATCCAATATGGTAGTTGGGTAACAACATGACTGTCGGTCGGCTCTGGCTCCAATTCCGGATCTTGTTATGCCCGAGCATTCAAGATTTTAATTTGAAAAATGTTATATTTACACATTTAATTTTTTTTAATATTTATTGAAGTTTTCAGAATTCTATTAAAATTATTTTATAATTCCTTGAAATTTTTGTTTTCAAGGTCAAAGGTCACTGGGGTCAAGGTAAAAGGTCAATTCACTGTCAATGATATACAACATGGCAGCTAAGATGGCTGACAGAACCGAGATGGTGAACAGTCAGCTCTGACACCGGACCCTGGGACCTGTGTATCGATTAGGCATACCCTATGCCTATAAAACCAATAAAGCCACCACTGCTCTGCCCTCGAAAATGATCAGCCCAAATACGTTCCAATGGATCGAAACGTGCTTTTCGGTAGGTCGTATTTTTTTTGCAAATTGGTGATCGGTGCTTTTTTTAATATAAAAAATGGGAAATTTTGAGGGAAAAGAGAAAATTTCAAGATGGCGGTGGTCGGTTTCGGCTCCAGTTCCCCATACCTTTGTGCCAAATTTCGCTAAATCATTCTACGTACATTGTTAGGTATTAATGTTACTTCTGAACTAGATAAAATCCTTGCAAGTGGCCAAACTTCAGTTCGCAGACTATCACATCACGGCCTAGTATACGTATCGTATTCTTTAAGAGTAACCAAACTCCTACCGAAATTTTTAACATACAGAAATGTCATATCCTTCAACATAAATGCACTACTGAAAGATGCTACCGAGACCAAATTACACGAAATTTTCACACCCCATGATATATATCATACACTACAATTAAATAAATGATAATGTAATCAGCCTGTATGACAAACACATTCCTGTGGCAACGAAACACGTCAGTCATTCGCCCATACCCTGGTTGTAACTTGATGCCACTTCGTGAATCGTCCTGGCCAAGCTTTGCCAAGCAAGGAAACTAAACACTTATGCAGCCAATATTGATGGAAAAACAGTACAAGCCAATAAGTCGTATGTGTGGCCGACTAAAAGAAAATGTTAAAATGGAATATTTATGAAAGTTAGAAAACTCCAATAATGCGAATTCAAACATATGGGGAAGATTCCGTAAATCGGGTGCAGTCGTGGTTAAAATTAAGCAAATGTGTTCAACCAATCCCCCAAACGACCCAAATCGCTACTTTACATACCATGTATAAATTGTAAAAACCAGAGCATACAGGAAAAATTCTTAGAGCGTATTTATTTTTCTAACACAAGCATAAACTATCTTAACCGAAATCACTCCCTGTAAGATATTCAGAGCTGTAGATCATATTAAATCTAAAGCACAAAGTACAGAAGAAATTTCCAAAAAGTGGTCAATTTAACTTTGACAGCTTTGCACACGTTTACACAGCCGATTATTTCCCACGAAACTAGACGTGCTCTTGAACGTCCTGTACCTACATTACCTCATTTAAAATTACAGAATGCACTGTCGAATGCTCTAAAATACCTTGTCCATACTCAAGTACTAAAATATAACGGTGAAAATAATTCCCTCGATCAAGTTCAGTGTGGCTTCCGACCATATCATAGCTCCTGATGTACTGCTCTTTATTAATGTGACAAACAATCAAATATTGTCAATAGAAGAAAGAAACCTTCCTTTAGTAACACTTAAATATTTCAGTAAAGTTTTCGATTCAGCCAACCATGACTTATCACGAGTTATAATTAGTTATTTTTTATAATTTTTCGAATTAGTCGTAGTGTTTCCAACATGGTTATTTGTGAATTAAGGGGTGAATCTCAAGGATCAGTTTTAGGACCTTTACTTTTCGCATTGTTCATTAATGACCTCCACAATTGCCTGAAGAACTGTAAATTCCATATGTATGCCGACAACTTTCAGCTATATACTGCCAATAGAATAAGCATTGTGAGTGAAACTTTAACAATAGTATTGCAGATTTGTAAGATGTTTTAAAATGGGTATCATAAAACGAACTGATATTAAATCCATTAAAACCAAAGTGCATAGCGGTAGGTTTTCTTACACTAGTTGCGACAACCAAAGCCACTTCAATGCTGGACATCTGGGTTGATGACGGATATCCCTCGTCGAATGTTTAGAGTCTTAAGCCTTGCTATGGATCAACGTACCCACTGGGTAGAACTTGTATCCGATATATGTACAAGAGTTTACTACACGATTCAGGTCATACGGCACCTTGAAATGTTTCTAACGCAAAAATTTAGACATTAAAAAGGCCTGTCATTGATTATTGCGATACTGTGTATGATGTAACTGTGCTGTTAGCTAGGAGAATGCCGCGAATTATAAATGCTTGAGTATCATTATTCTTTAACCTAAATTTACGGGAGAAACGTTAGTTACTTCTATACCGAAAATTCTTCGCCCACACTAGAAAATCGGCGCACACCTAATACGCTTGTTACAAAACTCAAAATTCTCCTCACTGGCACACCGGCCTACCCCTGTGATCGTTCCACGTGTTTACTTGCATATCGTGCATCAAGAAAGTGAACCTTTAGAAATGCTTACAAACACGAATATTAATTAATATTTTTAAGATGAAATGACGTTAACATGGTTTATGTTGACTACAACTAAAGAGTACAGCGTCTTTTAAGACTACTTCCCAGTGTAATAAAAAAGGCTATGAAATCACTTTCCTGCCAGTGTGCCAGTGTGCATGTGTGTGACTGTTTGTCTGTTGTGTGTCCCCCTCCTCCATCGCGCAATCTACCGTTTTTGATAGTCTCAGAAGAGTTTCACCAAACCCAATACACATACATAACTAAGTAAGGACACATGACTTTATAATTTTCGACAACGTCAGCCACTTACTTTCAAAATGGCGGCCATTAAGAATTTAGGTTAATACATATCTCTGAAACCATTCACCCCATTTAAACCATTTTTTTCCTGTCATCCCAAGTTGTAAGCATTGAATTAATATGTGAATATTGCTGTTGAACCGCCATTTTGGAAGATAGCGTCACATGAATATATAAATCTTTTACGTTATATCTCGAAAACTATTCAACCAATTTTCGCCAAATTTGGAAAGTATGTAGTACTATGATAGGACAGGTAATATTTTTGGTTTATTTCCTACAACTGTTATACAGCTTGACTGATTTCTACCAATGCATCATATAAACCTAAAAGAATGCATTTTATCTGCCATTTTGTAATGGAGCTCTAAATGAATTAATAAAATGTTTGTGTAATATATCGAGAAATAATTTGCAGATTACTATCACATTTGGCAAACAATTAGTACTGCGGCAGTTGACATCTACAAATATGTTTAAAGCATGTCAGAAACTTATTTTAAAAATGACTTTTGAAATACCTGCTTAAGATCTACTTGTACGCACATTGTGTATTCTTCCGCCTTATTTAAAATTAACATTACCATGGGCATCATAACTTTATTCATACGTCGGCTCGGCCCAGTGAAACTGCGAAATTATAATAAATGTAAACATTTTACAAACATGTTAATTTTTACACTTTAGTGCATTAAAAAATCAGGAAGCGAAACTAATAGTTTAAGTTATCACAAATGGTCACCTAACACGTTTTATTCGACGTTAAGATATGTAACTACTTTCCATCCATCGCTACCACCTTTACTGTGCGCACGTCTCTCAGAGCGACCGTTACAATATACGCATGCAGGAGCAGTGACTTTTTTCCAACGTTGATTTCAAAAATGCTCACTTTATCGTGCACAGACTTTACACAGAGCCTTTTTTGACCTCCAGTTTTTTGTGCAATAACCCTGGGAAAAATTGACCGATTCCTACCAAATATGAGATTCAAGTAGTACTGCAGTAGGTGATGTTAAATTAGACTTTTTATGTATTTTAGACACTTATTATCAAAGGTGTCCATATAGTTGTTTTAGTTTTCTATGTTATATCAATCGAAACCAATTAAGTAATTGCAATGAAACTTTGTATGATGGGTATATATTACATGCCATCAAATGTGTCCAGACAAAATCTCATTTGTCCACCAGTTTGTAAAATACTACCACATTGTAAATCAAAATTATGTAATATCTCCGAAAAACAACCGACTTCTTCTAGATTTTTCAGATAAGTAGCACTATTGCAGGTCATGCAAACTGATAAACTTCGAAAATGTCCGACTTACATATTTTCAGGATGGCTGACATAAAAATAATTTTTTATCAAAAATTTTTATCTACGAAACTACAAAAAAAATTAAATTTAACTTTGTGTGCTGAAAATATCAATCCATCGAAATTATCATTGCATAGCTTCATTTCTTAGCCATTCAGTAAGATAGCCATACATGAAATAATACAATTTTATGTCGTATATCGAGAAAATAATTAACCGATTTCTTTCCAATCTGGCGAAGAAATAGTATTGTGTTACACCATATTAATTTATGTTGTTTAAGTGTGTCTTTTATTTCCGAATAGCACCAAAACAGAACACTTATCTTAGTGTGTTATTTCTACGAAACTAAGTAAACTATTTAAATTTAAATTTGTTCATCTATACAATCGTGGAATGTTATCTGCACAGCTAAATAAAATAGGAGTGTCTGTCTGTGATTTTCCAATTTTCCACTTTTAATTATTTTTTCATATAGTATAATTGATTACTAAGCTATATCTAATGTTAATTTTTTCATCTTTGTCTGTTTGTCCAACCAGATTTAACTGAAAAACCACTGAACGTATTGACATCAAATTTACACAGTGTATATATAATAATCCCAGGACTAACTTAGTCTTTGTTTCATCGATATATATCAAACGGTTACGAAAATACGATGATCAGGGGTGTACTTAGGTATTGGATCAAACTTTTCTTAGGATCACTGCATAAAAAAGGCATTGTTAAAAATAAAAGTTTCATCATTTCGCCTTTCGTTTTTATCTACGGGCTGTCCTCCTTTCTTTCCCAAGAGCCATAATGGCCCAGTGGCTAGAGCTATTCCAAGTGGGGCAGTGTGGCAACAACTATTCCAAGTGGGGCCGCAGTGGCCTAGTGAATAGAACTATATCAAGTGTGGCCTTAGTGGCCCAGTGGATAGATATATATAATATAGCTGCAGTGGCCCAGTGGCTAGAGCGATTCCAAGTGGGACCTTATTAGCTGAATGGATAGAGCGATTCAAATACCTAAATGTCCTGCAAACGAATTAGCAACAGTCAGCTCGATTTAAATAAAACGTTTTGTTCTCTATTTACAAAGATCGTCACATGAATATCGGAGGTTTTATGACATATATCGAAGACTAATGAACCGGTTCATACAAAAATGTCACAAATTTTTGCTACAGTTGGGTATGTAAATTAAGAGTGGAACATGGTCCCGTCTGGAGTGAGAAACACACAGTGGTTTTGTCATAGTGGTTATTTTGGAACTATTAAATATATTGCGACGAAATTTTTTTCCATTTAAGTAAAATATTTAATTGTTCGAGCTGTGGATATACTTTGCTATTCTATAGATGTTAAATACATATTATTTTAATAATGAAATTGCGTAACTTTGCGCATGATTTTTATTCAATTGGAAAATAAATACTTGAAACAAAAATTATAGTGATATCAGCTATAGTTTTCTGAGAAAAATCATGCCAAAGAAAAGATATTGTCTTAGCATTTAATTTTTAGACCTTTATTTGAAACTGTAGGTATGTTGTGCACATCTTAAGATCCGTGCCATGCTGCTCTTTGCTATAGGCTGTTCATGGTAAAGTGAGCACTTTTTAAGGCCTTGCAAAAATTATCCTTTTAGTCAATTTCCATCCTTCGGCCACTTTTTAATACAACCATTGTCATGTGACTAATAAACACAATGTATACATTTCACTCTTCTCAAAAGTTAACGTCTGTAGATGTATTGAAATAAATTTATTAATGGTTAAAGCCTGTTGGAAGTGCCTTAAAAAAGTTCTCACTTTACCGTGAACACCCTACAGTTAAGCGATTCCCTCATTTCGTCCGTAGTTTTAAACTGTAGTGGTGTGAGGTGTAGAGAGGCAGTCGCCGGGCGGAAGGGGTGTATTGTATGCTCTCAAGGACAGGTGTGTCCCGTTAGGTGAGCCGAGGAACTAGGCTTGGGCTGAAGGGTTATTCCGAGAGATCGCTCGCGCGATTGTACTGGCTGGAATGTTGCCATGCTTCACTCTGCTGCATTCCTTGCCTTCTAAGAACGAATATTTAGGGGCACATTTTTGTGCCGTAATTTATCAAACTACTGAACATAGAAATGTTTTCCGCTAGTTCCGATTAATTTATTGAAGCGTAGTTTGATGTATGAATGAATAATATTTCACACACACATAGACGAATGTGGTGTTTTCCGAGTCGAACGTGGGCCCGTGGTTGGCTAGGGCTCTCATCTCTGACAGGCGATATCGGTTCAACTTCCGACGTGGTTACGATCGGATTTTGGCATGTGAAAATAGTGTTAGAAGGTGCTTCTGTTGAATGGATTTTCTCGGGAGTGTCTCGTTTTCCTTGGCATTGCATTTCAGCATTTTGTCCACATCCTTCTCTATTTCATCCCCCCTTGCCCACACACAAGACTATTGATGCCACCCAAGATCTCTTAACTCTCAAATTAAACACGAAACTGGCTTAGCCGGCTGCCTTGTCAAGTACCTATACAAACTTCTTAGTTGCAATATAAGAGTTAAAACGATTTACAGGTTAACAACAATATAATAACTACAAAATGTATGCAAGTATACGAAAGTTTATCAAACTCTACTTTCAAGTGAGCCTAATTTATATTTCCTTATTTCCATTTTTAAATTATTTTTTTGATAGCTATATGGAGATACAGATGCGGAACATTTGCTCGATTACCATACCCAAATATGGAAATACATATGATAGTGAGTGTTACCCTGTCAATCATATGGCTACAGTAAGATAAGTTTTGTCTATTTAGTTAATTACTTTTCAGTTCCAGTCAGATTTTACATTATTTCTAATATATAATTGTATAACATTCCATCTATTTGTTACATCCAATGTGTGTCTCGGCTACTGATTGATCCTCGTATTACTCTTGCTGATCATGTTATAAGTACCTCTGAAAATAGCTTGCCTTATTTATATTACTTTTGCACAACCAAAGATAACTTTTACAAAGAATCAACGTATTCTAGCGCAAGTGCACTTAGCTAAAAAATAATGATGTATTTGTCGGAATGTTTATTCTCGTGCTATATATATTTTTCCGCCAATGTGGATCAAGATAAGCATGCATTATTATTACTGGAATGTTAACAATACAAAATCGTTTGGCAGATCAAGTAGGCCCTATATTATATATGAATTTAAAGCATGTGTTTTACGCCCTACGTAGGATTTATTTTGTCAGTGATTGTGTAAGAGTAGATGCCGCAATAAATTAATTGTAAATTCATATCTAATGTTATAATAAAACATTATGTATAAAAAATATCAATCGTAAACCAATAAAACAAGTTCATCGTTATAAAACCTGAAGACATAAATACAATCAAATGAAATTTGTTTACGGTTCGTAAAAATGTGTTGGTGTAGCCACAACTAATATGATAGGAATGAAGCATCAAATTCTAAAAGACAATTACTTTGATTTTAAAGGGATGTTTTTTAATGTTATTGAAACTTAACATATCATATAAAATTTAATCTTATTTTAATTGCGAAACATTGCTAAAAAAAGCTACTGAAGGAGGGTTGTAAAAATTTGTTTAACTGAATAAGTTACCGTTATTCTGTAGTTTAAGTGTGAATGAAACTAGGCATAATGAATGTCCACAATTACATTTATACTACCCACAATTTTACAGTACTTCGAAATTGTCATATTTTATGCGGAAACCACTTTTAATCAATTTTCTTATTTATGTCAATAGCAAAGACATCCAATTTTATTACGAACGAAATGTTTTACTTCGATGCTTAATCGATAAAAGGTTTCATAACTGAGTCGCCATGATGACAGAGTATAGCTGGACAACTGGTTTGAGCAAGTTAAACGTAACGCTCACCTAAACAAATGTTGCCATTTATACGGGTAAATATACGGTTTAACAGCAAAAAAATTGACGCAAAAGGTTATCAATGGATTATGACTGCAACAGATGTATTCAATGACATACTTAAAGTCTAGTTGAATCGGAGCATTAGAAAGGGGTAATTTTCAATATGGCGCCCAAAATGACTGCCAAAAGCTTAAAAATATATATGTGAAACACAATTTAGCATAGAAAGGTGGTTTTGGTGTCTAAGCTTATGTTTTAAGACCCAAGATTTTCAAACAAATCTAGTAAATTACTCTCAGTTTATTAATAAATCAGAATTAAATTAAATTAGAATTATTCACAGTTTACTATTGACAAGTTATAGACGTTTAAGTAACCAAAATTTTAAGAGCAAAGAAAGTTAAAACAGTTTTCTGTAAGTATTTACAGTAAATTGTGGTTTTAAAATAATTAAGAAGCCATATATTACACCCAATAGACTAATCATATATTTTCACCTAAATTACTTCTTAACACTCAAAATTACTTAATACAGCAGGGTGGTTTGTGTGAAGTTGAGTCATTTCTTGAACATAGAAGTATGCCGATTTCAAATAAGTCTAATGCCCAGCTGCAACGAATATTGGAACGCAGTCAGAAACAGTACGTAAGTGCTTCAACCAAGAACCTGTTCGATCTGCCATTATTAATGACCTGGCAACTGCAACCATCCTTTGATAATTTAACCATAATTTACTTGTCTTAGACCCACCACACAGTTCGATCTTCCTTTTCTCTAACTTTCTTTTAATTTGACTGAATTATTTATTAATTTAATAACCTTTCTAACTCCACCTCACCATTCAATAGTGTACTACACTCCTTCGCTCATGTTACAACCATTATTGCAAAAACCGGGTCTTCATTCGTCATCTCGGACACGATTATACGATTTAAACAGTTTTCTACAAGAAGATGGCCACGAAATAAGCTCTGAACCGATTTCCCGGTCATCAAATGAGCTACTGCATTCTCACCATAGACTACTCCTAGAATGTCAGTAAGTCCTGTGCCTGCCATAAATGAACCAACTGCTCCCAGTAAATTCATGAACATGAGGAAGCTCCCTAGGAGCAGGGCAATGAATTTCAGATGGCTGTCTAATGATGAGTCAGAGATTATCTCTACGGCCTACCAGTCCACAGGCTGATCGAAAGTGACTCAAGGTGGTGCTTGGTCGTAAGCCTACAAAGGAACTAAAAATGTTGAAATATTGCAATTCTTGTCCCCGGAATACATGTCTATCATTGGCAGACACCTGATTGAAGACTGATCTGGCTGTTCGTTTCCCTGATGAATAATGTGCATCGTCCCTTACCAACCTGGTGTTAATACAGCTATCATACCCATTTCGTGAGAAGTTAATTGCCCATTGATTGTAACAATGTTGTGATCAACATTGTCTGCTGCAAATAGCACGGCTGTGTTCCTGACATTAATATCGCTTCCAAGTATGTTCGGAGTAGCAAAAATAGCAGCATTTTTTTTTTCAAACCTGTAAATTTCACTATATAAAGAGCAGAGAGGTGACTAAAAGGTGACTAAAAGAAAAGTCGACATATATAAGTGATGCATTTGCACTGCAATATATATTTGCAATGACAGCTCTTGGACGAACTGCTTGAATTATTGCCTGACCTATGCTGGCCACTTTCTGCTGAGTATCTTTCCCCACAAACTTTGTATTTAACAGAATACGTAGGGATTTGGGAATGTAATCAATAGCTGTATGGAGATCTACAGTCTCTGTTGTGGGATGATGTTCTTTCACTTATGGCACATTTGTTTGAATGCCACTTTTAATGAGCCTTGCTGGTACCTCAATTAGTGCTCTCTTCTGTGACTATTCATCTTCTCCTTGTTTTGAAGTGTTGAAATATGTCCTGAGAATGTGTGAAGTTTTCTCTCTCATAGTAACTATATCATGTAAACCATCCCCTTCTGCAATATGTATAGAAGTCCCATACAGTTTCCTCAGCTTTTTTTTTTTTTTTTTTTTTTTTTTTTTAGGTGCCGGAGAGCAAGGAATCAATATTTAACAAATACTCCTTCATTTTGCTCTTCAGGTCAGACACTGTTAGCTGTTCTTCATCATTTGCTTCTAGGTAGGCACACATTTTTGAGAATACTTATTTCTTATCTCCATTCTTAGGCCTTCCCGATTTCCTTCGCTTTATCTCGGGGTTACTTCGAAATAGCTGGGGTACATTACGGCCACAACGAAAATGGCTGCTACAAGTGTTATGGTACACACAGTTAGCAGCATGAAGATCACCATTAAAGTATTCGATTCTACCTTTTACTTTGAACGACCACTCATCACGACGACTATCACAACCTTTACAAAATTGTCTTTGTAAATATATCAGTTTTTACAGAACTATAACCTGCTCTACTCACTTCCAGAACACTCTTGCCACAGAAAAAGCAGTCAGTTTTCCTATTGAATGTACCATCAGACACTCTAGTACACCTTCGAGTATTACCAGATTCTCCCAGATGTTTCCTCTTCAAATGAAGTTCCATTTATGATTATTTACGTACACTTCGCAGTAGTTTGTATGCACTTTACATCTAGCAGTCACAGTAATAGTATCGCCTCTTTGAGCACTTGTTGCATTTATTCCATCTGCGCCCTTTTGTCAAATCTGGACTACATCATATCCATCACCCACTTAGATATGACAAATTGGATGAGTTTCGTCAGCACTGGAACAGTCAATATAAATAACGTAAATAGAAACCCTATTTTTACATTATTATATGTATTATTAGTACCTTTACAAAATAATCAAACATGCAAATAGCCAGCAAATAGGTATATATCCGATTAATAACCGCTCATTCCAAATTATTAAAATTTCATCTAGAACCCAATATTGAAATGTTTGTGGCGAATTATAAACTGAGTTAATTTAACTTGATTTCATTTAATTTCTTGGGTCCATAAACATGGTGTTAGACACCAAATTTACCTCCCAAGGTTTAATAGTTTTTTTAGATACAACACTTTTCATCTCATGATAGGCTCCTTGGACACCATCTTGAAAAAAAACATATCTCAAGGTCACAAAAAACTAGACTTCTACTACATACTTGACCAGAACCCTAGGAGCCAAAATCAACTTAGAAACTTTTTGTATCAATTTTTTGGGGTTTGGATATTATTTGTCGTATATTGACCCGTATAATTATGGTTTTGGAAATATTGATGCGTATTAGTGTCGAAGAATCATGAGAAGCTAACTACCGTGTTTGTGTTAGGTTTACTCATAAATTATGGCTATTTCCTTTCACAACGCACACAACCAATACATACCCATAAATAATCTTATCTGGAAAATCTCGCAACATTGCACTTATTTTGCTAAGAACTTAAAAGTCTTGAACATATAAAGAATATTTAATTATTTACTTTATCTACGCTCATCATTACATCAGTTACAGTGCAAAAAAAATTTCAGTGAACTAAATTGTTGTTGTTTTAGTTCTACACCTATAAAAACTGTTGCGTACAGGAGTTATCTATTTAATAAGTTTGTTATGTGTGTAATGTATGTTCCTGACTTATTTTAACTATACCTATTACCAAAAAGGACCGGAGAGAAACAAGGCTTGCTGAGAACAAGCCTGATTTTAATATATTCGGTATGAGGTCTATTATTTTATGATAATAAAACAATTTTCTCTAGATATCCTTAGGCGTTTGTTAAAATAAAATACCACCGATGGTATATGTTGTGGGGTCAGAGTAAAGTTTTTATTGTATGACAATTGCATACGACCTTACTTCTTTATCCAATTGTGCAAGACTCTTAGTAAAAATAATACAAAAATTTACTGATAACTTTCCTCTACCTCAGTGGAAATAAATCTTAGTGAAGTTCCTTAAAGCTTAGATGGTAGGTAGGCGTTGACGTGTCATTGACAGCAATATCATTTGAGATTAAACCAGAAAGATGTGAAACAGTACCAAGGTAATTAAAATACACGAGTGACTTACCTTGGATTAGAATTCAGAAAAACCCTTTAAATTATGATAGTTGCTATCAACTGTAACTCAGAAATAGGATTCGCAGCATTCAAACATATCAAAACGTTTATACGGCAACCATTTTGAAAATCATTATCTGACCCCATTTTAATAATGTAATTTTGCATGGCCTTTTGCAGGTGTGCAAAATTTGGTGCAAATGAATTTAATTATTCCGAAAATATGGAAAATGTTCAATTTACTCCCCTGACACTACCTTGCAAAACATTCCAGAAAAAGAGGATCTCTGCATTCATAATTGATACTTCTAATTAATACTGTTTGCGTACAAAATTTAGTTGAATTTTTGTTGAAAGTATTGCTAGATATAATAAATTATTCTAATTTATTTATATAAACCCCCATTAGAAGATGCCCGCAGCACACAACACATGTTATTTTACATACCCTACTGTAGCAATACTTGCATGAAATGTTGGTATAAATCAGTTGATTGGTCCTCGAGATATGGCATTAAACCTCCATTGTTCATGTGAAGATTTTCATAAATGGGGGACAAAAATATATGCATTAGCACATTCGATGATTGTCATGGATACAATATAAAAAGTTAAATTTAAATATATTCCATAGTCTCGTAGATAAAGCACACTAAACTAAAATGTTTGTATTAGCGCCATTCAAAAAATAAAAAACTCACACACTTAAAACATATTAATTAATATGGCCTACCACAGTACAATATCTTCGTCAAATTTGAAATAAATAGGTTGATTATTTCCGAGAAATGGCATAAAAATGCTTTATTTCTTGTGGCGCGATCTTACAAAATGCCGGAGAAATGAGACTTTGCATATACGGTTTATAAACCATACTGTCAGTATACAGAGTTAAGTTGAAATCTGTTTTACAGTTTCGTAAATAAAACGTTCTGTGCTACAATGTTTATATGGACCCCATTTTGAAAATATATGTGTCTGACACTCTCAAAGTTTATTAGTTTACGTGGTCTGCCATAGTGCTACATGTTTGCCAAATTTGGTAGAAATCGGTTGTTTATTCGGAGATATAGCGTAATTTTAATTTATCACATTATAATATTTAAAAAACTAGCTGAGAAAAGAGATTTTGTATGGACACATTACATGGTTGTAATATATACCGGCAGCATACAAAGTTTCATTGGAATTAATTACATGGTTTTGTAACGATATAAAATATAAAATTAAAATAGCAACGAAAATTGGAAAATAAGTGTCTGGCATACCAAAGACACATAAGTTGACATAACCTACGACAGTACTGGGCCTACTAGTTTGCCAAGTTTGGTAGGAATCGGTCAGTTGTTTCTCGAGTTATTACACAAAAAAACTTAATTTATTCATGTAATGCTATTTTACAAAATGGTTCGAAAAATTTGTTGTTGTTTGACGTATATGATGCTTGTAATAGATAGTGTCAACATATAAAATTTGGTAATTTATAATATAAAATTTGGTAGAATACGGTAGTTACACCAAATAAACGTAAGATAAAACTGTATGACCACCATTTTGAAAATAATTGCCAAATAAGTTCAATTATTAACGTTTATCTGCCATGCCATAGTATTACTTACGCGTTAAATTAGGCGAAAATTGGCTGAGTAGTTATCGAGATATAACATACAAACTTTATTTTTTGTTGTGGCGCTATCTTCCAAAATGGTGGACCAACATCAATATTCACCTCGGTATTCAATGCTTACACCTTGCCTTGTCAGCATACAAAATTTGGTTAAAATCGGTGGAATGGTTTTCGTTCATATCACACTAAATTTTAAAATGGTCGCCATTTTGAAAGTAAGTGCCCAGTGTGGTTGCAAACTATAACAGTTAGGTGAACTTATTTAGTAATATATGTGTACCGAGTTTCGTGTTATTCGTTTCATGCGTTCAAAAATTGAAAGGGGACACGTTCACACACAGACCCTACCACATACACACACACAGTTAAACCCATTAAAAAACATTAGTTTCGCTATTTAATGTATATGACGAAGAGAAAATATCAATCACTCCCTATTATCTGTCAATTTAAAGCTGAAGTCACAATTATTTATGTTCGAAGAATAATGTTTTTTGAGGAAAATTCTCTTCATTCAAAGGGTGAAAAGATCCAAAATGTGATATTAACAACTAGTGCTATGTACATGAGACACGCAAGTGTGATTTAAATTGTTACCTCGTACAAAATACAAACTTAATTACTTTGGTGTAGTGGATATTGTTTTTATTCTATTTAACTCACACAATTAATACTGTATATTGTTGTAATAAATTCTAACATTTTCATTTGATATAGATGCATGTTTTTTTTTAAGTATGTCACATTTTACTGTGTCCTAATTGTTATAAGACACTTGTAACAAAATGGCTGTTTTTATACGATGTCAGATTACCATTCAAAAATAAAACATTTAAGAAAACTCTTTCTTCATGTAGGAATAAGTATCGTTTAATTTTTGATCCAAACAATTATAAATTTCGAATTGTCTTTACTACCTTATGTGTCAGGTGTCTAACTAAATATTTGATAATGGACTGACTTGTGAGAATTCTGTGTGACTCATTTGAGGATATGCTGTCATTCGAGGATGCATGTAATTGAGTTACATTCGTAAGTGGGTAGTAATTTTTTCGGATACACCGTGAAGAACTATACACCAATAAAAATTCTCCAAGTAAACAAGTTCCGAATACCACACAATCCGAGGTGAAATGAGCTACACTTTAAAATAAACGTGTGTATTTGTAAGACTGTAATTCGCACCCAGATACCTAAGATGCGTAAAACGCAAACAATCCAATAAAAAATATGGGTCTGAGGTGAAGTGTTATGAAATACAACTGGTCACGAAATCTTTTCGCGAAAATCGGGTGACCTAGGTATGAGTAATTTTCAAAGACAGTTGCAAAGTTGAACTGATACGATAATGTTGCTAGGAATTCAAATGTAGGTACAAAATAAAAAGGTAGGGACAGGTGTTTTTGGGGAAATATTTCAAGACCAGTTGTACTCCAAAACACTTTTGTTCAAATGCACTTTCGTGGTTGGATGGTTATAAATGTTGCGTGCCTCAAATGTATGCCCGCGAATCATGGACGTTCAGTATCGGAGTACTTTATTAAGTATGGCCCAGTCAAATAAGAACACGTCTTCTCACGTATACACGCGGCCAACAACCAAGGGAAGTCGTGGTTGTGGACGTAGGATATTGAGTATAGTATGGCCATAAATCATTTCGCGAAAAAACACCTGTCCCTAATAATGGTGTATGCATTTTAATATTTGAGTAAAAATACATCATCATGATATTAATGACCTATTTGTGCATTTTTATCCCTACTGTATCACTGTATTAAAATCATCGTGCCACTTAAACAACGAAAGTTCACTGTGCAAATTCGCCATGAAAATACACACGAGTGCCATTTTTCAGTTACCATACTTGAGCAAACGTATACTAAAAAAGTGTTAATATAATTGAGTTACTTACATATACAACATGAGTAATTTTACATGTGAGTAAAGCTAGGTTGACAAATGTGATTTTACAATTATCGTCCTCGAGAAAATTTAGGTTGAAAAAATTTAACGGAAACACTATTTTATCATATGAGTATAGGCTAGCACGAACCTGCCTGTTCAGAGCTTCACAGAGAAACTTCTACGTTATTTATACAAACATCTGCATTTATTTTGATTGTGCGCAATGCCTACTAGGAGAATTAATAAAAATACTTTTTCTTAAAATTTGCATTATATTGGATTGCGTACGTAAATAGGAAAAATGTACTAATACTAGCGACAAACTTATACACAGAAAAATTTTCAATCGGGAAGTTTGGCACAATCCATCAGTACGAATTTTTGTTAGGTTACATAAAAAAAAATTAGTAGTCTTACCTAACTTATTCATTCAGTTCGAACTAATCATTATCATTTTTTTTCAAGCGTGAGTCAAATCTTTATTCGACTGTTAGTTTTTTGCACGTATGCGGTTGACCACGAGGAATATATTAAATAAGGAAACATTTCTGTAGCAGTGTGTATGTGAAATCGCACATTTCCAGCTGTAAAATTACTTTTAATTAAAGATAAAATATAACTATACATTTAGTTTGCTTTCCTTTTTTAACCCGTTGGTATGGTTTGTAGTACTGTGTCTGGTAAAGGCTGTTCACAATAAAGTGAGCACTTTTGAAAGCCTTGCTTAAGATCTACTTGTATGCCCGCTGTGTATTTTTCCGCCGTATGTAAAATTAACATTGCCATGGGCTTCATCACTTTATTCATGCGTCGGTCAGGTGAAACTGTGAAACGATTAGAAAAGTAAATACTTTACAAATCTGCTCGTTTTTACACTTCGATGTATTAAAAATAACAGGAAGCGAAAGAAATAATTTAAGTTATCATAAATGGATACCTAACACTTTCTATTTGACGTTAAGATATGGAACTATATTCCCTCCACTATTGCCAATTTGACTGGGCGCCTGTCACTCTGTGCGCCCGTTAAAATATCTGACGTTAGTAGAAGTGGATTTTTTCTTCGGTTGATTTCAAAAGCGCTCGTTATATTGTGAACAGCCTTTAAGCTCGGTGTCCCTGTACGACTCGCCCGGGGCGGGAAATTTTAGCCAACAATTTGGAAAATTTCTTCCTGATGCATTTGCCTGTATTGCAAAGTTAAATCTGTGAACAGTAAAACGCTAGTAGACCCTAATGAATTTGTTTGTACAAAATACAAGCCATTTTTAAACTGCTTTCAGAATTAGGCACACATGCATTGTGTTTCATTTCATTTTTGCAAAGAAACACGCTCCAAAAGTAACTTTGTATTTTTACCATATTAACTCATGAAATTTGACTTTTGTATAGCAGAGTAGAGAAATTTAAATTGTTCTTGTTTTGATTACCTTTTACTTCTTTTCTTTGTGTAAAATCACTCCTAAATTTTTTATGTTAAGATTTACCTATCTCAGTGGAGACGATCTGCAGCGTACATTTTCGTTTAAAAGTTTTTTACTCATCAACGCAGGAGAAAGTGAACGACGCGACAGCTAAGGCTGGGATGTCTACAGTAAATCAGAATCTCACTACTTGTCATCAGACCAGCATAGTTGTTTCAATGTAGTAAATGATTGTACAAACAAATCGAATGCTAGCACGTAATAATTCAAGCTAGTAAATGTCTACTATTAGTAAATGGAAAACTCTGCAGCAGGATTCAAGCAGTTATTAAATCAGGCCTCCATTTTCATTACTAATTTTTAATTAGCTGAAAAATTTACAGATTCATATAGGGAAAAACTGGACGTATTATTTATTTGCGTTGCAGACGCGATTCGGGAGTTATTTGACATACCAACCATTGAAGGCTTACATGCTCTTAGCAGATCCGAAACAAAAGAAGTGATCAATCACAGACAACCAAAGTAAATGTCATTAACAACTAGCCGATGAGCTTGAAAAAAACGTACATTCCACTATGAAGTCCAGCCTAAAAGTCTTTGAACCAGAGAGTTGTTGAGATTTGTAATAATTTTATTCCTTCTAAAAGAAACCCACTTGCTACAAAACTAGTGTAATCCTGCTTTAAAATAGAAGTTCCCTTGACAGGTAAACCATGAACCAGGCCTTATATACACATATGAAAATATGATAATAATGTTGCGGTCACTTGTCCTGATTTTCTATGTCCCTCAAAGTAACCGTACATTCATAGTAAGCACAACTGCATTAAAATGTACATAGATTTAAGACAGTTTTGTCTTAACCGCTTATGTTCATTACACATACAGTAATGAGTAGGTTACACTGGCTCAACTGCAGAAGCCTTTATATATATATATATATATAATATATATATATATATAGTGTGCGTATGTGCACGTGTGTGTGTGTGTGTGTGTGTGTGTGTGTGTGTGTGTGTGTGGCGTGCCATGGATGAGAGATGGATTCTGACTCACTTGAAATATATATTACATGTTGTAACATATGGCTAATATAGATGATCGGCAGTAGGTAAAGATTGGCTTGTAATGCGTAACAGTAATGCTGGAATTCAGTGCGTGCTGGTGCCACAAGATTATTAAGTCGGTTTTAGTAGAGTAACACAACTTTCATCTGTTAAAACCATATTAATATACAACCATGTGCGATTGGCCGGATGCAAGACGAGCAGATTCTTTGAATAACCACTAATAATGTCGTTCACGTTCTCATGCACTCGTTTTTCATTCACGAAATGTAGTCCATTCACAGTTACTTCAAACTTTTCTGAAGCCCTGCTAAAGTTCTACTTCCAGGATATTCCTCCACCTCATGAGAACACAGCTTAACCCAGCCTATAAAATGATACCTAAGAGACAGCGTACCGCGTTCGTGGGCACTCAGTTTAATGTAATGATTTGCATAAGAACGGCTTCTTACTACGCATTACCAATGCACATTCTCCCTGTATTTATGCATTTTATTTATAAACGAAATGATATAGTTTACAGATAAAATATAATAAAAAGTTCTATTGGACAAGAAATTTTTTTTATGTTAACAAAAGATTTAAAAAGTTTGTGATACATTGCATTATTTCGTAAATCACCAATCATGTAATATATGGGGTGATTTTTCAAAGGTTTAGTACAAAAAGTGTGAAGAAACCGGAACAGATTATAATCATAAACCTATTATTACGTTGAACGGTCAGACCGGAAGCGCGGGATTTGGACAGGTAGTTGAAGACAGCTACAGAAGTAATGTAAAGTTACATGATTTAAATATGACCAGACATTGATTTTCAAAATGGTGGTGATACAAAATTTTTGCTGATAGTATCTATTGGAAACACCTATACAGAAACTCTTTTTAGGCAGTTTTTTATAAGATATCTCTGTTTAAAAAATACAGTTTTTATGCCACTTCTCGGAAACCAATCAACAAATCTTTCCACCAATTTTTTTTTTGCCCAAGAGGCGTTATGGAAGTCCATGTAAACTTATGTGTTTTTAGTGGCTCAGAAACTTAATTTTAAAATTATTGTCATTTAAATATTCCAGGTTAGTGAACCCTATCATTCAAAACATTATTCTGATTACATCCGAATTTCATCTCCTTGAAGCAGTTGATTGCACACTAGCTTAATTTTAAGAGTTTTTCTGAATTTGAATCTTGGGTAAGTTACTCATGTACGTATTTGAATTGTTTTGGTACTCTTTCACACGGTTTCTTTATCACTGATGATATTGCTGTTAATGAGACGTCAACGCATACCTGGCATCTAAGCTTCTAAGAAATTCTCTAAGATTTATTTTCACCAATGTAGAAGAGTTATCAGTAATTTCTTGTTAGTACTAACAAATAATGCGAGATAAATAATTGAAAACAAGTAATCTGAAAAAAAATTGTTATCGTGTGTCTGATTAGAGTGAGAAAGATTGTGGATTTTAATATTAGGCAAGACATTGCCATTCTTCAGTTGTTTAAATTATGTTAGCATGTATAGTTTACAAATAAGTTACCTACTTCCGATTAACCTAACAGCATAAATGTGGGAATGTGAACAACTCCAGTACCTAATTAAGTCAAATAAATTTAGAACAACAGAACATATAATAATTCACAACATGTAAAGTGTATACAATTGGGCTTGTACGTATTGCTGTACGTGCAATTGTAGTTTCTGTGTTTTCATTTTTAAACACTGTAACATCTATTAGATGTTTTATATTTCCAATTATTATACAACACCACTATTCAAAATTCCAAGTTGTTTTACAATGTCATTAAATACCACAGCATCTAAAATATTATTTCCAGTTTAAAGAACTCATACTTTTTTTAGGTTTGTCGTGGTTGACAAAGTGTTATTCTATTAACATTCCGTCCGTCCCCCGGGGTCACAGAGACTGAGCGGTTAGACTACTAGCCTCACACCAAGGCGAGCCGGGTTCAATTCCCGGCCGGGTCACTACCGGATTTTTGCAAGTGGGGATCTCGCCGGAAGATGCCGCTAGTCGTCGGGATTTCCCGAGGATCTCCCGTTTCCCTCACCCTTACATTCTGGCGCTGCTCATCCATTATCACCTAATTTCACCATCATCGCCTCCCAAGAACTCATTGTTAAGAGCTGCCCAAATTTCTCCACTAAAAATCATCACTCCTCCCCTTCCCCTCCCCCCCCCCCCCAACACCGCTTCCACGACGCGAGTCAGCCTTTTTAGAAGTTGTATGTAGCACATTCTTAATTCTCGAAGTTGTTTCACCTAAACGACATTTTTTTCATTTCAGTTGGTATTATATAAGTTTGATACCATCCAGCTCATTATGTTATGCCTATATCATAATAATATGAAAATTGGCTCCTCTCGTATGCACGATGTGTGTTAAAATACTCATGATATAAGATTTTTTCGTATCTATAGTTATGGCATTATTTTCCGCCAAAATCATAACTTTATATTGGTTCTGTTATGTATGGATAAAAAAAGAGCTATCGAAATGAATATTTATGTATTGATATTTAATGTAATATGCTACTTAATGATATATTTATAAATTACCCAAAATAAAAGTAATATTTTTAAAAGGCTGAATTTCATGTAAATATTAGCATATTTAATTCCAGGAAACTGATTTTTTTTTTTTTTTTCCAAAATTTAATTGACCCGTGGTATCCTTAAATTGGTAAATGTTATCTCTTTTTTACCACTGTTGTTTCACTTTAGTTTACAATTCGGTTATTCTTATCGAAACATCACAAAAATTGTTAAAAAAGAAATGACTCTGAATTGCAGTTAGGCCTATGCAATTATTATTATTAAGGTTGATAAAGTATATAGGTTTCTTCGCTGCTGCAGATATCACAGAAAATGCTACAAAAACAACAAAAACTGCACCATATAAAACAAGAAACATGCTAGAAAGCAATCAATATAAACAAGAAGACTACAATAGATGCTAACAAAATAAAGCACAACACAAACCAATGGAAACCAATCGTCAACACCTGTTGTGTTCAAATAATAACACATTAAACTCCATGTCTAAGTAGTAATTTATTCATATCGGTTGTCTAGATTCAACTGACTTCATCATACATTCTCAACACTCGTGTGTTGTCTCAAACTCTGGATAGGCAGAAGTACCAACTACAAAGTTATGCATACTATATCTTCCCATTCTAAAGACAAAACAATATAAATTTAAAATTATAAAAATTTGCAATACAGTAAAATGACATAAAATTATACTACATAATCATTTAAATATCTAGGCTTCTGAACGACTCATTTACTAACCTTGCGACCAGCATTATTTTATTCTTTTTCACTGTCTATTAGCTGTTCATTATTACGGCGACGTAGTTCTCCAGACCAATACCTTTGTGAGTTACTTTGAACTTTGACAATAGGGTTTTTATCACTTCTAGGCCTATAAGTTTATGAACTTTTGATATCCCTTGTATTCCTTCTCTTAATCCTACTTTCTTCATCCTGAATTAAATACGAGCGGGGAGTACAATGTTTACCTTGAATCTTTGCAGGGAACCAATTATCTTTCTTTCTATATACTACATGTTGATATCTATGAAAGGATCAATCTTTATTACTAACAATACTGTCACAATACCTTTTATTGTATTCATCTCTATTACACTGAACCATTGAAAAATTTTGAACTAATTTTGGTTGCAGAAGTTTTTCAGTTATAAGAAGTTTAGTTCTAGTAAGACGACTGAGCAGCAATTGAGTGGGTGACACATTTGAATTTAACACCGGCGTATTTCTATACTCTAATAATACAGAATATATATCAGTTGACTGACAGTTCTTTAACATTTTTTTTTTTTGCAATGTTTACCCCTTTCTCAGCAAAGCCATTTCTCTGAGGATAGCCTGAACTTGAAGTTACTAGCTCAAAATTCCAATCATTTGCAAAGTTTTTTAAACACAATGAATTATAAGGCATATCATGTGCTCTAAATCCTTGAGGTATTCCATGTATTGAAAAAAAATTCTTTAAAACAGCAACAACTGAATCTACTGACTTTGACTTAAGTTTAACTATTTCTAACCGTTTGGAATAAAAATCATATACAACCAAATAATCATCATTAGCATATTCTAAAATATCACTAACACACTGAAATGGTAATGTTGGTCGCTCAGATTGTAGCAGAGTTTGTTTTACTTTATTCTCAAAATATTTTTCACAAATGTTACATCTTTCAACAAGCTTTTTTTACATCGTCTACTAAACCATGCCAGAAAAACAACATTTTCACTATGGCAGTTGTTTTAGTAATTCCTAAACGAGTTTAATGTACTTTATGTAGAAGTTCTTGTTTAAAATTTTTTGGAACTATTATTCTATTTTAATAAAACAACAAATCATCTTCATTATAAATCTCAACTGACTTAAAACATCAGGTATTTTATTTTTATCTGTGGGCCAACCAGTTTCACAATAGTGAATGAGTAATTTTAAAAATTCATCTTTTTGGGTATCATGGAATAAATCATTTTTTAAACTACCAGAAATGTTTACAGAATGAATTACACAGTTCAAACTAGTATCACAGTCGCAAACCTCTGCTTTTGAAGCAGCCCTACTAATAACATCAGCTATGAATAATTTATTTCCAGGTACAAATTGTAACTCAATATTATATACAGACAACTGCAATTTAATTTTTTGTAACTGAATTGAATTGATTTGCTGAATTTGTTTTTTCATTACAGAAATCAACGGTTGATGATCAGTTTGAACAAGTATTTTGCGCCCATATACATAATGATGAATCTTTTTACATGCAAATAAAACAGCTAAAAATCCTTTATCTATTTGTCCATGCCGTGTCTCACATTCAGTTAAACTTTTAGAAGCATATTGCACAGGTATTTGATTCTGTAACAAAACTGATCCAATTGCAGATTTACTACTGCCTGTCTGTATAACAATCTGAACATCTGGATCAAATGTTGACAACAGAGGTGTAGCAGTAATAATTTTCTTAATATTTCTCACACACTCACCATGCAGATTATCCAGCCAAATAAAATCCACGTTTTTCTTTAAAAGCTGTCTTAAAGGAGTTATCATTTCCGAATAATTTGGTATGTAACATCCCAAGTAATTCACCATACCTAAAAACCTCTGCAGAATGATCTTATCATTTGGTTCATCATACTCATCAATTGCCCTAATTTTTTCATAATCATGTTCAACCGAATTACTACCGATAACATGGCCAAAATAATTGACTTTTGGTAACAGGTACTGAAACTTACTAATGTTAAAACTAATACCAATTTATCTTGCACGCTGAAGAACTTTTTTTAAAATCTGATAATGTTCCTTTCGTGTAGCAGCATGAATTAAAATATTATCTATATAAATAAATACTCCATCAATATCCAAAAAATGAGTTATATTATACCTTTGAAATGCTTCAGAGCATTTATTAGCCCAAATGGTAAACGATTAAACACATATGTACCAAACAGTTTGGTAAATGTACAAAACCTACTACTTTCACTGTATAACTCAATTTGCCAAAATGAATCTTTCAAATCTAACACAGAAAAAAAATCTGGAATCCTTTAAATTTCTAGTAAGATTTGATCATGTTTTAAATTTCTAGTAAGATCTGCTAATGTCGATAACTCAAAATATTCCCTTACTATTGATGCATTCAATTCACCTGGGTCCAGACATAACCTTAGTGTACCATTTGGTTTCTCAACTATCACTAATTTATTTACCCACTCACTAGGTTCAATAGTTTTAGTTAAAGTACCTAACTGACATAACCTCTCCAGTTCTAATTTCAATGTGTCCCTCAATTTCAGTGGTATTGGATGAGGTCTTGAAACTGGTTTGACACCTTCTTTTAACTTAATGTGGTATAATCCAGACAATTTTCCTATCTCTGTAAATACATATTTATATTTTGTTGTCAACAAAGTTCTTTCCTTGTCATTACAATGAACATCATTAAATTCAGTTCTAATAATCAATCCCAGCTTTACACAAGTCTTAAGACCTAAAAAAAGAACAAAATTCTTTCTTATCACAATAAAATTTTCTTGATAGCTATTTTGATTAAAGTGAACTGTAAATTTAGTCACTCCTGCTACACCAATTTATGAACCATTATAGGCACACAAACTAACTGTAGATGGAAACAATCTTCCCTTATACTGGAGTATGTTATATTCTGCCAAAGACAAAATATTTACAGTGCAACCTGTATCCAGTTTAAAATTTATACACTGATTTTCAACATAAAGTTTTTCATGCCATACCCTATCATTTCCTGGATTAATTTCATTAATTTGAGCAACATGTATCAAACTACAAAAATAGTCACTATCATCATCATGATGTCTGCCACAGTCATTAACATGTGACACCTTTTGTTTAGCTTGAGACATCCTAGAAAATTGATTAAGTCTACGGCATATATTACATCTTTTACCTTGAGCTGGACATCGAGACAAATCGGGGAGATGTTTATAACCACACCATAAACACTGCACTAAGTAGCTGTTTTGGCCACTCATTGAAGAAGATCATTGAGAAGTATCCAACGAATGGTCTCGCCGTGCACTATGAACAGTAAGCTGCTCCTTTTCCATGGAATCCTCTGAAGGCTTTATGGATTGTGGCCGATAACCTTTCGTTAAGCTTCTTTGGCGAAACTGCTGCTGATGCTTAATTTCATTAACATCTTGACTGTTATGACACACACTTTTTTTCTTGAACTCTAGCTATTTCAGCTATCCTAAGTCTTTTAACAGAATCTTGCAATGTCTCATCACTAAACTCAAGTAACTTTTCTTTTAGTTTCAATATCGTTGGGACCTAAAACAATTTTATCACGAATAAGTTCATCGCCATCCTTAAATTCACAATCCCGGGCTAGACCTTTAACATCAGTTAAAAACGAGTAAATAGATTCGCCATCTTGTTGACATCGAGATTAAAACAGAAATCTGGCATGTAAAATGTTCTTTTTTGGATTACAATAATCTGTAAACTGTTGAATCACAGACTGTAAAAAATTTTCTTTACTTTCAGAAACAAACATGTTGTAAACTGTCAGAGCTTCCTCGCCTATAAAACTCAATGAAATTGCAATCTTCCTTGTTTCACTAATAGTTTCAAATATATTTGCCAGCATATAGATTTCAACTGCCTGCTGAAACCTCTTCCAATTTTCAGCCAAATTTCCAGCAAGTTTTAATTTTTCTGGAACGTTGAAAGCACTTATCTTAAAAAGAAATAGCAAATGCCACCAGAGAAAAATCCAACCAATTCAATCACTGAACAATACAGCAATTTAAGTATCCTACCGACTGTGCCATATTGTGTTCAAATAATAAGACATTAAACTTCATGTCTAAGTGGTCGTTTATTCATGTCGGTTGTCTACATTCAACTGACTTCATCATACATTCCCAACACTTGTGTGTTGTCGTCTCAACCTCTGGATAGGCAGAAGTACCAACTACAAATTTATACATACTACAACACCACAATAGAAACCAACAAAGCACAGAAGATCCAAATTAACAATCAGAATACAAAATAGTGCAAAAAGACACAGCAGAACCCAATGGAATCGACTAGAATGTAACAAAAACCCACAGACACCAATGGAACACAAATTAAGCCGAAGAAATCCACTAGAATATAACATAAAGAATAAAAAGACATCACTACAGAACCGAATGGAAATTATTATAATACAACAGAAATAAAATGACTACAATGCAACAGAAACCACCAAAATTCAGCAGAATTCAATAAAAACAATCTTAATACAATAGAATCCAAAAGATTACGACACACAACAAAACAAAACAGATACCAACGAACCACAGCAGAAACAAATGGAACACAACAGAAATGAACAGAACACAACAGAAAGAAACAGAACACAACATTACACTATGGAAAACTATTAAGGCCACTACGGCACAACAGAAACCAATAGCACATAACATAAATAATGGAAACCACTCAAATACAACAGAAACCAACTAAGCTTAGGACAATAGAAACCAACAAAACACAATAGAAAATCAACAAAACCTGATAGGAACCAATAAAACACAATTGAAATTAATTTGAACCAATAGAATATAACAGAAACCAATTGGCTACAGCACAATATAAACCCACAAAATGCAACAGGGACCCATGCAAACCACTAGAATGTAGCAGAAACCAACTGGCCACAACACCACAAAAACAAAAATACAACAATAACCAATGGAAACCACTAGAACCCAACAGAAACAAACTGCACAGTAGGAACCAACAAAATGCAACAATAACCAGTGGAAACCATTAGAATAAAACAGAAACAAAATGGCCGCAGCACGATAGTAACCAAAGAAACACCACAGAAACACATGGAAACCACTAGAATACAATGGAAACAAACTGACTGCAGCACAATAAGAATCAACAAAACAACATAAATCAATGAAAACCACTGGAATATAACAAAAATCAAACGACTATAGACAAAAGATAAACCAGTAGGAGCCACTAAATTACAGCAAAAAATAACAGAACACAGAACAGAAACCAGTGAAACTGGTAGAATTCCACAGAAAAGGATAGACTACAGCACAACAGAAAACAACAAAATGCAACAGAAACCAATGGTAGCCAATAGAATACAACACAAACCAACAGGATATGGCACATTAAGTAACCAACAAATCACATCAGAAACCAACAGACAGAAGTCAATGGAAACCACTAGAATAAAACACAAACAAGCGGATAAATTGATAAGAGAAACCAACCTATTCCACTAGAAGTTGTTGTACCCAATATAAAACAATTAAAACCAATGGTTCCAATGTTTTCTGACAACAGGAACCAACTGAAAACCATGAAATGTTCATTGTTCACTAAATTTTCATACAATACAAACCACTGGAATCCAATTCAAGCTACTGGGTGACCAATGGAAAACAACAGAAACCAACAAAAAATACATTAGAATAATGTTTCTACAAACACTGAAATTTCTGTAGGATTTTGTATGTTTTGTTGTAAATTTTTGGTAGGTTAAAACAATATGGAGACACTGAGAAGGACTTTAATTAGAATTGAAATATAGATTATATATTTCGCTCATTGAGAAAAATAAGAGTATTGGTGGCGATAGATTAATTTTGAAAATAATATGTGTCAAGAAATTAAAAATCGTATTTAATAATTTTATTTTTAGTAAGACCTCCATCCTCGTGAACTCTGATATACCCCTCTGGCATCTTGTGACAATATATTCGTCATTTATCCAGTTTTGAGGCTTGTTTGTTAAAGAATTAGGGGTCGGTGTTTAAAAAATATTCATTTAATTGCTAAAAATAAAGAAAAATGTATTTAATATTCTAAAAAAAGTTAATAGCGGCTTAGAATTAAATGTTTTAAATGTATATATGTTCATTAGTTTAAATATATGTAGATAAAAAAGAGCAGTTTATATGGACATGAAAATGTATCAGATATAAATAATTAGATGCATTAATTAGAACGGTGTGAACACATGAATTCAGAATAAAAATTTAATGAAATTAATATCATCGCACAATGAAATTTATTCAAAATTAAATACAAACCATATTTCTAATCAATATTATCATAAAATAAAGTTTGAAAAAATTTAATTTTAAAAATAATGCAGTATATACTAAATCCTTACTACTATATAAATGTGAAAGTGTTTTTGTTTGTTTATTTGTCCTTTCACATCAAAATGGAGCAATGGATCGACATGATTTTTTGCACAAATATAGTTGAAGGTCGAGAGAATGACATAGGCTGCTTTTTATGCCAGGAAAATATCTTAAATGGTCCCAAAAAAAATATGGTTAGGGATGTACATAGATACTGGATTAAACTTTTCTTAGGATAACTGCATAAAAAAGCATTGTTAAAAAAATTCCGTCAGTTTTCCTTTCTTTTTGTCTGTCGGCTGTCTTACACTTTCTCCCAAGAGCCGCAATTGCTCAGTGGGTAGAGAACCCAATAGTGGGGCCACAGTAGCTCAATGGGTAGAGAATCTGATAGTGGGGCCACAGTAGCCCAGTGGGTAGAGCATCCAATAGTGTGGCCGTAGTAGCCCATTGGCTAGAGCACCCATTAAGGGAGCTGCAGTAGCTCAGTGGCTAGATCACCCAATAGTGGGGCCGCAGTAGCCCAGTGGGTAGAGAACCCAATAGGGGGGCCACAGTTGCCCAGTGGGTGGAGCACCCATTAAAGGGGCTGCAGTAGCCCAGTGGTTAGAGCATCCAATAATGCTGCCGCAGTAGCTCAGTGAGTAGAGAACCAAATAGTGGGGCCACAATAGCTCAGTGAGTATAGAACCACATAGTGGGGCCGCAGTAGCTCAGTGGGTAGAGCACCAAATAGTGGGACCATGCGCGAAGCAGCAGGTAAGAGCTAGTTTGTTATAAATAGATGTTTTAATTTTAGCTGTCCTATAAAAATTCTTTACGTATTTTTTAAAACACATTATATATATATATATATATATATATATATATATATATATATATATATATATATATATATATATCGATCTTGATATTATAAACTCCGAGGTAATCTAGGTTTTTCAATTAAAAACAACTACAATTTTATTAAGTTTATTATGTGATTTTGATATAAGTTAATTTTGGTAAGCGCTGTTACAGAATAATGTTTCTAATGTTGCAAAAGATATGTCAAAGCAAATAAATAAAAATTTATGAGAAAAATATATTTCCTATAATTATTTTATACAATTCGATGCTAATAATTTACGTGGTTGGCCTATATCAAAATATTTGTTCTATAGTCGATTTGAATTGTCGAGAAAATTTAATATATAAGGTGTAAAACAAAAAAATTTAACATCTGAAAGATTCAGAAAAAAGCTATATTTTAGAAGTTGATTAAAAAACCTTAGTAATTTATGTAACAGTCATCAAGATTTTTATTTCTTCCAAAATGATAAATATAGTCCTAAAATAAAGAAAATATGATTTGCAATATAACACTGAAACTCTGTTCAGAATGGTTCAATATAAAAAAAAACACTCATGAAAGTGATAACAAAAAAGGCTTCAAAATATAATCATTTTATACACAACAGAGAACAAAATGGGTATTTATTTAAATCAATTAAAAATTCAGATAATGGAAAAACAATGAAAATTATGAGTGTGAATAAATGTCAAATTAATAAATAATGTTAGAAAATTTTAAAATTTGTTAGCTTAAATTTAAATAAAGCTACTAATTTGAGTGAAAATTGAGAAGCTATTTATGGAAATAGCACAAAGTAAAAATTATACTGCAATATTGTAAATTTTGAGAACTCGAAAAGAATTAATGTATATAACGATTATTATAAATTTATGAAAAGAAAATATATAACTGTGCTCCTAAATAACTGCTTTTTAATATATAATTTTAAAATTGAATATCTTTAATAAGATATGAAAAAGTAAATAATGTATTTTGTGCTAGTTGTTATTTGAAATATAATATATCACATAAGCCACAAAGGAACAAAAAAATAATAGCTAAGATTAAATATGAATGTAATAGTATGATTATGATTGAGTAAGTTGATTAGGATTAATACCAATGGAATTTTACTTTTCTGTTAACAAATCAAAAGGAGTTAAAATATTAGTTGTTAAAAATGAAATAATATTTAATAATTACTACAAATATATTTCGGAAAAAGAAAATATTTAGAAATATCAATTAAATATGATTTACCGAATCTGAGGAATATAAAGTTCAAATGAATAAAATTGCTTTAAAACATGAAAAGATAAATATATAATTTTAGAAAAAAAATTTGAAATGGTATTATAAGGACACTACGACATATTAAATATACTATTAAAGAGTAATATATATGTTAATATATAACATATGTAATAAGAATGTATTATTCAACACTAATAAACTACCAATAACAATTTTAAAAATATTAAGTTAAAAAATTATTTGTACCATATTCGTGGGTATATTCATTATGCCAGCCATTGCAACAATCTAAATCAAAAGCACATTTAAAATATGCAAATTTAAAATACCTATTACTTTTTGTATCAATGTTTAGAAAATTTTGAAATGAACAATATTGTTACGTATTGCAGTTGGCGCCGACTCAGCTGCCCTGAGCCGTAATTGGAAACCCACCTCACCCTCCCCTCTTCCTGGAACGATGCACTCGCGGCCTCCTGATTCTCTTCCTGGCAATTTCATGAATAATGGACAGCAACCCATCAAGCTGTGGTGCTGCTCGGCTCCTTACTTGCGCCATGACCCCTCTCCCCTGCTGCAGGTTTCGACGAGTTTGGCGACGACACAAGAGTGTTTTGGTGAGACTGGATGGCACCTCAGCCAATATATATATACTGCCGCAACCCAGCGGCCGGCAGTCATTGATATGGCCGTCTGGCCGAGTGTGCGCGAGTGAAGGTAAGTGTGGACGACGACTGGAGATTGCAGGACGATGGTGAGTGAGGAGTTCGTGGCTTAAATGGACGAGAGGGTGTGAAATTGACGAGTGAAGCCTACTTTGTGTGAAGGCACTTGGAGAACTCAAGAACATTGCGACTGGCGGGACATGGGCTGAACTGAAGTGGGACTGAATGGAAGCGTAATACTGATTTTATCATAAATATTCGAACTGTCAAATATGGACACAAAAATTATAAATAATTGAATAGGTTTATACACCGTCCATTGGGATTGATCTTTAATTATTTAATTTCATTGATTTCTTTGTTTTAATTATAAATTTTATTAATTTGAGTCAATTGTGACCAGTAAGTTATTTCAATTTATTGTGAGAATTTGAGTTTAGAGAATTTTGCTGTAGTTATTGTAAATAAAATAAGGAAATTATAATTAATTATTTTTTTGATTAAGACATCCATCCCTTAACGAAACTGGTAGAGCCCACTTAATTTCTAGAGAGAGAAATTGTAACAATATAATTAATAATTAATGTTTCACTTTTTATAACTTTATAATTAATAATTCAAGATTCTAAATATTAGGTGACATTTTCCATTTATTAAAACAAATGTGTAATAATAAATATAAATTTACTTCATTTATAAGATAATACCTATATTAGAACCATCGAAATTGATTAAATTTTCATTTTTGTCGCTTGTTTAGAAATCAATATAATAAATCCTTTGATTACTAATTTTCCTAAAATATTGCAAAAGGTTCGTCAACACACTAATCACAAAATCAAAACATTGTTTTAGGTCCAAATCTAGCAATTAATAGGAGTTTATAAGTAATCCATTTAATCATATTTGATAAACATAAAATAAGCCATATTACAATGAGTATTTACAGACTTAAAATTATTGAAATTATAAATGTTTGTACCAATATGATGTTTAATTACTGTTTCATTAAAACCTTAAAATATTTGGTATTCTATCATCCAACTTTATATTGTATATAGCATTATTCAGCTAAGATGTTAACCTCAAATAGGTTCGAAAATTTGATTTTGATAATAATTTGATCCCATAAATGGCATATAGGATCATAAAACACTATCTGTGTCTGTTCCAAAATGTAATAAATTATTGAGATAAAGATATCAACTTCAATTTTTTAATGGGAATGTACTCATTTTTTACAATAGGAGAACATGTAATTAAGTGATGAGTTCAATGACGTGATTATTTTGAAAATCCGACGACCACTTAGTTTTCATAGGTGCATGCATTTCACTGTAGCTTTGGTGGTGTTAGTTGTGTTATCCATAAGGAGATATTAAATGTATAGGAAAATGAGAATTTTTGCACACTATGTACATTACTGTTTTCAATGCAGTTCTGTATTGCCAGTTAACTCACAAACACTTTCATCGTTATTTTTAATACCAATATTCTGAAGAAGGTAATGGGCAGAAAATTAGATGATGCGATGTTTTATTTGTTTTAAGTAAAGCATTGTACGAATTTTACTGGATATTCTTTAAGTGTCTATAGAGTTATTTTATTAAAAAAAAAAAATTGCAATGTCTATCGGTGTATTTTCAATATACATTTGTCGGTGAAGTTTGGTCTTTCACGATCAAAACTTTCGGCGTGAGATTTACTTTCATATCTTCACAAAATATCAATACTCTATTTTAAATTAAAGAAATGTGTATGGTTATAAGCCTTTGTTATTATGTGTATATCGATTTATATTTTACGACATTAAACAAACTAATCAGAATTTTATCAATATAAATATTATGCAGCCTAATTCTAGTGTGTATATATATATATAAAGTTTATTATATAAACTACTCTGATCTTGATTCATGTCTTTGAACCACTATATTCGGCGGGTCGAAATGAAGTTCATCCCCATCTTCAGTCATCCTCTGAACTCATGGCGCAACAGTATTCTGTGAAGATCTTAGATAAAGTTCAGGCATAATATCGGATGAAACAATAAACTTCAATGTTGCAACCGGCCATTGGCCAGGCAATTTTCCTTCGACTTGAAGACATAGTCTTAGGAATTCAGTTCCATTTATGACACTCGCTGCCTGAGAGTCACCCTGACAGACTTGGTGCATCTCCTGAGGGCGAAACACTCGCGAAATGTTTTTTATTAGGCTACTTGCTGGTTGAGAGGCGCACTGACAGGGCAAGGGCGGCTAGCGATAGCATGTAGCCCACAGCATTTTTATTATATTGAGTGTACTCTCGCTCTCAACAAGTTGGCGGGATAGGTCGGGTTTCCACACAAGAAGAGAACCAGATCGGGCGTCGTCGGGAGTCATAAAGTTGACAAACAAGAGTGAATCTCGAAGAGAACCGACTTTCTGTTTTTAACAACCATGAGGAGAAATGCGTGTATCATTCCTAGTTTCCACCTTGTAAAGGAATCTTAAACTTTTGAATTACTGACAGACAAAGGGGGAGTGTAGATATGCATGTCTAACCAAAAACTAGAATCCAGTGAGGTAAAGGCAGTCAAACATATTTCCGGAAATAAAGTGGAGCACCAATGATTTCCTGCCTGAAAGTAGTTTTCCACGTATGTGACGTTGCCCTCAAAATTCAACAGCCAACTGTCGTTTGTTACAGATGCACGAAAATAATAGCCACCATAGAGCACCACAGAGCAAAGGCGGAGTCTTTAACACAACTGTTGTGGGAACATAGTTTATTTTGTGGTAATACGTAGTACACTTTAATCTGTTTGTAACGAATGTTTAATTTGAGAGAAAGGATTCATTTCGAAATGTTTCTTCAATATATATTTTTGATGTGTCTTTTCTATACAAAAATGTATGTAGCTGACTAATCAGTTACCAGTGTGCTTACATTGTTCCCTTAAACGACCGTCATTTATACCCGTTACACTGTTCGACTCTCAAGACCTCGCTGTTAAGAACGGCCCAAATCTCTCCACTACACTCCCTCAGTAACAAACATAAATTGTAGGAGTAATTTGTATATACCAGCCAGATAATGATAAGCGAGGGCACTCACATTTAACTTAACATAACATAATTCGAAATGGAAGTTATTATTAAATTGTTATTGTTTTTAACACATTTTTCATTTCGCTAACTATAAACAGATAATAATATATACTTATATATAAACATGCATATTGTAACAACATTTTTTAATCAATTATGTTAGTTTTATTTTCTCATACAACTGCTATTTTTGATAGGGCAGCTTTATTTATTAAATAATTATTATTCATTACTTTCTTTATGATTGCATACCAATTTCGCATCTCTTTAACCAATTTATAAATAAAACATATATTTCAAAATAGTTGTAAAATTATTTGTTTTAATTTTGTATTTATCAATATAAAGTTTAATACTCATAAAAGTATTTGTATGTGTGTGGCAAGTTGGTTTTATTCATTGACCATTAGTCAATAAAACGACTTTTGACTTCCAAAAACCAGATGTGCAGGTACAAGTTACAGTTTTGTAGCCATAATTGAAATGAGAGAAAAAGAAAACAGTATTTCAGTGAATTTCTGAGGAAACAAGTGGTATTTAAATTCATAAAGTGATTAATTCTAAACTCAGGCTGAGAGCCGAAATGCAGAACATTTTCTTCCTAATTCTTGCAAGCAGAATCCAATTGAAACAACAGTTATTTATTCAGCCGGGAGGAGCCTACAGATCAAGATTCAGTTCTCCCTCTCCCCCTTCCTCACTGCACCACCACCAGCATAGGATACGAAAAACAATCAAGTTTTTGTAAAAATCTAACCCTACACATGTACGATTCATTTGGCCTCTAGCAGGCAATACAGGAACCTTTTGCCTAAACTCACCATGTTTGTGATAACATTTAGTGTGACTAACCACCATTAAAATGGTCTACACTTGTAACGCACCCCCATGGCATTTAAATGGATATTATTAAAGCTTTCCAATGATTTATTAGGAAAGTTATAGTAAAAGCATGTTCATTGGTTCGCATTACATTTCCCACAAAATTGAAATTCTATATCAGATAAGAAATTCTAATATCATAAATATTATCATTATGTTCACACGGTTGACCTGCGAATTTTAGCGGTTATAGATAGCAAATAATGTAAAATCAATGGATTGGTGCTCATCGTTACTCTACTGTTTGCAAAAGCTCTGGAAACAGTTTGTTACTGTTTACCAAATTTGGTTACAGTAGTCAGAAGGTGCTTAATTCGGTTTGGTAATGGGAAGTTATTTTAAATTTGTTAGTGTGTTGGTTTTTATTTTCATATTGGTCAATGTTTTGGTGCAATATTTCAGTGCTTAGTGTGTTTTTTTTTGTGTTGTGCAAAATTTATTTAATATTGTCATTAAATTAATTGTGTACCTGAAGTCGGAAATGATTACTTCTTTCCAGCATCGGTATAACGGTGACAACATACTGAAGAATATCCGACTCTACATACAAATAGTTCACTATGTCTGTACATTCCGTTTTTATTTTTGACCAAGCTAGAGTAATTGCACAGTTTTAAAGTTGCCGTCCAAAGTCGGCTGTCTATAGAAAATAATGTGCACTTTCTCGTTGGTTTGTAAAAGGTAAACTGTCGGAAACGCCAATGATCAGCTTGTTGCCAACATCATTGCAGAAGCTCAGAGCGGGGGGTGTGCTCGGGCCCTTGTGAGGGCCCTTATACCACCCATACGGTTGCAGCAGTTGTATCTCTCTGCGGGCTGAGGAAGTTTCCCTCACCAGACCGCAAAGAACACATAGCTCAGAGGTCAGGACGCCCTGCACGTCCCGGCGCAACTCAGACAGCCCGCCAGTCAGACCAGCAAAGTCGCGGTTCCCTAACCCTGTCCTTCCCTACCTGCGGGAGGTAGGTGGGTGGCAAACATTTAACTGATTGCCCAAGTTTGTATTTCAGTAACTGTATCAATTTTGAAAATACAGGTCTTGTGAAATTAAATATTAACAAAGCTGGCATATGGTTTCGAAGAACCCATATGCCTGCAGTAGATTTATATATACATATATTTTTTTAAGTTATTAATTAAGCCAAAATTCCCATGAAGTTAATTTCAAGGTTCATGAGTTCTGCTTGCCATGAATTGCGAAATGGTAGGGTGAAGAGTGAGATGGTAATTAGTGATTTTAAATTTATATATTTCCTTTATGGAGGAAATTAATATGTTAATTATAATAATCGGTGCGAAAAATAGGCTCAATTGCAGCTGAATGAGATGGAGCAAATGCTGGAGGCGTGTTGTTATGTTTTTGGTGGGGTGGAGAGATGTGCGCAGCTCCGATATGGATTGTGAAGTGCACTGGAAACAGCCACAGGGAAGTAGTTTTATTAAAGGTTTGCGAATTTCCGTCCCGGACTGATCAGAGAATTTCCTTGCTCTGCCGAGGTATTAATGTGTTATTTGCAGTTTCGTTTACTGTGTTAATTTCAGCATTTCTGGTCTTTTTATGTGGTTACGCGTGTCTGGTTGATACTGCCCTATCCTTTTGAGTACGGGGTTTGGGTGTGTTAATAATTTATCATAGAATTTATTGTTTTGAGAATGGAATTTATTGCCTACATAAAGTACTTTAAGTGCGTCGTGAATGCCGGAAATGCGTGTAGGTGAATTTGTGATTATTTTTAAATATTTGTTCTGGACGACTTGAAGTGATTTAATTAATATTTTAGACGAGGTTCCCCATACTTCATTTCCATACATCATGGGTGAGCGGATTTGAGAAGTATATATTAAAAGTTTTAGCCGTTTAGGAAGCCGAGGCGATTTTAGTAGAGGGCAAATTAAGGGGATTTTTCCTAGAGCTTTTTTCCTTGTTTCGTTTATGTGTGCGGACCATTTTAATTTATTATCTATTGTTAAGCCTAAATATTTAGCTGTGACTGAGTAGGGAATGTCTACATTATTGTATTTTAATGGTTTAATTTCTGGCTGTTTCCTGCGCGTGATAATGAGTGCTTGACTTTTTTCTGCGTTAATTTTAATTTTCCATCGGTTATACCACTGACTCAGCTCGTCTAGTTGACACTGTGCAAACAAATGTGCATATTTTATATGTTTATCTTTTGAATTGGAAGGGCGTCGTCAGCATACATCTGTAGAGTGCAGTAAGTGCTGGGGATATCGGCAGTGTAAATATTATATAAAAATGGAGATATTGTGGAGCCTTGAGGTACTCCTGCAGTTAGGGGACGGTGGGAGGAGTTTGCGCCTTCTAAATTTACGAAGAATTTTCTGTTGGAGAAGTAGTTATTTATGAGGTGGATGTAGCAATCGGGAAATTTAAAATTTATGAGTTTTTGAATGAGGCCAGGTATCCAAACCTTGTCGAAAGCTTTAGCCACATCCAGGAATACAGCTATTGAATATTGTTTATTTATGTGTGAAGTTTTTATAACTTCTGTAACAAAAGTGGTTAGAGCGTGAGTTGTGGAGTGTCCTGCCCTAAAACCGAACTGCCTTTGCAATAATGCGTTTTTTAATAGCATGCGAGTTTAATCTAGCTAGAATTCTTTCAAAAACTTTTTCTTAGAGAGCTGAGTAGCGATATGGGCCTCCGGTTTACAGGTAATTGTGGGCCCTTGCCTGGTTTAGGGATAGTGATCACTTTTGACAATTTCCATGCTGGTGGGAAGTAGTTGAATTTTAGTATGGCGTTTAGGATAACCAGTAAAAGACAGAGGGCTTCGTATGGGAGGTTTTTAATAGTTTGGTTGTTTATTTTGTCTGGGCCTGGCACTTTTTTAGGGCGTAGGTTTTTAATCGTAGCTATTAATTCTGGCATGGTTATTAATTCCGGTTCCTTTTTTGGTTTCCTCATTAGAAATAACTGTGTGTTTGTTATTACATCTCTGGTAAAATTTATGTCTCCGAGGTCCTCATTCAGAGTGAATTGATTTTCCAAAGAATTTGCTATAGTTTCTGCTTTAGTTTGGGGGTCGTAAGCTAGTCCTGTTGGGGAAAGGATAGGTGTAGATTGAGTTTTATTGCTAGAACCTCGGAGCACTCTGGATATCCGCCAGAATTGGTTTATGTTGTCTGAAAGTTCGGTAACAAAATTTTCCCATTTTGTTATTTTTTGTGTTTCTGATTTGATTTTTAATTGTTTTTTCAGCTTGTAGTATTTAGCTTTGTTTGATTCTGTCCTGTTATGTTGGAATACATGTCTAGCTTGGCTTTTTTCGGTAAGTAGCATGTCTATGTATGGGAAATTTTGCTTTAAAAATTCTCGCCTGTTTAAAAATTGTGTGTGTTTTGCTAGTTGGGTTTTTAAAGTATTTTCCAGGATTTATATGGCTGGATCGATATCATTTTTGTCGCGAATCGTTAAGTGTTGTTCTGTAAAGATTTCCACCAGTTCACTTTTAAAACCTTCCCAGTTAGTTACCGGGATTTTTGCTAAGATGGTTTCTAGGTGTTGAAGTGATTTTTGCTGATTTTGCATAGAACTGGCATGTGATCTGAGTCTAGTTCGGTTAGGGTTGTCAGTTCTGTAAATAATTTTGGTAGGTTAGTAATAACTATGTCAAGCACATCCGGATTATATCTGCGATTTGCAGGAAAGAAGGTAGGTGAGTCGGGGGCCTGAATAATATAGCTGTGGAGCTGCACGTGGTTTTGTAATATGTTACCACTAGCATTATTAATTCTAATGTGCCAATCGGTATGTTTTGCGTTTAAGTCGCCTGCAATAATGAAGGGGTAGGGCTGGTTTATTAATTTATCGAGATCCGTGGTTTTTAATTTCGCTCGGGGCGCTTGGTAGGCTGAGATGATGGTTATATGACTGGAGTTTGTGTTTATATTGATTGTAGTGGTTTCTATGTTTTCACAGTCGGGGTCCTTATTTACGTGATGTTGAATTTTGTTATGAACTAGTATTAAGGGACCTCCGCCTGCTCGTACTCTGTCTGTACGGTATGTAGTGTAGTTTTTAATGGCAAAACGACGACGTGGTTTCAGTCTAGTTTCTTGTATTAACGCGATTTCTATCCCGTACGTCTCCAGCACTCGCTCCAACTCATAAAGCTGTGAGAAAATACCGTTACTGTTCCAGTACAACAGGGATAGGGATCCGGAAGCTTGCAGGGATTGTGGGTCCATTTAGGGCATCTGCTCCGCAAAAGTCATGAGCGCCTCCATGAGGAGCATGGACTTGGTTTGTGGGTCTGGGTGGGTGTATGCTACTATCATGTAGCCGCGGAAATGGCTCATGATGGCCCAGAAATTAGCCTCTTTTAGGAACCTCATGAGGTCCATGAGGTCCTTCATGGTGCTTCCCAGGTCGCCAGGTGCCGATGGAGCGGAGTTGGGGACAGGTGCGGAGGTTTGCCGGCGGGGTGGGGCGGTTGGCATCTGTAAGGTTTCGTGGTCTAGGGGCACCTGCGTGGCGTTTGTTGGGATTGAAACGTGGCGGACAGGGCCTCTGGCTGCCTGTGCATAGGAGGCTTGCGGGGGAAGAGATTTTGCATCAAGGAGTTTAGGATATTGCGAGATATCCCTAGCTGGTACTTGTGGGGCAGATGTTGTTGACATTTGCGGTTGCATCCTAGATTGCATTTTTTTGAGGGCCGTTTGCTGTCGCTGCTGCACGATTGCAATTAATTTGGGACAATCTTTCGAGTTGGCAAGGTGGTCGCCATTGCAGTTTACACATTTCGGTGCAGCAGCTATCTGGGGACAGGCATCCAGAGTGTGTGACCCGGTGCAGTGTGGGCAGACTACGTTCAGTTTACAGTAATTCTTTGTGTGGTCCAGGGCCTGGCAGAGCTTGCATTGAGCAACGTCACTGAGCTTCCTCTGGTACTGGCGGGGATGAACAATTGTCATGTTAAGCCGGGTTACAGAGATAAGAGGGTCGAGAGAGTCATTCTTAGCTGCAGTGACGCAGAAGCGGTTCTGTGGTATGAGCTGGTATTGGGAAGGGTCTACATCGTTTTGTTTTCTGTACTTAAACTGGTACACTTCAGTCACCTGGTACCCGCGCAGTGTGAGCTCCTCTGCGATGGTATTAGGGTCTGTGTCTGCCGGCAGATTAAACACGACCTTCTGGGGTGGATTGATATTTGTACTGTAAGTGAAGTATGGAATGCCAGTGTTTTTCAGCATGTTTGTTGCGGCCTCATATTTTTGCAGGTCGGTTGCAACGATGTGCAGACCGTTCCTGTCCATGCTGATGGTAAAGCCTGAGGGATGGATGGTTCGGAGCTGTCGAACGAGGAAAGAGTACCTGCCTGTGTCACGCACCACGAGGTGGAAAGTAGGCTTTCTGTGTTTCGCATTGTTGCGCAGGTTCAGGTTCACGTTTGGTGGTTGGCTTGAAGAGCCGATGTTCGAGGTGGAAGCCACTTGCTCCCTCAAAATTGCGTACCGGTTTCGAACCGGAATGTTCGGCTGTACGTCCAGTGCCGTGCCAGGCGCACATTGTGCCTGTTGCCTGGACTCACCCAGGGTTTGCTGTTCGTACTCAATGTTTTCTTTTGCTTGTCGTTTGCTCAGTTGGGTATGAAGAGCGGCTCTGGCATCCTCCGAGTGCTCATAGGAGTTGCGCCTTTTCAGGTTGCTACCCTGAAGCTCGAATTCAAATACCATGTCTGAGGAAGGAGGGGGAAAACTATAATTAACTTCCCGTCTCGAAAAAACAGTAGACATATTGTTCAGGTTGGGTTCATAAAATTCTGCACCGGGTGCTGTGTTTTCTACATGACGATTATCGTCGGATTCATTGGGGAGCCCAACCCCCTCCACAGAGCTACGCCCGTCCAGGACCCGGAAAAAAAAGTGGGGGAAGTGCACTAGGAAGGCAATGGTAAGAGGAAAGAATTAAGTATGCCTATTCGCTGCAAGAGAGTCTGTCGCCGCTGACCCTCAAGGGGCTAGACTCGAGATGGCTGTTAGGTTGTTAGACCCAACAACCGACGAGCAGACACTCAAAAGTCACGAAAGATATACAAACCTACAGTGGCAGGCCCAACTCCTTACTCCGCGAAGACACGTCCTCACTCGTCGATACCAGGATCTCGAGTGTGTCTGTCTCTCTGCTCTGCGTTGTTGCCAACACAACAAAGAAAATGTACTTAATGCTCTCTGTTCCATTCATGCTGGCAGTGCCATCTATACAATACATATGCAACTAATTGTAAAAGTAAAAATGTTCTCGCTAGAGTGCAGAACTGAATGAGGGGAAAAAGGAAAAGAAAAAAATCCTCACTACAATATTTTTAAAATATTTATACTTTCACTTCCTACCTTCTCATTTATGTAGTTTTGCATTGTGTGTTTCTAAGTTGTGTTTTTTTAAGTTATGATAGTTCTAAGTTGTGTGTTTCTAAGTTGCGATCATTGTAAGTTATGACGTTTCTAACATGTGGTTCTAAGTAGTGTGTTTCTAAGTTATGACAGTTCTAAGTTATGCCTGTTCTAAATTCTGTGGTTCTAACTTATGGACTTTCTAAGTTATGTGTTTCTATCTTATGACAGTTCTAAGTTGTGTTTCTAAGTTGTGATATTTCTTAATTGTGTTTCTAAGTTATGAACATTTTAAGTTATGATTTTCTAAGTTACGGCATTTCTAAGTTATGTGGTTCTAAGTTGTGTGTTTCAAAGTTATGATAGTTCTAAGTTATGTGTTTCTAAGTAATTATCGTTCTAATGGTATTCTTTTCTAAGTTATGATGTTTCTAAGTTATGTGTTTCTAAGTTATGATTTTCTAAGTTACAATAGTTCTAAGTTATGGATTTATAAGTTACGACAGTTCTAAGTTATGATAGTTCTAACTTGTGTGGATATTTTTAAGAATTCTAAGTTATTACTTTTCTAAGGTGTTTTTCTAAGTTATGTGTGGTTCCTGTTACCAAGCACTATCTGAGCTTTTTCGTTGGGTAATGTTCGATGGGTATGTATTATTTACCTTAGAGTTGGTGTTATTTTATTGTGTGTATCTGGGATATGGCCGTGTTCATGATAAATATTTGTAAATTTAATGAATGTGGTTTGACTTTTCCTAATTTATTGGAGCTTATTCAGCACATTGAAGGCACTCATATTGGTATGTTTCTGTAATGTGGTGTTTGGAACTTACAACGTGCATTTAACGTATACGGTTTGTTTGACGTATAGGTTATGTCGGACATTGGACTCCTGAATATTCATGCTTGTCTACACACCGTCACTATGTCTCAAATTTTAAGAAATAATTGTTAGCTTAAGGGGGCCGATATATATTTTCTGAAGCTCAGTTGCTTTTACCGCATCAGTTCAACTACAGAGTATACAGACGCGGTACGCAAAGCGTTTCAAATTGTTCAAATTTTATCTTAATAGTACCAAGTATTCTCGTTTCTTTTTTTGAAGATTCGTTTAGGGAGAAAATTTCCACGCTTCCATACGACTGCTGAAACAATTTAATGTGTGCAATGATAGTTCGTGTATAAATATAAAGGCCCTGCTACAATTATGCAGATATGTGTGTCCTAGCCTTTCGACTGTGCTGTCAGGCCACACAGATTTCTTACCACGATGAGCCTTGTGTGCTACCATTCATGGTTGTAGTAAAGTCAGGTAACCGATTTTGTTTACATTTTCATGTAGCCATTTGATATCTGTTTTGAATTTTATTTTACGTCTATTATACAAATAGTTTTTGATATATAAAAAGTCCTTACATTGCATTGCTTACCAAACTATTCATCTCTTTATTTTGAAATACCTAAACAGATATATCCACTAAAAAATGGTTATGCATGTAATGTAGCCTACATTTTAGTTTGTGTTCTCTTTTTTGTGTATAAACAAAACATTTCATTGGCCTCAACGATTCAGTTGACATCAGATGCTGATAATGCAGTCCCTCGTGTCTGATCTGAAAGATAAAGTTTGGTCAGCATCTCATACACTTTATCTGCATCATTGGCACCTGACATTACAGGTCACGTGAATCAATGTGGGCGACAGTATGGTTAACTCATACAGTTAACACATTTGCTCAATTATGGCACATTCTTTACAGGACCCAAACTGTGAAACTGTTCAGGGCTAGGCCTAAATTTAAACTACAGTACAAACCAGCCTAGTCCCGAGTATCTGGATCTTACATTTATAATATGAAATTTAGTTACTAGCACCAGATAGAAAATTGAGATCTAAATAATGAAACCACTTTGTTCTCATTTATCAGTTTAACAATTGCAATTTGTTTGCTAATAGTAAACACAAACTATTGAAGCGGAATAAAATATAGTGTTGTGTCTACTCTCCGAGCTGCAGTCCAACTGCTGAGTTAGCCAAACAATTAAATGAATGAAGCTGTATTGAAATGTTGTTCATCTAACCTATCAACTGCTACAGCCCTCCCTCCAAACATGACAGTGATAGCATAGGAGTCATTGGCAAATGCTTACTTCAATTTTCAAAGATTTCAGAATATTGTATAGGGTCTATGTGAGTAATAGGCAGCATGATGATTACTTTAAATGTTCTTTTCTTGTGTATGACTGTTAGAACTCATTGAGGCAAGCGAATTAAATGTTACCAAAAATATAAATAAAAAAGTTTGAATTGCTTTTCCTACCCAGGTAATTGGCAGCCACATGCCAAACAGCATTTTAGTACTAATGCTTTAGGTGATGCAAGTAAGTTTTTAAGTAGGTTTTACACAATGCAATATACGCGCAATTTCCTTGCAATCTGCTAATCTTGCGTTGCAGCTCAGACACAAAATTCTTGGAATTTCACACACAATGCAAGCGACGGCACAATTACTGAGGATAGAACATGCTCTATATTTCTGTGCAAGACCACACAAGTTGTGCGGAACAAGCAAAGTGATTGGCCATTCTGGAGTATGCTGTTGTAGTGCCTAGCCAAGTGTACAACCTATCTATATTCTTGCATAACCACACTGGCTCAAGGCCCTTAACAAAGTACCAGGATCGACTATATTAACTATTCTAAATTACTACCACCGGTTGCTTCATTAATACCAAACTTTATTACATAAACAAAATTAAACTCGATTACAAATTACACAGATACAATAAATGCTACACTTTTTGACTCCTACCTTTAGTTATATTTCAGATCTCAACTATCTTACTTATAGTGATTTTAGTTATTACGTTAAATTCCTATCTCTTAGTGTATAGCTACTAATTCTTCTCTGATTCAATAATTAATTTAGATGACATTAATCACTCTACCCAACTCGTATCGCACCCTGCTCGCCCTTGCACTCTACTCAAGATCACCTACCAGTGATAGCCTCGAATTGCCGGAGCTCCTCCATCGGCTCATGTAGTGGAGATGTGGTGAAAAAGGACGGAGGATGGCTTGCCTAAGTCTGGTCTCGACCCAGCTCCTGGATCACCTCGGCACTGGCTCCGCCCAACGCTGCTCCAGCATCAGCAGACTCGCTGATCGGGGATCGCTCGAGCCTCGCTGAATGACCAACCTCCTCGAGAGGGGCCGTATTAACATCCGTGGCATGCCGGTCAGCTCATCAGGGCCTACCCTGGTGTCTCCTAGTCACTCTCTCTCCTGTGGGGTGTCACCCTCGACCACAGGCAGGCGTTAACCTCGTGGACAGCTCTCCTCTCACTTGTGCCCACAACAATATCCCCCTTTTCCGGGTGCAGACGTCCACTGCTGCTACAGAAGGTGCAGTGAAGAGACGACATGGACCACAGCAAGGGGTAGTGGCAGTTTACCAGCACCCGGGTCACAGACCGCAGTGGGTAAGGAACCGCATGGAAGAGCTTTCTTCCTGAGCGACGCAATATGAATAGTGCATTCTAAGGCGGTATGCAAAGTGCAAGGATGTGCGAGAAAGTCCACGATTCGTGAATGTATATAAATGCAAAAGAGCGATGATAAGACTAGAAGAGCGTGAAAGAAAATAATTGTATATCAAAGTTTGATCTTAATGACAGTATACCAACGTTACTCAACTGAAAATAATTCACCGAAAACAAAGAAAATGTACAACCATAAACAGTAACGTATATATGTAAAGTAGAATACAGTAAATGTGGTATAAACCCCAACAGGGGTGTCGTGAAGGCTACAATTGAGTCAATTTATGAATAAAAACAGCGTATAAAAATTTACCAAGAATAGATAACAATGTGAGTAATTAATGTGCACACATAAATACTGTTGTAAAGGAATGCAACGTGCCTGTTCCCCGGATATGGGAGTGCATTCTGCCCCACAGTTATGCCCACGAAAATATACAGAAGTCTTACACGCTAGGAGCCGAATACCAGGATGGGAGGAGGGAAGTAAGGTGATGCATCTGGTAAACGGGCATGTCATATTTCCCATACCTATGCCCTAATACTGTACGAGATGCTCAGTGCAAAAAGGTGTAACTGAGAGTGAAATGAACAATTATGGCTATCATACATGAAATTGTGAGAATCGTCATACAGCAGAAAATGTGACATTGAAGTAAGCGCCAGCACTGTGTGCACACAAGAGAGCCTGATGCGTCAGCCGACAGTGCTGTGAAAGTTGAAACTCCTGTGCCCGCTGGGCATGTTACCTTATCGCTAAAGCAAAACACCACGTACAGTAGTGCAATAATGTACTGTGAAAACATACATGACACGTGAAACTGTGGAACATTATAAATGAATGAATGAATGTAAGCAGGGTACACCTAGAATAACCGTGAATACATTGAATCACAATTTTGAATAAAAATCTAAAAAACAACAGTATGGGAATTTACAAGCGGATGCAAGAAGCATGTACGTGTGGGATGAGTTGAGTGAGTACTTAGGTTAGCAGCTCGTGATCAGTTTACAGAAGTGTGATCTGTAATAACCTACAAAGAGTCCTAAATTTATGTCTCAATGAAATTATACAAAAAAAAATGGTAACATACAATGCAAAAACATATAAGTAGAAAATATAACTGTGTGCGGAGACCTTATTACACACGTACAGTACCACCCTAATGGTACATAAATATAAAATGTAATATAATACACAAACATGAAATTCAAAATACATCACGACTGACCTCTCGTGCCATCAACATACATCTGACTGGATATAAACATCAGTATTGTGAGCTGTGTAAAATGGTATAAACAGCCTTGGCCGTCTGGCTTATATTGATACAAGAGGACACTGCAATTAGAATACACTGTTGTGACAATGTTAAACTGTCATTTTGGGGATGTGATGCTATCAGTCATCATCAATTATGGCAATCCGCTGAGGTGGACCATAATGAATGTACTTAAACATGTTGCGGAGTTTGTCCTCGACATCCTTCCACATAAGCTCTAGGCCGCGACTTTGCACTAAATTCTCTATAGTATGCTTTGCCGCTCCCTTAACATGAATTTTTATTCAACGACATTTTTCCTTATTGTCCCAGCCGTTCACATCGCGTACTACGTGAAACTGTTCTAAAAATTCTGTGACCTTTTCTGTGGCTTCACCGCAGAATGTCGGTAGCTTCTCCGGATGATTAACGACTATGTGAATATTTTCCAATACGGTTGCCTGTCCTCGTTCCCTATGCACTATAGAGGTACTTCGTACTGATGCTCGTCAACTGCTGCCGCTGATGTATGTTCCTTAGGTATTAGATACCACTCCACGTTGAGCAGAGTATCACTCTCCTTCTGATCTACGGACGTGTTTTCTGGACTATTTTTAAATGAGAATTCTGACCGAACACACTGGTCTGTTGCTCGTGGCCCTGAAATGCTTGCTCCCGCTTGCCGCTGTCTAATTATCTCCTCGAGCTCAGAAGTGTCAAATAAAGCCTTCTTTATAAGCTTTTTGACACGCTGATTTACTCCTCATGTCCATATACTCACTATGGTCTTTGTGTGACTAAACTGTATATGGCTAAATTGATGTGTACAATTTCCCTCTGGAATCCTTAGCCACCTACTTAGCCTCTACCTGCACGTACCACTGCGCTAATCTACAAGCATTTCCAAACGTTTCCGTCCAGCGGATCTGTTGGAAAAACACTATACTACAGTAAGCAAGTAATATTTTAGTACTACTATTGCCACTACAGCTACAAACAATGAGTGCAAGGTGAGACTCCTACGTTGCTCTGTGTTCGCAATTTCCTACAGCGACCCTGACTTAACGTGGCCTCGATGTCACTTTTGCAAGTTCCTACCGTGACCCTGACTTTATGCGGCCTCGACGTCGCTTTTACAATTGCTATGGTAGTTCTCTTTCTCTCCTTACTTGACTACTACAATTGCAAGCTCCGGGATAAAACAATTCTATAAAATAAATACACTTAAGTTGTCAATGTATTTAAAACCAATGCGACACATGATGTCGGTAGCTATTCCACCTTCCTGCACAATGCAAATTTCAACTCACACAAGTGTTAAATGATGGTGTAGAGACCACGGAGCCTTCACTATTTGTTTTAGTGCCTAGCCAAGTGTTACAACCTATCTATATTCTTGCATAACCACACTGGCTCAAGGCCCTCAACAAAGTACCAGGATCGACTATACTAACTCTTCTAAATTACTACCACCGGTTGCTTCATTGATGTCAAACTTTATTACATAAACAAAACTAAACTCAATTACAAATTACACAGATACAATAAATTCTACACTTCTTGACTCCTACCTTTAGTTATATTTCAAATCTCAACTATCTCACTTATAATGACTTTAGTTATTACGTTAAATTCCTATCTCTTAGTGTATAACTACTAATTCTTCTCTGATTCAATAATTAATTTAGATGACATTAATCACTCTACCCGACTCGTATTGCACCCTGCTCGCCCTTGCACTCTACTCAAGATCACCTATCACTGACAGCCTCGAATCACCGGAGCTCCTCCATCGGCTCGTGTAGTGGAGATGTGGTGAAGAAGGACGGCTTGCCCAAGTCGACCCAGCTCCTGGATCACCTCGGAACTGACTCCGCCCGACACTGCTCCAGCATCGGCAGACCTGCTGATCGGGGATCGCTCCAGCCTCGCTGAACGATCAACCTCTGAAACGCACTAGGTTACCAATCTCTCGAGAGGGGGGGGGGGGGATGTCGGCTGTATTAACATTCATGGCCTGCCGGTCAGCTCTTCGTCAGCGTTTACCCTGCTGTCCCCTGGTCACTCTCTCTCCTGCGGGGCGTCGCCCTCGACCACAGGCAGGCGTCAACCTCATGGACAGCTCTCTTCTCACTTGTGCCCACAACAACGTGCGTGGTGAGAGTAAACAAATGGAATGGACATGTGATATTTGGCGTTTATTAGACGAATATAAAAAGTTTCCAGGTCTGTACAATACAATGTTGCAGAATTATCACACCAAATATTTGCACGAGAATGCTTTAAAAGGTTTTGGTCATGACTGTGCAGAACAATAAAAATTGGCAATAATAAATTTGAAATTACTATATTTGCAGCCTAAAATATAACATGTGGTTCACAATTATTTTCTTCTTCATCATAACTATTTCCATCATTGTCAATATACATAATGCCTTGAGCTTTTGTTTGTCCATTTGTACAACTGTATGGCGGGAAGTAAACAGAGTTAATGTATATTGTGTTGTTAAATTGTGCTCTGTAGAAGGGGACATGGAGCGAATGGGAGAGATTTAATTGCAATTCTTGCCCACGAGAAGATAATTGCATCGTGTAAAACATGCTTTAGCACTTGTGAAGGGGAAGATAGTGAGGGCAGGGCGTGACATCGCCACATTGCCTGCTGATGGTAATGCCGGATAACTCTGAAGTAAAACCTTACAGCAGCTTTGTCATCCATGGAGCATGCTGAGCTAGCAGTCTGGGCCCAGCTGCGTCAGCTACCATACTGAGAACTACATGGCACAAAGCTCTCTACTAAAACTATGAATAAACTAATTAAACTGAAAAAATTGCAAGGTCGAAGTTTGAAATAACTTGCAACCCCATCTCCAAAAGCCAGAGGCACGCACATGATCCATATAGATCAAAGAAGCCCTGTGACAAGAATATGGAAAGCTGGTTGTTGGAACAAAAATGTAAAGTTTTTAAATAGTGTAAGGCATCGAACTACATTATCAGAAAGTAGAAACTTGAGGTTCCCGCAGGATGAGAACTGCAGGTATGCTCATTATGAGAACTGAACAGTAACCCCTATTAATGGCAGAGGTCACCTTGGTGGCCACGGGAAGTATGACAATTCTGCCAACTTTTTGTGCATGGAGTATGAAAATAAAATTCTATAGTGAAGAAGATCGGTGAACAAGTTGTGTTTACACTGGAGAGGATCTCGTGGACAAGAGTGTGTAGTTTTGTTTTTAGAAATTCTTAGGTCCTATGTGAACAATAACACACAGTTGTGTAGCTACTGAAGTTTATCTCATAAACACTGATTATAAACACACTTTTGTTGTGGGATATTTTCTTGAAATAGTGTAGGTTTGTTAGTGTGTATGAACATGAACTCAACCACTGAAATATCGTAGCCAGTTTGATCACACGCTGCACTTTGTATACTGACTTACCATTGCAGATAGACTGGAAGCATGATAACTGCAACCCTTTGTGTGTCTGGTGTAGTGTTGTCAGTACGAAGTGTGTTACACTTGAATTGATTTTTAATAAAGTGGTTGCAGATGACTGAATCTCAGTATCACTTCTACTATTCCACAACCTTTCAATCATTCAAAAATACACTTTATTTGTGAACTCTGTATGAAAATAAACTAAAACATTTGCAAAGCAAAACCATACTAGCATGCAGACCTTTGGGTATGTCTTATTACTTGGGTGAAAGTTTACAAGTTGAAAAAAAAAAACTTAGCATTAGTAAACTTATTAACTTGTTTCAAAATGGATGCCAGCTTTGTTGAACAGACAAGGTTCTTATTTAATCAAGGTTTCCACAAGTCTGGAATACCTGAACAGGGAATTTCAAACAAGTTAGCTAAATGTCAGGGAATTCTGTAATATGCAGGGTATATTTGGCAGTTCTGTCATTATTCATGCACCGCTGCCAGAATCATAAAATTGTTGTAATGATTGTGGACTAAATGCTTAGGTATTTTCTTAGCAATCTTTGTGGTGAGCAATTTTGTAAGATCAGAGAAGTATTTAGGTGTAAAACATTGTTGTAATGCAACGGTGCCAATCCTTAGATGGAAAAAAATGTTAGAGAAGGGTCAGGGAAAAAACATTCTTTTTGTCTAGAAATCAGGGAAATGTCCGGGAAAGTTTTCAATGAAAAAAAGGTGGCAACTGTTAATTTTTAAGGGTACACTACTGGGTAGCAGTATCGTAACTGACAACTGTTGGTCATTGTAGGCACAATTGAGAAACTCAAGGGGGAAAAACAAATTACTTTGCATTAATTTACTCATTAAGGAAATGTATAAAAAAAGTTGTTTCGCTACTTTGAAGTGAAATAGAAATATGGTGTACCATTGTACACCATACAAAATGCTTGGGATACCTTCCCAAGCACCTATCACTTAAGTACAACTGCTTTTGGATATAGACTCTCTCAACGACTTAATCTCTCCACAAAATATGAATCCACCATATTTGGGCCTCTTCTGAACCTGCCCTGTAGTTATGTATACTTGTGCTTACTATTGATGTCATTATTTTGTACTTCAACACTTTTACTAACATTTTAACATGACTGAATATGGAGAGCTCCTTCATATAGGTGTTGACTCTTGAAAGCCTAGTCCAAGAAGAAAGTTAGGGGTAAAACCAGCAGCTAACTACTTGGATTTTGGTGCAATATTCCCGTATTCAATCATAGCCAGTTTCCTATAAGAAACTGTCTGAGATTTGGATACCAGGAATATGTCAATGGCTGGAGCTGTCACAAACAGCTGTGTAGGACTGACGTCACACAGAGGAAAAAACTACAAAAGTGCCTCCTCCATAGCACCTGCCTATGTATTTGTGGTACTTCCTAACCACTTTAAAACATTAAAAATACACAATTATAACTGAATAACAAGGTTTTGACTCTTGATACATAATTTCTATGTAAAATATGAACAATTTACACATATTTACATTAACATATGAGATGCCTTCTACCGAGTTTGACTCTCGGACATGACACTTAATATTATTTTATTTTGGAATTTAACAAAAATTTTTTTTAGTTGAATTCCTGGCAATGGTAATTAATATAATGTTATTTTTGGACTATCGGGTTTGATTCCCATGTGACTCACCTAACATTTAAAAGAAAATTCTGGGAAATGCATTTTTACTCACTCTCTTATGCTGACTGACATCTTACCTGATTGTTGTCTCCAGCTTGACTGAGTTGTTACCTGTTCAGTGTCAACTGTTGAAGATCGAGAAAGGTGGAGGAGGAATGCAATTGTACAATGTAATTATGTATATAATGTAATTGTGTAAGTCCATACTTGCATAAATAATCAATGAATATTTATTATGTATGCACATACATACATAAATAATTGACAACTTCACAATCACCAAAGTCATATGTCCTCTCAGCAAGACAGACAGATTTCAACTGTTGTATACCATTTTATATTGTTTCAGACTTTGTAATTATTATTACTAGTATTGTTATTACAGGTGCAAGTTATTACAGTTTCACCATGCTAACATTCACTATACACACCAAGTATGCACATTATATCTAGAGAGACATATGTCTACTCCCGAGGAATGATAGCTCACGACGGAAGCCTTATCATAAACATGTTATCCATATGATATTTCAAATGAGAATGTTTCCAACACATACATTTGGCTGCAATAATTTGTTTCACTCATACCTCCGTTCAACCATTGATATGCATGCGATCCATCCCAGCCAATGCTTCTGATTGATCAATAACTCACATGCTATGGTGGTACCTATACACAAGCAGGGAGAGGATAGGGGGAGGCCTGGCAGCTACAGACCGGTGAGTCTCACATCAAGTACAGGAAAAGTAATGGAGAGGCTGGTGGTGCAGTATGTGGTGAGGGTAATGAACAATAGGAATTGGTTGGAGGAGTCCCAGCATGGTTTCAGGAGGGGTTACTCATGTGAGACTCAGCTGGCTGGGTTATTAGAGGATCTGGTGCAGGTAGTTGATGAGGGGAAGCAGGTGGATGCCTGCTTCATAGATTTTGAGAAGGCATTCGATAAGGTGCCCCATGGAACATTGATGAGAAAAGTGGAGGCGCTGATACCAGATGGGAGGGTAGTGGAATGGATAGGGGACTTTCTCAGGGGGCGAAGGCAGAGGGTTAAAGTGGGGGAGGCAGTATCGGAGGAAGAGGAGGTTACGTCAGGGGTACCACAGGGAAGCATGCTGGATCCTTTGTTATTTACCATAATGGTAAATGACATGGGTTTGGGGATTAGAGGAAAAATCAGATTGTTTGCAGATGATTGTGTTGTATATGCGGAGGTGGGAGAGGGGGGCGGAAATTTGCAGGCGGACATTGATAAGATATGGTTGTGGACCAGAAAAAAAATAAAATGAAGATAAATGTAAGAAAAACTAAGGTAGTGAGGTTCACAAGGAAGAAGATGATAAGCAGAAACATGTATAGATGGGAGGGACAAGAGATAGAAGAAGCAGTAGAATATAAGTATCTAGGGATTGTACTGCAGGGAGACCTCAGGTGGAAAAAAACAGGTAGAGAGGGTGGTAGCAAAGGGAAGAAGGGCTCTGGGTATGCTGGGAAGGGTGCTGAATGGAGTCAGCTGTGAGGTGAAGGAGAAGGCGTATGCACAATGGTACGGCCAATGTTAAAATATGCTGTAGCAGTATGGGACCCGTATGTGGAGGTGGAGGTGCGAGAACTGGAAAAGGTGCAGAGAAAGGCAGCAAGATGGGTGAAGGGTGGGTGGAGAAGGCAAGGGCAGGATGATGAGAAAGAAGGGAACTATAGGCCATCAGTGATGATGAAAGAAATGGGGTGGAGCTCATTGAAGGACAGGAGGAAAGTTGAACGGTTAGTCAGGATGTACAGGGTGGTGAATGAAGAGGGAGGATGGGGAGGGCTACACTGCAAGCTAAGTAAGGGGGTGTTTAGGGGAAGGGGAAACAACAGTGAGAAGCTTCAGAGGGTGTGGAGGAGAACGGAGCGGGGTAGGCAGTCCATGCTTGTGAGGTTTGTGAGGGAGTGGAATGTGTTGAGGGAGGAATTGGTATCTGTGAGAGGGGTTGGTAAATTCAGGAAGGGAGTGGAAAAGGAGTTGGTTGGGTGAAGGAGAGTTGAGAGAGCTCGCCACCGGGCGGTAGCCTAATTGCGAGTGTATGTATGTATGTTAAAGCAGTGGGTTGTATCAAAAGTTTGTATACTTGAAACACTTGTGAAGTCATCTGATGATTTCATAGAGTTGTTCATTTCTAAATTGTTACAGTTACAAACTCGCTCTTTCATTGCATGTCAGCAAGCGAATCATGTAAAGGATCTGAAAGATAACATGATCTCCATTTACTCACATGCATTAGACTGACATAATGGATTCCAAGACTAGTACAAAGTAAAGAAATTATATTTAATTAGATCAATTATTAACACACTCGCACTTACCTAATCATGCGTAGTGAACTAGTTAATGAATACTTATTAAATACATATGCACCTACCAAGTATTCATTTTGCAATTTTATATATATATATATATATATATATATATATATATATATGCACATGTTCAACTACACTCTTACCAACAATGCTTATACACACTTGAGTAACGTACCAAGAGGTTACCTCTACACTCCATGACATGCACCACTCTACTGAAGATCATTCACGTAGGCTATATGAAACTCCTTATACCCATCGACGCCATTGTTTTCCCATTGCCTAATTACTCGCATGAGCTCCAGTGACATGTTGGGTTGACTTTGCGTATAAGAGGATGGGGATTAATTTTGAAAAATATATTCACTGCAAGGTTGGAAACCATTAACATCGCTTCGCAGACATCCTGTAACGCAAACTATCTACATCACCACCTGGTAACTACTGCAGACAAGTTTCAAACTCAACTACACAACACTCACTTAAACATTTACCTTTTCAAACCCAAACCATTCTGTCTACAACTCCTGTGTCAAGTTCATCGTCTCTCTAGTCTATCATCATCTCTGGAAGGTGAACAATGGATTCAGTGAAATGATTCCGGTGAGTGCTTTATCTAGGAAGACTACACATTCACAATCTGTATAACAGATGTATTTAGCTAAAGCATACAGTTATAAAAATCTTTTTTAAAAAATTCACACATTTTAGAAATGACAAATTCAACACAAACTTGTATGAAATCACTACTCTACTTAAAAAAAACTTTGACTTAATTTTAGTATTTATCATTTACTAGCAACCCGCCCTGACCTCGCTCTGGTGCGATTTACAAATATGACATTGTTTAGGTTTACAGAAAGTATATAAACTAAATGCTTAAGGTAACCATCATAGGATTAATACTATGTTGTTCACAAAGTCTTGATAAGTGAACTCCTAAAAGACAAAAAAGTTTACTATGGGTCATCCTTAAAACATCTGTCACTGACTTTTTTGGTAAACCTTTTTGAGATCTAGAATTCTGTAGCACATTAATTTAGTGTACCTGTTATGGTTTAGTCAGCGTAAGCCATGTAAGCGCCTGAAAAGTTTATTTTTCTGTCTTTGTTATAAAACGTCAACATATCTCTATTACATTTAAATTAAATATTATTGTGTTATATACCTAAACCTTCCTCAAGATATTCTATAAATGATGCACTTATTTCTGAAGTTATCAACATTCAGTTTTGTATTTTCATATGGAGTTGAACAACTTAAGTTTTTTTTGAACCAGTTGTGTTGGAAAATATAAATAAGCTCTGCATATATCCAGTAGATGTTCACAATATTTAAAAAAAAATTTACACATGTTCATTGTCAATTTTTTAATTAATAAGTAGCAGTCATAATAGATTTGTTGATGGGTTTATATTAAATTCTCATCTCTAAATCTGTGTTTCAAATTGTTTTCACACTATATTTTTAGGTTCATGTAGGCAAACTTCAGCGTATAATAAAATTATGTGTTTTTTTTCTCAAGAAATTCACTGATAGAGTAGATATGTTACAAATAACAAATATTTGAAGATTGCAATTTATTTTCGGGATAAAACTGTATAGCAAATACTTCTACACCATATCCATTGTTAAACTAACATTGTGTACATGGGTTTTTGGCTTGAGGGGTTTTGTTCACCAAACAGCATTGCAGTATTATTTAATGAAAATTAGATTACTGTCTGTTAAATTCAATTATTATGGCTGCTGCACCAAGATAACACTTTTACTGTTCACATCGCATAATACAATAATTGTATAAATTATTTATATTATAAATTATGTCATAAGCAAAGATAAGGCCAAAATGATTGGTCAGGAAAAGCACAAATTTGGTCTGGAAAACCTGGAAACATCAGGGAATTTTGAAATAGAAATTGAGTGGCCACCCTGTGAGTGCTTTACCTAGGAAGGCTACACAATCACAATATGCATAACAGATATATTTAGTTAAAATATACCATTGTAAAAACTCGTACACTTTAGAAATCACAAATTCATCATAAATATGTATGAAATCACTACTCTAAAAACATAGAAAAATGTACCTTACAAAATATACTTTATACCTCAAAAACATATCTTATACCTAAAAAGATATCTTATACCTCAAAAAACTTACCTTATACCTGAAAAAAAAAAAATCAAAATTTGACATTATTGATTTATACTAAACAAGTAAATAATTTTTTACGTTAACCTAATTTCCCATACATTTACCATTCACACAAGAATGTTCAAATGTTCAGAAATTTCTCATTGAAGCAATTTAAGATATAAAAATTTGCTTCAATTCCACTGGACACCAATTGCTTGTATTAGATTAGTTTTCACTGACAAAGTTAAAAAAATATTCACTGAAGTCAACCCTAACATTGGTATTTACATTGTATGCTTCAAATTCCGATGAAGGTGTACATGCGCATAGAGTTTCACTAAATGCATGTTAATATTAATTTAATGTCGTTTAAATAACACCCAGGTCATCATATAGAATAGTTATTTTAAAAAATGAGAGAGAGAAACAGCACACACATATCTAGCAAATCTTCTGAGAGGCTATATTTCTCGAATGGTAGATGCGGCCGACCAACTTGCAAAGAAGATGAGAGCGAAACTAGTTCAACATTACTACTTGGAGTTGCATGTCAATGACAAGATATTTGGTCCCCACCACCCAACCAGATAACATTCATCTAATATGACAGTCTGTGAGGGTATCTATACAACCTTTGCAATTAGCATCTTTACAGTTCACTACAGAACATACATATCTACCAAGCCAACACATTTCAACAAAACATACTTAGATGTTATCCAACACACACATGCACACACACAAAGAACCAGAAATATTGCAATTTTACAGACTCGCTCCACTCGAGACTTGCTCTTATTGACTCAATATTACCCAAATGACCCAAAATATCCCAAAATGACCCAGAATAACCCTAATGACACAAATTTGACTCCAAAGATGACTCCTAATGACTCTCTCTCTCTCTCTCTATATATATATATATATATATATATATATATATATATATATATATATATATATATATATATATATATATATCGCTCATTTGCTGCAATAATGACATATCTCAAAAACAGCCAATTTTGAGTTACGTGTGCGGACACAACAGTTCTGATGTACACTTTGTACTAAAAGAATATCATAAATGTGCTTATACAACTCGTCGTGAGAGAGGATGGTGTGTCACTCTTACCTCTATGGTATTTACGAACAATGCTGTTTTTATCAACAGTATCACATGTCAGTTGAACTTTGTCTTTGCGAGTGGAAACTGTTGTCAATTTTATACAAGAATAACATATTTCGTATTCTGACGATATTCGTGGACAGCTAAATGTATTATTTGTTTTAATTTCATTACCAATAAAGTGTTATTTTGGTTTATGATGTTATGCAGTAAAATATGTGGAAGAATAATTGTAGTCACATTTGTGAATATGATGATGATGTAGCAAACATACTGCATAGCTATTGTACACTTTTGTGATATGACGTTATTAAAACTAACACTTATGTAATGTATCGTGATGAGTTTAATACTATGTGGCAAAGTGACGTTCTTGCATTAAATATGTAGGCGACATTTAAAAATCTGTGTATACTATTAACAATTGTGTGATTCTTGTTACTAATCATCTGATGAAAATCACAGATACGTTATAAAGATGCAGTGTGTTAGTATCATGAAATTATTAATTTAGTTTATATTTCATGGTATCTTTATCACAGGTTACCTACCGTGAGCGGCTGTGGAAAAATAATGGTGGCTTTGGCTGAGTTAGTAAGCCAGAATAAAGAGTATGTTGATTGCGGACAGTGTGCGGAAAAACCCGTAACCAGCTATCCGAACAATCAAAATACCATGCAGCATAATGTAGTTTCAGACAGTGGGAGCAACAGTGATGAGATGATCGTATCAGCTTCTTCTAGTGTTAATGTCACTGAATCATCAAACCATATGACCCCTTTCTCCAAACTAGGGTGTTCCTATAATTCCTGTAAAAAGGGGCCTCAAACAAAAAGGGATACAGAAAATGGAAACAAAATGTGCTGAAGAAGGCTAGGAATAGTGGAAAGGCTTATGAAATGCACACATCAAGCAAGGAAGGCGACACAGGCTAGTTGTGTTGTCTATTGCTCATATATAGTTTTTTTCATATACATATATTAAATTAGATTTTCGCATTTAGTTTGCTGTCATGTTTTATTTGACTGTATTCCTTCATGGAATTTTTTGGCTTTGTACCTATATATTCTTGACTACAGCATTCCTGGCTTGTATTCTGTCATGTTTGGTTAAACCGCTGTGTTTTAGTGCGCTTCTTTGTTGTGTTGTCCTATTTTGTTCTTACTTATTTAGTCAGTGTTGTCCTAACTTTGTCAGCAGATTTCTTGCCTGTGTTGGTTTCTATGTGTTTTCTGTTAATATTTTTCATAATTAGTTGTTCTTCTGTTTTTGCCTTTATTCCCTCTTGGAATTTTCTAGTGTTGTATACATGTATTCATATTCTTGTCTTTTTTAAGTATTTTTTTTGTACTCAGTCCTGTTTTTTCCATGACAGACATCTGCATCGCAATCGTGAATGTCCAAAAATCTCCATCTTGTCATTCACCCCCATTGCACTATTCATTCAAAGATGACCTGGGTGTTATTTAATTGACGTTAAATTAATATTAACATGCATTTAGTAAAACTCTATGCGCATATTCACCTTCGTCGGGATTTGAAGCATAGAATTTAAATACCAATGTCAGGGTTGACTTAGAAATATTTCAGTGAATATTTTTATTTAACTTTGTCGGTGCGAACTAATCTAATACAAAAACTTGGTGTCGATTGGAGTTGAAGCAGAGTTTTATGTAGGCTGTTCATGGTAAAGTGAGCACTTTTTAAGGCCTTTATAAATCTTTCCTTTCATATAATTTCCATGTTCCTGTTGCTTTTTGATACAAACATTGTAATGTGACCAATAAACATAGTGTATACATTTCACCGCCCTCAAAATTTAATGCCCTCAAAATTAAGTGCTCACTTAACCGTGAACAGCCTATACCTTAGCTTCAATGGGACATTTCTGAACATTCTAGTGAGAAAGGTAAATGTATGGGAAATTAGGTTAACATTAAAAATTATTTACTTGTTTTAATATAAATCAATGTCAAATTTGGTTTTTTGATGTATAAGCTATGTTTTTGAGGTATAAGGTATGTTTTTCTATGTTTTTAGAGTATTGTTTCATACAGGTTTGTGATGAATTTGTTATTTCTAAAGTGCATGAGTGTTTAGAATGGTATACTTTAATGAAATATATCTGTTATGCAGATTGTGATTGTGTAGCCTTCCTAGGTAAAGCACTCACCTGCAGCTTTCCCGCGAGTTCATTGTTGTCTCTCCCAGATATGACGATAAACTGTTGGAGTAATGGGTATATGTGATTAGGTAGTTCTTTGTTGTCGACAAGCTGTGATATCGTGTTAGAGAGACAATTAATGCTATATAGGAGTTGTATATAAAATGCTTTGGGTTTGGAAAGGTATATTGTTTAAGTGAGTATTGTGTAGTTCATTACAACATGGTAGGTATATCCATTATGCATAATATAAAATAGGCCCTACTTGTTAGTCTGAAGATAGCTTTGGTTATGGTAGGATGTGTACTTAGAGTGAATTTAATCATATTAGTTATTCAATATGTAAATACTAATACTTGGCTGGATATGTACCAAGGATTAAATTCTCAATCCCACAGTTGTCTTGCATTCTCGTTCGCTGTGCTTCATTGGTCGGGGGTTAGTTGTTTTTGGGTCAATATATACATAGTTGTTGCAATTGGATATTCATCACGCCAGTACTCTGGTTAATTTACTTGATACACAATTAATAAAATAATAACGTAGCCTGTATGGATCTTGAATCGCTACGTACATGCTACTTGTGTGTAAATAGTTTTGCTAAATATTCATTTTAGCTAACCAAAGTGAGAAATAAGGTATAAGGAATGTTTTTCTATCATATGTAGAGTAGTGATTTCAGACAGGTTTGTATAGATTTAGTCATTTGTAAAATGTATGAATTTTTGAAAAAAGATGTTTATAACTGTATGCTTTAACTAAATATATCTTTTAAGCATATTGTAAAAGCGTAGTCTTCCTAGATAAAGCACTCACCTGCATCTTTTCAGCGAGTCCGTTGTTCTCCCTTCCAGAGATCATGATAGACTGAGGGAGTGTTGGGTGGTGGGAGGTAGGTAATTCTTTGTTGTTTGATGCTGTGATAGCTTGTTGGAGAGGCAATGAACATGACACAGGAGTTGTAGACAGAATGGTGTGGGTTTGAATGTAAATGTTTGAGTGTTGTGTAATCAGGTTCGACCATTGTCTGCAGTAGTTCCCTGGTGGTGATGTAGATAGTTTGTGTTACAGGTCGTCTGTGAAGCAATATCGGCGGTTTCCAACCTTGCAGTGAATATATTTTTTAAATAAATTCCCATACTTTTATACGTAAAGTGAATCAAAGATGTCATTGGAACTCATGCGAGTAATTACTCAGTGGGAAAAAAATGGCGTCGATTGGTACATAGACTTTTGTATATGCGAATGGTCTTCAGTCGAGCGGTGAATGTCGTGGAGTGTAGAGGAAGTCTCTTGGTAGGTTATACAAGTGTGTACAAGTGTAGTTGGTAAGTGTGTAGTTACATACGTGGATACTTATGTGTGTGTGTGTGTGTGTGTGTGTGTGTGTGTGTGTGTGTATATATATATATTCGTTGGTGCATATGTGTGTATGTAGTAAATATTTATTTACTAGTTTATTATGCATGATTAGGTAAGTGAGAGTGTGTTAATAATTAATCTAATAAAATATAATTTCTTCACTTTGTACTAGTCTTGGAATTCATTATGTCAGTCGAACGCTTGTGAGTAAATGGAGCTCACGTGAGTTATTGATCAATCAGAAGTATTGACTGGGATGGATCGCATGTGAGTAAATGGTTGAACGGAGGTATGAGTGAAACTAATTACTGTAGTCCAATGTATGTGTTGGAGTTACACAGAGTAAACTGTCATTGGGAAAACAATGGCTGGAACAAATATCCTTTTGTGTATTACTGCGGGGTTATTCGAGAATTGGGTTTCAAATGTTGATGATGTGTAATTGGTTGTATTGTGTAGGTGTATAGATAAAATATAACTTTCTTGAACAGGAAACAAACACTGTATTAAAAAAATTATTAAATGTCCTGATCGGTAATCCAAAATTCAAAGTTGGTCAGTCTAGGAAACGAACCCAGGTATTCCAAAACCAAATTTCCCGAAAAAAAAAAACAATTTCTCCAAGTGAAAACTTAGTCAAATACGCTGTTTGGGAATGTATCTCTGTACCAATCCCTTCACTGGTTGTAAGAGCTTTCACCCTGTTGGTTCTCCACCCTACTACAATCTGATGTCTCTGGTAGTACCACAGGGGTTAGGTGAAAGTGTGTTTGTATGTGATGTATCTGATGTTGTGTTAACATGTCATTCTCTCGGCACTTGCCGAAGTGTTTACACGTGTGATTGCATAACAGCTCACTTTTCTCTTAGATGAGTCTACATGTGTGATTTCATCAGACTTGCCAACATTTACGATTTCTCTGTAAAATGTACGGAAATCATACCCTTTTTATGATTTTATAAAAATGCCGTGAGTTTGTCCAAATTTCAATACTGGGAAAAATTGTAGAGTAAATATTTGCTAGAGATGGGATATTCGATTTTTTGATACTTCGATATCCCGCTATAGTAGGACGTATGGAAAGTATTGAGTATCGCGACGTGCATATTGATACATTTGCTCGATGCGTGTATGGCTTGGTCTGCCATTTTCCCAATTGTTACGAAGCAGCTCTGCAGTTTACTGGTTTTGGAAAGCCAGCATATTGTTGTATTTATTTAATGATACAGATAATTATTTGGTATCAATGGCAGAGAAACATGTAGTAAGGATTGCAACAGAACATCATGTATTCAGGAATTGCAAATAGGAATCACAAACAGTAAATCAGTGTGTATTGTAAATAATATATTTTGAAATGGTTATTAAAATGTTTGAAATGTACGTAGTCTAGAAAACCACAGTTTCAACTCAGTTTTGCAGTGTTTCTGTACTCGGATTAGTAAAGCAGTGCATTGCACTTTCTCCTCTTGGTCTTGATGCCTTGTGCCTTCTTTCTTGCTACATGGCGGTAGCCGGTTTTCTCAGTGAAAATCTGTTTTCCTTGCCAATCAAAAGTGCCCTGACTAGATGTTAAAGCCTTTACTCGAACACTCCCTCATGGGTCATCAGAATGCTCCAGCTGCCACTGGTCATACTCCTCCAGCTTTTTTCCCACTATTGTGGCAAAGCATTTCCAGAGTTTATGCAGCTCCTTGTCCATCATAACTTTGCTTGGGTCCAATACCAATCGTAGACTATTTGCCACTCCCTGCAGCCATTCTCTGATATCTTCGGTCTTGAGGTATTCCATTAAGACGTGCTGCAAAGTGTCATCACTTCCTCATACATCACACAAAGGTGATGTAACCAGTTCAAGGTTATATAATTTTGTCTTAAAGTTCCCATGACCAGTAAACAGCTGGTCACTATAATGGTTCATCTTTATCCATTTCTTCTGCATTCTTTTGTGTACACTTGGAAGAATTTCATGGGTGATACTTCCATGTTCTGCTGCATCCCATCTTGATTGCCATTTCTCCAAGGTGCCTTGCTTTGAATAACCTTTGTTCTTCTCTTATGATCCTTCTGATCCTCGTTCTTTCCACCTGCAGCCCTCGTTCTCTCACCAACAAGTCCACAGGCAAGACACTCGCCAACACAGGAAGGGCCTCATTGGACACAGTCCTATAAGCCTTGACCACTGCCAACAGTGCCGCCCTCTGAGCACTGACGAGCTTTCTGTTGTGCCATAGTAGTTCTGCTCTTGAGTGCCATATAACAGCACCAACTGCTATTATACCCTAAAATACAGCCTTGTAAATCCTTCTGAGGTTTGGGAAATGAGTTCCCCATTCCGTGTTGCCTAGTGTTCTTAACTTTTGGAACACTACCACAGATTTCCTGGCAACATACTTTATGTGTTCCAGAAAGTTCATCTTTTTATCCAGTATGACACCCAGATACTTATACTGAGTGACGTACTGGAAGAATTTGTCTCCAAATTAAACTGTCGGGTTTCTTGCTAATCTACCCTTCAGTAATATGGTCTTGGTCTTTGTGGTTGAGAAGCTAATCTTCACTGTCGCAGCCCATGCCTTGAATTCCGTCATTATTCTGGCTGCTTTTTCTTCTAGCTGCCTCCTTGCAGAGCTGCCGACGAAGACCAGCCCATCATCTGCATAACAAAATATGCTGCAACCTTCTGGGAGAGGCGCTTCCAGCAGCCCATCAAACATGATGTTCTGTAGGACTGATCCTTGGGGACATCCCTTGGTTAGACTCCTGCTAACCTGAACAGTTTTTGCAGTATAATAGGATCTCCTGTCCTCGATAATGTCCAGTTATGTCTGCATAGATATTAGTGGGACAACTCTTCCTCTTAAGTTGGCACATTACCTCAGGCCACCAGGGATTGTCAAAGGGATTGCCATCATGTACTTATGTTGGCAGTTGTTGATTGCAGCATTAATCTTGTAAAGGGAAAAGTCAGTGCCTCTGCCCTTTCTAAAGCCATATAGGCATTCACTTAGAGTTTTATTAGCTTCTAATGCTGCAACAAGCCTTCTGTTTAGTATCCTCTCATATACTTTGCCCAGCACCAGAAGCAATGTCAATGGTCTGTATGACCGGGCCTCTACTCTATCCTTTCCATCACCTTTGTAAAGGATTTAGGATTTGAATGGCCCATTGTTTCCATGGGCGAGGAAACACACCTTCAGAGAGACAATCATTGTAGATCTTGAGAAGCTGCACCTTGATCCCGGAAAAACGCCTCTTGATTATTTTGACTCCAATCCCATCCATCCCTGGAGCTTTTCCATTCTTCATAGTGTACACTATGTGCTCCAGTTCTTCAAGGGAGAATTCCGACACATCCGCCTCCTCTGACAAGACTTCCATCATATCTCTCTTTCGGGCATGCTCCTCACCCTCCCCTCCCTGGGAGTCATCTGGCAACAGTGCATGAAACAGAGCCTCCATACTTTCTCTCAGATCCATCACCAGGGTTCCGTTGACCTTTGTATTGGGTGGTGGCAATGTCCTCCTCATCTTGCCAGCCATTATCTTGTAAACCACATAAATTAGGTCTTTGTTTCCAACCCCGGTGACAAAATCTGCCCAAAATTGCTTCTTATGCCTGACCCTATCGAAGAATGCTCACTTTCTTCATTTGTTGCCCCTTGCTCGAGTTTCTCTCTCTGCCTCTTGACCTGTGAAGATGCCTTCTCTCTCTTCGCAGACTCTTGCGCTCTTCATCCAATTTGTGGCCCCACCAGCTCATTGGGAAGTCCTTGACAGGTCCCCCTGATCACCTCGGTGACTGCCTGGAGTCGCTCTTGCAAAGTCCCACTCTGGAATATGTTGTTGCACTCTTCCATCTTCGTTATTAGTGTCAGGTCGTACGCTTTCCAATCTACATAATTGTGAATGAACCTATATTCGGGTTCCCATTGCAGTTGTTCATTCACTTGCCCTGTTGCAGGTAACCCAATTAAAAATATTATGAGCCTGTAATCACTAGAGCTCTCTTCAGTAACTTTCCAGTTACATAGCATTTTCCTGGCTCTATTATTGCTCAAGGTGACATCAATGTTGTCCTCTGTACTATGTGCAGGTAGAGAGTCCTCCTCTCCTACATTCATGACTTCCAGACTGTTAGTCAGAATATACTGGCTGACCAACTCTCCCTTTTCGCCCGACCGAGTCGAAAACCACATCTCTGACTTTGCATTGATGTCAGCCCCAATGATCACATGTCTCCCCTGTAACACATCTAAGACCACGTCCCACCTGTCAAAGTGATATTGTGCCTCCTCCCCAAACTGAAATTAGGAGGACATCATCCACACTTTTAATCCTCTGTATTGGACTGGAGCGCACACATTTTGTGTGTTCGATACACTGGTCATCATCATGATGTCAATCTCCACATTTGTCCTCACTACTGTAGCCTGAGGTCTAGTGCTTGCAGTTAGCATTGTGCCTTTCAATCTGACCACCTTGTCAAATGGGACGTTTGGTTCCTGGAAAAAGACCAGTTCCAGGCTCTGCTCCACAACAATCCTGTTAAGCACAGAGGTCACCACTGCTGACCTTCGCAGGTTTACCTGCCCAATTCTCATGTTAGCAGCCATAATTATTTTGAGCGAACGCATGCCGGCAGGTTTTGATGGCCCGAAGGCCGGCACACCCTTCATTCTCCCGCACTGCATCTGTACTCTGATGATTAAGGCAGTGTACCGCACTTTCTTCTCTTGGGTCTTCGTGTTTTATACTTCTTCATTTAGGTCTCACACAGCCATGGTCGTTTTTCTCAGTGAAAACCTGTCCTCCTTGCCAATCAGAAGTGCCCTGACTTTAAATATCAAAGTCTTTACCCGGGCACTCTGTCATGGGTCATCTGAATGCTCTAGTTGCCACTGGTCAAATTCTTCCGGCCTTTTGCCAACTTTCATGGCAGATCTGTTTCATTATCATTTTTCTGTCCAGTTGTAGCTTTCGTTGATCTGTTAGTCATTGGAGCCATTCCCTCAGATCTTCCATTTTTGGGTAATCCATTAGCACATGTTTTAGAGTATCATCTACTCCGCGTACCTCACAGAGTGAGGATGCCACCAATCCTAGGCTGTGTAATTTTGCCTTAAAATTTCTGTGACCAGTGTGCAACTGAGCACTGTAATAGTTCATTGTCAACCATTTATTCTTCATCCTTCTCTCCACATTCGAGATGATTTCATAGGTTAGTCTTGCTTTGGTCGGCTGGTCCCATCTTGCTTGCCAAACTTCCAGGGTGTCCTGCCTGATTAACCTTCATTCTTGGTTTCTCAGCCTTCTAATCCTTTGTTATTCTGTGACCAAAGCTGATTCTCGAACCAGTATATCTACAGGCAGGACACACACCAAACACAGGGAGTACTTCTTTGGACACCGTTCTATATGTCTTAATCACTGCCAGCAATGCTGCCCTCTGAGCACTGACAAGTTTTCTGTTATTCCACATCAACTCAGCACGAGTGTGCTACATAATTGCTCCATATACAATTATACCAGTGAACACTGCCTTATAGATCTTCCTAAGGGCCAGAAAATCTAAACCCCATTCTGTATTTCCCAGTGTTCTTTGTTTGTGGTTTACCACCACCAATTTCTAAACCACATACTTGATATGCTCCAGGAAGCTCATCTTGACTCCCAAGCACTTATATTCAGTGACATACTGGAGGTACTACCTGTTAAACACAACAGTAGGGTTTCTTGCTAATCTTCCCTTAATTAGAATGGTCTTGGTCTTTGCGATGAAGGTAATTTTCACACTTGCAGCCCATCTTTCGATATTTGCCATTATTCTCACTGCTTTCTCTTCAGTCTGTCTCCTTGCAGAACCACTAACCAAGACCAGGCCATCATCCATGGAACCAAAGATACTGCATCCTTCCAGAAGAGGCACCTCCAGCAGTCCAACAAATATGATGTTCCTTATGACTAATCCCTGGGGACATCCCTTCATTAGCTTCTTACTGACTTGATTTGTCTTTGCAGTAAAATAGGTCATCCGATCCCTGAAATAATGTAATAATACTGCATATATATTAGTACAACAGTTCTTTCTCTTTAACTGCCACATTACCTCTGGCCACCAGGCATTGTCTAAGGTTCCTGGTGCGTCTAAAAAGATTGCCATAATGTACTTTTCTCTGCATCACTGATTACAGCTCTAAAATCATGAAGGGTAAAGTCAGTGCTTTTGCCCTTTCTAAAGCCATGTTACTGCTCACTTAGTTTTCCATCCACTTCTAGTGCTGCAATTAATCTTCCATTAATTAGCCTTTCATAGACTTGGCCCAGCACTGGAAGCAATGTCAATGGTCTATATGACCGGGCCTCAGTTTTATTTTTCCCTTCTCCTTTATGCAATATTCTGAGGGCCTCCTGTTTCCACACGCAAGGGAACACACCCTCAGAGAGACATTCATTATACAGATCTAGAAGTTTTGTCTTAACCCTGGAAAAGCATCTCTTGACTATTTCTGCACCCAATCCATCTGTACTGGAGCTTTCCCATTCTTCAGTCCATAAACTGTTTGCTCCAGCTCTTCCATGGAGAATTCCGGGACATCATGTTCTTCTGGTAGTACACCCATCACTTCTCTCTTTTGGGCATGCTCCTTGTCCTCTCCTTGGGTGTCATTCTGGAACAGTGCGTGAAGCAGAGCTTCCATGTTTTCTCTTAGGTTCATTACCATGGTTCCATTGATCTTGATACGGGTGGTGGTAAAGCCCTCTTCATCTTGTTAGCCATTATCTTGTACACCACACCAAATGGATCATAGTTTCCAATCCTGGTAACGAATTCTGCCCAAGACTATTTCTTCTTATACCTGACCCTATTAAAGTATGATTGTTTCTTCTTTCTGTAGTCCCTTGCTCGAGCTTCCCTCTCTTTACCTCTTGCCCTGTGAATGCACCTTCTCTCCCTTTGTAGACTCTTCCGTTCCTCCTTGAGTTCATGGTCCCGCCAGCTCATGTTGGGAAGTCCTTGCGGAGTCTTGCGAAGAGTCTCTTCACAGGTCTCCCTTTTCACCTCGGTGATAGCCTCTGGAGTTGCTCTTGCAAAGTTCCACTCTGGAAGATATCGCACCTCTCTTCCATCTTCCTGATTAGGGTCAGGTCATAAGTTTTCTAGTCTGCATCATTATGAATGAATCTAATTTCCTGTTCCCATTGCTGTTGTTCTTTCACATTTCCCATTCCAGGAAGCCCAATTTCAAATATTATAAGCCTGTGATCTCTTGAGCTGTCTTCTGTAACTTTCCAGTTGTGTTTCCCAAGGTCACATAAATGTTGTCCTCCATACCATGAGCCTGAGATACGAAGGTAGGGAACTCTCTATCTTCATTCAATACATTCAAATTGTTGCTCAGAATATATTGTTTGACCAGTTCTCCCTTTTCGTCGGACTCAGGTGAGAACTACATCTACGACTTTGCGTTAATATCTGCCCCTATGGTCATGTTTCTCCTGGTGTACATCCAAGATTACATCCCCTCTGTCTAAGTGGCCCTGTGCTTCTTCCCCAAACTGAAAATAGGAGGACATCACCCATAATTTAATGCCCTTATGTTGTAACTGGGCACATAAATGATGCGTGTTAGACACACTTGACATCATCATGATGTCTAATTCTATATTTGTTTTCACTGCATTTCTCCTGGCATTGTGTGTTCTGCTTGAGGGACATTCTTCGTTCTTATGTCCTTTCTCTACGCACCTTGAAAATGCCTATTCTGCATAGCACATCTTTGCAATATGGCCCCAAGCCTGTCATTTATAAAATCTGGAAACCGATATATAATCCCGCACTTTGCAGCTGTCGTAGCCTACGAAAATGCACCCATTTCTGATTATTCTACCTTGGATTCCAGGGTCACACTCCAGAATCAAGTTCACCCTGCCAGTGTCCCGTCTACCAGACCTATGACTCACCTGTACTTTTCTAAGAAAGTCTCAGACTAAAGTCTTCTCTTTTTCCACTCACCCACAGGTGATTCAGGGCCTTTCGAACTTCCTGGTTTATTCCCAGTAGAGGCGTAATCCCCTTCATGAACCTCTATTGTAAATTCTTTGACCTTTTTGCCAATTTCTTTGGTCACCTCCTTGATCCCATAGGGAAATTTTGGACAGATCTACTTACTCAAGGTATGATGACTCCATTTCACCTTCAGGCGCTACATCTTCCCCATAATCTCCGCCCAATTCCTCACCATCTGCTTTTCCATCACCATTACCTTCTTCCTCACCCTCTTCATCATAAATCTCGCTTATCCACAAATCCACCACAGATCTCTCCACACCATTCACATTATACCAGATTTTCTGGTACCAGTTCTTGTTCTTTGATGACAGTTGGAATTCGCCCCAATCAAATAATTCCTTATCATATAGACTGTCTAAGGCCACAGTCACCAATGTTCTGGAGACATTCCCTTGTCCCAAAAGCTTCTTAAGTTCTTTTATTGTCACCTTCAACGGCTTGTCCTTCACCTGTGGGTTCAATAGCAATGCATCAACCATTGATATTTTTGCATTCTTGAAAGGGCTTGTTTTGGACACCATTGCGCCCTTGACACCTGCAAGGCACCACTCGGTAAACACCTTTTTCCCTTTTTTCTGACTGTGTACCTATCTCACAATTACCACACTCTTCACAGAATAAGTCCTGCACAAATGACTCTTCAAACTTCATACAGTTCAAAACACATATTAACACGAGGCGTTTACATAAGTCCCTTCTATATACTAGAATGTTTTCAAAGTGAGGTTCACAGCCTCACTGGCCAAGGACCGTATGGCCAACAGCCAACACTGTTCTTATGCACCCTCTTGGCCGGTGTGTGGAATTCTCTTACAGGAATTATAGCGGCACACAAGCTTTTGGCATTAGCTCAGCCAACTGATGACCACACATACCACACAGAGGTGGGGTGCCAGTGTCCCCTTTACTCATTCTACCACTCAGTCAATCACGTAGCAAGTGAATCCTTCTCTATGATCTCGCTGTTCATACAGAGAAAGTTTTCACTGGTGGTACCATGAGAAAAGCTGAGCACATATTGGCAGGTTTGATGACCCGAAGACTGGCACACCCTCCGTCTTCCCGCACTGCAACTGTACTCCAATGAGTATGGCAGTGCTGCACTTTCTCCTCTTCTGTCAGTGCCAGTGCCTTGTGCCTTATATCTTGGTCTCACATGGCTTTCTGCTGGTTTTCTCAGTTAATCCTGCCTCCTCACCAATGTGTTATGCCCTGACTTTAAACATTATACCCTTTACCCGAGCACTCCCTCATGGGTCATCGGAATGCTCCAGTTGCCACCGGTCAAACTCTTCAAGCCTTTTTCTAACTCTTGTTGCAAATCTATTCCACAACTTGTGGAGTTCCTGATTTTCCATTACTCTTCTCATTTCCAACAGCAATCCTCTTTGTTCTGCCACTCCTTACAACCTGTCTCTTAGATATTCAATTTTAGGGCAGTCTATCAATACATGTTGTACCGTATCATCCACACTACATACCTCACATAGTGAGGATGCTACTAGCCCGAGACTGTACAGCTTCGCTTTAAAGTTGCCATGATCGGTGTGCAACTGAGCAGCTTTCCAATACTTGATTGTTCCACGATCAGACCTCGCTCTCTCACAAGTAGATCTACCGGCAGGACACCCGCCAATACAGGGAGTGCCTTGTTGGACACCGTCCTATATGCTTTCAGTACAGCCAGCAGTGCCGCCTTCTGATCGCTGAGATTTTTTTCATGTGCCACACTAATTCAGCACGTGGATGCCACATTACTGCACCATGTGCAATTATCCCTTCAAATATGGCTTTGTAGATTTTCCTAAGTGTGGGAAAATCCAAGCACTCAGTATTTCCCAATGCTCTTAGCTTATTGAAAACAACAATCGCCTTGTGGGACACATACTGTATGTGTTCCAAAAAGCTCATCTTGTCATCTTGGATGATTCCCAAGTACTTACATTGATGGACACACTGGAAAAACTCTCCATTGAACTGTACTGTAGGATTCCTGCCCAATCTTCCCTTAAGCATTATAGTCTTAGTCTTGCTGATGGAGAAGCTCAACTTAACTCTTGCCGCCCAATCTTGTATTGCTTTCATAGTCAATGTGGCCTTCTCTTGAAGTTGTCTTCTTGCCGACCCGCTGACCAGGACTAAACCATCATCAGTATTTACAAATATCCTACAGCTCTCTGGAAGAGCCATCTCCAGCAGTCCATCAAACAGAATGTTCCATAGGACCGGTCCAAGGACCAGGGATATCCCTTTGTTAGCTTCTTGCTAACCTGGATAATTCTGGCAATATATCATGTCTTTCTGTCCTTAAAATAATCCAATAGGACCTTGTATATATTTTTTGCAGTGCACTTTTTTTTTGCTTTAGTTGCCACATCACTTCCAGCCACCAGGTATTGTCAAAGGCTCCTGCTATGTCGAGAAATATGGCCAGGACATATTTTTCTTGAACCTGGAAACTGCAGTCTTGACATCATATAGCGCAAAGTCAGTTCCTGATCCTTTGCAAAACCCATATTGGTATTCACTTACTGTTCCATTTGATTCCAAGGCCGCCACCATTCTGTTGTTCAGGAGCCTTTCATAGACTTTGCCCAGCACTGGAAGCAGTGTCAACTGTCTGTAGGATTTGGCCTCAGCTGTATCCTTGCCTTCTCCTTTGTATAATATCCTTGCTTTCTCCTTTGTATAATATCCTTATTATACCTTTCTTCCAAGGGCGAGGTAACACCCCCAGAGAGACAACCATTGTAGATGTGTAGTAGCTGTTCCTTCACTCTTGAGAAGCACCTCTCGACTATTTTCACACCCACTCCATCCAGTACAGGAGCCTTCTCATTATTCATTCCATAGGCTGTTGCTTGCAGTTCATCAAGGAGCATCCTCTTCCTCTGGTAACATCTCCATCTGGTCTCTCCTAACGGCATGCTTCTCGCCCTCTCCATCTTGGGAGTTATCCGGCAACATGGTGTGGAGCAGGGCACTCATACTCTCCTTCAAATCTGTCACCAGGGTACCATTTAATCTTATACACCGCCCCAAAGGGGTCATCATTACCGACCCTGGTGACAAACACTGTCCAAGACTGTTTCTTCTTCTGCCTGTCCCTGTTAAAGTATGCTTGTTTCTTCTGTTTGTAGGCATCTGCCAGAGCTTCTCTCTCTTCACCACGTGACCTGTGAAGTCGCCTTCTTTCCCCTCGTAGGCTCTTCCATTCTTCTTTCAACTCCTGGTCCCACCAGCAGAGATTTGGAAGTCCTGGCCTTGTTTTGTGAACAGTCTCTTCACAGACCCCATGATCATGTTGGTGATCCCTTCTATTTGCTCTTGCAAGCTCCCATGTTGGAAGTCAGCATTCATCCCTGCCATTCTTCTTAACAGGGCCAGATCAAAAGACTGCCAGTCCGCATTATTATGCACATATCTCACTTCAGACACCCATTCATATCTCTGTTATGAGTTATTTCCAGTTCCAGTAAGCCACATCTCAAAGATAATGAGTCTTTGATCACTGGAGCTATCCTCGGTAACATGCCAGTCATTTTTCATATCATTGGCTCTTTTAGTTGTGACTATAATGTCTAAATTGCCCTCAGCCATGTGCCTGAGAAACATTTTTAGGGAGTTCTCCTTCCTCGTTCTTAATTTCCAATTCATTAATCAACAAATATTGACTCATGAGATCTCCCTTTTCGTCACTCAATGACGAATGCCAAAGCTCGGACTTCACATTCACATCCGCCCCAATAATCACAGGTCTCCTCTGAAGCACATCCAGTATCACATCCCGTCTGTCGAGGTGGTCTTGTGTTTCCACATTAAACTGAAAATAGGAGGACACAAACCAAGCCATTCAATTCTCCACTTGCACGTGTGCATACACATGATGTGTATTCAAAAGGCTTGACATCATCATGATGTCTATTCAAAAGGCTTGACATCATCATGATGTCTATCTCCATGTTTGTCCTCACTATTCCAGCCTCAGGTTTCTGTCAGATGTCAATACAGATCCCTTCAATCTGACCACCTCTTCAAACAGGTCATATGGCTCCTGGAAAAGAACCAAATCAAGCTCCCGCTCCACCACAATCCTGTTCAGCTCAGAGGTCGCCACTGCTGATCTTTGCAGGTTCACCTGCCCAATTCTCAGCCTAGCAGCCATGGTCAATTCGAGCTAGTTCCACCAACAGGAGCACATGCCGGCAGTGTGAGTTGGCATGCTTAAGCCCTGACTGGCACGAACTGGGTGCCTGTAATGGGGCGGTCGCCTACGACGTTGCTGTGAGCGGGCTGGACGGTGGTACGCCGACGAATGGGTGGAGACGGTGGAAGAGCTGCTCCCGTCTTCCTTCGGTATCTGTTGCCGCTCATTGCTGGGCGTGGGGGGTGGCAACTCCCTGCACATGTCGTTGATGTCCCCTGCCGCTGACCACTGAGCTGACAGTGGGCTGCATGGCACCTGGGAAGCCGTAGAAGTCAAGGGGTGATGCTTCCCCCCCCCCCCCCCCTCACACATCACTGATGTTCTATGCCATGACCACTGTGTTGGGTGCAGCTGCAGGCAGTGTGGCATCTGGAAAGCCACCGAAATTGAGGGGTAACTGCCCTCGTGATGGCGTTGAACTTCTATATGGGGTACTGTTTTCATTCAAATTAGATGGCAGAACGTCAATCATATTCACCTCAGTGGCACTACCTATGTTTCGGTTGGAAAGTGCCCTGTCACTCTGACAGTACTGAGTGATTGATAGGTTGCAGTTTTTATCGTCGGACATCCAGGTCGACGTTGCATTGGTGTTTACAGATGCAATCTCGTCTGATGCGGCGGGTTCGACGTGTTGTGTTACACTTGCATCCTCTTGATTGTCATGGGGATGTGGATTGTCAACGTCGTCAGGATTAGAAGCAGCGCGGAAGTCTTCCCTGTGGACCTTACACTTATTCCTCAGCCTGGTCTGTACCAAATACAATGTTGGGCTGATTTGTTCCAGTATCCTGTGTGGCCCGGTCCATATGGGGGCGAGTCCTGCACAGAAGTTTTGTTTTGCTGTTGACAGGTGGTGTGCATGCACACAAACACAAACCTGGTAGCAGGGGCTTTGGTGGTCTCTGGTAGCGATTTGCGGATGTAACGTTTTGCATTTTGATTTTTGCATGCTTCCCTTACCTCAGCGTCTGCAGCATCTGTGTTCAAGTCTAGTGCACTGCAGGCAAACTCTTCTGGGCGTGCTTGGCTGGCGCCATATAATAACTCTGCAGGAGATTTTCCCATGGCCTCATTAGTGTGATTGCGTAAACAAAAAGCTATTTCCAGAATGTGCTTTGCCAGTGTTGTGTGACCTTCGCCGACTGTTAGGCACAGTTGTGCCTTTATTTCCTGGTTATGGCATTTGGTCGGGTTTGCACGAGCATGATAGATGTTGATAATGTGGTGTTCGACATGCCATTCTGTGCACAAACCTCTCCAATGTGGTCCAGAGAACTGACTGGCATTGTCACTTAGGATTTTTTTAAGGTAGCCCCAGTGGGTGAAAAACTATTTTTTCAGTGCAACTGCAATGTGTCGTAGGCATGCGCTCGACAGGGCACAAAACTAGTACCAACGTATAAACAAAGTAGTCACTACTAGTAGAAAACGTTTGCCGTCTAATGAGCAATGGGTATGGTCCCAGAAGATCCAGGGCTATGACTTCACATGGATGTTTGGGAAGTGTCTGCTTTTGTTGGGGGCTCCCGTCTGACCGTGTTTTGTAAACATTACAAGCATGACATTTGCACATGTACTCCTGTTTAATGAGGCCGGTTCACAAATATAACAATGTAATGTTCCGTATTGTTTGTGCTGTTCTTGGATGTCCAGACAGGCAGTTGTTATGAGTGACGTGACAATAACGCGTGCCCCTGGCCGCATGTAAGGCACCACCAACCTCCTGACCAGCTGTTGTTGCATGTCTCGAGGTGGTTGTCAATCACTCGCCATCCTTCAATCACTTCCTGCTCGCACTGGGCCTTGATCTCCTTCATTTCCTTGGACATTTCTTGTTGGTTCAGCACAAACACACAGATATCATCTGTGCATGTCTCTGCTAACGGGTTTTATTGTATTGAATTACCAAGATTTGTTGAAGCATTACTGGAGCAGTGGCGTTTTCTGCAAGTAGTATGGTCTGCCACTCCTCTTCATCAACAGCAGCTGTTTCGTGTTTGTTAGGGGCTCGTGACAAGGCATCGGCTAACTGATTGTCTTTGCTGAGTATGTGTTCAACAACGGTACTTGACTTCCTCGAACACGTTCAGCATGTTTGCATTCAATATACATTACTTTATGCTTTTGCCAATATCTCTGGTCACCTCCTTGATCCCGTCTGGAAATTTTTGATGGATCTACTCGCTCAAGGTATGATCAAATTGGCTCCATTTCACCTTCAGATGCTACATCTTCGCCATCATCTCTGCCCAATTCTTCACCATCTGCTTCACCATCACCTTCTTCCTCACCCTCTTTATGATAAATCTTGCTTATCCACTTAACTCTTGCCGCCCAATCTTATATTTCTTTCATAATGAATGCGGCCTTCTCTTTGAGTTGTCTTCTTGCCGACCCGCTGACCAGGACTAAACCATCATCAGCATATCGAAAACCCAACACATCGTCAACATCACTTCTCTGTAAATGTGTGGTGCGGTGTGATCAACTGCACCAGTCTCATGGAGGTTGTTGAACTTTGTTACCTGCAGTAAAAAAAAAAAGACAGGACAATATGAATGTATGGCTAATGGATTCATCTGGCATGGCAACCTGTATTCACAAGGTTATACTCCCCAAGCCATGACTTAGGCATAGTCAAACCGTAAGGTCATGCAGCCCTTGGGACTATTCAGCTATGATCAGTCTAAGAAATACCTAACCAGGGACTGCAATAGCATATGGTTTTGGCCAGTGGCCATGACAGTTGCCTGAGGAGGAGTGCTACCCAGCTTCAACCAGGGCAATTGCCTGTTGATCTCAGGAAACAAGCATTTTCTTGACCAAAACTTAGTGCAGACTGCTGCGTGGTCTTCGTCCTGAGTGCTGTGAAGTCACTAGCAGGCCTTATGCATGTCAGCCATCACCATTTAGTTTGTTGGTCGGGACATAGTCAAGCTCATTACTAATCAGATAGGAAGGTGTTGGAGAGAAGGGAAGAATTGTGTACCACATCTAGAACTGTTTCATTAACTTACTGATTAACCTAGCATACTGTCCACTTCAGAGCAAACATTCAATCACTGCTCTTTAGTAAACACAAGTTTTAACACACACAAAAGTATTAAAACTGGTTCTTTGTGAAGATCACTGGAAAAGGAACTAAAAATTATAATTTTTCAGTGAATTATTATATTTTAGGAAGGCTTGTCTTTATATCCAAAGTTACTCTTTGGGCATGATTTCATCTAATGTCGTAGTTAATTTGTCAGATTGTTTATTCTTGTTATATCTACATGCAAGTCAAAGGGAAGTATATTAATTAATTTAATTAGGGTGGAACTTTAAGAAACTGTTTTGGAGTGTTTATTAATGTGGTGGAACTGTGTTATAGTCCTCTGGATTTGAAAGGGAATGCATTTATTTATGTACTTCAAATAGGTAATCAGAAGCCTACAAAAATGATGAACCTCGTATGCTATCAATTTCTGTTGAAAAAATACTGCTACGAATTGTTAAATGTGTTATACTTAACACAGAATATTATCAATTGTAATTAAAAGCAAGGCCCAATTGTTTGCTTACTTTGTTGTAAATATGTTTTCCACCATTTCACTACTGCTAAGACATTTGAAATAGCAAAATAATTCATCATTTTATGTCTTGTAGTTATGATGGGAGAAAATTCAGTTCATGCTCAGACATTTCAAGCAATGTGTGCTTATGAGAGAAAATACTTTCAGTGATAGTGTATGTTAGGATATCATGGTAGGAAGTTGATATTGAGCTGGGCAGTAGACATTCTGTATTAACTGCAAAATGTAAGAGAATGGTATAGTAATATTCTCTAGCTGTTACATAACTGCTGGATGATAGTAGTTAATAATAAGTTCATCACTTGTTATTGAAACATAGACAGTGAAAGTTAACTTACTTTGTAGCTATTAATGCATGAATAAAATAAAGTAAAAAAATTAAATCAAATATCTATGTCTGTAGAAATTTTGAACAATCTATGTTAAGTAAATGGTTGCATTAGGTCTGTTTTGTTTTAGATTATGACCCTCGTGTGGTTGAACAGAAAGAGTTACAACAACCTTCTTGCCTTCCACTGAGTTATGTACTGAGCTTTTTCTCTGACGAAGGCATCAAGCGGAGGGTCTCCCAGTCAAGTGTGACCAGGAGCTTGTCTTACTCTGCTATCAGTAGATCCAGCACACCAACAGGTTTGCACTTTACAGCTTGCTTTTATGTATTAAGCTTTTGTATGTTCTTGCCATGCTTTAAGTTGTTTTGTGTTGCCATCTTGTCAGTAACCAACTTGTAGCATTGTAGTTTATATACATTTTAATCACTTTTACAATTATTTTTCATCTGACTTGTAGTCAAAATCCCCAGTTTCGTTTGTCAATGAGTGTAATAGTCCAAATTTTTCCTTTCATGCCACGTGTATAAGTAAGGGCTTTATCAGTTTTAATGGGTGGCTGTATTTCAAGTTCTTATCTGTATTGCGTGGCACTTTTGAGTTCCCAGGGTTGAGCGAGATTGTGTAACTTTTGAGATTACGTTTTTTTTTAAGACTACTTTTAGTTTTCCCATGTCATCAGCATGTTTTGAAGTCCTCGCAGTGATGTAAGTTTCAGCCAATAGGTTGCGAGCCCTGGCCAAAAGTTATTTTTAGATATCTCTTGATAAGTGGGGAGAGCTGCAGGCAATGAGCCCTGTACTCTTCCACATATCTTTAACAGCCATTGGAGAAACGTCTTTGTGTCGGAGTGTCTTTTGTTTGCATAACATCCAAGACTTTTGAGGAGACTTCATGTGGGAGTGACTTTTGTAGGCATAATATTAACTACCTATGAATAGGCAGGCAGCATGGCTGCTGACGTGGTCGTTCGATTACTGTGACACTGTGAACCTATAAAACTGTAACATGAAGGAAGATCTGCCGTTTTGTGTCGGTGTATGTATAAGACCGTCAATAATAAAACCTGGATCATACTCCGAAATGGGAGTAACTTCTTCTTATTTCGTGAAAACCATGGTACCAACATTTGTGTAAGCGAACCAACTGAGCTAGTACGAACTGTACTGTGGAAGGGCAGGAAACTGGCTTTTGCCACGCTACAGAGATAACCCTGGAACGTGTGGCTGAAAGGGGCGACGCTACAAACTGCAGGGCAAAAGGAAGACATTTTTTTCATTTTTATAATTATGGAATAAACAACTATCCATATAAAACAATAATAAATAAAAATCATTGTGTAATATTAGACTTGCAAGTAAACCAGAAAAGTTTGAAGTACAGTAGAACCTCTTTATTACGCCCCTATTTTTACATTTTCCTGTATGTGACACCTACTTTATATGGTCCTGTTTACTGGTTTTGCTGCATAAATCTCCCTCTTTTTACTTTTTCCTGCATTTTGCAACAATTTTTCGTGGTCCCTTGAAAAGTGTATAAAAGAGGTTCCAGTGTAAGCACATCAAATCGACAAATCTGACCCACCAAAAACTCTTCTGCATCATCTATGGTTTTTACTTTTAATAAACTAAGCAAAACTAATTAAAATGGTTATTTAAACTAAAAAGACAGTTTACAGAAATTAAATTTGTCTAGTTTTATGGAAAATAAATGTGTGTGTACCAAGAATTTTTGTAGTGAATGATGTTCTTTTACTGTGCGTGTGTGTGTGATATATATATATTTATATATTTATTTATTCTCTCTTTCTCTGCAATTTTAAACATAGGATAACAATTCAGATATGTTATTTTCCCATTTTTGCTTAATAGTAAAAATATTAAATCACAGTAAAAATGGTCCAGTGATGCAAAACACCAACTAAATTTTACGAAGCTAAAGAGAGAGAAATAGTAAATGCCAAAAATACCAAATTCAGGTGCCATTTTTTCTTATTTGTTGCTGGGAATTATTTTTGTTCTTATAAACCACCCATGATAAATAATTCAAGAATAACATACCAAAATGCAACTATAAAAACATTGATTATCAATTTGAAGTTGGATCACGTTTGTTTTAAATCTTTACATTTTTTCAGAAATTTACAACACATTTTGTGAGCAAACTTTTATGAATTATCTTCACCTCAGAACATTGAACATTTTGCATGCTTGCAGCTCCTCCCCCTTCCCAGAGCCAAGTAAATATCTATTCTGTGTGCATTAAGTAGGGGAATTGCCATAACTTGACATGCCCTCCCTAGCCCCTCACCCTGAACAGACTCGCTATGGTGCCAGACAGGTGGGGGGAGACTGACACTGATGTGAATTGGCGTCACCGACCCTTTCCCCTGCTGGAATGGAGCAGTCAGTGGCCGCAGCCTGTTGCACGAGCTTACAGTACGTCTCACTCCTCAGTGCTGGTCAATGTGTGAAGAATGTTCTCGGTTGTGGTGCCGGGGCTATTTATACAGGTGTGGCTGGAGGGTTGAGAGTCTTGTGACATACATCTGGCAAAGTGCAGCTAAGAGTAAATCGATGGCGAGCAATGGTGAGAGCGACTGTGGCAGACATGTTTGTCTGGCAGGAACAGACGAGAGTATGCAAGTTCTGCAAAGGGCGAGTTATCCAACTAGTAGAGTGCATGTATGTACGGGAGTGCTCGGGGTGATTTGACATTCCAGACAGGCAACACTCATATCTGAATCAAAACAATGTGAGACTGAATGGATGCATTTTATAGACACACTGGAACTGTTAAAAATCAATAGTAATCCAGAATTACAAATACTGGTTTTAAATGTATGAATGTATTAATTTCTCTGAGGTGATGGATGATTATGTAAATATTAATTGTAAATAGCAAGCGATAGACATTATTGTTGAGATATTAATTCCAAAGTATTATTTTTATTGCTTGCAAACAAATTAAGAAATTGTTATAAACTCTTTTAATTATGACATCTGTCTCTAAAAGAATAAGGCCAATTCCATAGACTTGAAGAAATTTTAACAATATGTATAAGTGCTAATTTCAAATGTTACTGATTCAATAAAAATTTATTTTCAACATTTTTAATCATTTGTAAAATTTTACTTGAGCCACAGATTTTGCATAAAAGTCTCGGTTATCATAACACAGCAATAAATTGTTATGAATTTCTGTGGCATTCTTTATAAATTCCCTTGATTAATAACTATTGTGCCTTAAGAACACAAAGTGATACTTTGCTTTTGGTGGGTATAGGCTATCTCCATTCTACGAAACACTAAAGGACACTATTTATACAAGATCCAAGCTGTTCAGTTTTTTTCCCACCACAGATAATCTTCACTGTAGACAAAGGTTGTGCATATTAGGTAAATTTAATAGTGACAGTGTTGAACAAATTGCAAAATGTGTTAAAGTGCAGAACTTCTTTATGATTCATCAGTTATTCAGAAAAGAAATTGTAAGTCAAAAAAAGAAAGAAAGAAAGGCAAGATTAGGGGGGGTAAAGAAGAATTACAAGAGAAAAAAAGAAATGTAATGTCATAGGGGCTAGGTGTAAATAAATTGTGAAATATGTTGTGAGGAAATGTGTTAGGAAGAAGAGAAAATTGTGTAATGAGAGTGATGAGGAAGAAAAAGAAGAAACATAGTATAGTCTGATTTCATGTAGGCTAGTCTAATATGATTAAGTACAAAGTGTCAATTCATATGTCATTATGTATCATATATGTTTTTTAAAATATAAATTGAAGTTGAATCAATAGTAGGTCACAATGTATATAAAGTACACAATGCCAAATGACATGTTTCGTTGTTCATGGGGTTTAAGAGTAACATGAAATTGTAAGATAGTGGGTGATCTAACCTAAGGTTTGGATTATGGGGTATAAACGAGACAAAATTGTCCTAATTATGTAAAACGTAACTTCATAAAACTGAAAGATCAGAGCACTCACAAGCACAAAATGGAAAGTCAGAAGGACAAATGGTAGTACCGTAAGATTTACATTGAGAGAACAGATTAGCTGGAATGGGAGTAAAAAGTTTTCTATCTAAAATTACTATCAGAAAGTCTGAAACTTTGAATAACAAATATCTATTTATGTTGGGGGGGAAAAGCAAAAACAAGATAACTCTGAAATATATAGAATGTTTCTTTGGCAACATAAACACAAATTACCACTACACTAAATGGTAAAACAACATTGACTACTAAATATGCAAATAATTATGAGATGACCTACAGATCAAGACCTAATTTCACAAATGTGTCATCTGGAAAAGATTACTCAAGACATAAAACCTAAATTTGTATTCTGAGCTGGCTTGCCCAGAGCACAAATTTTGCAATATTTTACTCCTTCAGAGATTTGAGCATCCATTCCTTTGTAAATTAATAGTTTTGTGTATACCCAGGTGAGCACCAAGAGGTGATGAATGAAAATACTCAAATATCATAGGTTTTAAATGATCAGGTAATATAATACGTTTCTGTTTGTCATGAGATCTGCAACGAAGGAGACCTTTGGAAAGAAAATATGGTTTATGTTCAATACCTAATTTTAAATTTGAGATGATATGTTTCAAATTACTATCCTTTTCTTGGCGTGCTTTAATATCAGTAAAAGCAAATGGAAAACTAGACAATACATTACAATTGGGAAGAATCTCAGATTCAACATTGGTACAATCAAACATACGACATAGTACATGTGCAACTATATTTTGAGTTCCTTTTTTATGTTGGACTCTAAATTTTAAGGAAAAAATTTTATCTACCTAGCGGCCAATTTTTCCAAGTTGGCATGGATGAGCCAAAAGCCATGACAAAGCCTGGTTGTCGGTTTCCAGAAGAAATTCTGCATATTCCAAATATTACCTAAACTTCTTTATGGCAAAAACTACAGCCAAACATTCCAATTCATAAATGGTGGAAGATATTTTATGTTGGGGGAGTAAGAGTGCGGGAAGCAAATGCAAATGGCTGATGACAGCTATCAATCTCCTGATCTAGGACAGCTCCTAAAGCATGACTTGAAGCGTCAGTTTGGAGGATAATTTCCTTATTAAAATCTGGCATGCGTAATACAGGTGGGTGAATGAGAGTGTTGAAGGCCTTTTGCTGCCCCTCATGCCATTAAAATATGACTGATTTCTTTCTTAATGTATTCAGCGGTGCTGCCTTTTTAGCAAATTTAGGAATAAATTTGCCAAAAAATTGTATCATACCAATGAACCTAGCTATAACTTTCACATCACATGATGGTGGAAAATCTCTAATGGACTTAGTCCTTTCAGGATCAATAGAAATCTCACTGGAAGAAATCCTATGTCCCAAAAATGAAATTTCTTGCACTGCAAACCTAACCTTGGAAGGGTTAACAGCGAGACCTGCTTTTTCCAAATGTGTACTTCCTTTAAGTGATCTAAATGTTGTTCAAAACTGTCGGAATAAATTATAAGATCATTTGTTCATCTTGGATATCAAGTATTAGGCCAGTAGCAGCCATGAATTCTGCACCCAAAATAAAATCTAAACCAAGTTGTTTGGCAACTAGACATTTATGCATCCAAGTGAAATGATCAATTTTCAATTTTACAGTGGCGCAACAAGATATCGGCAGAGCCTGCCTTGACGCGGTTTAGCATTTTACATCAGAAGGTTCAGCAACCTTAATTAAACTTTATTTTTTATTAATTTTTTTCCAAAAAATCTTGCAGAAATAATGGTATGCGCAAATCCAGAGTTAACTAGAGCACTAACAGATTATGACCCTAAGTTTACCTCAACATGGGGTGACTTAACCTTTTGAATACCCACAACATTAGGGAAATTTACATGACATATTTCAAATTTTCTCTTTTTAACATGGTTGTAAGGATCAAACAACTGTTCAAAATTCTTGCAATGGTTCACATTATTAAACAGGTGAGTATTATATTGAGAATTCGCTAACTGGCCAGAATTACGAGGAAAATGGCCCACTTGTCGTCCCCGCGTGACCTGTTTTTTAATTCGTAACACTGATCAATTGTGTGGCCTGGCCTTTTACAGTAACCTACATGAAGGTTGGTCACCACTGGCAAGTGAATCAGAAGGTGAAGGGTTTGGTTTCTGTGACTGCTCTTTTTTCTCAGTGACAGCATTGGTGGAAGAATCATGAGGCTTTTTCTTACTGTCAGTACCACAAAATGACTTGTGTGGCCTAAAAATGTGTAGACGTTTTTGGTCAGCATACGTAATGTTCTGTGAATGTATACATGTCCTATCTAATTCAGAAAAATTGTTGGGTTTGGAGAAAAATGCTAAACATGAACACTCTTGAGGTTCTAAGCCCTGTAGTTTGGTATTAACCACTTCAGATTCTGGGAGATTTAAGTGCAAAATGATTGCAACCTCTTCAACACTGCTCACATTTACTGAAAGAGCATCCTCAGGTTCTTGTAAGTGATTAAACATTCTCAAGTGTAACTAAGCATGTAACCTTGAGGGGATGAAGAAATTTAAAATATCAGCATGGTAGTCATCAGATGAAATGTGTTGTGATATGGCTAGACTTGTCCGTTCACTCAGCGGACCTTTGGTGAAAGGGTTGTGCCTCTGGCACAATTTTACTTTGTTGGTGTTTGATAATGACTTTTAAAAACTCCAAAAACTTGGGAACACTCAGACCATCAGTAGCAGGGAAGTTACGCAGCATGTGTTCAAGAGGGTAAATTATTTTACCAAAAACAGATGAATACATGCCTGATAGGGAAGATGAGATGTGCACAGGTGTACTGGAAACTGTGGTTGGATGGAAGGAGTATGATGTTTGGATGGGTGTAGTGTTGTGGATGGCAGTGGATGGAATGGGGGTTGAGGGTAGGGTGGAAATGGGTGGGTTGCCAACTAGGTTAACAGCAGTGGGTTGGGGACTGGTGCATGGTGGGAAGGTGGAGTAACATTAACACTGGCAAACTGTTGGGTGACTGAGGTGATGAAGGTTGTGGGAACATCCTCGTTACTGCCATCAATGATGGAGAGGGACTCCAAATTGGTAACAGCCTCAAAGCTGGACTGAGTCTGAACCACAATGCTCTGAAGTGACTTTAATTGAGCATCTAACAAATGCTAACCAAACTTTTTTAAAAGGTTTGGGGCACGTCTTTTGAAGGGTGCTGAACTGTTCTTTACCCTGGGGTATGAGTAAGATGTATCATCTTCACTAAGGTTATCAAACAATTCTTGCAATACAATAATCTTGATAGTGCAGGTATGATACTCTGCATCTACATCTATATCAGCTAGCATGTCTAAAGAAATAGGGGCATTTGCATTCAAAGCAGCATGCAATGGGTTTCTAAAAGCTGCTGCTGTGTTTTCAGGTACTTGTACACCTTTGATGGTGCACTCATACTAACACTCATCCTTTAAGAGGCGTTCTGGCTCAATACAAAAGGCCATGTTAACAAAATATTCAAAAAATCATGCAAAAAAACAATAAAAAAGAACACTCCTAACCTGTCTTAAATGTAAAAGCACAGAGCTCTTACCAACACCATTTACATTCCCAAGTCCCAAGGGACACATGCAACAAGCATGCACAAAACAAAAAAAAAATCTGATCTACAACAGGAACTGCCAGCTACTGCAACCACTTGTTATGTAGCACCTTCGTGTCGTGAACTTGAGCACCCAAAGGTACTCTTCATCACAACACAAGGATGACACATAAATGGAAGGTGGGATCTAGATGTCTGTGTAGAGGAGGGTTTTACTACTAAAAGCACAAATCATGAGAGGGTCTCCTGTTTTACTTATTATAAGAGTGGTATATATGTAAAGAAAAAAAGGTGATTTTTTATATATATATGACACACATACATACAACAATTATATTGATTATATGTTATCTTTCCAACAACAACAAAAATTTATATAAATTGTTGTTCTAATAAATAAATAAATAAATAAATAATTATTTTTGGTTTTACAGCTGAGTGTTAGAAGCTAATTTCTGATCACATGTAATCTCTCTCTCTTTTTTTAAGGTAGCTAAAAAAATGATTAACTTATTTTGTGGCAATTAACAATTTTGTCAGGTACCTGCGATCGCATCATTAGAAATTTAACAAAAAGTAAACACTTGCATACATTTTAAATGTTTTTTATTTCACGTTAAGAGAGAATTTAAAAGAATAAATTCCATGGTTGACTGTCCAAATTATATGTTGAATAGGAACCATAGCCTCATAAGACTGAAAGTTATGAACATTCCTGAGCACATGCAGCAGAAAAATTAAATTTAGGTTTTACTTGAACAATGAGAAATATTTTTACAAGTTACTGCGGTGCTTTCCTAAGCAGTGGAAATATGGTCCCCAAACAACCATGCCACAAATTTGTATGTGGCTCGCATCCCAATAAGGATGTATAAGGCCACGCAGTTAAGCCGTCAGTTGAAAACAGAAATCAGGAACCACTATAAAAGTACAGTAGAGCACCCGTCAACTGGAATTTCCACAAACGTAACTCACCATATCTGGAACTAATTTTCCAAAAAATTTGAAACCTCTCAAATTTGTGCCATAACTTTCCCGCGCTAGCAAGAGGTCTATCGTTGCTCGCACCAGACTGTACATGCCCGCAAGCCGCACACAAATAAGCCAGCATGACTGTAATAGCCAGACGTTCATATCATGCACTAGTGATTTGTTTGAGTTGGGCATAAAGTAAATGTATCCGTGTTTATGTTGTAAATATTTTTAGTGAGTGTGTGTGCATACGTGCATACACTCACTAAAAAGCATTTTTTGTGCAAACATTATATATTTTTTTGCCTAATCCTAGTTTTTTTTTTTTTACTTCTAAATATTTGAGTGTAATAGAAGGTTTACTATTGTCAATCAATTAAATTAAGATTAGTATTCAAAGAATGCACTGACAAAATTTGGGAGTTCTTCTAGTTTTTATTTAAGCTTCTTTTAAACGTTGAGGAAAACAGTGATTTTTCAATTCTTTTACTATGGTTAGATTAGTCCTTTAATTATTTTTCACGTTTAGTTTTCTTTTAAAAATATAATCGTTGGTATTTGGGTTATAGTAATATAGAAATGTGCATTTTTTGACAGGTAGTGATGCTGACGAAGATGAGTTTGCTAGTGAGTTGGACAACAGCAATGAGTCTTGGACAACATCTGAAGAGTTTAGCTCAGAATTTATACTCAAATATGGAAGCAGGTATTCACGTATGAAATATTTTCCTTAAATTAATGAACTGCACTTATTTCACATTATTCGCTAGGCTTAAAAACTAGTATAAAAGGCACTGGCAGTTAGTTCACATCTTTTCAGCATAAGTACTGTAAATAATACTCACCTTCAGCAACTGAAAATCAACTACTGAAATACTGCTTTTCAAAGGTTTTTCATTAATATTTTAAAGTATTTTCTATTACTACTGGTTACATGCCCCATGGACTCCTGAATCATTCTTATACTGGGGTTCTGTGTTTATTGTAACTGGTTTATAATTTTACTTCGACTACAATAGTGAATATGTTTAAAGGTATGCATTTAGGATGGGGCAAGCTTCACAGGTAGTGTAGGCTATGATACACTGGTATGGGAATCTAAATTGTTTTCCTACCTGTCAACATGATCATAAGATTAGTTGGTCTCCATATAATAGATTGAGTATTATGTTGTAAATTAACTGTAACTTAATGTCATGTAAATGTGATTTCACAGGAATGGTGTGGTGCTGATAAAATTTCTACACTGGGTTCAAAAAAATTGTTTAAATGATTAACTATCAATATTACTTTTTTTTTACAATAATAATTTGAAAAATAAGTTAAAAATGTAATTTGGCCATAATGCAGCTTTTTTTTTTTTTTTTTTTTTTTCCAGTTAGGGTCAATTGCAATTAATTATTAATAACTTTCTAAGGCTGGCTGTGGATGTAATAAAAGTCTTATGCTTTGGAAATGAAAGGAAAAATTATATTCTATGTTTTAACGAAATTTTAAACATATTTGAAACTAAAGCTTGGTCACCAAAGTGTTCTTCTCTCACTAATGGTTGTGGGTGCCCACAGGACAAATATTCTTTTGGCTTTGTCACTGCTTCAGGTTTGTTGCTGTCATGAGTAGTGGCAGAAGACTTGTTACAGTGACATTATGCAATTCAGATACAATGTTAATGATATTGCTGCTGTCACTAGTCTAGGGAAAACCACCTCAAGAGATCTGTTCTTACTGTGGCACGAGAAATTAGGCCTCCAGGACTTTGACCACGTTACACAAGTGTTTAAAAGAAACAGCATAAAAGTTCCTAACTCTGCAATTGCCCAAACTCAGTGTACAGCATGCTTTGAAGGGAAACAACGTAGAATTCCCTTTGGTGAAAGCAACTCAGTTTCCACTTTTCCTGGTGAGTTTATATATGCTGACATGTGTAGGCCTATGGAAGTTAAGTCTGTAGGAGGTTCCAGACATTTCTTGCTTTTAAAGGATGACTACTCCAATTACAGGTCTGTGTATTTTATGAAACACAAAGATAAAACTAAATTGCATGTACAAAAGTTTATACAAATGGTACAAACTCAATTTGGAATGAAGATAAAAATAGTACGTACAGACAACGGTACAGAGTTTGTAATGGTGAACTACAGCAAGTTCTAGAAGATAGTGGGATACAGCATCAGAGAACAGTAGCCTACTCACCTGAGCAGAATGGTAGGGCAGAGAGGGAGGTGAGAACAGTTGTAGAAGCAGCAAGAACAACGTAATATTCTAAGAAGTTGAATAAAGATTTATGGGCAGAGGCTGTGAACACTGCAGTTTTCATCTTGAATAGAACTGAAAAAAGTAGGACCAGTCGAAAAACATATGAAGTTTGGGCTCAGAAGGTGTTCAATATTGAAGAGCTACAAGTATTCGGCTCTGAAGTATATGTACATATACATAAGGAGAAAAGGAAGAAGTGGGATGTGAAGTCTATACAGGGCATCTTTGTTGGTTACTCTGAAAACATACAGACTTAGCCATCATTCATACACCTCGGACCGCTGATGTCCCATTTTTTGACAACCTTGGTCGTGGGGAAAGTGAAACTCCCTGGTAGGTAATTCATGTCACTCCGCTTCACCCTGGGGTTTGATTTCCCTCGCCTTCATCAAAGTCGAGAGGATGGTCAGCATAGTAACCCAATAAGACCTAAGAGGGGCACGCATCAATTGACGCACATTGTGGGATGTACAGCTCCAAGCAGCTCAACCTTGGGAGCTGGGACCGCGCAAGACCTCCATCCCCCGTCCGACGACTCCTTGCAGAGGAGCCTGTTTACGACTTCGGGGAGTCGTGGAAAACACCAGTGGCGCCCAGATAGTAAAGATGTCCGACTCAGAAACGGGTTAGCCGGACATACGCGGCACTCTAGCTGGGGATAGTAATGCCCCGTGTTCTGTTCCAACCTGCACTGGCACAGAGTAAAACTTAATTTAGTGTAATTACTGCCATCAGGAGTATCACTATATATGCATCGGATGGGATGATGCACCCTGCTATTCCAACGGATTAGAATACCGTTGCAAGGAATGTAGGCAGGATGAACCACAGGTATGCCAGTGGCCCGAGTGCAAGTGCCAATGCAGGTATAAGGTGTGCTGCATACTGTGTAACTGGGATTTTCGCCATGCTTGTATCAGCTGGTCGGACAAGCGAATCAGAAACCCTGGTCAAGTCTACCAGTGCAACGTCTGCAGAAGAGAGCAGTCATATAAAACATGTAATACAACCCACAAGCACTGCCCAGTTATTCCATGGCTGCCCTGTGAGTTAGACCTACCGGAATTTAACGGGAAACCGTACGCCGACCCCGGAAAATTCCTAAACCAGTGCGAAAGGGAACTGGTAGAACATGTCATCCCATGCAAACAATGTGTGAGCAGAGCTCACCATCAACTCACTGGCCCCACCAGGAAATGGTGGGAAAAGTACGGTGAATTTGTGGAAGATTGGCCGCAGTTCAAAGTCCAGCTCGTTTTGCACTTTTCCGGCGACGAGATCCTCAGTGGACTTATTATGGACTTAAACTCCCTCGTGCAAAGACACAACAAGGAGGTAGAACTATTTATCTGGCGAAAGGAGTGCCTGCATAAAAGTGTATACCCTGACCAGACTGAAGGGGAGAGGGTCAGGTGTATCACCCGCACCCTCCTCCCCTCGTTATGCAACTTGTTAGTCATTCCCGACCTCAGACGGTCAAAGAGCTAGCAGACAGGGCAAGGGAGCTTGAGAGAATGAACTCCCTCTTCCTGGAAAGGAACAACCGGCACGCGTCAAGGCTAATGGCCCAGCCCCCTTCTCCAGACTGCCTGCAGGGCGCGGTGTGGCCTTTCAACGCACTGCCACCCCCTTACTGTGCTGCTGGTACTGCCCGGTGCGACACTACAAGGATTGCCCGAGGTGGTAACCTCAGGGGACGCATAGCTCATCTCCCCACCCTCCAAATGCACAGCTGTGTAACGTAGAAACACGGTGGCCAAACTCGTGGGAACAGACACGGAGGAAAATCGCAACACATCGCACTGTAGGCCTTTAAACCTCCACCAGGTCTGCGTACATCCTAACCCACGTGCCACAGCAAACCTTATGCCAGTTGCGACCTTATTACTGTCAAATAGGGAACCAGTCAGAGCAGAAGCCCCATGTGAGGCTCGAACCCAGGGCACCCCCGAGGTGGACAAAGCACCCCTCTGTACTTCGTGACAGTAGGTTGTCCTCGCAGGACTCTGGGAGATTAGATAGCCCCCTCCCCTGTTCTACCTTATGTACCACCCGGGAAATTTTTGCAGGAACATTTTCCCCACTCGACCCCCGCCATCATCTAGCTCAAACAGTAGTTCACCGTTTATACCCCGCTGGACACCACCTCGTGTCCAGCCTGAACCATCGTGGCACGATCTGGCAGATCGCCTTATACTTGAGAGTCGACCCGATAGAGTAAAGTTAGTGTAGGGATACCCTCCTTCTACCTCCACCACGAGCACAGCGTTTAGACAACGAACCTCACCCGTCCTCCTTCTTGCCCTGTGCCCGGCTGTTGAATGCCAGGTAACACGTGAGACCATGACCGCACGCGATGCATGAGTCTCCCCGATCTTCTTCTCTGCGGCTGAAGAAGCACCCACCCCGGACGATGACCTGGACGCAGCAGATTATTCACTCCCGCCAGGATCTGTCCCGGAAATGCCTCCTCCTGAAACGGTCGAGCCCCTCCAGGATAGGGACCCTAGGATGCATACCCTGTTATCCTATCTGGCCTACCCAATCCCAGGCAAGAAAGGAGAAAGTGAAGCCAGTCTGACACAGTCCTTGCTACCACCTATGGACCCGTTGGTCAACTTGGCGACTGACCCCCACAGCTCATTAGATCAGGTTGGAGAGGATGAGTCAGATGCCATGCAGACAGCGAGAGCAGTAATTGCGAGTGATCGTGAAATCCTTCCACCATCGGGAGCAGCTAGGACAGTCAGTACCGTGCACCACTCACCCGCGCCGCTGCCACAAAGTTACAAAAAGCCCTTGTCACGAGGGCACATGGTAAAGCAGATGTCACCTTTAGTACGACCACATGTAAAGAAGCAGAGGTGCCCAGCAGACCGGCCTGAAACACTGCAGCCGATGGCACCAGCACCCAGGATGCTAGCCCCATGCTTTCTACAACCACCAGGCCCACATCATGAGTGGTCCCCCTGTATGCCAGGCGCACGTGTCATATTGCCGGGTGATAGAGAAGTGCCATGGTGGGCGCCTGCTGCATTCCGCTGGCCTGCCGCCCCTGCCATAGCACCATGCAAGAGAGGACTCCCGATGAAGCGCCGAGCTACAAAACACCACTGCCTTCCACCAACTACTGCATCGTCGTTGGAGTGAGTACCTGGCTGATGTCAGTTTTAGACTATCGTGCCTCCTTCATGTAACCCCCAAAGTATATAATCCAGTAGGGAGTGATAGCCAATAAAGTCTGAACCCTAATTGTAAACGAGAGTGTAAGAGCTCGTAGCTATTTAGTAGGGATGGCTAGGTGTCAATGTACACCATAAAAATTATAGCCAGTTAGGAGTAGGCAGTGCGACGAGAAGAGTCCATGTCATCACCTGAGAAATAGTTTTAATTGTGTACCCTGTAACTTGTAACGTGTTTTCTTTAAGGTTGAGAGAATTCAAACCAAATTAATCGCATTGATAGGAACTGAGGCTCCACACTTAAAAGAGTGTCCCAAACTAACGTAAACAACCTGCTATCAATGAGCACAAGTAAAGTAGAAATAACAAAATTATTTTTATCAAAAATTGTTTTCATCTCTAGTTTGCTAAATAAGAAAAGTTTTGTTTGCCGGGGGAAAAATTAACATAGCATCAAATGCTTAAACAGACTGAAAAGTTTATGTTTGCCTAACGCCAAATTTCCTCCAAGTGCTCATGTAACATAAGCATTTACTAAGAAATGAAATTTTATTGCTATTTTTGAAATCTAGTACGACATGTTTAACGTAACGCCACTGAATTCCGTGAGCACTGTTAGGAAGAGTGCACGCGTAATCGAAACCTATCAGCAGGCCTGTGAACATTACCTCTATGTAACCCTCTCCATTCTTCGCAATGCGACTGGGTGACATTGTTTAATGAACCCCCTGTAACTTGTATAAGAGCATGAGACGAGAGCTTGCTGTGAATATGCCATAACCACCACCCAGGAAATTCCCAACCTTCTTAAAAATTTAGATTTTAAGAATATTGAATTGCAGTTAGCGTAAGAAACGCTCCCCTGTGTCTTAAAGTAAAACAGAAAGTTGAAACTGTGTAATTTGTGTAGAGGTCATGTACCTAACATAACTTTTTTCCTTGTTACGATAAATAACCTAAAGTAAAACTTATTTTTTTCACTTAGGTGAAACCCAAGTAATAGCGTAACAAGAACCCCGTAAGATAAATGGAGCTTAGCATTGACACAGAATTATGTAATCAAGGTAGTTGTGTAGGCCTAATAGTAATCTTTCCCTTGGTAGGAAAACCCCTATTATTTGTAGTTTAGCATGAGTTTAAAATGTTAACTGTAGTGTGATCCCTGTATGCATAGTTCTATTGTTGTGTTGTGAGAAGTATGCCAACCTGAGAAACATATTCTCCCCTTATGTAATTTGTAACCGCCATTAACACGGCTCACGTAAGCTTATCTACTATGTTGAGGCAGATATCCCCGCACACTACAGCCACGAAAAACTTGTTCTCATCCCCCAGCCAGTGAGGCTGCGAACATGCGTGATTTAACCACTATTGGTCATGTCATTTTTTTCTAACTACCCTTTAACTAAGTGTTAAGTGAAAGCCCGGTGGGTAGGGCGGGAATTTATTGCATCTCAGTGCTAGACCCCTTATACCTACAAGGATAGGAAATCATGCAAGGAGACATGCATCACGGCAGAGAGGGATTGGGCAGCCATGGCCTGCATTTGGGGCCATGACTTCCTCCGTAAGTGTACTTATAGTTAAGTTAATACTAGAAGAGACTGGGAAAAACCGGCATAGGTACTGTAAAAACCCAGTCGACAGGATAGAATTCAAAATATTCATGCATTAATCAAAAATGCTACGGGAGACAGATTGTGTGTGTAACATGCTTGTGTTAGTAGAGATGAAAAACTAGTAGAGAGAGGGGACGGGAACTATATTTCCTTTCGCCTTGGCAATTGGAGGGAGACACTGGCTTGTAGCCAGAGAGGTGCTTGCACAACTCTCTGGTGGGGGAAGTGGCGGTATTGGGCGGCTTCGACCAGATTCCCCAGTAGAATCTGAAAATTAAAGAGAATAATGTGAGTTGCATGTAAGCGTCAGCATGAGCTGAGTCAACGCTTACGGGTTTTTAGATATCCGTCAAGAGATGGTACAGTCTGTGAAAATGAAGTGTTTAAGTTATTAATCTAATTTCAAATTAACCTAAATTTAATAGTAACATATGTCCTCGGGGACATATGTGTTAAATCTAATGCTGTGCTACCTTGCAGCGGCCAATCTCTGTAGCCATAGGCTGTAACATAGCATATTTCGGTCATATGCTATGAGCTACGCGTGCATGGAGCTTCGGATAAGGTAGGGTTGATTGATTGACGCAGGGTAGGTCTCTCACCAACTGCAGCAGAGAGCCACACATCGCCACAAGCCCTCCAGTTATTTGCGGGTATAACTGTTCAGTGGCTGCCTTGGAATTGGCAGTGGCGAAGGGCCGTACCTACAAACAGTTGGCTGGGATGAGAGGCTAAACTAATTAAAACTAATAACTAATCTAGGCCCCTACAGTGCAGCTCAGTTAATTCTACCACAATTATAATTAGAACTTAAGAGTTAGGCGGTGGGGGGGTTGGTGGGGTGGCTCTCACCAGCTACTGCAGAGAGCACACTAGTGCCACAGCCTCCTCAGATTTTGCAGATAATCTGACGAGAGGTAGCCTTGGGATTGGCAGTAGCGGTGAACGGGCTATACCTACAAACAGCTGGGTTATGCATACCCCGAAGTGTTGTAAATAGAGTAAACTCACATTTTTGTACCTGATAGGCCTAAGAACTAGCAAGTAAGAATTTTGTAATCAACCGTAACCTCAATAGGAGGATTGTGAAAATATTGTAGTCTAGCCATGGGAATTTGAGTTAGCGAAAGAAAACCTCCCACCCTTGTACGCCAGTGTTAATTAGTAAGAATGTGAAAACCAATGTAACCTCAAACGAGGAGAATTTGTAATCTTATAGGTTAGGTTAGATGATCTGAGGTATTGCTAACCTCCCCTTACGTGCAAAATTTAATTTACTTACTATAGCAAGTGTACTATATAACCGTACTTATTGTTTGAGAGCAGCAGCTCACCCTTATACACACATAAAATAACTTTTCACACGAGTGAAACAGCTATTGTGTTGTAAAGTATTTGAGACTAAGTGCAAACAGTATTACGCAACCCTACAGCAAACTCATGCAGCTGAGCGTAATTTTATGTAACGTGATAAGGAGGCATTAGCCTACCTGTTACATAAACCCCTGCCACGTGCAGAATAGTGAAAAATAACTATGTGCGTATACCCTGTATCCTAGTTTGTACGAATCACTGATTCAAACAACTTGTGTAAATACTCTTAATCTCCCACTATACAAGGGAATCATGTCTGAGAGCATAAGCCTATTTAACTTGCGTTAACCCATGTTCAGTAAACAATTCCAATGTGTAATTTTGCCTTAAGAAGTGTTAACCTTGTGATTATGTGCACCTAGAATAAGAGTGTTCGTGTAACAGCAAATTGCTGCACTAATTTTAATCTCTATTTTTTGAACAAAATAGTACGAAACTAAATAACTTCAAGTGTCGTACAAATAGTACACATTTGATCATTCTGAGTACCAGTGCTATAACATGTATTCTCTTGAAGGGTTTCTTCTGTGCACTACAATCTATTAGCTGTAGGAAAGCAACCCGGAGTTACTGTAGGATGTGTAAGAATTGTCTTAAAGCTCGCAAAATTTGTGTCCCTTGTATAAATAGGTTACTGTGCATTCGTACTGACTGGGATAACAGACCAGTTAACTTTGTCCCACAGGGGTCACAGTAAAACCTTCCCCGCTAGTAATCCTCTGTGAGTGGGATGACACCCTGTTTTAATCAGTTAGCTCCACCTTCTTATTTCTCGAGAACAGAAATAAAAACATAACTCTAAAATTATCTTTAACTAACTACATTTGTACAACCCGATGTTTAAAGATGATTTCTTTTTTGCTGGTATGTAAACTGCTCTTCAACCAGCAAGGCCTAGGTTCGACGAAACAAACAACTTGTTCTCGCAACTTTTCCTTTCCAAAGCTCTTCCTGCCAATATGCTGCGCAGCGCAGATGCGCTCTCTATGGGTAACTTTGCCCTGTCTACAAGTGACCCTCACTTGGGGCAGGTCATTAACAGTGGCAAAAATGATTACACGTATCGAGCAAATAGATGCCAAACATTGGACAGCCGCATACGTAAAAGTAATTAACACAATTAATTACGTAATGCATCTCCTGCCTGTAATCCCTTATGCAAGCGCCACTCCTATGAATAAATTAAATATTTTTGATAATCCACTACCCTTCAGTTAGCCACGGAAGAAGTTCCAATGAACCCCCTAGATGGCACCACCCCCGTAACCTTGTGATGTCACAACCCGCCAACCTCAGGACAAAATGTTTAAATGTGTTATCGCCTCCAAGTGGGGAGATAAGAAATGAGCAGCACTCCAGGGGTTTTTTCTTATATAAGGAGGTCCAGCACCAAGCTCCAGCAGAGACGCCGAGCTCGCTGGCCGCAGAGGTTCGCGACCCTCCCTAGTCTGCAAAGACTCTCCCTCCTCTCCTCAGCCTGCAGTAAGGCTTGAATTCCTGCTTGCTGCTTGTGAAGGCAGCACACTCTCCAGCCAGCAGCTCGCGAAGGCCGCCAGCACTCCAGCCCACCAGCTTACGAAGGCGCGTCCACGCCAGCTGACCATAAGGATTCAGCACTCTCTCTAGACAATAATCCGATCACCTGTACCCACTACCCCTTTACCTAAGTCAATTTCCCTTGATTCTCGTGGTACAATGTCGTCACGTTATTAGCGTCCCCTGGACAAACCCCTTTCTAATGTCATACGCTGTGAATAGCATCACCTTAGAACTTTTGCATTTTTACTATATTATTATTATTATATCAGGCTCCCCTTAGTCTGTTCATCTTATAATTATTACTATTAATTTTATAGTTAACTTAATTTGTACCAGTCAGCTGTGACTTTCCGCTTTTCCTTTATTTACCATAATAAACATCACGTGTATCTAAAACCTTGGTTTTGCCCACCGTAATTGTAGCATTGGTTTCCCTTTTTATTATTTCTTGTGGTTTTCATTAAGTGTGTGTAATTAATTAATTGTGCAATAATTTTACACATCGGTAACCAGTTGTGAGGTTCACTGAACTCCACAGGAGACGGGGTCTGAAAGGATTGGCATTTAAGCCCGCAGGGCACGCCGCTCCTTCTGGGTTTGCAGTGTTCCTTCAGCTGTTACTCGGCAAAAGTTGAGATACCTTGACTGCCCATCGTACAGCAGGGCCTTGGGTATGACTGTCAAATCGTACCCCCAGGACTGTGTAACTGCAGAAAGGTAGATGGCTTCAATTCTGATGGACAATAAACACGGTGGAACTAAGAGCCGTCACAGACGCAGTGAGAGACGCGTCTTATACAGGCAGTCTGCTTCTGATATTATTAGTGTGAATCAGATTCCTGTAGAGCTGCCAACCAGTGAGCCAGAGAACATACCGCTGTGTTATGAATCTATTGTGCGGCCCACACAGGCATCCCCACTAGATCGTTGGTTAGGCTGGTGTCCACCAGACGACGACCTGGAGGATACCTATCCTGAACAATCAGAGGTTCTGTTGCCAGTCAATACCCTTGACCACCAGGTATCCCCAGTTCAGGTAGATCCAACCCATTCTAGAATTATCAAGCTAGTGTCCAGCAAATTAGTCAGGGTTCGACACCCATCCACGGTGGATCTGCCGAATTTCTGCGTAATAAATTTGGCATCCGGGAAAAGCATCAGGATTCGACTCCCACCAAAGGCAGTTCCTAAATCACGTGGAAACCAAACCCCGGCCAACTTTATTCCCGCACGCCGACTGACGGGGCCGCTGCAGGTAACCCCCATAACGCCAGCCAGGTCATCACCACCACCATCACCCTTGTGTAATCACCGACTTAGCCACCATTCATACACCTGGGACTGCTGGCGTCCCGTCCCGCGTTTTGACAACCTTGGTCACGAGGAAAGTAAAACTCCCTGGTAGGTAATTTATATCACTCCGCCTCACTCTGAGGGTGGTCAGCGTATTAACCTCTTAACCAATAAGACCCAAGAGGGGCACCCGTCAACCTTTATACAAAAGCAACTACAAATAAGAAGAGAACAATCTTCCTAAAATTAAAATACAATATTCTATGTGCTTTGCTACGTTGCCCTTGAGACATTAAGGCTTTTTGAATGTTCTTGCTATAAACTTGTTGGTTGATTGGGAGGCGGGCTGGAGGGGTGTAGTACTGGGAACTTCCATGCATCCAGAGGAACAGCTGGTACTCCCTCCGGTGTCATTTTCTGTCTTTCTCATTTCTCATGAATTTTGGTTTTGAAGCAAACTGCTCTCAGAATTCTGCAATGACATGCTGTAATTCTTTTTCCAATTTAATAAGATATATTCTGCTTAGGGAAAATGTGTTGGAACCATTTTGTTTACAAACTTTACATTGCTAGTGTAACACTATTATGTTAAGCTAAGTGTGATAACAATTTCCCACACTATTTCACGTCACATGACACAATATTGTATTGGTTTCCATGATTTACGTTGTCCGGGATTTAGATTGAATACAACACTCACCACGTGGTTGGCTGGGATGCTAGCTTAGTATCAGTGGTACCTGCCATGTTCTTGATGGCATGGCCACAGCTCCTGGAGTAGTTGCCAGGCTGGGTGATGTGTTCTGGTCACTCGCCTTTGCTCTGCCCTCATGTGGTGCATGTTGTGTACCACACACCTTGCAGCATGTTTCGTTGACGTAAGTGCACGCATGATAGGTTTGGACGTAGGATGATGAGAGGAGGTACAATGACAAACTGTATACTTTTTTCACTGTGCTGTCAAAAACAAAAATAAAAAATAAATAGCACGTAAACAGACTTTGTATACATGAACCTTACTTTGCATAATTTAATGTTAATCTATGTAATATGCACTGTAACCGTAGTGCAAAATGTAGAAATACATCTTCTGAATATATGCCCACACTAATGAAAGGGACAGTTGAAGATCTGTTAGCTTACTTCCTTGGGGAACACACTCACCAGCAATTTGCACCAATGTCTTGTTAGTGCACAAAGCATTTATTTTAGACCACATGTAATTTATGTGAGAGACAGTTCAGAAATAGACTGACACAGGAGGTATACTGATGTTCTTACTGAAAGGGATTGGAACGACTTCCTTGTAGATATTGTTCATTGTTGACGTAATAGAATTAGATCCTTGTTATGTTTATTTTTGACAAATAAACAAGTATCAGTGTATTGCATCAATAATATATTTTTTGTGTAGGGTTCATAAAATGATGATGAACAAGTTTGGGTTTACAAAATTAAATTAAGCTATTACATAAAGTAAACCAATAACAATAAAAAATTGGATGTGTAATTTTAAAAAATTCAGTGGTTATATGTGGTACGTATTTATAAATATGTTAATATTACTATGCTGGAATTGTGGTACTACTATAGTTATGAATAATTATACCAGAACTACGTACAATATGACTGCAACAGTCTGGCAGCATTGCCCATTGTCATTTGTTGAGTCTTGTCAGCAGGTGCATTACTATCTCTGTATATTTTTTTTACACAATTTACATCAATAAGCTTCTTGGGAGTGATTATTACTGTTTACAACTCAATGAATTTTCTCTCGGATTTAGTGGATTTAAACTTTACCGAGTGGGCAAAATTATTGAATAGTTTGTAAATTTGTTTTTATTTTATTTTATTTATAATGTCAGTGGGGTGTGATGGACATTTTTGTGTAAAGGACAATATACAGCATGTTTCTTTATTATTGTAATGTTTGGAAGGTGATTCTTTATGAAAAATGAGGTAGAAAATTTATGTAGTGCTTATGACCTATGGTTATTATTAAGGGAGTAATTTTTTTGCACCCCTCCCCTCTCTAAAAAAGCTACTAAATAAAAATACCAGAAACTACAAGGGGTGAAGGAAAACAAATGTGGACAGTGTATCACTGAAATAAGATAAGAAACCTGTGAAATTGTAGGTGCAAATAACCACCATCAGAAGAAAAGAAATTGTAGGGGCTGTTTTGTCAGAAATGGAGAGGGTTAAAGTGTTGAGACAGGATAACCTTTTCCTTTTTACATTTGGACATGGTGATTAATAATCTGCCCTGAAAATTCACTAAATACTTGGTGGTTTAACATTTCATGTAATATGATAATTGCTCATATCTTGCAGCTAGTTATTATTAAAATGGCCTCCTCAGTGCTAAGCATGTGATTAATCTCTTCGCAGATATGCAAAGCAGTATGCAATTTTAAGCATTCATCACAAATATGCAAAAATGTGAAGAAGGTTCAAACTTTAGTGGGCTGTGTAAAACTGACGCGTGCCGCTTTATTGTACTAGTACAAATGATTACGACTCATCTTTTGTTATGACACCAGTATACATACTACACCCAAGTGAGAGTCGAACCCCGTCAACGTTTACACAGACGTCGCGGAAGCGCCACAACCCTGGAGCGCGCTTCCGAACACGTGGATACGAAGGTTGCGTAAGCCAGTGGCATGCCCCCCCTCCCACGCTGAGAGCCTACAAGCTGTCAGCCGCCTTGGGCACAGCCGAGTGCCACCGAATACGCACGAAGCCGAGAAACTAGAGGGACGTCACCCCCCCACCCCGCAGTTGCACCAGTCCTTTGGATTATATAAGTCCATGTGCGGCAGGTCTCGCAAGTTATTTCTTTCTAATCCTCGAGCTCGCTCCACCATTTGTTGTGCTGGGGCCTTCGACGACCTCCAAGTTTTCAGCAGCTTACCAAAGGCTGCTCCCATTGTTTACAGCGGTCTTCACCAGCCACCAGGAGCTGCCGCCATTGCCGTCACCAGAGGCTTCTGCAGCAACAGTTACCAGAGGCTTCATTGATTTCAACCACTACCATTTACCAGAGACTTTTCATTGCCGATCGATACCCTTCTTCTACCAAAAGCTTTAACAACTATTATCACTGAATACCTTCTCTACCGATTCCTTCCTGAACAGTAGCCACCTCTACTTGCTAGTAGGGGCAATTACCTTCCTGCTACTAAAGCAGTATATCTGTTATTTAATCGTCTTGTCTAGATATCCCAATGTTAGCCAACATTAGGTATATTTAGCAGTCGACTTCTTATACGTTCTTGACTAGCTTAGAACCAAGTCACCTACACCTATTCAGCGTAGGTTACTTCCAGCATACCGTCTGCTTGGTTAGAAGATAGCACGTGTCACTGTATTTATTACGTTCTTAATAAATACAGCTTTGTTCTTTTAGCCGAGAGTTTTCTTTAATAGAGAGCCCTTCACTATGTCGCTAGGAATTGTATGCCTTGTGCCGACCGAGACCATGTATTGAATACAAATTAGACCAGAACTGGGGATCCCCTTCCGGAATCCACCAGCCAGATACATACACTGTTCGACGGCCACCTGTTCTAGACCTCTGGGGATAGAACAGCAGAGCCCCAACCACTAGCAACTCATCCAACCAGGGAGAGACAGTACACTTGGGTTGTATCCCTACCAGAGCACCTAAGTGCTGGTGGAGGTACTTGCTTGAGTGTTACGTCCTGGCCTTGGTTGCGACCCACACCCAGTAGCAGCAGGAAGGCAACCCATATGGCTCAACGCTTCTGGTCTACCCGCTGGTAGCGGGGGGCTTTCTGGAGCACCGAGCTTGTGGCGTCAGCTACTACTGGCCGAACACTATTATAGGGAAATGTTTTGCCTCCGCTGTGCACAATCTATACTGTTCAGCAGCATCCTACACTCTATGCCTTTTAAGATGAGACACTGATCAAGGAGAGAAGAGCAAATGACAGCTCACCTCGCTGCCAAGCAGCAGTCTGTATTGACCCGCCGACATTGGACAGACAAGCAGAACGCGACAGCGCTCCTTTAGTTAGACTCTTGGAGATACAGACCTCGCCCGTATTTACATATATTGGTTTTCCTCCACACACCCTTAAGCATCAAGACTACCATCCGGTCCTGCACGGTCTGGTACATGGGACTGAGGTGAGACTCTGGGTTTCTAACCCCAGGTTCTGGAGCACAGAAGCCGTAGCCTGGAATCAATGATACCGTGTTGGCCGACACTGTATCACTGACCTGCATGACCTGCAGCCAGTGAACTGCACCACCTGTTCCAGCCAGCAACCAGCAGCAGTTTTATTGACGGGCGAAGCAAAGTCAACTAAGCCATGTAAACCTGACACCTCCTGCCAGTCGCTTACCTCGACATGTAAACCCATAGTGGGGAACAAGGTAACCATCTACAAGTCACTAGCCAGCCAGACTATAGACAATTTCGTACCACCCCACCAACCAATGTGTCCAGTTAAGGTAACGGGCCGTAAACAACTCAACCAGTAAAATCCCTATTGCTGCACGCATTGGTCTAGCGCAATCAAGCCACAACAACCGTGCCATTTACTCATTAACCCAGGCATGTGTCAAAACTTATAATTTATCATCTTATTCAAGATGAACCTATTGGCTGCATTTCAATCTTGTACATGGTAAACAGGCTTATTGAGCAAAAATGGGCTATAATGCTTGTTTCATTAGACCTCAATTTATCCACCCAACTTACTTCTTGCTAGTGGGAGCTTATTAAATATACACTGTCTATCAAAAAGTAATTGGGCATCTGTCCACAATGTTTGCTCGGTGGTTGTCACCCCGTTAGAATCTCGTAGAGCCATCTCTTGCGGCTATAACAACAGCCACCCTGTCTGGCATGCTCTCTACGAGTGTTTGCAGGACATCCACGGGGATTCATCACCATTCCTCTTGCAACCATTCCATGAGTTGAGCAACGGATTTTGGCCGCGCCTGACGAGCCTTCACCTGGCGATGCAATACGTCCCAAAGATGTTCTATAGGGTTGAGGTCAGGGCTGTAGGTGGGCCAGGCCAATTGGTGAACATTGTTGTCGGTGTACCACTGCATAGTAGCCCTTGAAACATGGCACCTGACATTGTCATCCTGGAAGTAACACGGGTCCATACCGTAAAAACGCCACAATGTTAGGATTATTTCATTATCCAGAATGTTGCAATAGGCTTCTGTGTTCATGATATCACAGACAAACACCAGTGGTCCTACGCCGAAGGCAGTGAAACACTGACCTACTGAATTATCTATCTTCACGGGTGCCCAATTATTTTTTGGTAGATTAGTGTATTTTGTGATATCCTGCAAGTTTTTGACAAAGTTACTTTCACTGTGAGTTCTAGTAACGTGTTTATTTCGGAAGTTATTCCAACAGTGAACAGCATAATTCAGCGGTTGCAATTGCCACCAACAGCTGGTTTTGGTTTACAAGAAATGGTGGAGTGGAATATAGACTGGTGAGTTTGGGTGGCTCTTAACAATGGGGTCTCGAGAGCTAATGAGGATGAAGCTAGGTGGATATGGAGCATTGCTTGAATGTAAAGACAGGGGAATTGGGAGAACCCTGAAAAAATCAGTGGACCAGCAGCATTGTCTGGCACGATTCCCACATGTGGAAATCCAGCAGTGACCTTGCCGGGAATTGACCCCAGTGTACATATCTTGATGGGAGGCAAACATGCTAGCCGCTATGCTGCAAGGAATGGTTAAATTTACGGTGGAATATTTTCCCAATGCTTGCGTATATTATCTCAATGTTATGCTTAAACTTTTTTTTGAACAATGTTTCCAATGCCAGTATGTTACCTGATATGCTATATTAGAATTTTTCCATTTAATGAGGAAAATAATTCCAGTACCTGTGTTTGGTTATTTTTAAATATGTTTAATTTTTAAGAAATATGTTCTCACTGCTTGTTGAAACTATATAATACTTTTAGTAGTTTACATTAGGTTTTAGATTTGGTCTTACATGTGTTAGACTGTTTTATGATGTATAGGGGAGCATTGTACACACAAAATGCCTGACTGTGTGACATGTGTCTTCTGTCCTAGTAAATATGCTATCACTATCCTACACCCTAGAGCCACGAGGTCTCGTACCCATTGGAGTGAACATGGAGGGATCCAAGGAGGAGTGACATACAGTTCCATTTACATATTTAAAAGATCTAAATCTATTATAAAAGTAATTATATATCAAAAGTACATTTGTTGTAAGTTAAACCGTAGAAGCAGACATTGTTACAGAGCAGCGTGTTACTGACCTTTATACAAGGACCCTGCTGGCTGGGCCAGGATGACAGTAATTCAAAATAAAAGGTTTGGAATGTGTGGTGGCTGCTGTGACTTGGAGAAGCAATGCAACATAGCCAAACAGGGTGTGATGGAAGTGTTGGTAGGAGTAGAATGGGGGTTGATGCTAGTGCAGCAATGTGTAGTCACACATTGATTATGAAGACATGGAAATGAGTTTTATCAGCAGCAGATGATCAAGACTGGCAAATTAATATCATCATAATTTTTTGATAATTAAAAATAACCATAAACCATATTATGAACAGTGTATTATATGTACTGTGTTTAGTTCTACAGTATACCTTAAGAATTTTCCATACTGTGCACATATGTGTTGAGTAGGTAAATTAAAATTAACATGTGATCACTTTCTTCTAACAGAATGGTGTAGTGTTGGCAACACTTCATCTAGTAGTATGAAAACAATATGGCCTGATATAGTTGTTGTTGTGTGCTCTGAATGAAAAGTAAAATAAAAACTATTTAAAATGTGTTTGCTAGTCTTTGACTGTGTAAACTTAAAACTAAAAACAATTTAATAACTGGTTATGGGCCCAGGGACTCCTGGTGTAATACTTACTATAAGAATATATGGATAGTGTCTCGCATTTGCGTGAACTTAAGTTAAAGGGAAAATATGGCTACCGCATCATCAGAAGATTTTGCCCGTGTGGAAAAACTCAACAGGTCATTCTAATTTCAGTATTTGGAAGTTCCAAATAGTCATGCTGTTGAAAGTGGCGAATGTGTATAATGTTGTTAGCACAGTGGTTAAGGATGGTGAACAAGATACAAATTGGGGGGAGAAAGATGCCAAAGCCCAGAGATAAATCGTAACAATGATAGGCAAAGGTAATATCCAATTTATTATGTCCTGTGACTCTGCAAAGAGTATGTTTGACAAACTGCGTTCCATTTACGAGAGAAATAGTAGTCACAACAAAAGTTTGTTGCTGCAGAATTTCTTCAACTACAAAATTTTCAAAACTGCATCTAATCTTTCGGATTTATGATACTTTTCCACGAAACTAAGAAGTGCAGGCCACACAGTTGATGATGAAACGATGAGGGGTAAAATTTTGTCATCTTTGCCAGACAGATTTAGACATTTTAGCTGCTTGGGAATCAACCCCTAAGAGTGGCATGACACTGACTAATCTAACTGCCAAATTGTTAGCAGAAGAAGAAAGATGTCACACCAGTAGCACACATGATAATGTAGCATTCAAAACTTTAAACAAAATTACTTTTTGTTTTAAGTGTAACAAAATGGGCCACATTGCCTGGAACTGTATGAAAAAACAGTTACAAAATCTGCAAAAATGGTAACCATGACGAACAGAACTGCTACTTTAGGGATAGAAATATCATGTCTACTACAAGTAACAGGGATAAGGTTGCATTTCTTACTTAATCAATGGGTGGAAATCCTGAAGGATATTGGGTATTATATTCAGGCTGTACTTCCTACATGATCAACAACAGTGATTCTTTGACCAATGTCACAGGTATAGAGTCTGAAATAATAACTTCTAAGAAAAATGAAAACGTGTGCCGAGCTCAAAGGGGATATAGAATACCAAGAATGTGTATTATTGAAAAATGTGCTGTATGTTACAGGTTTAACAAGAAATCTAATATAGGTACATAAAATTACAGAAAATGGAGGTGTTCTCAAGTTTACTGACAATGGTGTAGAAATTTTGAAGGGTAGAACTGAAATCACAGGTGAGAAGGACAATGCTGGACTCTGTAATATAAATTTGAACTGCAGTGAAACAACACTTCTGTCTGAGAGCAAACAAACAAGTGACCTAAATCTAGGGCATAGATATAAATTTGAACTGCAGTGAAACAACACTTCTGTCTGAGAGCAAACAAACAAGTGACCTAAATCTAGGGCATAGAAGAATTGGGCATTTGAATGTTGATAGTATGAAGAAACTGGTTACCTTATCATCTAGACTATAAAATCTTTAAGTCGGTACAAGTGAGAGCCACTGTGAAACCTGCCTTACTTACATCAAAGCATACCAGAAAACATTTTTGAAAAGCAAGAGAGAGGGCAGTAAGACCGCTAGAAATAATACACACTGATGTGTGTGGGCCACTTGACACAATGTGGGTGGTATCAGGTACTTCGTGACCTTCTTGGATGACTACACACATTTTTCAATGATATGTCTGATTAAAAACAAATCAGATGTTCGTGATGCTGCCTGAAACTACATTGTTGAGGCTGAATCAAAATGGAACTCGCGTGTATACAAACATCGTTGTGACATGAGGGCGAATATGTAGCCAACAAGCTCACTGATTGGTGTCGAGAAAGGGAAATAAAGATAGACTATGCCCCTGCAGCAACTCCTTAGCTAAATGGATGAGCAGAGAGACTGAACAGGATGCTAATGGAGAAAACTAGAGCACTCCTTTTTGACTCTGGCCTAGAGAAAGAGTTGTGGGGAGAGACACTGCAATGTACCTGCTGAACAGAAGCCCATCTGCTTCAGTTGACACAACTCCTGCTAAACTGTGGTATGGAAAAAGACCAGATCTGTCCAATCTAAAACTTTTTGGGTCTCTGGCCTATGCAAAAAAATTGAAGAAGCTAGGAAAACTAGACAAGAGATGTGACAAACTTATCATGGTTGGTTACGCGACAAATGGCTACAGACTGTGGAACTCAGAAAAAAGGGAAATTAAACTCTTTAAAAGATGTTACATTTGTGGAATCATCTGAGGTTAGCAACAAATAACTCATCACAAGAAATAATTGCAGACATTAAACTGAAGAAATCTCTATATGGTCTGAAACAAGCACCTTGTGCTTGGAATAAAAGATTTGTTGACTTTCTCAAGTAACATGGCCTGCATCAACTCATAACAGACAAGTCAATCTTCATGAATGATGAAGGTAATTTAATTCTAACCATCTGGGTAGATGACAGTCTTGTGATTTCAAATGAGTAAGACATGATTGATGAGCTCATGATGAAACTCCAAACTGAATTTGAGGTTAAAATTACTGACAACGCGGAAATCTTTGTGGCCTTGAAATTGAAAATGCAAGGGGCTTCATCAACATTCATCATGATACGTACGTAGACCAGTTGTTGAAAACATACAATATGGATTGCACAAAACCAGCAAAAACTGCTGCAGTTTTAGCTAGTGATAACTCTGAAGATTGTAATGGAAAGGAAGGTGTAAATTTTCCATATAGGGAGGCTGTTGGCAGCCTCATGGCAGTTAACATGGCATCAAGAAAAGTGGAAAACTCTACTGTACATGACGTAAAAAAAATTTAAACGGATATTCAGATACCTTTAGGGAATGAGAAACCTAGGACTTAGATATTCAACAGATCTCAATACTTCGCTGATTGACGCCTACAGTGATGCAGATTATGCTGGTGACGAGACATCACATAGAAGTACTTCAGGTTATGTCATACTATACATGGGGAGACCTGTTGTTGCCTGGTCTACAAGAAAACAGCCCAACATATCACTCAGTACTGCAGAAAGCAAATTTATCGCAGCCAGTTAGTGTGTTAAGGAAGTGCTGTTCTTGAAATTTCTATATAAGGAACTCACAGGTGAAGTTATTCCAGTAAACCTCAACATTGACAACCAGAGTACAATTCAGATGATAAAAAATGACAGTATGACCAAAAGGTCTAAACACATCGATAAAATTCAAGTTTCTGTGTGAAAAAGTGGATCAGGAAAATTTCAGTTTATAATATTGTCCTACTGACAGCCAGTTGGCTAATACATTCATTCACTAAAGCTGTGAGCCCCAGTGTTTTTTGTAAACTAGTAGATAAAATCGTCTTTTGCAAATGAGTATTATATGTATTATTAAGCAGTAACATAGTGTGATGTTTTTTAAATTTATTAAACAAGATTGTGTTAATTTGTGAAATTGGAACTAAGTTCATGCTAATTTTGATTTATGGGAAGAGTGTTAAGTAGGTAAATTAAAATTAACATGTGATCACTTTCTTCTAACTGAATGGTGTATGGTTGGCAACACTTCATTTAGTAGTATGAAAACAATATGGCCTGATATTGTTGTTAAATGAAATGTAAAATAAAAACTATTCAAAATGTGTTTGCTAGTCTTTGACTGTGTAAACTTAAAACTAAAAACAAATGAATAACAATATGCATATACCAAGTAGTGTTTTGGGTGGTATGGGAAAAGAGCTTCTGGAATTAGTTGTTATTAGAAAATGTAAATGTTTTAAGTTTCTTTCACTAGTCATAATTTTACAATTTTCAGGAATGTTCTGTATTATGTTCCTTAAAATAATTTATAAGTGCATATTTAATTTTTTGGGTATGTTCATTTTTTGTGTACAGTTAATATTATTATGTCCAATTATCTAATAGTTTTGTTCCAAAAACTCATAGAATTTGTACAGTGTGCATGTGTAGCTAATCAGTGTGTGAGTGAAAACACTGAAGCTGAAAGAGCATGTTCCAGAACGGCGAACTCAGCAGCCAGTGGTAATAGTGGAGATAAGCCATTTGCTTGTCCAGTTCCTGGCTGCAAGAAGCGATACAAAAATATCAATGGCATGAAATACCATTCCAAGAATGGTCATAAAAAGGATGGCAAGTGAGTACCTGGGTTGTTCTGTGTGTCACTCAGTCTTAACACCAATGTCAAGCAGTGTGCAAAGCATTTTTCTCATCACGTATGCCTGATGGTCATCTATACTTTCATTGAAATCAAACCAGAAATCACTTGGCAGTTGATCAGATAAGCTAGTGCACGTATTTGCTTACAAAACCAGTCTATTTACTGTAGTGTTACGTTCCATTAAATGCTAATTCTTGTTTTGGCTATGAATAAAGCAAATAATTGTGGCCTTTTCCCAAGCAAAGGTGGATCGCCAGATTGCCTTCTATAGGGTCAGGAGGTTAGTGGTTTGTAACAACAGGTAGCTGTAGGAGTAGTTTAAAATTGCTGTTGCACCTCTCTGTCTCAGTCCACAACATCCTTGTCCTATATTCTCTCAAACATTTTAGGTTTCTATTTGGGTTTCCATGTGATGGCCTGTTTGTGATGTATGTATTGTACACACGAAATGCCTGACTGTGTCACATATGTCTTCTGCCCTGGTAAATATGCTGTCACTATCCTACACCCTAGAGACACGAGATCAGTAGGGACACTTACGTTATTTCTGCTTCCTTTACTTGCACCCATAGGAGTGATCATGGAGGAATACATGGAGGAGTGACATACAGTTGAGCTGAAGGCAACAGTTTGCACCACTCCTCCATCCTTGTAGATACAGAAGGTTGTAGAATTGACCTGTCAGTACTCAGTAGGTCATACACTTTTGTAACAGTTTTTGCAGAGTGAGCATAGCTGCAACTCACCAGCCGGCTCATTCGTTACCTGCCCAGTATATTGTTTGATCTACATGTACAACTCACCATAGCATCGAGACTTCACCCTTCAATTTTCCATAGCAAGACTTGCTGCTCAGGAGGGAATTTCTTAAAATACGTTATTTTTCAAGTTTGGCACTGGTGGCTGGCTGCCGGGCGTCAGACTCATTATAGTCGCAATGCTCTACATCAAGCACACAAAATTGAAAGTCTATCTGTGACCACTGTCTATTTCCTATGGTGCTGACAAAATTCCTACATAAATAGTGTTATAAATTTCTGTGCTAATCAGTCTTCAAATAATGTTTACCATATTGATTTAATAGAATTTTCTTTCTTGTTGCCGAATATTGCATATTTCAATTATTTGACAATGAAACATAAAAAAAATTTGTAAATATCCAAAAATGTGAATTTTTCTACATTGGCTGCATTGTAATAGTAGTGAAAACTGTTTAATAAAGTATTTAATAAAAAGTATTTTTTTCGGACAGGCTATGTTATTGGTTGTTTGCCAACAAGTTTTAAGTTTTCACCTTTGTTGATGTAGGAATGACAAATGAATGGACACATTTTATTAAATGAAACGATAATTCAGGAGATCACATGCTGAAGTTCAGAAAGTTATAAATTTCTGATCTTTGTAAAAGTAAAGACTTTGATTCTCGTAGATTACTGCAAATGAGAACTACTGTAAATGAGAGCTGCCACTTTGTAAAGATGTATTGATGTGATGCAATATTGTAATGCCAGCTGTCTATGTTGACAGCCTAAAGAAAACACAAACTATTATTTCCCTTAGAAATTATGCTAGGATAATGAAATACCAGCACTTAATTGGACTGATACTACAAAAAGTACAATTTTGTCAGTGTATTATACAATGGGCTGGCAGTTAGAAAGGGAATTACACATTTAAACAAATATGGCCAGTAGCCATAATGTAGACTTATTTAATGTTTGTCACGTGAGATTATAATTATTACATGTCTCTCAGAATCAATTGTTGTTGTTATTGTCTATCACTGTACTGCTTGATCTATGGTCTGTCGGTACTGTTATAGTTATGTTATCTGCTTGAAAGTTTTCACTTTAGTTTAAAGTAAAGGTTATCCATCATAAGGAGTTAAATAGCATAAATGTTTAATAACTACTCATCGACATCTGTTTGTAGCGTACAATCAACACGCTTCACTCCAATACAAACACTTTATTCAAAAGAAACAGTTTGGCTCCGGCTAGTATTCATTGGAAAAAGGTGCACTTTAAACTATTTGTAGTAAAAATAAAAAATGAGTGATTCATTTTGAATCTTATCCAGTTTTATTGCAGACTGTCGAGAGTACAACAAACACATCAGTACAGTGTAACTCGTCATATTACGCCTCTCTTCTGCATTCACGCAAGTACATGATCACAGCAGCAGTCACATTTAAGGTGGAAAAATTACATCTTGCTGGTTGTTGTAATACTGGGCTACATGTTGTCACTTCAGTAGATGTACAATGAATATAACGGTTCCTTGGCTCGCTGCCTGTGACCCGACGCATGCAGCTGCTTCCCCTCTACAAAACAAATCTAAAAATAAACATTTTTGCTGGTGCTTGCAAACTCCTATTGGCTGCTCAATTCTCTCACGCCACTGCTTGGTAGGACAAAAATGCTGATGGCATGAGATTTTAGACAAAAGTTTAATCTCAAAAGTTTTGTCATCTCGCTCTGAACTCTGGGAACCAAAAGTGCCACGCAGTACAGATAACATTTGTATTACAGCCTCGCATTAAAACTGATAAAGTCCTTACTTCTAAACTGTGTCATGAAAGGAAAAATTTGGACAAAATACGCTCAGTAACAAAATAAATAGCAAAATTGAACCAAAAGTAACCTGAAAAATCATTAAAAAAGCAATAAAACCTTGTATAAACACAATGCTGCATTACCGCCCTTGATTTGGGAAAAATTTTGAGGAAATCTTTACCAAGTCAATACCTAACCTTAAAGTGTCGAAGCAAAATACAACTGTGACCTTGATCCTCCAAACACACTGGATAACAAAAAATTCTCACCTAACAATGCAAAAGTTCGAAAGTCACATTTCATTGAAACAATCACTTTGGAGCAGCTACAAAACAACAATACAAAATCTAATGTCACAATACACTATCATTCCTTGAAATATAAACATTACCAGTTGTACACTTCCACATAATACAAAAGTCAAACATAAGTACACCTTGCAACAAACATCAACATATACCTAGGTAAGCAAACATGTAATATTTATATGAACTGTGATGCAATTAACATCTGTATAAAAAAATGTGTAAAGTCAATTAAATTTGTTACAAGCAACATTTGTGTTAAAAAAAAAAATATTAAGTCATTATTAGTTCACATCTGTTATCCGAAATAATTACAAGTACAAAGCAACAACACTTGCAAGTCAAGTTTTAAATGGTGTGAAACAATACTAAATGTAACAAATATGTGTACCCTCAAAATTACAAACTTTCACAAACCACAAATACAAAATACTCAACATTTTGAAATTTTCAATACAAGAATACAAAATCAAGGATACCCATCTTAAAACACTGTGGTAACATAACCACAAAATTTCATATTGCAGGTTAACAATATCATTAAAAATATTACAAATAAAATTAACTGTAATTATTTAAAGACACTAACACTTTAAAAACAAAAACACAACAAAAATTAACTGCCTTGAATTCAACCTCCTAATTTCCCAAACTTCTGTTAACTCCAAAAAAAGTTCAACTAAACAAATTAAAAATATCGTCAAAATGTTTCATCCGTCTCAGCCAAAGTGTGAAATCTCTTTCTAGGATAGAAGTTTAATTAAAATTGCGCATATTTACTTTAAAAAGTTAACGAGTTGACTCCAAAGTTAATGAGTCGACTCCCACCTTTAACCAGGGCATGGATCCAGGTCTGCCCCAAAACACAACAAATTAACCACTGCCACATTTAAATTATACACAAAAAAGCTAGGTCAGTGCACCCTCAAAAAATTGACACAGACCCGTTCCACCCCAACACACAATCTCAGAGCGAAGACTCAATAACACACACACTGAAGCAATTTCTAAACCCTACACCTCCAAACACACCACCACTTCACACCACCTCAACTTTCAGACATTTACAAAACCACCAAATCTTAAAAAAAGCAAAAATCGAAAAAAAGAAAACGCCCCCATTAAGTTTAATCTAATCTAAAATTATATAAAAAAAAAAACTTTTGAAGAAATATTTTAAAACATTTTGAAATGTCCACACTCTCTGAAAACTATGCACAACTCAAAAGCTTGATGTTTTCAAAATATTAAAAAAGGCATGTGACTACTCAAACTCTTACAAATTTCAAGCTTAACCATATTATAGTAGTGACATAGGAGTCACTATCTGCATTTATCTACTATCCCATGCACTTACCTTGGGTTGCACTTGTACCCTACATCACATATTCACTCTATCATCTCTCCGCACCACTAAGACAAAACTTCATCAAGTACAAACCAAGTTCAAAAATTAGCAAAAAATTTAAACAAAATTAACACTGTATAAACAAGATTATTAAAGTTAACAACAATACAAACTCTAACTATACATTCAACTCTTTCACTTTCATACCCAACGCTCATCACTACATACATAACTATCAACAAAATTTGCATAACAACATGTTTTAATAAAAATTGTCTTATAGTATTTGTTGTTTTGTGCTCTCCTTCTCCCTCTCTCTTCACACCTACATAACACACACATCCATAGCCAAACATATGCCAGCGCCCTTGCCTCACCAATCGAAAACCCTCAAATTTGAAGTTAAACCGCACACGATACAAACAAAAAAAACCAGTATGGCCTAAAGTGGCGAATAATTACACATAAAAATATGAATTTCTGCAACAAACAAGAAACCTACAGCAATGTTACTCCCTAAGCCCTGTGGCCAAAACTCCATTAGAACTATGTGGTAGAACCCATAGTCAAAAATCTAATCCGTTTGGCACATGGGCCGAACGTCAGGGTAGGGCTTACCCCTAAAAAATACACACACTGGTAGGGAAAGAAGGGGGTAAACATAGAATTTTAGTAAAGATATAAGAAAGGCAAAAGAAGATAGGAAAGAGTTTTGTGAGTGGGGTTCTGTTGCTGACAAAGAAAAGGGTAGACACAAACCACCCACGACAGGATAGAAAAGATAGACATAGTATAGAAGGAAAATTCAGAGCACAGGTAGTACCAGCTTTCCTGAGCTACAACTGGTAGCAGACACTGCCCTTTGCGCCTGACCTGACAGAATTAACCCTGACAAAATACACTCTTAATTTTACAATTACATGTTGCATGTGACAATTTACAAGTACACTCTCAAACAAAAAAATATATACACAAGTACCCTCTTAATCTAAACACATGGAAACCCTTAAACAAGATGACACTATTACACATTGGTCATGACACTGAATTCTAGCTTTACTAAAAATATTGTTACTTCTTCATGAAAAAATTCCTGACACACATGTGCCTTATATATATATATATATATATATATATATATATATATATATATATATATATATATATATATATATATATATATATATAATATATATATATATATATATATATATATATATATATATATATTAAAAATGTGTACTACAGGCCGTTCACGATAAAGTGAGTCCTTTTGAAAGCCCTGCTAAAATTCTACTTTCTTGCCCATTATGTATCCTTCCACCACATGTAAACAAACATTGCTATGTGACTGCCATGTGATTGCCACATGTTAATAAACTCAATGTTTACATTTTAGGACTGCTAAATGTAACATGAATATTATATATAAAGTGTGTGTGTGTGTGCGCATGTGCGCACATGCGCGTGTGATATATATTAACTACGTAACATATATAATTGTTTGGGTCATCTCACAGCTCCGATAGACAAAAACTTTACACAACAAACAATTGAAAAATGAACGCCCTAGCGATGAAGTCATGAAAACTGTGAAAAACACAGTAAACTTTGGTGGTGAACAAGGAGCAACACGACACGTTAAAAAAGGACATGCATTTGTTAAGCCGAAAAATAATTAGGAAGGGCAGCCAAATCCAGATTTTGAAATAGACTAGCACTACTGTACATCCAAGGCACAACACCACTTGTCACACAAATTACCGAACATTTAAAAACTGTACGAACGTTTCCCGTGACTCACCGTTTTCTAAGTGCCCCTTCGCTCTGTAGCGTGACAAGTAAAACGTCAGCTCTAAAGCATGGTAGCTGTGTTTTGCCTCAGCTGACTGAAGTTAGGTGCAACTAAGCCATCAGGAAAAAACATACATCCTGCATGCATAAGGTAGCTGCGTAACGTAACAGATGTCTGAAGCTTATAAAGTAGACAGAGCGAGGCCGTACAAGGACTTAAATAAATAATGACAAATCAAAAAATGATGATGCACGAAGGGAAAGGGGTAGGCAGGGTGGCAAGGAAAGATGAGGGGATCTGAGCCAAGCAAAGAGTACACCACTGCACAGAAGTAGATGGTGCTAATGAACTATTCATGATGGTGCAAACGTAGCAGTATATAAGAATATGTAATATATAAAAAAGATAAATATATAAAATATGTGCATGTATATGTACATTTTAAGGATAGTTTTATATGCACCTTTATAAATGGAGATAAATATATTTCAACATAGGCCTATAACGTATATATAAAATAAAAATAATTTACACTAAAAATATAAACATATCAACAAATGCAATTGTGTATATGTACATATAGATTTTTTTTACACAGTTACTCTGTGTTCGTACCCTTCTGAGACCCTCCAAAAAAGAACTGAACATTTATACTGTGAATTGAAGTGGTAAAAGAAGGGCATACCAGGCTTGTAACTGGCACCACCTTCATTTGTACGAAATAATTCTAAAAATAATGTATATTATTTATAGCTAAGTGAAATGCTGATCCGGTGATGGCCATATTTCTGGTGTCTCTTGTGGCCCAAATGGGTACAACATTTTCTTTTTGTCAAACCCACACAAACCTCAAGAAACCAATTTTACAGGTAAAGTGCATGGACTCTCATCATTGTTGTGGTTCCTTTATTGCAATGACTGCAGCAAAACTGAAAACGTAAATGAGAAAAGTACTTAAAGAAAATTACTATACTTACAAAAATGGTTCATGCGTGCACACACAAAGCTGAAATAAATAACTTATTATTAATGTAAAACCAATACATATCCAGAAATGACAGCAAAATGATCATGTAAAGGACAATTTATAAAAGTAATACTTACAGGCAAGTTACTGTGCGTAGCGATAAGCACTTGGTTTAACTTTCCTTGTTACTATAGCTGTGCGTCAATAAACAGCCAATCAGAAGCCCCGTTACTTATACTATGTTATCAATTGAAAAACTTATTTACAAATCAAGGTGTGTATTTTGACTTCATTCCTCGGGAAGATATTTTCTTTTGTTTATTTATGGATAATCACAACCACGGAAGTTTTGTAACGCTTTTAGGTAATGTTTAAATAAAAAATTTAAATGAAAATAATTAACTATTTAAAAAATGTCTCAGATCAATTGAAAATATTTATTTTTGAAAAAACCAGCTATCAACTCTATTTACAGACCTTAATTTCTTTGCTACAAATGTAGCAACGTAAACAAACAAATATTATTATCATTATATCAATTGTAGCCAGGTCACTGTGCTTTTGTTTTTTATATGTGCTTATTGCTATAACTGTGAATGTGTTTGGTATATCAATTGTAGCCCGGCCCTTATTGAAAGCTGGCTCATACAGCTTCTTTAGAAATACTTAATTTAACACATACACTGCATAATGTAATCTAACCTTTACAAAACATGCACTCGCAAGTAAACCGGAGCTCTGGGAGTCTGGGGTGTTGACTATGACGTGTAATTTACAGTTACATTAAATTTCAATAACTGCAATACTTTTGCGGCCAAAGTGGCAGATATTACAATCAATTATGCCTACTCAATAACGCATACTATCTTTGTTGATATTTCTCAAAAGGTAGCAAGTTGTCTTGTCGAACATCTATTTCGAAATTTAAGCATGGAATTGTTCTATATGCTTAACTGTTGACAAATAATTGTAAATACTTTCTAATTCTTATTATGACAAGCATTACCAAATGAAACAATTAGGCCTACACTTGCATCATGAAAGAATGTTGGCAACAAGCATACCTATAGGTTTACAGTTAACAAAACCAGCTTCAAGATTTTATAGTTTATTTGTTAGAACATCTTTGGTGTAGCATCAAACTGTGATGTTTATGTTATGTTAACAATAGTAAAACTTAACACTGTAACTTGGGATGAATAACTACATGAACACAAGTTTGAAGTTAGGTGTACATTACAAAATAACACAGTGATTTCAAAACGTGTCAAATTAATGTATAATTATTGGCAGGCACATTTGCACTTGTTATCAAGGCAGATTTAAGAAAGGTTTCATGGCTGGGCGTAAATAGATACGTACAGATGTATTTGAGGTTAGGCCTACATTACAAAACTACACAGTGATATAAAAACGTGTAAAATTAACGTATAATTATTGACTACCAAAGTTGCACTTGTTATAATGATAGATTTGAAAGAAAGGTTAAACAGATGGGCGTAGGTAGATAGGTACAGATAACTTTTAGTATTATTTGTCAAACTTAGGATATAACATGTACTTCGCAAACTCACATGAATATATTAATGTTGCATCTCTGCTGTCGTTCATTTACTTTATAATTGTTATTTTACTTTCCGTTTATAATATCACGCTTCTAACTTTCAATTTATACTTGTTCTTTTTCACTTTTTTTTACTGGGGATAAGGGGCGGAAACACATTATAAAAACACATTTATATTTACCTCCAGACAGTTGCAGTTGAAATTTTCATCATTTCTGCAACTCGTTCAATCACCTTGCACGGCTTCATCTCTCCTCAAGGAATTAAAGAATAAATACTTTCGGCGAGATTTATAATGTCGTCCTGATGCTGAATATTTGTACGTACTTTGCTGGAACTCATAACTTTACACAAAATCACTAGCCATAAATTTAAACTTTACACTTGCAATACCGCATTATTTCTTAGAACTACTTTTCACATTTCACTGCCAACATAACTTGGTATGTTCATCCCCAGCCTGTGTGGTGACACACATGGCTATACATACGTAGTTGCAGGCGGTGGTTTTTTTCAAAGGTTGATTTCTTGAGTGCTCACTTTAATGAGAACGGCCTTTATGTCTTGCATTCCCTATTCCTACCAATTAAAGTTTACCATTGCCTTTTTTTTCCTCACTGTCCTTTCAAACTCATGGATTTCATTTCTGCATAACCTCACTTCCAGTATTTACTGTTTATATAGTGTTCATTTTAATCTGCCCTCCATGAATTTCATTTTATAAAAACACACACACTTCTAACACTGATCCAATAAAATTGTCAAACACAGACACAATATAACCCTCTTGAAATTAACCAGATAAACCCTAGCACTTGTACTTACATCCTAACCTACATAGCAGACAGTTTGCCTTATTGCCCCCTTTATTTTTCTCCTTTTCCACAACACATTCCTCCGCTCTCACCTCAACTTGAATTTTTTCCTTACTAACTTCCTTCCATAACCTATCACAGCTTTCATCTTACATGCAGGTTTCCACTTACCCCCTTTCTTTCTTGCTCTCTTTTCATGTGCATGCTCTTTGGTTTGGTAAACACTTTTTCCCTTTTGCATATTTTACATTCCTTACACCAAAGGCATGACATAACCTTACTCCTGGGAACCCCTCAGACTTCCCACACTCCCTTGACACAAACATATTTGGCAACATCCCCTCCGATCACTCTCACTTCCGCAATGCTCATTTTCATTTCATTCTTAAATTTCCTATTTAGTTTCCTACAAACCAAACTATTTACCCCCCACTTACATGATTTTCTCATGTTAGCAGATTTACTTTTTGACTACACTCTGGGTAATCTTGCACGATTGTTACTGCAAAATTTGTACTACTATTACATGTTACTAATGCACCCTTATCTGTTCATTCATTCCTAACCTCTACATTCTCACAAACATTCATTATCAGTACCTCGTTTTCACACCCTGCGTTTACTTCCACATTTTCACATACAGGAATTTCTTTTACTGCCTCTGTTTTATTGGTACAACTCTTACATTCGTTTATAGCTTTATCAAATATAGCTACTATTTCCTGTTGTTCGTCAAATTGACCTAATATTTCCTGGTAGTGTTGGTCAAATTTAGTTTTCTATTTACCACCCTTGTCAAATCCGTTTTTTCCGTTCGTCATTTTTACCTGCAAGTCTGGCAAAATTTCCTGCTAATTTCTGAATTTCAATTTTCTGTTCATCAAATTTACTTGAAAATTCAGTATCCTGTTCGTCTATTTTTCCTATCAATAACTGTAAGAGCTTATTGGTGTCTAGCAGACTCTGGTTCTCCTACTCTGTATTGAAAACTCTTAAAATTATCCAAAATATACAAGCACAATACAATACCGGGACAGATTATATGTTATACAAACATTCTTAGCGATGACGACATGTTGTTGTAGCAAGTAGCATGTATGTACCTTTTGTTGATTAAATGACACTGATAATAATAATGGTGATTATTGTAGACATTATTGACATGTTGATATATAGTTTCAAACAGGAACTGCACTACCTCGGGAACATTACTTCTGCACGTACTGATGAGAAAACTGGAGCTCTGCTGCGTGTCGACATCATGCCGCCAGCACAGACCTGCTGCATTACCACATCCTTCACACTGTTGTTCGGTGTTTTGTCGCAATCCACATACCATGTATGTGTGGCACATTGAACTATTGCCACATCTCGGGGTTGTGTCGAAATCCCAGCCCCACGTCCACGTAAGGGCGGCATGTTGTAGCGTAGCATCAACTTGTTACACTCCAATACAAACACTTCATTCAAAATAAACAGTTTGGCTCCGGCTAGTATTCATCGGAAAAAGGCACACTTTAAACTAGTTGTAATAAAAAAAAAATGAGTGATTCATTTTGAATCATATCCAGTTTTATTGTAGACTGTCGAAAATACAACACACACACCAGTACAATGTAACTCGTCATATTACACCTCTCTTCTGCATTCATGCAAGTACATGATCACAGCAGCAGTCACATTTAAGTTGAACAATTACTTCTCGCTGTTTGTTGTAATACTGGGCTACATGTTGTCACTTCAGTAGATGTACAATGAATATAACGGTTCCTTGGCTCGTTGCCTGTGACCCGACGCGTGCAGCTGCCTCCCCTCCACAAAACAAATCTAAAAATAAACATTTTGGCTGGGGCTCACGAACTCTTATTGGCTGCTCAATTCTCTCACGCCACTGCATGGTAGGACAAAAATGCTGATGGCATGAGATTTTAGACAAAAGTTTAATCTCAAAAGTTTTGTCACCTTGCTCTGAACCCTGGGAACCAAAAGTGCCACGCAGTACAGATAACATTTGTATTACAGCCTCACATTAAAACTGATAAAGTCCTTACTTCTAAACTGTGGCATGAAAGGAAAAATTTGGAAAAATACACTCAGCGACAAAATAAACAGCGAAATTGAACCTAAATGAGCCTGAAAAATTTAAAAAATCAATAAAATCCTGTATAAATGCAATGCTACACATTGTAGTTGTGGCTGCATATTACTGTGTATCAGGATGATTAAATGACTGTAGATAATATACATGCAAGAAGCAATGTTTCTGCAATTCATTTAAAAACAACTTAATAATTGATGGATTATAGAGCAGCTTAATTTTATATATTTTTTTAACAGTGAAACTGATGAATTTTTTTTTAAATAAAATGAAACCTGACCCAAACATTATGGTTAAATAAATACTCAAAAATTCAGTACTTACCTTGTTGACTACTAATTTTATTGTTTCCTTTTAATCATCAATGCTTGCCAATGTCAGTGGTGTTTAACCTTAATTGAGGACCAGCATTTTTTCTCACTAATATATAGTGAGCATAATTTGAGGTGTCTATCATAGTGATTGTCTGATGAATATTTTTCTGTTACTCTATTTTCTGTATCTAATATACTAAGTGAAGTCTGATCCGATTCCTACATTACAATCTGATAAATAAATGCAATAACTGACCTCAACATTTGTCTTTTGTTAGTGGATCAATTTATGACTTTTGCGCATGTCGCTTAGACTAGTCAATGTTACTTCTAAGGAGTGCTTGGTCATGCATGCTATGATACACAATTACTGAGACTTAGTCGATTTTCTACGAAAGGCTAGTATTGGTCGGGTAGGCTGGCGACTTGGTACAAAATATGGTGTGGGCAGTACCGCAATATTTCTCGCTACTACCTTAGCCCGTTGAGGTAGGGCTGACCTACCAGGGTACTCACTCACCAATCTCCTTGGCTGTGGTGTAGAGTTAGGTCGACTGGGACCAGCAGTCGCCTGGGTGTTGCTAGCTGATGAGTTGCCATACAGAGATGTCAGGTATCTCTGGCTCCAGTTGACGGCTGTACTGCTGCCACAAAATGAGTTAGCAATACACAATCTGTTGTCACTTCCAGTGACTAGGGCAGGAACTGCAGGATATGTCTTGATGCCAAGCCTAGTGTGTGAGGGGAAATAAATAGGGGTGCTGTCTGAAGAGGACTGCCTCTCCAGGTGATGGGCGGTCTGAGTCATTCTCGTGGCGTGTGTCCGCCAAGTGTGAAGGTGTTATTGGTGCACACTTGCTTAGCAGTAAAGCACTCCTCCTTTTTCTCCTCCCCTCGAGCACTGTGCCTCTCTCCAAAGGGCATAGAGGCAGTGTTGACACTTAACTTACTTTCAGTCGGCGCAAGCAATTGATGGTACCATAACTAAGTGCATAGTGCAACAGCAGTTGATGGTGCGAACCATGTGCTCCTACGGTTCTGCACCTTGGCTCACAAACCTCGAGCGGTGGGTCGTATGGGTCGTCTTCCTACTACTGTCGAGGTATGGTCTAGCAACAGTCGGGCCTCCAGTCCCAGGCAAATACCCCTGTCAGCACCCATGGAGCTCCGGTCAGTAATACAACCTGAGGTGGCTGTCCTGCTCCTGTTGGATGAGTACCTAGTGGTTAGGTCTACCTTTCTGTACACCTGGGTGCACAGAACGGGTGGCCGTCGAACGTGGTGTGTTTTGCCGATGTACAGATTCCTGAAGGGGGGTCTGTAGTCCTACACCATGGTTCGTACTGTTGTCATACCTAGTCACATGCTTGTTCCGTCTGAGAGTTGAGTTCCTAGAACATATTGGACAGGACTACCTCTAAACAAATTTACTACTCTCGGGATAGGATCAAAATGTATTTATTATGAATAATATATACTGGTGACACGTGCACTTACTACTAAGCAGAGTGCAAACGGAAGTAAACTACGTTTAACAGGTGGTGGTGGCCTGCTCCTAGACTACTCGAGTATAGAATGACTTTGACAGCTATGAAAACAACTCTGACGCAGTTATTCTACTCTGGGGTCATCTAGACAAGGCTTTATAAACAGGTCCAGTACCAAAAGGGCAGTGGGTGTAGTTGCAACTTAGCAGCAAGTAGCTGTTGAACCAGGAGGATCAACAGTGGAAGTGTGGAGTGAATCGAGCAGGCATCTGGTGTTGAAATTCTGGTAGTTGGAGGTGGTTTAAGTCTCAAGAGCTTCTGGTAAGAAGTAGTAGGAGCCTTTGGAGCTTCTGGTTGTTATTGGCGGCAGCCATTGGTGGCTGCTGAAGATCTCTTGGAGTTCTGGAGAGGACCGTGAGGGCCTAAAGCGCAGTAGAGAGCCCCAGCACAGACGTGTTAAGGTGAACTGCTGGAGATGATAACTGGCATCTTCGGCTGCGCACTGCCTTATATCGTGCACTCGGCTGGCCCATGCGTGGGCTGGAGTGAGTGGGGTGGGAGAATCTACCTTTGCGCTCTGCTATTTGGCCTTGGGCGCTTCGGCAGCACTTTGCCATCTTTGGAAAGCTTGGCGACACTCTGTCTAGCAGGTGCTTCAGGGAGGCTGATGTGTTTTGTAGCCACTTGAAAACAATGCTTATTTCACGTGCTAGGGTTGCCCGCTAATCTGGAGCGATCCTGTGCGCACTCATGAATAACGTGTTGGGTTTGACCCTTCCTCGAGATACGTAGATATTGCGTTAGTAGTGAGAGGAAGTTGTGTCTGGAAGAACATCAGGAAATACCATGTGTCTGTAAGTGTCCCTCCATGGGAAACCTTTTGTGTCTGATGCCTTAGCCTGCCAACCTAAAGATAGTTTTCAGTGGTTGATGTTTGTGACTCTGACCTGGAGAGATAGAGCACTTTCACAACATTTATATTTTTTGAAAATAAAATGTGCATGAACTTTTACTTTGAGTCCACTTCCTTGTAGACATGGTACCTTGTAGCAACTCTTGCCACGTACTTGCAGGTATTCACGGGAAGTTTACTCATCATATAACACACGTATTTTGGTTCACAACACAGAACATGCACTAGTACTGGCTATTCCTTTCCAACAATCTTGGATTGTAGGGAATGGAGGAGCCGCCAAGAGGTACACTGTCTGTGAAGCCGCAAACTACGTTTGGCGATTACTTCTCTCCGGAGCAGACTGCTGGGGACCTGTAACTTCCAAAGTGGTAGACGGTCACTAGACCACACACCCTAGCAGTGAAAGACGTAATTTTAAACAAGCGAGTACCTGCACGTGCAAAGTAGCTTGGTGGGGTAATTTCTAACTTCTTAATGCCTTTTGTCAAAGGGGAATTGGGGTGGTGTTGAATGAGAAAGTTAGGGAGGCACACACTGTATCAGGCCGAGTGCATGAATATCAACCCTGTGTAGTCAAACAGTTAGCTCATCTTCCTCCCAGAGAACAGGCGCAAGCTCTATGCTGACTGCAAGCGCCAAGAGAAGTCCCAGTGCCCAGCCATCTGTTCTCTCCACCCGTACGCTCTGGACTGGCAGCCTACCCTGACTGCATTGTAGAGTACTCGAGGAAGTCTGAACTGCCACCCACACCGGCCGTAGCTCACTTGACAAGCAGTACCTATACCATCTTCAGTATACCAAACATAGGAAACCCATATCACTCCAACAACACCACATAACGCTGCACCACAGAAAGCTCCTGCCTTGTTGAAATGTCATCCAAGAGACCTCCCATCTGTCATACCTGCCAAACACAGACCTGCACTGATTAACCAAGGTTTCGTGCCCTGCCAAGTAGCCACGCGGCTAGTTCTGTATACCGGCAAAGCCCCTGTATCCCTTCAGAACTGAACCCTCTTCAGAGGAGAGACTGGTTCTCTCTTTGAATGGAACTCTCCAATCTCGTAGGTATTTGACTAATATCCAGCCCATCACACGTCAGCATCCCTATTCACCCGATCTTAGTCTATGTAACTACGATCTTATTCCGATAGTGAAGAGACCATTGCATGGTAAACGCTTTGCCAACAAACAAGACATTGTCACATTTTGACTAAATGTAGCACACATTGACGGATCTCGTGCAGCCAATGGTATTTCCCATCTTCCTCATAGCTAGCAACGAACGGTGGACAACTTTGGAGATTACTTTGAAGGAAGATAAACAGCTTGTTCACGTACAACTTGTACCCATTCAAATAAGGGTATATAGGATGTATCAGAATAAATGTTAAACTGAAATTTCAAACTACCACGTTTGGCTGTGTTTCTTGCTGGACATTCCTGCATCCATACCCCATGTGGTGTCAACTTTACAACGTACTTGTCCTACACTTTCTACTGTAAACAGTACATTCCCTGTGTTGGATCATTTTCAGGAGATAGGGAATAGTTGCCATGACTTCTGAAACAGCCCTCATATGGTTAAAGTCATTCTCAATGTCTCCGTATTGATTATAGTCAATTCATTCATTCTCATTATTATCACATGTTAAGTGTGTCTGTTGCCATCATTTGAAATGTCTTACACTGATGCATCCAGTTCAATAGTCCAGGCTCTCTCTTCACTGCACTGATGTTCGCAGTCCGCAGCCTTCACACCCGCTGATCGTTATCGTCGCCACTTAACGCTCTGCTGGCCTGCCGCTTCGTTGTCTTGTCACTTAAGGTCTCACAATCCTCCAAACTCTCTACTCCCAATTCGGTTAGCTCGGAGATTCAAAACAGCAAGTGCATAACGTTTTGACAAAAATTTTCAATTGTACCGTGTTGTCGTCTTAGGTGGTGTAAATATTTGTAAATTTTAAAAGGTTATATTTTATTTGACTGTGTGTATATTTTTTCTCGTCATGAAACATACCTATAATATATAATGCAATCATCAAATCACTATTACTTTTGTGATTTGATGGACTTTATTTGCTTTTAAGAAAGAAATTGATAGTTTTAAATTAGTCGTGGTATTGTGTTCCATCTATGGATATTAAATTGAAATGTAGTGTTTTTCGTTAGATTTTTTTTACATGAAGGTTATGTTTTATTAAGATGATGTGTACTGCATTACAAAATGCAATCATAAAATCACTATTACTTTTACCATTTGCATGTCTTTGTTTGCTTTTAACATTGTAGTTGATAGTTTTGAATTAGTAATGGTATTGCATTCTGTCCTTCCATCTATGGAAATCAAATTGAAATTAAGTCCCCCCCCCCAAACACTTATGTATTAACTCATGCCAACATGCGCTCCCTACAGCCGACTTCGCCCCATCTACGAGTGACCCTCACTTGGAGCAAGTCATTAACAGTTGCAGAAATATTTACACGTATCGAGTAAGCAGACGCCAAGCATTTGACAGCCACATACGTAAAAGTAATTAACGTGATTAATTAGGTAATGCATTGCCTGCCTGGAATCCTGCATGCAAGCACCGCCCCTACGAATAAATCAAATATTTTTGGTAATCTACTACCCTTCAGTTAGCCACGGAAGAAGTTCCAACGAACCCCCCAGATGGCAGCACCACTGTGACCTTGTGACGTGACAACCCGCCAGCCTCAGGACGAGATGTTTAAATTTGCCATTGCCTCCAAGCGGGGAGATAAGAAATGAGTGGCACTCCAGCAGCCCTGAAAAACCAACCCCGGCGCTAGAAGGCTACTCTACGCCCCGCACCCTGAAGGATTGCTGTTCAGGAGATTTTTCAGTATATAAGTAGGTCCAGCACCAGGCTCCAGCAGAGATGCCGGGCTCGCTGGCTGTAGAGGTTCACGAGCCCTCCCAAGTCTGCAAAGACTCTCCCTCCTCTCCTCAGCCTGCAATAAGGGTCGAACTCCTGCCTGCTGATTGTGAAGGCAGCATCCTCTCCAGCCAGCAGTTTATGAAGGCCGCCAACACTCCAGCCCACCAGCTTGGGGTCGAACTCCAGCCTGCTGATTGTGAATGCAGCATCCTCTCCTGCCAGCAGCTTATGAAGGCTCCCAACACTCCAGCCCACCAGCATGCAAAGCCTCGTCCACACCAGCTGATCGTCAGGCTCAGCACACTCTCCGGACGGTAATCCGACCACCTGTACCCTCTACCCCTTTACCTCAGTCAACTTCCCTTGACTCCTGCGGTAGCAGTTCGTCACGTTATTAACATCCCCCTGAACAAACCCCTAGCTGAAGTCATACGCTGTGAATTGCATCACCTTAGTATTTTTGCAATTTTTATTGATTATTTTATCAGGCTCGCCTTCGCCTGTTTCCAGCTCATAATTATTATTATTAATCTTGTCGCTAATTTTAAAGTGTATTCAGTAAACTGGGACTTACCATTTTCCTCTAGTCACCGTAATAAATGTTACATGAACCTCTGTTTCGCCTGCTGTAATTTTATTAGTAGTTCCTCTTTCATTATTATTGTGTAATTCATTTCAGTGTATTTTAATCTGTGCAATAGTTTACCACGTTGCTAGTCTATTGTGAGGAACGCTGAACTCTATAGGCAACTGAGGCTACAGTATTGGTTTAGAACCCGCAGGGACATGTCGCTGCTACTGAGTTTACAGTGTACCCTCAACTACTAATCGGCGTAGTCCTAGAAGGTCTCGCAGGATTCAATCATCCGAATGTCTGTCTGAAATGTATGTCCCCCAGTAATAACTCTTAAACCTGACAACCGAATTTCACCAAACTAAGTCAACATATAAAATTTAGTAATTACATCGGACTTTTATAGTTTTTGATCATACTGGGTACTTATTTTCAAAATGGCAGCAGTTTTAATATTTAGGACACTACTTTATATCTCGGGAACTATGTAACCGATTTCCACCAAATTTAGTATGTTGATAGTGCATGATGTAAGCATTGAATTTAGAAATTGATACTGTTATTTGTATGCCAGTTCAGAATATAGTGCAACATCTAAAATAAAGATTTTATGTTACAACTTGTTAACTGGAGAGGGATCTGCTTTCACAAGCAGCAGGCAGGAGTTTGAAGCCGTGTTGCAGGCTGAGGAGAGGAGAGAGAGTCTTTGTAGACTTGGGAGGGCTCACTGACCTACTCGACTGGTGAGCCCGGCATCTCTGCTGAGCGTGGTGCTGGACTTCCTTTTATACTGAAAAATCCCTTGATCAGCGACCCTTCGGAGTGCAGGGGGTAGAGTAGCCTTCTAGTGCAGGAGTAGGTTTTTCAGGTTTGATGGAGCGCCGCTCATTTCTTACCTCCCTGCTTGAAATCAACGACAAATTAAAACACCTCGTCCTGGGGCCGGCGGGTTGTGACGTCACAAGGTCACAGTGGTGCTGCCATCTTGGGAGTTTGTTGAAACTTCTTTCGTGGCTAAACTGAAGCGTAGTGGATTATCAAAAATATTTAATTTACTCATGGGGGTGGCACTTGCATATGTGGAATTTCGGGTGCGCGATACATTTTGTAATTGTGTTCATTACTCTTACACATGCGGCTGTCCAATACTTGGAGTCTCCTTGCTTGATACATGTAATAAAATCTGCCACTGTTAATGACTTGCCCCGAGCTCTGACCGCTTGTAGGTGGGGCAAAGTCACCCGTAGAGAGCGCATCTGCGCTGCGCAGCATGTTGTTATGTGTCTATATATATAACTGTCATTGTTTTTCATTCTAATCTATTATTTTACTATAGTTTAGGTGTTCATGATAAAATACGAGTACTGTTTAGTACTTACAATTACAAATTTCTTATTAATCATGAAAGATGTCATACATCATAGTAAACTTTTCATTCCGTTCTTATGTGAAAGGAAATGGACAGGAAATAATTGTTCACTAGTGGAGAAATATATGTTAGACGCACAACGGTCAAAAATGTAATGCAATGTTTACAGTTTGGGGTTGTGTGATCTACTCTGTTTGTACAAATTATCAGTATGTTCAATATGTTGATTCAAGTGTCATTAGGGCTGTGTCCGAATCTAGGAATGCACTTATATATATATATATAAACAACTAGTGAGCTGATAAGATTCTGAAGAAGCATTTTGATGGAAAAAACATATTGAATATGGGCAGGAACATAGGCGCATAGATGAAATATTATCAACCTATTAGGAGCTGTAGCTGGAAAGTGCATGACAATGGAAGTATTCCTATTAACCAATCATAGACATGTTTTCAAGAAAGGAATGAATAATTATTTGTTGCACTAAATGCAGTTATCTATAAAGTATCATTAAAACTGGTGAAAACTAGAGGTAAATTTCCTTTTAACACTAATAATAGTATAAATGAAATTTAATTTGGAATTTTGATATAACTTTTTCACTCAACTATGCCTTGCCTTGTAAAAACATTGGCAGTGTTCTCATCACTCTGCATACTAACTATAAATTCATTTCCATGCCTGGTTTCTAACAAATCACAAAGAAAACGGGTAATGTTTATCCTGGCTCTTCTAGATCATTAATTGTTAAAGAGTATACATTGTTAAGAACTTTTGTCGGTGGCTTTTCTCTAAAGTTAAGTTCTCCTTTCCACTCTTTAGAAAAAAAATTAGGAATAACAATCATGTACTTCACTGTAAATCACATTTTAAAATAGTAGCCTATGGGCTGTAAGGGCACGAGATGTACACACATTCGTTTCCACATATATGTGTGTATATAATTTCCTGGGACAGGTACAACATTTACGTACTTAGACGAATGTCATTGCTGTATAAGTGTGCATCTCATTAAGCAAAAAATCTTATATATACTGCAGGACTAGGAGATTAATGATCATACATAAGGCTCAGCTCGAACAGATCTTTGTTTTAAAGTGACAATACTTCTGCAGTTTCTGTAAGATCCAAGTTTACAATAACTATATTCATTAGTGGTTATTATCTGAAAAGCTGGCAGCTGTGTTTGTTTACATTTATGTGAATGTAATACAGCACACCATTGTATTTTTCTTCACTGAAACCTCAGACTTATAACATTTCGAAAATGTTGACACTGAAGTTTTTATCAGTAATGTTAACACTAAGGAATGCATGAAAACTAGACATAACAAAGAGAGTCGCAATATTATACCTCAGACTTCATGACAAAATATAACTGTTTGTACACTAAACATGTGTTGAATGCAATAACTCTGTGCCAATCGCTAATTGTTAAGCTAAATTTACATTAAAAAAAGTAATGCATTTAGAATTTTGCAGTAGGTGCTTATCTGTCATACAGAAACATGTCTTCTGTATTTACAGTTTTCCATTAATGTTTTAATTTAATTCTTAATTTCAGCATGTCATGTTTACTTTTGTTCTTAACATAACATCGTATATCATAATCATATTGAAGCAGATCATACTTTAAAGCTGACATTTTCTATCAGGGAAGCTTATTATTTGTGAACAAATATAATTGTCAACATGTGCACACACATGCCTTTTTAATATTTTTTATTCTTACATTACTGTAAATAATAGTTTCCCACCAACAACATTGACTGCTCTGTACTGATTGGTCGTAGTCTCAAAATTTTTATTTAAGATGTAAAATACAATTATTTCTTTCAACGCTTAAGGAAACCTGATAAGTTCCATTGGGAACCAAAACATAAGAGAACACATATTCATTTCTTCTGTACACATCTTAACGCACAATGTAATGCTTAAATATTTGTATTGTAAACCCAGCTTTACTTCAGATGTCACAGCTTTTGCTGCTTTATGGTTTGCAGATGTATTTAAATGCAGTTGAATCAATAAATTTCTGTGTTCATAGTGTACAGTTATGCATCGGTTCATTCCCTCATGTTATCTAAAGTGCTATTAGAACTTGTCAATGGCAGCCAAAACAACTCGCAGGGGGACAGGGGTGCAAATGCAACCAAGTGTTATATGTAGGCGCTTTGTGGTGCATCCACAAAGTACCACAATTGTTTATTTCCCCTGATGCCTACATTGGTTTAGGTTTTTAAGTACGAGTACTATTAATGTATAGAATATGATATGAGTAAAGGCACTGCTTTTGTATGGAAAACAAGGTACTGTATTCACATGTATATATGATGGACATCTACGACACTCGTTAAAACATTGGCATACCATTTAAACAGTGGCATAGCCACGATTGAACTGGGGCGGGGGGGGCGGGGTTGATATAATATTTCTATTTTTGGACAAAATACAAAAGCTGTATTATTACAAATATATAGTTACAAAATTATTTATAATCAGTGGGCTCATATACAGATGTGTGTATCATTAATGGGAATAATAATCAATCTTGCACTCTCCATAATTAAACAAGCTTTTACGGTTATAAGGCTAAAAGACTAGAAAACTGTTACAATACTAAACTGAAGACTTTCATATGTGCGTGTTAACATTAATCACATTATACGGCTCAAATTATCTACTTTAGAAACCAATCAATTTTATTAGCAAACAACCACAGCTCATCAATTGTACTGTGCTGTTACTTGCATGTTATTGCTTTTAAACAAAGGTATTCTGGAAATAAACATTTTCTAACAACAAAATAATTTATAAACAGCAATAATGTGTCACGTTAAAAAATCTGTTACCCATAGAAGATTTGAACTTTATAGACTAAAATTAAGTGGTGCAGACCCGTGCACCAACCTACTGAGCTACACACACCGCTTACAAAACATCCGCATGATTAATATATATATATATATATATATAGAATATAAATCCACAGTTATAGTGTATTTTATAAAGTGGTTTTTATTGTTTTATTATGACCGTGTGTATAATATGCAACATTTCCCGTTACGGGTGCATTAAGTTTCATTTTGTACATGCATATGTTTTAAAGAACTTGTAATCTTTTCGTAAAGGACACAGATGGCTTGAGTTAGTTATTCAGGTGTCTGCCATCTTGTCTGTCCCAGTTGTGGATATAGCAGACATTCAGAACACGTTCTACTGTTGTGGAGTTGGGACTGGAAGTGGGGATGGAGTATGAGTGAGCTAGAGGGTAGATGTCACAGTGGTAATGCACCGAATTTCCCCATGCACCCACCACGAAAATGGACTACCGCTACGTGGTGTTTGACCCATGATCTACAGATTCTTATCTGCTGGAATGGTCAGAAAATTTAACCTGGGGAAGTTCACTCTAGGTATATCTTTACTCAATGGTAATACTACAGTACATCATGTAAACTGGCATTGCTATTATTTTCAAAATGATGGCCACATAAATATTATAGACTACTACGCTATATATATTGAGACAGATACACTTATAAATTTGCTTACAGTTATCTCTCCGCCCCCCCCACCCATTTTCTATGTAACTCCATTTTCACCTGTCTGCCTCAGGAAAAGCATTGATCGGAAGATGTGTGTTGGAACAAACTTGGACAAATAATGCTACAAACTTACTTTTAACACCAATAAACACTTACGTTTATATGGTGGAAGCCCACATTTGTGTATTTACGGCTCGTAGTAGCATAAATACCGCACAAATTAATGTTTCTTGATGGATTGGTACTGTGACGCGTCACAGTCCGCGAAAGTCTGCATTCATACTGTCGGGCGCAGCTCACTTGGCTGGAGTTGAAGCCGTCGCCACCAGAGTTCAGCAGTGTTCCTTCCCCGGAGTGTGGCGGACAAGACGTACCCAGCGCATGCAATCATGAATGGCTAGTTTGAATATAATGGAAGTGACGTCACAAATAATTTCACTGGACTGTTCTTAAAAATTTGGTAATTATGGTAACCCCTATAGAGCTTAATTGGGAGACTGAATTTTGCGACAGTGACTCGCTATTGGTGGATGATTGTAGCTATCCCCATAGCGAGGCAATGCTCGTATTTTGTATTTAAGCGATGGTAAATCCTGGCATCGGGGTCAGACGCTTGTCTGCGAGGGAAGTCTCCCCTAGATGACAGGTCAGGTATTCAGTTTGATCACTGGTTATAAATAAATTTAAAACTCTTCAGGAGATGCAGGAACGTCATTTTGACGCTATAATTTTTCAGTTAGTCAGGATTTTTATGGATAAAATGAGCAGTTTAAGTATTTCTGCACAACTTAATAAGGAATCACTTCTTAAATTCTAGTAAGGTATTTATTAGTAAACATGAGAAGGGGAACCATGATTTTTCTTGTTAAAAAAATATTTTAAATTTTCCTGAAGATTACACTTTGCATGTTGTCAGTTCTCTGCCGTTTTTGGGCGAATGGAGTAACTTCATTCATGGTTTTGTTTGCCCACCATTTTAGAAACGGGCTGTTCGGGAAGATTAATTGGCCTCTGCCAGGGCTGAGAAGCCAGAGATTTTTCTCAATTTAATTTTGAAATAGTTGAGGATTTTCATTTTTTAATAATAAACAGTACAACTGAAATAAGAAATATTTACCTTGAAATACCTGTTAATGGCCATGAAAAATCTTAGGTGGCCGGTTGGGAGACATAAACTTGTTGGTTTGTTGTAAAAGAAGCCAGAGCTAAAATCTTAAGTTGCTGTCAAAGTTAGTGCCAGGTGAAAATTTAAGGATGAAAATACAGGATAAGTGACCCATTTTAAGAAAGTTTTACCAGAATTTGGAGTAATCAATGGAATCCACAAGTGCGTGCATATGTTATTCTAGTTTGAATACCTTTTTGGCTCAACACTAGCTTTTACTATAGGGGCAATATGGTGAATGTTTTAATCAATTTTGTGAAAAAACCAATGAACATACATGATTGAAAGAGTCCTTGTGGGACAATATTATATATATATATTTAAAAATCAATATGAAATTTATGTATGTTTCTGTTTGGTAGTGTAGATTAACCTTGTGCAATTTAATGCAGTTTTTTGGTAGTATATTTTCTGCTTCATTGGCCACGTTTATGCATACTCTATATCTCTTTCCTTATCTAACTTTGCTCGTAAACATACTTTGCTCGTAAACATACTTTGTGTGTGTGTATATATATATATATATATATATATATATATATATATAAATTGTATATTTAAGGTGTCCTGGGTTTCCCTGTAACCAATTCCAACTTAACTTTGTGTGGTGGCAGTATCTATGCAATAAGCTAATACCTTTTTACTCATGTGTAGCGTGCTCTGTTTTCCGAAAATAAAGGAAAACATTTCTGGGGTGCGCGCTATACACAAAAAAAATTGGGGAAGGCAGAGTGGTAGTCCTAAACTGTCCGGAGATGTTTATAGGGAATTGTAGCCGAACAGTCTGTTATCTCATCTCTTGCTCTTACATCATCACTCCTCTCCTTGCTCTCTCAACACCTCCTTCAGTTTGTCCCTCCAGCCCTCCCCAGTGACCATTGCTGCTAATGCCACCTTTTTTTTTTTGGGCTTATCCACATCCCTGTTCCAACTGCTTCATGGTGCAATACATGGGCAATAAACATTTCGTTGTACTAGTTAATACTAAGACATCTTTAAAAATGGCCATTTTGAGTTAAATAGTAAAACAAAATTGAAATTGTGAGTGCTTTCATGTTACGTAGTCAAACAACTTTTAATTCCTGAAATGTGCAACAATATTAATGATGTTTACGTATAGAATTGTTGTAACTTAATAAATTACCTGGTTCAATACCATGACATCTTAACATATCTTGGTATTGTAATGGCATTGTTGCACTACTTTCATTTCAACAGCAAGGCATTTTAAAATGTCTTTGTAATGAACAGTAGGTGCAGTAATACTTTATATCATGTCTTGAATTATTATTATTACCCTTTTTATGTTGGCAGCACTTTGCTCATTATTTGTAAAATATCTTTAGTTGATGATGTGTGTTTGTTATGTTATCTATTTCTGGTTTTTGTGCAAGATGGAGTCTAGAGGCAGAAGATTATGTATGCTTGCTATGGAGAAAATAAAGAGATTTGAAGAAAACAGAACACGGTGAAAGAAGCCATGAAATGGTGCGTAACAAATTTCAGTTAATCTTAACCAAAATTTGTTTGCTTAAACATTATAACTCAATCTCATAAAAGCTAGTTTGTTCATTCCAGGAAAACTTGGAAGCGACAGTTAAATATCTCCATTGAAGTTTATTCTGAAGATTCAGATGACAGTATTGTTGATCCCATGCATAAGCCACAAAAAGAAGCAGAACATGGAAATGCAGGCTCAGATTTGGAAGGTGATATAGTATCAAGTGTTGGCAAACAAGATATAATGCAGCAGCATACTGATCAGTCTGATAATGAGAGTAAGTACAATTATTGAAATATGCAACATTCTTGAGTAATGTATTGGTTGTCTACAATAGGAATAGGGTTTAAGGAAAATTATTTAAAAACAAATTGTCTGAAACTTCAATAATCAGTGAGTTTGAAAGGTTTATAATGACAAGAAAAAGATTGTTTGTCATGTGTATACCTATATTGCTAAAGATTAGATTTTGTACACAACTTATTTTTCATGGTAGTTGCTGTTTTCGTTAAAAAGTAAACATGTACAATAATTTATATTTTGTTTTTGTTTTATTTCTTAGGCCAGAAACCAAAAAAGACACTACGCAGCAAGAGTAATCGGGAGAAAAATAAGAATAAGCAGATAGTGAATACTGGCCAGGCATATACTACTGCTTCTGGACAGATGATTGAAGAAAAAGTGATGAAACAACTTTGTGGTGTAAAGTGTCGCTTAAAATGTAGGCTGAAAGTTAAAAATGATCGGAGGGGCACAATATTTAGGGAATTTTATGGTTTCTGAAATAAAAATCAACAAAGAAACTTTATATGTCAAAATGCATGCAGTTTACAACCCCTAGAAAATATGGCACTCAGAACAATAGCAGTAGGTCACTCAATTGTGCATATTACCTTTTTGTAGATGGCAAAAACATTAGAGTGTGGAAAACTATTTTTAAGTCTACATTGTGTGTTGGGAAACACCACAATAGATAGTGTTCACAAGAAAACAAGCAGCGAAGGTATAGTACAAGAAGACAAGAGAGGTAAATATGACATTCGAAGGCAACTTGACCCTGGGATGAAAAACCAAATCAGTTTATCGTATCAACTCTTCCCTGCAAATTGAATCATATTACTGCCTTGGAGATACAAGGAATATTTAGAAGGTAATTGAATATTTCTGCCAGGGTTTCCTTTCAGCCAAGTACAGCACTTATGAGCACATTTACAACACGGAGTTTAATATTGGCTTTCGTTAGCCTAAAGTGGATCAGCGTTCCTTATGTGAGCAGTACAAAATCTCAGATTTAAAAAAAATTCACTCTTCAAAGTAAGTATGATCTCCATATCACTGCTAAAGAGGCTGTGAGAGAACAGAAACGTACATATTAGAAGTTAGTAAAGATGATAATTCTATGGTTGTTAGTTGCTATGATTTGCAGTCAGTTATTCCGTTACCTTGTACAGACATTTCATCATTTTACTACAAGAGTAAACTTAATATCTATAATTTTACAATTTATGACATCACTGAGAAGAAAGGGTATTCATTGTTTTACATGCTATAAAGGGATTGCTAGAAGAGGACCCAATCAATTAAATAGCCACTTATGTATTTTCATTTCTAAAAAATGTGTAAAAATAAATCAAACTCATTTTACTCTGATAATTGTGTTGGCCAAAATAAAAATAAGTTTGTCAGTGTACATGCATGCTGTGAACATACTTCCAATTCAATAACACACAGATTCTGTACAAAATGAAAGGGACAACATGCACTCTCTCATTGAAAAATAAAAATCTGGAGTTCTAAAGAATGGCCCATTTATGTCTCGTCACAAGTAACAATGCTAACCAAAACAGCTAAAAAGACTGGTACACCTTACATTGTGCAAAACATAAGTACTGAAGACTTTTTTGACTGGATGACTGTATCATAAGACATGCTTCAAATTTTCAAGTGGATGAATCAGGTCGCAAGTTTATTTGGCATGAAGTTAGTGAGTTGCGTGTTACAAAACAAAACCCTAATAACGTGCCCTATATGCCGTGATTCAGTGAAGAATACACAGCTTTGAATGTTCGTCCCAACCAGCACGGGCGTAGAACCACATTCCACTTGAAACAGCTGTACTCTGAGCCTCAGATGATCGCAAAGAAAAAGAAGCAAGATTTGTTATGTTTATGTACATTATATCACATATCTGATATGTACCATGATATTTTTAAACGGATTGTGATCAGTGCCACAATCAAGATAACCACTATGCATTCTAGTGATTAAGGGGTTTTGTCGCTGAAACTTCTACTTAAAATTTTCTTTATTCGATGCTAAACTACATTTTAGTGACAATTACAATGTACAAATTAGTATATTTTTGCCAAAAGAAAAATAAGTTACTTCAAAGCAGTTATTTTAAAGACTTGAAAAACATTGATACTTTTGTTGTATTATAATTTTTCTGAAAAAATAACATTTCAAGTAACTTGACTAATGATAAAATTGCAATAGTATTGGCAAAAACTGTTTGAAATAGTCTGGACTACATATTGTGTGCTTGAAAATTATGTGTAATTTTAAATGTTTCGGTTCAGTACCAAGATAACTTAAAAAAAAAGTTATGTCTATTAAAGTATTATGAACAGCACTTTTCAATTTCATAATTAGGCATTTATTTTTTGTAAAGTTACACACCATTCTACATAAAATATGCTAGTAAAGTTTTCACTTTAAAATTTAACATAACCAGTTTATTATGAAGAATTGAAAACTTAAAAGTCAAATATCTCAAATTGTGTTTTTTTTTAAGATGTCAGAATATTGAACTAGTACAGCAATGTAATGATGAATGTGGGAAATTCACTTGCTTCTTACACTAGGAGGTCTTAGCTGTGTGTAATAAATAATTGTTGCGTAGGTCCATCCCCCCCCCCCCCCCCCCTTCTGCTTGAGTAAGGTTTGAGTACAGCCAACTATGGTTAGGGGTGGAGAAGGGAAATAGGGAAAGCAGAAGGGCAGAGGTGGCACCAGTTTTTTAGAGGAGGGTAGTGTCACATTCCAGCTCAGTAAAAAAAGCTTGTAAAGAAGCAAAAAGAAAAAGAAGTATAAAAGAAAGAAAAAATAAAAATTGACTGCCGTGTAAAAGAAGTCAGAGAAAAAAAGGAAGCCTGCTCTCTGCTCACCTAAACGAAGCAAAAAGAATAAGAATAAAGGAAGCCAGCCATGGCCACCACAGTAACGACTGACCATAGTTTACTGTGCTTGCACAGCATGCCACAATTTTTTTTGCTTTTAGTGCAGCAAGTTATTTAAATTAAAGTATTTTCCAAATATATCACAATCACCACCACACATTAATGTATAAATGGAATAATTTGTTACATACTTATTAAGAATACCCCACAAAACATGACTCACATGACTGTAACCCAAGTCGTGGACTGCACTGTAATCACCAAGGAAGGTTAAAGTTTCAATTGCATTCACATATTAAATCTTGTAAAATTGCAAATTGACTACACCAGCTGCATACATTTCTTCTATGGCTATATTTTGTAAGTTAATTAATTAAAACAAAGCAACCATGTGTGTGTGAGGGTGGCACTGAATTGCACCAAGATGCTGGGAGCCGGGTAGAAGGGGAACAATTCATGTGTACATCATAGAGAAAACTACCTGGAATCATATGTGGAGAGTATGATATATTATGTGGGCAAAGTACAGACACACAATATGAAAATGTAAGTTCAGTAGTGCATATCCAGTATAATTGTAACAGTGGAGAGCCTGTTGTACCTTGATCATAGTGTACATTGGATCGCCTTTTGATTTCTCGACAAGTGCTGCTATCTACGCAACAAAAACTGTACTAGTTCAAAGTTTATCCACTAGAATGCAGAGCAAGCATGAGGAGAGCTATCAAAGTGCTGTTTTGAAGTGAAGTGGAAAAGTGCACAAAGTAACAAATTTTGGTTTCACTATTTTTTTTATGAGTATAATTTTGTTGAGTGTTTGAAATCTCATTCTACTTGAAATACTGCTTGTTGGTGACTAATATGATATGATACATTTCATCCATGAACGTAACTTAGAATGTACATGTTATTAAATGTGTAAAGATACACCAACATGAACCTTGGATCAAAGCAACACAGTGTACCATAGATCAGTGATCATAGGTACATGATGTTACAATTTGGTGGTTTTTTGTTTTAGGTCAATATGCCTTTAAGTAAATCAGGCAAAAAATAAATCCTATTGATGCTGAGTTAATAAAAAAAAAACAATTGAAGCTGTAACTTCACCCGAAGACAAACATACATATTACAATAAGAGGCATGCAAAGTTTTTAATGTTAAGTTTGCTACACTTGTTCGGCATCTTAATGCATACAAAGCTTCTGGTGCAGAGAACTTTGAATGCTAAGCCAAATATGATGTCAAGAAAGTATTTACAGAGGAAGAAGAAATTAAATTAGTTGATTATGTTAAAGCTATAGGTAAAATGCAGTATGACCTGACAAAAAGAAGGGGCTCATAAATTGTCTTTCCGATCTGCTTTTGCAAACCAAAAAAACTACCCTTCTACTTGGAATGAACATAAGCTTTCCGGTGAAGAGTGGAGGAGGTTATTTTTGAAACGACATTCTGAAGGTCTAGCGATCAGAAAACCTGTAAAAGAAAAAAACTAGCTTGTGCAGCTAGTTTTAATTAAACCAACGTGGGTATGTTTTTTGATAATTTTGAAGATATCCACAAATGCTTTGGCCCATTCCCCCTGAAAGGATTTGGAACCAGGATGCGACTGGGATAACAACAGTCCAAACCCCTTCAAAAATTGTCACACCTAAGGGTGCAAAACAGGTTGGTAGCATGTTGTCAGCTGAACACGGGCAGCTGGTAACATTGTCCACCTGTATAAATGCTATAGGGAATCACATACCTCGCATTGATGGTATTCCCTAGAGTAAATTTCAAGGAGTTCATGTTGAAGGGAGCACCTCCAAAGACAATCAATGGGGCTAACGCTTCTGTTTGGTCTAATGAAGAGTTGTATTTTAAGTTTATGGAACATTTTATAAAACACACAAAACCTACCAAAGAAGAACGTGTGTTGTTAATAATTGACAAACATCGGTCTCACCTTCCAGTTGAAACCTTGGTGCTAGCATCTGAAGCAGGGGTAGTAATTTTTACTTTCCCACTGTACACTTCACATAAATTACAAACACTTTATCTTGCTGTCTATTTCCTATTCGAGGTATATTACAACCAAGGAGTCGAAGCTTGGCTGATCAACAACCCTTGGAAAACAGTTGACATTTATAGTGTTGCAGAAATTGTCGGGCAGTCTTATCCTCTATCATTCACCACAAGTAACATAACTAGTGGCTTCAAGAAACCAGGAATTTTCCCCCTAGACAGGTGCTATCCTATGTAACTGATTGCCCATCTTTAAATTCAGTTGAGGTTACAAGTCACATTGGGGATTTTAAAAGCTTATCTTCAAAGAGGAATGAAACAAGCTGTTTTGAGGAAAGTGTTGCAGGGCCATCAACATTAACAATAGAATATTCATAACTGAGCTGAGTCCAAAAGGAGAATGTTGATGAAAGTGGTTATAATGTTAGGCCTTTTGTAAATCCAGAACATATTCAACTTACCCTAAAGCTGCAGCTCGAAAAATGTACAAAGACGAAGAAAACCTGGAAGGTCCAAAATAGCCACATACCCCAGAAAAAGATCAAATTCGAGAACAAAAAGAAAAGAAAATGACAAAACAAGTGCCCAAGTTTCCTGGTGCCAACCAAGAAATCAAATGAAAGAAGAAGAAAGAAGGCAGGTTTGTTTTAAAAAAATTTGATTTTTTTAGCAAATCTGAGATTGACGACATAGATTTGTTTTCAGAAAATGGTGATGTCACATAAATTTTAGAAATATTAATCCCTGAAGTTGCTGAAATTCAAGAGGAAATGAATTTTGAAATGATAGAATATGTTTTGGTAGGATTTAGCAGAAAGCATGTCCCACCAGTGCAATATGTAGGAAAAAGTATGCCCAAAGATCAACGTGATTTTGAATATCAGATTCAATTCTTCAAATTGTTTGTAAATGGCAATAAGTTTGTAAAAGAATCAGAAGAAGTGTTTGATGTTGTTGCAGAAGATATTGTGGTTAGTAGTAGGTGTGGGGTGATACTGCGATAAACTGACCTCAAGTAACCTTTGACCTACTTTCTATGACCTCTGATGACCATGTGGCCTATTTTCCCTGACACCTTGAATGCACTTCTGACCTACTTTGTATACACTTTTGACCTACTTTCACTTGACCTCTGATGACCCCATGACATTTCCGTGATGCACTTCTGGTGCACATGCCCTTCTGGATGCAATTCTGCTGCAAGGTTCGATTCCTGGACAGGGCATTTTTTTTATTGATACTAGGTTAATTCTTGGACAAGGCATACGGGGAAATGCAGTTGCACATTTACTTCCCCCTCTCCCTGTTCACCAAGCTCTGATGACCGGTGGATGGATTGTTACGGAGTTCAATTCCAGTACAGGGTAATTAGTAATTGTGTAATCGCATAATGAGAGTAATTACATACCAAGTACACATGTTGTCTCGTCTATAACTGGAGAGAGATTGGCGTTTTGGTCCGTCGGGTGCTGGATTACAAGTGTAGACTTGCCAACTATTACGATTTTTCCGTAAAATGTACGGAAATATTACTCTTTTTTAGATTTTACTAATACGCCTTGATTTTTTCCGAATTCCAATACTGGGAAAAAATTTATAAACAATATTTACTAGAGACGGGACATTCAATTCTTCAATACCTCAATATCGAAAGTATCGAGTATCGCAACGTTCATATTGATACATTTGTTCGATGGGTGAAATGTTATATTATAGACATGTGAATGGCTTGGTCTGCCATTTTCCCTATTGCAATGAAGCAACAGTGTTTTCGTTCTGCAGTTGAGTTAACTAGTTTCGGAAAGCTGGTGAAATGTAGTATTTATTTAATGATTCAGCTAACTAATTTGTATCGATGGCAAAGAAATGTGTAACAAGAATTGTAACAGAACAATGTGTATTCAGGAGTTGCAAATAGGAATTACAAACTGTAAATCAGTATGTATTGTAAGTAACATATTTTGAAACTGCTATTAAAATGTTTGAAATGTACGTGGTGTAGAAAACCATTATTTCACATCTGTTTTGCAGTGTAAAAATAACACATTTAATGTATGGAAAACTAACTTCGCCAAAAATATTAATGTCCCTTGCGTGCATAATATTTGAATGGGTACTAACTACATAGGCTATTTATAGTGTTTTCTTTTGGTAAGGTTTAAACTTGACAAGTTATTATTAATTTGAGGCAATGTCCGAATTGGCAGATTTTGTTGACAAAATGATCACATAACCTGATTTTTGTATACAAAAATGGTGGCTTATTTGGTATTTCGTATTTTGTATCCAACAGATGTTAGCAGAAATACAAAATGACGAAATCAGTGCCTTGTTTGTTTTTACTTTAGAAACATGCAAATGCATTAGTAAAATGTTTTTTTAAAAAATAAATAACTGTACATAAAATACACTAGGCATATTTTAAAAAGCAAGTAGGCCTAAGTGTTGTGCTATGTTTATGTATTCCGCAAGTAAATTTTTTAAATGTCGTTATTGTATAATTTATTATTTTCTTATTTATTAACATATTCGTAGCATTCCAGTGATAATTGCAGAACTATTACGTCCATTTGAAGCATTAAATTTAGATAAAAATATTTTTCAATGTTAATGTAATAATGCATTGCCGCGAGTTAGAAACAAGAGAGTGTCGACAAAATCACGAATTTGCAACAAGCAAATTTTTGACTTTTCAATTAAAATTGTGTTTAATTAAAAATGATAGTCTCTTAAGAAGAGGTGCAAAACAATGCTGTCTCATGAAAGACATTAAACTAAAGTCTCTCCCAACCCTATCCAATCAGCTGTCAATAAAATTAACGGAGCCCAGCTGTATGACATTGCCATAACAAAAACAAGGTAGGTTGGAATGGTAACCTACATTGATCATAGCATTTGTTTATATTTATTGTTTTCTTCATAGACAGAGCAGCTGTTTAGCAAGGATTCATTGTGGTCTCGCTACGTTTCTAGAACTGTCAAAATTTAGTGATCTTATGTTCAGTAATCTGAGTGCAAGTACATATTAAGATTTTTTACATGCCATTTGTGTTTACAACCGGTATTTAATTTTATTTTACATGTGTTGTGTGTGTACAATCTGTGAAAATGACCAACACAAAACAACAAACAGAATAAAAAATGTGTCTTATTTCAGGTAGCAGTAGAATTGCTATTGTTGTTTTTCATCCAACGATATACAGTTTCCTCATTTCCTCTATCTGACTTAATCCAGAAAAAAAAGAAATGCTTGTTTTTCTAAATAAAATTTGTAAGCTTTCTTAGTTCGAAAATTGACATGTGAGTATATGCACATTTTTGATATACAAGTTTGTTTTAAATATCATTTTTAAATTTAAATCATTTGCAGATTAGGGATTTTCTATATTACAAAGTGAATTTCTAGTACTTTTATGGTAAGCGTATTAATACTATAAATGTGAAAATAAATATGGCATGAAAGTTATCTTAAATTAATGTATATTTCACCCCAGGCAAGGAATAAGTATATTTTTACTTTTCATGTCATACTAAGCAAACATGATGTATAAGAGTCCTCTCAAGGGGAAATTGTGGTTTCTGGTCTGAAACACTGAACAAATGTTAGATTATATTAAATTTTCATTGTGAAATTATGTAAATTTTATTACTTGAAATTACGTGTGAATGTTAAGATAATTAGTGTATGTGAAATTTCAGCGGGCAGTTTACTCGTGTTTTAATAGTTTTTATCCATTTTACTGATTGAATACTTTAAAAGTTGGCAAGTCTGCAAGTGAGGAGTTTTGGAGGGCAAATGCAGTTGCACATGTACTTCACCCTCCCTCCGGCTCCCCCCCATTCTCCATCAAGAGAGACTACCGGAGATTTCAGGAGTTGGTTTAATGGACATCGTGGGCTGGAGAGCCTCCAGAGCGGCTAACTCTGATGACCGGTGGGTGGATTGGTATCGGGTTCAATTCCCATACATGGTAATAGTAAATGTGTAATTTTGCAATTAGTAATTGTGTGACAAGAATAATTACATATCATCTCCCTAGGACTGCTAGCTCTCAACTGACCCCAATAACCAGTATCATTGCTTTTACCCCCCCCCCCCCCCCACCATATTTGATTGCAGACAGGCGCTAGAGTGTATAGGTTTAAGGTTTCAGACCTTGGTTTGAGTCCCCCTCAGGGCAAAAACAAATTGTGTTTTTATTCGCAAATTGACTAAGTATGGGTGAGGAGGTCTAAGGTTAAGGTTTCAGACCTTAGTTCAAATCCCCCTCAGGGCAAAAAAATAAAATAATTTTTAATTGCGTGACAACTACGTTTCAAGGGGAAGGGATGAGGGGAAAAGGTAGGTAAGTAGGCTTAACGTCTCGTAGATAGCGAGGTCATTAGAGATGGTGCAAGTTGCACAGGGAAGAAGGATTGGGGAAGGATTTGGAAGGAATGGATCATGGCCTTTGTTAGGGACCTATTCCAGTATTCACCTGGAGTGATTTCGGAAATCCATGGAAAACTGAAATCAGGATGGCCGGACCAGGAATTGAACCCGAGTCCTCCCGAATGCGAGTCCAATGAGTTAACACTATGTTACCTTGCTCGGTGTGAGGGGAAAAGGTAGTCCCTGGTTCGAGTCCCCGTCGAGGGTATTTACATACTAAGTACACATGTTGACTCTTCAGCAGCTGGAGAGAGACTAAGATGTTATCACTTTGGATGTTGCTTCAGAAGTGAGGAGTTTAGGAGGGGAAATGTAGTTGCATTGGGAAATGGAGAGGGGAGGAGATGTTCATGTGTAATTTGATTATGTATGTTATGTAATTATTTATGTAACAATCCAATGACTATGTACACACATGCGTAGTCAACAATGAATATTTTCGCACTTGCATAATCTGCACGTGGCATAAGCACGAACTCCGTACACATTATCTCCCCAAGACAGCCAGCTCGCGAATAACCTTGGATTGCATGTATCCTTAGATTTTACCCCTACCCAATATAATGGAATCCCGGCAGCTGCACGACAACATCACACCAAGCAAGTCGATGCAAGTCCTAACAAGTCCAAACGCATCCAAGGACATTATAATTTTTATATTTATTCTAGGAGGACTGAGGTGTAAATGGCTAACAAGTTTTTGCACACCTACGAAGAATGTTTTGGTTGATTGGTATCCACGTAGGTTAACCTTTTCATGGATAAAACACCTAAACGCATTTGAAAGACTTTTAAAAAATTTGTTGAAGATGTTAGGCTATGGGATGTGGTATAGGTTTACATTGGTTGAGTTGAGGACTCGCTTCATCACCCATCAAGAGTAAATATAATGTATTTGTGTAAAAAATGATGTGTGGAAGTATTTACACATAGTGAAATAACTACATGTAAGTAGTATTTATGTATTGATTCAAGAACTATAAAGGGTAATTAAACATTTTAAATCACGTAACAAGTAAATATTGAATATTTGCATAATTAATATCCATACGCAACACGTATGTGCATAATGAGCTGAAACTAACCACCCAATGGCCAATGAAACACAACTAACGAGGTTGGAAGATAACTGTAGTATTGAGAACTTAGATTTAAATTTGTGCAATGAATAAATATGCGTAATTAGTATTTATGCAACAAACAAGCACCGGAATTAATTACAACAGAAGTACACATTCTACTCAAACCACCCGTTATTCCAACTAACCCAAGCCTTTTTACTACGTATAACTTATATGCATACCATTGTTGTTATTATAGGCCGTTCACGGTAAAGTGAGTACTTTTTGATGCTGTTTTTATTAGACATAACCACTAATAAATACATTTCATTATGACCTCAAACTTTTGGTTTTGGGTATGGTGAATGTATACAATGTGTTTATTACTCACATGGCAGGGTTTACATGAACAAGTGATGGAAAGATATAAATCGGTTGAAAGGAAAAAAGTAACTAGGGCTTCAAAAGTGCTCACTTTACCATGACTGCCTATATCACGCGCACTACAGAACAAACAGTTAAACAATATGCTTTTCCATTACCTATCGCAGTCTGTACAACTCTCGTGCTGCGATCATCACTGCTCCAGCAAGCCACCGAGGTTGTTGAATGGCAAAGAACTATCTAATCCCACCCACCCACCTTTGCCAGTCTGTCGTCATATCTCAACATGAGAAAAACGCTCTCCACGACACTGAAAAAATGCAGGTGAGTGCTTTGACTGGAAAGGGTACACAAACATTGTCTTCGTGTTTACAATATCACAAACAGCATTACACATATATGTAATTAAAGTATTATTATAAAAATAGAAATAAAAAATTTCAACTCATTACATAATAATAATTGTAAAGAATAATTAAAACCCTTACATTTACTAAAAACACTTTCCCCTAGACATGCTTTGTAAACCAAATTGTATTATTCTTTTATGTGAAAAAGTAAATAATTTTTTTATGGTATCCTAATTACCCATACATTTACCAATCAAACAAGAATTTCGGAAATTCCCAATGAAGCTAAATACAATTTAAAACCTTGCTTCATCTCCCATCGACACTAAATTTTGTAATGGATGAGTTATTGCTTTGGACCCAGACAAAGTTAAAACATATGTACTGAGATATTTCTACTTCAACCCTAACTATGGTATTTGCAATTATAGTAAGACATTCTGTGCTTCAAATTCTAGTGGAGGTGAATATGTGTATACCATTTTACTAAATGTATGTCAATTTGAATTTAGTATAGTGTAGATAACATCCAAACCATCTTATAGAATAGTTTAGAAAATAAGAGAGAGAACACGTATATCTAGTAATCTTCCCTAGAGGATAGCATTTATACTACACTGTAGAGATGATCTCTCAAATGGTAGACATGGGGACTGCCAACCGACCTACAAAGGAGAGCATTAGCAACCTGCCTTTGGTGATCCATCTGCACAAACAACATTCCACAGCGTGACCTTGTAATTATAAATCTTTTTTCAAACACTCATCATTCCTACACCACTCGTCCAAGACACACATCCCCGCGCAATCATCTCAACAGGAGAATGACTGACACTAATAATTTTGTCAACAATCCATGCGAACAGAGGGATATAGCGATCTCCATCACCACTTTGCTCGCATATACTTACATAAACAGTAACACATTCTTACAGTTAAAATTTCCTTACACATGTATAATGGAACTATAAAAAAGGTAAAAAAAATTTGTTTTAAAATCTTTTCTATCTATCTTGTTACATACTAACATTTAAAATAAATTAGAACCCATTACACTTCAACTCCCATTAACATGTGAACCACTATTTCTAAGGTAAAAAGTAAATATTCATTCTTACCATAAAATTTCATACATATATCAAACTTTGTAACCAACCAATTTTGTTAAACTTTCTTAACTCTAAACATTTTGCATTCCGTAACCTCAAATATTCCGCAAGTTATGAACATATACCGAGACATACACTATTAATCCAACTTTATTTTGAAGGTTTCTATACCCAAATATTCAGAACTTGCTCCATGCTAACAACTCAAGTCATTATCTAAACAGTATTCCCTCACAAGAAGTTATAGTGAAAATCCTGCAAGACTGTAAACATGTATCCATCCGACAAAACCTGTGTAAAGAATAGAAACCAGCTCCCTATTCATATTTATTACACCCCTAAAACATTATATATAAGAATACATATTGCCCACAAATGTATATAGAACTTGTGAAAAAACAAACACTAAGGCATTAACCTTCACCGCAAGCCAACAAATATTTTTTCAAGATGCATTTGGGTGGTAAAACACACACACATTTTTTGCAAGAATATTTATTTCCATTAGTTTTTCCCAAACAATTAATATTTTTTTCGGCACCTTCTCAATTTGCAAAGTAAAGAAACTTTCCTAGCGCACTATATACACTGAAAACGAGTTTCTGTTTTTTCTCTTCTAAAGTAGTTGGCGGAGACATATTCAAACCACAGCTTGTTACGGGTGAAAAAATTGCAAACAAATACATATTTCCTTAACGCATTATCATTCTTGTAAACAAACTAAGACTTATTATACATCAGTATACTTTCAGTTGAGGATTTCCTGGAACAGACCCTCAGTTCATGATTAATCATATTGTGATTATGGTGAAAATTTATGTAACATTACAAAACATTGAAATCCAAGCAAAGGGTTACCCTTTGTAGAAGTAAATCTGCAAGATCTCGTACAATGCAGACATGTCAAACAAACACTATAACATTTCAAGCATCAATGTAGATGGTGATTAAGTTTACTGCAACATTATCATCCATGAGAATATAATTTTCCCACATAGAGCTACTCATATCACTTTTTTTTTTGCAAATTCATTGTTTGCTTTGAAGTTTCTTCTGAAGAACACAATATCCTACTTATAACTTAACATACTATGATGTATCTAAAACCCCAAATGCTATAGTTTCGCATAGGGGCTGTATATTTTTCACTGAAAATACCTCAAAATTTGCCTTGACCAATAATTACAAGTACACACATATACACACAAACAAACAGAATGAAGTAACTACCTAAACTTTTATACCTTTCGTGAAGTAAGTAACATACGAGGTGAAAATTGTCGTTTATGATAATCATCTCCAGGGAAATTAAACTATTCTTTTAATGTAACATGTAAGGTGAAAAAATGATATTTATGAAAAACTCTTAAAACATTTTCTTCATAACCAATTTTACATACAAGAAGTAAACAATGTTTATATTTTAATCGCATATCATGCGAAGGTAAGTACTATATTTATACCTGTATTCGGAAGGACGTGGGTTCGAATCCCCTCCATAACATTCAGACTTTTTGCTTTTCCCCGGATGGTTTCCCAATTCACTCCAGGCAAATTCTGTGATGTCTACATACCACACAACATACTACGGTTCCATAGCAGAGCAAATATAGTTAACCACTTCCCATCTCGCAGAAGGATATGATAAAATATTAATCCCACAACATATACCTATTTGCTTAATAAAAATCGTTTTGAAAACACGAACTGAACATATTTACCCTCCTCGCAAACTTTTTGCTGTCCTAACAAACATTTTATTATAATTGTAAACAAATTCCATTAAACGTAGGTGAAATGTATTTAGAGACATTCACACACATACACATATATACATATACTATATTTCACATAAAAAACTTAAGTGGTTGCAGAAATTGATTAAGCATATACCCTAATAGCAAACCGTATGAACAGACGTTATCGTGAAACCATCTTGCATTCCAGGAGTAGTGTTAGCTCGAGATCAAAACTAGAACCATTTACATTATCAACATACTCAGTAAATGTGAATTTAAAGTTGACACTACAAATATATACCTCCCACACTAAAATTTTTTCAGTTTCTTTATACAAACCTATCATTTTAGTTATCACATAATATCAATTACCATGAAACTTATGTATGTTGTCAATGTTTATTGTACATCGGGGAGCAAATGCATATAATCATTGCTGGAAATCTTATAATATCCCTTGAAGCTAACACACTGAGTAAACTAACTCATAATATTTGATGTCATGTCATACTCTGTGCTAAAAAAAAACAGACCAAATAGCTATTTGTACGGGTTGTTACAACCAAAATATTCTTATGTGTTGTCCCAAATAAATGAACAAACCAGAACATCAGTAATTTCCTACACCACATTGGCTATACTAAACACTTCACTTCATACCATACATGACAACAAAGCAATCGACAACAAAATAATCATACAAGCATTCCTATGAAATATTTCGATGAATTACGCTGACAAAACATTATATCATGCAATAGCAAGCACACAGCCAAATAATACCATCACCTATACACACTATACCCTCGGCAATGATCCCCCCTTAGCGAAATGCCATGTCAGTAGGTCATATTACTAATCCATTAAATCATTCCAGCTGATGCCATGTGGTGGCTTGGAAATGGGTTAAATTTAGATTTTTGGTGGTGAAGTGTTAGGTCTGTGGAATGTTGGAATTACCCTACTAGGCACCAGGCATCGTAAGTGGCGACACCATGATGATGGATGTTGATGTAGCACGAAGACTCTCTGTGATCTGTGGGTGCTGCTGGCCATACCCCTGGACGAAAACTTCCGTTGGATTGTTGACCTCGGCCTCTCTGCTGGTGTAGCTATAGAGATGCTATTGTTGGATGTTTGCTAAATGGTAATCCATTGGCTGATTACACGTTGTATGGCTGTAGTGAATTTTGGCGACAAACTGAGAATTGCTATTATGTCTCGCAGTATGGACTATTGGGACTATCTACATGCCCATGCAGATACAATGCAATGAAACACTGTACACATTCTTACTTGGAGCCCTGCTGAAACACTTGTAAAATGAAGGCAGGTATTATTATGACTCGTCCCCTTAAATGCCTTGCGGCAACCGAATTAACTTTCTCGCTTATTAGTTCTCAGAGTATATATTCGGTTGAATTAACACTTCTCTCAGGAAGACTCTTTACATGCGAGGATGACTTAACTGGTCATCGCGGTGACACTGTTAAAAACGGTTTATGCCATACACATGACTTACAGAGACTTAAGCTTCCCCGGGCAATGCAAACCACGGGGAAAAATGAGACGGTTCTTAAAACATTCATTTATGGAAGTAAAGTGATAAGTCCAAGAAAGATGCATGCCGCCCGGTGCTTTGGAAAACGCTAAGCATGCGAACACACGCAACCACCCTCATTGATGCCAGATGCTTACCGACTTCCCACCCTGGTGCGAGAGCGGACGAAGGCTGGCTTGCGCGCCAAGGTGGGGAACTACTTCCTGCACTACATGCTAACTCCTGCCTTACCTGCAGAAACTTAAGACTGCATGCTACATTAAATTACACAAGAACCCTGGATGACACACGTATGTATAACACTGATGAAATGAGCATGAACACAGCGTAACAATGAAAATGGTAAACACACATTAGCAAAAGAACACAACACAAAAATTCTGGCGATACAAAAAGGATAACAAAATAGAACTCTTTATTAACATAACAACAACAACTGGAACTACATTAACCGAAAGCCCTTCAACTTGGCACAGTGTTAGGTTCTCTTTCCTCTGTCACTCCGCCACACAGAGTCCTGACTGTTTGGCCTGGCAAATTTCAGTTACGCTGCCCTGGCGTGCCTTGTGTTGCCCTTGCACATGTCACACACTGCGAACTCGCCGTGCGCCCTGCACGTCTGCAGAGCGCGCATCCCAGCTGGGGTGGCGGTGGGTGCTCAACTGGAAAAAACTGTCTTAGGGAAGGGGAACGTGGCACACATCACAGCAGAAAACATATCCATTAATACTCCCAAACCATAGCACAACACACACAGCTCATTTGTACAAACCATAACATCCAGTTGCAAAACCCTTTGCAACAAACATTACCAGCAAAACTAACATACCATATAGACAAATCATGTCAACCAACGAACAAAAAAATTTTTTCAAACGCTCATTTTGATCACTAATACTAACATAACACCCGACTTACTTTCCAAAACATTTCACCTAAACAAACCAGACATGATAACAATACCTTTACATATCTTTTAATGCTTATTTCAAAGTTAATGCCTCTAGTAAATAGCATACCAACTCCAACACATTATAGAATTTCGGAAGTCAGTACTCCTTTCAAACATTTGCTCTAAATTCATTAGTTATTACTAAAATATCTTATAGTAAAACCAGCAAGGTTTTTTCCATCTAATGACAGGATATTTGAATAAGTTCTGCGTATAGAAATATGCTCAATACTCGATTTTGCACCAACGGAGATATAAAGTACACTCCAACTTATTAGTGCTTCGCTTAGCCAGTTTTCGACTTATCCGTGCAGCGGTAAGGCAATACTGTAAAGTATGTTGTTTAACAAGCAGTGGTACTGTACATCTATCGCTATGCTGCATTAGCTGATGTTTATCTCTTTAAATTGTCTGCGGGGGTCATCCATTTCCTTCAATTGAAGCAATTCTCACTCTGACTCATCTCAGGCCATGTCCAAAATGTTAGATTTTACTGACAGAAACTTGACAAAATGATAACTGACCTGATTTTGAAAAAAAAATGGTGACATGTTTGGTAATTTGGCATTTTGTATTTTCTATCTAGCAGCAGATGTTAGCAAAAATCAATTAACACTTGCGTAAATGTTTTATAAAACAAATCATTGTTCATAAAATACACTAGGCAAGTTTTAAAAAGCAAGTAACTGTTGGGCTCTGTTTATATATTTCGCAACAAATTTTTTGAAGTCGTTATTGCATAACTTATTATTTTCTTATTTATTAACATATGCACAGCATTCCAGTGATGATTGTAGAAATATTATGTCTGTTTTAAGCATTAATGTAAAAATATGTCACCCCAAGTGCTAAACAAGTGACTGTCGACAACTTCCTAAGTGAAACTTACGAAATGACAAATTACAAAATAACGCATTTGCCATTTAGGTTTCAGAACGGCCTCAGTTACTCCCCCACCCACCTTTTTCAATCTTTTGCCATTTTATTGATCGCTGGCCCGGTCATTTTCACTGTCTGTAGTGTCATTTTTGGAACTTCAACAAAGTGTAAAAGAACAGTTTGAACTGTTGCAGAAAAGTTAGAAATAATAAAACAAATTGAGCATGGTGTGAAAACATCAATTCCGGTGCCAAACAAAAGAATATTGAAGCCTCTTTCAAGAAAGGCACAGTTTAACTTTTCTTACATTTTTTTCATATCAAATGTTTACAAAAAAGTAAACATTTCAGAATTTTTAAACTTTTGTGTGCGTTTGTAAGTCGGTAATATTTTAATAAGCGCCTGGCAATTAAAGATGTATATAAATCTGAGACCTTTTGCCCAACCTATTGAGACAGTGACAAAGCAGCCTTCCCTTATTGATACAGCTGTGCACGTAAGTTTTTGTAAAATTCATTATGGTTGTCATAACTTTGAAATTAATGAATTTAGACTTTTTTAAAATGTGTTTTCCTTGCTTTAGCGAAAGTTAATGTTGGGTACTGCTTTTGTAATGTACGGGTTATATTTTTAAAATGGGGATTGTACTGTATTGTTTAAATGCCTGATGCCTCATTTAAAGTCCTATTATAGTCTAGTCTTTATTGCATTGCGTTATAAACTTTCATCTAACTCTGCCGTCTAAAGGATGGGTCTGAGTGACTCACGTTAACAAAGCGACACACACAACTATGGACTGCTTAGCTATCGCACTATGTCGCTGGACCAACGCGCTTGCCTGGCACTGGCAAAAGGATGTGTGTACTCGATGCGCAGTGAATTACACTACACCAAGTGCAACATAAATATCAGTGAAAGTATTGTGTTTTTTAAATCCTGCATATACAGTGCATGATTTGTGTTTGCTTTGAAATGTATAATAGTTACTGTGTGTTATCACAATTTTCGGAGCCAATATTACTGTTCCATTAATAGTAAAAATATGTAAATTCGATTATCTGGGTTTTTTAATACAAATTCGCGTATTCATGTTTTCTCTGGCCCCTGATTAACATGGTTAATAGAGATATAAAAAAAAATCTCATAGAGGCTATCCTTTCTGTATTCAGAGATGAAGTACTCTTTGCTTGAAAAATAATTTCGACAAATTTCTCATATTTCATTTATAATTACCATTTAAATTTTCACAAAAATCTGTGTCGTGTGTGTGTGTGTGCGTGTGTATATATATATGTGTATATATATATATATATATATATATATATATATATATATATATATATATATATATATATATATATATATATATATATATATAGATTGATTGATTGATTGATGAGATGATGAGAGTGAGAGTGAGAGTGAGAGTGAGAGTGAGAGTGAGAGTGAGAGTGAGAGTGAGAGTGAGAGTGAGAGTGAGAGAGAGAGAGAGAGAGAGAAGACGAGACAGACAGAGACAGACAGAGACAGACAGAGACAGACAGAGACAGACAGAGACAGACAGAGACAGACAGAGACAGACAGACAGACAGACAGACAGACAGACAGACAGACAGACAGACAGACAGACAGACAGACAGACAGACAGAGACAGACACACAGAGACAGACACACAGAGACAGACACACAGAGACACAGACGCACAGACACACACAGACGCACAGACACACAGACACAGACACACACACACAGACACACACACACACATATTTGTTATCTGTGAGAATATATGAACTTTAAATATATGTATGTTAGATGTTTAGTATAACTATCGGCACTGATTTTTGTGAAAATATAAATAAATAAATATATATATATATATATATATATATGATTAAATGAATATCATCTTCAATACACGTTTAACTCAGATTAGACTTATTCGTTTCCCCGCAACCAATTAATATAAGGAGGGATTGAATATGAATAAACAAATTAAAAAACAGAAATCTTTCATACACTTTATTTTACAAACTTGTCAGAAATACATATTATTACTTACATATACTCAATCATATTCTTCATTCAATATAATATTTATGCCGTAATATAATTTTATAGAACAATAAAACAATTCCTGTTGTGTACAAGCAAGGTTCTCCTATTCGCATGCATCACACCACAATTAACACATGGATACATCTTGTGTGAGTAGAGGCACGGAAATTTCGCAAATCGCTATATCATGAAAAAAAAAAATGAAAATAACCTCATTTTGCGACATAAAGTGAAATGTGAAATAACACCAAAATTCATATGTTGTGCAAAGGTATAAAATAAAACTTTGTAATAAAATGGATTTTGTTTGATTGACATACTTTGGTAAATGTCCGGGAATCAAAATGTTTGTTTGCTAAAGTATAATAGTTTCCAGCTTAGTTTGTAGGTCCTAACTAAATTTAATACTAGGATAAATTATGTAATTTGAGAAAAGACTTGAATCATAGATTTTTTCAATATGATCCAGAGATATGTCAAGAAATTCCATATTATTGCACTATTGATCAGTAGGAATGAGCATCCCATAACCACACATTTCAATTACATCACTGCGAACTAAAATAATACCTTTTGATTATAAACTACAGTGGGCTCTCGATTATCCACGATAATGAAGGGGGCAATTGCCGCGTATAACCCAAAATCGCTGATAGTCCGCATACTAAGAGAAAAATACAGTTTTTCCAACACTAAGTTTCGTATGGTCGTAACTGAATACTGGGTGTTTCAGTGTGAAACCTAGGCTATCCTTGACATACTACTGTATTTACCCGCATATTTTACGGCCTCGCATAATTTCTGTACCCTATTATGTATTAACAATTAAGAAATTAAAAAAATGTGTAGTTTCACCCCTGATTTCTAACTTACAAAACCGGAATATAAAATATAGTGTGTAAAATATTCGGATAATCATGGTAGTGCTCTCACGAACATTACAAGAAATGCACAGCTACAGTTAATACAAACAATGCAACGGGATGCGTGTGGCGTTTATCCCCAAGTGATACTGGAATCTGAAGTTGTGCAAGAGGGAAGGTTGACGTCACTCGGTTGGTAGGCAACATGCCATCTCCCCCCCACCCCTTCTAGAGAGGGGAAACAAAGAAGTGCAAAGCGAACTGCACGTCGCCCGTGTCACACACACACCTCCCACACTGTCCAGTGCATGTGGCATACAGCCGGCTGTTTCAGCATGTGGAAAATAGTGTTTAATGTAGGAAACAAGTTTCGCCTTCCATTCCCAGTTCTTCAAAAAAGATATTGGACTTGTTTCACACACACTAAGCCCGACACTGGTGTTACCGCGGCACGTTTCTGGTTAAACCACTCCAGCATAGCCTTATCTAGTTCCACGTACATCAATAGTTTTATTGTTTTCCTATTCACCAATCCATTTGTTGAGTCCGCACTGCTCGCAAACTCAATAAGTTTTGATTTATTGTTTCATATATCCCAAATTGTTGTTTCTCCCACTCCATACATAAATGAAAGCTGTTTTATTACACTTCCTCAGGAATGCAGAGGTTATGCCGGGTTCCGGCTATACCTGGCAGGCGGCAGCTTGGCTAGCGAGTTGTGTGGTGCTGTCTTGCGACGTAACTAAGCTCATCGTGCCATCAGGAAAACATTTTGACGTGCATTTGCATCGATAAATGATCATATTTCATTCTACAGTTATTTTTAGAGAGTACCTGTTACGAATTTAGTTAGTTAAGATGGGCGTTTTATTATTAAATAATTTCATTCTGGCAGTGTTTGAGTTAATTTCCAAAATTTATTTTAATCTTTCTGAATATGTCGCGGTTAAGCCATGAAGCAGATAATCCGCTCGCGGATAATCAAGAGTCTACTGTACATATTTATGTAAAAAATTGTGACCTGTTATTTACCGTATTAAAGCAATTACAACAGGTGTTGCAAAGTTTTCATAATGGTAACTCAGTGGTATTTGTAAATGTTAGCGAGGTTAGAACACACATAAAAATATATTAGCACCCAACCATCAAAAAATTAATACGCAATCCAACATGGCTTCCTCCATTGCCAAAGATCCAAATTTGTAGTTTGACCGCAAGTTTTAACAGTAATTCTTCAGTACACAGTACTTTATCTTGAATAAAATTTTTAATTCAGTTTTTTTTTTTTTTTCTTTATTTTAATGCATTTTATTGTTTTGGCAAGTGTGTTTTCACGGTTGAGTTTGTGGCACGTTTTAGGGTATAAAATCAGTGGTTTTAGTTCGCAGTTACTTTCTGACAATGCTCTGCAAACAAGTTAGACTGTTTAAGTTGTTCGTTGGCCACAGTACAGCAAAGTAATTTGTTAACCAGTAATTGTGGTTAATACCAAGCTTGTGTTTCATATACTTTGCTTGTATGCTTAGACTTGGTCGTGACTGTTTAGTATTAATTTTTTTTTATGGAAAAGAGGCATTTTCATTTCACTGTCAATAAGGAAAGATTCTCTTAAAGTGAAGTCTTTGCGCATTATGCCAAGACATAAAGTAACTCCTCTTGTTAGGGCCACTCAATTTAAGAAGGATGGACATTATGTCACATAGAAATAAATATACTCTATGCTATTTTAACGCAGCGCTCATAGCCAATTGACCCTACCATGCTTCGGCCTCCCAATAGTCAGAGGAGAGGAATCACATCCTTTCATCGCAAGAAAACAAGTATTAATACGACCATTGGTCAGATCCCAAGCCCAAACATGGCAGGTCCGTACATTCCAGCCCCCTCTACTACAGAGGTTCTGAGACCCTTGCCCTCAGAAACCAAGCATGGGGTCTAGCCGGGGTTCTGCCCATACCCCTAATGCCTCCAGGGCACAACCATAGCAGGTTGTCGCTCACCGCCTGGTCTTTCCACAGGAGTGGGAATCTCTCCAGACCTCCTCCAGCCTACGGAGTTAACCACCGCCAGCACGAGTCTAACCACAATGATTGGTCACCAGAGAGAACCTCCAGTGGGGCCAACCGATCATCCCGTGCTACCACTTAATTTCCATGGCACTAGTGGGTTATCGATGACTGACCGTCCTGCTGGTGGTGAGTCTGGCGAGCACACACACACCCTTCCATCAAAGTTGTTGAGAGTGCCTTACCGGGCATAAGCCTTACACAGACTGAAGGACTGGTCACTCACCTTTCCCGCTCCAGGACCCCTCACATGAACAGGAGGCGATTACGGCTATCCCAGAGCGGCATACCCTCCCGGTGCCCAACCCACTGGGAAGCAGCAAGCTGTTCCCCGGTGTCGCAGCAGCCCTCCCCCTGATTTGGAGAGTATTATCCTCATTTGGGGCCGAAAGACAGGCAAGCTTGGAGAGCCCCTTCTCAATCTTGCGGTTGAGGACAAATCCTACCGGCATAAGCCTTACACCCAAGTTAGAGGCCGGTTACCCACCTGCCCTCTAACCACCGAGCTTTTATCACTCTCCTGTTTTCATCACTGCCTCCGGTCAGTCGCCACCTCACCACATCCACTTGGAAAGTACCAGTCCGAGGGGACTGCATCAGCCACAGTCCATTCCAACCTTTGGACTTCTACACACATTGAAGTCCAGGCCTTGGACCCCAATGGCGTGAATGCCAAGGGGTTGGGCTTAGGTACCATCTATTGACCCAAGCCATCATGGCAGATACCCCTGGCCAGTTGCGAGGAAACTGGCAACCCATAGGGAACGGGCAGCATAGCCCAATTTGCGGAATCACGAGTGGCAGGAGAAGCCTTGGGTTGCCTTGAGTGGAGAGAGGCTATAAGAGATGCTTCATCCACCCTGAACGGGTTACGGGTTATGTTCTAGTAATCGCCACAAGAAACTAAAACTCGGCAGTTTGTGCAAGCAGCACATCTCTCTTCAAGAGGCAAAAACTGAGAAAGGATCGTTTGTGATGGCCACAACTGAAGCCTTTGTTTCTGCTGGTGTGCCACTAGAAAAGCTTGATCATCCCAGCTTACGAAGTTGGATAGCCGGTAACATATCTGGAGGTGGAAATTTACCACGTGCTGACACTTTGCGTATAAAATACGTCCCGTTAATTGGTGATGAAATGAGGAAAGAAATTAAGGAATATATTAAAGACGAAGACTTCGTAATTCTCTGCGACGAAACCATAGACAAGGGTGAAAATTGTGTTTTTAATATTCTTTTCAGGCCACTGAAAGCATCATCGGTTCAAAATGTGTACTTAGCAGCATCAGTTATTTTAGACACTGCTGATTCGACCACATGTACTTAGGTCATACTTGAAACTTTAAACAAGTACAAAGTTAAGTTTGAAAATTTCATTGCTATTGTTACAGACTCAGCTATGTACATGAACAAGTGTGCAAAGACCCTTATTGGTATCATTGGTGAACACCTTCTCTACATACAGTGCTGGGCACACAAAATTTATCTTGTAGGCAGTACATGGCAGCATACTCTAACAGTACTGAATAATTTTGTTGTCAGTGTAAACAGTGCTTTCTTGAACACAAGAAAAAGGAAGCATGCATATTTGACATTCCTTAGGGAAAAATATGAAGATCCTGAAGAAGTCAAACCGTTTCTAATGCCAGTACCAACACGTTGGAATTCATGGTTCAAGGCAGTAGTTTACATTGACAAACATTGTGATGACTTATAAGAGTTCATGAATGAAATTTCTGACTGCAACGACGCAGGGGTAAAGTTCATGAATGACACGACTAAAGATCAACTTCAGGAAGTAAAAATTCAAGCACATTTTGTCAGTAAAAATTGCATAAAGTTAGTGAACTTACTTGAGTTATTGTAAGGAAACACTTTCCCAACATCCCGTCTTCTTCACGTTAAATTGGAGGACATTTGTACTAAGCGTGAGTAACTCAAGGATGGGATATACTCACCACCTTGAAATAAAATCTTTCAGTAATTCAAACTATAAAACAGGCTGAAGTAATAAATTAATTGAAAACAGCTGCACAATAGAGCGAAAATTAACTTAAAACTCTGATATCCACAGATCCTGCCAAGAATATTTTTCACGTATGCAGCGAAATGTTAAATCCAAGATATCTGACAGTTTGATGTATGAACGAAAAAGACATTGCAGCTTTGATGTGCAAACTACCATCTTTCAAGGAACCACATTTGTAGCCACCGAGCCTCATTGAAGGGTTGAGAGTTCTGAAAGGTATAACTGCAGAACAGTTGCAAGATTCACATACTAAAACTGTTGATCTGTGTCAAATTCTGCGTATCAAAGTTGAATGTCCAGAATTTACAGCATTTGCTCTCAAATTGCTATGGTTGCCTACATCCAATTGTAGCAAATTAGTTATTAGTGTTTTATGTCTGAGTGACGGACATAAGCCTTGGGCGTCCTATGGTTGTATATGATGTTAACGTGGATGGCAATAGTCAGAGGTAGAGATGATAGTACTTAAGGTTAGATGCTACAGAGGTTGAATTACTAGCTAGAGAATAACATTTAATATTGGACTATCACAGCTGAGGTTTAATGAAGTTAATAAAACATATTCTATATAATTTACATGACTAGTTAGTTATTCAATCGGGGAGCCTACAGTTTATTCAGTTTATTATATTAATTAAGATACATACTTATTTGTTATACCATCCTGATTGATTCCTAATTAGAACATTCCCACCTGTTCTTGATTCCAGGACTGCATCTAGCAGTACGGTAAATGACGCCCGAGCACACACCTCAAGCCGTGTTCTTCCTTCGCTGATGGCCGATGTAGCAAAGACCCCAGGTCGCGCCTCACGCTGCCTGTGTTCGACGTTTGTTTTGTAAACAGACCTCATTAATCTACATACTTGCTCAGGCTGCAAGCTGTGTCATATTTGGATTAGTAACACCGGGTTCAGAACTGGATGCTTTATTAAGGTGCCTTCATGAACCCACTAGCGTGTCCGCTACATCACCCCCCGGGTTTTATGAGCGAGATGTCCCAGCTCGCCTTGAAGCCTGGTATACAATGGTTTCTTTCAAATGAAGATAGTAATTTTATTCATGGACTTTAAAGATTTTATTTTAGATCTCCTAATCCACTAAGTTGTGCTAAATTGTTTTTGGATTTTAAATATTAGTGCTTAGTCTTGAATATAGTCCTGCAGACAGAGGCTCACATAATATGTATCTGTTATGCTTTTCTGAAACTGTGTGTAATTTATAGTAGAATTATTCAATGGGATGTGTAGCCTACGTATATACTTAAATTAATTTAACTTCATTGTTTTTATTAAGTTAAATTACTTGTGACCGCATAACCAATACAATATTTTTTGTCCATTGTGTTTATTACTATGGGTTACAATTGGCACTGGGACATTATTCGGAAAGTTAAACACCAAAAAGTATAATAGCAAAATAAAACTGAATTTCAGTTTCTAAAAAACTAAATTTGATGTAAAATAAAACTATTTTTACGGACCTCTATGTATGAGGTGCTGAACATACAGTTACTAGCTTTCTGTCATTTGGCACTATAAATCTTCGTGAATGTCTTGCCACAATATTTACAAATGTTCGCTAGTCTTATGTAACTACGACTCCCAAAGTCCTAAAGTTTTCGCGCCAACATTGATGATGTTGATGTGTCCTCACCAAAAAGTTTCCTTTCCATATTGCAAAAGGGTACACTATCACTAGATGATTCTACTCCTGACAAATGCCTTCCATGTGTTAATTGTGGTGTGGTATATGCGAATAGGAGTACCTTGACTGCGCACAGCAGGATTTGTTCTGGAAAATTATACTAATGCGTAAATTTGTTTTTGAATGAAGAATATGATTGAGTGTATGTAAGTAATTATATGTTTTATTTTCTGATCATATTGTTTTTATTGCAAAGCAACTGGTCACCTTATCGCTAAATGCTGTAAGCTCTTGGCAAAAAACAAGTCCAGCAGGGACGAAAAGTGAGCGTTCCTTCCCGCACAGCTGGCAACTGTGCCAATTCACAGCTCAATACTCACATCATGCAGTCTATAACCTAGGACACCGTTTCCAACACCTTTTCGGTCCCTATGACATATGTGAAACTAAAGCTCAGTATAGTTCTTTTCAAGTTAATTTTCCCAATGTTGTTGGTTTCCAAAAGTTAGCCAGCCCTCATGTTGAGGTTAATTTAGGTTCTTTGTCAGTGTAGGCTTTGGTAGATTCTGGATCTACTCACACTACCATTTCAGGTGAACTTTTTAACCAATTGAAAGAGTTAAAGCTAGTGAAAACTGTTGAGCCTTGTGAAATACAGTGTTATACTGCTTCCATCAACGCATTACCTGTGTTGGGTTCTGCTACATTTATGTTGAAAATTGAGCACTTTTCTTGGATGTATAAATGTTTAGTTTCTGAGAAATTTGTTTTACCTCTTATTTTAGGAGCTGATTATATGGCTTACACTGGGTTGATTTTAAACATGCAAGCATGACACATTTTAAAATTTTTTCTTCTATAGAATAGATTGTCTTTGCTGATTGTGACCAAAGTCAACCCCTCTCATCAGAGGTTAGCACTGAGTCCAAATTGCCTGTGGAACCTTTTGAGCATTTAGAGCCCCAACAGCAAGTTCCTATTCAAAAGCTTTGTAATGAATTTCCCAAAGTATTTACTTCTGAATTAGATCTCACTAACCTATTGGATTACAAAATAAAATTAGTAGACAAAGAGGATGTCACTAGCCACCCTTATAGGCTAGCCCCTCCCAAAATGGCGATTTTGAGGGAACAGGTCCAGGAACTAATTAATAAAGGAGTAATTGAACCTTCCACCTCCCAGTATGCGAGTGTAGCCTTTTTGGTTACAAAACCCAGTGACAAGCACAGAACTGTAATTTACTACTGCAAGGTTGACAAAAAATTTTAATAGAGTCTGTCCCACTTCCTGACCTTCATTTGGCATTTAATTGGTTTAGTAAGGCAACATTTTTCATCAATATTGGTCTTAATGATGCATACTATCAAATTCTGCTATCAAAAAATTTCAAACTAATAACTTTGTGTGTATCTTGGAATCTTTATCAGTTCATCTGTGTACCTTTTGGATTGGCCACCGGTGTTCAAGTGCTTACGTGTCTTTTGGACAAAATTTTCCGTGATGTAAAATTTAATTATGTGTATAACTATTTGGATGCTCTGGTGATATACTCTTGAGTCATTTGAGCAACACTTAGAGCATTTAAAGGAAGTTATTTTATGTTTGCAAAAGGTACGTCTAACAGTCTACCCCAATAAAGTTAAGTTTACTGTTCAGGAGATTTCCTTTCTGGGCCATAAATTTTCTGCACAAGGTGTCTCCATTGATCCAGAACATACCAGATATATTAGAGATTTTCCGTTGCCTCGGGATTTTAAAGGGCATTGCCCATTTTATAGGCATGGTACAGTTTTTGGCAAGTTTATTCCTAATATAGCTGAGAAAGCTGCCCCACTCAATTGTTTGTGTAAGAAATCAATACCATTTGTATGGGGAGAGGAGCAACAAAAAGCTTGCGAACTCTCAAAAATCACGTTATGAATCCTCCTGTTCTTTGGATGTCTGACTTCTCGAAAGAGTTCGTTTTGCAGACGGATGCTTCCAGTTTGGCTGTGGGAGCAGTCTCTGTCCAGAATTTGGGCGTTAGGCAGCCAATTTCTTTTGCTTCTCATACACTTACACCCCAGGAGAAAAAGTCATCCATTTATGAGATAGAATATCTAACGGTTGTTTTTGGTATTGATAAATTCAGACAGTATTTGGAACACATAGAATGCCTCCTGGAAACTGATAATCAAGCATTGTCGGGGCTTTTGGCTCGTCCACGACAACTGGGAAGAATTAGCCATTGGGTCATTAGAATTGCTTCTTTGAAATTCAGGATACAGCATATTAGAGGATCACAAAACATAGTAGTTGATACTCTTTCCCGTATGTTCGAATATACAAAGTCTAGTAATGAAACTCCAGTTCTTTCAAATTGTAATGTCTTAGTATATTTCCCTTTGGCTTTTATGGATATCAAAGAACATCAAGAAAAATATCAAGATCTAAATTAAATCATCACAAAATTGAAATCTGGTCTTGAACAAAAATCTTATTTTTTATCCAAAGGTATATTATGTTGTAAATCCTGTAATAAAGTAAAACTTGCTGTGTTGCCTAACATTCTCAAACCCATAGTTTTTTAATATTTTCACTGATTGCCCCTTGGTGCCCATTTAAGGGCTCGTGAAACTATTCAGGCTATTAAGAAACATTTCATTGGAAAGGCATGGATGCTGAAATTGCTGAACATGTTAGATGATGTAAGTTGTGTGTCTTGAGTAAGCCTGCTGAAAATACAAATTTGGGTTTTCTCTCATCTGATGTTGCTGAGAATCCTATGCAAATATTTTTCTTTAATTTGTCGGCTCATTTCCTAGAGGTAAGTTTGGTAACAATATGTTGTTAGTTTGTGTGGATGCCTTTTCTAAATTTGTGTGGCTCATTCCTATGAGAAAAGCTGATGCTGCATCAACTGTTCATGCCTTGCAGGCCCGTGTATTTAAAAATTCTGGTGTGCCTACATCTATTGTATCTGATAATGGTTCGCAGTTCACTTCAAATATTTTTCGTGATATGTGTTTTTCATGTGGCATTTGCCATATAATGTCTCCGTACAACCCTCCTCCTTCGCATGCGGAGCGTTTCAACCTAAACCTTCGTTCGGCCCTTATAGACTTTCATGCAACAGATCATTTGAATTGGGACAATAATCTACCTCTGTTGCAAATGGTGTATAATTCTGCCAATCATGAATCACATAAGACCACTCTGTTTATTCTTATCTTTACTTATCTACCCAATAATCCTTTATCTAATTTGTAGTGTTTGGATGACTTGCTATCAGATGATCCCAAGGATATCCATAAGGTTTGGGCAGCAACCCTGAATAATCTCAAGGAGCCGTGTTAGATATGATAAAATTGGGATTGACAATCCATTTTGTGTTGGTGACTTAGTTTTGTGTAAAGTTCACCTTGTAACATGAGTGCTTATTTCTCATCTTAGGAAATTTCATTCTCCAACTTCTACATAAGTTTGGTTGTGTTTTCCTACATGTCTAGGAGCTGCAGACCCTAGCTGTAGTTTGTTTTGTTAAATTTCCATTGTTCACCTGACAGGCTAGTCAATAAAATAATTCTGTGCGGGGCCTAGCTAAGCCCAGCCACTATTTTGCTGTGGAAGGTCTCACTTCCTTAGCACCTTTTCTTCCTGTCCTTAGCTTGGTTTTGACTGTGGACTGAGCACCCACTGGTTAGTGTCTATTTGAGGTCAATTCTGTTTGTGCGCTATATAAATACAAGAAAAATCCTAGTTGGTAATCTTAGGTAAATTTGGGTGCTAGGTTAAGGAAATTTTTTTGTAAATATCAAATCTAACCTTAGGAGTTTTGTAAAAGTTTTTCCAGCATTGATGTGGATTGCATTTTGAATCTTTTTGGGTCACTAGATGATTTTTCTTTGGGATTTCATTTTCTAGGTGGATTTCCTTCTGAACCTTTGGTCTGAGGTTACTTTTGGGTTGTGTGTGGTTAGTCTAGAAGCAATTTATTTTATTTTAGCTTGGCACTTCCTTTTTCTGTTGATCTCCCTCTGCCACCACTGATAGTTAACTTGTTTTCTTTAATTAGCATTAATATGTAGTATTAGGTTTTTGTGTGTATGGAGCCTATGTTTTGATCGAGCCCCTGTATCCCTTGGCCCCACTTAAAAGGGGGGGGGGGGTCGCCTTTTGTGGCACCTGCTGTTGTTTTTACTTGTATTTAGTGATTTTCATAACTTATATTCCTATTCTAGGAATATGTACGTTTATCAGTCACAACCCAAGTGTCCAGTTCGGCCATGTAGCTTTTGCTTTGTTTCTCTTGTGATGTAATGCAGTTATTTTTGTTCACTGTTAACCTCTGATAGTCATTGTTACTGTGACCCAGTGTGTTAAATAATTATTTTAAGTGATTCAGTTATGTTTACTGTTTCGTTAATATTTGTGTTGTATATTTTAGCAAATCTGATAAAAGAGTAAATTGTTTTTGACGTTTCAAACCTTGTTTGTTGAACTGTCTGCAATTTAAATGTCAACAAAAAATCACTAATCTTGTGCTAACTAGCACAGTTTGTCATCTCTGCCAATTCTCTTTTTAGGTTAATTCCTTAGGCGAAAGAATTGTTCTTTAAGACATTTTATTGTAACAAAACAATTGTCTATGTTGTTTCCAATTATAATATGCTATTCCCAAAATATTTTAGTAAATCTAAAATTTGTTAATTTATCTTATTGCTTTTGCAAGCTTATTTTAAATAAAATGATGTCTCGAACATTTAAAAATAATAATCGCACCATGTTGTGTATCAATTGTCATTATGGTTATCTGAATCGATACCTGGCCTATGATGATTTCCGGGTGTAACGACTTCCTGTTTTGTTCGTTTTTATTATGGCTCTGACCAAATCTACTTGAATTTGAAGTAATACCTTTGATTTTGCCGCATCTGTGATCGGACAGCCCACCCCAAGGATGTGGCATTGAGGACATTGTTTGCTACTGAGTTCCCACTGCTGGTTTTGTGATGGATTAGTTCCAGCCAGCCTCCCAGGAGCATCCACTGCAGGCGTGTGCCTGTGTCATAATGTAGGCCAAATTAATTTGTCAGTTTTAAGCATGAGCATGTTTTAGACTAACCTTTAAAAAAAATTGAAAAGAACCTTCATATCATCGACATTTCTACTGTCCCTTTCAGAACTCTTCTCTTAAATTTTTTTTTGTATGATTCAAAAAACTTTAACCTAACAAAAAATTAATTAATCATTAAATCATTTGAATTTTGTTTGCATAAAATGGCGGCCTTATGGCCATTGTAAATTATTTGAAGTTTTAATTTGAAACTACTGAATTGTCTTTGTTTAATATTATTGCGCGAGATCCCATTAGCTTAAGCCCTTTAAGTTTACCAACATTAAAAAAAAGTAAGTAAATATATAAAAGAAATTTGTTTCATAAAATGTGAGGTGAAATAACCTGTACTTAAAAACCTATTGATATAAGCTGTTCATGATAAAGTAAGCACTTTTGAAAGCCCTCTCATTTGAAATAACAGTCAGTAAATGTATTTTATATTAGTCTTAGACATTAAATCACAAGTGTGGTGGAATATACACACTGTGTACATTACTTACACTGCAATAGTTAGTTAAAAAGTTGGTTACAGGATAAAACACTTATGAAAGTAAAATGTAACTAGGGTCTCAAAAGTGCTCACTTTACCATGACTATATTAATGTTTGTTTATTATTGTTGAAATGATAAATGTATAGCCTTTTTTGTTGAAATAACAAAAATTATTTATTGAGCCAGAACATATGAAATATAAGCAAGTGTCCCTATGACAAGTGCTATTTCATTTATAGAGTTAACTTAGTAAAAAACTTTATCTCCTAGAGCACACCATTAATTACCTTTAATGTTATTTTGTGGTAGTTTTTTATCCTCTCATTCCAAGTGTGTTACAAAAAAATTATATATTTTTTTGTATCAAGCAATATCTGAATTTGCCAAGCTGTACGGGGTTGGGCATTACCTGCTTACTAACCCTAGTAATCCACACTCCTCACAGCCGATCCATGTAGTTTCATTTCATTTGTAGTGGTGCTGTTGGAGGTTATGTTTGCTATAGTACTTTGGCCCTATTGACTTTTGACCCCCCAATGGACAGTGTGAAACAGTATTAATGCATGGCACATTCCAGTGTTTCGAGGAAGCGCCCTCTACATTACCGACTTTGCCCCATCTTGAGGGACAATCACCCGAGGAGCAAGTCAACTCCAAATAAAAACAGTAACGGAGACGAGACACGTGGACCACCCAAAGTTGACAGAGCCTCAACATAACCATTAACCACATAATCCACGCTTTTACTGTTCGCCACGTCTCTACAAGACGCAGTCACTTCAATGCCCTTCCCCGAAGAAGTGACCATTTCCACTTTGCTGCTCCTGCTAAGAAAGCTCGCAAGGTTTAAACTTTGCACTGCTGAAGGGAAGCGGTCCGCCCAGCAGAAAGTCGCAGCCTCCTGGAGCGCATGAGGGCAAGATATGTAGTCGCCGAGCGCCGCTCCATATAAAGATCCAGGAATCCATGTGTGTAGTCATAAGCTCCACCCCCAAGAAGCAGGGTTAATTTCCCCGTACCCATCTGAGAGCCTACAAACTGGGAAATTTAGTATAAAAGGAATCTCATCTTAGGCCTCAAGAATGATTCTGCTGCATCCTCTTGGCTGTGAAAGCTGAAGGTGTTAGCTCAAGGCAGAGTCCCTCACCCACGCCGGTGTCCACGGAAGAACAAGTTGTCGACAATGCCAATCAGCTCCAGAGGACCACCACCTATCAGAAGGCCTTCAGCTTCTTCGGCTGCCTCGAGAAACTTCGGAGAGCCGCCACCATCCAGAGGCCTTCAACCTATTCGGCTGTCTGCAGCAGCTCCCAGTCATTAATGGCTACCAGAGCGCCCAGCAGATGTCGTCTCCCTCCAATTCCACAACTTCTTCTTTCCTCCCTTTCACCCAGGTATTGAAGGTCACAGTAATGACGTTCCCTCTGGACCTCTCTTAAGGCCCTGACCCTACCATGTCTTCGCCATTTTGGTGAAGAACTCCCTCTTTCTCAAATACACAGTTAGGTCCCTTAAGGACAAACCTCCATAATTCAGATAGGAATTAATTATTGGGCTGTTGCTTGTTGAAGTAAGTCATGTCAACATCACTCACTACACCACATTAAATTATCCAGGTAGCCTTGCATTAACGTAATAATCTTCTACTTAATCAATATTACTTGTTTTATTGGTTAGGAGAGAGTGGCTCCATCTGGGACAAAATTCTTTTAAATATGTTTGTCATGAAATGTATTTTCATTACTGTCAATGTTAATATCTTCCTTTCTTAGCTTTTTATGAACACTCTTTGTTGACCCTTATGGATCTTTTATGTATTTGGAGTTTGTTTGCTTGCGTAAGGTAAAGCCGGGTACGCAAACTGCCGCCATACGGCTATTACACCAAACTCTACTCGTTTCCATTTGGGAAAACAGGAATTTCGGCTAGCTTCCTACTCTGCCAGCTGTATAACAGCTGGCTGGGGGAGATAATTACAATCTGACCTACCAGGCCCTCAGTGACCTAAAAGTCACTGACTGTCTATGTAGGTACTATACCGCGTAGTTACATCCATAAGTACCTTTAGAATACACTGTAGGGCCGCAACATTTTACCCGGCTTCACATTACGTTTTCATGTTTTACCACTTTCTAAATTTGGCCTTATACCACGTTCATCTAGAAGTGGTCAAAAATACGAGCTTAAGTAAGCTTTATAAAGATTGGAGACAGAAATAACTCGCACATCAGTTCCAGAAAAAATTGAGAACTCACTTTTTACACCTCCTATCAGATTATCAGATAGAATACCTTTGGAACAATTTCTGATAGTACACTTTGACATTGCTGTCCTGGGACTCAATCACAGCCTCTTACGCGTCTCATACACCACAATTCTTCCACACCTACCCCAGGGGCCTACGAGCAGCATAACCACCACTCCTCCGCAGCCAGTGCCGGCCACTGTACAGCCACCAGCTGCACCCCAGAGCCAGCTGGAGAAGAGGAGAGTGCCGTCACCTTGAGAACAGCAGGTAAAGTGACTGAGGATTATACTGTTGTGTCTCTTGACTTTGTCCCAATATGTAAGCCAACCAGACCCACACTGTACACAGGCATCCTGCCTAAGCGTGAGTAGGTACTCCTTGGGTATGATCACCGCAGTACTGGCATCACATTATTTGAAGGCCGCTTCCGTTACTAAGGTACTATCTGCGTACCACAGAACGGGGACTTTAAAATTAACCATAAGGGTTGAAATCCCCAAGCCGCCAACTATTCAGAGCGCCCACAAAGCTCCCAATCAATATATTTCCCTTCCGACATGGGGAAGCATAAACCTCCATTGAGCTAGATAAGGGAATTGTGTGCAACGCCTGTCAACATCAGTGTTTGTCAACCTACTCATTTCAGCTTTAGTGATGCCACAAATAAATTGAGAACCTAGGTTTCGTTCCCCAATTTCTGCCCATATTGGAGTTAGCATTGTGTCTAGCCCTTCTACATGCTATTGATATATCATTGCATGAGGTGGCTTGAAACACTTCAGTTTATTGTTACGTGCTGCAGCTGGCACCGACTCCACTGCCCTTCACTGTAATCGGAGACTCACCTCGCCCTCCCCTCTTCCTGGAACAATGCACTCGTGGCTGTCTGCCTCCCTTCTGGGAATCCCGTCAATGCCGACAGCCGCGAGACTTGCTGGTGTCACAGACGTCCTCTTGCCTGCTAGAGCTTCCGATATGTTTAGTGATGATGCAAGAACGTTCTGGAAGGACTGGCTGGCGCCTCAGCCCTCCGCGACGTATCACGCAAGTTGGGGAAGATTCTAGGTGGCGGCCTAAGACACTATATATACTGGCGCAACCCAGCGGCCGACAATCTATGATGGAGGCTGCCTGGCCAAGTGTGTGCGAGCGAAGGGAAGTGTGGACAACGACTGGAGATGGCAGGACGACTGCGAGTGAGGTGTTCTTGGCTTGTATGGTCGGGAGGGTGTGAAACGGATGAGTGAAGCCTACTGTGCATGAGGGCGCTTGGAGGACTCCAGAACATTGCGACTGGCGGGACATGGACTGAACTGAAGTGGGACTGAATGGAAGTGTAATACTGATTTTATTGTAAATATTCGAACTGTCAAATATCGACGCATCAATTATAAAATAATGGAATAGGTTGATACACTGTCTTTTAGGACTGATCTGTAATTAGTTAATTCCATTGATTTATTTGTGTTAATTATAAATTTTATTATTTGGTGACAATTGTGAACAGTAAGTGATTTCAATTTTTTTGTGAGAATTTGTGTTGAGAGAATTTTGCTGTAGTTGTTGTAAATAAAATAAGGAAATTATAACTAATTATTTTATTTGATTAAGACCTCCATCCCTAACAAACTTGATTTAGCTCACTTAATTTCTAGAGAGAGAAATTGTAATACTGGTGTCAGAAGTGGGATGGAAGCATTTTATAAAAATAAAATAATAAAATAATTTTAATTTGTAAATATAATTTATTTCAGCAATATGTCGAGAAATTGTTTGAATTTCTTGAATGCTAACTAAAAAAATGTCGGCAGGCATGTTAGCACTTCGCTCTTTAATAAAAAATTTGAGTGACCAGATAAATAGCAAAATAGATACTGTAAATAGTAGAATGAATATTGTTGTAGATAATGTTAGTGAATCTGTAAATAGCCTAATCATTAGTGTTAGAGGCAGTGTAAACGAAAATGTAGATAGAAAAATAGACAGTGTGAATGAGAATGTGGACAAAGATAGAAGGTGTGAGCGAGTTGGTGAGCAACAAAATAGACTGTGTGAGTGAGAGAATGGACAGTGTTGAACAAAAAATGAAACAGGAATGGCAGGAGTTCTTGCAGCAGCAGGGGAGACGACATGCAGGGGCGGAACAGGAGCTGAGATTGGTAACCACCGAGACGATGAGTGCCGGCAGCAAGAAGAAAGTAGAGGTCGCCGCCAGTAGAGCTATCACAGGGGAGGCGCAGCAGTTCTGCAGTTTGGGAACGCCCCAGTCAGGGGTGGGTAAAGGCATCACAATTAAGCCCACCCCCTACGATGGACAGACACCTTGGCGCAAGTAACAGCACCAATTCGAGATCGTGGCCACCCTGAATGGCTAGACAGAAGAGCAGCGGGCGTATTACCTAGCGACTGTATTGAGGGGCCCAGCATTGAGCATACTGCAGTCGCTGCCGGAACGACATTGTCTAGAATACTCCACACTGCTGTCTGCTTTGGAGCTTTGATTCGGCGACCGGTACCTGCTGCATGCCCACCATTTCCAATTGCGAATCGGCATCCAGCGACCCGGCGAACCACTGCAGGAGTTGTGGCAGTACATTGTAAGGCTGTCGCACCTGTCTCCGGAGGGATGCTCAGAAGAGGCACAAGATGTCATCGCCGTCAGTTTCTTCGTCAACGCTATCGCTGACACCGACGTGCAGCAAGCTGTGCCTCACACCATGCAGGATGCGTTGGCCTGAGCACTGGAAGTGGAGTCAGCACGGCAGTCATCAGTGCCCGACATCCAGTGAGGGCAGTGATGCTTGATGAAGGGGAGGACGACAGCATCAAGGGGATGTTGAAGGACTTGCAGACGATCATGAAGGACATTGTTGCCAGAGTCTGTATTAGGAAACGCAGTTTTTATCCACCTAAGAGTCTGGAATGTTGGGTATGTAGACAGGCAGGACACTTGAGTACCCAATATACGTAAAGGAACTGCAGGACCCGGCAGCCAGACGTAAGTATGACTGGCAGCTTATTGAGAAGACTAGAGACTGCGGTAGAGGAACTTTTGAAACGGCGACACATGTCCCTCGTTGAGGGAGGTGCAGAGAATGCTGGAACTGTGGAATGTTGGGACACTTACGAGCGTGCTGTCCAGAGGTCCCAAATGAGACTAGGCACTGAGGAACCGGTCAAGGGACAGCTGCACAAACAAATGGAACTGACAGCTGCAGTAATAATCATCCAAACCACGGGCCCATCGAAACAACTGGTAACATTCTATATGAGGAAATGAAGAAATATCACCATGTGGTGGCAAGAACAAGGATATTGCAGTCAAACCATGTAAGAAGTTATCCAGCAGTTAATGCAGGTGAGGAAATGAGAGACGTCCAGTTTTCAGATGGAGCTGCATGTATGGGTAGACAGCCAGGGAGCAGAGTACGAACATATCACAGTGTCTAGTGGCATCAAAAGGAATGCTCGATGTTGTCCAAGAGTTGCAGATGATGCATTCAGGGAAGGAGGGCTAGTGTGGCTGTATGAAAGGAAACACCTTCGGGGAATACATCTCAATGCCAAGGATGTTGGGAAGGCCCTCATCAAATTTTGAAGCAAGTAAGTGACATTTCCTTCCAGATCGGTCACTTGGACTCCTGGGAAGAAAATCCTAAGGTTCTGCACGTCGACCGACTGGCGCTGTACGAAGGTACTGATTCTGTAGAGTCTGTTCGGGATGAACAGACTTAAGGAGGGGGCAGTGTTACGTGCTGGAGCTGGTGCCGACTTTGCTGCTCTGCGCCGTAATCGGAGACCTACCTCGCCCTCCCCTCTTCCTGGAACGATGTACTCGTGGCTGTCTGCCTTCCTCCTGGGAATCCCGTGAATGCCGACAGCGGCAAGTCTTGCTGGTGTCGCAGACCTCCTCTCGCCTGCTAGAGTTTCCGATACGTTTAACGATGATGCAAGAATGTTTGTGTAGGACTGGCTGGTGCCTCAGCCCTCCACGACACATCACGCGAGTTGGGGAAGATTCTAGGTGGCGGCCTAAGACACTATATATACTGCTGCAACCAAACGGCTGTCAGTCTTTGATGGAGGCTGCCTGGCCGAGTGTGCATGAGCAAAGGGAGGGTGTGGACGACAACTGGAGATGGCGGGACGACGGCGAGTGAGGTGTTCGTGGCTTGAATGGTCGAGAGGGTGTGAAGCTTACTGTGCGTGAGGGCGCTTGTAGGACTCCAGAACATTGTGACTGGGGGGACATGGACTGAACTGAAGTGGGACTAAACGGAACTGTAATACTGATTTTATTGTAAATATTTGAACTGTCAAATATGGACGCATAAATTATAAACTAATGGAATAGGTTAATACACTGTCCATTGGGACTGATCTTTAATTAGTTAATTTCATTGATTTCTTTGTTGTAATTATAAATTTTATTAATTGGTGACAATTGTAAACAGTAAGTGATTTCAATTTATTGTGAGAGTTTGAGTTCAGAGAATTTTGCTGTAGTTAATGTAAATAAAATAAGGAAATTATAATTAATTATTTTATTTGATTAAGACCTCCATCCCTTAACGAACTTGGTATACCCCTCTTAATTTCTAGAGAGACAAATTGTAACAATATAAATGTAGTTTATTTTACTACAATTTAGATTTTTTGACGTATGTATTATAATCGGACAGGCACTTGACACATTGGCAACAGACCTTGGGAGTGCTCACGGTAGACTAACTCGCAGAAGTCAAGAAGTTCTGTGTAGGATATAGTGTCTTCCGACTATTCAGAGAGAGGGGGAGAGAGAATCATTTCAACAATTAATTACTTTTGAGGAAGAATTATGTGGATAAAGTTTAAAACTCTTTTGTGTCTACCAGTTTTTTTCCTCTTGTAAAGACACCATATTTTCTCTGTTGGTAAATCATTCATTTCAGTAGAGCTGTTTTGGTAGTATTTTGTTTTATGTGTATTTTCATTCATGAAGTGTCTTATGTACGGTAGTTCTACGAAGAGTTCATGCAATATGCGGTAGTCCTAAGGAGAGTTCATGCAATGTACAGTAGTCCTAAAGTGAGTTCATGTAATGTACAGTAGTCTTAATGTGAGTTCAGGCATTACAAGGGCAGTTTTAATTCGTTCACAACCAGTTCTACACCACTGAGCCAGGCAAACTCTCAGTATCAAACATCCTTCCATCACAGCATATTATCATACTGCTTCTCAGAGAGACGTCACAAGGAAGGCAATTCTCAGCAGGACATGATGTTTTTACAGTGGTTAAAATGGAAATAAAAAAATCTAACATGTTAGAATTTTCTGTGGGCTTAAAAATATAACTTATATTTTCAAAAATGTTACATTTGCAACATAAATGTACGTTATGTGGTTATACATATAAATATGAAAATTAAATAATGTGTTTTTCCTTCAAATTGTTTTGCAATATTTTCCCAAATCATGTTCTTGCTCTGCTTTATTGATCGTGGTAATCCATGCTGCATTGGTCCCAAAGATTTGGGTACTTTTGCACTAAAAGAATCAACTTCACTCATCACCAACACCTAAATTAATGAAAAATTTTTTTGTTAATTTTGCTACAATTCAGTTTAGTTATAATGCAAACCAAGTGTGACTTAATTCCCCTGCCCCCCCCCCCCCCTTTCTCTTCTCTCTCTCTCCCCCCCTCTCTCCCCCTCTCCTCCCCCCTCCTCTCCCCCCTCCCTCTCCCCTCTCTCTCTCCCCCCTCTCTCTCTCCCCTCCCCTCTCTCCCCTCCTCTCCTCTCTCTCCTCTCTCTCTCTCTCTCTTCTCTCTCTCTCCTCTCTCTCTCTCTCTCTCTCTCTCCTCTCTCTCTCTCTCTCTCTCTCTCTCTCTCTCTCTCTCTCTCTCCTCTCTCTCTCTCTCCTCTCCTCTCTCTCCTCTCCTCCTCTCCTCTCTCTCTCCTCTCTCTCTCTCTCCTCTCTCTCTCTCTCTCTCTCCTCTCTCTCTCTCTCTCTCTCTCTCTCTCTCTCCTCTCTCTCCTCTCTCTCCTCTCCTCTCTCTCTCTCTCTCTCCTCTCTCTCTCTCTCTCTCCCTCTCTCTCTCTCTCTCTCTCTCTCTCTCCTCTCTCTCTCTCTCTCTCTCTCTCTCTCTCTCCTCTCTCTCTCTCTCTCTCTCTCTCTCTCTGCTCTCTCCTCTCTCACTCTCTCTCCGCTCTCTCTCTCATCCTCTCTCTCTCTCTCTCTCTCATCTCTCCAAGTTTGACTCCTCGTCCTGCCATGTCATCCTCTCACCACTTACTCTTCTGTCCATGTTCTCTCTCCTCATTCCACGTCTTCTTCTCTCTCTCGTCTCACTCACCTCTGCCTGTTGTCTTCTCCTCTACCTCTCTCTCCTCTCTACTTCTCTTTCTTTTCATCTCACTTCTTCTACTTCTCGTCTTCTTTCTTCTCTCTTCTCTCTCTCTCTCTCATTCGTCCTACTCTCACTCTCTCTCTCTCTGTCCCCTCTCTCCTCTCTCTCTCCTCTCTCTCTCTTCTCCTCTCTCCTCTCTCTCTCTCTCTCCTCTCTCTCTCTCTCTCTCTCTCAAAGTTTCTCTTGGACCCGTAGTTGCCAAGGTTGATGAATGTTACAAACACAGTCCTTATTCTCCATGCTGTCATTTGCTGACACACCAGTGACTACGTCCATGCATGATCATGCAACCAGCCACTAGCGACTGTTGGTCAGGATTCTCTCTTCCAACCATCATTGCCAACAGTTTTTGTCAGTGCCGTGACGGTGTAGTGTGCGTGCTGTATTTAATGTTATGGAAACATTCACTTGCTTGTAATTGTGACGTGGTGGTCTGTGTTGGTGTAGTATGTACTGTCTTTACTGTAGAGGCAAATTCAGTCACAACATACAACATATTTTATTAGTGGTTTTATTGATTGTAAATAAGTGTGGCATGTAATTTTATAAATTTTGGGATTCTGAAAAGTTATTAGTATAGTCTCATACATTTATTTTTATTAAGCTTTTAATATTGTGTTTGTATTTTGTTTTGTATACAGTTGTCCTTTGTTATAATTTTTATTGTAGATACTTCCAGTTTTCAATGTATTTATCAATTAATTACGTATATTTTTCAATTGTGTAGCATGTATTACATTACTTATGTATACAAATACAGAATGATCCACATTTTCAGGCCCAAGCTTAATGAGATTGTGTGGAATTCCGAAACTAGTCAGTTGTATGTTGGTATGTTTTAATAACATGGGGTGTTTTATGTTATTAAAGCAAATAATTTGGGCTAAGCGTCTCAAGTTAGAGACGCGGTTAATTCAAACTTCTTTATTAAAACCCAAATAAATTTCAATTAACACAACTCTCTATAATTGTTGAATTAAAGCAGGAGAGTCAATTTTAATATCTGCTAACTAATTATGCAGAAACCATGTTATTATTAATTAGCTAAATGTCTCTAAAACTATCTGAATTTGTTCATTTTAATTTTGTTGCTGAAGGCTGCTTTGCAACACGTCTCGGCGGCTGTTCACGGTACGCTCTCTGCTTTTTGACCACGTGGCGGCTGGCTGGTGTCAGGCCCGGTTTCATGTCCCCGTGGCGCTAACTACTCGCTGCGGGTTTATAAATTTAACTCTGTTTCTGAAACGATGCGCAGCTTGTGGCCTTGTCCTGATTGCAGTGGGGTGACCGTTCTAGCCTGTGTTAAGGACATGGCTTGCCCAGTGTAACAATGTGCTTAAATGGCATCAAAGGTGTGATGACTGCTTGGTTGTAAGTCAAGTGACAACATCAAACTTATTCCCTTTTGATGCAGACTACCGGCACCTTGCCTGGACTTGGTTCTGGCCCACTCATCAGACTGGTGACTAAGTATAGCTTTGGTTGTCTCTCATGTTTGTTGGGCTGCAGCCTTCCTTTCTCGTCCAGGCTTGAGAACGGCATAGGTAAGGGTGCGATTGGAAGTGATGCCGGGATTTCTCTGTAGAAGTGCAGAAGTGTTCTCCAGTGGGAGATCAGGATCAGATAGACACTTTTCCATCCTCTGAACTTCTGCACCTGGCAGAGAAACTATCACGAAAGTTCCCTATGAAAATTGGATGACTACCCTACTTATGCAATGAAGCGGGATGATTTGACCAACCCAATGTACACAGATTTATGATCTCCAATTCATGAAGCACCATTCAGATATTGGTTGCTCCATTTCAAGTACTGCTACATATTTACCACATGATAGTGTTTTCAATGTATACCTTGTGTGAGTGTGTGCATGCATGCGTGCATGTGTCTGTGTGTGATCTATATATATATATATATATATATATATATATAATATATATATAAAACTGCAGGTTTAATACTAAGATTTGTTAAATAAATACAATATTGAAATACTTCACAAAGATGGTATGACTAGGCTTAGAATATATGTCATTTGTTTATTTCTTGCATAACTTATTTAATTTTATTGAAGATGATCCAGTGAAGCATTGTGATGGAAGTGGAGATGCAGTGCAACAGTGTGTTTATCATAATGGTTTCTGTTGCAGGGTGCACAAGTCATTCAGGTGCCATTGTGGGAAGAGCTACAAAACAGCACAGGGACTGAAGAACCATGCAGGGGCTCACCATGCCTCCAGCAATACCAATGTGACGATGGTGGCAGTGCCAGGGGGTGAGGTGGCCACCCTGCGCACCGTGTCACTAAAGAACCTAGGGGTGAAGGCGATGGTGCTGGCCACTAGGCCAGAACAAGAGCAGGAGCAGTTGGCCACCTTCCCTAAGACTACATCGCTGGCGACGCTGGGTGTGCTTACTCCGGCCCCCTCCCCGCAGGTGTCACCCCTCCCCCTCAAAGGCCATCTTCCCTTCACCCCTACCCATTCACCTGCAAAGCAGCTCAGCTTTCCATCCCCTGTATCTGTGCTAACCTCCAGCCCACCGAGTCCTGCCAACAGTGTGGAGAGTGTGCCACTTCAAACACCGACTTCCTGAATACATCCACGCTGCACCACAAGTTAGTTATTTTTCATGTTTGACCTTATCGAAAAATTATTACAGTTATTTGGTGTAACTTTATACCAAATAAAGCTATGTACCCTCACGTTTTTTATTTAAAACAAATGTTTTCAACCCCCACATTAATGTATGATTAATGGTTAATATTTTTTTTATAACGAAAATAGTATTATGCTGCAATTCTGTGACTCTTAGTTTCAATTAAGTTAGTCAAATGGTACAAAGTTGCTCTGGAACTAAGTTAACCCCAGTGACTAATGAGATATTTTTCATATAAATAGACAACGTGTAAAGTTAATAAATGTGGTTGAAAGTTACAGGAATACTATTTTAAAAATATATAAAAGTAGCCATGAATTTTTTATTGTATAAAAGTCTTTGTTCATTATGTTATTCTTTTTAAAAACAACACTGTACCTATCTATTTTGCTGTGAGTGCAGAATATTTTCTCATTAAGTTTGATGTCAGATGTCATTACCAGGTTTGGCATAAGACTCTTTGAGAGCATTAAAAGATAGTATTCACAACATTTTTATTGGGGCTTAGTGTAGTTTACGTGGTATCGAGGCTTTATCTGAATTTTTGTATGTTGTACTGCACACAGCTTTTGTACAGTAAACCACCAATTTTACTATAGGCTGTTCACAATATAGTGAGCATTTTTTAAGGCCCTCTCAATATCATTAACTGCTAATAAATATATCTTATACCAGCCTCAGGCATTAAATTTTGATGGTGGTGAAATGTATACACTGTGTTTATTGGTCACATTGCAATGTTTATAATAAAAAGCATCAGGAAGATGGAAATTGGATGAAAGGTAAAATTTATAACGGCCTTAAAAAGTGTTCACTTTACAGTGTACAACCTATATGTGTCTTGATCCTAAAAATGGTTGAAATTGTTTTAAAAGTTAATTTTTCATGTGAAGATTGACGTGCGCTCCTATCTCGAGGGATAGTGGTTAAGGCACTGACTACCCTTCCGTGTTCCTCAAGTGGTCCTACCGTGATGGGTTAGAGTTTACACCGACCCGGTGGGTCGTAGTAGATTCTGGGGGAGGCCGCTTAGGGGGAGGATACCGTTGGAAGAAAGGGGAGTCAAATCCCAGAGTGATGCGAAATGAGATTGTGTTGGTGGGGGTGGATGATCTGGCTGGAAAGATCGGAGTTATTCGCAGTGCCATCGTAGGCCGACATGCTGGAATGTAGTTCACAGGGGGAGAAACTATACAAGGCTTGGGGACTACCTTTGGCGGGAGTCGAACACCGTCTTCCGTGAAGCTAACGTGGTCAAAAGCGTGTTCGGTTCGTCCTTCGGTAGAATTACCTTGGGTGGGGTAATGCTTGCTACTGGTGGTGGAGTCTCCTGCTGGGTAGGGCGTGTCAGATCTCGATAGTATTCTGACCAACAGGCACCTAATACTTATTTAAAGGCGACCAGTGATTGAGGGGGAAGAAAGGTGATAATGACCTAGGTGTGAATTCAGGTTCCATAGAAAAAGGTTCAACCTCGCTCGTGGCTTCGTTAGTGTGGTTGTTATTGAAAGTTCTCTGTAAAACACTGCGTTCTCTACGTTGTGTGCGACACTTAGTCCCACCTTTCTTATGGTGCATCTCTACTGTCCCCTGACCCTTCCACAGACGTGCCATCCTGGGGACGTGACTTGTTCGGTCACACCCAAGGTCCTGACGTGTAGATCTGCAGTCCGGTATTGGGACATCACCGAAGGTAGGCGCGGGAACACCGGAAACCCAGTAGCTGTGGCTGTCTTGTGCAGACTAAGGCTTTCTGCAAGCTCCGTCTCCTGTAGAGTTCGGTGTGCCTCACAGTTATGCCTTTGGCAGGTTTTGCTATTACACCTATTACAAGATTTACTGACACACAAGGAGAGTGTTAAAAATAACGATCGTGACCCAGGAACTTAAGTTAAAATAACGGTAAGCAAACAGTTTAAATTCACGTAAAATTTATTATGTTTCAAGGGAAATGGGAAAGTCCTGATTAATTTATAAACTAGCTAAACAGTTTATAAAATGAGTTTGCAATTACGCAGGCGAAGGTGAGCCTGCTAAAATAATAATAGAAATACTAGGTTTTAAATCTATGTAAAGCTCGCTCTTTACAGCATCTCCAAATTCACTGCGATTTTCCAGCAGGGTAAATTACGTCATGATGATCCTGCTACCGTGAAGTCATGGAAGTTGATTAGGGTAAAGTGTACAGGGTATGGGACGTGTGGACAAGCCTTCTTCAAGTTGTAGTTATGGTGTAGTCTTCGCAGTATGCAGGGGTGGTTGAAGCCGTGTTGCAGGCTTCTGGGCATTTATTCTAAGTTTCTGGGGAAATCTATCATCAGATTTTGATGTCGATCTCAACAGTCGACTTCCTGCCGATTGAGACAAGCTGTTTGAAACAATTGGGAGCAAATTGTGCCGAAATAGTTATTCTAAGTGCACTATCGGTTTGAGACCTCCGTACCTCAGCAATCCTCAGGGTTTACCGACCACCCCACCACAACTCACTTCCCCTCCCTGCTGGTGTTCAGGCAGGCAACATGACGAAATCAATCACACGCTGTGCCTGCAATACTGTATGATTAAAGTAAAGCTGTTCTTATAAACTGTGCATTTTAAGTAGTTAGGTAATGCATTAAAGTGCACATACATATATCTATTATTTATAAATTGTCTTATTTAAAACAAATACTATTTCATTTATTAAAGCGTAACGTGGGATATTTAGAGTGAAATTTCTCGATATGGCTGCGATCTCATAGTAGACGCTTGGCGAGGTAAATGACGACATGGTCAATGTTTATTTGTTATACACACAGGTTGGCTGTTGAAAAAATTACTCGTTTTAAAGGAATGTACTGTTTCAAGTATAAAAACGACTGTTGAAAGATGAGATAATTCGTTACATAGTAATCTCTCTTCCCTCTAACAGTCCTTTCAAATAACGTTCACTCTGATGTATGTAACAAAATGTACAAAGATGATACGTAAAATGTCATTTTAATAAATACAACTGTAAAGTTAGCTTAGAAAATTACGTTAGGCCTAAACAACAAATCTTAGTGTGTAATTGATTTGTTGTAGGAATGCAGGAATTCCAATTACTAGTGAAGTAACGTGCGTCGCACACAAAGACTGTTGCCTATATAGTTATTCATTTAATTAGTTTTATTATTGCAGGTAGGTATGACAGGATTTAGGGAGGGGGGGAGGCTTTAGTTTATAATGTCTTTCATGAGACGACATTATTTTGATGCTCTTACGAGTGTGTGCATTTTGAGTTGCATATTGTTTCATTGGAGCAGTGGTACATTTTGCTCGTATGGAAATAACATTTACATTATTGTAACTTTAATAAAAAGCATAACGCGATACATATGTCGCTGTTCGTATTCGTACAGATGCAGGAGTATACACACAAACACACATTATCCAAAGTTAACCTCACACTCGTTGCATTTACGATATAGACAAATAAATATTATTCACGCACTACAAAAGTGTGGAAAGTGTAGCCTTTTCAGGCCACGTGTATTGCAATAATTATAGTAATGTTTTACAAATACGTTATTTACAAAGCATGCAAACTTACTGTTGGTAAACACCGCAACCTCTTCAACACGTGTTTTTCTAGGTTAATCCTTGCATGTGTACTTCACTAAAATCACGTTTGTTCGTCACTAGCATTAAATAAATTATTTACAGAATTATTCAGTAAAATCAACACTGAGCACATTTCCTGAAACTAACAAACTTAACTATGTAAATTATATTCGTCAATTCATTGCAGACTGCGTTTGAGAAAACGTGCTAGCAGTTTTACGGAGCAGTATACACGCACCAATTACTATTACACATTTCACTCAAGAAAATGCACTACGTTCAATTATGCTCGAAGAAAACAAATACATAAATAACTAACTATCGATTCATTATTCCGACAACACCAACATGATGCTCGTATAAACATATAAGCTCTCTACCATTGCTACACTACATAATTAACTCACAATACAGAAATATAACTTCACACTCCCGAACATGTGTGGATACAATAAGATGCATATAATAATGTTCCACATAATTTTTAACCTTGTGTATGTTATGTACTATGTTTAAGAAGTACAAAACCATTAGATATGCAATAAATACTGTCACCACTCTTCTCACCCGCCATGTTGAATTTTCACTTCCCGATCGGGATGCGGCTTTCAACAACATATAGCTTTTGAGTACTCTCAATCGTTTTCTCACGAGAATCGAGAAGTCGTCTTTAACTTAGAATACCAAAACCCAGAAATATGATGTAAATCGTTATTTCACTATCGGGAGCTCTGTTTCGACAAACTTAGAATAAATGCCCTGGAGAGGTTGAGCTATGTTGCAGGCAGAGGAGGGGAGAGAGAGGTCTTCCGCAGACCAAGGAGTGCTCACTGACCTACACGGCCGGTGAGCCTAGCGTCTCTGCCAAGGTGTGCTCTCTGACTTCCTTATATAATGAAAAATTCCTTTATCAGCAATCTTCCAGAGGTGCAGTGCAGGGGTAGGTTTATTAGGGTTGTGGCAGCACCGCTCATTTCTTATATCTCTGCGTAGAGGCGACTACAAATTTAAACACCACGTCCTGAGACTGGGGGGATAAGACGTCACAGGGCAGCAGAGGTGCTGCTATCTCGTGTTGTCGCAGGAACTTCTTCCACAGCTAAATGTAGGGTAGTGATTCGTCAAAAATATTTTATTTATTCCCAGGGGTGGCGCTTAAATGTGGGATTCTGGGCAGGCCTTACAATTCATAATTAATAGCGTTAATCATCTTTACATCCAAGGCTGTCCAACGCGTGGAGTTGCTTTGGCCGGTACGTGAAATTACTTTGCTACTGTTTCTGACTTGCCCCAAGCTCTCATCGGCTCGAGATGGGGCGAAGTCACCTGTAGAGAGTGTAAGTGCGCTGCCCAGCATGTTGGCATGCGTCAAGTTTAAGTTGACGCATGCCGGATACAGAGCATTTGGTTTCCTCAAGCGTCACGTTGATGACTCTTGGGTGTGTGTCCAAAAGGGGTCAGACCTCCATAACCAGACTCTTACTCCTTCCGGCACAGTTCAGAATGGTGGACAGAGTACAGGTTGGCTTGGCTGACTAGCCGCCTAAGGGACATCTTGTGAGTGGTGATGGCTCTACCTTACTATACATGTGGTGCACAGTTCGGGTGCCCTTCTAATGAGTGTTTTGTTGATGTACATGCATCCCAGTGAAGGAACCCGCAGTCCTACACAATGGTTAGTACTGGTTGAGATAGTTACCTGATCTCCTGCTTCACACTGACGGACTTTGTGTCTACATAAGACTAACACAATTACTCTTTGATATAAGTACAGTAGAGCACCACTTTAATGAACTTCAAGTTAACGAACACTTCACCATAACGAACTTATTATTTGGTCCCACCAAAACACCATCTATTTATATGCAAATAACTTTCAGTTATATGAAATTTTCGGTAAAAATTTTCGGGAGGTATATTCAATATTCACGTTAATGAACACTTTGTAGTCGGAATAAAATGAAAAAAAAAAAATACAAAATTACTTATTTTTTTTTATATTTAGATATTAAAAACATAAACAAACAAACAAACCGTAACTGTTTTTTTTGGTAGATATATCAGTCATAGATGATACAATACATTGGTGTGGCAATATGAGACAAAAATCGTGAAGCGCAGCATTACTAGTGTTTATCACTGCAACTAATGCATTACATCATTGTGTAGGCGGAGATAAGAAGCCTCTGACTTTGCCAAAGTTTTACATACAGCAAAATGCTGTCCTTATATCTCTGGTCTGTTCTCGCATCTGCGTATTTTACCGTGAAGTGCAAATGAATTTTACCATCTTTTAACAAGTTCGTTCTTGACTATTTGCTATAATTAAAGTTGTAGATAATGGAAGGAAAAAAAAGAAATTGCCACAGAATTCGGCATAGTGAAATCTACGTTGCCAACGATAATAGGTCAACGTTCTGAAATAGAGAAAATCGATTTTTTATCACCCGACCGAAAACGTGACACGCCTCATACTAAGTGACAAGTTCATAGGCAAATATTTAAAAATCGTGCCACTGTAAGTAAAACATACCATATGCATGTTGCTCACAAGTGCCTTTAGTATCAAGATATGCAGAAAAGTCCAGGTTCCGAGATTTCATTTTTATGCTGCGAGCCTTTGAATTTCGCAATTTGAACACACACACCTTAAACAAAGTGTGAAATTCAAAGGCTCATAGTACAAAAATGGAGGTTCGGAACCCGAATTTATCTGCATATCTATAGGCACGTGAAAGCATAGTGTTTATTGTTTGTATTACCTTAAGTAGCTTGATTTATAAATATTCGCCTATTAACTCGGCACTTTGTTCAAGGTGTGTGTTCAAATTGTGAATTTCAAAGGCTCGCAGAATAAAAATGAAATCTCGGAACCCAGACTTTTCTGCATATCTTGATACTAAAGGCACTTGTGAGCAACATGCATATGGTCTGTATTACCTACAGTGGCAGGATTTTTAAATATTTGCCTATGAACTTGGGACTTTGTTCGAGATGTATGTTCAAATTGTGAAATTCAAAGGCTCGTACCATAAAAATTTAATCTCAGAACCTGAACTTTTCTGCATATCTTGACATTAAAGGCACTTGTGACCTACACGTGGTATGTTTTATTAACTTATTCTGTTTAGTTTTCATTTTATAAGCTTCTGAACATGCTACTTTCGAGCACCCCTGTGAGCATTCCCGATGCAACCGTGTTGCACATCTGTGGTTCTTCCGCTGAGCGTGACCTGTTGCCCTCTTGTATGTGGCGTGAGTCACTGTTACTTTCTTGGCCATAGGTTGGCGATAAAGATTTGAAGCTAACTTCAGTTCAGAACATTTTGCCGCATCTAATTTTACCTCAAGAAATTTTTTTTGTGTGCTTCACTATAAAGAACTTCACTATAACAAACTAGCCATATTTTTGATCCTTTGAGATTTGTTATAGTGAAACTCTACTGTACTCAGTAGTAAGTGAGCATACGGATATATTCTCTAAAGAATAATACTATTTACTTTGCCGCATCTATTGCCGCATCTAATTTTACCTCAAGAAATTTTTTTTGTGTGCTTCACTATAAAGAACTTCACTATAACAAACTAGCCATATTTTTGATCCCTTGAGATTTGTTATAGTGAAACTCTACTGTACTCAGTAGTAAGTGAGCATACGGATATATTCTCTAAAGAATAATACGCGATGGACCGTACTATCAAAAATTCCTATCAAAAATTAATTTAACTAAGACACACTGGCATGCCAAACAATGTTCACTTTTGCATGGGTTACTGAAAAATGAAATGTTTGATTTAGAGACATTTACACGAGTAAAGAAGCTGACGTGATATTTAAAACTTTATGGTTTAAAAATACATAGCAAAAGGGGAGAGGATGTTACGTTAAGTTAATATATTCTCGAGACTTGGCACCAAAAAAAGTGTCAGTTAACAGAAATGGCATGTTCGCGATGTAATTATTTCCTGTATTAAATTATATGTATGAGATAATGCGTATCTGATAGTGTGTACAAATACATTAACAAAGGTTATCTTTGAATGCATTTTGCAATGGGGGTAGTAGACTAACCATTCAATTAATTAGGACATTAGCAATTGCAGCACTTTGTAGTGAGTCACAAGAAACAATATGACATGAAAGTAGACATCTTAACGGAGTATGATATGTGCAGGTACTCTTTAATGTAAGCATGTAATGCTTCTAGTCGTGAGGGATAGTGTCAACGCATGTAGAAGAGAAGATCATAAGACAAGTCAAATAAACACATAGACTTAACGACATAAACAGTGAAGAAAAAATGCTCGAACTCACTTTTAAAGAAATGTATTTACATAACCATAAAAATAGTTCCCCTTTCACATTTACAAATTGCTATCATAAATATGAAAGTTTTGTAATTAAGTGTTTCAATTATCATTTATTTGTAAGTCTAGCCGAAATTTTTTTTCTTTTACTAAAAGCTTATGCGGAACAAGAAAAACATTATTCACTGCCATGCAATACCTAAAGTGCATAGAAAAAAACATGAATTTAAACCTAAATTTCAAACCTTCATACCAAAATTTGAGTACAAACTTTAGACAAGTAATGCTAGATTGGAAGAGGAAACAAACTTGGAAACAGGGTATCAAGATGGATTAAAAAGGTATAATTACAAATTTTGTACATATCATGATTAGAGACCCAGAAATTTTGCAGATTCATCTTGCAACAAGCTAAACTCCACAATCCGGTATGTACTCGGGGCTTAGTTAGTTGTTTATTGGCTATTGATCCAGTTCAACCTCAGATAACGTAGCACCGGATTCTGCCGTCTTTTTACTGTAGGTTACTTATTGGTTCAAATTCGTCCAAGGGGTGGCTTACAAACTGTGATCCAATTGGAAAGAAGGTTAAATGTACACGTGTTTGAAGTTTAGCATGGCTTAAAATGATCTCGCCAAATTTCCGGGTCTCTGATCATGATACAAACTTACACGTAAAGAGAGAAAGATTCTAGCAGATACTCATAATACCTTCAAGTTCATTCACATAGTAACAATAAATTAAAACTCACAAATTTCTTTTATGTCACAACCAAACAAGACTTTGTGTGCATTAATCTTACATAAACTAGTCCTAATTAATGGTATAATGTACTTCTGCATGACTATACCTTATAAATAAAATGTGTGTTATTTATCATTTACATTTTTTAAACTTTGGTTTAATTTTATTGTAAAAGTGACTAGGAAAAAGTATGCGGAAAAAATCAGGTGATCAGAAAATTATATTGAATGTAGAAATATTTAAGAAGGGTATACAGCAGACTCTTTGTTACGAACATCAGACACTTTGTAAAAATCTGTACAGTATCATCACTATAAACAACTGATTAATGTGTGTGTGTGTGTGTGTGAGAGATTTAGGCACCTCATAACAGGCGAGGTCTTCAGGTGGAAGTGTGGAGCAGCAACTGAATGCAATAGTGAAGGAAACGAGAAAACCCCAAGGAAACCCACCGGCAAATGGCAACATCCTCCATGTTTCATGCGCGCAAAAATCTGGGGCGACCCCGCAGGGAATTGAACCTGGATCGCTGCGGTGGTCGTAGTTCTGAAACAACGGAATACCGTCAGTGTACTAAGACCCATGCTTGTAACAAAATAAGGGAAGATAATACTGAAGTAAAAGAAAACATAGCTCAAGATAAACCAAAAATCATACTGTGGTGTACAATATTTCTGAATAATATTATTATGACAACGGATGCAAAATCATTTGAATCTGAAAATTAATTTACCAATTGGTCATTTACAGTTGTAGCACATTGTGCTGAGTTTCACAGTTGCATTGTGCAATTGGATGAAACGTTTATTTTGATCTCAGAAAAAAAATCATTAGTCGTTACATTGTTGTCAGAAGTTAAGATTTGGAGTACTTTGGCTTATTTTCTTCAATATACTGAAGGATCAGTAATATAATGTTGCACGTATTTGTCTGAGTGCATTAAATTTGAATTAAAAATGCACGAGATCATATCAGACTTTTTAATTTATAAAATATTCATTCTTAAACAAATAATCACTCAATATATTTATTTTAAAAGCTTTGAAAATGAAATAATAAATTCAATATGACACATTTAGATAGAAGAGCTTTCAACAGTGTCACAGAAAAAATAACATCAACAATGTTGGTTGGGAACTATATATGAAATCATTTTTAAATAGTTTTCTATTTATTTTAAACCCCAAAATACTACTTTTCTTTTAACATTAAGCAATAATATTACACATAGAGTGTACGCCTGATAACTGCGATTAAAAAAACAAAGAATAGCAAATCTATACTAATACTATTAGAAAGCTACATTCTTCCAGATGATCATAGATTATGTTAAAAAAAAAAAAAAAAAAAAAAAGTCCTTGAGAAATTTCAAAATTTGTAAACCAAATCGAAGAAAAATTAGCTACTTGGCTGCTTTATAAGCATTCTCTACCAAAACTACAGGGCCGATACTTGTAGTTCTTTCACTGTTAGAAAGCTACATTCTTCCAGATGGACATAGGCTATTTCAAGTGGGGCCTCAGAGGCCCAGTGGGTAGAGTATGCCAAGTGAGGCCGCAGTGGTAAAAGCAGCGATAAATTCTTTAGCTAATAACTGACAAGAAACACAATGGCAACAGATGGTACCTTATCGCAAACATATTGAGCTCTGGCAGCTTTTCATTATTGTCTGTAAACATTTGTTACTTTCTTTCATTATTGCCTCCAGTGTGTGAAAGAAACTATTTCCAGATGTGCACTCTAAGAGTAAATGTGCGTGATTCACCCAAAAACAACTAAACTGCATAAAAAACTACAATCTAAGAGGCTAGGTAGTGATAAAATTTTAGTAATACCATATCACTAAATATTTTCACAATAAATCACCATCTCCAACCACTGGCCTGTAATGGCATTGAAATATGGCACTAACCCAAGCTTTGTACATTTCCAAACATGGATACCGAGATCATAAAATTGATGTTATCAAATTTAAAATACCGTACAATTTTGCAAGTTCTATTTCAGAAAATTTTTCTGTTTCTTCGGTTACCCAACTCCATTGAGATATACATTAAGTAGGTTTTATGAATGAGATGCAGAATATGTGATAGAAAGTTGGCAAAAATTGTCCCGAATCTTCAAGTAATTTGCTTGACTGAATTATTCTTACTTTTTGTTGCCTTCACTACAAACATTTTTTGGGCATTTATGATATTGGCAGCTGTCTTGCATATCTAAAATCAATGATTTCTGGTAACAGACATTTAAAATAAAATTTCGAGAGCTTACTGATCATTTTTTTCTCTCCAGAAATAGTCATTCCTTTCAGCTATGTCACATATTATGCCCTTGGGTAACTAAACAACAAAGCAACAGAATTTTATATTTGAAACATGAAGTATTCTTTGAACTTGATACATGGAGGTATCATATGTTCTCAGTTTTGGTACACAATGTCGCATTTCAACCAATTTAATACATTATCGCCAACTGCCTTTAGTGGTGTAACAAGGTTTGCTGTAGTAGGACACTTCACATATAGTACAGCATCTTTACCAATCAGCCCATCTGGTGATGCCCCAAGGAATGGATGTTCTTCTTCAATAACCAATCCACACTGGGAGATGAAAATATTGTTTTCAGTGGCAGACTGGGAAAGAGCAACAACTTCTTTTTCTAAGCCCCATGAAGTATTTCTGTTCCCCTTAAAAATATTGCAATGGATTTACTTCACTACGTTGCGCATGAGGTGGTTCCCTTCATTTTGCAGACTATTTCAAAGAAAGATGCTGTAAATTGTTTCCTTCGGTGCTCCTTCCATTCGTGACAAGCACTTTGTTCTCTAGTAATTTCTTCAACTTCCTTCTTGTCGTCTTGTTTCAAATTTTGCAAAAAATAAAATCTGTATGTCTTTATAATCTGCCTCACTCATGTCTTCTTGAACAACCGCTGCAGAGGGCCCATAGTCACTGTCTGACTGATTGCATCATAGATTTGGCCTGCATGTGATACACACTCTGAAATGGCTTGTATAGATGTGAGCGTTGTGTGAAACAGATTTACTCCAAGTTCTGAATACTTGTGTATGCTTACAGGAAGAAAGTTCTGAATACCTGCGGAAGGGGTCAAAAATAATTAACTCTAAAAATTCTTCAAACAGAGATAGTACTCAAATTATGTATATTGCCACTCTACTATTGTTAATATGCGGTCATTTAGGCACTTTTTAAGAAAACTTTTCAAAATCCTTACCCATAACTGCATACAGCTCAGTATAAACAGCGATTCGCATATTTGCAGAAATACAGGTGGTGAATAAAGGGAAGTTTGTGTATAGAGGTTTCGTTAAGTGCAACGTACATAAATGAGTGACAATTTTATTTTATTTTTTCCAAAAGCAGTAAATTAAAAATATGTGTAACAGAACATTTTTTTTTTTTTTTTTGTTAATTCATTGCGTCACTTGGTCATTTATTGTGTGGTGGACAGCTACACAACATACCGAAAATTAATTGGAACATAGCTCTCGTAAGTACTTAATTAACCGCTAAACATATAATTTGGGTTACTTTCACGTACTGGTTTCTCTGGATAACAAAAAAGTTGACATTTTCTCACTCTTTCATCAGAACAGATTGTTGATTTTCTGCATGCAAAAATAACAACCACTTACGTCTACAAGAGTTTTTTTTTTTTTTTAATATGGTAAACATGTATCTACACCAATAATTCTGTAAAAATTACATAAAACATGAAAAGTAAATACCTACCTGCATTTAAATTTCCATAAGCATGTTTATTTCTCCCCTTCAATCCATGGGACTTGAACCCAAGATATATTTATCAAGGAAGTTATAGTATTTTGTTGCCTGAACACAATGAGTCATTTACCAACCATTTGTCAACTTACCTCTTCTTAGAATATTCTGTGAGTCCTAGTGGGACTCTTCTATTCCTTCTTTTGGCGCTAAAGCCGGCCCTACACAATGCCAATTTCCATAGCAGTTTTCATACTCATTTTCTGCTAGAGTTTCTGCTCCTGTGTAGGTTACAATCCAGTCCCCTCAAGAGGAATCTGGCTCCGGGTATAACAGTTTCCTTACTCATGGGCATGCCCGAAATGGTAACAGAACATGTTCTAATTTTCTGCTATACAAACGGAGCTGCGACAGACAATATGGCGGACACCCGAATAACAAACTTGATTCATATATATCCATTTACGAAAAAATTACGTGTTCTGTAAAATGTGTTTATGTACAAAATGAAACTTAATGTACACGTAAGTAACAGGAAACGTTTCCAAATACGTAATAACTATGGACTTTTATCATGTATATAAACTTTTACACAATGTGGTTTGGAAGTTATGTCCGTAGCTCAGTGTTTTGGTGCATGGGTTCGCACAGCATAATTTTAGGTTTTACAGTTCAAATCTCCGCCATGTAACATTTTTTTAGTTATTTTATGTGATGCATTATTGCGGTTTATAATTGAAGTTAATGCCAGAAAATGCTTATTTTAGAATATCTTTGTCTCAAATCAATAATACAAACAAATAATACAAACCAAACCTAAATTAAAATAATCACAGGCAGCGAATTGCCCTGAGCAGTTATTTGCGTATTATTGATTTTATACAAAGAAACGCTAGAAATAAACGTTTTCAAACAAAGACATAAATTATAAACAACAAACTGGGTTACACATACAACTTGCAAATGAGAGGTGTAAAAGCGTAATTTAATCTGTGCAGCATGAGTGATGTTAACCCACTTACATAAAAATCAATAGTATTGTGATATTTTTGCTTACCTTTAGTCTCCTGACCGTACAAGCTTGTTTAATTACGGAAACCACAAGATTAATTATTATGCATGTTAAAAGATACATATTTAAATAATAAATGGTAATACAGTACCTTGTTTTTTTATACATAATCATATCATTTTCCATGCATTAATAGTTTTATGCTTGTATTCAGAAACTTAAATAAATGTAGTGTTCAGGGAAAAAAATAATCATCATACGTTTTGGATGTACCGCAAAGCTCCTATATAAAATATTTTATTGCATTTGTAGCCCTGCAAACTGCAGAATGACTACCATTTACAGTTTGCTGTTAGCACTTTAGGTAACGTGTGGGTGTGCACCTGCTTTCGACGGCCAGGTCAGCATTTGCCTCAATCCACTTCTTCCACGGCCAGACTCGCACAGCCAACGCAGACAAAGCTGAGAATGTAGCACCTACCAAAAGTGGGAAACTGCGAAAAATTGATTCACATTTATTTTGTTTCCTATGTATTCTTAGCCGTGACTATAGGGTTTTAATACATAATTTTATTCACAAAAGATGCAGCTTTGTTACTTGTGATAAAACTATTGTTTTGCAAAGGAAGATACATTATAAAAAAGAGCTTTCTATGTAGCAAATTTTTGTGGAATTAGTCATTTTTAAAAGCTGTATTTATAATTGAACAAAATATCTTCGACAGTAGTTACAAGTACGCACCTACATCTTCGCTCTAAAAAATTGTTGTCTTAAACTATTGCTTAGTTTTTGAGAAATTAGAGTAAATAAAATGGCTTGAAATGACACTGATTTTCTATGTAGGGAGCCCCCTTAAAGACGATGGAACAACAAAAGTTTGGTGTGAAATTATTTGGTGATGTTTTAGAAAATGTTTTGAGATACAGAAAGTTTTGTGAAGACCTCTTTTGTTACTTGTTACTTGTGTTTTGTGTGTGCGTATGTATGTGTGTATACACAAAGTTTATGCTATAACATAATTTTCAAATGATAACTATAGGTTTTATTATCACAATTTTTAGAAGTTTCTAGTGGTAAACTTCTAGCAACAACACATTTTTAACCCGGTGAACTCCAAATTCTATACCTACACTTTGCTCATGATGCTTCACATACTTTCAGGCTCACAAGCCGCCACTACATCATAGGCTTGCGAAATGGCATGCCTACAATGCTAGGCTAATTGGTCAAAGTCTGCCTTCTTCAGAGTTGCATTTTTCAACTTGTTGTGGGTTATCATGTTCACATTGCAACCTTCCCTCTCCATAGCACTCACAACTGCATCTTTATTCTTCAGAATTGTGCACAGTGCCATGAACCTACTTCTGCTTTGCATGTCCTTCATAGTAATTTTACTTTTTTTCACTCATGTCATAAACTGACTCATGCCACACTACTGCCCAGCGTGCCTGTGTACTCTACTCGACGACTTCGCCCCATCAGTAAGTGCTGAGAGCATTGTGGGCAAGTCTAAAGCAGCAGACAATTATTCCAGTGGCTACAGGGTCGACTCAATGCGTTGGACAACTATAGATACATAAATAATTAACACGATTAATTATAAAATTGTACTGCCCGCTCAGAAATTAGCCTGCGGTTGCCACCCCTATAAACGAAGATTGTTTTACCCGCCAAGAGACAGACATGCTAGAGCAAATAAAGAAGTTAACAGCGACACCGCAGGATGGCAGCACCACTGTGACCAGTGACGTCATAGCCGCCAAGCCTCGAGAGGAGGCTGTAAATATGTCATCGGCCTCCATCCAGGGCGATAAGGAACGTGCTGCACCACCCGCTACCTTGAAATAATCTAACCCTGTGATGGAAGGCTACCAACCCTCACACCCTTGTGACTAGCCACAAAGCTGTGATTTCAACTATATAAGGAGAGCCAAAAACGCTTTTGCCAGAATTCGTCAGCCTACCAACCGCACAGGTTGGAGGGCTCTCCTGGGTCTTATCAAGACCAACCTCTCCAAGCCTGAAGAAGGCTCTCTCCATCCTTGGCAGCTTGAATAAAGCTCTCAACTCCAGTTCCAGCAGCCGGCTCTTCAGTACCTACCCCACAGCCCGTGGAGAAAACCCCGGAGGGGAGATTCAGAGGTAACCTCAACGTCTTCACCCCTGCACCCCTTTACCCAAGTCATTCCTTGACTTCTGCGATAGCAGGCCAGATCGATGTCTCTTCTGGACATTAATCGCCCCTCAGTTACTTCACTGTAAATTGCGAAACTTTGGCTGGTTGAGAATTTTACTTCGAAAGTTGCAATACTATTCAGGTTCACCTTCACATGACACAATAATTAATTTAATGAATTATTTGAACTTTAGCTTCCATTATACCGAGCCAATATCTCCACTGTTTTCCGAAGTGTCAATAAACACGCTTAGTAAAATATAATACTTTAGTGAGGTAATCATTTCTCATCCCTCATTCACTTTTGTAATTTATTAATTTTGAATTGTGAATTTCTTAATAAATTACGGCTCACAATACCAATTAGGTACGCGACCTCTGCAGAGTACGGACGAGTGGGCTGAACCCTTTAGGTTTCCTATAGCTTGCATAAGGTTATAGTATAAAAAAGACCCGGACTCCTAGGGCGCGTGCAGTACACCCAAACATACCTGCGGCAGTGCTCCGACACTAGCAAGTCAAGTCTCATGTGAAGTGCCTCCAAGTGACTGAGCAAGACATTCCCCTGAGGGCTGGATTATGACGGCTAGGATAAGAGTGAGCCAATCCATTCAATTGGTATCGACAGAGCCTAGTGAAGTAATAAATTATTATATTAATTATTTTCTTTCTTGTTTAATATTATTGATATTAAAAGTATTGATACCCAAGGGAGGTGGACAGCACAGTTATATTCGTTGCCTAGCTTGATAAGCCCTACAGCGAGAGTTAACCCAATTAGAGGATATTCCTCCAGTTGAACCCTCTAGTGAATGTGTCACATCAACTCCTACCCGAGGTAAGAGCTGCAATACCCAGTAGAGAAGTCCTCTCAATAACCGAACACAAGAATACTTATTTGGATCCACTTCTAGGAATTTGTTGGCCGTGACCTTGACTTTCGTACCCGCTTGTAAGCCCACAAGGCCAGCCCCATATAGGTGCCCATGAAACGAGCAAGAGGCTGAGTAGGATGCTGTGCAGGACCACATTTCAAACATCCCATTTCATTATTGTTTGCATCTTCGTACTCATTTACATTCATTTACTTCCTGACAGCTGGCGTCCCGTATTTTGACAGCCTTCATGGTGAGCAAGGTCAAACTCCCTTGGAGGGAGTCAAGTCACGATCAAGCTCACCCAGGGGTTTGATTCCTCTCCAACTAATCAGAATCCTTCTACCAGGCGGTATCCCATCAGGTACCCGAACGTGGGCAAAACCCCGACCCGCGAGGAGAAAACCCCTTTCCAAAACTCTTCTACTGCCGAAGGTCCAACCCAATTTTTAAACCCCGGAGGGAAATCATCACTCATACCCGCATTCTCTATGTTTTACATCTAAGTCCCTCCCCCCCCTCTCCCGAGAGCGTGGCCAGAGGGGAGCGCAAGTGTATCACTTCAAAGGTACAAAATTGTCAAAAAAAAAAAGAGAGAACTGGTTGTCAATAAACCAAAGCATAAAGCAAAATTGAAGAACTGTAAATGAAATATGTAATACGTACAATAAATTAGCATAAACAGGTCATCATTAATTAAACCAGTTAATATAAAACACAATCTGTATTTGAAATTCCAAGAAAGAAGACAAAAATTTAATTTATAGCTCTATCATAAAACATATTTGAAAGCCAAACATTGTACAAACAAAGACTAACGAGTGTGCCATGATTTGCATGACTGCTGCTGATGGAACAAAAGTCAAGATGTGTAACTTGTGCTGCTATTATATACCCTTGTTGCTACATGTGCCAAAATGGAGTGTTATGTACACAGGAGTGGTTATGAAAAAGATGGGTGGTTGGGGAACAAAGCATCCCATTGTGACCTCATGTGTGAGTTACAATTTTAAACTGATTTTCACTGAGGTTCCATATATATTTTTTGCTGTCTGCTAATGATAATATTTTTATCAATCTTGATTATGGTTTCTTACATTTTTGCTGGGACTTTATTTTCTCCATCTGTTTTTATAACTTTTTTGACTGTTGCTGAGAATGACCTCATATAATTGCTGTTCTTATAAAATATAGAGTTTATAAAATTGAGGATAAGCTGTATGTAAGACCCATCCGTTATTTTGCAGCATTAAAAATAATTCTCGCATTCAACTTGGTGAAGCTAGAATAATCATTTATATTCTTGTAATGCAGGTATTTTGCAGAGTATTAGAAAACAAGTGCTTCTCTGTACTGTTTTGCTAGTAAAATGTGATATCAGCAAGCATTTTACATGACATAGGTATTAGAGTTGTTCCGATACCGATACCCTGATACCAGTGCCCTTCGAACTGCTGTGACCTGTCCTGACAATGAATCAGACCATGCATTAACAAGGGGGAACAAGGGTATCTCAAAGGATAAACACTCAGATACAAAAGACTATTTTTATTAAAGGCTGATTTTATGATCACGCCTCGAGTAGGCATCTTAATCTCCAAATAGATTCTACAGCAATGCAGTTACAAGTAACAAATATATCTCGACAGTTACGTTTCACAAGGGGCACTGATGCCCTTAATCAAGCTCAAGGTAGCGTAACATTATTGAGGCGAACTATGCTCAGAGGGAGCTTAAAGCTGTCACAATTCCCGCACCCTAGCGTTCCTTAAGTCGCCCTACCAGAGATTTGATAATTACCTTCTTTGACGTTGCAGTCTCGCAATTGCTCTCTCGGCAACGAGCTCGTCGGGCGTCAAGGCAGACCACGGGCTGTGGTCCTCTTGTCTCGTACTCGGGTAGAGCCTCTGGCAGCAGCAAGTAAGATGGTGCCCAGAGCTGCCATTGCTCTGAGCTTATATAATACCTTCCTGACCTCACGCTCAATCCCCCGGTACATGTTGTTTAAAACAAGGCTCGGTTGGCTGAGGTTGCTCTGCGCCTTGCCTCAGCGCGATGCTGAGCAACCCTCGCAGGAGCCAGCCACAGCAGAACTGAATTTTAGAAAAGTATTACTGTAAATAATACATTAAAAAACATTTCTCCTAAACTCGTTCAAATAAAGAAAAGAACGTCTCGAAATACCATATATTATTTATTGCAATCAGACACAAAATGCAAGCTGATCTAAAACTTTCAAACCCTCTGGAAATTAAAATAATATGACACCAAATGCAATTCAAATTTTGAATGTCCCACGTGTACTCTTTTATCAACTAAGAGGGCGTGGAGAAGTTATCGATCGGGCAGTGTGTTCATGGCTGCTGGAAGTGGTGTGGCGGCGGGAGGATTACCCCTCCATACGCCGTTACATGTTGCAGACGCCTTGCGCCTGTGGCAAATGTCTGTCATTTAAAGTAATTAATTATATTTTGTTTCAAAGAAAACTTGTCATTTTGAGACACAAATGAATAAAGAAGGCGCTTAGAATTGATTTCTTCACTGTCTTTAATAATCAATCATTCAAAATCATGTACTGTACTCTTGATTTTTCCTGTTACGAGTTACACTGCACTCGGCTCGGTTCGGTTCTTACCTTCCCATTATTAGATGGCAATAGGTGTCGAATAGGCCCTTACATTTTATCAGTTTATTCAAAGACACGTATCTATTGAAATAAATTAATATAAATCCTCCAATTTCCCCGCAAGAAGTTACTGAAAATTAACTTTATACACTTATAATACAAGTCGCTGGATGTGGATGTTCAAATAATATTTGGTGACAAGGGGAGGTCAAGTTTATGCTTTTGGGCATATAATTTTATTCGCGAAGATGCTGCCATTGAATTAAATACATATTATGTTTTAAAATAGTGTTAATGTTAATTTTAGGTCATATACAATGAAACACCAACTTTACGGGGAGGGGGGGGGGGTGAGGGGGGATTTGCTGCGACCTTTAATCACAAAAGAAAACATATTTGAAAATAATAATTCCTCGTTAAAATGTTCTGCATAACATTTTTAGGCAAAACCATTTGCTTTGAAATACAAGTGATGATAGGTGCAACTATTTGAGAGATGCATAATCTTGATAAAATTATATTTGCAAGGCACACATTTGTTCTAGGCTAACGTGTGAAGGCAAGACAAGCGAAGCAGGTGTGGCCGAGAGAGATAGATATCTTTTAGCTAGACAACTTTCCCTCTCGTTGGCATGTAAGGCATGTGAGGGGAGTGACGCGTGTTTCTTGAACTGTCTGTGTGCAAGTGACTTTTAGGTTTGCGCTAGGTCAGTTGCGCATTTATTTTAAGGGACTTAGTTCAGCCTTTTACTAGACACTAGGGTTGGCCGCGTTGGCTGTCGGCTTGGTACACCATCCGGTTTCGCCGGTCTAGCAAAATGCCGGACCAGAACACTGGCCTTCTTGGGCAACGTAGACTTACCAGGGCTCAGCGTGTTTGGTTTCTGCGGAGTTAGAGAGGCACTGTAGGATGGTCGGCTGGTCTCCGTTGTCTTCCGGGTATCGTGGACTGTGAAGCTGTGGTAGTGGTCAGTTAGGAGCTGGCGATTCTACTGGTTACTTTCCTGGCTGCAGAAGTGGAAGTTGGCTATCCCAATCTGAGTGTCACGTCTGATGACTAGGGCCCGAACCACCGGATGGTATCCACTGCCTGTCCTAGTTGGGTTGGAAAAATATACGAAGTTCCCGACGGGAGAAGTCAGTCTCCCCACGTGTCGAATGGCTTGAGCTTGACCCCGTGGGGTCTCAATATTTGGAGCGAAGTGGTTAGCTGCACACACCTGCTTGACACTATTGGACTCTGCCTTCTTTACTGCTCTCTGAGCCCGCGCCTGGCATTGAATGGCATAGAAGTATAACACATTCAATACCCCTCAGTAGAGGCAAGCAATTGACGAAAGTCCTGGCTAGCATTTAAGCCGACAGTGGCAGACTCCAAAAAGTGCAGGCAACTAGTACTAGCACCTGGAGCTGTGGGTCGTAGTCCGCCCCCCTACCACTGCCGGGTGTAGTCCACAAAGATAGGGCATCCAGTCCCATGCAAATACCCCTGCCAGCACCTTAGGCGCTCCAGTCAGCGATATAACTTTAGGTGGCTGTCCCGCCTCGGTGGGGTGTGTACCTTGTAGTATACTGGGGTATATAGAATGGGTGGCCGTCGAAATATGACGTTGTGAGTGGTGATGAGCAGACTCCTGAAAGGGGTCCGTAACCCTACCCTGTGTGTAACAATAATAATCCCAGTCCCTTGCTTACCCCTTCTAAAGTTTATATTTAGTAGAGGTGGGTGAAACTGGAAATTTAATTTCTAAGCGAATTTGTTAAAATATTCACGAATTTGAATCAAATATCTAATCAAAGGGTTTTGATGCCAAGTACACATTGCAAAAATTATTTTTTGAAATTTAATAATTACTTATATTTTTACAAGCTATGTAAAAGGCAGATAAAAAATGTGGTGTACCTACAATAATTGTGATCAAATCCAGAATCATTATTCAGTAAAAATTATTGAACACCAGAAAGTCTATAAAATGTTCACCATTCAAGGTAGCTAGAACAAAATGAGATTAGTATACATAAAACAATTACAACAAAATTCCATTAATTCAATATTATTTAACTCAAAACACAAATGAGCTGGTGTCATTACATAGACCCAAAACAGAAGGTCGAGCATATTTATACCATATCACCACACTGGAAGTGTATAAGAAATTCACAAGAAAATCACAAGGTGCCTCCTCGCACGCTAGTTTATTAAAGCTATTCAACAGTCCAGCCACACTGGCAAAATAATTCTATGAAAACACACTAAAATAAGGGGAAAAAATCACAGCAAATATGAATTGAATAAACCTGGGCTCCGAAATTATTACATTTTTTATCTTTGCTGCAGTGAACACACAAATAATCAGCAAGGTAGGTCTTTATAGCCGCCTTAACATGATGGACAGCAGTTCTAATATTGAACCAGGTCAGTTTTGCACACCACATGTGCGTAATCAAGGTCAAATTCAGGCATCTAACAAGGCACTTCGGTACAAATATTTGTCACTTCCATAGACTAGATTTTATGCAGTTATGCAATGTACGAGAGACTAGCTAATTAAGTATGTACTTATGTAATGATTGTTTTTTACATCTCTCACTGGCCAAACAACTATACAAATATTAATATGTTCACTATAACCTTTATCATTGATCTGGGGGGCATTAAAAATTCATACAATCATTAAAATACGTATTTACAGTCCCACCCTTTATCCATAAAATGATCAGTATTCAGACAAATTCTCGCCAATTAAACATTGCTAACATCAGGTACTTATCAAGTGTATCATCAGATTCCACCTTAGCAGGTACAAACACAACTAATGCGGAGTGGCGAAATCTGTGCCCAGTAAAGCTCACAATTAAATAACAGATTAAAAGAATACTTCGGGTTAAAATGGTTTACCTCAGAGAAGGCCCGCGGCACAATTGCCCATCAAGGTGGCCTCTGCTTAAACATTTCCTAGACAACAAAATAAAACCTCTAATCCGGGGCGTTGTGGACATGAGTGCTAAAAAGTTAATTGGGCTACTAGGGACGGCTTCAGAACAAGCAATATTTGTTTCTCAAAAACATTCCTCTGCAAACAATTATAAATTTAATTTTGATCGTGCGGGCCCAAAAATATAAACCACTGATTAAAACTACTTGCTGTTGCCCTGGATGTACTTTAACACTGAAATAAATTGAATCAATCTCACAAAAATTCCCTCCTACCTTACTTCTCAATGCCACAACTTACCCATTTCTGCTATCTGGCCAATGCCTTCTTATACATTAAATACCATGATTCTTATGTCTCGCAAGCTTACAATTTATGTGCGATTGAAAAATAGTGTAACGACTTGTCACACCATTTAATTATTATGCATCGCAGCAGTGAAATATTCTAAGTCCCCAGCGGTCCAGATGTTGATCCCTTGAATGGGGTCGAGAAATGGAAGCACCCTAATCGAAGCACATCCCTCCAGTAGCACCTTCAGAATCAGAATGAAAGTGGCAGAGGAGAAGGGGAGGGGAGACACTCGAGCGATACCACGGAGCGTGCTCTACGAGCAAGCGGGAAACTATAGCATTAATGCGGTGGGAATTACGAATGACCACGCAAAAAGAAATGTTTTCCACTCATTTACAAAAAAAATTATCATAGTTTTTTACTGTGTACAGATATTGCCATTCATGCAAAACAAATCTAACTAACAAACTGAAAATTAATCCAGGCTTAAGGGATAGTTTGAAGACTTAAAAATAATTTTTCATCACAGCATATTTCTTGACTTAAATGCAAAATTATCCTAAATAAAAAAATTAAAATTCTTTCAGAAAAGTGTGGAACATACCAAACAGAATAATTAATTGCAATGCTCATGTTTCGACAACCCAGTTGTTATGTTATGTACTCATTATTCAAATTGTGTATTTAAACAGTGTGATTCAATATTAATATGGTTCTATTACTTTGCATACATATTCATTATTCAATTACGTGAGCTAATGTTCTGGAGTGTCAAGTTTATTTAAATTTTGTTTGATCTCTATCTTTGTCTTGTAAAATATGCATGGTAACTATTCCATTCCTTTATTACTGACATTGTCCATTTCATTTAAGTGTGGTAAGTTTTGACAGTTCTATAAAAGTAGCATGGCCACATATATCCTTCCACCACAGCTGTTTTGTTACTGAAGAAAAAGATGTTTGTAAACAAATGTTTGAGTCCAATGCACACCTGAATTTTCTTCTTTCCTCGTGTTTCCCATCATGGCAGGCTGAAAGACTGGCTAGTTAACTTCCAGCTAGTAATTAATGTAGGATATTATAGCCAGGTTGGCATTCTAACCTGTTTTATTTTAGTATTTGCCTAGTTAACTCTGTTGGGGTTCTGTTTATTTTGAGGGTAAAAAGGAAATAGTTAGGGGGTGGGGGCCATTAGTTTAACATCTTTTGTGAGACGACATTGCTTTGATGTTCTTATGAGAGTGTGACATTTTGAGTTGCATATTGTTTTGATGGAGCAGTGGAAAATCTTGCTTGTATACAAATAACATTTATATTATTGTAACTTCTAAAAATTTAACTTCAATGAAAAAACAAAACGTGATACATAAATCGCTGTTCAGATTCTTACAGATGCAGCAATATGAACACACTAGCTTTTTGACCGAAGGTAACCTTACACTCGTATTTACGATATAGACAAATAAACAGATATTCACATACTACAAAAGGGTTGAAAATGCAGCTTTTTCAGGCCATGTGCATTTCAATAATTATAGTAACTGCGTACAAATACATTATTTACAAAACACATAAACTTATTGTAAAATTTGCAACCTCTTGAACACGTGTTTCTCTATGGTAATCCTTTCAAGTTTACTTAAATAAAATCACATTTGTTCTTCACTAGTTCGTCGTTATTTGCAGAATCATTCAGTAAAATCAACACAGCACACTTTTCCTGAAACCAACAAACTTAAACTTAGATACGTAAATTATAAACGTGTCGTTTCATTGAGGATGACGAAGGAAAATGGCGGAGTAAAGCAGTAAAAACGTGCCAATTAATATTACATTTCACTAAAAAAAATGTACTACGGCGGCTTAAAGAAAGCAAATAAAAAAAAATTTAACTTCCAATAAAATATTCCGACAACACCAACAAAGATACTCGTATAAACACGATGAATAAAAAAAGCACACACACAACAGTGTTCACCGGGCGGGCTGGAAACACAAATATCGCTAGCCGGTGGCCATTGACTGGAAACGTTACCGATTGTACGTACCAACATGCTGTCAATTGCTAAACATATTTAAAGTCTATTCACTAAATAAGTATAATTAAAATTTTAAATTACAACTTTTAGTTCTGAGTACTAATCAAAATTGCCAACTTAACAACATACTTCGTGTAGCAATTCATTATATTATACAATACTTTACAAACGAGAGCATTTACTGTTTACAGTGTGTAAGTTGGTCACATTGTCCCAGGTTTTACACCACTTATATGAAATGCACAAAACTGGGTAATCGGAGGCCACCCAAAATGGTGTGATATTAAGCATAGTTATTAACTATTTCTCATTTTTGAATTTACATTACTGATATTTGAATCGCAATGGATGCAATTTCACAGCAGTTAAGTTTGTAAAACTTTCAGTTTAAGCTCCTATTTATCACACCTTTGGATATGAGGGAAACAAACATATATCACCGATTCAAATCTGACGTGCTGAAGGAATTTTGGGGAAGATAATTAAATTTTTTTTTTTTTTTTTCAGCAATTATGTTTTGCTGTCTTGTGAGTGAAATTAGGTACTGACAATCATTTTACACCGAAATGCAGTTTGGACTAATTTGTGGGTATTCTGAGTTGAGGTTATGTTTTCATGATTCACTAGCCAGCCATGTGTGTGGCATAAGTTGAATAAAAACTTTGATGTTATTAAGCCCACGTTGCCTTGGTTTGGTTTTTTTCCAATAATAATAAATATTCAAGTTGCCCAAGGACACTTTTTTGTTTCGAAGTTCGAAGTAAAAAATTGGTTATTGAATACGAAGCTGAACATTAATAAAAATTCTATTAGTTTTGCCCACCCTTAATATTTAGTGACAGACAGGTTTTACTCCTAGGACAAAGTACTCTCGGATACAGTAATGAACTAGTATTTATTGAGACAATAAATACTGGGTGACTCATACCTAAACCAAGCAGAGAATATACGGAAATAAAGCTACGCAAGATTAACTGGTGGAGGTGACCCTCTAAGACTACTTAAGATGCAAGATAATACAAGAAACTATAACTTACACAACTATACCTATTAGGTTGTCTATAATAGACACTAGCTTACGGGAGCCACTACCGGCAAGTAAGGGTGGTTGTCTACCCAGGAGGATCGGCAACGGAAGTGTTAGTAACTGGTTGATGTCTTCTGCAGACAATGGCTTCTGGTGGTAAGCGAATACCATAAGGTGTTGAAGCCTCTGGTGGTTGTCGAAGAACTGGAAGCTCTTGGAGAGGACAGTGAGGGCCTAAGTCAGCAAAGAGTCCCAGCACACGAAGTGGTGAGGCGAGCTACTGGAGATGATATCTCCCGACCTCGCCCATGCATGGCCTTATATTTGGCTCATGGACAGGTGCGCGCCGGTCGGGGTGGAAGAACTACCCTCGTGTGCTCAGTACGTGGCCTTGGGCGCTCGGCGGCGCTCAGCCATCTTTGACAGTGTGGCGACACTGTCTGCCGGGTGCGTCAGGGAGACTGACGTGTCACGCGGCCGCTTTGAACACGCTTAGTTTTACATGCAGGAATCGTCCACTTGGGTTAGAACTATTCGCTGTGCACTCGTAAAATGACGTGCTGGGTTTTACCCTTCCTCTGGTTTTAATACTCCTTAGTATAGAAAGAAAGACAAGTCAGGAACAGTACGGAAACCAAGTAGCATCAATGTCGCTTGTTGGGATCACATCCTGTTATACATCTTCGAGTCATTTCCTTAGGTTATTGAAGCATGTTAGGATGAGTCATCATCGTGTTTGGTATATTGGTATAAGCGGCACGTGTCAGGAGGAAGGAAGGTACGGGCTGAGAGAGACAGAAACAGAGGGGGGAGAGAGAGAGAGGATGCTAGGTAGCCATGCTCATTGCTGTGGGTAACCATTTCCCCTCTCGTTGGCATGTAGCAAGCCAGTCTCACTCGCTGCACCATGTCGCAGTGTCAGACAGATGTGTTGGGAAGGCGGACAGCACGTTGCAGAGCAGTGATAAATAATGGCGCATGTGATGTATTTCACATCCAGTTACTAGATGTTTGCATAAACAATCAGCATTAAAAGGTCAGTTGCGGGAAATCTTAGGTGATGGAACCTCTAATATACTTTGATCAGCGCAACATGCGATAAACGATAGAAGGTTATATTAACATTATTTAAATAGGAATCTCGCCAGGACCACAAAAAATTGTTGGTGGGTGCAATTTATTTGTTCTCATTTTTCTTTACTTTTTTTATGCGTGGCATATACACACACAAATACTGTAATTTTTGTGTCTAAAGAAAGTAATAACCTGATTTCATTGTCTACAACCGATACTAATGTATTGGCCCTATACCATACCCAATACAGATACATTGAAAAAACGTGAAGTATCGGCCGATGCCGATACCGTTTATCGGTATCGGAACAACTCTAAGGTATTACACATTTGCAAACATGCCATAGTTTTTGTGAACTCTGTTAGGATAACAGTCATTGAATTCAGTTATGGGCTTCAAATCTCAGTATTACACAGACATGTATTTGTGGTAATCGTTTTGTTAATTTTATTTTTTCTAAATAGCAACAGAATTATTCACAGTTACCAACACTTTTCTGAAGTCCTGCTAAAGTTCTAATTTCAGTTACCAGTTACATACACTATAATTTTTTCATTTAATGTAAACAAAACATTACCATGTGACTTCTAGGTTTCAGCTGTCAGATGCTTTGTTCGTGTTCTTCAGCTGTCCACATGATGCTGCCATATTTCAAAAAGTATAACCAATGTGCACAATTCAAGACCCTATTTATGTTGGCTTTATGTATTGCAGCCCCACTTTTACGGTGAATAAAATTAGATGCTTTTGTCATAAAATTTTCACCATTTCATAAAATAAAAAAAATTACATTTTGTCAAACAAATTTTATATCAAACAAGGAGTTATTGTTATAACTAATGAGCCTTACTTCCTCAACATGGGTGAAATTAATTTTTAAATAATTTCTCAAAAGCTTGAGTTTGTAGGTAGAACTTGTCATGAAACTAGCAACATATGCAATAGTTGTGGGCCAATTTCAAATACACGCGTGCCTTACCCAGGGCTCGAACTGAGAAAACCTTGTACAGTAAGAGAGTGTGCTATCAACTGTATTACGGAGGTTGGATTTGAGCATCAACTTCAAATTTAATTAGTCAATTGTTTTGAATGATAGGATTTACTAACTGTAAATATTTACAGGGCCATCTTTTTGAAAATATGTGACTGAGCCACTTAAAACATGTCATTTTAAATGGTCTACCATAGTGCTTCTTGTTAGAATAATCTGGTGAAAATTGGTTCATTGGTCCCTGAGATATGGCATAAAACATTTATATTTTTCATGTGACTATCTTCATAAATGGAAAATAAAATAATTATATATTAACACATTTCAAGATCGTTTACTGCCAATATACAAAGTTCAGCTTAAATAGATTACATAGTTTTGTAGATACAGCTCACTAAGCTAAAAAGATTTTATAGCAACCATTCTGAAAAAAATTGTTTGCTGTAAAATGGGCGTCCTATTAGGATACCTTTCACCATTCATATTGACCACTTGCTTGACATTTCTGCCACTCTCACCATAAATAAGTAGAGCATCCAGCTTTTCGTCTTTCATGAACTTCATTGTGTACATACAGCCACACACTGCAATACCACTTACCATTAACAGATTACAGGGACTGGTGCATAGCGCTGCTATTAGGAAGCGGTCCCGTCAGAATGAGTTACTGCGTGTATAACTTGCTTACTGATGTGAGTACAGATCCATTGTGCCATGCTACTGGCCCACCTAAATTCACATATTTGCACATTATTTCTTGGTGTCTCTGTTTTACTTTCCATTGCATATGCTATATCACTGAATTTCTCCTTGCTTGTTCTTTCAGATGCCGTTGAAATAAATATATATTTCCAGAGGAAAATTTATATCTGGTTTAATTACTTTATTTCTATCCACGCACGTGTTACGAATAGTCACTTTGTGGCAAATTACTTATCCCCGTACGAAATTTAATTTAGCAATAACTGCATTTTGTGTTCTGCAACGTTTTGGAAGTTTTGGGGGTGTCCAAGTTAGCTGGACCATTTCTTTATATATGTACTATTTACTTTCGTCGTACAACCATTTTTGGTTAAAGACATTCGTTTATAGATAAAAGACATGTAGGTGTGATTCTGCCTATGGACGAGCACCATAGCAATTCATTTCAAAATGTATTTTGAATTGTACATGAAACAGTAATATTTTGACCTTGCTACGAATCTGTTAAAAATCATTCGTGTGACGTTAAATTTCTATTACATTTTTATAATAGTCAGCAATGTGATCACCATGCAAATAGTTTTGTCGTATGCACATATTTGAAGCAAATGTATAACAAATTGGAAAATTGTAAAAGTTAATGTTTGTAAAAGAGTTTTCATGGTAAAAGAAGCTCATGCTGTGGTTTTAGATACACTTAAAAAAGCAATTTTGTCAGTATTTTGCAAATATGGGAATTAAGCAAAGTATTTTGCATTATTTTGCAGTTCACAAAAATTTGTAGACCATTGTTATGGGATGCAGCTTTGCCTGGCAACAGGACAATAGCCAAGCTCACAATAGTTGGGGGTGGGGGGTGGGATGGTATGGGGCAGGTATTGAAAGGGAAGAAGTTATGCACTGATATGGGTGGGAGAAGTGTTTTAAGCTTGAATTAAAGCTATGCTATACAATAGCACGAGGCTTGAGGATGGCCTAACTATCCAGGCGTTTTGCACTGGACACTGCTTAGATAAATATTTGAATGTGTGTGTGTGCGCGCGTTTTTTTTTTATACCAATTAGCTGTAGCGACACAACCCCTATATTTTATTGTTTCATTATATCAAACATAAATGTTAATGTTTTTTTTTTTATTGTGACTTCATGCATTTCTGTATATAATTATTTATTTTTTCTAAAATGTTTGTGAAAATGTTTGTGATTTGTGATGATTCCAAGAGTGTTGCCAAAAATTGGCTATTGTTGCAAAATCAGGGGTTTACTGTATACTTGTGCAGTGTAGTCTAGTACACCATTTCAGATTTATTGATGTTCTTAGTTGTTACTTACGTACCTACGACATTAAAACAACTCTTCTTATTATACAAACCTACTTCACAGTAGCAGATGATGATATTGAATCTTCCTCATGATACCACAGTGCATTTCAACAAAAGCTTAACACATGACAGTGTAATTTTATCTTGAAACTAATTTCCCTATCACAATGCTTGTTAGTACAATAATAAAATTATTGTTGCAAAACAGCTACCTTAAGAATATGTGCATATTACAATCTTCCACTAGAAATGGGTGGTGTAAAATGAAGGCTATCTGCATAGCATCCAAATGATTTTTGTGTAAATTAAGCCATAATAATGTATAATCTTCTACATCATGATAATTTTTACAATCTGAGAGTTACAGAAACAATGTTATAATGTAAGATAGAAATAAAATGTGTAGATATGGGAAGTTGTACAAATCACTTTTTGACATAATGATGAATTTTATCAATGTGTTATGTAGTGAGAGACTGATCAGAAATATTTTCCCTTTTCAGGTTGCTGTCTAGCGGTGAGACCCGAGAAAGAGTTGAATCTAGTCAGGAGAGATTCAACAAGGATCGTACCAATGGGCTATTTGGAACAAGTCCAACACAGCCACAACTGCTGTATATACTTCAGTTTTAAAGGCCATTTTCAGCTTACTTTAGTTTCAGCAATGCTCAAGTTAAAATTTTATGGCTGTGTGTGTAGTTTTAGAAGTTATTACATGTAATAGCTGTTTGTTGTTTGTTTGTATAAGTCAACTTATTGCTTTATGTATTGTTGTACACAAAGTGATTTAACTACTATGTATAAGAAGGTTAAATATTTATGATGCTCAACCTCAACTAACTAACTATTATGTACTACGTTATGTAAAGATGTAAGTATAGTCATTGAAGTCCAAACATTAATCAGAATTTTAATGTAACCTTTTGGCTGTGCTGAAGTCACGTAGAAAGTTACTCTAGCATTTCAAAATAAATATTGCCAGTGGTTTATTTATACCATTATTATTACGTGTACTTTGTATTACATTGTGTGAGATATTTGTTAATATTCTGCATGTACATACACATATTTAACAATAAAAATTTATGTATTCATGCTTTTTCATTTAATTTGACCACGTTCAAAGTTTTTTCAACCTAATTATTTTCGTTGTTAATGTGAGGCTAGTTAGTTAATATAAGGTGATATGCACACAAAGTTGTAACTAGCAGCATAGGTTTTCACTAACACTCTGGGAGCAGCGGCTGGTATGAAAGAGCACCAGAGCATGTACATACCCAGTCCTCTGGAGTACACTTATTTTAAAAATTTGTATTCTCTATCTTGTGATGCCAGTTTAGTGAGTTTAGTTATCTTTGCTTATTCTGTAAATATTGAAAGTCTGGCATTTTTACTCTGAAAGCTGCAATGTTCTTGGACTCGACAAAGTGATGTCACATTTATGTGAGTTTTGTTATTGGAGAAATGCACTCATCAGTCTGCTAACTCCTTTTTTGTCACTTATGCAGTTCCACTGTCCGTCTATTAACAGCACCCTGACTGATGAGGGGAATTTGCAACCCTGCTAGATGTCTGCCTAATTGAGGTTGCACTTCTGTTCATAGCAATACAGCCAAAGAACCTTCCAGAGCAAAATAAAACATGGAACAGTTTGAGTCAAAATAGCGAAAAGTATTAAATACAGTACAAAGTTTCTGTTATAAAAATTTTTAAAATTGTTTATTGCTGTAAAATTTATGGCCATGTTGTTTTTTTATTATTTTGCTGGACTCTCCATATGACTCAATATAAAGAATGATTTTTGCTGAGGTGTTGTGTACCTTTATTTTAAAATCCCTAAACCCATTTGTATGTTTTAAGTATTAGCTCAAATAAGAGAGATTAGTTTCTTTCCTCTCCCCCTCCCTACTTTCATCCCCCCCTCTCTCACTCTCTCTCTTTTTTTGCAAGTGGGAATCATGCTGGATGATATCTTTGGTCGGTGGGTTTTCTCGGGGACCACCCATTTCCTCCACCCTTGCACTCTGGTGCTGCTCAATTCTCACCTCATTGGCTTTCAAGACCTCATTGTTAAAAGCCACCCAAATATCTCGACTCAACCCAACCTTTCTTTCCTTTAAACCACAACAATGAGTTCTGATGAATGAAATGTGGCAAATCAAGTTTATAAAGAAAAGTTAATATTTAAAAAAAAGTTTAGGCACTGATTAATTACATTAAGAATTTAATATACATACAGTGGAGCCCTGATTTTGTATGGTGTCACAGTTTCCGGGAATGACTTTGTAAAATTGTAACAAGCGAATTTGACCCCCACAGTTCAAAAATTGTGGTAAAAGTAACATTGTGTGCCACATAACTGCCGGTGACCAGAGTCCAATTAAAATTGCTTCTTGCAGGAATATAAGACGTTTCATCAAAAATATATTACAGTGAAACCTCTTTAGTAAAATATCGCGTAATACAGAATTCACATTAGTACAAACTATTTTAATTTCCCCATAGGTTGAGATAGGAAATTCAATGTTAAAACGTATGGTTAATACAAAATATTTGTTACTATGTAGTACGAAGTAACCTCGTGTCCATTCACAGAATGTACCATTGTTATTTTATCGGCTAAACCAAATTACAATCACACGACACCCGCACAAACCCTAAGAAATTGGTTAAAACGTAATTTTTTCCGAGACAAAAGATTTCTAAATGTTACCAGAACGACGAACAACACGGCGAGAATAGTGTGTTTCGATATATATCGAGCTTTAAGTCGAGTTCGAGATAATGCAAAAATATATCGATACTCTACGTGACTCGTTTGTTTGCACATTTACGGCTTACTCACCATGGAGTTAGGAGTATACAAGAGATGGCATGTCCGCCATTTTACATCACTGGGACGCTACTCCCTCAGCGCGGGGGTAGATCGGCTCCTTGTGAGGAACCTTGGCCACCCAGTTGGTTATCAATTAGTTTGCGGAGGCGAGGAGAAGCTAACCCCCTCCCCCCTCCGCACTCATCAAACATACTTCAAGCTGCAAAGCAACATTCTTGTACAGGATTCCCAGGGTAGCGCCTGGGAGCTGTTTCCATAACTGAATTTTACTCTCTTTTTCCCTGCCTGTACGGGATAAAAGAGAGTGGTGAAGTTAATTGATTTTATCAGCGCGGAATTTTAAAGTTGAGGACTTGTGAAGTACTGTCACGAGCTCCCTGTGAGAGAGCTAGCGACAGTTTGGTATAAAAAGCGGAGGTTAATAGCCAAATGAAGTTAAATATTCGATAAAAGTAGCTTTCCCATGACTGGAGTGGCAAGGGTTTATATAATTAAATTAATTATATGTATATTGAAGTGGTGAATTTAAGTTTCGCGAAAATTTAAATCAGTGTTATTGGTTCAGTTTTTGTAATTACTTCATATCTCATATGTTAAATTCAATTAAATAATCTGATTGGTGTGTGAGTGCATGTCTGAATGTACCGTGATGAGCGGCTAAAAGTTAAGTAAAACATGTTAACTCGGGGAAGTCCGAGAGCGATATGGCTGGCGCGATGCAAGCACCAACTAGTTTTGTTAAACATGGTAGTTTTTTGTCCCGGACCGATCGGAAAATTCCGGCCAGTTTCGGGGCCTTATTTCTATGAAATCGGGCCGTATAATTGCGCTGAAGGCGTGAATTAATATTTAAAAAATAGTTTTGAACTATATTCCGTATTGATAATTATTTAGACTTGTAAAATTCGAAAGCAGAGCCATGAAAACACGTCTCGTGAGTGAAGTTAAACAGTAATATAGGCCAGAGGGCTCTGATTGGCCGAGAGAACTTGCTGGGGCGGAGCTTATGAAGTTGCTCGAGAGATGGCAGCATGGTCGTTTATTTACCGTCAACAGCTTTTAATTGACACGGAAAAATTTAAATATATTAAAATCAGTTGTAATTAAAGTTATTAAATTGTCTTAAATAAATAATTGGTGCTGCAAAACTAAAAATGCTCAGTTGTGTACGACTAGAAAATATACGCGATTAATTTCGCTCGTCATAGTGATTAATGTAAATGTAAAGTGTTTCGGAGTCGCTCCAGTACAGAGTAGGGGAAATTGGCATATGCGGGTCTAGTTGACGGGCTAGGGGGCCGCAAATGACGCCATGGCTTCGAGAAGTAGCCTGGTTCTCTCATGTTTTTCTGTGATGTTGCGGAGTTTTTGTATGTAGGGGTGGAAATGAGCCATGAGCGAGGCGAAGTCGCATGCTCTAAGGAATTCCATGAGTTCATGGAAATCCTGCATTACGCTTCGCATCTCTCCTGGTGAATTTCGCTGGCGAGGGCGGGACTGAGGTTGTGTATTTGGCATTGCAGGGGTGTCAAGAGTGGGAGCTGGTTTGTGAATAGACGCAGAGAGTGCCTGCGAATACGTTTTGCCAGGCTGTAATGTCCTGACTGTAAACCTGGACGGGGCAGGAGGTTGTTTTGCAGTTTTTGTCGCGATTTTCGTAGCAGCAGCAGTAGTTCTTTTCTGCACCAAGCCCAGGAACTTGGGGCAGGCTTTTGAGAGAGCTGTGTGTTCGCCTGCGCAGTTACTGCATGTAGACTTGGAGTTGTTTTTGTTTGTTTTGCAAGCACTCTCGGGGTGAGGGCCGGCGCAGTAAGGGCATTTTGTCGGCATGGAACAGTGATTTTTTGTGTGTCCTAAAGCGAGACAGTTGCGGCATTGTGCCACGTCTGTCGGCCGTTTCTGGTATTGTCTGGGATGAACTATTGTCATATTTATCCTCGTGACAGAGTGCAGAGGAGGGAGAGAAGTGTTCTGCGCCGCCGTGACACAGAAAAAACGTTGCGGCTCCAACGTGAATTTAGTGGGGTCTGTTTCGTCTTGGATACGTTTTTTAAATTGATAAATGTGCTGGATTGAGTATCCGGCACATTCCAGGTCTGTCTTGATGTCCGCAATGTCGGTTGTGGTGTGGAGGTCAAAAACGACTTTCTGTGGGAGCTCGGAAGCTTGACAGAAAGTAAAGTAATGTATGTAGTTCGCTTCTAGCATTGTGCGAGCAGCTGTGAAAAAGTCGAAGTTTTTAGTCAGGATTTGCGTTCCGCGAGCTGTGGGGAGAAGGGAGAACCCGTCCCTACTAATGGCTCGCAGTTTCTGAACAGTTGTATTTTGTGGCGTCAGGAACCACTAATCTGTAATGGTTTTGTTTTTTCTGTTGTGTTTGTGGTGCAGCCGTTTGTGTTTTGTGGGTGGAGATGCTTGAAGAGCCGAGACGATTAACTGCTGAGGTTTTTTCTGTTACCTCCTTAAGCGGGGAAAACCTATTTTGTGTAGGAATGGTGTTTGTATGTGCCTCAGGTGACACAGAATGGAGACGCTTGTTCTCCTGCGTGGTTGTTTTGTCACCTTTACGTTTTACTAATTGGAAGTCGGTTTCCATTTCAAATGTGTCATTTCCTGCGGCCGGTGTTGACGATCGGGAGGAAGTTGGTGTGGTCATTGTTGGCGTCGTCGGTTCCGTAAGAGTAGCCAGGAGCATGTCAATGTGGTCGGGGATGCCTTGAGGAAAAATGTCGTAAACAGTTTGGTGATTAGGTCTTGTCTTTGCCAGTTCTAAAAATCGCTTGTTTTCACGGAGGTACTGTAAGGAGTACGGGCCAGTTCCCGTCATCCACTACGGCTCAGTCGGTTCCCCGCCCGCCGCCATGACCCGCGAGGGAGGTGGGGGCGGGGTAGGCTCTGTGTGGAGCGACTCTCGATGTGGTGTTGTTTGCAAATTGCGAGAAATTGTTGTTAAAAAAGTACCTAAATCGGTGCTATACACTGTGACCGCTGACCCACTAGGGGCTAGGCTCGAGATGACCTGTTTCCAGACCGATCACAGAGTACAGGGTGTGTGCCACGAGCTATTAGTCGTATACAGCCAGAAGAAGCAGAGACGCACCCTCCTTAGTCGAAGGCGAAGTCAACACTGTTGTGAGGATTGTTGTGAGGGTGAGGTTGTGAGGAGAGATGGCATGTTGTGATGTTGGTGAAGTCACTGGAGATAAGTGGATAAACTATGGACTCTAGCCACCATCTTGACAGTAACCCAAAATGTGTTTACAGAATAATGTTGAGAGAAAGGTTAAATTAGAAGCATTTCATATTGAATAAAGAAGCAGGGGTGGGGTGTGTGCATGTGCGTGCGCGCGCGCGTGTGTGTGTGTGTGTATTATAATATATATATATATATATATATATATATATATATATATATATATATATATATATATATATATATATATTTATATATATAAACAATTCACGTGGGAAGTTTTACTAGTTTATTATTGGCTTGTGTTAGTTGTGCAATCAATAATTTCCTCATAAAATTACAGATCGTGAGTGTATGAACCACGAACCAGTATTGGGTTGTGTGCGGCAATAAGCATGTGTTTTAGATATTTTTTTTACATATATCAGGATTTGCGGAAAACTATTTTTTGAATGAATGATTAAATAAAGTATAACAAGTGTCCTGCAGTTGTGTAATGTAGTGCAACAAAACTGCGACCAGCAGCTTAGCCGAATTTCTGGAAGGCAAAGTTCACATGTTCTTGAGCCACGAATAAATAATAATTTGCTGGCATTTATATTTAAATTCCTAACACTGACAATGACTCGAGAGGTTTGTTTCCAATATGACTTCGTCTCCTTTACCGTTTTAGTTATTCCCTCTCTTTACATTACATTAGTTTTCTGTTATGATACAGTTTTAAACTTATTTATATGCCTGAAGAAGGGGGGGGGGGGGGATTTGCAGGCGGACGTTGACAAGATATGGTTATAAAATGATAAATGTAAGAAAAACTAAGGTAGTGAGGTTTACAAGGAAGAAGGTGATAAGCAGGGGCATGTGCAGATGGGAGGGGCAAGAAATAGATGAAGCAGCAGAATATAAGTATCTAGGGATTGTACTGCAGGGAGACCTCAGATGGAAAAATCAGGTAGAGAGGGTGGTTTGCAAAGGGAAGAAGGGCTCTAGGTATGTTGGGAAGGGTGCTGAAGGGAGTCAGCTGTGAGGTGAAGGAGAAGGCGTATGACACAACGGTATGGCCAATGTTAAAATATACTGCAGCAGTATGGGATCCGGAGGTGGAGGTGTGAGAACTTGAAAAGGTGCAGAGAAGGGCAGCAAAATGGGTGAAAGGTAGTTGGAGAAGGCAGGGGCAGGATGATGAGGAAGAAGGGAACTATAGGCCATCAGTGATGATGAAAGAAATGAGGAGGAGCTCATTGAAGGGCAGGAGGAAAGTTGAACGGCTAGTCAGGATGTACAGGGTGGTAAAGGAAGATGGGGAGGGCTACACTGCAAGCTAAGTAAGGAGGTATTTAGAGGGATAGGAAACAACAGTGAGAAGTTTCAGAGGGTGTGGAGGAGAACGGAGCGGAGTAGGCAGTCCATGCTTGTGAGGTCTGTGAGGGAGTGGAATGTGTTGAGGGAGGAATTGGTATCTGTGAGGGGGGTTGGTAAATTCAGGAAGGGAGTGGAAATGGAGTTGGTTGGGTGAAGGAGAGGTGAGAGAGCTCGCCACCAGGCGGTAGCCTAATTGCAAATGTATGTATTTATTTATATCCCTTAATGTAGGGTACAATTTTGTTTCTTTGCATCTACAATGTTGGACAGGGTTAAGTTACCCTTGGTACATAACTAAAACACAGAAATTAGAATTTCTACTGAAGTGTCTGCACTTGGCAATCAAGTATTTTAAATATTTTTCAGAAGAAATGAAAAGGGGGAGGAACAGCAGACATTTATGGATAATTTTATTCCCTATATCTACACAAACTGTGTTACATCTTTCTCCAAAAGTGCAATTTAGTACCAAGGGTTTAAGCCCCGGCTACAATCACGGTAAGAATCAACAATAAAAAATTGAATCCACACTTGTTTATGGCACCAACTATAACAGAACCTAATGGCGTTAGATGGTGGCCTGCTCATGGTAGCAGCATTAAAAGGAATGAATATTTTGAATTCTTTAACGCTGAGTTCTGCACCGGCCAATCACGAGACAACATTTCCAACCACGAGAGAGAGAGTGCAGTGCAAGCTTATTACAAGAACATAGATACTAAATGAATTTTACGGTACAGTTAAAATTTTTGTTTATTTAAATAGTCAACACAATTATTAACGTGTATACCACACTTTAAATATCCCAAAACATGATTCCCGCGAAAAATTTTTCATTACAAGTATATAAACAAAAATAAATATCAGGTTAGCCAAGACACTGTTTGAAAATTTCCGCGATAAATTTACAGTCTGTCTTTTTTTTTTTTTTTTTTTTTTGCTCGTTTCTCATTAGTCGCGTAACAGTTTTCTTACTGCGGTTGTAGTCAGTTCATTTTCATACGTCCATGGTAACGCCACTGTTATTTGGTTACAGGAATGCTACTGTGATTGTAGCTTAGGCTTTAGTCAGTCAATAGCCACAGTTTTAATTCAGCCCAACATGTTAAAAAAATTTCACATTGGGAGAGAAAACTACAATAGGATATTATTTCTATAAATATGCTTTTAGGGATAGTAAAGGAACAACGCTATGGATAGGTTAAAATGTATGAAAACTTATTCGCCAGCATTTTAGGTTACTTTGGGTAGTTTAATTAGATAGGATGCGTTGTTGAACTACAATGGGTGAAAGATGCATGCACCACAATGATATTGATAACAAGTGCACATGTACTAACCACTGCCAAAGTGGTCCACACATACACACATTTGTGACAAAATTTCTTTGTGGTTACTTACAAACTTGTAAAATTATTATTTTTAGAGTGAAATTCTCCTCTGAATACATTAAAAACTATTCAGTTTCAATATCTCAGAACCACGCTGCAGAAACTTGACTACTTTAAGAAAAAACATTATCGCTGAAGAAATGAGGTTCCTCTCCTCCCTTCCCAAGGCGGGTGAGGAGGGGGGAGGGGGCTGCGGTGGCATAGCGGTAGGACGCTTGCCTTCCACCAATGTTGGTTTCCCTGTGAAGTTACTCACAGATTTTCACATATAGTAATTGTGCTGACTGATGATGCTGGCTGGCATGTTTTCTCGAGGTTTTCCTGTTTTCCCCACCCTTGCATTTCAATGCTGCTCCATATCTGCCATATTTCACCCTCAGTGGCTCTCAATACCTTGGTTGTTACAAACCACCAAACCTCTATCAACTCCTCCCGTCTTAAGATGATGGAGGCCATGGTGATGTAGGGGCTATAGTATTCGTTGTTTCACGAAGCACACTTTTTTTTTTTGCACCCCATATACATCCAATACACTTTGGAAATGACTTGTCAATTACTTTTTTTTTTTTTTTTAATGCAGTATGGACACAGTAACATTAACATAAAAATATGTAACAGATAAATAATATAATTTACACACTTATTAATTCTAGCAGCTCTACAAACATGTTAATACTACATTTGGTTGCACTACAAGTTGTTACAATTCATGTACAGATAGATATTAAAGTATAAATATGTAAAGTGTACATTAGATTGAAACACAAGGTATTACATGAAGTCTCCTTCTATCAGTCTTGTTGTTCTGCGTTATAGAAATTTATCTAAGTATAATTTAACAGCTCTTTTTAATTTCTGTAAACTATTAATTTACTTCAAATGACTGGGTAGGTTATTTCTTAGTTTTGCCCCAGCATAGTATGTATTGGATGTAAATTTTGAGGTTCTGTAGGAGAATAGGTACAGATGATTAGTTTGTCCGGTGTAGTAATGGTGTAGATCACTATTGTTAACTTTTTTAATGTTTTCCATGAAAAAAAAAGAATACTATGGTACATATGCATGCATAAAAAAAGAGAGAGAGAGAAAAAAAATAATTAATTTTGTTATTTAAAAATAGCGGCCTACAATGGCTTCTTATTCCTTGTTACTTATTAATAGCACTATTTTCCCAAAATATGATTCGATAATTTATTATAGACTGAATATTTGAGAAATAGTATGCAAGTATTGAATTATTAATATTATTATTATTACAAATCTTTTTTAGGGTATGTACCGCAAAACACATTGAACTCAATTTTTTACAGACACTATCAACATGCTCATTCCATGTTAAATTATTGTCTACAATGAGCCCTAGAAATTTAGTAGCCTACTATTTACTGTCTGTAACCCGTCCTTTTCTATTGTTGTGCATCTTTCATCCTGCATTGCATGTTTATTTCTTTCCATGAAATTCATGAGCACATATTTGTTTACAATTAATAGGTATTAATTTATTATACTGGAACCAACTGGACATCTGTCACTGTTTGTTCTTCAAGAACAGCGCTATTTGAACTATTTACGAAAATGTTTGTGTCATCCGCAAACATTATAGCTGAGCCGTTGGTTATTTGTTCTGTAAAATCATTAATAAATATTAAGAATAAAATTGCTCCCAGCATTGATCACTGTGGCACTTCTACTCGAGTAGTTCTGGTATTGGACATAAATCTGTAATGTGATTTTCGTCATAATATCTTATGGAGGTGATCTGTTATTTGTTACACCTCTTACACCACACAGTTCAAGTTTATGCAATAAAATATTGTAGTCAACACAATCAAAGGCGTTCGAAAGATCTGCGAATATACCTGTTGAGAATTGTCTTTTATCAAAAGAAGTTAATATTTTTTCAGTAAAACACTAAATAGCTTGTTCGGTGGATCTGCCCTCTACAAAACCATACTGATGCAATGAAATAAACTTGTTTTATTATTATTATTATTATTATTAAGAACTGTGTCAGTTTATTTGCTATCAATTTCTTTAAAATTTTTGAAAAGGATGTAAGAAAAGCAATAGGCCTATAGTTATCCATCAATGCCTTGTCACTTTTTTTATGTATTGGTACTACTTTTGCAAATTTGAGTATCAGAAAAAATTCCCTGGGCAAGACATTCTTTGAAAATGTAAGTCAAAGGTAGTTTTATTAAACAAGAACACTTTTTTTTTAGCAGTCATAGGTACATCTATTCCCCAGGAACTTTTACTTTTAAAATTTTTAATTACATTTATGATGCCTCCATCAGAGATAGGTGTGAAAAGCAGTGTGTTAGCATTCCAAGTGTAAGGTCTTTGGGGTATGTGTGCAGGACTAATATTTGTAGCTGTGTGTTCATTTTGCAATTCTAGTGAGATGTTTGTGAAATAGTCTTTAAAACTATTAGATATTTCTTGCTATCAACTTTCAAGGAAAGGTTAACATCTCCTTGCCTAGGATTCAATTCATTATTAATAATGATCTACATTGCTTTTGTTTTATTTGAAGAGGCAATTTCCCCCCCGATTGTATTTCTGCTTTGCTACCCCGAGTAACTTGTTATATAATTTTTCGTATTGCTTAAAGTATAATTTTTGTTTGTCCCCTGGGTTCTTAGCATTTTACACATTGTTTTTATCCTCTGTCCTGAGACTGTCAGACCTTTACTAATCCATTTTCTTTTCGGGCCACTGCTACATTTTACAGGTTTTGAGTTGAAAGGCATGATTAAAATGACAAAGAAATGTATTAATAAAACTGTTCCAGGCAATGTTTGGTTCAGGTAATGTATAAATTATGTTTGTTCTGGAGAGATTGTTTGTGATGGTTGTACAAAATTTTGTTCGTGGTTGTTCTGTAAACATCATCCCATTTTTCATTTACAAGTAGGCTATTAAAAAATTTAAAATTTTTTTCTAAATATCCATGATTCATCGTCAATATTAAAATAAGCGCATGTCCAAATAGTTGCCCTCAAAATTTGAATTTTAAAAATCATTAAGAAGGGAGAAATATAGTTTAAAGAAAATCATGTGATGTTTTTCTATTTTGCAGATGGTATAGTTATAGGAAAATATTGGGTTTATCTAAGTTTTCTTTATTTTGACCACCTTTGTAAAATGATAAAATGTATAAACATGTAATTTACTGTAATGATTACAGCCTACCGTTAAATACATAACCATCTAAACACACAAGTAAACTATTTATTTAACTTGACATCTTGTCGACATCAGGCTCATTAGAGAATGGTAACCAAGACCACAAGGAAGGAATTGGTCAACTTGTCTTTATTGAGTCACCCCAGAAATTGCATGAAGTGAGTTTGAGAAACCATGAAAATTGCAAATCATGAAGGCTACATTCAGAAGCTATTAAAAATATGAGAACTAATTTGGTCGTAGGCCTATATTCTTGTATTGATAAACAGCTGATTTCGTGTTTGTCACTGCAATTCTGTTGACTTTTTTTGTCATTACTAACACATGAATTCCATAAACTCCTACACTGAAATAGCAAGTCAGCATTTAGAAAAATATCTGCAGTTTTATAAAAGTGTCTGTACCTCTAACGAGTCCGCAACTTACAGGTTAGACCATAAATTCACAGCACGTTAGTAATCGCAACCTCACTTGCAAAAATTAAACACACCGCAATTGATAATTTACAAACTTACGCAGATAACATATCCCTATACACGCAATAACTGTGCGATATCTTTCACGAATGTACTCACGGAATATACGAATACACTAAACATTGGCATCGCATTGCCCGACTCGTACGCATTTTCATACATTAATGATAGTTTTCGTTGGTCGCCGAATAAATAAAACATAGATTATTCTTATACGGCATGTTTACATGCCAAATTTACATTTCACAAACACACGAATAACACAAATTTAGAGAAAATTCAGAACAACTAGTGAGTTCATATAGCAGTCGCGAGGTTGTTCCATTTCGATGTAAACAAAAGTTGTCTCTCTCCTGCTTAGCTGCTTCACTTGTATTGCACTCGTAGACGTCTTCAATAGCGTATTATATTCGATTTTAGTATGGTTAATGTTTTATCATAACTTTGAAAAGCTCCTATAGTAGTCAGAAAATTATTTCCTGGAATATTTTCAAGGCAAATATATAGGGAATGGGAATCAAATCAACCATAACACTGTATATATATACAACAATTCCATTTAAATGTAAATAATTTATAACTTTACATATTTAACAGCGAAACTTATATCTATAGTCCATTCCCGATTGGAAGCATACATACATACATACATACACTCGCAATTAGACTACCGCCCGGTGGCGAGCTCTCTCGCCTCTCCTTCACCCAACCAACTCCATTTCCACTCCCTTCCTGAATTTACCAACCCCCCTCTCAAATACAAATTCCTCCCTCAACACATTCCACTCCCTCGCAGACCTCACAAACATGGACTGCCTACCCCACTCCGTTCTCCTCCACACCCTCAGAAGCTTCTCACTGTTGTTTCCTATCCCTCTAAACACCCCCTTACTTAGCTTGTAGTGTAGCCCTCCCCAGCCTCCCTCTACATTCACCATCCTGTGCATCCTGACTAACCGTTCAACTTTCCTCCTGTCCTTCAATGAACTCCACCCCATTTCTTTCATTATCACTGATGGCCTATAGTTCCCTTCTTCCTCACCATCTTGCCCCTGCCTTCCATCTACCCTTCCCCCATCTTGCTGCCTTTCTCTGCACCTTTTCCAGTTCTCGCACCTCCACATACGGGTCCCATACTGCTACAGCATATTCTAACATTGGCCATACCATTGTGCCATACACCTTCTCCTTCACCTCACAGCTGTCTCCATTCAGCACCCTTCCCAACATACCCAGACCCCTTCTTCCCTTTGCAACCACCCTCTCTACCTGTTTTTTCTACCTGAGGTCTCCCTGTAGTACAATCCTTAGATACTTATATTCTGCTGCTTCTTCTATATCTTGTCCCTCTCATCTGTACATGTCCCTGCTTATCATCTTCTTCCATGTGAACCTCACAACCTTAGATTTTCTTACATTTATCTTCATTTTATTTTTTCTGATCCGCAACCATAAATAATTAATGTCCACCTGCAAATTTCCGCCCCCCCCCCCCCAACCTTACGAACACGAACACAGCATATACAACACAATCGTCTGCAAACAATCTGATTTTTCCCCTAACCACCAAACCCGTGCCATTTACCATTATGGTAAATAACAAAGGACCCAGCACACTTCCCTGTGGTACCCCTGACATAACCTCCTCTTCCTCTGATATTGCCTTCCCCCCTTTCACCCTCTACCTTCGCCCCTTAGAAAGTCACCTATCAATTCCACTACCCTCCTGTCTGGTATCAGCGCCTACACTTTCCTCATCAATGTCCCATGGGCACCTTATCAAATGCCTTCTCAAAATCTATGAAGCAGGCATCCACCTGCTTCCCCTACCTGCACCAGATCCTCTAACAACCTTATGAAAATCATCCTTTGAAAAAACACTCTTGGCAAAACATGTCAACCTGTTTTTTTCAGTAACCTGTGTTCCACAAATATATAACACTATGGTTAACTTTAGAGTACTGTGTTATAGAATTAATGAAACATTACCTTAATATATTCTATAACTTGTAATATTTATTCCTTTTAAATATGAATTAACAACAGCGCGAGCAGCGACGTATCGGCAACGGCCGGTAAGAAATTGTTCATAGTTAAAATATTACTTTACCTTAGTTTTTTAGTATACAATATGTAAATTAAACGGTGCCTATTGAAATATTTAAGTAGCCCCGATAGGAACATATCAAACTTTTACAGTTTAAAATAACAGCGGAAAATATCGTGAGTAGGCCGTAATGGTACGGTGTTGTTTTTTATCGAGTGAGATAAATTCGAAGCAACTGTCTGCTGAGCGAGCTTTGTCGCTCTCGCTCTGACTTTGTTTCTTTCACACTCGGGAAGTTTCACTTCGCCAGTACGCGGCAATAATTGTACACGATTTCAATTGTAGCATATTTCATACTTATTACAACAAAATAATGATTTTTGAATTTGTAATTTACAACTGAAAAGATATTTTAATATTTGAATACTTATTTTAATACATTTAGATACGATGGCGGGGCAGAAACAAAGTGAAGTTGGCAGACATGACTTGCTGTTTTGCCAAACGAAGCGTAAATTATACTTACTCCGAAAAATACTTCAAATTACTACATCACTTTTGTAGACGTTGTGTTTTTTAAACCTATCTAAGCAAGTTACGATGTTGTGATAAATCTGTGTTTCCATGGCAGTAATATACTGTTACGGTGTGTTCCATTAATCACTGTGTGTGAAATAGTGTGGAGTTGCTGTTTGGTGATAGTTACGCTGGATCTGTGTGCGCGTGATTTCAAATATTTGATGTGAACTATTTATATGCTGTAAATGTGAAGTGTTTTTTATGGCGAAGTTATATATTTACATCCACGTATGTTTATTTATCACAACGTTGTACCTTTGCCCTGGCGGGTGTTTAAAACACAGTCGTGTGACGTGATTTACCACCAATCAACAAAATAACCAGTCCCAGCACCAATAAATTTCAATAAACCTAATACACAGTAAGTAGCAATACATATAAATATAGATATGAGCGGAATGAAAGTTATGGTAGGCTTATTTGTGTGCATGTTCACCGCTATATTTTAAGTTTCTATAACAAAATATAAGCGACACGAGTTGTGTGCTGGTTTTTAATGTCGCTTTTTCGTTGGACTGGCTATTCCTTCGTTATGCGAACTGAGGCCATTCTTTTAAAGAAATATCCCAAGACATATCAATAACGAAAAGTTAAATACTACAGTTCATTACCTCGCAGTTGTAACAATGTTTAACACGGTCACAGCAAAATATTAACGTGCATTATGTGTAATTTGCTACATCGTGGAAAACAAATATGTTACTGTAATGTAACCATAAGAACTATCGTTAATTCATGCATTTTTAAAACGTCATAAAGCTGACCTAAATAATGTTATAGGACTAAACTGTGAATATTCGTACGAAATGGTTTTTGAAATAGACCTAGGACGGAATTCTTTGAAACGCTGTAAACAGTACATCTGACAGGTATAAAAGTAGAAGTCACATTTCAATGTTTATATTTAGGCGAAGCGAGAGTATGCGAACACATGTACACACTCAATGGCATGTAAACATTGATTTTGACAGCTGCTACGTGGCAGTCACATGGCAATGTTTGTTTTCATTGGTCGGAAGGATAAGAAACCGGCCTGCAAGTAGATATTTAGCAGGGCTCCGAGAAAGTTGCTCCCAATGGGGAATGAACTATATTTATCTGAAACAAACACACTCATGCTTTCTGTATATTATAGTTTAGGTCAAAAACGGATTACAAATTAATTTATGCCGATTTTAATACTCATCAAAATTCACGTGAAAGATAGGCCAATACTTTTTTTTTTTTTTTTTGCTACTGGTGATCACGTGACCGTTTTTACCGGAAAACAACCCTCTAACTCCACGCGATAATCTGGTTTTACTTGTTAACACTGCAAGGTATAGGACATAGCCACCCCCTGGTCATATTACACCAATGCAGGGCTGTAACTAAAAGATTTTTCTATCATAGATGTGAAATTGAGTTGCTAACACTTTGTATATATGAAAGTACTCGTGAGAGTAATTTAGAAATTAAAATGTTTTCCAGTTTTTGTAAATTTTTACACCACTTTTAGGAAACGTCTTGTAAATTTTATGGCGATATTTAACACCTCTTTTGTGCAATTTGCTTTCCGATTTTGAGATGTTATATTTACCACTTTCTGGTGTCCCTAGTAACAAATTTTAAATTTTTTAAATACTTTTAATGATCTGAACTATAATTATTATATGTGATCAGAAAATACTTCAAACTGCTTTAATCATTTTGTGTGGAAACTAAAATTAATGACTTAAGATTTATTTATTGTCCTGACTTAGTTCTCGGCAAAATTCAATGGTAGCATTTGTCTTTATTTTTTTGGGAGTAGGCCTACTTACACCTGTTAATACAAACCTCGTTAATACAAAGAGAAAAATTCTAGGTCGGTTAAGTTTTGTATTAAAGAGGTTTCACTGTAATTAGTTTTAATATTCAAACTTCTTTAGAATAAAATAATAATATGTGATGGTTAAGTTGAGACATAAAAATGTCGCAACAGAGCAAGGTTCCTGTGGGTGTTGGATCGATATCACTTGTAATGTACTATGTTGTTTATCAATGTGACGACTGCAATATTTGACACTTCACTTTGATAGTTCCCTGGCAAGAGATGTAGGCTGGCCTTCTCAGATGAGACCTCATGATGAGCAGGATGGTGGTGGTGGTGGTGGTGGCGGAGGCCTTACCGTCAGTCTGTCTTACCAACCGGTCATTGTTGAGGATGCCCTTCTGTTCGTGGCTGATAGAGAGCACCAGCTCGGAGTTGTAGGTGTCGCGACACCTCAGGCTGGAGTAGAGGCAGCGCACAGGTCATGGCAGCTAGAGGTCATGGTGCAGCTTGTCACAGGTTCTCTCCAGTCAATCCCTGGGGTTACAGACAGTCCTAGTCAGAGCTGGGAAACTACAGTAGGTGTTCCTTCTCTGTGGCCCTGATCAAGTGCCCAAATAGCCCGGGAGGTATAGTGGGAATTGTGGCCCCACCAATTCCCTGGTCGCTTGCGCCTCTTGTCTGAAAAGCTTATTTGATTAGGTTTGGAGTGGCTACCAAGAGGCTGGCCACCAAGCGGCTGGCCAATCGAGAGGACAGTTTTGGCCTTATGTTCGTCCCACCATGTAGACCTGTCGATGAACAGCATGCATGGGTAGGTGCTACAGTTTGCTCACCCAAAGACATAACAGACAGTTTCCTAACTAAAAGTGCCTAGAGGTGATCAGGTCATGATTCGTCAAACATGTTACTCATGGCAGATTTATACACAGTGGATGGAGTGGGTTAACTGACTTGCCTGGCCTAACCGCTTCATCATGCAGTGTTGCTATTAGGGGGCTCTACCATACTCCGCACTTGGTACCATGCCATACCTCGTCCGCAGTATGGGTGGCCTGTTAAGGTGTGTTTGTTGTGATGCATTGGCTGTCCTCAGTTATAGGATGGTCCATAGTCCTGCTCTGCGGTCGGAAATATGTTAACAAAGTTGCAGTCTCGTGCTGCTTTCTTGAGGGGCAATGCTGACAAGGACATCAAAGAGGAATAGCAGTGTTTACCCAGTAATCTACACACAGAGGTTAAACCATTATGTATTTATTCCTGTGAGAAGAAACACAATGACCCATATTCTCCCCTAAATTCAATATTTTTTTGATAACCGACTGTCCCTACGACATTTAAGTACCAACTACAGGTGTAGGTGTCTGTCGGAATAAAAGAGCAACTTAGCTATAATGTTAAAGTCAAGTCTTGGCTTGAGTTACACTGGATGTCCTCAAGGGACTCTGGTTATAACTTTGCTGTGCTGAGTTTAAGTATGGAGCTTGCTGACATCGATGGTCAAGGGAGCTTGGTGTCTCTTTGGTACTGGAGTTGGTTTGCAGAAATTCAGTGTCTCGAACGCCTTTGCTGGCCGAGTGGCTGCAAACACCACTACATGGAGTAATACTTAATTATGGAAAAAGTGCCTTAAAGTGTTTTTGAGTAGGTTTTGAAATGCGCAAAGCAGAATTGTCTCACATGTGTAATAAAGATGTCGAACACAAAGACCCTTCCCAGTCCTTGGTACCTTTTAAATGTTCTGTCACGCAATTTTTGTTTACACCTACATATGTTTGTCAACATCATCCCATTTCATTTCAGCAAGAATAAGACTGTTCAAGTGTTATTGTTTATAATTTTATACTGTGTTATGTTTAATGCAAGTAGCAGGTAAGATAAGTTGCAATGTTGTTTACCAGAAAGTAGCACTGTGTGACGTGCTTGCCCGCCAATGCTGGCGACATGCGTAGCAACGAGAGGGGACAGTTTGTATGTAACCGTATTCCATGTTTCATGAGCCCGGGTATCTAGAACTGTTTTGAACCAATCACTTAACTGCAGTAGACTTATAAATACTCAGAACCATTTTATTTTGCCGCCCAAGACACCACACCTTGCCTTCCCCGATGTTAGCATTGTCTGGGAAGTTTAAACAGTACATTATACCATGTTAGCCTAAGTGCATTTTCAGTTCAACCTGCGCCAGTGGGTAAAAGTCTGGCTCATGCATTTCAAGTTTTTTGCAAGGAAGCATGTCAATTCAGTGCAAATTAAATGCAACATTGAACTGAGGATGTACTGTTTATTTGACCGCTGCAAGGCATTTCAGGCTATGGGCTGTTAAAATCCCACCAATTATTTGTAAGTGTCTTTGTGTATTTTCAGGGTAATTTTAATGTGTATAATGTGCTGCAACATGTAATGTCAATAGGCGTGTGGATAGCCGATAATCCACTGCATAGGTTGTATCCAATCTGCATCAGTTAAACCATAATAATTTGCAGTACCAACTATCAGGCATATGGGCTGCCTAGAAAGTAACCTTGTTTAACAAACTACAATTCTACTGAGTGAAACAGGATAGAGCATGAAATTTAACAAGCATGGTAGAGTTTTGGCCATCGGTGATTCCACCTGCAGCACCCTAAGATCACCAAATGTCTCCAAGCTCCAACATTACCAATATTTACGCTGCTCCATGCGATGTCTGGACCCTACTGGGTAAAATTCACCAACACTTTCCACCCTCAAACCTTACCGCACATATACCTCAACCAGACGCCTTTTCACCTCGCCACATGGCGTTAAATTGTCGCCCTTTTGTGTGGCCAAAATTCCTGTCAAAATGCAAACCCACCAAAATTTCACCAAGATTTTTCTGGCAAAATTATCCCATTGTAAGCCTTCCTAACTTTATTTCCTGCCTACCTGCAATGAGAGTACAGCGAGGCGAGTCAATGTGACCAACAACAGTGTTGGGATGCCTTCTGGAGGCCTTCAGGGCGGTGGAAAGTGAACCATATGGGCAGCAAGGGAAAGTGTGCGAAAAGTGGTGACTCCCCTCCATTGTGGAGAAGGCAAGGAAGATGAGCAGGAAAGCAGCCATCTTGGGGCAACTCGTGAAATCAGTCTTCATCACCCGCCTACCACCACAGACAAAGGATTGGAGATAGCGCATGCCAGTGATAACCCCACCACCGCACGATCGATTGCGAGAGCGGGCAGCACCCCACCACCCACTCCCTCCTCACCAACACCGCTTATCCGCATCGCGACCACGTGGAACCGCTGTTTGAAAACAATGGCAGACTACACACAAGTCGGAACACCAGCACCATTGTGCTTACAGTGCCCGAGGCCAGTCCCACAGGACTTTGTGACTAAGTATGAGTGTTTGGGGCACAACACTACCTATGCAATCGCCGTTCAAGCTCGGAAGACAACAGCATTAGAACCAATCGCGAAGCCGCGAAGGTCGTAACCACAGTAGGTAGAGAGAGATAAAAATCTACATACAGTACAAGTGCCCAAATCACCAAAATTAGTGCCAACAACCATTCCATAAGACAGTCTTCCAAAACATTGCTATCATTTATTGTGCACTGGACAGGGCATGATGTTAAATTGCATTAAATGTTATTCTGGGTACCCCCACCAGTGCATGAGTGAACAAGAAATGACAACCATTAGACTGGCATTCACGTACCTTGGATGCAGTGCTGATAGCAGTTAGAAAAGTATGCGAAGTACACCAAACTTATTATCTGAATATTAACAACTGCAAAGTACTGCGAGTGTAACCATTTGTATGAGAAGGGAGGAGAATGTTGTGCAGTGCTATAGCTGTGGAACGAAATTCATAACAAGTAAGTGGGGAGAGGAGGAATGAAGAGCTGTTCAGAGCACGGGACTGTAGTGTCACGCATGCACAGAAGCAACGCAAATCAAAATGCAAAAACCACGCATCACAAATACGTAGGTGGTAAGCGACCCAACCTAAAAATAACACCCCTTCCATTCCTACTGATCAGTACATACTACTCACAGTTGCCAGCCCTGCACCCAACATCAATGTTCCCGCCACTCACACCACTGCTTGGATTCTGTCACCAAGTACAATAGAAACTAATACAAAATATGGTAGAAGGACAATATGGGAAAGTAGCCTAAAAAACGCTGTACACTAATGCCAGCACTCCTAACGATGCAAACTGTTCGTACAGTGATAAGTGATTTATTGAATGTGCAGTTTGAGTATTTTAGATGCATTTTAATTCAAATTGTTTCGCTTGCATGGTTATTTATTATGGCAGGAAAGAAGTGAAATTTTTTGCTGCAATAATTACAACATTGCGAACTACAGCAAGTCCTTTTTTGAATTCCCAATAGATGCAAGTAGGTAAGTACACAAGTTGTAGTGAATAACATTTTCCATTAGTGTTATTATTGTCAGTATATTTTTATTGAAAATTCCATTCACACAATACCTTAATTTACTTTAAATGCCGTTTTATTGTTTCCTAGGTGCATGCAAAGGGTGCAGAAATGTAAGAGCAGACCTGGATGTAATAAAGGAGAATAGTGTGTTCCAACAATTTCAGAAAAGAGGATTTTCGCAACACAAATTTCCTTTCACAAGACCAAGAACAAAGTCACTCGAGTGTCGTAGCTGCTATTTATAATCTTGTACACAAAGAGGCCTTGCGAAGTTTCATAGCCCTTGAGCTCAAATGTTCTGGTTTGTGTTTATTGGAGCGACAACTCCGAAAAAAAAAAAAGTAAACTATGTTTACATATTCAATATTCGTCTATTAAACTGGCTGAGGTCTGTTGTTAAAGTGTGTGTTTAGTTCAGCAAGTTGAGCTATGGATATATTTGAATGATTGCTTCAGAAAAGTTATTTACATATTTGTGTAGGTCATTGCTCATACAATGTTTACATATTGGGGTAATTCTTAAGAATAGGGGCTTTTCTGAAAAAAAAATCTTGGAAAGTGGTACAATCCCACTCTGCTAATTACACAGAACACGAATTTACTAGGCACTTCAACATTTGACCAATAGAAACCCCAAAAACGATAGTGGGGAGGTCTATGAAGATCAGGGAAATTGTGGGGTAAAATGGGTGAAAAATATGATTTAATGTAATATGTATTCATGAAAATACATAAAATTGCAAAACAAAAAAAAAAAAAAAAATTAAACGTTAACTAAATAGACAGTATTACCAATACAAGCTACAAACACAGTAGTGGGGAGGGCTATGAAGACCAGGGAGATTGTGGGATAAAAATGATACATAATATGTACATTTTCATTATAAACTTTCATCCCTTAATTTTGCTTCAGTTCATAGCCCTCCCCAGTATCGTATTTCCAAGTTATATTTGTAACATCGTTAATTTAAGTAATGTTCTGTTCAATCATTTTGCAATTCATGTTTTCTTGATACAATATGATGCAGTCGGGTGAGACACTGGGACGATTACGATACACTTTTACCTATTTTATGGGCTTCAGTGGTGGTTCCTACGCCCCACACTTTGAGACTCAGGGATCTCAGGGATGCTGTGGGTTCCGTGTGATTGTCTCACCCAAGCATACTTACAAAACAACTTTTATACCAATCACACTTGTGCCATAAATTAGGAACAAGGGTACCTTTATATGAACATACAAACCAGTTACAAAACAATGCAGTTTATTACGCATTCTCATAAAGTATGTTTACATCCAGACAAATTGTAATCACCCTCACGCACAAGCGTGCTCACAACTCTATGGAGCAGTGAATAATAAAGAAACTAATACCTAAAATAAAAAAAATAAGTAACAATATTTCAACTGGTGCAATATTAAATACAGCTCAACAATTCTAATAAAGGAAGGTTGATCCAAACCGTCTAAAGAATGAGCTAATATAAAAAGCAATTAGGTACTTATAATCAATATCAATCATTTCACAGCCAATCGAACCAAACAAGTAACGTAGATTTTTACACCAAATATTATGCGAGCTTACTCTTGAGCCACTCCAAGCTTGTGAAAAATAAGACTCGTGTATTATATATATACATACATACATACATACATTAAGAACACACTTGAGTTTATAAATAATTTAACCTTAAGAGCATTCAATCTCATTGAAATATCAACAATACATATCATTTAAGACAATTGTGGGTTCTCCAATCCGCTTCAGGTATGTTTGACCATACTTCTAATTTTCATGTTTCCAACAAATTACGTAATCAATAATCCATAATGCAAACAGACTAGAGAGCGATCACACAGCAAACACTTTTAAATGCAACACATTAAAATAGTACAGGACTAAAATTTCAGTAAAAATCAATGCTGAGGGCATATTCCACTGAAGCCCAACTGTGCCCGATAAACAAGAGAATCACTCTCAATTTCACAGTAAGTATAGCTTCAACCAGGCCATGACTAACACTAGTTCATTTAATACTTCCACATAAAATTCAACAGTATTAGTCCTCTAGCATTATGTTTAGCAATTCTCATTCAAATTGGCCACTTGTACTTCCAGCAATATTTCCTGTCATTGCAATATAACAGGGTTTCGTATTCACTGCTCTATTTCCAGAGTTTAACAAGATCGGTGATTAACAAAACTTTGGCATAAAAGTTGAACCTACATCAAACTTTAAAGAGCGGTAAAATTAAAATTTTCTGCACTTGTATAACTTCTCGCGTAGAAAGAGGCGATCAGCCATTTACATATCATACCCAAGCCACGCCAGCTGCCAAATTGCACTATTTCTTAAAACCTCTGAAATATCAAAATTCATGACACAATTTCCTAGGAATAGCATATCCACTAGAATCAAAGCATTAACAAAATTTGAGTAGTGAAAAACATATTACTTCAAAGACTCATTCATTACTCTTAAAATGAGAACATCAGCGCATCTGCCCCATATAAGTCTACAAGTATGACTGACAAGCACTCAAAACAATCGGGTACGTCCAAAGAATTAACTTTACTGTCACACTTTTAACAAACATGACCAATTGGACATTCAATATTTGATCGTGGACGCCAAAGGGAACACGCACGGGAATGTGAAAAATCATAAAATTGCCAAATTGCAATTTTGTGCACAATCCATTCTAAAACCTGGCAAGAATCAGGCACCGAGAAATTACCAAACCAAACGCTCAAACAGGGTTTTCAAAATAAAGGAATAGCGGTGAAGTTGCCTCCCTTTACTACGCTATAATTTAATGGCCACAGCCAAATCCGAAGGATTGACGGAAACCAATATCTAGGCTCGCCCAAAACAGAGCGGTAAAGGCTGCAATTCGGCTCCGGTACACTCTGGACGACACTTCGTGCCCTTTAAAAGCCATCATGTACCTGGAATAGAAATTCAGATTAACCTAAGTTCATCCCAGAGTCAGAAGGACTTCCAGTTATCGATTATTACAGAATTAATTGATGCCCCTTGCATAAAAAAACTATAACGGTTAACCATATTCAGGCTAAGCATTGACCACAAGTCAGGCAAAATGTGCATCTAAACATCTGACTGAAACTTGCAAAAGTCTAACCATCTTACCAGTCTGCATGGAGTAGCCAATTAGACACCTTACTAACGGAGTCGTTCTGTGCAAAACCTATTTTAAATTCATTAGTAAACGTAAAGCTTAAATAAGGACCAGTGCCCCATATCCAAAGCTTGCCAAAATTATACTGCAACGGGACAGTCGCGTCGCAAAATAGCTAAACCCCTAGACCTAGCAAATAATAATGGCATGTTCCCATTGGGTCGTGAAGTGGTGAGGTAGACGTAACGAAATCCAAGGCTAGGTCTAGCTGAGCCGGCAGGTGAGGAGCAAGTGTCTGCAAAACAAACTGCCCAGTAAGTCGAGTGAGGAGGGGAAGGCAGGGAGGGAGCGCGAAGCCTGAGGAGTGTGCGCACATGGCCAGTAACTGTAGACAAATTGTACATTGGCGACGAAGAGACATCGCAATTCCCATTCCTTAAATTGGCCCTGGAATCCACAATAATAGGTAACAGTCACTGAAGAACAAAGTCATCAAAGAGAAAGTGAAGAAAAGAAGCGAAAAAAAGTTAAGTTCAAAGATCAGCTGAGCATCAAAAGAGTTACAAGTATCCACACAGTACATTCACAAGGTACACAGTCGATTCACACAATCTAAATAGTACCACGTTAGTCCCTGGGGACTGTCCAAAAGAAGGGCAACACTGGCCCAGATACAGATTCTTCTCGGGCAGGTCTAGAGTTATGAGAACTTGAGTCCAAAGTTAATTGAACAAGGGGGGAGACAGGCATCCAGGGAGGCAGCACATCACCAGAGTTTAGCACAGCACCTTCTTCAGTGCAGGAACTCCGGCGGGGCTATGGCGCACACTCAACTCAGGTCCGCACATCGGAAGGGCAGGTACACGAGCCGTGGAACAGACACACCAAGGATGAATAAACAAGGGAAAAAGGGACTAGGAAAAAACAGCGTGCAAGACAAGACTGCCAAAGTTACAATGAAAACTATTGCCGAACAAAATATGCTTTGATGTGACTCAAGTGAGCCTTTCTGAAAACTTTCCCATTATGAACATCCACTAACTGTACGGTATTAGGAGAAAAATTTTTTTTAGGTGAAATGGACCCCAAAACTTTGGGATCAGTTTCCCTGTTACATTAGGGTACAAATTAGCCAAATCAAAATTTTTACACAGCTGAACATCTCCCACTGAAAATTTAGGCGCACCTCTGCCACATTCCAACTTAGTTAACACTTGTTGCTTGGCTATGCTTAAACGGTGATAGACGTCTCCCAACAAGTGATGCTGCTCAGCATCGTTCAAGGAAGTGGGAAGGGGAGATACATTCCAGACATTCAGCAACGGATGAGTTAAGGCACGACCCAGAAAAGGAAGACAGGGAGGACAACCCTTCGAATCATGAAAGTCAGAATTAAAGCCAACACTAGTAAAATCTAAATCGTGGCCCCACTGTGTATGATCCTGGTTATAGAATATAGTTAAAAAAGCATTTAAGTTCTTATAAACCTATCAACCTGGTTTCCTCTAATATAGTAGGGACTAGATGTAAAGTGCTTGATGGCCCACCAAAAACACATATTTTTAAATACTTTTGATGTAAAATACCTAGCATTATTGGTAACTATTTCCATGGGAGCACTGAATATTTTCCAATTTTGCTCAGTAAGAACCTTAACAATTGAGGTAGCTTTCATAATTCGAAGTGGGAGCAAAAAATACAAATTTGGTGAAAGTGTCTAACAAAATTAAAATGGAAACATTACCCTTTTTAGATCTCATCAGTGAACCAAACATTTCAAGATATACAGTTGTCCAAGGAGCTTACACTTCTGACAGGAGTCACAAGATCGAACGCATTTGGCCTCATCAGATCTCAAGGCAGGCCAAGCAAAGTTTACTGAAATTTTATGAAATGTTTTATTTATACCTAGGTGGCCACCAAACACAGAGTCATGGAAGAAAGCTAAAATCACAGGTCTTAAGGCTGAAGGGACGAAAAGTGTTGTGTGAAAAACAACAAATACTATTTCCTGTTGATTCGCCATAGTTCGAGATGTAGACTAACCTCGATCTGCATGCGAAAAATGACTGTGCCAGGTTCGGGGCTGCCCATCGCGGAAAATCTCAACTAGCTTGAAAATTTTTCCACTTGGAAATTTGCAATGAAGGCATACCTAGTGCACGATGACCTATGGGAAGTGAGAGAAACTTTGCAAGCCTCGGACATGGACGACACCTGGAAAAGAAAGGACAGGAAAGCCCATTCGTGTATAATTTTGTTTGTTAACAAAACGAACTATTCCCATATATGTGACACTAGAACCACTGTAAAGCATGGAAGGCATTATAAAACACATTCGAAGACTCTGGTCTAACAAGGCGAGTCAGTATACTGAGGACCCTTGTGACAACGATGCTGGAAAAGTGCAAGTTAGTTGAGGAGTACTGTGATCGAATTATCCCAATAACTCTCCAACTGAACGAATTACGTTCAAGGTAAGTGACTGACGTTTGCAGCTTAGCGCCAGCCCATTCACCACGTCTTCTGTGAGCACCACAGTCGTTGTGCTTCAGCACAAGAGAGCATTAGCGCCATGCAGTACCCCATTTTCTTAGTGTCAGTACAAGTGTTTCAGAGAGATCAAGTGTAAAATGTGCGTTTTTCAATGGCCAGTTTAATTATAAGAGTGGAGTTTGTATTGTTTAGTTTTTAAATTTTCAGAAAAGTAAGTTCCAAGCTGTGTTACACTCCATGCACACTGTCCGCTAGTGCAACCAGTGGATATACCAAGTGTGCAAGTGACCTGTAATTGTTTTGAATCACTAGTGTCATGTAACAAGCCATGTGCATTTGTTTACGTTGTCAGGTCAATAGTATTTTAGGTTTATGCATTGTGTGTTATTGTTTTGTAGTTGAGATGTGACTGTTGTGTGTGTACAGTAGAGAAATGTCTGTTTTCTTTGTGCACTAAAGGGTCATGTCACCACAGGTTTGTTAAAATAATAATAAAGGATCATTTTTTTGGTTATGAACGTGTATACTGACTGCCAGTCAGAACACCACGTGTTCAGGTCACATGGTGAGGCACTCGAGTATATAAAATGCCGAATGCTTTACGACTTCATCTATTTACATCTTTCCCTTGGCGGGCACATAGATTCGGGGCTCACCGTTAATGTGGGTGAGCACTAATATTGTGAAAGATGGCACAAGGCCTACATGAGTTACAGTAACTTACGTCCCGGCCATATACAAGATAACCGGGTGCAGAGTGGTTCACTCCCCGGACAATGAAAAAAAGTTTTAGTTACATAACATTAAAACTATTGATAAACTACATGACAATAACAAAAAAGTTGAAGGTCTGGGGAGGACGTTGCACATGCGTCCATTCTGCTAGATCGTGGTGACACAACTTAACTCTCGTAGTGTGGAGCCCGCTGATTGGCCACGTCTCCGCAACAAGTCACATTACTTGTTGTAGACAAGTAAGACTTTTATTTTACGGAAATGAAATGTATGATAATGAAGTATATTAGTAGCTGAGGCATAAAAACCCTTGCAATAATTCCTTGGTAACAATTAAATTGAAAATATGTGAAAATTAATATTTGCCGGTGGCAGTGTTGCCACACTTTTCATAACCTCACTTTTGTTTGTGATCGTTTTCGGGGGCTGGAGCCCTACAAGAGCCTTCCCGCATCAAACTGATTACACACATACTAATTAAAACCCTAATAAGATATGACACACTGGCAATACAACAAGCACTCTTATAATCTAAGTACTCACATTTTTAAGTTAGCCGATCACGTGCTAGTCACGTTGCCGGGTGCAGTGGCTGGTCGCCAGTGAACTAGATCATAATAGTGGCGAAGCTAATAGTTACTGTCCTGACTATTAAAATATATTATTTATTTTTACAACTGATATCTGTATGGCATGTGCCACTAAAATCAGAATAATTATTACTGCACTGAAAATTACCCTCACGAGTCCATGTGTTACTCTGTTTACACTCAGTGGTGCCCCTATTGGGCAGACATGACACTACACATATTTATTATATCTCTTTCATAAAACATTAACATAAATATTGGGGCAGACTTTGGCATGCCTATGAGTAAATGTAAAAGGCCGATATTGGCGCAGTACATTTTTGTGGCTATTTATTCTAAAATTACAACAAAAAACACTGCACTAAATATGATTATTTCGCATAAAATCGCAGGGAAAAAATGGAAAACCCAAAATTTGAAATTTGATGAAAAACCAACTAAATATCAAGGGTGTTTGCTCCAAAATCATGGTTTTTGAGGACTAAATGTATGCCCTCAAAGCTTTTACGCAGGAGCACTCAAATACAAGCAATTTTAAGCTAAAAGCAAGCAATTTTAAGCAAAAAAAAAATCCCATTTTAGCAGTTTTTCAAAAATGAGCATGCAGCATTGGCACAAGCATCAGCTAAAGCAGTTGCAGCTGCAAAAAGGTAGAAACAATCAATATTATACAAAAAACAAGCAAATTGTATTGTTTTCTGGAAACACTAATTTTTCAAGCAGCAAGTATTCTAAATGAAGTAAAATTACGACAAAAACAAGTAAAATCAAAATAAAAATACTAAAAAGATAATTGATAAAATTTAAATTTTGAATTCAATATCATGTACAGATTTTCCATTTTTCATTTCTTTTAAACCTTTATAAGCGATAAAACTCGCCTCTTATTCATAATTTTTAAGCTATTTTCATCAATTATCTTTGTGTAGCGATCTAGTAGAGTGATTTTATAACTACCATCTAGAATGCAATTAATTTTTTTTCCAAACTTAGATTCATAAATTTGAAATTCTGTAGCTTCATACCGTACCATTTATCAATTTCGGGGTTACATAAGTTACTCAATTCATTTGATTTGTTCAACATGTTGAGCAGAGCCTCCATTTTGGTTTGCATTTTTTAAAAGGAAACAAATTTAATAAGACTGTACAAATTTTGAAATTAAAAAATAACAATTAAATTTAAATAAATGAAAAAAAAATTTCTCTTTATAAATTTTTTTTTATAATAAGAATGAAAATAATAACACGTACAAGCAACGTAAAAGGTGTGGCGGAGAATTAAACATAGAAAGTTTTGCACTGCATAAACGCACAAAAGATAAGCATTCAAAAATCTGTAAAAAATGTTATTGTAAATATGCTAGTAGTCATTATGAGTTAAGAAAAGAGAAAGTAGTGTGTGAATGTGAAAAATATGTTTATAATTCATCTCTCAAAAAGCATAAAAATAGTAACACACAATACAGAATTAGATACTTTAAACGAAATTCTCCACAATAATTATCCAATAAAAACATGTAAAGTGTGTAAGGAGAATATATATATATATATATATATATATATATATATATATATATATATATATATATATATATATATATATATATATATATATATATACGCATACACACAGACTAAGGAAAAGCGATCTCATTAGAATTCCTTTGCCATTAATTATTTAATGGCTTATAGACGAGCGGAGAAAAAGGGGGCAGATAAACAGAACAAAGAATAATTTTACAAAATTTAATTTAGTTGATGTTGATATCTATGAATTATATCCCAAAGATAGAAAGGAATTGGAAGAAATTTTTCCATTCTGTAATAATTTATTTGTTAACAGAAAAAATAGAAGAAGAAGCAGCAAAAAAAATTACTTAGTTAATAATGCTTTTAAAAGTAGGATACAACATATAACATTGAAAATACCTTTAATTTAGTACAGCCTATTCATTTTTTTACCTCAGTAAAAAATAAGGTATTTGAGATAATATTAGAACATTTAGAAGGGTGAAAACCAGTATTAAATTGTTTGCCTATTTTCGTAAGCAAGATAATAATCAAGTAGAACGATTTACATTTTAATCGCCCAATTATACAATCTTGAATGAAGGAGATGGTAAAAGGATTTATAAATTCATAATACAAGCAGTAATTACACAATTATCTGAATTTCAAAGATTATGCTCAGGATGGACATTAGATATAATAATGGGAATACAATTAGCTATAAATGAGTGTGATCCATTAAATGGGGCATCATCTATTGAACTACTGGAAGCGATTAAGAATAAAAAGCATGTATTAACATAAAGAATAATGATCAAAAATGCTTTCTTTAGGCAATAAAATCAGCACTGTTTCCAGTAGAAAAAGATCCACAAAGTGTATCTAAATATAAAAACGCCGGGCTTAATATCGATAAAGTAATAGATAATTATGAATATCGTATTAAAATTGATGATACACCGAAGATAGAAAATCAAATTTATACATCTATAAATGTATACTCTATTGAAGATGAGTCTACAGTATATTGACTAAAACTCACAAAAAAGACAAAGGAAAAACATATAAATTTACTTTATTTCAAAGATGGTGAAAATTCTCATTACTGTTGGATTAAAGATATATGAATGTTAGTTTCAGCACAAAAAAAAAAACAAAGCAACATAAAACTCATATACACAATATGTGTCATCAGTTCTTTACATCTCAGGATAAATTAAATAAACATACAAAAGACTGCTCTAAAAATAAATATAAAAAAATCACTTTACGCTCGAAAGGAGAGCACATAAAATTTTAACATTACAAACATACAGTGAAGGTCCCTTTCACAATGTATGCCGATTTTGAATCAATTTTAAAGAAAATATTGACAGGCGAAACCAAAGAGAATTAAGTAAATTTAACATTATCAAAAAATATTCCATTTTAACAGGGGATGATATCGATAATGGTCTTTATAAGGAGATACTTAAAGAAAGATATCATCTTGCTAATGAACATAAATAATATTGATTTAAAGCTAAACAATGAATCATATTCTATGAAATATCAATTACACGAAGCATCTGGTTTTTGCTATTATATTGTATCTACTTATGGTGATTATAAGCCTCCAGTAATATATCGAGGTCCAAAATAACATAAAGATTTTTTATACAATCAATAAAAAGGGACGTAGAAGAAATTGGGGAAATATTGTCACAAATTGAACCAAGGCATCAACTAACTAAAGAAGAAAAAATATTATATAGGAACTCAGATGAATGTACTGTATATGGAGACAATAAAAAAAGTACATCATCATGATCATATAAGTGGAAAATTCATTAATCCAGTATGTAATAATTGTAAGCTACAATTAAAATTACCTAATTTTGTACCAATTTATTTTCACAATTTAGCTGCATATGATGCACATTTATTTATTAAAGAGTTAGGCTATGATGATAAAAGTATTGATTTAATTGCAAATAATGAAGAAAAGTTTATAAAATTTAACCAAACAACAAATGAAACATACAAAAAAGCATTTCCCAGAAGAACAAGTAGATTTAGTTATTAAAAAAGGTGTTTACCCATATGATTATATGGATAGTTGGAAGAAATTCGAAGAAACCGAACTTCCACCAAAGAGTGAATTTTACAATAAATTTAATGAATCCGACATAACTGACGCCGATTTTGAGCATGCAAAACTTGCATGGAATCAAATTAATGCAGCATTAAAAACCTTTGCAAATATTGCGATTTATTTATAAAAAGTGACATATTACTATTAGTAGATATATTTGAAAATTTCAGAAATACGTGTATTTTCTAATTTAGAAACTGCGTGGTATTTTATTGCACCAGGATTATCTTGGGATGCAATGTTAAATATGACATATAAATCGTTCGAATTATTACATAACTATGATATGATTTTAATGATTGAAAAAGGAATTAGAGGCGGAATATCACAATGTTGTAAGCAATGTGTTAAAGCTATTAACAAATATTTAGAAGATTTTAATCCTATCAAGAATCCAACTATTTAGCATATCTCAATGCTAATAATTTGTTTGGTTGGGTAATGTCACAATATTTACCATATGGTGGTTTCGATTGGGTTTATTATACATTATCTGATATATATTACTGGAGAAAAAATATTAGATTTGGAGGATGATTCTGAGTATGGCTATATATTAGAAGTTGATTTAGAATATCCACAATAACTGCATAATTCACATAAATATTTACCATTTTACCCAGAAATTAATGTAGTTCCAGGAACAAATCAATCTAAATTATTAACAACTTTATATAATAAAGAATTGTATGTAATTCACTATTATAATTTAAAACAGTGTCTAAATAATGGTTTACCAAAATACATATAATATTGATGTTTGATCAGTCCAATTCGCTGAAGAAATATATATACAGGGTGTCCCAAAAGTTCCTGTACCCCTGGATGTACAACAATTATATTTACACGGAATAATTTTTAGAGTTGGGATACATTTGGGTGTTGATTCGAGTATTACAAGTGTAAAAAAAAAGTTAAATGGCAATCATGTCGGTGTGGGCTCCATTGTTCTCAGCCAGGTGGGACGATTCATTCTTTGTAACATATGTGGCGTGATGCTGCGGAATGCAGTATGAACAGCATCTTTCAGTTGGTCCATGGTTTCATACCTCGTCTTGCTGATTTTCTGTTTAACCATTCCCCAGAGTGCATTGTCGCATGTCGTCAAATGTGGGCTTCGTGGTGGCCAGGGGAGTGGTGATGGTGCTGGTGCAGAGCCTCTTCCAATACATCTACCTCAGAAAATTTCATTCCGGTATGCTCGGACTGTAACTGCGTAGTGTGGGGGTGCTCCATCCTGCTGGAACCAAAATTCTCTCAGATGCCAAGATTACGCAGTTGTGAAACAAACCATCCTTGAAGTATGTCCAAGTTACTAGTGTTGCATTACTGAGCCAATAAAGAAATATGGGCAAATCAGGTGTTTTGCAGAAACCGCTGCTGAAATCATAACATGAAGTGGGTTGTTCTCAAGTTCTTAGTAAAAGTGTGGGTTTTATTTACTCCAGAAACCAACATTTATATTGTGACCACTGTGGTAAATTGCACATTCGTCAGTAAAGGTTTCGCAAATGCAACATGATGAATGTTACCAGCAAATTCTCGCAGGCGTGTCTCCTCCTGTCAAGATCTTGATCTGATAACTCGTCGATAAATGTTGATTGGTATGGGCGAAGTTGAAGATCCTCCTGCAAATGCCTGTGTATCCTTGATTTTGGCATCCCTATTTCACTTGAACGTTTCCGTACAGATTTCTTTGGCGAGCGTTCCACAGAGGCGCCGATCTCCTCACTTCTGCTGTTTTGTGTTATTGGCTCTCAGATCGTGGGGAATCTTTCATGTTCCCTGTTGCAAATGATTTTCTTTCCCAGGAAAGAACTGTTGCTTTTGTTGGTGACACTTTGCCGAATCTGTTTTGAAAATTTCGAAACACTTCTCTCAAAGTCTTTCCAGAGTGTGGTCGTTCGTGCACCCATACTGTTTTTATTATCCTTTCCTCTAGTGTGAAAGGACTCTGATCAACCATTGCGATTCCTGTGAACAAACAGACATCCTTACTATAAATCTTAGCCACGAAGAAACTTGAAATATTCTAGGGGTATAGGGACTTTTGTGACATTCTGTAGATATGAATGCAGAGATGAGAACTAAGGCTAAAAATTGCTTTGAAAAAGATTTTTATAAGCTGATGAATAATTATGTTCGGTGAAACAATGAAAAACATAAAAAACTGAGTTTATATAAAACTAATATCAGATGCAGAAAAATGTGAAAAGTTAGTAGCAAAACCAAATTTCAAAAGCAGTACTATATTTAATGATTATCTTGCAGCCTTACATATGAATAAAACAAATGTAAAATTTAATAAGTCTATTTATGTTTGTATGTCAAACTTAGACATATCGAAAGAATTGATATGATATTTAATATAACATAAAACCAAAATATGCTAATAATATTGAATTATGTTATCAAAATACCAATTCGTACATTTATGGCATAAAAACTGAAGATTTTTACGAAGATATGAAGTTGATGATTGAAAAATTTGATACATGTGATTATCCAAATGACAATATTTATAACATGCCTCAAATAAATAAAAATGTTTTAGGAAAATAAAAGATGAATGTAACTGTAAAATAATGAAAGAATTTGTTGGTGTACGATCAAAAATGCATGCTTATAATGTTGGCGATAAAGAAAATAAAAATTCGAAAGGAGTAAAGAAATGTGTTGTTATCAAAAGAAATACATTTGAGGACTATAATAATTGTTTGTTTAAAGAGATAATAGAATATAGAACAATTAATTTAATAAGGAGAGAAAAGCATGAAATATGTAGAGTAGAAGTTAATAAAATTGCTCTAAGGCCTTGTAATAACAAAAGAATTGTACTGGAAAATAAAATCAATACAGTGCCACATGGATATCAAAACAATTAATTTTCTTCATTTTTCTAATAAAATAGTATAATATTTTGAACTTCTTTAATCTCCAAAACAATGTCAATATCAGAACCATAAAAATTAATCAGTTTGCCATTTTTGTCTCTAATTTCTAAAACAAAGTGATTAAAGCATTCATTATTGATTGGATAAAAAATTGGATATACTGGCTCATAGCTAATATAATCTTTAAAACCAAACAAAGTTTTGGGGGGGAGGGAAACTAGTAATTATATCAGTTTCTAAATGGTTAGATTCATTATATTTTATAAACATGCCATGTGCTAAATTACAATGAACATTTATTGTTTTTAATAGGCTAAAATTAGGTAACTTGAAACCAACAATTTTTTTTTCAATAACAATAGTTCCTTCAAAACCAAAAATATCAGATGATCGATCGTCAAATTTAATGTGGAACTTATTAATATATATTCTATTTTTCGCATTATCTGCTGTTAATTCAATGTTGTTTATTGAAAACGGATCAATTGAATTCATTGTTTAATTCAATGATTCAATATTGTATTGTTCTCTAGGAATAATTGTAACTTCATTTTTATCAACAAAAGTTCTCAATTTCTCAATTGTCATTATAGAATTTATTTCTATAGTTGGAATAAAATTTTTTTTGTAAACTAACTAATGCAATCGATTTTTAATTATAGGCGAAATCATCATGAAGCTTCTTCTTCAGTACAGAAGTATTATTTGTTAATGTGAATGCTTTATTATCCATTTATTACAAAAATTATTATTAAATGAAAAAGCAGCAGCCAAAGCAGCCTATGCCACATAAAGTTAATTGGGGTGTCCGTATTTTGATTTCTGAAGAATAAGAATAAACAGAATGGTGAGCCTGACGATGTTATATGGGTAATTGTAGGTCTGAGCAGTTGTGGGAAAACCAATTTAATGAGTAATTGTATTTATAAGTTAGGATGGCTAAATTTTAATCAATTGTGTGTTTGTTCAAAACGTTTAAATCAACCAAAATATATTGAGTTACAAAGTGATTTTAATATATTATCCAAAAAGGTTAAATTTAAAGAAAAATGGCATACTTTTTTTTAATGATACTGAGGAAATGGTTCCTTTAGATCAATGTGAAGATGAATTTCTAATTGAACTTGATGTAATTTTAGATGATCAAAATGTCATCCACGAGTATTTTACTAGAGGTCTGCACAAAGGTATTGATTTTTTTTAAATATTTTGTACTAGCATATTCACAAATACCAAAATAAATTATGAGAGACAACACTAACTTCCTGTGTATATTTAGACAATATAACACCAACCTAAGACATATTTATAATGATTTTGTCAGTGGCTATATGTCTTATGAAAAATTTAAAGAGATCTGTTCAAAATATTGGGATGTAGACTTTGGTTTTATCACAATAGATATGAGTAGAAAAATGGACAATGGAAAGTATCGTCATAAAAAAAAAGATTTTATATTTTAACTCTATCTCTCTCTCTCTCTCTCTCTCTCTCTCTCTCTCTCTCTCTCTCTCTCTCTCTCTCTCTCTCTCTCTCTCGTGAATTGTATATGAGAATATATATTATCTTTACTATTAAATGGAGACAACTATATCTCGGCAGCTTCAGCTGCCTAACACCTGGTGCTTGAGGTGTAAGAAAGTTACTAAAAATAATAATACAAAAACTGAAAATACAAAAATTATATAATCCAGCATGCAAAATTTTTCCAAGAAGAAAGGTAATTTAGTACAGTATTGGTGATTTATGGCAAATCGATATAGTTGAAATGGATACTGTAAATTTGAAAGTCATATCACATATAAATAATAAATAAATATATACTATGACAATTATTGATATTTTCTCAAAATATGAATTTGATATGCCAATTAAAGATAAAAAGCCAAGAATGTAGCAATTGCTTTAGAATCTATATTAATTAAAAGAGAACTGCAAGTTATTCAAAGTGATGCTGGCTTAGAATTTTATAATAAAATTTTCAAAGAACTTATACAAAAATATAACATCAATCATTATTCAACATTCAGTGAACTAAAAGCCAGTTGTGAAGAAAGATCTAATCATACTATAAAACTAGAATGTGGAATAAATTTGCTTTGAATGGCAATTACAAATGGGTAAATATATTGGATGATCGAGTGAAAGAATATAACAACACAAAGCACAATACCATTGGCACGAAACCAATTGAAGTCAATGAAACAAACTAAAAAAAAAAAAATTAAGATAAGATATTGCGAATGTATATAAAGTTGGCAATATTGTCTGCATGAGCAAAAATAAACGAACCTTTGAAAAGTGTTATACAGCTCATCGCACAACAGAATTGTTTACTATTGTTGAGGTTTTAAATTTTAATGTACCCACTTACAAACTGAAATATACCCAAGGAGTAGAAATAATAGACAATTATAATGAATATTAAATTATGAAAACAAACTATGGAAATGAATATTTGGTTGAAAAAATCTTAAAAATTAAATACTATAATATTAATGTAAAATGGTTAAGTTTTGATAGCTTCCATAATTCTCGGATTAATATAAAATGCATTTTAATGTTCATTTAACGAATATAAAACACTTTCAACATTCAATCAATGCTCGTTCCTTGTTTGTTCAATATTAGTTCATCGTTCATTCATATTTCGTTTACAGAGCTTATTTTTTTTATACAATAGGGTTTACAATCAACTTAATGCCAATGCCAAGGACCCTTATTTAATTGAGTTTATAAGCAATTTAATGCCAATGCCAGGACCTAATTTTTTATTTTTCTGGCCTTTTGTAGCACTAATAAAACTCCATTGGAGAAACCTGTCACTTCACCACCGGCCAGCTATTTTTTTAAGGGAGAACTGAGGGTCTTTTATAAATTTATTTATTTCTTATGTGGTACCCCTTCCCCATATGATGCCGGTGCCTTGCATCATATGGAGAACACTCCAGATTATTCATCTGTCATATTACTTTTGTAATGTGAACATTTTTTTCTGTAATCTTAAGGGTACCACTTAATTTGCGTCAATTCTTATACATTGTTGTATGAGTAAGAGCAATTGAAATGGTTTTTTTTTTGGCTCAAAGTTGTGAACGACTTAGTCGATAATTTAATAGTGTGGGCGCCTTCACACTATTAATTTATCCTCTCCACTTGAAGTCGAACCCCGGAACTCGAGTTAAAAGTCGAGCATCCTACTACTGAGCCAATATGGCAGGAAGTGTACAGTGATAATTTACTGCATCTTGTGGTGACATTCACGTAGTGTTCGCATCAGCATGAGGAGATAGCGAGGCAATCATGATAACACTTCATGTTTTGAGGAGAGTTAGCTGTCATCAGGGACAAGCAAAACTGTGCAGATATGATTTATCCTATTGCTGGAAGATCGTGCAGTGGTCGCTGAAGTAGATAACATAATAGTTAATCTTTATATTTTACAAAGATTCCTATTATTATAACATGACCATCAATATGAAGAGAGGTTTTATTTATTTATACTTTAAAAGGTAAATTATCACCTATGTTAACTTTCAAAAGGATTACTGTAATCTAGTTTTGTAGTTCTCGTAATAGCAGTCACGTCATTATCAGTAGTTATTTTATAAACAATACAATACTTTAAAAAAGTAAGAAAATTTGATCATTTTCTAAGTGAAAAATATTATTAGTTTTATCTCACTTTCCAGTTAAATAAAATATATGAGACTTTTCATCCATACATTTTTCAACTTTCATGTTAACAAGTGTATCACAATAATTCAAAACTGAGTTGTTTGAATTTGGTAATTTATTAGCTATTTCTTTATCAAAAATTCTTTTATTGATTGCATTTTTTCCATCTACAGAGTCATCCATATAATTTATTCTACGATTTTGATGAGAAACAAGCTCTGTTGTATGAACAAAAACTTTACTAACTTGATCTCTTAAAGCAGAAAATGTAATGTATTTTGAATGTACATATGTTTTTAAATCAGAAACAATAGTATTGTAGTTTGAATCTACATATGTTTTTAATGCATAGTCAGAAACAATAGCGTTATATTTTGAATCTACTTCTTCTTTTAATGTCTGTTTTGCATTATTTAACCATTTTATATGATCAGCAAAAGTGGCATTGAATTGTAAAAGTAAATATTTTATTAAAGCATAATCAGCTTTTTTTAAATTAAAAAATATTTTATTGAGTGTGTCTTTATCGTCTCTAGGATCACCTATATTAAAAATTCTATGCGCTAAAAGAGAAACATAAGATTTTGTAAAAAAAAAAAAAAAAAGACGTGTGGCTAGTTTAATTTCTAAAGAAGAAACACTGGAATTGTATTGTGTATTTACATATGATTTTAATGCATAAGCATTAATGTCACAAATTTTATTTAAAGATTTGATTAATGGTTTCCCAAATATAGACAGGCATTTAATAACATAGAAGTTATATCATTCAACTTAAATCCTCTCGAATAAAGGTGTAAAACAATTAGACATAGATGTCCACATGTAAGTGAATTAAAATTCTGAATTCTATCATTATTGTAATAAAAATTTCTGTTTTTAAAATAATTGGTTAAATTAGTAGGAATGTTGCCTCCAAATGAAACAAAATAGTAAACATCATTGTATTCTTTAAAGTAGCAAACCCAATGAGTACCAGGATTAGCTGAAATGTCAAAATTTACTACATCACATTCATTTTTGAGTATACTTTCCGGTAATTCGTCAATCATATAAACACTTCTGAAATGCTTAATATTTAATAATTGTACATACTTCCAATATCAACATTAGATAGTAGGCATATATTCTTTTTTTTTTTTTTACCTTCCTCATTTTGCAACTAATCCTTTTCCCCCCTTGTTTTCCATTGCTGAATTATGTCTTTTTGTGCTTCTAATTTTTTTTATTTTTTCTAGTTTCTTCAACAGAATTATAAATTGCAGTAGCTCCACCAGCTAAACCACAGAGTGCACATAAAGTAGTAAATACAAGGGGAATAATTCCTCCACAATATAAACCACTGCCAGTTTTTTCTTTGGTCATCTTTTTAACTATTGGCACTTATAAAGTTAATTTTAAACTTTTGCCTTCTTTTAATTTTTTATTTTTTCTCACAATTTGATCATTTGCTAAAAATTGATCTATACCTAAATTTAGTAATTCCTCAAAGAGAATATCGAATGTTATATTTGCTATCTTAAGTTATAAGTTATGTTATGTATGTTATATATGTTATATATATATATGCAATATATAGTCAATAAAACATTTTAATTCCCCAGCCTAGTTTTCTTTTTGTAAACACAGTTAAGGCAACAGCAATATAAGCAATTTTCTTTCCATTTGGAGTATTTTTCTCTAACATTCCTGTATCACATCTTTCTAGTCTTTCATTTAATTTTATAAATGGCCCATAGTAATTTTATCCAAGCAAATGCATTTTAGACGAATTTAAATTGTTTAATGCCCAGTTTATCACGCCTTTTCCTTGGTGTTGAGAGTTCCAAAATTAATGCGGAATTACATTTAAAACTCTTATTAGATAATGAATTACTTTCGCATTATTTATAACAAAATCAGAAAAATTATTGCTCAGCATATTCATTATGCTTACTTTTTCATTGTAGTAATTGTTATTTCCAGCATTTTCTCCACCACGAATAATTAATGATGCATCGATTAATTTTCTAACATCGTCCATCCAAATATGTTCTTTTGGTAAACTTTATATTTTTTTATACCTTCTCCAGATGTAGGAGTTCTTATGATGTGATTGGTGCTGCTATTTAAAGTGGTTCTTTTATAAATTTTTCATAAATTGGCTTAATTGTATTATTATTCTTCCAGCCAACACTTAAACTTGGATTATTCCTTTTCTCGTGAGGAATATATTTTTTAAAAATACAGCATTGGTTAATACAACAATTTCTGTGTAATTTACGTTATCCTCATCATCAAATTTATTGTTAAGGGCTTCTTGTGAATTTTCTGTTAAAAAAGTACAAAGTCCTGGTGTTAAGAAATATTCTTTATCCTTAACAAATAATGTATAATTATTTATCGTTACTTTTATATCACCAATATAAAAATCTTCTAACTCCATGTAAACCATATTTTTCATTAATAACGTTTATTCTTTTTGCAATTTCTATTCCGAGATTTATAGTAGAAACACTAGCTATAGGTGGTAAATTTTTAAATGGTACAATTCCCATTTGATTTTCCAAATTAGAAAATTCTTGTTCTGCAAATAATTCTCTTTCAAACGATGTTTCTTCTGGATTTGCCAGATAATCGAAATTTTTTACTGCACAGGAACTTGTGTTGTTATTAAATTTTTGTTTTCTGCACTTACTTTTTCTACTTTTTTTACCAATATTTCGTAATTCGTCACTTAATGGTTGCTCTTTCTTCTTATTTTTACATGATGCTTTTTATATCTTTTATAACTTTCAATGAGTAATTTAACTCGAGAAACTCCTTCTGATTCTGCCATTTATATATAATTTTTTTACTTATAAATGAGTTATTAAAGTATTGAGAACTTCGAGAGACAAACTTTTCCCCCAACTGTTCAAACTAGGGGGAATTTAAATGTTTACAATAATAGAATTGAATTTGATATTCCAATAGGCGATGGCTTTTCTTTCCCAATTGCTGCTTATGTTTACGAGCAATTTAGTTTGCTAAAGAGAGATAAGGTTGGAGCTGATGCAAAATATGTTGAAGAGACAATATTGACATTTGTTCAAACTTTTTTCCTATCGAATTTTCTAGAGTATAAATCTCAAAACATGTAAGTATTATTGAAGCTGTTGATAATCCAGGTATAAAAACAGCAATAAAGAATGCTTTTTTTTAAGATCACCAACTGTACAAAATTATTTAGAATATACTGGTGTTGATAATCTACAACTGTTTATTTCTTTATCAAACTTTTGATAAAGATAAGAAAATTACGAAACATCATCCTGATCCTGGTAAAATTGTTATTGAAAAATTAGAATGTTATGTTGCCTATTGTTGTATATGAAACTAATTCAGCCAATGAAATTAAAGAAAAATATGTAAAGAACATAATATACTTATTTGTTTTGATTATTGGCAATTTTTAGAAAAAGAAGTTCCTAAAGAAACAAATGTTTTTAGCTTTGATATAAGTGATAAGTTTAATAATTTACAATTTGACATGCCCGATTTGGTAATTGTAGACTTTCAATTTAATATAAAAAAATTGTGCTGAATAGCATATACACATTGCTATGTTTGATTAGTGTAATGCGAGAAACATTTGTGTTAAAAATGGTATCATTGAAATTTTACCCATAGAAAACTGGAATCTAGACATTGAAAATGGTATTTATCTTAAACAATTTCTTGCTTATAGTGATTTTAGAAATTCAACAACCAAACTAGATACTGACTTTAGAAATAATGAACTTTATTATAAAGCAACTGGAGAACAGGAACTGGTATGTGCCTGGCGCCACGTTCGGTAGAGAGAACGATGTTGAATGGGGTCGTACGCCCGACGGCCTACAGTGACTCTGGATACGCGATCAATATCAAGGAGAACTAATTTAATTGCCAGTTAAATTATGTTGAATGTAAAATATTTCCTTTGGAGCGAAGCTGTCGGCCACTTCGCACGCCTATATTATCACTGAATTTAAACTGCTTGAGGGAGGCAGGCACTGTAAATACAAAACTTACACTGAAAGACACTTTAAAGTTGTGGCTGCTACAAGGGCATAGGACCTGATGAACTCTGGAGAGTTAATACAATAAAACCCGTCTAATTCTGGTATGACTGATTTATTACCACAGAGTTACAATTAAATGTTGCTGCACATGAAAATGCATACCCTTTGGTTAAATGGACCTGGCACTCTCGACCTGCCGGTGGTCACTACTGTGGAAAGGAAGGTGCAGCCATTAAGTTAGAGTTACGTAACAAATCATGTCATGCACATGAAGTCATGGTATGCTACTTCAGGATGCAGGGGGACCTCTCCTCGGCTAAATAAATGTACTTAAATGTTCTTGAGTTACATTAACTATTGCAATGAAAGAAAATGCAGCCTAGATTAAATTGCCGAGGGGGGTACACGGAGCTTACCGCCTATCCTGCCGATTGTCTGGAGTGCTGATGTCTGACTAACGAAATTGCATCGGTTTCGCCACATGTCCGGCGAATCCGGCATCAAATGAAAACATTAAAAATATGGAACTTAATAATTAACATGATAAATAAAACTGGAATTGTACATGGTTATGCTTACTAAACTAAAACACATTGATGACATACCTGTGAACGTCGGAGTCCCAGGTATGGATAAGAATATGATGTGCCACAAGCATGTTATCACACTTGAAGGGTGATATTAAATGAAATAATGCCTCAGGTGGCTGATTCTCGTTAGATGATTACATATACTCTCTTATAATTAACATATTAAAATCTGTGTGTGTCGTAATGGTTATAATTACAGGAATGTGTACGGATGTGACGAGACACGGATTTCATTACAGGGGTGGAGCTATGCCCTGTCTTCTATGATATGTTATCTATTCTTTATGCTGGAGCGGACCGTTTCCCTGGTTAATTATGGTGCAATCACTGCTAAAAATGCTGTTATTAATTAATGCTTCTAGGGAGCCGCTTGCCAGTTTACACTTCCTGTGAGAATGTGATTCCGTAGCTTTTGACACTACTTGGAGCCACATCGCATTCCGCATTCGGCCACAGGCCCCGTCGACATCGTGCACATCGAAAAACTGTGGGAATAAGCGACGCCGCTTATCCCAGTGCTTTCTCCATTGGCTGTTGTGTCTAATGGTAGTGACTTTACGGGGCACAATCGTTTAGACCATACATCCATTCATCACGAGAGTTAGCTCTTATGATGAATGTTAAATATTATGACCCGCGGGCATGGGTTACAGGGCTACAAGAAAAGTGTAAACACTGTTCTTGTCGACCTGCACTGATCGAGACCGCAACCTAATGTCGATCGGTCAAGTGTTGCTGTGTGGTTAATGCATATGCGATGAATAAAATGGGCACAAGCTCTACATGGATGTTAGGAACACGTCAAGCACACCCCTCTCAGGTGACAGTTTGGTCCTCGCAGACTCCCAAAGGACTACCATGTCGCTAGGCGTAACAGGATATCGGTGGTCGCAGCTGGTTGCGGGGCTTCAGGTTTGTAAGGCCCACGATTATGCTATGCTGTGCTGCCTGGTGATGCTCCAGGGCGATGACCCTGCTGATGGTGAAGTACCGCAGCCCATGCTCGCTGAAGGGGGTTTTTCCTATCGCAAGTGGTGCACGCCGGCCATTGTAGATGCTGATGCTTTGAGCGGCGGGGAGGGTTCGAGACCCAATCTTCCATCGACTTGTCGCCGCTGCTGCTGATGCTGTCGCTCCTCTTCGGACTCCTCGACGCTCCTTCTTCTGGTGAGGGGAAAGGTATGGTGTCCCTTGCTGGACTTGATGCTCCTCCTGATGAACCTTCCACTACGCCCTTGATGTGGTCCTCCGATGCGAGGTCAGCTGGTATCGTAGTCTTCATTGGCGTTGTGGCGAAGTCTTGTGGGAAGCTTCCCTGTGGGCTGATCGGGGCCTCAGTTGCCCCCACTGACTCGCTTGGTGTGACATCTTCCGACGGGCAGTGTCTCCACACTGGGTGTCAAGACACTCCAGTCTGGTTCACTTTGGTTGGCAGTGCCTGTGATGTTAATACCATGATACGTTTGAAACTGTGTGACCTCTTCCTCTCGCTCCTCTTCTCCTCCTGTCAATATTATGGGCGTATGACTTCCAGGTGTGACAGTGGGGAAAAGGTGCCGAAGACTACTTCCATCTGTGCTTGAGGTTGCCTCTGCTCCGCCATTGGGCATTTCTGCTACATACTCTTGACCATTGGGCCCTTCCTTACTTAAGAGTTTCTGCGCTGGGCCCTTGCACGGCTAGGCAAAGGTTCTCGCGGTGTACGGCCACCCTGTGCCTGCTGCTGACCTTGATGGGGTAAGTTGTATACCCCAGTACTTTTACGACAAACATGTGGTCCGCTCCACTTAGGGGCAAACCCTGCACAAAAGTTACACTTTGTGCTGCTCAGTCTGTGCTCGCAGATATAATCATGTTGTACTGGCCTCAGCCTCTTTGGTGGGCGTGATGTTGCTGGTACCCATTGTCCAATGTGCCTCTCCTGGTGAATACGTACATTTTACATGTCTTGCTCTCAGCGCTGTCGCCTGCCTGCTGAACTTTCTGTTGTGTTGCTGTTTGTCTGTTGGATTCTGAATTCCCCAGGGAGGAGCAGCTGCCCTCTCAGCAGAATGGCGGCTGCTGATTGACCTGTTGCTAGGTTCACCCCAGTATGATTGTGAAGATGGCCGCAGGCAGATTTTCAGCCCAATTTGCTTGGTTTGATCCTATCCACAGGCGCAACTGAGTCTTGAGGTCTTGATGCCTCCTCTCAGTTGGGTTCGCCCGCAGCCGGTACACGACCATTGTATGATGCGGGACTACCCACCTGGTACACAATTCTCTCCTATACTTCCCCATAAATTGTGTACCATTTTCTGTTAAGACAGTGCACAGGTAGCCCCATAGGGGGTGGAATTCGGTCTCCAGTACAGGGGCTATGTTGCATGCCCACGCACTGGAAACTGTGTATGCTTCCATCCAACTTGAGAACAAGTCACTCACCACAAGAATGAATCTCTTGCCATTAGGGATGCGTGGATATGGCCCCATCGGGTCCAGCGAGATGGACTCGAATGGCTCCTGTGGCTTCCATAGCTGTTGTTGTGTTACTCCAACTGCTCTCCTACTCTTGCAGAGATGACACTTTACACATTCCTTCACGTATTGCTGGATATCTCTGGTGACGCCAGACGAGTGGAAATGGTTCTGCACATTTCTCGTGGTTTGTGATGCACCAGGGTGGCCTGCAAATCTTGCATTATGTGCATGATTTAGCACCTGTGCTCGTGTACTTTTTAGCACATACAGCTTCCAGGCTGCTTCAGGATGACGCAGTCGTGTCTCAACGTACGTGCCATTCATTCGCCACCACTCCTATTCACTCTGCATGATGGAGGTGACACGACATTGGGTGTCTGTAAACTGTAGTTGTGCAGTTAAAACGCTGTCGTGCAAGTCGCAGACCTCGAGTTGTTCTTCCTCAGGAGCCTCGGTGATGGCACAGCTCACGTGGCCCTCTCCAGTTGTTGGGCAGTTGGATGTGGTAGGGGGAAGTAGGTCGTCCCACTCTTCTTGGTCCACTACTACCATTTTGCCTTGCACATGTGAGACCTCATCTGGTAGCTGATTCTCAGCTCCTGGTATGTGCTCAGTTTGTAGTGTGAACCATTGGTACTCTAGGTATGCCCTGTACCATTTCATGGCTCACACTATGGCCAGACACTCTCGCTCATTCATCTCGTGCCTACCCTCAGTTGCCTTGAACTTTGTGCTGCTGTATTTAATGATATGCTTTTCTTGGTTGTCTCCATTTTTAGTAAAGGGCTGCTCCCAAGCCCTTCTCACTTGCGCCTGTCTGAAGATAAAACTGGTGACTTGGGTCGTGTCTAGCCAATGTCTTGCACTCCCTGAACTTGCTCTTTATCTCTTGAAAACTTGCTTCATGTTCCACTGTCCACACATACTTTATGTTGGGTGACAACATGTCAGTGAGTGGTGCGGTTATGGTTGCAAAATCCTGTATGTTTTCCCGCAGCCAGTTCACCAACCCAAAGAATTTCCTCAGTTGCTTCCTCGTGCACGGGGCCTTGTAGCCGTTAACGAGGACTAAATGCTCTTGTGTTGGCTGGCTGCCATGCTCATCGACCATGTGCCCAAGAAATTGTATGCATGGGTGACCAATGTGACACTTGTGATTCGCACACGACAACTTGTTGATGGCTAGTCTCTCCGAGACAAGTGACAGGTGTTGGATATTTTCATCCCAAGTAACTGACCAGATGATCATGTCATTCAAGCATGCGAGGGCAAAATCTCCAATGTACCCATCGAGTACCTGGACCGTCAGTGTCTGAAAAGTTGCTGGTGCTCACTTCAAGCCGAAGGGCATTACGCAGAAGTGGAACATTCTTCCATCTGGTTCTGTGAACGTAGTTTTGTGATGGTCTGTGGGTTTTATTGACACCTACTAGTACCTGCTGTGCAAGTCCAATGATGTCATGACCTTAGTCTTGCCCAAGGTATGCAATGAATCTTAGCCACTTATGTAGGGGGCAGGGCACTCAGTGTGATTTGGTTGATTGCCCTGAAATACACACAGAAGTACTGCATCCCGTCTTTCTTGGGTGCCAAGGTGATCGCACTATTGTTGTGACAGCGGGTGGGTTTAATCACACCCTCAGCTAGCATTTCTTCAATTTTATCTTTAATGATGACGCATTGATGTGGCTAGTAATTTCTGGTTCTAGAGTAGATCGGTCGGTCATGTTCCAGTGGAAAACAATGCCCAGCGACGGTCGTTCGATGGAGTGGTTCTCCTGCCGCAAAAACTTTGCGTCGTTCATCCAGTATGTGTTGCACCATCTTCCTGTATTCTGGAGGGACCACATGATAAAGTTCGTCTAGTTGCACTCTGGGCTCATTACCAGTGGGTCGGGATTCGTTGTCGTACACCATTCGCCTTTACTTCAGGCCGAAATGGATCCTACGGGCGGCTGGCTCAACAATGACTTTTTGTTCGCTGAGCCTGGGGATACCCAAGATGGCATACTTCCTTAGGGCCACAGACACGAGGGTTGTGGTGATGGTGTCCACATCTCTAATTCTGAGAGTAATCAGTGTCTCTCCCATTGATTCCCCTGTGGTTCTGCTTTGTTGCAAAGTGTAGTACCTGTGTACTAGGTGTAATAATGCTAGTGTCCACGAATCTGACATGCACTAAATTATGACTGGCTGCTGTGTCCATTAATGCATGTCATGGTTGCTGATTTAAATGTACAAGAATTCTAATCATTCTGTTTTGCATTTTGTTGATTTTCTGTATGCTTGGTTGCTGACTTTTGATTTCTGCCTGCTCTACTTGTTGAGGAGGCATTGTTCCATGGGAGCCCTTTGCCCTGGGCTAGTGAGCATCCGGCTCGCCTACCCCAACTGTCCATTTTCCATCAGTGGTTTGTTAATATTCTGCGGTTGATTGTATTTTAGGCACTGATTGTGCCAATGTATTTTTCCTTCTCCTTTGCAATAAAGGCACGCAAATGGCGGCTCAAGTGGACCTTCTACTATGCCCGAGGTTGCTTATGTCCGCGCAGCCATCCTGGGTTCGGGGTATGTTCTTGTCTGGAATACACCTGCTATTACTACCTTTTTCACTGTCGGTTGCTCCTCTGTCCGCTCCTTCTGCTCTGCATCTTTTCTCTGGGGAGAATGATACCCATCATCCTCTTTAATCACCGCTTTTGCTCTCGGCTGGCTTGGTCCAGCAATTCGGCAGAGCGCATGAAGTCCTCCATGCTACTGTGAATTAACTGTGCCATTACTAGCCTGTTTCCCGCTCTTACAGTTGACGCAACTACTTCGAGGATCTCACGCTCGCTCATGTGTGAATGAAAGATTTTGATTGGCCCTATCTTCCTCGTTGCAAACACAGTCAGGTGTTCACCTACTTTTTGCACTTCTAGCACAGCTCTGCTCTGTACTTGAAATGAGGAGTAGGTTTTGGCAAATCGACTTTGAAATCTGTTAAGAAATTCTACCTACTCACTACCGTAATGACTGATTGTTATCCATCAATTACTTGCCTTGCCGGCCAATTGAGCCCCTCTAAAACGTAGCCACTCTTGCTGGCACACGCTGTATCTCTCTAAAGTGTTGTGCAGTCGTTTAGGAATGCCTGTAGGTCCTCACTTGGTAGACCTGAAAACTTTGGTAATCACTGAAATTGGGGCAGGGTTGTACCGGCTTCGACCGTTCTTATGATTGCTGTAAATAATTCTGGATTATTATGATCGCTTCGTTGCGGCTACATGACACGCATGGATTGTGACTTCTCTTCCTGGGTTACTTCTGTTTTTCTGGGTAAGGGCGTAAAATGTGTCAGTAGGCTTTGGTACACACTGGCCCATTCTGAACGTTCCCGTGTGCAGTGATGTGCGCTAGACACTTCCGCTCCTACTAATGACTTGACTTCTGACTGTGGCGATGGGGATGCGCATTGTCCGCAGCGGAATCTCCCGGTGGTTTGATTTTCCATGTCTTGCCCGGTCAGACATTGCCAGTGTACTTTGCGTCCACACGTCTCACACCTCACACTTTCTTGTGACCCTTGCCTGCAAATTTCCCGTTGACACTGTTTAAGCATTTGTAAATGTTCTGTTTTGACTGCTTTGGAAATTTGTCTGTTCGGAAAACAATGTGTTCGCACGTTTCACAGAGAATACGGCCTTACTGATCTGTGGTGGCCTTTTCAGTCCGGCTCAAACACATTCTGGATGAAAACTACGTGCACACTGTATACAAATTATGGTTCCGTTTCCCCTTCCTGCACACATAATTTGTTTCGCACTCCTGCCATCTTGCCAATGCGTAATTACATTTACTGTGGAGTGGAAATCGATAAAGTGCGACTGTTTACATCGACAAACCAATTTGATTGGCAAATCTTGTTTGTTTTGCGTGGGTTGTACTTTGCCATGGTCGGCACACAAAATTGCTGGTTTACCACCTGAGGTGCAACTCCACGTTTTGCCCACTCGGGCTCTGTTTGCCATGGTTATTCTTTCTTTGCGAACTCTCGAATTCTGTGTTTCATTACATGTACATATTACTTCTTCAAATGGATTTGTTCCTATTGTGGGTTGTACACATGTCAAACATAACAGTTTCGCTTGGTCTGTGCTTGTACGCCAGTTCAAATGATTCCGGACAATATCTCGAACCGCCAAGTACTGTGGAGCGCGGGCTTCAAGGTCAAACATTGTCTTATGCGGCTGGCCCTCGGTCGCACTACGCGGGAGGAGGGGGATATTTACTGTTTATCGTGACTACTTACTTCCTGCTATGAACATGTGTTCCAGCTGCCTGGGTGAAGCGTGTGCTTTCGCAGTATACTGCTTGCTTTAAAAACGGAAAAATTAAATTGAAAAGTTTCTTGAAAATTAGTTGTGGGCTCTTGACTTATGATTTCTGCATAACAGCTTTGAAAAGCTTTGCAAAAATGCTCTTAATAAAGGGCTGTAGAAATCTAGTTGATTATTGAAAAGTCTGTGAAAAATCCTTTAAATTTTTAATTATTTTGAAAAATGTTCAGAAAAGTTCTAAAAATTGATTTAATTGACCATTGCAATGCAAGTTTGTTACTTTCCAATGGAAAACACTGAAAAAGTTTACTGGTTATTTTGAAAAGTTTGAAAATTTTTATTTCTGAAAATGCTGCAAAATTTTCCAGAAATAATAAAATGGAATTTTGATTGCTTTTGTATCTTAAATTGCTGCCTGGTATTGCTTGAAAATACAGTTTTACTTTGCTCGTTGTGATACCTGTGGTCAATTACTGAACACATTAATAAATGCCACATACGTTTGTTTACAAAACACTAACACACTTATTTACGCACATCTGCTGTGCTGCTGCCTTGCTGTCGTGCAGTGTTGAATACAGGTACACTTTTACATTAAATTTACACTTGCAGTGTTGAGTGGGTGTGTTCGACTTGCATCTGCTTTGGCTTACAGTTGTGTCTTATGCATTACGTGTTGTCACGTCTAGCCAGTGTATGTTTACAAAAATTAAAATGTCTGATGATGTTGCAAGTAAACAACCCAGCTTATTGGATTGTTTTGACAGATGCAGGCCCTCACTAGACGTGAGTTGACGTACGTTATTTCCCACTCGAATCACTGTAAGTCTGTTGACATAACAGATATGCACTCTGAAGTGTAAACAGGTCTGACAAATTGATAAATGAATGTATGTACAAATAGTGTGACGAATGAAGACATAAAAGCCCTTGATATAATAGAAGTTGATTGTAGTGTTGAATGTACTGTTTCAATTGTGTTGTTAGATAGGTGTCTGAAGGTATCAGGTTACTCACCAATGACTGTAGCTGTTCGTTGTGAAGCACTGTCGCACTGTTACCTTTGTCGCGAAGACTGTTGTCCACGTGTTGTGTTGAGCAGACTACCGATATGTTGTTGGTGCTCTCCTTGCGCTCTGATGTTCTACTGTTGTTTGATTCACTCGAGTTGGGAAAACCACTTGGCGTAGGAATAAACTTTCACTGTGATGCTTGAGTAGCCCTAAATGGGCAAGCCACTTGATTCGTTGCACCTCCAGAGGTGCTGTGATGTGTAAGTGTCCCACCTGGGAGCAGGTGGAGAATAGGGACTGGTGATGTGCCCGGTGCCACGTTTGGTAGAGAGAACGATGTTGAATGGGGTCGTATGACCGATGGCCTATGGCGACTCTGGATACGCAATCAATATCAAGGAGAGCTAATTTAGTTGTCAGTTTAATTATGTTGAATGTAAAGTATTTCTTTTCGGGCGAAGCTGTCGGCCACACCTCAAACGCCTATATTATAACTGAATTTACTCTGCTTGAGGGAGGCAGACCCCGTAAATACAAAACATACACCGAAAGACACTTTAAAGTTGATGCTGCTATGAGGGTGCAGGACCCGATGAACTCTGGAGAGTTAATACTATAAAACCCGTCCAATTCTGGTATGACTGATTTATTACCGCAAAGTTACAATTAAATGTTGCTGCACATGAAAATGTGTACCCTTGGTTAAGCGGACCCGGAAATCTGGACCTGTCGGTAATCACTACTGTGGAAAGTAAGGTGTAGGCCTTAAGTTAGAGTAATGTAACAAAACGCGTCCCGTGCGAGAAGTCCTGGTATGTTACTTCAGGATGCAGGGAGACCTCCCCTCGGCTAAATAAAAGTACTTAAATGTTTTTGAGTTACATTAACTATTGCAATGAAAGAAAATACAGCCTATATTGAAATGCCGAGGGGGTACGCGGAGCTTACTGTCTGCCCTGCTGGTTGTCTGGAGTGCTGAAGTCTGACTAACGACATGGCGTCGGTTTCGCCGCACGTCCAGCGAATCTGGCGCCAAAATAAAAACATGAAAAAAAAAAAAACAGAACTTAATAATTAACATGATAAATGAAACTTACATTGTACATGAGTATTATTACTAAACTAAAACACATTGGTGACATACCCGTGAACGTCAGACCCCATATATGGTTAAAAATGGGAGATATTAAAAGAAATGATGATATCTCACGTGGCTGATTCTCGATAGATGACTACATGTACACTCTTATAATTAACATATTAAAATCTGTGGGTGTCGTAATGGTTATAATTACTGGAATGCTTATGGATGTGACGATTAACGGATTTCATCACATGATATGTTATCTACTTTTTATGCTGGAGCGGGCCGTTTCCCTAGTTAATTATGGTGCAATCACTGCTAAAATGCTCTTATTAAGTAATGCTGCTAGGGAGCCGTTTGCCACTTTACACTTCCTGTGGGAATGTGATTCCCCATCTTTTGACACTACTTGAAGCCATGTCGCACTCCGGATTTTTCCACAGGGCCCGTTGACATCGTGGACATCAAAAACTGTGGGAATAAGCGACGCTGCTTATTCCATTGTTTCCTCCAATGGCTGTTGCGTCTAACGGTCGTGACTTCAAGGGACACACTCGTTTAGGCCACATACCCATTCATCACGAGGGTTACCTCTTGTGATGAATGTTAAATATTATGACCTGCGGCCACGAGTTACAGGGCGGCAAGGAAATGCCGTTCTTGTCGACCTGCACTGATCGAGACCGCGACCTTATGTCGATTGGACGAATGTTGCTGTGTGGTTAATGTGTCTGCAATGGAACAAACGGGTACAAGGGTACGTGGACGTCAGGAAAATGTCATATTAATTACTATTTATTTTGGGGGCGGAGGCCTTTATATGTTATTGATTGTGCACACAGAAAAACAACCATAGTTAGAGATATAATATTTGTGTTAATTTTAATAAAGCTCCTCTAGAAGCAGGTACCATTTGTAATTGTGTTATAATTAGTCGAAGGAATCTTACATACGATTATTTGAAAGAATAAATTACTGAAGATTTATAAATTTTTAATATATTTTTAATGGAGGAATCATGAAATTTTCCGATAGTTTAAAACAATTTTTTGAGCTTATAGTTGAGTTATTAAGTTTAAAACTTGTAAGATTTTTTGATAAAATAAAAAATCGTTTTGATAATACTAAATAAATTTCTTTTCCTTATAAAATAAAACTAACAATGGCTGTGTTGCCTTGCAGTTTGACAAACATTTTAAAAGGCGGTTGTGGGTCAAAAATTTCTTCCTGTAGATTAGATAATGCATCTGAAGAGCTTATAAATATAGTTTACAAATTTCATTTAAATTTACAAAGCTTAAAATTATCGATCTTAGGTAACATTGAAGATATATATGAACTTCGAGAAATTGGTGAAAATTTAGAGCAAATAAAAGAAGGTTTCAGAAAGTTAGTAGAACTTCGATAATGATGATTTCATTGAATTTATTTCGTTTCTCAATCAAATTCATAATCTGCATTGTAACCAGATTCTTCTTCAATAGAACTTTCTGAATATTCATCAGAATCAGATAAGGGATCTCCAATTATAAAGCTATCGTAATCGGCGTAGGAATCATCTTCGTGTTCTACTTTTAAAATTTCTAAATAATCTGAAACATGTGAATCATAACCAGATTCGTCTTCTGAATTTTCTGTGTTTAAAACTTCTAAATCTGAAAGAATTATAGTATTATAACCAGATTCGTCTGTGTCTGAACTATAATTGCTGCCAAAACTATGCGCTGCTCATCGTAATCAGATTCGATATCTGAGTATGAAAGACCACTTATATTGAATTTATTTAATACGACTTTTTATGAGATATAAATTTTATAAAGAAAAATTTTTTTTTGATCTCTTTGAAAGCTCAATTTGAAACGATTTTCGTAAGATTTAGATTACTCGTTCCCCAAATTATCGTTTCTAGGAAACGATAAATTTACTTGATTTTATATAATTTTTGCTTGATTGTGCCTTATGCAGTAGCGTCTGCTTTAGCTAACGGTTGTGCCAAAGCCTGCGGGGGCGCGGAAATGTTCCCATATGGAAAAGGTGCCTTTCCTCCTATCTCCAGCTAGAAGCAGGGAAACTGCCCCTTTGGACAACTACCCATATGGCGAAGTAACCGCAGAAAACTACTCCCCATTATTATACAATCTATGGAAATGACCACCACCAAGTTCATTTTAAAAAATTCGTAAGATTAGTGCAAAGCGGTGCTCGGCAGGTAGCGCTGTCACTAGTAGAAATAGTTTTGCTTACGAAAACTGTTATAGAAAGTGCTACTTCCGACTATTTCGGTATCTTGCAGCTATACTTGTAAAAAAAAATTTCTTAATCCGGGAATAAACATCAATCCAAATGAAAACATTAACAAAAATTAATTCTTTCCCAGTTTAAAACAGTTGCATATTAAGGAAACTGGAAGGCAAAAAATTCATAATTTTTATATTTTATCAATTTGCAATTTCGCTTGCAGCCATTCCTACTTTTAATTACTTTTCTCTCCTATAATTTTTTTGATTCCTGCAGTTTTTCCACAATGGCATCACAAATCAACATTTCACTGATTTTGGTACTGTACAAATAAATTAAGCCAAAACGGTAACAAATATTATCCAATAGTGACTGAAGTTAACTCATTAAAATACGATTCTCAAATTTCAAAAATTTAACTATGGCAAATTTTTCTTTATTTTGGAAATGCTCATGCTTTATTATTTCAGTGTGAATTATCTAATTTCTGTAAGAAGTTGGTTTTTAATATTTGTACATTCCAAAAACTGCAAAATTGTTATTTTGACAAGTCATTATGCGAAAACTATATGTTCTAAGACATTTTTATCCAAGGAAGAAGTAATTACAGACAACTACTTCAAGTTGAACAGTTTTTGGTAAATTTAAAAATGAGGATTTTTTTTTTTTTTTTTTTTTTTTTTTACCTTCATACACCAATAAGGCATCCCGCCTATCTGGAGCTTTTTTCCGCGGATGCGATAAGGGCGACACTGATGTGAGCATCAAGTGCGCCATCGCCGCTAAGCGCAAGGCTTTGAACAGTTATCGCACTGCGTGTGCCTATGGGACTTCAGCGGTGATCCTATTATTTTATTGGTGAAAAGTCTGTAAGAACGTTCAATACATGGCCTTTGAGTAGTTTTGTATGTATCTGATGCGTATATTTCGAACTATAGTATTTTGAAAAAGCTGTTTTTAGCCGTTTTGGAGTTCTCCTTTTTGTTTCTAATTAGGGTGCCGTCTTGAAAGCACTCAGCAGCCATCGCCTGAAGAGTGCGTTCTTTTCATCGAACAGCACATTGGACACACGTTTAATAGTTTTGGTTGAAAAACGTGTGTTTCAAACACTACGCAACGCAGTTTAAGCGAGCGGCAGCCAGGCAGGCAGGAGCCTCAGGCTACTCACAAAGCTGGCCAGATCCAAAATCTTGCTATCAAAAATGCGGGAACAATTAGGTCAGTAAACTTGCTAACATATTTTGTAATTTTTTTTAACAACTGAGATGTTGGCAATTCTAAATATATATGACCAAATTACATCATATTATTTTTGGCGACGAGAAATGTAAACTCATATGACAAAATTAATGTATGAAAAAAAATGACTCGCATTTTTTTCAAAGTAAGTTGGTAAAATATTGATGTCGTGTTTACTCGTGGGTAGTATCGGCACAAACCCTTCTAATAGAAATGAATTAGCTGAAATACGGGCTGGATACAACTGGTGCATTGCTATTGAGCGCTCTCTCTTGTGCTCTCGCGCTGGTAACCACGTCATTATGACGTTAGAGAGAACGCTCTCAATTCGTCGGAGAGAGCGCGAAAGAATGAGAGCACCGAGAGAACACCAAGTTGTATACTCGCTGGCGCTTTGCCACACTCTGACCACGCGCTATGTTTGTTGGCATTATTTTCGTTTTTCAATACGGTTATAGTAGCTTTCTTGGTCAAAACCAAGTGGCATTTTAATTGTAAGTGAATCGTTTCAACTGTTTTAGTGAACTAAATACCTTATGTAACACAATTAAATGAACTTTGGCCAAGCAATCCCACAGTTTGCAAGTGTAAAGTCACAGAAGAGTTATATTATAGAGGGATTTAGTTATTCTTTATTTATTGATGCATTGCTTTAATACTTCCTATCGTATTAAAGACTATGTCCATAGTATGACAAAATAATTACTAATAGCTATATAGCCTTACTTTCATTATCTATGTTTTTAATTTATTGCCAATAAACTTCCTTAGATCTTCATTGCAATATATTACGAATCATGTTTTATTTTATTAATAATTTGAATGTTACCAACAAGTCATGGTCATTGTTTGTTAATATTTTATATAATACTTCTAAATAACTTACAGGAAAAAATATTTTTAGGCACTATAAAATATATAAAATATAAATGAAACCAAAGTTTATTTGAGCAAATCATAGTAAAATTGCAAAGAACCATCGAAATGTCACTGATTAACATCAATCGCAAAGATTGGATTTGCTCCATGGTGCTTTTAATCTAGTGACGCTACTGACTGTGTGGCATTGTTTGATAGTCACGAGAAATAAATACTAATGTGATTATGCATTAAACAGATGAAGTGAAGTGAAGAGATTTGGGCGACTCTTAACAGTGAGGTCTTGAGATCCGATGAGGGTGAGTGAGATGAGCATGGAGCGGTGCCGGAATGAAAAGGCGGAGTAAACGGGAGATCCCCGAGAAAACTCGTCGACCAACGGCATCGTCCGGCACAATTCCCACTTGCTAAAACCCGGTGACATGGCCGGGGATTGAACCCGGTTCGCCTTTGTGGGCGGCGAGCTAAACAGTTGAACTTTCCGAAGTAATTAAAGTGTGTTGCCAAAGAGAGGCAAAGAAATATAATTTTAAGAGAGAAAACTGTTGGAGCCAACCATCGGGAATAACCACATTCATTACCTCTTTTTAAACACTTATAGCAGCTAGCTGAACGGCTAGACTGAGATGCATCTACAGAAAGACTTTTTCGTATGACATTCGCGGGACATGGACTAAACTAAGGTGGGACTGAATAACATATGATACGGATTTTATTGTAAATATTGGAATGATCAAATATGACATATAATTTTGTAAAATAATTGAATAGCTTTCTCTGTATATTGGGACTGATTTTTAATTGTTCAATTACGTTAATTTCGCTGAGTTAATTGTAAATTGTAGGTATTGATTGAAGACATTAATTGTAAACAGTAAGTGATATAAATGTATTGTGAGACGTTGAGTCGAGAGAATTTTGTTAGTAGTTGTAAAAAAAATTAGGAAATTATAATAAACTCTTTTATTTAACTAAGACCTCCATCTCTTAACGAAGTTTGTTTAGCCCACTGACTTGGAGAGAAAATTGTAGCAGAATGTTAAATTTTCACATTTATCCACACTTTTTTTTGTTACAGTAGTACTTGTGTACTTACTAATACGTTTTCCACTTTTACTTGTAATTCATACTATAAGGAATGCTTATGCTTAGAGACGTACGATGAAAGTGACCGTACTGGTGTGAATACGTTAAAGTCATGATCCCAGCTAACAGTGGAAATTTTTCGAAGTACAAAACTCAACATTACGAAAGACGAAATCCAACAGGAATCACTGCTTGCAAGTTAAAGAAGCTGTTTATACCTAGGGGCCGCAGTGGCTGAGCGGCTAGACTGCTCGCCTCCCGTCAAGGCGAACCAGGCTCAATCCCCGGCCGGGCCACTCCCGGATTTTCGAAAGTTTGAATCGTGCCGGACGATGTCGCTGGTTGGCGGGTCTTCTCGGGGATCTCTCGCTTCCCCTACCCCCCCCCCCCCATTCCGGCGCTGCTCCAAACTCAACTCGATCAATCATCAGCTCTCAAGACCGAGCCGTCCAAATATTTTCACTCGCCCTATTCTTTTATTGGTGGAAAATCTGTAGGAAGGTTTAGTGCAGGGCCCTTGATTAGTTTTGTATGTATCTTATGCGTATATTTTGAGATACAGTGCTTTGAAAAGGCAGTATTTAGCCGTTTTTAATACTCTGAAATTGAGTTTCTAACTTAATGACACTCAGAAAGTACTCAACAGCCCCCGTATAAAGCGTGTGTTCCTTTCGTAGATCAGCTCACACACTGGACACACGTTTAATAGTTTAGTGGAGAAATAATGTGTATTTCAAACACTTTGCAACCAGGTAGGAGGGAGCCTCAATTAGTCTTCGAAGGATTATTTGTGTGTATTTATCATTAGGAGCTAGGCCTGGGCTTATAGCAGCACATTTTAGAGGGTGGCATGAAATGATAAGCAAAATAATAAAGTGAGTTTTTCATTGTGTGTTGTTTATAGCTATGTGCTAAAATAAAATAAATAACGATTCTGGAATAAACCCGAATAAAGAGAATGGTAAGAGTTTGAGAGTCGATTGTTTATGATCAAAGTTATACATTTTGTTGCTTCCATACTCGCCAGTGCCAGCTTCAAGTGTCATCAAGTCGCAGAGAAACTGGTGCAGGCAAAGCATGTTACCTTTTTCGTAGATCTAAGTTTCGGGTATTCAAGAATCGCTGCGCTAGTACCTGGCGAAATATTGCAGTTTGTTTTCGGTTCTACCAAGTACCTATTATAATATATTTGAAGATGTCAGAGTTCGTGATTTATAATTAAAAGATTTTAATGATACTGGAAGTGACAAGCACAATCACGGAGTGTGAATTAGCTGCTGTAACCAGATAATGAAATGGAAACAAGTTTTACTTCATTAACAGCGAAGAAAGTAGATATAAAAGGGGAGTTCTAGTGCAAATCGATTTTCATGGAAAAAAATCGAGCAAGTTACCCCCAAATTCGAGTAATTTTTATCGTTTTCAAGCCACTTTTTTAAAGTTTCGAGAAACTCCATTTGACCCAAATTTTCGATTCTCAAAAACAAGCAAATTTAAGCTAAAAATAAGCAAAATCAATCGAAAAACAGCAAATTTTCAATTTTGAAATATCAGTCGAGCAGGATTTGTGCCACCTTAAAAACGAGCCATTTTACCCCAAAATTAAGCAAATTTCTCACTTTTTAAGCAGTTTTTCAAGTTTTCTAGAAGTAACAATTTTGCAAGCGAGCAATCTAAATAAAGCAAAATAAGCAAAAATCAAATGAAAATATTAAAAAACACAATAGATAGAAATTATTAATTTTATTCAATAAAAGAAAAACACCAATAAGACCTTTTAAAATCCAAAAATAAAGAAAAATCTGAAGCATAGTCATTACTGAATCAATAATCCCAACCATCGCAACAATCCAAACCTAAACGCCTTCTTTAAAATCAGAAAAATGATTTGATCTTAAATAATTTTTATAGATTTTTTTAACAATTCTGAAATTAACAAGGACCGATTCTTTATCAATAAAAGTTTCTGTTTTTATAATTTCATATTCAATATCCCAAAGTTCTAAGAGATCTATAATTTGATCCATTTATAATATAAAAAATTTTATATATGTTTTAAAAAAAGTGATACTATGAGAAAATTTTAATTACAATTATTATTTTTTATTTGATCAAAAATTCGCAAAACTTTTAAATGCAACAACTCAATTATGGGTCTACAAAATCGTATTAAAATATCGAAACAATTTCTTGTTTCGGTAAAATCTTTTACATTATCTATTTATTAAAATTAAAAATTGGTATTTCTTCGGTGATATTTTCTTTCAAATAATTATAAGCTAAATCTCGTTGGCTAATCAAAACAACAATACAAATTGTATTAGCCTCAACAGCTTTTTTAAAATCGACACTAATTTTTATATTTATTTTATCTTTAACTACTGCTGTTAATCCTATATAGACAGTCAATAATATATAAAGTTCTTCGTCCCCAAAATGAATAATAATTGATATCGCCATGATAGTTTGTAGTTGGCTTGTAATAAAGTTAATTATTTCTGTAATATTATCTAATTTTGTTCTAGAATTTCTTAAATTATCAAAAGCCAGAAACATTTTAAGGCAAAGATCATTTTCAATATCTAGATTCCAATTTTCTCTTGGGAAAATTTCATTTCTTCCATTTTTAACAAAAATATTTCTAGCATTGAACCATGCACATATTGCTCAGCGCGATATTTTCTATCAGTTTGGAAACCCACAGTTACAAAATCAGGCATGTCAAATTGTAAATTATTAATTTGATCTTTTATATCAAACTTAAAAACAGTTGCTCCAGCAGGAATTATTTTTCTAAAAATTACCAATACTTAAAACCAATATGAATTTTAGGATTTTTATATATTTTTTCTTTAATTGCAATCGATGTGTTAGCTTCATATTCAACAATAGGCTAGAAAATTTCTAATTTTTCTTTAAAAAGTGTACCTGGATCAGCATAAGTTTTATCAATCGAGCCATCTGCTTTTTTAGTTTCATTAACAAATAAACAAATGTTATCAGATGAATCACAAAAAAAAAAGTGATTTTATAACCACCTTTCCAGTAAACTTCATTATTATCGCGAATAAAGCGAACAAATATCTTAATAGATACATTATGTCATTAATTTTATCACTGAATCATCAACACCTTCAATAATTTGCCCATGTTTTGAAATTTCTACTCTAGAAAACTAACATTTAAAAAAAGCATTTATATTATCTAATTTTTCGTATTTTGCCTCATCTCCAACTTTATCTCTTTTTAGTAGGCGATATCCTTCCAACATATAAGCATCGTTTGGAAAAGAAAGCCATCTCCTATGGGAATATCAAACTAGATTCTATTATTGGAAATATTTAAATTCCCTCTTGTTTGATCAGTTGGGGAAAAGTTTGTCTCTCAAAACTCTCAAAAGCTTTTATAACTCATTTATAAGTGAAAAAAAATTACATAAATGAAGGATTAACACGGTGTTTCTCTAGTTAAATTGCTCATCGAGAAGTATAGAAATCATAAAAAGAACCCTGAGGTAGAATATGAAGGAAAAAAACAAGAAAAAAGATCTACCATTAATTCATGAATTACAAAATATTGGCAAAAAAGTAGAACAAGTAAGTGAAAAAAAATTAATAACAGCACTAGTACCTGTTGCTGCAAAAATTTAGATTATCCACCAACACCAGAAGAAACATCACGTGAAAAAGAATTATTCCCAAAATCATTAATGGGTGTTACTCCATTAAAAAAATTACCACCTATAGCCGGTGTTTCTACCATAACTCTCGGAAAAAATATGTCTAGAAATATTAATATTATTAATGATAAATTTGGTTTACGAGGAGATGGGCAAGGTTTTAAAATTGGCAGATACAAAATTAAAAATAAATGGCGATTTTTTATTTGTCAAAGATAAAAGATATGAATTAACAATAGGCCTTACTACTTTGTTAACAAAAAGTAAAAAATATGACCTTGTATATAAATCCAATGGTGAGGATAAATTCACTAACGAGGACTATAAAAATTATGCAGAAATTGTTTTTAATTAACAAATGCAGTTTATAAAAAATATGATCCAACTATGAGGGTAGCTTCGAGTATCAGTTGGAAGTATAATGAAATAATTAAACCAATTATTCACGAATATATAACGAATTCCTAAATCTGGTAAAGTTATAAAAAAGACAATAGTTTGCCAAAAGAACATATTTGGATGGACGATGTTAGAAAAGTAAATGATAGATTGTTAATTGTTCATAGTGAAGAAAATGCTGGAAATAACAATTATTAAAATAAAAAAGTAAGTATAATGAATATGTTAAATAATAAATTTTCTGATTTTGTTGTTAATAAACCGAAAGGAATTCCATATCTAATACGAGTTTTAAATGTAATTCCACACACATTTTGGAATTCTGAACACCATGAAAAAGGTGTGATAAATTGGGCACTAAACAATTTAAATTTTCCTGAAATGCATTTGCCAGGTTATAATTATTGCGGACCATTTACAAAATTAAATGAAAGATTAGAAAGAGGAGATTCAGGAATGAATAAATTAGATGAAGCTTGTAAATTTCATGATATTGCTTATAGAGATCATAAAGATTTAGAATCCAGGTATGAAGCTGACAAAATTTTACAAAAAGAAGCAAAATAAATTATGTTAGATAAAAATACTCCGATTGGTGACAAAATTGCTTCTGTAGCTGTTGCCTCAACTATGTTTACAAACAGAAAAGTAGGCTGAGGATTTAAAATGTTTCATAGAATGTATATATTTTTTACTTATAAAAATGCAAAAAAAAAAAGCTTAATTTTCGATATACCCATTGATCAATAAAGATATTTGCGTATAGTTAAATTTCTCCAAAAGTTCAACTTGAGCAAAAATTAAAAAATTAAAATAAGTCTAAGGTTTCTTGCTAACCGTGTCATTGTCAATAATCAAAAAAATATTAAAAGAAGAATATGGAATTGTTTTTCATCATCGATGCATTATTCCTCTCACAGTTGAAGCTTTAAATGTCCTTGGTGCTTTAGCAGTGTTAGCAACTTCAATATATAATTCTGTTGAACAAACTAGCAAAAATAAAAAAGAATTAGAAGAACAGAAAATACATAATTTAGCAATGGAAAATAAAACTGGAAGTGGCGTAGTTGCAAAAAATAGGAAGATCAAAAACAATTAACTCCATTATCCAATATCGATATTGAGAATATGTAAAAAAAATAATTATTAAAAATTTCAGAAATGAATCTACAATGGTTAATTTTGATATTTCAACAAATCCTACCACTCATTGGGTTTGCTATTTAAAAAGAAATAATGTTTATTATTTTGTTTCATTTGGTGGCAATATTCCTAATAATTTAATTAATTGTTTCAAAAACAACAATGTTTATTACAATGCTGATTGAGCTAAGAATTTTAATTCTGTTATTTGTTATTTATATTTGGGAAACCATTAATCAAATATGTAAATAAAAACTTTGAAATATTGCTTAAGATTAAAAAATTTGTAGATTCAAAATGCGATTCGAGTGTTCCTTATTTACAGAGCGAATTGAGCACTTGTTTTGATTTTACAAAATCATGTGTCTCATTTTTTGGTCGAAGAATTGTTATTACAGCTGATCCCATTGATGGAAAAGATGTAGTTAATAAAAAAAAAAAAAAAAAAGCTGATTATGCTTTAAAAAATGTAAATTTACAATTCAATAACACTATTGCTGACTATATAAAAGGAATAAATAATGCAAAACATACATTAAAAAAAGATGCAGATTCGAAATATTAAACTATTGTTTCTGATTATGGATTAAAATATGATGTCGAATCAAAATACAACACTAGTGATTCTGTTTTAAAATCATATGTATATTCAAAATATAATACCATTGTTTCTGCTTTATGAGATCAAATAAGAAAAGTTTTTGTTTACACAACAGAATGTTTCTATTCAAAATCACAGAATTAATAATATGGCTGATCCTGTGGATGACAAAGATGACATCAATAAAAGATGATATCTCGATAAAGAAATAACAGATAAATTACACGATTCCAACAAAGTAATTTTGAATTATTGCCATACACTTGTTCTGAAAGTTAAAAAAATCAAAAAAGATTCTGATAAAGAATTAGAAGTTAAATTACAATATTTAAACCAATCACATATATCTTATTTACATGCAGATTGGAATAAAATTACTAAAGTTTTTCACTTAGATAATGATCAGATTTTCTATTCATTTTTGATAGATTGTATTGTTTATAAAATAGTTATGGATATTCTTATGTTTGATAATAATTTGGCCATTTTCAAGAGTAATAGAAAAATTGATCATAGTAGGCCTTTTGATGTTAACAAAGGTGATAATTTAACTTTAAAAAAAATGAAACATCTCTTTAAGCTGATGGAGAGGTGGTGGTAATAGGAATATTCGTGAAATATAAAGATCTACTATATATAGCGAAATGGAGAACACGTGGTGTTTGAAGTGCAAGAAAGTCACTAAAAATAATATAAAAAATGAGAATACAACAAATGGGCGATTAGTCCTGAAAACTATATGCTTGTTGTGCAATTCTAAAAAATCAACATTCTTAAAAAACTGCTTAACGCAGGAGAAGGAATAATCAATGAATTATATAAACATTTGCTAAAAAAAATTCCAAGAAGAAAAGTTATTTCATATGGTACTGATGATTTGTGGCAAATTGATATTGTAGAAATGGATACTGGAAATTTGAAAGGTGTATCTCGCATAAATAAAGGCTATAAATATATTATGACAATTATTGATGTTTTTTCAAGGTTTGCATTTGCTTTACCAATCAAAGATAAAACAGCAAAAAATGTAGCAAATACTTTAGAAAATATCTTCATGAAAATAAATCCAAATAATTTACAAAGTGACGAATTAGAATTTTATAATAAAATATTTAAAGAACTTATGGAAAAACATAACATAAATTATTTTTTCTTCATTTTCTGAATTAAAAGCTAGTGTTGTTGAAAGATTTAATCGAACTTTAAAAAAATATAATGTGGAAAAAATTTGCTTTGAATAGCAACTACAAGTGGATAAATCTATTGTATGAATTAGTGAAGGACTACAACAACACAAAGCACAGCAGTATTGGTATGAAGCCAATTGAAGTCAATAAAAAGAATAAAAAATTACAGCTAAAGCAGCAAATGCTGTGCAAATTTTATTGCAAACAAATGTTGTATTTATTAAATCAAAATATAAAGTTGGAGATATTCGTGTGAGCAAACTGAAAGAAATTTTTGAAAAAGTTTATACTGCTAATTGGTCAACAGAATTGTTTACTATTTGTAAAGTTTTAAATTTTGTTGTGCCAACTTACAAATTAAAAGATATTAATGGAGAAGAAATAATGGGTAGTTTTTATGAATATGAAATTATGAAAACTATCCGGATGAATATTTGGTTGAAAAAGTTTTAAAAAGTAAGGGTGAAAAAATATTTGTAAAGTGGCTAGGTTTTATAATTCTCACATCTCTTGGATCAATAAAACAGATATTTGTGCAGACAAGTCTGCTTTAGCTGACTTTTGTTAATTTGAAATATTAATTCTAGAAAAAATATATATAAATTAGTTTCTTACTTAATTTGATAAATATTATTAATATAAGTGGCTGTTGAGTATAATTATTTCTATCAATGTTAAAATAGGTGCGAACACACTCAATCTGGCCATTCATGGTATATTTAATTCTTTGATATAAATTGATAGAATTTGGAATATATTCAAATCTCAATAATATTTCACAATTTGGATGTTTATCTTTGATTCTTTGCAACTGTTTTCGAAGATTTATTCTTTCAGTTCTAATCACATAGTAATCATATTCACAATCATCATCGAACAATTATAGAAGAATAAAAGTTGGATTTAAATTTGGATCTTGTGTTTGTGGTACAACATGTGGAATAATTTCTCTAATTTCTTCATTTCTGTGATTTATTACATCGAAAGCTGGTTCTCTTAAATTTTCTATACGATTATCTTTAATTCGATTTAAATGTTTTCGATGCTCTATTTCCTTGTATAAATGCATTATATTTTTAAAATCTTTTATTCAACCTTTTTTCCTAATTGAAGGAATAACTTTGTGTGGAACCCATTTTTTAAAACTTTTTAGCGATTGGTAATTTTGAGCTCATAGCTAGATCATAAAGACCATATTCAGTGATAACAATTGTATTTCTTTTCATTATATGTTAGGGTAGGTGTTTTGTGAGGTCTACTAATTGCTTCTATTTTAGCTTTATCTTCCACATCTACATATATTTTGATAGCATCGTTGGTATCTTTATATTCCAAAATTTCAGCAACATCTTTGGCTTTAAACCAAGGACTATTTTCCTCATCAACAATCACAGAAACTCGTTTACCAGAGTAAATAAACATGTTATTTATGTCTAGAATTGACTCAATTTTTTATATGCGAAATTATGTACAAGTAAAATTGGCAAGTTATAATAAGTCTTTTACTAGCATTCTTTTTTATGAAGAAAATGAAAAATTGAAGAAAATAATTTTATAAAATTTAGACTAAATTCATTAACAAACTTGTGTGCAGTCACATGTTTAAAGTGTGTAACTGCTGGTCACACAGTATACTTACATAAAAAGGTATATATTTTTCTATAATTATAAGGTCTTAAGGAGTTAGATTTTCTAAATCATTGACTATATGTGTCATTTTATTTGTAATCGCATTATGTGATTAGCACTTTATACCAAACAATGAAAAGCTATTTTGGCAGCTCTTGTCATTTTTTTATAAATTCATTATATTCCATAAAAGTTTCATTGCTAAAAAAAATACAGTAAACCATTTGCATATCTATAAGCTTAGTCTATCATATTTGGTAAATTAGGAAATTTCTCACTAATTAGACCATGCTTTTTTATCTGGAAATAATGTTCATCTATTTCTGCATAATACAACTTTTCACAAAATATAAATATATATATATATATATATATATATATATATATATATATATATATATATATATATATATATATATATATATATATGTATAGCTGCAAGATTTTCATTAAATTTAGTATTTCTTTTGAAATTTGGTTTTGCTACAAATTTTTCACATTTTTCTTCATCTGATACTAGTTGTATATCTACTCTGTTTCTTATATTTTCTATAGTTTTACCAAACACAGAATTATTCATGAGCTTATAAAAATCTTTTATGAAATAATTTTTTTCATTAGTGGTCATCTCTGTATTCAAATCAATATATTTCTTCATCCAATCGGATTGATGAAATATCAATATTCTATGTATTTTAGTGAGTTTTAATCTGTTATTTAGACACTGTTTCAAGTTGCGATAGTTAATTACATACTTTTTTGTCTGTTTTCTAAAGTTGTTAATAATTTAGATTGATTTAATTTTGGAACTACCTTATTTTCAGGACAAAAGGAAGATCTTTATGTAAGTTATGTAGTTCTTGTGGATATTATAAATCAACTTCTAATATATTACCATACTCACAATTATTCTCCAAATCTAATATTTTGTTACTCCAGTACTCTAAATCATTTAATGTATAATAAACACATTCAAAACCACCATATGGTAAATATTGTGACATTGCCCAACCATATAAATTATTAGCATCGAGATATACTAAATAATTTTATTCTTGATTAGAGTTAAATCTTCCAAATATTAGTTTTTTGCTTTAATATATAGCTTACAACGTTGTGATATTCCACAAATAATTCCTTTTTCAATCATTAATATCATATCATAGTTATGTAATAAATCTAGTGATTGTTTAGTCATTTTTATTTGTTTGCTTCCCACGGTAAATCTGGTGCTGTAAAATACCATGCAGGGTCTAAATAATATGAATTTATACATGTGTTTCCAAAATTTTCGAATATTACTAACAAGCTAACAATAATACATCATTTTTTAAATATAAATCATGATATTCACCAAGATTTTTATATTTAATTGATTCCATACATATTTTGCATGTTCATAATAATTGTCAGCTTTATCAGATTCGTGTAATTTGATATAAAATGTACTCTTTGGTGGAAATTCAGTTTCTTCAAATTTCTTCCAACTATCCAAAATTATGAAAAAAATTGGAAAAAAATTTGGCAATTTTAATTGTAAATTACAATTACGTTGCATGTCTGATTAATGAATTTTCCGCTTATGTGATCATGATGATGTACTTTTTTATTTTCTTCTGTTTATTCACATTCACTAGAGTACATCTTTTTGATTTCCTATATAAAATTTTTTCTTCTTTTGTGAATATATTTCACCAATTTCACCTAATTCTCTCTTTATTGATTGTATAAATATTTATGTGCATTTGGACTTCGATATGCAACTGGTGGTTTATAATCACCATAAGCAGATACAATATAATAGCAAAAACCAGATGCTTCATGTAATTGATATTTCATTGTATATGATTTGTCATTCAATTTTAAATCAATGTTATTTATTTGATCATTAGCAAGATATATATTTTTTTGAGTACCACCTTGTAAAGGCCATTACCAATGTCATCTTCTGTTAAAACTGAATTTTTTTGATTAGTTTAAATTTATAAATTTCTTTTGGATTTGGCTTATTTGTTATTTTATTTAGAATTGATTCAAAATCTGCATATATTGTGAATGGAACCTTTATTATATGTTTATAATTTTTGAAAATTATTTGCTCTCCTTTCGAAGGTAATTGAATTTTTACTGCTTCATTTTTTGACCAGTCTTTTGTATGTTTACTTAATATCTCTTAAAAATAAAAGTATCGAAGGCACACATCGCATATATAAACTTTGCCATGCTTATTAATTTTTGTGCTGAAACTAACCTTGATAAATCTTTAATCCAACAATAATGGGAGTTTGTATCATCTTTGAAATAAAGTAAATTTATACGCATATTCTTTTTATTTTTTGTAAGTTTTGGTGGATATGCCATGGATTTCTTACCTTCATCTTCAATAGAGTAAACATTCATAGAAGTATCGATTTGACTATCTATTTTTGGCATATCATAAATTTAATAGGATTTTAAAATTTATCTAATGCTTTCTCGATGTTAAGACCCACATTTTTATATTTATATACTCTTAGTGGGTCCTTTTCTGCAGGAAACAGTGCAGATTTTATTGCCCAAAGAAAGCGTTTTTGGTTATTGTTTTTAACATTTATGTGTGCTTTATTAATCTTTATAAATTCAGGTAGTTCAATATATGATGATCCTTTTAATGGATTATACTTATTTGTTGCTAACTGTATTCCAATTTCTCTATCTAAAAGTCCATCCAGAATCTCTTATCTGAAATCCAGATAGTTGTGTAAGTAATTCCTGTTTTATAATTTTATAAATCTTTATAATTTCTCCTTCGTTTAATATTGTGTGATTATGTGACTAAAATTGAAATAATTTTACTTGATTATTTTCCTGCTTGCAGCAATTGGTAAATAATTTAATACTGGTTTTTCACCCCTCTAAAGTTCCTAAGATGATCGCGTATTGTCTCGAAAACCTTATTTTTTACTGAAGTTAAAAATTGGTTAGGCTGTACTAAATTAAAGAAATTTTCAATGTTATATGTTGATATCCAACTTTTAAAAACTATATTAACTCTGTACTTTTCATTGGTTCTTCAATTTCTTTTGCTAACAAACACATTAGTAGAATAGGGGAATATTTCTTTTAATTTGTTTTTAACTTGTTTATATAATTCATTCATATTGGCATCAGCTAAAGGTAAATTTGTAAAATTATTCTTTGTCATCCTTACTATTATCTCTAGGTTGTATGAAAACATTAGTTGAAAATGGGAAAATTTGTATTAATTGTTTTGTAGCTTTTCTATATTTTATAGTGTAATTTGAAAAGGGTAAATTTTTAAAGTTTCCCCTTATTTATTGACTTATATAATAAATTGTATAATAAATGAGATTATATCAGCTCTCGAGAGCCTGTACCAATATTTAATTTTTAAATCTTTCCCTATAATTTTCAACTCTCTCAATCTCTTCTCGCCCAACTCAGCTGCGATATTGGGCGATGTCATTTTCATTTTCTATTTATAAGAAAACAAATTTATGACAACTGCAAAAATGAGGGTAGAAATATAAGGGTGTAAAATCGAAATATGAGCTTAAGTTATTGATGATAATGAAATCGTTTTTAACTATTTAAATTTTTCTTATGAGGATATGTCTCATTATAGCATTTTTTACATATTTTTGTATGTTTGTCCTTAGTAGTTTTATGACAAGAAAATTAATTTATAGATTTATTCTCTTTACATACTGTTCATGTTTTTGTTGAATAATCATCACATTTAGAATATCTACTATTGTATTCTGTAATTTATTATTTTTATGTTTTTCGAGATATCCAATACAAACATATTTTCCACATTTGTATAGTATTTTCTCATTTTTTAACTTATAGCGACTTCTATCATATTCACTAAAGAATTTTTTGCATTTTGTTGTATGTTTGTCTGTAGTATATTTGTGGAGATAAAATGAATCGATAGATCTATTCTCATTGCATACTTCACATGTCTTAGTTGAATAATCAGCATGTCAAATTTCATTTCTATAGCATAGTTTAGTATTTTTTATGCTTTCTGAGATATGTATTACAAAAATATTTTCCACATTCGCGTAGCAGTCTCATTTTTTAACTCATATTGATTTTTGTCATATTCAGCACAACATTTTTTACAAGTGTTAATATGCTTGTCTTTTGTGTATTTATGCGCATGAAAACTTTCTATATTTAATACTTTGCACACTTTTTACATTGCTTTTCTTGGTATTACATTTTTTTATTTAATAAGAAAAATATTTTATTGGGAAAATGAAAAAAAATTTTTCTTTAATAATTTGTTTCTTTGTAAATAACAAAAAAAAATGGAATCTCTGCTCAACAACAAGATCTAGAAAAAAATTATTGGTTTACTGCTACAGATTTTGAAATTTATGACTCTAATTTTGGTAAAATAATTAATTGTATTCTAGATGGTAAACATAAAATTTCATTGCCACAGTGCTATGTCAAGATACTCGATAAAAGTTATTTGAAACTAGTAAATGAGGTTTTTTTTATAATGTATAAAGGCTTCGAAGAAATGAAAAATGGAAAATTTGTCCGTTATCTAGAATTCTCGTTAAAAAAATCGATAAATTTAATTAATTTTTTTTATATTTTCATTTGATTTTGTCTTAAATTTGCTTTATTTTATCTTAAATTTGCTTGATCGCTTGCAAAATTGCTATTTCCTGAAAACATTAAAATGTTGCTTGAAAAGTGAGAAATTTGCTTGATTTTAACTTAAAATTGAATGTTTTTAAGGTTGCACAGATCCTGCTCGGGCATTTTTTCAAAATTGAAAATGTGCTTGATTTTTTATTGATTTTACTTATATTTTAACTAAAATCTGCTTGTTTTTGAGAATCGAAAATTGTAGTCAAATGGGGTTTCTAGAAACTTGGAAAAGGTGGTTTGAAAACGACAAAATTACTCGATTTTGGGGGTAATTTGCTCGATTTTTCGATGAAAATTGAGTTGCACTAGAACTCCTATTTTACATCTACTGGAGAACAATAACTATTTTATAAATTTTTAACTCTACAAATGCAAGATATTTGAGATAACCAGTGAACGAACATAGTTTTAGGGCTAAACAAGTAAACTTGATAGAAAATTAGAACAAATAATTTAGTACATAGTAATTGTAATACTAATGATATAATAAAATAAAATGTGATCGTAAGCCTACATGATTTTCGTCTGAGCTTTAACAGAAATCTTAATTACATGACTATTTTAAATCACAGCAATTAAATTAAAAGAAAATGCTCATATACACGAAATGTAGAGTTGATCGTCGTAACAGTTTTGAGAATATTATTATGCGAAGGTTGACTCAGAAGTCTTGCAATTATTGTTTATCTCCCGAAAACGACCCAACACAGGAAATGTATTATGTACAGTTGAATGTGTACGACATGTACGTTTTAGAGGTGACACTTCATGGTGTGTGGATGCAATAATGTCCGACAAGGGACAAAGACAAACATGGCTGCTTGAAATCACCGGTTAATTTATATTTATTTCCGTACAAACTGTATACACTCATGTGAACGGATACGCATTGTACGTGTAAGAGCTGTTAAACATCCTTCAAAGTAGTCTCTGAAGATGTTCACTGTTCGTTGCTAACGCTGAGGCAGACATCGTCACAGCATTTCGACGAGATGTGGCACACATTGACGGATCTCTTGCAGCCGATGGTATTTCCCGTCTGCCTCATCGCTGGCAATGAACCGTAGAAAATCTCGGAGACTACTTTGAACGACTTTAAACAGCTGTACACATACAACACGCATTCGTTCACATGAGTTTTTACAGTTTGTACAGTAATAAATCAATTAAACGGTGATTTCAAGCAGCAATGTTTGTGTCGGTTCCTTGCCGCACATTCCTGCAACCATACCCCATGTGGTGTCACCTTCAAAACCTACATGTCGTACATTTTTAACTGTACATAGTACTACATTTCCTGTGTTGGGTCATTTTCGGGAGATAACAATAGTTGCTATGACTTCTGAATCAGCCAACGTATATACTTAAAAAATTATGTTACTGGCAAGGTGTCCAAATAGCTGGTGATTGCAATCACAGTTCGGGTGGTGGACTAGCTTATCCTTTTCTGAGCACGCCTCCGATATTATCATGCGGTTTGTCAATAGTACTTCCAAATATATGTGATGTAACAGGGGCATGACAATTGTTTACATTTAGTTTTCACAAGAATCCCGAGGTCGAGTGTTAGGGTGGTTTGATCACTCGTCTTCCACTGTGATGAACCACGTTTAGTTCCTGCTGGGGTCAGCCCTGGATCTTCGTATATGGGAAACGTGGCAGGCGTTGCCATTGAATGGTGTGTTTTCTCAGGGTACTTCAATTTTGCGCACCATTGCATCCATCTCTCTTTCACCTGCGCCTCACTTAACACTCACTGGCGCTTATAGAATAGTTAAGCCGAAATTTCTCTCTGTCTCACAACACATCCATGCTTTTACAATAAATAAAAAAAAAAACATTTTTCATTTGTCTTACCTTAGTCACATTAAAACTCTGCCAGAAAAAGCATAACAAACTTAATTCAATGCCGCCAGTAAACATAAATTTCGGGCAATTTGTTATTAATGTGTGCAGCTCACTGTTTGACTTTGAAGCAAATTTAAGACAAAAATAAATATTTTATAATTATGAAGTCTTTGCAGTCCTTCGGCAGCCTATAAATATAAATATGTGATGAAGGGCGAAAATAAACCCATCCTGAGGCTTGATGAGACTAAAACTGGAGAACTAATGCCTAGGACATAATCTGAAAATTTGTATATTGATAAATGTAACATAATCCTGGGTACACTGAGAGCAGAGCTACAAATGTGGAGTGTACATTACAATGAGCTTGATAAAAGGTCTTTGTTAAAAGAAATCTGAGCACATATGAGGAAGCACAGATTTATTCACCTGCACGTGAGTTGACTTGTTTTACTATAATGACATTTAACTATCAATAGTAGAATAGTCCTTGCATGTAAGAGGAAATCTGGAGCTATACGCATCTGAAGACGAAGGAAATGCCCATTTGACAATGTTCTGCAAATTTATACACAAGGAATGTTTTGTTGACATGCGTCCAGTGTAAGAATTGCATTTAGAATAATACTGCTCCAGTGACCAGTTGTTCACTCCTTTTTAGCCTACCTTCCAAAGGAAAGACAGGCTTATGACATCACTTTCCTGTTTGTGTGTGAGTATCCGCACTTTTCAATTTTTGAACGCATCAACCAAATATCACCAAACTCGGTACACATGTAGTACTTGTAAGGACACCTTACTTCTATTTTTTTTACCACGCCTAGTACTTACTTTCAAAATGGTGGCCATTTTAAAATGTGGAGTGATGCATCATATTTTAAGAACCATTGAACTGATCTACCAAATTTTGCGTGCTGGCAGAGAATCGTGTAAGTATTAAATTTTGAGATAAATATTGTAGTTGGCCGCCATTTTGGAAGACAGAACCAAATAAAAAAAACTAAAGATTTTAACATTATATCTCGAAAACTATTAAACCAATTCTCACCCAATTTTGCATGTAAGTAAAACTATGGTAGGCCAAATAAACATAACTGATTAAACTTGGTTAGATGCTTATTTACAAATAGGCGGCCATACAAATATTTTAGGTTTATTTGGTATATCTATCATACCATTTAACCAATGTCGACTAAATCTTGTATAGTGAAAGTATCAATTACAAGCATCATACATGTCAGAACATATCCACTTTTCAGCCATTTTGTAAGATATCACCACAAGAATAAAAATTTTATGTAATATCTCTGTAAAAAAATTAACCGATCCTACCAACCTTGGCTAACAAGAAGTACTGCAGCAGATGATGTTAAGCGATGTATTTTAAGTATGTAAAACTATTTATTTTCGAAATGGCGGCCATATAGCTATCTTGGCTTATCAAGCTATATTGTCGAAACCACGTAATCAATTTCGAGTTAACTTGGTATGCCGGTGGTATATATTACACTATCAACTGTATGCAGGTACATAAAGCACCTATGTCCGCCATTTTGTAAGATAGCGGCACACTTATAAATAAAATTCTTATGTTGTAATATAAGCTATATGTGCATCCTCATTTACATGTCACAGGAACTGGTGTGTAGATTAGCCCATATATTGCTTTAAGACTGTATGACACCTATATTTTTTTTTGTTTTGGTATTCTTAGTTTAATTGGAGCCCTGCAGCAATTTTACATTTATTTCGTTATTTTTCATATGTAACATGAGTTAGGAAACACCATTCTTTTCAATTCTTTATATGTTTATTTATGCTAGTCTATGGTATGAGAGTGCATTATTCTGAGCAATTGGTAACTTAACTTGAGTATGTTATTTATTTATTATTCAATATTTCTCAATTATCAGAATTTATTATTTTAATTTTAACACTGTTTATTTTCTTTCGGTTGCAGTTTAGCATTCATGTTTATGTTAAGCTATAAATATGTCTAGCTAGGCCGGATGTAGCTAAGCTCCATTTTAGATATGAGTAAGGAGTTGCCGGAAGTTAGGTTCTTCTGGGTACGGATCTGAAGGTTCCTAGACGTGATTTCCATAGCCGGGATTTCGAGGGCGAAATCCCCGGCATCTGCATAACTTAGGCTGGCCTATTTTGTCCCAGAAGTTAGTTTTCAACCAGGGATAGCTTAGTCATTTGAGAAGAGACTAAGTCTAGCATATTAGTTGGTTTTCATTAGTGGACGCTGCCGATCCGATGGACGCTACACGACTTCGAGATGCCATGATGGAGGCGTAAGCTACAAACTACTGAGTAAGGTGACGCCGTCGTATTTTTGACCAATGGACATGTGCCAAGTAGCGATTCCTTCAGTTTTCTTAATGCTCCTGATATTAATGATGACAGATGCAACAAATATTCAAGATATAGTTGCTTTAATTCAATGTTAGCTTCGAATCAGCCCAGTGGTCCCACTCGACCCGACTTGAGTTAGTTTCCAGAGCAAACTTTAATTTACGTTGACTTAAATTTAATTTGGAGTAAAGAATAGTTTATTCCTTTTTATTATTATGTGTTTTGGACTTTATTTTTCATTGGAGAATACTAAGATTATTCTCAAAGAAATTACGAATCTAATAAGTATGTGGGGAAGTTACCTGAATTTGGAATATAATTTATGTATGGAGCTCAAGACATAAAATTTTATTAAGAGGCACTAAACTAAAAACGCTTCTATTATTTGAACTACAAAGTTTAGTTTGATTACCGCTAGCAGATTAAAAAATATTTTACTTTTCATTTTATTTTATTTTATTTCTGATTAAGTAATGTTTTGTTCGAATGGTGGTAGTATTTTAGTATTCTACTCTACTTGCAGAGCATAATTTTATTTAATTGGTTTTCACCCTGTTAAACAGTTTTAGATATTTAATTTTTGTCTTTTCTGTCTAGTCTCTTTTATGTTGAGTCATGCTGATTTTATTTCAGTTAAATGCAAATATTTAAATGAAGTACTTCTTATTTTAATGAGAATTCAGGGTGTATTTAGTGCCAGTGTCTTGAATGCCCTTCACAGAGTTCCTGAATTTACCACTGCACCAGAGCAGTGAACGTTATTTGGTAATAATTACACGGTATTGATTCACACAAGGTAACTACAATTTATTTTCCTTACATACACGAATATATCTTGGTGGTTACATTGACATATTTCTCGCCACATATATAATAACCTATAAGTCACTCGATTTTTCACAATGTCATATCTTGGAAAACGATTAACCGATTCCTATCAAATTTGGTAATCAAGTAGTACTGCGGCAGATAATGTAAAATTGCACGTTTTAAGTATGTCAGACACTTATTTTCAACATGACGGACAAATAGCTATTTTAGCTTAAAACGCTATATACTCGAAATCATATAATCAATCCCGAGTTATCTTTGTATTCTGGCAGTAGATATTACAACTGTCACCTGTATCTACATGAAGCATATTTGTCCGCCATTTTTTAAGATAGCACTATATGAATACAAACGTTTTTATGTAATATCTCGGGAACAATTTAAAAGATGTCTACCAAATTTAGCAACTAAAAGTACTGCAGCAGGTGGTGTAAACTGGCATGTTTCATGTAGAACAGCCACTTATTTTCAAAATGGTGGCAATATAAATATTGTTCTTAGTATATTTTATTAACGAAACAAATTCCAACTTAAGATTGTATGCTGGAAATATCTATTACAACCATAAAATTTGTATGTACAGAGCCTCACGTGTTCGCCATTTTGTAAGGTAACCCCACAGTAAAAAGTAAAGTTTTCATCTTATTTCTCAGGAAACAATCAAACCATTCTTACCTAATTTGGAGAAGTTTTACTGTGGTATGCCACATTAATATAGAATTTTTAAAAATATTTTCAGAATGGTGGCTATAAAATCATTTTAGTTCAGTGTACTATATCTGTGAATTTATGTAACCTATCTAAAATTAACTTTGTATACTGCCTGTAAGTAAGCAATAATCGAATGTGCTAATACATAACTTTTTTGTCCTCCATTTATGAAGATCATTACGTGAAAATATGGTGGTTTTATGCCATATCTCGAGGACCGATCAACCGATTCCCACCAAATGTTACACGCAATTAGTGCTAAATTACGGTATGTTAACTGACATGTTTCAGGTGAGCAGTAATTTTTTTATTTTGTTAATATAAATAATATAGTTTAGTTTGTTGTATCTATGAAACAATTCAACAAAATTTGAAAATTCACTTATAAGCACAGTATTCATTAGAACCATCAGTTGTGCGCATAGAGATATAATTTTTCCAATCTACTTGTACAGTAGTGCCAGTTGAAAAATGTCTGAGTTCAAGTCCTGGGTAAGGCACGTGAGTATTTGTCATCGTCTCACTACTGTTGCATATGATTCTGGTTTCATTTCTAATGATATTGCTTTCAAAGAGACGTCAGGTCCTATCTACTAAAACAACTTTTAAGAACTTATTCAAAAACTAATTGCACCGATGTTGAGGAAAGTAGACTCTTTAGCTATATTAGCAACTTCTTGCCTACTCTATGGCGTGTGAAAAACTGCTAACCGTCAACCATTGGCGAAGACAGGTGATCGGACTTAGCGTGATTTCATACTAGAAAGTAGAGGTTCTACAAAGAAGAAATAAGATATTACTTATACTCCATATGGCACCAATGACTTTACCCAAAGGAAGGTTTGAATAAATGCCTATAAATAAAAAGAAAAATTTAGATAAGTGAGTGAAGAGATTTGGGCGGCTCTGAACATTTAGGTCTAAAGAGCCGATGAGGATGAAGTGAGGAGAGTATGGTGCAGCGCCGTAATACAATGGCAGGGAAACGGGCGATCGCCTAGAAACTTCGCGAACAAACAATCGGCGTCGTCCGGCACGATTCCCACTTGCGAAAATACGGAATGAGCCGGCCGGGGATTAAACCCGGCTCGCCTTGGTGGAAGGCGAGCAGGCTAACTGCTCAGCCACCATGGCCCCTGAAGTTCATATAGTTTGGCATCTTAAACTATATAGCATTTTATAACAAGTTAATTAAATTCCTCTATTTTAACCTTTAAACATTTCATTTTCATTAAATAAATTCATTTATAATTTTTTTATGTTGGTCTGATTGCTGTAGGTTGTAAAATATAATTGTAAAATTGGATGTGATACGTAACACACCTTTACTTCCCCTTCCCAAGATGGAAGCACTCGCTTCCTTGTCGCCGCCTCTCCTCGCCCCCTCCCCTTGGAGTAGCCCAGGAATGATATACAGTGACGATACATGGGTGGCCTTACAGACCCTCCTCCCCCCTGCTGGAGAAGCCGACAAATGTAGAGCAGGCGCAAGAATAATCTGGGAATTAGGACTTCGGTACAACGCAGGATTTAGAGAAATTTCTGGGTCATGTTCTACGACCCTATAAATACTGCAGCGGTCCAATGGTCAGTAGTGTTGGTAGAAGCCTTTTGTCTGAGTGCAGAGTGCGAAGTCAAGTGTGGGACGACGGCGGACGAGGTGTTCGTGGTGTGAATGGACGAGAGGACGTGGAACCCGACGAGTGAAACCTACTGTTCGCGAGAGTGCTCGGAGAACTCTAGAACATTTAACATTGTGGACTTGCGGGACATAGACTAAAATAAGATGGAACTAAATGAGCATGTAATATGGATTGTATTGTAAATATAGGAACTGTCAAATATATACACATAATTTATAAAATAATTTATTAGGTTTTTGTACACTGTCTATTGGGACTGATTTTTATTTTTTTTATTTTATTAATTTCTTTGAAGTAATTATAAAGTGTTATATATATATATATATATATATATATATATATATATATATATATATATATATATATATATATATATATATATATACACGCACACACACACATACACAGTTACAAATTCTCTCTCAGAAGCCTAAGGGATGGATGTCTTAATTAAATAAAAGAATTATTATAATTTCCTAATATTATTTACAACAACTATAAAAAAATCGCTCGACTATATATATATATATATATATCAAGTGTGTGAGTGTGAATGGAGGGGGAGGGTGAAATGTTTAATGAGTGTAACTTCTCGTGCGTATCTAGTGAGATATTATTTCCTCCCTGGCTAACACTGCAGACCGACGAATGGAAATAAGACCCAGAATGCATGCCACCACCAATAAGAACTTACCACCTTTCGGCTTCTCAGCTGGTACAACCTGGCAGATACTTACTAAACCTCTGCTCAGCGATCTATAAGTTAACAGACTGAATACAGAACATAATATATATATCTACTGATAGGCTATTAGAAATTATAAACAGTGGCAGCTCAGAGTTTCTCAAATATTTTATAAACGGATGAAAGAAAGTTTTATAATAGTAGAGTGATCAGACAATCTTTCATGTGTAGATAGGGACTTCGAAAATGAAATTATCGTGCCAATGATACCATTGTTAATGTGTTTGTTTAACAATTCGATAAATAATACATGTGACTGATGCCGACACTAGCTACGAAAATGTTACGTCAGGGCAGGGCAAATTAAGTTAGCAGTCTCGTTAAAATCATTTGATTGCAAATAAATTTTCAAAATAAAATTTCTCTCAGACTCAAATCTCAAGATCTTTTAATATCAATAAGGAAATTTGTTTCAAACATTGTGCAAATTGTATAAAAAATTTCCATGGTGCAGAATAAAGACAATTGTAAACTCAAACTAGTTGCATACTGTATAAATTGTCCAAACTTAGCTGGAACTGTCATATATGTGTTCTTGATAAAAACCTTCGGTAATTTTTCCGTATTGCGTATCGTAATTGGAAAACCATACAAATATTCATTGTGTACTATAAAGTAAACCATCCCAATTGTTTACTTTGCAGTCTAGTGCCGTTTCGCGTATCCGGCAAAGCTCCGTTTAGCGTATTCAAATTCGGTAACGATTCCGTATCGCGTATCCAAGAATTTTTTCCCGCAAATATTCTATCGCGAATAGCGAGATGATATGCGCGGGAGGTAAAATCACAATGTTGATTGCAGGCAAGTTATTAATTCCTCGCCAGACATAAACACGTTTCTCATCGAGCACAACATTCTCAAACAGACGATGCGGTGCGAAAAATGCGGGCAAGGCGAAGCGAAATTGGTGGAAAACAGGGGCTTGTTTTACTGGTGCCGACGGCGACTGGCGGACGGTACCAAATACAACTTTAAAGTGTCGGCGAGACAGGGCAGTTTCGTGTTCGTGGGAGATTCAAGTTTGTCTCCGGGCAAGATAGTCGGGTTGTGTTTACTCTGGTGACTGATAAAATACCCTCGACAGCAGGCTATAGTGAACGAACTTTTGTGCTCGGGAAAGATGGTCGTTGCCTAGTCGTGTTTCTGCCGCCAAGTGTGCATAGGCTGGGTGTTTATGTACAGGAAACGCATCGGGCCGGGCAAAGTGCTCGAGATCGACGAGTCGAAGCTGGGCAAACGCAAGAACCGCAAAGGACGTAAATTTCACGGCCAGTGAGTTTTAGGGGGAGTGCAGTGGGACGATCCGACGAAATTCTTCCTGGTGCCGGTGGAAAAGAAGAACGCAGCGACCCTGACGAAAATCATTCGCGAGTGGATCGCTACGGGCACGACGATAATTTCAGACTGCTGGCGCGGTTACAGCAACTTGGACATTCTCGGCTACCGTCACATGCAGGTGAATCACAGGCGGGAATTTGTGTGCAGCGAAAAGAGCGGAATGGTAAACACTCGAAACACGCTAAAGATGAAGAGGGGCGAGACGTTGAGGGTGTACACTCAAAACATCGAACGAAGTTGGTGTTCTGTGCGATACAGCGTTCCCTGCTTTGGCCGACGGAAAAAAATCTTGGGTCGGCTACTTGGCCGAGTACGTCTGGAAAAAGCATCGTCGGTACGGAGAACGACTGCACGCTTTGCTGATTCACGTCACAACACTGCACCATCGTAATCGGTGCAGAGGAGATAGCGGCGAAGACTATCCCAATTTCGACAGGTATCTGTATGTTACGGTTGTTTTTTTTTAATTTGCTGGCACGAGCGAGATTGAGTTGCTGTGGCAGTTGCAGTTTTAAAAAATTTTATTGAATTGTTGTTGCCATTGCAGTATAAAATTAAAGTGTGATTGATTTGCTGTTTGTTTCAGTTTAAAGTGTGATTGACGTGTGGTTTGTTTTGGTTAAAAAAAAAAAAAGTTTAATTGAGTTGCTGTTTGATTCAATTCGCAGGTGCGAGTGAGACAGTGTAGCTGTTTGTTTCAGTTAGTAAAAAGTTTGGTTGACATGACGTTTGTTTTGGTTAAAAATTAGTGTGATTGGCATACTGTTTGTGTAAAAATTCATTCGCGATTTGGTAAAAAGCTTAAAATGGTCGAGTGGGTCGTGATGGGTCCGCCCGGCGACGACGGGTGTACTTGCATCTGTCGCATCCGCAAAACTTGGATCTGCCAGTTTCAATAATTGTGGTAAACTGATTTAAAAAAAAAATTACATTAACTCGCGATCCCGAAAAGGCATAGCACGGTCGTGTCCGTCATGACCGGTCCGGCCGGGAGCGGATGCTATTGGGTACGCTGTTGCTTTCGCGGACTTTGGACATGCCAGTTTCGAATTTTGAGGGAATTTATAAAAAAAAAAAGTGATGGCGTATATATAAAGCTATAAAATCTATATGGTTAAATTTATAAAAAGTTGAGATTTTAACTGTACACTGTTTTACCGTACCCTTTTAGTGATGGCGTAGATGTGAAAAATTGAATATTACATTGATGCATTTATAAAAAATGATTTTTTAACTGTACACCGTTTTACTATACCCTTTAGTGATGTCATATATATGAAACGTATAATAAATTGTTACATAAAAAAATAGGATTTTTAACTGTACATTCTTTTACCGTGCCCTTTTAGTGATTGCTTACGTGTGAATATTGATATAATAAATGGTAAAAATTATAAAAAGATGTTAATAAATAACAAATATTCTCTTTAATATAAATAAAAAATTATACCTCGTGAATTGCGTGTATTTAAACAGGGACGAGAAAAAGGTAAAAAAAAATTTTTTTTAGATACGTCATACGAAACTTTTAGCAATAGTTACTTTTGGTACCTGGATACGCCACGGGAAACAAATGGGGTATTTTACTCTATATTCCGTTTTCGGTTTGGATACGCTATAGGAAATAATTGGGTGTAGGTCGAAATATCTCCCCCGACTCGGCTGGATACGCTATTCGAAACAAGTGGGGTGTGGCACCAATTTCCCCCCTTCTCGCTTGGATACTCAATGTCGTCCTTTTCGGTCTTGCACATTTCGTCACCTGGATACCCAAAGGGAAACTTTTGGTAAAAATCAGCCTTTTCAAGGTGCGCTGGATACTCAGGGGGAAACTTTGTATTTTATTTGGGTTTTTTCCCGGTTGTGGTTGGATACGTAATTGGCGGTTTTTTGTCTCGTCTTTTTGTATCATTGGATACGCAATACGGTGGTTTTTGAGTGATTTAGATACGTAATACGGAACAATAACAGGTCTTTTGGATTTTTTACCCACAGATCCCTGGTGAATCTCTCGAGTTCCCGGCAAATGGAGGATGAAACATATACGGAGGATGTGGAGGAAATGGACGAGACGCTTTCGGCTACAGATAACCCCTTCAGTCCCTATCCCATCAACTTCTTCAGCCCCAGTATCATCAACCGCTTCTTTCCCTGGACCATGAACTTCTTTGAATGAATCTATCTAATTATGAATTGCATTTATTATAATTATGTTTTCTATTGTGATTGTAATTATTATATGTGAGAATAATACTTTTTTTTTTTCTAACAGAACTGTTCGAAGATCGCAAAGGCACAGATCCACAGACGTTTCCCACCTGTCGAGACCTCAAACAACTTCTGACACCCATCAACAGAGAGGCACAAAGCTCAAATCAGCACCCGACATCACTCGTGCGAAGCAAAAACAAGCACCGAATAGGCGTTAAAGACAAATACCAACAACAGACGTCTCCCACCATCGAAGAAAGAATCCTAAACCAACCAAGATGACCAATATTTCTCGTCGTGACTTACAGCGAGAAACAGCCCAAAAGAATCGTTATTATCTTAGAAAAGCAAATCAAAGAAACCATTAGAAATATGGTTTTGATTTTGTATTAACATTTGACAGTTTTCATTCAAAAATATATGCATAGATACCTACTGGCATACCCATAAATAAAACATTGGCTTCATTTAGTCTTGTTTAGGTTTTTGCCCCCTGTTCGATTAAAATTTCACAAATTTCATTCGTAGTATCCCACATAATTGCAGCCTCGCCATAAAAATCCCCAGTATTTAGGAAACCTTCAAATTTTCCTTGTCGTTATTCAATGCCTTTTTTATATTGTCCAAAACACACAAAACTGTCGATTTATTTTTACTAGATACAGCTTCGTGTAATACTGCAATGTTATTACGTCTTATTAATAAAACATTTGCACCGTTTTCTAGCAGATAATCTACCACTTCCACGAAGCCATCTTGGGCCGCGAAACGCAGTAACAAATCCTTTTCTAAGAAAACAGGTTCACCCAAACTTTTTTCATTTAGGTAACGCACAATGTTTTCACGATTTGCAGTAGCCGCATTCACCAACAATTTCCAGTCTTTGTGAATCCCTTTCATTACCGCGTCTATTGTTTGCACCAAATACATAAGTACGGGCCAATTTTCAAAATAATAATTGGCATACCCCAATACGGTTATACCCGCCGAATCTTTGGCTAAAACGTTGACACCATCTTCTATTAGAAATGTTACAATTTCCTAATTCCTCGCCGCGGCTGCTCGCTGAATGGGAGATTTACCACCAAAATCCTTTTCTTCAAAATTCAATTTCATCTCCTTCATGCGTACAAGCTCATCTAGCCAACCACGATAGGCAGCTAAACTCACCATTGACAGTTCCTTCTCGTCAAACAAGTCTTGTTTGTCACAGCTGACTCTCATGGTGTCTTCACTTGCTCTGGTGGTATCTTCACTGGCTCTGATGGTGTCTTCACTGGCTCTCATGGTGTCTTCACTCTGTGGTTTTCAGAGAGCGAGTGTGATCCCTTGGTTCAATCGTCTAGTTTTTTACACGCACTGTGCGAGATTTTAATTTTTTTTTTTATTGGCCGAGAAGGAATGTAAGTTTCTTTATATGGTATCGTGAGTTTTACCGACCTTGATAAATCGAATGAAAAGATTTTTTTTATATGACTTCCACATACACAATTAATTTCAGATGCAAAAAATTACTAGGGTATATTAGGACGATCTTGTCAATTAAATGAGCAAAGTGTGTAAAAAAAAAATAACCATAGAATTATGGGAAATGTTAAAATGTAACGCCGCTTGTTTTGTTGCTGTAGTCATTACGCAAGTTTCGTCGTAAACTTGTTTATACTTTTTAACTTTCAAAACATTTCCATGTAAACTACAGATGGACTCATGAGTGAGCAGTTTGACTAACGCTCTCAACCTCAGCAGTCGGGTAATCGTAGTTAGTTTTTGTTTATCAAAGTAACCAAATAGCGCAGCGACCACTTATGAAACACATTTCATTTTAACATTCCCTTATTACTTTTAAAATTTCAAAATAGTTTTGGCATTAGTGACGAAATTGATTGAAAACACTTTGAGATTTCTGGATGCCTCGGAAGATACAATAACGATTCGTTTGTTATCGGACCCGTAAACTAGTTCGATTTCATTCTCAAAAATCCATTCAATGTAAAATTGTTTATAAATTAGCGGTTGGTCGTGTAAAGTTTTGTAAGTTATTTCATTGTCATCCAACGAACCCTTGACCTGGCCGTCTTCATTATCGTTTAGACGAACCGTGGATATAGTTTGCGAATGTTCGTCAAAAAGGTCAGAAATTGTATTAAATGCTCCGAAATTTAACCGTTTCAAATTCTTAAATATTAAACGTGTAAATACACCTCTGGGAATAATCTTAGTGTACCTCGTTGCCATTTTTAAACCGAATCATGTTCGCCTCTCCCGGCTTGATGATCGATGACCGTATAGATGATAATTTTACGTCGGCTAAACTAGATTTGTTGGTATTTGTAAAATCATCAGATTCGATAGTAGATTAATTTTCCAGAGCTGTGGTCGTGGTGGATATGTAGTTTTTTCTTTCCATTTATTAAGACTGTCAGATGTAAAAAATCCAAGTACAGCGACGGATTTAATTTTATAAATTCAACCGGTTCCATAAATTCAGAATGCGTCATGTTTTCATTTAATTTTCTCCACGCTTTTAACTTTAGCAACTCTCTAATCACAAAGATAAAATCACAAGGTATTATTTTTTTCATAGTGTAATATTAATTTACTTAATTACCGGCAGCTGCAGCTCCTGAATTAGCAGCACCTCCAATAGATGTACTAGCACCAAATTGTGTATTCACCGAGCCTTTGATTTTACTTTTAAATTTCCATAAAACAACCCCCAGAATTCCAATTAATAAAATAGATCCTATAATGATAAATGCGTATATTTGTGGTTTTTAATCATTGTATATACAAATACAACATGTAAAAAAAAGTTTCACAGAGGGTTGAGAAAAGTAGGATAAAAAGAGGATAAAGACAGAAAATCACAACATGTTGGGATAAAACATTTTTTTTTATTCATAGGTGTATTTAAATTAGTAACAAAAAAGTCTTTACACTTGAATAAATTTCAATTTATTCTTGTTTGTTGTTCCGGATAAGACTACGTAATATTATTCTAACGTACATCCCATCAAATTTGCATAAATGTCACTATCAATTGTTAATCCTATACTGCTTTGAACTGTATTTCCATATGTCATTTGAAGCGGGAAACCATATAAGAAGAGTTTACTATTTTAAGTAGCTTCACATGCGTGTTGAAAGGCAAATTTATCTATCGTATAGAGATTCATCTTGAAGAAACATTTTGGTATTTTAAAGAGGTTGTTTTTTTCCTCTTCACACATGAGAATTTCGTCTCCAACATGTCTCAAATAATATAAAACTCACCGATGCATACTCCATGACCACGAATAAAACTTCGGTAGGGATCACCAACGATTAGCGGCAAGTAGGCGGGTTTGAGGTTTTCATTCTTCTCTGTTATCAATGATTTTTATCGTTTGAAAAGAAAATCGGAATGAACCGGAGACGATTTTTGAAAATACTCTGTTTGTCCATCTCAGTCACTTCAAGCCGGCAGCTACATTCCTTTGGAAATTTTTTTATTTCAGTGAGAACAGCAATCGACACACTTAAATTGAAACAGTGTGATTCGATATTTGTGAAGGCAAAGAAAATAAATCTGGGAAACTTTACCAAGTTTTCCTGCGCCCAGTTCATAATCTCTTTTGCGTTGAGTACCAAACGTGAAGCCGTTTTGACTATCGGCTCAATCACAGTTGCCAACAACTCTACCGTGTACTCAAAATCCAGAGTGAAACAACTCATGTTACCATTGTGTACCTCAAAATGACGTGTAAGCAGCTTCTTCCAATTCGGAGCGTAATTTAAAGTTGTCATAAATTCCTGGTATGGCGAATCCATGTTCCTAAACTGTGTAGTAAGGAAAAAATTATCACCGCATAGTTTGCGAATAAGCGATATGTCATTAAGTTTGTTTCTCACAAACGGCTTTAGCTGATATTTATCGCCACGAAATACAATCAATAGTTTACTAAAAGTGTGCTTCACCATTTGGAAAAATTCAACTATAAATTTTGCTAGACATACGCTGATCATAGTGTATTCGTCAACAAACAAAACAATGGGTGCATAGAAGGAAATTGAATAGTCGTTGTTGCATTTTACAAAAAACGACGCTGTGTTGTATCCGAGATCGCAAAACTTGCTCAATTCTTGTACCACCGTAGATATTTTGTCAAGATCAATCAGTGGCAAGAGCTGCATGAATTTCAAATATTCGTAGTAACTGAATTTAGTCAACTGAATTAGAACACTTGATAACGTTAAACCATTTGATAGTTTCATCTGTCGACAAATATTTCGCAATAGAATGTGTTGCGGGGTCGTGTAAAAAACTCTGTATTTTTTCTTCGAGAAAAATTTGCAATAATGTAGATTTCCCACTACCGGCAGGACCATTTAACGTTATGTATTTAAGTGTAGCCAACTCACCATCATTCTCATCGAGCCATGTAAATAAAGTTGTTTTAAAGAGTTCTTGTTCCATTGAAAGAGTTAACTTTGTCGGCGTAAAATTTGTCGTTGTTTGCACAGCTTTCGGTTTGAAATTCGATGAATATACAAGAGTAATTAACTTGTCCTCGGGATTTTCACGCGGAATTTGTTGTGCCCATAAACACATTTCATTACTACTCAACACATCTCTAAAACATAAACTCCAGTCTCGTTTAGCCGGAAGGCCATGCTTCACTCGTAATTTATACTTAGCGATTTTTCCAATGGTATTGATCCATGAAATTGGTTTTTTATGTTTGCTGAGGAGATTTTCGAGGAAAAGCCAAAAAAATAAAGGGACCATTGTGATATTTTAAACCTTTCACCATGGGTGTTGTTGGTATAATAAACAGAGTTACTTACAAACTGAACCTTTTATAGTATTTTTTTTATCCATAAAAATACAAACCAATATTTTTTAGTTCGATATAGTGTAAATAAAAAGGTTATGAGTTGCAAAAAAAAAAAGATAACATTTTTTTTTTGTCTATAAGACTCTTAATTAAAATATGGGAAGTTCACAGAATTTTCAAAACAATAACAATTTAGGTGGTGCCAATTTAAAAAAAGGGCCTTTTACAATTTCAGAAAGTCTAACAAATGAATATTCGAAACATTTTTTCTTATTAACACAATAAAATTTACCGATTTTAAAAACTTTATTTACAGTTTATAAAATTTGCCATCATTGAATGACTATACTTTTTTTTCTAAACTTTGAGGGAAAACATCCGGATAATTCATATCAAGAAGAGGCGGGGAAAAGGGATATGGGATTAAATGTATTAAACAAAGTTTTTTAATTATATCACAATGTTTACGTAATTTGGAAACTAATTATGCGAATTTTAAACGTTCGCATATTGGCCTATTGGCAAATGACACACACCACACTATTTGTGCATTAATGAAAAATTGCACTGAACCATTTTTTTTATATAATGCAGCTACCGTTCCTTTCGAGAATGTTATCGACTTGGTGGAAATCGATTCAGAAAATAGATAAATATTTCTAAATCTTCCCGAATTCAAATCACTTAATGTTTCTCAACCTCGTTTGAGATTTAATAATTCCGATATATTGGATGGATACAATAATTTCATAATGGTTGCCGAATCAAACTCGTTCAAAGACGTTGCCAAAATAATTAATAGTTTTGACAAAGTAAAACAGTACTACAATACTAGTAAAACAGGATTCGTGATACTTGCGAAAACTTACAACCTCGTGAGACTGTGTATTTAACTAGGTTGATGCAGGATGTTGGCTCTAAATTGGGTAAATGTGTAAAACACGATTTTGAAGGATATATAGTTTTCGTGATGAACTACACGAACGCAAAAAATTCGATTATTAAATTAAAAAGACGCGGTCACTTTACAATTATTGATGTCCACCATCAGCCAAATCGATAGTGATTTTACCTACAGGTTGGATGCTCAAACTACGGAGGCGTTCAAGGGTAAAATTCGAAAACCAAATATCATAAAATTTATTAACAAAGCGATTGTGGCGAAAACGTTTGAATACACGGATAAAGAGATTCGCTTACAACCCAATACTGAATTGGGAAAATGGTCAATTTCTGTTCTCGATGAAGACAATGACTGGTTGGCGGCACAAATCATTAATAATTTACAACACCTATGAAACCAGCACTTGTTGTTTTTCAAATTCACGTCTCAGTTTTATAAATCCGATACTAATTTGACAAACCTTCCCGTCGAGTATTTCAAGCTACAAAATAATTTCGTTTTCCTCATGCCGAATAACTTAAAGAATAGTGTAGCGGTGACACCGAATAACGATTTGGTCAAAGTAGTGATCGATAGTTCTACATCACTAGCACTCAGCGCGGCTCAGATTCCCGTTCTCGATAAGTTAAAAGATGAACACGTAATTGTTTATGTTCCATCCGGTAACAATTCGTACATTTATCCCTCTCGTAATTATGCTATAGATTTTTCTTTGAAGTTCCTAAATTACAATCGAATATCAAATACAAAAACTATCCTGGTGCATGACGAAATTGAATATACTGATTTGAATACTAACAAATATCAGTATTTCGCACTTATTCGATCCGCTTCAGAGCTTTTTATAGGAGAAGCGATGGAATTGTTGTTTCAGGTCGAAAGCAATTCAGTATCTCTAATGGACAACCTCAGGATCAACAAATACATTTCAAATGCGCAATCTCAGCACGAAATGTTTGTTCTTTCAAACAACACATTATTTTATGGTGTGCCATCCAAAAAATATGTCTGTTACTAAGCGACTAAACGGCGATCAAAGTTTCCAGTTCCTACCCATCATCCTCGTCCTTCTATTCTTCCTCCGCTCCTTCCACTAATACATTAGTAATTGATTTTTCCAAATTAATTTTAAACAAGGCAAAAATTTTGGATTTGGATGTAAGTACGGCTAATGTTATATTTTCGTTCAAACCAAATAACTACGAGCAAAATAGTCAAGAGGGAGTGTTTGAATCCTTGGGGGAAGCTGTATATTCACCAATAGATTTGAATTGGCATATAATAAACAACCACGAATTAAAGTTGATGCGATCGTAGGAAAGTTCATGTAATAGCTATCAATAAAATGCGAAATTCGTTAAACTCGAATGATGTGTTAATCAATTACTTTGCGACACTTATGCGTTCTCTAATTTTCATCTTCTTTCGTAATGTTTCCGAACAATTTGTCCGCGTTTTGGTGACGAATTTGGCCATGTTTAAAAGCCAATATACCAAATACACGCCCATTTTTGTTATGACGGCTAGGTTAAAAGATAATTTTCAGGAAAACCAACTAAATACACAACTTACCGGTGTTTCTCATAAAATGCACACCACATCCAATAGTTCCATGTATCAATACATTTGTAAAGGAGATCTAAACACATCCCTGCTCTACGACAGAAACAAAAAACAAAGCGATTGTCCAAACGACCAGGTCGAATAAAACACTACGATTTGTCATTAGTGAAAATCCTAAAACAAATATGTGAATGCCAACAATGATGATTTAATAGTCACGGCATCTTTATATAAACTTTCGGTGAACGAACAATTTCCATAAAATGCTGAATAATGTATAGTGAGATTAATGGTCGACATTATGTCGTAAACCTCACATCCTTTGTTGGTATTCCAGATATTTCCGCCATTTACGAGGATAAATATCCAGGAGAATAACCATTGACAACACGCATGACAATCACGAACACTATTTTCATCGAATAGTACTATTTAAAGCAATTTTATCTGATTTGTATTATTTGAGCAAGTACTTGGAACACTAGTGGTGAAGATTATCGATTGATTCATGGGAGATAGCGATATCAGAAAAGATCTAGCCAATTTATTTAACGAAAGTAATGGTTTCCAAGGCATTGAAAATATTCACAGGAACCTCATTTACAATTTATCGAAGAGAATTGCGAGTTGTTCAAGTTTAATACCTCAAATACCCATAACAATAACCATGGGAATGTGGCATACGTATATTGTGGTTATCAACAAAGTTCAAACCAGTTCAATTTACAGCTGAATACAGATTTGGACAATAAAATACTAACGATTATGATTTACTTTATTCATGATATTTCAATAGCTTCTTTCAATACCGTATTGCGATTTATGAAAAGTTATCCTAATGCTTTCTATAACAAGGTTGTAATTGCTAGTATTGCCGATCTGAAGAAATATAAATTAAACGCATATTACGACGAAATCCATCATTATGATAAAATATTGAATTATTTATACATATCTAGTTCGAGTAAAATAATTAAAGATATGAGAGGAGGAATAGTTCAGATAGCATTTACATCAATGGTTTTCATTATATAAATGATAATATTTGGGTGTATGAGGATTCGACAAGGAACATTATACTACCTACTGGTGAAAATGTTATTTCTATTTCGCTTACAAAATTTTGCGGTACAGATAGGCTCGCATGTTTATATTTTAACCATGCAATATATGATCAAATATCCTTCGAATTTATACGCAACTAGTAATCTCGACACATTCAACCAAGAGTTGATCAGGGCGGCGAAAACGAGTCAGATGTGTGTTTGTTACAATTCCTTCAGTCCCTTTCCCAATTTTAGTATCGTAGATGATAGACCATCCATTGTGGTTATATGTTGGGAGTCTGACGAATATGAACGACCTTTAGGAATTCTTTGGGTAAATATTTGTGAAAAATATAACAATTCTAAAGTGTGTGTGTTTTCTAAATCGAAATACAATAAAATTACTCACCCGAAAGTATATTTTAATTTGAAAGAAACGAATCCAATACGAATAATAGAAGAGGACACTCAAACAGAAAAACTTAAAAAAAAAAAAAAACTCTTTTATCTATTTGGTACATACGGATAAAAATTTGTATTTTAGCACCCCGTATAGAGTACGTAGATAGTAAAAAATAAATCTTACTACAAAATTTTTATTCATCAAACTGGGGAAAAAAAAACTTTACGACTACCCGCTACACATAAAATGATACATGTATGAAAACGATTAAGTTTTAAAAGATATTTTACTTATTACATACAACACCTTTCATTTTAAAAACAATTTTCGGGTGAAAGAAAACCGTAATTTTGACCTTTTTGATGTGGTGGTAAGTTGTGTTGTGCTCGAAGGCATTCAATAACAGTAAGACATGGGGGCTGCCGAGATATTAGCAGCTGCTGAAAAAAGTTATACTTTTTTCAACAATTTGATTGAAAATGCAAATGTTTCAAAAACTAAAACCACTACTGCTATTTTAAACACTAAAGATGAACGTAAAGATAAGCTGCAATTGGGAAACGAAAATTTACAAAACAGCACCTTCGATTGGCAAAATTGTTTAAAATATATGATTACGCCGACCCTCATGACTATCGTATTTATGCAAATAATAGAGATAACGACGATTACAATAATCATAATCATATTGATATTTTTAGTACACATTGCTTTCATTTATGTAAGCCCCCATTGAAAAAAAAAGTACATGTAAAAAAAATATCTACTTTTTTTTCTCTTTCTCTTGGTGAATATAGTGTGGTATTCAGAGTGTTGTAACAAACTTGTAGTTGGTGTGTAAGTGAAGAAACACATCAAAGTGTTCCAGATGGCTACGAAAATATACGTCAACATTATCGCAGAGTCGACCGAAAAGACTTATAATAAAGTCGTAAATAAGGATGGTGATGAATCAATTGTCCTTTTCATCGATAGGCTGACGAATAATGTTTTATCATACAAAGAAGATGGATATTTCTTTACCTTCATCAAGAAAGGTATGAAAAAAAGCTAAAAGCTATATGTAAACACAGTTTGCGAGATTTTCACGCTAGTCAAGGATCGACAATTACATCACACAAAGTACTCACCTATTGAACTCTATGACTTGTTACTTCTACCCACGCGTGACGAAGAACAACTGCCGATTAAGAAAGTCTCTCAAGTCGCCATTACTAATAAAATAACTGATACAGTAAATAAATGTATTGTTTTTTTTTTGGTGAAAAATGCAGTTATTCGCGAGATTAGTATCGAAACCCCCAGTAAATACAATCATCTATCGATCATGTTTATTCAGAGTTCCAATTTAAGGTGTAGAGTGTAAAGTCCCAAACTTGATCTGGATTTGGTGCACTATAGGTTTTCAATTGATTTGACAACATCGTATCATCATCATCATTGCCACCCATATTGTTTTAATTCCAATTCCAGCTTTGATATATCATCTATGTAATCTTGACCTTGTAGGTTTTGCAAGTTGAATGGATCGAATATATCCAAAAACACATCGGCGACTGCAGTCATGATTAATACATCAAGTATGGGCACCCAAGAAAGAGTAACTGTAGCAAATGCTCTAAGGGCGAATCCCACCATTTTAAAGCAGTCGATATCACAGCTCTCATAACAAATTCTATCGTCAAGGCTCTGAATAAATAAATTCCCAACTGACGATTCAAGATCTTTGCACCCATTTCGATCATTTTGGGTCCGATGTGTTTAACTAGGGTCTTGAGAACCATATTCAGACCGACCTCCCTGAATAATTGCAGTAGGAACTCGTTACTACCCAATCCTTGGATGCAAGAAGTTATAGAATCGGCAATTATGTCGGAAATATCTTCTGTATTGGATAAATCATCGGGATATTTGCGCGGAAAACCACCCATTAAACGGAGCATTTGATATTCGTCGATTTGGCATTTACCGTTATCTATATATTTCAAGTGACATGGCACCGAATCGGCTTGCAGTCCGATTTGAACCCGAGTCTTTATTGGAAACTATGGATTCGACATTGCGGGTCAGTATCAAAGGCTGCACAAGCCTACCCCCTCCCCCATACTCCGTGGTCCAAAAAAAATGTCTTGGTGTTTTTTCTGTAATGCCCATATCGCTGAGTTTAATGTCTGGATTCATGCAGAACGTCTCGTGATTGACGAAATTGTTCCATTTCGCGATGTAATCGGGCATTTGTCCCGTTGGCGGTATTTGCGGGCTCTTTACACCGCAATGATCGATTCCATGATCCAATGCCACGAAACTATATTCGATAATCTTGTATAGGTAATTTCTGATGAGAAAGTCTATAATTTGACTATCTAAACGGTCCGTGCATTCGTCACCCGCCAGAGACATGATAAATTTATCGCAATAGTATGAGTTTAGACGAAAGTGTATTGTTTCATCACCCATCTCTGTTACATCTGGCGATTAATCGACATCAAAACCAGTTCCTATCGTGTTTACGTGCAAAATAATCGTGCCTTATTTTATGCATCAGTAATCATCTATTCCCAACAGGTAGGCTTCATGATGAACCAACATATATGCATCACAGTGGTCGCTCCAATAGTAATTTTATCCGTGATATTTAGGTTCGGAATCTTTGGTTGGAGAACATGCTCCTTGGCACGCAATCACATCTGAATTACCACTCTTGAATATTTTAGGGACATCTCGAGGTGTGCATATTTTTCCTTATGGATAATGCAGATTCCATCGAGATGCATCGCATAATCGTTTTCCACCTTTAAGACGAACCTGATAGCAAATAATCAAATAATTCCAAGTTTGCCTTTTGTAACTCTACATCTTGCCCAATTTATACGTATACATGAGAAAATGTTTGCGGCACTCGCAGCAAGTATTCGTAATAAGTTAATATTATTTGTCTTTCAAAAACATTTCTCAAAGGAGTTGAATAATCCAAGTTTGTTGGTCCAGTGAATATGGTCATCTTATGTATTTTTTAGTTGTGTATATATATATATATATATATATATATATATATATATATATATATTATGCAAACACAGAGTCAACTTCAAACTCAAGGTAGTTCGAATATATTTTCGAATCTCAGTACACATTCATCAAATCATACTATTAATCTCAATCAAACAAATGAAATTAATCGATATTATCCACTCATTTACATTCATCAAAAACTTAACCTCAGTAACAGTTGTAACAGTTCCGTCTATATGGAATTGACGCCTATTTTGTTTCTTGAATAACGAACGGTGTGGTGCAAACACACCAGCTAGTGAATAGTTGTTGATTTGTGGATTGTGCGAGACTGACAAGTCAGATTCCTGCAACATCGATTATACTTTATTTCGAAAATACAACAAAGCAATATTAAGCCCCATCTCAAAGACAAGCATTTCGGTCGGTCAATGTCCCATGCATCCCATCCTTGTCGGACAACCATAGAAAACCTCGGCTAATATGTTCATGAATCTATTCTCCAACAACAACCGTAAATTTATCGATTCGTCGAAATTTACCACTTTATTAGAGTACTCTACATATTCTGAAAACATCGCTAGTACTGCTAAACTCAAACTTTTTACCAAACACGTGATCAATCACGGATTAACGTGGGCTTCTCTTTTGGATCTAGCGTATATCGAGAAGGCTAAAGTGAATATGTTTTTCGACCAGGAATATGTAAATGTGGACATGGTCAAACAAAATTAATAGATCAGTGACATAACGACCTCTTTGCTAAACACAGAATTCGCTATGGAGGATGGCAAAACATTACACAATATGTGGTTACTTTGGCACAATTTCCCACATTTGACATTTTAACAATCCTAAGCTACCTTCCCTCATGCGATATCAACGTCAATGCGCTCGGATACGTGGCAAACAACGACATTTTCAACTCAAACTTGATTTACGGTACGGGATTTGGACGCGGCATGTTTGGGCAACATGGAAAATGTCAAGTTGGACAATCAGTATCGAAAAGATGTCCAGGCCATCATCAATTCCAAACTATTCCATCAAAATATTGATGTTTTGTATTTGAACTCCATAGGGTGTGGAGGGGCTAAAAATTCCAATTATCAAAAGAAAAATCAACCAATCTTCCGAATACATCCCAACACTTTTGTAATTTTGTAAAAAAAAATTTAAAAAAAAAAAAACAACATTATATAAAAAATTTAATTTTTTTTAATTAAAATTTTTAATTTAAATGAAATGAACTCGTCCAATTTTTTCATGTGGTTCAAGTCAAATATTTTTCGTATAAATCAAACTTGACATTACCAGAAACATCTTTTGTAGTGGTAAATTCCACATTCTTTTTCAACATTAGAAACAGTTGAAGCAATTGCTTGTTTGCTGTCGGCAAACACTTGTACCGTTCTGTTGACGAATAGGCTCGCTGGAGAATATTGTAAATGATCTCATTACACCCATTCATTTTCAAGTTGCTCATCGATAAATTGTCAAATTTCATAAAACCGATGCTCTTACAATCAGATGCAATGTTTTTCAACACCGCCATCGACGATTTACTGCAAAATATATTTGTGGGGAATTTTTTTCTCGATTAATACTGATTTCTTTCAACTGCATCAGCGGCAATCGACCGATAAGCGAGTAGATCGAAGTCATGCAATCGATATAATCATCTTTCATGGTCATAGCCACTGCTATTTCCTTTTGCGATGATGTATTGTTCAATTTTAAACCATCGTAGAATCGATGCTGGGACTCTACAACAACCTCGAAAATGAAACGATTATTATTCACGAAATACACGTTCGTCTTTACTCGTTCGATTTTCGTACATGGAGATAGAATGTCGTTGTCATCAACCATCAACGATATTCTGTAAATTTTTGTCGACACACTTACATTAAAGTGTGGGTTATTTAAATATTCCAGTGGCTCGGTCGAATGAAGCTCTCCCCAATACACGTGCATTTGGACAAAGACCATCTCGGATTTATTAAATGGTAGAAATACGGGCACCGAGTCCTTACTCAAGCGATTGCTAAATCTGGTTTTGGAATCGTGGTTGAAAATCATCCGAAACAACGACAGTGTATTGTCGGAATGTCTTTATTGGCGTTGATCGCATACCCGTCTTCGGTGAGTTGCAGATGACTGGTAAAGACCATTTTTGATTTCAGGAAAATCGCATCGTCACCCTCTGCCTCTAAATGTTCGCCTTCGCCATCCCATGATTTCCATTTCGCAACGTCCAGGTAAACACCGATGTTTTCTATACCGAGCTCGAAAAACGAACAAGAGGTTTTGTGTTTAGTTTTGTCTTCAAGTAGTTTATCACGGTGAACAGCTTGGCCATTTTCCCATATTGGAATGTGGATCATATTTGCTCTGTGATGTGCGGTCCGAAACAATTATCTATGGTCAAAACACACTCCGAATCGCCATCCATGGTCAATTCGAACGCAGATTTTGTGCATATTCTTCCTGTCACTTCGTCCACAAATGTCTTGAACGGCATATATTGGAAATTATTCAAGTTGACTATACCTTCAAACACAAGCACCTCGATGAAACCAAACCAGCGTCGAATATTTGAGCGTAGTTTATTCACTTTCACTTTAGGATTCAACTTGTAATTCAAGGGAAATATCGAGTTGAACGTGCACAAGTGACCGGTAAAAGTACGGTTTTTCATATCCGCAATATCGCGTTCGTCCAGCGGCAACCAGTACCATTTAGCAATAAGTTTGGAAAACAGTTTGTCGATCCTATGCAAATCAGTGCTCATGGCAAGGTTCACGACTAGGGAGTAAACATGATTGAACGAATCGATGGCGACATTTTTTTCGAAAAGAGACCAAAAATCCCAAATGTATCGTCGATGTGTCAATGTTCTCCGGTACGGGTATCACGACGAGCCCAAAGAAATCTTGATCTCCGATCTGAGGAGCCAATGGTTTGCGGTTCAATTTTGAAATATTTCTTCTTTTATTCGCTTTGCACGTATTCGTCATGAAAACGATTTTGCACCAATTGTCAGTCGCAGCAACATTTTTTGCCTGTTCTTTATTATTGTCGAATGCATACAAGACCAGCCGAATCAACAACATTGATGGGAAGAAAACTAGTTTATTGGAGAAACTAATAATGGGCTGAATATGGCCAACAAATCGTTTTAACACATACCCGAAAAGTTGATGATCGTAGACAATGTATTTATCATCCACTTTAAAAGAGAGTACAGTACACAAATCAAGATCGTTTTCAAAGTTTTCACCTTCAGGATTACGGTGAACAAACTCATATGGTTCTTTACACAGGGCAAAATTAGTTCGAAACAATGTCCTTTTTTTTGGGTGTAGCTGTATTTGTTGATGCAAAAGTGATGACTGCGTGTTCGACTCACTCGAATGTGTGATAATTCGCGATAATTCGTCAATATATAGGTAACCCAACACAAACAGCCATTTTCGAAGAAATAACTATGAATTTGGAAATTTATTGTCGAATAATCTTCCGTATTTAATCCCCTCTTTTTATAATCTTTCACCATATAGTATTTAATCACACATTCGCACAACAATGGTGGTGATGAAGATGATGACGAGGGTGATGATGCCATTTCGTTGTCATTGCAATAACCACGATAATGATGGAGTAATCTCAATTACAAATCAGATTCCAGTATCACGGGAAATATATTGCTGATATGACGATCCTCCATGGTTATACCAGTCGTACAAATCAAGTTGTGATAATGGCACAAGTCCAAATAAACATGATTGAAATGAGAACACGATGGAATACCACAGATGCCAATCAGTTTCATTTGAGAATTGTATTTTTGGGGCAGGGCTGAAAAGTCACATTATGTTTACAAGCCAAGTATTCTACACAGTCGTTGAACTGATTCGAGTAACAGCGAAAGAAGAATTCCCAGAGCATGGTTGTAGAGGAACTGAAATATTTTAAAATGGAGGTGTTGTATTTATAGAGTTAGAGAGTTTTTTATTTCGTGTTTTTTTTCAAGAGTAAAATAAAAGAAATGTTTTATCTAGTAATTTTTTAGTTTTTTTTTCGATAGATGAATGGTATACCGAGAATTAACTGTGTTCACAACAAAGTAGACGAATATGTGGATGAAGATGTTAACGTTCATCGGTTCTACGTCTTCGATGATGGTAGTGGAAATGAGATGGAAGAACTGTGTGGAAATTGCACCTTGAATCTCGAATCTATCATGCAAAAAAATTGCAACACCATCAAACTCTGTGTTTTTGTTGGCAACATAAATTGGTGTTATCCCGTTTCGAAAAAGGATGTCCACTTTACACCAGAAGAAGAAAAGGAAGAAATTGAACACTCTTATATATTCAAAGCTCGTTATGATTCCATCCAGGAACTATTACAGGGACTTGCTCTCGGATTTTTGGAATTCCTTTGTGAATAGTATGTAAAAAAATCTGATTAAAATAAAAATAATTTAAAAATTGGTATTTTTTTAATCTACTATGTTCACAAATTAACTAGTGCTGAAATTAGAGGATTCAACCAGGATTGGTAATTATTGTACAAAACCAACAACTATTTGTGTATGTCTTGGGATTTTAAGTCTTGGCCAATCAGCATACCTATTTTAATTGTAAAATAAGACAATGTCGATGCTACTATCAGATTGTGTAGTTTCGTGCGAAATAAAACTTGTACTTTTACCACTTCGATATTTAATATTTTATTCAAATATTGTTTCACAGCACAATGATTTTTCAACAACTTAATGGGCGATCTAATTGTATGCTCGAGAGCATTTTCCACAACATTTTCTATATTATCGTGATGGTAAAACCATAAATTCACACTTGCAAACACAAAACCCACTCTTGGATCCAATAAAGTTTTTTTATTAACACGTAATATTCTTTGGTCACCACCACCATCCCCACCTTCACCATCGTTGTTTTTTCTTTGGCACTTTGGATCGAATTAAAAACGATGGAGTAAACGAATCTTCTAGACTGGGTTTTAAAGGGTTCTGCCCGAAACACAACGATATATGCGTATGCATTACAAACATTACCAAAGTTCCATTTTCTTGTGGTTCATCACCTGTTTTTACATTAACAAAACACCTTCGTAAAGGAAATATATCGGGAATATATCCCTTTGTCATCACCGATTGTTCGACTTCCGACAAGTGAATGTCGGCAAAAGGACATTGAATGATTAGAAAATAAGGATGGCATTTACTGAAGTAACACAATAGCGAGAACAGCGTATGATAAACAAAGTTTTCTATTTTTTTACTTTTTGCAAATAAACCATTGTATTTCAATCAGTGCGACATTCGATCTATAAGTCGCAAACCAACCTCGAGTATCGATCGCTCTAAACGGCTGCATTAATGTCTCTCTTGGTTTATGTTTCGGATATGCAAAATACTGCCTAAACGATTCGCATTTGATCAAATCGGATAGAAACTCTTTGGCGGTGGATGATAGTGCTTGATTGTCATCTTCATTGTTTTCAATCTCGACCAGAAACAATCTTTTCAAATCAGACTCTACTTTGGTAGGATTCCTTTTCTCTAAAAATGAACAAAAATAAATATCTTCTAAAAAAATTAAAATGCAAAATTTGCCATGTAAGCGAACTGATTAAAATAAAATTTTTGCACGCAAGGCATTAGAAAATCCAAACCATTTCGAGTATACATATTTGTTACAAATAGTCTATAGTTTTAATTGTCTCCTAGTTTACATTTCCTTACAATATGTCTCAACGAATTAATCAAAGAATTCAAAGCGTATACTTGGTTTGCATAAGGGTAGTCTTGAGATGCTGACAACATGATAGTTTCATTGATTTCATTTTTTGAATATGCAGTCATTAATTATGCGGAAATTGATGCCAGTGATTTTTGTTTTTTACAATTTTTAAATACAATGTTAATCTGTAATTTTTTTTCTTTTATGAGTTGGTGGAACTTCAGTGAATGTTTCGGTAAAACGTAGTCCCAGTTGTCGTTTTTTAAAGTAACCAAAGCTATCGATGGTGTATTTTTTTCCCAAGTTGAAAAATACATCCATGAGCAAATTTTCAATGTTCATGACTAGAATGATTAAATTATAAAAAATGAAAATTCATGTGGTACTTGAATTTATTGTGGGATGCAATTTCATAAGGATTGAATTGAGATTTTTCAGTTAAAGCTGATAAATCACATCATCCATTGATATCCTGGAAAAATCCTTCATCGTGCTCTACTATATCATCGTAGACAACGTCGCAATTGAGACATACATCGGGAGTGTATCGGAACTGAAATGTTTCGAGAGAGTATTGAGGAACTAATACACGATACTTGTTACCGAGATTCTTATTCAAAGATATTGGGTAGGCGATAATTTTAGCCAGGTTGTGAATAAATACTCCTGTATTTTTTGGATTGACCATTTGTGATGTTAGATGATTGTTTCCGTCGAGACATGTCAACATCAGGGGTATGAAATATGTTTTGAATTCGAATTTTCTGAGGTGTTCTTCGTCAACTTGTTAAATACGATTTTTGTGGTAATATTGATATAAATTTTACCAATATAGGTAATCGAGATCGTGAGAATTTAACATGTAAATAATTTCACCCAATGTAGGAATTTTTTTTGGTTATAAATAGCTGTATGCCACAAAAAGCAAAATGGGATCTCTTAATACTGGGTACAATGGTATTGACTAAATTATCGAATTCGTAGTGTACGAATATTGGTTTTACATCCATGATTTCAGGCGATTCATCGAAGGGTGGATAATTGGAGTCTCCTGAAGGGGTATGGTAGAAAAATACCAGGGACAATAAGAATCTTGTTGTAGTGACAAAAGGATAGCTAAGAATTCTTAAAAACTCTAAATCAATCAATATGTTTATCTCTTCAACTTTGAAAGCATAACAAAATTAAAGGTTTGTATGATAATTTTTTTTGGACGGTATGTATTTCGCTAACCAATAAAGAAGATTGTGAATCTCAAACTTTAACAATTCAATTCGGGAATCGACTGTTATTTTTGAGCAGGTAATCGTGCTCAAAAGTGACAGGTATGTAATGTGAATCATACGAGTAACATTCAACCGTGCCTTTCCAGTTTCGCGATCTGCCTTATTGCTGAGAATCCGTTCGCCAGACAAGGTATCAATTTTGCAAGGATCTGGTATTCTTTGTTGTTTAATATCTATGAATAAGGATTTGAATTTTGCATCTAGATAATCAAATCTGATTGGTACAAAATCGATGAAATCATCATATATAGCTTCGAAATACATTGGTATTGAGCATAAAGGTCTGTGATTAGCAAAGTATTTAAACTGGGGCGGGGATCACATTCGCAAGTAATTTCCTCAAACGAGTTCCATTGTGTCGGATTGTTGGTGTTTGCAGCCTTTGAATTGAATGGACAACTGGAAAATATTGTGCAATCAGCATTCAAATTTGCAGAAATGGAAAATTTCGGATAATGACAACCGTAAATCTGCAAGTACCTATCGTTACCATCCGAGGTAAGCATCCATTGTCCACCATTCTTGGCCATGCAAATTCTTCGGCATCTATCTTCCAAATACATGCAATACCCCTTACCTGGCTCTTGGTTGTGGGGAATAATTTTAATAAGACTGGTGTTGGGATCTATGAAAGTGTTGTCAATATCGAAATGATGGCACAATGACCTACGGTCTTTACAATTTAAGCAAGCAGTGAGTGATTTAGAATCGTATTCGATCAAATTATTACTTGTACATTCGTCATTTTTATTTTCAAGCAACAATGTATCGAAAAATTGTAATCTTAAACTTGAACGATGTCGTTTGAACTTTGCCAAGACTGAAGATAAAGCACTTTCAGGTTGCAAGTATAAACAAATTATTACTAAAATAAGAACTACCATCACCAAAACAGTGTAATTTTTTACTTAAAATAAATTTAAGCAGTTGATATAGTATATAATATATAGTATATAATATATACTATATGGTATATATTAATTATATAGTATATATTATTTAATATTATAGTATATATTAATTTACTTACCTTTCTGTTATTACCTTATTTCTTTTCTATTCAGGAGAGAAGGATGGTTGATGTTGCTCTCTCCAGCTCTCGCCATCGACTGAAGTATTTTTTCCAGATCTCTCCATTGTATAGGCAAACTGTAATGAGGGGAAGGGCGGGAAAATGCTGTAATGTGATTGGTTGTTGGAATTAGGCCTGTGGGGGTGCCAATAAGGGAGCACACTGACAAAATCTCACGAAACTAAACAAACTTATTCATTAGTTTCTATAAAACTAATTAAATTTAAAATTTGTCTTGCAAACTGAAAAGTGAATAGTAATGTAATATAGGATGATTTAATGTCATAAACTTTACATCGACTTGGAATAAATACTGTGTGATGTCATGCCTATCCTACTCATCTGAAGGTTTGGACTCATGACCTCATCACTCATACCTGGTTATTTTTTTTGTAAATATATTTTTTATTTTTTTTATTATTTTTTTTACAGTTTTTTAATTCTTATATATAAAAGTGGGTTATTTCCTTTTTTCTAGTCAGAAGCATTGCGACATTTGGTACAACAATCTGAAAATATTCTCCGACCATATTGAGCAACAATGAAAAAGAAATAGTGTGCACAATCGACATACTCAGTGTTTCGATACTCGACTATTTTATTTATTTTAATAAACAACCTTACTTTGCCATTATATTGTCAACAGAATACTATTCGTATTTCCAATAATATTATATTTTGGCTTTTGGATTTTAACTGGTTTGATAGCAATACCCATTAGTAATGAAATATTTCTTGCTATCACTGATCTGGCAACTTAATTCCCGTTGCTGGTATATTGGCTGTAGTTTTTTTAATTCTTATATATATATATATATATATATATATATATATATATATAGGGAGGTTTCCATTATTTGCATAATATAATTTGCAGTTTTTGGTACAAAATGTGAGAGCGGCAAAAACGAAAGTCGGGAAATATTCTCGAATGGATTTCCACACGCCCTCGAAATATTAATCAGGAAACAGAGTTTTCAATCCAACAGCCCATCGCCCTCGCAAAATTTAACCAATTTGTGGAAACTGCCAAAACCACACTGATTAAAACTTTGTACAAATTGTCATCATCGTCACCGATCCACAATGAAGAAACTTGCCTGTGAAATCATTTTCAAATCCCCCAATCGGCGGAAATCCAAATCTGAAGTTTAAATGAGTCTTGTATCATTGCCTCAAAATTTGCTTTGGTTGGTGGGTTAAATTAAAGTTTTATCGGGGCGAGATCGTGCCTGTAGGTTGGTGCTAAGCAGTGGAAATTGATCTCGATGTTTGTGATTTAAAGCTCGTCACTTTGGAAGAAACATTGCGAATTGTTTGTTATGAATATTCCAATAGCGAGATGGGGAACCATATTACTTTTGATCGTGTTTTGACGAAACATATCTACTCGAGACATATCGAATCACTATCGAAAACGAAATGTGTGATTCGATAGAAACATTCATACACCATCTTCCGAAATGTTATTCGACGGATTGATTTACGACTATTGTGGTGAATTAAAGAGAGTAACGATTTCATCAGTGGAATCTGGCCCGATCACATGGAGAAACGGCCCTTTATTGAAGGTGTCGCCGTAAGGGAATGACCAGAATATTATGCAAATAAATTAGATGGTGACCAGGTGACCATAGACTCGCTTTTCTCACACCCGATTTACTATTCGTCCCCTTTTCATCCGCTGTTCAGGTGAATAATTTAAAAATTTAAAATTGAGTGGTTATTGCTAGAAATTCATCGAGGAATTAGAAAACAACACTGTTTTTGTCCTCATCGATGTATTGGGTAAAATCTAAGTTTCGAGGGTAGATATGAAATGGGTATTACAAAATCATCAAAGCCATATACCCGCCATCTATGAAATTGATATCCTGGAATCAATTCGATTCATTATTCCTCACAGAAAAATACGACCGTTTTGATTAATCGACTGGTTTGTACCACTTGAACGAGCAAAAATTATGTGCAAACACATTCCATCGATCGGAATGTTCGCTTGTGCCAATTTCACTTCCCACTTATGTCCTGTTGTATTTTCACAAGGACAAATCGTCAAAGTAAAGAGTGAAAAAAAAAAAATCGATTTGAAGTTTAATTGGCAAACTTTTTTAAAGTATTTAAAGAATAAAAAATTCCCTGCACTAAAGCTCAAACAAGGAGTGTCGTTGGCCGACATGACTGTGAAATATCTCGGTCGATATGTAGCGTATAACACCTCTTGCCAAAGGTCTTGGATACTGAAGATGAACATATCTTTGAAGAGATGTTTCCCGATTATTCCATCATAATTGGCGAGAGTAAATTAAACTAAATTCTTCCCGAGATGAGCAAACTTGCGCCATGTGAAGACATTGCGGTTGATTCGTTTTTCATTTTGGAATCCAAGGTATGTTATGATAGTGGCAAAATTGTATTTTGTAAATTTCGCAAAAAAAAAAAAAGTGCCAATCCATTGAGTGTAAATAATACATGTATCATAACCATACGTTATTTAAAAAACTTCACAAAAGTTCGGTACACCTATATTTATAAGTCTGGGAATTATTTTAGAGGGTTTTATAATTTTACTCTTAAAATACGTCATAAAAGTGATTGTCCAGATTTTCGTTTTGTAAAGATAATACTTTATCACAAACAATACTTGTCGACAAATGTTGATGATAGCAACAATATCGTAATGAAAACGTTTGAAACTGATGATACAATTCTACCTCAATATGACTGGCTACAAGAACCAAGCAGTTTGGTAAAATGATTAAAATTTTGGAGAAATTGATTATTAGTACAATAAACGAACGTTCAAAGTACTACAGATCAACGGATGTCTGGAATTGCGTGAAATTTGCAATACAAACCATTCACAGCAAGTTACCGATGCCACCGACAAACTATACTCGGCTGTGGGGTACAAACTGGTAACAATTTTCAATTTCCTTTCCACAGTTTCTCGTCTTTTCAAGTTGTATCTAGGCATATCTATTTGACTAGATTGACAAAACTTTACGAAATCTACTGGTTGGCACAATTAAAAATTATTTACCCACACCTACAACAAGTATAAGTTGGCATAGAATTGGACCAAATGCAGTTATGATGATGGTGCCATTCGTTGGCACCCACGTTTTGATGGGTAGTTTAAAAAATGAAATCGACACCGAAGCAATGCAACATGTATTATCGCAATTGAAATTCCAAGTGGTTACTGCGAACGAAATTTTGTATCCCGTCGGAGGGTACGTTTTTCACGAAATTCTCCGAGCCTACGGTTATATATATTCTTCAGCTCAGGATTTGATCGCCCTGCAAGAATTTGTCAATATAGATTCAAAAGCGGTGCTTGATAAAGTAGAACAGATTTGGAAGCATCCGACAATCCAATTACATTTTGGCCCCATGTATACGAGAACGCCGAGTTTGGTATCTCGAGATAGAGGTGATTATGGTTTCTTTGTGATTGATTCGATAAAAGCAGTAACGGCCAAGACGGAAAAATGGATGTTGCAGTTCAATGGCCAATGCTCCAAACTCTGTTTTTACGAATCCGAACAAACCTTTAATAAATTGGGTCAATTTTGGGTCATGGCTCGCATGTTTATGTATGCAAATTCCGATACGAAAATTCGCCAACATATTATCCCGGTGTCATTAGCTTAAACAATAAATTGGTGTCTATGCCGACCACGACAGAAACCACGACAATGTTCATGCCGCAAAGTGCTTTTTCGTGCATTGCCTATTTGGATTCCGTCATCGGTATGTATAATGTTTGGACGATAAACAATTACCAACTTAAAGTGACTCAATTAATTTTAGTGAACGAAACGGGCTACACCGTCGCCTATAAAGTACAGTCTACTTCGCGGACTAATCGCGATCCCATAAAAGATTCAGTAAATTTGGGTAAATGCATCACATCTTCCAATCGTTCTTTCAATGCGATGCCAAAGTATCAATTTGATCAAAACTATTCGTTTGTGCATGTGGGTGCTCCGGAATTGACCAAAGTAGTTCGAATGTAAAATAACGAAAGTTTCGATTCTTTGCAGAGCACACCATTGCCGACTTGGTTGCCTTCAGCACGGTTCACAAAAATTCCGACAACGCACAAAACATCTCGGAGAATTTAATCTAAACCTATTATTATACTTTGTATTTCGAAGACGATAAATTATTTCTCGAGGATGTGAATACAAACAAAGTATCGATCGGTGTGAAATCTGACACTCCTCTATCCATTTTAGAATTTGATGGCCCAATGATTAGGCAAAAATATGGCGTTGCTGCGAAAATCGTAAACAGATTTTATTCCGAGCGTAAATACTTTACCTCCGCTTCGTACATGACGCAAAATGCGAAATTTATATATGTCAAGATTAACCCACGGATAAAATAAGACAATGGAAGCAATGATGCGTCAGTACGAAGATGCTCATTTAGCTAGACAACTGCGACGAATTGTAATCAGTACGAACCACCTTCAAATTTTCTACTCGATACATAAATTGGCCTTTATCGCAAAGAACTTTTACCTCGCCAACGAAATAGACAGCGAATACGATGATGTACGATACTACAATAATAATGTGGGTTAAATTTCACTGAAAGCCATTAAAGCATCTACTTTATTGACCGGTGTAAACACATTATTAATCAAACTGTTTGGTTACGATTTCAAGTACAAAGAAAAATCCTATTACATCGATTATTTTAAAGAAAGTTTTCTTTTTCCACCCGAACAAATAAAAAAATCATTTCAAACATGTTTCACTTGCCAGTCGCTCGTGCGTTTCAATACTTGAATTTGTGTAAAGTTTATAGATTTCCCTTTCCCGTCACTTTTACGATGCATCAGTTGAACAGTAATGATTATCAATTAATTATGGATTACGAGGGTGACGACAGCAATGTGTGATTTACTACCATAATCCCGTACATAATGATATATAAGAAGATGAATAATAAAAACGAAATAAGTCTGTGGACGGATATTGGCACCATTTTAATATTAGAGGTTCTGGTCTTTGTGATTTGGAAAGTTTAAGATAAACTCAAAACCTCCATGATTACGCATTTTGGTACTAGTGGCACATCATTAAAACAACTACCTCTGCGGGAACTACTAAGACATCACAGAGTTAAATCGGTAAAGATAAAATGTAAAATAAGAATTCAGTAATGGGTTCTTGTCGTTTTGGGGTGATGCTGGCTAAAAAAACATATATTATGGTTTTTTTATTTCGATATTTGTATTCGAATATGTAATCAAAACATTGTATATGATGTGTATATTATCGACTACACGTGGATTGTGAAAAACAAAAGAAAATAAATAAATAAATAAGGAAAGTAAGGAAGTAGAAAAATATTTGTTATCATCTTTCTGGTTTATTGTTAGCTGTGACGATATTCGCATACATATTTTTGTAAACCACTTACATATGATAGATGAAGATGTGGACCACCTTGGCCAAAACATTTACCAACATCTCTACCATGCGAAATCACTCTCAAAACAGATGAATATATATGCAATTTGGATTTTTACAATTTATAATGTGGAAATACGGATGCTGGAAATAACAACCAAACTTGAAAAATTTTTCTAACGTTTCCTTTTATCAAATCGAAATTTACGCTATAAAACAATAACTATTATATATATATGTATATATTAGTTTTTTTAAAGGAGTTATATAAAATTTTTTTTTGTAAATAATCGATAGTGTTTTCCTTAAATTATTTGTTAAACCCGAAATGTAATAATATTAAGCAGCTAATAATATGTACATCGGTAGTAATACTAGTCATTAACATACTCTTGTTTAGAGCAACTATTAAAACTTGTGTGCAACCAATCACGGGGTTGTTGATTATTTTTAATTGTATCTTGGCAGTCTATCTTACCGTTGTCGCCGTCAAACTTCCCAAACCTCTAACTTGTGAGTTATAAAAAAATTAGTATTACCACATAACAATGTTGATGGCTCTCATTAAATTCGCCGGTAATGTCGACAAGGTGGGTGAACGTGCAATTATTCGACATTCACTAGTCCCGAATATACCAAAAGATTCAATTTTCAAAAATATTTCTAACAATCATTCTTTGTATAGCATGAAAATGATTGCAAATGGTAGAAAAGCGTTACAAATTGGCCATAGCACGATTGGCGAATATATGAGCAATATCAAAAAAGGCCAGTTTGACGTAGCTTTCGGTCAAATCGATTCGAGCATCCGTCTCAACGACAAAATGCGTAAAGTTTTATTGTACGAAATAAAAAATTTACCGGGTTATGTGCTGCATAAGATTCAACTGGGATCCAAAAAACTTAACTCGTTTAATCCGGCATTGCATAAAGCCACTAATTCTAACGATGTTGTAAAACTAATCATGACCGATCCCAAGCTCACGAAAGTAAAGAAACATTTTTTCTCTCAGAGAACAAAACTGGTCTGTTACACCCTTCTTTCTACCGTCGGTGTTTCGGGTCTGGCAGTCTACATCGATAGGTACAGGAAGGAGATAAGCTGATGCATTCGCTACGAAAACGACAATGGAAAACTGAAAGTGTGTAAAGTCAATCATCTCAGTTGTCGGACGTTTTCCAACCATACTTACTTGGATTTATGCAACGATAAAGTCTTATGCGACGAAGAATAAAACACCCCTTATTTGGGGGCGGATGGTGACGTTGTGTGCGTTCATTATGACAGTGTTCGAAACGATACTCCAGTGACCGACATCAACATGGAATATCGTTGTTTCGATGCCTTGTGGACGGATGCGATCGCCGATATATTGGGCAAAGACGTGGATAATGTTGTGGCTTTTGGCGATGATGTATTCGACTATACAAAAACATATTTCGGTATTTGTATTACGGATTAATTTTTATCGGTGTGGTCATTATTTTGGGTTTTGCCACCTACCTAATAATTTTTTTTTCGGTTGTGGTTAAAGGGTAAAAGAAAGATAAGTGTAAATGACGAGCACGGACAATGGGAAGTCCATACTCAAGCTGTTTGAGGTGTACAAAATCTTGTGGCAGATACCCATTTTTTCCCATCGGCATTTCAAATTACTCGCAAATATTTTGGCAACTTATCGTATAGTTGATCGCCCACCAAATTCCATTACCGACCTTTCATTAACCTACTATTTAACTGTCTATTTTGCAAATCACTTTCCACGCGATTTGAAAAACAAAAAATTATTTACAATCGATGGGCAAAATCACTCTCGAGCGGTTCTGGCTGCCGTGAACAAAAAAAAAAAAAATATTAATTCAACATTAAACAAACAGTTTGATCTTATCTCGCAAGCGTATAGCTGGTGCCATTATTTTCCAGTAAATTTTGTGCACTCCATCTATTCTTTCGAATTGAACCTTGAGTTGGATTTTCTGCTCAGACGAATCGATGATTTCAACGAGCGGTTTGCACGCATAATGCCAAATGACAAACCGATACTTTCGCTCTTCACCAAGATGAATCGTGGGATATTAAATCCCATTAATGTAAATTTATTGACCGATCTCGATATGAATATGCCATACTTTCAACACATTACTGATATCTCACAATCAATTCTTGTTGACTGGTTTGCACATTCCCGTGTTTTTGTCCGTGAATTTGTCCCTAAGTTGTTTCATCAACGTTTCCTCGAATTAAAAAAACTCGTGCAGTTTACCGCCAAAGTAATCGTTAATAATCTCGTCAAATCTGTGAAGGTAAACATTCATCAATTTCAATTTTGTTTTTGTCCAGCAATCCACAATGTTGACATAATTGACGTATGTATGAGATGTGTCTAGTATCTGCTTGCTTCGAATAAAGTTGTCTGTCGTAATGCACAACTCATCAAGTCACGATTTGTCATCCACGCAAGTTTTCGGAAGTTCAGTACATTTCGATTTTATCCTATTTAAGTACTCTTCTACGAAATTTATCGAAAATATTTGGCCCATTTTTTAATTAGTTCTTATCAATAAAGGGTATGCCTGATCTACTCAAGTTTAGCAATCAAAATCTGTATTCTATAGACCGAATTTATTACGAGTATCAAGATGTTGCATGTAGAAATACTGTAGATTATTTTATTCGAAAGAAGCAGAGCTACGATGAGACCCGATTAGACCAATTCCTCGACAATGGCAAGAGGAAATTGTTACTCTATTTTAAAAATGTCGACCAGACGTCCGATAGATACAATACAGCCTTGAAAAAAGTCAACCAGTTGTACACTTTTAATTTAAAATCAAAGTTACTCTTGCTTTACAAACAGCTTGAAGTTTACTAAAGTGTTCAAAAACCAATTTCTTCGGCGCTACGATTGAACTATGTTTAGTGTTCATTGCGAATGGAGATTGTGGAACCTTTTAAACATTTTAATATTTCTCCACATTCTTTTGTAAACGAGGAAAAGGATATTCTTTACACTTTGTGGCACTGAAAAACAATTTTAAATTACAAAAAAAAAAGCAAACGGGTATATAAAGCCTATCTGTTTCGCATTGATTGTTTTCCTTTCGTAAGAGAATAACAATGCTAGGGCATATCGAACTGGGAGATTTGTACGATTTGGTATCTCTAGAGGAAAAAACTCACAAGTATTCGGTGCGCAATGATCCACGCAAAAACTTTATCACTGCTTCGACATGTGTTTCAAACACCTTTCCCTAAATTTCAGTCAAAGAAAATGGCCTCTTACATCGTGAATTCGCCCAAGTTTTCCATCGGGCCATACGCTGATTTCCGAACCTAAAACGATCCGGTAGCCGCTATCGAGGAAAAATGGAAAAAAAATCAGTCGAGAAGCCGTTGATTTGGGAGTTCAACTACATACAAATATCGAAAATTACTTCAAATCTAACAAGCGAAAACTACCCGATGTGATAGACTATACAAATACACAATTTTTAGATTTCGACCGTGATGTTAGACAAGCCAATGACTGGACACCTTATGCGTCGGAGCTCAGAGTACGAGATGTTGATTTCGCTCTTTGTGGAACCATCGACTTGCTTTTCAAGTCCAAGCGGCGATTAGGGCCTTGGACCTCTATGTAATATATTAGCATCACAAGTAAACAAGTAATCGTTGCAGCAAAACATTTATCGTTATATATTCGACAAGGAAAAAATTTATATTCGTTTACGTGCGGACAGAAAATATAAAAAAATATATCTACTGCAAATGCACGCAAACCTGTCGAATTACAAGTTACTGTCGGTAGTTGATTTCGACGAAAATGTGATTGATAAATGTTTAATTTACACAATCGATAATTAATAAAATTGTTTGGTTTTTACTTCTTGTCATCTTGAAATTTGTTCTATTCTTCTTCATTCATTGTTGTTGTATTAGCAATTGATTTGTTGAAATGATCCGAGTTTGGCCTGAAGAAAATTCGATCGTTTGTCAGGATGCTGTTCCACCACAGGTCGTAGATGGTTTCGAGACGCAAAGTCAACACCGTCGTTTCGTTTGCAGTTTCGAGTACTGTTAGCGCCGCTTCATACGAAATGTATTGACTCGTGTCATTTTCCTCTGGTATCTGTACGAGTAGAGATTGATTGACGATCGCGAACAGAATGGCTCGACTTTAAAGTTTTCCAATCTCGCTATATCATGTATGGCCATGACGTTTCGAAAAGTGAGGTATTGTGGTAGAGAAATATTATCAATCACCCGATGTTGGTATTCTTCATCCCAGTCCTTAAGATGGTGATTCTTAAACAACTGCAAGAGACCAATTAATGCGCCACGACATTCTTCCTCTGAGGGCAAGTTGATAAAGTAAAAGGCATGGGTTCGGTTGAGGATTGTAGGTCTTATTGATTTATTGTAATTGGTTGCAGCTACAATTAAAACATTTTAAATTTGAACACCTCTTTCGAGACCGGTTTGTAGGGTAATTGCCACACTTCGCAAATGGGGTGGAATTGCCAAGTTTTGCGAAACTATCTCGTCGATTTCGTCCATAAATGTCACGAATCGCTGGTTCTGGTTCTCGATGGTCATCGAGAACAAATTGGCTAATTTGTGTTCGGTATCACCGATGGTGGGCGAGGATAATTGCCCGATGTTGAGTTGGTATAGTTTGACTTTCCATTCCGACGCGATTGCGTGGGACAGTGTACTTTTACTCGTACATGGATGACCGAAAAAAATTATAAATTCGAATTGTAGGTTAAACACCTGCGTATAAATTAAAATTTGGAGTTCTGCTTTCAACTGGTCGCGGCCACATATATCCTTAAAAGAAAATCGGGGTTCTATTCGCCAGGGTTCCAGCTCGGGTGTAATCTCCGAATTTAATTCTCCTCCAAATAAATCGCTCGCATTCTTGGGATTCTGAATGTAACCCAGAAATAAATTTTCAAACTGTGCCGTTAGATATTTGAGATTATTTTTCGATAGTAGCGTGCATCAGAAAATTGCAAATTTTTGTACCAAGTACACCCACGATTTGTAAATAGTGTATTGATTTTCAGCCAGTGTAGATTCCCGCTCAGTTTAAATTTTTGAAAATCCTTCACCTAAACCAGAGAGCGTAGTCTATAAATCATTTAAAAGTTAGTCACCTTTCTGCGAAATTATTTGTGTTTTTTCTACCGAAGATAACAAAAATTCCGCACAGTTCAGCATTTGAGATAATTTCTCCACGTTTGTGTGTTCGCAAAATGCGATTTTCGGCGCACATGTAAACTGAATCAGACCGGCTTCTACGATGGCGCGAACATTTTCATCCATTGTTTTTTTTAACTGGGTTTTCCGCAGTATTTATAAGATTCATTTTTTTATCGTCATGCAACAAAAACAACAACAGCAAAGAACCTTGTTTCCATCATTGCAACTTCAACCAATCGGACCACAGTGCACCGACTCTGACATTCTCGTAACGAACCAGCAATCTTCTTCTCAGCTGCTAAACTCTTTTCTTTCCCCACCACAACAACATCCACCTATGACTGAAATGTCCATTCCTCGCATCGGTATGCGAATAGAGCCAGATGATGGTCACGAATAATTGGCGCAAAAACTTAAAAATTACATATCTCGATTCGTGGAAATTTTGAGGGGAATCCATACGACCATCACGCAAACGAAAAAGGCAGTCGGTGATTCTTCTTGTGTGTTAATTACCTCGGTGGCTATGAAACGAGTGGCTATACATTTCGCCGAGCTCGGCCGACTAGAATCGGAAATGGTGAATGATGGAGCAGTCAGTCATCAGTACGTGGAAATTATAAAATCCATCCTCGATTCGAAATATGAAGACGTGCTGAACAATATAATGCGGTTCGGTCGAATCCTCGAACAACACAATCTCCTAACCGCATATACTCTTGTTCAAATGTGGCTGAACAGATCCACCTAAACACAGCCTGTACTCAGCACTCACTCGTTCATCAAACACATTAAATTAGTTCCACCTTTACAATCTCCATTCGATGCATTTATGAAAGCAACTTCGGAAAAATGCGACAACAGAAAAAAAACCGACTACGAACTTTGTCATATAATATCTGACAATTTGGAAAAGAACAAAATGTATGTCGTCAGCAAATTTATACACGAATTTCTACCATTGAGTGAATCAACATTCAAGAATGCATCTTCCAACACCTTCAAGGAACAGTTCGATGGATTTTATAAAAAGTCTTTTTTTTTTCCTCGAACTGATGAAAAAAAAAAACTTGCTATCTAATGTATATGCAAGCATTCAAGTTTCATAAAAAAATTATTAATAAAAAATATTTTTTACAAGTTTTTTAAATTTATATATTTTGTATATGTATTTAACCCATTAATTTGAGTTTTGTGTTCTTATACTCGACAAGTTCAAATACTTCTCGTTGGGATAACAAATGTTCAAAATGAAGCTACCATAATACCTAATATAAGAGCCAAAATCATGTCTGGCGAAATCGTCGGTGAAAGTGTTCTTATTTATAACGAGCATATTTGTATTCCTACCTTTGATGCTGATTTAGCGATTCACAACATCCTTAAAACATTCGATTTAGGCCTAACGGTTATAAAGAATGATTTCCTCATAAATTTAAATAAAGCCTATATTGATAATGTGCGATATTTGTCTAAGAACATTTCACCAGTGTTGGATCAATCAGTCAACTATTACGACTACATGTGGGCTGGGGCTCGTCGAACAGCATCTTCAATTCATAGGCAATGAGAATTTTGCATTCGACTTTCACAACAATGCCAACAATGTGCATGAAGTAAAACCTCAAAAAACTCCACCACAAAATGAAAGAACCCCGATAATGAACCAGGTTCAGACATCACTCCTGTATTTAAATGAACTATTGGCAATCGACACACCTCACATTTTCAAAATGGACATGGTGTTTCAATCAGATGTTTCAAACCACTATTCATTCGAGAATCTCGTACAAGAACAACAGCAATTGCCAGAGCAAAACCAATACACATCAAATTTTATACCTAATAATTACATACCCAATAAACAACTAGAATTAAAAAAGCAAGAACAACAATCTATTAATTACATACTTGGCGAGCAACAACAATTACTAGAGCAAAACCAACTTAGCACAAATTATATGCCTAACAAACGAAATATTTTAGAAAAAGTACAAGAGTGGTACATTAGAAAACCAGGACGCCCACACGACAAAATCTTGACAAGAGTCGATGAGTGGATGCTTTTGGTTGAAACACCAAATATTTCCGAACACGCAATGATTGGATCGTAAAATGGTGGTTGTGATCTACAAGCTTTCATCGAACCGGCACTAAATTCGGAAACTTTCAAATACATAGTTCTAAAAGGACAACTTCCAACATTGGATTTTAAACTTGATGAGATTAAACATAAATACAACATATGTTACTAACGCCTATGTATATTAAAATTATTTGATAAAATGACTGATGAAATCATCGGGGAAAATGTTTTACTTTCCAAAAACCAAATCCAAGTTTTAAGTTTTGATCACAAGGCAGTAATTCGAAACGTCATTAAATCATTCGATATGGGTTTGACAGTGTTGCAAAATGATTCGGTGTTTAATTTTTACCTAGTCAATAGCCACGAGGTTCAAGATTTATTCAATGTGAAAGTTCCTGTGATTGACAAGTACCATTTTGAAAATTACGGGCACGTGCAAGAAGCGGGCATCAGTCGCAAATTCGTCCACAAACGATCCCACAGGCACAATAACGAGTAGAGTAACTTTGATACCATAAAACCTCTTTTATCAACGGGCTACGAAAATTTTATGTTTGATTTTCCAAATGGAAAAGTACACCAGTCAACCAAACGAATAAAAGTCGCGGATTCGATCGGTGCAAATACACCTTAATATTTACACCGCAGCTGGTAGAACAGTCCAGTTTCAATTCGACAAATATTCCGCATTTGCAAGATGCCTCCTCGATCGATCTAGACACAATGCAAGTAAAACCTCAAATAATTCTATCGCCACAAGGGTGGTGACAGATAATCCCCAATTAAAACAACAACAACGAGATTTAACTACATCCCCAACTCTTCCGTTTTCGATTCAAAATATTTCGCCCGATTACAACCTATCAGATTTTTTAACCTTCCAGTCTCCTAAAAGCTCGTCTGTGTGTTGTAATAAACAAACATCACTCGATGATTTAATGTTCAATACCTTACGATCGCACAATCTAATCCCTTCGAATGAAGATGTGATGGCTGTGGGAAGCGGTAACGAAAACGATCCAACTCGGATAAATGAGGTAAACACACCGGTCGAAATCGACCCGACAACTCAAATTCAAATAAACATTCCTCCCGAGGGGGATCTAACCCTTGTTCCACAAGTCGCTACATTACCCGATCAGTTGCAATTTACCACGAGGGAAGAAAACGATTCATCGTCATCGTCGAACCAAATGGTCCCATTGTCTGATGAATTCATCATCAATTTGGCAAAGGAATGGGGCAAAAAAATAGTAAAACTATTAATCCAAAAGAATTACTTTATAGTATTCTCTTTTGCAAAGAATTCATTCAACCAGCATACAACAACAATCAAGTAAAAGCGGCCCTTTATATCGCTGGAATGCATTTGCTTAAATTGGCTGCCGAAAAGAAAATTATCAGTGAAGTATGCGACAATATAAGAATTGCGATCGTATCTTATGAAAAGGCCAATGCATACCTTACATAATTTACCCTTCCAGGAAATAAAGTGCGAAGATTAATAATTTGTAAAAGAGGATAGTTGTACATAGATTTTTGTCTGGGTCCAGTCTCATCGCCTCGTGCCAACTGAGAACAAACGAAAAAGATTTGAAAATTGAAGGTACAATTTAAAAACTTGTAGTGTATTTCTCGCAACAATAGTCAATTAAATAGTCATCTTACACCTTCTCGGCCAAATTTGCAACATCTTTATATTTTCCCGTATATTTTTGGTATCAAATTTTTTGTATTTTATTAACCCCTTAAATAAAATCGAAGAAAATTTCTTCTTGACATCTATGATTTCCGTAAAATCCACCAAGAAAACACCTGTGAAAAATGTCGCCAAATACAACTTTGATTCTACAGTGTATTTCCTATATTTTAATTTATCTAAAATAGCCATCTTCCAACTTCTCGGCCAAATTTGCAACATCTTTATATTATCGCGTATGTTTTTTGGTTTCAATTTTTTTATTTTTTTGTATTTTATAAACCCGTTGTATAAAATCGAAGAAAATTTCTTCTTGGCATCGATGATTTCCTTAAAATCCATCAAGAAAACACCTGCGGAAAACGTCGCCAAATACAACTTTGATTCTACATCGTATTTCCTATATTCTAGTTTTAGCGTTGGTTTAACGGAAATTATACTTTCTTCAAAAGGAACTTTACCGAAATCAAATTTTTTTTTTCGTGAATCAACATTCTTACACTAAGACGCAATATTTTGCAGTTTTTAAGAAAGAGTTTTTGATTTTCAGTGGCTGGCTGTAGTTGTTTATTCCTATCGTGCTGTGTGGATAAAATCAATTTGTTCGTATCCGGCACTATTTTAAACCTTAACTGCAGTGACGGGTATTCGGGAAAAAGACAGGGAACGGGAAGTACATCGAGGGTGGGATTTTCACAACTACCGGTGACTACATTGAAAACTTTATCGACATAGCGACTTCTCCATTTCGGCAATAATAGGCATTGATCTTATATGGATGCACAATATAAGCATTTTTGTTTTGCAAACATTTGGGTTGTAGACAGTTTATTCGGCTTTTAGAAAGTCCGTGCTCACATTTGACGATTTCTGGTAATTCGTAATTTAAAATGATGTAGGCATCGTCCGCATAAGGCAATCTGATTTTGTTCAATTTGTCGACCCAAACGTTGCCAATATCTCGTTCCATTCTAATCGCATCATTGTTCGTACGATATGCGGTGCCATCAAAAATCATATCCTTTGGGCATACTTCCAAAATCCATTTACGATCGCACCTGCTTCTTATATACATATCCTTGAGTTTTTTGTTTTTGTTTGCTGATTCGGAACCATCGATGTTCATCAAGTTGTAATACTGTTCGTACATAATGGAATCGACATTTACTATACTCACTGTACATCAACTGCAGACCTTCGGAAATGCTCAGTTTCAGGGAGATCGACGCAAAATTTAAGGGATATAAATCACCGCATAGCAGGATTTTATAATCTGTCCCGACTTTGACGAGTTTCTGTGTAAATGTTTGCGTGTGACTACGTTTGAACCATTCAGGTTTTTCGAAATTCCATCCCTGTTCGTGAGGTGTTTTGTCCGATTCACCGATTAAATTCACCTCAATTTTTCGAGCTTTCTGCATTCACTGCGCCCGTCGCAAGACCTTCGTACTCGCAATATGTATTCGTTTTACACAACGTGACAAATTTAAGTTTTTCATTTTTGACTGGGTTCAACATAAACAAATTTTTACCCGATTTCACGGGATCGTATTTTGGAGTTTTCGGTTGTAGTAAAACCAAATACACCAACAATATTACAAACGATAATACAGCTTGAACAATGATGCTAATCGTGTAGGAATCCAACGATGCATTTATTTCTCTCTCTCTCTCTATCTCTCTCTCTCTCTCACACACACTATCTCTTAGGGAACAAATAATTTTAATCCAAGTATTGCTTTCAAAGCCAATGCATTTGAAATATACTCGCCAACATCAGCTGCTTCAACACAAATAAAATCGTCAAAATAACCACCGATGCAATAAGGTAGAAATAATCAAAGGTAATTTTAAAAGTATTTACCAAAATTCGATTATGTTCAGACTCGATGGCTTCCAGTTCCGATGGTAGTTGGACCATTTTGCCAAACTCATCCACGTAATTGAACCACTACGAATCGATGGAAAGGAGCAGATAAATTAAATTTATATTTGAGATACGTATCAAACCTTTTCAAAATAATCAATTTCCATACATTCATTCATGCTTTTATCCAGCATGTATAAAACTCGGCCATCGGATGTGTAAGTTTGAATCAAAGGTGTTGTTCGATTTAACACATAATTAAAATGCTCGATATTAGGCAAAGATTTTTTTTTAACAAGCATCTTATATTTTTCTAATTATCGGTCAAAATCATCAACGAATCGAACCACATCCACTCTAGAAGAAGGTGCATAATATCCGTAAAACCAGGCGTTTTCACGTAAACCGAGCACCTATTGCACCACGAGTTCCGTGAATCGTTCGACGATCGTCAGTTGACGATCGTGGGGAATATGGAAATGACATTCGAGGTATGGTATGCTGCTGCCAAAAATATTTTTTTGCGATATGTTGAAGTTGATCGAAGGTAAGTGTCTGAGGCTGGTTAAATGCCAACTGCTTGTACTTACATTCCAACAACAGAACAATTTCTGCTTGCGTGAAATTCATTTCAAGAAATGGAGGGGAAAAAAACGATCGTTGTTGATAAACACGCTCATTTGGCCAAAATTCACTACCATCTTGGCAAACATCAGGTAACACAAGGTCCGGATAAGCACAGATGAGCATTTCTCAAAGTTTTGACATTGTTCAATAATCCGAGCAAAATGTACGCAAAAATTTTATCGGTATTATCCGATGACAACAATTTTGATAATTCCCGATCGATTGATAATACTTTGGACATTATTTTTTGTGTGAATAATCCTCGTATTTCCTTTAATTGTTTTTCCCCATTAAATGTAAGCGACATGTTTATTTCTACTTTACAAATCAGAAGCGATGGTGAAGATTCCGATATAGTTGGTGATTCCATATACGGCGGCGTGAGAAAAGGATTTCGCAATCAGAGAATCGTCAGCGGAGACGAAGACAATCGCAAACTGGCCGATAAAAGAGCAAAAAAAGAAAATTCACAAAGAAAAGGCGAGCGCAAGGCATCGCAGTTATCGATCTAGACGGCACTTTAATAGACGAACGTAAAAACGAATTCCATGGAGCCAATCATCTCATAGCGACTTTGGCAAAAGACTTTAAAGTGGTGCTGTGGACGGCGGGCAACGAGGTGCACGCGAAAATGTTTATCGAACAGTTTCCGCAAGCCAATAAATTTGCAAAAGTTTTGTACGGGTTGCACAGAAAAACTAATTCGGTGGCTATCGTTCGCCAACAACTTCCGATAATGACGGCCCCGTTCATTTTAATAGACGATTCGGTGCATAATTTGAACACGGGTGATGACATACCGGTCAACGTTAAAAATACTATTATGTACCAAACACGAAAAATAAAAAATAAAAATTTATCAATTACAACTCATTACTGAATGATTTAAATGATCTGGTAGATGTTTGGCTCGAATCTATCAGTTAACTCACTCGCCCATTAATGTCGCATTTTTTTTCATAATCGTGGAACAGATTAATTAAAAATGCTTCGTGAAAGCCGTCAGATGTAATGGTAGTGTCCAAGTATGTAATAACTTTGTAATCAACTCCATGTATTTGTCAATGTTTCTATTCGAGTTGCTTCTACACATTCAGTTCGTTTTGTAGTGAGAATAAACAAATTTTTTGAACTCGAGTGTGTCCATTCTGTTATGCTCCCTGGGAGGGAATAGACCTTATATATACATGGTTTCGCACCTAATATTTATTTCATTTTATGTGTTTGCTTTTGGTAATTGTAACTTTTTTTTTCGAATCAAGAGAAACATCAATGGAAATAACAGACTACAACAAACCATGATAAATACAAACGAACGTGTAATGAAAAATAAAAAGAGACAACACATGGCCAAAAATAACGACATAGATTCCCTATAATAACCAACTATTAATTCGCAATTGTTGGTAAAAAAAATATTAAAATGTTTATCTTGTTCAAATAAACTTTTTAAGTAATGATATGTGCAAAACTTGCAAAATTTCATAATTTTCACCACAACACAATATACATAGGAAGAATCGACACAAATTTGGGCAACTTCGTGAGTACCAGGATGCCATTCGCAGTTATTTACTCTGATGAACCAATGTCGTAAAAAGTTCATGTTTAGAAAATTTAACAGGCGGTGTTTCACCAACAGAAATTCTGTATTCTGTTGGTCGCTATCATAAAACTTATATTCCATGGAGTTAACTTTAGCTCGGTCTTGCAAAATGATTTCCAATCGTCCAAAGTATTACTTTGTCATTGTTTTTTTTCTATAAAACTCGTTTTCCAGTTGTTTATGCAAGACATCCACCAAGGCATTAAACAAAAAAACAAATCACGACCACGGTGTGTATATATATGATGGCATCAGCCAAGACAAATCACACAATTTCGAGCTAGCACTTGACACACTCGCAAGTATTGACATACAGCATGTTTTGTAATCTGCAAGGCTTCCGTGATAACAAGGGCTAATATATGCTGAAGGGACTGACAGTCACCAACATTGATGGTTTCACCAAAAGGCGCCTCTTCAAATCTCTGTATCCATGGAAAGCATTGGATGATGTAAGTAAAAAGACAAACTATTGATTGAAGGAAAATATTCACCAATTGGCATGGCAAGATGGCGAAATTCCCTATGACGAAATTGAAAGAGAAGTTTTTCAATTAATAAGAAGCCATTACAAAAAATATTTGCTATTTGTTGCTGGTGCGCATCAAATACAATGGCTAAAGAAGTTGTGTAAATACGATCACTATCTTGAAATTGTGGATCTGCAAAAAACTTACAAATGCCCATCATTTAAGACTCTGGTTATTGCGTTCATGGTTCTGCGATAATGTAGTGACAAAATGGGAAGATTTCCAAAAACAACAACGAAATTGAAATTAAATATATCAAAGACTTTACATTTAATGTTTTTGTTGCGGGTTCACAACACAAGAGATAGTTCGACTGGATTGCTGCAGGTCAAATCTCCACATCCGTGGGCCAACTGAAGAAAATTTTCTGTGGATCGAAGATGGCTGACAAAAAAAATCACATTGTCTATAACTATATTATATATGGCACAAATGAATTTTTTTTGTAAATAAAATATTTTTTTTTATCATTTACTCGAGATGTAGTAATTGGTTACATAAATTTCCCACACCTGTCAAAACAAAACCAGATATTACTCTTATGTGTGTCAAATTATCATAGTAGGCCAACATTAATCCCAAAACTGTACAAATAACACACAGGCCTATCAAATAAGTTTTTTTGTTTGCATTCCCTTATCCCTTTATGGCGTAATTGTCGTATTATGGTAATGGCAAACTACTTAGAATTCAACTACAATTTTTAATTAAAAAAATTTAAAAGTTGAATTTTGAAAGGGTACAAATTACAGGTTATCAGTCAAAAGTCAATTATTTTTATTTATTTGGTTTTTGTGTTTATAAGCCATTGGGTTTTTCACAAAACCATTACAACTGTAACATTGTTGGACAGGAGATCTCGTCGGTTGTCGTATTATTTAACAGGTATTGTAAAAATGGCTCAAAAAATTCAACTTTAAAATAATAACTCATGGGAAATAATACAAACAGTTTGGAAAAGAGCTGGATTCGATATTCTAATGAATCTGAACTCACGAAATGTAACATGCAGAATACAGAACTTTATAATAAAAAATATATTGTATTGAGGGAGGATAAACCTATATATGTAAACAAGAACTTATAGAGAGGACTGACAAAGTTGAAACCAACCATCCGGATGTAAAAACAATAACTCATAAAAAATAACTGAAATTGAAGCATTAAATAAGAAAAATTAAAATCTATTGGAAAAGTATTAAAAATCAAAAAATCGTATCATCTAAACAGAGATACTTTGGTGGAACAAATAGATAATTATAAATTCATTTCAGAAAAAAATGCCAAACAATTTAGAAGTCTTGAAAGTTTAAGAATTGAAGCAAATTGCTAAAGAATTCAGAATTAAAGGTTATGCATACATGAAAAAAATAAAATCATAAAAAAAAATAATTTGATACAACTCATGCTAAATGAAAGAGACAAATTGAAGAAAATTCAAGAATTCTACTTTAATGCAAATAATTTTGAAAATATCTGTATTCTAAATTTGTCGTCAAATACCAAATGATATAAAATCCCCTGTTTTTATAAGGAATTAGAAATAATTTCATAAAATCATTTAAAGCGAAATGTTGTTGATTAGAAGTAATCTTCAGTTATCGAGAAATAAGAATTTTGACTTTTGGATTTTCGTGTTCATCGATAATAGTGGCAATGAGAAATTACAGTTCTAAGGAAAGATATAGCTTCATTTCTCGGATATAAAAAACCACATAATGCAATTTTGAATTTGGTCAAACCTAAATGGAAAAGAACATGGGCAGATGTGAAGGGATTGGCTCTAGCCCGTGAAACCCCCTCTAATTGGCAACAACATACAATGTTCATCAATAAAAAAGGATTGAATTTATTGATACAAAATTCGAGAATACCCACATCGAAATACCTACTGCAAAAACTGATCAAAGAATTCGACTTGAAACTGAATCTCATTTCGAGAACAAAGGAACAAGATCACATCAGTATAATTGTGAATTGTTTCAAACATCTGAACTACAAGTTACAATATACAATCAATAATTACCCAATAGATTTGTAATTTTTGGATTGCAAAATTGCAGTCGAATGCGACGAATATAATCACAAATACAGAAACATTGAATATGAAATCGAATGACAAAAGAAATCAAGAAAAAGCTAAATTGCACATTTATCAGATTCGATCCAGATGCTGAGAATTTCAATGTGCATGATGTTATAAACACTATCGTTCAATTGATAGACCAAAGGAATTTCAATTTATACAATGTTATTAACAGTATCATTTAAATGATTGAACAAAAAATATTTAAAATATAAACATAATTACATTACATAATTGTATACATTTTTTTTTAAAAACACTTTGTTCATATATAAGCAACAACCATTGCACCTACAATGTCATTGGATAGATCATTTTAGCTTTCGAATTTCGAAAACTTTGACTGTTGGATTTTTACACTAATAGACCCTTTGTGGGCGAGGGTCCTTATACAAAATGGACCTCCTTTTTAAATGCAATTTTTGGTCTGGAAAATTGGTATAAAGTCAAAATTCCATTTGGGTGTGCACAAAAAGTCCCCCTTTTTAAAATTCGATTTTTTTTATATTTTTAACCTAAAGTTTATCATACTCCCCTTGACCCCCAATTAACACATTCAGTATGAACCAACATCACATGTTACTTTAAAGGAAGAATTTTTGACATCCACTCCAAGTAACACCTTCACTGTAAAAAAGGGCTCTTTCCTAAATTCAATTTAGGTGTGCATGAAAAGTTCCTCCCATTAAAATTCAATCTTGGGTCCCCAAAATTGATATAATGTCAAAATCCAATTTTTTATATTAATTATTAATAAACATTTTATCTGACTCCCCTTATCACCCCCCCCCCAACACCATTACAAAACAACATCATAATATGGTTACTTTACATGGGCAATGAGGGTTTAAGCCCTGCAAGTGCTCCCTTTAAAATTCGATTTCCACAAGATTTCACCAGAGGGCTCCACGATCGACATTCATTTCCCCACTCCTACTTCCAGTAACCAATCACATTGCAGTATTACACTTTCCCCTCCCTCTCCCCCTTTTCTCTGTTTGTCCTGTATGGTGGCGAAATCTGGAAAAAAGACATCAATCGAATCCGAGAGCTGAATGTGGAAACACCATTCCTCCTCCCAGAGCAGAAGAGGTATCTGGTAAGTTGTTGAAAGTAGGAGAGGGGAAGTGGTAATGTCGATTACAACACACACAAGTGGGTTATCTCGATACTAATCCATATTTTATAAAAATATTTTCATTGTAAATCATTACCGCAGTTACAGATTGGCATCATCTTGACATAAATAATTTCTACAATCGCACTCGAAAGGAGAGTAATTTTGTTCGCTTTCAACAGCCATTGTGGCGATGTTCGACGACACGTGGGGAACGGATCTCTCGTGATTGGACACAAAAATATTGTCTATGTTTTCCGCGAGTGTCTCTTTTTGTCCCAGATCCCAACTGCTCGTGAGGTAGGCATCGATGTTTTTGCGCAATTGGCTCCAATATATCTCTCACTAAAACATTTTTTGAAAAGTAATAGTGATAATAAATGTTTAATTGCAGCTGCAAGTACAAGTTTTGTAGTGGTGGGCTCATGTTTTACATGGACAAAACAATCTGTATAGTTCAATTTAATTGATGAATTTAATTTTGTAGCTGATGTTAATGCCTTTTGTTTCGTAGAGAACATTAAGTCCTTTTACTGGTTTATTGGGGTTCTCCAATTCTATCTGGAACTCCATCACTTTATTATCATAATACCAATCGTTTAAAATGTGTATTGCACCCAAAATGTTTCAACTCTCTTCGAAATCGTCCATTCCGATGTAGTACCAAGGCCCGAAACATACAACCAAGTCGTGAAATTCATTCTCTGCAAGTTTGATGGGGATGTAATCAAACACTAATTCGTTTACATTCAACATTCCCATATCATTAATGCTTTTTACATATGTATGCATTTCTTTTGTAATACCTTATAAATACTTCTTGGAATAAGACTATGCTTTGTATATATACCAATTTATCCATCGATAAAAACGACGAAGATGAAAGCACATTGTTGTTGGCTCACTAGTCGGACATTGCACAAAGAGAATCCCTTGTTTTTTGCAGTGAGATTGCAATTTCTAATTACATCGATATCCTTCCCCTCGATATAATTTTCGACGATTACTCGGACGTTGTGTTGGTTAACTGCAATTTTGTGTAACTCGAGCAGAATTCACACTGATCATGATGGGATTCCCACCACCGGCACCTACAACAAATTGTACCTAAAACACAATGATAAAATTCCTTCCTTTCTATGAAGGGGCAAAAAATGTGAAAAAAAAATTGGGAAAAAAGAAAAAGACACAAAGTACGAAAAAACATGCAATATTTTATCGCACCGACCTCTTATCGGGGGAAGGCTTGGCAGAAAGCTTATCTCTCATGTTAAATGCCAAGATTGTTTTTTGCCGCCTGTCGTGAATTCGTCGAGGAAACACACAGTGTTCCATGCGGCGAATGCTTGGTCGACTTTAACGGATTCGATCTGAACTGGTACGATAATGGTGCTTGTTGGAAATATCACATTTTTGTCATGTTTTCTGACAAGGTGAGACCCATGAAGAATGGTTTTTGTTTGATGGCAAATGTATGTGGTCGGGTGGAAAAATCAGTTCCAAACTCCTTTAATAAACTTCCTAAAAAAATTACAATACAAATCCTCAAAACAATGGCGATGAGAAAGGAAATAACGACGGTGGCAATCTCATGGACCTCATAAACAGCGGGGGAAAAAAACCTTCGAATTACCTGTGTGTGTAGCCAACGAATTGAACATCTACACAATCCTGAAAATGTTTTTACGAAATGATTTCATGCATAACAGAGTGTTGGGACTATCTGTGAAAGAGTACGTAAAGTGGATGTTGGACTTTGAATTGCATGGATACAATGAAAATAACAATTACTTTTATTTATTTGATTATGTACGAAACTTGTTGAAAACAGATCGTTGTAATTTGACAAAGATTTTTGTAAACTTGTACTAAAAATACTTTGTAGATGAAAATTCAATTAACACTGTCAAGAAAAAAGAAAGAGATGTAAAAAGAAAATAATCCATAAATACTGAATAAAAAAAGTATACACAAATTTTTTTTTTTTAATTATTCTTTTACCTCATATATTTTAGCAACTTTTTATTTCTCATAACAAAGGGTTAATTGTGTTTGTAAATATCTTGATATATATATATATATATATATATATATATATATATATATATATATATATATAAAGAAGTAAAACGAATGCCAAAGATGTCCAGGGTTATAAATTTTGTATATGGAGCATTTCATTTTATATTTGCATACTTGTACAAGAATTATGTTTCCATCTGGAATCGTGTGCAAGGGGAGCTTATCGAAAAGCTCTGCGAGCCCGAAATTTTTCAGTTGATGAAAGATATGCTTTCCAATATCGAAGAGGACAGAAAAGAAGAATTTATCGATAGATTTAACAATGAGGCCAAACTCGCTTCCCTACATGAATCATGTAATGAATTTATTTCACAAATGTCTAATTTATCATACAACCCTTAAACGAAATTCCTTGAGATTTTCAACGATCCCGATGTTCAGGGAGCAATCAAAACACTTTTCTCAATAATGTTAAAGGTGTGTTTGCAACAATTGCAAAATAGAAAGATGAATATGAATGGTAATGATGTTGGTGAGTCTCAACTCGAATAGAGTATATAAATAAGCTTGAAAAAAAAGAGAGAAATCACCCGATGTAGACAATCACTTGGTACATTTATGCATACTAATCTCCATATATCAATATCGGGGTAATATCGACGACGTAACCCTGTGCGAGTTTTATGACGAATCCTGTTTGAAATCCTTTGTCACATTGAATGAGGCCAAAACAAAATTTACGGAAATTTTCAACGACTCTATCGTCCAACAAGAGATTAAAAATCTATCCCAAACATTGCCTTGATCAAGAGTAATATTCGAGAATTTTTATTTAAAAAATAATAATAAATGGGGATTTCCAAAACCCTTTTTTCACTCTTTGGTAAAAAATAATAATTTTTTTTTTTTATTTGGCGAGCACGTATAAATTGTCGGTATAGAAACAATTTATCTCACACCATGGCGCTCATAGTTCCTGCACGGTTCAAACATCAGTTGGTCCATGGTAGTGAAGAAGCGGCTGGGTGCGACTTGAAGGCGACTCACGACATTGAAATTCTACCAGGCCAAGTGGCCAATGTCGATGTCGGCATGGCGTGTAAAATACCCAAAGGCTATTTCGGTTTTGTTACGAGTCGTTCGGGGCTGGCATTCAACAATCGAATATACGCCTATAATGGAATTATAGATTCAGACTACAGTGGAGATATCTTTGTGTATCTGGAAAATCGAGGAAATTCGACATTCAAAGCCAAGAAAGGATCTCGTATAGCTAAACTACTCATAATGCCACACATAATAGTATCGTTTGTACCGACAGATGAAAATGATGATGAATTTTACAATACACGGTGAGGCACCTCGGGATTGGATCTTCTTCATCATCACCAGTACCATCATCACCATTACCTACACCGACGCAAACCATCAAAGTGAATCCTGCAGTCCATCGAGAAAAACCCATCTGGATGCCATTTTCCTTTCCCGAACGGCATCACTTGTCGCCGGCCGAAATGCAAGAGTATTTGTTGAAATCAAAATCAAAATGAATAAAAAAGTGTATGCATTCTATAAAATAAAATAAAATAAAGATTAAAAATAAACTATAGTTACTTTCTTTTTACAATCAACCCATTCTCTCTCTATATTTGTAAGGAATTTACCCCGCACACATATAAGAACATATGGAATATTTAATATATAATGATAAAAAAAATTCATTTCTTTTAGACAAGGATAATAAACAGTGGTTTCGAGGAAAGGATGCGGCAAAAATTTTGGAATACGAGGATACTTGCGATGCTGTTCGGAGACATGTTCCCATAGATGAATGGGGAAAGTAGACAACTCATAGAATCAAATAGTTTACCATCATCGAGCTATCATGGAAACTCGAGAACCATTTCCATCATGGAAATAGGCCTATATAATTTGATTATGAAATCGCAATTGTCGACTGGAAAATATTTTAAAGATTGGGTAGTGCGCCAGATTCTACCAACCGTTGACATAAATTGCCAACAACATGTCGGCAGAGGAATCGAAAAACGATCGCGAACGACTGGAGGGTGAAATCAGACGATTGACAAAAGAACTTCAGTTTGAAAAGGAAAAATGTTTGCAATTGGAAAAGAAAAAAAAAAAAACGATAGTATGATCATAAGCTTTTTGCAAAATTATGCAAAGAAAAGATAAATCGGTATTAATAATTTTTTTAAATTTGTTTTCGTACTATTCATTGTTCTAGTTTCTGTTTGCATATAGTTGGTGTACAGGCGATCCAATTTCTCGCAAAAATACCTAGAATCTGGTATGAATTACGTACACGGGCTGACGGGTTTCGAAAAACTACCGACCGTCGTGTTGAAGGAGAATGTGAGTGCAGATGACGGCGAAAATGGCGACGAGTTGTTTCTACAAAATAAATGCCTATTCGGCCATTACCTGGGCGAGAAAAACGAGCCGGTATCTTGCACTTCGATTTGTAATGACAACAATGGCGAATTCGATTACAAGTTTTTTTCCGACCGAAACAATCATCAATCACATGTCGTATCGAGGTGCCTACTGTATGCCTTCGGAAGCAGCCACTTGTAATCCCCATCTGGGTAAAATAATTTACGTGGATGACAAATACATTTGCCTTACGCGCTATCCACACTTGTTTGGAGGGATCGGTTCCAACCTGATTGTCGGTTGTAATGGATCGATAGCAGATAGAGCGACGATTACAACGTACACCGATATGATTCCCAGCACTTTTAGGATAGAGAATGTGGATAAAAGCGGGATGATGGAAATTACCGTATTGTGTGCGCCGAGCAATCAGACACCTTACAAAGTCGCTTGATTCCGTTGAATAATGGATCGCAATTCGAGTACATGCCAAATAAATGTGCTTTGATGATATTCAATGCACCAGACCCTGATGTCCGATTACTCCACCGGTAATTGTGACTGTGGCCCGCAAATTTTAAACTTGAATTCCTACCCCAAACTTCCATGTACGAAATACGTTTAGTAATGGGCTGGAAGTGACCCAACCATACAAGGAGCCCAATATGCATTCAGTATAACATGCCCGTGTATAAACCTAAATACAGATAATTCTTTGTACAAACAATTAAAAATACCTTGCTCTATCGGCACGATTAAGGACCCTGCAAAAAATTCATGCGAATGTGCAATTTTACTCGCGACTAATACCTATAGTCCATTGCCTTAAAAAAAATATTGAAACAAAAGAACAAAAAGATTGAAATAAATAAATAAAAAACTAAAAAAATCTTTTTGTGCTCGAGAGATCGCGGCTATAAAAGAGGATGTTAATTGTTAAGTCCTGAACTTTAAAATTCCGCGCTGATAAAATCAATTAACTTCTCCACTCTCTTTTATCCCGTACAGGCAGGGAAAAAGAGAGTAAAAATCAGTTATGGAAACAGCTCCCAGGCGCTACCCTGGGAATCCTGTACAATAATGTTGCTTTGCAGTTTGAAGTAATTTTGATGGGTGCGGAGGGGGGCGGGGGTTAGCTTCTCCTCGCCTCCGCAAACTAATTGATAACCAACTGGGTGGCCAAGGTCCCTCACAAGGGACCGATCTACCCCCGCGCTGAGGGAGTAGCGTCCCAGTGATGTAAAATGGCGGATGGCTTTACCAGTCGTTCAGAAGGAACTCGGCACGATGGATATCCTAGTAAAACTACTGGACAACAACAGAAGCAGCCGAACCACAGCCGTGTCAACTCGACAATAGCGCTAATACTTTTACTAATCTCATTGCAGAAGATCGCAAATCAGCCAAGCAAAAAAATTACGAATGTTGTGACGATGACAAATAATCTCAAGACATATAATCATTTATTCAAGCACCAACCAACCAACAACCAGAGGGAAAACCAGCTGTGAAATATCAACGGGTCGAGAACAAAACATGTCTACCGTGCATTGTCGTAGATAATTCTGAAGTAAAGTTTGTTTCAATGTTGGGTGAAATTGATGGCAACTACTTCAAGTTTTATTACAACGATCAAATAAAGGTGAACGCGAGTAATTATAGCTCCGAAGATGATGAAATTACCAATTTTATCTTACTGTTGGCAAAATACCTTCAATTGTTTAACCTACTCGGTTCATACATCAACCTCGTCAATTTGAACGATGTCGACGAGATAAAGATAAGCTTTCAAATTCTGTTTGTTGGAAACGAACCGTTGAGAATATATATCTTTTTCACGATAGATCGCAATTTACTGAAAAAGATTATTCGCAAAAATCATAGTGGGGGAAGTTTCAATTCGTGGTACTTGACCACAGACAAAGTGACCCAATACACTCTTTCAACTGCGGAAGAGGAAAATATGGAACATGTCGACCAGATGATTGAACTAAAACAAAGATCTCCCTTCCTGCTACTCCAGAACAAAAATTGAAAGTTTTTGAATAATAAAAGCATGGATCCTGCCGGTTTAGAAACGCTATGTAAATGCCAGGATGAAATCCTAACAATATTTGCCATTTTTCGGTATCCATACAGCAGTAATGTGCAGTATTTAAAGTTTGAGCTCGCTGCATTGTGTGTAAATCTAAAATATATAGAACAACAAATGTGAAGAAAAAAAATTGTAATTTATTTATATATATATATGTATTTTTTTGTAATTTATATGTAAATAAATTTTTTTAAATAATATATAGACCTATATGTGTTTTTTTTTAAGTGTACTATCTGCAAGGGTGCAAATGAAGACATTTTTCTCCTCCGAGCACATTTTTTTAATGCGCACTTTAAGAGTGCTATACACATAACTAGAATTGTGCCCCAAATAACCAAACACACACTTTGAATAATAGCTTCATTTTTATGCTACCAAAAGAGAGAGGGCGAGAGAGAGAGAGAGAAGAGAGAGAGAGAGAGAGAGAGAGAGAGAGAGAGAGAGAGAGGGTCCATCCTTTAAATCTAACATGTGAAAATGAGCATATTGTTCAACTGACAACTCAGTTCCTCTAGAGTCTGTATCATCTTATATTCCCTGCATATTGCCTTATTTAGTTCCACTGGGTCTAAGCACAGTCTAAGTGACTTGTCTGGCTGCTTTACTACTGTTAAATTACTGACCCATCCGCATGGTTGGTCCACTTTAGCAATAACACCCAGCTTACCAAGCTCATGCGACTTACCTTCAAGACTATCCCTCAATTCAAGAGGCACTCTTCTTGGAGGTTTAGCAACTGGCTGGACCTATTTATCAACAATCAAGCTACACTTGTTGGCAATACACCCTATTCCCCGGAACAGATCTGAAAACTCTGCTCTAAACCTATTTTCTCTTAGATCACCCTTATATATGCTGTACACAAAATTGCAGGAAACCAGATTTAAACAGATACACCCTGGCAGTCCTAGAATAGGCATTATACATTTGCCATCTTGCACAACAACAAACTGCAATCATTTGTACCCTCTGTCAGCTTTGTTTATACTGCACATGTTTGATAACGACCATCAGTAGTGCTATGAGCACCCAACTATTAAGATAAAGTTCCCCATACAGAATATTAATGAAGACTTTAAGTACAAAATATGCATGGATAGTGTACTGCCCACAAAACATTAAGTATGTCAACATTGTACAGATTTGGGGATGGTTGGCGAATGAATGTAATTTCTATACTTGTGTGTGGGTACAATCTGATTGAATGATCGAAGGATCGATTGAGGAATTTAGATTGTCGAGAGGTTGATTGGAATGATGAGAGAAAGAATGTGAAAGATTGATGGCAAGATAGCGATAAATCGATGGAAAGATTGCGAGTGTGATGAAAATATTTGTGAGATTGATGGAGAGATAGATAAAGATTGATGGAAATATTGGAAGATTGATGTAAAAGTTTCGAAAGATTGCGAGGATTGATGAGAAGATTGATGGAAAGATTGCGAAAGATGAACCTACAGCAACCAGGGAAATTATATTTATCTGCTAATCCTCTATTGCCTTCACTGCTCGGCAGAAGTTGAGATGGCAGTAATTCTACGAGTGCACCATAAATAGCATACAGCACTTCTGGAATAAGTTTACTCATAGAATTTTATAGGGACCCTGAACAAGGACTGGAGACTAGCATATGATTCACCTGATGTTACTATCAGTTTTTTTGTATTCACGTTCTCACTTTATCCAGTAGCCAGATGTATTGGTTTCCATTTAATATATAACATTTATATGGCCATTTTGCTAGTCCCTAAGTTCACAGCTCAGTGCTCTTGAAGCTCCCAGTGGTTCACATCTTTTTACCCACTATGCAAACATTAATTTTATTTTTTGTTTTAATTTTCTACTAATTTAGTAACACACAATCGACGTGCATCAATAACATGGTGGGAGTTTACACACGACTGAGGATACTAGGGGACGGATTCGTGGGAACACCCGTGGTAATACACTACTTGGCAAGTTAACTACTTTTCAAGAACAAGTCGTGGAGGCAGTCGAACTCTTGACCCCTTGAGAACCCGGCTTCCGATCACCTGCTTAATCGAGCAGAAGAATCCCAGCCACAGCCACAGCCATACTGAGCCCATTAAAAACACATCGATTTTTCCTAACCTACCCTAATTCTAAGTGTTGGATGTACGTCCGAGGTAGGGTCGGATGCTACTTGCGTCTCACGACAAACCCCTTACGCCTACAAGTGAAGGAAATCATACAAGGAGACATGCATCGCCGCAGAGAGGGATTGGGCAGCTATGGCCAGCGATTGGGGCCATGACTAATTCCCTGCTTATAGTTAAACTATAACCAAGAAGAGACTGGGAAAAACTGGCATAGGCCCCGTAAAAACCTAGCTGACAGGAAAGAATTCAGAACGGTTGCATGAATTAATCAGAAATGCTACAGGAACAGAGTGTTTGAAAACATACTCTAGTTTGTATAGAAGAAAGAACTAGTAGAAAGGGAACAGAAAATATATTTATCCTTAGTCTTCATTTTGTGGGAGGGGGCGCTATTGACCCTCTTCCCCCCCCCCCCCCAATTCTCCAGTAGAACCTGTAAATTAAAAAGAGGAGAGTGAGATATCAGTAAGTGTCAGTAGGGCCAAAACTTACTGGTTTTTAGATAACCGGGAAGAGACGGTACAAGACTGAGAAGAGAAAATATTAAATTAAACTAACCTAAATGATTTATTATTAACATATGTTCTCGGGGACATTATATACCTTAGCTTAATGCTGTCCTACCTCGCAGCGGCCAATCTCTGTAGCCATTGGCTGTAACAGAGCATAAAACACATCGTGCCAGACTGCCCATATATACTACTAGCGGTGTATATAATTAATTATGTAGTAAACTATTTTACATATATTGACACATGCTCAACCCAATGGAGATGTTCAGCCACAGTAACGCCTAAGTTTTTAACCGTCACGGAGGGATATGTGTTTGTGTCACCAAGCCAGATGTACAGCATTGGAGTCGCCTTGGCTGTCGCAAATAGGACAGGAGAGCCTACGAGTATTCACTTTGTTTTTAATAGCTCTAATATCATCTGGACGGACACTAAATTCGGGAATGGTGTCAAGTTCCAAACCCTGCAATGTTTCACGCTGCCGGTTCCAGCAAACAGTCGAATGTCTGCTAGAGGGCAGCTGGAAAACCTGACCTCCCTTTGGTGTAGTGAGTGAGTGAGTGAAGAGATTTGAGCAGCTCTTAACATCGAGGTATTGAGAGCCGATGAGGATGAAGTGAGGTGAGTATGTAGCATTGCCGGAATGCAAGGGCAGGAGAAAAGGGAGATCCCGAGAAAACACTCCGACCAGTGGCAACATCCGGCACGATTCCCACACACGAAAATCCGTGAAGGAGGGGGTGGACCTGCCGGAATCGAACTCGGTTCGCTTTGGTGAGAGGCAAGTAGTCTAACCACCAACGCCACCGTGGCCCCTCCGTTTGGTGTAGTATAGTTAATATGATAGTTTATTGGAAAGCCCGAAGCCTTCTTAATAAGAAAAAAGTGCTGGTAGATAGCATTTTGCTACACAGATCCCCATCGTAGCCATTAATGAGATGCATTCACACCCACAATATCGTTACTCTATCCCAGGCTATTCCTGCTAAAGAATGGATAAAAAGATTAATTTAGGTGACGGCGTATTAATATCTTATACTTTGTAGCAGTTAACTTTTACTTACGGCCAGTTTCACCACGCGAGATAATGATAGTTTATCGAGATTAACTGACAAAAAATAATGATTATCTGTAGTTTGCATTTCATCACACACATTAATCTCGATTATCTCTGAATATCTCGATAGTATATTAACCCGCCGATTTTGAGGGTTTAAGTCAAATTATCGGGATTTAATTGTAAAACATAAACAAATATTTTGGGAAGGTGACGAGAGGGCAAAGTTATTTAATTGAGAATAAAGAGAAAATGGCTCAGGCAACGTACAATTTAATTTTTGAGGAAGAAAGTGATGACAAGGATTTTATTGTTCGTCGTCCGCGATGTTTACATAAAAAAATTAATTATTTTGAAATTTATGAGGAAGAGGTTAAAGTGCACTTTCGCCTTACGTCAAACACACGATTGTCAAACATACTATATTGTTTTATTATTTTCCTTTACGACAACTATTCTGCATTAACATTAGGTATAAATGTAAAATAAACAAGTTACTTAAGTAGGCCTAATTCAAATCAAGAATGCGACAAACGCCAGGAATGTTTTGAATTGAAAATGTCTTCGAATATACTCAAAAACAGATGCTGTGAACTAAACCACAACAGATAACACATTAGTTACTTTGTTATGCCTTTAGTTTTAGGATCTGCAAAGTTAAGAGCTCTGTTTAAAGCTTTTCCGGTTTAGTTCTTTCTTGTTCCTGTTGTAACTTTAATTGACGAATCTCTTTCATTGCCTCATTATCTTTAATTGTAAACTTCTTGCTAACTCAATTTTTGCTATATGCCGGGCACTTATTCAGCTTTCATTTTTGTTTGAGTGCATTGCTGGTCGTCGTTTACTAGTCCAGGAAGATGTTGCCATACGGCTTCTCACATGGCTGGCAGAGACTGTCCTCCAACCATCGGACCCAGTCGAGGCATAATTATCTGAAGCATTAGAAGGATTACTCATCTGAGCTGTGTTTACGACAACCGAGTCTCTACTGGAATGACATTCTGCTGGCTTTACTAGTGGCAGTATACAGTGATCTTGGGTGGCTCTTTTGAGGGCAGAACACAATGGACACGTTAGTCTACATAGGTTTTTCGCGTATAGTTTTAAAGGTTATCCCACACCGCCTTCCAGTTGTCAGCTATGCTGTAGTGATCACGATATGTACAATTGAAACTATTCGCAATCGTTCGCCACTGTTTTACTTTATTTCGTTGTGTCACAGCATCAGTTCGTATATTTAATGTTATTGAAATGTTCTGTAACTAATTCTAACAAACTGTGTTTTTTATGGGATGAAAAAGTCCTGTTTCCCTGTTTCATTACGACCACAATGCCTTCCCGACTTGCCATACTTTCTCATAATGATTTCTCTGTATCAGCCCAAAGCAAAATATATAATGTTTACCAAGAGAAAATCACGATTATGTCAGAATATCGAGATAATTTTAACGAAGTATTCTTTACTGAGATTAAATGTGGTGAAACGCGCTGAACATTATCGAGATTAAAATCTAAGTTTAATCTCCTATCTGGATAAAATTATCTCGATATTCTGAAAAGTTAATTTTTGTTGGTGAAACCGGCCCTTACAGTTTATCTATAAATTACAAGACATTGTTTATAATTAGTATGAATAAAAACAGGGAGAAATGTACTTACGTGTTGGTAAATGGTACGGGCTGCAGTTGGCACCGGTTGCCAGCTCCCATTATGCGTGGCCTGGGGTGACCTACCTCGTCCCTCCCCTCGCCCAGACCCCTAGCTTGCCGCCTCGCTGCCCCCCCCCCCCCCACGGCCGGGGGGAAGCCCGGGAATAATTGACAATGGCCAGACCTGGTGACGTCACTGCCCCTCCTCCTCCCCCTGCTGAGAAGCCGACAAACACAAGGAAGGCGCAAGAATATTCTGGGAATTATGACTTCGGTGCAACGTGGGATTTAACGAAATTTCTGGGTGACTGCAGCGGCCAAACGGCCAGCGGTTTTGATAGAAGCCTTTTGGTTGAGTGCAGAGGGCGAAGTCAAGTTAGAGACGACGGCGGACGAGGCGTTTGTGGTGTGAATGAACGATAGGGCGTGAAAACCGACGAGTAAAGCCTACTGTGCGTAAGGGCGCTCGGAGAACTTTAGAACACTTTAACTGGCAGGACAAGGACTAAACTGAGGTGGGATTAAATGGACATGTAATACGGATTTTACTGTAAATACTGGGACTGTTATATATGTACATATAATTTGTAAAATAATCAAATAGGTTTTATACACTTTCTATTAGAGCTGATTTTTAACTATTTAACTTCATTGATTTCTTTGATATTGTATTAATTTAAGTCATTGATTGTAACAGTCAGTGATATAATTTTACTGTGTGATGTTGAGTCGAAAGTATATTGTTTGCAGGTATTGTAAATGAAATTAGAAAACTATAAATAACTCTTTTATATAATCAAGACCTTCATCCCTTAACGAACTTGGTTTAGCCCACTGGATTTCGAAAGAGAAATTGTAACAATAATAAGAAATAGTTTCCATGCAAAATGTTATTAAACTGGGTGTACGCATATGCAGTGCCTGGTCCTTTCGGTGCAATTTTTTAAACTTTGTTTGCGTGAGGCAGAGAAATATTCTGAAGGTTCAACTTTAGCAGGGGTAGCTTCAGAAAAATTACAGGTAATAATTAATTGACAATACATGATTCAATTAAATGTATTCCAGCAAAAAAAAAACAGTCACAATTAACTGCAATATAAAACGTGGGTATTTGTGTACATTAAGCTAGGGAACCGGCATGCTGTTTCTATTTATTCAGATTACTAAAGGCCGTTCACGTTAAAGTAAGCACTCTAGAAATCAACCTTAAAAAAAAAAAACACTGCCCATAACAGTGTATGTTTAACCATGTGTGTTACCGCTCAGGCTGGGGATGAAAACACCCAGTTATGTTGGCAATGAAATTTGAAAGTAATTCTAAGAAATATTGCTGCATTGCAAGAGTAATGTTTAGATTTGTGGCTACTTAAGTTGTTTGAAATTTATTTTATATAGTTTAAGTAATTACTGGCACAAATATAATGTATTTACTGTAACTCTAAATTATATTGTGTCACGTGATCGGCGCAATGGTCAAAACCAACAATCAGTTGTTGTGGTTCCTTCATGCTTGTTGCTTGGCTTTGCTTGTGTGGAGTGATTGCGAGGCAAGCTACAAATTTGGAAGCTGGAAGTTGTTGTTTTTTAATATTTCTCATTTATTTTTCAGCTTATTTGCAATCATCATTGTTTTATTATAGGTCGTATAGTGTTTAATTGTGTTGTAGTGATTTTGTGTAAAGCCATGAGTTCCAGCAAACTACGTAAGAATAGTCAGTCAGAAAGACATTATAAATCTCACAGAAAGTATTTATTCTTTAATTCGTCGAGGAGAGATGAAGCCGTGCAAGGTCATCTAACGAGTTGCAGAAATGATGAAAATTTCAACTGCAACTGTCCGGAGGTAAGTGTAAATGTGTTTTTACGACGTGTTTCCCCGAACAGGTTTAACACGTGTTTTCCCCGCTTATCACCAGTACGTCATTGAAGTAAATCGTTGAAAAAGAACAAGTAGAAATCGATAGTTGGAAACGTGATATTATAAACAGAAAGTTAAATAACAATAATGAAAGTAAATGAACGACCGCAGAAACGCGACATAAATATATACAAATGAATTTCCGAAGTACATGTTATATCCTAAGTTTGACAAATAATATAGAAAGTTATGTGCACCTATGTACATCTTGAAAATAAGTGGAAATTTTGCCGTCAATAATTATACGTTAATTTCACATGTTTTTTATATCACTGTGTTGTTTTGTGTTTTGTATTGTAGGCCTAACCTCAAATACATCTGTACGTATTTATTTATACCCAGCCATGTAATCTTTCTTAAATCTGCCTTGAAAACAAGTGTAAATTTTGCGGGCAGTAATTATACGTTAATTTTACATGTTTGTATATGACTGTTATTTTGTAAGGTAGGCCTAACCTCAAACTTGTGTTCTTGTAGTTATTCATCCTAAGTTACAGTGTTAAATTTTACTAATGCTAGCATAACATAAACATCACAGTTTGATGCTACACCAAAGGTGTTCCAACATCCTATAAACTTTAAAATCTTGAAACTGGTTTTGTTACTATAGCTGTGCTTATTCTCGACATTATTTCTTGATGCAAATGTAATTGTTTTATTTGGTAATGCTTGCCGTAATAAGAATTATAAAGAATTTATAATAATTGTCTACAGTTATAGAATAATTCCATGTTTAAATTTGGAAATGGATGTTCGACAAGACAACTTGCTACCTTTTGAGAAATATCAACTAAGATAGTATGTGTTCTTGAGTAGGCATAATTGTTTGTTATATCTGCCACTTGGGCCGCAAAAATATTGAAGTTATTGAAATTTAATGTAACTGTAAATTACACCGCATAATCAACACCCCAGACTCCCACAGCTCCTGTTTACTTGCGAATGCATGTTTTGTAAAGGTTAGATTACATTATGCAGTGTATGTGTTAAATTAAGTACAGTATTTCTAAAGAAGCTGTATGAGCTAGCTTTCAACAAGGGCCGGGCTACAATTGACATACCTAACACATTCACAGTTATAGCGATAAGCACATACAAAACACAAAAGCAAAGTGGCCTGGCTACAATTGATATAATGATAATAATATTAGTTTGTTTATGTTGCTACATTTGTACCGAATAAATTAAGGTCTGTACATAGAGTTTATTTTTAATGATTTGCATTATTGCTTGGAGTTTTTTTTAAGCCTGAAAATATGAATGTTTCTGGTGTCACATGTTAAACACACAACTTTTAAGAGTACCTTACGCAAACTTTCCTTCAGATGGGCAAAGTGTGTCGACCGCGTGGAGAAGCTGATTGCAGAGGACTGGGAGAAGGAAGTGCACGAAGTCGCTGACATACCTCCATTCATCATCTCCCTGGATCCGGATTTGGACACCACTGACGAAGATGATCTTGGCAGTGGCGATGAAGTATTGGCAGTGCCACTGACATACGTATCAGGCTGTTCTACTGCACAGTAGGTGCTGGATGGTCAGTGGCGGTAAGGTTTGTATGGCCAGGTAAAGGTATTTGCATTTTGCAGCTGCTTGTTTGTCGTATACACATACCTGTTATGGGTGGATACTATTTGTTACTGGAGTCCACATGTGTATATATGTTTGTCATGTTTTTTAAAATATGTTATTTATTTTTGGTGTCTGGTATAAAACAAATATAAGCAATATTTTTTTTACATAATATCTACAGTTTTTGCCAAATTTATTCTGAATGTTCAAATGTGTGTTGCATGGTACGATAAGGGCATTTATATTGAGTTACTTGATAACATAAATGTCATTGTAACATGTTAACATGTTTGGAATCTTGTTAATATAAGTGTCATGATAGTTTTACATGTTGGAAATTAAGTTGTATATTAATATGTAATTTTGTTGTGTGTGTCGGTCGTACACAAGATAAAAGTAACTTGCCTGTAAGTATTACTTTTATAATTTGTCCTTTACATTATCAATTTGCTGTAATTTATGGATTTTCATTGGTTTTATATTAATTAGATATTCCTTTCAGCTTTGTGTGTGCACGCATGAACCATTTTTTGTATATATAGTAATTTTATTGAAGTACTTTTCTCATTTAAGTTTTCAGTTTTGCTGCAGTCATTGCAACGAAGGAACCACAACAATGATGAGAGTCCATGCACTTTACCTGTAAAATTGGTTTCTCGAGGTCTGTGCGGGCTTGGCAAAAAAAGAATGTCGCACCCATTTGGGCCACAAGAGACACCGGAAATGTGGCCATCGCCGGATCGGCATTTCACTTAGCTATAAGTGATATGTTTAATTTTTAGAATTATTTTGTATAAATTAAGGTGGTGCCAGTCACAAGCCTGGTATACACTTCTGTTACCTCTTCAATTCACAGTTTAAATGTTCAGATCATTTTTGGAGGATCTCAGAAGGGTACGAACACCGAGTAACTGTGTAAAAAAAATGTATGTATACACAAATGCATTTTTTGATATGTTTATATTTTTAGTGTAAATTGTTTTTATTTTATATGTACTTAATAGGCCTATGTTTAAATTTATACTATCTCCATTTATAAAGGTGCATATAAAACTATCCTTAAAATGTACATATACATGCACATATGTTTATATATTTTACTTTTTTTTTTATATTATATACTGCCACGTTAGTGCCATTCCCTTAAGTTTATTAGCACAATATACTTCTGTGCAGTGGTGTACTCTTTGCTCCGCTCAGATCTCCTCGTTTTACCGCGCTATTCTGCCTCCACGCATTCCCCTTTCCCTTCGTGCGTCGTTATTTTTTGATTCGTCGTCGTTTATTTAAGGCCTTGCACAGCCTCGCTCTACACTTCAGACGTATGCTACGCTACGCCACTACCTTATGCCTGCAGGATGTATGTTTTTTTCCTGATGGCTTAGTTGCACTTCACTTCGGTCAGCTGAGGCCAAACACAGCTATCATGTTTTCAGGCTGACGTTTTACTAGTCATGCTACAGAGCGATGGGGCACTTAGAAAACGGTGAATCGTGGGAAACGTTATTTTGCGATACAATTTTTAAATATTTGGTAATTTGTGTGACAAGTAGTGTTGTACCTTGGGCGTGCAGTAGTGCTAGTCTATTTTAAAATCTGGTTTTGGCTGCCCTTACAAATTATTTTTGGCTTAACTAGTGTGTGTCATTTTCTAACGTGTCGCGTTGGTCCTTGTTCACCACCCAAATTTAATGTTTGCTATTTCACGGTTTCCATTGACTTCATCGCTAGGGCGTTCATTTTTCAATTGTTTGTTGTGTAAAGTTTTTGTCTATCGGAGCTTTGACATGACCCAAACGATTATATATGTTACATATTTATATATACTGTACATTTTACATGATATATACATATATATAATTTGTTATATACACCATATATGTTACATGTTTTATATATATTATACATGTTACATTTAGCAGTCCTGAAATGTAAACATTGAGTTTATTAACGTGTGTCAATCATATGGCTGTCGCATGGCAATGTTTGTTTACATGTTTGAATTCACGGGTGCTGATGAGGTCGAGCGCATTATACAACATACGTAACCCCACGGAGAACTGGGAGTCTTCTACCTGCGGGCTATAGTTCAAGCAGCTACCTGACAGTGTGGTCGAAGCTATAGACTATTGCATCAATGCAAATTGTAGGCCTACTCGTGCACACTTGCTTACTTCTTGGACATGAGCCACTGTCACAGTTTTCCTTAAGCCGGGATAAGACCTGACAACCTCAAAATTACCGCCTTTTCAGCCTGGTCAGCTCGCTCTCTAAGATTCACGAACAAGTTTCATTGCACCACTTAGAAAGTCATATTCGTGAAGCGAATATTTTTCTTGAAGATAATTCGGCTTGAGAAAAAGACACACTACTGTTTTTGAGCTTGTCAGATTATCTGAACATATTGTAAATTCCTTTAACTGGCGCCACTACACAGTTGTGGTGTTTTTAGAAGTAAAAAGGCATTTGACAGAGTTTTCCACAAGGCTATTGCATAAACTGTTTGAGAGACAGTACCAGGATTATGTTAAATTATTGCCTTCATTTTTAAATAAGCGCTCCGTTGTTGTTTTAATTGATGTAGCTACTGCCGAAAATAAAATACTTAATAAGAGCTGTAGTCCGACATGGCAGCATCATAGGCCGTCTTATACCCACGATATATTGCGCCCCCTAAATGGTATCTAAACCTACTGTAGGTATTTCTGCAGCTGTCACAGTCATCTACACGCGATCCTGCAGTGCTAAGCATGCCACTCAGTGCGCTTAGGCACAGTTCAGTGAGCTAGAAATTATTTTTTCGCCTACAGAGAATTAAAATAAACTCAATTATAGGCCATTTACGGTTATTTGAGCACTTTGGGTACTAACCTTTCGAAAATGTCATCACTGCTATTATAGGCTATTCACGATAAAGTGAGCACTTTTGAAAGTCCTCTCACTTGCAATAATAGTCAATAAATATATTTTATTGCATCCTTAGACGTTAACATCAGGGTGCGGTAGAATATATACACAATGTGTTTGTACTTACATGACAATATTTATTTGAAAAAGTAGTTAAAGGAAATTAAATGACTGACTTTAACATCAGGGTAGGGTAGAATATATACACAATGTGTTTTTTACTTACATGACAATATTTATTTGAAAAAGTAGTTAAAGGAAATGAAATGACTGAACGCGAAAAAAAACTAGGGCCTCAAAATTGCTCTTTTTACCGTGAATAGCCTATATCTGCATGTATTTTAACGGGCACGCTGAGTGGCGAGCGCCCAGTCAAGTTGCTGAAGGTGGAAGGAATAAAGCAGTTCCACGTCTTAATGTCGAATTAAAACGTGTCAGGTAAACATTTGCGAATACTGAAATTCTTTATTTTGCATTCTGTTCTGTTAATGTGTATATGTATGAGAATTAGAAAATTTCACTGTTTCATTCACTTGACTGACGCACGAATAAAGTATTCAGACTCATGATAATATTGATTTTACATCCAATGGAAGAGTACATAATGTACGTACAAGTATATCTTAGGAAGGATTTTCATAAGTTCGTAAACAGCTGCAGCTGATAATTGCGATGCGGTAGTTTTCACACGCCGCAATATTCCCCCCAACCACCCACTAGTTACTCTCTTCCGGGATTATGAAATGCCTCGGACTAATTGTGGATAGAATACTGACATGGTGGCACATCGTGGAGACTAAAATAAATCTTGCATATGGTCACATGTCAGCATTGTATCCTCTCATAACTCATGACTCGCACCATTATCTCATACGCTGCCTCAACTTGGGCATGCTATGCACAATCACATCGCATAAATAAACTGCAGGTTGTGCAAAAGAATTCCTTATGTTAGCCGCAGATGAACGTAGGTATATTCCTATTAAAAGCTTGCGTGTAGAATTAAAACAAGAACCAAACATTATTAAAACAAGGAATGCAGCAATGCATTTCACAAAATGGCGAAGTAGTTAATGCTTCTGATGAAAAAAAATACTACTCCTCCAACAACTTCTCTTGTAGATTATATCGGTGAAATGCAGCGTGATAATCGACCTAAATCGCTTCTAGCACATTTTGTAATCCTCCTTAAGAACTGCTCAGAACACACTGCGATGCCTATCATCATAGCATTTGGGAGGACTTTAGACTAATTAATGTAGTATTAATCAACCTAGATAAACATGCTGTCATGTTCTATGCACTTCACTGACAGCATTGAAATAGCCTGAGTAGCTCTGTAACAAGGCGGTAGGTCCGGCGGTGCTGAAAACCGTACCAGAGCTAATAAGGAATTAGCTTTACATTAGAATTTATTCTTGCTTCTTAGCTCTAGATCCAACTTGCATCCCTGGCCTGTGGTTGCAGTCTGAGGAGCCCTGGAACACGACGGACTGATCGCATATGAGACTATGTTACATAGTATAATGTCATGCCATATTTTTCGTGTTCATGCTCATTCGTGTTCAATGATCTCATATGCATATTGTAATATTGTGCAGTTTAATGGTGTTTTTTAAATTCCATTTACACACATTAACCAAATCTGCAGAACACCAATGAAATAATATAAGAGGACTCAACAGGTTATATTTTATTTGGTTCAGTGATACTAAATGATTAATATCGTAGCTGCTGTACTGGAAAATACCATGCCAAATCTATTTCTGCTTCAAGTATGTGTGTGTGTCCTGAATGTTTTGGTGCCTTCATTCTTATAATTTTATGCAACTAAATGGGTGATATTGATAAATAACAAAATCGGTATATTTTTTGAGTATCACTTATTTTACAATTTTTTGTATTTTAAAATGTGCTATTTCACAATGTGTGAAACGGCTGAAATAAGTACTGCCAGAATACTAAGTTTGGGTGAGTTTGGTTAAATCGTTTAATATATAACATACTAATCTAAATTACTCATATAACCACAATTTAGAGAAATTTCTGTCCCACTTAAATATGTCAACTTCATGACCACTGTGGCACAATCAATGTGCCAAATTTATAAGGAATCGGCTTATTATTTCCCGAGATATGACATGAAAACTTTATTCAAGTGATGCTATCTTATAAAATGGCTGGCAAAAAAGACTGTGTAGTCACATTTGATTTTTTAATAGACACTTTCAGCACACGATTTTAAGTTGAAATTTTTTACATTGTTTCGTAGATATATAAACAAAATACTAAACTAAAATGAGTATATGGCAGTCATTTTGAAAATATCAGTCTAGCCATCTTAAAACACAAAGATTCAAATGACTAACCATAGTTCTAACTGTCTTCATAAATTGGGAGAAATCGGTTAATGGTTTTTCCGAGATATAAAAATCTTTATTTTATTAATTTTTTTTTCTGTGGCGCTATCTTACCAAAAGGACGTATAAGAGAGGTTCGGTGTAAACACAATTTATTTATTTTATTTATTTTTATGTTTTAGTCAAATACGTACTGTTAAGCTACAGTATACGTCGGTTTACAAAAAAAATGTGACACGCACATCAGTTATATATACATCAGCATTGGAAGAAATAAAAGTATACTTAGCAAAATTTAATTATATAAACAAATATTTCTATCCTACGTACATTTCAAACAGTACATTCTAATCCGGACTACTTGAGACATAGTTAGTTTTCCATTATACATATGTCAATTACGAATTACTCGTTAAAGAATATTCGTAGACCTACTACAGCGACGTGTATATGAGTTTGCTTTGATTGGATTCTAATTCTGGCTACGGGTCATTCCAGAGTTTGCATGCTACATAGCTAGATAAGTGAATGATTTTCAGTAAATAACAGTACCGTGAATGGGGACGCTTAGTTTGTCTTTGTGACGAAATGTCTGTGATTAGATGTGAGCTTCGTTAATTTATCCAGGAGATATTTTGGTAGTTTATACCTACCTTTGTCTGACATGTTGGAGAAGTCTTCTATTTTCCATATCCAGCCAGCCGAAGATGGTTATACGCTCTCTTCTCTTAAAATCAAAGGCGAATGGAAGACAAGCATCCTGTAGCTCCAGTATTCTATATTTCAGATAATTTTATATTCCTATAAACAGGCCTGCGCTACAGTTAAAAGTAAATGTAACCAATAAGTAGGTCCACAGATGTAGATGTTTTGCTGGCAGTAAGATATGTTTGAATAATTTAACGTACTTAATCCATAATTCTCAGGGTTTATTTCATTATTTACTTTGTTTACTGGGTACACTTGTGTCTTCTTAATGGCCTGTTTGTTCAAATTTTCATACACGAAATTTTACTTTGGAGACGCAAAATTTTTATAGTAGGCCTGAGGTCCTAATATTTTATTTAGTTTTGGAATTCTGCACTGGATTTAAACAACAGAGTTGATATTTTTTCATGATTGCATTTAACTTTTACCCACAACTGCTCGAGTCTGCTGTTAGCTGCGGAATAATTTTTGCCAATAATTTTTTTAACTAAATTGTTGTGATACACACCAATACATCGCCCACGGCGTCCGCTTACCCGGTATCGTCTATTAAATTAGTAGCGTGTTATTTCCATCAACGCTATAAATACTGCCGGACGTAGCTATGTTTCTCTATTTGCAAAGACGTGTCCTGTGTTATTTGTCTCGATTATGTACCTATTATCTTCTTTGCTCCTCACTAGAAAGTGAATATTTAAGTGACATCTTTTTAAACAAAGAATATACAAGAACAGAGTCTCAGCTCAACGAGAGAACCTGTCATATTATTTGTTTTTCGAAGTTGTTTCTACCATACTGCCTACATTCGGACACAGAGTTAAGGCCCGTACCCATTCGCGATACTTTTAACTAAATTTCCGATACACAATACAAACTTGAAGTCGAAGTTCAGACAATTAAAAATTTGGCTTGTGATTTTCCTAAAAATGCCCATCTTGCTATGTGAATCGTTGTAAACACCCAAGAATGTATTTTTTCAGTATGGATCTATTATAAGCAGAGGCCTTTATATTACAATTTCATTTCAAACAAAAAAAAAACATGTGTTTTCTTTATTAATAAGTATCAATTAATTGGTTTCCTCTTCACATAACATTCGTTCGTTATTTCTTTTCTTTTGACATGACAAATTGACCAAAGCTCGGTTCAGTATACCGAAATTAAAATCCCCTTACGGTAAAATTCATCCCACAAAAATTTGATTCTCGGCAAAATGGCAGTTTGACTTTTGACTTTAAGTTTCAACTTTTCTAAATCGTGAAGTCCAGAGTGTTTTACTTTATCCTTGAGAGTACTATTGTGTCAAGCTCCATAGGAAACATGTCGAGAAAAAAACTTACAGTCAAATCGTAAAGTCAAATGCAAAAAAAATTTCTTAGTGTGTTAAGGGAGTTAAACCAAAAATATTTAAAAATTACGTAATAATTATTTTGTAAACCACCCATCCATTTAATTTTATTAAGTTCTATGCTATGTTTCGATAGTATTCGGAGATATCGTGTGTTCTGACCTAAATACTTTAAAGACTAAATTCATATATAGTTTTACAGTGTTTTTGTTTTCCAATATTAATTTTTAAATTTTTGAAGTGTAATTATTTATTTCTCTATATTATTTTATTGGTATGTAATATTTTTGCTTTGTTATTGCTTATTTATACGGGAAGCAGTTCTCCATGTTAGGATAGTTCTATAGATAGTTACTGGAAGTCATTGATTTCTGGGAGGGACCTTTGAACAAGCGGCGTACCTGAATTTTGCTGGGATTTTATCTTTAAAATCCCCAGCGCCATCGTAATTTTAGGATGTAGATTTGGTCCCAGAGGATAAAGTATAGGTTTTAGGACTAGTCAGGAAAGAAGAGGGCTGAGTTTCAAAATAGGGAGATATATTTTTGAGTGGTTCCAGACTACCAAAGGACGCCGTACAGGCGGAGGCGTCAGACGGAGGCGTCAGACCCGTAATACATACAGGTGACGCTAGCTCTTTACTAAAGCTTGAGGCGCACATCCTGGTCAACCGGTGTCATATTTTGGTACACCGAGATTCAAAATTCATTGATAATAAATTTTTAGGAAGTACTCTAATCAAGAATATTTTAATTTGGATGGGAAACCAGTGGTCCACGCTCGCAAGACTGGGTTATTGTCGGAGCATATTATTTGAGAACCTTGAGAAATTTGAAAATATTTTAATTTGAAATAAGAATTAACCTGAGGAGATTTTAAATAAGAAATAAATTTAACTTTTTCCTAATTTTGAGAAGTGAAAGTTCTTAACTTGCCCTTCTTAGTTTCCTCGATCTCTAGAACATTTTTCATAATTAATTTACGTGAGGTGAACTATCTTTAAACAGAAATAACTCACTAGTCAACGTAATTTTTGCAGAACCAAGCAGCAATAATATATTTTATTAATTTATTTTAATGAGTATCGTAAGGATTGTGGTATCTTGGAGGTATTAAACTCCTATTTGCAATACAGCCTAGGTGGTTTCCTCATTAATTAATCTTAAATATTAAGGTAATCAGCTCGCTCAATTTATTTTCACCTGATTTGCTTAAATTCAAAATGCACATCATGTCTGATTTTAATAAAATATGTTAGTTGCAATTATCTTTTTCTTTCAGTTGTGTTTGGTGTGTAATGTTTATGTACGGAATTGTTAGTCTAAGCTCATCGACGTTCCTGGAATGCAAATTCTACAAGGGTAAGATAGAAGAGAGTTTGCAGTTCCAACGAGATGGCTTTGATTTAAGTACATCTCACTCCTTCTCAATGTTACACACACACACGCAAATTAACATAAACTCCCCCACGATACTACGGATATTTATTCAAACTAATTATTCTCAAATACATCACCACATATTAAATCTGGTGCACAACTGTTGAGCGTGTCAATTTTATTTTGTTATTTCTAATTTCAGCATAGTTCATACTAATTACAGCACCAATAATGATGTTTGAGATTGTAATTTACAACTGAAACGAGATGTATACGTATTATATGTTATTTAGAAGCAACGACATATTTTAGATGTGATGGCGGGACACAGCTCGTTGCGCGACACTTATAAATTCAGCAGGTTGGCAGACATGGTGTGGAAAGGAGAATCTAGAATTTCATCAACTTTCCCCCTAGTCACGAGCTTGTCCCAATATGGGAGGAGGCGGGCGATTATACCCGTTTTTATAGTGCCTTACGATTTGCAGTGGTGTAGCGACATGTCAATGACACGGCATGTTTCTGAACGAAGCGTTAAGTTCGTATTAGTGTTTTTGAAACATCCTAGAGAAGTTACAATGTTGTGATAAATATGTGTTTCCATGGCAGGGATAATGAATATACTATTACGAGTGTTGTGATCGCCCCGTGTGCAGGTTGTGATCGCCCCATTTTGGTCAATGGTGGCTGTGTTGTAATCGTTGTGCAGGCCAGATGTGTGTGGATTTCAAATATGTGCAAAGTTTATACGTTTTAACCATGAACTGATGTTATAACGAAGTTAATTATTTATATTCACGTCTGTTTATCACAACGTTGTACCTTTGCGCTAGGTGTTTGAAACACAGTTGTGTAACGAGCTTACGTTTCTGTGATTTGAATGTCTGCCACAATCCCAAAAATGATACTAAACCCAGCCAGATAGATTTAAATAAATAATAAAATAAACCTACAAACCAGTAAGTATCAATGCATTTAAATATTGGCGGAATAAATGTTACGGCAGGCCTATGTGTTTGCATGTTCACCACTATCTTTTACAATTGCCCATGCTATGTACAATAAATAAGCGACACGATTTGCGTGCTTGAATTTACTGTGTCGTTTCGTTAGAATGGTTGGCCCTTCGTTTTAATTTTTATTCCAAACACATATTAATAACAACAGGTTAAATACTACTGTTGTTTCTGCCACAGTTGCAGCAAACACCATCGTGGCAAAATATTAATGTGTATTATGTGTAAAGACTGTTCACGATAAAGTGAGCACTTTTGAAATGAACCTTTGAAAAAAGTCACTGCCCGTGTCACGTATATTTTTACGGACGCACTAAGTGACATTCGCCCAGCAAAGTTGGTAACGATGGAGGGAAAGTAGTTCCATATCTTAGTCGGATAAAAAGTACTAGGTAACAATTTGTGATAACTTAAATTATTTATTTCCCTTTCTGGCTTTCTTTTAATGCATTGAAGTGTAAAAATCAGCAGATTTGTAAAATATTTACTTTCTTAATAATTTTACAGTTTCATTTGACCGACGCATTAGTCAAGTGAAGATGCCCATGACAATGTTAATTTTACATAAGGAGGAAGAATACACAATGTGTAACAAGTAGATCTTAAGCAGGGCTTTCAAAAGTGCCCGTTTAACCGTGAACAGCCTTATAACTTGCTATATCGTGTGTAACAAATTGTTATAAAGCCGACCTAAATATTGTTATAGGCCTAAATTGTGAACATTCGTAGGAAATATGGCAACATTCTTTGAACAGCTGTAAACAGAAACCAACGCATTTGACAGTTACAAAAGTAGAAGTCACATGGCAGTGTTTATGTTTGCGTGTAGCGGAAGGATACGTAATCAGTAGCCAAAAGTAGAAATTAGGCAGGGCTTCAGAAAAGGTCGAAGTTATCGTGAATCAACTATAGGCCCTAACCGTGAATGGATTATATACATAACTGGATGGAACTTTGTGATTAAGCTATGGCTAAACTATGATTGGACCCGGTTCGTCTTGGTGGGAGTCAAACAGTCTGACCGCTTAGCCTCGACGGCCCTTGTACTCTTGCAGAGGGCAATAATATATTTTGAGAGATGAAATCCGTTTTGGAATAATGATAATGAGGTTGAAGGGCTATCCAAATATATAGTTGATCTTGTATTATGTTTATGAATTTCACTGTTTGATGGGATTTTTCTTTTAATTTATCGGTAGCATATAAAAGAATACCAAAAAATTGTCCTACAAGGACTAGTATGTTTTCAGTCCTTAAAATCTGCTTGCAAGAATTTCTATTTATCTTGTTACATAAAATCCTAACAACTTTTTTGTCGGGGCAATATTTTTTTACTGTTGGTTGAAAGGCTCCCACAAAGTGATTACAGAAGTTAATACAGCATGAAAATAACCTAAATATACTTGTTTGAGGGGTGCTTCGGTTATTAGTGTTGACAGGTGTCTAAAAGAAGAACAGTATCTACTAAGTATTTTAATTCTGTAATTTGTGTGTTATTTTCAGTTTGAACGACTTCCAATATGCAGCCCAAGAAATTTTGTTAAAGGAACACTACATAGATAATGTTCATTACAGCTTATTAGATTTTCAGGTCTAAGTTTATTAGCTGTAAGAAGCTCCATGCAATTCGTATTTTCGTTGTTAAGAATTAGCATATTTGCTCAGGATCAAAAATGTATCTTTTGTGTAGTTATAAAAAACTTGGAAAAAGTAAGAAAGCCTGTGGTTTTCTGCTATCGCCTTTCTTAAATATTAACTTGACTATGGTCGACTTCGTTCAGGGCAAATTTCCACAGTACAACATACCGTTTCAAATAATGCAGTGCAGACACACCTGCCAAAACAAAGTCAGTTCTTTACCTTTTGTCATCAATGTAATCTGTAAATCCTGCATTCCTCGATAAAAAGGGCAGCTATCAAGAGTAACGGGAACGGATCAGACGTACTTCTGTTGAATTTTAATTTTTTAAATACGGGTATGATTGCACTTTTTATTTGGTTGGCAAAATATACACAAAAATACCATTATTTGCAAAACGAAGCCAGTATGTGGGTACAAAATTGTTTCGCTTTTTTAATTAAAAATGTTATTATAAGACATGCAATCTCTCATATTATAAATTGCTACTTTGCCTCCATCTAAAAATTACAAGGTTAAAACATTTCATGTATATGCCGTGTTATTTTCACTTTGTATAGGTGCCAACTGTTAAAAATCCTAACAACATTCACAGTAATGTTTTGTAAATGACCTGATACCGATTAGGAAGCAATGAGTATGGTCTGAATCTGAACGACTCAATAAGTTGCTATAAATAATTTCTGTAGTGGCGCAATCCAACACCGCATTGGTATTGATATTAATTTGGTTTTTCTTAATTTTGCGCTTTGTACTTTGAAAATTTTAATGAGGCGTCTTAGCCCTTGACAACGCAGTTGGCATTCTGGGATCATCGATTAATTTTGCACGAACCATTTTATATCATAAGTATCCTAGTGTAAAGAACCTGCTATAGACTATATAGGCCTACATATTGGTTCACAAATAACAATGCTGTGAAAAGAAACTGTGGATGAAGGTTCAAAATTTTTCTATTCCATTAAGAAATTCTGTACAATAACGTTGTAAGGAAAATTAATTAATCTACGTATTCAGATTTGAGAGTGGCTATTCAAGTATCACTGCAACTATAAAAACATTATTCCTTTTTCCAGCAGTACAACTATATTACATGCTGTTGACGCTAAACTGAGAAGTTCTCAAAGCCTTAAGGTCTACATATATGCACATTGTGTATTATTCCACCGTATGTACAATTAACATTGTCATGGGCATGATCGCTTTATTTATGCGTCGGTCAAATGAAAATGTAAAATTATTAAGAAGTAAATGTTTCGTAAAATTATCAATTCTTACACTTCTAAGAAAAAAAAAAAATTAATCATTTCAGCATTCATCGATATATGAAAAAAATCAATTAATCTTTTAAAAAATGTTAACTACTGTACTTTCCCTCCATCGTTCCCAACTTTTCTGAGCACATGCCAGTTAATGTATCCAGAAAAATATATGCTGGCATAGGCAGTGACATTCTTCGAAGGTTGATATTAAAAGTGCTCAACTAGCTGTGAACAGCCTGTACCACGTGGACAGATATAACTGCTTACTGCCAATGCACATGCAACTCTTGCAGTTCAATATTTCTTTCCACAGGTTCAGTTCCACAGGATTCATTCTCTTTTAAAATGTGTTATATTGATCTTACTGTTGCCTTGAAATGCTGAAAATCTGTTACCTTGCTTATTTCCCTGTTTCTTACATGCGAATATATTTAAAAACGTAATTTTATTTATTTAACTAGACCCTCCAAAACAATTATTTATTTTGGCACAAAATTATTCATGCAATATAAACTTCTGCTTTAAATTATCAGCTTTATAATTTAGCCTCATTTATGTCGGCAATATTTGTTGATAGTTATTACCTGGGAATGTTTGCAGTATGAAAAATATTAATTTCCCATAAACAGTCCTCTAAATGATAAGTTGAAATTAGTCCTGTTGTCTTCAGATAGGAAAACTATTTACCTTCCTAATTTGTTTTTAGAGTATTACTTTTCCGTTGGCCATAGTATGACTTTGCTATACTTCTATACTCTACGGAATATATATATATATATAATTATAGTTTAAACTTAATAGAAATAAACAAGTAGTAGGGATATGGGAATTTTGGGCCAAGGGCTGGGCGGATGGGGGCAGGATGGAGCAGCGATTGTCCCTTCCCCCCCTACATTTGTTACGTCACGTCCACCATAATTTCCCCCTTTTTTCCCCCTTACATTTCCCTTCTTGCTCTCAAAATCGACAAAATACCCTAAAAGATTCCCTTTTATCTTAAATATTATCGTTTTCCTTAAACAAAAAAAGTACGAAGAAAACCCTTGAAATCCAATTTTCACCCAATTTAAGTAAGTAATTCGAGGGTTTCCTCGGGACCTACATAGCAGTGGCGGCCATATTCATTTTATAAGCATAGCCCTTTGCTAAATCGATACAAGGGAGCCGGCATCAGACCCAGACCTAACCATAAGCTATCTTGGTTGTAAGCCATCTTGCACCATATTCTATGCAGATGACTTTTGAACTTGACTCATGTCCTTGACATTGAAAATCCGAAAAATTCCCAAAACATATGCTATTAAAAATGATTACAAATTATTTAATAATTATAAAGAAATATTATTAAAAATTGTAAAAATTTATTTTAAAATTTAATTTCCCAAGGTTCCTCGCCTCCCCTCACCAAACAAATTAGTCGGCTGGCGTCCCTCCACCCCCCTCGACCATACCCAGTCAACTATCTTGGTGGGCGACCACCAACTTGGTATACATTACGTGTCTACCATCTTGGAATCAATGCCCATTAGCAATTGAATTATGACCTGTGGGCAATGACTCTGACCCCTAACCTTGAACTTGACCCCAGGACCGTGAATGACCTTGAAAACAAAAATTCGAAAACAAATACTAAAAGTCAGCAAGCATAATATACTACATACTACCACCACCATATTAGATGCAGACTACCACGACCTTAACCCCATGACCTCGAATGACATTAAAACAAAATCTCGAAAAAGAATACATAAAAGTCAGCAAATATCATATATAACAAACTACTACCGCCATATTAGATGCAGTTAACCTCGACCTTGATCCGATGACCTTGAATGACCTTGAAAACAAAAACTCGAAAAAACTCCATAAAAGTCAGCTTTCATTGCTGACAGACTCATGCGACCTTGGAAGCAAAACACTCGAGAAAAAAATCTATGCAAAGAGGCAGAAGCTAGCTGAGACGATCCACCTTTCATGTCAGCTGCTGTCAAACTAAACCTCTCAGCTTACCTGCCTACTGCTTATAATGTACGAGTATGCAAGCCCTATGGCGTCATATTGACTTTGAACCAATCATACTTCACCATTAATACATTGTGCAGACACCGACCAGCCAGTCATGTGAGGTGGAGCAGATGGAACAGGTGGAGAAAGTGGAGGATTTGGAGCAGCTAAATATGAATCGAAGGAATGGGATTGTTGGGCTTTGGGGTGCTGATTGTGATTGTGATTCTGATTGTGGTGCTGATTTTGATTGTGGGGCTAATTCTGGTGATGGTTGCAGTGCTGATTGTGATCTCAGTGCTAGATGTGGTGCTCAGTGTGCTGCTGATTGTGTTTGCAGTGCTAACTGCAGTGATGATTGTGATAGTGGTGCTAAGTGTAGTGCTGATTGTGATATTGGTGCTAAGTGTGGTGCTGATTGTGATTGTGGTGCTAAGTGCGGTGTGTGTGTGAGTTGCAAGTTAAATAAATTTCACTACATTTTAAAATAGAATTATATAGTCTACCTCCAAAAGCTGGAAGGCGAGAATCTTATTTGATAATCTCGCTTTAAAAAAGTATATATCTTGGTTCCTGGGTATATTTCATCACTTCCTGGGTAAACTGTATTTACAATTTATAATAAAAGTGCCCAGAACTACAGCAAGCTCCCACCACACTTCGTCATTGGTCGATGCGCAACATAAACTTTGTACTGAACAATGCAGTACCATGACAGGTCACCACCATGCTTCCCAATTGGTTATCGACTCGTGAAAAGGACCCTTCGTATGGACCGCCCTCTCATGCTAACATGCATTTATTGAACATAGAATAAAACTCGATCGCAGAATCGACACTGGCAACAACCATTTATACACAGGCCCTATTATATATATATATATATATAATATGACTATACTTAATTATGTCTATATAAGATAGGAATATTAATAATTCTGTATGGATATATAAACATGTATAAGTATGTAAATATAAAATTATGTATAGGTGTATTTATATAAGAGTATGTAAATATAAAATTACTTTCAATTTAATCGATATACATCGTAATGTACATATAACTATGAAATTATAATTATTTTTAATTTAATATATAGTTATGTACATATAACTATAAAAATAGAAAGTTATTTTCAATTCAATTTCTTTTATAGTCATTTCGGTCAACTATGAACCACGCTATTTCAAATCTTTCCTACTTCCTTTAACGTTTACCTAGTAATATTGCATTCTTTTTCTGTGAGCTTCCCTCTGTTCTTCGGTCCACACCTTGCCTGTCTTAATTTGGGGTTTTGGCTTGAACCCTGATATCTTTTAAGTTTCTTCTTCAGATGGTCATGTCCCAAGACGTCATCATGTGAGATCCCCAGTTCTTGCAAGTCTTTTTCCACTTTTGTAAACCAGACCCCTTTGGTCTTCTTATTTAAAAAGAGGTGAAGATTTGATTGGATAGTCTTTCTGAACTCATTCGATTTAATTTACTTATACTTATGTATATAAACATATGGGAATATAAAAATAATATAAATTTATATATGTATGTACATATATAATATATAAACTATTTTCAATCTAATTTAAACATAATTATGTATATAAGTACATATGTCAATATAAAATCTTTTAAATTGCTATATACTTATGTACATATAAATATTGAAATGTAAAATTATTTTCACTTTATTTTATATGTAATTATGTATATGTACATATGCCTACAAGCATATTTAAGTAGCATATTCTTATGCAAGATCCTGCATGTTTTCTTGATCGAACGGTTAGGCATATTTGGGTTTTCTCAGAGTACAGCCATACCACGAAGATGAATTGCGGATTTGAAGGGCTGCCTTTTGTCCTCGATGATCATGTAGCCATGAACCTGCATCGCTAACTGATTGTCGCCAGTGTCGATTTTGCGATCGCGTTTTATTCTATGTTCAATAAATGCATGTTAGCATGAGAGGGCGGTCCATACGAAGAGTCCTTTTCACGCAACGACGACCAATTGGGAAGCATGGCGGTGGCCTGTCGTGGTGTTGCATTGTTCAGTACAAAGTCTATGTTGTGCATTGACCAATGACGAAGCGTGGTGGGAGCCTGCTGTAGTTCTGGGCACTTTTATTGCAAATTGTAAATACATTTTACCCAGGAAGCGATGAAATATACCCAGGGACCCGGATATATACTTTTTTAAAGCGAGATTATCAAGTAAAATTTTCGCCATTCAGCTTTCGGAGGTAACTGTGTTATTTTATTTCAAGATTGAATGAATTAATTTAACTTGTCACACACACGCTGCACTTAGCACCGCAAATCACAATCAGCACTGGACTTAGCACTGCAATCACAATCAGCACTGCACTTAGCCCAACAATCACAATCAGCACCCCCATCATCACCGCAATTAGCACTGCAAACACAATAAGCACCACAATCAGCACTGCACTTAGCACCACAATTAGCACCGATATCCCAATCAGCACTGCACTTAGCACCACAATTAGCACCGATATCACAATCAGCACCGCAATCTCAATCCTTCGATTAATCTTTCGCTGCTCCACCTTCTCCTCTTGCTCCACTTGTTCCATCTACTCCACCTACTACACTTGCTCCATCTGCTCCACCTCACATGATTGGTAGGTCGGTGTCTGCACAATGTATTAATGGTGCAGTACGATTGGTTCAAAGTCAATATGACATTGATGCCATAGGGCTTCCATACTTGTATATTATAAGCAGTAGGGAGGTAAGCTGAGAGGTTTAGTTCGACAGAAGCTGGTGTGAAAGGTGAATCATCTCGGTTAGCTTCTGCCTCTTGGCATAGATTTTTTCGAGTTTTTTTGTTTTTAAGGTCAATCAAGGTCATGGAGTCAATGTCAAGGTAGTCTGCAGCTAATATGGTGTCAGTAGTCTGTAATGCATTATGCATGCTGACTTTTCTGGGTTTTTCTCGAGTTTTATTTTCAAGGTTATTCAATGTCGAGGTTGCCTACATCTAATATGGCAGTAGTACTCTATAATGTATTATCCGTGCTGACTTTTATGGACTTTTTCTTGAGTTTTTGTTTTCAAGCTCATGGGGTTAAAGTTGCTGAAGTTTGAATGTAATATGGTGATGGTAGTCTGAAATCTATTATACTTGCTGACTTTTATGATTTGTTCTTGATTTGTTTTAAAGGTCATTCAATGTAATGGGGTCAAGATCAAGGTCAGGGGTCATGGATTGCAGGCTAAAGTTCAATTGCTAATGAGTATTGGCTTCCAATATGGCAGGCAAGTGGTGTATACCAAGATGGCGATCCCATACCAAGCTGGCAGTCGCCTACCAAGATGACTGACTGGGTATGAGCGAGGGGGTGGAGGCGAGCGGACTAATTGCATTGGTGAGGGGAAGTGGGGAAACCCTGGGATATAATTTTTTTAAATAATTTTTAACCATTTAAAAAAATACTGTTGTTCCTTAAAAATATTTTATTATAAATTGACAGTAATTTTTAAATAATTTTAATAATAGAATTTTTTGGATTTTCCAGGTTATGGGTCAAGGTCAAAAGTAATCTGCATACAATACGGATGCAAGATGGCTGACTATCAAATTAGCTGGTGGTTAGGTATGACTCTGATACTGGAGCCTTAGTATCGATTTGGCATAGGTTATGCCTAAAAAACCAATATGGCCGCCATTGTTCTGTGTGTCCTAAAGAAGCTCACAAATTACTTAAATAGGGCATAAATTGCATTTCAAGGCCTTCTTTCTGCACATGAGAGAGCTTATACCATTTTGGGGCCTTCTACCTTTTTTTGAGGGAAAACTGGAAATTTTTTTTAGGGAAAAAAAGATAATTTTTTGGAAAAGGAATAATTTTAGGGTATTTTGGTCGATTTCGAGGGAAAAAAGGGAAATTTTGAGGGAAAAGGAAAAAAATGGTGGATGGTGACATAACAACACGGCGGTGGCCGAATCTTGCCTTCCTGCATCCCACGCCCTTGGTTAGAACTTCCCATTTAACTACTAGTTAAACCATTTTTGCTTCTTTTCTGTGTAGAATTTTTTTCATGCAACAGAGCTATTATATGGGATATGCTAATAAGGTAATAACCTACATAAATATGAGCTTATATAGATTTGAATGGCTGATCTTACAAGACATAAACGAACATATAGTCAATATGACAACGACACTTGAGTCTTGTTCAGCTATCAAACTGGTTTGATTTACTATATTTTCGATGAAATAAACAATTACAATATTCCGATTACTCTGAGATGGGCTTACATATTTTGTTAACAGCTCGGAATATGTAAGTTACGTTTTAATAACAATAAAAAAATTGCCGAAGCAATAGATGTAAGTATTTTACAATCACACACTACATACATAAATTGAATTAAATCAATAAAAGTATCTCTGCACAAAAATGTTTTCGGAGCGTTACATTCACGAATGTTCGGAAAGGTTTTGAAAAGGAGTGGAGTGTAAATCAAAGCTAAATACATTTTATTGATTAATTAGTTGTGGTCAACAGTCCCTTGGAAAACAATCTCGAAAAAAAAAAAAAAACAACAGCTCTACGTATAGTTCTTGCCAACTCTGTGAGTATATAGTTTGCCAGAGCGATGCATTACTGAATTTGCATCTGTAGTTTATGTGCAATATTTTATACTATGTTAAAGGAATGGCTCAATCTTGTAAAATATTAACTCAAAAAGTTGATGCTGGTTGTGCCCACCTTTAAAACATTCAAGACATACCAATGAATTGATTTGCTGGCAGTGCCTGTACTGTTGCAATCACACTGTAATAATTTAGAGGTACCAAAACACTTCAGTGACTAACCTTGTGAAAGACTTATTAGAAAGATGCTAAATAAGTTTTATTACCGTAGCTTTAGTCGTAGCCTATGCATAAATATAAAATTATGGCACATTTAAAATTCGCCCCTGACCCCTCCTCCTTTCCAATACAACAATAACGTAGTTAAATTCGATAAGACATTATATTGCATGTGTGTTTTTTCTTTCTTTCTAGAATGGCCCAGGGCCGTCTGACAGAAGTTTTGAGGGCCGTTACGAATTGATATTTCCAGGCCCCCTTCACTAGAGCTCTACCCTTCACGGGTGTGGTTTTTTTTCGTAACTCCGAGTGGCTTCAACTCCCCCCCCCTTTTTTTTTCCTTCTCAACCAGTGAGTCTCTAAACCCAGGTAAATGTACCCTTTCTTCCCCCTTGTCGAAGACATGCTAGTTGTCTGTGATTCTTACGGTGTTGATTAATCTGGAAATACCGGACAATGTTATGAGTTGTGAATATATTCATAAAATTACAAAAATAAGCATTACAAGGAGTTACTTTTTATTTGTGCTTAACATAGTATATGTGACAGTTTCAATAGATAGCATAAAATATTAGCACACACAAATTTTTTTTAAGTTCACAAAAATGAATTAGTTTTTACCTGTGTTTAATATGTTATGTAGGATATAACATTTTCAACAAAAATCATAGAAAATTAAATTAAACATTATGAATACTTTAATATGATACCACAATTTGACTAATTTCCTGATGCTCCTTAGAGGTCCGTAGTTACCTGCCTGGAACTAGAATAATACAAGGCCACGCATCAGTTTTCAGAGTTATAAATTTAAAATGTTATCCTGAATCATGAGTACAAGCACCAGAAAATTATAGCAGACTTGAAATGTTACTGCACGCACTCGGAGGAGGTTATTCCAATAGAACAGTAGCCTGTATATAACAATTATAAAACACGCTTGCCTCCCACCAAGGCAAACTGGGTTTAATTTCCGGCTGGGTCACCGGATTTCCGCAAGTGGAAATCGTGCCGAACGATGGGATTGGTCGGCAGGTTTTCTCAGGTATCTCCCATTCCCATCACCTCTTCATTCTGCACCGCTTTATATTCACTGCAATCACACACATCGGCTCTCAACACCTCGCTGTTCAGAGCCATTCAAATATCTTCACTTCACATAAGAATCAGTATAATGCCTATTTTATTATGTACCATAATTATAATTATATAGCAATTTTAATTGTTAATTTTTCTGATACCACAATGAAGCCATATCTGTAGGTAGGTACGTTAGTCATGGAAAACGATTAATTTCCTTTCCATTTTGTTATCACGATTTGGAATGTATAAAGTCGTAATTTACATGCTACAGCTGAAAAGTAATAAATTACTAAATGTAAATTTACCCAAAAATAACTCAAAGCAAATGGGAACATGCACAGAAAACCTGTAGCGACATATTTATAGACCATAAAATTTTAGGCAATACCTTCAGCATTACCTCCAGACCTGTAACTGTAAGCAACATGCATCTAGCACGCCATCGACTGAGATGATTTATTAGTTAGCATCCCTTCAGACGACAGTGCTATCTGACGAGGCGAGTGGTGTACTATATTTTGAACACCTAAAAAAACATTTTGTGAGGTCATTTCCATAGATGGTACAAAAAATGCGGGTAGATTTCCGAGGGAACTTCGCCACTGGGGTAGTTGTCCAGAGCGGCACATTTCCTGCTTCTACCTGAGCTGAAGTGGAAAAGTACCTTTCCCACGTGGGAACAATTCTGGCGACCAAATAGAATTGTAAAGTTAGGGTCCAGACAATTGAACATGGGTTCTGCAATTTCGTAAAAATGTTTATCTTATGAAAATAATTATGATATTATCCAGGAATACATTTTACGTACCTTTTTTTTAATAGACTTGAAATTTATATTAGAAGTTTAAATCGAAACAAAAACTCATTTGAATAATGTATTAAAATATGTCAATTCATATATTTCCTCTTCAAATTATATTCGTTTGCCATTTAATTAATTTAAGACGAACTTTGTTTAACATACCGAGATTAAAATCGCACTACAATATAATAAAACTCTTTCTACATAAACTATGTTAAATTCTCGGCAAAATGGCAACTTCACTTTGACTCCTAATTTCAACTTTTCGAAAATATAAAGTCAGGAGTGCTTAACTTTACCTTCGACAGTTCCATTGTGTCGAGCTCCATAAGAAACAACATGTCGGAAAGCAAACATAGTGAAATGGTAAAGTCAAATTATAAAGTTTTCAAATGTGTAAGGGCCTTTAGTGGCCCGATCGCAGAGAGGTAAATAAGTAAAGCAGTTCAGCCTGACAGTGAAATCTCTTTTTCCCTTCCTTACTCTTTGGGCGTGGCCATTCAGTGTTGTGCTTTTTAGTGGTAGGGAATAACAGTTGTTTTCTACAGCAGTGATTCACTGTTACAGCTACTGTGTCGTAACAGTTTTATTACTTGCTATTTTCAATAACAGTTATTGGTAATACTGGCGATTAGTCCATGGAGGTAATACTTGATGGAGTGGCAACATTCTATCTTATCCACGTTTATCAAGTGAAGCCGCTGGTTTGTCTGACTTCTTTCAACTGTGCATGTGCAGAACGATTTTTTACTTCAGCCGCCATATTATGAGTGGCAAAATTACATAGTAAGCAATGAAAACATGCACCTTTTCGCCACTACTAGCCCTGTCCTTGTCTTTCATTATCTGCTTCACTTTCGTGTCTTGGATTCCACTCCATAGACTAATACCTTTATGCCATAGACATAAGATGAGGTAGACAACTCTTATTCATCTTTTGTGCACGTACCCAACATTGACCTACCCCAATCCTACACAACTGTCAAAGTCAAATGGTCAAAAGTGATGAACGTGTTTGATAATATCTTAATGTTTTATGACAAGCACTATTATATTAATAAAATACTTTTAGCAGTTTTTATTTAATCAAACTGTATACAAATTGGTTAGAGGAAGTATACATTCATTTCAAAGAAATTGTTTACAAATCAGTTTTCTAACCTAAAATCCAAACTACACCATTTTCGCTAGATGTGTTGCAGAAAATCAGTTCAATGTTGGGACACGGAGATTGGATGTGCGCAGCGAGCGAGATCGGTCTACCACATCCTTAGTCTATGGCCTGGCATGAAGTATTTCTGACTACTGATTCAGGTACGACGGCGAACAGTTGAACTAAACTGCGAGCATTCTCATGTCACCGACAGAGAGCAGTTCACTATCTAACCACGTTTCTACATTCACTAATCATGACTCAAATAAATAGGTCAAGGGGCACCTTACCAAAATAAAGAAAAATACAATTAAATGAGATTAATACCAAATTAGAAATGCAGAATGCAATTTTAACATTGTTTGTATGCAAACACGTCGGTAATATGCTGCAGAAATCTATAAAATGCTCAGAATGTGATCCATATTTCTATGCACATTTATTAACCTGACAATTATTTACACAGCTCATTTACGGCTATATACACATTTGCTGTTTCCGAATTCAGTGAATGCGTCTATTGCTCATGCATCCCTACACCCTTTCGTACATGCATCCACTGTGGAAATGGCTATATTGAAGGAATGGATAACATCATAATTCTGCTACAGCTAAAGCATGCTTAGGTAGTGCTAGCTGTAACACACTTTTTACTACTTCGAAGTTGTAGCTTTATTTGTGTTATCTATGGGATCTCGGTGAAATGTCAACAATTTACTGCAGACGAAAATCTTGTTAGAGTTGAGGTTTTAGAATATATGCTGGGCGATAGCTGCAAATAGAAATCGAGATTTCTTGTAAATAGGACATTTTATGTTTGATGAGCATATACAAATTACAAATGCATTTGTTGAAATGATTAATGTGTATAATTAAGTTGATTGCTCAAGTCGTCAATATTTTAAGAAGGATTTTATTTTTTACGATTATATTGGATTCCTTTTATACACTGTTAAATGAAAAGAAAAACAAAGTTCTTAGTTTACTCTAACAACCACACCATACACCCGAAATCATTGTAAACAATAATATAAACTAATGAATTCTGTAACTAAGGGATGTGTGGATGCGACAGTGGATGTGAGTGTTGTATCCGTTGGTAGTGCACATGTGAAGAGATGCATCGGCACTTAGTGAGAATTCGGAAACTAAGCCATTATGGCCACATCCACTAGAATGCACTTTCTATGGATCCCTTACCATAAGGGATACATCAGGCCAGTATTCGGAAACAGCCATTAATAACAAAAGTAAGATAAATAGGCATACAACTCAATGGAGTTTGTAATATCTTGGAAATACCGATTGAGATTGTAATATTTTTGTCTAAACAACATTTAGAATTGTAATCATAGTTAAAAGCACGTATATTAATCTGACAATTATTTACACATACAACATAATGACATTAACTTTTAAAACTTGCAAGCTTTTTAACCACAAAACATACACGTTAATTTTCACACCTGAAATGCAATGTGGCGACTGTTGTAAGTATGTAGTATGCTCCACAAGTATATGATTTCAAATACTTACCAAATGTACTATACTGGAAATTTGAACTGCAACTGTATACACATGGTGATGTCACTTCCGGCGACAAGTACCCTCAAGTATGCAATTTTTTATAATTCAGAAACAGCCTTAAAGAATGTGGTTTACCATCCCAGTGCGAAACCCTACAGAGAGAAGCAACCAGGAGTTGAAGGCGCAACTCCATCTCTGTGTGGGTGAGCAACACAACAGCAGGGCCGATTACCTGCCCACCCCACTCTTCACGCTTTGTGGCAGAGTAAATGCCGCCACAGGTAAATCACCAGCGCAAGTGTTGCTAGGGAAAAATATTCAACTGCCCAGTGAGAGAAAATGCCCGTGTGCTAAAGACAGTAGCGAAATAGAGACCAGTGGCATATGGGAAGAGAGGCACAGACACAGATACAGCAAACAACAGAACCAGCAGGAACAGTATGCAGGCCGATGGTCGTAACAGAGAAACAGACCACCCGCTGCCTTGAAACCCAGACAAATTGTTTACACGAAGGCGCATCTGCAATTTGCTGCCAATAAAAATTCCTGTGCCATACTAGCGCCAAGATGGACGGGACCACACAGAATCATGCAAGCACTAGGGCCGACGACGTATTTGGTCATAATCGTACGGAGAATGGTACAAATACACATAGATGACATTCGAGCAGTCACCGAAGACATCCCGGCGAGGAACGAGCAAAAGGGAGAAATTGGCCTGGAAGGCCAAGCTCCAGACAAGCAAACACAAGCGGAGGGGAAAGTGGTCCCGGACTTCAGGAGGAGGCAAGACCACCGGATGCCGGCGGGATTCCGATGCCGAACACCACAGGGTTCACCAGGGGTCAGAATCAAGCCGGCATCGCACGTAACCAGGTCGTCACGTCCACCACGGACGACGAGATGGTGAGAGGAGTAGGAGAGGGAACCCCCATTGTAAATAGCAGGCACATAGGAGCAGGAAAACAGCACGAGGAGATGGACGACCAGGAGCACTACGACTGCGACGGCACTGACAAGCCCCCTGGTGAAGTCCCGGAAGGAGGAGGTGGTGAGGTAATTTGGAGAGAAATATATCAGAGGAGGATGGAGAAGGTCTGGTGTTACCCGACGCATCTGCATTGGCATGGTAAGCCTGGCGATCCACGCCACAGAGTCAGAAGGCGCAGCGCCATCAAGCGCAACTGTGTGGCCTAGAAGGTTGGAGGAAGCCCCAAAATCACCACCAGGAGATGCAGAAGGGGAGGAGCTGGCCCTTTCCACGGAAATGCCAAACATCTGCATGGCAAGAGGAGATAACCTGGTGATTGTGATACAAGATCTATCTGCCAGGGAAATGCTACCGATGTCAGCAACATCGCGATGGCAGTAGGAGAGAAGATGTAAGTAGTGATGGGGACTGTGAAAATAGCGGGTTGGCTGGCCTGCTGCTTCTCAGGAGGTCCAGGTGAAGAAGATAGCCACTGCAGTACTGCACCATGTGGAATGGAATTACAGCGCACAAGAGGGTGCAGAATTTCCCGCAGCAGTAGCAGCAGCAAAGATGATCAGGCTCCCAGCATGTAGGGAGCCCTATGCACTAAATCCTCATCGCAGGGAGCATAGGAGGTACTTCTTCTGCGAGTGACTGGATGGATGCAAATGGACTCGAGGGATCAGGGTGGTTGATGACAGCTGCTTCCCACAAGCCCATTTGCCCGCCGTCACTTGCGACTGCTGTAGGAATCGGCGTTCTACCAGGTGCTGGTGCACCCCGGTACAGTAGTTTGCTGCAATGCAACCGGAATGCGCTACTCTGCGAGTTAAGTGAACACAGTCTTTTAAGTGCTCGTGAAGAGAGCGCAAGTGCATCACAATGTGCAGAGCAACCATGAGCACCCACGTGCTCATGTTTGCGTAAGTAGATCCTTCAAATTCAGGAAAAGTAAAATTGTATGTTAATTACAGCATGCTCAGTGATGCTGAGCAAAGAAACATATAAAAAACAGCCCTATTACGTTTTAAGTGCCCCTGCGGGCTTAAGTGTAACACTTGTTTTTCCTTTATTTTCATTATTCATGTGTTCTATCCCCATCTCACCTCATGCAGTGTGTTATGTGTATTAAGTTTTTTTTTTGTCTTGTAGAATTGTTTATGCAGGAATTATGAATATGTAATCAATGTGCATATGTATTTGTAAGAGATTGAAGAGTAAGAAAGTAGTTCATGCAGCCTGCTTGCCTGCCAACCTGGCTAGCATGCCGCAAGGGAGAATTTAGTCAATACCATGGTGTTTTGAGGAGTCGGATGTGCAGACCGACAGGGTCGCGTTTCGCGCGCTTGAGCAGCAAATCAACATTTTATAACCAACCACTTCACTTCAATAGACTGTATAATTTACCACCCAAGATTTCTCCGCCTCTCTCTTCTCCTGGAATAGCTTTGCCGGGGAAGGCTTATTGTCTCATATTAATTAATAGTGGCAACGCGCCCTTTGTAGTCAGTGTTACCTTGCTGGCAGGTTAAGCCTGGCGCAACGTGTAAGTTTTCTTTCTGGAGGAGCATGTTAAATAAAGCCCAATGAACTAACGTAAAGTGTTTGTGTCTTCATTTGGGGCCGCCTAAGGGCTATAGGGGCATGGATGGGCCCCCACCTGTACCACCTTTTTAATTGAAGTGTACTGTGCAAGTATTTAGTCGTGTATTTCAGTGTTTTATCTTCATATACTTAAATATGGGCGTGTGAGGCACCCAGATATCTCACTGCGTAGAACGCACAGTACAAGTGACATATTTTCTTTCATTACGATGGTTGGAGCACTGGGCGGACACTGTCCACTGGCCGTCTGCACACGACCCAGAGGAGAGGAGTCTGCTCTACTGCAGCTAGTTGGTATTGCCACTGTAATACCTGGCGCCCATTATCTATCAGCAGAAAGTTTGGTGAGAAAAGTACAGAAAATCACAAGTCCTGCTACCATCCTTAAAACAAAACCATTTTGCTCCACTATCTTGCTGTCAGTTCGACGCCTCCCATGAACTCGTTGTAACATTTCTCTATGTGAGGGCGACAGATGTCAATTCTTGCTTGCCTCGTCTTGTCAAGTAGTCAAGTAGCAAGTAGTCTAGATCCATGAACAGCAGACATCAACAAAATGCCTTTGTTGTCATACCATTTTACAACAGTAACTTTTCCATCTTGCCTGACATATTCTTCTGATATGACCTAACGAATTTTTGTATTACTTTGTCATTTGTGAAAGGAGTTTTTGGAATTCTGTTGAAGATCACTGTCCCGGTCACGAAAATTGATCTTCGAAGCAAATAGATCACAAGTCTGTGTGATGTAAAAAAATCTGTCCACATAAATACACACATTTTCGGGCACAGTTTGCACTAGTTGAACAACAGCACACTCATCAACACTAAAACTGATGGTGACGCTAACTCAAAATTCTTTAGTCAAACAGGATTTGGTTTGCCCTTGACGAATTGCTTCAGGTGGGTTGTACCTGTGAAGGGCATCATTTGCTCATCAACAGCAATGTGACCTGACCTAGGCAACTTCATGCAACCATTCATAACATCATCCAAAATTGGTCGAACTTTCCAATACTTATCTGCAGTCTTTGATTGGCCTGTCACGCTGTTATCGTCGACACACTTCAAATTTTTTCTGAACTGGAAAAATCTATTCTTTGACATGTTGTATCCAATCAGTGGGACTCGGGAAATCCTTTTCTAAAACATCCTCACTTGAGTATAACCAAGACTTGCCATCAAAATTCCAACACCTTTGAATTTTTTGACCTCTTTGGTATTTGCATTCATACTTTTTCCTTTTGTTTCTACACAAAGAATATTTGCACACACTATTATGTTTGTGTATGAATTTTCACTAATTTATTGACTAAAATAATTTTAATCACTGAAAATCTGTTTCCTCCCACAAGAATTTCTTGAGCTCACTTACTGATGTGGTTCTTTTTCATTGTCAAGATAGTCTGCATTAATTTGTGATTCAATTTCCTCCAAAGTCTCTATCTCTACTTCCTCTGCTTACTTCCTTGCTTTAGTTTCTAACATATTTTACGAGAGAGCATAGTTTTGATGGAGCAGTGGACAATTTATTTTATGGAAATTACATTCAAATTATTGTAACATTGAATAATGTAAACTTAAATAGAAAAACAAAACGTGATTAACACATCTCTGTTCGTATTCAACAGATGCAGCATGAACACGCACTTTTTAGACAGATTTAACCTTAAACTTGTTGAATTCACGATATAGGCAAAGGAAATAAAACATTATTTACACACCATAAAGGTGTTGAAAGTACAACTTTTTTAGGCCAAGTGCATAAAAATAATTATAGTAACAGTCAACGATTATATATAAGATAGGGGGCCGGTTTCACTAACAAGGAATAAATTAGGTTCCAACAAAGCGGTACTTATACTTAAATGGCACTTAAGATGTCGATGTGTTTCACCATTATAAAAAACTGCTTTATAAGCGTGTCTTATCTGGGCCTTTTATTTAAAGAAACAAGTTACAAATATTCTCATATTGGTAGTGACACATTGTGGTCATGTGACTAAATGAACCAGTAAGAATAATATAAATGAAAGAAAAAAAAACATTTCCCCCCTGAAATGTAATGTTTACCCGTTGAATTCCAACCTGAACCACTCGTTTTAGTTAGGGAAAGAGACGCCTAGCGCTACTGTTGCGATTTGATATCACGAGCCCCGTGTGTTTCTTTTTCGTTTGTTTACTCTCTGGTAAGTCGAAAATTGATGTGTAGTCATATCATGCATCATACTAATGGTTTATATTCATGATGCCGAGATGGGGCAAATGTTGTGTACTTCATTGTAAATACATACCTGGAACTCTCAGGAATACTTTTCCTGTGTATGAGAAAGAGGAGTTTAACATATGGCTACAAAGGATTGCTAATCCCAAATTCGATGGATTAGATGATATTACCGTTTATAAAAATGTTCTTGTATGTGATGAACATTTTATAGTGTCCACTGTAAGAGTGCTGGTACTGAAAAATTGAAAAAGAACTCTCTTCCAACTATGAATTTACTAAGTAAGTGAAATTGTTATATTGAGAGTAACTTTTACCATGCTTGTTTTGAAGTGTGAATATGAATGTAGCCCACCTTTACACTTTTAAATTGAAATAACCATTTATTTACAATGGGGCTTGTTAGGACAATGAATAAAAATGCCCAATACCATTGCCAATGCACAACAGCGTAGCAAGTTGGCAAAAATTTTGTAAATATATCGTAGTTTTTTTAATGTGGATTGCAATTACCACACTTGCATGCATTGACCTATTAATGGTGTTTTTGTTCATTGTTAGTTCAGCTGCATCAATTATAACATTTGATGTTATTTACTTCCCATTATGCTTCCTCATTCTGGTTTTTTTATAGTAAAATCTGTGCAGCTTGCCTCCATAGTAAGTTGTAATGACTACGAGTAACTTTGTTGTATTTACATGAACGGTGTTTTAGTATCAAGTTGTGGGATTCATAAGCTTACTCATGGACATATAATGGATGTCATTATAATAAGTTAAACAAGGTACAGTATCATACTAACAGATTGATTTTTATTTGGATTAGATACTGTTGATAGATAAATGAATCATACAGAGAATCCTCAATTAAAATTTATATCAGTGTAAATATTTCTGAGCTTTGCGAGTACATGGGTGTTTTCTATATCACATAACTCGATTTTTGTTGCACAGCTATAGTATTTAAAGTATTCTGAATTTGGAAGTAAAATTTCTTATGTTTTGAACATTGTGTTTTGCATACTTTTAAACTGTTGAGCATTTTGTTGTATTTATTGAAGTCACACAATATATTATAAAAATTGTTTTTGTTTTCTTTTTTAACTTTTAGATTTTGTTGACTGTGACATTATTTAAATATTCTACTTTTATGACATTTATTTTCAGTAGACCAACATGTAAATTCTGTAATGATAGTGAGGTACTTACATTTTTTTTCACTTGTAAAGGAAGTGTATATGAATTTTGTCAAGCCACTATGCTAAAACACCCCGATTAACTGCATGATACTTTTTTTTTAAATTGTAGTTAAAATGTCACCATCTTAGATAATAATTGAAGTACTATATGTAACATCTGTCTTTGTGGTGTGAATAGGCCTTGTATCTAACTGTGAGAATTGGAGATTTGTGATATCAAATGTGATCTTCACTCAATATTATGTACCAGTTTCTTACATTAACAGTAGAAAAATCTTTTACTGAAAATTCTTTGTGTTGTGCAAATACTGCTACACAGCTGTTTCAATAATTACAGTGGTGTCTCTCCCACTGTCGCATTTGGTGTTTACAAAAACACTCTTGGTTGACTGTCAACCTGGTCAGTATGACAGCAGAAAATATTGTGCAATGGAAATAATTGTTCACGTGACTGCTGTTAGAACCGTCAAATAAGTGCACTCGTTTGTGAGACAGAGAATATGTTTCACCTTAAGATGCAGTGAACGTACGTATATATAGTTTTGGTGCATTGTTTTTTGTTACAGATTCAGTACCAGAAAGTTTTTTAGACCCAGCAGCTGAAGGCACTGCAGATTTTCTTCTCTTCATAGATAATTTATTTGACAGCGTCAATGGGAGTAGCCCAGTACCAGTAGCAAGAAAGAATCTCCAATGTGCTGCAACTAGAACTTCACACACAAGGATTTTGGGCAAAAGCGTTGAAGCTGTTACAATCCATGAATTTTCAGTGTCCCAAAAGAAAGTGCAGGTCAATGCTGCCAAACATCAAACACTCGATCACAACAGTCCAATGTTTCTAGAAATTTGTCAAAAATGCTTTTGGATTATGGTTTTCGGTTCGTTTCACTTCGCATCTTCAATCAAGACCCCCTAGATAACTTTTTTGGAAATGTCAGAAGCCATGGTGTGCGCAATGTTAACCCAACATCAGTGGATTTCATTTCTGCATTCAAGTCATTGATTGTATCAAAATTTGTCTTCCCCTCTCAGTCAGTTCAAACTGTGAAGTGTAGGTCTTCCCAGTCAGTCAGTTCAAACTGTGAAAAAGATGACTGTAGGGGCTCTAGACACACTAAGGGAGTTTGTACAGGCAGAGGTAATTCCCCAAGATGAAGAGCATGTAGTCCAAGTCATGGCATCATGTGTAATAGATGTTCCACAAACCAGAATTGCTATTAGGACATCTACTTACATAAGTGGTTTTGTTGCAAAGAAAGTGTTTGCTTTGCAAAGAAAACCTCATGACATGCAAGGAAATGCCACAGCATGAATGCATCAGTGCTAGGCGATACTCTCCAAAAGCGTTGTGCCTCCCGCATACAAACTTTGTGTCCATGTGCAACACAATTAGTGCTACTGTTCTCAACATGCTTCCTGAAGTTTCTTATAAGCCAGGTGTTGGTGAATTTGATTTTCCCTCTTTGAGCTGCAGTGTCCATGATGTGAAATCACTTACCATTAAAGTTGTTATTAAGTTGATGATTCATGCATTGGTTACCAACATGAATCGAGTATTGAAAGGGAAAATGTCAGTTCCAGCCACTTGTTCATATCCGATAAAGCAGCAGACTGATAGCATGAATAATATGCTTGTGGTAATATTTGGTTGTGGTATCCTGCCAAGGCATTTTGACATCGCCTTCACTCTGCTCGCTCGTAGGCAGACCGATACGGCTCGCTACATGTCCGCCGCACCAGGTGCATGGGTGCACTTGATGCGTGAACCGTTGTTCATGCACGAACGAGTCTGGTGACCCGTTCACGACCGTTAAAGACATGTCCACCAAGAGTAAACTCAGTGCTATGTGTTTACCTGTGCCAAGTGATACGTGCCCCAAAAAACAGAGCGTAAATTGCAAGCGGGAAAATGTTATCTCCCCTTGCTTTCCCGTAAGTGCTGTGTTTTTGCTTAAAGAGTGCTCGCCCACGTGGCATACGTGTGATCACGTAACAATAAACCAAGATGCTCATAATTGTTTAAATATTTTTCCAAGTATAGTGTCATCTGTTTTTGTTTCTTGAAGGGTATTTTGTGTTTCTTGTTGTTAATTAGAATCACTAACTGATCATGGTGTTTCCAGCTGCCGTTTTGCCAATTGAGCTGCACTAAATTAAAAACATCTTGCTCATTAATTTTTACTAAACTAATTTGGGTGTTTTAAAAGGGTTGTGAGGTATGTCTTGTAAGTGTAATATTTTTACTTCTGTTTTTGTCTTACGCACCCCTGAATAAGCATGAGCTTAAAACTGAACTTTATGAGAAGTGCTTAGCAACAGACACTATATACTTTTTCGAAGAGCAGATTTTATTCAGTATATTTTCTTTTTACTAGTTTTTGTTTTTTGTCAAGTTTGTTGGATTCTGTGTCTTTTCTGTAAATGTGCTTTTCAACTAATTCCTTCTTGATGCTGGCGGGAAGATGACCGTTGCGAACGGTATTTCTGCGCCACCATTTTTAGTCGGGAATATTATCAGTGTACCTTTTGATAATATAAAGTTTTGGTCCTTGACTTGTGTCTTCTTTATGTATTTAATTAACATAACTTCCACCCCGGGATCTGGCCCGCTCCAGTAAGTGTAACCATGTGGTCAGGTACCACTTTAATGATCTGAGTCAAATTCTCGACTAAGACTTTCATTTTGAGGTGTTGCGCTTCGAGGGGATATAGCCACTGGCTCTCGACCGGGAACAACCCTGAGATCTCGAGAACGTTGTGCTTATCCAAGTGTAGATGAACTGGCGTCCTTACGGACATTGTAATTTCATCCAAAGTCATCCCCATCTCAGAGGGCTTTGTACGCATATCTTGCATATCCTGCCCCTCGTAAGTGACCGAACACGTCAATTTTGTATTATTATGTACATAATTGTAATGAATCAGGGTGACCACTCAGCCTGAAAATCCTGGAATTAGCCAGGGATTGTGTAAAAAAAACCAGGAAATCCTAGAATCATTGAAGAATTTTCTCTGCGAACCAGGAATTCTTTAGCTGGGTCATGTCCTGTAACTGCCGTATGCATGTTCCCATTTTGTATATTTCCACCATATGTAAGTTTAATATTACCATGGAGTTTATTGCTGCATCAGTCAAGTTGGAAAGTGATTACAGTTATTGTTTGTTCAAAGTTTGATTTCCAAAGTGCTAACTGTACTGACAATGGCCTATAACTTGTGTATTGTAAGTTATTTTTATGAAAATAGGAATGAAAGTAAGTTATCTGGTGTCAAAATTCAATAACATGTGTTTGTGTCTACTTACCCTACACAAAAAGGCAAGGCATATGCAAATATCAAGACAATACATCCTTGAGAAAAACTTATGTTTAAATACTATAATTATCTTTCTTTAATTTCAGACATTGTTTTAGACCTCCATATCACGTACACTTGTTATTTAGCAATAATTGTATACAGAGATAATGTTATTGATGAAATACACCATGCACGCATGTTCTCCACTGCATTGCCAAAGTTGTTACAGTCATAGTGAGACTATTACAAATGATTGTTTGGACAACCATAAATGTGACGTTTCATATACATATGCCATGACAATAAACAGGTGCATATACTTTGTATTGTTTTTATCCTGCTAGTTAACAAGTTTCACAAGCATGATGTTTCAAGCTTAGGTTACATAATAGTTAAGTAAACATACATGAATATGATTTTTTTACATGACTTTCACTGCTAAAACTCAGAATTTGTCTCTATTGTGTGTCATAAATTTAACTCCTTCCCCCTCCCCTATTTCTTGTATTTTGATATTAAAACTACTGTGTGTGTTACAGAGTTCTTGGATGGCACTTTACCTGCATCAAATTTTAATTGAATGTGTTGTTGCTTAGGAAATGTAATAAATTGTGAGAATTGATTTAAGCACCCTAGATATTATCTCGGTTGCAAATTGTTCTACTGTCATGTGGAATGTGCGAGTGTACTAATGTACGTAGAGGTTGTAAAATTAATAGAGACGTGAGATGAGCCAACACCACTTGCATCAAAATTAGCCCCAAAATAGGGAAATAATATATCAAGGGGGAGGGGAATTTTTGTCCTTTCCTGCTTCCATGTGCATCTATTCCCCTTAATTGTTTTATCTAATGTTTCACAAGATTCTTAAATTTGAAGCAAAAAAACCACAGTTAAAAGAACTTGAGGATTTAGTAAAAACACATTTGACCCTTCTTGACAACTTGTGGATTGAATTTGGACAAAATTGATCTTGCTTAGTGCATACTTTAAGGTAAGCTTCACTTAAAACTTTTGATTATAGGTACATTAAGTGTGCCTGCTTTCACAAACCACTTAGTAAACCAGACATTTTAACTGCTGCCATATGCTGGGAGCTATTTCATTCAGTATTGTAGCGAATTTTTTGTTTACTGAAAACTGTAGTGTGGGCAATTAAAGACAGTTTTTGTTGGTAAAGCGATGGTGTTGTGTTCAAGAGAGTGACAGAGCGAGAGCTAACCATGGTAAGTGAACAATTAATTAACTTTTAGGCCTCTCTTTTCACAATAACAGGATTGTTTTTGTTTTCGTACATTACTGGGATTTGTATTGCTAGCAATGTTGCAGCAAAAAAAATTTTTGACTGGAAAGATAATACAGACCCTAGCAGTTTTATTTGGAGTTCTCATTCAGCAATTCCTACACCTAACAGTTGTTTATTCTAAGTAAGTGATCTGTAGTTACAAATGTAACAAAAGGAATGTTGCTGACAGTGCTGTTGTAACTGGTTAATGGGTTACACTTGTGTTAAAAAGCAAAGCTATGTACATACATACATATACATACACTCGCAATTAGGCTACCGCCCGGTGATGAGCTCTCTCAACTCGCCTTCACCCAACCAACTCCTTTTCCACTCCCTTCCTGAATTTACCAACCCCTCTCACAAATACCAATTCCTCCCTCAACACATTCCACTCCCTCACAGACCTCGCAAGCATGGACTGCCTACCCCGCTCTGTTCTCCTCCACACCCTCTGAAGCTTCTCACTTTTGTTTCCGCTTCATCTAAACACCCCCTTACTTAGCTTGCAGTATAGCCCTCCCCATCCACCATCTTCATTCACCACCCTGTACATCCTGACTAGCCATCCAACTTTCCTCCTGTCCTTCAATGAGCTCCACCCTATTTCTTTCATCATCACTGATGGCCTATAGTTCCCTTCTTCCTCACCATCTTGCCCCTGCCTTCTCCACCTACCCTTCACCCATCTTGCTGCCTTTCTCTGCACCTTTTCCAGTTCTCGCACCTCCACCTCCACATACGGGTCCCATACTGCTGCAGCATATTCTAACATTGGCCGTACCATTGTACCATATGCGTTCTCCTTTACCTCACAGCTGACTCCATTCAGCACCCTTCCCAGCATACCCAGAGCCCTTCTTCCCTTGGCAACCACCCTCTCTACCTGTTTTTTCCACCTGAGGTCTCCCTGCAGTACAATCCTTAGATACTTATATTCTGCTGCTTCTTCTATCTCTTGTCCCTCCTATCTGTACATGTCCCTGCTTATCTTCTTCCTTGTGAACCTCTCTACCTTATTTTTCTTACATTTATCTTCATTTTTTCTGGTCCACAACCATATCTTAATGTCTGTCTGCAAAAAATCTGATTTTTCCCCTAATCCCCAAACCCGTGCCATTTACCATTATGGTAAATAACAAAAGACCCAACACACTTCCCTGTGGTACCCCTGACGTAACCTCCTCTTCCTCCGATATTGCCTCCCCCACTTTCACCCTCTGCCTTCGCCCCCTGAGAAAGTCCCCTATCCATTCCACTACCCTCCCATCTGGTATCAGCGCCTCCACTTTCCTCATCAATGTTCCATGGGGCACCTTATCGAATGCCTTCTCAAAATCTATGAAGCAGACATCCACCTGCTTCCCCTCTTCAACTACCTGCACCAGATCCTCTAATAACCCAGCCAGCTGAGTCTCACATGAGTAACCCATCCTGAAACCATACTGGGACTCCTCTAACCAATTCCTATTGTTCATAACCCTCACCACATACTGCACCACCAGCCTTTCCATTAGTTTTCCTGTACTTGATGTGAGACTCACCGGTCTGTAGCTGCCAGGCCTCCCCCTATCCTCTCCCTGCTTGTGTATAGGTACCACCATAGCATCCTTCCAATCTTGTGGTAACTTACCTTCTAAATATTTCGCCAACTCTTTCCCACCAAACTTTAGTGATGCGTTTCCTAACCCATCTGGTCCCCCCTGCCTTACTGCTCTCCAAACCCCTTATTACCTTTTCTATCTCCCACTCCCTCATCTTAAACTCACTAAACTCCCCCCGAACCCTGTTTACCCCCCCCCCCCCTCCTTTCCATCCCTTCTTTGTCTCCAAACACTGACAAGTACTGTCCGTGCAGTATCTCCAATTTTTCTTGGTCATTTGTCGCATGCCTACCATCCCTTCCTGTTAGTAGAGGGATCCCTTCCTCTCCTCCCCTTAACGTCCTAACATACCTAAACAATTTCCGCCATTCCTTGCCTTTTCCTTCTTCCACCATGTTCCCCAGAAATACATCATTTGCCTGTTTGATCTTCCTTTCAAGCTTCCTACCCATTTGTTTCATCATTTCTTTAGATCTTATCATTCTCGCATTTCTCCACTTGGCATGTAATTTTCTGCACTTCTTCATTTTCAAAAAATTTCCTGTCTATAATATGGCGGATCTCCCCCAGTCTGTAACTTTATCATTGGCACAAATTTATCCAACATAACCTCCATACACCATTTTTTAACCTGTGTCTCAGGAATATTTCTGCCCCCTTCTTGTCTCCTCTCCCATACTGCCACACCAACCTTTCTGTCATTTGCACTTCCCTCATCCTGCCAATCCCAATTTCTACAACCGGGATATGATGGTCACGTATACCATCCAATACTATTGCACCAACTACAGCATTCCTAGGTCTGACCAGCACCACATCCAGCACTGACCCAACACCCTCCTCATTCCATCTCATAGGTGTTTCTACTACCTGGACTAATCCTCTGTTGACTAACTGTGCTGCCATTCTCTGCATCTTGCTACCCATTCCTTCTGCACCCTCTACCCATTTCACCCCTGGCATATTCAAATCCCCCGCTACAACAACCCACTGCCTGTCCTTTAGTCTATCGACCCTCTCCTTGATCATCTCAATTGCCTGCCATCCCTGTCCTGATGGTCTATACGCTGCCAGCAAAGTAATACTCCTATTATTACTACCACTCAATTTAATTTCCATTACCTTGACATCCTCACTAACCCATTCTACCACCCCTTTTAGTCGTTTTCCTGTTCTGTCAGGTGAACCTGGTCCCTCCCTACACTTTCCCAGCCTACCCATTTCCGACTATCTATAAATTTAGCCCACAAATCCCTACATACCCTCTCATATACCTCCCTCGCAGCCACTGCCTTCCTATAGGATACTCCTTACCAGCACACCACTGTCTACTGCTCTAGCTCCGGGGAACTTCTCCCGCACTTTCCTCAGCAATCCCCTGAGGTCCTGCTCTACCTCCTGCCCCACCGTGTGTTAATCGAAACACTCAAATTTTATTTTCTATTAGTAAAATCCATTAAAAAAACTTTTTGTAGATAATATATAAACATTTTATTTACAAAACAGGAAAGCAAAATCCCATACCTTGCAAGCAAGTTCTGAAGCTTTAATGTCTTTAGTGGGGGGGGGGGGGGGGGGGGGGGGAGAGAGGAAAAGGAAGATGAATTTTTTTTTTTTTTTACTGTGACAAAGATACAACATGCTAAATTTTGTGTATGTTAAAATGAGGGAGCGTGTGCCATCAATGAAAGAGTATTACGAACACAAGTAATTAATGTTAATTCATTGTAAGCTGCGTGGCAACTTCAATATGTAGAGTTGTCATGCCCTTCCTAGTAAGGTGTTTTTAACCATCTACAAACACTAAATGAACTGTGTTATTTTAATGTTACTTATTTTAAACTATTAGTTTCTCAGGTTTTTATGTTAAATAAATATTGTTTTACTTAATATACTATGTTTTTTTATTTTGAAGTATTAACTGCTTGAAAACCACAAAATTTAATAAATAATTTATATTTTATTATTTACACATTATTTTCAAATTGTAGATGCTTTTGTACTATTTTATTTTAAATTTGTTAGGCCCCGTCAATGTTCCAGGCATATATTCATAAGGGGGACAGGGTTGGAGGTGGAAAGTACAGTATCAAGATACCACCACTACATGCATTTGAATAGCCCGCTTCGTCATTAGTTTGGGAAAGAGACGCTGCGCGCTACTATCGCTGTTTGCAAGGTCATCAATTGGCAATACACGGGGTACCTTATATACTCCTTGTATGTTCTATTGATTTTTACTATTATTATTAGCATTACGAATCCTACCCAAATTTTTTTTTTATAATAAACGATTAAAGCTTTATTGTTTGCCTGACGATTAATAAGAATCAGTTAAAACAAATGTCACTGCATATACGAAAAATGCGTGTACTCGATTTGTTCAACTAATTGCGCGTACCGAGATTTGTTTATGTTGAAATTACGTTCGTGAACAGATAAGTTTTTATTTTTTCGAGGCTGATCCACTATCGTGGTAGTGTTGCGTTGCAATTATGTGATGTTTTATGATAGTTTTTATTACTTACAGTGCCAAGAAGTGTGATTTTTCGCAGCATAAGTTACGATCTATATTAGGCCTGCGTTGTTTTTTACTAGTCAGAATGTTAATTGATTGTAAGGTTATTGATGTTTTTTAAAAATGGAAACTGTTGTCTTGTTTAGGCACTGATTAAATATTCCCTAAACGTAATGCATATTCCGTGTAAAACATCGTATTGCCCTCAAAAAACAACACTGGGCTTACATTTACTACAATCTAGAAGGCCATCCCGAATTTTTCTTCTTTAATAGAACTGTTTTACGTTCGACATTGCTGATGTTTTATAGATTCGGTTTGGCTTTCATCACTAACCAGAATTAAACTTTCTGAAATTGTGATAGTTTTTTGATAATAACATTGACTATATGGGCAATTTAGAAACGCCCAAGTGTCCGAATTTGAATAAATATGATTATCACGTCATTTCTGTATGACATCTTTAATTGGGCTCTAATTAACTTATTTCGAAACAAAGTCGAATGTGTGAAAAGCTTGTACTGCAAATTTGTCATGTGTAGTAAAACGTAGGCGTAAATATATTATATTATGTCCATTCTCAAATGCTATGAAAGTAATCACATATATTTAGGCCTACATATCGTACGTACATGAAGTGTAGTGAAGGCAAACTTTTTTTTTTTTCCGTTTCAAATAGGTACTTCCGTAGCTTATGCGTACTCAATAAATTCATATTTTATCAATCAGCAACCTGCTTTTTTACACACCATTTCCTATGTACATATTGAAACTACATACAAAATGCACATAACAAATATAAGCCTGCCAGGAGCTTTGTTTTCGACCATCGTCATAGGTTATTTCAGCAAATAAAGACTTGTACCCAGACTCAATAACTTGAGAGACAATCATTTCTTTTTTTAATTATAAAAAATTAATTTAAAAAACTAAATACTTTATAGCTAATATTGGATTATTTACAAACAACTTTTTCAGTAGCAGCCATTGTCATTTTAATTTGTTGACAATAATTTAAGCAGAGCTTAAAGAGTTAGGCATCCGTTTCCGGCTGCATAAACTAAGAGCTGCTTAAAATATTTTAAGAGCTTAAAGTTGGCGAAACGGTACAAGGCGCTAGGCACAGCTTATTCAATGTTTAAGTAGCGCTTAAATTTTAAGATGTGTTGGTGAAGCCGACCCAGGGTGTAACTGTTTCCAAATAGTATAATATTTACGAAACACGCAAACTTAATGTTAGTTAAATTAGCAACCTCTTAAAATCGTGTTTTCCTATGGAAATCCTTACAAGTTTACATCGCCAAAATCACTTTTGTTCGTCATTAGCATTATATAATTTATTTGCAGAATCATCCAGTAAAATAAACACTGCGCACGTCTCCTAAAACCAACAAACTTGCCCGTCGCCACTTATGCTATCCTCCAAATCCTCACTTTTCTGACATTTTCCCGCCACTGTGACGTCCGCGGACGAAGCATTTCTGCTTTTCCATCGTGCTGTTTATTCGCGAGATTGTCCGGAAGTAGAATGACGTAGTGGATGCACTGATGTACCTGTGTAAAAGGCTCGGAACTACTTTGCTGCGCATATTTCGAATTGTGGAGGTAACGGAACGCTGCCCGTGATTGGTTGTGCGCAGCCAGCGAGATCAGTCTACCTTATCTTTTTAGTCTATGGTTGCAAGGGGGTAGTTAATCGGGTGGTTCGTTCCGTTGTTTGTTTGTAATGGCGGGCTCGGGGGAATCAGCTGTACTGGAAGTGTCATCAGAATGCAAACCAATTTTAATGACTAAGCAGGATAGTAAGGATACAGATCTGATGTCAAATTATAGCACGTCGTTAGAAGGCTCTTTGGTATTGTTATTTTTCAAATATTTTTACGTGGTATTTACCCTATGTATCATAGTTCGTAAACTTATGTTAACTGTATTTAATGCAATTTGTGTTCTATTAGTTTTTAAGTTTGTCCCACTTTTCGTAATCCTGTAAAATGAACCATTTTCCGGTACTTTGAATGCATTTAGAGGCATGGAATTATGGAGATACGATATTGGGTTTTTGTTTATATAGCCCGTGCATTCGACTGTCTGAAATAAACATAAGCTAATTGATCTGTTGCAGTAGAAAAATAGTATTTGATTATGAAATGGTACAGTAAAAGGTAACCAAATAGTGAGACAATAATAAAATATTAATTACTAAGCCCAGGTAACTTATTTAACGAAGTAATTTTAGGCATACGTGTATAAATGTTGGTGGCACTGTTAATGATGTGTATTTAGGCATAGCTTAGGCCATGTCCCAACTCGAAAGTGTGCTCACACTCGCTCTAGTACACACTGTCTCACTTAAGCGAATTGAGACTTGTGCCCTCTGTAAACCTTCAGCATTATTTCTCTGGCAGAAAAGGTAGTAAATAGTAAAAATTAAATATTGCTGGCCTTTCACTTTCCTCGAATAAATGTACAGTATTTTATTAATAAAAAACTTATTTTAATTTGTTACATTTTTGCGCGATTAAAAACATAATTGTTTGTGCAAATCACAGTATAATTTGTCATATTCCACATCAAAGGAATATTATAAACACCGCTTTAGAAATAACAAAATATGTGTCTGGATATTTGAGGTTAGCCTTGAAAAAACATGGCTACCAGAGAGTGTGCGAGAGTGAGCACTGAGTGTACATCGTCGTTCACTCTCCCTCTCGTGCTCTCTCCTCGGAGTTGGGATAGCAGAGAGGACTCTCTGTGATGTCAAGATTGACCGAGAGAGTAGCTACTCTGTCAGCAAATTGGGATACGGCCCTAGGCTGTTTCAGGATTGTCAGTATATACCTGCAAGTACATACATTTGCGTACTAGCGGTGATGTGTACTTGTCATGTACTTGTTGAAACTATTTGGACAGGTCATCGCCTCGTAATGTTAAGACAGGTCGCACATTGTGGCGGAAATGTCAGGAACTATGTGGCACATGGTGTTATATATACATTGACAACTTCTATGGTTATGCATTAAGAAGACATGCGTAACCATATAAACTTTTGTTATTTATTTTTGTGTCGTGGTTTTGTATCATGGCACCTTACAAGTTTAAGTGCTGAAGCATGGCTTTAGCCGGGAATGAAGAAGTAATAGGAGCGTTAGTGGGCACATATTATTTACGGGAGGGAAATGAAAGGCAGCGCAGAAATATTGCACACAGGTTGCTTGGCAGAGTAGCAAGACAACAGATGTGTGTTGATTTGAATGAAAACTAATACACATAAATATGTCAATATGTCGTGTTTGGCCGTTGTACACTTTGAGTACAAATTGTACAGCAGAAAAAAAAGTAGGAATATAGAAAATTGTGCACCTCTGTATCTTAAGGTTATGTTTATCTGTTCAGCTTCTCTCGATTTAATAAGTATTCATACCGCACCAGTAGCCTTGGCATATTGCTTTATCATCGTCATTGGAAGATTATAAACAAATAGGATAGTTATGGTAATTTTTTGCATTTATTTATTATATGTTAAGAGTCATTACACAAACTGTCATGCTTTCCTCGTCCATCGATACGTACTTTACCATGTGTTAGAAATATACACATTGATAACAAAAGAGAAGGAAATACAATTCATTGGGGTTTGTAATAACTTGGAAATGGGGATTGCAAATTTAATATTAGGTATTTATAAGCATACACCTGGGAAATATGCTGCAGACTTCTATACAATGCTCAGAATTTTATTCATAATTGAATGCGCATTTATTAAACTGACAATTATTTACACATAGGTTTCAACGGGACGACATTTTGTAAATACTTATTAACTTTTAAAACTTGCGAGCTTTATAACTACAAAACGTAGGCTACATACACATTAATTTTCACAACTGTCATAAGTACTCAAGTATGCCCAACAAGTATACAATTTCAAATACTTGCAAAGTATAGATCCTATATGTACTATACTGGGAATTCAGACAGCGCTAGTATATACATGGTGATGTCACTTCCGGGGACAAGTATGCATAAGTATGCAATTCTTGAGAATCCGGAAACTGCCTTAGTGGTTACAAGATTCCTGTGAAATTCTCTTAATATTGTACATTACACCACTTCTTTTGGCTTAATTCCCCATTGTGTAATAACAGTTATGAACCCTTAGCTTGTGCTTCTTAGATGTGTTGTAGAACTAGAAGCAAAGGAATGGGTAGTAGTGGTGGGGGACAAAATTCTTTTATCAGTATGTGATTGGCTAGATGGACACTGGTGCCTGACAAATATTGACAAGATGAATACAATTAACAGTTTTTATACCTGTCATTTCCTTCAGTGAAATCCCTATTTTTCATAATTATCATTTTTTCTAAGAATGACTTAAACAACCTGTCAGCCCTACCAAAAAGTCATTTGGTGGAACAGATTTGAATTTTGTTGTGGAAGTATACTGAATATCAGTTCACTATTCTTGCTTTAGGTTAATTTCAGTTAGCAAATTTGTGTTTATCGTTGTTTATATTTTACTGTTTTTTTTTTTTTAATGGTATTTGCCCTCAAATACTGATTTGGATTTGAAATACTAGAATCACGTTTACATATTTCCTGGGAAGTAGTCTAGTAAATATTTCACAATGTCTGATAATTATTAGTTGATATTTGTGTGTATGCCCTACATCAGCTTTAGTTTCCATCTGTTTTCATGCAAATTAAACCTAAAGAGAACATTTAAAAAAATATATTTTATCCTTTGCACACACAGACACACACACAATTAAGGGAAGACCTTCACCTCTTACATGCCCTGCGAGGGCTCCAAGAAGTAATTAAATTAATAAAATACATTATTTTGATGGGGCATGTTTTCTATGCTGTACATTCCAAAAAAAAGTAAAGAAATATTTTTTTTATAAAATGTGTGCACACCACGGGTGTATGTTACAAGGACTTATGAATATTGAAAGATGGTGTTAGTATATAGTACTCTAAGAGGACCAAGGGCTTTTTATATATGTATGTGTATTTGCGTGCTTTTATCCTTTGTAACCATCATTTTATACATACTTCATGACAAAGTGTCTTTCTTGTGACTTAGGTTTGAAAGTATATGTTATTAACCATCGTTTTGACACCATGACGTGGAGAAATTAAAAGGAGCTTTTTAGTGGAAAATATGGTAAATAGGTTAGGTATTGTCTGGCGCCAGGCATTGCCAGAGGCGGTACCGAAGTTGGAGAGCTGACTCTTGTTGAAGCTTCGGCTCATGTCGCCGCCGATCAATGCCTTCCTTTCCTGCTCCTTGTAGATTAATTAATAAAAACACGGAAATCTTCGTGGACTCTTAGGGTGGACCACTCACCGCCTGGATTAAATACGTTGACTTGAAAACATTGCATACAGAACACTCTTGGAATTGATACGTAAAATACACACTTCAGAAATTGCAGGAAATGAGGGTTCCATGCCCTTATGCATTCGAAGGCGTAGACGGAATAAAATGTGCACAGTTCCAGTGACGATATTTATTCGTCATGAGACTACACACTTTTCAAAGAAAGTAACCTTACATTTGGCACCGAACTTCACTGGTCGATAGTAGAAATTCAGGTAAAAGCCATGTGGGCTACACTATAGTTACATGAGAATTAAGCTCCCGGTGGCAATGCTAAACCAACAGGGAGAGGAGGGGTGAAGTCCTGGGTGGCTAAAACGTGAAATGTTCGGAATATTACAGTTTATTGCAGTTAGTATGATTGGTAACAAAGATTGAATTCCACCCGGGCATGTCCGGCGCAAGACACGACGACGAGACTCATCCATCCAGTTGCAGAGCACTGACTGACTGGCGTTGGTGGGCCTGCGTGCCGCACGGCACTACTTTCTGATACACAATACCATAAAGCTTAGCGTCAAACCCAGGGGCAGGGGACACACAATAAATTTAAATAGACTGTAAGAACACAATAAACGTTAATGGATGAGGTGAAGGTGATACACATGAAATGTAAACAAACAACAGACAGAGAGAACACTAGTGAAAATGGGTATGCATAAAGATTGGCTTTAATCTGCACGTCTTTCTCAGTTTCGCAATAAGCTTGTGTATTGCGTGAACACTTAAATAATTATATTGCATTTGGCACACAATTGGGTGCTACTTACATATCACTCCGCCATGCAGAGTCAGTGGCTGGCTGAACACACGCACAGGTTACACTGAACTACCCCCCTGCTACCCTGGCTTGCCCTACACTACTTGGCACTCATCACCAACACTGCACACTGAGGCGCTCTGCGTAGAGCGCGCATCTTGTTGGCGCAGGTCCCTTGCTGCGGCCGGCAAATGGTCTACGGAGGAGGCCATGGATGGCGTCAATTGTTAGGACTTGTTAATTTTTTCACTCTGGTGGGCTACCTGGTACCTTGTACTGTCATCATACTCGTTCTTGTAAATATTTGATGTAAGTGGTAAAGTCATAGATATGGTGCGTTCTACATATGCTCACAATTGTGGGGTAAAACAAGTGAAAATAACGTACGCAATGGTAATATTTTATCACGAAAAGCCTTTAAATAGCAAAAATAACTAACAGAATAATGCCTGAATTGACAATATTACCAATACAATGTGCAAATATGTCAGTGGGGCAGGCTATGAAGATGAGGGAAATTGCAGGATGAAACGTCATGGAGAAATAGGCCTATGTAGGTTATCATATTATTTTATCATGACAATATATTAAATTCAAAAAGGACCTAACCGAACAATATATAAATACACAATATTACCAATACACACACACACACACCCAATTTTACTTTTTACTTGTAAATCCAAGCAGTATTTTTCAGTGCGAGGGGGCTACACTTGAAAATAATTTTTGTAGAAACTCCACACTTTGCTAACAAAAGCAGGCTTGCCTTGAATCACTGTTATGGGTATTTACTCCTCTGCCTGGCGCTGAGGGCTCTGGCTCAGTGCATAATGTTTGGATACGCTTGCACAGAATTTTTCAGTGTGAGGAGGCTACTCTTGAATATCCTACATGATCACAGTAACAATTACAACCTATTGTGAATTTAGGTTTAATTTAGTTAGGTACTTACCCAATCAATTGCCATTCTTACGATATAGATGATTAAACATGACACAACGTGGATTCTATTTGACAGTCTATGCACACTCAAATTATTGCACAAATATTATAATTTTACTTCTCCCATGGATAAATTAGCACAGAAACACACTTATTTTTTGCACAACTGAATTAATTGCAATAAAACATGCTTTTAAGCATTTGTACATTGCAAACCTCAGACTGGTAAAAAATCAGATGTTACACTAACATTAGGGAACTTCCCGCAATTCAACTGTGACTTAAACCTTTGAAAAATCGTCAGTGATCTTGTCATGGTACGGGGTATTTAAAATAATAGTACACTGGCACAACATTATGGTACATTTATAACAAATGCGTAAAATCACAATTTTATGTTTGTTTTGATTTCATTTCAAAACAGTTGTTTAAACGTTGCACTACTGAAATAAAATACAAATGAATACAAACTCTAATCATCTTCCCACTTAAGCCAAGTTCTGTAGAGTCGTTCGCTGCATTTTTTTTTACTCTTTTCATTGTACATGGTACAGGTCTAATTATGGTACAAGTACCATGAACATGGTACATTACAGTACTGTACAACATGGTGCTCAAAGTAAACAAAATGACCAAACTAATTGTTTTTTAACAATTTCTTTAACTAGTTCATTATCATCATGCCCCCGTAACTATCAAGCAGGTAAGTTATGCACAACCCATATAAATTAATTTTGTTGGTCTAAGTCTCCTTCAAAACAGCAGCTATTCTAGACAATTACTGAACTCTTGATTGTAGCATGTTCTGAACCACATAAGTACCGACCCAACGCTCATAAATTGTAAGTAATTTTGGGGAATGGAATTGAACACACGACCCTCGTCATATGGGCGTGGTGTCGCCTAAGCAACCTTGGCCACAGAGGATGCCTATTAGAAAATTAGTTAAACTGTCAAACACGAGAAGTCTTCTGGTACACGATTGGTACGTAGACACAATTTTTTCATTGTAATGTAGCAAGAGGACATTGTAAAAAAAATTGTGAAAATACAATGAAATGGACAGTGAAATTTTACACATGTAGAATTTTAAAAGTCTAGATACAATAAGGCTTGTAATTTAAGAATATCACAACATCTGTATCTGTAGAATCGCATAAGACATTGTGTGTTATATTACAAATGTTGTGTGCATTTAAAACTTAATATTCATGTTTAAAAATTTAGTAGGCTTGTTTAAATCATTATTTAATTATGAATATAAATATTTATGAATACTTGAGGGTAGTTTTACATATGGCACAATATTTCATGGCACGGTGGCTGCATATATTAACAGAACAGTCACTTCTAAATAACTGCACCAATGTCTATGTAAAATATAGTTTATTTGTAGTAAGGTGGTTGCATTATACGAGTTGCATTATTTTACCTCGTCATTTACTATTTTAATACATGGAATGTTCGTGGTCGTTACCGCTGTGTGTGTGATTGTAAATATTGGACATGCAAAATTTATAAGTTTTAACCATGAACTGTGTTAATTACAATGTTAATTGTACATCTGGTTATTTACCACAACGGAACTTTGCCCTAGGTGTTTGAAACACAATTGTGTAACGTGCTTACTTTTTTGTTATCTGACTATTTGTCACAATCCCAACAAATTCATATGCCCAGCCAGAAATTGTAAATAAGTAATTAAATAAACCTAGTAAATACTAAATACTTATGCAAACAAATATGAGCAGAATAAAATATACGGCAGGTCTATTTGTGTGCATATTCACCACTATCTTTTAAGTTTGTCGTTGCTACGTACACAAAAATTAGCAACACTAATTGCGTGTTTAAATTTCCGGTCTTTCATTGGACTGGTTGCTCCTTCGTTTTTATATTTATTCCAATTAAGGCAGTCCTTTTAATGAAATAACCCAACACACATAACAAGAGATTAAATACTACTTTTTTTTCAGCCATAGTTGTAACAGAATTCTTTGTACAGCTGTTAACATTAAACAACCCATTTGCAGTGTTTGTCACATTGCAGTGTTTATGTTTAGGTGTAGCGGAAGGATATGTAATCAGTTACCAAAAGTAGAAATTTAGTAGGGCTTCAGAAAAGTATGTTCTAGTTGTGAACAGCCTGTAGTTATTTTTAAATGGTATCACTGCTTGTGTAAATTGAGTGAATATATCACGGTAACTTAACAATATAACTAGAGGTATTAATAAACATGAACGTTAATTTATTTTGTAAATTTTCTAACATTGATTTCAATGGTTGCATGAAACTATATAAAAATCTTCAGTTTATACATTATGTGTATTTTACTATCCTATATATCTGGCAATTACCTAACAAGGTGGTGCAGTGGCACACTACTGGATTCAAATTCAAGAGGACCAAGTTTCAACTCCTGGTGCGACCATCCTGATTTCAATTTTTCATAGTTTCCCAAAATCACACTAAGTGAATTCTGGGATAGTTCCTGGATAAAGGTGATTGCTGATCCTTCCTAGTTCTATTCTTACTTGTCTGCGTTACTTGTTCCTTCTCTTTTGACCTTACTGTCGACAAGACATTAATCCTTATCTTTATGTTCATTTCAACCCTTCACTGCCATGTTCATATGTGTGAATGTTAGGAGTGTGTTTTAACTACTTGGTCATATTGCACCATTGCAGAATTTTGGAAAATTCTGTGGCACACACTATTTCTTTTCGACCAATTTTGATTTTGTGGTATAATTTTAAGGTTTCCATTTTTGTAAGGTTTAGAATAAAACCTCTGTATTTTAATTGTGAGGCTGTTTTGGTATTTCCGAAAGTCCTTGAGTTTCTCTAGGAATATGCTAGAACTTTAGTTAATTTTAGTTCTTGTGTAAATACAACTTTTAATTGGGTAACAGATTTTAGAGGGGACACACAAGTTTTTGTTATTGAGGATTTCGAATTTGTCAGTTTGATTTTATTTTTGAAAGTAAAGTTAGTGACTATTCAGTATTATTAGTATATTTTGCAATGATGGATAATATATAGGATCAGTATTTTAAGTTAGGATCTAGGTCAACATTTGTTTACCTATGTATATTCCTTTTATACCAGAAGGAATCTCTTGAAATTACTATACTTCAGTCTTATATGCACACATGGGAAATAAATTCAGTTAGCTTTTGATATAGCCTAATTTTAATTTCCTACCTAACAAGTTATAATATATAGCATGCAGTAAAAAGAAAGTTTTCTTTTATGATACACTATTTAAGTTGTGGTGTAATTTATTTTCTGTTTTAAGGTGAATCTAATTAATTGAGATTGTTATTAGTGACTAACTGGATATATTTTTGATTCTCTTGGAATAATTTGAATTTTTTAAAATTCATTTAATTTGACCTGAGTCTGTTCAAACCAGTTGTAGGGAATTCCAAATTGGTGGGTTGCCAATCACACGCCTATTTTTCTGCGAGGCTTACGAAGTTATGTTTTCATATCGTACAACATTCAAGGCAAGAGAGAAAGACAGTCAGGAAGCTTCACAGCATTGTATTCGAGCAGGCCTCTGTGGCCGCAGCATGGCGTTAAGACAATCTGTAGACTGCGGTCACATCCATTTCTGCCACATTTACGTTTTAAATTTCATGCTGTACACAGTTCGGCAAAAGCAGCTTTGGACCAGAGTGAATTCTAGGCACGTTCACTGTTTAGCGACAAAAAATGTGCCCCTTGGACTTGTCGAGGTAGCAGTTTTTCGTCCCAGAGTGGCAGTGGTGCATTGTCGTGCCATCTCTCGAGAGCATTGGAGCTACTGTTAGTTCGCGTCACTGCCTCGGAGCGTTGCTAACATGTAGCATATTTTCCTCATACATGCTTTCTGCATGTTACTCGTCTACCGGCATGTGGAGTGACATACACTTTTTCTCGGCATCAAATCGCTTTGCCAATAACTACAATGTAGTTATTAGTTTGCAAGATGTGTAGTGCCGTAGAGAAAAATGAAGCAATGAAGTTATTTATTCTGTTGTCTTAGTAATGGCTATTAGGTTCTACACCTAGTCAAGTTTTTTTCCAATCTCCAGAGTGGATAAGTTAGATGCTCCGATTTTACCTAGAAGTCTTATCCACGTGCAACTGAAACTATTTTGTCACTTTCCTGTATGTTTAATTTTGTTTAAGAAGTTTTATGAATAGGATTCAACATAGTACCATTCCCTCTACTTTTGCTTTACTTGTGAAGCTGATGTAGTCCGTTTGTGTTCCGGGTTCCCGATTCTTACTGTTCCTGTGGCTGTCAGTGCAGCTTCTCGTAGAGAATAACCTCAATTCACGTGATACATCCAGCCGGATGAATGCCAGTGAGGTTCTGCAGAGCACAGATATGAACATGAATCCATGATACCTTTTTTATTTATAGATCCCAGTACCATTTGACACGATAATGATAGGCGGGATAAATAAAAATGAAAAGAACATTTTAAAAAAATGTACGTTGAGCTGTCTCATAATTAATTTAAAGTCTTTGTAAGAGATCTCATTTTATAATTTTTATAATCTCTTCAGTAAAATATATTAAGTGTTTTAACTTTAGTGAAAATTTCTTTTAATATTCACTGTTAATAATTTTTTAAACAGAAAATCGGTTGTTAAAAGAATTTCTTTTTACGTAAAGAGTTTGCACTAAAATACTCATATGTCACACGCGTGTTGATAATGTATCTTGTGTCGTAATATATTGGAACCACTAACTTGTTTAATTATCCTGTTATTTATTTGTAATACCGCTGAGTAATTTAAATACCTTTTTATTATGTGGACATAATTTCAACAATGATTTATGAGTTGACATGTTTCCCAGTACGTCTTTTCTTTTTAATAATTTTTTCTAAACAAAAATAAGGTTGCAGAAGTTTAAGTAATTAATGTGGACAAGTCCATAACAATATCAACTTAACAATAGCAGTGACTATGTGTAATCACATATAACTGGAATAGTTAATTCATGCATGTTGTAAACGTACACTACTAAATGTAGTGGTGTTCAAGACTTGTATATAAGGCATAAAGAAGCTCGTTGAATAAAATACATATGGTTTCATTACTTCTAAACAGTAGAAAAGTTTATAGGAAAACATTGGCTATTTACAGTTATGGTCATGCTGGTGCAGTTGCACTGATTACAGCTGGCATAATTATAAGTAGACTGCCACTGCTGACAGCAGATCTGAAAGACTATATCTGTTGTTGTATGTTGTGTATTCTGGCGTAAGGTGAACATTGAGGATACTTATGTATTAGCTTCAACTTCTGCCTTTAAAAAAGTGTTGAATGTCATATTCATGTAGGTAAATAGTGTCCATTAAAATTACTCCTTCATGACTTTCATGCCGATGTCTTTCATCTTTCAAAAATACTTACCTGTCGGAGATTGTGAAACTTAGATATATATGACACATGGTTAGTTGCAACCAAGTCTGTATCTGCACAATCACCATGTTATGAGGGCTAATTCTTGTTCCGTCGTGTGCACCATAACTTTGTCAGGGTTTATGTGTTATTTTCATTAAGGGTTCTTGTATTTTTCATGTTTCGATGTATTTTGTTCTTGACCACACAGTCATTCCATATACGTGCAATTTCCCGCCATCTAAAGTCCTAATAGCTTTTGTATGATCGTGTGTCAAATAGATCCTTTCTGTAGTGCAGATCCAATTTTTGACAGATGCATATTGACCGGATTAACGTGAAATATTGTGCTTTCACCCGCATACGCACCATCGTTGGTTCCTACACACCGCACATCGAGACTCAGGGATGCTGTTGGTTCTGTGTGTTCGTCTCACCCGTGCGTACTTACAAAATTACTTTTAAACATAACACTGCACTGTAAAACACTTGGAGCTGGGTAACTAATGCTACAAAGACTTGCAACTTTTACACTGTAAGGTATTTATTCTTTCCAAGTTACACCGTGCCAGAAAATGAATAAGAGCGTTTACAACTCGGTGGGTGATTCCCCCAGTATGTTATTCAACTTGCACACTCCAACTAAATGATACTCCACTGTGTATGAAGTGACAGCCTCTACAAAGCAAGGGGCCTACAGCCGCTAGAATGGACTTTAGGTTTTGCCTAGGGGCAGGACAATGAGAATAAAATGTACATGTGCAATCATATGAGCAGCTAACGCCTACTCGCGGGACTCATCCCCGAACCACGTGGTGTGTGGTGATGGTCATAATACACATAGCGGGTTAAATTAAACTCCATGAATGACTGTGAATATCAACAGAAGACAGAATAGTGACGTACTCACTTAGAAAACACCTCCTGTATTTTCATCGGGGAAACAGAATAGGTTATCGTACATGCCCACATAACAACTCGCATCCAACTTCTGTTAACTAAAATTCCCTGATTTAAAAAAAAAATCCCCTGAATTTTCCCGGATTTCAGAATTTCCTGGTTTATCCGTGTTTTCCAGGGCTGGTAGACACCCTGGTTCCTGAAAAAACCAAGGTTCTAGACTATCAGCAGCATGCATCCTTAGCGCGGAAAGGAGTGCTAGGGGACAGTGACATTATGAGCGACCACTTGGAGTTCAGTTACTAAACGGCAGAGACAGCCCAACCCCTCATTCCGTTAGTAGCTGTCTCTGGTAAACAAAAGGAGATGCATACTCACGAGTGTCCAAAGTGCAGATATGTAAACCTGGCTTGCTTGCATGCATCCACCAAACATTTAGTTTCTTGTAACCACGTATCATTTACACACACCCTTGGCTTTAAATAACAACATGTTCACCCACATAAGCATTCTTAATGGATGCAACAGAGATACGTTGTTCAGTATGAAGTGCAGGCATGGTGCATGTACATCTGACTTGTTTCATTAGACAGTGATTATAAGAATATACAAGGCAATTGTAATGGTCAAATAGTCCTGGAATGTCACGATAAATTATTAAAAATAAAGGTGTTTGCGAGATTCTGTGTTTAAATTCCAGGTAAGCCCCGGGCATGAGTGCCAATCAAAATTTAGGATATTTAAGTATGCAAACCTCCTACCAGTCTGCCTACAGGGATGAATTAGAAAGTGTTAACAAGCTCAACAAAAGACTTTAAACCATATGGTTATGTTTCACTGCAGAACTGAAATCTTTGGTAGGGTTTGGCTGAATTCAAAAATATACCTTTCTTAATATCAATAATATATTCAAACAAATCTCAGATGAGAAATAATACGGTCTTCATATATATCTAAGTTTCACAATCTCCGACAGGTAAGTATTTTTGAAAGATGAAAGACATCGGCATGAAAGTCATGAAGGAGTAATTTTAATGGACACTATTTACCTGCATGAATATGACATTCAACACTTTTTTAAAGGCAGAAGTTGAAGCTAATACATAAGTATCCTCAATGTTCACCTTACGCCAGAATACACAACATACAACAACAGATATAGTCTTTCAGATCTGCTGTCAGCAGTGGCAGTCTACTTATAATTATGCCAGCTGTAATCAGTGCAACTGCACCAGCATGACCATAACTGTAAATAGCCAACGTTTTTCTATAAACTTTTCTACTGTTTAGAAGTAATGAAACCATATGTATTTTATTCAACGAGCTTCTTTATGCCTTATATACACGTCTTGAACACCACTACATTTAGTAGTGTACGTTTACAACATGCATGAATTAACTATTCCAGTTATATGTGATTACACATAGTCACTGCTATTGTTAAGTTGATATTGTTATGGACTTGTCCACATTAATTAAACTTCTGCAACCTTATTTTTGTTTAGAAAAAATTATTAAAAAGAAAAGACGTACTGGGAAACATGTCAAATCATAACATAAAGTTAACAATATGTCCACATAATAAGTCATCTAAAGGATAGAAATATTACTCATAGGTATTACCTACAAATAAATGACACGAGAATTCAACAAGTTGGTGGTTGCAAAATACAGTATTATGACACAAAAAAATGTTAGTTTAGAAAATAATGCGTTCTGCTTTTTTTTTTTAATAGTGTTTTTGGTTAGAGATGCAAATTTCTTGAAGGTGTGGTAACTTATTAAAAAGTTGGCTACCAAGGTAGGATGGCCCTTTCTGGATGTGTTTTTTAAGTTAACAGAAGCCACATGTAAGTGTTTTTTTTTCAAGTGTCATGGTTATTAAAGGACTTATTTTTCTGAAATATTTTTGGTTATGAATGTAAGTACTGAAAACATCTTAGAATCTCTGAGCTATTGAAAAGAGTTATACATGTGTCTGACTTTCTTTTGCCATTGATTATTCTTATAGTTCTCTTTTGCACTTGAAATAATTTTTTGCTGTCAGTGAAATAACCCCAAAAAATTATGCCATAACACATGATGGAATGAAAATATGCAAAATATACAATTTTTGCTGTATTTTTGTTCAAGTCCTCTGCAACACCCCACAGAGCGAAACATGCTGAACTTAGTTTAGGTAAAATATACACAATGTGAGATTTCCAGTTACGTAAATCGTCTGCTTTTAAGCCAAGGATCTTAATCACTGCAATTTCATTAATTTTGTCTCTTTTACTGCTAACATATGAATTAATGTTTTTCTGTTCTTTGTGAGGATATTCATAAGATATGTTTTATCTATGTTAAGATTTAATTTGTTTGCAGTAAACCATGCATATAGCTCTGTAAATGTTGTGTCCTTTTTTGTGTAAAATCATCTACTGAGTCTCCAGAGACTAAGATGCTAGTATCATCTGCAAATAAAATTGCAGTAGTTTCTGGGGTTAAGACACAAGGGAGGTCATTTATATAAACTAGGAAGAGTAGGGGGCCTAATATTGATCCTTGTGCGACCCTATGCTTGATTTTTCCTGGTTCAGAGTAGAATGAAGTAGTTTTTCCTTTGATCTGCTGTTGTTGTTGTCTGTTTGAAAGGTATTAGCTTATTAGTTTATTTGGTGTACCCGAGACTCCATAAAACTTTAATTTTTGTATAAGTATGTTGTGATTTACACATTCAAATGCCTTAGTGAGGTCGCAAAATAGTCCATTAAGTTAGATGGCATCTTTTTATCAAGTGCATTAAGAATGCTATTTGTTAGTTTGAAAAATTGCAACATTTGTTGATGTGTTTTTCCTAAAGCCAAACAGGAAATTTGATAAGATTTTGTGATTCTCAAAATGTTGCAACAACCTCCTGTAAATTGGTTTTTCAATTACTTTTGAAAAGGATGTAAGAAGTGAGATAGGTCTATAATTGTTTACTTCTGTCTTGTCTCCTTTCTTGAACAATGGTGTTATCATAGCCCATTTGAGTCTGTCTGGAAACAATCCTGTATTGAAGATGATATTACAAATATGACTTTATGGAACACGGAATTCAAAAGCCCATCACTTTAATAACCTCCAATGGATTAATTTCGGTTTGCAAGTATTGATTGTTCTCTTCACTTCTTTTGGAGTTGTGTTTGTAAAAGTTATAGCAGGGTATTCTGTGCCTTGTAGTGTAGGAATATGGTTTAAATCTTGTTTAATGTTTTTGTTAATCATGTTTTCTACAACATTTAAGCAGTATGAATTAAATGTATCTGTGACTAATTTAGGGTCTAGGATATACTATCATTTACTTTTAGGTTTACAACTGGACACTGCTCTGTTGTTCTCCTGTAGTGTTTTTTTTACAATATTCCATGTAGTTTTTATTTTGTTTTCAGAATTCTTAATGAGCTTACAGAGAAAATCCTTTTTTGCAGATTTTATGACCTTACTCAGAATTTTGCAGTATTTCCTGTAGTGATTCATTGTGTCAGGGTTACTGCTGGTTCTGGTGGTCTTGTATAGTTTTCCTTTGTTTTCACAGGAAATTTTTATTCCTTTAATGGGCCATTAGTTTTTCTTTGGATTTGTTTTATTGTGGGTGAGTTGGGAGAGGAACCATTTTTCAAAACAATGGAGAACTTGGTTAAGAAAAAAGTTGAATATTTCATTTACTTCGGTACAAGTATACAATGTTGACCATTGCTCCCTGCTGAGCTCACTTTTGAATAGTAAGAAATTTTCCAGCAGAACATTTTGTATGTTCTTATAAGAAATTCTTTTGGAGGGCATTTTTATGGAAGACATTACTAATATTTGTGCATCATGATCTGATAACCTATGTATTATTGGGATACAGTGGCACTCTGCAACCGCGTTACTATCACTGAAAATGTTATCAGTTACTGTTTGACTTGGTTCCTTCTATTCTGGTAGCAAAGTTTACTATGGATTTTAAGGTTGAAGGTACTGAGTAGACTATAGAGTTCAGTTCTTTGGTTGCTCTCTTTTAAATAATCAATATTAAAATCTCCATAGAGAATAATTTCTAGATTGGCTCTGTAAATGGCTTTAAGATTTGCTTGAAGAAATTTTAAGAAGTTGCTAAAGTTGGCAGAAGGGGCTCTTTATATTGTGAGGACCCCCATTATTTTTTTTTTTTAAATTTATCAGTTATTACTTCCACAACTGCACTCAAACACTTGATCTTCGCATAACAAATGTGTGTCATTTTTAAATATTAAATTATTTTAAATGAAAATACAGGCACTACCCTTAGTCATGCTATTTCTACAATAAGTGGAACAGAGGGAATAACCAGGAATTTTAATTTGCTTAGCAGAGGATACAGTTAAATGTGTTTCTGTTAGACAGAATATTTGTACGTCCGAATTGCGTTCTGCGGATAATTTGTCCAAGCACACAGAAAGCTCATCAATTTTGCTTATTGAACCTCTGATATTCTGAGGGAGTAAATACAAATTATTTTTATTAATTATCGTAGGTTTTTTAATATTTGCACAAGTATTGAATGTTTCTGGTATTGAGTGTGAAAGTAAAACTTCTTTGTTACATGAATTTGGTTTTATGGGCATGGGTTTCTTTAGCCTAAAAAATTTCCATGATTTCCAACTATTACCTGGATATTTTTAATAGAACCATGGTCTGTAAGAATCCTACTAACGACGAGGTCAGCAAGTTTTCCCTTGCCAGCATGACTCAGATGCATACCATGTCTCGTGTGATTGGCAAACCAGTAATTTAGAATTCCCTACAACTGGTTGCAACAGACTATGTCCTTTATGATCTGTATGGGGGTAATTCTGTGATTATAATGTGTGTTTCTTTGACTTGACATGTACTGCCATGTTTTTGCCGCATTTTGCCCTTTACTTGTGTTATCTGGTTATGTTTGAGAGTTCTAGCATTAATTTAGCTAATTGCCCCTTTAGTGATGCAATCTCTTCTTGGAGTTTGGTTTTTTCTATGTTTTGCGACTGGTTTTCAAGAACTTGATTGTATCTTACTATTCCTAGGTTATCATTTTAAAAATTCTTAAGCGTTCTTAAAGGGTGTCATTTTCTGATGCTACAAGCTTATTAGTTACTGTTGGCAATAGTAATTTCCATATAATGCTAATTAACTGTGGTGCTGACAATTGTGGCAACTCTCACCCTCTTTTTGTTGTTTAGTATGGACCAGGTTTCTGTACTTGTCTGTGTTGTCATTTGGTGTGAGTGTTTGTCTTGAATGTGTCTGCATGTTATTTCTTGTGGATTTGTGTAATATATATTCTTTACGCCCGTTTGGCTGTGCCTTGTAAGTAAAATTTTAGGAGTGTACATTTCTCTATTCTGTCCACCAGTTAATTTCGCTAGCTGCCTTATACATATTTCCACATTTTCATGCATCTCACCAGAAAATGTCTGTATCTTTTCCGGTTGGTTAACCACAATCTGTACTGGCTGTGCTGAGTTTATTCCATCTAATGTGTCTGTATTCTGGTATTTCAGTCTGGTGTGTGGGGATTGTGATTGTAAATGTCTCGCTTACTTGCAAGTTGTTTAGTGAACGTGGTTAGAGGTAACCTTCCGTGCTTTCCTCAGATGTGCTTTTGTCTTTATTTGGCGTAGTGTGTAAGGTGTTCTCTGTGTTGTCGTGAAATGAATAATCCAGGTCTTCCATTTTGCTGTGTAGTTGAGCTGTGTGCATTATCTACTGAAGTACTGGCCTAATTTTTTTAATTAGCTTTTTCTACTAACTGCTTGTTTATTGTGCGCTTTGTATCGATCAAATCTATTGCACATGTTAGTAGTTAGTTTTCAACACATCTTCTACATGCATAAGCAATCTATGAAGCAAGGTTAAATAAAGCAAGAAGATCTTTTAACTAATAAGCTAGGAGAGGGTGGAACCATTAGGCGTCTCCACCAATGTTACCTTTACATGCTGCTACAAAATACTATACACTCTAATAGGACAGGGCGAGCTAGCAATTTAAAGCTTGAGTAAATTATAAAATCAGTCTTCAGTTTTTAATTATCACTCACTTTCTACAATATCTTTAGCTTCTCAATAGATCCAAAGCAATTAATTAATTTTTATGATCTTCTCATTAATTCATTATAACTTCTGATCATAGCTAGAGTTTTATTATCTGAAATGTAAAGTACTAATGACGAATTTCTACTCTCGACAAACCCAGCTAACACTCAGACAGACAGACTTTCATTTACCACTGATTTCTTTATGTCACAGCAGAAATTCTATTGGTCGCAATACACGTGGGCACTTGCAGTAGTTGCTTGCAGAGGTGGCCACGGACCCCAGTATCTCAGCGGCAGTGGTGACGTAGAGTAACCCCGCTCTCGTCCGGCCCTTTTTTATGAGGCAATGTCCTCGTTGCGGCAACTCTGTTAACTTGCTCTCGTAGAACACGCACCCATGTTCCCTCTTTCTGGCTCCTTCTTAAGCTGCTTCCAGGAGCTCGTACTAGTGTTTTTAACTATATGGACTTATAAACTTAATGTTTGATGGTTAGTCAGTGCTTTCCACAAGCCTACTTCCGCCCATATCTCTTACTATTGCGACGACAGAAAATTACAGTTCTTCAAGCTATAGTACGAAAAGGAACTCTTTTGTCATATCACTTTCAAAGACATAAAATAAAGGTTTTTTCCGCTTTGAAGTAAGTCAAGCCATAATTAATTGTTTATATTTGGCATAAGTATCTTGTCTTCACTTTGATCACAACACAATCTTGAACGGGGCTGCGGTGTTGTTGTGGTCAGACTACTCGCCTCACACCATGGCGAACAGGGTTTGATTCCTGGCTAGGTCGCCCCCAGATTTTCGCCCATGGGAATCATGCCGGACGATGGTGCTGATCGGTGGGTTTTCTCTGTGATCTTCCGTTTCCCCTTGCATTTTGATGCTGCTCCATACATCGCTTCATCCTCATTAGCTCTCAAGACATTTTCAAAGCCGCCCAAATATCTCCACTCCACAACCTTGAATCCCAGTCATCTCTTAAATTGATAGAACTGTTAGGAGCTCTGTTTTAGATGTATTTTAAAGAATTGGGTATATTTCATTTTGAATTCCTAACCTATGCAACCATAGCAATGGCAAGGCCACTTTGTTTCTGATGCAATCATAAACTTTTGGCAAAATTTACCTGAGAGTAATAGCAGAATAGTTTTCATTTTCCAGCTAGCACTTTTTTTTTTCTAAAGAGTTTGTCAATTTGTTTGGATGTAAAAGAAAATTTTTGTTTATGTTTTGAACTTTTTGTTAAACTAATTTTGGACATTGTTTTTGCAGAATTTTAATTTGCAGCGGCTAGAAAAGAATCCGCTTTTGTGTGCGAATGTGGTTCCCAGCAGTAATAAACTTGTGATTTTTCGTTATTACGGGAATTAAACAGCTAATTTTTTTGCCAAATAACATGGTTTTGAAAACATGAACTACAATCTAAAAAATATGACAGCAACCGTTTGCTTATAAATACTAGTTCACAGCATCTTCAGTACCCCAGGGTGTCTGCCAGATGTAAGATTTTTCTGTGCTTTTTTTTTTTATGGTTTTTCCATGTTTTCCAGGGCTACAAATATATTTTTCCAGGTTTTTAAAAGCAGACTCCAAAAATACACACATTATTTTGGTGAAAAATTAAAATTAGCAATACAGATGTACAGTAACAAATGTTTTACTTAGGATATTAATACACACTTTAAAAAGAATATAGAACCCTAATAATATATTAATCAGATTTTTTTTTACTCAATACAAATTTTGAAATGAAAATGCTTAAAATTTAGTTCTCCTTATGAACAAACATTTTGTAACATAATATTGTATACAAATTTTAAGTCAAGACTGCCAGTAGAAGTAGTTGATATCTATTACTACTTCAGACAACCTCAGGAAATCTCACCCTAATATATAGTCATGTGGACGGACTGGCACCACTTGGCATTTCTGTTTTTGTTTTATCGAATTCAAATTCAAAGTCAATTTTACAGTACCCTTTGTGAACATTTGCAACGTAGCTAGACTACTTGAGTTTTTCCTCAAGGTTGATCTGTGATAAAATATTTTCCCTTAAGATATTCTCATTTATCAATGTTAGATCTGATCCAGTGTTGATTAAATATTCTATCTCCCTTCTTATCTCATTCACCTATACCTGTATCACACTGTTTTGCTTGTGATATCTCTATCCTTGTTGATCATTATCTGGTATTACTTTTTTTTTTTTTTTGCCTACTTATCTGGTATCTGCTTCTGGCAGCCTTGCTCCAGGGAGTTCCAGGTCGGCTGCTTGCCTAACTCCCTCTTTAGTTTCCCTTGTAGTTCCCTCTGTTACCTACCTCTCAATTTCTATATCTGTCCCCATCACTTCTGTAATTGTCATTTTAATTTGGGGGGGGGGGGGGGGGGGGGTACTCTGCCATTTGGAAATCTAATGTGTTTCTGGTCTCTTGAATCAGGGTATCTAAGCCCTGTTTTTGCTCTGTATTACAACCTAGCAAAGTGTCCCTTTTTTCCACATGAGAAACATATCGCATCATTCTTATTTTTTGTATAGTTAGTAGGATACACCTTTTTTGTTTCCTCTGTATTACTGGTTTTATGGAAAAATATGAACCTACCATTTTGTGTTCTTATGATCTACTTACATGAAAATTTTTACCTGTGTTGCATCCTCGTATAACCAGTTTCCTCAAGAAACATTTGTCTGATCTATGTCCGATTTTCCCACAGTTCGAGCAGGTATGTCGTACTTGTGAACTTTACCTTATTTTAACAAAAGAAGTGCAACCGCGTTCTCTTTGTGACAACAGATTAGACTTCTTCTAATGCCGCTTCAACTGCCCTACGTAATGTTTCAATCTGGGAGCTCTTATGCCTTAAAATTGTCTGGATCCTTTCATTGTTTATCCCTTGAGTGAAACATACTGTAGCTAAATGCTGAATTAAAGCTATAGCGCCCTGTTCTTGTGGTGTAGTGCATACTCGCAAAGCTGTTTCCTTGAATTCTGTTACCATTGTTTCTACTCGGCTTCCCCAGTTTGCAACCAATTCCATAACACATTGTCGTGAGTTGAAAAACTTGCATGCTAAGAGTCAGTTGTTCTCCTTACAGAATAATTTTCCTCAAGGATCTCCTTCACTTCTTCCCAGGAAGTTGTTTGTTCCCTTACTAACAGTTTTGTTTTGGCATCTCCTACAATTTTATGCTTAACGAACTTCAGTAATATAGTATGTTGCACAGGATTTACCATTTCGAACACAGTATCTAAGTTATCAATGAATTCCCTTAATTGGTTTTTGTGTCCATCTAATGGCTGACTGATACATTTCAACACGCCCGTAATCGAATAAATTGGTCACCTGATTTGCTTCCCTCTGCACTATCTGCCATTTTTAACTTTTACTAAAGTCCAAATTGTTAATTCTCCAAATTATTCAAAACAATGATTCAACTTTCATTCTGTTATTCTCAATAAACACAGTTACCTTCATAACCTTTTCCTTAAACATACCATACTTGACTAAGGATTTTTTTGCATCTTGACGAAATGTGAGAGAACCCCAAGATCCCCTGCCCGATTGTTGCCGCAGCTGAGTTTGGTAACACCTTAAAGTGCAGCCTCTGACAATCTTCCTTCTCTGTCTGCCTTCCAACTGTGGGTGGGGAACGCTGGTCTGTTGTGTGGACCCCATAGACTCCGTATGTGCATCGAGATCTCCTCTGCGCTGTTATCAGCGGACAGTGATCCTCCCGTTGACCACAAGTCGTGCGTCTTAGTTCCGTTTGCCGTCCTTATCTTCTTTTGCTGGTAGCAGCTGACGCTCACCCTCTTGTTTTTCCTCTGCTGATCCATTTATGGCTACTAAGTGCTTCAATCTTGATAACGGATATGCTGGTTTCATATTTCTCCAATCTCCAATGTTGTTAGTTAGCTTCAGGCAATGTTTCGTAGAATGTAAAATGTTCTTTTTATTAATTATAATTTGTGAATCATAGTTTTTCCTTTACACCCAAGAATAAAAAAAATTCTTCTTTGAACAGTTGTTGTTCCTTTTTCTGGTACAGTGGTCCTTCCCACCTAATGTGAACAGCCGTCATTCTTTTTCCTGGCACAATGATCATTCTAACCCCACATCTGACACCAAATTGTCTTTTCTCGAGCGGATGGATATGCACCCTCACACTTCAACTCTGTGGGTAAGTGGAATGATTAAAGGCAATAACCTAACCACTGTGTGAAGTATTATTCATCTTTAACTATTCCTTTCTTGTATGTATAATATTAACCATCTCTACAGAAAACCTTTAACAACGTGCAATACATATTATTAAATCGTCTTGTGTCACGTCAAATACTCTGCTAAGTAAGTTTCTATTGATGCATGTCAGGTGATACGGTTCCAGCATGACCTAGCCCTGCCTCATTTTACCTTGGAAATTTTACACCTTTATGTACAGTACCTAAACTGGTAGATTTGCAGAGGTAAACCCATTTTGTGGCCGCCTTGATCATCTGATCTTACCACAACCAACTTCTGCCTTTATGCGATACCTGTTAAAGTTGGGTTTCTCCCCTTTTGCAGACATTCTTCATTTTTGCATTTTAATTTCAGATTCATTGTAATTACTGACAATGTACAATTATAGAAAATTTACATTTTAAGAGTTTAAAATTTTCGTGCTGAATTTTCACTGTGTGTTATCTGCTAGTTGTTAAAAGTCGAGGATCTATTTATATTATATCAATAAGTTCCTGCCTTCTTGCAAGCAAAAAATAATACACAGTGCAAATAAGATACAAATGTATTAGCTAGTAAATTGTCTATAATCAAATATTTCCAATAATACCTCTGAAACTGAATTTGACGTGAAATCTAAGAACTTCTACAAAGGGAGTGAAGCAGAGTGGAGCTAATTACTTAGATATAGAGAGCAGTTGACATCAATGCTGTGCTGAATATCTTCAAACATGAGAGAGGCAGTGGTGAGTGAGCGGTTAGCTTGCTCACCTTCCACCAAGGCGAACCGGGTTCAATCCCTGGCTGTCACTGGATTTTAGCATGTTGGGATCTGGCCAGAAAATGCTTCTGGTGGATGGATTTTCTCGGGGATCTCCCATTTCCTCCACAATTTCATTCCGGCACCACTCCATATTCACTTTGCTTCACCCTCGTCGGCTGTCAATACCTCGCTGTTTAGAGCCACCCAAATCTCTTTGCTCACGCAAACAGGAGTATTGCAGCATACAGCAGCACTTCACAGCCTGTGTGGCCAATGGTGAGTATCATTTTGAACAGTCACTGTGAGCAATGCTGCTTTCTAATCATGTATGTGCAATGTGATAGGAATAAATTATTTGCTTGCACTGTGTGCTGGATAATTATCCTGGCTGTCTCTCTGCCATTGATACTGTAGAATAAAGTTTAGTGTAACCCTGGAAAGTATGTGAAATACAATCCGTTTTGTCATTTATTTTGTACTAACCCAGCTCAAGGTTGTGTAGCGTTTGGATGAAATACTGTGAAACCTGTCCAAACGGACCTTATATAAAACTGAAACCTGTGCAGATGAAAAAAATGTTATGGTCATGTTACATTTACAATATATAACATCCTTTATAAAGCGGACACCTCCATGACGTGGAAATGAATGCTTTTAAAACAGAATGGAGCATAAATATGTTTTGTTCCAAAACTTGCATTGTCAAAAATATGCTGCAGATTGCACAAGAGTATTTTATTTCTTTACATGCTACTTGCTTACTGTTCATTTGTGGTTATGGCGAGAGGCTTGGTGTCAGTTTCTCAGATGGCTGGTGCAGTCGAGAATCACTACATTAGTTACCAATTTACACACACGTGTTTGCTTTCACTTGCAGCATACAAGTTCGCACTGCTGGGTGGCCCAAGATAGATCAAAATACGGGCTGTCTGGTGGCCCCCACTCCTCTTCTGTCTCGTTGGCACATCTTAAGTTACACATTATATTTACTGTTCTCTCTGCAAAGAGCAGTTCAGTGTTGCAACAAAGAGCTTGGTTATTGTGTAACCGGCATGCATACTCTACTCCAGTTTCACTCTATGGTTGCAGAAAACGATAAACAATTGATGGTTACTATACAATCTAGTTAGTTGCATTTCTTAGTCCCCTACAGAGGTGTTTTTTTTTTGTAGAGATTGTGAGCATTCAGTTGTGTTGAAATGCCAAACACCATCCCTTAGGGAGAAGGTAAAAGTGATTGAAGCACACAAAAGAGAAAAAGTGCCTCCAAAATGGTGAGTGGCACTCTTTAATTGTGGGAAAACACAGATTTATGAAACATTAAAAAATAGACAAAATTTCTTCAGGAATGGTTTAATGGGACAGCAGGATAAGTTAAATTATTAATTGTAATGTCAACAGGAAACACAGATATAAACAACACAGTGTGGGAATGATTTGTTGCTTGTAGGATTAAAAGGATGCCAATCTCTGGACCATTAAACTGGGAGCAAGTTCTAGAAATAGCAAAAAATCTTGGAGAAAATGAGTTTAAAGCTTCAGATGGCTGGCTTGAAAGTTTCAGAAATTGTTACAATATTGTCTGTGGTGAAGTTAAAGATGTTAATTCACAGACTGTTGACGAATGTAAACAAAAATTAGTATAGCTAATTCAGGGATACCAACCCAGGGATGTGTTCAATGGTGATGAAACTGAACATTCTTTTTAGAGCTATACCAGCAAGAGCCTTAGCTGAGCGCAGAGAGAAGTGTGTTGGAGGTAAGAAAGCCAAAGAAAGAATAAGTGTTTTCATTTGCGACAATATGGTGGGTGACCTTGAAAAACTTTTGATGGTTGGAAGAGCTGCTAATCCGAGATCCTTTAGAGGTCTTGATCAAGATTCCCTTTCAGTACAATGGAAGTCTAACAAAAAATCCTGGATGACTGCTGCCATTATGGAGGAGTCGCTTCATGGTTTCAACTTGAAAATGAAGAACCAGAACAGAAAGGTGTTGCTTCTTTTGGATAATATAACATGTCACCCTCACATCCAAACTGTGTAACACGACACTCATATTTTCCTCGCCGACACAATATTGATAACCCAACCCATGGACCAAGGTGTAATATATACTTTCAAATGTTTTTACAGGAAGAAAGTGTTACAGCATCTTCTTACTAAATTGAAAACAGTGTTTCGTAGACAGAACTTGCCAAGAAAATAATTATTAGGAACTGTGTTTATTGGGTTGCTATTGCCGCAAATAGATTTGTCTTTACATTGCAAGGAAATGCTTTGCTAAAGCAGGCTTAAAAGAGATTGAGACTGACGATAACAACCAACCTCTCCACGAGCTTGCTGATGTGTTGAGAAGAGGATGCCAGGATATTGATGCTGAGGCTGTAGTTTTATTCAACTACAATCTCAGTACAGAAGAAGGTGTTGAAAGAGCAGGTCATCTGATTACAGAGCAACCTAGCTGAAGAAGCTGACCAATAAGATGATGGTGAAAGCAACGATTAAGAGGATGAGAGTTAACAAACTGTGACGACTTGAAGATCAACAGCTATGAAAATTTCAAAATCCTCTTTCATTTTTTTAAAATAACTTTTACGGTATGTACATACGTACTTTGTCACCTATATAACACTGAAATCTGCCGGAACTGAAATAATTTTTGGATTCCACCGATTCCATTTTAGACGTGTTTTACTGTATGTGCAGTTGGGTCATATACGAACTGAAGACATTTTGTACTTCCTTCTATTTGCATTACAGTTGCAACACAAGGATGAGCTAAGGTCACAATCAATGTAATTCGTTATCAGTTATTGTGTATATACAGCACTTAATAATACAACATGGTTTTATCACATTCAAGCAGTTGTGCAGGAATGAAATTCAATACATTTAGTCATTTATAATGTCAGCCAATTGTAATCACAGTATTAAATAATACAACACATTCCAAATATTTTGTGGGAATGTTTAATCATCCTTTGTATTCTGTCATTATTTTCAAGAGGACAAATTAACCACTTCAACTTTGACGGGTGACTTCTAAAAATCCCAGAGCATTGTATTTTTTTGAAAATGAAAAGAAAATATGATTTGCTAGAGTGAGTGAAGTTTCATCATGCTTCTTTGTCGTATTGCATTTGCACATATGTGTACTAAATTTAAATTGTAAGTTTACCATTGTGATCTTTGTCCCATAGAATGCATTGAAGTTTGTTAAAATCTGAAGTGGTGGAAATAGTTTAGTGACTTCCCCAAATATTTGAAGAAGAAAAAAGGTTTTGAAATGTTTATTTATGCTCTAAAGGTGACAATTCATGTGCAAAATATATCACAGAAATGGTTTAACATAATGTAATTATGAAAAATCTCAGCAAATAGCCCTACAAAAGTGACCAGATACAAATCTGTGCCATTCTGTTTCCTGTGGAGTGCAAGCAAAGTGAGTACAGAGAGCAGAGCCGCACTCATCTAAGGGTTTCATATGAGGCAAGGAATTGCATTTATTGTCTTGTGCATAAACCAAGAAGCCCACAAATAATGTTAAAGGAATAACAGTGATTGACTCGGAAGTGAGTAAATGGCGGCACATTCAATAGAATAAACATGCTTACCTATTTTGGTGGTGGATACAATTTCTTGACAGTGAGCACAAAATGGTTTAGACACAATTATTGGGAAGTCTACTACAAAAGATGAAATCCACTAGATACTTGATGAAAATCTGTTTCTATCATTACCAGGGAGTATTGTGCATTAGATCCCTCTAAACAAACCCTACATTAATTAATTTTTTTAAAAATCAAACCATGCACCTTGTTGAAAAGATTGGTGAAAAGTTCATTATACTTTCTGATTCCGACAGCTGTACTAAGAGATGGTTGGCAGCAAAAATATCTGCTGTCCTCAGCCAATTCAGTTACCCTGATACCTTAATTTCACATCAACTCATATGAGAAAACATGATCTAACAAATATTTAAATATAATTGGGCAGAGTGGCATTTGTAAATTTCCAGAAACACCTTCTGCATTGGTGATCCACAATCCTAGAAGCATTAGAACATGTACCCTTTGAATTCACAAATATCCACAAAGTTGAATTGAGAGGGCACCACATGGGAATGCAACGCCATTCCATGGACTGCCAAACATGCTCACAGACATGTGTATTGTAACTGACAATTTTATCATAACTAAATGGTGCTTCAATAACATGGGGCATTTTGATGCTTATTTGTTCACAATTCGTAGCATTGAACTTAAATTTAGTGCTTTTTATGGTTCTGATGGGTAATTTCCTACAAACTTAAAAACATCCAATCCATTAATTTTTTTTGGCCTCATTTTGGAAAAGCTATTGAACGAAAAGTTTAACACAATGAAGTTGGTTAGCAGTGAAACTAACTATAACAATGAAAGTATTAGCAGAACTAATGAAATATGGCTCAATGTAAGAGAAAGCATGTCATATTTTTGTGTCATTTGGTGGAGCAAGTGGGGGAAGGGGGGGGGGGGGTGCATTTTTTTTTTTTTTTTTTTTTATGCTGTGATCTGGATCTGTCTATAGGCCATTCACAGTTATTCACTTTTCTGAAGCTCTGCTAAAGTTATAATTTTGGTTACCGATAATGTATCCTTCCGCTACATATGAACATAAATACTGCCATATGACTTCTATGTTTTAACTGTCAAATGCTTTGTTTACTTTTTTCAGCTGTTCAAAAAATTGTCATATTTCAAAAATCATTTCGTACGAATGTTTAAAATTTCGGCCTATAACCATATTTGCGTCAGCTTTGTGACTTTTGAATGTTGGGATTGTGGCAAACATTAAAATCACAGAAATGTAAGCACATTACACAATTGTAAATGTGGCTTTGAAAAAATTAATTTTGTCACAAAAACATTTTACTGTTAAAACATGTAAATTCTGCACGTCCAATCTTTGCAATCACACACAGTGGCCCAGCATATGTGACATCTTGATTGTCACCAGAAATGATTATTTTTTGAATACCATTGGTAACTCTTGATAACCATAATGGTCAAACTTTTAGTAGCCAGTTTTAGTACATATGGTAACCATTGGTAGCTTTTGGTAACCGGAGTTGTTAATATTTTGGTAACCTGGTTTTGGTATGAATTTTTTATAAGAAAAGGCCAGTCGTATACTCCTACGTTATCAGTATTTATGATTGCATATTTGTGTATCACGTATATATTTTTAGTATGAAAGTATAATATAATAATTATAGTTATATAACTTTTGTGTTTGTCGTTTGCAAACAAAATATAAGACTCTGTGTGAATGATCGCTGTTAGGCTTCGCTCCTAGCGGACGCGCGACGTCACCTGGCCGGCTGTGCAGGTGTGGTGTAGCACCAGCCGGTGTGGTCGGGGAGTTGAGAGACAGTTGAGTTGCAGCCAGGATGCCAAGCGGATCTCTTTTGTAGCATGAGTCGTTCTGCAGTGAGGCCGTGCTGCGAGTGCTTGGTAGGATGGCAGCCTGATAATATGCAGACAGTGCTGACCGACTTGATGATGTTCATGAAATATTGTGAGAACAAACCACACCTACTAAAATTATGTGAATATGCATGCTCATGCAGGCATAAAGTTGTGGTACAAACCAATTGCGTATTTTGATAAAGATAGTGTAAAATTACGGGCCGAATGCAAAGACAGACTAACTAAATTCATCATGTGCCTGATCTCTTTCTTAATTCCACTGAAGTGACTGGCTACTCTGAGGTTATGTATAACTCGTCACAAAAATTTTCATCATGTTCAGAATGAGGAAATATTCGCTCGTTTGGTTAAAAATATCGTAGCTTGATATTGTGAAGTTTGATGCACGTTGCAAACTTTCAATTTTTAAGATGATGTGCGCAGGGCTTTACTATGCACAAAATGTTAAGTTACAAGTACGTAATTATTCACTGGTGTGAATTGACCATCAGTGTGGAAGACCAGTCACAGGGCAAGGTGGTTACGCACCGTGGTGTGTAGTCGTGGAGTAGTGTTCCTGGCGAGTTGCTGGTCGCAATTGACTGCGACTCAAATTCTCTAAAGCTGTTCCCGAGTCGTAGCATCTGGTTGTTTGTACGCAAGGAGACATCTGGTCTATTTGCTGCCCTATTCCTGTGTGCAAGTTTTGACATCTCTCTGCAACAAGTATGTCGGCGACATCCTTTTATGACGGGGTTTGCTGGAACAAATTGTTACATAGTCATCGGAAAGTAGTCGTTCTGTGCAAATATTTGGGATCCCACTATGAGCGAAGACACGCACAATTCCTGTTGAAAATAATTGTAGTAAAGGGATAAGCCAAAAATATTTTACATATCATTTATTATGTCATGGATTCAAGTAAACTCGTACTCATTGACTTTGATGGTAAAAGTTGTGCGAGCAAAGTGGGGACCTATCTAATGGCTTGCGTGAAAGGTAATGTAATGCTTATGAAGACAGTGTATTTACAAACTTGTCATTAAATGTACGAAAGTCATAGAAAATTGGTCTATGAGAACATTCTTTGAGTTATCTTAAAGAACTGTCAACTGAATGTTCGTGGGATCGTTACTGCGCAAATGTATTAAATGGAATGTAATAGTAATATTACGTACGTATGGGCCGCGGTACATGGGAAGTTTTGAGACGAGATTGCTTTCTGCCCCGTTGGGTACACAGGTGTTTTGTAATTAATGGTGCAGGTGAGGCATAGTTGAATCTCCTGACACCCCCGAGGGCATCTTACATAACAAAGAGGCAACAATACTGTTTCACATGCAGTTGTCACAATATACATTACAGTATATTTATTTCTGCCGTGGAAACACACATTTATCGCAACATTGTAACTTGCCTAGGCAGGTTTAAAAATCACAACATGTACAAACTTAGATTGGTAATTTTAAGTATTTTTAACAGGAAGAAAAATTAATGCTTCATTCAGCAAAACGCCTTGTCATATTGCCAGTCGCCACTTCTGCCAACTTTGGATTTGTAACTGTCCCACCATCTCGTGTAAATATTGCTACACAGTGGATGGGAGGTATGTCCTCTAGTAGGAGTAACCAACCAAGGAAACTACCCGGAGACTACACCAAATGTTGCGGGGAGGGTGAGGTAGGGGAAGGGAAGATAAAATTTAAACTTACAAAAATAGAAAAATGAGCCAACAGTACTATCTAACCTGCAAAGCTGCCACCACTTGCTGTAACTTTTACTCAGCGGGGCCAGCACGATACTCTGTACCCTAAACACTTATCAGAAAAATCAGAAAAAGGCTCATTTGAACCAAAAGAAAACTAGGACTAGGAAAAAGAAGGAAGAGGGGAGGTTAAGGGGAAAAAAAGGGGGGGGGGGGGGAGTTTACTCGTTCAGGTAGCAAGAGGGTTTTGTGATCGCTTCATGGGTCTGACACCTAAACAATGCATGAAGGTAAATACTAATAAAGTAGATTAAGCTACCTGTTAATAGGCACCCAGAGCATAAATACTATGCTCCTAAGTTTATTGGTGGTGTGCGAGATCTGCTAAAACAAAAAAAAAAAAAAAAAGGGGGGGTGGGTCATCCTTAACAACTTGCAAAAAGAAATAATATAAAATGAATAGAGGTTTTTATTCAAAACAAATGAAATGATTAACAGCAAAACACATAAAATCCCAGCAATTAAAAATAACAAATGACAGTTATATATATATATATATAATATATACATATATATATATATATAATATATACATATATATATATATATATAATATATACACACACACACGCGCGCGCACTGGGAACATATTGGCTTACCCAGGGTTTGAATTATGAAGTGAGAAAAACAAGAAACAGAATTTACTGTAGCGCTAACAGGTGAGTATAAACAAACTGTTAACTTAAAAGATAACAGAGGTAGACAGTCCCCATATAGACTGTTCACAGTAAAGTGAGCACTTTTGAAAGCCCTCTCATTTGGAATAATATACATTAAATATCTTTTATTTTAGCTTTAGACTTTAACTTCGGAGTACCGTGGAATATATACACTGTTTATTACTTACATGACAATATTTATTTGAAAAGGTGGTTAAAGGATAAAAAATGGCTAAAAGAGAAAAGTAACTATGGCTTCAAAAGTGCTTACTTTACTGTGAACAGCCTATACAAGGAATAAACAAATTTACTGTAGGGCTAACAGGAAGCCATTCTCAAAATGAAGCTTGCTTAACCATTTGCCCCCTAGGACTTGCATGAAAATCACACAGCAAAAAAAAAAAAAATGAAAGCTACTTTATTTATGAGTGCTTATAGTTTATATACAGATTGGCCAGGATATTTAACTAAGATTTAATTTAGAAACCAGGGAAAAGGGTCAAACAACTTTAAAATACTTTTAAAAAAATTTAGTTTTAGGGAGGAACCTATCAAATGAAAAATAATGGGGAAACATATTCGAAACCTCGGTTTCGGTCAGTGCAGTAGTACCAACACAACTCCACCACCGACGATCCCAACAACCTGCGGAGCCATCTACAAACTAGGCACTACTGATACTCGTAACCTTACATTTACTACTTTCACAAGAGGTCCGATAAACAATACTACTATAAAAATGTAGGTTCCTTCCCAGGTAGTTAATTTATGTAAACCTTAAGAAACATAAGAAACCTAACACGGATGGCCCATCGGCCAGTACTGATTGATATAGCATAATTACCTATAGTGTTGCAGCCCAGGTCTCTCGACACATCCTCGCACCTCACAGCTGACATCCTACATCATCTTCAAGCAACTGATTACTATTTATTGACTAAAATACTATAACCCTAAACCTACTGAAAAGCATGGCCAGGGCCATTCTTCCTGCCCAGCAGAGAACGACGACCCAACCACTCACCACACCATAGATTTACCCCATACTCATCGTGACCACGTGTTGCCGTGGCCATCTGCCAGGCCGCCCACCAGCCACTTCATCTGCGTCTGCTCGCACTAGCTGCCCGACCTCGACTGCTGCTGTCCCACTCCGCCTCTCATAGTCAGCCATTTAATTTACAAATAACATACCAAAAAAGTAGGTTAAAACAATATTTTAATTGTGAACTATTTCTTAGTAGCCGTTGTCAACTCATTGCTGCTCTCACTGGTTTTAATTTGTATTGAATATGAAGTAAATATTACAAATTATAGAAGGTACTAAGTTATAGTTTTATTTATTAAAGAATACAACACTTTAAAGTTAATTACAGTGTTCTATATTTGTGTTATACAAATTATTTAAAAACAGGTTGACATGGTACTCCTGGGGTGATTTTTCAAAGGTTTATAGACGTCAATCTATATAGCTCTTTTTGTTTTTCCATTCCAGCATTTGGCTCGGCAACATGTCACACTGAAAGTGACTGCAGTACCCAGTCTTGAGCTCTGCAGAATAGTTTGTGGAGTAGCATTGTGGTCACCAATAATGGCAAAACATGATCTCATTAACTAATATTTCATCATGTGAATTTTTTCTATTTGCAACTCTCTACCCCATCCCATTGTTAACATAATTTGTTTGCATACATACGGTTTCGGTGAACAGAAATCACACATCGTCTAAATTCATAAAAATTATTGGCCCTAATGATTGAATTTGGCCTAATGGACATACATGTTCTATGATATTGATTTTTTCTGGAAAGTTGAATAATGCTGGTTTTATGATTTCCAACATTAGATTTTCGATATTACAAAATTTGATATGTCATTTTGAAGGAACAAATGGCCCTCTAGTGTTTGAGTAGTTTTGAAGATCTCCACATCAGCCTAGAGAATGAAATGTTTAGCAACATGGCAAATAGCCTATATTACAGAAAAGTATTTACACAATAGTGGGAATAAAATTACTCCATGTTGAATATCAACTGTTTGAATTGTTAATAATATTCCTACTAGATAAGGAAGGGTTGAAACTCTTTTAACATATCGATTGCAGAGGCCATTTTAGTTAGAACCATAACAATGTATGATTTGATATTATCAGAAGCCTGTAATATGCTGAGATAAATGACATACTTTGGGTCTTGAATGATTACTTCTTTGTTGGAATGTATTATGTGCAGCTATCTTGAGAAATATATTAATTGGTATTTTGTGTCTCGGTGCATGAGGGCAAAACTGTAAATATAAATAATTTTTCCATGTTTTGTATTTTTATTTGTAGGGGTTATCACCCTCCATTGAGAGCTTTTCGACTCTTCCTGATCAAGAATTGTCTGAGTTAACGTTGGACACTCGAGATCTGCAAGTAAAAGTTGACAATCCTCAGAAGCATTTAGATACTTTAGAAACATACATTACATTCCGCATACATACGAGGGTAAGTAATCTTTTGATGTACCGTATTATCATTATTTCCAGTGTATGCACAACATTCAAGTGTGTGTTGATTAATTAATGACCTATGTTTGGCTGGTGATTGTGTTTCTGAGTACAAGGCAATTTTTTTTTTTCTGTCAGTATGAATTTTATTATAAACTGTAATGGAAACTTCATTAAAACTGTTTTGTGGTCATATCATGAGTGTAATGTTTAACATGGGCATCTCTCATGAGAAAGATGGTGAACATTTGTGCATCTAGACAATGAATGCACATTGTGTGAATGGCCACTTGGTATGCTAGTAACCATAGCACAGGTTAGGCACCAGTACTTTTGAAGGAAAAGGCAGGCAGTGTATAATTCAATGGTTGAGCCATTGTGTTGTGGACATCAAGCTGTAACTTGCCTCAAATATGAGGTGCTACACAAAAGTGGGGGGAATATCAAAAGCATTAATTTCTTCACAGCTGTACTGGACTAGCAAAGGAAATGTACCTTCTGAATCAGTGTGCCAGTAGCTGTGCAACTTAGAGGACATGCTGTTTTTTTCACTATGATTTTGTAAGTGGTGAAATGTGGTAGAGGGGTTATCTTATGTTTACACCAGGTGGCTGTATGGATTTAGTAATATATTGGTGGGCCAGCTCTCAGCATCACAGTTCTGCACTATTATTTGAAGGTGGAAAGGCCCTCACCACTCTAGTTTTGTAACAGGAGTCAAAGTTCTGGTTGCCAGATGCTGCATGTGTTGCAACTTAACTTCTCCTCTAAATTCACATTAACCCTAGCTATCGTTTGTTTGGTGTCCACTGGATGACCATTCATTCTCTGTCTGAGTGTTGGTTGTCAGGCTGATGTACCTATTCTGCATTGCAATGAATGCACTGTACCTGCTAGATAAGGTTTTCAGTTGTACAGTTGTAGCTGCCTTCGAAGGAATAAGTTTGGGCGGTGGAGCCATGTGGAGGAGTAGGAAGGTTGATTCATAGCATAAGAATTGCTGCGTGGGCTTGAGGCCTCTTGGGGGTGGTGATATTACTGACTGTGGCATTAGGTTGCAATTTGGGGTGCACCAGTTGGAATTGGGTTGCAATTTATGGTGCACTAGATTATTTTGATGGTTGAGGGGTCATTTGAAGATAATTGTGGTTTGAGCGAGTGGTGATGAAGCCAAAATTTTGTTTCTGTAGTTGAGGATGGGTCTGAGTTTGTCCAGAGTCTCTAGGTAAGGGGCACTATCAGAGAGAGATATTAGAATTGACCTATGTTGGGTTTCTGTGGTTGAAATGGTGTTCTGAATCTCTTTGTGAATAATTTGTCTGGGGTAACCTCTGTAAATGGAGGCTTGACTGTTGGATCACACTTCTTGTTCAGGTCAGTTTAGATGGTGAAAATGCATTTTGGCTCTGGTGGCAAGACTGTACTTCAGAGATTTCTTGGCATGGTGTGGATGGTATATGTTGAAGTAAAGGTATTGGAGATTGTTGGTGTGTTTGGTGTGAACAGCTATTTCAATTTTGCCATTGTAAAGGGTTAGTTTCACATATAGAAAAACAGTGTGTGATTTAGATTATGTTCAAGTGAGCTTCAGCAGTGACTGCAATTTTTTCAACTGACAGGATGGATTTTAATTAGCAGAGAATGTATAAATTTTTTATTCAAACTTCAAAAATTGTTGCAGAAACCAGCTATAAGATACAGGAAGCCTTCATCACCAGAAATCATAGCAAAAATTCATGAGGTTATTCTTGCAGATCATAGGTTAACTATCCACATAGTTAAATTGTCGTACAGGACAGTTTGCAGATTTTGTCAGACTTTTTTGAACTCAAAATGGAAATGCATTTATAAAAAATTTGTGTCAATATTACTGAGCAAAGAACAGAAGGTCCATCACATTTCTGTCTGTGTAGCACTCAACAAATAAGAGATGACCTCAACCTTTATTACCATTATCATAACTGGAAATCAGTCATGGGTTTACAGTTATTGTCTTGAGACTAAGTATCATTTGTCTCAATGGAAGTTGCCAAATTGGTGGGGGCATAAAAAGTATTTCATCTTCACATCCATGTTGATATTTTTTTGACTTACAGGTATGTATTGTCCACAAGGAATTCTCACTTCATGGTCAAACCACCAACTCAAATTTTACTGTGTGGTTTTGAAGCAGATAAGGAGAGCATTCTGCACTAAAGTTCAGACAAGTGAATGAATAACAATGGATTTCTTCACCACAACAACAGACCCACTGACATCACTTATGACAATTCTTGACGTCCAAAAACATTATAGTGATTTTGTACCACCTCTGTTCATGTAAACTTGCCCCCCTGTGACTTTTTACTCTCCAAAATTAAATTATGGCTATAAAGAGGTTGTTGTAACACAAATGGTGATATTCAGGCAGAATTGCAGGAGGTTCTCAATGCACTCACTTGAAAACTTCAGGTTGTATGAGATGGCAAAAATGTGAGCATCATAGTATAAAAGTCCAAGGGTATTACTTCGAATGAGATGGCGGAAACTAAGAGTTAAGATAAGCAGCTTTGATGTGAATAAGTTTTAAAAATCAGACTGACACCTGAGGTCCCAGGAGGGAAACGATGATGTAACATTTACGCTGTGAATCTTTCTAACACAAAAGTTCATGACTAATAAATGACATGATTGAAATAAATCTAGTCTCGTTCAATATGGTATAAAACTACAATGTGATCATGACTTTGAGTTTGTGCTGTGCATGTGTAAGGTATGGGTGGAGTCCATGGTGACTGGTAACAATTTTGAACATGGACAAACATTTCCTGGCGGTATATATCACGACTCTGACATACCTAGTGCACTGGTTTTGGTACCAAACAAAAGATCTTGTTTAGATCTGTCAATTTATGCTATAACAGCCAAGTACTCATCCATTTCCTTAGTTTTATTTTATTCTGGTATCCCAAATAAAATATCACCTGCTAATGTAGACATATTCATGTAAAACCCATGGCTGTGTCAACACCACACGCCGATTTTTTTTTACTGTATAATTCCCGAAATTGTGGGTAGTACCTCGTATATGGTGCATGACTGACTTTACTATGTATTATTTAAAACACACAAAACTAAACTTAGAATGTGATTTATTGAAGCTATTACATATGTTGCTTTAATATTACGTATCACTAAAATAGGTTCAGATCTTTATCCATCAGCAATTGTTAAATGAGTTTTCATTGATACCTGATTTTATTTCAGGTGTCATGATTTTACAAATGTATTCATATGCAAAGATGTTAATGGGCCCAAATCTGTTAAAGCTACTACTATTTTTCATTTCAAATTTTCCATTTAATTGGTTATGCTGTGCTTATTGTGCTCAGGAAAAGATACAGTATAGTAACATTATATCTGTGTGTGTATGTCTATATGTGTGTGTGTGTATATATATATATATATATATATATATATATATATATATATATATATATATATATATATATATATGCATGTTTAAAGTATTATGACTGCATAAATCTTGCTTGTGGAAGGAAGATTAATGAGCTTGAATGCCCTATTGTTAATTTGAACATGTCCCCTATGGTAGCAAATATTTCTACATGGCCAAGAATTTTAACACTTTCAAGACAGAGAAGTTCATTCAGTATAACCTTGATTTTACATTCTCCTAAATTTCATTTTCCCATAAATATACCAGTTTATTCCCATAGTTTTCCTTAGGTTTAAAATGTAATGAATTCCTTACATTTACACTGCTATTCAATGGTTTCTCTTGATTTACAGTTTTTTTTTTGTTAACAAAATTTGCGAATTCATACATTACTGTCATATTTAGTTACCCTTTCATATTCATGCTGATATTGAGAGTGCAATTTTAACACAGTTTGATTTGAAAGTAAAAGTATCACCCCTGAAAATGTTTACACCAGAAAAAAAACCAGCTTATAACATCTTCAGTAGGATGTTAGACCAAAGGATAACTTAAATTGCAATAAATATATTATGGATTTAGTTGTCATTTCAAGAATGTTCTTGTCATTGTCTCTGCCTCTCTGTGAGACTCAGGGTTTGGATTGAGTTAGTGAGACCATTTAATCTCCAACAGGCCTCCAAGCTGAAAGAGCTAGGTTTGCAAAGACAGAAAAGTGATGAGCCAGCAAACCGATGAGTGGTGCGAGAGTGACCAGCGAGAGTGAATGTGGACTGCAAGCATTGGTAGAGTGAATAGTGCGACTACAGGCGGGACTATTGAATTGGATGCCTGAGTGATAGGCATTTGGAATGATGGCAATTGTTTGGATGTGTGTAAATAATGAGTGTGATTGAAGTGACTAATCAATATACACACTTTATTAAGAACTTCAATTAGAGTTGAAATAGACTTTAAATACTGTACTCGCTGAGAATAACTAGGGTAATAGTAGAGATAGATAGTTTAATGTTGTAAATAATATATGTGGGAACATTTACAGCTTTATAAATAAATTCAGTTTAGTTCATAATTTTACTAAGACCTCCAGCTCTCTCAAACTCAGATATGTGCCTGTAACAGTATTAAATGACTACACACACACATATATATATATAATGTATGTGTGTGTGTATGTATGTGTATTTAGGGAGTTATATATTTTTTTCTGAAGCAGAAGTTTGTTTTAAATATGTTTGGAAAATTTTACTTCTTGTTTGGAAAACATGAAAATGTCGGACTGTATGTAAGACACTATTAATTTTATTTTCAGTTAATTCAAATAGTAATCAAAATTTGTTAAATGTAATAGTAGTTTGCCTTATTCTGCTATTTCATAAAACTATGCTCATTTGAATGGTCACTGTATTAACAATGTAAGTTTTTTTTTCTCTTCAAATATAGTTTCTTTTTCAATTTTTTTAAAAGAATTTTGTGTGTTGATACAAATTCCAAAGCTCTTTCATTTTTATCCACTCTCCTGGGAAATATAGGCTGATACGAGCTTGCCTATGTGTCTATCCATCCCATCAAAAACTTTTGAATTACTGAACAGACTGTAAAAAAATTTTAACCCCACATGGCTCCAATAATGTTTATCATGCTGCAACTTTTCAAAAAATTGTATCTTCTATCATTACAAAACTCTGAAAGTGCATATTTCTCAGTATGGAAACAATTCAAAGACAATGCCCACCACATGTAGGCTTATTATGTTTGACAGTGTGATACATAATTATCCACACATTTGTGCGATCACCAAGTTACCCCAATTCTCACAATGTGGAAATTTTGCATTGATACCACAAGTTCTGTTATTAGCAGTATTCGAATTATATACATACATGAACATAGAATTTTTTTTGGAACAGTGGCAAAAGTATAATTATGAAATAAAACTCAACATACTAGTTCTATGCGAATAAGAAAATATGTACCCACAGATAAAAATGAGTGACGATAAAAGTAGGAAAATTGTCATTGATTTTAAAAGTACAGAAAAAATGTAAAGTACAATTACTGTGGGACAATATTAACTAATTATAAGTAAAAATTACTTCAAATGAAAGTCGTCAGTAAAATTATAATTACAAGTACTTGGTATTTATTTCTTAATTCAAAATACTATTTAACTTCCCCACTAGGCTAATTTGTTACATTCTGCTTACATCCTGAGTTACAGTCTAGTGGAGAAGGCTGTAAGGAGACAGGAAACTGCAGGGTAAAAATGTAAGAAATTTAATAAGTACCATCACATCGACCACAAGCTCCAAACAGCTTATTACAGACAAATCTGCCCAACTCTGCTTTGTGGAGTGTGAGTAATGTAGACAGAATGCACTAATGTGTGTTGCATGAAGGAATCTGCAAGTTCAGTAGAGGCCAGAAATTGCACTTTTGGAATTTTTCAAAGTTTTGGAAAATTCTGTGGGCATACTCTGCTTTGCATTGATACCGATTTTATTTACAGAAATCCACATTTATACAAAATAATGACATTAAGTTCTATCATTCCCTGCTCTTAAGTCAATACCTAGAGAACATACTTATCAGTAATGAAAGTACAACTATGATGTTTTCTCATGTTTGATGGGGTGATACATGCTGCACTTAAAAATTTATATACACGAAACTTGCAATTTATAGACATAAGACAAAGGTTGAAATAGGTTTGGTAGGTTATGGTAAGCTGCACTAGCCTGTTATTAAATACAAACTGCTTTGTATGTAGTCACAAATAGTTTGAGTTAGGAAATTTCTGTACGAATGTTGCATATAAAAATCAGAACATTTAAGTTCATAGTTATTGTGAAAACAAGAGAGATGTGAAATTACTTAGAGCAAACAGCAAGTAAATTACAGGTTAAAATAACTTTTTCCTCAATGTAACTAATATATTATAAGTAAAAATGACTCTGAAAGAAATAGTTATAGGTAATACAATTGTTTGTAATTCGTTACATGCCATCGCTGAAAATTATATGTTGCAAAAGAATTCTGACTAAAGATTTGTTGCAGTTGCATGCTGTAAATACGTAATGCACTTCAGAATTGAGTGACGTGGTTTCAGGGTACGTTGTTTGCTTGTTATTCCAAGACTTGCAAAGTTGTGAATCTCAAGATCTAAACACTAACCTGATCACACCCAGAATTCTTGTCCGGCACATCATTCTTTCCACTTTCAGCCTAAGCCTTCATCAGCAAAAATCACATCTGATCACTGTGACCACACTTGGGGTCACAATCTTGCATAGAATTTATCAGTCCTATACAATTTTTACTTGATCGATGGTGGTTGGTAATTTAACTCAGTGTGTCATTTTTCATGACCTCTAAGCCCACTGATGTTGCCATTTCACCAATCTGAAACTATGACATCACACCACAAATTTCTACCATGGCCACTTTTATACAAATCCTGCTGAACACCACCATCCTGCTTATAAACCGAAATATGATTTAAAAAAAAAAAAAAAAAACCCCAACAACTTAAGAGTGCCTAGATCTGCAAATTGATAGAGCAGTATTCCTCCCCAAACCCGTTCCTATTTATGTATATTGTGGTCTGACTCATTTCTGGGTGACAACCTAATGATGTAGTGACAACACAATCTTTCTAAACCTCCAACAGCTTATGTGCGTAGTTTCTTGCCTATACTTCTCTTGGAAGCAGACAAATTTGCCAATTGATGTCAGGGTGGTAGATTCTTACAGTGTAATAACAAAAATGTGGGAAATGTATCGAGATATTAATTTTTTTGCAGACTTCTCGAGCTGAATTTGAAGAGATGGAATACATTGTGAGGCGACGGTACAATGACTTTGTGTGGTTGCGGCAGAAGTTGGTGGAAGCTTTCCCAACCCATCTAATACCGGTAATTAATGTAATGCATTTGATAATGTGTTTGATTAGCTTATATTTACCATTATTTCCAATGATAACAATGTTGATGTGAAAGAGAAATGTTAGAATTAAGTACTGTATTTTGGCGTGTATAAGCTGCATTTTTGTACAAAAATTAACTGCAAAAAGTGGGGTGCTGCTTATATACAAGATATTGGCATAATTTTTTTTTTTTTTCGGATTTTTTTCCCTCAAAACATGTTTATAAATTTGTCAACATACAGTATATTTTATTGTCTTATCTTTTAAAGGAAGGAAGGGAATCGGAAGGAAGAAGTTAAAAAAAAAACACTTGTGCAGTTAAAATTTTTGTCACATGTTTTGGAGGGGAGAAATTAAGTCGGAATTTATTATGATTGTACGGAATCTTGACTTAACAATATTTACAGGATTACAAAAATTCAGTGCTGCCTATACTTGAAATATTAATTATCCCTAATATTTCATCAAAAACTTCAGGTGCAGCCTACACACGTGCACGGCCTATACATGCCAAAGTACGGTAAATTTGTGTTGATAGCATTAAAGTAGGGGTCTTACTGTGATGGAGAATAAGTTGTTGAAAGGAAATAGTATGTACATGTGGTAATGTTTAACTTTATCAAATTGATCAGCGTAAAATGATCCTTCCTCAAATGACTTTGTTCATAAAATTCTGCGGTGCACAGTATAGCTCATATAAGGTACCTACATTTTCCCATTACTGCCTGAAGGTGAAGTATTCATGTGAGAATTAGTGATGAAGCAGTTCATCCCTGCAATGATTAGACCCATGATAACTCAGTACATTGCTGGGACACACATTTTCAACTACTGTTAAATAAAATTTCTTGAAATACAAAATTTTACCCTTCAAATAGTCTTCTGTGTGGGGATGCTGTACATCGGACAGTTTGACTTGTCCAGTTTGTGTGTTAGGTTTTCCTGCACTTTGGGTATGCGAGACGTAGTGGAGCCATGTATGCTTGTGATCATGATCTCTAACATAATTTTTGATAGCTTTTTTATGTATGTGAAAATTAAAGTAGACTAATATGGAATTGTGCAGAATTTTTACTTTTTTTTTTTGTAATAGAAAAAGAAGTTTTGTCCTATGTGTAATGAAAGACTATAATAGAATAATTATATTTATAGACTGTCCACGGTAAAGTGAGCACTTTTTAAGGCCCTCCAAAATGGCATTAATCTCTAATAAGTTCATTTTATTGCATTCCCAGATGATAGCTTTTGAGAGTGATGAGATATGTACACTGTTTATTAGTCATATTGCAATGATTGCATTAAAAAGTAGCAGAAAGGTAGAAATGAATTGAAAGGAAAATTTTTGCAGGGCCTTAAAAAGTGCTCACTTTACCATGAACAGCCTATATCACTAAATATATGCAGTGAGTCCTTGGCAGCAAACATCATACAATGACATCGACAAACAACATTAACTAGTGGCACAAAATGTAAATGACTTGAAAGCTAAAAGGACCTGGCAAACAAACAGACGACTTGAAATGATAACTTATTAAACACACTGGACTGTTGTACATGTGCACAAAAGAAAAAAAAAATACACAAGACAGTCTTGTTACATCAGTAACATTAGAAACCAGAGGAAAAATATTTTCTGGAATTAATATCAGAACTGTGGTTTTTCATCACAAAATTTTTTTTTAATGTGTCTTTCAAAAGTGACAACATTTGATATTTAACGGGGCAGATAAACATTGCATTATAAGAGAAAATAGCATAAAATAACTTCTCATAACTACACATACAAATTTTCTTGTACATTTCATTATCAGAAAAGATAACATAAAAATTTCATGTAAATAGTTTTTTAATGCACAATGTTTGTGATGTTTAATAAATGAAAAAAAGAAATGTTTTTTGATTTTGAATTTCAACATTTTAAATATTAGAGGAATGTTGCACTAATGAAATTCAGTTTGGAATTGATTTAAAATAAAAATTATACATAATTTTATATTACAGACTTAGCTGAGGACCAGCAAAATCTTGAATGCACATAGAACTGTTATCATGAAAAAGCATGCCAAGGCATAATTGTGCCTTGCTGTTCCTCCTGCAGTATATCAGAAGCAGGGGAACCTGGTAAGTGTCAAAGGTAAACCAGGACATATGCCAAACACTTCCGGAAACGGGAAAACTTGAAAACGTCCAACTACATTAATTTTTTTAATGATTTTCAAAATTACAATGGACGGAAAGGCTAATATAAGACTGCATATACGGTACTTACCATTAGGTTAACAGACGAGCTTTGGACTCGTGTAGACTATTACATCACCAAAAATTTTTTTAATTCCCCAAGAAATTGTAAAACTACGTAATTGTCAACCTACTACATGATGAATAAATAAGAGGCTAAAGTATTTAATCAGTATGTTTCCACCTGCCTACATTGTTTTTTCTCTTTTTTTGGTAGAGAAATGCAGAGCTATAAGAGTACATTGTCACGTATTACAAGAGCACAATTGCCGCTATGTGCAAGGCTCTGAACTGGCAGGCAGTGTTCTCATAATGCTACGTGGACCTATGGGACTTTCAGCAGTCAACCTATTAATTTATTGATGAAAAATCTGTAGTAAATTTCAATACAGGCTCCTATTGTAGTTTGGCTTGTGTCCAACTTGTACATTTTCAGATACAGTCTGAACAGCTGCTTTTAACTATATTGGAGAGCCTCAAAATAATATTTACAGCATCCATGGTAACTTTAAAGTACCATTCTGTCCTTATCTGGGGAATTGTGTCTTTTCATTGGTAAACGTGTTGGGGGCATGTTTAATAGTCTTGTCAAAAAACCAGGAATTCAAACACTCAGCAACGCAGTTCAGGTGCCAGACAGGCGTAACCCTTAAGACCTGAAAACCACTGCTACGGCCATGCCACCATGGCCATACATGATGGTCACTTTATACCAAAGCCAGAAGAGCTCAAACAGCTATGTGGAACACGTAGGAACATCAAACACTGTACATTATGAAGTTGCCAATAGTGTGCGTAGTCCAGCTGAGATGACTCACGTCCACGCCCAAGGAGAAGGGGTAATTTATTCACATGAACAGTGGAACATTTTTTACCAAACTCACATGGTGCGTAAAGATAATGCTTGGGAACTGCAGACAGGTGTACTTACAGTAACTCTGGCATGAGATGAGTTACAGAAGGGATTCACAGGTAATACAGTTAACATCTAGTGTACAGGTAGACAAAACACACATCATTTTCATTTACTTGGCTAGCAACTAACACAACTCTCGAAAGTAACTTGTAAATTACAAAAGAAATGAAGCAAAACTTAATTAAGGAACATACAGAGAAGAAATATAAAATCATATGTTAATAACTCCCTATGCAAGTTCTGATAAAAAAAAACCAACACTTAGAAATTTTTATTTTTATGTAAGTTGTGCCATTTGTAAATACTGAACAAATTTAACAAATTTAATAGTTATTTACATTTTAGATGCCTGAAATATAGACTATGTTATTATTTACTTCATATACTGAATAAAAAAAAACACCACCACCTTTAAATATTATTTTCAATTGTTCTCACTGACTAAAATTACCAAAAATGTGGTGTCAGTAATATTATAGTGTTGTATTTTGATGTGGCACTAAGTGTGTGTGTCAATGTTGTATGAAAGATACTTTTTGGGACACTTCAGTATAGGATATTTTTTATAAACAGAACTCGGAAAGCTCAAAATTTATAAATATACCAATGTATATCAATTTTAGATATTTGTTGATGTAGATGATTGATTATTGAGATTTATATACAAAATTAGTACAGTATTTAAAACATACATGTTTCTGTGTATTTGGAGTGTTAGTTTGCCATTGCAGTTAAAATAAAATAGTATACAACAAACTAAATTTGTATCTTTGTAATATTTAATTAAATAAAATGACTAATTATAATAAGATCCAATATTGTTGTGTTGTTATTAATCAAATTTTAATTTAACTTTGCATTAAAAAGACTATTAGCCACCTTAAGAATAAAATAAGTTTTCACAACTAGTTTCCACAGCCAAAATGTTTCCAATTTGTGTATATTGAATTTTAGAAAAGCGTGCATGTCAAAGGGATGTGGTGTGAGTATGATTAATTTGGAACCATCTCTGCAGCAATGAAAGCAATCCAAAATACTGCTAAATTAAGACTTAACTGAGGGCTTGTACATCAGTTCATATAGTGGCATTGGACATAAGTTTGATGGTGTGTGTATTGATGAACTTGAGAGTGCTGCATAAATTCCAACACTTCCGTATTAAGCAGATGAATTACAAGTTAATTATCCAGTCTCCTGCACCTTGCTGATGTCTTGATATTGAACAGCAACATTATTTTCGCAATATTAAACTGTAACTTGATCAGAATTAAGTCTTTTTTAAACTTGTTATTACAGCTGAATGGAATTTGCCTTGTAGATGTATTTTTCATTGTTTCAAAACCTTTTTTAAAATCAACTACGTAACAAAATATTTATTTCTCAGGTCAAAATTAAATGGTAATCGTACTAAGTGGAAAGAAAGTAATTTAAACTGAAATTCTAAATTCATACTGTGACTAGTAATGCTATTCAAACATTTTGCTAATGTTTTGATGAAATTTAAACTATACAAAGTTTTTTAAATTTTTATCTTCACATAAGCATGCATTATAAAAATAATATTAATTAATTTCTTACATTACACTGAAGTGTTTTAATGACACTCAGATGCAAGGTCAGTTGTACCTAGAAGGGGTTTTACCCGCCCGTCCCTCTATGGGCGCTGAGTGAGGATTAAAATCTATGTACACGTTCTATACAGAAGGTACGAAAGTAAAGAGGAAGTGGAAATGGGACGCTTATACTTGGACAGGATTCACACACAAGTCCTGGGTTAGCTCGTCGGAGAGGTGGGTATCCCCACGAAGGTGTGGTTATTTTTTTAGGAACCTTGCAAGCATTCTGGCGTGTCATAAGGGGGGGGGGGGGAGGAGGATTACATCTCCTAGGGTGAACTTCACTTCCAGAGATTTATGGTACGCAGTCTGGACTTTCTGGGAGATGGTGGCCTTCAAATACATATGTAATGCCAGTATCACAGGGGACATTCTTCAATGAGGCTCTATTCATACTTGGGCAATATTCCAGTGTACAATGTGGGCCTTTTTAGCTTGTAAGGACGAAATCTAAAGAGACAGGATCTGTGATCTGCCGACTCTTTACCTGCTGTCCGTTCAGCGCAGGCACCCTCCTCTTCGCTGGCTGCGGCTGGGTTGCTGCTGGTGGTTGAACAGCGGCCGACGCTGGCTGTGACAGAGTGGTGCTGTTACTGCTGGTAGGTGTCTGAGATGGCCGTGGAGGAATGGCTGTGTAGGATTTTGGTAGTAACTCAAGATCAAGTCCCACTGTGTCTTGTTTGAAAAATACAATTAACAAGTGTCTAACTCTATTTGGTAATCTGATAGGAGGTTTGAATAAAGTATTCTCTTTAGTATTATCAGCATTCTGGAGTTGCTGTATCTGTGCCTCGAGTTTCTTAAGGGTTCGTTTCAGTTTGTTTTTTTTTGACCACTTCTATATGATTGTGATATAAGGCCAATTTACTAAACTGGCAAATGTGCAACAGCACAACATAACACAAAGTCGGGTATGGTAGCGGTACTACAGTGTACTTCTAGGAGTATGACTTTAGTGTGATCCACCGTATAGCTCCAGTCCAGCCATCCATCATCCAAGATGGAACTATAGGGCTAGGATTCCCACATAAACAGTCGTGATACCCAAGCGTTGCGTGTTCCTAGTGGACGCCCCCAAAGATCGGCCACTGCAATACAATGTTCATTACCTTGGCAGAACTCTGGTTACTGCTAGGTTGTTTGGTGTATTTGCCATTTGGCGAATGCACGAGAGCCTGCTTTACCTTACGTGCGCCAAAGGAATAAACGTGAAATAATTAGAAAAAAATTTAAAGCAACCAACCAATAATTAAAATCACTATTCAAATTACTTAAAAGCATATAAGGGATGTTCAGTAATACCAAATAAAAAAATTATTATACATTGTGATAATGTGTTTTTAAGTGAACGTATTGGAAAAAATAGTGTACATATATGTGGTGCCACTCTCTCCTCAATATTATAAAAAGGAGTAATTATTCTATATTTAGTAAGTGGAAGTTAATTATGTTAACTATCAGGTGGAGGCAACATGGATGCAATAACTGATATGATGTGTGATTGATTGACTTGACATAAAATAAAGACTTGATCAAATTAGCCCAATAATTAATTCCTAATCAATTGATTGGGGCTGTCCGGAAGGAAGGGACTTAAGGCGTGGTAAGTAAATTGAGAAGCTTGATGCAAGTGGTGAAGACTTGGCTCGTCTAGAGCCTTACGGGTCATCCAGACTGGACGTTGGTTCAGTAACCTTCAATACCAGGTTATAGAGCGGCAGGAAAGAAGTGGATGAACTGGTAAGGACGTCTTGTGGGACCCTCTAGTAGTCATTGATGTGGCTAGCTGGTGGCAGAGGCCAAAAAGGCAGAGGACTTTTTGACAGCAGTGGTCATCCGAGGTTGCTGGAGGTGGCCGAAAAGGTTGAAGGCCCTCTGGTAATATTGGTCTTCTGGAGCTGGATGGCGTCGTCGACCACTAGAACTGCCGCGGTCACCGGCGTGGGTGATGGCTTTCACAACTAAGAAGGTACAGCAGTAGTCACTCCTGAGGTCTAGGTTGGGGTGCCTTTTATACCAATTTTTTCCACTTCTAGGCACTCAGAGGGGTGCGGGTGAATTAGTCCTGCATCTCAGGGTGGAGCTTATGTCGTCACACATGGGTCTCTTGATCCTTATCTGGAGTGACATGAGGCATTGATACATCCTGCTCTTATGCGCTCTTGAAGGCAGTGACTTTGTCGGGCGGCTCACTACCCTACAGTTGCATGAAATTTGAATTATGCACTGTTTTTCTAGCAGGAGCTGTAAAGTGAAGCGGGCTGTTTTTTTTTTTTTTTTTTTTGGAGGGGGCGATGACGTAACAGCTTATGGTAGAGTTTAGGCAATGGTAAAAGCAGAGAGCATGTGGTTGGAGGTTTTGGTGAGGCTCAGTCAACTTGATAGTGCCACATGTTTTGCCTCCATTACAGTGTTTTTATTGGAGGAGTCTTGGCCAGTGATTGTTGCTACTTTTGGATGGGACGAAGTTGGACATTTAGGTGGCACTTTCTCTAAGTGCGAAATCCATCATGCGTCAACACTAACCTTAAATAATTAGTTAATTATCTGTAGTATATCATTACACTGGTCTGAACAGACATATGTAACATTTGTCACTTTTTACATTTATTACATGTCATAGTTTCTCATTTTATTTGAAGCCTGTTCTTGAAAATAGGCATTAACACCTTTGCACCCATTTCTGTTAAATAATTCTTTCTCAATCACCATACTGTGAAACATACCTAATTCTCCAAATTTTTTTTCATTATATGTCAATTCCAGATATCAGGAAAGAATTTTCTTTGTAAATAGAAATCTTTTAAATGTAGATTTACCATGTGTTATTGGATAAAATAAAGACAGAATTTATTACAGCAGTACAAGTTCAGTTGTATTTCTGCAGAACTAATCCTACAACATTTTTTTGCTTGTGTATGTCTTTTGAGGCCATCCAACTGTTGACATACACAATAAAATAAAATAAAAAATTATAATTGTTGTCTTAGTATGTTAGTTTATGTGCTGCTGTTTTGGAACAGCCTTATTTGTGCTACAGGTGAAAGGTGGAGAGTTGTTATTGTGATAAGTGGTATGCAGATAGACACAGTAGTAAATGGTGTGGATGGATGGTGATGACACGTGTTGTTGTAGCCACTCCCTGCAAAACACACACTCCTGGCTCAGCTGGACCGCTATTCCAAGGAATTCATCATTGCCCGCATGGCCTTGTTACATCGCTTCCTTAACAGAGTAACCAACCACCCAGTCCTTAGCTGCAACCAGAGTCTCAAAGTGTTCCTCACTGCCAAGCCATCGGTGAGTGTACCAATTGTAACATCTATTGTATAACATATACCTAACTTACATTTCCTGGCTACGTATCAATTTTTAAATTAATTTTTCTATAAGAAATTATACTCGTAAAATTTTTCACTTACACAATGATCACTATGTTTCTTCAGAAACGTTATCACAGTTAATTTGTATGTATATGGTTTTTTTGTTACCAGCACAAGTAACAAGGCTTGTATTGCAGGGTGACTATAGACAGGGAAAAACCAGGAAATGTCAGTGAATTTTAAAAAGTCATGGTAAACAGGGAAATGTCATGGAATTTTCATGCTTGTTTAAAGTAACTATGTAGTATGTATAATTTTCCCATTCATAAATGTTTGATGTTCCTGTCATTGGTATCTTTGTAAATGGGACATTTGCAGAATATCTGTCATTGGTATCTTTGTAAATGGGACATTTGCTGAATATCTTTGCAATGTGATGCTGGTGGTGTATTTCAGTTGTTTACAATGTTGGCAATATCATCTAAAATTCAGATAGTCAATTCTTGATTCTATGACCCTTTATGGTTCCAAGGAAATGGGTTGTTATTTCAACAGGGTCGTTATTTTGAGAGGGTTGTTTACGGAAAATTGTTTTATGGTTCCCCAAAATAGGGTCGTTATTTTGAGAGGGTTCTTATTCCAGGGGTGTTTGAATCTATAGTTGACTTTATTTAATTGCTGTTGTCTTGCTTAATTTAGCTCCTATTTTTGTAATTCTTAAATTTTGTAAGTGATTTTTGCATCTGAGTTCATCATGTCCAAGATCCCAGTGAAATTTTGTTTCAGAAGTTACAGAATAGAAAAGATATTTTTATTTGTTGCAAGTACATTATAACATTTATTTTTGATATGAAAGTAATATACAGTCAACTCAATGTATAGTTATCACATGTATTGATAAACCGCATCCACCAACAATTTTTTGTAGTCCTGTAGAAATCCCTATCTAAATAATGTTGTTATAACTGCTCTGCGGCACACTCTCTAGTGTCTGTCACTTCAACATTGTGGTGTGGTACGACGAGCAAGTCTGGCTTGCTGCTTCCTCTGATGCCAGGGCAAGTGGTTGCCTATAACGAACATGGCGACCTAGCTTCCTCTCTCTCACCCTTCTTTCTTTCTCCCTCAGCAGTGTACCTTTCTTCTTCTCCTCCTTACATGCCTTCTTGCCCTTTCTTTCTCTCTCAGCAGTGCACCTTTCTTCTTCCCCTTACATGCCTTCTTGCCAAGAGGGGAAGCTGGTGTCTAGCAAAAGATAAAGCAAGTACTTTCTTTCTCACGGCCATGCCCGCTTCGCTTGCCTTGCCTTCACACGCCGGCCTACAGCATGTGTGTGCCTCGCGAATGTAAGTTTATCAAGATTATGCATTGCTTAAAATAGTTGCACCTTTCATCACTTATATTTTGAAGCAAATAGTTTAACCTGAATATGTTACGCAAAATATTGTAACGAGGAACTATTATTTGAAAATGTGTTTTCTTTTGTGATTAAAGTTTTTTTTTTTTTTTTTTTTCATAAGGTTGGTGTTTATTGTATCTGGAATAAAATTAACATGATTTTTAAACATAATATTTATTTAACTCGAAGGGTAGCATCTTCGCGAATTAAAATTGTTAGCCCAGAAGCATATACTTGAACTCCCCTTATTACCAAAAATTGTTTGAACACCGAGCATAAGTGTAAAATTCATTTTTAACAACTTCTGCAGGAAATCAGAGAATTTGTATTAATTTATTTCAATACACGCATCTTTTGAATAAACTGATAACATTTTAGGACCTATTCAACGCCTTTTGCCATCTAATAATGGGTAGGTAAGCACAGAGCCAAGTGTAGTGTAACTTACGACAGGGAAAATCAGAGGACGTGATTTTAAGAATGATTAATTATTAGACAATGAAGAAATCAATTATAATCACCTTACTAATTTTTTTATTTTTATCTCAAAATTACAAGTTTTCTTTGCAGTAAAATATAATTAATTACTTTAACAGATAGACATTTGTAACACTTGCAAGGTGTCTGTACTCAGCACTGCAAGTAGCGGCGTGAGGCGGTAATCCTCCCGCTGCACCCCTCCCTCCACCCACAGTCAACGTGTACTCACTGCCCGATCAATAACTTCTTAGCGTGCTTTTATCTGAAGTAGTGAGTGCGGGACATTCAAATTTTGACTTTCATTCGGTGTCATATTATTTTCATTTCCAGAAGATGTGAAAGTTTTAGGTCAGCTTGCATTTGGTGTCTGATTACAATAAATTTTATACAGTATTTTGAGACGTTATTTTGTTTATTTAAACGAGACTATACTCAACATAAAGTTTTTTAAGTTTCGAAGTTGTATTTTATTGATGTACATGTCCGAAACCACATCTACTGAAATCCTGCATGTATGAACATTTTTGGCAGTCTCCTGAATAACAATAGATTGAGTCTACTGTATACCTTAATTTATACAAATTTTACATTGAGGTTATTACAAAATAAAGCACACATTATTTTACACACTGCTTTGGTGCCCTTGTTAGGACCCCACATTTATAATAAATAAGTAGCTGAATTCATCATAAAATATTTTAATTTCATCAAATAGTATAGCAAAAAAATGCATGTTTAGCCACCTTCCTGTCACAGGGCTGAAATGTGAATTGTAAGCCCCAGAAAGAGGCAAATTATTCAAGCGTTCTCAACCATGTTCCCAGAGGATGCCCAAAAGGAAATCCGCAGATCAATCAATTTACGCGACCAGTGTAGCCCTTTTCAAAATAGTAATAGAAAAAGGGCAGAGCCTCAGTCGTTTTCTCTTCACCAAAATTTAAATAGAAGCACAACACTTCGAAGCCATCACTCTGTTTTCACATGTTATAACTGACAAACATTGAATGTGCAAGGTTAAATAAATATATATATATAAATTATGTTTGGCTGTGTTGGGGACACTGCCATTTGTTTTGCGTGAATATGTCTAGGTTGGTGTGCTCGGACGTCTTGATGTTTATTTGCATTCCTGGCACCACTTCACTCGATCATATGGGGTTTATGGGTATCACTGGATTACATTTAGGATGCTCTTTCCAACTGTATCAGATTTCTGTATTTAGACTTGGCTTATTGACCAGTATAGGCTGAAATTATGTTGAGTTTTCTTAATTTTTTATATTAAACCCATACAATTTTACCAAAACCATGCCACACAAATGTTTTTATACACGCAATCGATTGATCTTGACGAGAACTGTAGATTGAAACTTATACGAGTGTTGTACCTTCTAGTCAAAAACTATACTATGTGGAAGTTATGAGACGTGGCAAAACAAACTCAAAATTGTGTCCCCACCCCTCAGCACGCAATGTTTCGCAGTCCTCACTCAACGTAACATGTTTGGTGCTACAATGCCAAACTGTATTCCCCGGTTTTGTCATCAGATTTTCTGCATTGTCTCCCATTATGATTGCAGATTTAAAGACGTATTAACATCAATACAAAACACTGAATTCAGGATAATAAATATATAAATATTTATTTGAACAATGAACTAAATAATACTAAAATAATTTATGAGTATCATCATATTAGGTGAGTAGATGTTCATTTTTTACTACTAACTCCAAGATAAAACTGTTTTGTATGAATTATACAAAATGCATAACAATATTAATCTTGATATTCAGATAAATTAAGTTGTTCATTAATGGTAATAAATAGTATATCCATTGATTGAAACAAAGGTAAATATTAACGGATGAGTGATGCACCACTAAGCATTTTGTGTAGACATGTCAGTATTAATACTTATACTAATACAAACAAAACTTTATATTTTATTTTTAACTTAATAGTCTAGATAAGTCCAAAAACCAATGTTCAGAGAATCCACGTGCAACCAAATAAATAAGTGAACATGGCTTTCCTGAATATAAAAAGCAGTTAGCAGATCAACAGCCATGGTGAAACACCGTTGTCATGAAGCTGGGCTGGAGAGCAGCAAGGTAAGATGCTGGGATATGTATCAAGCCATGTAGAAAGGTGCACTGCACTACAAAGTAAAGTTATCCACCAAAATTACAAACAGGAGAAAAATAAACACATGGTTCACACTTGAAATGAAATAAACATATACACTGCAGTGATGCAAAGCTTTAAAACATAATTAGTGAAAGGGAGGATTACATAAAAATTGTGCGACTTCACATAATGGTAGGTAGAAGAGAAAATAATGACAGTTGAGTTTGCGTGACTGGACAATTCAGTTCGCATGGCAGATTCATTACAATCTAATGGCCATGCGGTGGTTCCTAAAGGCTGTTCACGATAAAGTGAGAACTTTTGAAATCAACCTTAGAAAAAAGTCACTGTCCCTGCTTGCATATATTTAAACAGGCACACTGAGTGACATGCATCCAGTAAAGTTGGTAGCGATGGGTGGAAAATAGTTCCATATCTTAACGCTGAATAAAAAGTGTTATGTAACCTTTTCTGATACGTGAAATAATTTTTTTAGTTTTCAGGTTTTTTATGCAACGTATAAAAATGAGCAGATTTGTAAAATATTTACTTTTACATTAATTTCACAGTTTCACTTGACCAACGCATGAATAAAATGGAGGCCCATGGCAATGTAAAATTTTACATAGGGTGGAAAAATACACAATGTGCACACAAGTAGATCTTCGTAGGGCTTTCAAAAGTTCTCATTTTACCATGAACAGCCTATAATCGTATTGATGATTAATATTTTTAAAGAGGTGATACAAAATAGGGTCTAAAATTTAAATGAGGGGATCTGTACATCATAAAAACTTCTTGTAATCAACATTTAAACTTTTACTCTGCATCAAAACCAATGGTTAAATAGAAGGCAGGATTTAAGTCTAATTAAATAGATTCAACATGGCTTAACTTTATCAGCAAAAGGGAAAATACCAAAATTGTAGTTACCTCAAAGTTTGACAAAATGTCCAAAGAAAAAAAAAATAAACTCACAACACAACTCAACAATTACTGCTTGACACGTCTTACCAGCTTACCATCCACAACATTTAAAACTGCAAAAGTAACTTGCGTGATTGCAGATAGTGGTGCTAGAAACTTATCGTCTTGGACTGCTCGGATTCCGATTCCCTCTTCCTTGCACCTCCCCTCTCCTACCTCCCCTCCCGGGTGCATCATTAATTTTGAGGTGATCACTGGTCAGCTGGTATCGGACCACTTCTGCGGGAAGCAAGAATTCACTGTCCTGGATGGCGACTGGTGTGAAGCTAAATTGTAATATTTGTGCTGGGCATTGTTTTTTATTTTGAAATTTTGGTTCAGAATAAATAGTGTCAGTCTGCGCGACAACGAGGGAAGGGCACGATGAGTCGTGAACAGAATTAATTTTCTTTGGGCATTAGTTTTGTGTATCTCTTTAGTGTTTACTTTTGTATTATTAGGTGGGTGCACATACTTTTCCGTAGCGTACTATAGTTTGTGTGTCAAGTTGAGTATATTGAATGTGGTATATCAGGAATGTTTCTGCTAATTCGGAACGCATTTGCTACTGCAAGTGTGTAGTATCGTTGCTTGTATCGTGCCCCATTTAGTGTGCTTGGCCATGCAGAATTATGCTAGTGCAAGGCTGTCCACGGCTGACATAACTGCCTAATAGGATATTTTTAATTGTGTTGTAAGACGGACGTCTTAAGGGCACCGCCGTCCTAATATATAAATTTTAATGGTAATTTTTAGCAAAATATTTTTAATATGTTTTTTATCACAGTGTCCCTTGGTAGACCAAACAAATGGTGCGGCATTGTGAAACAGTAATTTTAAATTATTTTGTTGTGGCTCGTTCATAATTCGCAGCTTCATGTGTTACATGTAAGTAAGCGGTATTGTACTAAATATGTTATTGTGCTTGCCTGAGTGAGGTTGGAAGCTCTGCTTCAAAGCTTGTTTATTTCTGCGTTAGGCTTATTGTAATAGAGCCTGGATTGGAGGCATATTTCGCACATGAACACATGTGTGATAGCCTGTTGATTTTAAGCCGTGGTGTGATGTAAAATATGGTTAGTAATTTGAACAACTGAATTTTCCCATAGTAATGAATTGTTCTGCCTGTATGAAGGCAGTGGTTTGTAAATGAATAAGCTTCACTCTGTATTGAGTGGTTTGTTTGAGATCCTGTTAATGGCACATAAATATTTATTCATACTTAAGGTTGTTTATCATGAATTTTATTGGATCCGAATTAGTTCATTTGTTACTCTTTAAAGTAGTACTGTGGACAGATTAAATAAGCGCTTGGCACTGTGATAATAAATTGCTACGCTCTTGTAGCTTGACATCAGGTGATGTGTCAACTGACTAAAGTTCAGTATATGCTAAATTTTATTTTGATTTGTGTACATTTGATACAAATGTTTTGATACCTAAATATTTTATTAAATTCTCTGTGTGTGCCTGCTGGGCAACATTTTGAGTGTGCTATTTCTCAAGAAACAAAATTGTCTTGTTAGTACCTGAAAACATGTGATATTGCACTATTTTTGAAAATTGATTTGTGCTACATGTTGTAATTTCAAGGTCTTTGAAATATATCACTATTAAATTTTGTTTATGGATCTCATTTGTAAAGAGTCTGGATGTTATATTAAAAGGGCTTAAAACTGATTTACTTGTTTTTGTTCATTTGTACCGAGGTTTTCGGAGCAACTAATCTACCCAAACTCTGCTTTGTACTGATGCGTGCACTTCCTCTTCGAATTAGGGGAATAGCGGTTAGGGCGTAGACTACCCTCTCGGACACATATCGGAGAAGAGGGGAGTCACACCCCAGAGCGAGGCAGAATGAGATTGTTTCCAGTCCAGGGAGCTCTATCCGCCTCACTACTACGGGTGCCAAAAGTCGGGATGCCATTTGTCCCGGGATGAAATGCGGTGAGCACTAATTAAGTGATTGCGAGGGTGGTTGTGAATGACCTGGCTAGAGAAACTGGGTCGGTACGCATTTGCCTGGTTAAACGGCGTGTAGGTACGTAATCTGCAGATGATGTCATGACACGGGTTTTGGAGCTACGTGTGCCGGGAGTCGTACCTGTACGTCTTTCCAGAGGCAAGTTTAATAGTACAAAAATTGGTAAGAGCTACCTCCTGTGGTTGCCTGACTCTAATAAGCTTACCCGAAGCCAACTTTATGAATCGTTGACTACCTTAGTGGGGGGGGGGGGGGGTCACACTGGCTGCCGGGGATGACGACCTATCTTGACATTGCTGTTGTCTCTCGGGATCATATTCTGGCCAGCACGCTCCTAACAGGTGATTAACCATGACTCTTGCATGGGTGAAAGTATGGGCGAGTCTGGTCATGGAGGTGAAGCAATTTCTGTAGACTGTGATTCTACTGTAGTGGGCGGCCCCCTGGAGCCTGCTACACTACCCCCAGGTCGAACAAGCAGTCTATCCTGGCTGCTCCATAAGGTAGAAATTATGACATCCTTCAGGTAGATGGTGGTTGAGTTGGTGAGGAGGAGGAGCTTGGCGTAATTCTTTGTGTGGTATGCCTATTATACTCTTGAAGACGTTTGGTTGCATGCGCAAGTTTAATTAAAGGCAGTATCGAGGGTGGAGTACCAGATTCAAGGCACTGTTTCACAAAATTAAAGTTTGAAGTTAAAAATTTGAAAATTTGGGGCAAGACAGGAAAGTGAATTATTAGCACATTTGAAATATATTTAGCATATATTTAATACATTGAAAAGTACTGGTCAGTGCCTATTCACGTTGCGTAGTGAGACCACGGAAAAAGAGGTACGTCCATCACCACATTTAACGTTTAAAAAGCTCCCATAATTCTAGGCGGTGGATGTGGGTAATAGGGAGTGGGAGTTAGTCTGCGCGCAGGTGATAATTCACTTACAACATGCTAGGGAATTAATTACAAATGAATTTAACATTCGGTATAAGTGCCTGTTGGCTTATGATTTGCAAATTAATTAAAAAAATTAAAGTTATACAATATTCTTTTTACTTGAGAGGGATACTTAGAATTTAAATGTCTGAAAATTTCTTATGCCAATGTTTGCTAACCTACACAACACTGCGTGCTTTGTCTGGCACAGCAATATTTATAATGTTCTTTCTGTTTTGCGGAAAATTGGCTTTTTGAATTTAATGGATTTAAAGTTACTCGCCAATATTTAACTATTAACAGCTAAGTATTATACTACATCATTTATATACACTGATAGGATATTATACATTTTACAGTATGGAAACTCTTAACCTACATGACGTCAATATTGAGAACATTTTGAATGTTCATGTCAAAGGAACTTAAAATATTTTCATTAAAACATAGTTGAATATTACATTTATGATACAATAGTATGAGGTTATACTTCACTTGCATAAAAGAATTATTAATATGTATCTGTATTTGGTACCATGTGGGTGGCATTTTGATGTTAGAATGTCTTGGGACTTTGTGAAGCTGTCCTAAAATGTTAGTTCAGTTTACGTCGCACTGATTTTTGGAGATTGTTTTTGTGCTATTCCGTAGAATTCATTGTTTATTTGGGTTGACGTGGATTTTATTAATAGGCACTCCTCGCATGTGGGGTGTCCTTATTTCAAGTACCACACTGACACTAAATGTATTTTTACTGTGCAAGATAACATTTAGTGAAAATACATAATAAGATGTATATTACTTATATCTAAGACATGACTTAACCTAACCAGGTGGATTAACCTACAATGTTTGAATTCTTTATTTTGTTAACAATATACAGACATTTTAAAACCCTTCAGAAATTATATTTCTTCTGGACATTATAATGAAGTATCACTTTATTATCTGTGAACATTTTTTTTTTGAGAAAGACTTATATACTAGGGAATAAGGTAATGAATTGACACACAATACATATGGAATAAGGAATTGATGATACCGTGTAGTTTTGCATACTTTGGTGTTGATAATTATACTGAGTTGTTACTCGTTCTATAAGTGAGCCTTTGATTTGCTTTGAATTTGACTTATAGGAATGTCACTGACATAACATGATCGGTACTCCCTTCCTCTGATTGGCTATATTAAAAAATATATCCAAGTATGATATATGCTCAATAAAATAACCCTACGCCTTGATCCTTATAGGCCTAGGTGTCACTTGGTATAAAAATAAAACATCATAATTTCACCAACTACACCTCGGTAGTAACACTTGTATCAGACTGGGATTGCATATTCTTTGATTGTACTTGAATTTATGTGGGAAACTGTATTATTTTATCCATACAACCTTCGGTTGATTTATACACATGAAAGATATACTTAATCAATTTGCTAGAGTATGCCCTTTATTAAATATTAATTGATTATTCTCACTTGTAAGCACTCTGCTGTTATAATTCCATATGGGAATAAGCTACTTTTTTGCCATGTTGTGCCTTACTGCTCAACTGTCTTTCAAGTTATTCATTGTGCCAGACTTACAAAAATTATATTACACTCAAGCAACACTGTTAAGTATTTTAATTGTTTAATATAACACTTTATATAGTTAGCTACTGGGTAGCTTGTATGATTATTGAGTCTTTTATATATAGGATGAGCTTTTGGAAAAGTATTCCAGTAATAATGAGTATGGTAGCAGCCACTTACAATGCTGTAGTAACTTTACTTTTTATAATCATTTCTGAGAAGCATTAATCTAACTTGTTTGAGTTTCTTTTAGAATTCTAAAAATAGATATGGCTGTACATGCAGCCAATGGTCTGTTACATTGATCAGTAGAATATACTGGTGGAAAATATTCATCAATTAATTGAAATGACCTGTTTGTTAACATTTGAACTGTTGTAGATTGTTTTGAAATAATTTCTGTATATATCAAGTTATCAGTATATTAAAATTACTGACCTATTGCGTGTAGGCTATTTTAAAGCCTTGTGAACTTTAATCTTGTTTAATTACTTGACTGCCTTAGCGTTTTGTATAAAGTTGTTAAAATAATATTGAAGTAAGACAAAATTAAAACTATGTACAATATTTGTACGTTCGTGTTTACCTGGCCACCTGTGGCCTCTATCGTCATCTGCGATCTCGTCCTCCACTGTAAAAAGAGAGAGGGGGAAAAAGGGGGATGTATCTGGAAGGAATTAATATATGTTAAAAGTTGCAATATAGTCGTGGACAATGTATGGATTGCAATTCTAAATTGTTAAAGTTGTTAATGTTTGCTTGAGATAATAGCGTAAAATATCGTAATGTACAGCTTTATGAGTTACATGTGAATAAAATTGTTTCTTGCTCTTTGTGTAAATAAAACTTTCACTTAATGTGGTCTTCAATACCAGACAAAATAAAACTTACTTTTAACTTGTACACCATCAGATACAAAACACGACTGTACAGAAAAATTTTTTTATGCATTTGAGTTCAGTAGTTTCTCAATTAACTTTAGCTTTTATATAAGTTTTAGTTTTTAATATCGCTCAGTAGTATTTGTCAGCACTGATCTGTCATACTGAATGTTGTAAAATAATTTGATTGGTAAAATTGAGTATATGATTAACTTTAAAATCAAAACGTTATGCTTTATGCAGTGAGCATTATATGTGTGTAGGTGTATTATTAAGTATGATTTGTATAATACTATCGGTAGTTAATACAGCCTCTTAGGGCCAGGGAACATTAAAATAAGGATTGGCAGGCGGCAACGTGGCCGGCATCATAGGAACATCTGGCCGCTGAAAATGTATTGCTGCTATGATCTAGAGAAGTGATGGTGGCTGGCTGGTCCGGATGTCATGACGACGGCTGACGCATGCCAGTGCATGCGATGCCAACCGCGTCTGGCGGAGGGAACAGCGACTCGCTGCTGCTGTTGTTACGCCGCTCTGAACATGAAGTTGGTGGCCCTGTGACTTGGAATGGCTCCCACTCCTACTCTCCGCCCCCTGGGCAGTGTTGCCATGTCGTGCCAGCTAGGATGGTTGACCAGTCGCCTCTCGCTGCCACTTGGTCCTGCTATGTCACTCACGTGCTGACTCCAGTGTGCTATCAACAGGCCTGGATGCGGTGTGGGCAGGCTGTCTTTGCGACATCCAAACAACTCTCCCATTGTCACATGTGAAAGCGATTTCCCACATAGATTGAATATACTGTAACGTACAGAAAAAATGTATTAGCCACTGATTCTAATTTAAATATATAAAATTTTCCTTTTCCCTGAAAGGACCACGGTTGCGATATGTGTGTGTGTGTGTGTGCACGTGCGTGCATGGGTGTGTTTGTCTATATATATAAGCCCCTGCTATCGGCTTATGTATTTAATTTAGATTGGCACTCATACGTAGGCTATGTACCTTTCCTAGACCTTTGTATGCACTGATAACTCGTTTAGTTTTAATTATTCTGTTGTATACACCTTTCCATTTATATTCTCACTAATTTCCTCGTAATTGTTTTGTTATTTTAAGACAGTCTGTGTTGTAATTAATGGTAACTGCAATGTGATGGTGTAAGAGGACGTCTTGTGAAAACAAGAATGTGCGCTGTGATGATGCAGTGTTTAATGACTTTGAGTAAGTGTGTTGCGCCGCAGGCTTCCTGTGTGTGAGGCGTGTGTTGTGATGATATGGCAACACTGCGATGTAGGTTGTGCAGAGGCGCTTGTGTGGCAACGGTGTCCGGCTGTGGGAAGGGGGGCATGTTGTGTGAAGCGCTCGAGTGTCTGTTCTTGGGCCAGTTGTGCCCACGCAATGTGCTGCGTGGAATGTTAACGTGGCCGAAGTGTAATTTTCGTGTTGATCGGCTCGCGTGGTGTTTGTAAGCTGTGTTTACGGTGTCCTCCGCATAACTGTAAAGTTTTTTTCTGACTGCAGTGCGAATTTTGTGTTTCATAATATATTTGCCTGACTGGTTGCTCCCTTCAATTTACGTTTATATAAAAAACAATTCACACATTAACTCTGATTTATTTACTTATGAAATTGAAAATATATGTGCCTCTTGTCTCGTATACCACACTTAATTTTATCTGAGGTTATTGTAGTGGACACTGGTACCTCCTTGTATTTAATATTTGTGCCCCATATGTTAAGTTCTATTTCGTGACTTTTTTGGCAATTTAAAATGATATATTATTACTCTTCAGTAGCGTAATTAACAAATTCTCCTTATCCTAATATGTTAAGGCACTTATACACTTCTTCATGTAGCGATACTTTAAAATGAGACGTACTTTTCCTTTCTTATATATCTATATAATTACTACATGGCTTTGATAATATGATTATGCGGGCCCCTGGTTTGTTCCTTATATATCTAAGTTGATATCCTGTACAACAATATTATTTAATATTATTGATGTTTTAGCACCCTATACTGACTTAAGGCCTAAAATTAATCTTTACATCAACTCATTTTTAAATTTATCTGCACACATTATGAAATTCTTTTAAACTAGTGTGGCCATATACTACTTCATACTTATTAATAATTCCTATTGCCTAACATATTTTGCAATTCAAGTCTCTCTACATTAAGAAGGGCCTAATTGTACAATTCCTGTGGCTCTTTATGTAGGGCTGGGAGGGACACAGTCATGGGCCTTACAATGGAAGTCCCCAACCGTTGTTTCCTTATGCTGGCTGGAACTCTCCATTCCAGCAGTGGGCTTATATTCAGGGACCATTTGTTTTTTTGTTTCTATGCTCTGGCAAGAAACAATTACTTCAGGGTTCTACCCGATACATTCATACATGTCTCGTGAAATGAATTTATAATGAAATACGTGTGGTATGACAGCTGGCAAAATGCCTGCATGACACTGACTTTGGTGGGTTATGTAGGGCTACATGTGGCTGTATGTGAACCTACCTTATGCCGTAGGGCCTACCTGAAATTATGCTGTTCAAAATTTCAATTTATATTATCCCATGTAAGAGCACAAAACTGTATGGCATATCTGTATGTTTATCCCCTTAGCACGCAGTGTCAAGAATGTAACATTAATGCCCCCTACCAACCTTTAGGGTGATGCTTATATTGTACGACTACATTAATTTGTGCTTCAATTCTGCGTGGGCAGGAGGTGTGTTGTCTAGTAGAGATGGGCGTGGTGGTTTTCTGCCACTTGGTGGGGTTTTTATATGGTGAGACTCCTCTACCTTTTAACATATAACTTTTGTGGTGAGTGTGTTTTGAGAGGTGTTAGCTCGCTCAGTTTGTTTCTCCCCCAACACGTTTTCGTCATTGTGGGTTTTGCTTGTGTTGTGAAAATTTCTGAGCATATAGTGTAACTGTGAACTCCGCGCACTGGTGTAAACTTATAAGTAAGGCACTATACAATGAAAAGGAGGTTACAGAAACACCTCTAAGTCACACCAACACACATGAAGTGTTTCCAGCTGGCAATGGGAACAGATGTCCCGACATGCAATTATTAGCAATTCATACATGTTTTAAAGTCACAGATAGAAGCATAAGCTCTAATTGGCGAGAAAGGGGAGGGAAAAAACGTATCTGTGCTGTGGCAAGGTCTGATACGTGATTACGCTGACTCGCGCATGTGGCTCGTACTGACCTACCGCAATTGACGTGCGTTGGCCTTGGCCATGGGGAAGCTAACAGCTGGCCGTGCGCTCACGCACCTACCCTGCGGCATACACGATTCTAAGCAACTGGATTTATTAAAAAGTGATAGAGGGATAGACAGAATAATTAACTGTAAATTTAATGCTGCAAAAGGGGGATGCGCTACACCTATGCGTGTCGTGGTTGGCGTGAGGTATTGCCATGTGTTGTTCGCTGTGAACGTCTATATTAGCTAATTGAATTATGTGCGTGGTGGAGTTTTCTGCTTGGCAACGAGAGGGAAGGAAAAACTGCACCTCCACCAGTGTAACGACCTGCCTACCTAACACCTGTGACCACTTCTATATTTAAGCTGAACTCTTACCACGCTCTCCTAGTCACAATATCTCTAGTTAGGTTGGGGTCTACTTTAGGGGGTAGTAATTACTAACGGCTATTAGTGAAATATGGAATTCAACTAAACACATTTATTGCACTACGTTAGGTTTAAAGAACAATACTTGTTATATAGCCTGACTGGAATGGGTCAGTCAGGCATGTTGATTAAACAGGGGGCTCGCTGAGCCTGTAGAACTTTAACTTGTGTGCGGCCCTCTGGAGCCCGCTACAACCTGCTACCGCGTGAGTCAAGATAAGTTTACTGAGGTAAAGGGTTGGGGGTGCAGGAAGTGTATTACCTCTGGAGACAGATTCCCCTCACGGTCGGCTGGGGTAGTGGTGGATAAGCCTTGTCCAAGCTGCTCGGAAGTTGCAGTCTTCGCAGTCTGCGAATGCGGGCTGAAGACTTGTGCAGACTTTTGTAGGTTGAGCTATGTTCCAAGCTTCGGGCTGAGCCATGTTGCAGGCTGGGAGAGGAGGAGTCTTCTGCAGACCAGGTAGAGCTTGCGATGCTCTTTGGCCGGCGAGCCTGGCGTCTGTTGGACCCTGCTGCTGGACTTCCTTGTATACTGAAAATCTTCTGATAAGCAGTTCTTTGTGGTGAGGGGGTTAGCGTAGTAGCCTTCCAACACAAGAGTAGGTTATCAGCATAGCAAGAGTGCTGCTCATTTCTTATCTCCCCGCTTGGAGGCGACGACAAATTAAAAGATCTTGTCCTGAGGCTGGCAGGCTGCGACATCACAAGGGGGGGGGGGGGAGGGCTGTCATCTCGGGGGTCCATTGCAACTTCCTTGGCTAATTGAAGGGTAGTGGATTATCAAAAATATTAAATTTATTCACGGGGTTGCGCTTGCATGTGGGATTCCGGGCGGGCAATGCATATTGTAATTATGCGTGTTAATTACAGATACATATTCAGCTGTCCAGCTTGTGGGATCTCTTTGCTCGATACGTTTTAATTATTGTTGTCACTGTTATGACTTGCCTTGAGCTCTGCCTGCTCTTGGATGGGACAAAGTCGCCCATAGAATGCGCATCTGCAGGGCGCAGCATGTTGGCATGTGCCAGTACTTAAATTGTGTTTTTGGTTCTTTTCTTATTTTCCTGTGTTTTGAGCTCTGTCACCTTTGTGTATGCGCTGGCCTGGGACAACTTGGTGGCCGTACTCCTTGACATGGAGGTGGATTTTGATGAGGGTTCTACAGTCGCGCAAATGTCTAGCATATCTGGTAGGATTGAGCCGCTGTGCATCCGGTCCATCAACTTACTGTCCCGGTGAATCAGCCACCTGTTTCCCACGACCAAATTAATAATGATGTCACTAGAACGGATCAGTCCTTTGGTTTAACTAGAGACGGTCTCGATTTTGACTTATTTTTACTGCGATCGCTAAGGTCGCATGTTTGATGTCTTTGTACTGAGGATTTTCTTATCATAGCTCTGTTTGTCAAGGTGGAATGCCTAGTACTTCAGTTATTGCAGGAAGAACTGTTTTCACTTCCAGACGGCACCCTTGCCGGATCAAAGTACATGTTTTGCACACATTATTCCCTCCATGTATTCGTCGTCGGTGTGGGATGAATATTATTCCCTCTGCGTATTCGTCGTCGGTGCGAGATGAATCTGGTTTACCATGTTCAGAAGCCGAATGAATCAGTCTGCGATTTCGTATAATCTATTTGTGCGTACCATAATGCCTTTTGTTTAGGTTTGAATGAGAGTGAACTAGTACCATATTTACCTGTAAAGAAGATGAGGTTTTTTGACATATAAAGGAATAGAAAAAATAAGGGGTCGTCTACAATTCAAAACATAGCCACAAATCCAATATATGTGCGACACTGCTAGTTCAGTATTTAATGGGTTACATGTGCAAAATTACTACGGTCTTGTATTCATAATTTTTAGTCAGGTAGCAGTTAGTCCTCCAAAATTGTCATGCCATGAGACAGAGGATGTTGAAAAATGCTTTTCATGCTTAAATACTACGGTTGTATGTATTTTTGTAGTGCTGAGACTGTATCTGTCAACTTTGACAAGGAAGCAAAAAAATGGCTCGTCACAAATGTATAACATCAACAAAAGTATTACAGTGCAAGAAATATGCTGCTACCATACAGCCAGGTTAGACACACCTATTTCATTGTGATTAGCTTTTCTTTAAAAGTTAGTAAAATATATCATATTATTCATACAATAGCATTTCTTCATTTCAAAATATTTTTTTGGGAAGGGGACTTCTTCCTTTTGGGTAACTACGGTAAATACCATCATTGATAACTTTGCCCTTCACGTCAAAATGTTGTGCACAATGTTGTACCCTCTGCGGAACTTAACTGAATTGTCAAACCGCAGTAGAGGTTCAGGATGGGGTTTCGGCCACACCACAATATCAGACTGACTTTGCTCCACCAGTTTTGGCGGAACGGAGCGTGCTGATTGAGCTGGGGGGTCATACCTTTTGAAGGTGATGGACAGATTGACTGGTGGGGTGTGCTCGTGTGGTGTGTCAACTGCACGTGCATGGGACATGTAGCTGCTGACTGTAGGCAGGCGAAGTACAGTCTCACAGAAAGAAAGTGCTTCCGCTGCAACGAGCCGGGACTGGTTCATCATTTCTGCCCTCGCGCTGGAAATGGCTTGTGAATTTTATGGGGTGGGGCGGTGCCAGTCGCGTACCAAGTAACAGGCCACACAATATTTTGAATTGTTTCGTCACAATTACCTGTGGCGGTAGAACTTTCCCTGCATTTGTTGACACCGGGGCGACGCATTGCTTCATTATTAGGGTATTTGTCAACCGGCTCCTGGACTTGAAAATTTTGTCTGTAGGATGTGTCTGCATCATGCCGGAAAGAATCTGTGTGTTGCTAGAGGCGTTGTTGTGAGGTGGGAGGTTGTGGTCATTTTACACTTTAAAATTGGCCAATTCTTTTGGACATTTCAGTTTTGAGTTTTCGATTGTCTGTCCCGTGATTATTATCTTGGGATTGGAGATTTTGGGTAAATCCTGGGCGGTCATCAGCTTTGACTCCCAACTATTTGTCCTTTGGTTTTGTCGAATATTCGTATAGTGTTGCGCACTGATCAAGTGCCAGGAATACATTCCACCTCCTCTCAGGGCAAGTAGTCAGGCTGCCTTTACGGCCAGCCTAGATCAGCTGAAGTCAGAGTTTGGAGATGTGATGACATCTCACGTAGGGAAGTGCAACGTCCTGCCCTATAAATTCGCCCTTACGGACGGTATTCCGGTGCGCGATCAGAATTTTAATTGTCCACTTCCAAAACTTTAAGCTTTTGTGAGATTATTGAGAAGCTGCTTTCAGCTGGGATGATCGTACGTTCGACTTCAGACTACAGCTCTCCTGATTTTCTAGTTAGAAAGGATGAGATAAGTACCGCCTGGTAGTTAATCACTCTCTAGTCTACAGAAACATACACAAAGATCCTTTTCCTCTGCTGACAATTGATTGTGCATTGCAACATCTGGGTAACATCAGTGTTTTCAGTCCTCGACCTTAATAATAGTTTTCACCATTATCAGTTGCCCTTACCTGTGTTCTTGACCATATCTTTATCGGAATTCAAATTCAAGTTTGTGTTCCATTATATTGATGACATTATTGTTTATAGCGATGACTTAGATTCCCATCTCAGGCAACTAATAAGGCAGGTTCTTACTAGGATACACGAGGTCAGGCTTACCATTAATCCCGACAAGGTCACCTTGGGCTCCAATAGAGTGAAATTTCGGAAGCATTTGTTGTGCGAAGGGCATTTGCTTATCGACCCAGATCGGGTTGCCTCCATATTGAATTCTCTTTGCCCGAAACACTGAAGGGTGTTCGGAAGTTTTGGGTTTCGTAAGTTACTACACGCACTTTATTGATCACTACTCGGGAATTGCCGCCGCTCTTAACTGCCTAAAGAAGAAGGGTGTTGACTTTGTTTGGGGTGCGAAACAGGAAAACGTCTTTTCTGCCTTGAAGGATATTCTGTCCTCGCCGCCTACTCTCCATTTTCCGTATTTCTTCAAGTGTTTCGTTGTACAGGTGGACACCTCCCTAGCTATGGAAGCCATTCACAGTCAGCGGGGGGAGCGTGGTCTCGCTCCGGTTGCCTTTGCGAGTCTTGCCCTTTCCCAAACTGAAAGAATGTTTGGAATTATCAAAAAGAGACGGTCACCTGTATTTTGACTTGGAGAAATTTGGTTTTTATATTGAGCACGAAGAGTGCAACCAGTTCACTAACAATCAGGCCTTGAGCTGGGTTCTCAGTCACCCACAGCAGGTGGGAAAACTAGGGTGATGGGTTTTCCGTTTGTCAAGGTTTTGCTTCAAGGTGCATCACATCCGTGGCACCGACAATCGGGTTGCGGATGCACTTTCATGCATGTTCGACCCGGATGACTTTGAAGTGAGTCCAAGCACCACCCCCTTGGCTTTGGTCAATTTAATCCCAGGTTTCCCAGAGTTTTTTTGTAAAACTGCAGAAGACCCAAAGGGATGATGACTTCTGCTCCCAAGTGGTGAGGGACCTTAATAATGGTGTAGTTCTGCCGTATGTGTTGGAGACGGGTTACGGGCAAAAAATGGGAGAGCGGGCAAGATTGTAGTTCCCAGTCTTTACGCCCCATGGTGATTTCGTATTACCACAACTCCGTTTTTGGAGCTCGTCGGGGAATAAGTCGAAGGTTCCCAAGATAGCTAGCCATTTTGCTTGGCCGATGCTGAGGAGTGAGGTGGCGGCTTTTGTACGTTCCTGCAAGTCTTTCCAGAAGTGCAAGCAGGTCAGGTAAATGAATGTGGGCTACAGTGTTGGTCATCTTCCAAAGGATCCGTGTGACACTGTGCATCTTAATGTGTTCTGTCCTTTAGTTAGTTCGAGGAGAGCAACGTCTATGTGCTGATCCTTTTGGATACCTTTAGTACGTTTGTTATTCTTCTCCCTTCCAGGAATATAAATTCCTCAACCATCATCAGGGCCCTATATGAACAGGTCTAGAAGGTTTTTAGTGTTCTGGCGGAGATTTTAACGGACAACACCCAGTATTTCACTTCAGTTTTGTTCAGGGATATGTGCTTTACATGGGGGATGAAGCATTTTACTTGTCTTTATTACCCTAAGGGTAATCAAGTTGAACGTTTTAGTAAAGATCTTAAAGCCTGTCTCACAATACAGTAGAACCTCTCTATTATGACCCCTCACGGTTCCCAAAAATAGGGTCGAAATAGGGGTGGGTTAAGGGGAGGTCGTAATGAAAAATTTGGAAAATATTGGGCTGATTTTGACCTACCGCTAATCCCTATGCCCCCAAACTTTCCATTTTTTTGCACAAAGTTCATGTTCAATCGTCTCTAGCACTTAAAAAAAAAAACATTTTTTAAATTAAATATAAATACGTATGTATATTTTAATAGCTGGAAGTTTCCGGATTAATTTGGTACCCAAGAAAGGCATATTGGACTACCCCTTGTAAAAAAGGCTTAAACACCGTATGACAAGGCCATTGAACATGTGTGAAAAGATTAGACAGTGTATTATTAAAATATAACTAAACACTGTTGGAGATGCCTTATGTTTGAAGCAAAACACAGAACTTTATTTATTGATAATATATATGAAGATACATTGGATCACTTGTGTGCTGGGGCTAGCAGTGAATACATTGCCGTGCACACGTAGCTGGGCGAGCACCTAGATCCTCTGCAGCGCGGCCGGGCATGGCGACTTGCATCTGTTGATTGGTCCTAGATCCTCGGGGCTGGGCAGCGGTCGGTCGCTACAAGATTATTCTGGCGGGCGGGGGCCAGCCAGCCGCCATCAGTACCGTCGTTACAAGGCTGGTTTGCTTCATAACAGCAACCAGATGTTGATAAAACATGCTGATGGATGCAATTCACATCAATGTGTTGAATTGATACGAAATGTAGGCAGCGTGTTGGCCTCTGCACTGACACGATGAGGCCCGGCAATGTTTACGGGAATATAAAAATTTAGTGCGGTCTACTTGAAATATTAACCATCCTGCATTTTTCATCAAAAACTTCTGAAGTGACCTATACATGCACACAGCCTGCTTGCCAAAATATGGCAACATAAGAACACATTTTATTTGCACACACTTACCAACCTTTATTTACTTTACACATAAAATTGACTTCACAAGAAAAAAAACAGATACCCTCCAAAAAAATTTGCATATTATGTAGGCATGGGCATACATAAACAAAACTAGTCTGTAATGTGCTGCTGTTTTTACAGCAAAAGAGGAATGATAATGGAAGCAAAAAAAGACAGGGTAAGGCAGAGGCGGCGACATGTGACTAGGACAAAGAATCTTCACTGACCGGCCTGCAACTCCCCCTAGCTTCCACAGACAATACATCAGTGTCCCCTTCTGGCATTAAGTAATTTATCCCTTCACACTGCTTTTGACAACAAATGTCAAAGTCTATGATGGCAGCTTTAGAAATGCGTGACCACTAATATCAGTAAAAGCGAGTTTCCCATAGACTGAAAACCATGGATAATAGAAACGTGTAATGCGGTTGGAGAAAAGGTTTACAAAAACAAATCCGCCCATAACTGAAATTGCGGTTCAAGATACCACGGTTGGCGAGGGATTACTTTATCTATTTTTACATTTGCCTCAAATTTTTGAAATTTTCGGCCCAAACTTTTCACGGTTCCTCGGGATTGGGTCATAATAGAGAGGTGGTCATAATAAATGGGGTCATAATAGAGGGGTTGTACTTTATTCTATAACCAAGACTATACTCACTGGGACGAGGATCGGGATTTGATTAATGTGGTATTTAATACTGATCATCATCTTTGCCTTTTCTGGGTCATCTTTCGCATCCCTTTCTGCATCTTTGGAATATTCCCTCCCTTCGCTCTCTGAGGCTGACCAGAACAGTTTGTTGGGCGAGGTGCGCAAGCGTTTGGCTGTCGCTTAAGACTCTGTTAACAAGAAATTAAGCGTTTCACGCACCCCTGTGGATTTTGTTGTCTGAGACCTTGTTCTGGTGAGGAGCTACCACTGGCAGACCTGGCCAGCGACATCACATCCAAGCTCATTCCCAAATTTTATGGCCCTTACAAGATATGTATATTTTTACGGCCCAACACCGTGAAAGTATTCCTTCCTTCATCAGGTAGATTATTTCGTAAGTCACATGTGTGCCAGCTAAACAAATTGGTATCTAGAGTGTAAGTCCCCTTTGTGGTGGCTGTATCTTAGTTTTGAGTTGTTTGTATGTATTTGTATATGATGCACTCCTTTTTCCTTTATTTCTTTTTCTTTTTTTTGTATTTAATTTATTCCCTGTGCTAATAATTCCCATATTTTGTTTTTACCTGTCTTCCTTCTGAGCGGTTCTGAGGTGTGTGCATCTACTGACTGCGCATGTGGAACTGGTTGCCATCCCGATGGAGATGCTGATGGGACCTCGTCACCCCAGCCCTACCCTCGCAGCTCGAGAAGAGACCCAGCTCTTGGAGCTTGGCTTCCGGGTTGCCCTGTGTTTCTTCCCCGGGGAAGAAGTTTGTTGGTCACCACATATCAAGACTCTCTGAAGATGTTATTGTCTATTTCATCACATTTCAAGACTCTGATGATGTTATTGGCTATTATTTTGAAGTGATCGTCGATGTACTGTCTGTATGATTTGGGATACTGTTCCCACTTTTCTACACTGAACTTTCTTAGTTTTTCTTTGCCCTAAGAGTATCTTACTTACTGGAACTATTTGCATGTGAAATGAGTATAGGTTGCAATAACTTTGTTGTGAACTGTTTTCAGCTACATTTTTTTTTTGGAATCCACTAGTGAGGGCTGTTTAGGGCTGGGGATTGCGACGGTACTGCTGTGCAATCTTGTTCTTTTTAGAGACCGGCGATTGCCGATAGTGGCACTAGAATCTTCTTGCCTTGGGCTGCTCGGATTCTGATTTCCTCTTCCTTGCGCTTCCCTCTCTTACCTCCCCTCCCATGTGCATCAGTAATTTGGAGGGGATGACTGGTCAGCTGGTATGTGCGGTAGGATCCCTCCTATTATTCTACTCCTGCGAGCCGAGCCGACCACTTTTGCGGGAGCAAGAATTCACAGTCATGGTTGGTGACTGATGTGAAACTAAATTGTAATATTTGTGCTGGGCATGTTATATTTTACTATGTAATTTTGGTTCAGAATGAATACTATTAGTCTATGCGACGACGAGGGATGGGCACGGTGAGTCGTGGGCAGCATTAATTTGGTTTGGGCGTTAGTTTTGCATATCTCTTTAGTGTTCACTTTTGTAATATTAGGTGGGTGCACGTACTTTCCCGTAGCGTACTATAGTTTGTGTGTCAAGTGAATATATTGAATTAGGTTTATCAGGAATGTTTCTGCTAATTCTGAACGCATTTGCTACTGCAAATGCACAGTATCATTGCTTGTGTCGTGCCCTATTTGGCTTGTCCGGTCATGCAAATTTATGCTAGTGCAAGACTGTCCACGGCCGATGTAACTGCAGAGTAGGATATTTTTAATTTTGTCCTAAGAATTTTTAAGGATGGGTACTTTTTTCAGCCCTCACTGTATTAAAGGCACCGCCATCCTAATATATATTTTAATGGTACTTTTTCGTAAAATATTTTAACATGTTTCTTTTATCACAGTGTCCTTTGGTAGACCAAACAAATGGTGCAGCATTGCGAGTCAGTAATTTTAAATTATTTTGTTGTGGCTCATGATTCGCTGCTACTTGTGTTAGGTGAAGTAAAGTAAGCAGCATTATACAAAGTATGTTATTGTTCTTGCTTGATTGAGGTTGAAAGCTCTGCTTTAAAGCAGATTTATTTCTGTGTTAGGCTTCTTTTTATTGTATAATAATTGAGCCTGGATTGGAGGCATATTTCACACATGAACAGACTTGTGGTGTTACGGCCCGTTGATTTTAAGCCGTGGTGTGATGTAAAATATGGTTAGTAATTTGAACAACTGAATTTTCCCATACTAATGAATTGTTCTGCCTATATGAAGGCATTGTTTTGTACATATGTGAATAAGCTTCACTCTGGATCGAGTGGGTTGTTTGAGATCCTGTTAATGGCACGTAAATGTTTATTCTTGCTTACGATTGTTTATTGTCATGAATTTGGTTGGATCTGAATTATTTCATTTGGTGCTCTTTAAAGGGGTACTTGTGGACAATTTAATAAGCCCTTGGCACTGTGATAATAAATTGGTTCGCTGTTGTAGCATGACAGGTGACGTTTCAACGGACTAAAGTTCATTACATGCAAAAAATGTTTGTGATTGTGTACATTTGATGTGTAGGTTTTGATACGTAAGTATTTTAAAGTATTTTATTTCATTCTATGTGTGTGCTTGCAGGGGAACATTTTATCGAGTACACTATTTCTCAAGAAACAAATTTGTTTTGTTAGTACCTGAAAACGTGTTGTGATATTGCACTATCGTATTTACTTGTGTATAGCGTGCCCTTTTTCCCAAAATAAAGGGAAATATTTCTGGGGTACATGCTACACGTGGAAAAAAAGAGGACGGGGGAATGGTAGCCATAAATTTTCCGGTGTTGTTGAAGGAAGTGGCGGAACTGTCTGTTGTCTCATCTATCGCTCTTACGTCACTCCTCTCCCTTCTGTCTCTTTCTCCCTCAGCGACCCTTCAGTTATGTATAGGTTGCAACCTCGCTTTCCCCCTCACCCTCATCTTAATGGCATCCAGTCACGCCGGCAAACCAGAGATGCCACGTGTTCACACCCCCCCCCTCCAAACATGACACCAAGATGTTGCCTGTCAATAATTCCACCAAGCCCTCTTTGTTTCCTTGGCAGAGGCTAGCAAACGATGATCAGAGGGTGGAGAACGGGCGAGGTGGTACTTTTTTTTAAAGAAGGTTAGTGTGACATTATAGCATGACAAAAAAGAGCCCGTCACTGCTAAAAGGAGAAAAAAGAAAAATGAAGCCTGAAGTTTGACTAGCAGGAGCGTCAGGGTTATATTTTTATTTTGACTTTTTGCACCCAATTTATCTAATTAAAGTATTTTCCAAGCATATCACAATCATGACACATTGATGTGAAAAAGAATATTTTGTTCGATACTTACTAACAGGGTGCCACAAATTGTTGGTGTAATTTAATTTTAAAAAAATTTTTCCTGAAACTTGTTGTAAAAGTAATGGTGCGCACTATATATGAGTGCACGTTATACATGAGTAAATATAGTATTTTTTTTAGTTTATGTGTGTTACATTTTGTAATTTCAAGGAGTTTGAAATCTATCAGTATTAAATTTTGTTAATGGATCTCATTTGTAAGGAGTCCGGATATCTTATAAAAAGGGCTTGTTTTTGTAAAGATTGTACTAAGGTTTACGGTGCAGTCTTTTCCTTGAACTATGTAGCAATACTAGATTGATGTTTTAGCAGAAATTAGTGGTAAGAGTTTGTCCATTTATATTGCTACATAGGGAAATCTATGCTACCCTGGCAAAATTAGCACTGAAAGATTTTGTTGATATTTCATTTACTATTTTCCATTGCTGAATGTGGTGTCTCTTACGGTGTCCCCTTTTCTGTAGACGGCCTCGTTTTCTAGGTTGGTGATGGTGCGTCACAGGCTATCGATATGCAGGAGTGGGCCTCCACTGGTGTTTGAGGTAGAAACCCGGTGACCGGGGAACTTGACCGTCGTGCAGGGGCAGTTCTCGTCTCTGGGTACTGGGTTGGGTCGTGGCTGACTGTGTGGAATGAGGTGTGGTCATATCGCTTACAAATGTTGCTGTGAGTGCTTCCCTCAGGAGGGTACATCATAGTCTGAATGTCTGATACTGGTACTCTGGATCGGGTCTCGGCCGGGCTGGCGATGTCTGATGGTTGGCGAGACCTGATGGATACCTCGATACTACTGTGTCAATGCTGGCTTGGCTGTCAGAGGTAGCATTCTGGAAACGTTTTTGTCTCCCTCCTTGGCTTGAGTCCTGGCAATTACATCTCGGTGTGTAGATGTGGTGATGGATGGAGAGGTAATTTCCAATACCTCACCATGGACGATCAAGATTCTGCGTTGGTCGGGAGGCTGTTTACATGAAGGCCTTGGAACTGTGACTGCAAAAAGAAGCCTTAGTGGGGCAGTGGTTCCGACATCCCTTGATAGTGGGCTTCTGCAGTAGGCGAGAGCGATGGCGATACGCCAGCAGCTGCATCTTCTCTGCCCTCTGGATTTTCTGCCCCTTCTGGTGACATAGGAGGCACCGACCCGGGAGGCAGATGCCGGTTGGCTACCTCTAGCTGAGGTTCCTGCAGGTTGTCAGTTTCTTGTACACAAGCAACAACATGCGAGACAGCAGCACTATTTGTGGTCAATTTTATTTCATCAGCTGGGTCCTGGAGGATTCCCACGACCAACGACACATGTCTCCGGGGTGAGGTCTTGTGTACTCCCCTCATCCCAGGTGGTGATCGAGATTCAGATCCTCGATGATTATGTTGGGGGATTTAGGTGTGTGCTGTGCAGACCCAAAATGTGGTTAGGTTTTTTGGCCTGGGCACAGTCTCCCATTGTCCCCTCAGGGTCCCAAGGAGATCTACTGGTCGATTCTCTACTCGCATAGGCTGAACACCGCTAGGTCAGGGTTGCCAACACTTTCAAAACAATATCCTTGTTTTTAAGGTAAAATATCCTGTGAAATCCTTGTTTTGAATATAAAATATCCTGTAAAAAATTGTATATGTTAAAAAAGACAAAAATATTGAATTTGTATCAAAATTTTCTTTTTATAGCGCTGTCTATAGAGTGATCGATCTGGAGACGCCTTGCATTTTCTGACAGTTGCTTTAGTAAAATATTTAAAAAAATTTTACATTCCTCCCAATTCCCCAATTGGTCGTCCCTATAGCTTAGCTGTGTACCAACCTAAAAGACAGCTTCCCAAAGGCAATGCCTAAGGAAGGCTGTCGTATTCCATTAATCAAGACTCTTTAAAGATTAGGAAGACCATCCCAAAGGCTAAGGTGCAAGGCCATTGGGAGGCTACCCTCCCAGCACCAGAGCCTGATGCTATTACAATTTCGAAAGAAAAAAGTAGATTCAATCCAAAATTTTAGCAAATGGAAACTTTGAAAACAGTAATAAACTGTGAAAAGTCAGTGACCCCAGGAAATGGTAAAATAGAATGCCTGATTTTGGTACAAAATATAGTGAAAATCGGTGTTAAAAAATGAAAGCTGTCTTAAATTTCGCTATTTAAAAATTTAAACTGTGTTAAATTTCGGTATCTGAAAATAAAAATGGTATTAAATTTCTGTACCTATTTTAAAATGAAAGTGGTAATAATTTTGTGTTTAAAATGGAAGTGATTGCTAAATTTCTGTAACTTCTGAAAAATAAAAATCAATAATGAATTTCTTTGCATTCATATTAAAATATAAACCAAATTTTTGTGTTTGAAAATTTAAAAAATTGAGTCCAATGCACACTTGCATTTTCCTTTCTCCTTGTGTTCCCTTTCATGGCAGACATTGAATGTCTGACTTAAGCTAACTTCCTTCCAGTAATTAATGCACAATATTATAGTTAGGTTGGCATGCCAACCCCCCTCTCCCTCCCCCCTCTACTCCCCTCCAATCTAAGGTAACCTTACACTCAAATTTACCATATGGACAAACAAATATTATTCACATGCTACGTAAGTGTTCAAAGAGTTGCATTTTCATGCCACGTGCATTTCAATAATTATTGTGATGGTTTACAAAACATTTAAACTTTTTTTTAGATTCGCAACTTTTTGAACACACGTTTTTCAATGGTAATCCTTGCAAGTTTGTCACTAAAATCACGTTTTTTTCGTCACGAGCATTAAATAATTTATTTGCAGAATCATTCAATAAAATCATCATTGTGCGTGTTTCCTGAAACCTACAAACTTAAATTCAATACGAAAATTATATTTGTCACTTATTTGCGGACGGGGTTAAAGAAAATGGTGGGATGAGCAGTTTTACAAAGCGTAAACACGTTTCACTTCTTTGTTTCCAACTAACCTCAAAACTGAACAGCCAAGTACTTTTTCACAATGTAGTCTGCACACATGTTACAGAATTTGTACGTTAGTATTTTATTCTTTATGTCAAAAATGTAGAGATCATTACGCATTTGCGATCAAAAATAGTAGCTATTTTCGGTATCTCGGCACAAAAATAATCGCTACAGAAGAGCTGCATTGCCATGTTGGCAGCACACTCCATTGTTGAATTGGTTGTCAATATGCAATTGATTATTGATGCACAATCAATTGTAAACGATTATTTACCGTATCTGAAGATGCAGAACTGGTACGCGAAGTAAATATTTATGATAGTGTGTTTGGTTATTGAATTATCCACTGTTTTGAGTGTTTATCTGTAGATCCGTTTTAGCATTAAAATATCTGTGAAAATGAATAAAATCCACGAAAACGGCAACTTTGCGCTAGGTGTTTAGGTAGACCTTCTGGGGAGTCTCTACATGGGTTTTGTCTTGTTCGGATGTTCTCAAGGTTAGCAGATGGCCTGACCACTGATACCGGGTGCTGGCTCCAGGGTATCGTCATTCCGGCACCTGACCCGAGACTAGCCACTCCTAGTCCGTGATCTAACAGACAGCATTGCTGGGTTAGCCCCGGTTGGCCTAATATGACATTTTCAATTGCTAGGGTATGATTAGGTTGTGCCATACAGGCTATCCGATGCTATGGTAGTAAATTAGCCTACTCTTTAGCCATCAAAAGAGGTTATTTCTGATGAAATTCCCCATTTCAGCTGAGTCTAGCAAGACTGAAAGCTGACATCCGTTAATGTCAACTAAGAATTGGGGAGCCTGAGGATAAATAGTGTTCTCATAATCAGTGTTTAGTTCGGTAATATTGAGGGGCTGGGTTCAGTTCGAGGTGGATGCCCTATGCACGCCTCCAGATCTGGTATTACCTGCTTGGGCAGGGTCCTTCAGTTACAGTTGCATGCGTGGTTGGGCGCTCTGCAGGTGGTTGTTAGTTTCTTCCTCTCTGTAGTGCAGCTGGTTCAGGCAATCCTTGTTCAAATGCCTTCCCGGGCAGTGCCAACAGCGGGGTGGGTGTCCAACCACTTGCCGCTCTGGATGATGGAGAAAGGCTGCGACCTTAAAGGCGCGTTGCAGCCTATCAAGCAGCATCTGCACTTTGTTATTCTTCTCTATCTCTCTTGCATGCTCGAACAGGTCTTCCACTGTGTGCTGTTTTGCAGTGAGAGTTTCTGGAGAGAAGGGAGCAGTGAGTGTGTTATATTTTGCATGCAGCTCGCCTCACTCTGGGCCAGGAAGATGTGTTTATACATCTGTTCTTTCCTCGTGATGTATATTTCCACCTCATCTGATTTCATTACTTAAGTGTGTAAGTCTGTGATGAGTTGAGCCACAACTTCCCACCCGGCAAACTGTGAAATCAAATGGCGGCTCAGCTGTTCCCACTTCCCACTCATTCACAAACTCACCGTATTTCCTTCACCAATCCTTCGCTTTCCTGTGTGGTTGTTGTTGGGTTCTTTGTACCTGCTGTTTACAGAGTATATTGTGGTCACAAAATTACCTCTCACGTTTGTGTAAAAATATGAATGTCTTCATGCGATCTGCCGCTAAATTCTAGCAACTTAAATTCAGCGCTAGAGTGTAATAGCTCGGCTTTGTCGTGATCCGGGATTAGTGGGACGATGAGACAGGTTATCTTGACAGATCATACAGTGATATACATGGGCAGGATGAGATATGCTCATCCGGCCAGCCTATACACGTTAAATGGTACTCGCTGCACACATTACGCATCTGAGTGTAATTGTACCGTGTCCAGTATATCCCAGCCAGTTGCACCTGACTGTCTGTCAGTTTCTACACGACACATATCGGTACTCTAAACCGTCTGTGTATCGGGGTGTCTCTTCCCACCCGATGCATGTGTAGTGGAAGCGCGTGGTATAGTGGATGCAGTGGATGAAATGCACGTCCGTGCTTGGACATGTATCCACATCGCACAGTTAAGAGGCATCGTTTGTGCGGTATCCAGGCGTGAAAGCTACTGGTATGTTACGCTCGCTCTCGTCTGAGGTGTACATAATGATTAATAGCTGGTATTAGGTGCCACATGGTGTTTTATTACTGCAGACTCCCTGAATTCCTGGTGAACTACCAGACCCATTTAGCATAAGCTAAATTGGCAAGGTCTGTGGGGTGTCAATTCTTAGTCTAAATAAGCTGTAAGGAGACTTAACGATTAGGATTGTTTACTGGTAAGAGATGGAATGCTGGGTATGTGATGTGTCCTAAAATGTGTCGTGACCAAATCTAGGGTAACTAAGGAGCTGTGGAGTGCTGTAAAGAGCTGACTTGCTATAACATTGTGTGTTATAAACAACTGCCATGCAGTCGTGAGTCACATGTACGTCGCTTGAAATGACCAAGCGAACAGAGATTATGGAGTAAAGTTGGTATCATCCAACCATACTCTATGTACAAGTTGCACATACATTATGCAGCCAAAAGAAGTCTCCAAATTTACTGGGAGGGACCTGACATACGTGAGCACTATGTTCCAAATAGCGTGACTTGCCTAGTCTATGCTACCGAGTCTGATCTACTTGCAACTTACGCCCCACGTTGGCCACCAAAACTATTAGAAGCGTTTTAAGCCACCTAGTACAATGATAGGATATCAATTGTACTTGAAGGGAATAGTAGAATACTATTTCTTAAGTGGGCAGCACATGAGGGTTGAAACCTCAATGCTCAATTTATTAAGATCGTCACAAAATGCGTGTCATAGTGGCAAAACCTGACGTCACCTGGCGTCGAACACAAGTCCCTTAGCTAGCTCAGGTGAAGGTAGGGTCCACCCACATTGGATGTAATAAGAGTTACTGATTGGGTACTTTGTGAGTGTTCTGTTTGGTCGGTGACTTGGGGATTACAACTCAGACAACTTTTACATTCAACATTCTGTGATAGAACGAACTTTAGTGACAATGGTGGCCTTCTAATAATGTGATGCAATAGTCGTGGAGATCATACTCTGGGAATCTACTCCTGTTGAGTCAGTGTGCCGGAATAGAGAGTGGGGCAGGTTGGTTTACGAATGGGAACAAAGTCGAGAGACACATGGAACACAACCTTCCGACTTGTTACCTGCAGTCGTCCACGTGGTGGTGGCATCATCCTCTCTGGCTGGCTCAATGATGCGGCCGGCTGCTGAAAAGCGGCCGACAGTGGTTGCGGAGGAGTAGTGCTCGGGTGGCTTGTAGGCTCCTGGGTTATGTGAGGAAGGATGAAGTAGTAAGAGGGGTGTAATAGAGTGGGATCCAATCCCAGGACTGTAGTTTTGAAGTGTACAACTAATAAATGTTCTAGAGGTGACTGACTAGACACTCTAGTAGATGGTGTAAACAATGGTATATCTTCAACCATCTCTGGTGAAGGTGAATTGGCAATTTCTGCCTAAATTCTTTTTAGCATGTGTTTCAATTTGTATTTTCTTCCACCTTTCTTCTGATAAGGCATAAGGCCGATTTAGAAAACCTCAAGGTGAAGCCGGTTAAAAGACAGCTGCCGTAACGCATACTTCTAGGAGCACTGTCTCACAATGTAACATCAACTTTGCCTCCCCCTTCTCCCCTCAATCTATGCACCACAACCAGCCATTCTCCAGCTCTGGATGGAGCAACAAAGTATAGGACATTCACGTAAAGCCTGTTCTCATAAGGTGAGGTTTCCACCGAGGGTCAAGAACGAATGATAGATCTCTCTCTGCTGTGGCTGTTCTCCAGCAGGACAGAGTAAGATACTGTCATTCACACTTGATTCCAAGAATGGAAGGGTGTACCCAGTACTTTGGGCGCTCCTGTAGGTGTCAGAGATACATTGTATTTCGCCGATAAAACTCAGTTTGCCTCTTAAATTGTGTGGGTATCTGCCCTAGTGGTGATTGCTACGTGGTAGTCATCTTCAACTTAAGAGCAATGCAAGCTCTAACACAAAACCTTGATATGCACTCTTCTCTCTCTTACTAAGTCCTCACCTAAGAGGAATTAATATTTACTTGATAGTTGGCTAAGGCTGATACTCTTACTCGAGCAGGCCAAGTAACTAAGAGAAATAACTTTGTTAGCGAGAATATTGATTCCATCCTTTATTTACTGGAATATCCTTGTGCAATGTGACTGAGTTGTGGAGGTGCTTTGCCTGGCAGGGTCGTGGATCTGCCAATGTTGGGAGATGCAAGGGGGCACTGGCTCGGAGAAGGGTTGAGAGGTGGAGGAGGGAAATCAAACCCCAGGGTGAGCTTGAGGGCATAGACTTCTCTCCCAAGGAGTTTAGTCTTGCTCACCATATAATGGTAGCCAAGATTCGTGATGCCAGCTGTCACTAGTGAAATGGAATAATAAAAAAGAGGAATTAATAGGAATGCTATTATTACGAAGTGGTGACCTGTATTTCTCCCGGTAGTTTCTGGTCAGTCTCTCGTATGCTATCTAGATATTTATACGAGGCCAGCCTTGTAGGCTTCCGTACTGGAACAAAATCTGATGTTGTAGCCACATGACTTGTACATATTTGTTTAGAGGGAATGATGAAGATGATCCACTTCCCGGCAGCGGTATGTATACAGCACGTGTGAGGGGGTGTTCTACTGACTGGGCAAGGTCGGTGTGGGGGGGACTAGATTCAGATTTTGATTCTAGGGGCACTAAATTGCTGAAGTGTTCTTTATCCGGCCATGGCCAACATCCCTAGCAAGGAATCCAGGAAGGAACTAAAATAGTCAGTACTCTGCGGCAATTCCTTAATTGGATCGAACAGAGGTTTGGTAGGCTGGATATTCTGTGGGAGCTCACTGGTCAGGTTGGGTGCTGTAGTAGCTGGGGAATGGTTTAATTTTCTTTGCCGATCCTGTCGGGCTAATCGTCACAATTGGCTACTACGTCCACCTCCTTTTCTTGCTATTTAGGATTATTTTTCAAGTAACATGGAAAACAGGTAGCTAATTGGCTCACAGGTACTATAATTATGATGGCGCACTCCCGGTGTATCAGCGTAGCAGCCCTCGTGGGTTCTGTCTTGCTCAAATGAACGGAGGTAATGAGCATGTCAGATAGTCTGAATAGTAGAGAGCGTATCTCTAGGTATTCTGGAGTATTTCGAACACCTCTCAGTATTTCCCATGTCTTATGCTGACTATACTTTTATTCAGGCACTAGGAGCAGTCCCCTTGTTTTTGAAAGAGCCACAATATTCACTGACATAAAGTACACACACAATATGATGAGGGTGAACATTTGATGCGTGTCCGATTAGACTGACTGGACACGTTAATCAAGATTTTATCTGCTAGACCAAAAGCGGAGCGGCTTAGGTAGTTGGAATGAGACGAGGGGTGTTGGCTAGTTCTTATACACTCTTACTTCTAGTTGTGTGTTCTAAGTAGATATGTCCTTAGGCGGGACTAATAATGTCGCTGCCGGAAAATGATGTTCCACAGATTATCTTTTTTAAACCAGATGATGTGGTTGTCCCAGCCTAGGTACACTTCAGTACCGGTCAGAAGTCTGGTGACAATCGGGTGACACTTGGTGTGGAAGCGAATACACAGTGGAAAGTTAATGAACACAACCGGAGCAGGCGCAACTGCTCGTTGTCCGAGTTCGGCGGTACGGCCCCGTTCCACCTGTCGATCCTGCGTAGGATGGGATGATGCTATCCTCTGCGTTTTCTGCAACTCCTCCCATAAGGCATAGCGTAACAGCTCTAAAGTTTACACAGTGCACTGAGACAGAAATACTAACAGTGTAACCCAACAGCAACTTGCCGGCTCGAGCTCGATAAGTCCCCACTGATCTCCCACCGTAGGCGTGCTGATCAGGGATGCGGAGCTGTGTGGACCGCCAAGCCTCTACTGGTTGTGCGTTCGTACTAGGATGCCCGGCAACACTGCAGGTCACAGTCACAGTGCACTATTCAGTGCAGATGGTGAGCAGCAACCTAAGTCTGTCGCTCCTCCTGGTGTGAAGGTGTTGCTAGTGGTCGTGACGTCACTGTTTCTCCCCCACAAGCACTGACAGTGCTGATGTGTAGCTGGGAAGAAACAGGTAGCCGTCTAATATGTATGTCTTAATTCGGTTTAATAAAATTCCCGGTTTCCGTCGACAGTGCACAGCATAATCTACTTTCAACTGTGGATACAAATAAATACCCTGGAAATAAAAACAGAAAAGTAGAGAGCAACGTATGTGTATTAAGAGCTTGAATAAACACATGACCTGTGCTACCTCCTACCAAGTCGAAGATAACTTCTAGGTACCAGGTGTAGGTGACCGGGTTCTAAGTAAAAGGGAAATACTGGTTCTAGACGAAAAATAAAGGGTTAAAGTTAAACTGGTAACTAAAGGTGTCTAAAGGAGACAAAGTGAAGTTGAAAAAAAAAAGGTTTTGTATTCGTATGTAGTCGGGTTGACTGGTCGTCGACGTATGTAGTAAGTAGCCACAAGGGCCTACTCGAAGGTTGGTAACTTCTCTGAAGACCCCAAGCACTGGCAGTGCTATGGGAGGTTGCTAGAGATGCGAAAGAATGACTCCCGAGCTCGGCTGTGGCCGGACTTAGATAGTTGTTGCTGGTAGGCTCCCGGTGCAGGGTGTGGGGGGGGGGGGTACCTGCCGGGTTGTGTATCTTCCAAGTTAGAAGGAAAAAACAGAAGTGCCCCTTGCCTTTAAGGTAGGCAACGTGTTATTCATGCCTGTAGAAATGGAAGAGGTGCTTTAGGCGATGAGTCATAATCGTATTTGAACAGATGTAAAAGCAGCACGCGTCACATTAATTAAATTACTTGGATTCAAATTGGTCACAAGCGTATTTATTATTACATTACTGAGGGGAAGGCGAACCTGTGAGTGTGAAAGAAAAATTAAAAGCTTTCCAAATTTATAATTTGCAATTAACTTTTGCTAGGTGAGAGGTAGGTGTCCAGAAGGGACGACGTTTACTACCTGCTACCATGCAATGTGAAGGATTGACTCTGGTAATGAGTAACAGGAGTAGAGATGTTGAGATACCTGGATTTGGTATCTTTACAGCATCTAGGGAGATCATTCCTAATCTTGTAAGGGTTTCCTCCATGTGCTGCTGCAGTTGGAGAGCTTTTGGTAGTGATTGGGAGAGCCTTGTGCAGATTGGAGAGTCTCCTGCAGACTGGAGAGTGCCCTCCAACCTTACTCAGGTCGGTGGATCAGTGATGGCTGACGAGAGCAGTGTCACTTCTCCGTATATACAGGCAAATTCAGTTAGGTGGCTGCCCCAGGGGTGCGGGTGTTACTAGCCTCATTTCGCAGAGGTGGTTTAATTTAGGGTAGTGGACCGCACCACAGTTTAAAATATACCTGGCTGGAGGCTGTTGACATTTACCACCTCTCCACGAGGCTCGGGCAGCAGTGATATCTTCCCCAGGGTGCTACTCTCTCTCAGCATCTCTGCCAACTAGCTTCTTCTTATCGGTTGTGTTGGCTCTGTAGGTAATACAATTTCTTCCACGAGGGTGGCGACCGCATGTCCGCTTATGAGTGGGCAGTACAATTTCCATTAATTATCTTCTGCAGTTGTACATACTGCTTGGACCAACCGTGTAGGCACTAGATTTATTGCCTGCCGATGTGTGACTTGCCCTGAATTAATATCAACGTGTGATGATGGGGCAAAGTCATAGAGCAGAGAGCGCATGCGTATGTGTGTGGCATGTGTCAACCTTAAGGGTCAAAGGGTAAAAAAAGCTATGAGAGTGAGAACACAGAAATATAATAATTTATTGAATGCGTATTTAGAAAATTATCATAGTGGTTCCACACTCACCTGAATTAATTCAAAGAAAAAATTAGTATTGAAAACGTTTAAATTTGCTTAAGTTGTTTTGTTAATACCAGGTGAAGGCTACTTGGACAAAACATAAAAGACGTAGTTTGGTGTGTGTGGTCAAAGTTGTGAAAGTAATGTGAATTTAAATAGCCAATTGATGCATGCCTTATTAGACTGACTTGGCACGCTAGACAAAAAGTGTGGTAGTTTAGTTTATATAGTTGGCCGTGAGGCGAGGGGTGTTGGCTAGTACTTACTCATTCCTGCTTCTTGAGGTTGTAGTCATAGTAGGTTTGGCTTAGGTGTGACAAATTTGGTCTATGCCGGAGCGTAGATTCCACAGGTGTGCTTCGTTAGACCAGAAGATGAGGTTGTCACAACCTAAGTGCACATCAGTACCGGTCAGGAGTCCTTTGACAAACGGGTGACCCATAGAATGTATGCAGATACATGGTAGGAAGTCAATTACCAGAACCGGAGCAGGCGGAACTACTTGTCTAAGTTCGGTGGTGCGGTCCTGTTCCACCTGCCTCTCCTGTGTAGGATGGGGTAATGTTATCCCTGGCCTGAGAGCAGAGTGAGTAAGATATTGTTCCCTACGTTTTCCACCACTCCTCCCGTGAGGCATAGGGCAAACAGTTCTATAGTCTACGTGGTGCACTTAGACAGGAAGGTTAATAGTATAACCCAATAGTGACTTGCCGGCATGAGCTCAATAAGAGTCCCCACTGATCCCCCACAGTTGCAGGCTGATCAGGTACATGGAGCAGTGTGGGCCGCCAAGCCTCTACTGGTTGTGCATTCGCACTGGATGACTTCAGGGTACGGTCACCGCGCACTGACTAATGCAGATGGTGAGAAGCAACCTATCTGTCGTGCCTCCCGGTGTGAAGGTGTTTCTAGTGGCTGTGGCATCGCTGTTTCTTCCCCACGAGCACTGACTTAATGCTGATGTGTAACTGGGAAGAAACAGATAGCAGTCTTCTGACATGTGGACACCTGGAAATGACTCCATGGTCAGGCTAACTCGGTTTAACAAAACTCCCAGTTCCTGTCGGTCATGCACAGTGTGTCCTATCCTCAACTGTTGATGCAAATAAATACCCTGGATGTGAAAGAAAGGTAGAGAACAATGAGTGTTTTTTGAAGGTTCAATAAACACTTGACCTGTGCTACCTCCTACCAAGTCATGGATAGTTGAAGGTAACTGCAGTTCCAGGTGTAGGCGACTTGGTTCTAATTAAAAAGTGAAAAGCTGGTTGAAGACGAATGCAAATTAATTAAAGTTAAACTGTTATGAAAAATGTGTCTTGAAGAGACAAAGTGAAGTTAAAATATATGTGATCGTGTTCGCTGGTCATCGGGTTGACTGGTCGTCGACGTACGTAGTAAGTAGCCGTGGGGCCGTACTTGAAAGTAGGAAACATCTCCCAAGATCCCGAGCACTGGTATGGTGCTGTGGGAGGTTGCTAGAGATGCAAAAGAATTACTCCCGAGCTCTGCAGCATCCAGACTTATATATATAGTGGAAGCTTGTTGGCTGCTCTGGTGCAGGGTGCGAGGGAGGCGTGACATCCTCCGCCCCGGGTTGGTGTGGGAATACTCTGGTCAGTGATTCTGGTTCGTGCCTCATCGGAGGCGCTTGGCCTTGCCCGAGGTCTGGGCAGCTTGTAGGCTCTCAGCACGAGGCAGGGGGGGGTGGCGTTCCTGCTGGGTTGCGTATCCTCCAGGTGAGAAGGAATCGCTCATACTTCCTGCTGTCTGTAGATTAGGCAGCATATTTCTCACGTCTGTAGTGGTGGAAGAGGTACTCTAGGCTATGAGTAGTAATCGTATTATATTAGATGTATGAGCGGCACGCATAACAATATAAAATTTGTAAATTAATTGAAGAGGATTGTCCTGAATGGACCTAACTGTTTAATTAAAGAAGGGGGGGGGGGTGTCCTTCGCCTATGTGTTGAAGAGTGGTTTGGCTGGAACCTAAGAGATGTCCAGAGGGGACGTCGTCGCTGTGACCTTCTATTACCTGGGAGGTAGAGAGGCAGGAAGAGGTTAGTGGTACAGGATGATGTTGACAGGACCCTCTTGTAGTAGTTGATGGCCCTCAGGGACGGTTGTTGGAGGCCCGAAGGAGTGAAAGACCTGGTTGGCAGCGCGGTCCTCTGGAGCTGCTGGAGGCGTCAATGGTCACTGGTTCTTCCACGATCACCGGTGCGGGTGTGGGACTTTGCCCTTAGCTAACACACTCGTGCCTTCACAGCAGTGAGAGGTGTAGCAGACTGCCCTGAGACCAGCGCTGGAGCTCCTTATATACTAATTTTTCTAGTATTGCAGCTCTCGGAAGGATGCAGAGGGAATCATCCCCGCTCCTGGGGTTTTGGAAGCTCTGGCATCACACATAGGTTCCTGGAGCCTTATCTGCTGCGCTCAGTGACACATCGTGGAGGCTGTGTTTCTCTGCTCAGTGCCCTTCAGCGTGAAGTTTGAACTGTGTGATGTTTTGACAGGAGCTTTTCTTCAAGGAGAGGCGTTGGCAAGATGACTTCTTGTAGACACGTGGTGAACAGTAAAAATGGAGATCACGTGGTAGGAGGTTCTGGCAGACCATGTGTCCTGCCTCCACTACTGTTCGTTTGAAAGGAGACTTGTTCATTGGGTGATTCTTGTTAGAGATGGGGCAAAAGCAAAATTATTTAATTAGTGTGTGCTACCTACTAGTGCACAGTGCGTCAGCTGTTTGGTTATTGTAATAGTTTATTGATAGAGAGATAATGTGGAAGTATTTTTCATTTGTTTGTATACAGTATTTGGCTTTAATAATTTGTTTATTTTTCATTTCTTTCCTAGAGGGCAGTCAGCATTAAATATTTAATAAACAAAAGTACTAAATAAATTTTTCATGGTGGTCTCAAACCTCGCCATTGCTGATTGGCAAAGAGATGTGTCATGGTCAGACGACAGACAATCTGAAGACAGGAGACAGCATAAGTAAGGCAAGAATAAAATAGAACTAGTTTTCTTTAGAACAAATTTAACCACCTCCAAAGATGGGCGTTATATGAGAACAAGAATATTTTTATAATATAATTTATATATATATATAAATTGAAATAAGTTCTGCAAGAGGTTTGGAGTATTCGTAATTTATAATTTAAATGGTGTGATATTTGTATAATTCTGTTTGAGAAGATACAAGGAAATAAGTTGATAAGTGAGAAGAAATGAGGTAATTAAAAAATATTTGAGAAGCTGTGAATTGCAGCCTGTTCTGATTTGTACGAAATGTAACAATGTCTTCCCTTAAACAAAACCACTCCCAGGGATGGTTTCAATAGAGAGCAACATAATGGCTACAAATAAAGATACCCAAATATCTACATAGGCTAACCCAAAATCAAAAAACTTTAATGCCTAGTTTCTGCAATACGAGGAGGCAAGGTCACAACAACAGTTCGCTCAGGAACGGTAGAGGACGAGGTAAGTGATCAGGAGGAGAATGTTGTGATCTGTAATAAACCTTTAGCAAAAGTAAGATGCATAGACCAAGGCAAAGAGCACTAAGGGTACATCATGATATGAGATGAACGAGGTACAAATCAGTATCAGGATATTTTTGGTTTTGTGGTTATAAGAATTGAATGTTATAAAATCAGAGCCATGTGGTTTAAAATATCATAAGATTCAATTCTTTAGTCAAAGTATCATTGAGTGTATTATTAGGGAATTTAGAAAAGTGGATAGACGAAAGGTTACCAGCAAATTTAGGAACGTGGAGCATTAGAATAGATACTGTATTTCGTTTAATTAAAATTATTACTATAAGTTGGTGCGGCTTATTTACGCAATAGTTCATTAAAAAAAAATTTTACCCCGAAAAATTTGTATCAAGTGTGATTATTTATAACCATATACAATAGAAACTAGAATGATCTAACTGGGTTTGACCTGAAATCCGTGTCCACAGATTATTTTCTGTGGCCCTGACAAAATTTCTACGTATGTAAATACAGTACCTAATGCTAAAATAGTCAGTTTTTGCCGAACTCAAAATTTAATTTTTACTGCATTGATCAAACAAAAGTGTTTGTGTAACACCACCAAAAATTACATTCTCCAATCATTAAAAAACAAAGTATTAACAAAAAGGATAAGCATCTGTACTCCCCAAGGCATACAAAGTCTGTACACAGTACATTATGTATACATGCAGAAGTAATACTAATAGATAACACAAATGAAATCAATTTTCAACACACATTGTTTTCGCTTTCGTCTTACTGCCCTGCATTTAGTTCTATTTTTGTAATTTACCACTTCTGAAATAACCTGTTGTTGATTTAGTCGTGTTCTCACAATTAACTCGTACTTTGTAACAAAAAATAAATAAATAGTAACAATAGATATTTGAGACTACACATTGTGTATTTAGAGAGCACAAAAAAAAAACTGATTAAATGTGGAATAGATTACATATTTATATGTAATATCTCCTGTAGAATTTTATTAGGTTTTCAGTAGGGTTGTGCAAGAATAAGATATGGACTTCGAGAAAGAAAAAAATCTTGGTAGAATCGAGACGAGAATGAGAAATTTTCAGTTAATAATTATATTTGTGACCAGCCTTTAGAATTTTTAAAAATCATGTGATTTCCTAGCATATGATTAAATTTTAAGTATACATTCAAATGTCAGGTGAACATGAACCACGTCAAAATGAATAGGCCTACCTACGTTATTTTGAAACATACACGTTTGTTATGTACATGTTTTCCATCATGAACTGAGCTTACAAAGAGCAGAGTAACCACAAGTGGCAAAATACCAGTTTTACAGAATTTGCTAATGATTCAATCGCAAAATACTCCTATTGTATTGGCCACTTGATCAACAATAAGTGTTAATGCACTGTTCACAAAAAATAAGTTGTCCCTTTGTTAATTGTTAAATTTGGTTAGTTACCATGATAAACAAATTATTCCATTTTGTGTCTACTAAAGACCTAGTTTTCTAGTGGGATTTTTTTTAAACTGTGCTTGTGCAGTAGGCTGTAACTTTTCATTCATCATGGTGCTCGTTTTTTGTTTTTTTTTAGTGTAAACTTACTGGTTGGCGTTACCAAATAGAAGAATTGAGTACATGATTTACTTATATGGATATTGCGTTTATGTTATAAAATATTTGTCTGCGTTAATATCACGACGTGAAATTCACTTCTTATATCAGCACATGACTCAGCAAGTTGGCGATATCCTCCTGGTCAGTGGCTTTAATGCGTAATTTATCGTTATGTCACTGTGCAACGAATTAATTTTAATAACTGTTTGGTTAATGACGCAGTATTCAGTACTGTATCTCGTGCTACATAAAGCAAGATAACCATTGTCTGCTGTCACTCTACAATGTTGGTTTTGATTCAAGCCTGCATTGGGCTTGAACACGTTGGAGTGCCTTGAAGATGCCTTCATTGCACACTTGTGTATTCAACAAACAAATAACAGTAACTGCTTATCATATCTTAAAAAAAAATTTTTGCATGAAAAGTTTCTCGTTTTTTTTTTTTACAGAAAATTAATATTCTTGCTTGCTGTTCGAGAACACTGTATTTCATTAGATTTTTCTCGAGATTCAAGATCGTGCACAACCCTAGTATTCAGCAAACTATTGCAGTGTTTACGGTGGCAGCCATGTTGGTAATGATAAGCAGCGAAAACAGCGGTGCCATATTTTTGAGATATTGATTTGCGATGCGACATTTCTAACAACACTCGCAAGTTTTTGATTGAATATTTTTTCGTGAAAATGACAAATGGATTATGTATTGAGTGACGCATTCCTGCACTACTGATAAGTGCACTGCTACCAGACGACCACCCCATCTTGAAACACATTAATATTTATGGGCAAGTCAAACCTCAAAACAGCAATGGAGGTGGGATACGTGCTATTCAGACATTTAGATACATGAACTCAGCTTTTACTGTTCACTGCATCTCACCTAGAAGTTGTCCTGTCAACTCCCCCTCTTCAAATATTTTACTGTCTACAAAATGACGGCTCCCTTCAGGACGGTTGCGTTTTCTCAACATCGCTCCATGAGCGCGAGGTTTAAGATATGTCATAGTCTCTGTGCTGAAAATAGAAAGATCCAGGCACTAGTGCAAGACGTCACAGCTTCTACCCCCTAGAAGCAGGGATGATTCCCCTGCACCTTTCTGAGAGCCACCAAGCTGGAAAAATTAGTATAAATAGGAGTTCCAGCACAGACCTCAGGGCAGTCTGCTACACTTCTCACCACTGCGAAAGCTGAGGGTGTTAGTCTAGGGCCGAGACCCTTATCCGCACCAGTGACTGTGAAGAACGAGTGGCCGTTTACAACTCTGGAAGACCATCGCCTTCCAGAGGCCTTCCTCTTCAACCTCCTCAAGCCACTCCCGAGGGCCATCAACGCCTACCAAAGGGTTCTGCCGACATCATCCCTTACCAGTCATCAACCTCGTCCTACCACTTTACCAGCCAAGTAATGGTAGGTAACAGTGACGTCTCCTTCTGGGCAACTCTTTGGTAGGTAACAGTGACGTCTCCTTCTGGGCAACTCTTAAGCCCTTTGCCAAGCCTCCTTCATCTCTTTGGTGAATAACCCCGGTTGACAACTAGGTCCCTTCAGGACGTTTCATTCTGATTCAGGTTTCTAATTTTAATTTAATTATCTTTCTCCAGAAAATGTTTTTTACTTAACTTTTTTTTCCCCATTACTAGTAGGTCACCTTTACCTGGCGTAAACATACTGTATTTTGGCATGTGTAGGCAGCACATTTTTACAAAAAATTACTACAAAAAGTGGAGTGCAGCTTATATACGAGATATTGGCATGAAAAAATTATTTTTTTTAACTATTTTCCCCAAAACATGTTTAGAAATTTGTCAACGTACAGTACATTTTAAAGATTTAACTCTTGAAGGAAGGGAAGGATTAAAGAGAAGGAAAAAAAAAAACTTGTGCAGTTATTTGTTCACACGCATTCATAAACAAAATAACCTTCATCCTGCACATGTAAAATGTAAACATGTTGGAACTCGGTCATAGATATCGTACATGAGAAAATAATTTCTTTTCTGCACAAGAAAAATATATCTTGCGTAGTTTATATGCCCGCCGTGGCTCTAAAAGTGCACATTGATAAGACGCCATTTCGTGTAACATGTTGCCATAGTTTTGCTTTCGCAATTCACGTTACCATCTGTGGAATAGTAATTGCACTATATGTATTAGTAAACATTGTAACATAACACAAACGTTTTGTAGGGGAGAAATTATGTCAGAATTTATTACGTTTGTATGGAATCGTGACTTCCCAATATATACAGGAACACAAAAATTCTGTGTGGCCTATACTTGAAATATTATTCATCCCCAATTTCTCATCAAAAACTTCATGTGCAGCCTATACATGCAATACGGTAATTCAACTTCCGTTAAATTAATTTTTTTTAGTTAAATTTTTTTTAATACCCAGGAGAGTGTGGAGTCGCGTGTTTTCCGTTGTCACGTTTAAATACGTGTGATTTATGTAAAACACAAATGGTTCATAGTTCTGCGTATTTTAGCTTTTGTGAACCCCGTTTAAGTTTTAAGCTTTTGTTCAGAGTACTTAGTTTTCATTACTGTTGACGCGTGCTGCTTATACTACTAGAAACTACGATTACGACTCATAGTGTATCATGTGAAGTATACCCTTACTTCAACCACCCACGTGAAAGTTGTTCTGCAAACCAATACACAGTGTTGTGCGTCTTTTAAATCCACCGGGCGACCGAACACGTGGCTACAAGGTTACGCAACCAGCGAGCGTGCTGTTTCCCCCCATTCTCTTGCGCTGAGTGCCTACAAGCTGTCAGTCACTTCATGCACGGCCAAGCGCTGCCGAAGATCCATGAACCAAGAACACTGATGACAGAGTTCCCACCTCCCACGCCAGCCTTACGGCATAAGGACGTTACACGCCTTCCCCGCAGAGGCAGCCTAAGACTTCTGACTATATAAAGTCCGTGCATGGTGGGGCTCCACCAGTAATTCGTAATTTTTCTCTTGAGTTCACCCCGAGCACTCCTTAGTGCTGGGGCCTCCAGCGAAACCTAGAGTCTTCTGTAACCATCGCGGCTACCCTCTGCAATGACAAGTCTTTATCACCCATTGAACACGAGTATACCTTGCTACTTAAACTTAAATTTAAACTTCTTTTGTCTCCTACAAACACCAGCATTAGACAGCTTTAGTTAAGTAGTTGCATATTCAGTTTTCTAATTCACTTTCCCTCCAGCTTAGAACCAGGTCGCCTACACCTGGCTACCGTACTGTTCCTTCAGTACTCAGTCTGCTTGGTAGGAGATAGCACGAGTCACTATATTTATTGAGTCCTCAATAAATACAGCTTGTTCTCTAACATAACGCTTTTATTTCTAGAGTAATGTCTACTTCGCTCGCTAGAAATAAGTGGCACTACCGACAGAAACCGGTACTTTTGTAAATCCGAACTAGCTTGACTGAGGCCTCCCCTCTGGGGACCTCTAGTCTGGAACACACCCATTAGATGGCCGCCTGTTGTTTCCTAATACCCCCCAAGCACCCAGGTGCTGGGAGGAAGGAACAGAGGAGCCACGACTACTAGGATTACCTTCCACCAAGGAGAGACAGCAAACCGGGGTTGTATCACCTACCAGAGCATCTAGGTGCTGGGGGCGGTATTGGCCTGGGTGTTGCAGCCTGCCCTTGGCTGGAAACTCACATCCAGTAGTAGTATTGGTGGCCCACACAGCTCAACTTCTCTGATCCGCCCACAGACGTGGAGGATCTGTGGAGACTGTTGAGCTTGTGCCATGAATCAGCTACTGGACCTAAACTCTCAAAGGGTACAGTTTCTTGTCCGAAGTACACACTGTATCTTGTTCAGCGGCAAACCATACTCTATGACTTACAAGATAAGACATGGCGGAAGACGCAGGGAACAAAAGATTGCTCATCTATCTGCCCAGCAGCGGAGTACCTTAGCCCGTCCTACGCAGGATAGACAGGCGGAACGGGACAGTACTGCCTCACTGAGATTACGGGCAGTCTCGTTGATCCACATGGTACACTATATTTATTTTTCACCGCTTGTCCGCACCAGTCCCTACTATCGCCTGGTGGTGAGGGGTTTAGTCTATCGGACTAAAACTGAGTACGGTCTAGCCAATCCTAATTTCTGGAGGCAAGAGTCAGCGGACTGGAAAGTACAACGTAATTTAACTCTAAAACTGTAACAACAGTTTCACTCAGCCAGTTATTCCACATTACCAACCCACCGAAGACCTTTCGAGTAAGTCAGGTTTTTAACACCTCCCATCAGCTACCTATAACTGCACACTTGGTATCTCGACGACCGTGCCACACAGTCAATAGCCGGGCACGCGTCACTGTAAAGCCAGTTGCCATGTGTTATGCCACAAAGGCAGTTACACCACACCTTAAGAGGCAAACCAAGGTCTGCCGGCAAAATATTGTGTATCTTGCTGGTAAATCTTTGGAAGCATCCAAAGCACTAGGAACACATTCTGCCTGTGGAGTCAAGTGTTTTGAATAGTAGTCTCTCACTCTGCCATTGCTGGAGAACAGTCAGGTCGGAGAGCGGACGGTTTTTACCACTTGACCTTCTGTAGAAACCCACTTAGGCCATACTAGAGAGAACATGTTAAATCTGAAGCTCTGTTTCACCACTGGCGATGGCTGATGGTTCCATCCACCGCCGTTTTCGGCCAAATGCAGAACTCCAGAGTGAGATTTCATATTGTAAACACAGTTGATATAGAAGTACACAGTTAAGACGTATTCCATCACCGGCTTTGCCTTAATTCAGTTTTTCTTGGCCCTCATTTTGTATACTATTGAGAAAGGAGGGCACAAATACAAACTAAATTTAATTCTTAAACAACTGGAACACAATATAGTGAATTTGCCTACTCTGCTGATATAGGAGGAAAATCCTTTATTCTTACCCCCTACAAGGGCTCAGGACTAGAGCATTTATTAATATTACGTTTTGACAACACTCTCATTGGCCTTAACGCTACTCTACTACCTGATACTTAAACATCAATTCCTCCCCATCTACCTCAAGAGACCCTCAACAGCTCCGGCACCACTACTCTGCAGCCAGTGTCGGCTGCTATCCTGCTGCCGGCCCCCTCTACAAGCCAACCGGAGAAAAGGACCATGCTGCTGCCAAGCAATCACTAGGTAAAGTGCTGGGTGATTTGTAACCCCTGTAACACTCGATTTTGTCCCAACTAGGAAACATACCCAACCTACGCTATACTTATGAGTCCTGCCCAACCAGTCTTAATTTTTTGGGTATGTTACTCGCGACACTGGCCTCACGAATATTGAATACCAACTCTCACATTAAATCCAGGTCAACTTATAGCAAAACTCTTGAGTGTGAAATTGGTCATAGGGGTTGAACTCCCTAGTCTCCAGGCAGGGAAGAACACTCCCAGATCACCTAACCAGTAAATCTTCACAACATGGGGAACCCCACCTAGGCCAGAGTATTTGTGTGTCTGTGTTTGACCTCTGGGGACATCAAGGTGACCACTACGTGCCATTTCCATCGTAGGTTGATTTGGTGAACGAGGTTTCATTCTTTGCCCCTAACAAAGTGTTACATATGTCAATTAAAGAGAATTCCATGCCTCAGTATAAATGTAACTCTAATAAATATACTCGAACAGTTAGGAAAAGGCAACACAAAATTAAGGAAACCCTCACTTTATCAATCACAATATTCAAGATGTAGATGAGAAAATAATTTTGCTACTGTGCATGAGAAAAATATCTTATTTAGTTCACATGCCCTCCACCATACAGCAAGTACAGATTGATTTATGCCATTTTGTGTAACAATTTGCTGTGGTTTTGCTTTCTCAAGTCATGTTACCATCTGTGGAATAGTATAGCATGACACATTTCTAAACATTGCAAATTAATACAAATTTTCTGTCTCAAATGTTTTGTTGGGGAGAAATTAAGTCAGAATTTATTATGTTTGTATGGAACCGTGACTTAACAATATTTACACGAATACAAAAATTCAGTGCGGCTTTTACTTGTAATATGATTTATCCCTAATTTTTCATCAAAAACTTATGGTGTGGCCTATACATGCTAAAATACGGTATGTTCAGATGGATGGATGAATTGACTAAATCAAAGGTTTGAAAGAAATGACTGACAATATCACAGTGGGTAGCATTAATGGATCCACTCCCATTAAAATAAATAGTAAAGCTAATGTGTCCATAGTGGATCTGCAAATGAAGGTTGCTTTAATAGGGAATTTTGTAGCAAAGAGTCAAAGTGAAGTAGATGTAGCGTTGCAATATGTTAAAATTTCTATATTCGGGAATTATTTTTATTTGCTGTGTGTTTGTGTTAAAGATAGTAATTGATTTAATATTTAGAATATCGTGGCCATAAAAATTTGTTGATATTTTGTACATGTTGGTTTTTCCAAATTTATTCTTTTGTTCGAGTCATTGCATCAGTAGTATAATAGTCATAGAATGACAGTGCAACTTTTTCAAGGAGTTAGTAAGAGTTACGTACGTGTGTTGCACCATTTGATGAAACTCTGTGTACTAATATCACAGTAGGCCGACGTGACAGCCTGCTCACGCATTGTAATACTTTGATTTTGAGACACACGTCAGTGTTCACAGGCTATTTTTAAAACCTTAGCGCACTTTGCAAAGCTACTATTGGACCACGTTTACTCCATGCAATATTTCAGGCAGCATAAATAGGGTTAGCACAACTTTCTCGTCACTAAGTTTTTCACATCAATTAAGTTTGTCGTCGTCACAAGTTTTGTAACTTTAGTTCATCTCAGTTTATCAGTCAGTTTAGCAATGTAGTGTTTGTGCAGGGCAGCGAGTGACCATGCTGTCATTCTCTCTCTTGTTTTGTTTTCTTTAATTTATTACGAGTGTCAATTGTTTGTGAAGAGACAGCAATAAACTTCAATTAACATTCATCATCATTCATTTATTTCTATTGGTACTCCTGAAATCAACAAATTTTCAAGTGTTAAATTTATTTCTACGCTACAAGTCTCAAACTTTAACCAACTGAGGTAGTCCGAGCTAGTGTTTGTTGCGAATGTCCACGAGTTTTCGTACAAAGAACCACTTCATAGCTTTCAGGAAGAATAGGAGTTTGAGACTGACAAAAGACTCCTCACAGAAATCCAGATACGGCCTGCCAAAATATAGGTTGAATTCACAGCTCATGACATGAGCATCAAAGAAAGGGCAGTTAGAATAACCAAGAATAAGACCATGAGTTTTACAATTAACCAAAGTGTTAGGTTCACTGCTAGAAAGAATTTTCTATCAGTACTAACTACCAAGATTTTGTTAAGGTGAAGCAGAACATATCGGTTTAGGTTAGGGAACAGGAAAAGGACAAAGGAAATTCTATAATGTTCAAAGAGACTATCCGTAATGGCAAGGTTATATTAAAAACAACATTAAGTGATCCATAGTAACAGTTTGTACAGTACTAATACCATATAACACACATAGATTTTCAGGTGTGATGGGAACAATCATGTACAAAGGTAAAGTTATTAAATGCTGGATTTTGCTTAAGATGGTAATAAATTAGCACTCGTTAAAGTATAACTCTGTCTGCCATGAACACTGGTTTCAATTGCATGTTTCAAGTAAAATATCTCAAGTCTTGCATTTGATAATGTTTCACTGACACATAATAACATGGTATTGAGATCAATTCTAAAACGTACAAGAACCATGCTGCTAATCACTTCTTGTACAGTATCATTTACTAGATGATAGAATTTATGGTAATCAAATAAGATTTCAATTTTTATATATTTTTTGTATTTTTCAATACACAATCATAGAGGTTTTTGAGGAGAATAATACGACTTGCTAGGTTAGTAGAAATATCTTCTTGTGTATCTGAAACCAAATTTAGCCTTTTCTTCAGGAGTTTGAGGTTATCACTTTCCATGGTCCAGTCTGACAACCGTTTTCAAAAACTCGAGAAATTTTGTGACATTAAAACCATCTTTAATAGGGAATTCTTTTAGTATACGCTCTACGGGATGTCGGATTTTCCCAAAGACAGGGGAAAGGACATTGTACACACTAAGGTGCACAGCTTTAGACATATTTATTTGGGGCACAAATGAATTTGGCTTAGGACCAAACATCTGAACGATGGAAAACGCTGCTCCAAGACCAGCAATGGTAGTGAAAGTACATAGTACACTGGATGTAGGGTGACTAACAAGGTTAGGAATGTCAGGTACAGGATTTTGGATACCTGTGGTGGATTGTCCAGCAAAGGTAAGTTCAGAGAATTGTTCTTCTAGATGCGAAGAGACAGTTTCATACTGTGTGGTAGTGATCACCTGCACATTACTTTAGGCTTTACTAACAGTGTCGGACAAAACTTTCATTTGTTCAAGGCGTTTTTCTAGAGAGGCAACTTGAGTGTCAGAAAGGTCATTATGAAGTATGTTCAATAGGATAGTGGCACATCTTTCAAAGTGTGCCAATCTTTGTCTTGCATGAGGAAGAGTGACATTACGAGATTCAACCTCAAAGTTATTCATCAGTTCAATCAAACTAAACAACTTTGATGCACAGTACTCATATTCCACATTTGTCGACATTAGTTAAATTTGCCACACTAGAATCTTATTTGCCTGAAGGGCAGAGTGCAGTGATTTGCACAGTTCAGCCACAGTACCATCAGGGGGCTGTACTCTGCATAACAACCCATAAACTAATTCTTGCTTCAACAAGTATTCTGGCACAATATTAGCCGGCGTGATTGAAAGATAACCCATCAAACAGCAAGCAAGTAGTAACAAAACAACTGAACCTAGTACAAACCACAAACTTATACTAAAAAAAAACTTACACTTAATTTATGGTCACCATCCAGGGCGTCTGGCATGAGAGGGGGAGGAATAAAAATATAAACGGACCACACGGGCAGAAAAATCATGCCAAATGCTACCATAATATTGCGCCACCCTCCTGTCACAGTGTTGTAATGCAAATCATAAGCCCAAGAAAGGGGCAAACAATTCAAGCGTTCTCAATCCTATTCCTAGATGATTTTTAAAAGGAAACCTGTCAATCAATTCCTGCTAGCAGAGTAACCCTTTTATAAATAGTAAAAGAAAAGGGGCAGAGCCCGGATGTCATTTTCCCTTCACCAAAATTTAAATAGTAACACAGCACTTCTGTCATCTCTCTGTTTTCACATGTTGTAACGATATTTTTTAAAAATATTTTTAAAAAATACCTTGAATTTGGGGTAGTAAATACATATATGAAATATTTATTTAAATCATTTAACGCATGACGTCTTATCCTTATTAATAAATTACTACTACTCATCAGTGCAACTACACCATTAGCAGCTGTCAACGGAGTTGAGTCACCGCCACCACTTACAAGATAGTTGTATCTACAGGGCTGGGACAGATATCCCAATAATGGAAATTATTTTCGCTCGAAGAGCCCTGGGACCATGCAATAGGTCCGGGGCTAGTAAAGCAGTGTGCCATGGGATGTCACCACAATTATGATTACTAGATCCCACATCTCTTCACTATGCCGCTCGCACTGAGGATCTAGGTGCTGGGCTTGCACCGGCTACCCCCTCTCCAAACACCTTATGCCAATGTAGGAAGGGATGGCCGAGGAGTATATAAGGAAATTCACCCTGGCCTCCGGATACATCAGTTCTGCTTCAGTACTTGATCAGTCATCCGACTCCTCTCCTGGACTCTCATCGCACAAGCAATCGGTGCTGAGGCTAGCACCAATCCAGAACACTTAACCGCTACCATACGGGGCCAAAGATCCTTTCCAGCCATCTACTAAGGAAGAACCAGCTGTGTCATCAGCTGATACACATTCAGTCCCATATGGACAACCTAGAGTAGAGCTAACCCAGAGGAGTAAACAGAAGTTCTCACGCATCAGTAACTGCCTACTCCCTTAGTTTTGTACAGAGCACCTTCCCCTCTTTTACGCTAAGGTGTTTCTCCTTCCGCCAAGCCCGAGTGGATAGGAGGTAGTACTTGCACCATCTGTGTTTATTTTCCTTTGCGGCATAAACATTAATCTTGCCTAATTTCTCAAGTATCATTCTGACCTTCTACCCCTCACCATCATGGGATCTGACGGAACAGCAGGAGACTGGGTTTGCTCTTTCCGAATCCACACTGAGAACAAACCAAATCATCCTTGGAAGGCCACCCATTCTCTGCCCAGCGCAGTGAACGGTAGAGCCACGACACTAGGATACCGTCTCCTGGAAGGTGGCTTGCCAGCTTGAAGTCATCTCTGCCTTACTGCACACTCGGAAGTGCCGAGTAGGGGAACTTCTTCGGGCCTGGGGAGACCAGTGACCTCGGGACACTTACCTCACCACTATTGGAAGGCCATCAGTTCCTTGTACCCAGGTGGAAGGAACAGTAGAGCCACGACACTAGGCATGCTACTGGTGGGATTGGCTTGCCAACTGGGTGAACTCCTCTCATTGCACACTTTGCGGTGCCGAGTGGGGATACACTCCGGTGTAGGGGAGACCAACCCCATTGGGACAACACCTACAGTTCCTGCAACCAACACTTTGCAGCTCGAGACTTCTACACCTCGGGTGGGGAAGTCGAGAGTGAGGTGCGGTGATGGCGGTAGCAATTCACACCTACACTTGCTCTCCAACACGTCGACTGCCTAATTCCTGCAGGCCGATCCTAGTGTAGAGCCAGATGCCTTACACCCATAAGGGTGGTGTTCAGATGCATGCTAAGAAGGCGAGGGCTATATCTAAAGGTCCACAAGGGCTTAGCAGCCTTCCCAGTGGATTCTGGCTACTTAGTCCATGTGAACAAGCTGCTTTGCTGCGACTACTTACAATACCAGTACCATCCGGCACTCCTACAGCATTGTTCGAGCCACCCACTGGTATAACGGAAGGATACCATCCAGTGGTGCAGGAGATCCTGTTCGGCGAGGGGTCCACCTACACTCCGGCAGTACATAGCGGCTCCACGCCAGTGGGGAAACCTCAGTACCTCAAACGCACACCCCCACTCCAGTCAAGTGCAATCTGGGCTGAGGGACCAACACTAGCTAACCATCCTCGGGTCAGACCCATCATCCTGCTCGCTTGAACTTCGTCCCCCCAAAGCCTGCACTATGCAGTGTTATATTGCCAGAGCCGGACTTTGTACCAAGCCGGCAGCATACTAGGACAGTATTGTATTCCGGTTGGGCATCAGTGCCAAGAGAGAACTAGCCACCCAAAGAGGCGACTCGCCTAGCGTTGAACAAGTCACCCAGGGACGCGGGCAGCCAATGAGCTGGGTCTGTCACGCATAAAATTTAATTAATAATATTATTATTTATGAGTATCATCATATTAGGTGAGCAGATGTTCGTTTCGTTTGGAAGTACCACCAAGATAAAAGGTTTTGTATGAATTATACAAATTGCAAAACAATATTAATATTCATTTCAATTAAGTTATTCATTAATGTTAATAAATAGTACAGTAAATTACCTATTTTCAGGGGTAATACTGGTTAAGGTTTATGGATAACAGATAATCACGGGTAAAGTATTTGGGTGGCTGGAATGTTTACTATGGGCTAGAGCCCATAACGGCGCTCACCATGCACGTGCGCAAATAGGCCAATAATTTTGAACTTTCACATGAATATTATTTTTAAGTGTAAAATTTGTTATATTGTACCTACAGGGTTTAATGTGGCTTAAAATGTCGTGTTATGGCTTAAAGTGTTTGTTACAATTTTAAACTTCTTTGGTTATAAAATTCAAAGTGCCCGCTGCACCTAGATTAAGAGCACTAATACTCCGGCATGAACGCCATCATAAAGAGACACTAAATTAATATGAAAATTCATTAGAAAATTATCAAAATGTAAAACAATATTTAATTTAATTTGTGCCATTTTATTTTCTATAATAAAATATTTTACTTGGCGTGCATATCACTTCCGCTTATGTGCCCCCCCCCCCCCCCCTAGGTGGCCATGGTAGGTCCGTGCGACGTTTGTATCTGGACAGTCTCTTGAGGAGAGCTGGCGAGGTAAGAGACTGTCACGTACGCACTACAACTTTTGTTCACTGATTTAGGTTTCCATAGTCAATTTAGTTTACCGGTTAACCTTTACTTGCGTACGTTTTTGCCAGACATTTTCTCCAGCATTATGCTTCCGCTTTATTAATTTCGTGCACCCTTGTGGCATTTTCAACTTAATCATGGAGGAGGAGTAGAAATATGTCGGAGAGTTCACACGACCTGCACAACTTGAATCATGCTCCATCTGCCTATGTGTATGGCCTTTCATTGTAAGTTCTGCATTATTGGCACCCGCAGTTTTAAGGAGTTTATTTTTATGTATGTATTTGAGGGTATTTTCCGTGTTTGAATATTTTATGACATCACGTATAACCAAGTGGCCGACCGGTGCCAAGTAATTGTATACACCATCATTGCGTTTTGAGCACTTATTTATATAATATCATATGTGCATTATTTTATTAAGGGTTCTATGTTAAATTTTTGTCAGGATTCCGTGTAATTTCACGTAAATTTATGCTTTTTGTACTTGAACACGCTATCATGTTCATGTTTGATTTTACCGCCATCAGGCAGGTCACGAGCCTGTAATCACATAAATCATAAAGAGAATAATTTTCTCAACACAAATAATATTTTGTCTGAATTTAATTTGCAGTTTCCATGCAGAAATATTGCAATTTCACCTGCACCACGTGGTCCGCTACAAACTTCATCCAGCGGCATCCACGCCATCTAAACTTGTTTTCACACGAGTGTGTTTATTGTGAATAGTCATGTTGTGTCCCATCTTGTTTCATGTATCTTTTGAGGGTTTATGTAATTTTGTAATTTGTGTACATGCAATTATTTACGTCCTAGCCGGCTGTGTGTATAGGCCGTCACCGCACTACCCACGCGCTGGAGGGCAAGCCCCGGCGAGTTTGCATTAGTGATGCCTAGTAATCTCACGTGTTAATGTATCAAGGGTTTCATTTGTTATTCACAGTGTCCTTGTCTTCAGGGAAAATAGTCAGTCCACCCTAGCGGCTGTCGACTCTCTTCCCTTGTGAAAATTGTGTTTTCATACATCACGGTGAGATCATCCATTTAGGCGTGGGCTAGATTAATTGTGGGCTGGGGGTCACCCAAGCGGAGTTAGCTAGACCCAACAGTGTGTATCATTAATCTTGTGGCACGTTGATTTGTACACACAGTATCAATAAAAACAAGTCTCATAGTGAACTTACCTCTTTCATTTGTAGTGACAGTGTCCTAATCACATGTGTTTTTCAAGTGATAAATATGTTTAGTAAAAGTTTAGTATTGCCTACATGTTTGTAAGTACGCATGGGTGAGATGGACACACAGAACCCACAGCACCCACAGCATCCCTGAGAACCCTTAGTCTCAATAGTGTAGTGATTGAGAAGCACCGCTGTCGCCCAAATTACCCGTAAGTATTTGTCATGGTTAGTCTCGTGTCTCACCCGACGGCATCAGTGGCAACTTCATAATTGATTTTAACATAATCACACACACAAAATCCCGTACAGTTGTCTCGCAATAGTCTGGCACTTAACAATCCGACACGCTTGGTAGTCCGACGCACCTGTCAGTTGAGTCACAGCGGGACCTGTCCAGTCAGGTAACCCCCTCCTATCCCTCCTTATTCCTACTCACCTTGTTTGTTTACACGTCTGAATTCAGTTGCATTGCAGAACATAACCATTTATGTTAGTGCCTTTTTATTTATAGTGTGTATAATGATGTAATGGCGAGCAAAAGTTCAAAATGTAAGCATAAAACATTAAACCTATCTGATAAATGGTAAATTATTAAGAGATATGGTTGTGGTGAAACTCCGTCGATATGTACACTGTACGACATAGGGTGAGCTACAGTTTATGATATCTTAAAAAACAAGAAAAAATTGTAAACTTTGTGAAGTCTGTTGATGAAGAGCCTATTAAGAGAAAAATCCTTAAAATGAGTTAGTTTCCTCATGTTGAGGATGCTCTTTTCACCTGGTTCAAGCAACAAAGAAGCAGAGATGCACCCATTTCAGGAGACATTTTAAAACAAAAAGCCCAATGTTTTTATCATGAAATACTTCCGTGCTAGTGATGGTTGGCTTGAAAATTTTCAAAAAGCACCATGGTATTTGATTCCTACAGACGAGTGGAGAGAAATTGTCTGCTGACGAGTCTGAGGTTTTTGAATTTATCCAGAAATTGAATTTCAAAAACCTGAACTGTGCCTAACACCTGAACAACTTTATAACACCGATGAGATGGGCTTAAATTGGCAGCAACTTCCAACAAAGATGTTTGTCACTCAATAGGAAAAACATGTTTCTGGAAGAAAACTTCAAAAAGAACATTTCACTCTGATGGTATGTGCTAATGCGTCAGGAACTCCTATGTTAAAACTGTTGGTTGTGGGGAAATTAAAATCTGCCCGTGCATTTAAAAACATAAGTGTTGAATCTCTGCCAGTTACATACATGAGTCAAAGCCGAGCGTCGGTCACTAAAAAATTTTTCATGATTGGTACACTAACAGTTTTGTCCCACAAGTAAAACAACACTTGAATGCGAAAAAGTAGCCAGTAAAGACCCTTATCTTATTGGACAATGCACCAGGACATCCTGACAAGGAAGAATTGAGAGTTAAGACAGCTGACTGCTATAGAGGCTTTATACTTGCCAAAAAATACAACCACTCATATTCCGCCAATGGACCAAAATGTTATCAAGACTCTTTAAGGAACATTACAAGAAGCGCCTACTTACGGATATTGTAAGTCAACCTAATGCAGACATCACATCCCTCTTGAAATAATTTAACATTAGGGATGCTATTGTCAATGCAGCATTTGCTTGGCATCAAGTAACATCTCATATGTTAATAAAATTGTGGAAAAATATGACTATAAAATCCACTTTTTTCAAAGAAAGATAACAAAAATAAATCTCAAGACAACAATAACGACTCTGAACCAATTTTGGAGGCTGCACTTGCAATTTGCAATGAAATTGAAATTCCACAAGAATCGCTGGAAGACTTGAATACATGGGTTTTAGATGATAAACTTAATGCTGACCTCACAGACAAAGAAATTATGAAAGAAATCACAGAACCTGTTTACGACACGATCCAGGAGGCCTATGAAGCAAGATTCACTGTCAACTGTGATGAAACTGTATCAGCTGCAAACACTTTGTTACGATGGTATGAGGAGAGAGGATCTGACTACGAGGAAATGTTAATGCATTCAAGATCAAACCTTGACTGATGGTTTACGTGAGAAGAAACAGAAGACTATCCCAGATTTCTTCGAAGTGTAAATACACTGTGCACTGTATATATGCCTTTAATTTAAAATATTGTTGTACTAGAAGCTAAAGCCTACATTTACATAATTACATAATTTCAATGTCAAGAGTACAGTACTGTAATACATAATTTATGTTTTTTACATTTGTTTTTAACTCCTTTGTGATTTAAAAACTCGTGCAATAGTTTAGTTTCGTTTATCTCCTCTTCATAGGCGGTAGCAAGTGCTTGTTGCTAACGTCGCCACATGCATGCTTCACATTAATTGAAGTCTGCTTATCTATCGCAGAGTATATTTCAAATATTTCTACATTAATCTGATGTAATACATTTCAAACCGGAGTTGATCTGAGCCCACACGAGATGAAAAATTATCTTTTAAATGAACGTGATTAGAAATATTTTTGCAATGCAGCAGTGAAATAGGTGACTATGCTGCTATCCGTTTTGTCCAGTGTGTACAGCTTGCTTCGGAAAACACAGCCCTGTGAAATGACTCGTTTTTCATGTGTAAAATGTAAGAATGAATGCTCAATGCTTTAAATTTTCCTTCAGCTCTATAAATATTTTAACATAACATATTTCCATGTGAAGCGATTCTGCTTGCTAATAATTTGGATTTTACCTGCAATTGCCGATCCGTTCTGAAACCCTCTCACCATTTTTTTTTGTTTCTATTCCCCTTTCACTTCAGCAACAAAGTAATAAAACAGTACGTTGTTTGTGATGAAATGACTTTTGAGCCAAATAATATTTATGTTAATGTGATATTTTGCTGTCCAGTCACACTCGGTTCCACAGTTAATTCATAAATAGCCTTTGCGTTATGAACTACTGTAAACTACACAATCTTGCCTTTTTGATGAGCAGACACAAGTTTTAATCGTGAATTACTTTATTATGAATGAAAATGACAAATTTCCCAGAATTCCTATTATTTCCAAGTTTTACATATACAGTATTTACTGTTAAATATGTGTGTAAATATAGTACCTGAACACCTTTAATATATTAAATATATTGATACCGCATCACTCGACTGCAATCTGGTAATTAGAAGCGGCTCACGACTGGCAGCAGCTGTTCAATATATGACTTTGAACCGGTTACTCCATGGTTAAGCCACAACCCGATTATGCCGTCCCAGGTAAATCGGGAGTTTACTATATATCCATTGATTGAAACAAAAATAAATATTATCGGATGAGTGCTTACATTTATGTTACAATCGTAATCCAAACATGTATTTACTGATAACTGATGAACCTATTTTACATGGGTGTGAATAAATCTTAGTAAAGTTCTTGTAAGCTTGGATGGTTGGTAGGCATTGGCATCTCATTGACAGCAATATCATTAGAGGTGAAATCAGAAACATGTGAAACAGTAGAAAGACAATTAACATACATAATGACTTATCCGGGATTCAAATTCAGAAAAACGTAAAATTAAGCTAGCTTGCAATTAACTGCTTTACAGAGGTAGGATTCAAAGCATTAACTTTTGATGTAATGAGCTTAGTGTTTAGAATGGTAGGGTTCACTAACCTGAAATATTTACTTAGCCATCATTTTGAAAATAAGTGTGAGCCACTAAAACACATAAGTTTACATTGAGTACCATAATGCTACAAATGTGAAAAATTTGATGGAAATCCGTTGATTGGTCTTAGGGTTGTGGCATAAAAATGTTATTTTATTAAATGGGGCTTTCTTTCACAAAATTGCTTAAAAAGAGACTCTGTTTATGATGTTTGTGATATATAGTGTCAGCATGGAAGTTTGATTAAAATTGTTAAATTGTAAGATAGATATGCCAAACATATGAAAATATTTATATGGCTCCATTTTCACCGTCATTGCCTGATCCCATTTAAATCATGTATGTGTTCAAAATGTTGTGTAAATTAGTCTAATTATTCTGCAAATATATCAAAATGTTTGGTTTACTCACCTGACACTACTTTGCAAAAAAATATGGTAAAGGAGTATCTCTGTATGCTTATTGGTTGATTAGTCCTCAAGATATGCCATAAAACCTCCATTGATCATGTGAAGATCTTCATAAATGGAGGGCAAAAATGAGTATATATTAGCACATTCGATTGTAATACATAAAATGTACAAAGTTAAATTTAAATCTGTTAAATAGTTTTGTAGATATAGCACACTAAGCTAAAATTTTTGTAAATGCACCATTCAGAAAGTAAGACACACATACTTAAAACATATAAAATTATAAATTAATATAGCCTACCACTTCTTTGTCATATATAAAAGAAATTGGTTGATTTTTTCCCGAGATACTGCATTAAAAACTGTATTATTTCATGTGGGGTCATTTTCAAAAAGGTGGAGAAATGAGGCTTTGCATAGACAATTTTGATGGAAACAACAATACTGTCAACATTCAAAGTTAAGTTGGAATTTGTTGTGTAGTTTCTTATATAAAAAATTTGCAGCTAAAATGTTTATATGGCAGCCGTTTTGAAAATATGTATATTTGACACACTCAAAATTTATTCGTTTACATAGCCTGCCATAGAGCTAATTAATTGTTTGCCAAATTTGGTAGAAATTAGTTGTTTATTTTTTTTGGAGAAAACCTAATTTAAATTTGTCAAGTGATACCATTTTACAAAATGGGGAACAAAAGAGATTTTGTGTGTACACATTTGATTGTTGTAATATATACAGACATCATATAAAGTTTTGTTGGAATTAATTACATAGTTTTGGTGATATAAGGTACAAAACTAATATAGCTATCTGGCTGCCATTTTGAAAATAAGTGTCTGTTAACATAACCTACTGCAGTACTACTTGTTTGCCAGATTTGGTAGGAATCTGAAAATTGTTTCCCGAGATATGACATAAAAACTTTATTTATTCATGTGGGCTTTATCTTACAAAATGGAGGACAAAGAGGCTTCGTGTAGACACATTTAATGTTTGTTATATTTACTTCCAGCATACAAAGTTAAGTTGGAATGAATTGTTTTAGAATATATATTATATATACTATGCTAAAATATCTAGATGGCCGCCATTTTGAAAATGTCCGACATACTTGAAACATATTTGTACATATCAACTGCGACAGTACTACTAAATTGCCAAATTTGGTAAGAATTTGTAAATTGTTTCTCGAGAAATTACACAAAAGCTTGATTAATTCATATAGTACTATCTTACAAAATGGCAAGTGGTGGTTGTTTGGCTTATATTATACATGTTGTAATATTGTCAGCATACAAAAATTGGTTGAAATTGGTCAAACAGTATGGTAGTTAAACCAAATAAATCTAAAAATTGATATGGCCGCTATTTTGAAAATAGTGCCTATTAAAGTTTAATTACTTATATTTACCTGGATTATCATAGTGTTTTTTACGTGCCAAATTTAGCGAAAGTTGGTTCGGTAGTTTTTGAGATATAATGTAAAGGATTTATTTTTATATGCAGTGCTATCTTGCAAAGTGGCAGACAAAAGTGGATTTAGTTTAACTTATATGATGTTTGTTATATATACCATCAGCTTACAAAATTTGGTTGGAATTGGCCAAATGGTATGGTAGTAATACAAAATAAACCTAAAATATTTGTATGGCTGCCATTTTAAAAATAAGTGTCTAAGTTAAATTACTGACATTTACGTGACCAATTATAGTATTACTGATGTACCAAATTGGGCAAAAATTGGTTGTAGTTTTCAAGATATAATGTAAAAACTTAATTTCTTCATTTGGGTGCTATCTTCCACAATGTCGTACCAACAACAATATTGGCCTTTGAATTTAATGCTTCTAACTTTCGCTGACAGCATACAAAATTCCATTAAAATCTGTTGAATGTTTTCCAAGATAAGACATCACTCTAAATGTTAAAATGTCTGCTACTTTGAAAGTAAGTGCCCAGCGTGGTCAAAAACTGTAAAAACCAGGTGTCCTTTATTAGTACTATACATGTACCAGGTTTGATGACATCTGGTTTACACGTTAAAAAATTGGTGGGGAGCGGGCACACGCATGCACATACAAGGACACCCACATGTGCATTTGTGCTCACACACGTGTGCATGTGCTCACACAGAGAGACAGGAAAGTGATTTCATAATCTCTGTCAACATTCATGTTTTGTCTTTTTTTTTTAAAGGAAATATTTGGTATCATGTTGTGCTGCATGACCATTAATGACACTAGGCAATTTTAATTGAATAGCTGATTATGTGCTAGTATTAATGAAAAACTTGATGGAATTTTCAGATTTTTGTTAAAAATTTGGTAAAGCTGTGTGTTCATAAAATTATTTTTCATTTTCGTGTCAGTTTAATTAAATCCAACAACATATTTTTATTTTTTTGCTTTGTGAAACAAAAAATCACTTTCACACAACCGTAGAATATGGTAAAGCTTACTTTCACAGTTAAAAACTAAAAATTATTACATTTATTAGCTTACACTGATGCCGGCTAACAGCCAGCGGCGCTAGAGCCCATGACAGTGCTCACATGTCACGTGTTCCGCACATGCATAAAGAGGCCGAAAATTTTGAACATTCCTGTAAATGTTAATTTCTGGGTATAATGTGTTACATTGTCTTTACAGTGTTTAATATGTCTTAAAATGTTTTAAAGTGTTTACTAATTTTGATTGTTTGGTTATGAATATTCAAAGTGCCTGCGGCACAGAGATTAAGAACACTTAATATTCCGGCATGAATGCCATCACAAAGAGACATTAAAATAATATTGAAATTCATAAGAAAATTATAGAAATGTAAAACAATATTTAATTTAATTTGTGCTATTATATTTTCAATATAAAATATTTCACTTGGCGTGCATAGCCCTTCAGCTTATGTGAACCCAGTAGGCGGCCATGGTAGATCCGTGCAACGCTTGTATCTGGACAGTTTGTTGAGAGTTGGCGAGGTAAGACACTGTCACGTACGCACTAGTACGTTTGTTCACTGATTTAGGTTTCCATAGTCCATGTAGTTTACCGGTTAATCTTTGCTTGCGTACCTTTTTGCCAGACATTTTCGCCAGCATTATGCTTCTGCTTTACTAATTTGTGCGCCCTTGTGGCATTTTAAACTTAATCGAAGAGGAGGAGGAGGAGAAAGATGCCGTAGAGGTCACGGGACCTGCACATTTTGAATTAGGCGCCATCCATCTATGTTTATGGCATTTCAGTGTAACTTCTGCATAATTGCTACACACAATTTTAAGAGCTTTATTTTTATGTATGTATTTGAAGGTAATTTTTGTGTTTGACTATTTTAAGGCAACAACATGTATAACCACGTGGTCGACTGAAGTCAAGTCTCTGTATACGCCAGCATTGCGTTTTAAGAGTTTATTTATATAACATTGTATGTGCAATCATTTATTTCAGAGTTCTATGTCAGTTTCATTCAGGGTTAAATGAATTTTTCACTTAAATTTTGTACTTGACCACGCTGTCACAGTAATGTTTGATTTCACCTCCATCAGGCATGTTACAAGTCTGTAACTATGCTAATCGTAAAGAGAACCACTTACTCAACACGAATAATACTTTATCTGAATTTAGTTTGCAGTTTCTACCCAGAAATATTGCACTTTTACCTGCACCACATGGTCTGCTACGAACTTTATCCAGCGGCATCCACGTCACCTAAGCTTGTTTTCACACGTGTGTGTTTATTGTGAATATTCATCTCGTGTGCCTTCTTATTTCATGTATCATTCAAGGTTCTATGTAATAGTGTAATTAGTGTACGAGCAATTATTCCCATCCTAGCTGGTTCTGTGTATACGCCGTCACCACACTACCCACGTGCTGGAGGACGAGTCCCAACAAGTTTGCGTTAGTGATAGTCAGTCCACCTTAGCGGCTGTCGGCCCTCTTGCCTTGTGAAGGCAAGGAATTGACTAATCATGACTGAGATAATAATTTCATTGGCACATTGATGTGTATGCATAATAACAATAAAAGCAAGTGTACAGTGAACTCAATTCTTTTATTCAGTAGTGACAGTGTCCTAGCCACATATGTTTTATCATTTGTTTATTTCAGTGATGTTTATTAAAAGTTTAGTATTGCCAACGAGTTTGTAAGTACACACGGGTGTGACGGGCACACAGAACCCACAACATCCCTGAGAACCCTGAGTCTCAATAGTGCGGTGATTGGGAAACACTGCTGACGCCCAAATTACCAGTAAGTATTTGTGTCGTCGTTCGTCTCGTGTCACACGATGGCGCAAATGTTAATGTGCTTCCCTACCTGTGCTGTTGCTCTGTGCTCTGTTGGTACTCTTGGTATGATGAAATTGTTTTCTGGCGATAAGCATTCTTTTCTTACTTATTTGCACTTCTTTATAGTTTCTCTCCATCTCTTTAAATGCAAGGTTTTTTTTTCTTCCTTGGTTTTGAGAGATATTTCCGCGATGTCTGATAACACAGCCTCGACAAGGCAAGGGGCCTACAGCCGTTAGGATGGACTATATTTTTTGCCCAGAGACAGGACACTGAATGTGAACATGAATACGTGCGCTATCTTTGCCGCTAACCCCTACTCATCGTACTCATCCCCGAACCACGTGTTGTGTGGTGATGGTCAATGCACATAGCGGGTTAGGACAGAAAACAATAACGCCATACAAAATTACACAAATAACACTTGAACATGAGGCACGATATGAACAGGCAAAATAAACACACAGATATGTGAAAGTAGTCTTAAATGGCATGTATGCCACTGGATGATGTTCTTAGCGGACCACGTGTGCTGGCATAAAATTAATTATTTTACATTAAATTTGGCTAATAATTACCGGTCAGAAGTGTAGCTGCATCAGGAAAAGTGGTCTCTTCAAAATATGAGCATACTAAAGCTCTTCAGATGCCGGATGGCGGGAATTTATATGTACATGAAATGACAGCGTGGTCAGGAGCAAAAAGCATCAAACATGAAAAATACAGGAATCCTTATCTTTATGGAGCTTGTGGCTTTACATAGCGGAACAAAGTTCTCGATAGCCCGGCTGGCTAGCCCCTTATGGTTGTCTACCTTCTTGCTTACTACGGGTTTACGGGTTACGGTAGACAACTGGCTGGAGGTATCAGGATTAACAGACTTACTGATGACTTCTTCGGCCTGCTGGAGAATGGTGGCTGGCTGTAGACAGGGGTTGATGGTGCAGTCTTCAGGTGTCAGGATGATGGCACAGTGTCGGCCAACATGGTACTGCAGATTACAGCCTGCTGCTTGGTCGCGAGGTTAGCAATCCTTTGCTCCTCTCTCCAGGAGCCGTGCCTTCCCTTGTACGGCATATAGTGGAAACCACCGCTGAATGACACGGGTTGTGCACCACGGTTGCCAGACAAAACCCTGGAATAGTGTATTTCCAGTAGTCGCTGGTAGCATGAGCCTGGTGCTTCAGAAGGCTTCCCACCACTGACGGGCAGACCAGAAGTGTTGAAGCTGTGTGAGCCACCACTGCTTCTACTGGGTGTGGTATCCAACGAAGGCTAGACTGTAGCACATAAGCAAATACCCCCGCCAGCTCCTAGGAGCTCCGGTAGGGGTACAACTCAAGCTTACTCTCTCTCTCCGGTTGAAGGAGTTACTAGTGGTTGGGACTCCTGTTCTATCCCGCCAGCACATAGGTGCTCCGGTGGAGTAGAACAGGCGGCCATTGAATGTGTGTGTGTTTCAGAACTGGTGGACTCCAGAAGGGGGTCCCCAGTCGTAGCTAGTACATATTGAAAATAACCGGTCTCGGTCGGCAGTGCACAATTCGTATCCTTCCTAGCTGGCGTATTCAAGATTACTCTATCAATAAAATCCTTTGCTAGAAGAACATCGCTGTGTTTATTAGTACCATAATAAACACTGTGACTTGTGCTAACTCCTACCAAGTAGATGGGTTGCTGGAAGTAACCTATGCTCTCCAGGTGTAGGTGACCTGGTCCTAGGTTAATCGGGAAATAATACAAACTGACGTTTGATAAAAATACAATACAAAGCTAACTTAGTAAAAGGGATGTCTGTATGAGACAGAGAAGTTAGTCCACTGCTCTTGTAGCAGGGTGTGTTGAATGTCAAAGCTACTGCAGAAGTAGTTTCTGGTAACTGGTGGGTATTGACGTCACAGCAGCCTCTGGTCATTGTTGCTGCAGAAGCTTTCTGGTAATGGCAATGGTAGGTAGTAGCCACTGGTGGCTGCTGAAGAGTGTTGATGCCAATGGAAGTAGTCTTTGGTGGCTGCCGAAGACTGTTGAACAATGTCCAAGGTAGGCAGCCTCTGGTGGTTGCTGACGACCTTTGATGTTACTGGGACCAGCCTCTGGTAGGTTGCTGAAGAGTTCACAGTAGTTGGAGGCCCCAGCACTAGAAGTGGTGGAGCGAGCTCGAAGAACTGGAAGAAATAACTCGCGAGCCCGGCCGCGCACAGACTTATATAGTCAGAACTGCAGGGTGCGGCGATGGGCCGCAGGGGGGGGATGACGTCCCTCTGCTGTGAAGCCAGAGTGGGACGTAAGCCCCACCCCCTGAGGTGGCTGACAGCTTGTAGACACTCAGTGCTGTGGGAGGGAGAGGTGGCGTGCTCGTTGGGTTATGCAACCTTGATATCCACGTGTTTGGGCGCCCTCCAGGATTTTGGCGGCCCACAACGTCCGTGTATAGGTTTGCGGGTTCGACTCTCACGTGGGTTGAAGTAGGCATGACTTGATAAGCGATGAGACGTAATCGTTTAAGTAAGTTGAAAAAGCAGGCACTTGTCAATACACACACATTACCCATGATATTGCTCGCCGCAATTAAGCAGAAATTTCAATGAAAAGCCCTAAACATGGGCGGATGGCTCCTGATACACAAATTGCGCGGGCCACGCGGCCTCTGTCACCTTCTCCTCTCATCTCGTTTAAATTCAATAAGCCACAAGGGTGGTAAATAATTAAGTTAAGCGGATAGCACTATGTTGGGGATGTCTGGCAAAACGTATGCAAAGCAAAGGGTAACTGGTATACTAAAGTGAACTATCGAAACCTACATCAGTGCAAAAGTATGAAGTGCGTACGTGACAGTGTTTTACCTCACCAGCTCTCCTACAATGACTGCTCAGAGGCAGGGGTCACGTGGACCACGGCTGCCTACGGGGTTCACACAAGCTGAATTGCTATGCTTACCGAGTAAAAATATTATATTCAAAACAAAATGCCACCAAAAGTTTTTTAAGACAAAATTACAGAGGGAATTTAAATATGGAAATTCTGTTGTTATTTAATTGTCTTTTGAAGACATTCTTGCCTGAATATCATTGTCCTTCAATTCAACACAGCGCATACTTTGAATTTGAAATATTACAACATTACATGATACCATGAAATAACATATTATACTTTGCAAACATATTTTGATCCTGAAAATAAATACATAGCACACTCATATTAATTATCCTGTTTTGGTAAAGTCCGTATTCATAGCGGGCTGCATGCACGTGCTTACCCACATGCTGCTGGCTCTTAGCCGGTGTCAATGTGTGTTGCATACTTATTCCTGCAGATGTTAAGAAGACTCTTAACTGCTGATCCTTTGCCACATGTACTAGCAAAACAGTAGGAATCATGTCACTTCACATTTAATTTTTTGTGTGTGATGATGAAATGTATGACTTATTCATGTAAATAATTGTATGTTTCTCATTTCTGTATCACTGCATACTCTTAAGATATTGTATACATATTTTCTGGATATTTGATTTTTGTATTAAAACCAAGTAGCCGAGATTTAATTTTCTGCCAAATAAATCCTAGCTTTTTCAGTCATTCTTAAAATTGCATTGCTTCCTTGGTAATTTATCATCCTTTAATTTTAGTTGTGCATTTTTGACAGTTGCCACGTGTTTTTTCAGTTAGGTAGAAACTATACACAGTACGTTGTACCACAGCTTTATAGAATGTATCAGGGTCATATTTAGAGGTTTTCTTTCACTTCTTGTTGGGTGTAGAGAAAAACCTTCCTTCATCTGCTTCTCTCCGATTAGCTTCCTGTTTAATTGTTTTCACTATGGTGTGACACACACCTGTCGCCTTATATATTCTCAGCTATGCTTTCTCGAGTGGATTTGATGGTGTTTCCCTCAATTGTGCTTTGTTTTACATAAACTGCAGAACATTTTAAATTATGTCTCGCATCTGTGAGTGCATATTCTTACCTTTCACTTAATTGGAGGTACTTATGTATAATATTGTAATGTACGGAAGTTCCTTCACTATGGTGTCTTCTACAGATTAAATAATAGTGACTGCAAACAGAAGTGATGAACTGCAAACAAACAAACCTGGGATACAAATGGTAAATGGAAACTTGTCTAGTAAATACCGTGAACATGCTTGCAATACCTATGTTAGTTTCAGGCTCGGCAAAATTTTCTCTTGGTATAGTAGCAACAGCTGTAATAATGTCAAGTATACGTTATAGCTCTGAGGTTTGGACTCTCCCCTCCATGACTCACACTAATACATTCCATTTGTAACAGTCGGCCAGGTTCGGAGTTATTCCGCACATAATGAAAAAAGGACAGCATTTCCTTTGAATGCAGATATTTCCAAATTATTGTAACATTCACAATGCACTACTACAAAACATTAGTAAGAAATCTTCAAATGAAAGGTCAAGCACAGGGCTGTAAATACTGTATGTGATTTCAGGGTGCTTACCTAGGGCTGGATTGGTCATTGCTTTGTTTGGTTGAGCCGGCCAGGATGAATGATTGGTGTCTTACGGGAAGGAGGGGAAGGTATGTTGCTCCACTGGTGCTGCTGGTCCGTGTACCAAACCAATGGTTTAAAGTTTACTTGCTGCAGTGCAACACTTAGCCAGCATGTGTATTAAAGAATTGTGTTCAGGCTAGACATTGTTTCTTTCAGCGCCTTATTGGTATAAAATCGCAAAGAATGATGGGAAGTGAAATGAAAGGGAAAAATGAGCATTCTCCCAGTACATGAACCCACCACATCACTGGATGAAATTGTGGGCATTGTACACATGTAAATACAGTATTCCATTCTCTTGCCATTTTTTTTACCTGTCCGATGGAAAGATGAAAAATTACTTTACCCGTCATTATTGATTTCTACTAGAGCTGAGCGGTATAGATATTTTGGGCGGGAAAAATATTTCCCGCAAGAAATGGGATGGGATCAGGAATTTGTTGGTACACTTGAAAATTAACAAAATGTACAAATAAAAACTTATGATTAATGTACTACGAAAATGTATTTTCAATACTTTAGAGCAAGCCTTCCATTTTGCTGACACATTGTCTGGCATTTTTTTTCGTAAAAATGCCAAATAGGCACTTTGAATTTCTCACAAATATTTTTTTATATCCATATTGCTTCTAACGAACTATGTAAGCAAACTGTAGAGCAAGTAAATAATACATTTAAATTACGTGTAAATAATGTTTTGTACTAAATTGTGTCATAGATATAAGTTACCATACTACAGATCACACAATATTAAAACTTTCATTCAAAACTACAAGTTTATTGATAAACAAAATTTCTGAATGAAAATGTTATTGTGTTACATCATGCAATCACATGTACGGGTGATCAGCAAAATAAAAGCACGATTAGTACTGTTCATAACAACCACTGTCATTGGGCGACATTCTATATCGTGTGATGTTCTGGCCAATAATGTACCACCTTAGATAAAAATGTGTAACGTTCGGCAATTGTTCTGCTGTGTATCCAGGGTTGCCAGATTGGGCGATTTGTCACCATTTGGGCTACTTCAAGGCAAAATTTGTGACCGAAAATTACAAAAATGAGACTGTCACAATTTGAGCGATTTGTGTTATGAATTTTCTATATGTGGGCTACTGGGAATTAATTCCTTAGTATTGGTATTTTTTGATTGTGAACAAGATAAATAATTCTCATAAGTAACCACTGTTGGTACAATTGAATAGTATCTCTTGTTTACTCTCTTGTTACTCGCTGCAACGAATAGGTAGACACCTGAAGAATTCGCGGATCCATTTTGGGATAAGTTAGAATTCAAAACATGTGTGTTTATATAACATTAGCCATTGGTCCACACAATCTTTGGATTCTCTTGTAGAATGCTGGCCAATTAGTTGCCTTCCACTGTGACAGCAGACAACCAATGCACAGTTGACATTGACAAATTTGTACATAGACTGTAGAATCTAGCTTGCAGGTCATTGAACTCGCTAATTTTTCAAGTCTCAATGAATAGGCGAACTGAATATCACACAATTGTTTATGCGTTTGACAAATTTTTTTTAAATTTTGTTTGGGCCTATATTATTTTTAAATTTTAAAACAATTAGTGTTTTATACATATTAAATATTACATGAAAAATCTACAATATACTTTAAAAATTCAATTAATATGAAGTGTAATCAAATTGGGCAAAATTTTGGCAATAAAAAGTGGCCATTTAGGCGACTTCATCAAAAAAAATCTGGTCACCCTGCGTGTAACCTAACAAGAAGCATGTAACTATAAAAATTCCCCATTTTTCCCAATTTTTTGAGCTTATGTGAAAATGCAATTGCATTCACACCAATTTAAATGTGATTTTGCATGTATGGGTTATATATGCCTTTCAGCTTATGATGGAATTATATAAGTTATATAAGTAAGTGAAATTAAATAAAGTTAAGAGTGCGTGAAAAGTAAAAGATTGATTTCATAACCATCTTGATTCTTAAACAATATGGGCTTAAAATTCCAAATGTTATTTTCTTAATGCTTGTGAGACTTTATTCAGCTGTTAAAATTCCTGTTTAGGAAAGTGTTTGTTCACGCACAACTGAACGTCATTATAACAATAAAAACTACTTTTGTTAAATATATAAGGCCTAATTTACGTTTCTATTACAAGTGTATTACTTATAAAGTGATGGACAGCAGAAAAAATACCATTCATGAAATGGAAATATCATGCAGAATGAGCAGTTATTAATATTGGAAAGGCACACCGAAGTTAGTTTACATACGATGGCTGGTGGCAAACTTCATATGCATTATAGTTATATGAAACCATTAATACTCATAGGTACGTTGATGCGTTTATTTACAATTTACTAATGCTGGCAAGATTAGGACCATGAAAGGCCCACTATTACGTGTGTGTTGTAGAACACAGAAATAATAGCAAAATAGCCTAAATTATTTTTATCCCGAAAAATTTACAGGAAAATTATTTCCTGCCCAATCTTTTGGGAAAATGTATTTCCTCAATTTTCCCTGAAAAGTCGGGATCCCGTCCAGTCCTAATTTCTACGTGTTTCTGGCAGGTGAATAAATATTGTAGTTGAACACTGTCCAATCCTCTGGCAGCCCTAGACTGGACCTTCAGAATCCTGCACTTCATCCACTCAGAGATGCCTAGACTGTAGGTTCCCATGGTGTATGCCCCAACAAGGGTACCTACAAGGCCTTCATTGAACCTGCCATCACCATGACTGAAAAGCATCCCCCAGCCACTGTGGAATATGAAGAATAGTTAGGCACTCAATACTGATGGATGCCAGTATGACTGCTGTGGAACAAAGGAGAGCCCTTGGATTTCACACTTTAGATTCCCAATGAGTTTAACACCAGAATTCTCACAGAATCGGGACGCTGTGTTCTTGACTTGGCATACTGTTATTTTGTGTGTGTACCCTATGATCTACCTAGTTGCACATATTATGTCCATCTGACAACCCTCACCTGGATCAGTATGCTTGCCTTAGGACTGGTTCCCGAGTAAACTTACGGGCAGTTCTCCTTTCCAGAGAGCCTACACGTCTGTGCCCAGCCTTTCTTTCCTAACAGAAGTAGGTGGTACATAGTTCAGATTTAACTCCTGTGCTTTGTTGACCATAGTCTGTTAGTGTGTGCTATTAATAAGTTTTTTGATGATGGCAGGAGTTTTCTATTCATCGCAAGAGTCGGCAGGGTCTGCTGGGCCGTGTTTCCAGTTCATTCCACAACCTGGCATCTGTTTACATGATCCGTCAGTGCAACCCCGAATTCGAACAGGTTGGAGAGTACGTGGCCATGCTGGGGGAGAAGCTGGCCTGCATCGACAAGATTGGCCAGCGAATACACAAGGAACGACAAGGTGTAGTATTCAGTCTGGGCCAAGCAGCATGTCCATAATCTTAGGCTGGTATTCCAGAAAGTTTTTATAAGGGTTTTGGTGCAGCTCAAGCCATACCAGTATTCCAGAACGGTATAATGCCAGCTAAGGCCTTATTTAAGCCATGGCCGATGTCTTTATCTTAGGACTCCAATTTTGGTGATTATGCTTGGCGCAAACGAAACCTACGCATGTGCAGGACTCGTATCATTTTGCTGGAGCTGGTAGCATGGCGAATATGAAAAAAACTATAAGATGCATCCAAACTGTAATACGTTGCAATGTAATTATTTACCTAATAATTAGGAAATCAACACACTTTAGTTGCTTTGCAAATAAAAGTTAAAGACTGCAATAATATTGTGTAATATGTATGACATGTTTTTGAAGTTACCATCATTAGGAACAACGTAAACCACGTAATAGTATATATAACATTTATTCAGTTTGACAAAGTGTGTATCGTGTTAGCGCAACTGGTAGAGTATCAGACTACCAAGCACTTGTATTTGGTTCAAATCCCGGTCGATTAAAACTTTTTTAAGGTTTTAAGATTATTTATAACAAGTATTTTACATGCAATATGTTCATTAAAGTCTATTTACAACAGAAACTCAAACCAGTGAACTTGGTTTGACCGAAAGTCCATGTACACAGAGCATTTTCTGTGGTCCCGTCACAATTTCTATGTAAATAATGGTAAAAATAAAGTATGTTTTTGCAGAACTCAAAAATTAATTTTTACCGCATTGATCAAACAAAAATTTCTGTAGCATCGCCAAAAATTACATACTCCGATCATTAAACAATGAAGTATTAACAAAAAAGTATAAGCATCAACTGTACTCACCAAGGCATAAAAGTCGGTATATAGTACATTATGTACACATGCACAAGTGATACTAATAGATAATGCAAATAAAATAAATTTTCAACATATATTTGTTATTGCTTATGTCACACTGCCCTGCATTAGTCCTATTTATGTAATTTACCACTTCCGAAATAACCTGTTGTTGATTTCCTAACGATGTCGGACTAACTTGTACTTTGTAACCAAAAATAATAAATAACAACAATAGACGTCTCAGACTGCATAGCAGGTTTTTAGAGCGCACGGAAAAAAAAAAATGTGGAAATGAAGTACATATGTATATGAAATATACACTGTCGAATTTTATAAATCATTCAGGAAACAATGCAATATTTATGGCAGCAGTCATGTTGGTAATGACCATCAACAAGAAACAGCAGTGCTATATTTTCGAGATATTGATTTGCGTTGCGACATTGCCGGCAACACTCGCAAGTTTTTCGCTTGAGTATTTTTTTCATGAAAATCATGAATGCATTATATATAAATTTAACTAATAAATATGCCTGGAAAGTTAGAAAAAAGGCAATGCAAAATTAAGGAAACCCTATTCACTGCACTTTATCAATCACAATATTTAAGACGTTTTTATTTCTTAGCTAGTAACTGCAACTGACATTAGTTGCTCTATGGATAATACTTCCGCTACGTCTGCAGCTATTTCTGTTTACATGATTTCAAAAGAGGTGTTTAAATACTGTTTTTTATTAAGTTTGAGTGTATCGTAAAAATTTTCATTAATATTCCCATTTGCATTGTTCTATTTTAATTAAACTTGACAAATACCTAACATAGGCCTATTAATATGTTCAACATAAAGTTTAATGAGGTTGGTTTTATTTTTGGTGGACTACCATGTCTAGTCCACATTTACAGAATGTGTGTGTCTATAAAATATTTTATGTCAGTCTCCTGAAATTCGATGGATAGTTTCCAATGTATTTAAATAACTTTGCCAAGCATTAAAATACTTAACAATAAATTGTTAACACTATGATAAAATGGTGAGTATTTGACAACAGGACTTGTTTATTGGTAATAATTACATATCTCGGAATTTGTTCAACAAAACCGACTATTCATGTTCGAAAATCATTTTGTGTTTCTCCCTTTTTATTCAAAGACCTTACACTGCAAAAGAAAATATTGTATTGTTTGTGCAAATTATATTTTGAGCCCGCCTTCTATAGTGGTGAAATCATAATCTCAGTGGTGGGACGCATGTTACAACTTACGTTAGTACGACTGACGGCATGGCTTGTTGATTGTTCATGCTGGCTGTTAGGAATATCTTTTGTCCTTTGTGAAACTTGAAATTGTTGTTTTTTCAGTTGTTTGCATGAGTTGCAAAGTTGTGTTTAAAGGTGACGTATGCATGTGTTTATCGCAAATTTGTATTTGTAACATTCACCTGTAGGTTTGAAACACAGTGAATTAATTTGCCTTGGTGTATCTCTGATTTGAACATTTGCTACTGCTCAACAAGTTGCAAAAAAAATGCTAAATTGCAGCCAGTAAAACTCATAAAATAATACTGCAACTAAACTGACGTATGCAGTACAAAATGGTTAAAACCTGTATTTCTGGGAATATTTTAATACTGCACATACAGTATATAAGTACAGAAATGTTCTTGAAACACAGGGGCGGGTAATAAATTTTTTTATTAGCAGGACCTAAAATAAGGTTATGTACTCAGTTCCCATGCTACATACAGCAAAAATGAAAGACTGCATTCTTGTTCATTGTTTTTGCTTTGGGGTTATGAACTTGATTAACGTGCCGTTTTATCCCTTTTAGCTGTCTGACTCCTGCTTCAACAACAGCTGAGATTTGCAGGACCGCCAAATGTTATAGATTTATTTATTAGTACATATGTGAACATATGAATAGACAGTGGCAATTCTGCTTTTCAAATGCATGTGCACCATTTAAAATTTATGTCTATAATTCCCATATTACAAACACGAAACATACCATAATATGTTCCATAAGCTGTCTGCAATCAAGAGGCAGTAAATGGTACGTCACGTCTCACAAAAAACATTATTATTGTTTTTATTACCCTATGCATAGTTATTTCAAGTCTGTAATAACTGCTAGCGCTATAGATTATGTAACAAATAAACCGTGCAGCAATTTATTTTTGCAAAATCTTTTGTAAATAAACACGTGTGTGTTGCTTTAATTATTTTATAACCTCGCACATGGTGGCAAATAACAAACCGTGACACATCCAAAACCATCTCAGGACATAGAGAAAACATATTCAGAAATACGTCCTACGAGTTAATGATTAGTCATGGCTTTTCTATTGCCCGAGATAGTATTGTCCATTTCATGTAAGTGGCGTAAATTTTGACAGTTCTAGAAAAGTATCACGGCCACAATGTATTCTTCTACCATAGCTGTTATGTCATTGAAGGAAAAAAATTTGTAAACAAATGTTTTGAGTCCAGTGCACAATTGCATTTTCCTCCCTCATGTTCCCTGTCATGGCAGGCACTGAAAGTCTGATATTAGCTAACTTCCATCTAGTAATTAATAAATTATATCATAGCTAGGTTGGCATTCCAACCTGTTTAATTAGAGTTAAATTTGTTTGGGTTCTATAAATTTTATTTTGAGGGAAAAAGGAAACAAAGAGGGGGAGCTTTAGTTTTATAATGAAGAATCAGAACGCTATACATACATTGCTGTTTGTATTCATACAGATGCAGCAATATATACATGCACACACTTTAACCGAAGTTAACCTTACACTCACTGAATGTACAATATAGACAAAAAAATATTATTCACTCACTACAAAGTGCGGCTTTTTCAGGCCATGTGTGTTTCAATATTTATATTACCGGTTTACAAATACATTTACAAAAAAAAAAAAAAAAACAAATTTACTGTTTGTAAAATTTGCAACCTCTTGAATACGTTTTTTTTCTATGGCAATCCATGCAAGTTTACTTCAATAAAACACGTTTCTTCATCACTAGCATTATATAATTTATTAGCAGAATCATTCAGTAAAATCAACATTGCGTACGTTTCCTGATACAAACAAACGTATATAGATAAATTATATTTGTGTCACTTCATTGTAGATGTCGGTAAGAAAATGGCAGAACTATAAGTTTTAACGGAACGGTAAACACATCGATTAATATTACATTTCACTCAAGAAAACGCACAACGGTACCTACAACCAAGTATGCTTGAAAAAAGCAAATAAAATAAGTAACTACAGATTAAATATTCCAACAACACCAAGATATTTGTATGATAAACACGCTGAGAAAAAGCACACACACACACAACAGCCTTCACCGGGCTGGAAACATAAACATGGCTATCCATTGACTGGAAATGTTTACTGTTCGTACGTGTTGACATACTCTGTCATAAATGCTAAACATGTTTTTAAAGTCCAGTCACTAATAGCCAAGAAAATTTAATATTGGTTTAAAAACATAATTTAAACCATAAATGTTGTATGTATAATTAAGATTTTAAATTACAATTTTTAGTTCTGAGTACTATTGTTTTCCAAAGCCGTCATCAAAATAGTCAACTTAATAACACTCATTCTGCAGCAGTTCATCAGCTGATACAATACTTTACGAATGAGAGCATTTACTGTTTACATTGTGTGTAGGTTGGTCCCATTGTCTGTCTGATTTTACCCCACTTATATGAAATGGACAATAGCACATAAGTAACGCCAAACTGAATGTTCTGGAATACCGGCCTTAGGGTGTCAAATGGTAGCAGTTAACACCTGATACACTAGAACCTCAATATCAATCCCATTTATTGTGTACATCTTTCTATGATGACTCGTTTTTGATAAACAGTAAAAAAAATGGGTGAGAAAAGATGGAAATTGGAGGCAAATCTGCAAAAAATAAATATGTGCACTTTTTTTTTGGTTGCTACACATTGCATTTCTCTTGGTTAGAGCTGTACTGGAGATAATGTGTATGTAAAAATAGATACCACCCACCATAGGTTGCCACCACTAGAAATATCTATTGACTCCACCTCTCCATCCCTCAGGCATCCCAATGTTTCTGAACATGATTACCATTATGTGTATATCCTGCCGTTGTGCTGTCGCTGGCATGCTTTATCACTTTGCTTGTGTTATTAAGACTTTGATTTATCTTGCGGTTTTTTGCTGCTTGTTAACAACTTATGTTTAATTCTTTTTATTCTGGTTTGATAACTTTTTGTCGTGATTTTGTGAACAATTGTGGACAACTCACATTGTTTATATGGACTCTATATGTAGTATTTAGTTAAAATGAGTGGAATTTGGAAAGAGGGCCAGCTTGTTACACTAAATCTAAACTGTTAACACTAACGTTAGCACTTTTGAAAGCTGCATTTGCCTCCTCTTTCGAGTCACTCTAAGGCCACCAAAAACATTACGAGAGGGCACAACACGAAAAGAATGTTGATTAAAATTCATGACTATAATTTAAAAAAATGTAGATAAATAATAATATTAAATCTCCGTGTTTATACTGGTATAAGTGTTTTGTGTTAAAATATGTGAATGGATGACTGTGTTTGTGCTTGCACTTGCACGTGTGTGCATAAATTCGTGCACTTGCATGTGTGTGCTTGTGAAAGGTCATGATGCTGTGCTGGTGGGGCAAGTGAAGTGTGTAATAGAGTAAAGGAGGACTGTAGTTCTCACTGTATGTTGTAATAGCATTATAGCCATTATAGCAGTTAGAAAAAGAATCAAATCGCTTCTTACATTAAAAGTTACCATCTTGACGACTAAATATACACATGGCACTTAAAAATATAATACATTTTCTGCTCTAGCCTATTCATAAACTTGTTTGTCAGACATATGTCTTCTACGTTTTGTGTCTGAAGCACCGTGCAGATGTGGAAATTCAATACACATCACAAGAGCATGCCAAGAGTTTTGTGTAAGTCTAGAGCAGTGTACATTTATTCTAGTGGCTACAGGGTTGATTCCATGATTTGGACAACTACAGACACCGAAAATAATTAACACGTTTAGTTATAGAAATTGTAATGCCCACCCAGAATTCAACATACCGTCGCCACCCCCTCGACCAGAGATAGTTTTACCCGATGAGCCATGGACCAGCCGACATTGATAAGGAAGTTGAAAGAGTCACCACAGGATCGCAGCACCCCTATGCGCAGTGACGTCACAGCCGCCGAACCTCGAGAAGAGGCGGTAAACTTGTCATCAGCCTACACCGAGGGTGATAAGAAAAGTGTGGCGCTGCCAGCTACCCTGAGATAATATAGCCCTGCAATGGAAGGCTAGCAAGCCCCGCACCCCTGTGAGAGCCACGAAGATAAGATTTAGACTATATAAGGAATCCTGAAAACGCTCTTGCCAAAGTCTGTCGGCCTGCCAACTGCAGAGGTTGGAGGGCTCTCCTGGGCCTAAAGGCCAGCCTTCCTCTACCAGCAGCCTGCGAAGGCTCATTCACCAGGTTGCAAAGGCTCTCCATTACCTCCAGCTCCAGCAGCTTGTGAAGGCTCTCCAGAGGTAACTTCATCATCCGCAACCCTGCACCCCTTTATCTCAGTCATTCCTTGATTCCTGCAGTAGGCCATTGTGATGTCCCCTCTGAACAACCACCCTTCTGATAACTAACTCGCTGTTAATTGCGACTTTTAGTATACTTGGAGTTTGCTTGTTTTGAGAGAATTAATCCAGGTTCACCTTCACCTGGTGTAAAATTTAATAATTAATAATTATTATTGGTTTTAGATTATAAAATAACCGGATCCCCAGTGTTTTCTCAAGCGTCAATAAAATGCTACAACAAACTGTAACCTTGGTGAGGTAGTTATTTACACATCTGTAATATTTTTAATTTTAATTAATTTCATTTGGGGCTCAACAGCAAACCTGACCTCCTGCAGAATAAGTGTGAGTGGGGTTTATTGTCTGCAAAGACATACTGGGATTCCTTGGAGGGTCCGGTACACCCACGCTTGCCTGCGGTACCATTCCGACTCTAGTCTGTCATTTCTGCCTGTCAGTGCCTCGGGAGTGATTGAATAAGATACGGGAGGAGGACTGCTTAGCAGAAACCGTCGTCGAGCTTGACAGGCTGTACAGAGAGAACTATTTCAGTCTGGTGGCACACCACCAGTTGACTCCATTCACTACACTGTACCCCGTCCCCCTTACCAGAAGTGACTGCTCCCGCACCACATCTGATTTCGTCCTATATAGCTAGCGAACATGAATTTGAACTAGATTCTGAACTAGGCATCTGTTGACTGTGGCCAAGCTATGAATACTTAAGCATTTTCAGCTCGTCGAACCCTGTACTGATTGTAAAGCCACATGCCCCATCCCCAAGTTAGCGACACTGCACCACCAAAGATGTATACAATCAGAACGGCAGCCAGGAAGGTAATTAAACTCGCCACACCTCCCAAAACGACACCAAAATTCCGGATAGCTTCCCCTCCGCATAACTTTGTTCCTTCTCGTAAGCCTACGAGGCCGGCCCCTTTCAGGTGTCCCGGAAGTGAATTTGACCCCGAGTAGGAACTATCCGAGGAAAGTCGGACTCATTCCCATTCCTTTATTACCTCCAACCCCACTCACAGTATTTTATTCTTTTGGACAGCTGGTGTCCTGTATTTTGGCAACCTTCACGGTGAGGAAGGTCGCACTCCCTGGGAGGAGCAGTTTTTAATCAAGCTCACCCTGGGATTTGATTTTCCTCCCTTTAAACACAACCTATCCACTTGGCGGTATCCACGTAAGGACCCCAGCGTGGGACCAACCCCGATCCGCCTGGCAAATGAACACTCGTTAGAAACCTATATGCCACCAAAGGGCCCACTTATAACCACCCGAAGTGAAATCAGCACACTAACAGTCTACCCCACCTAAAGGTGCACCTCCAATGAGGCACCCCCTAACAAGATGGGAGACTCAGTGCCAGTAGGGAGTATCAAGGTATAGGCCGGGTACCTCCTACCACCACGACAGGGTGCGTCAAAATATGGTGAATAATTGCACTAACGAGGCAAGTTTCATATGCATGTGGATGGACTAAAGAATACCACGAGTAATGAAATTGTTGATGTGTGATGTCCTTTAAAGAGAGGAGATTGTCACGGTCGGGTCTGTTTTGGATTGGTGCGAGGTCAGGCACACCTGGTTATCTATCTAGACTCTTGAGCCTTGCCGGTATATAAAACTAGGCGCATGGCTTTACGGCTGGGCACATAATTAGGGATGGTAAGTACGACCTTCCGGGCAGTTGGATTCACTGCAGCTTTTTTACCTGAGCGGTTGGCGGCCAGAGGAGGATATTGATACTGCTGTGGCACTGGCTGATGTCTGGGGCTGGCCCCAGGACCTGGTGCTCTGGTGGATGGTCAGCTGCTGACACTGCTGGTGGTCCTAGGAGGGCTGATGTGGTGGTGGGCCTTCAACCAGAGGAACCTTCTCGTTCCTCAGGAAGGCCTGAACGATCAGATGGGGTGTACCTATGGTCTTAATGGGTTGAGAGAATAAACACATGGTCGGAACTTAGAGGGCCGGCTCTACCAGTTGTTGGGTGACCTGAACTTGGTGCCTGGGTCTTCCAAGTGTAGATGGCATGGGGTCAGACTCTTGCTTATACCTGGAGATGGTAGCTGCCCTTTTACTCCTCCTCTGGATACCACTTGGACAGGAAAAAGGCATAATACGGGTGTCTACTGCCATTTCCGCAAAGGTTCAAGCAGGCAACAAAGTCCCTATCTACCATATTTACCCAAAAGGGAGACTAGGGTTTTTGACAGAAAAGGAATAGAAAAAATTAGGGGTCCGCTACAATTCGGGAATAATCTTCAATTCTAAACCTAGGAGATTTTAACGAAGTCTTTTCACGCTTGAATACAGTGTGTCCTATGGTTGTACATATTTTTTGTAGTGCTGAGACTGTACCTGTCTACTCAACTTGACAAGGGTCCCCTTATCTGATGTCATCCAGCCATAAAGAGGAAGCAAAATGGCTCAAGTTACAAATATGTATATAACACCCACAAAAGTTTTACAGTGTAAGAAAATGCTGCTGCCAGACAGCCAGGTTAGACAACCCTATTTCATTGCAATTATTTTTTCTTTAAAAGTAAATAAAATATATCATATTATTCATATAATAACACTTCTTCTTGAAGGGTTTGTCATAAATTGATGCAAAAATACTTCGACCTAAGTAATTTTTTCAGCACTTCACAGGGGTAGTCTTGAATTCAGATTTAAATATTTTTCCCTCAAAAATATTTTTTTAGGAAGGGTTCATCATATTTCTACATCCTGGGATAGAGTTGTTAATAATAAAGGCACAGTGCCGTACTGGACTAGTCACATTCTGTGTCAGCTGTATCTTTTTAGAGGCCAAAACATATAAAATTTGTAGCAATAAGCACAAAGTTGGTATTCAAAATATATTAAACATGTTCATTAGCGATAAAATATATTTGCTATAATGATGTTGGCCCTGATTGGAATGCCTTAGTACAGGGGAAAAGAAAAAAGAAAAACTGTTGTGAAAATTGTTTGAAAAAGCTGTAGTTTGGTCTGGAGACACACTAAAACAGCTCCTCATCCTTCCACATGATTTTCCAGCTAAATGGGGGAGGTGGTGGGTGGTGAACAAAGTTGTAAGTTACCCAATGACAGCTGAAGCTTGTCCCTCCAACTCCAAGCTATTCGCAGGGTTGCCATTTGCCACCTTTTTCATTTGGCAAACATCTACCTATTTTAGCAATTCATATTTCATTTTAAAAATCTATAAGTTATGAGGCAGAGGCAAATAAATACAGTCACTTGATGGCTATAAAAACAACTCAATATAATATCCTAACGTGTTGTCCGGAAGGGACCAGCGGTGGTTACTAGCAGAAGCGTGGTTTTAAGGGGATGCCGTTCTTGAAAGGAGGTGGTGTTAAATGCAGATGATTTCTGCAAGGAAGACAACTGAAGACCCTTTGGGAGCTGTTGAAGACGTCTGAAAGGTTTTAGAGAACCTCTTGTAGATCTAGAAGGCCCGTGTGGTAGAATAGGTCTCCAACACAAAGAGATGGAGCGAGCTTGTTGCTGTTGGTTCCTTCGGCACCAGAAGTGCGGTGAAGGAACAGGACAGACTGACGTTCGTGGGCTGTGCGCTGGTATTTATACTCTGCCTTCATCCAGGCAGCGATGGGAGGTGCGATGTCTCGCACAAGCATAGCTGAGTGGGGGATTCCACCGATGCACTCAGCTGCCTGACTTCAGGCCGTTTCTGCGGCACTCGGGATGCTTCGTGGCAGGTGGTTACTCAGCGATCTTCGGAACCCTTTGTGGCACTTCGGGGAGACTGTCACATTTGCTGACCACTTGCTCAATTATTATTTTCACGTGTCTGTAATTGCCCCAGCAACAAGGGATGATCCTGTATGTACTCATAGCTGTACTTCTGGGTTTGACCCTTCCTTGGGCGACGTAAAAATACGTGGCTTGATGAGTCATAGTCGTTTGGTTATAAGGTAGAAAGCGGCATGTGCCAGTGTTGGAATTATTTTTCAGCTTCTGCTATGAATGGCAGCTAAGCTTTGATTTTCCCAGTTTCAAGGGTGAAGAATGCATATGCTTCATGTGCAAACAATGCCCAAGAATGTATCACTGCTTGTGCCTTGGTTGGGCTGACCAATTCCAAGATTTGCGAGGACTTACATTCGTGTCACATTTTAAAGAAAACATGCTTAGATACTTCAGAGAAATTCTGTCGTTACATAGAAGTTAAATGTTCCACCCCTGATAGGATTTGAGTACGGGGTGTGTGTCTCCGTCAAGCTTAGTGGGTGGAGTGGAGACGTTTAATTCGTAGTCGGGCGTGGTTGGTCTCTGGCGGAGGGCTGCTGCTTGCTCCCAGGGACTGAGGTACTAGTCCGGTGGTGATTTGGCTAGGCTCCGACTGGTTTAGAGAATGTGTGTCTGCCCGATTTACCCTCTTACAGATACCGGTGCGACAGGAATATGGCAGGAGGTATGAAAAAGAGAACGCTTCAATCAAACCATGCGGAAGTGGAGCAAGTGGAGCTGTGATCCTATTGGGGTGTCAAACCATGCATCGCCTCCACCAACCCAATGCTGTGTCCCTATCCCTGTATCTGGCACCAGCAGCATGGTGGATACAGAGAGCCAGGTCTCACTGGTTGAAAGTCTCGATACGTGGGTGAACTCCTCCTGAGGATAAGTCTTTCCAATTTAGGGAATGCTCCGTCCAGCACTAGAAGCACAGTGGAAAAAGCACACACCAAGCCGACAAGCTGACTCCTAGAGGAAGAGTACCTTGTGTCAGGGGTCTACCATTCCATACACCATGCTGCACAGAAGGGGGGTTGCTGTCCAAGGTGTGCATGTGTACTCTACTGACATGTGGCAGTCATAGCCCCTTTTCCGGTCACATACTGACCCTCTCAGAAGGCTGATGTTTATGGGCAAAGGTACTATGGCTACTGGAGAGATAGAGATACCGTTAAGTGGATAAAACTTGTTTATTCCAGTAAAGGAAATGAACAATGGTGGTGTTGCACTACCTCCTACCAGCTGGAGCTTATGGAAGCTTACCTACGTAAGACAGGTGAAGGTGACCTGTCCCTAGGCTAACAAGGGTAGGTGGATGAAGTGCTATGAAAATAACTTAAACTAGGCTACGTTACGATGTTGCCCTGAAGGGCCGGAAGGGTCTAAGTTTTTAAAGATTTAGAGGACGACTGGTGAGGACTGGTAGAACAATATGAAACTTCGGCAGCAGGAGTGCGGTAAAGACAAAGGTAGCAGAATTATCTTCGGCACCAAAAGCACGGTGAAGACCAGGAGAGGAGCCGATGGTTCCTTCAGCACTATAAAGTGCGGTGTATCTTTCTGCCTGGTTCGTAGTATGGTTACCTTCTGGGACTTCTCAGACCAGCACTGCCTAGAAAAATTCAACGACCTTCCAGATGCCCTTTCACGCCTACCCAATCACGAGGAAGGGAGTGGAGGAGGAGGAGTTGGTAAAGCTACCCCCCCCCCCCCACGGATGTGCCGTCATAACCGCAGTGAAACCCTCTGCCTGCAACAGTTACAACTCACCTGCAAACAAGTTGCATTTAATCAGCAAAAAGACCCGAACATTAGAATACTCCTAAAAAGCCTCTCTCATCACTACCGGCTAAAAGATAACCTCGTGTGGTCACGGGTCTGACACCCCCGAGCTCCCTGAAAAATCTCGGTACCCCAGACCCTATGGGAAGATCTGTCAGTACTACCATAATCCTCATGCACTGCATCCTGGCACCCGAGAGATGGGAGATGCTGTGGAGTATTCAGGAATGGTACCTTTTGGAGGGAATAAGCAGAGATGTCAGACAGCATGTCTCTAATTGTGAGGACTGCTGCCGGGTCAAAGTTGACCCCTTTTTTCCTTTCCACCACATACTGTGTCGGCCAACCCAGGCGTGGATGCACCTGGCAGCCGACATAATGGGGCCCTACCCACAAAGGCCTCGTGTGATAGATACCTTCTCGTTGTAACTGATAAGTTTCCCTGCTGGATAGAGGCATTTTCCCTCCCCAGCCAGGGAACTGGGAACATAATCCGTAAAATTAACTCGTAAGTATTCCTCAGATGAAGATATCCCCAAGTCATATCGACGGATAATGGAACACCATTTACGAGCTGGCCTTGGAAGTTGGTGTGTAAGAATTGGGGGTGGACACATGGACCACATCTCCGTACCACCCCCAAACTAATCCCACAGAGAGACAACCAGAAGCATAAGAAATGTCTCCGTCTCAGTGTGGGGGACAATCATAAAGACTGGGATAAGGAGATTCCGGCAATCCTCTTCATCTTCTGTAGGAGGGAAAACGAAGCGACACATGCCACTTCCAGTCACCTGCTCCTAGGACATACCCTCCGGCTTTCTGGGAGTGGTAGTGGGATCATACCTCCCACTAGAGAGCTCACCGTGGGCAGGATTGCTCGTGCATAACGGCCCGGGAAAGGAAGATGAAAGCCACGCAAGAACATTACCTAGCCCGCAAGTATCCCCCGCCCTGCACCGTGATACGAGTATTCCAACTAGAAGAAAACGTCGTCCTAAAGAATCACCAGAGCAGCCGAACAATTTGCACCTAGCCGAGTCTCAAAATGGGTAGTACCATAAACCGTTGTCGGATCATACGGTAATGTGTATTGGGTGGAGGATAGTCAAGGGCGAGTTTGCAAGGTGACAAGGGAGCAGATGAGGCCCTGTCCCAGTGGGATCCATGATGACCCGCATCACTTCCCTCGGACTCCCTCTCCAAGCAGGTAAACCAACCCCCAAACTCGCTATTAGAGCACGCCCCGAACCTTGTGTTTGAGCCTCTCCCGAGACCCAAAAATTCTCTCTCCATGACTCTCCTCCAAAGGGCCAGAAACATAAAGACACTGAGGTAAATTGTCCACACAGACCATCCTCTCCACGCCTAGTTCTTTAGTTCTTACCTGCTGGTCCCTTTTATCAGAACATGCGGAAAAACTAGTGCAGTTACCTTAGAAATATTGTGGCGGAGCCCCCATGACAGGGCTTCTAGGCCGCAATCTCCTACCCTAAGCGTGATTGTAGAACTTTACGAACCTTGACAACCCACCCAGACGGTAGTTGAGTGCAAGCCAGGACCTGATGAAAACCTTCTGGCGATCAACGTGATCCCCAAGGGTCCCACTGACAGAAAGAACCCCAGCTAATGTTGCAACTGTCTTTTGTATTCCTTTTTGTATACTGTATGAGGACAACAGTGTAGACCCGGATCTCGACGTATCCCAACTGCCATTATCTCCAGGATCGGTACCACCCACGCCACCTCTAGGAAACATGGGACCAACCGAGGGCCAGCTGGATGTTGAAACAGCCAAGCCGCCGCTTTCCTCCCCAGGACCAGAGATCCCTAGTCAGCCACTTTACTCACCGCCCAGGATGAAGATGGCAACTTCCAACATGGCCAATCGAGCAGATATGCCAGCCATACCTCAGTTTCCGACCATCAGATCCAGTACAGTGGACGTAACGCCAGCAAGCAGTACCAACAGGACAGGACCAGTGATGATGCATTCTCCATGCTCCCGTTAATGGCCAAAATGAGTACACCACCTGCAGACATCTGGGCCTGCACTTGATAGAGATAGACGCTCCTAGACGGCGAGTCGACCCAGAAATGCAAAGCTGTAGAACCACCTGCAGAGACTTCCGCTGCAACTACCTCGTCAACAGTCTGGATGGACACCAATAAATCAGGCATCCAGCTCCTGCCACCTATAAGTGTGACGGATGATGCCAGTGCAGATCGTGCCGTGGATCGCCAACCCAAATCAGAGACAATGCCTATCCAGGACCAAAGTGTTTCAACCAGCTTACAGGGGCACGTCGACTGCACATAAACTTCAACATGGGACACAATCAGAGTATCCAGTTCCTAGAGGAAGTACCTGCTAGCATGCTCCAGCTGCCTCCCTCGCTCGTTGGGACAATACCGCGAGACCCCATGACAGTGCCCACAACGCTTCCAGTGGCCAGTACTGCCGAACCAGCCATCAAAGAAGAGGGACCGGCTACAAGCGAAGGGGCCGCATAAAAAACATAGCCACCATTAACACCACCAACAAGTAAGTGCAAACCGACAATTAGCGCTTGTACTTCAGTGATTGTGCGTGTGTCACTATACAGTCGCAACAACAAACTGACGCGTGTCCGATTAGACTGACTGGACACGGTAGTTGCAGATTTTACTTGCTAGACCTAAAGCGACATAGGTAGCGGGGATGAGGAGAGGCGTGTTGGCTAGTTCTGATACACACTCACCTCTAGTTAGGTAGTTGAGGTAAGTTTAGTCTTAAGCGGGGTGAATGCCTGCAAAATGTTCTAAAGTCGTGCTTCTTTTGTTCAGAAGACCAAGTTGTCCCAAACTAGGCGAACTTCCACTCCGGTTAAGAAGCCGCAGACAACAGGGTGATACTTGTAGCTGGTACGAACACACAGTGGAAACTCAATTAATATTGCCGTGTAGGCATGACTACTTGACGTCTGAGTTCAGCAGCACTGACCCGTTCCACCTGTCTATTTTGCGTAGGATATGATGATACTATCCTCGGTCAGGCAGCAGGATAAGCCAGGTGTTGCTCTCTTCGTCTCCTACCACTCCTTCTCTCATGAGGCATAGGGTAACAGTTCTGTAAATCACGCAGTACACTGAAACGGAAATACTAACAGTGTACCCCAATAGTGACTTATCGACCCGGTCGATAAGAGTCCCCACTGATCCCCCACCGTAGGCGGACTGATTAGGGACGTTGAGCCGGAGTCGCGTCAAGCCTCTACGGGTTGTGCATCCACCCAGAATACCCGGCAGTACTGCAAGTCACAGTCACCACGCACTAATACAGTAAAACCTCTTTAATACAAAACTGAAGGGACCTAAAATTTTGCACTTTGTATTTACGAGGTTTGTATTAACAGGTGCAGGTAGAACTACTCCCAAAAAATTTCTTAAGATGCTGCCATTGAGCCGAGAACTAGGTCAGGACAATAAATATATCATAAGTCATTAATGTTTGTATCCACACAAAATGATTAAAGCAGTTTGAAGTATTTTCTGATCACATGTAATAAATATTGTTCAGATCATTAAAAATATAAAAAATTCAAAATATTTAACTCATAAGTAGACACCAGAAAGTCATTAATAAAACATCTCAAAATCGGTAAATAAATTACACAAAAGTGGTGTTAAAAATTTACTCATAAAATTTACAAGACGGTGCCGAAAAGTGGTGTAAAAATTTACAAAAACTGGAAAACATTTTAATTTATTCTCACGATTACCTTCATATATATATTTTCACATAGTGTTATCAACTCATATTTACAGCTATGACAAAAAAATATTTTATTTACAGCTCTGCCTTTGAGTAATATGATGATAGCATTATTTTAATGTTCTCTACTTTAAATTTGTGTGCAAATCTGCCAAAATGTGACCAAAAGAAAAATCTTATTCACTGTCTACAAGTAGCCTATTTGCACTGAAATAAAATTATTGCGGGTGGCAAAAATTTTGGAAAACAAGCACTGAAATTCTTTCAAAGTGCAACACAAAACATAGAATAACATTAGGCCCTACCTGTGAGTCATTTATGTTGACCAGTATAATGATTGTCTAGCGTTTTTATTTATGTTTCAGTCTATGGTGGGTTAGGCCTAACCATTATTTAGGGGTTATGCACATCAACACTCGCTTGTGAATTGGTTTGTAAAATTTCAATAATTACGGAACACACTAGTAATGAAATTACAGAAATTATTAACCTCGCTTTTCGGATGTAGAACTGTTTTCACATTCTTGCGAGAACAAACTCAAATCTTTACACAAGCACCGAAAAGTTATACAAAATTTTTAGTATAAATTACTTAATACCACGGCACATAAATACGTGTTTGCAGGTTAAGCAACAACAGAAAGTTCACTTCCTATTAATTTTATTTGGGCAGAAAGAACACTGCGTAGCTGTAAATGTGTAAACAAACTAGTCACGCACAGTATCGATACATGTTTGCAGAATCTCGAACTCGATTTGAAGTTCAATATATATCGAAACACACTATTCTCACCGCGATGTTCGTCAATACGGCTTCTGTTAACATTATTTAGAACTCTTTTGTCGCAGAAAAAATCACGTTTTAACTAATTTGATAGGGTTTTCGCAGGTGTCGTGTAATTGTAATTCGGTTTAGCCGATAAAATAACAATGGTACATTCTGTGAATGGACGCAAGGTTACTTCGTACTACATAGTAACGAATATTTTGTATTAACCGTATGTTTTAACATTGAATTTCCTATCTCAACCTTTGGGGGAATTAAAATTGTTTGTACTAATGCTTATTTTGAATTAAGCAATATTTTATTAATGAGGTTTCACTGTAGTGCGAATGGTGCGAAGCAACCAGTGTGTGTCGTGTCTCCTGGTGTGAAGGTGTTACTAGTGGTTGGGGTGTTACTGTTTCTTCCCCACAAGCACTAATAGTGCTGTGTGTTTGTTGGGAAGAAACAGGTAGCAGTCTAGTGTGCATGTCTTAGTTCGGTTTAATAACTTCCTCTCATTCCGTTGGCAGTGCACAATGTAAGGTTCCTCCAACTGTGAATACAGATATATACCCTGGAAATAAAAGTAGCAAAGTAGAAAGCAACAGAGGATAGCTGAAGGTAATTGCATGGTTCCAGGTGAAGGTGACCTAATTCTAAATAAATGGAAAAGCTGATTCTAGACGAAAATATGAGTTACAGTTAAGCTACTAATTAAAGATGTCTAGAGGAGACAAATTAAGTTAAAGAAGAAAGTTTGTGTTTGTGTGTCGCCGGGTTGACTGGTTGTCGACGTACGTAATTGGTTGCCGCAAGGCGTATTTGTAGGCTTAGAACTTCTCTAGAGCTCCCGAGCACTAAGAGTGCTGTGGGTGCTGCAAGAGATGCGAAAGAATGACTCCCAGAGCTCGGCTGCGGCCAGACTTATATAGTAGTAGTTTGTTGACTGCCGGTGCGGGAAGCGGGGGAGGCGTGGCGTCCTCTGACCCTGGGTGGCGTGAGAATTATCCCGTCAGAGGTTCTGGTTTCGTGCCTCATCGGGTTTGTTCCGCCATGCCCGAGGTCTCAGAAGCTTGTTGGCGTCGAACTTGGCCGGGGGGGGGGGGGGGGGGGCGTGTCTGCCGGGATGCATGCCTTCCAGGTGAGAAGGAAAAACACAGAAGTTCCCATTGCCTGTAAAGGTAGGCAACATTTTGCTCACATGTGTAGAGATGGAAGCAGTACTCCTAGACGATGAGTCGGTGTCGTATTATAATAGGTATAGAAGCGGCACGCGTCAATTCGCCCCCCCCCCCCCCACCCCCCCAAGCCCCTCCGTTGTGATGAAGACTCATCGTGGAGAAAGGCTTAGGCCCACTCTTTGGAAGGTCTAGACGGTCGCTAGAAGGTCTGGGTAGATGTCTGAAGATATGCTGAGGTAAACAGAACAAAAAAATTTTTCGTGCAGGTAGGCGGGACCCTTGATGTAGGGGGTTCAACCGCTGTAGCGGCACATGTTCTGTGCGCTCAGGGCGACCATCCGGGGCGAGGCGAAACGAGGAGACGTGAAGTGGTGATGCCCGGCTGGCGACCTTGAAGCTCTCTCTCTCGTGCGGGTGGCGGGCAGGCGTCCCTCTCTGTCCCTCACCCTGGTTGTTGGGCTGTGCTGATACGGCAAGAACGTGTAATTGCCCCTCGTGAAAGATTACTGGGTTAGCAAGCCGCGTGTGTCAGGTGGCCCCACCAGCCTACTTTTCATAATGCATGCCATTCACAAGAACCAGCATAGCGCTGGTGGATATTACAAGTAAATTGTACGTAAACCCTAAAAGAAAAATTATTAAATAAAGAACGACACGACGAAACGAGGGGAATGAAAGTAAGAATATTTATAATATGTACAAGCCTTACTTGCAGAAGGCGGGGAAATGCCACTACTATCCTATTGCTTGCTGCAGTGATATAAGAAAGAAAAAGGAAAGATCTTTCCAGGGAACCTTTGTGTCTTACAGCAAGCTAAATAGTTACGTGTGACAGTTTATGAAGTGGTTAACCACAGGCCCTTCAACACCTTGGTTAACCAGCTAAACGAATACAAAGTGAATACACTACTTGCATGAACAACGTGGCAAGTTATGCACACATTGGTCACAGGTTACGTTTATAAACAAAAACATGGAAGTTAAAATATGTTGAGCCAAATTAAAAGAGCTTTAATGCTCAGACTGTTAATTTGATGAGGTGCACAAGATATTGCAAACAAAAGCACTGGAAAAATGTATGCATATGAAGCGTAATATACAAAACGGCATTCTTGCTTGCAGGTGATCTTCACATATACACTTTAAAACTCGTTAAATCGTTTATAAGTACCTTCACATCAAATAATAATATTAAAAAACAAATTTTCTCCTGTACGTGTTGGTAGTCCATGTATCTTACCAGTTCATGATGTAAGTTCATAGTGTGTTTACGAGAAAAGTTATAACAAAAACATAGATTTAAGAAAACTCATAGCCCAGCAAAATGGCATTCTTTTTCGCAGTTGTCCTGCAAAATGGCATTCTTCTTGCAGTTGCATCTTCACAATACCACTTTTAAAAAAAGTTATGAGTATATTAAAATGTGTACCTAGATATCATATCATATTATTAAAAAATCTAAAATTATCTAAGAGTCCTGTGAACGAAGGCCAATTCTAACATGTAAATTATGGAAGTCTCTGCCTTCACCTATCACGTGCACTGTGGTGTCTATACATGATACTATCACGCGCACTGTGGTGAGTGTCTATACATGATACTATCACTCGCACTGTGATGAGTGTCTATACATGATACTATCACGCACACTGTGGTGAGTGTCTATACATGATACTATCACGCGCACTGTGGTGAGTGTCTTTACATTATACTATCACGCGCACTGTGGTGAATGTCCATATGTTATACTATTACTGTCACTGTGGAGAGCGTCTGTTCGTAATTGTACTTTTTACATGGGCTGTCGGACACTGAAATACTTGAACCATGAGGTGTAAATTGTCTGTTCAAAAGTTACTGCTGTACATCTTTTTACGGTTGTAAATAAAAAGTGAATTAACACGTAGCCGAGTGATTAATTACTTGCTCATTTACCTCATTGGTTCTTTATACTGGAACTGCACTGCTTCTTTTAATTTAGCATAAATGTGATTGTTCTGCTTATGTCACTGTCTTTTGGCTAAATTAAATGCAGTGCACGTGAACGTAGTAGTGGTTTACGACCACTACACAGTTTTTAAAGCGTGCTCACTGTTGGCAATCTTCGTCTTCCCCCTCATTATAATTGACCTGGGGATGAAGGGCAGCATGCTGAGGGTACGGCCACATGTACCTGCTTGTAGGTCTCCATGGTAATTCCCTGTACCGGCCAGATGTGTGGGTGGCCTTGGCGGTGCTTGGGGGCATCAGGCATGGAGCAGCCTGGGACATCGTGGCTTCTGCTTCTGCCGCAACAAAGTTGGAGAGCACTCGTTCAAGGTACGTTGAAGCAGTGCGGGGGAGGGTCAGCCATTCCACCCCGACTGCACGGGTTCCTATCCATAGGGCAGGATGTTTATCTGATGGGGCAGTGCAGGGGAGAAAAGTCTCCACTCCAACTGCGGGGAGCACAACTTGTCATGGTTCCAGGTCGTGGGTGGCATTGACTGTCTCAGTAGCCAGGTCCTGGGGCTGGGCAGGGAAGGGGAAGTTTACGTCAGTCTCTACTGCGAGGGATGTGCCTGTTGAGGGGTCGTGGGTGGCATCGATGGTCTCGAAGGGTGCAGCTTCTCGAGTAGCAAGATGGCGGGGCGGAGCACTTCCAATGTGGCATCTCGACGTCCTGGTTTGCTGGTATTCCTGCGTCGCAGGACCTGGGGATGGAGCACGTCTGTTGCAGCTCGATGCCCCGGGTAGCAGAGTTTCATGTGTAACAGGAGGCTGAGACGGAGCACTCTTGTTCGAGCTCTACGTCCTAGCTGGCAGGAGATCCTGCATGGCAAGTTCTTGAAGCGGAGCATTTCCAGTGTGGCAGCTCGATATCCCACTAAGCGGGTCTGCCTGCATAGCAGGTGGTTTAAGTAGGGCACTTTCAACTGAGCTTGACGTTTCAAGTCTTGACGTTTCATGTTCCGGTGGTCTAATGGCGTCATGTACTTCTTCGTCTGAGGACGACCTCTCTGAAACTGGGACAGCCGTGACTTCCAGTGCCATAATTGTACTAGGTTGGGAGGTAAGCACCTGGGTGATTCCTAACTCCATCACCGAAGGTACTGCAGATCGCTCACTGATGCGGCCCGATCGACGGGGTGTTTGTTGCGGGGACTCCGCCATGATAATTCAGAGCAACTGGATCTCGCAGCTGCTATTTTATCGGCGTAGCTGCGTTGAGTCGAGGGCATTGATCTTACGGAAAATGCTCCTTGACATTGTTCAACATCGGGTTTCCACTTTGCAATGTTACTAGGCACCCGTTTAACCATGAAGGGCATTGGTTCAGGTCTAGTTGAAGGTTCTGGCTTGGTATCAGGTTCTTTCCTCTTTAGTGTGGAGGTTCATCTTCATCTTCCGATTGGCCAGACGTGTCCCCTTCAGCGTCGCAGTCCCCAAGTGTTGGCATGTTTCCTGGGTGTGGTCGTATCTGACCTCTGGTTGCCTTACGGATTCGCCTGCATATATCCTCGGTTCAGTAAACGTTACCACGTTTGGCTACTATACAGTATGGTCCATCCCATTTGTCAGTGAGACAGCGCTGAATTGGTATCTGGTGTTGCTGAGTGGGTGACTTCGTATGAGGACGGCTTTCCCCAAGTTCAACTTTCTTACCCTGTCTTTGATTGGGGATATTTCTTCGAAATATAAGTATTTTGAGCTCTCTGGGCATGTGTGGTTTGTACTAGCAGTGCTAGCAGGATTTCTTCAGGATGAGGCATCTCAGTGGGCTCGCTTTCGCACTGCCAGTCTCCTGGTTGGCGCTAGGGTTGTCCCAGGAGTAGGATGCTCGGGCTGGTGTCGACGGTCTTGTTAGTACGGCGTCGAAGGGCAAACAGTATAGTGGGGATCTGTTTATCCCAGTGTTTGTGGTCATTCCCCACACTTATTCGGAGGCACTTCTTGATCTCCTGGTTCCTCTATTCAGTGGGGTTGGCTTGTGGGGGGAAAGGGGGGGGGGGTAGTCCAGGTTTTTACTCCCAACTCTTGACAGGCGGTTTGCCATTGATGGCTGATAAACTGGGTGCCATTGTCTGTCAATATAGCTTTCGGGTAGCACCATCGTGCGAAAATCTCCGCTTCCATTTTCTGCACGATGGGGGTGGTTTCCTGGCTGGGTAGAGGGAATGTTTTTACCCACCGGGAGAATTGGTAGGTTACCGCGAGGAAATAGCAGTTTCCTTTAGTACTCAGCGGATATGGGCCTATCAGATCGGCAGCTATGTGGGTCCAGACCGTCTTGGGTCTCCTTGGTTTTGCGGTGGGAGAGGGAACCGGGTATGCTTTGCCACGGCAGCATGTGACACAGTTGCTAATGTACTTCTGGACATAGCAGCTTATACCATCCCAATTGTAGCGGGTTTTGATGTCCAACAGGGTCTCCCTCGTACCCGGGTGACCTGCTTGGGATTGGTCGTGATGGTGTCTGTATATATTCGCTCGTAGTTGCACCCAGATCTTCCACGGTGTATTGGGTTGCCTGCTGCTTATCCAAACGACGTCCTGTATGGTGTAACGTTGAGGCTGTTCCTGTACTAGACATAGGATATCAGGATCCTCCTGTTGGCTTAGATTACATTGGTGATAGGTTTTCTGTAGTTGGAGTCGAATTTGCTCTTCCGGACTTCTTTCGATCTGAGGTGCAGGAGACATTTTCTCTTCTTCCTCCTTTAGCTTTCTCCTCCAACGTTAAAGCACGAGACAGGTCATCTGGCAGGTCGTTTAGTTTACCTGGGCAATGTTGGATCTTCAAGTTGAACTTCGTAAGGAAGATATTCCAACGACCGAGCTTGACCTTTGAATTCCGGTACTTGTGTAGCCATCGGAGGACTTTTGAGTTGGTTGGCAGAATGAAGTGTTTCCCTTTGAAATAATACTGATATTTCTTCACTGCCCAGATAACAGCCAGATACTCCTGCTCATTAATGTGGTAGCACTACTCAGTTTCATTCATGCGGGTTGATGCATACGCTATCACATGGGGTTGTCCTCCCACGTCTTGCTGGTATAATATTGCGCCCAGGCCGTTTTGTCACGCGTCCATTTGCAGTATTAATAGTTTGTCCCCTTGTTGCCGATGGAGTTGGTGAATATTCTTGAAGCTGTTCTTCAAGTCGGAAAACGCTCGTTGTTGTTCCGGACCCCATCACCATCGGGTGTCTTTCTCGAGGAGAGGGTGTAGGGGTGCCATGTATTCTGCAGTGTTTGGAACGAAGTCTCGCAACCAATTACACAGACCCAGGTACTATCGTAGTTGCCGCTTATTACGAGTTTCTTCCGCTTCTTCAATTACGCATATTAAATTGTGTTGGGGGAAGTTTCCTTCGGGCAAGATGACGTGTCCCAGATAATCAATTGATGATTTGCCGAAGAAGATTTTCGATAGCTTACAGGTCATTCATGTAATTTGAGCCTTTCCAATACTCGTTGCATATGGCCTAGCTGCACCTCCCAGTTATTGGAGATTATTATTACATCGTTGAGATAAGTGGAGCAAAACTCATCTACGTATCCTGTCAATACTTCCGACGACATTATCCCTGGAACGTTTGAGGGGGCATTTTTCAAGCCAAAAGGCATGACACAAAATTGTAAGGTTTCGCCCTCAGGTGTCATAAAAGCGGTATACTTTTGACTGTCTGGATGGATGGCAATTTACGAGTATCCAGACTCCATGTTGAAAGTACCGAATATTTTGGCTTTGCCAATGTCTCGAAGAGTATGAGACAAGTCGATAGCTGGGGGAGCAATTGGGTGTGTGACTTCGTTTAGCGATTTGTAATTCATGCAAAATCGCAATTTGCCATCATTTTTTGGTACAAGTATGACGTGCTAATTGTACAGAGAATTCAACAACTCTACTATCCCCTGGTCCTTCATTTCGTTAACCTGCATGCTGACACTCTGTATGGCCTGTGTTAGACTGATACGTCAGTGGTCGGCCATATTTAATGCTGAATTGATTGGGTTTGCCATAAAAGTCTTCCTTGTCCGAAGGCACGGGCGTGCTCGTCTAGGATGGCTTTTAATTGCAAGCACTCTGGTCCTTTGAGTTCATGATTAATGCTCATTGGATCGATGGGCATTGGCAGGATGTCGTCTGGGTTTTGGTTCCAATTGACAGTAATGCGGTTGGTTTCTCCCAAGTATGCTCTACGTTGACCGTGATCGAGAATACATTGATGGTGTATAAGCCATGGACGTCCTAGTATAACGGATTTGGACATGGTCGGCGAAACAATAAATTCTGTTGGGGTGACGATATTTCGGATTTTTATATCCAAGCTAATTTGGCCAGTTACTTCCAGAGTTGCATCAAGTTGCGCCATTCTTACCACTTTGTTCTGTGGACAGAGTTCCGTGAGCTGGTTTGCTGTTAATAGATTCTGTCTAATGAAATTTCCTGTAGCTGCAGAGTCGAGTATAGTGAGTATTCTTGTTTTTATTTAATTCCACCTCTATGTGTGGGGCTATGGGAATCGGTGCTTCCTCACTTTCTCCGTGAAGAATGGGCCCTTGTAAACCTGTGGTGGTGGCCCACTTCGTACCCCGGTGTCGGCGTTTCCCGGCTTGGTTTCCGGAGTTGATTTGCTAGCTGGTCGCTGTGGGATATTTGCTGGTGTGTTGCCCGCTTGGTTAGGTGGAGCGACAGTTCCTTCTGGTTTCCGCGGACAGTCTTTGTTCCAATGATTCTCTGGATAGGACCAGCACTCGGGTATAAAGGCCATGTGGGGTTGTGGTTGGTATGTCTTTATGAGATGCCACGGGTGGTGTTCACATGTTGGGCGCCGTGGTGGAGACAGGTTTCTCAAGGCTTGCCTGAGAGGCTAAATTTTGCTCAGCTTCTCGAGCTCGGTTGACCAAATCATCCACGGTTGTGAGACTTGCTATTAAAAGTACATTGCGGAGATTGGTAGTAACATGTACCCGATTGAGCGAACGGCGGTATCTTCATTCACATCTGGAAATACTCGTCGGACCATTGCTCTTTTCTTGTATGAAAATTTGTGCTTTCTCGTCGAGTACCTGGGTCTGGCTGTAGTACTGGTTGGTTAACCTAGCCAACACTTCCTCGCCCGTAAATTTTGTTGCTATGTGGTCGGAGAACTGTTTCCAATCAGTTAATAATTCCAAGAAATACTCCCACTAGGTGAGGGCGATGCCCTTTAAATGTAGTTGAGCTCGATCATTGTTTTGGCGGCAGATTTGTTTTCTTAAATTTTTTCTCAAACTCTTGAGTGAATGCGATGGGGTCTTCGTGCGAGCGGCCTGCAAAGTCCGTTATTTGTATGTCATCGTCTCTACCCATAGCTGGATGGCCAGATGCCGTTCCTGGTTGGATGTATATTTGGGAAGGCCTGGATCAGCGGGAGAAAGAGAGATGTTTCCTCCATCATATTTTGCACTGGTAGGCCATCCCTGGCATGGAGACTCGTTTGTCGGGCCACCCTATACACAGATGGTGGTAGGGCTCACTATACGTTGTGCACCTGATGCGGTTTATGCGCCGCCCAGGGCACGTTACCTCATTCAGAAGCTTGTGGGCTGTTGTCAGCATGCTGTACAGGGGTACTCTAAGCAGTCAGTAACCCTGGTATTTTTGGGCCAGCCTATACAGGCATAATAGAAGAGTTTTGTGCAGTGGGTGCACTCGACTCTTAGAGTGCCATTGCCTGTGCAGGCTACATGGTACGTTAAATACGTCACCGTCAGGGTATTTGCCGGTGACTGCATTGGCCTCTGCGTCTGACGTGGTTGTCGTTAAGGGCACCACAGGGTCTTTCAAGGACTCCCCGAAGTCCACTTGTTTAATTGTATTGACCCTTAGCTCTCGCGGTATGGTTTGTCTATTCGTGCCTTTCACTGTGCACAGCGATTTGTCTGATGCCCCACGTTGGGCGCCAGAAAATCTCTTGACACGTGCCGTATTAAACTGACTGTGGACACGGTAGATACAGATTTTACTTGCTAGACCAAAAGCGACTTAGGCAGCGGGGATGAGGTGAGGCGTGTTGGCTAGTTCTGATACGCTCTCACCTCTAGTTAGGTAGTTGAGGTAAGTTTAGTCTTAAGCGGGGTGAATGCCTGCACAAATGTTCCAAAGTCATGCTTCTTTCATCCAGAAGACCAAGTTGTCCCAACGTAGGCGAACTTCCACTTCTGTTAATAAGCCACAGACAATGGGGTGATACTTGTAGCTGGTACGAACACACAGTGGAAACTCAATTAATATTGCCGGTGCAGACATGACTACGTGACGTCTGAGTTCGGCAGCACTGACCCGTTCCACCTGTCTATCTTGCGTAGGATATGATGATACTATCCTCGGTCAGGCAGCAGGGTGAGCCAGGTGTTGCTCTCTACATCTCCTACCACTCTTCCTCTCATGAGACATAGGGTAACTGTTCTATAAATCACACAGTACACTGAAATGGAAATACTAACAGTGTACCCCAATAGTGACGTATCGGCCGGTTCGACAAGCATCCCCACTGATCCCCCACCATAGGCGGACTGATCAGGGACATTGAGCCAGAGTCGCACCAAGCCTCTACTGGTTGTGCGTCTACCCAGAATACCCAAAGTCGAAGTTGTATTATAATAGATGTAGAAGCGGAATGCGTCAAAACTGACATTCTCATTTTTTGTGGCGAATTATTGCCACCAAGTCATAATCCGTTGTGATTGTATAGATAACTAGGTGAGAATTGTATTCCAGATAAAAAAAACCCCAGTTACCATGTGTAGATGCTGAATGCTCCACTACAGTGCATGAGTACATGCAAAGTGCACAGGAAACGAATGCTCACCACAGTGATGTACCCCGGCGTATCTGGAAGCCGACGCACGAATGGAATGACAGGACATTCCATGTGCTGATGCTAACCACCAGTCAGAAGATAATGAACAATTATATCCTGGCAAAAATTGTATAAAGAAATTAGTAATTTGTAATTATTCTTGTTCCAATAATCTTAAAATTGTTTTATTTCAAGAGCATGAACAAGTTAATAGGTTAGCTATATTAAGCGTTATAAAAAACATTGGCAGACTTTATTTAGAGTGAAATTATCTGCGTCATAATAGGTTGGATTTGAAAAAAAGAATAATTATGATAAAGAAGGTAGTACCTGCCTACGTAACATGCTGGGAACCTCATGTGTTGAACCCACATTACGATTCTAGGATATGGACTAGCGGAACGATGACACACTTGTCAGTCGGGACTGGCAGACTTAATTAATTTCTTTCATGTTCCAAAGAATAAACACTGTTAGTGTAATTAAGTAGTTGTTTATAATTACATTTTATTTATTTTTATTAGTTATGTAAGACTTACTACTTTGCCTCATTCATGTAACTTTGATCTATGAAGGATTTTAGCAAAACTTGTTCTTATTGCCAGAAGCTTCGTTGAGACAAGTACATCATTAGGGTAGGGTAAAGATTTGAATATATTATTGTCTAATGGTACGTTATAATTCTGTATTGTTATTTAACTAGCCAAAACATGATGTTGAGGTCCATACAGGTAGGCCAGTTTGGATTGTTTTTCAATTGAGTTTGTGATAGATGCATCGACTTATCATAAAATAGAATAGCCTGTTTGTCAATGTCTCAGTAGAGAATAAGATGTTAGGTTTGATGCACAGCATCTCTACTTATAACTAAATCAACTTCTACTGATCAGTGCAAACGAACTTGGAGCACTTTCAACGGAGTTTGATTTGCCGCCACCAACAACGAGACTTCATTAATTGTTATATCTAACCAAAGCAAAGAACAAATGCTCCACGCCAGATATAATTATTCGCCAGCCAAGTCACCGAAGCCAGGCATAAAGATCAAACGAGTACAGCAGCCCGTCACTAAATGCCTGTACTAGTACAATTACTGAAGCATGAGCCTGGATCCAGCGCCCGCCGCTGAGGTCACTTGCCAAGGATCTATGTCACACTCTTCACAGCTACTACCCCTTCTCCAAGATAACCCCCTGTGCCAGGCAAGCAAGGGGCACGCTGCCGAGTAGCATAAATACAGGGCCTCACCAAGGCTCCTGACCAGTCTTCATGCAATTGACATCTGTCTTGTTCCTTCACCGCACCTCTGGCGCCGTGGGAACCATCAGCTCTCCTACCTTGGTCTTCATCATGCACTAGTGGTGCCGAAGACATTTCCGCTCTTCAAGACTTATCATACCTTCGGGGGCTGAATATGTTGCTCTTCACCAGTCTTGCATCGCAGTTTACACACACATGTACTGGTCCCTTCTGGACAACAGCTGGAGTGTAGCTTAGTCGGAGTTGTTTTGATAGTCACTTTACTGCCTACCCTGTTAGTCTAGGAGCAGGTAGCCTTCACCTGTTTTCACTCACTTGGATAGGAGGTAGTACTTCGTCATCACTGTTTATTTTCGTTAAAAGAAATAAATACTGTTTTAACCAACTTACGAATATCGCTCCCGTAGTCATAGTACCTATCCTCGTAAACATCAGGCCCATACGAGGGACAGCAGGTGACCGGGATTTTATTCTCTCTGCTCAGACACTTAATACCAAACAACAGTACAATCTCGGAAGGCCACCCATTCACTACACTCGTATGGTGAATGGTAACGCCACAAAATTAGGATACTGCTTCCTTAGGGATTGGACTGCCAGTCTGAGGTATGCTCTTCTCATCACGCACTAGCAGTATCCGAGAGGAGTATTTCTCCGGGTCTGGGACTGCCAACTCTATCAGGACCTGACCCAGTATTGGGATGGTCACCAGTGCTACATCACTCAACCAAACCCACACCTCTGGTACTGGAGTTGGAGTGCGAGATACAGTATTGGCTGGCCGCCACAGTACATACACTTGTTACACACCTCCACGTCAACTGCTCCACATCTACAAAGTCTGGTTGTGGGATTCTCTTTCTCCTCATGCCATTTAACCGTAGTGGTGGTGTTCATAAAAGGGCGAAACGAGTTAAGGCTGCCTCTCATCCACGGGAGCTTTACCGCCCTTCTAGCCAGGTTCACATATGTCAGTCACGAGAACAGGCAGCTGAACTTCGCAAGCTCTCCGTACCAGTTCCGCCAGCCTACGAACCAGCTGCGTTTAAACCACCAACCAAAATCACCGAGGGACTTCACCCAGCAGTTCAGGTGTACCTCAATGGCCAGGACAGAGTTTAGAGACCCTTGCCGTCAGGGTGTGCCTAGCGTAGTGCACACTAAAATAATTTGGCAACATGATGTCACATCTGTCAAAGTTAGTCACATCAGGTTGTAAGATGATTATCTATACCATGTCAAAGTGTTCAATGAGTATGTATTAGCTAGTAAGGATTTACTAGACAAGATTTGTCATTAAGAGCATTATAAGATTTCATAATTCTTTGACCAGGGTACGAGTATGTATTAGCTAGTAAGGATTTACTAGACAAGATTTGTCATTAAGAGCATTATAAGATTTCATAATTCTTTGACCGGGGTACCATTGCGTAATCACTTAGACCTTACGTATCTCTATTACGGAACCACTATGCATTAGTTTTCTTGGTAGATGCTATAGTCATTTTTACTTCTCTTTTTCACAGTATCAGTATTTAATCACGTATTGATAATTATTTTTTTCAAGTCCGGTACCTCTATATTTAACGTATTCTGGGGAAAAATATTTAATTGCAACATGTAACCAATGTAAAGAAAAGTTGTATGGATAACCGCATGGCCTCATAGGTTAAAATAAAAATCTAACTTTAAACTCTTTTCGCTCAAATTACCTTAGGGAATAGAAAGGCTACCCCAATTCTAGGTACATATAACCATTATTTACCATGCCAAACACACTACATGGTTTTGGCTGAGACTTCTTTTGCTTTATTTTGTACACTGTAAATTATTTAATTTATTCCTTCCTGTCCTTTGCGATCGGGGCAAAATTTGTTATCCCCAATGCCCGAGATGTGCCAGCTTGTTTGCCAAATTTTTCTTTTTCGAACCAAATTTAAAATAAAAAATGCCTTCTGCAAGATTATGAACTGGCAGGTCAACATTTAAGAAGGCCCTGGGACCTCTCACACATAGAGATGAGGAAAAACATAGTTTAAATTCCACGAGTTGTAACCTTGACCCTTTTCCTTCCTCATTCCCAACCTTTTCCCTTCTGCAAAGGATGTAACAGACCCCATCAGCAGCCAACTGATGCCAGAGACACCGCTTAAGACTCCAAGATGTGGATGAGGGGAAGTGAAGGGAATCGAAGAGGGACAAGAAGTGCACAGAGCAGAGAGAGATGGAGACCGTCTCAGCACCAGCTGAGTGAAACCATATGCCGACACGCCGGACAAACACAGATAACTGCTTGAGCCGCTGCACACAGAGCAGTCGCCGCCACAGAAGTAAACCCAGCAGAGAGATGAGGTGCAGGTGTCTGTACCCATATTGCACCAAATAAAAAATTATACTTTTCGGCTCCAAGATGGTTCTCCGTCGACACTGAGTAGGGGTAATTGACGCGGGATGCATTTATGTGTTCTAGAAAGCGCTCTCAACACGACGACTGCCTGCCCCATCTTGGAAAGCATGAATCGTTATGGGCCAGTCATGCCATTCTTAAAACAGTAATTGAGCCGTACATGTGGCTATAGGGTACATTGAAAAGCCTCACCTGATAATACTACACACACGTGATCCTATATTTTACTGTCTCTATCCACGTGCTCACAAGTCGTAACCCCCCCCCCCCCCCCCCCCCCTTAAAGATTGCCAGCGCTTATCCAGGACAGTTGCAGTATAATACCATTGCACCGCTGGAGAGCAGCACAGCACGCTGGAGCATCATGGCCTCCATGAGCGCACAAGGCAAGGTATGTCGTCGCCTTCTCGCCAAGCAGATAAGGGATACAGGCACCCACAAGTGACATCAAAAAGACCAACCCCCTTCATCCTTCTGAGGATCTACAAGCTCAAAAATTAAGTATAAATGGGGAATGCAGACTGAGTATCAGGGCAATCTACTACACCTCCCTGCTGTAATTGGCCAGATGTGACAGCTAAGGGTAAGCACGAGCCCGCCTTGTCCTCTGCTGTAATGCCCTGGGATATCTGAACAAGATTAAGCTAGTTCTAGATCTCTTCTTCTGCATCTGTAGCCTGCATCCTCCAGAGAGTCCTCGATGGTAAACAGCCACCATCAGCTCAGGAGATCCCGCCTGTAACCAGTGTGTCACCACCTCTTCAGCAACTTCCAACTCCAGAGGCCTTCAGATGCTGACACCACTACCACCAGAGAATCCTGCCAGCGCCACCCTTGTCAACCTTCCTCTTAACCTTGATAACTAGGGATGGGACGAACCCAGATTTTGAAAACGAACCGAACTAGAAATTATCCCAGAATATTTTTTTAGAACCGAACCTTTAAATTTGTACTCAAACCAAACTATGCTATAATTCGTCGAACTCAAACTGAACTTTAATAAAGAAATGTCTTATCCTCGCACATATGCCTTCATAGTTCAACCCAACTTTAAAAAATTTCTTATCCATGTACATATGCCTTCATAGTTCAGCCCTAAATTGGTTTATATATAACAAAAAACCAATATGTAGAACCACCTTAAAAATACAGTGGATTATGGATGCTAAACAGTAATCAGTGTGTGCACACACGCATATCTGCAAATGAAGTACTTAACATTGATTACAGTTGTTCTGTGGGTCATTTTAGCAGTGTTGCCCACTCAAGTAATGAGTTTGGTTATTGGACCTCTGGACTTGGCTACGAGGTGCAATGTGAAAACAACATATATACATACAGCCTTCATAGTCAGCCCCGATTTGTTCAAGTATAAAACACAAACAAATACAATCACGTTTACAATTTCATGTCTAATTCTTTAAACATGTGGGACTAAAATAAAGAATAAACACACACACACACACACACAACCTGCACAGTTTCACCACTTAATCAGTTCCAAAATGTAATGGCCAAATTTTTTCTAGAGTGGAAAAAAGTTACAAAATTAACATTTTGTTTTTATAGATTTGGTTGATGTAATAATTTATAACACTGGGAAATGTATCTTTCTAGTCGTTTTGGACATGATATGTGAAAACCACAAATTAGCAGCCCAAAAAAAATGTTAATTGAAAATGTCATTTCCCAAAAACTCAAGCAACTCACTTACTGTGTATACAATCATTTAAATAAAGAATAGCACCTGGTTTTACATACTATAGAGTTCACGAAATAATGCTGTCATCACTGCTACAAAAACAATAATCAAATATGACTTGTTCTGAAATTTTTGTTCTGTTGCATTGTTATTTTTAAACTTCTCTTTGAAGTAAAGGTGGTGTGTGGTGTTTTTTTTTTTTCGTATGCAACAAATTATTCTTTTATTTGAAATTAATTTGTGGCGATTGCAATATATTTGGAAAATATTTTAATTAAATAACTCGTGGGGCTAAAAGCCAAAATATTGTGGTATTCTATAAGGTCACTGTAACCTTATGGTCGTTAAAAGAAGAATGTCAATAACTGAGGTGGGCAGCTGGGTTCCCCCCTTTTTTTTTTTTGCAGTGCCAGTCGTTAAAAAGAGAAACGTCATCAACAGCCCTGCTTCTTTTAGGCAGTGGCTCGCTAGTATTTTTTTGTTGTACTGTTTTTTTTTTGCTGAGTTGGTCCTTTTCTTTTGCCAAGGTGGAATGTGACACACTACCCTTCTCTGAAAAAACCGTGTTACCTCTTCCCTTTTCACCCAGATAGCAATTCTCTAGATGCTTGGACTACACTTCCCTTTAAACATCATGGGACAGTTTAGGAGTGGATAATTTAAGACTACCACTCTACAGAAATGTTTTCCTTTATTTTGGGAAAATAAGGGCACACTGTACATGGGTAAGTAAGTACTTAAGTTATTTTCAAAGTTCGTTAATGATGTTCCCTTCTAACACATTTTCGAACCGAACACGAACTCTTGTAAATTTTTTGAACCGAACTAGAACCGATCTTTGACATGGCAATAAATTTCAAACCGAATCCGAACATAACCTTAAAGTTCGAGTTCGGATTGAAATTCGAACGTTTTACCCATCTCTATTGGTAACCTTTCTTCAAGGTATCCATCCGGTCATGATGATGTCGTCTTCTCTGGGTGCTAGCCCCACCACTGTTTCAGCACCCTTCTGGTGTGGAACTCCAATAAACTAAGTTCCTTCAGAACATAACCTTGATAGGGACATGCAGTTTTAATTGTGGCTTTTAATGTTAATTAAATTTATTAGTTCAGCCTTAAGGCACACTGGCATAACTATTTAATATCATGGTGTCTTCCCCGATTATAACGCCTCACTATTTAATAAATAATTAATATTATTCATAATTTTATTTGGAGAGTGCGGCCCCTTTAATAAACAAACATATTTTTAAATTAATTTTCTTTCATTTCAATTGGTATGCTTCTTTAAAACGTAAGCCCTTCAGGCCAGCTGGGAATAATATTGAGGAAAAGCCGGCGCATCACGTCTTTAGCCACTAAGGTAAGAACACACATTATCCACTCATGGAATTGGGTGACAGAATACCTCCCTATTTTGCCTCCACTGTAAAAGGCTGGAGGGAGGAGAGAGAGAGAGCAGTGCTCTGATAATTTAACCCACAGTAGAGACACACGTGAGCACCACTGAATAAAATAGCGGTGACATACACACCCTGCCTATTCCACCCACTGCTGCGAGGCCAGACCAGAAATAGCAGAGTGAGCAAACTCATTGGTAAGCCACATTAATTAGGGTCACGGGATACACCGGTTACTTCAGAGTCATTTGTCTTGCAGCACACTCATGCCTTATAAATGCAAAGGCAGTAATAAATACATGAGGAAATAAGATGTACAAAATGTAGTGTACGAGTTAAATTAACTATTAGCCTTTAACTTAAACAAACCTAAACCACTATTTTCCTACTCAATTACCCAAAGGACCGCACCTCATACATCTTAACTTAAACAAATACCGGGATTCTCTACTAGGACTTGATCCTATTTTGCTAATCTATCATCCAAGTCACATACCATCCTACATCTTCGAGGATTTCTTCCATACTACTACACCGCAGACCGCGCTGGCTGCTGTTCAGCCACCACCCTCTACAGTCAACCAGACTACACAGTGAGGAGCAACATGGTCAGGAGTGAATAAGGTACGGTGTCAGATACCTATAGTGCTTACAATCCCAGGCTTTGTGCCCCATCAGAAAGTGTACCAGACCAGTGTTGTACAAAGCCAAAGCCCTAACACATAATTGAATTGTATTTGTTTTGAAATATTTAAAATGTCCTTCATGATACTGGCATTGCGTTGGTAGTTGTCCTCATTCGTGATCAAAACACGGTCCACTCACATGATTATCTCTATCTTCAAATTCAGAATGACGTTGAAAGTCCTGGGGGTTCAGATCCTGTCCCAACGTGGCAGATACTATGCCTAGCCGGCCCACATGCTAAACTCATGTAAAGTAACTTTTCGGCTTGTGTCTCAACTCTGACCTACTTCAATCTCATAGTTTGTGTGTGAAGTGTTTTATGAAACTGTTTAATTTAATATTTTTCCCAACCAATAGGAGTGTACACGTGACCTTGAAAGTAGAAATGCATTAAATGCCTTTCACATGTACATACCATATTTCCACGTTTATAAACCAAATTTGGGAAAAGAAACGTTATCCCACATTCTAATTTTTTGGGTGATTCGTGATATAGAATTCTTTAAAATAAAAGTTAATCAATGTTGGATATTCACAGTCTTTAACATCTGCTGCAGCATCTTTCATAATTTATGAGACTAGATATTTGATGAAAACAGTCTGTTTATTTTTTATGTAGCATACTTTCATTTTACGAACAGCTGTCAATATAAACAAACATGTAGCCATAGATTACTGCACACATTCTAGTTGTGTGTGTTCACCTCGCACCAAGTGTACTAGTGCTTGGAGTGGTTTTGTTGTCAGACTACTGTAGCTTACTTCAAAGTGCACGTTTTACTGCTTGTGTAATCTTCGGAATGTTTTTGTTTACAACGTGTTACACAAGAAAAAAATGCTTAACGTATTTTTACAGTGCTGAAGTAATTTTGTGTATATAACATAGGAGAAGAGTTCAGATATAGTGCATTTATCTGTATTTTGTATTATTTCATATTTTAGTATTTCTGTGTTACTTTGTTTTATCACAATTTACCACAAAATCGTGCCTCTAAGGAATGTGCATGAAATAATATATCACTGTTTATTTAGCACTTATTTGTCAGAAATTTATAGTCTAATATAAAAATGCATTCCTTATACTTTTTAGCTTCGTAGTGCTTTGTTTTATTACATTTATTAGCACTGAAAATAAATTTTCCTTCAATGTAGGCCCCATTCCTGTTTCTAAGGCAAAATTTGGCAAGAAATGTGGGCTTTGTAATTGTGAAATACGGTACTTAGGTTCCTAAGAATAATACTGCCTCATACAGTCTATGTAATGTTTCATCATTTTGCAGTTTAGTTTACTGATGCTGTGGACAAAATTTTACACGTAATTGATTTTCTTTACCATGTTTTTTGGAAAATTTTCGTACTACTAGAAATCCATAATGTGTGTGAGATATTTAGGGTCTCCACCACAACCTCTAGTCCTTTGTTCCTTACAAGCAAGCGTGCCAATATTAAAATACTGCTTTGTATCCATGCAATTGAGTAAATTTTAAAGTTGTTCCGATACCATGTTTTCTGATACCTTTTCCCTGATACCACTGCTGATACCCCAATACCAATACCAATTCCCTTCACACTGAATTTTAGAAAAAGTATTACTGTTAATAATACATTTAAAAAAATTTATCTTAGACTCGTTTAAATAAAGAAAATAACGTCTTAAAATAAAGTATATAATTTATTGTAATCAGACGCAAAATGCAAGCTGGCCTAAAACTTTCAAACCCTCTGAAAATGCAAATAATATGACACCAAATGCAAGTCAAATTTTTAATATCCCACTCGTGCACTATCAGATAAGAGTGCACTGAGAAGTTATCGATAGGGCAGTGTCATTTCTGTTGGTTTACAAGGGGCGGGGGGGAGGAGGATTACCCTCCATGCCGCTACTTGTTGGCAACACCTTGCACACGTAGCAAATATCTGTCTCTTAAAGAAATTAATAAAATTTTACTGCAAAGAAAACTATTAATTTTGAGACACGAATGATGTGATTATAATTGATTTCTTCACTGTTTTTAATAAGTAAGCATTCAAAACCATGTCCTCTGATTTTCCCTGTCATGAGTTACACTGCACTCAGCTTGGTGCTTACGTATCCATTATTAGATGGCAAAAGGTGTCGAATAGGCACTTACATATATAAATTTATTCAAAGACGTGCATCTATTGAATTTAATTAATATAAATTCTCCGATTTCCCCGCAAGAAATTACTGAAAATGAACACTTATAATAGAAGTTGCTCGATGTTCAAACAATTTTTTTGCTGACAAGTGGTAGAGTATATGCTTTTGGGCATATAATTTTATTAGCGAAGATACTGCCCTTGAGTTAAATAAATATTAAGTTTTAAAGTCATGTTATTTTAATGCCAGATACAATGAAACCCCAACTTTATGGGATAAAATTATCTTTAAACACAAAAGAAAACATCTTTTCAAATAATAATTCATCGTTAAAATGTTTTGCATAACATTTTGAGGTAAAACCATTTGCTTTGAAATACAAGTGATGTTAGGTGCAACTATATTGAGCAACGCATAATCTTGATAAATTTACGTTTGCTAGGTGCACTTTATTTGCTCTGCTGCCTGTGGGCGGTGTGTGGAAGGCAAGCCAAGTGGGCGTAGCCGAGAGAGAGAGGGGACGTGCTTTATCTTTTGTTCAACAACAACTTCCCCTCTTGGTGGCGTGCTGGCATGAGAGGGGAGGAAGGAAAGTGCACAGCTGAGAGAGACAGAAAGAAAGGTTAAGGAGAGGGGAAGTAGAATGCCAGTCTCGCACCACACCGTATGGCCACAGTGTCTATAAATGTGTTGAGAAGACAAGACATTAGACAGCATGCCACAGAGCAGTTATAAACGGTGGCACGTGTGACGTATTTCACATCCAGTTACTAGCTGTTTACATAAACAACCAGTTTAAAAACAATAGTTGCGAGAAATCTTAGGTAACGGGACCCAAAATATACTTAGATCAGTGTAACATGCGATAAATGATAAAACGTTACGTTAACATTATTTAAATAGGAATCTCGCCAGGACCACAAAAAGTTGTTGGTGGATGCAATTTATTTGTTCTTATTTTTTATTTTTTTTTTATTTTTAGCATTGCTATTTATTTGTGTATAGTGCGCACTGATGTATACCGCGCACCATGATTTTTGCTACTAGTTCCAGAGTGTGTGTGTGTGTGTGTGTGTGTGTGTTTTTTTTTTTTTTTTTTTGCACCAAAAAATTTGTGGCGCCTTGTTAATAAGTATGGAACAAAGTATTCTCTTTTACATTAATGTGTAGCGATTGTGATATGTTTAGAAACTACTTTAATTAAATAACTTGGATGCAAAAAGCCAAAATAACATTCCGAAATCCTCACACTCCTCTTACTCAACACTTTCGGATTCATTTTTTTTCTCCTTTCTCCTTTTAGCAGTGAGAGGAGGTGGTGTTTTTTTTTTTTTTTTTTTTTTTTCCCCCGTCCCTTCCCACCCCTGGACATAGTTTGCTATCTTCCGCCACGGAAACAAAGAGGGCTTGGCGGAATTATCGACCAGCAACATCTAGGTGTTGTGTGTTGGGGGAGGGATGCATAAACACGTGGCAGCTCTGGTTCGCAGCGTGACAGGATGCCAATAAGAGGGGGAGGGTGGTGGGATCATGTTGCGACCTACACATAACTGAACGCTCGCTGATAGAGAATGTGATAGAAGTAAGAGTGATGTAAAAGAGAGAGAGATGAGACTACAGACAGTTTCATCACTTCCCTTACCATTCCTGGACAACTTATGGCTGCCACTCCCCCTTCCTCTTTTTTTCCCGTGTATAGTGCGCACACCATAAAATTTTTCCTTTATTTTGGATTTTGGGAAAAAAATGCACTCTTTACTACACACCAAAATAACTGTAATTTTTGTGTCTAAAGAACATAATAACCTGACTTCATTGTCTACAACCGATACTAAGTATCGGCCCGATACCAAGTATCGGCCCGATACCATACCCGATACATACACATCGGGAAAAGGCGAAGTATCGGCAGATAGATAGCGGTACTTAGTATCTGTATAGGAACAAGTGTAGTAAATTTTAACCAACTTTAGCCCACCAAGGGAGGGCATCACCAGTGATAAGGGATAAAACCTACTGCATCAACAAAATCCTCCCCAGCAGAAGACGACAGCGGATGACTCCAGCAGACAACTCGAGGTGGGGAATTTATAACCCCTCCCTCACCCAGCGCAATTGCGAGCATTTGGTCAAGCAGAATATAAGCCAGTGCACCGCCTGACGACGGCAGTCTGTTTCCTCCACCGCTCAGTATTGGGCAGGAGGAAGCCACCAGCAGCCTGCTCTTGAGTACGCCTTACTTCTTCCACCGCTCGCTCTTGGCCGGAAGAAGCATTCTCCTGCAGTGCTTTACTAGAAGCTTCTTCAGCAACTGCGGCAATACCCTTAAGACCTTCTGGAAGACTCATCACCATCAACTCCTGAAGATATCGGCAACCTCAGCCTTACCCCGACTGATAACAGCAACCACCACTGGTAGTGGTCGTTGATGGTCCCTTCTGGACAACCACACGTTCGCCTTACCCACTAGTAATGGCAAGAACTTACCTCTGCTCCTCTGGTAGTGGTCTCAAACTGTCCGTTCTGGGCATCCGGGTAGATTTGTTAGGGCCAGTTGCAATTAACTACCTAGCCGTAATCGCCTTAAATCAGGTCAGGACTAGGTCTCCTTCAGCTGGCTGTGCGTAAGTTAACTTCTGTTAAATCTCAAGGTTAGTGTAGGAGGTAGTATGGGCCACAGTGTATATTATCTTGGAATATATATTCGTTCCAAGTATTTTCTGAGTAGTAATTTATTGGTGTAACCGTGTTAGTCATACGTAGAAACCAGCCCACTAGAGTAAAGCCGGGGACCACACTTACTAAAGCACAATAGTAATCACATAGCCATTAGAAAGCCACCTGTGCTGTATCACCCTCTAGGTATAGTATGGTTGAGCCACCACCACTAGGAAGACCTCCACCAGGTGGCTAGCCAATCAGGCCGACCTATACTCCATCCAACGCTCTGAATTGGGCCGGAAGGGATAAGAGATGGTTCTGGAGGGCTGACCTCTGTGGATACCACACCCAGTTGACCTCTGTGGATACCACACCCAGTTGTCATTGATGTACAACTTAAGGGAACTTGCCACTCTGTATCCACCGTTCACCTTTGGATCAGATGAAGGAACACTGGGTATAACTCTTGTCTGTGCGGCTGCGGCCTTGGTAGTACACGAAGTTAGGGACCCACGTCGTCTATTTCACTCTTGCGAAGCCTGTAGTTGTACCTTTTCCCATGCCTTACACCCGGAAGGGTAGTACTCAGAGGAAGTTGAGAAGGGCGGCTAACACCTCTAAAAATAACTTGAGTTGCTACTCAACTCCACAGCCTGCGCTTTGCAGTACATCCCTGCAGGGTAGAGCTCATGCCGCCCACCCACAGGAGATGCCTCATCTCCCAGTTCCACCCTTACCTCTTTTTCCACCACTCATCAAGATCATCCAATCATTGAAGTCATCCTCAGAGGGGAGGATATTGCTCTGGACATCAGCATCTCGTAGTTCGGGGTCAACCGGACAGCCGACAGAAGCCCAGCCTGGACTCCACCCAACACCACTGCCACAGTAGCACCAGGTAGCAGCATCCAGAGCCAACGCTTGCCACTGGATCAATAGCCTCCCCGGCCTCCATCCAGAAAGGGAACATTGTGGCAATGTGTACACCACAACAACACACTTTAAAACCAGTGTTTGATTTTGTCCCTTGTAGACAGGCCACAAGACATGGTCTCTGTACCGGCCTTCCTGTAGAGTAAAATTGAAGGGCCTGCAAAGCTGGTAATTCATCGAGACCCACAATACAAGCTGTAGATGATTATCTCCTAAAGTGCCTGTCACAGCAGGCAGCCACAGTGTGGTGAGAGCAGTTTTTCTCTCTCTTTCCTCACTCTTTCCTCTTCATGTAGATGATTATCTCACAGCAAGGAGGCATGTCCCTTCCTCTCTTTGCTCCTGGAGTGACAATCTGTCAGTTTGATTCCTGGAATAAGAATGGCAACTGCTGCAGTTGAGCACCTCTTACTCCAAATTGCCACCATATTATCCTCTGGTTTCACGTAAAATATCAGGTCTCAATATTGGCTAAAAATAAAATTTGGTTCAGGCAAGTTGATATTACTAATATCAGCCGATATTTGATATCGGGTATCGGTATCGGCTCAGCCTAGTTACGATTAACTGAAGTGTTAAAAAATTTTGTGAGGCTCGTACACATATAACAGAGTATAGGCAGAGATATATGTAACAAGTTGGTTAAAATTCAGTATTCGAAATTGCTTGAATGCTTTGAAATTTCAACATCTGGTATTAGTTTATCGAATATGAATAATAATAATGTTTTATTCAAAAATATTAGAATTGTCAAATATTTGCACACCCCTAGTAAGAGAACTAAAAGGGCAGCTACTGCCTCCAAGCACCAGCAGAAGCTTAGCCACTTTCCCGCCAAACTTGTGCATCGTAGCCCGCGAGAGAGAACTCAAGCCCTCAGATACCTAGAGAGACCAGCATTGCCTGAATCCACACCGTAACTCTTCACACCACCCACCAAACTCAACAGAGAAACCCACCCAGTCTTCATCACCTACCTCAGTGGTCAAGACACTTCATTCAGGATTGCTAACCTGTGGTGTTAGGAGACCTCAATTACTGCAATCACTCTAGCGACAACCAGCACCCACGAGCACTTGCCCACCTGCCCTCCAAGCTCCAGAGGCAGTCCAAGCGCTCCTCTGTCCGAGCCACCACAGGTCCAGCAACAATCGTCAGTCACTTGTTGCCCAGTAAAGCCCGTGAGAGTGGTCCCGCCAAAACACAGTCGTACTTGCCATACCAGATTTCATGCCCTGCTGGAAAGCCCCATGACCAGTGCTGTATACTGGTCGGGCTCCAGTTCCGCGCAGCGTATAGAAATCCGAACTCACCCCGGGTGCGCCTGCCTAGCACCCACAAAAGCAATCGGTGCTGTGACGTACCCCAGTTCCCCACAGGACATCTCATATCAACATAATTTAAAGCAGAGTACCCTCCTAGTCAAATGAAGTGCTACGTCAAGAAACGTGCAAGCTAAGGAAACTCGTGGTCATGTATTGTGCTTAGCCAACCAGGAATTAACGGCTTGTCTGTTCAGCTGATTTCTGTATTGATGCTGTTGACCAAGTTACTAGCTATGCTTCCACAGTGTGCACTGGCTCATGAAACTGTATTGTTTCTGTTTGCACTTTTTTTGCTTTTGTATTTTACTTTGAAGTTTGTCACTAATTTGCTACGCAGCCTAACTGCCACTTGAGAGTTGAGGCCATGAGCCAGAAGTTAACCAGTAAAGTTAAAGCACATTTAATGTAGTAAACCAGCTAAGGAAGTATTATACTCTAGATGGTTAGTATTCCTGTGCCAACTTTTATTTTTGTGCCAAATATTTTGTGTACTTTTGTGTACCTAATTTCTGTACTTTTTGTAAACCCACCACATTTGATCTTCTTTTGTACAATCGCTTTCGTACCACTATGTACCAACTTTGTAATTGTGTACCCCTCCTTGTACTTTGCTATTGTATAATAAAGCACCTCACGCTGACATGATTTAGCGTACTCTTAATTCTTTTCATTACTAGTGTTTCAGTAATGTGCCTCACACTTGAATGGCTAGACAATTCCAAACCACATTTTGCTCACATGTTGTTTTGTACAACCACTCTTTTAGGATTTTCACATATCTTAAACTGCATATTTTACTAGCATTTTGTTACTCAAGTTAATACTTGCACTTATTATTGTGTACCATTTTTACCTAAATCTCTTGTTACAAATTTGGTTTAAACCTTGTTAGATTGCCTCACTTGCTCAATTCTACTATTGTTTACCTATATTCACGTCACACCTAATGTGTTTACTCATTGTTTACCTTTGTGTAACTTGCCTGTTTCCACATTGTCAGTTTGTTAATTGTCAGTCTCACGCAATTCATGCTTTATATAATCTTTTACCACCAGTGACTTGTCATTTGTAACGTGTACCTTTGAAATTTCTGCACATAATTATTTTTCTCTTTAACCTGAGCCAATGCTCTAATAAAGTAAGATAAAATAATACATGAACATATACCTCAAGATAAACAATTGAATGGCTCCATCCTAACTGTTCTTTTGTGTATTTTGAGGTGTAACCAGCTGAATTTTGTACCCTGTGGCAGCTTCTATTTTCAATGTAACTAGGAGTTGCCAACCAAAAGAGAATTTTTTAACTACAAATTTTGCTCACTATTTTGAGATTTCCATCAGTTAAGTTCTTTTTGCCTACATGCGCCGTGATAGAATCTACTTAGTTTCCACAGTGAACTTAGCTACTCCCTTAAGTCTAGGATTCAATGTAATTCTAATCTTATATTTTTATTTTTCACTAGCTTTGCAATGGGCTGTGAAATTATTTGTCAACCGCTTGTCCCATTTAAAGCTTTTGACCTAATCAACTGGGATAATTGTACGAAACCAGGCCTTCAGCCAAATCGTTATCACAGTTCTGTACCTGAGGGTAGGGATTAAGATTCTTTAGATCCACACCCATAAACATACGCTGTTTGGTTATGCTGACCATTTTCACTCCTTCACACTTTGCTTATAACGGTCTCGCTGTTTAAGCGTGTGGGGGATACCTGACTTCAAGAGAGAGATATATAGATAGATAGATAGATAGATAGATAGAGAGAGAGCACCATCGTTCCAGTTCGCCGTAGAGTCCAGATGCTTTTGAGAGGATGTTCGTCCTCCGTACCTATGTGTCCGGCTAACAGAAGGGGGAGGGGTTTGACGCACCATGAGTTACATCATTCACTCATTTTGCCTCCCCACAGCCACGGCCCCTTCCTAAGAAGAGCCGTTACACTGTACACACCACAGGACGCCTTCCAAGTCAAGGTGGTTTGTCCGGCCGTTGCTGCCTGCTGCGGTGCAACCTGCTTCGCATCACGTCGCAGCTTACCCCTCCAGCACCTGGTGCATGAGGGGAAGTCTCCATTGCTCTCTGTTACTCTCTTCTCTTCTTCGCAGCTCAGCAAGCTCCACTTCTAATCTCCTCTGCCACTTACCACGCTCAGTATATCTGCTGTCACCTATGCCACCAAAGAAGAAGACTTCTACCTTTGTCCAGCCAGCTAACATTATCCGGGTAGTCACACAAGCTTGCATTCCAACCAGGACTCACTTGCCCATCGCTCACCTGTGCGCCACCGAAAGCTCAACGCACAGTTATTGACGTGGCCAAAACCAACAACTCAGGCACCAGGAAAAGACCCGTTCAAGTGACTACCACAGCTTCACAGTCATCCCGGGGTGGTAAGTACTTCGGCCTTACCCTCCAACAGCAAATCCCACTAAGGGTAAGTGACGAGGCCACACAAGGTCAAGCAGTTATTTCTAACAATTGTATAAAAATATTATGGTTCAAACGAGTATAGCAACCTTACTGTAAATTAAAAAATTAATTTCCGCAATTAGAGACAGTCGAGTGCATAACTTCTTCAATTTGTTTTTGAATTTTGGTGAACTGCAGTTTATGTATCTACAGATATCTAGTTCGACACATGATTTCTGGATGGCAGTTCAGTCCAACCAAACTAAATACTACAGTAAAAGTAATTAGGATATATATATATTTTTTTATATAAATTCACTCTACAAACCAACTCTTCCCTCTCCACCAGCCCAATAATGAATTATCTGCTGCCACATATCATTTCCTTATGTAGGTTCAAGGAAATTACCACCCTCATTGTTTAAATTATAGTAAAAAAATTTCCTGAAACAGTCTATGAATAACTACATATTCATTAATATATTGTACACACTGCATCCAATAAATCAAGTTTCATTGCTGTCTTAGGTGATAAATCTAAATTGGCATAAACATATAATGTGCTTTCTCTACAGAGTAGTTTTCATTGTATCGAATGAGGTATTAAAATGTAGAGAAGAATAAGTACAAAAATTGCAATGATAACTTTAAACTACTTATATGCTGCTGTGTATTTTACTAGTTGTCTGCTGCTGTGTATTTTTTTAAAACGCTTATTTGTTAAAAATAAAATAAAAATAAATTATGCTAATATAAGAATTTGAATTGCTGTAATATTATTATGTGACTGCAAACAGATCTCGTATGTGTGCATTATACTACAAAACCTATTTGCTAATGTACAAATCCAAATAAACTTTTTAAAACGTATTGAATATTATGAGAATTAAATTCTGGACTCTTACATTGTAGTAAATAAAACCATTTTCGATGTAGTCACATAAATAATTCTCGATAGACTATGTATGGTTCAAAACTGAACGTTTTTCAACGTTTAGTTTGAAATGTTCACCAAACATGCAGAGCTATCTCGTGGAGATTTATGGAACTACAAATTCCATAACGCTGTCTGGCCCCAGAATCGATCTGCTGTAGTTTTCATATTGATGTACTGTTTTACCACACAGATACTTGGCAGAACAGGCACTGGGCAGAAAATTTTTCTAAACGATTTTTCTGCCTAATGCCGGGTACTCATCACAGACATATCCAACAAGCAAGATCTTGCATCTTTTCTGAAAGTGTGTCTTGTAATATGGTATGTTATATTTGCAGAGTTTATTGATAAATTATAATGAATCATGTCAAAAGATAGTCTGGCAGAAGAGTTAAGCAGGAAATGCGATGCACCAACCAGTTGAAGCCAGAAGTGGTCATTTCATGCCTTCTCTAAGATACAGCAAACATATTCTGCTCCTGCTTGTAGAACTGAGTTGTGTAAAGACGAAACCAGCCATCCAGACAAGGTGCCTCATTACACTGGCAGATTGCATTTTCTCTCAGTCATTCTCTGACACTGCATCACACCTATTAAGCTGCATTATCATAATGATAGAGAAGTCTGATATTTTTCCTTCAGCTACACTTTCGCTCAACTTAGTGCCCATTTTGCATTTATCCATAGAAAAGTGTAAAATAGGGGTTTTACTTTTCATGCTTGTTCTATATGAAGTGACATAATATTGCATAACATTTTAATCAATGTTTATAAAGAGTTAATAGAGCTTTATGATTTTTTTTTTTTTTTGTTATTTTTTGGCAAAAAGTAGTGCATAGTAGGGTTGTGTTTTGACAAACAATGTGAGGTTTGAGCATTGTGTTGGTGCAGATCACCTGTTTGAGCTGCACCAGCTGCATCCCATCTTCACCCTGTGGTCGGCCTCGGAGCCGGAACTGAGCCCCGTCATGCTAGCGATGGCCAGCGCACTGGAGCGTAACTCTCATGTTGAGCAGCACCTCCTCATCACCTACACTCCCAACATCGCCCAGGTATGCCATCTGCCTCTCTGTGGCTTCCACTGCCCACTTCCTGCTTCCCACGCATTCTTTAATCGCTTTTTTGATTTTCGAACAGTACTTTTAATTTTACTACAAAATTTGATACCCAGGGTCACAGAAGTTATCAAAGTTCCTAAAATGTTGTAAAGCTATGAAAGTTCTAAAGAAACATTTATTTTCATTATCTTGATTAAAAATCCTGAAAATGTTTTCTAGGGGTAGATTTTAATTTCCTTTATAGCATTCTGTAACACTCATTGAATAATAATGTATTTGTCACATACTTAAACAAGAAGGTACTTACAGTAGACGCTCTCTTTAACAGCCATTTTTGAGAAACCATAAAAAATTCTGCAAACAAATTAGAAATTTGAGTAGATCACATAAAAAAAAAGTCACCACTCATTTTGTCTAACAATAGTTACCACCCTTATTTTTAATGTATAGTGGTTGGGTGGGTCAGAATATGTAAAAAAAAATTTCAAAGCCTCAATTAAGACTATACCTCACTAACAACCCTATCCTTGGAAACCATAATGGGTCTTAACAGTGGTGTTCTACTGTATATAACTAATGAGCATACTTTCCTCTACTTGGATGCAAATAATTATCAATGAAGTTCTTAAAAGCTTAGATGGCTAGTAGGCCTTGACGTCTTGTTGATAGCAGTATCATTAGAAGTGAAACCAGAAACATATGAGTATTATAGTTTAGTTTCTTTTAGTACAGGATTCATGAATTTGAGCCTAGAGCCATCTGCCAACTCGGTTGACGTCACAGGTAGAGGTGGCACTCGGCGACCTGGGGTGGCCATGTTATTGACAAAATTGCCTGTTTCACCCCAAAAATTGCTTCAGCAATTTATGATTTTGGCAAAAAATCACTTTTTTCACAAAAGAAATTTTCAACATTAACTCAAACAAAAAAATTTAAAGTTCGAGTTCCTGTTGAAGCACTTCCTTCACTAAGAAAAGGCTGGGGAGATGTTTACGCTATTTGACGATGTTGTCTATGGATGTTCCCGACCGTTTTTGGCCAGGGGATTGGAAAGGGGGAGAGTGCAGGAGTAGGCTGTTTTCTAGCCTCTGTTGCTAGGGTCGCCTGAGTTTCATTGGTCTCAGTGATTGTACCACTTGCGGGGTGCTTTAAACTGTAAACTATTGGTAGGGCCCCACCATGAGCTCTCCGAAATTGAAGTTATTCTCCCAGTCTGACGTCAAGGCAAGTAAGAGAGATACAAAGTAGGTGTCAAGGATAATGTCCTATTGGACATTCCTCCCTGTGTCCACGGTAGGATGTACTTCATATGTGGGGGTAGAGAGGGTGATTCTTCCCGTTCTATGACGTAGGTCTCCGTGACCAGGCGTCGTGGACCTTGTTGCATTCACTTTGTTGGGGTCCACGGTATGGTATCTGCTTCGAGTATCAGTATTTGATTGTTCGCTTCTTTTATTGGTCCCGAGGGGTAAGGGCGCAACTGGTTGTTGTGGACTTTACATATTTGCTCGTGGCCATCTATTACCCAGTAGACATTGCCGTAATGGTCGACCACCGAGAAGGGTCTGATCCACTTTGGGGCCAGACTAACGGCAAATTGGTACTATGCCTTACTGAGGGGGTGGTTCTGTACCTATACCTGTGTTCCCATGGAATATATATGCGCCTGTGCACGAGGGGGTGGATATTTTTGGGCTATGTACAGGTCTTGGTTCTGTTAGGCCCCTCCTTTCCCGAGTCTTGGTGTCTGTGGTTATTTCAGTGGGTGTTATCGAGAATCTGGTTGGGGTTTCCCACTGCCAGTACTTGGGAGGTCCGAGGGTCTGACCGAGGAGGTGTTGACTCTGGGAAGCTCTAAAGGCTTCATTCTCTCTCCTTCTAAGAGCGAAAAGGATAGCTGGGATTTCCCAATCCCCCACGCTTATACTGAGATTTTTTTTGGTTTCACTTTTCGGTTGGGTTGGATCGAGGATGATAAGGGAAGGTAGTCCAGCTGTCCACCCCCCAAGTGTTACATGTCCCACCAAGGCCTACTAGTAGGGCGTACCGTTATTGGTAAGGATAACTTGATATCACCAATGAGGAAACACTTTGGCGTTAAACTTACTGAGAATTTAAGTATATTGTATGTTGAGATTCAGGGTTATTAAACAAACAGTAAATTTAACATAAGAATTTGCGCATTGAAGAAACTTAAAATAAAAATGTTTTGGAAATCATGAAGGCATAACAAGTTGGCTTCTTGGCAATCATAACGTACTCATCTCTTCAAACCATAAAATTTTCACTGATAATGTGATAATGTGTACTTGTAAGCCACTGGGCAAGTTATGTGTTAACACGACTTTCCTAAGTTTCATTTTGAGTTGTCATGAAGAAAAGTTAACTGTTGATCGCAATGTGGCCAAAGCAACTCAATGCCGATTGGTAGTAATATTCCCTGCAGTAGAGAAAACCCTCTTGTTTGCAACTTGCGTAGATGTAAGGGATAGATAACGCAGAGCTACTTGTACAACAAGTGGTAAGCTCTCTTGATCTTCCCACTCATAAGGATTAAAAAGCTTCGGAAGATGCGTTGCTGCCAGATAGCTTTCAATGGCTTTTGTTTTCTGGTCACTGGCATTGTTTCTTCAGGGAAGTGCAAGGGTATGTTACCTATTACATCCCATAATGACCCAAAATTTGAGGGTGTGTTGTGTTGGAGTTTAATTTCCTTTTTCGATAGATTGACAGCATGTTGCGTCTCATAATCATTAAAAACTACAACTTTGTATCTCTGAATGAAGCATGGTGCAGAGTATACTGTATTTATATAATCCATCTTGTACATGGGGAACCTACTTTTCAAGGCTTATAGTAAATTATGTGCAAATGGAACACTTGTTCCAAACTCATTTTTTCTTATGTGATGGATTGTTGCGACATCAAGGCAGTGAATTGTATGAATGACCATTGATGCAGTTGGTTAGTTATTGCCACATCATTCTTTCATTGCCTCTTTGAATGGTTTCATTACTTCTACCAACCTAGAAGCTAGTTTATATTCGGATGGTGAAAGAGAGTCATCTGATGAGTAGAACTCAGCATCTACAGCTTCTCTTAAAGAAACCAAACTGTCCAACGTTGCATATTCAGTGGACCAGCGAGTTCCCAGGTTATTAATTAATTTGTTTTATTGTACCTTCAGCGGCCTGCCTTGGGCAACACTGCTTCTGTTTGTAGTGTGCAACAATTGTTCTACATTTGGAAAGTAGTTGGTTAACATTAGATGTCTCTTTTTTTCATCACTCTTTGCCAGTTGCAGTGTGTGAGCAAAGCAGCATTGTCTGTAACCACAAATATTTTGATAGGACCCACTTCTGCAGGTGATTGAAGACCCCAGCTCTTGCCTAAATCAGAGAGTAGTTCTCTCAAATTCTCACTAGAATGTGAATTTTCAGTATTGATGTTGCCTAGAGTTATTGATTTGTAGCGAAATTTTTACAAGTAGTGGCATGTTAATGACATGTACTCATCTCCAGCTCTACTTGTCCAGTTAACCGTTGTGAGTGATAGACTTGATGCTTGTTCATGCAAATCAAGCACATCTTCCTTCAGCATCTCTTGTATCTTTTTTCTTGCTTCCATATAGAGTTCAGGAATGATATTGCGTGAAAAGATTGTAAATACTACTGGGTACACAATAATTAGGCTTCAAGTGATACACAAGATCTCTGAAACCTTTCTCTTCGACAAATCTATATGGCAGGGCTGCCACCAGCCCTGAAGCTGAAATCCTGGTTCCTGTATATAAAAATCCTGTAAAATCCTGGAATCATTGGGTCAATTTCTGTAAAATCCTTGGAATTTAAATAATGGCAAACTATAGGGAAAAAATGGATATTAAGGATGTTTACATATTTAATGTAGTTAATTTTGTGTTTGGGATATATAAACCATGATAATTATTTTGTCCCCTTATACGTGTACTTTTTTTTATACAACGACCATATTGGCCATAATTTTCGTTTCCTCGCCATTGTGATATCAGCGCCAAATGCCAAACACAGTTACCAAATTCAGATTGCATGCATAAAAATGGCAATTCGCAGTAAAGGTTCTTTTCAATAATGGGCGGCTTGGCCTTTGCATGTAATTACACAGTCGGGAACAGAAATATGTAGATAACTGTATACCCGCACCAGTAAATAATCAAGTGAAATATTTTGGATCTACACTTTTAAAACAATTGTGTAATTCCAAAATATTTTGTTTAATATTATTCACCTCTGTTGTAAGAATCTTTCATACAAATGTGTCAGTGAAACTGGCACACATCGCTGTGGGTGCTGCTAGTGCTGCATGTGCTTAAAAAAAAAATTCTAGATCCGTAAAAACAGATCAAATCCGTTAAAAATGGCAGGCCTGCTATATGGTAAATGACTAACATCCTGGCAATCTAATCACTGATAGCTTTGGCTTCTTTTCCTTGTGGTAACAATGCCTCTTTTTTCTTGAAGGTTTCAATTAATGTCTGTTGTTTTTTTACACACTACAGAAGAAAATGGGCCTTGGTCAACTTCATCCTTTCTATCGTAAACATTTGTATTAATTTTTGAATAGTATTCCTCGGACTGAACTGTGTGATGGCGGGACAGATGATTCTTCAATGTAGAAGTGGTCCCTGAAATAGAAGGAAAGGGATTGAAAAAAATAATTGTGGAAGTATTCAAAATGGTTACAGTGGAGAATGTGGGGAAGATCGCAAAATTCGGATACATTAGCCATACACTAACACCCCTATTTAGCATGCTTAATACTGACACTAACTACTCTTGAAAATAAATGTGGCAATTTTAAAGAAATTTTATTGTCTTCCAAAGTCTCTTAAGGGAAAAGGGGTTGGGGAGGAAATATTCATATATTGCATTAGTCAAGCTTTTCCAAGCTATTTGAAAAAGTTTATAACATAACATTTATGGGCATTTGTGTGTGTATGTATCCTTGTAAATTTTATACATATTTCTATATTTTATAATTTGCAAGTACACATGCACAGGCGCACACACACACAGACAAAACCATTTGCGTCTATTTACACTTTTTTCTTAACTAACCTGTCTGTTTTTTCAAGTGTTTGGAACAGTGCAAACATTCAGCAGTCATTCTCTTTAAAATACAGTCAAAGTTTGCTGCATTTTTTGCGTAAGTTCGTCTCATTTAACTTCTCCATGCAGCACTGATTTATAAATTTATTTTTTTAAGTGCCACGTTGCTTTTCCTTCACTTCAATACAGTGTACCAACAAGAAAAAAATACTGCAATAAAGTTTAATTAGCATAATGTCAGGATTCCACATCAAATCCGCTTGAACCGTAAGTACGTGTTCAGCGAGAATTTTCTATGGTCCCGACCAAATTCCTATGTTAATAATGCTAAAAAAGTCTGTTTTTGCCTAACTCAAAATTTAATTTTATCCGCATGATTGAACAAAAGTCGCTGAAAATTACATGCCCCGATCATTAAATAACAAAGTATTAACAAAAAACTATAAGTCAACTGTAATCCGCTAGATATACAAATTCTGTAGGCCTATACATTACATTATGTCAACATGCACAAGTAATACTAATAGAAATCACAATTAAAATTAATTCTTAACACATGTTTCACTTACGTCTCGCTGCCCTGCATTTAGTCCTAATTATGTAGTTTACCACTTCCGAAATAACTTGTTGTCACGATGTTGCACTTTGTAACAAAAAAAAATTAATATTAACAATAGAAGTCTCAGACTACACAGCTTGTATTTACAAAGCACAAAATAGAAAAAATAAAAAATAAATAAAAAAGTGAGAATACAGTACATACGTATATGAAATATGTACTGTAGAATTTTATTAGATGATCAACAAACAGTTTCAATGTTTTTGGCAGCAACCATGTTGGTAATGACGAGCAAGAAGCAGCTGTGCCATATTTTCAAGTTATTGATTCGTGATGCTACGTTGCCAACACTCACAAGTTTTTCACTTCAATACTTTTTCATGAAAATTACTAAGGCATTATGTGTATAAAGTAACTCTAATAAATATGCCTGGAAAGTTAGAAAAAGGTAATGCAAAAATTAAGGAAACTCTATTCACTGCACCCGCTCAATAACAATATTCAAGTAGTACATTAGAAAATAATTTTCCTGCTGTACAAGAGAAAGATATCTTACATAGTTCTCACAGCCGCCGCCACTGCCGCGCTAAAAGTACACATTAATAGATGCCATTTTATGTAACATGTTGCTGTGGTTTTGCTTCAAGTCACGTTACCATCCGTGGAATAGTAATCGCGTGACGTTTTGTAAACATTGGAATGTAACAAATATTCTGTCACAAATATTTTGTATGTGAGAAATTAAGTCTGAATTTATTATGTTTGTACTTCGTGTGCAAACATGTTTTAAGATTTATTTTCACAGATAATTACAAATATGTAATACCATAACTGCATTTTTCCCACATATATATTGGTGCACATAAAAATTAACATTGTTAATAGGTGAACTTGTGGTGGGACACACGTAGTTTTTTACACAAACAAAATTTCAAAGCAATTCTTGGTTTTATTTTACAAACTTTCAGGTCTCAAACACAATAGCTTCCACAAGCATTTAGAAAAACATTTAAAACATTACACATTAAAAGTCGCTTCTTGGGCGCCGTTATGTGGCCAAGCAAAGCTGAGAGCGAAACAAAGTTCTAAAAATGTGAACTTAAAGGGGAATATACATAATCTCATTAAAACTGCCCAGTACAATATACTTTATTTCTGGTTTTTCTAATAAATTATAAGGAAGATTTAAAATTCATACTTGGAAACTTAACTCCACTGCTGGAGACAAATTGAATTCTCTAAAACACATGTCTTTAAAGCTTGTTGACTGTAAATACAGCGAAATGTCGGTTACCAGTTCTGCAGGGGCACCAAACACTTTCCAGACCTGTTGTTCTAATGCTTTCACGATGGAAGAAGCTTTCATGTTTTTCAAAGGAATGAGGACCATGAACTTAATGAACGTATCTAAAAGTATTAACAGGCAAACATTACCCCTCTTTGACCTTATCAAAGGTCCAAAGATATCAATGTGCACCACATGCCACGAACAATATGGAACCTGAATGCGAGTCTGACCAAAATTGGTCTGCAGTGCCTGCTTGCATCGCTGATAACTGTCACATGTCCGTACATGATTAGCAACAACCAGCCTCATATTTGGCCAAGCAAAATAAACCAAAATTTTATCAATGGTTTTTATGAATACCCAAATGCCCACCATAGTTTGAATCATGAAAATACCGCAAAAGTGTGGCCTTAATACCTTTGGCACTACCAGCTTTCTTGCGCCACTGAATTTCCCAGAAAAATACAATAAGCCATCATGCTCAAAATAAGGGCACTGCACCCCCGAACTCAAATCTCACTTTATTTGCCAACACCAAGAGTCGGTTTTTTGGGTATCACGGAGTTGTACAAAAAACTCCTGAAACCCTTGAATAAATTAAATTATGTTTGGGGGAAAATGAACAACACTGGGTTTTCAATTTAAATGATAATGTATTTTATTTAATACGCTTGGAAGATACAGAAGGATGCATAGCTCTATACACGATAAGTAAGTCAAATAGATAATAATTTCGGCAGGTGAAGGCAAACTTGTGTGAGTGGATAAAAAAATTAATTTAAGTTGCTAATTTGGCAAATTTATCTGATTTGTGAATTGGGGGTGGCAGTCCAGAATGGACGACTATATGACCTGCTACCACAGAGTTTGAAGGATTGATTTTTGGGTAAGCGCAACAGGTGAGGACGTTTAGGTACCTCTGTTTGGCGAAGGCATACGGCATCAGCGAAGTCGTAGAAGACCTTGCAACTCTTCAGGGTTTTCTCTTTGTGTTTCTTGTGGCGTGTGAAATCTAGTGAATTCACAACACTGGTTGAGAGAGGTTTGGAAATCCTTATTCAGACTTCGAAGACAGGCTGACAGTCACTTCCCTGCTGGTGTTCTTTAGCTTTGTCCAAGCTATCTGGTCTTCCTCAGAGTGGTGCCTTCAGCCTTACGCAGGCTTGAGGGCCAACAAACTGTTCTGAGCTGCGTTTTGGCACCTCCTTATGTACAGAAATTTTCTGCTTGTAGGCTGCCAGAGGGGTGCAGGGATGTCTAGCCTCACCTCACAGGGTGGTTTAAATTAGAGTTGTGGGCCACACCATAATTTCTTATCTGCTTGGGGAGAGGCTGACATAACTATAGCCTCTCCACGGGGCTCATGCAGCAGTGACGACATTGCGCGAAGGGTGCTGCCCTCCTGCAGCATTCCTTTCAACTAGCTTCTCTGGTTTCGGTGTGTCGGTGGCTCGGTGGATAATATAAATTCTCAGGTGTGAGTGGGCAACTGCATGATGGCTTTTGGGTGGGCAGTATAATTTAAATAATATTTCACGTGTCAGTAGTTGTCTGCTGAGCTTGGAGCAACCCTGTAGGCACTGGATTTATTGTCTGCCCGCATGTGTCTTGCCCATATGAGATTGTTGGCTCGATTATGGGACAAAGTCGACTAGTAGAATGTGCATGCTTAATGCTCAGGAGAGTGACATGCATCAAGTTAAAATGGTTATACATGGTCACCTTTTGAAAAAAAGTGTTTGATCTCTTTAAAACACACCAGTTTAAATCACCTGCCACACTACTACTTGTGTGCCTAATTTGGTAGGAATTGGTGTATTGTTTCCTGAAATATGACATAATAATGTAGTTAATTCATGTGGTACTTTCTTACAAATTGGCTGATAAACAATATCTCTAACTACAACGTTTACGTAATGCACTACCTGCAAACTAAATTTAAATTTGTTTAGTGGTTCCCAAGATATAATATATTACTGTAAATTTGAAAATGTCCACCATTTTGAAAGTAAGCACCCAACATGGTTGAAAACTACAATAGTCAGATGTCCGTACTAAGTATTACAGGTGTACCAAGTTTGGTGAAATTCGGTTCATGTGTTCAAATGTTTTTATGGGAACACCCACATGCACACTCTCTCTCTTTCTCTGTCTCTAGCTCTCTCTCTCTCTCTGTCTGTGTCTGTTGCTCTTGTCTCTCGCTGTCATCTCTCTCTCTCTCTCTCTCCTCTCCTCTCTCTCTCTCTCTCTCTCTCTCTCTCTCTCTCTCTCTCTCTCCTCTCTCTCTCTCTCCTCTCTCTCTCTCTCTCCTCTCTCTCTCTCTCTCTCTCTCTCGTGCATGCACGCTACACAGGTAAGTGATTTTGTAAGCCTCTCGCCTCTCTCTCTATTGGAAAGTTTAGAAGGACCTAATGTAAAATGTAAATTATTTTAAAAATTACTAAAAATTTTTCTCAACTTCAGAGTAGAGAAGTTGTTAATTTTTCTCAATTTCATTGTTTATTGTATTGACAGTCATGAAAACCCACGGTAGTGGGGGGAGTGTCGAGAATAATAAGTTGACGTGTGACGCCTTGGCTGACGAGCACAACGTCAAGTAGGATTGGGTTTGTTGAGTGCTAAGTCAGGCGCACCAGGGTTTGCTGGTGCAAGGAGGTAAGCTCCTGCAAGCACTCAGAGGCAGTTAGCACCTGTTTTGCCTTCTTTTGGCTACCACTACGACGGGAGTAAGGCATTGAAAGCAAAACAAACTGTCACATCCAAGAGATGGTTGCTGAGTACGTGTAATTCTACTTGGTGTAGAGCCACGTGGAGCATCTGCAGACTTACAGACACCCTATCACAGTGCTCGGTGCCTAAACGCGGTGAGCACTGGGAGTCGGGCCTTGTTTGTTGACAGTCCCTGCATGTGGATGTATGCCTTAGCCAAGTCTTCCCAACTCGGGGAACAACCCTTCTGGCACCAAAACGTGGTGGAGAGGGAGAGTACCACATCGACATGCTGGTCTGGAGACAGAGTACCTGTATACAACATTCTAGGGTATTATACGAGAGAAAAAAAATTTACACAAACAAAGTAGAGTATGTGCATATATTTTGTGAGAGCTTTTGAACGTGATACGTGAATAATGTTTAGTGTATGACAGAGGTTTTTTTTAACTTATTTAGTCTGAAATTATTAAAATGTCATCCAAATACTAGAACTGAATACTGGAACCAATATTTAAATGTAGAATCTGTACTGGAACCAGCTGAAGTTTTTTGTTATTCTACCCATCCCTAATTTTAAGTCTACAGGAGACAGGTAAAATTTGTTTATTCCTTCTAATGGGAAATAAACAAGTGGTGTCGCACTACCTCCTAATACTGGCAAGAGCTTAGGGAAGCTTAAACCTACGTTATCCAAGTAGACATGACCTGGTTCTAAACTATTAATGGTAGGGTAGATGAGTGCTATTAAAATCTTAAATTGATCTAAATCCCTGCATATATGTTGCCCAGAAGGGGCCGCAGTGTCTAGGTGTGTAGACAATGTGGCGATTTGAATTCTTCAGTACAAATGCGGTGAAGACTAAGCAAGGTTAGAATGATGGTTCCTGCAATGAGGCGTGATGGAGACCAAGGAATGGGTTTTCCTTCTTCACAATTGCGGGGAAGGAAGGAAAGGTAGAGCTAGGAGCATAGCTGAGCAGGTTGGTCAGTGTCCGGCAACAAGTGTGGTGGATGGTGGGAGCAAGTGTCGTGGCCCGCTATTTATACTCTGACTGGGCCTACCCCTTATGCCAACTGGGTAGTGGTGGTCGCAGGAGAGGGGGTTGGCAATAGCATAGCTGCTTGAAGGTCCAACATCACCGGCCGATGTAGAGATGGGTAGGTGGCGAAGCGATACTGGTGTACCCATCTAGCGGCGTGCAGTTGAACTCTGTTCTTTCAATGCATAGTCTTGGTGAGTCAGTGAATAATAAAATCTGCAGGCTGGAACATACATTCTTGCCGTGGCAAACAGTAGAATTTCTTAACATCACATGCCGGTCAATAATGTAATCTCTGTTGAAATCAGGTGCAAGACTATGCCTACTGATCAGCTAAAGTAGTCTCTCCCTTTGTTGCAAAAGACGTCGTGCATCAAAGTACTACAACCTCCATTGTGTGAGTGTCCATGGTTCCCAAGTGGGGAGGTGGGAAACAAATTTCTGAATCCTCCAACTTAATGCCACATCATTTTTATGTGAATATTTGTGTGCAGTGAAACATCTAAATTAAGGTTCGACCATTCTGAAATATGAGATAATTACCTATGTTTGTGTGCTTATGCAAAAGGATGGCGCCCATTACCTTCAATAGCTAACGGTCTCTGCAATTACGAATCACTACAGTATAATAATTGCAATGCATTTAAAAAACATATTAACAAATTGATGAAATAATAAAAGGAATACTTGCAATAGTGAATAATAGGAAAGTTAATAACAAAACTAAATAACACTACAAATATACAACCTTATACAGCATTCCTTGTTGAACTCGCCAGGTTAACCCTCAGTAACAACAACTTCAGATTTCAAGACACACCCTACCTTCAGGTCAAAGGCGCAGCGATGGGTACACATATGGCCCCATCCTATGCCAATCTGTTAATGGGCAGGTTAGAAGACAACTTACTCAGTAACCAACCAACCCAACCACAATGCTGGATGTATTTCATCGACGACATCTTCATGATTTGGACTTCCATTGAAGACTATCTAGTTCACTTTCTGAACAACTCTAACGTCCACAGTTTGCTCAAGTTCACCTGGTCATACTCCAAAACACATGCCTTATTCCTGTTTGTTGAACTGACTCTCCACAATGGCACAGTTCCTCCTGCTGTACACACCAAATCCACCAACAAACTGCAGTGCTTAAATTTCAACAGCCACCACCCATACCATGCCAAAGAATCCCTACCCTTCAGTCTCGCCACAAGGGCCAAACATATCTGCTCCACCAACAGTGATATCAACAAACAGTGTGAACAAATAGCCAAAGCATTCTTCGACAGGGGCTACCAGACACCTTGTCCACAAATAGATTCAGCAAGCCATCTCAAATACCGGAACATATTCCAAGGTCAACAACTCTAATATACCCCTGGTGGTCCCATATCATAAAGGCAAAAGTAAACTACCATTGTCCACTTTGGTTACGAAATTCTGGCTTCCTCTCCACAAAACAAGACCTGCTCTCCAAACAGTCCAGATTGGTCTTCAAAAGGCCACCTAACCTCCGTACTAAACTGGTTCGTCCACAGCTGCAGCCTATCACAAATGTCAACCAAACTATCCTCCCCAGAGATCCCACCCCTGCAATAGCTCACACTGTGGCTCCTGTGCCAGCCACCAATCCTCAACTTCTTTCAATAGCAGACTCACTAGCTGCACGTAACCCACCCAAAGCAACTACAATTGTGCAACATAAAATTTGATTTATCAGCTACAGTGTCAACATTGTAATGCAGAATACATCATCCTTACCACCCACACACTCCCGCAGAAAATGAATGGCCACAGAGCAGACAACAAACGAGCAATAGCTGATCACATCAATAACCTACAAGACAAACCAGTTGCAGCACATGCAGCATCACACAACAAAGATTTTGATTCCTGTTACAGCACCAGAGTTGAGAGTCCTACCACCTCAGAGCTGAGATACTGTGAATTAGCTCACAAATTTATAACAAAATCCATGCAGCCGCCAGGCCTCAGCATAAGAAAATCACAGCTCCAAACCACACTCGTCAACAATACCGGCAAATTTTCAGTTTTTCCTCCTTACCCTAATTTGCCACCTGGCTGCTAGATTTACTACCAACAGTGCACTTCCACCATACTGCAGTGTCCTACAACTTGCCACTTCATGAAGCTGGCCTAGCCAGCGTAACATAGCGATCGCACAACCGCGTAGAAAATGTAGTCCTTCTTTGTCTGTTTGTGCATGTGCATGTGTGCGCGCACGCCTGTCGACAAGTACTGCTCCACGAGTACTTGAATTCCTGTCCTTTTATTTATTTTTACTAGTCTAACAGCCTACTTGCAACCAGAAAAGGACTTTTGTGCAGGGAAAAATGAGCAAATTATGCAGCTTACAAATAAACCTGCTACACTTCGTTGTGTGTACACTGCCTTTAAAATAATAACATAGGAAATAACACTGCCGAAAATCTATACACATTAATACAAAAGCTAGCTAATTTCGGAGCTGAGTCACAAGCCCGTTATTTATAAGATGTGCAGTTTAAAGTGCCGGCTGGGCATTGTATCGGCCATGTTGGGGCTGCAGTAAAGAAGGCTTGTGTTGACGACTGCTAGGCAAATCGAACACCTGACTAAACGTTAAGGCTAGTTGGTAATGTACAATGTACAGTAGATCTGCAAGTGGTTTGTTTAGCAAAGGAAGTAGTGTACAATGACCGTCGTGATGTCAGCATCATGAAGAACATTCAAGTAATGTCAAACTGAAATTACAAGGGGGTGTCACGTTGGGGTGCTTTCCCTGTGTAAATACGGGGGCGTGTAGGCTTTCGTACAAGGACAAAATCAGGTGTGGATAAAACTATTCTAGGGCAGCGCCTTACCTTGGATGTTCCTGGACAAAGAGTTCCATCTGGTGAAGACCGGCGACCAGCAGTTGGTGGCGGCTGAACAGCGGCCGACGCTGGCAGTAGTGATGTCATGCCCAGGTAATAGTCCAAGCTAAAGGAGGGACGAGGTGGGGAGGATATGCGACGAACTGGATCGTATCCAAATAAGGAATCCAGGTACTTGGTAATTAACCATTGTATTACGTGAGGTTTACTAGATGTCTGAGTGGGTGGTTTGAATAATAGTGGCGGGGTATTTACTTGTTTCTCAACTAAGTCTAGTATTTCATTTACCATGTTTTGCACTTTGATTTTGCGTCTGCAGATAATACCACCTTTGCGCTTGTATTGCATTAAAATGCCGTATAGAAATAGTAGGAAATAGCTGGTGTAGCATGTTCCACTGTTGTCTAGTGTTAGGCACTTAACGTTCCACAAGTTCACACGCACCGATATTCCTGTCTGGCTTTTTAAGGTGGTGGGTGGAAAAGTAGGGTGTGTAAGTGAAACTTGCGGGTTAGTCGTGACAGGTGAGGTTTGACTGTGGGTCCTGTGGTCTGTGCAGTCCTCTCTCCTTTCCTTCTGCTTTTTACAGTGGTGAGGCAGAGTAGGGATGAACTGATCACTGAATTTTACATGTGAAAAGTTTTTGTTTGCCTTAGTGGCTTTCTCATGTGAGATGCCTGCTGTCCCTTTTATGCAAGAAGTAATACTGACCAGATGGGCCTGAATAGAACAAAGTAAAATAAAGTATTATAATAAGACAATGCATCGTGGGCTTAGTGAAATTTAGGTAACCCTTATTCACAAGAAAATAAAAGATTTAATTCGATGGTATGAACTTTTATTGAAAAGCTTCTAAAACAATGGACCCGCACTCTCCTAAAAATATATTAGAAAATAATCGTAAAAAAAAGGGGTGAATCTAATTCAGGAGAAGGTGTCCTGAAACTAATAAATAATAATGCTTTGAATATTACGTGTTTGGTAGAATCCATATTAAAAATATTAGATTGAATTGAAGCAGCACCAGAAGAACGCTGAAGAAGTGAGGTGGCTGTTAAGGATACCGGCAGGATAGGGGTTGACAGCGTTGGCAGACCCTCTGGTGGCGTCAGCATCTGGAATGCCTTCGGAGCTGGAGATCATGAAGAGGTGGAAGACCCTCTGGACTGCTGCCCGTTCTCTGGAGCTGCCAATGGATGTTGAATTCGAGGACCCTCTGGAGATTTGAGGCTACCGACACGGCACGAAGGGTTCTAGCAACTGGCAGACCCTGTTAGATTGCCTCATGGCCTTTTACAGCGGGAGACAGAGGCTAGTGCTTACCCTTGCTGAGCTGACACCTTCCAGTGGCTGATTACAGCGGTGGAGGTGCATCAGACTGCGCTGAGGCCAGGTTCTGGAAGGTCTTATACTGTCTTTCTGCCAGCTTGGTGGCACTCAGTTGGGTGAGAGGGAAGCAAAGTCACCCCTCTTGGGGGTTGGTCTTGTGACGTCACGCATGGGTGACTAGATTCTTATCTCTGTGGCACTCATGAGGTGATGTGATCTGGCCAGCCCTCACATCTTAGAGGCAGTGAATGCTCCAACGGGTGACGCTTTGCTCTCCAGTGGCAGGGTTGTGAAATTCTGCTGCCGTCCTGGATTAGTGAGAGATCCCAACTGTTGTAGAGGGGTGATGCTGTTGATGGCTCGTGATGTGTAGCTTCGCTTTGTAGAATCACATGTTTGAGTCATAACATGGGGCTGTTCCCAAGGCGCTCGTGTAGACACGTGTCCTGTCTCCTTTTCTTCCTTCATAAATGGTTTTGAACTGTCTCATAACGATTATTGAATTCCAAGATGGAATGCAGTCGCAAGTAGAGTGCGCTACATAAAAGTGCAGATAGCATCACGCATCAACTTATTTGAAGAAATTATTTTTGTCAAAAAGATAGCTGGTACAGTAAACTATCAATTCTACTGCCTTTCATGGTTGCCAGGAAAAGGGTTATTATTTTGAAGGTGAGTTATTTGTAAAACCTTTCCAAGTAAATTTTTTATATGGTTCCCAAAAGAAAGGTTTGTTATTTTTGGAGAGTTCCTTTTCCAAAGGTCCTAGAAACTAGAGTTGGCTGTACGTTTTTGCTTGTAGGTTTTATTTCGGTATGAAATTCGAGATTGGATTACTCAATAGACCTAAGTTCATATTTTTAAATAATTTAATTAAAATTTTTGTTTTGTACTTGTGTCCATGAGCTGTTTAAGTATCTGGTATCAGTGTTGTGCCAGTTGGGTGTCGCACACTTGTAGAGGCAAGTGCATGGATTGCTGTCAGAAACATTTGCTTTGTTGCTGTCCACAGCCGCTGAAGGAGTACCTGTTGTACGTAGATGCTGTGAAAGAATCGTTGGCTCGTAGGGACTCTGTACAGATTGAATATGAACTCACTATTGAAGAATTGAAACGTAAGAGACAGGAAAAAGAGCAGGTACAGTAAATTGCTTCTTATATTGTTTAGTTTTGTTTAGAGATTAGTGGGTACCCAAATTTTTGAGTAATTTTATGGTCGTTAGAGAACCCAACTCTCGGGTAATCACATTTGTGATTAAGTGCCATAAAGATTACAATTAAGATGGTTGGGAAGAGCGCTGTTATTAATTTGGTACACTTGTGCACAGAAACTCTTGCCTCCAGGTAGCATCGCTGCTTAATAGATTAAAATATGATATATTATGTAATCAAAGTTAATAAACTGGCACTCCCAAAGTTAAGAGTTTTATTTATAAAACCTCATTCCTATTTAAATAGGCACACAACTTATAAGGAATTTCAAAAGTATTTTGTATTTACAGATTGGAAATACCTCAAAAATATATTTAAAGTACGAAGTTAAAATACAAGGCTTAATTGAAATAAGTTACAAATTACAAAATACAAAGAGTATTTTTAATACGTAATTCAAATGCACGTAATTAAAATACTGCCGCCCAGCTCTGCCTCTGCCTGGCAACTGGTGATGGCCGACAATGAACAAGAGGGGGAAGAGGTGGTGCTGAACAGATGGTGAAGAGATAGATGAGAAACCTTGAAATATTCTCTTCCTCTTGTTTGTAGTATGGGAAAGAAAAAGTCAGTTCAGATTCTTTTTACCTATTTGCGCTGGAGCCGGTACTAAAAACAATTCTGCCATATATAGACAGGTCACAGAAACCAGCAGTTCCCTTTTCTTTTTTGCCCACCTGATGCCAAAATTTTACATCAATTTAAATAGTATATTAACAGGATACAAGCAACTGGAATGTTCCTGTATTTCTCTTGTAACTCGTTTTAGTCTCCATTTTATTTTGTTTGTTAAACAAAATAACATATTTATTGTGTATGGGAGTTTTGTGCGACTGCACCATGATGTCAAAAAGGGAAAGTAGTGATCAACAGGAAATGAACAGAAGCACAAAATTCAGAAAACAAAGTGTCAACCAGAAATATGGAAAATCTACAGGAAAACAATGTGATGCACAATGGCCATAGGCTGCGAGGAGGTCGCCACGGTCAATCACAGTTTTATTTGTGTTGTCAGTAACACGAGATTATGACCTCAGTTAATTATAATGATTAACTGTAGCTCGGCCTGTTTAGAGAGCAAGGCGCATATGTGGTGTGTCTGCTAGGCTTGTTGTCGAAAGTTGCTCTTAATGTCCGGTGATATGGTGGGCACATTACCACAGGTTTACCCGACTGGATGGGTGACCGGGGAGGCTGCTGATACAGCTGTGGAGGCTGTAGCTGGCTCAGCTGCTGATACTGCGACTTGGTGCTGATGGAGTATTGATGTTGGTTGAGCTGGTCAGGGTTTGCGCTGAGCTGGTGGCCTGGTGTCCCTCGAACCAAGGATTGGTTATATTATAGGGTACTTCCTCGCTCCTACGGATAGTGACGACTATCGGGTGAGGATACCCAGCAGTCTTGATGTGAGCTGAAAATAACGTTGAGAGGGAATTGGGAGGTGAGGTCTCTCCAGTTGGTGGGCGGCAAGAGCTCATTCCCATGGGGCTATGCTACAAAGTGCAGTTGAAACGGGGTTGCAACTCTGCTTAGTCTTGGAGGTGGTAGGTGCCGTTCTCACTTTCTGCCGAATACCACTCCTCTGAGTATACTGTGATGTGAGACACATTTCTGCGCTTCTAGGAAGCATGCTCTATGCAACGACTGTGCATCATCTTGGAGATCATTAATCCTTATCAGGCAAGTCAGGCCACTAAAACAGTAATTGGGGCAGGACACGTGTCTACAGAGTACATTGGAAAGCCCCAACTGATACTACACACACGTGGTCCTAGAATTTACTGTTCACCGCAACTCGCCCAGAAGCCGTCACGTCAACACCCCTCTCCAAAGATTGTTCTATCTACTAGATCACTGGCTCCCTTCAGGACGGTGGCACCAGTTCCACAATGCGCCGCTGGATGGAGGGCAGCACACATTCCGCTGGAGCATCACAGCCTCTATGAGCACGCAGCAAGGCAAAGATATGACAATGCATCCACACCAAGCAGATAAAAGATCCAGGTAGCCATGTGTGACGTCAAAACTTCCAACCCCCTTGAAGCGTGGCTACCTTTCCTCTTCACCCTTCTGAGGACCTACAAACTCGAACAGTCTCTAATGATCTTCCTGTTGACAAGACGTTATGCCCACTTACCTACCTTGAATTTTCATTATAAATAGGGCTTGCAGACCAGCCCTAAAGGCAGTCTGCTGCACCTTCTCCGCTGCGAGGCCTGAAGATAAGGCCTTATGGTAAGTGCTAGCCCACCGTGTTCCTCGCTGTGTGGCCAGGAATATATTTGCAGAATTAGTCAAGCACTTTATCCCTTTGTGTATTGGTAGGCAGCATCCTCCAGAGCGTCCTCAACATTCTTCATCCACCAGCAGCTCTGGAGGACTGCAGCCAACCAGAGGGTCTCTACCTCTTCTGCGAACTCCAACTCCAGAGGCCCTGGGATGCTGAAGCCAACCAGAGGGTCCTGCCAATGCCGCTCTCGTTGACCCCGCTTCATCCTTGGGTGTCCTACCACGCGGTATCCTCAGGTCACGACGTTCCCTCTTCGTTCTAACCAAACCTACCTCTGTTAAAGGTACTATGAATAACGTGTCCCACACAATGTCGTTAACTATTTATATTTGTAGTTTATAAACGTACAGCTCACTGAGCGCAACATCACCCTTCTGGTGATGAACCCCGATATTTAAGTTCCTTCTGAATAAGACCTTATTAAAATTACGGAATTGTATTTTAATGGTGGCTTTCATTAAGTTAACTTTGCTCGCCAAGTCGTACAGCGCACACAAGCCATTTCACTTTGCCATCAGGTTGCCTTCACACGTTCTTAATGCCTTTGATTTTCAAGTAATTAATGTTATTGATTTACTTTTAAAAACTAACTTCCTTTTGTTCTCATTGTAGATTTGTACCGTTTTATTTTATGCCCTTAAGGCCACATGAAAGTCTTTATCTTGAGGAATAGCCAGTGAAACGGCCTATCTAGCCACTAAGGCTGAAACACCCACACTAAACTGAAAACCGAGATCTGTCACTAGGTAGTTCTTGGGAGCGCCTGTATTACTAGGAACACAATCCATAAGTTACATTAAATAACAAAAAGTACAAATTGTATATCGGTCTTCTGGGGTGGCTCAAACAAATGTTTGGGGCATACTGAGGAGTGAGGCCCCTGCAGTCAATGGGCAGCTTGGGCCTGTTCCAGAGCGGAGGAAATGCTGAAGGCTGACTGGGATGTGTTACTTGACAATTGATTGGGTGTAGGAGCCATAGCTGCCTTCTTATTAGCCCACTTAGTTCCTCGTCATCGGGTGAATAGCATCAGGTGGTAGTGTGAGAAGCTGAGTTGCCAAAGCGTTTTGGGGGCTTGTCTGGCTCCAAATACGGTTGACAGCCTCCCTTCGGTTGGGTTCTGTCATCTTCATCCAGCTGGCGCCTCTCTTCATGGGCAGTGTCATCCCTTGCTACACTACTGGCGAGGGATGGAAGCCGGGTAGTTTGGTGGTTGCAGGTCATATGTCACGCTTGCTTAGGGGCAGGTTGGCTTCATTCTGCTGTTTAGAGAGAGGCGCACAGGTGACATGCGTGTAGGCATAGCTGGCATCAAACATGTATCAGTCATCTTTTGGGTGCAGATGTTTTGGGTTCTTTAGTCAGCTTGGTTACAGTGACATCCCATGGGTTGAGTTGAAGTTGGAGAAATAAAAATGAATATTTCCAGTTATGCGTTATGCATCAGTTCGGCTCGTGGATTTTAGATGTTGCAGTGATGTAGAACGGTCACTGGAAGTCTCTGACGTTGCCTTCTGTATCTGTATCTCCTGCTCTTCTGTGAACTTGCTCAGGCTTATGCATGGCAGCCGGTTCTCCGTCTCTGTCTTCCAAGCAGCATTCAGGTGAGGTAAGGGCCTTCTAATGGCTTCAACCCCCTGGGAAGAGTGTGTTATGGGATTTGTACTGGTGTCAGGGGACTGCACGTACCCTTCTTGTTTACGTAAAAGACATGTGGTTCACGCAGAATAGTGGAGGGCTTTGTGTAAAATACGTCACTTTATTGAGTTTGACCTGTAAAATGCAAATATGTGTGTCCACATGTATTTAGCACTGTTTTAAAATTGTGTAATAGATTAGCTGTACCTGCCGTGGTGCTTAGCCTTCAGTCACTTAGGCTGGTATCAAAGTTCATCCTAGCATGTAAGTTACCCTTGCTATGACAGTTCCGGCTGGCTGACTGTCCGTGTCCTGGGTGACTTACTCAACGCTAGGAGAGTCACATCTCAAGGCGGTTTATTCGGTTCTGGGCATGGGGCCCGCCCGGTGTACAACACGGGCCTAATGGGTCGGCGACTCTATGAAGTTGGGCTCGACAATCTTTACCCGATGTGGTGCGGGTTAAGGTTTTAAGGTTGTAGTGCAGTGGGGTAGCGAGGTAGTCCAGTACGTGGCGGTACTATCTCTGTGCCCACTACCAGGGTAGCACCCGACTGAGGGGTAGTATGCGTGGGTGTGGTAGTTGGCTGTGGTTCCGGTGCGCTGGTGGACCTCTCGCCAAACAGTGCCTCCTGCACTATAGGGTAGTATCCTTCCATGACTTTGGTAGGTGGTTCGAACAAGTCTATGGGCATGATGGTGGGTGCTGGTATGGTGAGACATCATAGCAATGCAGCTTGCTCACGTGGACTAAGCAGTCCGAACCCGCTAGGTAGGATACGTAGCCCCTGTGGATTTTTGGAGATAGTTCTCACCTTCTTGGCCCACCTCTCAACTCCACCTCTACGGGTGTAAGGCATTATGCACAAAAATCAGGGCTGCAGGAGGTAGGCAGTTGATGCGGGTGCAAATCACTGCCGCCAACACCACCTCACACTCTACTCCACCAGGTAGAGAAGGTGCAAGCTGCGGGGTGATGGTTGCAGGAACCGCATGGTGTTGTCCCTTGGGGGTAAGTTTCCTTGTAGCATAATTCAACCCTCTCGGCACCATCAGTGAGCAGTGTGAGTTGAGCACCCTGGCGGGCAAGCTGATCTTACCAGGAGCATTCCTAGTGTCTTGGCTCTACCGTTCCTCCCACTTGGTGCAAGGAATGAGTGGTCTTCCAATACTGGTGAGGTTAGTGGTCTCCCCGGACTCCAAGAAGATCCCCTCCTCTGCACCACGAAGTGAGTAGGGAGGTGGGGGGCAACTTTGAGATGGCAAGCCAACTTCCAGGGGACGGTATCATAGTGTCGCGGTTGTACCGTTTCCTGCCGGGGCCAGAGAATGGGTGTCCTTCCAGGGATGTGTTGGTTTGTTGTGTGTGTAAGTTTGGTGCAGCAAAACCCGGTCTCCTGTTGAGTCCTTCAGCTCTGATATGACACAAGGAAGGAGCTCGTAGTGAAAGTCAAGAGATCTGGTAAGATCAGTGTTTATTGACTGTAAGGAAATACAAAGATGGCAGAGGTGCTATCTCCTAATTCCACACGGGCTAGGCGGAAGGTAAAACACACTATCTTAAAACAGGGGAAGGCGCCCTCTGCAAAACTATTAGGAGAGGGAGTAGTTGGTGCGTGTAATGTAATATTTAACCTCGGGTCAAGCTCTTTCCCCAGGTTGTCCATAAGGTATCGGACATGTCTTGGTATGACGCTGTCGATGCCGCTGGTTCTTCCTTAGGTCGCGTTGGAGAGGATCTTCAGCCTCATGAGGTGAGCGGTGAAGTACTTGGAGAGGTTTGAGCCTTTGCACCAAAAACTGGAGCGATGAGAGCTCAGGAGAGGTGATCGAGAACTGAAGCAGAACTGAGGATATGGAGGCCGGGATGCATCTCCTTATATACTCCTCTGCCATCCCTTCCTTCACTGGCATAGGGTGTCTGGAGAAGGGGTTAGCAGTTGCAAGCCCTGCGCCTAGATTCTTTTTGTGTGCGGCATAGTGGAGAGTGGTGGGATCTAGGCATCTTGCATGTGGAGCCATCCCGCGGTACTATGCTGTACTCGCCCCAAACCTCTTGCATGGTCTCTGTGGCTCATCAGGCAAAATAATTAATTATTATTGGGACGTCTGTCCCGGCCCTGTAGATACAACAATCTTGTAGGTGGCGGCGGTATCGTGATTCTGTAGACAAACTGCCAGGGATGCAGTTGCACTGATGAGTAGCAGTCATTTGTTACTATTGTAGAAGACGTCATGCTTCACTCTTTTATTTACCACAGAAATCTCCAATCCTAACTATACAATGGCCTATGGGTCCTACAAAAGAGAAAAAAAACACGTAGCATTCAAAATTATACAAGAATCAAGGGGTTATGTTCATGTACAATTCTACCCTCTTTGGATGCTACTTCACTACTTGGTGGCAGTCTCTACACTCTGTGCCTGGTAGTCTGTGTCAACATTTAGATTTTCACAGTTTGTTTCCTCCTCACAATTCACACTTTGTTGGCACGATAATTGGCTGGTTACTTTAGACTGTCTGTTTAACACAGCACTAATGACCCATTAATTACTTAAGGTTTGTTACTCCCATAGTTCATCTAGTCATGGTTCACGATTAACTTTTCACTGCGGCCTTGGAGTCTGCATAATGCAGTGTACTGTAGGCAGGGTCACATGAAGCGCTTGGTTGATAGCCAGGGGGACTTGTTATACCAGCCGACTTGCCCCTGGTAAGCTCTCCGACAAGTGCAGGCGTGCATCTGACAGGTCTTACCGCTCATCGATGGGCTGCTGAGCTCATCGGCTTCAGGACTGGTGTTCCAAATCTTGGGACTTTTTGGCTCGGTGGCTAGGCCTCCTCGCCAGCTAGGGTAGCCATCGGGGGTGAGGGATATTGGGAAGGGGGGTGCAATTTGTGTACCTGAGTAGCCATCGGAGGCGAGGGCTCTTGGGGCTACCTCACCTCGCCGGGTTGGTCATGCACCTTGTGCACTGGGGTAGCCATCGGAAGCGAGGGCTCGTGGGGCTCCGCACTTCCTCGGCTTGGTCGTGCTCCTCCACGATGGCACTTTGTAGCAATCCCCCATCCTCCTATCCTTACCACTGCACTACAACTGCAATCTGAATTCTGATAATCAGTTAATGTATGTAAAAGTCATCACTATAGGAGGGGGATGCGTAGCTGCTAATGACTGACTAGTAAACCAGAATTCCTTTAAACACAACACTTTTATTATGACATTAATTACACATTTGCGACTAGGTTGATTAACATAAAACTGAATGACAAAGGAGATAAATCATTAACTCTTCAACAACTATATTCGGTGTTACAAGTTAGTATCAAATACATGAGAGTGTAGATGGATCTGCCTAACCTTGCCAGAGATGCTTAGGTTGACTGGGTATCTAAAACTCGAGAAATGCTATTACGCCTAACTGCCACGTGGATTTATGCTCACCATGTATAAAGTCTGTAGGATGGCCCAGAGCTCATCTAGGTCTGGTTTATAGTAATGCCTTCTTCGTGGTCAGCTCCGACAATTATCACACTGACTGACTTCTTGCACAAGGGTGAGCATCTGGGGAGGGGGGGGGGGGGCATACTGCGCTCCATATTTATTATATCGTTCAGGCAGTCTGCTATGTGGAGCATGTTTAATAAATAGTTACCTCGCTCCAAAAGCTATACTCCATCGTAGCTTAAGCGGTTTGTGTGCGGCACCTGGATGGCCGCTACACTACCCCCTTGTCGAAATGGCAGCCGTTCCGGCTGCAGCAGGGTACGAGGAGCTCAAGCCTGAAGACGAACGTAGACGAAAGGTAGCATACGCAATAATATTCAAAGGCAGTATCAATGACGCAAGACTAAATTCGAGTCTACATTTTACAAAGGAGTTTTAACTGGATTAAAATTTATAACTGAGCAACGTTAAGTTTTATGTAAATGACAAGGTAGGAAAAATTCTGATAATTAGCTAATCTGTTGTTACAAAGGTAAATACATAATAATCCATAGGAATGATATAAGTCGACCTTTAAACACAATACATTGTTACTTAAGACCTATGCAAGTCGTATAACATTAACCACAGGATAGAAGGATGTATGTCCAGCGTCACATTTAATGTTAAATTTTAGTAACCCCCAAAGCTAGATGATGTACATGGGGGAAAAGGGAGTTTTTAATTTGCACGCACGTGGTACTGGTGCGCTCTACAACGTGCCAGTACAATTATTATGCTTAAAGAAAGTACAGATTTGCAAAATGGCATGCCAGCTGGCTGAAACAATATTTTGAAGTAGCACGTACAATTGGCAAACTCTAAGTTGGTTATTCTGAAAGGTAGAACGCACTCCATAGTTGATAGTGCTGAACGGACGTGCTGTCTTTGTCAGTAATGGCAGTGACTATAACACCGGTGTTGCAGTTTTAGCCGTCGGGCTGCGTTGACTTTATCAGATAGCGCAAGTTACTTACGTGCTAGAGTTGCTAATCATATTCTTGTACACAGAACACAGATAAGTACACGTGTTACATAACAATTATAACCCTTTTCAAAACAAAGAAACCGGGGGTATTTATGATGTATAAACATTGGCTTTTGCCATATGGTACATGATGCTACGTGAGTGGTGATTGTCAGAGGTAGAGATGATAGTACTAAAGGTAAGTTGTTACGGAGGTTGAATTACTAGCTAGAGAATAACGTTAAACATTGTACTATCACAGCTGGGGTTTAATGAAGTTAATAAAACATTCAATACAATTTACATGACTCTAGTTAGTTATTCAATCAGGGAGCCTACAGTTTATTATATTAATTAAACTACATAGTTATTTGTTATACCATCCTGATTGATTCCTAATTAGAACATTCCCACCTGTTCTTGAGTCCGGAGGCTGCATCTAGCAGTACAATAAACGGCACACGAGCACACCCCTCATCCAGCGTTCTTCCCTAGTCTGTGGCCGATGTAGCAAAGGCTCTGAGCCGTGCCTCGCGCTGCCCATCCTTTACGTTTGTTTTGTAAACAGATCTCATTAATCTGCATGCTTGCTTGGGCTGCAAGTTGTGTCATATTTGGATTAGTAATGCCATGTTCACGGGTCGAAAATATTCGCTTATCTCACTTATTTGTCACTTTTATTTTAAAATGTCATGTACTTCACTTTTTAAAAAATTTTTAACCCTTTATTAAGGTTATGATGATGAACTGTTGGCCGGTGTTATCTGCCATTTCATAACATTAAAGACTTACTACGAAAGTGTATCTGCCATTATTTGGCCATACTTTGACTATTATTTAGTGCTGTTTCTCAGTTTTTCCACCATGAGCACTTTTAAGTTGGCAAGATTACGATGTTTGTGGGTTCGAACATCATGATATCTGTGACTCTTCTTGTGTGCTGTGTTTTCAATAGAAAAATTAAACTTTAAATTATGCGTTATGGGTATACAGAAGAACTAAAAACGTGTTATGTTGTGTGTTGGTTTCCAACAGAACTTAGCAGGTCATGCGGTGTTGGGATTTCCTTAAGTGTTAAAAGAAATCTTTATATTTTATATCTTAAGAAAAACTTGTGTCGTGGCACCAATCATAGCAATGCAGTCGATGGTGTTGGCGGGAAACTACTAATTACAATAAGGTAAGCATAAAAATTATGTAAAAGGTGTGTATTTGCATATGTTTAATTATATTTGTACATTAAAATAAACTTCTCTGCTAGAAAATGTCTGCTTTGAAGTATGATGTGCCTAAATATGGCTGTTATTCCAGATTAGGTTAAGATTTAAAGTAAACAGGACAGGCTTGTTGCATGATTTCATTGGATGGACTTAGAATTATAAGTGAATTGGGAATCATAACTCCAGAATATGTAGTTCTGTGTGCAAGAACCACGATTACTCCATAATTAATGTATAATTTTTTAATTAACCTAGTTTAATAGTGACTAATTTCTTATATTCATTCCACATCATTTTTAATTGCAAAATTGATGGAATTAAACAACAGTTTTGTGTGAATTGTGAAACAAAAGCAGCGGTAGTGTGTTTAATAATGGGGAAGTGCCATTTTCAAAGTGAGTGGCTAGAAAGACATGATGATAATGGATATATTGTCAAGGAATGGGCAAAAAACACAGTGATACGGAAGTTTTTTGTATTGTGTGTTGTGTTACAATAAGCATTTCAGGAAAATGTTATCGAGCACTTTCACAACATTCTAATTATGAACGGCACAAAAATTAGTCGCCATAAACTAACTCCAAGTCAGCTGAAATTTGTGAGCATGTGGCTATCCACTTGTATGAGCGCTTCAAACGAAGGAGTTAACAGCATTAAAAACCTTTACTGTGTGCGTGATGTAGCAACTACTGCAAAGCTTAAGTGGGTAGTAAAATGTGTTGTATCATACTACTCAGCAGCATCTTGTAGTGGAATAGCTGATGTTTTTAAAAGTATGTTTGGCGAAGGTGTGCCTAATGATTTTTCTCTTAGTAGCACTAAATTTAGATATCTCTTAACAGATGCATTAGGCCCCTTCTTTTGGCAGAATATTTTGAAAGACGTGGGTAATGCATATTTTTCAATCGGTTATGATGAAGCTACAAACCATACAGGTAAGAAGAAACTGCAGTTAGCTGTTAAGTATTGATCAGAAAACAGACAGCAGATTGTCACTAACCATCTGGATACATTTTTGCTTAGCTCTGCTACAGGAGAGGTACTTGTTGAGAAAATAAACGCTACTCTTGACAATGTACATTTATCTCGTCAGAAGATTTTGATGTTAGCCCTAATGTTAACAAGAAATTAGCTCGACTTATAAATGAAGAATTAGTTTCCATCCACAAAACATCACTTGTTAACATAGGCACATGTAACATCCACATTAGTCACAATGCATTTTTGAGTGGGCTTGATAAACTTGGGAGAGGATGTAGTAAATATATCTGGTATGACCTTCACGTTGGGAGGACTATTCACAGCTACAAGATGAACTGTCTGTCCCAAAGCACAAGTTCGTTAAACATGTCCTATCAAGGTGGCTCACTTTAGAAGGTGCAACATCTCGTTTGATTGAACAGTGGGAGGCTCTTGTAAAATACTTCTTCAGTTTCGTGCCTAAGAAGAGAAACAATGTAGGAAAGAGCAACAGCTGTAAGAGAATTGCAAGCTTACTGAAGAAATCCACCATAAAAGTTGAAGTTCTTTTGTTCGTTCTAGTGCAAGCTTATTTACTCATTTTACTGGTGCCTTCCAGAAGGGAGAACCTATGATACACATTATGTATAATGAACTGGAGACTCTTGCAAAGACTTTAATCGGAAAAGTTTGCACCCCAGAACATGTACAGGTTGTTGGTGTAAGTGAAGATATCTGGCAGCCAGAACATCTACTTCCTCCTCAGAAAATTCAAGTTGGAGATGAGATTTCAGCAGAAATTTCTAAAGTAAGTGTTATTATTAACCTCTACAAGCTTTAAGCTATATTTGTTATTTTGTAACCCACGTGATTCAGTATATATTTTGCTATTACCAATAAGCCAAATACTTTATATACTACAAGACCTTTCCTATTTAATAAATTGTATTTCATGTCTGTGATGAAAATTTAATTACTATTTTGAAATCATAGTAACACTTAGTGATTTTAGTTTTGAGTATTGACAAATTCTTGAAAATTCCTTTTGAATAGTTGGAGCTTTATACCAGAATGAGTCACTTTGTTGAAGCCTGCACCCACATCATCAAAAATTCATCTTTAAAATCATAACCACTTATGAAGAACTGCCGCTGTCTACAGCCAAAAGAGGACCTCACAGTGCAGCTGTCAAGACATAGTTACGCTAGCAAAAGCCCTGCCTATTTCCCTGGATACAAGTATTCTCTTGGATGAATGGAAGCCACTGCAGCATGAAAAGGAAAATTTTACTAGCAGCCGCATTGGCGACTACTGGTCTCAGTTCTTTGTTCTGAAAAACAGTATGGGAGATGTTAAGTATCCCAACATGGCCATAGTCAAAGATGTATTATCTCTTTCACATGGAAACACTGACCTAGAGCAAGGTTTCTCTGTATCATCTAATTTCTTGACTCAAGGTAAAGCTTCTGTGTCAGAAGGAACACAATGCAGCCATGACCGTTAAGAGTGCGATGAAGATGTACCACATGCAACCAGATTTGGTTCCAATAACAAGAGAACTCATAGCATTGATTCACGTTGCACACACCTGCTACAGTGCTCACTTACAACAGCAAAAGCTCTTAAAGGAAGAAGCTGTATGGAAGAAAGCAGAATTCGAGGAAAGAGAGAAAAATTGAGGCAGAAAACAGAAAACTAAAATTGAAAGGGAAAAGGAAACTCATCGCTGGTGCTGAAAGCAAATTAAAGGTATTGCAGAGTGAAGAAAAACAGAAGAGAAAGATGGCAGATGCAATTTTTGATGAAGCAAATAAAAGATTAAAGAAGGCTGTAGAGAAGAAAGACATGGGAGAAATCTGTTTGGCCCAGGCTATGTTGGAAGGTGTAAATAAAATTTAAAAAAAGAAGCTTCAGAGAAGTAAGAAGAGGTTTACCATGTTCAGCTCTCAGTGGCCCAGAAAATGTCTAAAATCATTTCAGTTTATTTTTTTAAACTTTCAAAATAAGGTGTTTGTTTGAAGTGTTCAAGGTGGACTTCTGGTTGAATCAATTTTACCTCGAGAAATTACTAAAGTGTTTTGTATAGTTTGTATTGTACTTGTTAATTGTTTTTGCGTTACTGTGTAATTATCAGAACTAAATTTTAAAATTGCACATAAAGGAAATTTGACATGTGATGATGGAGTTGGACATATGACATAAGAGTAAGTAAATTTTTTTCTGTTAAAATATTTAGTCACTTACTTATCACATATTATATCTAGGGCGAGTCACTTTTTATCACTTTTTGTGTCTCAAAAGTTACTTTTCTCACTTTTCACTTAGCACTCAACCATTTTGAGGCCTGGATGCTTTATTAAGGTGCCTTCATGAACCCACCAGCCTGTCCGCTACAATATGGTACTGTTAATCAGTTAGTAAAACTATTATAGAAACAGAGTTATTAGAAGTTATACATAAAAACTAAAAACTTAACTTAAGCATGACATGACAAAAATATTAGTTAATTACAGTACAAAAATATAAAGTGGTAACTGTAATATACAATAGCAGAGGGTTTTTTTTAACTTGTACACATGCACATGTGTCGTTCAGTTATTAGACACTTATTTCATTTATTAAGTCTCTTGGAAAATTGAAATCACAGTTTGTTTTTCACTTCGCTTTAAAATGTTCATATGTTAGACGTCCTGTATAGTTGTAGTGTCTGTCGTAACAATTGAGTGTGTTTCACTAAGAATGTTTTTCACTGTAGCCCAAGTATACATTTTATAGATAGGACTGTCATTTGCCAATAATATACTGAAATATATGAAGTCATTGCATTTTTATGTGCAACGTTATTTATTTAAGTTAATACAATATGAAACATATAGATGTCAAAGAATTCTATAACATAGGCGTGCTTGTTAGGGACAATATTTTGAATATATACAAGTACAATTAGATTACTTTAGTAAGAGCTGACATAATACTTAAGTATGAATTATTCTAATATATCTATTACATGAAAACATGAGAATTTAATTCTTTGTTCACTCATATTATATTTACATTACATTTAGAATTTGAATATTGTCTTGTATATTAGTATGTTTTTTTTTTTTGTAAAAATTCTTTGTTCACTCATATTACATACAATTGTGAACTGTGGCATAGTAGACTATGTATACCACTACGTATGAATGCGAAGCAATAGAGGATTACTCTTAAATAGCAAAAAAAAATATTTACAATTTAGCTTATATGATAGGAAGGAGGTTGGCAGATATTACTCTTGTTATCTCGGAATACACACTGAAATATCATCTTTCCTTTCTCCTTTATATATATATATATATATATATATATATATATATATATATATATATATATATATATATATTAAAATTGAGTTCTCAATAGCCATATACACATCACTGCAGTTTGAGCAAATTGTTTCAACTGCATGTCTTATGAAATATAATGATAGAAATTTGCCACAATGCAAAAGCGAAGAACTTCTCAGTGTAATCATATGAATGTTTAACAACACCCAGACGCAGTTAGGTCTAATACTCAGTGATATATGTAGAAGTTATTTTCTTTAATAAGACCCATTACTAGTGGTTTTCCTCCAGGGTGTAAGAATTTGTATCAATAAGCATAGATCATGGTGCAAGAAGGCAACTATTGACACACAACTTAATATATAAATTTACATTTCTTTCTGCTGCGTCGTACATAAGTAATCTGCAGGAACCCTTATATATAGAACATCAGGAGATTGCTATACTTACAGGGGTGGGTTTACTCATGACAGCAAAATGGAAAGCTTTATACATAAGGTAATAACGGCGAACACCAGGAGAGCTATTACTCCCATAGAAATATAGTCGTAGTGACTTGGATCCAATACTGAGAATAATTTGTTGTCTCTGAACTTACCATGTGCATAAAATTGATCAGCTGCTGGGAGTGCTGGCAACACTGTGGGATTAATTTGCCAGTTCATGTCAAGAGCAGTACTTATGTTGTAAAAATGAATATCAGCCATTAGAGATAATTGTTATAAATGAAAGGACTGTTGGTTGAGCTAATGCACAGGTACCACAGTTTGTTATAGGAGAATAGTAAGTGATGTACATTGCACAGATGCGTGGCCTCAACAATGATTTGATCATGTATAACAACCTGACAGCCGCACGACACATGTAGTTCAACACTTCCTAAGTGGTGATTGTTACATTGGCATTGAGGGAGGTATCAAGCATTGTATGACTGTACTGGGGGGGGGGGGGGGGGGTGTTAGAACATACTGATGCAGCAAAATATGGTGAATGGAAAATGAAATGTCTTCAGAACAATGGAATTTACAAGTTGAAAATAATGTATTAGCACCGGAAAGCAGAATTGCTGCCTTGATACATTTTGAGTTATCACATGTGAGTGATTATTTTGGGATGAATATAACATCCTGTGGCATTTCTGGTGAGTGAAAGATCGATTTTACAATGTCCGTCTTAGGATCAATTGCAATGGTAGCAGATGGTACGTGAATCGTACATGATTGGTTCTGAAAGTTGTAGGGTACTGGTATAATGGTATAAACTTGCCATGAGGAATTAACTCTGGTAACAGGTACTTGTAATTTTATCACTAGTTAACGTTTACAGAAGGAACATTGTCAGCTCATGTGTGTAATATTTAATAATATCATTGACACCAATGCTTAAAGTTAGATTCAGTTTAAGGAGTTCCACATTTGATTTACTGATATCATCTGACAACTGTGTTTTGTTTATTGCATTAAGAGGTAATTTATGCAATTGGCAGTAATGAATGTAGGTTTGGACTAAGTTTTCTATCAATATGTTATTCATCAACTGCAAAATGCTGGTGGCTAGCAAGTTAAATTGAGTGTCAATGGTGTCAATTTTACTGATGGCAGAATGTTGAGTTTTAAAACTTGGGAAATGTCATTAATAGTGTTTGACAGAGAATTTATCTTATCTTCTACCTTGTGTTGTATTTTGTTAATTACCTTGAAGGTCACATTAAGGGCTTTATTTGTTGTTTGGATGTTACCTGCGTGTTAATTTGGGTGTCCCAACTGGGCATCACTTTCAAGTAGTGCACGTAAATGTTCATTTGTTAGAATACCACACCACCACGTACCCACGTCACTGAGAAACTGAATTCCTCTTTTCCTGCGGAACTGGGTACTCACATCATCTAGGAATTCTTGCAGTACACCATGTTCCACTGCTTGTAAATATCCATATACTTTTTCCATTCATACATGATGTTGAGTTGCGATCTGCGCAAGTAACATGCAGGTATTGGTCAAGAGATTCAGGAACTGTGGGAAAATTGAGCATTACAGTATATATGAGGGGGATGCTGTCTTTGTATACAAGTATGACGTCAGCAGCGGTCCAGTAGACCCCCTGCATGCATCCTGTATTGGCTGCCACGGACAGGACAGCTGGCAGAACAAAAAACAGTGCAGCCATGACCTTGGCCGCACGGCAAGCAAGGTGGGCTGAGAGAGCTCCTCTGCTTGAGCACGGCCATCAATTGGTGTCACCATGGCAACGGTTGGCACATGCGCAGAGCGTATCTCGCGCTCGTGCACTGCTGCTAACGGCGTGTGGCTGTGGGAGCAGCACATCGCAGCAGCTTTAGTGGCGCAGCACTAGGTGTGCGGTTGGCAGCCATGGAAACCCTTTTTCATGCCTCTGGTCGCCCAGCAGTCGTCCCGTGGTGCTGTGACAGCTAAGAAGTCTGGGCAGGTGCCTTGCGCTGTCTGGTCCCTGCTGCGTTACATACGTGCGGAGTCCAGAGCGTTTTCAGCATTCCCCAGTTACGGCGTGAACAGGCGGCCTGGGTGGCGTTGCGAACAGCACCCACAGTGGTTCACATCACATTCTCCCTCTCTTTGAGACACTGACACATACTGTAACACATTCGCAGAGCACATATTAAACACTGGACAATTACAACTTACAATTTAATACTTTCATACTGACACAGAATTAGTGTATGATGGGTACACACTGTGTCATATTTGGGGGGGGGGGGGGGGTATACGGACGGTTGAATCGCCTAACACATCAGTTACCCTGAAGGTGCCGTGATAACGATTCATGGGCACTTTCTGCCTGCCTCTCTCTGTTACGCTCCCGCACATAATTGTTAATGCGTAGCATTTTTTTTTGTGTGAACGGTCAAATTGATTCTTTTGATGTCCGTGGGTCTGAAGTAAATATACTTTAGCCATTACATGGTCTTGTAATAGTCTCTGGCACCAGTCATGAGCTCGTTGGGAATGCTGACCTTCTACTACTTGTGACGGCAGGGCAGCTTCTACGAAGTGTAATAAGTAGAATGGTGTAAACATAGTTGTAGTATTTATGCTAGTATTATAATTAAAGGAAATCAAATCTACGTAAAGGTCCCAATTGGCCTGGTCTGTATTTGCACAAGCAGTTAATTGTTCACCAATGATACGGTTCGACGCTTCTACCAACCCATTACACCTAGGATTATAGGCAGTAGTCGTTAATTTGTTTATTCCAAGAGATTTCAGAAGTTTACTTATTAACTCGTTCTGAAAACTTATGTTTCTGTCTCAGTCAAGATTTATTCAGGACAACCAAATTGTAAGACAATCTGCTCAAAGAATTCCGCACATATGGCGGCATCAATTGAAGGTACAGCCTTCGCTACAACATATCGAGTTGAGTACTCTGTCATGTCAAGTATGTATTTATTCTTATGCACAGTGGAAGGGAAGGGTCCCTTCGCATCTAAGGCCCAAGTTTTCAAAAGCGGTTGGGGAGGGATAGATGTCATTTGACCCATCGGTTTAGAATTAGTAGCTTTTGTTTTCTGACAAATACGGCACGTTCTTACATAATTCTTAATGTTGGTGTTCATGGTATCCCTGTAGTATGATTGATCTTTTGAAGGGTTTTAAATGTACCAAATGACCGCTTACGAATATCGCATCATGATGGGCCTGAATAATATCCTTAACATAAACTTGTGGTTCAAGGGTTAGCTTGGTGGGACCCTGGGCGTTATTAACTTAAAAAAATATTTCACCATTTGCTGTGATCCCATAATGTCTCAGTCTACAGTATTTGTTGTCGGCTTGATCTGGGTGGAATAATGTTAGCTTTAATTGCTTTACGTGAAGGTCACGTTCGTATTTTGCAAGAATGGTGAAGTGTTAACGACAATTGGACATAAATTAAAAATTGAGTCGTCAATTTGAACGTACTCTTGGTCATGAGTGTATACAGGCAAGAAATGTGGTTGTTCCTGTTTATGAACAATGAGAATGTTTAACAAAGGATCAATAAATGTTGTTTCAAGATTATTTGGGTGATTTTCCATAATTATCTGTATGTTGACTTGATACAATGTGGTGATAATTTTACAGAGTTCGTGCATTGGGAAAATTTTCTCATTAGCTAATGCCTTTGCTACCTTACTTCTGTCCTGAGATTCTAATTTAGTCTTGAAATAATTCTTTATATCATCCCAATGGTTAATTGTATATTTAACAATGTTTTTCTTTATTTCGTCCTGTTTATGATCTACTTGTAAAACACATTCTGCTAGTGCTCAGTATAGGGAAGTTCAAGTGACCATTTTTTCTTTAACTTCGTATGTAGTGTTGTTAATGGCGATTTTGTGTGTGTTTATTTTGGGTTCAGTAATGATTCTGCCTAAGGCATTTGGGAGGGTATTTAACTTTCCTTTCACAATAAAGGGCTGAAAGTCATACTCACTAAGGGTAATTGCCATGGTCTGTGTCCATTTTAAAGCGTCGTCCATATAAATATTGATGGAAATGATTGTAGAGATAACGTATGGTAACAAGTTCTTGTTCTGTCGCATTCCAACGTGATTCCTGGATCGATAACTTTTTTGAAGCGCACTCAATTATATATAGCTGTTTAGTGTGCGGTTCTTCCTGCATAAGCGCTCCGCCACCTGTGTCATTACTTGCGTCGCATGCTAGGATTATATTTTGTCCTCATCAAACTTTTGTAATACTGGGGTCTGTAGAATACCTTTTTTTAGGTTGTAGAATACCTCTTTTTAGGTTAAGAAATGCTTGTTGGTGAACGTCCTCCCACTTATATGTTACATTGTTTTGTCAATTAAATAAGCTGTTGCGCTATTGTGGCGTAATTCATTATGTACCTGCGTAGGTATGATGTCATGCCTAGGAGCATACGGAGTTGTTTTGAGTTTGTAGGAGTTGCCATGTGATCTGTAGCCCCAACTTTGTCAGGATCTGTAGAAATCCCTTGCAGGGTTATAATATGGCGTAGTACTTTTACTGTTTGTTGGGCAAATGTACATTAATTTGTGTTTACATTTACATTGAACATACAGTCTCGTTGAAAAACTTTTTCAATAGAAACATGTTCCTCGAATGAATTTCCTAAAATGAAAATATCATTGATGTATGCAATCGCTGTGGTCCATCGTAAGGACCCTTTTAAGGTGTTTATAAACGTCTGAAAGTACTGAGGGGATGTACTTAGGCCTATTGGCGTTCGTTAGTATTGGAATAACTAAACTCCATCAATTGTAAACGCCAATTTGTAATGATCTTGCTCTCTGTCAGGGATGCTATAAAAACCTGAAGATAAGTCTAAACTGGTTATGTAATGTGAGTTCTGGAGGGCATTCAAAATGTCCTCTGTGCGAGGCAATGGGTGCTGTACCCTTGTAAAATATTAAATTTTTCGGAAGTCTGTTAGAAATCTTAACCCTACATTTTTCGTGGAAACTATCAAACTCGGTGCAGAATAGGGTGAGTCCGCTTACTCGATAATCCCGGCTTGTACCATATTGTTAATTTTAATTAAAAGTTCATCACAAATTTTTGGACTGATTCTGTACGACCTAGTCACATAGGTTTATCAGTTGTCAAATCTAACTTTATTTCAAAGTTTTTCGCCTCTGTTAATTCTAAAATAGTATCGGCGAACCTGTCTTTATATTTATCAATAATACTAGCAATCACCTGTGTTTGTTTGGTAGATAACATTTTATTAATATGGGGCAGTTGTGGTTGTCCTGATTCAAAACTAATGCTTCGCAATTCTGCTCTATAGAGTTAGTATACTCGTGATCTGGCCTGCCTGAGAATAGTAGTATTTCTGTAATTTTCTTAGCCTCGTGTGAATGGATGAAAAGAGTATTATATTTTAATTTTGGGATGATGTCGTACCACTTGATGAAATCAACACCTAGAATCAAATCCTGCTGTAGATTATCAACAACTAAAAAGATTTGAGGGTAAGTACAGCTTGATATGCTTAAGTTAAGAGTCATTTCAAATTTTGGTAATCACTGTGCTCGCTACGCTGCTATGAGTGTGTCTAGCAATGCATAATACTTCTTCCCTTTAATGGTGACAAGGACGCGTGATGTCGCTGTATGAAGCACGACGTGCTGACATTCTACTTTTGATTTTGGGCTTGTGTGTTTACATGAGCTAGATTGAGGCACGGACCCCCTCAATATGTTTTTCAACATTGGCTCATCATTGCGGACCTCGCTCCTCGTGTTGTGGAGACAATTAGTAATTTCGAGTGTGTGGTTTTGTAACACCTGTTCTACAAAAAACAGTTTTCTGCATTAACCCGAATTTGTTTTTGAACACCTTAAAGCGATCACCAATGTTAATAGAAAATTCAACATTTTGTTTGGGAAACAAACTACATTGACTGCTTTAGTGTCTGGCGTAAAAACACAAAGCACACGTATCCTGAGCTAGGCTTCGCGTTCCGGCTACTTTCTGCTTCACATCAACAGTTTGCTTAGATTGGGCAACATCTTAATTTTGGTTGCGCAGCGGTGGTTTGGCAACGCTAACCTGGATCATGGGGGGGGGGGGGGGGGGCAGAGTGACATTGTTCCCATTGACGCGCTGGGTCGGTAGCGCACGCACAATCCGCTGAGCTGAGGCGGAGCTTTGCGTGACCTAGCTGCTATAGCCTGTTTTGCCTGTGACTAGAAATGCATTGCAGAATTATATCGCTGTGCAGCGTTTACATTTAAATTGCATTCTTGTGCTTGAAGTGAGGTTGAAAGACTTTGAAGGGTTTGATTGCTGTGAGCACTGAACTTCGTAATTTCGGCATGCAGTCTAGTAGGCACGACCTTATTGAAAATGCCTCTGCACGTGTCTCGAACTCGGACGTTGTTGTCAGTGGTGGTTGCGTGCTTTACCCCCTCGTATGGAAGTTTTTGGTCATGTTAGTATTACCTGATTGTACACGTCTGTAATCATGCCCTCGTGTGTTGATTTGGCTGTTACTGTTGTGCTATGGGGTGTTGTAGTTGTTTTGTTGGGGATTTTTACCAGTCTATGCACGGCCACGGAAATTGGGTCTACCCATCTTAAATTGTTGATAACCCCGATATTGAGTGGAATGAGAGGGACTCTCTTTGATAATGATTACAGACTGGCCATTTCATGGATACCCCTGTCGTGAATTGTAGGAATTGAAATACCCACTAAGTGGTGGCGGTTGGCTGCATTGTGAGTGGTACTGAAAAGTGTTATGTTGTTGTGTTGGAGTGTTCACAACCTGGTTGGTTGTGTTCTTCTGATGTAATGACAGTTGGGTAAGTTTTTGTTTTAACTTTGTTATTTCAGATTTCAGTCTCTCCGATTCGGGGTTGGAACGTGGTTGTGTTAATGTTTGTTGATACCTGTACATGCCAATGTCAATTCTCTTAAGGTTGGCTATCATTTTTGACAATTTATCATTGGAAAGTTCTACCAGTTTGTCCGCTATAGACGCCAAAAGGGATTTCCGTAATACATTTAAGAACTCCTGATCAGACATGTGGGGGTTGTACCTATTTCTATAATATTTCATTGTTTCAATGTGATGAAGTGTGTCCTCTCCTACAGTTTGACATTTGGTATAGATTAAAAGCTTGAAACGCTCTGTATGTGCAGAGGTTGTAAATGTGTCCTTTAGTGTATTCTGGAGTTCCTGCCACGTGACTGGCTATTAGCGATTTCTGGTAATGTTGTCAAACGTGTTTTTCGCAGTAGCTGAGAGATAAAATTTGACCCTTCTGCATTTGTTTGCTTCTTTCCATTGATTGACATCAGCTAGTGCCTCAAATGCCTTGAGAAAGTCTAAAACATGTTTGCCTTGCGTACCTGAGAAGGATGGCGGTTTTTCCGGTTGAGAAAAGAAAATTTGCAGTGGTTGTTGTGGTTGAGGGTTTGCCATGTTTGCCGTAGAGGGTTTTTTTTTTTGCCTGTGTATTGATGTAGTGGTGGATGGGGTTGGAAATGTGTGTGTGATTAGTGATTCTAATGCAACATCCTCGTAAATAGGAAATCCAACAAAATCTAATGGTGGTGTGATTGATCCTGACTCTGACTGTTTGGTGTGTTGTGTTGGAGGTGTTGTGTCGATTGTGTATTGTTCTGGGCTGGTTTGAAATGATATGTCTAACTTGAGATTCTGTATCGCACTATTAGCTGCGTTCTGTGTCCTGCAGTAATACTCGCTGTTTATCGCAATTGTCTAAGGCTTTCTCTAATTCAGTGGTCTCAAGAAGTGCACGTTTGATAATTTTTGTGATGGTTTGCTCTTACTTTTTGTTTCCATATACGTGTGTTCTCGAGCTCGGGGTCATGCGGCATCTTCCTCCTCGGATCTCGGTGGATCATCCATATCTTCTTCGTCTGCATCGACCTCTGCCCCTTGGTCTCCAGGTACTGTGAATCCCATTCCTGCTGCGTTGGGTCTCATCTGTCCCCGGGTCACCTTCTTGATCTTCCCATGGTAGTCCTCGGCCCAATATACCTGGTCCCATTGTCCGATGATGTGGTACTGACCTTCTCACATGTGCCAGTCCAGCGCTGAATTGCCACTTGCCTTTCTGAGTGGGTAGTCCCGGAGGAGGACTGCTGCTCCCATCTCGAATTCCTGGACTCCGATCTGGAGCTGCGGATATTTCTGGTCGATGTACCGTTCTTGAGCCCCTCTCGCTTTCTTGGTGCGCGCCATGGCCTTCAAGTGAACATTTTTCAGCTGGGGCATCGTTGTGGGTTCCTTGTCCCACTGCCAGTCTCCGAGGCGACGGAGGACGTGCCTCAGCACTAGCTGGCTGGGACTTGTGTCAATGGCTTCATTACTGCGGTGTCGGAGGGCGAACAGAGTATTGGGTAGGTTCATGTTTCAGTGCCGATGGTCTTCCCCTACACAGAGTCGGAGGCTCTTCTTTACTTCTTGGTACCTCCACTCAGCAAGGTTGGCTTGCAGGTGGTATGGTAGTGTTGTCCAGGTTTCTCTCTCCCATTTATCACAGGCTGTCTGCAACTTGCAACCTGTAAACTGGGTCCTGTAGTCTTTGAGAATAACTTGAGGGTATCCCCAGCGAGAGAAAATTTTGTTTCCAAAGTTCCTTATGATTCAGAGGGCTTCTTAGTTAGCTAACGAGAAAGTCTCCACCCAATGGGAAAACAGGTCCGTTACGAATATGAATTAACGGTTTCCCTCTGTTCTCCTGAGGTAAGGTCCCATTATGTCGGCAGCCTAGTGGCTCCAGAGTGTTAGGGGTCATTGTGGCTTCCCAGCAGGTTTGCGTACCAAGTAAGCCTTGTCCTTGCAGCACTTTTCACACACCGTTGCATACTGTGTGATATCATGACTTATCCTATCACAGACATACTTACCTCTTCCCTATGTCTCGGAGGATTTTCATGCCGGGATGCACTACCTGGCGGTGGTTATGATGTTGTCTGCAGATGTTGGCTCGTAGCTCCTTTGGGACCCAAATCTTCCACTGTGGTCTGGGATTATTGTTCCATGACCAGATCACCCCATCCTGGAGTTCAAAATGTTGGGGGTGGTTTGTTACCAAGTCTTGGGCCTCTGGGTCCTTTTGCTGGAAGTAGCTGTCCTGATACCTGGTGATTTGGAGCTGGAGGTAGGCTATTTATTCGGCAGGTATTCTGGGCCTTGCCGGCAGAGGTGTTTATGTGCTCCCACTCCTCATCTTCCTTTGTACATACCTGGATATCTGGTTGCCTGGACAGGGTGTCGGGCAGGTCCTTTGACTTTCCTAGGCAGTGCTGTACTTTGAAATCAAACTGTGTGTTGAACATCGCCCATCTTCCTAGCTTGGTTTTAGTGTTCCGAGAATCTTGTAGCCATTAGATGGCTATGCTGTTGGTTCTGAGGATGAACCATTGTCCTTTCAGGTGATAGCAATACCTGCAGACTGTCCTAAGTACTGTGTGGCACTCATGTTCATTAATGTGATATCTTTGTTCGTTGCCATTAGCTGGGCAATATCTGGTATGAACTCCCTCAGCTTGTTGCATAGGCTGAGAAAGCGCAGCAGTTGTCGCTTGGTGCTTTCGCCTCTTCTATTGCTCGGATAGAGCTTGTTGTGGGATATTCTCCTCCATTGAGACCATATGCTCCAGGTAGTCGATATTTCTCTTGCCAAAGTGGCTTTTGGAAAGCTTGCAGGTGAGTCCATGTGTTTCTAGGCGCTCTAGAACTCTCTGTAAAAGTACACAATGTTTCTCCCAGGAGGCTGAATACATGATGATGTCATCTATATAGGCCAAGCAATATTTGGCAATGTAACCAGTCAATGCTTTGGCTGACAGTTCTGGAATGTGTTGGGCACATTTTTGGGGCAGAAGGCCATGACTTTGAATTGCAATGTTTCTCATTGGGGTGTTGTAAACGTTGAATATTTACAACTTTCTGGGTGGGTAGCAATCTGCCAGTATCCAGTCTGCTCCTGTGCGTTCTCTGTGTCATGCAGCATGTGTGACAGGTTAATGACAGGAGGCAGTATGGGATGTGTAACGTCTCAATTCTTGATTATTCAAACAGAAGCGTAACTGTCCATTTTTCTTGATTACGAGAACCAAGCAGGAGTTGTATTATGAGTCGCTGGGGTCGACCATCCCGTGTTCCTAAGGGCTTTCACTTCGTTCATGATTAGTCTCTTTCCTGTGGACATGCAGTATGGGCGTCAGTATACGGGCTTGTCATCGGTCAATCATATCTCATGCTGAATACTAGGTGTTTGACATAGCCATTCCCCCGTGGCTGAAAGCAGTGGCGTATTGATTCAGAATATCCTGCAGTTGTAGAAATTTTGGTGTTTCTAACTGGTGGTTAATTTCTGTCTGACGGGAGGAAGCATGACTGCTTCAGGATTGTATTCCCAGTTCACTGTTACTCTCTCTTTGCTCCCAATATATATTCTTCTCTGGCCGCGGTCAATGATATAATGTTGTTGTAGCCATGGCTGTCCCAGAATCACTTTCTCTTTGATATCTGAAACCACTATGAATTCCATAGGAATGTCAGGTCAGTTTAAATATACAGTGAGAGTGGTTCTCCCTTCAATTGGCAACACGTGTGGCAATGGCCTTGTGAATTTGGCAGGTCTGAGGGAAAAGTTTCTTTAATTGTGTTTGGGCGAGGAGTTCTTTCCATATAAAATTTCCTGTAGCCACTGAATCAAGCAGGGCGGTCGTGGGCCGGTTGTTCTCGGGGCTTCGGGCGGGTTTGGTTCTAGACTCGTGTATGTCAATGGGCCCATGGTTTCTGATGGTGGTGGCCTGCTTCGCACTCCGGTGTTGGTGTTTCCTGACTGTGGTTTATTCTCCTTTTATGCAGGAGCTCGTTGGTCGGGTGCACTCCCTGCACTCGCTTCCTTCTCTTTTGTTCCCTAGCGAGCGGTAGGCTTTTTGTGTGCAGTGTCTATTAAAGTGCCAACCTGGGCAGTACCATCACTGCATGAGGGCTAGAGTGGTAGGGCAGCCGGTGGGTATGGACGAGGAGTAGGGGAGGGTGCTCGTCCTGTCAGTTTCATTTCCTCCCATTTGGCACCCTTATTGCAGTCTGAGGCGGCTTGCGCCTTGTAATACCTTTCACTTTCTCTCCCTCTTTCCATCAGCTCTTCTACTGACTTTTCCGCATCTTCCTCACTGGCTCCTACTTTGCTGTGAAATTGTGACGTGAGTCAGGCTAGGACTTCCTCCCTGGAAAACTGTACAGAGAGACGGGAACAGAACTGCTGGGACCAGTCCATTACAAATTCTCTATACCTTTTCCACCATTCCAATGCCTTTCCCACTAATTGTTTTCGTGCCTTCATGACCCACTTGGGGGGGGGGGGGCCTTCATTGTCCTTAAACTCTCTCTCTCATTCTTGTGTGAATGGCGGGGGGTCCTTCTTGCTGTCTACCTGAGAACTCCGACAGCTAGGGCCCATCCAAACTCCTACTTGAGGCTGTGCTGTGCTCCGGGGTTGTCAGGCCAGTATTCTTCTGCAGGCCGGCAAACTTCACACCGTTAAACTAATCCTGGCTGTTGTGATGTGCTTATCGGGCCACCGGATGCAAAGGTGGTGAAACGTCTGAGCACAAGTCATGCATCTGATGGTGTTCAGATGCATGCAGGTTATCGAGTCACAATAGTCATTTTGCTATGTTTGGCACTCTTCACATCTAAATTGTAGGCCGTCTATTATCTGGATTCATCTGCTCAACCTATGTAGGTATAGTGAAATCAATTCTCACAATAGGTGCAATATCTCACATTTTGCCCCGTTTCACAGCATGTGACGAAGTGGCATCTCTCGGTTACTAGGACGTAGTCCTGTCCCATTGTGGTGTAACTTTCCCCTTGCTTGGTAAGGTTCAGGTTGGATTTGGCCATTCTTTGGGTTTATTATTGAGTGCCATGGGGTGTTTCACTACTCCCCAAAGTTTCTAGTGCGACTAGCTGGTTCCCTCTGCTTCTTCTCAAGATTGCGCTGGCTGGCTCTTTACTTTTTTTCTGAACAATATGTAATGCCCTATGTTGGGCACCATGAAAAACCCTTCCACTCTCTTTGATGCATGACGGCAAGGATGCTTGATATGTCACCTAGTCCACAGGATGTTGTTGAGTAGGTTCAGGCTGAAAACCCTGGATGGCCTTATAGGCTGATTACTGTGGATTCGCCTTGGCTATTAGGGAGCCGGTGTACAGGGTTAACCTGGTTGGGCGGCTGCAAGCTACAGAGGCATTTAAGGCTGCGTTATTGGCAGTGGATGATGGCTTACCACCTTTAGACTGGCGCTGTAGCTGACGTTTGGCTGGCTGCGGTAGGAGAATCTGGGGAGGGGGCCGTGGCGTGCAGCTGGAGACAGCTAGTGCTTGGGTTCCTGGGCTTCAGATGGTGGTGGCACTCAGTGGATGGTGCTGGCAAAGCCCAGGCCCACGAGCAATCCGAGTCGGAGGTAGACGGCGATGGGAAGCAGTGTCGTGCAAGTCTTCTGAGGTGGCTCAAATAAATGGCTAAGGGGGATTGAGGAGTGAGGCCTCTGCAGTTGGAGGGTAGCTTGTGCCTGGTCCCAAGCAGATTCAAGACTGAAGGCAGATTGGGATGGGTTATTGGGCAATTGGTTGGCTGTAGGACTGATGCATTTTTATCAGCCCACTTAGTTCTTCCTCTTCAGGTGAATGGCATGCGGTTAAGTACTAAGGGTTGTTGCAACAAGTGACAGGGGACAGTATTCCCTAGCTAGAGTACCCAGATGTGATAACATCATGTCATGTCAGTCCTAGCACTCCAACCAGCGAATTTCGCACTGTAGATGGAGCGGGTTAGCTGACTTAAGGTGGATCTAAAGCTTCATTGTGAGCCGCTCATAGGCTACTGAGTTACACTGATGTGTGCCCGATTAGACTGACTTGACACGTTAGGCGAGGATTTTGACCGCTAGATCAAAAGTGGATTAACTGAGTTTAAATAGCTGAGGTGAGACGAGGGGTGTTGGCTAGAACTTACTCACTCCTGCTCCTGGATGTTGTAATCGAGGTAGATATGGCTTTAGGTGGGACAAATTTGGTCGATGCCAGAACAAATGTTCCGCAGACGAGCTTCTTTTTACCAGAAGATGAGATTGTCCCAGTCTAGACGCACTTTAGTTATGGTCAGGAGTCTGTTGACAACCGGGTGACATGTAGTATGGATGCGGACACATGGTGGGAAGTCAATTTCTAGAACCGGAGCAGGCGCGACTGCTTGTTGTTTCAGTTCGGCGGCACTGTCCCGTGAACTTAACTCTTTTATTCAGTAGTGACAGTGTCCTAGCCACATATATTTTATTCAGTGTTTATTCCAGTGATGATGCTTAGTAAAAAGTTTAGATTGCCTACATGTTTGTAAGTATGCACGGGTGAGACGGACACACAAAACCCACAGCATCCCTGAGAACCCTAAGTGTCAGTGCGGTGATTGGGAAGCACCACAGGCACCCAAATTACCCATAAGTATTTATGTCATCATTTGTCTCGTGTCTCACCCGACGGCTTCAAATGCAAAGGTGTTAATCCTTACAAAAAAATTTTTAGAAAAAGGTCAGGGTAAAAAAGATTTTTTTTGTGTGGAAATCAGGGAAATGTCGGGGAATTTACCAATGGAAAAAAAAGTGGCAACCCTGCGAGCCAGAGGAAGCCAATATGACGACAACACATTGTCAACTGGCATTCTGGGGGCTTGTCCAGACCTAAATATGTTCGACAGCCTCCCTTCTGTTTCCTTTGGTGTGGTTCGGTCATCTTCGTCCGGCTGGCTTTTCCCTTCGTAGGCAGTGACACCCTTGCTGCTCTCTCTTGGTGAGGGATAGTAGATGGGTAGTTTTGTGATTGTGGGCGGTGTCTGACACTCGCTTAGGGGCGGGCTGGCTTCGTTCGGCTGGTTAGGTTGAAGCGCATGACTGACGTACATACAGGTATAGCTGTCATTGAGCATGTATCAATCGTCTTCTAGGTGCAGCTGTCTCTGGTCCGTTCCTCGGCATGGTTTCCGTGATGTCTCATGGACTGAATTGAAGTTGGAGAAATAAAAAAGTATACTGTCAGCTACGTGCCATGCATCAAGGTGAAGGTAGGAAACTTTTTACTAGAGAAGTTTTTATTAACAAGGTTCATCGTCTGCACCCATTCTTTTCTCATTCAATTTGACCATGAGGGAAGGTGGCAACAGCTTACTGATCTATATTCCTTTGACCATGCACTGGTCTCTGCTCTGTGGCAATGTTTGTATGTGGGGTTGAAGGTTATGTTGGAAGGACAACAGCTTTCAAGAATGGCTTTGATAATTGCTCAGTTGAGGAACAAACATAGGCTGTTCATAGTAAACTGAGCATTTGACAGCACTGTTGAAAGTCTACTTGTGTGTGCTTTGTGTATCTTTTCACCATATGTAAAATGAGTATTGCCATATGCCCGTGATCACTTTATTCATTCGTCGGTCAAGTGAAAATTTGAAATTACTTTTAGGAAAGGAAATATCTTACAAATTTGGTGTTTCTCCACTTACGTGCAAGATAAGACAAAGAAAAATAAATCTTATCAGTATTTACCAATGTGTACCTAAGACTTTTTATTCAACATTAAGACATGCAACTTCGTACTTTACCTCTGTTCATTACTAGGCACCTGCCAATTAATGTGTGTTAAAATATATGCAGCAGGTAGGGGAAGTGACATTTTTCAAAGTGCTCAGTTGATAGGAACAACTTTAGCAACAGTTGTTGTGTTTGGCGCAGCTGTTGACAGAGGACCAGCAGTCTCAGCAGCAGGGCTCCACGGCAGGGGGAGGGCTCTTCAGTTTCACAGGTGCAAACCTGTGGAAGAGTTCTGGAGACGCACGTGATGACAAACTGCAGAAGCTAGCTGAAGCTATCCCTCACCTTGTTAAGCAGGTCGAGGTGAGTCATTCCACAGTCTGGTGATGTACTTAATAATTAGTTGTAGACTTCTTTTATGATGTATGTTGCTGGCAGCATCACTTTTCTGAGTAAAGACTTTTCTGATACTATTTGTTTGTGTTCAAACATTTTACTTCATTTACACACACACACTCACATATGCATGCACTTGCATGTGCACAAACACATACATATACTTATAAGTATGTATCATTTCACAAGGTTTCAAGTTATTCTTTCATTAAAATTTTTCACCTGGTTTAATTTTGACATAACTAATTTTTTTTAATTTGTACAACCAATTGTATTGCTGTAGCGTAATGTAGTCTATTTCATATAAGTGGGATAAAATCTGACAGACGATGTGACTAACCTACACAATGTAAACAATAAATGCTCTCGTTTGTACAGTATTGCATCAGATAATGAATTGCTGCGAGATCCATGTTGTTAGGTTGGTGATTTTGATGATGGCTTTGGAAGAAAATAGTACTCAGAACTAAAAGTTTTAATTTAAAGTCTTAGTTATACCTACAACATTTATGGTTTAAATTATGTTTTCAAAGCAATATTACATTTTTTTTTGCTATTAGTGACTGGACTTTTAAAACATGTTTAGCAACTACGACAGAGTATGACACGTACAAACAGTAAACGTTTCCAGCCAATGGCTAGCGGGTTCCAGTTTCCAGCCCAGTGAAGGCCATTGTGCGTGTGCCTTTTTCTCATTGTTTTTATTATACAAATATCTTGTTGGTGTTGTCGGAATATTTAATCTGTAGTTAATTATTTTTTATTTGCTTTTTTCAAGCAAGGATGCTTGTAGGTACTGTTGTAGTGTGTTTTCTTGTGTGAAATGTAATATTAATCTGCAGGTGTTTACTACGTTGTTTAAACTCCTCGTTCTGCCATTTTCCTTACCGCTATCCGTTATGAAGTAACACAAATATAATTGAGGCATATAAGTTTAAGTTTGTTTGTATCAGGAAACGTGCGCAGTGTTGATGTTACTGAATGATTCTGCAAATAAATTATTTAATGCTATTGATGAACAAACATGATTTTAGTGAAGTAAACTTGCAAAGATTACCATAGGAAAACATGTGTTCAAGAGGTTGCGAATTTTACAAATTATAAGTTTGCGTGTTTTGTAAATGTATTTGTAAACCATAATTATTGTAAAGCATGTGGCCTGAAAAAACTGTACTTTCCACACTTTTATAGTGAATGTATAGTATTTGTTTCTTTATCTATATCGTGAATTCAATGAGCGTAAGGTTAACTTTGGTCAAAGTGTGTTATATATTGCTGCATCTCTACAAATACGAACAGCTATGTATGTGTCACATTTTGTTTAAATTTTCGAAGTTAAATAATTTAAACGTTATTTCCATATGAGCAAAATTTTCCACTGCTCCATCATAACAATATGCAACTCAAAATGCCACACACTTGTAAGAACATCAAAATAATGTAGTCTCACAAAAGATGTTAAACTAAAGCCTCCCACTGCCTCACTGTTTCCTTTTTCCCCTCAAAATAAAATAAACAGAACCCCAACCAAATTTAACTTGGTAAGTTCAAAAATTAAACATGTTGGAATACCAAACTAGCTATAATATCCTACATTAATTACTGGATGGAAATTTGCTAACATTAGTCTTTCAGTGCCTGTCATGACAGGAAATACGAGGAAAGAGAAAAATGCAAGTGTGCATTGGACTCAAACATTTGTTTACGAACATCTTTTCCTTCAGTGACAAAAGAGCTGGGGTGGAGGGATACATTGTGGCCATGCTACTTTTTAGAACTGTCAAAATTTACCCAACTTACATGAAATAGACTATAACATAGTTTTCTATCTACCCCAACTAATGTATCATGATTATTAACAAAATCATTTTAAACAGTATTTTATTTTAGCTCTTTGCTCTGCAGTCAGGTAGGTGATCCCCATTCAGTATATAAATGTATTTATCAGTTTCGGAATTGTTCTTCAGTTGTTGTTACTACAGTGTGGTATTATTGGTTGGTGGTTCTGTTTGTTCAGTTGGAACAGACAGCAGTTGACATTCTCAATTTGTGTTACAGGAAAACCAAGACAAAATGGAATGTGCTAATGAAAACTTGAGATCAGACTTAGAGCGTTGGAAATATGAGAAGAGGAGGGACCTCAAGAAGATATTTGTTTCACTGGCAAATCAGCAGATAAAATACTATGAACAGGTAAAATTTGCTTTGTAAGACTCTCTATATGTGAAGGTGGAGGGCAATATTATATTTTGATTTGGATATTGAGATAACTTTGAATTGTGAAGGATTCAGAAAGAACTTTGGTACAGTATGTGATCTCTGCTTTGAAGAGGGGGAGGATGAGACATTTAACAGAAAACAGTTGTGTAACTGCTTCTCTTTTCACATTCATTATTGCCAGTTCCTCTGTGCCATCCCTTTGAAATTATCACAGGGTCAAAATAGTAGTTTAGAATACCGCTTCTAGAACCAACATCTGCAAGTCAGAGCAACATGAAGTTCCAAACTGCAGTGGCTCTAGATGTATCGAAAATGCATGTACAGATAAACCTTATCCACAGTTAATTTTCAGTGGTCCGGGCAAAATTCCTTTATAAATAATAATTCAATTACCTAGGGATGTCAAAATACCTAATTTTTCTCGATTCTAACTGCAAAACCTTTCACTCGATTCCACCTCGATTCCGATTCCATAAATTAAGATATAGTGATTATTAACATGTGCCACAGTCAATGTATCCTTTTGAAATTTCGTTTTATAGGTCAAATTAGACAGACACAAATATGAAGACAATTACAGGAAAGACTTTCTGGTCTGCTAAGTGAAGTTAATTTCCTATATTTATGTAACATTCAGACTTATCTAATTAGGCCTAATAAGTTCATCTCAGTATTTTTGATGAATATATGATTTATTTGAAATGAATATAGACACAGTATTATACACCAAAGTTAAACATAAGTTCTCAACGCAATATTATAGGTCAAACTTATGAAGCTAACCAATGTGTACACAAATATTGATGCTATTCAGTAGTCAAACTGAAATACATGTAACATTTCATTTAGCATTACTAAATGAAAATACTTCTACCAGACATTTTAAGTTGCAGGGACACTGGATGACTTGCTGCTACACGCATATTTGCCCAAAAGATCTTCTAAATCACAATTATTGGCAATTTTCATGGACCCGTTGTGTTTACATAAGTATTTTCTCATGTTACTAGTTGTGCGACTAACCCCATCTCGTGAAAGTTTTGCCAAACACAAACTGCAAAATGAGTAATTTCCATTATTTATGTCAACTGAAAAATAGCTCCACACATCGTTTGACATTTTCTTCATGTCTATGTGAATAAAATCCTCAGTACATTGAAAACTTTAACACTACCTACTTTTAGAAAAAAGAGACTGATTTTTTTTGTAAAGGTAAACACAAAAAAAAAAAAAAAAAAAAAAAACAAATAACTTTCAATTTTGACTACTTAAAAAACGAAAATGTCACAAACAGGAAATGTGTATGGTACAAGAAATGTACCTGTTCTTTATCTAATATACCGTTAAATAATAGGTAAAAAAATCTGAAGAATAATACCAGGAATTCTGGTATTATTAAGGATCCTGGTCCAGGATCCTTTTGCTCCCACTACTAATAACTATTGCGCAACAGACAAAAATCCAATGCATGTTCCGCATTAGCGACCCACACTCTAGGAGCTTGCTGCTAATGAGGGTTCTTATCTACAAACCACATCTGGTTGCAGACTTGTCAACTGATGCTGAACGCGCTACAAAGTGCTATCTCTAACAGTATCCATGTGTGCAGCAGTGATCTTTCATCCATGACTGCCAGTTTGTTTTAGTGTTTCCTCTATGCTGACATTTACAGGTTTAGATATTGTGCGGTAGATTTCCACTTGCGTTTGTAGCATTCTTGCAACAGTATACAATTACTACTGAATCATGTCAGAAATTGTGCATAAAAGAAAACGAGTGCAGTTTTCCCATTAAAGCGGTGCCACACAGTACATAGTGATGGAGTAAAGTGAGGCAGCCAAATACTGATAATAGCCCTCTGCCACATGGCAGCCATCAAGATAAAAACAAAAACGACTCATTTACCATGAGTTTCTATTAGCAGACTATCTCTTCCCCTGCATTATCATGGATAATCGAGGTTCTAATGTATTATCTTAATTCTTTCATTGTTGTACCATCATTGAATGGTTAGTTCCGGGCAATGCATGCGAGTTTGGTACAGGTTCAGTCTATTTGGAAAACCAAAGACCTGTTGCTGTGCAACATAGCCTCAAAAAATTTGTGAAAGTGGACAAGGATTTTCAACAATTAACCGTTCGATTCTCGATTCTTTGAAACCTGTAATAATCTAGGGTATCGAGGAATCAACTTTCACTTTCTCTACGACCTGCTTTTATCATTTATTGGATGTTGCATCTGACGTGTGATGGCCTGAAGATCTGGGGCATGTCTACGTCACTAGGCTTTTGAGTGTGTCATGTAAGGTAAGGTACACAAGCTCGGGGTTAGACGCTAATGTGACGGAGTCTGTAAAATATGGGGCTTGGCCTTAATTTTACACCATTGATAGGGTCGGACAGGTAGACCATTGAGAGGTATGTAGTCTGGCTGAGCAAGATGAGGCCTATGGCTGGCTGGAGTGGGTAGGACAACTGGCTTACTTTGCATGTGCCTCACTCATGGTGGTCGAGCACACATCTGCTGAGGTCTGGGGTTTGGTCCATTGACTGAGCAGGTTGGCAGCATCTGCATCTGGTGTAGCTCTCACTGGATACTGGCTGTGGATCGTCGGGCAGGCGGTTGGCCTGCTGTTGGTAAGTAGTGAGAAGGAGACGTTATTGGGCTATCACTGAATGCAGGCTATAGCACTCTGGAACCTTCTGGGGAGACTGAAGCAGAGAAAGGGAGGGAGCCGGGTAGTTAACCCCCACCAACTGGCGGGCGGCTTGAGCTCATTCCCGTGGGATTAATTGGCAGAGTACCTTACTAGGTTGGGTGCAACCCAGGTAGACTGGTAGGCAGTAGTTGCCTTTCTCTCTTTCACTTCCCTCCTACCTCTCTGGTGAAGAGCATCAGGTGCTAAACCTTTATCCTGGGAGATAGGAGCAGACATGTGTTCCCTGTCTAAAAGTGTTCTACCATCTAGGCACACCAGAATGACGCCGAGTACCATCTAATTCCTCAACCAGCAACACATGGCGTGGTGGTTGAAGAATGGGTTCCCTCGGAGGCGCTCCAATAGCTTAGATGGGTGAGCCTCATGAGAGGATAAGGTCAGACCCAGAGCCAACCAAACACTCCCTTCTGTCACACAAATGGTGTGGGGGACTAGTGCAAGTTGGTCTATCGACTTATCCTCTCAATCAGGGGTATGACTAGTGGTTGAGACTCTACCGTTCGGTATACCAGGTGCACCGAATGGTGTGTGTTCTGAAGTACGCCCACATCCTGATGAACTCATAGTCCTATTCTAAGAGGCAACTAGTATTGGCGAACACGGTCTCCTGCTTCACTCTGTGGGGTGTAGGTGTTTATCCCTTCTGTACTTCCAGACTACCAAAGTAATGAGAGATCAGTTGGGATCAGTATGTGTTTATTCCATGAGGAATAAGACACAGTGGCCCACTACTATCTCCTGTCTACCCTGAGTTGACTAGAAGTAGTATACTGCGCTGTCCATGTGAAGGGGACCTGGTGCTAATCTGGCTGGGGGCAGTTTCAACTAGAGTTGTTCTGATACTGATACTTGGTATCGGTATCTGCCGATAGTTAACCTTTTTCTGATGTATAGGTATCGGGCTGATACATTGTTATAGTTTATAGGCAGTGAAATTGGGTTATTACAGTCAAAACTTGAACCATCAAATCCGCTTGATCCAAAAGTCAGTGTGCAACAAGCATTTTCTGTGTTCCTGCCCAAATTCCTGTGTTATTAATGCTAAAAATTCAGTTTATGCCAAACTCAAAATTTAATTTAATCCACATTGATTGAACAAAAATTTTTGTAGCATCACCGAAAATTACATTCTTTGATAATTAAACAACAAAGTACTAACAAAAAAGTATAATTCAACTGTACTCTCCAAAACATACAGTTGGTAAACAATGCATTATTTCTACATGCAAAAGTACAGTAAAACCTCAATATAACAAAACTCAGGGGTGGTACTTTATGTGGAGGTACAATAAAAATGTAAGCATAACGATGATATAAATGATGAATATGTACACAAGCTACAGAGCAAAATATATTGTACAGTAAAAGTATACTGTACAAGGCATCATACGTATTTGTAAAGGTGAGGAAGAATTTATAGAGACCTAAGTGCTATTCTTAAAATAGTTATCAATTTTTGATTGTGTGGACATGTTCTGAAGTTCTTTTTGCCCAATATGTTTCAAATTGTGAAATGCTTTCATGTTTTCTGCTGAATTCTCCAACATGAGGCAAAACTTTTCCAAAACATTTACGGCACTGTTAACAGCAGATCGTCCTTAGCACAGAATCACTGGATCATCAGTATCTTCTTCTTCACTGTCAGAGGATTCAGCTTTGCTTAGAGCTGCATTTGCAGAATTAGATTGCAGCCCTGAATTTGAGGGCAGGTCAGTGTTGACTGAAGCGCATGTAAAAAGGACATTGTCGCTGTCTACATACTCTTTGAAACTCTACTTTTTTTGCAACCTAAAGCAGCTGCTACTTCAGTCCATTCAGGTACTTGTGGGAGCACATCTTCCTGTTCATCTTCCAACTGAACTGGAAAGCCTGCTTTCTTGAAACAGTTGGAAATGGTTGAAGCAGAAATATTGCTCCATGAATGGCACAGTCGATGCATGGCTTGCAGCAAGTTCCATACCAAAGCAGACACGTCTTTGTTTGCAGCTAACTCACACAGCAAATAACATACAAGGTGCTGTCTGTACAATCTTTTAACTTGTGCAATTATGTCTGTGTTCATTTCGTAACCTTTTCATCCATCTCAGATTCCCAGGTTATACAGTAAATGTAAAAAACAGTACGAATGCTGTATAGGCAACCCTTAGCAAGATATCTGCCCAAGAGTTGTAGTTCTAAAACCGGCCACTACGAGCACTTGTGTATAGAATACAAATATTGTCAGTCATTTTAGTTGAAGTGCAGTGTGCACTGTACATGCATAGTATCTTTGGTCCGTGAATAAAACAGGTTTTTGTTTACAATTTTGTAACGGAAACTTTTTGATTTAATGACGTGAAAATGCAGAAGTTATTATTTGTGGACATAATTTGTCATGTTTTGTGCAGCAACATCAACTACTGTGATTCTTTGTAGAGAGAATTTCTCCGCTTCTTACAGAACTTATTTTCTCTAAATGGAAGCAAAAAAAAAAAAGCATTTTCATATGGGTGTTTGGCGGTACCAAAAAAAAGTTTCGTTATGTGGAAAATTTGCTTCACATAGAATTCTTTAAGGGAGGTTTGACTGTAATAGAGTAAAACCTGTCTGAAACTGAACTCGGTGGGATCTAGAAATTATTTCTGTTTTAGGCAGGTGACTTTAGAAGTACATAAAACGCAATTTTTTTTTTTATTAAAAAATGTTAAATGTTAATATTTTAGTGAACAGAATAAACAATGAATATATTATATTTACAGCAAAATACAGTATGTATTGTATGGTCATTACTTTACCATATATAGCCATGTGTTGTCCTTATGTCGAGACTGTGTTCTGCCACATGTCCATCAGAGTTTGCTGCTTTACTGTCTTCTGGATAATAGCCTTTTCAATTAGTCCTGTAGCATCCTGCATCAGCTCAACCAGCATTGGACTGTTTTTGGATGCAGCAAATTCCTCAAGATCACTCACAGCACATAGAGCTTCAGCATAGCTCTTGATCTTTAAGTTGTCAACAGTTGGTTTACTCTTGTCCTCTTCATCGTTGTTTTCGCCATCATATTCCTGGTCAGCTTCATCACCTGGGTGGTTGTGTATCAGTTTAACTGCTCGGTCAACTCCTTCTGAGCTGAGATCGTCGTCGAATGAAACTACAGCCTCATCATCAATGTCCTGGCGTCTTCTTCTCAACATATTAGTAAGCTCGTTGATGGGTTGGTTGTCCTCATCATCGTCAGTCTTCTCAATCTCTTTGAAGCCTGCTTTTGCAAAGCATTTCCTTACAGAGTCAGGACGAATCTCTTTTGCGGCACGAGCAACCCAGTAAACACAGTTCCTAACAGTTATTTTCTTGGCGAGTTCTGTCAATGATCCACTGTTTTCAATTTCTGTAAGAAGATGCTGTAAAACTTTCTTCCTGTAAAACCATTTGAGAGTGTATATTACACCCTGATCCCTGGACTGGGTTATCGATGTTGTGTTGGCAGGGAAAAACATGAGTGTCGTGTTACACAGTTTGATGTGAGGGTGACATGTTGCATTATCCAAAAAAAAAAAACAAAAAAAACAAAAAAGCAAGACCTTCCTGTTCTGGTTTTTCATTTTCAAGTTGGAACCATGAAGCCACTTCTCCATAATGGCAGCAGTCAACCAGGATTTTTTGTTAGCTTTCCATTGTACCTTTAAAGGATCTCGGATTAGCAGCTTTTTCAACCACCAAGGGTTTTACAAAGTCGCCCACCATATTGTCGCAAATGAAAACACATTCTTTATTTGGCTTTCTTACCTCTAACACACTTCTCTTTATGCTCGGCTAAGGTTCTTGTGGATATAGCTCTAAAAAAAGGTCCAGTTTCATCACCATTAAACACATCCCTTGGTTAGTATCCCTGAATTAGCTATGCTAATTTTTGTTTCCATTCGCCAACAGTCTGTGAATCAATGTCTTTAGCTTCACCACATACACTACTCCAGCCAATATTGTGACAATTTCTGAAACTTTCAAGCCAACCATTTGAAGCTTTAAAATCATTTTTACCCAGTTCTTTTGCTACTTCTAGGGCTTGCTGTTGGAATAGTTGTCCAGAGACTAGCACTCCTTTGGTCCTACATGCAACAAACCATTCCCACATGGTGCTCGTAAGGTCTTCATTTCCTGTTGACCTTGCATTTAATTGTTTAACTTGTCCTGCTGTCCCTTTGAACCATTCCTGAAGAATTTTGTCTTTATTTTTTATTGTTTCATAAATCACTGTTTTCCTGCAACTAAACCGTACCACTAATTTTGGAGGCACTTTTTCTTTTTCATGTGCTTCAATCACTTTTACCTTCTCCCTAAGGGAAAGAGCTTTATGCTTTGTCATTTTGTATGCGATAAAACTGGGATAACACTTTGCTACAACTGTGCGGACACAATACGAACGAAACAAACACCTCTATACGGGACTAAGCCACGAAACTAACCAGATTGTGTATAACCTTCAATGGTTTGTCGCATTCTGCCAATTGTAGAGTGGAGCTGGAGTAGAGTGTGCATGTCTGATACACAATAACCAAGCTCTGTCACAACACTGAACTGCTTTTTGGCTAGAGAATTGTAAAAACAGTGTGTGTAACTAAAACATGATGGTGAGACAGAAGGAAGGTGGCGGCCACCAGACACCCAGTGGTTTAATCTATCTTAAGCTTGTAGGCTGCAGGTGGCAGAAAACACATGTGTGCGGATTTGTAAGTGATGCCGTAGTTCTTTTTCTCATCTCTTTTCTTTTATATGTTGAAAACAAAATCACATGACTTCTCGACTGCACCAGATGTCGCCAAGTCTTTCTCGCCGACTGCAAATGAGCAATAAGTAGCGAAATAAAACACCCTTGTGTTATGGACACCATACTTTTGACAGTGAAGGTTTTGGGAGAAAAATGTATCTGGTACATAAATAATGACATGCAACTGGAATATTTTATAATTACTAAATATTCCATTTAAAAGTACCCGTTTCCGCATTATGGAGGTTTCAGTTTTATACAGGATGTTTTATACACTGAATGTAATGGGACCATACTATTTTTTTCCATTTGTACAGGTTTCCGTTTTATACAGGTTTCACTGTACTAATAGAAATCACAAATAAAATTAATTTTCAACACATGGTTTTGCTGACGTCTTGCTGCCCTGCATTTAATCATATTTATGAATTTTACCACTTCCGAAATAATGTGTTGAGTTGCGATATCGCACTTAACTCATACTTTGTAACAAAAAATAGTAAATAATAATAATAGATGTCTCAGACTACACATTGTGTATTTAGAGAGCACGAAATACACAAATTAATGACAAAATGTGGGAATACAGTACATATGTATAATACATTAGAGTTGTTCCGATACCGATACTATGTATCAATATCAGCCGATACATAGCCTTTTTTTGATGTATCTGTGTTGGATATGGTATCGGGTCGATACTTTAGTATCGGTTGTAGACAATGAAGCCAGGTTATTACTTTCTTTAGGCACAAAAATTACCGTATTTCAGTTTTTATACATCGTACATTAAAAGAAAAAAAACGAACAAATTCCATGTTTACTCGTGAGTAGAGCACCCTTTTTTCCCCAAAATAAAGGAAAAAAATTCTGGGGTGCTATAAGAAGGGGGGGTGTTAGCCATAAATTGTTAGGGGGTATGTTGAGGGAAGTGGCGGGACTGTCTGATCTCTCGCTCTTACGTCACTTCTCTCCCTTCTCTCGCTTTCTCACTCAGCAACCCTTCAGTTATGTGTAGGGCAAAACCTTGCTCTCCCCCCCCCCCCCCCCCTAATGGCATCCTGTCACCACAAAGCCAGAGTTGCCACTCGTTTACAGCCCTCTACCTCCTTGTAATAACACCCAGTTGGTTGTCTGTGGATAATTCTGCCATCCCTCTATATTTCCAAGGCAGGGGCTTGGGAGCCATTTCAGGGATGGGGAGGGATGTGGTGAAGGCAGGGGGGGGCTTTTTTTTTTTTTTTTTATTAGATAAGGGTAGTGCAACATTCTAGCATGGAGAAAGGAGAAAAAAGAAAGATTAGGCTGGAAATATTGAGTAATAGGAGAAGGTGGTTTCTGGAATTTTTCTTTATTTTGGCTTTTTGCACCCAAGTTATTTAATTAAAGTATTTTCCAAACATGACATAATCACCACACAATAATGTGAAAAAGAATAATTAGTTTGTTCCATACTTACTAACAGGGTGCCACAAATTTTTGGTGCAATTTTATTTTTAAAAAATTTTTCCAGGTAAGCATCGAGTTGAGTACAGTGTAACTCATGACAGGGGAAATCAGAGGATGTGGTTTTGAATTATTAATTATTAAAGACGGGGAGAAATCAGTTATTATAGCCCCATTTGTGTCTCAAAATTACAAGTTTTCTTTGTAGTAAAATATGATTAATTACTTTTGAAAGACAGTCATTCTCTCCCCCCCCCCCCCCCCCCCCCCCCCTTGCGTAAACCAACAGACATGACACTGCCCGATCGATAACTTCTCCATGCGCTCTTAGCTGATAGTGCATGTGGGACATTTCAAATTTGGCTGTATTTGGTGTCATATTGTTTGTATTTTCAGAGGGTTTGAAAGTTTAAGGCCAGCTTGCATTTTGTGTCAGATTATAATAAATTATATAGAGTATTTTAAGACATTATTTACTTACTTAACTGACTAGGAGAAATGTTTTTTAAATGTATTATTAACAGATATACTTTTTCTAAAATTCAGTGTGAAGGGCATTGGTATAGGGATATCGGCACTGGTATCAGGGTAGCGGTATTGGAAAACACAATATCAGAACAACTCTGTAATACATATGTACTGTAGAATTTCATTAGATTATCAACCAACAGTTTCAATGTTTTTGACCGGTAACCATGTTGGTTTGGTAACGACAAGCAAGAAGTAGTGGTGCCATATTTTCAAGATATTGAATCGCAGTGCCCCGTTGTCAAAATATGCAAGTTTTTTACTTGAATATTTTTTCATGAAAATTATGAATGCATTATGTATAAATATGTAATACTCCAAAATATGTCCGGAAAGTTAGAAAAAAGGCAACACAAAATTACAGAAACCCTTTTCATTGCACGTTTATCAATAACTATTTGTCGTATACGAGAAAAAAATTTTGCTGCTGTACAAGTGCACATTGATACACCATTTTGTATAATGTGTTGCTGTGGTTTTATTTTCTCAACTCACGTTACTATCTCTGGAATAGTAATCGTACAATGTTTGTTTGTAAACATTGCAACATAATGCAAGTTTTCTGTCACAAATGTTTTGTATTGGAGAAATTAAGTTGGATCTTATTATGTTTGTACGGAATCGTAACTTAACAATATTTACAGGATTACAAAAATTACATGGAAAATTAATTATCCCTAATTTTTCATCTAAAACTTATGATGATGCATATACACGCCAAAAAATATATTTCATGGATGCAAGTGGAAAATTTTCATCTCGCTGTGTTATTGGTGGCGATAATATTGGGAAAATATTTTTTAATTTTTATTATTTCTCATATTTCTGCACAATAGTGGTACAACAAACGGGAGAGCATTGGTGTCTGGGTATTGGCAATGGTATCGGGGTATCGGTATCTGAAAACATGGTATTGAAAGAACTCCAGTTTCAACTAGGTAGCTAATGACAACTTCCCCTGTCTAACCGTGTACACGTGCCCTGAAGAGGCTTAAGGGTGCTCACTTCCTAAAGGGTACATGGGGTAGCCGTTGCCCTTCTGGAAAGTTTCCCAGGGGGAGGACTTCTAAAGTTTTAGAGTAGGTGGGGTGAGCTCAAGATCTCTTAGGTGGTGTAGGCAGTGGTGGTCAGAAAGCTCCGGCGAACAAGCGTGGTGGAGCAGACTGTCCAGCTGGTGTAGCTCAGAAGAGGGCTGAAGATCAACTGACAACTCCAGCCTCTCCACATTATTATATTCTGCTTCGGTTGAGGGTTCACTGGCCCAGTGGTAGGGGGTGTTATGCGCATGCAACTTGGGTGGAGCCAAGGGCAGCCATTATTGGTATGAGACATCTCTCGGCACACCCTTGAACTACCTCGGGGTTGTAGCTAGGTGTCAATTACTGACAATCAATTGTTGACATCTTCTCGAGGGAAGGTAATGCTTTGCATGGCTTAATGGCTGGCAGTATTGTTGAAACGTAGATTTCTGACACGTCTGTAACTATCCCTGTTCCAGGGAAAATCCTGTAAGCGCTACAGTATAAATTCCATGCTTCCAAACGTCGCTCATTGTTGCTTCTAGATGAATCTTGTAGATGTAGTGAAGTAATTTATTCTTAATAGCCAGTAATCATCACATGCGTAAATGTGATATGTGAGCCCCTGTTGCCAAAAATTGTTTGAACATTAAACAATTTGTATTGCCAATCATAAAGTTAATTTTCTGTAACTTACTTTGGGAAATCGGAGGATTTAAATTAATTTATTTCCATAGACATTTGTTTTTTGAATAAACTGATATCCTGTAAGGAGATATTCCACACCCAGGGTGTCCACCCACATGAAAAACAAGGAAAAGTCAGGTAATTTAATGTGAGAGGAAAATGTCAGGGAAATATCAGGGAGTTGTCACCAGTTCAGAAAAATTGTAAATAATTGCTACTCTGCATAAGTTGTTAGTTCTGTGAATACAGGATTATGTAATAGTGAGCATATGTGTTTTAAAGTATTAATTCTTAATTTTGTGAACTGGCAATAATGCATCTTTGCCAGGGCCTGTATGTACTAAATAAAGTATTTGTGTGTTTTAATGGGCACTCGTGTGATGTTAGCAGCATCTAATGTGAGAAATATAGATGGGCTGAATAATATGTAGGCTATGCTTTCTTGGTGTGTTGCAGTGTAATTTACGTCAACTTCACTAATGGCACATTTGTTCTGTCAATGGAAGAAAAATTAGGTTTTAGAAGGTTTCAGTCCTGAAAATAAGTCGGGGACAATAGTAATATTCTGCCTGGAAAACAGGGATAAGTCAACGAATTCCAAAATGAAATTTCAGTGGGCTCCCTGACATATTTTGCTGTCCAACATTGGGTAATTACAGAGCCTGAATGCAGCATAACTCGCAACAAGTGTAAGTGCATGGGAAAATCCGAGGACATGCCGTATTTTCACATGTACAGACCACACCAAAAGTGTTTGATGAAAAATTTGGGATAATTAATACAGGGTGAGTCCTTTAAAAGCCCCTATTGATGCCATCCCACAGCATGTCCTCAACCGTGCCTTTCACAACTTTTGGTGTAGTCTGCACACCTGCCTCGAGGCCACTTCTAGCACCTACTCTAGGTATTTTGTTGTCACACTGGACTGTATTTCCTCATGCCCTCGCTCCGTTACCAACATGTCCCACAGGGCCTCTTTTAAAGGACTCGCCCTGTATTTCAAGTTGATGCATGTCAGTCCCAGCTGGTTGGCTGGCCCTGTCTCTGGTAACTTACGTGACGCTAGGCGAGTCATGTCTCAGGGTAACTACTCATGTCGGGGCACTGGGGCCCGCCCGGAGTACAGCACTGGCCTGGTTGGCCTTCAATTTGGTACAAAGTCTGGTTCAGCGAGTTTCACCCGTCGTGGAGCGGGTTTAAGTTGTAGTGCAGTTGGACGGCGTGACTGCTTGGTGGGTGGATGTATTGCCCCTGTTCCCACTACCTGGGTAGCATTTGACTGAGGGGTGGTGTATGGATGTGAGGTGCTAGGTTGTGGTTCTGGTAAGCTGATGGACCTCTCGCCAAACAGTGCCTTCTGTACTATGGAGTGATATCCTTCCGCAACTTTCGTAGGTGGCTTGAACAAATCCACTTGTGTGACGGTTGGTACAGGTACAGTGAGTCGTCTCAGCAGTGCAGCCTGTTCACATGGATTCAGCAGTCTGAACCCGCTAGAAAGGTTATTTAGACCCTGTGGATTCTTTGAGATAGCCCTCGGCTTCTTGGCCCATCTCTCAACTCCACCCCTATGGGTGTAAAGCATTAGGCACAAAAGTCGAGGCTGCAGGAGGTAGACAGTTTTTTTTGTGTGTGTGTGCGCATGTGTGTGTGTGTGCGCGCGCAACAATTACTGCTGCCAACACTGCCTCACTTTTGACTCCTTCACCGGGATTGAGAAGGTTCGCGTTACAAAGCGTTGGTTGCAGGGACAGTATGGTGTTGTCCTACTGGGGTTGGTTTCTCTTAACCAGAGCGCAACCCTCTTGGCACCACAAAGTGAGCGGTGAGAGTTGGGCACTCTAGCCGGCAAGCCGATCCGACCAGGAGCATACCTAGTGTCGTGGCCCTACCATTTCTCCCACCTGGGTGCAAGGAACGGGTGGCCTTGCAATACTGGTGAGGTGAGTGTCCAGTGGTCACTGGTCTCCCCAGACTCCAAGAAGTTCCTCTCCTCTGCACCACAAAGCGAGCAGTGAGGCAGGGGTGAATTTGAGCCGGCAAGCCAACTTCGAAGGGACGTTATCCTAATATCGTGGCTCTACCATTCACTACATGGGGCAGGTAATGGGTAGCCTTCCAAGGATGTTCTGTTGTACGTGTAAGTTCGGTACGTTCAAACCTGGTCTCCTGCTGATTCTCTCCAGTTCCGATAATGACACAAGGAAGCAGCCCGGAGTGAATGTCAAGAGATCTGGTAAGATCAGTGTTTATTGACCCTAAGGAAATAAACACAGATAGTAGAAGTACTGTCTCCTAAATCCACAATGGCTGGGCGGAAGGTGAACACCCTATCGTAAACAGGGGAAGGCACTCTGTGCAAATCTATAGAATGAGTCAGTAGCTAGTGGGTGTTGGGTACAATTATTCCTCGGACTGAGCTGTACTCTCTGTGTATCCGTAAGGGACCAAATGTGTCTCAGTGTGAAGCTGGTGATGCTGCTGGTTCTTCCTTATGTAGCATAGGAGAGGATCTTTGGCCCCACGAGGTGAGCAGTGAAGTATTCGGAGAGGTGTGAGATTCGGCACCAATAGCTGGAGTGATGAGAGCCCAGGATAGGAGATTGAGTACTGAAGCAGAACTGACGATCCAGAGTCCAGGGCACATTTCCTTTTGTACTTCTCGGCCATCCCTTCTTTTACTGGCATAGGGCGTCTGGAGAGGGGGTTAGCAGGTGCAAGCCCAGCACCTAGATCCTTGGTGCGAGCGGCGTAGTGGAGAGCAGTGGAATCTAGGCATCTTACTTGTGGTGGCATCCCGCGGCACACTGCTGTACTCGCCATGGGTCTCTTGCATGGTCCCAGTGGCTCATCAGGCGAAAATAGATATTAATGGGACGTCTGTCTCGGCTCGGTAGATACAACAATCTTGTAGGCAGTGGTGGAGGTAAGGCAACTCTGCAGACAAACTGCCAGGGATGCAATTGTACATATGAGTAGCAGTTGTTTATTAATATTGTGACGCATGTCCGATTAGCTAAGGCTGGATCACGGTCATGTGGCTTTGGTTGCACTTCAGTCGGTTGTGCTTACAGGTTGATACTCTTATTTACGGTTTGATATAGTTGTCGGGCATGTGGCCTTATGGGTTGGTACAAAGTTCTCGTCTTTACAAGTTATTAGTCCCTTTGATTGATCCAGTTTACGACTTATTTCGGAGCTAGTCATAGTTGATGATGGGCAGGAAGTGCTAGCTTTAGGTGCCTCGTCGTCTAGTGGGCGAGGGGTAGCTGGATACAGCTGATTGAGTCACTCGTCTTCAAGCTTGGACGGTAGCGAGGGCATGACGTGATATGACACAGAACTCGCCATTCCAGTCCTCTTAGGCCATGCTCCAGAAGTTACTGTTTGAGATGCCTAGCCAGTTCTCAGTCTGATTGAGTAACTCTCTTACAACTGGATGGCAGGTTGGATGCGTACGCAGCGGTGCTGATGGGAAAGAAGCTGGATGAATTACAATCAACGTCGGTGGTGCCACTGACCAGAGTAAGGCGGCACAATCTCATTCAGCTCGTCGACTAGCTGTGAGTGGTACGAGACCAGTCAGCTGCCTGGCAGCAAGGTGTGCAACTCTTTGCTCCTTTGTCCTTGCGCCGTGCCTCACCTTAAATGGCATAGAGTGGGTTTAACTACTGAGGACCTGAGGATCTCGAAAGGACCACCACGGACACGGATAGCCCTAGATTAGTGTTGCTTGGTAACAGTTTTGCCAACGTGAACTCCGGTGCTTCAGAATATCTCCCACAGTTGTGGGCTGATGAAAAGCGTTGGAGCTGTGTGGGTTGCCAAGACTATTACTGGGTGTGCAATCCCAACCAAGGCCAGGCCGTAGCACTTAAGCAAATACCCCCACTAGCACCCAGGTGCTCCGGTAGGGATACAACTCAGATGTACTCTCTCTCTGATTGAGAAGTGTTGCTAGTGATTGTGGCTCCTCTATTCTACTCCTTCAGTACCTGTATACTCCGTAGGAATAAAAAATATGGCCATCTAATGGGTGTGTATTCAACTTGGAGCCACCTGAGGGGGAGTCTCCAGTTGTAGCTAATTCGTAATAATGATAAATTCCAGTTTCCGGTCGGCGGTACTCAGCTCGAGGTCCTCCCAGTAGTTGGTGACAAAGAACTGTATGAATGAGACTTGAGGTTAAGAGAAATAAAGCCGTATTTATTAAAAACTTATTAAACACTGTGACACGTGCTCTCCTGCCAAGAAGATCGGTGGTTGGAAGTAATCCTACGGTAGCCAGGTGTATGTAACCTGGTCCTAAGCCAGTTGGGGAAGTGAAATAAAAACCGTCGAAAATCACTTAATTCAAACGTAACTCTAAATGGGGTGCCTGTAGGAGACAAAGAAAATTATGTGTGATATGTACTGTAGCTACAGAAAGCTTCTGGTAGCTATTGGCGTTGCTGGAGCATCCGGTGGTGGGGCTGCAGAGCTTTTACGGCGACGTCAAGGAAGGGCTGTTGAAGATCTAGCAATAGTAGGAGGCTCCAGCATCCAGGTGCTTGGAGCAGACTGCAGGAACAACTCGCGAGGTCCGCCGCGCACAGCCTTATATAGCAGGGCAGCGCGTCATGGTAGCCACAGGGGAGGGCATGTAACGTCCCTCAGGTACGAGGCCGGAGTGAGGGTAACACCCTATAGTCATCTCTCGGTCTTCGCGTATCCTCTGTGGTGCTCCTGCTAGGCCCAAGGTAGCTGATGGCTTGTTTGCTCTCAGCACATGATTGGAGGGGGGGGGGGGTGATGCTTCTCTGTCTTTCGCAACCCCTCGTATCCATTTTTCCGGTCACCCTCCAGGATTGTGGCAGACCGTTACTTCCGTGTACGAGCTGACAACGCTGTTTGGATTTCATGTGTGTAGTAGTAGTAGTACACTAGGGTTGCAGTGAGATGAGTCGTAATTGTTTGTAGATAATTGGTATAAGCGGTATGCGGCAATTGTGTAAAACGTAATGCGTCAAAGTATAGGCCGCACTGAATTTTTGTATTCCTGTAAATATTCTTAAGTTACGAATCCGTACAAACATAATAAATTGCGACTTAATTTTTCCCCTAAAAAACATTTGTGACAGAAAATTTGTCATTTGTAACAGAAAATTTGTATTATGTTGCAATTGTAGCGGCCAGAGCTTGGCCCCACACAATGTTTAATAAATAGACTGCGCTGACTCACTCGGCCCAGAGTATAAATACAAGATGGCATCCCCCCCCCCCTTCCAGATGTGTCCAGATGACCAGAAGATATGCTGTGTGCTACTCGTCAGAACAGATGACGCAGAGGTCCCAGCAAGGCTGAGACATCGAAGGCACCATACTTGTCCAGACCTTGAGGAGCTTGTAGCCGACAAATTCTACAACTTCTGGGATGAGCATATTGGGTTTGGCAGTAGGGCATAAGGTCATATCTTGAGACTTCGTTAGACTGTATTCAATGATAATCATTTAGCTTTCTGGCAAGGATAGGCAGGTCACAACTTAGTCGACATAACTTTATTCACTACGAGAATACAGATCACCTATAGGGATTACAAGTACAGTATACTCTCGATTATCCGGGAGCGGATTATCTGCTTTGCATCTTAACCGCGGCATATTCAAAAAGATGAAAATAAATTTTGGAAATTAACTCAAACCATGCCAGAATGAAGGTATTTAATAAAACACCCATCTTAATTAATGAAATTCATAACAGGTACTCTTTGAAAATAACTGTGGAATGATATTTGTTTGTTTATCGATGCAAATGCACATCAAAATGTGTTCCCGATGGCGCAATGAACTTAGTTACGTCGCAAGACAGCGAGCTGACAACACCGCACAACTCGCTAGCCAAGCTGCCGCCTGCCAGGTATAGCCGGAACCCGGCGCGACCGCCGCATTCCTCCCACTTATCGCATTCCCATGGTAAGTGTCAGTTTTATCTCGCCAGTCAGTAGTTACGTTCGGTTTTGTTTTTGCTCATGTTAGGCCAAAAAATGTTTGCAAAACGTAAACGTGTGGTTTTATATGTACAGCAAAAGCTGGAAATTACTAATAAACTTAGAGGAAGTGTAATAAAACAGCTTTCATTTTATGTATGGAGTGGGAGAAACAACAATTCGGAATATGCGAAACAATAAATCCAAACTTATTGAGTTTGCGAGCAGTGTGGATTCGACAAGTGGATTGGCGAATAGGAAAACAGTGAAACTATTGACGTATGCGGAACTAGATAAGGCTATGCTGAAGTGGTTTAACCAGAAACGTGCTGTGGGAAGTTCAGTGTCGGGCTTAGTGTGTGTGAAACAAGCCCGATATTATTTGACGAATTGGGAATGGAAGGCGAAATTTGTTTCCTACATTAAACACTGTTTTCCACACGCTGAAACAGCCGGCTGTATGCCGCACACACTGGATAGTGTGGAAGGTGTGTGTGTCACGGACGACATGAAGTTCGCTTTGCACTTCTTTGTTTCCCCTCTCGGGGGGGGGGAGGTCGCCAAAACTGAGTGATGTCAGGTTTTTCTTTTCTCAAATAGGAACACACACCACCTAGCCCATATATATATACATTATAATCAAAGTGTCTACATCATAATTAAAATGATTACAGAGAGCTATACCCCGTAGAAAATTAATTATAGGCCTGTAAATGACTTCGAAGCATGAATTTTGAGGCGCGCTTCAAATTTCTGATTTTTTTTTTTTTTCTCGAATATAGGAAGATACACCACCTAGCCGGTATATATACATTGTAATCTAAGTGTGTACATCATAATTATAATGATTACATAGAGCTATGCCCTGTAGGAGATTGATGCCGCGGCTTGCTGTCGCTCGTGCCTAGATCGTCGAGGCTGGGCAGCTGTCTGTTGGTCGCTACAAGATTATTCTGGCGGGCGGCAGCCGCCGCCATTGCCGTCGTTACAAGGCCGGTTCAATTCGTAACTGCGGCCCGGTATTGGGAACACATGCTGATTGAAGCGATTCACGTCAATGTGTTGAATTTCTATGAAATGTAGGCAGCATTTTGACCTCTGCGTTGGCATGATGAGCTCCGGCAATGTTTACAGGAATATACAAATTTAGTGCGGTTTACTTGAAATATTAATTATCCCGAATTTTTCATTAAAAACTTCTGACATAGCCTATACATGCACACGGCCTTACTCGTCAATATGATAATATAAGAACACATTTTATTTGCGTGTATGGAAAAAACATACAATATTGGCTGTAAAGAATCACTAAAATATATATCGGTGCTGTAAGGAGAGAGAGAACGCGCGCCGCACCCTTTGCCTCATTCATCAATGTCCCCACACTCACAACCACCTGCAGACAGACCACACGCCTACCTCACCGCACACTTTCCATTTCTTTATTTATTGAAGCAGGGTGACATAAATTGCCCTGTGGTATAACCGAATTTGCGGTACAACCGGGCTGTGGTATGCCCGGCTTCCACTGTATTATGTCAAGGATAGGCTAGGTATCACACTGAAACACCCAAGTATTCAGTTAAGACCATACGAAACTTAGTGTTGGAAAAAAAAACTGTATTTTTCTCTTAGTATACGGATTATCCGCGATTTTAGGTTATCCGCGGCAATCGCCCCCTCCATTATCGCGGATAATCGAGTCGACTGTAATTGTAAATGTTCTGTATTGTTCCTATAAATGTAAAGAATTGTGTTAATGAAAGTGTATTGTATTTTAGAGAATTCCCGGTTTGCTTGTTCTTATTTACCATTGAGCTACGAACCTCCATGTACGTTTTCCCCTTGTGCTGCATAAACTTAAGTGATATAGTAATCTCTAAATACAGAGTTAATTTAGCTGAAATACTGGAAGTGATTAGGCAGGCAGGAGGGAGACACTACACAGTGTTTACAAATATAAATCGTGCAATTGCTATTCCATAGACTTGATAAAGCAAAACCACGACTACATGTTACACTAAATGGCGTTGTATCAACGTGCACTTGTGGTACCACTGCAGGTGTACGAACTACGTAAGGTATCTTTCTCTTATACAGCAGATAAATTATTTTCTCATGTAAGTCATCTATGGCAGAGCTCCAACATGTTTACATTTTACATGTGCGGGGATGGTTATTTTGTTTATGAATGCGGGTGAACAAATAATTCTAAGAGTGGAAAAAAGTTTTTTTTTTATCTCATCCTCGTCCTCCTCTCCTTGCCTTCCTTTAAGTTAAAACATTAAAATGTACCTTATGCTGACAAATTTCTAAATATGTTTTGGGGGAAAAAAAATTTTAATGCAATAAAAATTTTAATGCGATATCTCGTATATAAGCTGCACCCCACTTGTTGAAGGGGGGGTGTGTGTGTGTTTTTTTTTTTTTTTTTTTTACATGCCGAAATACAGTAGTTCTGTTTGATTAATTACTTAAGACTATGACTAAATACATTTTCATCACCTTACTTATTAATTTTTATCTAAAAATTACAAGTTATTTTGCAGTGAAACATAATTTATTTAAAAGATGGAAATTTGCCATGCGCGCAAGGCGTTACCAACATGAACAGTGGCAAAGGGTACATGGTCTCGTTCCTGCTGCAGTTTCCATTTTCCCTTCTCCAGCTCGTCTTGTGTGAACTCACTACCAGTGGATAATTTATCCAGGCATTCTCAGCTGATTGAGGGTATACTGTACTTTCAAGCTTTTACTTGTGTTTGGTGTCATATTATTATTTTTATTTTTAGAGAGTGTGAAAGTTTTAAGTTGTTTGCATTCGGTATTTGATTACAATTAGTTACATACAGTATTATTTACAGTAATACTTTTTCTAAATTCCCATTTTTATTTGGTTTACTAATGAGACTTTATTCTTAGAAAATGTACAGCTCTCATTATACTCAACATGAAGTCTAATAATGTTAGAAATTGTATTTTATTGATGTAAAAGTCAAAACCTTCATCTACTGAAAACCAGCACGTATGGGAATTTTTTGACAGTCCCCTAAAAAACCTTTGATAGGGAGTCCACTGTAGTAGTGCAATTGTGTCGCCTATCCCCCTTTCCCTGGCAATATTAATTGAATCAAATCCCGGTAGCTGGATGATGTTAAAGTGTCACCTGAAGTTTGGCTGCGTATGCTTCTATCCAAGCCTCTCTACTATGCATTCTATATGTGGTTCTGGAGTGTGCTAGTTTTTTCCAAATTACCTTGAAAGGATCAGTGTGGCCTGCTACCACATTGTTACAGGAGATGCCCGGTCCTCAAAGTGGCCACCAAAACAACTGCCACTAGCTTCGCATAAGGCAGTTGAGGGAATTCTTAAGGAAATGAAAGAGTTTGATGTGATAAAATCATCAGTTAGTCCATGGTCTTGCCCCATTGTACTTAAGAAAAACTGCTCTCTGTGGTTTTGTGTAGAGTATCACCAGCTTAATAATATGAGAGAGAAAAAAGACTCTTATCCGCTTCAAGGGATAGATGAGACATTGAATAGCCTTGCAACCTCACAATGTTTTTGTACTTGGGACATGAAGAGTGGGTAATGGCAGTAGGAGGTTGCCCCAGAGGACAGAGAGAAGACTGCATTTTTATCCAAGGGAAAGGAATTTAGCAATTTAAAGTAATGCCGTTTCAGCTGTGTAATGCCTGTGCCACCTTTGAATACCTGATGGAAAAGTCCTCCCTTTAGGTATCTGTCAGGTTTTTCCTATATGACATTATTATGAGACAAAGTACATTTGAAGAGCACCTATCACACTTGGACTCTGTATTCCAAAAACTGGCTGCAGTCATTTTGAAACTAGTTCTTAAGAAGTGCCACATGTTCCAAAAGCAAATAAATTTCTTGGGATATGTTGTCGGGCCATGGAATTGAAACAGACTCCAAGATGACCAAAGCAATATGAAATTGTCAAATTGGCAGACACCAACTGACAAAACTGAAGTGTGGAGTTTTCTGGGATTCTGTGCCTATTACCGTGGATTTGTACCTGGGTTTGTCGCAATTACAAAGCCACTACATGAACTGAGAGGTGAAAAGGAAATTTAACTGGACCAAGAGGTGAAGAGGAAATTTAACTGGACCACTGAGTGTGAAGATGTTTTTAGTAAGTTAAAGTAAATTCAGATATCTCATCTAGTCCTGGGTTTCCCAAAAAGTGAGGGCATGTTCATTTTGGACACATGCTAGTGACGGCATTGGAGCTGTGTTATCTCAGATTCAGGATGGGAAGGAAAGACCTGTAGAATATTTAAGTAAGTTATTGCGTAAGCCTTACAGAAATTACTGTGTTAAATACAGGGAGTTTCTGGCCATGGTGAAGGCAATTTCACACTTCCACCCCTACCTTAATGGCAGACATTTTATTGGAAGGACCGACCATGCTTCATTATGCTAGCTACTAAATATCAAGAACCCCGAAAGCCAAATAGCCTGGTGGGTACAGTATCTTCAAGAATATGACTTGTGCTGTATTGCAAAGTCTGGACACCTTCAGAGCAATGCAGATACACTTTCTAGAAGGCAATTTGAACCATTCTGTTGCCATAGTGAACACCAGGAAGATGAAGAGTGGTGAATCGCCAAAGTTAGGGAGGAATAGAATTCAAGGTTCTTTAGCGAAGAGGGTATTAAGAAAGATTAGCTGAATGACCCCACTTTGCAGCCATGACTAGAATGGAAAGCAGCTGGCTCTTGGCCAAAATGTGAAGAGATATCTATTCTGAGCACAGCATTCAAGCATATTGGGCATAATGAAATTCCCTCGTACTGAAGAATGGCATACTTTACACAAACTGGGAAAGTAATGATGAAAAACGTGTTTACAGTTGATCCATCCAGAATGCTGGATTTCCAAAGTCTCAGGAACTGCATAATGTTGCAGCCTGTGGGCACTTTGGTATTAATAAGACCCTTGACAGAGTTGGACCGAAATTCTACTGGCTTCATTGTTGGTAGAACGTTGAGAAGTAGCGTCGAATGTGCGACACCTCCAATGCGAGAAAGGGCTTGGGCCCAGGCGACAGTCACCTCCAAAAATACTATGTTGGAGCCCCATTCAAAAGGATGGCAGTAGATATTCTGGGGTCCTGCGTGTCACAGAGAAAGGTAATTGGTATCTACTGGTGGCCCAAGATTATTTTATTAAGTGGCCTGAGGTCATTCCTCTCCCAAACCAAGAAGTACATAGTGTGGTCGATGCTCTCATAGAGCATGTCTTCTCGAGGTCTGGGGTGCCACTAGAACTCGTTCTTATCAGGGAAGAAACTTTGAAGCTGCTGTATTCCATGAGGTAACAAATATCTGGGGATGAAAAAGACTAGATCTACAGCCATACACCCTCAGTCGGATGGAATGGTCGAGAGGCTTAACCACACTCTTTAGCAGTACCTGTTAATCTTTGTGGCAAACAACCAAAAGAATTTGGATTCAAATGTGCCATTGTTTATCCTTGCTTAACACTCAGCAGTTCAAGAGTCAACAAGGGTAACACCATCAAGGATGCTGTTTGGAAAATAGCTACATTTTCCTAGTGACCTGCTGTTTGGTCAACTGGCAGAAGAGTAAGCTGCAGCCCCTGATTATGCCAGTGAATTACGTAACAGACTAGTTGGTATTATTGATTTTGCTCGACAGCACCACAGAATAAATAGTGACACAATGTAGATGAGGTAGGATGAGAAACTGTCGGGCGTCATATTTTTAGGAGGACAACTGGTGTGGCTGTACAACCCGCAGGGGCAAAAAGGGTACTGCCTGAAGCTACATAAATGTTCGGAAGGCCCCTACATGATTCTGAATATCAATGATGAGGTCTTTACGATTTGTCGTCAAGGCTCTCGGGCGAAGCCGAAGGTTGTCCACATCGACCAACTGGCACTGTACGAAATTCCTGATTTTGCATTCTGTTTGGGAAGAACAGACTTGAGGAGGTTGCAGTGTTACGCACTCACTGCTTTGTACGTGCAGGGCGCCAACAGGAGGAAAATCTGTCAGTACAAGCATTGCTGCAGTGAAGAGAGTGACTGGCTGGCTGGACTTTTGGACTGGATGCTCTGAGTGAAAGAAATTTCAAATGAAGGCAACAGACAAACTGAACGTGTGGTAATAATGAGTGAGAGTTAATTAGCCAAACAGAGACATAGAGGAGGACTTTAATTAGAGTTGATAGACATTAAAAACTGCACTCATTGGGAAATAAAGAGTAATTGTGAAGATGGATATATTAATGCTGCAAAAAATTGCTGTGTGAATAATTTAAAATCAAATTTAGTTCTTTTACTTTTATTGAGACCTCCATCCCTCACGAACTTGGATATGCTCCTCAGATGTCTTGTGTTGTAACAGTATTTTGGATCCAGGTATTGTAAGTACAGTAAACCATGTCAAGACATTTCAGAAAAATACAGAGAAATCTATCCTTAAATACCTAGGAAAAGTGTATATTATAATCCATATGCAAACTTTTTAAAATCCTCATAAGCAGGAAAACTTATTAACAAGGAACTTGTTAAAGGGATTTTTAACTATACATCTGTAACCAAAATATACTGTTAGCTCTACTAATCACAAAATTACATACACATTTTCGTTAATGTCGTCTAGGTCAGTAACAGACCATTATATAATGCTTTTTGTTAATAAAAAAGTGGAATTTCATAGCTTCAAATATTATGAAATGTAAATTTGTTATACTGAATGCACTGCCTTCAAAAACACTCTTGTTGTGTTCTCAACTCCTTTCTTCTATTGTGGCCACTGTGTTCATGTGACTTGTGTACCAGCACCAAAGTTATTTGTATTTGGACTTGATTCCTTGAAAGATCAAATCTGATATTCACATGTGTGAATCATGGCAGATATTGCAGTTATTTCACTGACTACTTGCATTCCTTCAGTGCTCCATCTCCATCTAACTTCATCAGCATGGGAATTTAACATCTTACTATGTTTCAGCAGATATCACTATATATGTTGTAGATGTATCATCAGATGTTGGATTGATATGTAATGATGGTGGTGTTTGCTGCAGTGCCTTTCAGCATGGGAGGATGTGCTGCCTGAGATAAAGACGGCAGCAGTGTCGACCAGCTAGTCACTTCACTACGCTGCTTCCCATCATTATGCTTGTACATGCTGTGTGTAGTTTGTAGGTCACCTTCTTACCTGTTTCACAAACCAAATATTTATTTCTCTGGATGAGTATTAAAAGTTGTTCAGGACCAACAAGTGTGTTTTGAGATACTACATTTTGTGACCCTCGAGCTGTTAATCCTTTCTAAGGTGCTTGGAAAATATTGGTGTAACTTTGCAGTACTTTGTATGGAATCTTGTCAGGTCACTAGAGTAATACATATGTAGTTAGCAATCCGAATGGTGTGCTGTCTTTATATGTAAGTTTCCGTACATAGTACATATATTGGACTGATGGGTGATCAATTCAGTTTCTCGTGTTTTGTAGATTGATAGGAATGGGTGTATGCTATTCGGCAAGTTTGTCTGCATTATTTTGTTCCGACTGAGGAGTTGTCTTTGTAAATTTAGAAATTGATATACATAATTATTTTCGGGTGGTAGTGTGTGTAATCATATTTATGCCTTAAATTTGTATGTTATATACCTAAATTTTGCAAATAGTAATATTTACTGTATAAATTTTCAGATGTTTTAAAATGCAATGCAATACTGTTAGCTAAATATGCAAAGTATGTAAGCTTTTAGTAATGTGTGTTAGACCATCATACTAACGGTGGAAAAAGAAGTGTAGTTGATCATATCAATGAAGTTTTTCTGGAGAAAATAACACTTAAGTAATCAGTATTAAAAATTTTTGTCCAAAAATCTACATGATATTTTTTTTTATAACTCATAGGCAGGAAAATATGTAACAGCTAGCAGGTACTTGATTGTCTAATACACTTTTTTTTATTATACCAAAACTGATGATTTGAGTTAACTTCAGCAATGTTTTAACGTGTGTTACTTGAAGTTACATTTGGTAGTTGTCTAATATAATTTAACACGTGAGCATTAAAAAAAATTGTTTTATGGTATTTGTTTGAAAAATAGTATTTTTGTTTTGTACAGCTTGTTTAAAAGTAAGGGATTTGAAAGAGTTGGAAAAACAAATACTATATATACCAGGATTAGCAAGGATGGAAAGGCAGTGTGCTGTAGCCATAAAACAAACGAGCAGCTCTCTGAAATGTAAGCAGCTGACTAACTCTTTTGTAGTAAAAGCCACCCAGAATTGTAAACTGTATCAAAAGTATTGCAAATAATTAGGCAAGTATGGAAATGAGTGACAAGTGAGACAAATCTGTAAAAGAGTATATCTATTAAGTGGTTTGCTTGACCCAAATGATTAGTGATCCAAAAGCAGAATGCTTTAGTGCTACAACAATAACACTCCAGTGGTTATTCACATATATCATGACATGAGGGTAACGTCATGCTTGTTGTTCTTGAAGTGAAATGTCCTCCCTGCTGTTTTATATTTATTAATTTTATTTAATCATTTAAATCCAAGAAAGTTTTTCACCCATGTTTCTATGCTGCTTAAAGCTGTGTTCAGGTAATTGGTATTAGTTTTTCATTAAACTTTGCCAAACGGTAATACATCTTCTGATAGTTAAGCATGGTTAAGATATTATAATTTAGGTTTACTCCTAATTTTATGGCCTTAAATCTAATAGCAATGCTGTTAGAATAAAATATAGCGACTCTTTCAAGTACATAAATATAGCAGTGAGTATTTAACTTTGTAATTTACTAAGCGATCCGATACCAAAAGTACCTATTCTTTGTTATTGCAGGCTATACGAAGTATACAAATTGTTGCACTTGGGAAAACTTTGTACTCTACCATAATTATTTTCTTGACAATACACATGTTGATTTTAACTCTGCAAATCACTGCTGCATTTCAGGAGGGGGGTTGTGTGTGTGTGTGTGTTTTTTTTTTTTTTTTTTTTTTTTTCCCTTCAGTGCTGTACTTTGTTACAAAGTGCTTAATTGTTTTTTATATAATTTGGCATGTAAATTTTTGTGGAGGAACATTCTATGATTTGCAATTCATGGATAAAGCTGTTAGCAAATTCTGCAAGATTGAATGTTGAATGTGTGTACTAGTATAAGTACTGGTATTTGGTGGTTAGGTTCTGGATTGTATTTGCATTTGACTTTGCATTTAAATTTGGAAGACTTTTTAAGTGTATCTCAAGGTATCAAAGTAGTGTTAAGATTGTAACATATAATTTTTAGCCAGTATTGAGTGCTATTTACCTGGAGCTATTTTCTGCGTTCTTATACTTTAGCTGCTGATGTGTATAAAATATAAATGATGTTCCAGGAGTAAATGGCAATATTCTGGGAGGTGAAAATGGGTCATTACAGTTGATTCCTTATCTACCATTTTTCAGGGGATAGTCAAAAAATTTTCATGCTTCCAAAGTTCCATTAGATAAGGGTTTGACAATTCCATCAATAAAATACAACTTCTAATCTTATTAAACTTCATGTTGAGTATAATGAAAGCTGGACATTATCTTCGAATAAAGTTCAATACTTTCACTGCTGGACTTGAAAATGTAACCATTTTGAAGACTGCTGGGCATTTTTTTTTTTAAGTATTTTGGTGTTTTACTAAAAAAATAATTAATAAACGTACAAGAAAATGGCTTGCACTAAATGAAAGTTTAAAGTTTGTGTTTTAATTTTACGTATCCAGAGTTAGAAATATAAATATTGGAAATTTTGAAATATCAGTTTTAAAAACAGCCTTTTCTCACCAACAAAAATTGAATGAAGTTAGCGCGCGAACAAAATAAACTATAAATTATACTTAGCAATATGGCTTCAATTTATATTACAAAAAAGTGTTCAAAAATGGTTTAGTTCTCATTTTTGTCCATTCTTTACATTTTTAAAAAATTTTTTAATGGATGATCTTAAAGCATGAGCTAATGCAAAAGCAACCTTGCACACATTACACTGATTGCTTGTATCTTGTCTACCAGCTTTCCTTGTAGGTTGTTTTCCTTTAGCAGAGCACACTTTATAATTCCTCTGAATCCTTTTCTTTCCTTGAGGGGTGGAATTTTTTCTATGAAGTGCTGGTTGCTGGAAAGACGTGCCAGCGTTCCACTGGATTGTGGTTGAGCTGTTTCTCAATGAAGACTACAAGATCATTACAGATTTCCTTGATGAATTCTGCAATTTTTAGTTTCTTGTTCACCATTTTGTGTACAGAGTACAAGCCTTTACCACACACATAAGATATATGTGGGATAGCTAGCTTCTGCCTCAATTTTACACTGCGATGTTCAAAGGCACTGTACATCATTTTCTGATCAGACAAGTCAACCCCAAACTTGTTTTTATTATAGTCCTCAACACTTGCTGGCTTGGACTTCTCTTTTCCTCGCTTGTCCACAAATGTAAACATTTTTGCCTGATGCAGAGTATGTATTATGAACACATCACGTTTTTGTCTTTCCAGCACAAGACTAATATGTTGCAGATGTGTCAGAAAATCTGCTGACCGCTCTGAACTCTGCAGCTGGCATGCCTCTCCTATTATGTTGAGTTGTACCAACCAAAGCTGTTTTCTGAGAAACTAAAATACTAGCAAGTGGGAGTCTAGCGTAATAACAGTTGGTGTACAAGGTGTGCCCTTGTCCAATGAAACTTCCTAGATGATTTAGCACAACAGTTTGAAAGATATTTCCTTGGCCACAGTAAACATCAAAATTCCAAATGTATCCAGAATCAGATTCAGTTGACGTGTATAATTTGATGCCATATTTACTTGGTTTTTGTGGCATGTAGTGTGTGAAACTGTCTACCACAAAATTTGCACATGCCTTCATCAATCATAATATTTTCACCTGGTTCATATGATGCCTGAAATTGTGAACGCACTCATTCTATCATGGGACAAGCCTTTGTAGTGGGTCGTAACCAGCTTCACTTTTTTTTTTTTTGCCAATGAATTTTCATTCAAATGAAAGTTTACTGTAATACAGAAACCTATCCCAACTCATTACATTAGGGCAAAAGTTACAGTACACAACAGGGTTGTTTGACCAATGGTCTCAGAGTTGTGGATTTCACTGATGTTCATGTGTAAAACAATTACTAAAAATTTTCTCATGTCTCCCAAAGTTGCAGTTTTACAGTTCTTGGTTTTGCTGTGTAAAGAAATTTCTCCCGTATTTATAAGTTTTCTCAACCTTTGGCGAGTATACAGATTTGTCTGTTCTTTCATGTAATCCACAAAACCCAAATCAATAAAGTGGTTGGAAAAATCACGTTCTGAGCTGTTTTCGTCAAGATGTGTATGTCAGAAATTCCTGTACCTCCAAAAAAACATCAATAGTAGATAATCTATAAACACTGCTCCAGTCTTCTTGAGAATCATTTCTTTTGTTTCGTCTCCCCGCACGTGAACTACCATGTGCGCCTTGCAGATCATTTCGTGTTTGACTCCCTCTAGCACTTGATGTAATACTCACAGAGTTTTCATTTGGTGCGGATTCTTCTCCACTTGCAGATTCACTCTCTACATTTTCTAAAACAAAGACAATTCATAAATGTTTAAATTAATGCATAGAAAATTTTTTATAGTGTTTTATAGGTGCAACTTTATAATACTTGTAATGAACTATTATTACAAAAATAAAATTACTCAGATTTTCTTACCTGAACTATGACATTTGAGCATAGAAACTGTTGACTAATGAAGACAAGAAAAATAGGAATTTTCAAAAACTGTTTTATTGTATTAGTATTAGAGTTGTTCCGATACCGATATTTAGTATCAGTATTGGCCGATACTGCACCTTTTCCGGATGCATCGGTATCGGGTATGGTATCGGGCCGATACATTAGTATCGATTGTAGATTATGTCAGGTTATTGCTTTCTTTAGAGACAAAAATTACCGTATTTCGGTGTGTATACAGTTAAACCGTGTTAATTCTAAGTAGATTAATTCAAAATCATATATAATTCGAAATGTGTATTCACTCCCAAAAGGAAGAATAGGATTTTATATGACCGTGCCAGAGTTTTCACATCTGTTGACTGGTTTTCGTCGCCTCTATCGCCTGCTGAAGAGGTGAAAAGATGCGACAGTGCCACGACACGCACTGCCTGCATGAAGTTTGGGAGAGTAGGACAAAGAATATTCCGGGCTGCCTGTTGTGACAGATGAGGGAGGAAGGAAGCTTGGCGCAGTGTGGGTGTGGCTTGATGATGGAAAGAGAAGATGAATGCAGTGTGGTGTGGACGTGGCTGGAGGATGGAAGGGGGAAGGAAGTGAAGTGATGTGGGCAGCGTGGCTAATGGGCGGAGCCGGTGGAGTGTAGACTGTGAGCGAAACAAGGGGGGGGAGAAGATGAAGGTAGTGAGTGACCTTTTCAGAGGCCCGACCCAGCTTGGCGAGGGGCTGCTTGACACAATAACGCCGGCCAGGCAGCGTGGGATTGAGAAAACTTTTGACGGAAGTTTATTCATAGTAGAGGGAGGGAGAGTATTGTGGCTACCACAGTTGCAGTTTTAAACCAAACTTTACCCTTTTTTTTTGCCGTAGCAATTATGCCTAAAGGCAGCAATTACAACACCTATATTTTACTGCATGTTAACATATAATTAATGACCTAGATAAATGCAAAAAAACTTATTTTTGGGCTATTTCCTTCAAATTTTTGCCTTTTTTCAACCAAAAATTTTGTGCTTCCCCAAAACAGAGTTGTAACTTCGAGAGGGTAGTTATTCCCGGGCCCGTAGTTGTGTTTACTTTGAAAAGGGAAAATGTGCATTTCTTAAGACGTTATTTTCTTTATTTAAACAAGTCTAGGAAAAATATTTTTAATGTATTATTAACAGTAATACTTTTTCTAGAATTCAGTGTGAAGGGCATTGGTATTGGCAGTGGTATCGGGGTATCTGTATTGGAAAACATGGTATCAGAAAAACTCTATCACCTCAACACATTTAAGTAAAGAATATAAAATCACAAAATACTGTATATAATCAATTGTAATTCCATACCGAATGCAAGCCATCCCCGAACTTTTAAACCCACTGAAAAATAAAATATGATACCGAATGAAAGCAGAATTTTGAATGGCCTACACTCACTCAATGAGCCGAAACCACGCAGAGAGGTTATTGACAGGGCCGTGTGTTCTTGGCGGACAAGACTGAGCCTCATCTTCACTGACCGGAGGAATGAAACAATCTACCCCTCCCATTCCAAACCGGTCGGCACACAGGAGGGTGCAAGGACACCACGCCAGTTGCTAGGCAACTTGCTCCCACCCCGCCAGCCATGTAAAGGGAGGAAACAAGCTTTGCTGAATAGCACAGAGGACAGCTCCCTGCCCATAGCTTAACACAATCCAGGCCACTTATCTATCTCAATCTACACTTAGGATGGCGATGCCATAGTTGCATGGCAAATGTGTAGTTGAAGTAATTTCTTTTATTTCACTTTTAAAAAAAGTGTGATTTTGGGACAGATTATTAAATATCATTAAGATATATTTCTTTGCAGTCTTCAATAATTAATCATTCGAAACTACATCTTCTTAACTTTTTCTATACACTTAGGCCTGTTGCAAATTACGCTGCACTCTGGCTTGGAGCATAGACATTATTTGACGTACGGTGTCAAATTAGTCTTCCCAGGAAATTGGTTTATTGGTGAAATAAATGACTGTAAATCCTCTGTTCTCCCCATAAGAAGCTACTATAAATTATCTTTAAGCTTTGTTATACAAGTCATGCAAATGTTCAAACAATTTTCGGTGACAGTGAGGTCAATTATATGCTTTTGTGCATATCATTTTATTTGGAAGAAGCTTCGTATTGAATTAAATTAATATTTCATTAAAAATTTTTGTTGATTTTATGCCTTATATAACTAAACATATCAACCTTAAGGTAGGATTGGGGGGGGGGGGGGGGAGAATAACCTTTAAACGCAAAAGAAAACATCTCTGCAAAAATTAATCAGGCAAAACCATTTGCTTTGAAATACTAGTGTGTGACTTTTGAGTGACTGATAATCTTGATAAAATTTCTACAATTAATTGCCATAGCATAGTCCTGACTGCTGTGACCTTGTCAAAGGTCAGAGTTGGTGGAGCACTTTACAGTTCTGTAGTGCGATGCATTTGACAGGATGACAGTGCTTTCTTTAACTGAGATCACATGATTAGTTTTATTTTATGCTTCATATACTCTAACAATTGCCCTATTGCCAGATGTGTAAGGTGGGACCAAGCGAGCGCAACTGAGATTGTATGCAGTTTTTTTTTTTAGAAAAAGATAACAGTTTTCCCTCTCGCCAGCATGTTAAGGGAGGAGAAAGGTGCATGGTTGAGAGAGACAAATAGGAATGGGAGGACACAAGGATGCCTCAGTGGTATGTAACCACTTTGCCTCTCAATGGCTTGTAAAGGGTGGAGCATTCCAGACTCATCAAGATTTCATTGCTGATGCCATCAGTTGAACTGGAGAGCACTGCACCGCAGTGATGATAAACAGCAGCATGTTTAATATATCTCCCACCCAATTTTTAGACATTCATATACGTAACCAGCTTAAAAATTATTGTTGCTGGAATTTTTTAGTGAAGGGACAGAAAGATATTTCAATCAATAAAATATTTAATAAATGATAAAAGTGGGTTATTTTATGATTATGTATTTATGTAGGAATTTTGCCAGGACCATTGAAGATGGAGGGAGGATACAATTTATTGGTATATGCATTTTCGGTGTATCAAGAGCTAACTGTGTAAGCAAAAATGTTTATATATGTACCATTTTGTGCCCTATCCAAATTTTTGTTTGGAGTAGACCTGCTTTGATGATAACCTTTTGCAGTGAAAAATGCACAACAATTTATAACAACTTTTCAACAATTCCTTCATTCACTGCAGTGCATTGTTATATAGTCTATTTTATATAAGTGGGGTAAAATCAATCTGACAGACAATGTGATCAACCCACACACTATGTAAACAGTAAATGCTCTTGTTTGTAAAGTATTGTATCAGCTGATGAATTGCTGCAAGATCCATGTTGTTAAGCTAGAGCTTTTGATGATGGTTTTGGAAGAAAATAGTACTCGGAACTATTTAAAATCTAAATTGTACTTAAAACATTTATGGTTTAAATTATGTTTTTCAAGCAATATTAAATTTTTTGTGGGTATTGGTGACTGGACTTTAAAAACATGTTTAGCAATTATGACAGAGTATGTTGACACGTATGAACAGTAAACGTTTCCAGCCAATGGCTAGCCATGTTTGTGTATCCAGTTTCCACCTGGTGAAGGCCATTGTGCGTGTGCCTTTTTCTCATCGTGTTTATTATACGAATATCTTGTCATCGTTGGAATATTTAATCTGTGGTTAATAATTTTTTATTTGCTTTCTTCAGGCATAGTTTATTGTAGGTACTGTTGTAGTGCGTTTTCTTGAGTGAAATGTAATATTAATCGACACGTGTTACCCCTTCGTAAAACTGCTTGTTCCGCCATTTTTTCCCTTACCGCCACCTGCAATGAAGTGTCACAAATATAATTTACGCATGTAAGTTTAAGTTTGTTGGTTTCAGGAAACATGCGCAGAGTAGATTTTACTGAATGATTCTGAAAATATATTTTTTAATGCTAGTGATGAACAAACTTGATTTTATTGAAGAAAACTTACGACGATTGCCATAGATAAACCAGTGTTCAAGATGTTGCGAATTTTACAAACAGTAAGTTTGCATGGTTTGTAAATGTATTTGTAAACCATTAATATAATTATTGAAATGCACGTGGCCTGATAAAGCCATACTTTCCATATTTTTGTAGCGAGAGAATATTATTTTTTATTTATCTGTATCGTAAATTCAACGAGTGTATAGGGTAACTTCGGTCAGTGTGTTATATAGTGCTGCTTCTGTAGGAATACTAACAGCAACTTATGTATCATGTTTTGTGTTTTTATTAAAGTTAAAATTTTTGTAGTTAAATTATTTAAATATTATTTCCATTCCAGCAAAATTTTCCACTACTCCATAAAAACAAAATGTAACTCAAAGTGCCACACACTCGTAAGAACATCAAAATAATGCTGTCTCATGAAAGACATTAAACTAAAGCGCCCCCCCCCCCCCTCATTCCTGTATTTCCTTTTCCCCTCGAAATAAATTAAACAGAACCTCAACCAATTTTTCTTGGTAATTACAAAAATAAAACAGGTTGGAATACCAACCTAGTTATAATATCTTACATTAATTAGTGGACAGAAGTTAGCTAATGTTAGTCTTTCAGTGCCTGTCACAACATGAAAAACAAGGAAAGAGGAAAATGCAAGTGTGCATTGGACTTAAAAAAATTTTTTCAAACGTCTTTTCCTTCAATGACAAAACAGCTGTGGTTCCATCCTTGAGTGTATCTCTAAGTTCCTTTGGTTCAGCAACTGCATCCATAATGTGAACTAGCAGTTCATCTTTTGTAACCACATTTATTTAGTACATTTCACTATTCATCCAGCTCCCATAAATGTCTGATGGGGCCGAGTTTGGAGACTGTTGTAGCCAGTTGGTAGCAGGGCCACCATGATCAATCTGCCAAGTAGGGAATGTATGTTAAAATGTTGCTTCACAAGTCTGGTAAAATGTTAAGATGTGCAGAGACTCTTGGACTACACTTGACCATATCAAGAAAAAATTTTTCATGCTGCACGTTTTGCGTAATTCTCATTCTGATGCCAAGGAGCACTGGGAATCTTACCTCGGTTATGTAATGTTCTGTGTGTACATCTGGAAAAAAAACACTGTGATTTGGAATGCAGGGCGTAGGAAAGTGTAGATGGTATTCAGCAGCAGCATCAAGTCCATTACCATCACAAAAGCAATAAGTAAATAAGTAACCGACTTGAATATTCTGTTGGCGAATAAATATATGGTATTTTTTTTGGCAAACACATCTGGTTGTGTCAAAATACTAACTAAATGTTCAGAACAGACTTCTATATTTGCTCATGTTGTAATATGCGCACAACTGATGATCAAACTGTTTAGCACAATGGGAGGTGTCATGTCTGCCATGGGTAAGAGCCCTTAGAATATGGTGGATGGGGTGTGACTGGCTTAGTTTAACAGTTGAATTACTACCATTCTGAGTTTTGACCACGGAGGACGACGACCAACGCGATGCCAGTATCAGGACAGACATTTGAGAAATATCAAAACAAACAGGATTTAATTATGTGTGTAGCACTGGTCTGGTAGGCTTCCTGACGGGACAAAGTCTGGGGTGTTACGCACTATAGGTTTCAGACACTGTACCTTATTCACTCCTGAATGTGTTGCTCCTCACTGTATAGTCTGGTTGACTGTAGAGGGTGGCGGCTGAACAGTGGCCTGTGTTGGCTGTGGTGAGTGGTGCAGAAGAAATCCTCAAAGTGGTAGGAAGGTATTTGACTGGAATGGTAGGTTGGCAAAATAGTATTGGGTCCTAATAGAGCATCCTGGAATTTGTTTATTATTAGATGTGTTAAGTGTGTTTCTTTGGGTAACTGAGTAGATGGTTCAAATGGTTGTACTGATTTGTCTACTTTGGCTGCTACTATATCAATTAGTTCATTAACTAGGTTCTGAATATCTGCTTTGCGTTTATACTTGATGCTGCCCTTAAATTTATAAGACATGATTATGCCTCTGCTGAAATCACCTGGAAGAAGCAGTGGTATATTGTGATCCTAGAGCATTTAGGACCGCACACCTTGGCTTGCCAAGTGGTTCACGCATACTGCAATCCCTGGTCTGGCCTTTTACAGTGGTGCTTGGAATATGCAGGGTGTATATGTCCCCGTGGTTTTATTCAGTGGTGCCCAGGCGAGACTCCACTGTAGGTCGAGTGGTCAACATATTCCTCTCTTACCCGTGACTTCTCAGCGGGGGCAGAGCAGGGAGATAATATAATCACAAAATAGCATGAGTGAATGTAAGATGTGTTCCTGCCTTAGAGGCTGAAGATGTGATGCACCGGCTTGTCCTTTATGTGAAAATATTAAAGTTGGCCTGAAGGGCTTACGTTGAAAAGTAATGATATTAAAGAAAGTAGGTGTCAAAATACATTTTTTTAAATTATAAACATAAGTAGACAATGGGGTCGCACACACTTGTTGAATTTAATAAAATTAAAATAAACAAAAATGGTGACCACTTCAGGTGAAGGCAACCTGATATCAAAGTAATTATTTGTGTGTGAGTTTTTAGGCTGGATTAATAGTCAAATTAAAGTTGAAATTAAAAGCTATATGTAAAGTTATGTTTCCTTAAGGGGTGTCATTCTGAAGGAACCTAGTTTCTGGGAGTTCAGCACCAGAAGGGTGCTGAAGTGGTGGGGGCTACACCCAGAGGGGAACGTCGTCTTAACACTGATGGATACCTTGGGGAAAGGTCTACTAAGGAAGGAGGGGGTTGACAAGCGCAATGTTGGCAGGACTCTGGTGGCATCTGTGTCTGAAGCCCTCTGGTGCTGGAGGTCTCTGGAGGTGACCCTATGGTTGCTGGCGGGATCTCCGGAGCTGTTGGTGGCTATTGACCATCAAGGACCCTCTGGCGGACACTGGCTACCAATGTGGATGAAGAGTTCTAGCACAGGCATAGCCTTGATCAACATCCCGTGGCCTTTTACATATGTGACAAGGCGAGCTAGCGCTTACCCCTAAGCTGACATCTCCAGCCATTACAGCGTGGAGATGCAGCCAACTACTCCGAGGCTCAGTCAGGAAGCCGTATTTATTCCAAAATTTGAGCATGTAGGTCCTTTGAATGGTGAAGGGGGAAGCTGGCCCCGCCTTTTGTTGGTTGGACTTCTGACGTCATGAATGTGTGCCTGGATCTCTTATCTGTTTGGGTACCGAGGCGTTGACATATCTTTGCCTTCCCATCTGCTCGTGGAGGCTGTGATGCTCCAGCAATCTGCGCTGCTCTCCAGCGACGCTGTGGTAGTATACCCCGCCATCCTGAAGAAGTCTGCAATCTCGTAGAGAGAGCCATCTTGGGAGGGGGAGGGAGCGACGTCGTGGCTTCTGGAAATGTGGCGAGATACATTAAAAATCTACGACCACGTGTCTGTAATATCAGTTGGGGGCTTTCCATGTAGTATCCTGTTGACATGTGCCCTGCCTCAATTACTGATTTAAGAATGGTGTGGCTGGCCCATAAGGATTAAGTTTCTCTAAGATGAGGTGCAGTCGTAGCGTAAAGAGCACTTCCTAGAAGTGTAGTAATGTCTCACGCATCAGAGGGGAGGGCGTGACGTATTGTATGGTGAAAAGAACAGTATATAAAGCACACCACAAAGTGCTAAGTTCCTAATATGTGCATGCAGCATGATGGGAGGGAGAGGGCAGCACTGCATGTCAAGTTAAAAAGAAGTGTACATTAATGGAGATCAATCAAGCCCCACCATCTTGCATTTTCACTATTTTTGCCAAAAGTTCCATTTTAGAATGTTTCATGAAATTTAATGCACGACATGGCATAAATAATGATTTTAAAAGCTTCGTAAAACGAATACAAGTCTACCACGTTTATTAATTTTTGACTAATGACTGGCTGTAAGAAATAAGCAATGTTCTTGCGGACGGTAACAGAAATGATTCTGGCAACAGTAGTTTTTAGTAGTTAAGCAATACATGTTTCAGAACATCTGCAGAGCAATGCCATATGCCTTGTTGTGCCCAAAATAAAATATAAAATATGTGATGAAAGTTACGGCTAAAATTCCGTAAATCTAAGATAGTGGGGACTGATCCCCCTTAAAGTAGCTCTGTGTCGAGTTATATTTGGAATAAGAGACACTCACACACACACACACACACACACACCTCTCTCTCTCTCCTCTCTCTCTCTCTCTCTCTCTCTCTCTCTCTCTCTCCTCTCTCTCTCTCTCTCTCTCTCTCTCTCTGTGTGTTTTTTTTTTTTTTTTATTTATTTATTTATTTATTTATTTTTTTGTGGTGTATTTTTGAGAGCTGTGGTAAGGTTTCATTCCAGAATTTACACAATTTGGTGGGAAATACATAGTAGTAGATACAAAAATGTTATTTACTACTTGAAAGTTTTACTAGGGTTATTCCTTTAGTGTTTAGTACTTTGTATTAAACATCTTTTAACTGATGATAAAATCTTAAATTCTCTACTAACTGTGTGTAATTGATACTAAGGTAAAATTCTGAGAGGTTATTTATTGGTACTGAGATTAAAGCTAGGTGTAAAATACATTGGTGGTGTTGTGCATGTTGGTCTGGTACAAGTGGCAAATGTCATAATGTATCTCCTCCAGCACCTATTTCTAATGCTGGAGCATTAGAGTTTGTGAAGGGTAAATTGGTCTAGTTTGAGGCAGGAGTGAAACTGTATGGTTGACAGGAGCCACCACTTGTTGTACCCAGTACAGTGGATTAATAATTTACAATAGAAACATAATGCTAGGATGTAATAGGCAGAGCTGACTGCAGGCTGTAGGCATAAATGCACTGATGGATGTCTTGTCACAATATGCAGGCCTGACTGTTGGTTCAAGGTACCAAAATCTACATTAACATTTGCTGCTTCATACGAGGGAGCCTCCAGAGTCGGAAACAAGGACAAGCCACTCAAGGTGTCCCAGGGCAGAAGTGCTCTTAGTGGCAAGCCCAGGTGGCTGCTGCAGTTGTAATGGGTGAAGCACATTTTCATCATCATGGTGAAGAATGAGCTCTTGTGTTTGGCCAATGGGCTGAAGTGGTACAGCAAAAGACGTAGGCATCATAAGGTATTCTGAGAAAGGGCATGGCAGTAAAGGATGAACCTGGGGCCAAGTTTAGCTGACTGTAGCGATCCCCTTCCTCCTAACACTCATCTATTTACTCTCTGCTCCTCCTCTCTGTCGTTACCAACTTCTCCTCATACGTAAATGCTGTGGAAGGGGTATCACTCAGGGAACTGTAACTGTTAATTATCAAACTAATAAGAGGAGAGCTCTCTTAAACACAACAATTTTATTAAGACGTTAATTATACAATGAAGAATAAAACTTTTAACGTTAACAGAACTAAATTAATCATTATCTCCTTTAACTGATATACACAAAGTGGGGTGGCACAGAGCACTCACTATATATAGTCTTAAGGTAGTGGGTCATGCAGCGCTTGTTATGTCAACAGGTGGCTCGCTCCAAAAGCTATATCCCATTGAACTTTAAGTTAACTGTGTGCGGCCCCTTAGTGGCCGCTATGGGATGCTTCATGGCGGATAGGCGGGATGATCACAGTTCGCAATGACTGTGGTTTTCTTTAGCACCAGTACAGTAACATGCCTTTGTATGAGTCAGCTTAAGGGTGGAGACCGAAATTACTACATGCTTCTATGTGTGCCCACCAGAATGGAGGATTGTCGGAAATGCAGGACATTGACAGTGGCTTAGAGGAGGTGGTTTCATCTAGTGTGTGGAGTGCCTCCCCTTAACAATGAACGTGTACTACTTAATGGTTTAAAACGCACAGATATCCCATGGCCGGTAGGTTTGGGCAGATCGGGACAGTCAGGTATGCCAAAAAACAGGAGTTCAACCACTGTTTCGGCACAGCGTGCCGGCACATGGGACACAACTCCACAACTCCGCTGAGCAGTACACAGCTTCATTAAGATGTGTTGCACAATTGGGTTGTTGTAGGATGAAAATGTGTGGTACACTGCACACAATAAATACATAAGCTGTTTTAAATTGAAAACATGAAATGTTATAATAATTTCTGACCCTTAACTTATCAGTGCTTAATAATGGTGTAATCACAACATATCGCTGATTCTTACTGTACAGTACAAAGAAAGATAGTAAATAAACATTTTTAAAAAAGTTACAAAATGTTTGTCATTTTGAAATATACTTGCAATTGTTACAGCACTAAAAATATATTAATTGAAGATTATCATAAAATAAAAAATTATACTTTACAGTTGTGAAAAACGTAAACTGCATTTTACTCTCGGGACTCTGGTTCAACATTTTTTGTTTAGTGTATTTTATTTTAAAGCAAGCACTATTATATTTCATAATAATAACATTTTAACAACACGTGATGATAAAATAATACATAATACAAAATGGAAAGTGGTATGGTGTTGCGTACGAATGACAGTTGTCCGTAAAATGAAACACTACAGTACGTGGCACACAGCAGTGACGCAGTGCCTCTTAGTGCGTACAATAGCACTCGTGTCACTTGGCTCTGCGCTCACCGCAGCTGGACTATGTGCTGTTTACTTGCAGTGTGCTGGAACAGTTTACCGAAAGGACACTGTGGCCAACCTTGGAGACCAGTCTAATGCAGAGCAAATGCATCTGTACTGCACATGGTGCATGTAAGGGATCGGAAGTGAGCGGTTTTCTCAAGGCATTAGCCAACTGTGTTTGGCTAGTGCCTTGGAAAGAAAAGAGGTTGAGGTACAATCATCATTGCTTACATGTGGAGCCGGTCTCTGTCTTTTGAGGTTCCTCCCAGCAACCTTCATCAATGCTTGCTGAATGGCAGTGTATGTTTTGGCAGTAGCACAATGAACATGAATGATAGGGTCTTGCTTGTTAGCATATTTATTTCAGTTTTTCTTTCTTGTAAGTTGGATTATGGAGAGCTGGTGAATTGAAGTTTCTAATGTTCATTTTCATGTCCCCTATGTCTGAGCTATTATGTAGAGGTGTTGGAGGCTTTAAAAAATTGCATTTTGTCGATCCTTGCCTTTGAAGGCTAGAGAATGTGTAACAATTTCTATTAAGCAGCCCATTTTTTTTAATTTTCCCCCAAGTGTGTTCCAATAATTGTGTGGCCTGTGAAAGCATTTTACATGTTTTAGACACACATTGTGCATGTTTAGTAGATATTTAGCTTCATGTAGGTGTTGCCACATTTGCTAAAACAAGTGGAAATATATATGAAATTGTTCGTGTAAAACAGGGGGGAGATGAAAGGGTACTACTGCCCTGAAGTTGGAATAAACAAGCCCCTGTGAAGAGAAGCTAGCAACCCCACACCCCTTCAACTGTCCAAAAGCTGCAGATTTTGGTATATAAGGAAGTGCAAGTTCCCAGCGCGGCAGCATTCACCGGCTGTCCAGCCTGAATAAGGCATAGGGCCCCACCATACCTGAGCAAGGCTTAGCAACCGGCATAACAAGCCAGAGCATGGCTTAGTCTAGTCTAGTCAGGGGTAAGTGGTTCAGATCCTGACATCAATAGTCTGAACAAGACTCGAACTTTTATACTCCAGGATTCTGATCATTAGGCCGATTGCTCCGGCAGTACCGAATTAAGTCTCCAGGAGTAAGCTGTGCTACTCTAACCATTGCAGTCCTAAATTACTTGAGATAACTGAAGAGAGCAAACACTGCTAGACTCCAGGCGTCGAAGCACTGTCTCCTACAACTTAGCAAGTGAACCACGTCAGCCACCTCAAGCAGACTTCTCCACGCCACTATCCAGGAGGTATATCTACGTCCTCACCTTAAACCCTATCCCGAAATATTTATCCTTTCCTATCCACGGTAGCAGGTCGTGACATCCTTTCTGGACTGTTAGGTATTTTAGCTCTCCCTTATAGAATTGGGCATTATCTCACTTTGCTACATATGTGCTTTTATGTGGGTAGCGTTTGCCTGCCGTATATATATAAAATAGTAATATTAATAGTAATGTTGTAGAGAGCTAAGCATCCTATTGCTTTCCTAACGTATTTAAATAATACGTTAATTATCAGTATTTGTGCATACCCTCCTTTACCTAGTTCCGAGTAAAATTAACATTTATAATTATATAATGATCCCAGGTCATAAGCATCTCGCTCACTGATTAGTGCAGTTAGAATCAATATCCTTACATTTTTCCTTCATCCTGAACAAGGCCAAGGAGTCCAAAAATTATTGTTGGTCACCTAAAACCACTAGGCCCTTATCTCAGCCACCATCTCGATCCCAGCCTGAACAAGACCGGATCCAGGAGATACGAGCTGTTACCTGGAGTTTTGCGATTCACTAATTTTAAAGGACCACTTCGGATGGTAATTCATAATTTCAAATACACAAGCGTCTCCTTTTATTCTACTCTGAAAGGGAGCTACGGAGCGGAGTATTCTGGATAGCCTCAGCCTGAATAAGACTGGACTATTCCAGAAACACTTTGAGATACCCGTGCCTTCAGCGGGATATAACACTTGGACCACAGGCTTGTTTCCTATCCTTTGCTTCAGTCCCACTGTGAACAAGGCAGAGAAGGATACTGCCCAGTGAGTTCGGAATATATCCTAGTGATTTTATTATCATTATTATTATTGAGATGCCTTACGATACTAAAGGACGTAGAAGCAATTTAAGAAGGCTAGTTCGACGAGCACTACACGAGTTAGATGTCCTATTAGCTAGTATTCCTACATTTAATGAGAGTAGTCATTCTAGTTCAAATGTGATAGTTGAACCAGAACCTTTATTTTGACCAGGAGTGAAGTTAGATGGTCCCACACATTTTGAAGACGAGGCAATATTACAGGGTGGAAATGCAGTGCTATGTTTATATTGGCCCCACTACACTGTGGACTACCTCTATTACTTTATCCCAGATCCACCAATTGTGGAATTATTACAGCCCCTTCCACCTACTCAGAACTTGGACTTGTGGTCCTACATGCCAGGTGCACAGGGCGGCTGGAGAACTTATCACCGTCCGCATCCCACGCAGATGACTAGTTGACTTAAAATAGCAACCTCCATAGCTGACTTTGTGCCGAAACGCATCCTCACTAGACCGACTCCCTATAGAGAACGCCGCTGGCCGGAATCAACTGATTCGGCATATATTCCTAATTCACCAGACAGCTGGCACCACATATATTCTTGACAACCTTTACAGTGAGCATAACCAAACTCCCAGGACGGGAGACGTATTTGGTTAAACTCGCTATATTGTTTGGATCCCCTCCTGTCAAGGTTATCAAGCCTAGAGGATACAGACTCCCGACCTTCCAACGTGGGAGGACCTGTGACCCAGTTAGACAAACCTATTTCTCATAACACTCCTTACCAAGGGGTACTGTGAATTAACTTATCACAGGAGGTAATTTGGTCTCCCCTTCCTTGGAATTAATTACATTAATTATCGTGAGAGGGAGTAGCATCAGGATGTATAGATGAATGAGTGTACATATGGATGGATGGATGTGTGTGTGTGTGTGTGGGTGGGTGGGTGGGGGGGGGGGGGTTTGGTTTTAAGGAGATGAATGTATTACATGATTTCCTGTGTGTAAAGTAGTAAGATTTGTTAACAGTGAAGTTTGTATTTGTGTGTTCTGTCATAATTATTCTCACTTAAGACAATCCATTTTTCAAAAAGATGTATTTGTCGTAGGCTGATTGAGGCATGTTAATCTCAGATGTTTATTCTCCTTATTTGAGCAATATTATTATTTAGGTATTGGTTTTGTGTAGAATTTTTTTTATTATCTGTTGAAATATACTCTAATCAGTTGTATGTGAATGCTGTAATTTTCTAACCAAATGGAAATGGTGGCTGCTCAGGATTTTTTTTTCCTGTAGTTCCAAAAATCACATCAATCTGCATGTTTTACTTGTTGCTGTGATTTTTGTCCTTATGTATGTATCAAATTTATGTATCAGATTTTAAATGTAAAAATTAAATGAATGATATACAGTATGAAGTATTCACATTTTATAACACAGCATATGTTGCACCGTGAAAATTTAATTTTGTGTGTGTGCACGCGCGTGTGTGCGCGCGCGCGTGCGTGTAAGTAAAGAATTTCTTTGTGAGTTGTACCAAATGCAGATTGTTTGGTCTCAGCAGCACTTTCCTCTCTATTAATAAGTTGGTTGAGAAATGGGAGACCATAGAGTAGTGGAATGTTAAGTGTATACAAGATAGTCTAATAATGTTCAGATGGCACACTGGTTAAAGTGATCTGTTTGAAAATGAAACCAATCTATATTATTTGTATTTGCAGGAAAGTTTGCAGTATGTAGTTGATTTAATTTTTGGCACCTACATCAGTTATAATTATAATTACAACTATTATTATATATCGTATTTTCGCTTGTGTAGGCTGTGTGCATGTATAGGCAGCACCAGAAGTTTTGATGAATAAAATTAGGGACGATTAATATTTCAAGTTTAGGCCGCACTGAAATTTTATATTCCTTTGAATATGATTAAGTTACGATGCCGTAGAAACATAATAAATTCAGACTTAATTTCTCCTCTACGAAACATTTGTGACAGTCAATTTGTATTATGTTAGTATGTCTACAAAATGTTGCGTGGTTACTATTCCACAGATTGTGAAGTGACTGGAGAAAGCTAAAGCACAGCAACATGTTCCATAAAATGACGTTTATCAATCACCACTTGCAGCACGGCGGCAGGTGTGCGAACTACATAAGATATATTTCTCTTGTAAAGCAGTGGAATTATTTTCTCACATACATCTTGAATATTGTGATAGATAAAGTGCAGTGAATAGGGTTTCCTTAATTTTGCGTTGCCTTTTTTTAACTTTACGGTAATATTTATTAGAGTTACATATATACTTAATCCATTAGTAATTTTCTTGAAAAATATATTTAAGGGTAAACTTGAGTTTGGTTTTGGCAACATCGCATTGCGAATCAATATCTTCAAAATATGGCACCGCTGTTGTCTCTGCGTTTCGTTACCAACATGACTACTGCCATAAATATTGCAATAGTTTGCTGAATATCTAATAAAATTCTACTGAACATATTACATATGAATATGTACTTTTTCACATTTTTTTAGTTCTTTTTTATATTTTTTATTTTTATTTCTTCCTCTCGAAATACACAATGTGTAGTCGGAGACATCTGTTGTTACTTTTTTCTATTGTTACAAAGTACGAATGAATTGTGAATAAATCCATGACAGGTTATTTCGAAAGTGGTAAATTACAAAAATAGAACTAAATGCAGGGCAGTGAGACGTAAGCGAAAACAGTGTGTGTTGAAAATTTATTTCATTTGTGTTATCTATTAGTATTAGTTGTGCATGTGTACATAATGTACTATATACCGACTTCGTATGCCTTGAGAGTACAGTTGATACTTTTTGTTAGTACTTCGTTGTTTAATGATTGGAGCATGTAATTTTCGGCAATACTACAGAAATTTTTGTTTGATCGATGCTGTAAAAATTAAATTTTTAGTTCAGGGAAGATTGACTTTTCAGCATTATTTACATAAGAATTTTGTCGGTACCACAGAAAATGCTCGTTGAACATGGACATTTGGTCAAACAGAGTTAGATAGTTTGGGTTTAAATTGTATATGGTTATAAATAGAGCTGTACAGATACATCGGCTGATAAACCCAAAATCTGTATCTGGTACAATCGGTCATCATCCAACCAGATCATTTCATCAACCCAAATGATTTAATCATCATGGAAATTACCGCACTTGGTTATCTTGGGGGACGTGTTTTCAAAAACAAAGAATTTCATTTTGGCAACCGAAAAACTATTTTCTTGATTTTCTTTTTCTTTTACTAACAAATGAATCAAAATTAAATGGAAACTGATATGGCTGGCTTTGGTTTTCCTACATAGTTAACTCTGTGTAAGCCATACGTGGTGGAATTTGTAAACTTATAATACTGGCATCTGTATTTTAGGTAGTTAAAATTAATTAGTAAAATAAAAAGTTTTACTGCTATAATATTCATTGTCGTACATTTTCTATCATGTAAACGTCAATTGTATATTTATGTATCGCTCCCACATTGAATATAGATATTTCTTTTGCAGCATGAAATGATTCATAAATCAATTAGTAGCAAGGTCGAATGTTTATTGTTTCATGTACGAATCTAATTCAATATATATTGAGCCAATTAGCAATTGTGTTATCACTCATTTATGGGTAGAATCATAACTATGTGTATATTATTTATAAACAAGCATCTCTACCCAAAAGTGTTGGTGATATGATGCAAGTAAATAGTATGTATATATAAAGCAGATTAGTGTAATTTACGCATTAGACATGCACACTGTATTTATGAACACGGTCATCTTTACTCATCTTCTGTGTTTTGTGGTTATGTTTTTTACAAATACGGCATTTAAAATTATTGGGCGAGGTTGGTGACTGTAGCCAGCTGCTTACGTCTCAAAACTGTTTAAGAATTCCAAAAATAGTTACTGTTTTGATCGTGCTCCGGAGTTTTATAAAGTGCTTTTTAATAAACAAAGTGCTAAACTGCAATGTAGACATTGAGTGGGTGGGAAAGGACACATGCTTAAATACTGCAGTGTCGTATGCACAGTTATTTATAGGGTATATGGTGAATAATGAACATTATGTAACTTTTTTTATTTATTTTTTTTATTTTTTTTTTCTCAACATCCTGGAGACTTTGTGTTCGTATATCAGGATTCATGGAGAAAAGGAAACACAAAAGGTTAAGTTTCGGGGTATTTTGAAGTTACTCAGACACAATATAAATATTACAAATGAAATAATTTGTATTGCCACTATCTGTGGGATCGGCCCCAAAGTATCAGTATTGGTAATATCAGCTAAAGGTGGTTTTGACCTACCTCTAGTTATAAATAATATCACTTGATACAGATTTTTGGGGGTAAAAAATTTTTTTTTAATGCAATATCTCATAAATAAGCCACACCCAACTTTTTGTAGTTTTAAAAAAAAAATGTGTGGCCTAGACATGTCGAAATACAGTATTTTGGTACATTTAGGTACTCAAAAAAAAAAAATTTGCTTTCCCGTAGTGCAATTTGACTTTTTCTTTTGCTGCAGTACAGTTTGTAAATTTATTATAGATGATATTAAACATCAATATCTAATGGTTTTAAAAGTATGAAAATCAGTGTTACCAGATTTATATTTGTTAGGCACTTTGTAGACAATTTTATTTCATGTTTAACTGTCACTGAGAGTGTGAAGATTTTGTATTAAATCTGTTAAAGCATTGTTTTTGGTTACTCATCTTAAATAATTAGCAACCAGTACCTACAAATGATAGTAATGTCAGTTTTGTAGTCACTTTATTTTGTGGGTCATGTGTTCTTTGTGGTGAGTTATGAAACTCATTTAGCAATATTGAACCAAATATAAATATTTATAGTGATGTCTGTTAGTCTATTGTGACCAGTGTGAGATTTTAGTAATTCAGTTTTGGTTAGTGCATAAAATTACAGCATGTAAATATCTGTCAGTTCTAAAATAACTTTCATTAAAGCTTCTGTTACAATTTTTTCCTATTGTATTTATAAGAAGATACTGTAGTTTGTTCAATGTACAAATATATTTCATACTTATTGATGCTCAAGATTTGAGGACCATTATCTACTGAAGTTATGTATTTTATGGTAACTTTCCATTTCACTCTTGTTGTATTGAAATAAGTGTAAAACATATTATTTACTCATATGTTCCATAGGCAATAACATTATATATGTTCCTAAGTATTTTTGATAAGGCATACGTCTCTGTGTAAGCCTTTTTGAAACATTCCTTTATTCTAATGATTTTTGTATAGTTATGAGATTGTCTAGTCCACAGTGTCATTTACTTTAGTTTCAGAACTAATTTTTTTAATTGCAGTTATTTGGTATAATATAAACTAGTTTGGCTTTTAATGTTTTGTGTCGCAAAGTATTTTTTAAACAAGTATTTAAAATAAAATATATACACATTTGTTGAAATACATGTGATCTGTTTTTGTCATGTTGATCCTTTTTTTTTAATAGAGTTCCTTATAGTATATTAGCAAGTTTAGCCATAACTTACTAACGTCATCCTCACTGTTCCGCTCGAGAGACAGACCAGTGTTGCTCTGCTTGTTCACCAGCTACGTACTAGGTGTGTTAATGAACGTGTCTCCAGAATCATTCATGTACGAATGGGTCAGGAAACCTTTCCACGACCCGAATGACCCACCTCTCCAGGAGTAAACTACGTTGTGTTTATTGTGGTGGAGTGGTGTGTCCCCCAGAAAGCAGAGTGTAAATTAAACACGGGCAAGTGTTATCTCCCATTTACTCCCCTTGAGCATTGTGCTTTTTAATAAAGTGTGCCCAACCACGTATCCTATGTATAATTATGAACCAATGAACTGTGACACTAAATTCATATTATAATTTTGTAATGCATGTGTCATACTTGTTTTAATTCTAAAGAGCGTACGTGCATTTTTCAGTTTAGTTAAAAACATAAGTAAATAATCTTGGCAGTTCTGACATCTGCCATGCCAAGCGCCCAAATTCAAATTCTTTGTTCACTATTGAATTAATATTTTAGTTTAATATTGCTGATTTAAAAGAGTTTATGTAAATAAGGGCATTGTATGTTTTTATATTAGTTTCTTGTTTGTTCTGCAAGCCGCCCCGGCTTTTCGGACATGTCGGTAGTGTCTGTTTAAATTCGCAGTGTGTTTTACTTTGTTTAATTGGTGAGCTTCCTGTATTTGCATCAATCACATTAGCTAAAATAGTATGTTTAAATTTTGCCGGAACCTTTTTAATATTTTTGCGCCTCCCATGTAAACACCCTTCTTTCCGTCAGATTCGCGGCCCCTGAAAGTTTCATAATAGTAATCTCCACGTGCAGTTCAGCACTTTATTCCGCTTTGGCCCATGGCAGAACTTGTGTGCCATGTTTGTGTAATTCGAGGGACAGCATATTGTTTTGTATGTGCGCTTTCATTATTCGATATACAAAGTTCTGATGTACCTCGTCTTATTTTATTTATTAATATTTAACGCAATTTTGGGATTTGGTTCTCTCCAAGTGCTCAGCTTTTGAACTGTAAAAGTGTGCTAAGTGACACTTGTATTAGCTTCTTTCGTACACATGTGCTGCAAAGGGAAATCAGCTCATGGCTGTCGATCTGCCACTGTCCTGAGATACCATCCACATGTGCTCACCCTGTGTATTAAATGAGCTGGCTTCCTGGGAATTTATAACATCTTTACTGAACTTTATCGCCATGCATCAGGGTTTATTTCAAATCCGCCGTACCCCACCTGATGGAAAATTTTTGTGATCCGGAAGTCCACCATTCTTCTGGAAACCATGTGGAACAACGATTTGGCCGCCATCTTGTGTGCATATAGAACCCCCCTTGTGTCTGGAGGGCGGAGATACCCATGATGCCATTGCGCTTCCTGGAGTTTTCTACGATGTCACCACGTGCATGTAGCCGTGCATGCTTGGTATGGTTCAGCCGCACACTGACCACCGCACTTCAACATGTGAGGTCTACCTGGGTCGGTCCCGAAGGAACCTCTCGCGTGCGTGGATTGACGTACAACCGCAACAGTGACTACTACGAACACCATCAACATGGAATTTCCGACCACATGTGGAACATGGAAGAAATATGTGCATCGTGTGGAAAAACAGTCTCATTGGACCCATACAAGAAATTTGACCCGCAAGCCAACATCTGCTGTTGTGTTCCAGAGAAGGTAAAAGTGTTATTTGCTCTAACAATGATGTAAACAAATAGGGTATCACGTCCTTCATGCGACGACACCAGCAGCGATACCATGCGCTGTGAGCTGTGCCAGCAAGAAAACACTTCACATGCCTGTCAGCAGAAGAATAGCCATCTGTACAACGTGACTTGTTCCAGTGCCAGAATTGCACAATGCAAAACTGCACAACCAACCAGACCAACCAGCCTTCAGCAGCACAGCTGATCGCACCAACCGAATTCCTGCCAACAGCGGAACACCAAACAAATAAGTGTAATGCCAGACTGTGCAATGGAAAAGGTCACTCTATTGTCACATGCAACTTATGTGACAATAAGTACCATCACAAGTGTGTAACATACGGCAACTGAAGTAGTTTCCGTGAAGGAACCTTCCGACGTGAAGATTGTGTGCCAGTCTTTGTCAACAATAAAATTGCACACGCAGAAGTAAACAACATCTGCGATGTGACACGACAGCCGCAGAGAAGGCGTGGTAAGAGACTCAACCAAGTGTGCCATCCATCCCTCCTGCCCAGACAACCACATGTACATGTTGAATTGCCAGTGCAGCGACAAGAATCGCTTACGGTTAGCACACCAGCCCGTTTCCAGACACTCTAAATATTTTCTGTACAGTGAGCCGAAGATTCGGGATTCAAGGGCGTTTTTGGCAGAGTGCACTAGCCGCCTGCAATGATATGGTGTCGGTGTCGAAGAGTGGCTGAATGCTATAGGAGCGCCGCTGACAGGTGATGCTAAAAAGTGGTGGCGTTCAGCAACAGTACAACATGACCTGGACACAGTTCGCAATTAAATTCACTGCACGGTATGAAAGTACATACACGATGCTGAAGCAATAGCTATCCCTGTTTACAGAGGAGCAGAGACTGCAATAAAACCGGGAAGCATTATTGGATTGAAAAATCAGTTTGGCTAACAGTCACTACCAGCACCTGTCTCTGGAAGATGTGCTTGACTCAATAGTGGAAACAGTGCTCCCAGGACACTGACCAGCTCTTTGTCCGATGGTATACAGTGGGTACCACTGGTTCATCACAACTGCTGTGAGTACCGCCCGTGACTCGGAACCCAGGCGCAGTTACTTTTTGGACTCTCGGAACTCAAAAAGTGGTGTGAAACAAAGTGACAGTTTAACGAGCCATGTAAACATTCTGCGCCAAGAGATGAGTGGCCGGGGAGCAGCGGTCCAAGTTCCATGCCCACCCAGCCTCCCAGCATTGCCAACACCAAGGTCCAGTGCCAGGCACCACAGTGTTGGATGTGCTGAGAAGCAATATCATTGGCACCGGATGTGCCCCAACAGAGCAACATCGGCTACAGGAAATGCACAGATGGGGTAGGGCCACATTAGGGGCCTCCCTACTCGGCCATCGCACCAACTACAGTACCCCGACCAGAGGTAAACAGTCATATAGACTTATGACGTGGGACAAGTGAGTACTACCATTGACCAGTTATTGAGAGTGCCTGTATATGTTTCAAATGTCTCAACTGTTGCCTTGATAAATACTATAACCTTGCACAATTTTGTCTGCGAAGAACGTGTCGGGTATTCAGGCATACGAGGTACTAGCTTAAGTGGAGCCTGCCACAGTGCACGGCACAAGCAATATCATTGATACCACTCAGCTCAATGTAAAAATCAGAGACGTATAAATGTATGTTACCACCTTCGTTTCTAGAGAAATTAGCAAGATATTATCTTTGAAGTACCTTGGCTTATTGATCAGGATGTAATTGTAGATATTCCGAGAGACAGGATCCATTTAAGCAAACAAGTCAGATGCACTGTTTACAATCCAGGCATATCCGTAGAGATTAACTTGCAGCCAGTAACCTGAAATGATTTTGACCACTGTTCTGGCAGAGTTTCACAGTGCCTTTGAAAACATCTTAAAGGAAAGAAAATACATTTTTACGCTGTCAGATCCACTCAAATGCACAACAGGTGCCGGACATGAATTAAAAATGATCCATAACGATCCACTCTGGACGTCCTGCACAGATTATGTTGCACACCACCTGAACATAATCAACTGCCAAGTTGCAGAAATTATATGCGACGGAGTAATCAAACTGTCGGAGAGTAGGCTCAATTCCACTATAACTTTAGCACCAAAGAAAGATTTTGGGCCAATAAATCAAAGTAACAGACAGTCTCCTACCTCCACTCATTAATGTAAACACTGCACTCAACATCCTCGGCAAAGCGAAAATTTTTTCATTGTTCAGATCTGAAAAGTGGTTTTTGCAAATTCAAGTAAAGCAGGAAGACCGGCACAAAATAACTGTTACGGCACCAGATGGCTGACGGTACCAGTTCTGCACCATGGCCTTTGGGCTTCAATGTGCTGCTTCCACTTTTAAAAGCATGGTGGACAAAATCCTGGATGGAATCATAGGCTATTTAATCATGGCTCATCTTGATGACGTGGTTGTGTAGTCAGAAACATGGGAGGACCACCAATGCCACCTAGCTATTGTTTTGGAGCAACTTGCAATTATTGGCCTAACCTGTGTCAACCACAAATGCAGCATAGGCAAAACCAGTCTCAAGTACGTCTGTCACCTTGTCAACAGGGAAGGGAATCGTTCCACGCTAGAACAGTTAGCTATAAGAGTACCCAGTCAGTGCCAACCACTCGGAAAAGATCATGAAAATTCTTTGGCCTAATAAACTGGTTTAGGCTATACATACAAGATTTTTCAGTAATCACAGTCCTGCTCACTGTGATGCTATCGCCCGCTGAAAAGTACACAAGTCGGATATCGCCTACCAGCATGCAAAATGCTTGTGAGGAAGTGAAGAGCGTTACATTATTGATTATACCATTGTCAAACTTGGTGACGCAAAGAAACGATATGACATTAACGAACGGGAATGTTCGGCGTTCATAAGAAATACAGTGTAGGACCGACATCTATAACACAGGCAGTTTACACTGAGGACAACAACCAGTGTGTGTTGTGGTTGCATAATATGCGTAAAGTCTGTAGCAAGCTAACAAGATGGTCAATGCTGCTACAGAACTTTGACTTTGTCTCGTTCCCTGAACGAAAGCAAACCCACAGTAGACAAGAGAGATGCAGAGACCATCTTGCCACCAGAGAACAACTTCACAACTCCACCAGTGCTCTTGCAACAGATCGTGGCGGGCGAACCAAAACAGAGCATTTTAGCAGAAGCGTGCAGAGAGAACCTGCACGTGTAGGTACTTACTTAACCAGCAGCAATTGTCCATCAAGGTTAAGGAAATCAAAAATCCGCGCAAGCAGAAAGTGTTAGAAGGGTGGTGAGTAATTGACAATTGTCTGAAAATGCAGTAACACAGCCGGTTAGGAGGTTGGTGGTGCCTCTGTGCTGCCAGAAGCGTGCACTACTGTCATTCATGTCACCCACAAAAACAGTCTGTCCGGACACCCCGGCAAAGCACAAACTGTCCGTAACATCACGTCATATTTGTGGCCAGACCTCACAATAGAGGTTAAGAAATATGTGTGCCAGTGCCGTGAGTGTAATGTTTACAAATTGTGCAGATCAGACGGAACCGGGCAACAAACAAGGTAACCACAACGTCCTCTTGAAGCGATCGCCTTGGACCTTGTAGGCACTTACCCATGCTCAACAGATGGAAAGTACTTCATGCCTGTAGTAACTGACTTGTTCACACATTGGTGCAAATTGTATACTGATGCCGACTATGGCCTCCAGCCTGTTTGCCCGCCATCCAGAAGTTCAATGCAGTGAGATGGGTGTCTCAAATTCCCCCCCCCCCCCCCCCCTCACCACAATCATCCCGCCTTCACCACGATGGAAAATAAATTGAATATTACTGGAAGTATGTCCTCAAATTTACCGCATTATTCCCGTTTGCTCGTAAGTAATGAGTAAAAAGTACCCTATTGGGATATGATGGTTTTCGCACACATTTATGTTTTTTGTACTGCAAACGTATTTTGGATACGTTCGAGTTTTTGAAATTTATAATAGAAATATTTCTGGATGAGTATTGACGTGAAAATTTCTTTTGTCCCATTGGACAGGTTTCTGCACTGTCTAAATGTTTACTAACTACGTTACAATGTCGTTGCTTCACTTACTTGCCTTTTGGTGGAAATTGGTGAATTCTGCATGGAATCCACGACGAACGGAGATTGAAAATCAGCTGGAAGCGACGCCGGCATGTTGGCTATCCAACACGCGATCAAAAATTGCAGAGACGAACTGCGTAGGGTGGTATCTGGCTGCCCTGACTGTGGATTGAATGCTGAGAACTGCTGCAATGTGTGGGTAACTGGCACATGCGTGGTGCTGATCTAGCTGGGTCCGTTCTGCGTTGGCGTATCGAGGAAAGTGAGTACACCCCAGCTGCTCTGGAGGTCGGCAAGATGCAGAAAGCCAAGACGTTCGTGATTCGCTACGCGCCTGTGAGTCTTCAGGTATTGGAGTATACTCCACCCTGATGACGTTTTCTATGACGGAACCTGGGAATGGACGCGCAATCAAGAGCCTGACAGTGATTGGTTCAACATTTGAAGTTGTAAAATTGTGTAATTTTGTATAAAAGGTGGTCGTGGAGAGCCAGTCAAGAAGAGATGGCAGCTCCACGAGAATCAGACTGGACCTTCAAAAGTTAAATTCATGAACATGTTAGTCGTTATGCCCGTCTGGCAATGATGTAACTTTGTTAGGGCTCTGGACTTTGAATTTCTCTTATGCAAGCATGTTTCTAAAAGAAATGGTGATAAATTCTAAAAGGCATTTTTGATGGCATTTAGTAAGAAAAATTATGCCAATTTACTTGTGTTATCCAAGACCACCCGGTAAATTCTTAAATGTATTATTGATGACATTTAGTAAAAAAATTGCTGCCAATTCATTTGTGTTATAAACCGTCTGGAAATTGAGTTTGTTTTAACATTCACTTTCAAGATGAATTTGAAAATTGGCGCTTACACTTTGCGGCTATTGCTGAATAATGAGATTGCCAGTTTTAATTGTATTTTGTAAAGAAATGAATGGTCATTTTAGTGCATTATGGCCCAATTATAAGTGAATACTATTGTATATTCACTGTTGTGTAGGTGAATCTGCATTTTGGGTGAGGATAAATTAAAGATAAAAAGTTAACTTGGAATTTGACACTGCATAATCTGGGCATATTACAGATAAATGTTGGAGAGAATGTTTACTCATTACCTGTCAGTACAAATTTCTGATTGGAGTAGTAAACAAGGTATATTCATGTATGTATGACAACTTATAGGTCATTGCCTATTAACTTATAAGTAAAATTTATCTTTGTATTAATAAATCCATACTGAAAGTATTTATGGAAAATGTATGGGTTTCAGTGTTAGGTCAACATCGCTTTGTCAGCATAACCTATGATGGGTATGCCTATGAAACATAGCTTACATGGCAATATATAAATTGGAAATCTTTAGTGCTTGTTCTCTTAAAAGTTACAAATTTTCAAGGGTGTACATGATAACTGTGAATCCATAGTCCATATGTCAAAGATTTTGTTAAGGTGCCTTTGTGCATATAAAATAAAATTGCATCACATTCAAGTTTACATATATTTTTCCATGTTTTATTCTTTTTATATTGGGATATGGTTCACAACTATTTTAACCTGGAAGTGAACATTAATTTTAACATGCTTTTTTTGTCTCCGCCATTTGCAACCAAGAGGAAAATTACATGGTATGAGGTGTTTAGTTACCCTATGTGTGTGTTCCCCAGCAAAAAAAAAAAAAAAAAAAAAAAAAAAAACAATTTATGAATACATTACCTAAAACAGTCCTATGTTGACACTATTATTTTGGAACTCGTACCACGGTTGAGTTTTGATTTTTCTATGGTTTTTACCGACTCTCAACCACAATTCACCTTTTAAACAGCAGTGTTTAGCTTAGCTTTACATTGGTGCCAATTTTGGGATTTCTCCTGCACCACCCACTCTAGGGCAACACAAGGGCTTTGTATAGCCACCTCGTTGCATCCTCTGCTTATAGAGGGCGCCACAGCAGAAGACATTGGACTCTACCGGGCGCTTTCAGGCCCCGGTATAGCTCATGCGACGTGTTCGAACTGAAGTCGAACACATTGCATCAGTACAAACGGTTCAACCATAGTGATACGAATGAGATTGCAAGGAAAGTGCAGTGTAGCAAAGGGTAGAGTGGCCATGTGTGCAACATGCACACTGATATGGTAACTTAGAACTTGTGTGCTATTTATGTTAAAATATGCCTGATTGCAAGGGAAATGCCACGCCAGGACACGCGGGCATAAAAAATATGTGGGCGGTCTTGCTGGACTCTTGGGTAAATTTAAGGGAAAAGGAATGTTTTCACCAGAAAATCCGGGAATAGGCCCAGTGCTAGCAAGCATGAGAATAAGCTGAGGTCGTGTGGCCGACGACTACGTGGCCTCCCTGGTAGTCACGCGACCTGAAAAAAATATGGGGTAAACCAAGTGGTTACCATGGCTGCCCCATGCATTGTGATGGTCTCTGTTGTGCTATAATCCAGTTGTGCCTCGTCTATGGGGGCGGTTGGCCTCCCCCAAATGCCAATGCACACTTCCGATGTACTGTTCTGGCCTCCGAACGCCATTTAGTATTACTTATGTTATTTCTAAAATGAAAAGTTTGCATTTCCAATAAACAGCTGAGATGCAGCTGGAATAAATAAATACGCCAGATTTCCAGTCACGTAGCTTTTCCTCTACAGAGCACTTACATTGAAATACTGCTGTTTAAAATGAGGCGGGCTCTAGCGCTGCGAAAATGGCCATAGGCATACATTATATAATCTAGGTATGACGCTGATAAAATTTTACAAAAAGAACCAAAGAAATTATGCGAAATAAAGATACTCCGATTGGAGAAAAAATTGCTTCTACTGCTGTTGTCTCAACATTGTTCACAAAAAAGAAAATTATGATGGGGCATTAAAATTTATTAAACTGCTAATATTTTTTTTTTCTTATGTACATGAAGATAACAAGTATTACTTTCAATATTCCTAATGAGGAATTTAAAAATTTGTATATAGATAAATTATTAACAGATGATCAAATTGCACAATAAAATTGCAAGAGGGAAGAAATTTTTAATTAACTTTACCATTGCCAACAGTTTAAAAAATGGCTTAAAAAAAAACTGGCAATGATTTACATCATGGAGGAATTATTTCAATTGTGCTCAATGCTTTAGGAGTGGTTGCTGTAGTTTATAGTGCTGTTGATCCATCTAAATAAAATAAAAAATAATTAGAGGAACAACAGACACACAATTTAGCAATAAAAAATAAAGATGGAAGTGATGTAGTTGCGAAATAAAAGGAATGCCAAAAAAAAATTAGCTTCATTATCCAATATCAATATAGAAAAATATGAAAAAAAAATTAAATATTAAACAATTTAGAAATGTATATATATGATTGACCAAGTACCAAACAGAATACTTAAAAATTAATGTGCTGTGGTTAATTTTGACATTTCAATAAATTCTGGCACTTACTGGGTTTGCCATTTTAAAGAAAATAATGTTTATGATTTTTATTCATTTGGAGGCAATATTCCTAATAATTCAACTAATTACAGTATTTCAAAAACAATAATGTTTATTACAATGAAAATCGAGTTCAGAATTTTAATTCAGTTATCTGTGGACATTTGTGTTTAATTACTTTACACCTTATTTCAAGAAATTTTAAGATTCGCCATATAATTTCTATGTTATTAAATGACATGTATATTTGGGAAACCATTAATCGAATCTTAAAATAAAAACTTTGATAATATTGCTGAAGATTTTAAAACATGTAGATTCAAAATGCACTTTGAGTGTTTCTTCTTTACAAAGCAAGTTAAGCACTTGTTTCGATTTTACATAATCGTATGTTTCTTTTCTGGGGCGAAGAATTGTTAATATAGGCGAACCTATAAATAATAAAGATATGATCAATAAAAAATTTTTTTGATGTACGTATAGCAGATTATGCATTTTAAAAAATGTCAATTCAAAATATAAAACTATTGTTTCTGATTATACTGTAAAAGAAGATCTAAATTTACAATTCAATAACACTATTACTGATTATATAAAATGAATAAATGATGCAAAACAATTTTAAAAATATGTAGATTTAAAACATAAAACTAATGTTGTTGATTATGGATTAAAAAACTATGTAGATTCGAAATATAAAACTATTGTTTGTGATTATGCATTAAAAACTATGTCGAATTCAAATACAACACTAATGTTTCTGATTTGGAAACATGTGCAGATTCAAAATATGATACCTTTGTTTCTGCTTTACGAGATCAAATAAGTAAAATTTTTGTTTACACAACAGAATATGTTTCTATTCAAAATTGTAGAATTAATAATATGGCTGATCCTGTGGATGGCAAAGATGCTGTCAATACAAGATTCGACCATAATGTATGGCTACATGAGTGCTTTAATTGTGCCACGAATCCCTGTGGTATGTCATATTTGTGTGATGGGTGCGGCACACAGTTCAGCCATAGACATGCGAAGATCTGTAAAGGTGAAGAGTATTTCTAGTTCCTTACCTTCGTACCAGGTGTACTGAAATCAGGTCTCTCGTGACCTTTTTTTCAAAATTTGCTTTTTAAAGTCATTCAAGGTCATAGGGTCAAGGTTGATGCTGTCCGCATCTAATATGGTGCTGGTAGTCTGTAATGTATTATACTTGCTGATGTTTATGTATTTTTCTCGAGTTTTTGTTTTCAGAGTCAATCAAGGCCATAGGGTCAAGGTCGATGTAGTCTGCATCTAATATGGCGGTGGTAGTCTGTAATGTATTATGCTTCCTGACTTTTATGTATTTTGTCTCTGGTTTTTTTTTTTTCGGGGTCATTCAAGGTCATGGGTTCCAGGTCGAGGTAGTCTGCATCTGATGTGTAATTGTATTTAATGTACTATGCTTGTTCACATTTATGTAATTTTTCTCGAGTTTTCTTTTTCAAGGTCATTCAATGTCATGGAGTCAAGGCCGAGGTCGCTGGCTTCCCATATGGCGTATGGGTTATGTCTACCAAGATGGTGGTCTCCAGTAACACATATAAGTTTTTTAAAAATAAATGTTTTAAATATTATATATATATATATATTTTTTTTTTTTTTTTTTTTCCCCTCCAGAAAGTGAGAAGTGAGAGCATACTACAATAACCCCCTTCCTCCTAACCTTACCACTGGTCTACAACTTCACTCTGAATCCTGAACTCGGTTATTGTATATCAAAGCCATCGTCCTAGGAGGGTGACTACTCGAGGGGTACATAACTCTAAGATGGATTGGTAAACCAGAATTAATTTAACACAACACCTTTATTATAACAATTATTACGTGTTTGCAGTATGCCGTCTTTGTCAGCAATGGCATCTAATACAACATTTATGTGGCACTTTTAGCCATCCTGCGGCGTGGCCTGTGTATTTACAAATTTCAAATTACTTATATTCTAGAGTGGCTGTGCATATTATTGTACAGAGAAATAGATAAGTACACATGATACATATGTATTAGAACCCTTTGTCAAAATTAAAGAGGAATTAATTAAAATTAAAGTTCTAGGTGTCACCATATGGTGAATTCTAACCTGTAGTCTGGTTGTTATACAAACGATATCATCACAATTTTATACTTAAGGCTTAACCTAATAATTAAAATGTAAAGGTAAAGTACCTTTTCATAGAGATTTGTACAAAGATAGGTTTATAATCGCCTGTGGCATTTAGTCATTAGGTATGCAGAGAATCTTGTGAAGTGTATATCACTGTCTATATTTTGAAGTTCACTTTAAAACGTTCACATGTTAGACATAATACATTGTCATTGGAGTGTCTGTCATAACACACGGTTATACTCACCAAGAGAGTTCATCACTTTAGCACCATGTAGAGTTCATGGATAAAAGAGTCTGTTTTAGATAATATATTCAATTTTAGCAATTTATTTCACTTTATGCTTTCAGTCTACGAGAGACATTACAAAAAAAATGTTTTTAATACGTGTGCGCTTTTGTTAGCAACAATAATTAAGATGTACAAAAATATGATTCTGTAGTAAAATTTAACACAATTGTAGGAATACAAAAAATTATATCTTAATTCTAATATAATTATTACGTGAAATCGTGAGAATATTTATTCTCTGAATATATAGCTTTACAAACAGTAGTTAACAGTTGTCTTATATACTATTTTATTTGTTTTTGTAAAAAAAAAAAAAAATATATATATTCTAACATAATACATGCAACAGTGGAACACTATACTATATACCTGTACGTATGAAAGGTAGGGATTATTGAATGACAAGTAAATAAAATATTTTATTTACAATTAACTTGTATACTATGAAGGATGTTTGAAGACAGCAGTCATGTCATTTCAATTTATATATATGAAGAAAATATGAAGTTTATTTCTATTGTGTAGATATCTAGAATTAAGTTCCCAATAACGTTAAAGATAACACTGCAGTTTGAATTAGTGTGGTCATTTGCAGAAGTTATTAAATATGTAATGAGATGATTAAAAAATTGTTGGCAAAAGTAATAAAGTGTCACAATTAACTAATAATGCCAGAAGGCACTTTTTTCAAACTAATTATATACACACTTAGCAATATCTAAAGATATTTAGGTTTGATAATCAATTATGTATGATCACATTCACTTTGTAATTGAGTCCCATTGCTAGAGGTTTATCTCCTTGCTCTTAGGAATTTGTATTCGTAAATATGATTTGAGGTGGGAGTCAGCACCCTTGTAAACACAAGTTAACAAATACTTACACTTCTTATTTCTGTTTTGTACAGAATATGTCTGCAATAACCTTTTTGTATAAGTTACTAGGCAAAAGTATACTTACTGGGGTGGGTTTACTCGTGCCAACAAAATGGAGTGCTTTATTAACTTTATATAAAATGTAACAATAGCAAACACAAGTAGAATAATCATTCACATCGATATATAGTCTTAGTGGCTTGGATCCATTACTGAAAACAGTTTGGTTTCTCTGAACTTACCTACTGAGGAAACTGGATCTACTTCTTGGAGTACTAGCAATTCTGTATGATTAATGTGCCAGTTGGTGTCAAGAGCAGTAGTTTTGTTATAAAAGTGAATGCCAGCTGTGAGGGATGATTGTTGTAGATGGAAGGACTGCTGTGTGAGCCAACGAACCGGTATGGCAGTTTGTTGTATGGGGAATTGTAGGTGCACGTACATCACACAGATGCGTGGCCTCAACAATAATGTGCTCAGGTGTTGCAATCTGACAGCCACATGGCACATATAATTCTACCGTTCCTATGTTATGATTGGTAACATTTATGTTTAGTGACTTGTTCACACACTGTAAGACTCTGCCTGCAGGGAGGTTAGTTAACATATATTGATGTGGAAATATACGCATAATGGAAAATAAGATGTCATACGAACAGTGAAATTTGCATGCTGAAAATAATGACGTAGCATCTGACAGCAGAATTGCCGCCTTTACACATTTAGAATTATCAAATGTTAGTGATTCTTTAGGGATGAATCTAACATCCTGTGGCATTTCTGATGAGTGAGAAATTACCTTTACAATGTCTGCCTTAAGGTCAATTGCAATGGTAACAGACGGTACATGAATTGTGCATGATTGTTTGGCAAAATGGTAAGAGACTGGTATTAAATTGTAAACTTTCCACGAGAAATGAGCTCTGGCAACAGGCAGTTGTAATTTAATTAGTAACTGGTTTTTAGAGAATGAGCATTCTGTTAACTCATGTAAGTAATATTTAAATATATCTGAAACACCAATGCTTAGTGTTAAGTTCAGTTTCAAAAGTTGTAGATTTAATTTACTGAGATCACTTGACAGCTGTGACTTGTTTACTGCACTAAGCGGTAACTCATGCAACCGGCATGAGTGAATAAAGGATTTAATTGAATTTTCAATTACCAAGTTATTGAGTAACTGTAAAATACTTGTGACTAACAAGTTATATTAGGTCTCGAGGATGTCAAGTTTACTAATGGCTGACTTTGGGTTTTTAAAGCATTAAAAATGCCATTAATTACTTGGGAGAGAGAATTTATCTTTTCTTCTACTTTGTGCTGGATTTCATTGACCACCTTAAAGTTTATATCAAGGGCTTTGTTGGTTATGTGAATGTTACTGGCAAGGGTGTAAATTTGTTGGTCCAACATGGCATCGTTTTCAAGCAAAGCATGTAAGTGTTTATTTGTTAAGTTACAGCACCACGATCCCACATCAGCAATTATCCGTGTCTTTTTCCTCCAAACTTGGTATTCATATCATTATCGTATTCTCTTAATGCACCATTTTTCGCTGCTTGTAAATAACTATATAAAATTTTGCCATTAGCACATGGCATTGGATTTCTGTCTGCACAGACGATTTGCAAATATTGATCAATGGATTCAGACATTGTGGGAAAGTATAGAGCAATACTGTAAATAAGGGGGATGCTTTGTTCATATACAAAATCGACGGTTGCCGGGGCCCAGTATATCCCAGCATGAGTCTTGTATGTGGCGGGCACCCACAGGACAGCAGAGAGAACAAAACATAATACAGTCGTGACCTTGGCTGCACAGTAGGCGAGGCGGACTGACAGTATATCCCAGCATGAGTCTTGTAGGTGGTGGGCACCCACAGGACAGCAGAGAGAACAAAACATAATACAGTCGTGACCTTGACTGCACAGTAGGCGAGGCGGACTGACAGTATGTACCACTCCTCTGATCTGCTGTGGCCATCGATTGGTGTCACCATGGCGACGATTGGCGCATGCTCAGAGCGTAACTCGCGCTCGCGCACTGCTGCCAACAGTGTCTGGTGATGAGAACAGCACGTCACGGCTCCCCAAGCGGCGCAGCACCAGGTTGTGGTTGGCAGCTTTGTTCTTCACGATCCCGGTCGCTCAGCAGTCACCCAGAGGTGCGACGACAGACAGGAATGCTGGGCGGGCGCCTCGCACTGGCTGATTCCTGCTGTATTGCATACGTGCTGAGTCCAGGCATTGTCAGCACACCTCAGTTGCAGTGAGAATAGGTTTCCTGGTGGCATTGTGAACGGCACACACAGCGTTTCATGTCATGTTCTCCCTCTCAGCATAATGGCATCATGGTCGACCAGTCGCGAGATGCAGGCATAACCTCGCCGATAAAAACTTACATATCACTTACATCCAACTATATATCCACAACCAAGATGGCAGGCTGGGGAATCGAAGCTAACTATAATGTTCCCATTTACGACGAAGACAAGTTCGAAGTATGCATTCCCCTCACCATGCTACTGGGATTCACAGAAGACTATGTGAAAATAATAATAGGAGATAGGAATGAGCTGGTGATAATGATAGTCACATCGCATTTGGATGCCATGTTGGGAGTAGGAGAAAACCCACAGCCTGTCTCTCTTACTTTGAAAATAATAGAATGTTTCGTTCCTCATTTGACCCCGAGCACTCGCCAATGTGTCAAGCTGTTGAATTATGCCAAGAAAGAAAAAGTGATCGAAACAGTATTCATAAGTTGGAGCCTGGTCACCTGCCCGGCCCTGCTCGCCGCCATACGAAATCACTGGGTCGTGAAAACGTCTCTCAGCATAGAAAAATTGTAATACATCATACTGGCGCTTAGATGAACAAACAGCATAGTATCAAAGCCGACAAGTCTACGCTCGACCACTGCAAGGTCGAAAACATAAAGATATTTTTGAATAGCAAAAGCTACCTATATGTGGATTTGAAAGCGAACATTGAAAATGGTCAGTACCTCCTGGCATATTATTCGTATTCGCAATTACAATATCCGTATTATGGGCGCGAGGCGCATCCCATCATGAACCCCGAAAATTTCCGAGACATGGCATCTTTGCTAGTATTGGATACATCGAAGCAAAGTGAGCGCATGCAAAATGGCATGGGCGACAGCCGGATCGAAATAATCACCAAGGAAAATGTGCCAGCAAACACTGCTACCGACTGCTTGATACTCCACCACAGGATCGTTCAGTACAATTGCTTTTCCAGCCTAATAGAAATCATCAGTTAATTATGTACGCAAATACGTATGGTGTGGGGACGGGCGTTTCAGTCGTAATAATGTACTGTAACTTGCAAGGTTTAATGAGCGGCTATGCACTCAAGGAAATCGCAGTCACGGATTGTCATGGCTGGGCTCCAACCCGCAACTTTCAATTACATCCGTTCGACCCCCCTTATTCGTGGAAACTGTTGAATGCGAAGAGCAAGAAAACAAATGTCTGGTTGACCAAGTATTACCACGGACTGTAATGGGACGAATGCGAGATTCCATAACATCGCGTTGTGCTGCATGACTTGTAAACCGATTTGTGTGTCTGCACCCAAACAGAAAAAAAAAGGCTTAGTAATTTGTGTAAATTAAATCGGAGATTATCGACTTAAAGAGCGATTATGGTCCCCACCCCTCCCTTCGTAAAATGAGGAAATAAACGGATCTTAGTTCTTTGGTGAGTGCTTCGCAAAACGTGTAATTGTTTTACGAGTAGCATGTCCGGAGATGTAACATAGTTACATATTTGCTAGTTTGAAATATGATGTTATTCCACAATATGAAAAAAAGAAAAAAAAAAAAAAAAGTAAATAAATAGAACCCTAAAATAAATTATTTTTCAGTCGAATATCGGTCACCATTCGAGTAAGATGGCGCCTTTTCATCCAGAGAACCTGTACGTCTTGTCATACCCAGACAAATCTAAAATCACATATTCCTTCTGGGAGTTTGGATCGCTACATACCTACGAAGAAAAATGTGATGGATGGGACTACTCTCTATGTTCGGCGACTTCGGGCGAACCTACTCAACAGTTGATAACTTGCTGCACTCCCGGGGATTGCTTGGTTCATCACATGAAGCGGGATACACCTCTTCCGGCAACCGTGGACTAGGTTCATAGAATTTGCAGTAACTTCAAGCCGAGGCAACTCTACAAGCACCGAAATTCACACCCTTGACTGTTCCACCCAGGACTGTGTACGCCCGCACAATAATACCAGCGAGGTGTCGACTCAAACTGCCCCAACTAAATATCGAAGTTCGTGCCATTGTGCCAATGCCGCAATGCATTAAATTTCCAGGGCACCTGCATCGAAATGTGTCCTGCGTCTCTGCGAATGTCCATGTGTGGCGTCACCTGTTTCTGCTGCCGACACGGGTTCGCCCACGACCAACCTCAACTTGGAAGAAGATACTTCGATGATTCAAGTTATATTGCATTAGATCGAACGTCAAACCCTGTTAATAATTTTTTACGAACGTGTTTTGACCAGCAGATTGAATTAAAAGAAAATACTCTCACATTTGTAGTTTTTCTTAATTTGTGTAATTAAAACATACACGTACAACAAAACTGAATTGGCTGTGTATTTTATTTAAACATATAATTTTTTTTGTTAAATACAAAAACTGCGTGAAAATATTATTTAAGGGCTTGCGGGAACAGAAGGAGTCCCTCTTGCCAACAGACGTTGGATGGCCTGCAGGAAACAGGAAAAGCTTGCGCGAAATAATTCTCCGACCCCTGTCATGTGTGCACCGTAAGACAATCAAAAAAATATTGTCATGCTAAATTCACTACATCTTTCCAGGCAGTCCTGTCCACATAGAAATAAAGTCAAACATATAGGAAATGTATTTTGTATTAACGAGCAAAAAATCTCATCTTGAAAGGGAGGTGGCTGTGGTGGGAGTATGCAGAGCATTATAGGAGGGGGGATGTATGCCCGCTTACAAGCTTTAGTTTAGACATCGATGCGCTATTGTTGTACTGCATCGGGCTGTGAAAGGTATTTTGGTGAATATTACAAAGTCCTTGTCGTGTTTTGGAGGGTACAAGAAATGTACGGGCTGTAATTGGCACGAAATTGTCTCTAAGTACCCTTGGCAACTGCATCCCCGTGTATGTGCGAGGCACATCGGGCGGAGAAAAGGGATGTTGTGGTGCCAAAGAGTAATGATGCCGTGGTGTGACACTTAAAAGAAAATGCGCGAGTTTTTTTTGTTGATGCTACAGCTTACGGTCGACAAGTAATTTCGCTGTACTAGCTGTTATTCTCTGTCGCCATCGTCTTGGTATCATATACTTTGTGCTGTAGCTACTTTTACAAATGTTAGCAGCCATCTTCGTAATGTCGGAGATCGATATCTGGTCCAAGAGTGACGAAGATCTAATTTTATTTCTGTAAGTGGGAAGGTCTGCTGTATGCTATGATAAGAGGTTTGCCATCTGGGTCGTCTTGGTATAAGACTGCGTCGAAGCTGTTAAACCAAGCGTTGGTCTATAGGAACACGGGTCAGTATCCTTGTGGTCGATATAAATGTTTGATGTTTTGGAAGCTGGTCTTGAGAGCGTGAACGGCGGTGCAATGTTCCTGTCCCCATCACCACCATGCTTCCTTTTCTAACAGCGGATGTTGTAGTGCCATGAGGTCAGCGATGTTTGGCACGAAGATGGAAGACTTCCCGAAGTGGCTCTTGGAGAGTTTTGCCATTCCAGTACCCTGTGCAAGTGAATGAAGTGCTCTTCCCAGAGAGTTATTCGAAAAGATGGATGCCTCCGTCTCAGGATGATACAGCACTGTACAATTTGATACCATGGTAGAATCCGGCGCTGCACCTACAGCAGCGTCCGACATCGCGACAGAGGCGTCTTTCCGAAGCAACCAGACAGTATCCTTCCGGATGATAACCCAGCCGCCACCCTTCAAGGCAGAACCCATCCGGAGCGCCCAGACGGCACCCTTCCAGGCTGCATACATCTGGAGCACTCAGACGGCACCCTTCCAGGCAGCGCCTATCCAGATGGTGCCCTTACAGAGCTCCCAGTCGCTGCACTTTCACGGCTTCCAGACGGGTGAGTTGGCTACATGTGATAATATAGTTGAGGGTTCCCAGCTGCTAGAAGCTGGCAACATACCGCTGCAGGAACTTTGATAGTCCAAAATGGCTGTTTTACGTGTGCAAACAAAAACAACGAAGACTCACGGAATGACGGACTCGCTCATACCGGTACGGTATACTCTCCAGTCTCTGATATTGACTATACCAATGCTGAAAGATGGGAGGACATGTGGTATTTGCTGCCTCTCGGTGCTATATTTTCCTCCCTTAGGCCTGACAGAAATGAGATTCCCCAGTGTAATGATGTTGACGAATTTGCACCTATAACTGTCTGACTGTGTGCATGTTCTTATGGAAGTGAAATGTAACATGGAACGACCTGTGAAACGATTTATACCGACCGAGAGTCTGCAGCTCAATCAAGACATTTATACAGATGCAAAACAAATGTGACTTTCAAGAGAGACTTGCATTTATCGTAACTTTTTTAGTGTGTTATTTGTATGTGGTTTTCGAGTTCAATATAACGACATTTTGGTACTTTATCTTTCTCCATGTAAAATTCAACGTAAGTTAAAATAATATGTTTATTGCACTTGCTTTCTCCATGTGAAAAGTAATATAAGTAAGTTATATATATATATAATTTCAGTTCCTATTACCTACAATATTAACCTAATTTAAATTTTACGCACATTTTTTTGGCTTATTTCCTTACAGTTACAACAAATAACTTGTGGGATATATTTAGCAAATAGCCATTTAATGAAGGGTATTCACTATAAAAAATGTGCACTGCAAGATTGAACTGCTAATGAAAGTGTTTGAAGACGAAAGGGGAGCAATAATGTTGACGGAGAGGAAGTGCTTATGTAGCGACCTTCATTCTGTCACGCCGCGCAAGGACACTGCCAGCCTCTCTGTATCGCTCGCATGCAGCAGCAACCATGCAACATCATTTTTGAATGATTTCAATACGAATAAAGAAAATATTACACAAATACTTGTAACGAAAAAAAAAATATTTTACTCCGTATATAGATACATCGTAATTAATAAAAAAAAAAACTTGAAATTAAATAATATATACATACATTGTATTTACACAAAACATGTGAAAGGAAATATTTTACGAGTAAGTATATTTACTGAAAATAAATCTTTAACAAAACACGTGAAAGAAAATATTTCCAAGATAAACATATTTACTGAAAAATAAAATAAAAGCAGAATTATGAGATAATTTCAACGTACCTACATTTATCAGAAACTAATAATGATATTTCCTTTCACCTAATATACTTTTTTTCCACCTTCCAAACTATTAATCATATACGCCGATATGTTGTTTACACAGTATTTTTATTCCACTACGAAAGTTACGGAGGAATGAGAGGTTTTAATCACCTTGGTTTTTTTATAGATAGAGAAAAGCTCATATGCACCTGCACTCACGAGTACATCTGGCCATGGGTTCAGTGGCGTTATAACCTCAAAACTGTGCCAAGTACCGTCATATCGGTCCGAACATACATTTAAAAGTTTGTCTTTTTTTTAATTTCGTGAATAATTTGGCAATTTTCCCTACCATATTTCGATTAATGTGTTTCGCTCGCAATTTATTTTTTCATATTTTCTATGTCTGTGGGGAACTTTGTTTGTGGATGGCACAAATGAACCATACACTCGTCACTATCGCAATCTTGCACTGTTAATTCAAATGCCTTGCCATAGATGATGCTTCTTTCGGGGAGGATGCAATTAACATATTCGGCACACTGCTCCACGGTCGCGGTAGCCAGCGGCTGGTCCATGTAGGTTACGCCATGCAGTAGAGGAGTTATACTTGCGTATTTTTTCTCTGGATTAAACATGTCGGGATGTACACCGCCAATGCGAGAAGACTTGGTGAACAGTCTTGGTCTCGATCCTAGGTACACTTTGCACCCAAAAGGCGTGCAGTTGAGGGTCCAATCCGGAAATACTTGCCTTTTCATGGCGTGCTTATCTCCATCGCATTTCTCCTGCCATTTACAGACGTAATTATTTTTACATTTTGGAACAGTTCGTACAATACACTTTCGTACATTCTTGTTTTGCTTATGTGAACATTACAACTTTGTTTTACCAACTCCTCCAGCGAACAAGGAAGAGTAGAGTTGGGGCATAAATTGTACATGTAACAGTTCTTATATTCGCACGTTTATGTGTTCAGCATGTAACAGCCTTCGAACTCGTCGTAGTAGCATAGCCAGTGAAATGCACCATCACAAAATTGAATTTGCAGAATGTCTCTAGCATCTCGAAAACTTATGCGTCGGCAACCCTAATTCAGTTCTCTGTACTTGCTCATGTCTTCTGATCTGAATGGAGAAAATTCGGCGATGGTCATTTCTTCGATGCCGCTGTCTTCGAAGTTGGTGCTAATGGGGCTCTCTGCGAAGCTCGGCGAGAATACACTGTAATCCGAATATGCGGGATGGTACGAGTTGACTGATGGATGCAGGTTGACTAGCAGTAGTGGGTTGTCTGATGGTTGCGGGTTCGTGCCAGTCGATGACATGGACGATGTCGTTCCTAGTGCCAATATCGTGCGGATGAGCTGAAGAATATTATGCCCATTGTCTCCTGCATTGCTGATGGTTTCTTCTGTACTTCATAGCATGGCTACCTTAACAGGTGTTTGAAACAAAATTATCACCGGGCTCTTCTCTCGAAATAGCGAGGTACAACTTTTCCGAGAGTCCATTGGGGCGTGTATTATAAAGCAAGAGTTTAAGGGGGGATGATGTAGTCTCTGCGATTAATGTACTATTAGGTCGCCGATTTGTCGAGTAGATTATCACATGGGTGGAGGGGGTCGAACAGAGGTTATTAATTAGGCAATGAGAAACATTGACGGGGATGGTGCGAAAGCATCTGATTGGTGGAACGAAGGTGGTGGAGACTTGCTGACAGTCGAACGAATATAAGTAATTAGCCAAAGAGAAACAGGGTTGGGGGTGGAGCGAAAGCGACTAATTGGTCAGAACGAAGGTTTCCAAAGATACCCAAGAAAATTAACCAATTAAATATATTGGATCGAATGCATATGAGTAATTGGCCGATCGGAGAGGTTGGCGAGGAGTAATTGGAGGGGATGGTAGAGTTCGAGCGAATGTGCCTGATTGGTCAAAACAAAGGTTTCCAAAGACACCCGAGAAATTAGCCAACCAAAAAGATTGGCAGGGGTAATTGACCAATGGAAGCATTAGTTGTGATAGGGTGGGTGGCAAATAGCTAAAGAGAATCATTGGGGGTCACTTGAACATTTAAACATATTGGAGGGGGTGAAATGAATGTGACTAATTAGCCAATGAGAAACATTTGTGGTGAGTGGTGGGGGTGGAACAGAGGTGAGTAATTAGCCAATGGGAAACATTGGATCGAACGAAGTGAGCAATTGGAGGGGGTGGAGGCCTGCCTACAGTCGAACGAAAGTGAGTAATTAGCCAATGAGATACATTGGTAGGGGTAGTTAGCACCACATTTACTTTTAAAAAAAATTAATGCACTAGTGCTACATAGGTGTTGAAAACAAATTATGCTTGCCAATATGGCGGTGGACTGTAAGCTACTAATTGACGCCTACCAAGATGGCATCGAATGCATCTACTAATATAGACTGAAAGAAGGTGAGAGACAAACTTCGAAACAAATGATGCTTACCAATATGGCAATGCAACTGGTGGTGGAGCGTATGCAACTAATTGGTGGAATGTATATGAGAGATAAACTTCGAAACAAACGACGAACGAAAAAAGCATGATGGCGGAATGAGTTTAGGCGATGGGAGTGTGGGTGAAGGGATGGAGGTCTACTGACTAAACTGCCAATTTCAATGGGCGACAGTCGTCTGCTTGGGATGGAACGAACATGACTAATTGGTGGTGCTCGGGGGACCTCCGGAAATGTAAGTTTTTTAAGATAAATTTGTTATAAATTTTTTGATAAATGTTTTAAACGGTTTTTAAATAATTTTTATAATATTTTTGTTATTAATTTTTTAAAAGATTTTTTAATAAATACATTTTTAAACGATTTTATTACCATATTGTTTTATAGGGTTTTTTTTTAACGATTTTTAAAATAATTTTAATGGAATTTTATGGAATGTTTTGAGTTTTGGGGGTCAACAGTCAAAGGTAGAGAGTCAATGGTCGACGGCCACTGGCTTCCAAGTTGGTCGCCGGGGGACCGGAATGACAGAGCAGTAGGTGCTCCGAGCTCCGGTCCTCCATCCCCTTGCGCGTTGATCCCCATTTCCCTACTATTATGGTGTAATAATGGAAAATACTGTACAGCTGAAAACAACAAAATTTTAAACAATGTTCATTATTTGTTCATTATTTCCAACAGGTAAAATTATTCAATTAGCATTAAAGTTGCACATCAAGATAGTAAAATTAATTTCTTGATGTGATTAGTTGCTAGATAAGTTTCCACGTATTTTTAATTAGCTTGGATGTATCTTCATGTGAGAGAATTAAATTTCAAGAGACAACATCAAAAATCAAACTGTGTAATGGTTCCAACTGCCCCAACATAATAAATTATATTTATTGCCCCATACCATCCCTGTCTTTGCATGGTTAAGCCAGGTTTGTATTTGGTCGTCGACCTTCATCTCTGTGAGACAGTCTAATTGAGGACGAACAACACATGAGAACAGAACACTCTCTAATTTTATACTTTCCTGTATTTCACACCAGTTATTTTTGGTCACTTATAATATCCATTGAGTAAAATTTCTGTTTTTTCACTTCGTCCTGCATTTAACAACATTTTCCGGTCCCTTGGAAAGTGTAAAAAAGGGGGTTTTATTGTCAAATTTTTCAATAGCATTCCACAAAACCAATAAATTAATTAATTGCACACACAGTAAAACTACGCAGTAGACATAAGTCTACAATTTTTATGGATTACAGTGGTAAATATGTTACCGATATATGAACTGTTTACATATGATATTACTTGCAACAAAGTACAAAGCCAGTGGCATTAATGACTATGGAAGAACAAGCTTGAGTTAAAAGTTGGGGGGAGAAAGGGAATAATAAAGGTGCGAAGAGAAACTGCTCAAGTACCAGAAAGCCTGTAGAAATAGCTACATAAATGCAAGCTATAAGGCAGAACTGTAGTTATTTTGGAATAAAAGTTGGGAGAGCAAAATTTCAAGAAAATTTTATTACAAGGGAAATATGAAGCATATAAATTGGCAGCCAAAAAGGATAGAGAAAAAGAGACACAAGGTAACCAACTGTTTAAAAGTCTGCTGGATTGATTAATTTAGTAAAAAGTGAAAAATAATAACTATTTAGCTTGTTAGTTTCAGTAAATTATGTAAATTTGTGCCACTGATATTTATAAATTTTTTGTATATGCTGTAATTTGAAATGTTGTGTACCAAGGTAGGTTGGCTACTCCCTGAGCGGATGGCAGAGGTGCAGGTTACACACGTATGCAATGAGCACACCGACAAGTATAGAATTGAGAAGTTTATTAACGCGAATACACGTAACACGAAGTTAACAGCAGCAAGAAGTAACAGACAATGAACACAAATACAGAGTTACACAGCGGTATATTGGATAGTTCCCTGAGGCTCTGGATTTAAAAAAAAACGGGCGTAGTCGACGTAAGGCTGTCTCTCGCGTAACACTCGGCTATTAGCTTAAACTCGGAAACTAGAGCGGAGTCATAACACATATAATATTCTTATCGGAGGGCGTCATGGACCGAGTCCGGGATGAGGAGGTACATGACCTTTGTACAGGCGTGCCGTGTGCACCGGCTAGACAGTTTTTTGTGAGTCCTGTTCGGGAGTTCGAACCCATTCTACTTGTAATTTCAAAGTTATGTGTCTTGACCTGAACCTGTCAGCTGGGGCTAGAGGTCCGTGACACGCGTCCATGTTATGGTTTTCAGTTAAAGCGGTATCGGTGACAGGCGTTGTAGAGCAAAGATTGGGCTGAAAAATATAGTATCTCGTTAGCGTGGTATCACTGACTTTTATAGTATTTACGATCTGTGTGGTGTAGCAAGCCCGCATGGAAGCGTGGCTGCATAGGAAAGGAAAGCCTTCGAGTAAAATAATAAATGAGAATCGAAGGTGGGACTCGGTAATAGCAAGTATTAATTAATAAATGCCTGTAATGCAAGTACCTGGGCAATTAAGGGCGAAAATATAGCGGGGTGGATGCAACACCCCCTCGTAAGATGGTGGACACGACCCAAGGGGTGTAATGGCCACCAGAATAGAAAGTGTTAAAACCAAAGAGTACCAGTTGTACAATGTAGGTTACTAGTGCTGATTCGCTAAAAGAAGCGGCTAATGAAATAAATTTGTCCATGTAAAACTCTGATATTTTTTTTGTAACTATTCGCTTAGGTTGACTACAACCCTCTAATTTATGTAATTCAGAGCCATCCTACCACTACATCATTTTTAGCGAACTAATTTTTGCAAGTTATGATATTACACAATTTAATTCTCTGAGTTGATGGCCTATAGAATTCGTTTTATGACGCACTAAGTCTTTGGAATGCATTTATCATTATTGGCACATCTTTTCTCCTTATAGTTAATATGTTTGTTAACCTTTACACAGTTTCACACAAGCTTGGTTATTCTCAATATAATATTATTGCAACTTACCTTAAAGTGAACATGTTTCATAATACAACAGTATTAAACACTTTAGCATCTCATTATTACATATATCCTATATTCATGATAACATATTTCATTGACATTTACAAGAATGTACACAAACCCTTCATTAATTCACACAATAATATCCTTACGACTACAATTTACTTATTATAGCTTAAACTACTATTTTGAAAGTGGTTTATTTGTTCCTTTAGTGACACAATAAACACTTACATTAATTCACATTTGACATTTACATACAGAAGTTACCCTTATTATTTGCTTAGCCTATGAGGAAGGAGAAATAAATGGACTCTTTAACTCTAAGTTCTTATAATTATAAACATAAACATTTGGACTGTGTTTAAAACTAACAAATTTACAAAGTTGTCTTTCTCTTTAGAATATTTGTTGATGAAAGGACATTAGTGAACATTTTTGTTCTTTAGTAGCCTAGCAGAACGTCTAACATTACTGTGCGTTGCTTAGTCTTCACTAAGAAAGTAGGTCTCATCTGAGATGTCGCGTAATGGAACATTTTCGTTTGAAAGAGATACATTTTCACTGGTGGTGAGAATCTTTATGTTAACTGTGTTTCCTACACCAGGCAGAGCCTTTAGGTTTTCTCTGCATCGCTTTGGGCATTTAGAAATTAAGATATATAATTCGTAAATAAGATACAACACAATAATACCAATTATTATGTAAACAATCGCAGAATAATGCGTTTGTAATGCAGCTAATTTCTGATGAAATTCGTATTTATCAAGGTGTTCTAATTCGCTTAATTTGTGTCCACTTAGTTTAAGATCGTCCATGTGATTCATCAGGGGTTTTATTTATCCATCTAGGTTTATAGTGGTGAGATTTAATTTAGAATGCACTTCTTCGCAACAGTTATAATCCAGGTTAATTTTTGGATAAGATATCTGAACTACTGTTTGATGTTACGATTTCATGAGTTAATAAAAGTGCTGATTTGCTATAACTTTTGCATCTATTTCCTAACTGAATTTTGCTTATTCCTTCGAAAATTACATCAAAAGGTTCGTCGTGACTGCACAAAATGGTGAGCGACTCTTTTTCCGGTGATACATATATCCATTCGTTGTCACTTAACTGTGACCAAATGACGTGTGTTATGTTAATGATACGTACCTCACAATTAGTTGGAATATTTCTAATAGGTTGAAGTATTTTAGCTATGCATTCGTTATGTTGATGTGTATTCAGTAATGATTGGCTTGTTTACAAACGTAACTTCCTTTCATTGGACTCTTACATGAATTAAGCTCATTTTCGTGACTTGTATAGTAATATTGTTTGAACCTGTCAACTCTTAAAATATTCTTTGCTACATGAACGAAAGTATAAAATGTGTTGTGTTTGTGCTGTAGGATTGGTATTACCTTGTACACATTTTAAATGTACTTGCTAACAAGAGGTAAAATAATTACATATACTAACATTTTGTCCTTGATAAACACATTTATGTCGGAAATATTCAAAATTGCATAAGCATTTTCCTTGCTTAATGCAAATGGTAAGGAAGCTTCCTTGGAGAAGAACTTACTATTATATAAAAGTACTTTTAGTAATTTGTTGGGAGAAATGACCTGAGGCTGCAAAAGTCCCTTTTGTGCATTAAGAATAGCAGATGTGATTACATCCAAATCTTTTTGGATATTAGTGAGCACATTTGTCAAACTAATTACATGTGCCTCTATGGCTAATTTTATTTCGAAAATCCGGAAAACTGTTTGTATAGCTTTGTTATTTTTTGCAATTACCTGATTTACTTTGGTTAAACTGTCCTTCAAAAGTTGTTCGTTATATTCTACGCCCCCTAAAGTTGCATTAATTGTCTTTAGTGTGGGTTTTACTACAGATATTTTTTCTCTAGTTAATTGAAGCAATTCATGAGTGCTTTTTCGGAACGTTTAATTTGTTGCGTGTAATAATCTGCGTCATCTGAATCCATGGTTCCAAATAAAATTTTAGAAATTTGCCAAATAAAATTTAATATTCCACGTTTGGAACATGTATTTCCTGAACCAACTGAATTTCCAGTTAAAGTTTCGCGTTTTGAGCGTTCTGCATTTTGATTGTCATTTCCTGTGATTTCATCAACCAATATCTTACTGTTCTCAGTATTTTCAATACGCCTTTCAATATCGTACACTAGGTGATTACATTTGGTCCAGTTTTTTACAATTTCACTTGCACATAAAAGTTTGGTGTGTTTAACATACCTGTTTACCATAACAATCTCATATTCTTGAACACTAGGATTGATGTACGTGACAGAGGTATGTTATGCGTGACTGTCGTTGTGTAAGTGAGCTTGTCACCTGGTAAAAAGAATACGTCATTGTACTTGAGACATGTCCTGACTAAAGTGTCTCGTTCCTCGGCTCCTAGATGACCTGTCATAAGTTTAGTTTTTAACTCTGCTTCACAATTAATTTCTGAGTTACGTATAACATTACACGTACCAATTTGCGAAATACTAGTGAGTTCGACCGTTGGTTCTGGCAGTGTGATGTCTTCATCGTTAATGTTCAGTAAACATGTTTTAACTTTACCTTTACATTTTACCGTCAGTGTGTTCGCAATGTAAACTCCGCTGGCTAACTCCTTCATCAATTTTTTCTGTTTTCAAGATACTTACATCTGCACCCGTGTCAACAAGTAGAAGTAATGGACCTTGTTTACTGGCATCTAAGTCTAGTTTTACATATTCCTTTTCCTCACTGTTTTCGACACAAAATATTTTGCTTGGACCACATTTTATGAGATTTTGCATACAGTGACGAGGCTTTGGCGAACAAACATTTACATCACTCTTATTTACTAGCTTATGAACTAACTTATGATTTATTGGGGGTTTGCGATGTATTGGGAGCGCTCCGTATATTTTAACTGTTAACTGTTAAGTTAATGCACACAAGTACTTGAAGCTGCGCTATAATGTTTGTCTCATGGCAATGGCAAACATTTTTCACCTCATCTGAATCTCTATACATACAGATTGCATTTGCGGTACACGACTTTTTGAAGGCATGACCTTTTCTAAATTTTGAATTTTCACAACTATCAGTACGTGCCTGCAGTGACTTAACCGTCTCCTTATTAACATGATTAGTGTGGTTAACCGTGTTCGATACTGACGGTATGGACGGATAGCCTGCTTCCGTCGCGTAATTACGCTGCCTTTCCGCTTCTCTTTGATCATAGATTCTCCCATGCATGTGATACGCTTCGTACAATCCTCGAGGATGTCTCTGTTGCAGGCCCTCAAGTTTCACTTTGCATTCTCAAGAAAAATGCCCACGCCAGCCGCATCTAAAACACACATTATCTGTGTCTAGCGCAAAAATTCTCTTTTTCGCGAAACACTTGTCCGCCGAATGGACATTTTTTCCGCAATTCTTACATTTTTACCATTTTAATATGCGGCTTACTGCTGCCGCTACTACTTGGGGCATAACCCATATTACCTCGGAAGTAACGTTCGTTACGGGACACAATATCACTCTCCTCCTCGAGCGCGCCTTCTGCTATGTCATCGAAATGTGAATGGTTCCTGCTACGTACAATAGTTTGAATTCTGTCTGAACTTAACCCTTGAACAAAACTAATGGTTCGTAATCTGTCGGCTAGTTTAAGAGTGCCCGGCTTTATGGCCGGCTCGCTATCTGCGAGGGCTGCTTCCCTAAACTCCGATCCTAACTTTTGAATACGCTGTATCCATGAGGTAACAGTTTCATTTTTATCCTGCTTGGCACTGAAAAGTTGAGTTGCATGATAATGTACTGTTCGCTTTTCTGCATAGGTATTTAACAAATAACTGAGTAGTTCTTCCCAATTATTTATTTACCTGTGACTTATTGCAATTCTACGTTCTCCACTTAGTTTTGTCAGCAATAATTTAAATAACCTATCCCGTTTATCTGGATCAATTACTTCAAAAGTGGTATGTACATTAGCAACAAACGTAAATACTTCCTTTCTATCGCCGCTAACCTGAGTTGCAAGTCTCAAGGCTTCATTAGTACTACAGTATGAAGATGCCACTACAACAATTTCCTGTACCTCACTATCCGGGGTTTCCATAGCAATACTCACTGTGGCGATGCTGTAGATTCAGCACCAAAGCTCCGCGAGAGTAGGACTTCTGTTTCTGCCGTCGGTGTCCCAGGTGACAGTGCTCTCGCGCTGGCCTGGCGATGACACCGCTGATAGACGACCCCCTTTCGCGGACTCGGGACGCCTCGCCGATTTAGCTGCCCGGAGGTGGACGTGACCGCCGTTAGGTCTCCCTGAAGCGTAGTCTCTGAGCTGCGAAGTGATGTCCGGTCGAGAACTCGTACCCTCTGGTTCAAGACGACTTTCTTCTGCGCAGTAGTTGACTTCGTTCCGCATGGACCCTCTCAACTTTTTACGAATGTCTTGCCCCTTGTGGATATCTTCACTAAGCGTTTTCCACTCGTGATGCGTCACGATGAACGTCATGTGCTAGGAGGACGCTGCACAACACGTCACAACAGTAGATAAGCGTGTGCCCAAACATGATGAGACTAGAAACCCCTTCTGGAGCTACGCGACATCCTTAATTTGTAGCGCTAGGGTTCACGTTTGCTTCCTTCTTCTGACTTCCCTGGAATGTTGGTTGCCTAAGTGCGCAACATGCGTCACGAGATAAGTTCTCATACGCGAGTTACGTATTTTCCGCGAGCGTGGTCGGTAATTTCCGGGTGTCGCTAAGGTGTACCCCACACCCGACACCAGAAAAGTGGCGTATGTTGTATGCCAAGGTAGGTTGGCTACTCCGCGAGCGGATAGGAGAGGTGCAGGTTACACACGTATGCAATGAGCACACCAACAAGTATAGAATTAAGAAGTTTATTAACGCGAATACACGTAACACGAAGTTAACAGCAGCAAGAAATAACAGACAATGAACACAAATACAGAGTTACACAGCGGTATATTGGATAGTTCCCTGAGGCTCTGGATTTAAAAAAAGGGACGTAGTCGACGTAAGGCTGTCTCTCGCGTAACACTCAGCTATTAGCTTAAACTCGGAAACTAGGGCGGAGTCATAACACACATAATATTCCTATCGGAGGGCGTCATGGACCGAGTCCGGGATGAGGAGGTACATGATCTTTGTACAGGCGTGCCGTGTGCACCGGCTAGACAGTTTTTTGTGAGTCCTGTTCGGGAGTTGGAACCCATTCTACTTGTCATCTCAAAGTTATGTGTACCTGAACCTGTCAGCTGGGGCCAGAGGTCCGTGACACGCGTCCAGGAGTCGTAGAGCAAAGATTGGGCTGAAAAATATAGTATCTCGTTAGCGTGGTATCACTGACTTTTATAGTATTTACGATCTGTGTGGTGTAGCAAGCCCGCGGGGAAGCGTGGCTGCATAGGAAAGGAAAGCCTTCGAGTAAAATAATAAATGAGAATCGAAGGTGGGATTCGGTAATAGCAAGTAGTAATTAATAAATACCTGTAATGCAAGTGCCTGGGCAATTAAGGGCGAAAAGATAGCGGGGTGGATGCAACAGAAAGTTCTGCAAGAGTCGAACATGTATATGATATTGTATGGTGTTACTGTTCAAAATAAATTAAATAAATACCAAAGTATTGAATCATAAACAGTTTTTAACAGTCACATACACAAAGAATTACATATACTTACTAAAGCTATTTAGTGAGACAACATTGCAAATACCATACAGTACACTTCACCAAAGTTAGGTGCCACGGTGGTGTAATGGTTAGCCCACTCGCCTCCCACCAAGGCGAACCGGGTTCGATTTCCCGCACGGTCAGCCCCGGATTTTCGCATGTGGGATTCGTGCCAGGCAATGCTAGTCGGAATGTTTCCTCGGGGATCTCCCGTTTCCCCCGCCATTGCCTTCCGGCGCTGCTTCGTACTCACCTCGCTTCACCCTCATCGGCTCTCAAGATCTCGACGTTAAGAGCTGCCGAAATCTCTCCACTCTTCACCAAAGTTTCCACAAGTTCTCCCCTGGCTCTGAATTAATAAAACAGACATCAAACGCATTTATATACAATGAGGGATTTGCATGTTACATAAAATGTTTGACTTTTCAAGACCATGAACAATGTTTAAATATAGATGACAATATCTTATTAGATTATGTAATTTCCGTAGTCATAAATGGTCATTTAAAATCGGTTTGTTAGTGAACAAACATGGCAAACAGTGGACGGGAATTTTTCGAGGAGGGGCATGGAATAGGACAGGCAACGATTAACATGCGCAGCCAAGAGAGGTTGCGAGATGCATGAAATTGTAAAGAGGGAAATTAATGCCGCGGAAACTGTAAATAGAACCACATAATTAACTCTGTAAAATGTGGTAAAGTGTAAAATCATGGGGTGTAAAAAAAGGGCTCTACCATACTGCATTTACACTTCAATTTAAGTTTTCCCTTATATTACACTTTTTATCCATCAAGCCGAAACAAAATGTTTAATTCATATATATCTTCACTGCAGTTGAGAATAGATGATTACATATTTCCCAGATGATACTGAACATTTCTTTTGTAAAATTAATGTGAAGAAAGAATACCAGTACAACTGTTTTCAAAAATCAATGATAAAAGTAAAATTAGGTTTGAAATTTATTGGAGATTTACATTTTGTATTTTAAAATTTTCTTGAGGTGTAACTAAATTTAAAATCGCACCTTATTATCGACAAACTCTAAGAGGGAGAAAAATAAAAATAACCTTAAATTTTTGCTGTAAAGTAGTTTTGCAGTTATCAGAAACACGAACTTTGCTTTGTTATATTACACACTTAAATTTCGAACCATAATGAAGATCAGCCATGTTTGTCTTTGTTCCTTGCCGGACATTCATGGATCTGTACCCCATGTGGTGTCACCTTTAACACGTACATGTTGTACACTTTCAACTGTACAGAGTACATTTCCTGTGTTGGGTCGTTTTTGGGAAGTATACTAATAGGTGCCATGATTTCTGAATTTACCAGTTTAATTTTCGTTCTCTTATTAACTACAGTCACATAGAAAATGTATTTTCAGTTCGGAATAATTGGTGGTCATTGTCTAGTTTCAGTTTGTTCTCAAACTGAAATGAAGCCACCTTGTGAATTACAGTCCGGAAAGACGGATTTTCAACGATATTAGCTCAAGTTTCGTTTTCATAAAAATTACTTACCCATAGCATATTTATTTTTAGTTTGGAAATTTGGAGGCAATTGTCTAGTTTCGGTTCAGATTTGAACTTAAATGAAGCCATCTTGCGATTTACAGTTCGGAAAACAGTATTTTCAGCAAACTCAGGTACTTACACATAGATAAAATTTTTTCAGTTCGGAAAGTTTGGGACTTACTGAGTTCGGACTTATTCCGAAATGAAATCACCTTGTAAATTACAATACGTAAAGTGGGATTTTCGGTAAAATCAGGCCACTTTTAGTGTTCGCATTAAATATAGCCTCACGGAATATTTAATTTCAGTTTGGAGTATTGGGGGAACATTGTCTAATTTCAAACCGGACTTGAATAGAAATTAAATTACTTTACGAATTTCAGTCCTGCGGAATGTCTTTCGCATATTTCAGTTCAATTCCGTGTTCGGATATAGCTGTGGTTCCGATTGTCATTCAAGTCCGAAAGGATCTAAACCGAAATATTATTCTAAATTCATTTTCACACGAACGGATTTTTTCTTTCCAGTTAAACAACTTCGGAATGAAATTTAATTCCGGATACATAGTTTTCATATTGAGATCAATTTCAGTGCCGGTCGACGGTAGAAATCGGTGGCACTGTTGTTTGCCTATGATTGGATCGCTTGACCTTTCCCACCTCCGACCTAGCTCCTTGAGTGACGTCAAGAACCACGACCGCATTTTTTCTATATATTTTGTCGATGTTACTGTGTTATATTCCATCTTAGTTCTCCCGCACTGACAGCAGCATCGTTATGCCTTGGGTGAAGGCGGGAAGCAATTGCACGGGGAGCTACCCCCTCTTTATCCTCCAAAATAGTCCGTCGGTCTCGGGCGAGCACTAAGGCCGTGTCTCAACTCGAAAGTGTGCTCACTCTCACTCGCCACTCTCTCTCTCGCTGGCACACTCTGGCTCACTCTAGCGAATTGAGACTTGTGCCCTCTGTAAGCCTTCAGCATTATTTCTCTGACAGAAAAGGCAAAAAATAGTGAAAAATAAGATAATGCTGGCCTTTCACTTTACTGGAATAAAGTATTTTATGAAATAGTAACTTATTTTTATTTGTTAAATTTTTGCATGATTAAAAACACAATTGTTATGTGCCATACACGGTATTTAATAATATGCACACAATTAACTTAAATTAAATGTGAACATAACATCATTATTTGTTATGTTACATATCAAACGGAATATTGTTATTACACATTTCACAATCACAATCATCTAGTTAAGTGGATAAAATATTTCTAACACTGCTTTAGAAACAACAAAACATATGACTGGATATTTGAGGTTAGGCTTGAAAACAATATGGCTGCCAGAGAGTGTGCGAGAGTGAGCACAGAGTGTACATCGTCGTTCACTCTCCCTCTCGAGCTCTCTACTAGGAGTTGGGACACCAGAGATGACTCTCTCTGTGAGGTCAAGAGTGAGCGAGAGAGAAAGTACTCTCTCGGCGAATTGGGACACGGCCTAAAAAGTGCTCGGCGGGACCTGCAAGTGTTGGTGGCAAGTCGCTTGCCGAGTACGAAGGCTGGTGTCAGTGATGCATCCAACGTCCGATTCTTTACAGTTCCTTCCCTCGGGCATCTTCAATCTGCAGGAAGCAACATCTTGCAGTGAGGTTCGCTACACTATGCATATTTTAGCAAATCGAGATCGTCCTCCCCGCCTTGGTCGTTTGACTGCTAAAGGCTCAGTGCACTTCGCCATCTCGTACTGAGCGACCCAGGTTCCCAACATTCACGACGACGACGCTTGCGCACCTACCGGCCAGTTGGTCCACGGACTGGTATAGTCGCAGCCACCCCAGAGCCTGGGGATCTCCTCTCCTCCACCAGAGGCGCCCCACGAGTTGCGCCGAGCTGCCATGGTCCCGCCGCTCGCAGAATCACCTCGCTTTCGCTGATTAGCCAATCAGAGACAAGTTCACCTCTTTACTATTATCCAGCCGACTTCAAAAGTGGTAACTAAGGCGCGAATTAATGAAATACAGCCTGTCATTTCAAAGGAAGTAACACTATGGCGGGCCAGTGTGTAGGATGCTAGAGTAGCTACGCTAACACAACGCGAAAATAATTTATGGGGCTTAACTAAACGCCTCTTAAATAAGACAAATAAAATCCCGCCCTTGCAAATTTACACAGGATTTGTATTTACCCCTGAAGCAAAGGCAGAAGCCTTTTCAAATGTGCTGGAAAGTACTTTATAGCCAAATCAGGATCCCTGTGATAGAAATTTTACAATCCACATTTATCACGAAATTAAAATTAAACAAAGAAAAACGACTCAAGACGAACCTGAATTTACACAGTCGCACGAAATAAAACTGGCAATTCGCCGCATGCATCCCAGAAAAGCTCCAGGAGCAGACGGAATTCAGGCTATTGTATTAAAGAAAATGTCCGAACTGGCCTTGAGTATCCAGCTCATGCTTTAATGCTATGATCAAGCTGGAATACTTCCCAAACGAACGGAAAACTGCCAATGTGATTGTCTTTCACAAACCAGGGAAGGATACGAAACTCCCACAAAATTATAGGCCAATTAGCCTTTTAAGTACTCTTTCTAAAGTTGCAGTATATATAATCCCACGGCAGATTAATTCTCATGTAAGTAATAATAGTTTACTTCCCGAAGAGAAGTTTGGCTTTAGACAAAAGCACTCCACAACACACCAATTGGTACGAATTACTGAATATATTAACCATGCCTTTAACTAGAAAGACTATACAGTCACAGTTTTCTTGGATATTGAAAAGGCTTTTGACAGAGTTTTTCATGCTGGATTAATTGATAAATTATATGAATTAAAATTCCCCGATTGCTATATTAAATTATTAGCCAGCTATTTGAATCGCAGGACCTTTTCTGTCCAATGCGAAGGGGCGAAATCATAGAGTAAAACCATTTATGCTGGAGTGCCTCAAGGCAGTATACTTGGGCCAGTTTTACTTAATCTTTATATACACGATTTACCGAAACCAGACCATCAACTGGTGCAATTCGGTTGCTATGCCGATGACACTGTCTCATTTAGTCGCTCATACGACCTCAGCCTAGCAACACGACGATTACAAACTGCCTTAACAGCCTTTCAAGAATATTACACGAAATGACAGATTAAACTAATGTCGGGAAAAGCGAGGCGATCGTTTTCACGCGCAGGGCACTACCCCAAGCTGCGAATCATCCGCAAATCACTTTATTTGGTGAACTCATGCCCCATAAAAATGTTGTTAAATATCTAGGCGTACATATGGACAGAAAGTTGACCTGGATAGCACACATAGACACCAAATGCGTAAGTGCATACATACGCCAGACTCTTCGCCCTATATCCTATACTTAATAGGTTAAGTGACAACACGAAACACAGCAGTATTGCTATATACCATGCTCATACGGCCTGTTATAACATATGATGCACCCACATGGGCCCATGCAGCTAAAACACATATGAAGAGACTGCAGATTGTGCAAAATAAATGCCTACGAATTGCGGCAGACGCACCTGAATACTGCCCCATTACAGATCTACATAACGTACTCAAAATCGAAAAACTAGACGAGCACTTCGTCAAAATGACGGAAGAATTTTACAATAATTGTGCCACGCATGCCAACCCGAAAATATCTAATCTGGGTGATTATGACCCCGACGAGACTCAGAAATATAAGCGGTCTAAAAGCATTTTAGCTCACAGGCCGCCTTAAAACACCGAAACTCGCAATGCAGGCCCTCAGTCATGCACCTGACTAACAAGCTAATCCCAGAAACCCGTAATACTGCAATACATTTAGCTACAAAATACACTCTTTGACAAAATAAATATCACAATTAGCGAAGCACTATGTGATCACAGAACAAGGCGAAGCAGGCTCTGTACAGTCTCTGGTTCAGAGATGGCCCCGTGATTCACGTTGCAGCCACACTGCACCACACACACGTGCTACAAAGCCTCTCTCATCCGACAGCTGTTTGTATGTATGGCCCGTCGCCACTGCCGATTCCAAGGCAGTCACTCGCAGCAATACAGCCGTATAAAGACTCTGAAAGTTAATCAACAATAACTCCCGAGATTGGCTAGCAGTGAGATGGCTTGTGGCGTAGGGTGCTCTCTGCAGCGGCTGGTGAGGGTGGTGGAGTGGCACACCCACACTACACTAACACCTACTCACACCTCCAGTGACACACACTAACACACCCCTACACACAGCTGCACGCGAGGTAACAGACAAGGTGATAGAAATATTACCTCTAGTTTACAGTTTCTTGTAATTGTCTGTAACACACCAACACTCTTTCCTGTGTTACAGACATATGGCTGGCATATGTAGGGTGGGTGGCTCAGTTCTCCCCCCCCCCTCCCCAGGGCCACATAGCGCGACCCTGGTTATCAACCTAGCTACGACCTCATTTCATTTCACCCTGCGTCACATTCACAAAGTCTATCTTCGCAAACTAACACTACCCTAATTTCTCCAGCCTTAATCCAATAAAGGAATTACATTTATCCTCCACGACTGTCGCATAGTTTTCGCCAGGCCCTCTAGGCTTTGCCTGGTTTTTCATGCCCCTTACGAGACCCTTCTTCTTTCGGGGTGTTTCCATGGCTACAATTGCAGCCATGGCACCAGATAAGCCTGCTATAGCCGCGATGCTTGCACCCATTTGGTTAATTAAACCCGACGTAAGGTGTAAAGGACTTGCCCTGAGACGCATCCCACTCTCGAACCGTCTTAGCTACTAACAAGCATGCCGGAGGGCATACAAAATTGTGAAGGCGCTCACGTTGGCTTAGCGGGATTTGGGGGCTCACCAAAAATAAAAATAAATAAAAAAGTGGTGCCCAGATACTGCTTAATTTAAAACCGTATTCCCTTTTTATGTTGGTTGGATGTTTTGATATTTATACTGTGTCTGCGATATATGTATCTTTTCTTGTAATTGGGGATATTCGCTATTGTACTATATCTGTCAAACTCAATACTATGCTTGGTTTCAACTGAGTGTTCTGCTATGGCCGACTGAATATTTTCCTGTTTGTGGTCTGTGATGTGTTCCTTGACCCTGATGATGACGCTTCATCCAGTCTGTCCTATGTATACATTTCCATATGAGCAGTCACTTGGTTAATCTAGAATGTCTGTATGTTATTTCATATTCTCTATAAATTGTATATACAATATTGTCTAAATTAAATTTTTTAAATTTATTTTTCATACCGCATTCAGTGTTAAAATGTTCTGTAGCATAAAACAACTGTAAACAAATGTTTATTATACTGGCCCTTAGATTTCATATTTTATGTTAATTGAAAATGAAAACATTATTTATGGCTCATGATTAAATTTTTGATCATCATGTGTTTGATTTGTTGGATTAAACTATTATTTTCTACATTTTTAACATTATATGTATGCGAAAAAAATAATGCATGCTTCTTCAGTATGCGGTGTCCTGGTTTCCAGTGAAATGCCTTCCTTTTATTGAGTCCCTCCTCTTTATCCATGAGTGTGTGCTAACCCTAGCTGGGAACGACAGTTGTGATCATCGGGTTTTGGCTTGCGCAACTAGCAGTTTGCTCTTTGTCTAGGTCAAAGTGCAAGTGTTGCGATATCTCCTATCTGCTCGTGATGACAGGCCACTCAGTGTACGCCTTGTCATCGCTCGCACCACATAGGAACTCCACTTCGGTACGTCTATCTCTCTCTGTCTCTCTCTCTCTAGGCAGCCGCATACTTAGGACGCGGTTACACGGGGATGCAGAACTACTTCACTATAAACAAGTTCAGCTATTGAAGAGGTTACATTACCTTCGAACGAGTTCCAATCGCAGTTGTTTCTCGTTCTAAGTGAACAGTTTTCATAAGTAGTTTCGAACGCCTTCTCTTCTCTGTTGCGCTTCTATTGACTGCTTCGAAGTAAACAAGTAGTGTAATAAATTTTGATGAATTTGGCGGGAATTCTCGCACTTGTTGAATTAACTTAAGTTTAAGGTCAAATGTACTAATACCGACCCATTATGCCATTACAGTAAAATTGTAGGTTTCATAACAATTAAAAAGATCAATAGTGATAAATGTTGGAGGCTAGCTATACTGATAAATTAAATAAAAGTGTCTGTCTGTGATATTCGAATTCTCTCACTTTTAATTATTTTTTCATATAGTATAATTATAACTAAACCATATCTAATGCTAATTTTTTTTCGTGTCTTTCTGTCTGTCTGTCTGTCTGTCTGCCCGTCCGAACGGATTTCACTCATAAACCACTTAACGCATTGACATCAAATTTAAACAGTTTATAGATAATAATCCCAGGACCAACTTAGTCTTTGTTTCATCGAGATATCTCAACCGGTTCCGGAGAAAATGATGATCAGAGATGTAAATAGGTACTGGATTAAGCTTTTCTTAGGATTACTACATAAAAAAAGCATCGTTAAAAAATTTTCCGTAATTTTGCCTTTCTTTTTTGTCTATGGGCTGTAAAACTTTCCTTCAAAAAAGCAGTAGAGGCCCAGTGCCTAGAGTTATTCAAAGTGGGGCCGCAGTAGCTTAGTGGGTAGAGCACCCAATAGTGGGGCCGAAGTAGCTCAGTGGCTAGAGAACCCAATATGGGACCGCAGTGGCCCACTTGATATATATATATACATATCAAGTGGGGCCGCAGTAGCTCAGTGGCTAGAGCACCCAATAAGGGGGCCGCAGAAGCTCAGTGGCTAGAGAACCCAAAAAGGGTGCTACAGAATCTCATGAGCTAGAGAACCTAATAGTGGGGCCGCAGCTGGTCAGGGGCTAGAGCACCCAATTGTGAGGCCGAAGTAGCTCAGTGTATAGAGAACCCAACAGTGGGGCCGTAGAAATCAGTGGGTAGAGAACCCAAAAGTCGGGCCGCAGTAGCCTAGTGGCTAGAGCACTCAATAGTGGGCCGCAGCTGGTCAGGGGCTAGAGCACCCAATAGTGGGGCCGTAGTAGCTTAGTGGCTAGAGAACCCAATAGTGGGGCCGCAGCTGATCAGTGGCTAGAGCACCCAATAGTGATGCCGCAGTTTCTCATTGGCTAGAGTACAAAAAAGGGAGTATTGTGGTTGGGAATTAAGCAATTATAACATGTCTTTATAATAACGTTCTTCGGGATTGTTCCCTGGTATATTTTCCCAAAACGCTTGTCATTTAGCATCAACTCCCTCAAACACGCTGATGCCACCAAAAAGTGTTTCGTGGCCTCTTAAGTGGACACGCCCTTCATCATAAAGGTTGCCACTCGTCTTGAAAAAGAGAAAACCTGGAATTTTCAATAAATTTGAAAGCTCTCAGGGAAATAGGGGAAATGTCAGGTAATTTGGAATCAGTATTAACATGTCAGGATGTTCTCATGCTCATATGTGGAGACCTCTGTTATACGCAATACACGAAATCGCAATTTTCCCCCTCCCCGAATTTTGTGTACGTTTGAGAATGCAAAATAAATAATTGTGAAGCGGAATTTTTTTTTATCAGAGTCGCATGTAGTATAGCGAAACCGTTTTGTTTCTAGTGGCTAGAGAACCCAATAAAAAATAGCTAGGTCAATTCAAATTCCTAAATATCATGCTAACATTAAACATGGATGAAGCGATGGCAGGGTGTGATTTAATAACTCCATTAAACCCGAAAGAAGAAATATTAGTATTTTAAACATAACATCTTAATGAAACTAGGTGGGCTTTATTTTAATAACTTTAGAAAAATATCATGCGAACGAAGTCGTACGGGTCAGCTAGTTATAAATAAATATCGTACATTTTGAGTTCCATGTTTCTTGAGGCTAGAATTTCCATTGAATTCATTCTGCTTTAGGTGTGTTTTTAAACTTGTTTAGACATGGCTACCGAATGTATTTAGCTGGATGTGTTTAACAGCCCTCGTGTAACCACGGCCCTACTGCTATTTTTCACTTTCAAGGGCCTGCAATACGACCTCTAGTTACACAAAAGGTTAAAAGTTAACTGCCGGATGGGGAAAGAGTGTATTACGACTTATATCTAATGCTATCTAAAATTCTTATCAAGTGGTAGATAATCATGTTTTTCTTTAGATAAGCGTCAAAAATGACGTTTAAAATACCAGGTCGTTGTGTTATTATATATGCATGCACGTTGGTTTTGGGAACTACATAAAAATATGAATTCATATTTTGCTATTTATGTGTATTGTGTGTGATAATTCTACAAATTATTAGTAAACCTGGCGAATATTGATAGCGAAACAGTAGATAAATTTTCTTAATTGTAATTTTTAACTGAAAAACCTAATTTGAAAAGTCATTAAGCCTAGGCTTAATAATTTCGTGGACTCTGAATCTTTGAAACTGAAAGATTTTATTCTCCTAAAAAATGTTTTAAAAATAATTAAGTAAATCTACCACTAGCCTCAATGTTCGGTTGTAACAAACGAGTCACAAACAATGTGATAACCTGTGTAAAGAAATCTGTGCAATAGTTGATCTCACTAGTGTTGATAATAATCATGAACACATACGTTTTATGCCTGGACATATATAGCCCAACATTTCATTATTGGTAACTTGGTGACTTCTAACCAGTCGAGAAACAGTGTTTTAGCATATTGTTAGAGGGTATAGTAAACTTCGAAATGCGATAAATACTGCAGTACAATAAAAAGATTTATCTAAAAAATCTTTTCTAACCATGCGAAATTCAAATTCACACTCTAGGTTACGATTCACTGTACAAGTACCAAAACAATTTTGCTTGTATTGCAATAAATTGCATTACATTATATTACATATAGTAACGCAATTATTTCGGACACTCTGTAACATTGTTTACAGAAAACCAAATAAGTTATTTACTGTCACTGGAATCGTCGTCAGTTTTCCTGCCAATACATTCGTTCAGGTGACAATTTGAATATACAAGTTTAAATATGTTTAAAGCATAGTTTATTGTCATGACAGTGTTTTGATGTGATTTCTAGATGTTTTGCACCATTTTTTCATTCGTGTTGGAGCAAGGATGACCTAATTGTGTACACATAAGGATTCATTTTCATAGATTTTATTTAATTCACTTTCCCTAAGAAAAGTCACAAACCTACTAATTTAATTAAGAAGATGCCATAACATCAAGAAATAGTACATTTTATTGTCAACATCAACAATAACGAACAGGGACCTTGGAATACTTATCTAATAAATATCTTAACTAAAGGAATGTTCTTTATACAGGTTGTCACCAGGTAGTTTATGAATGGAATAAATGTTCTACATATTTATTTACAGACCCTAGCCGCGTTCGAGACACAGCAATACGGGCGACATTATTGAGCGCGCCCAGCATCTGGTCGCTCCTATGCGCTCCTTGCGCTCAACCGTCGTCACGCTGCACCGTGCAAATCATATCTATAACTGTGGCACCCTAATACACGTGACCTAACTAAACACAGATGTAACTACGACTGTACTGTTTTACTTTTCTCCTAACTGTTAAGAAAACTGTGCAGTCAAGCTCTTATATTGTGGTTTTTTGACAATTTTGTCGATATTTTAATACACTCAACGCGATAAAAAAAATTATTATCAAAAATTAATTTTTACCATTTCTGGCAAAAATTCGTATTTCCATGATATTTATTTGTTGTTGTATACGTCAACGTGCCAACATTATATTCACATAAAATATATCTAATACTAATTTTTAAGACCGAGAAGATCGTGAGCTATGTTACGCGCATCAGGTGCGCCATCGCCGTTAAGTTCAAGCTCTGTCCGAACTGGTGAAAATTCTGTAGCGAGTTTCAATGCAGGGCACTTCATTATTATTTTTATATACCTAACGCGTATATTATGGAATACAGCACTTTGGAAAAGCCTTTTAAGCTATGTTAGGGTGTTCCAAAATAGTGTTTCTTACGTATGTGAAGACTTGATATCGCTTAAAATGCTTCGTATGAAATGTGTGTTCTTTTCAGAGATCAGCACATTGGGCGAACGTTTATTAGTTCAATTAAAATAAACATGTATTTCAAACACAGTTCAAACGTAAGGTCGGCAGGCCTTAACACTTTCACTCCCAGATAAATACACAATTTATGGCTTAGAAAAGAAATGAGTATCTTTTTGGGACGGCGCTTGTATTAACTAAGCAAAACTTTTACGTGTCGGTACTAATAAACAATGAGTTTTGTGATTTATGTTATTGGCTGCTGATCATGATTAACATTAAGTAATAGACTCAGCAACGAAAAACAATTCCAAGTACGAGGAACGTCCTTCGTTGGACATTGTTCCAAGAATGTTTGCACTTGAGGACATTGACGAGCTTCCTGTCCAGAATCTTCGTTACTGGACACTTGCTGCAACACTACACACAATTATCTACTAGCTTACGAACTCAAACTTGCACAATCAGAGTCACGACATACGAGTACCAAAATAACAAATATTACTAAGCCTAAGGCGATACTCTGCAAATTTCTTATCAAAAAGTTTTCATATCCTAATGGTATACCCAACGGAATTTTAGAATTTATTTTCCCATGGGTATTAAAAGTCATGTTTAAATGTAGAATGGCAGAAGGCCGACTTTTTTTCCAAACAATCCTGCAAAAATGGAAAAACTGTTTGTGTACAAATAGGATTTGCAGGAAAATCGAGTTCTTTCAGTATTGACTAAGCATCTGGAATTATATGAATAAATTAAAATTAATTTCTGCATTAAAATCATAAGGTTACATCTCACCTATTCTTAATTCTCCTTTCTAAAACAATCTTAAGTCGTAAGGTACTGCTACATAAATAGCTCCTGGATTCGCTTCATTTAGTAAAATTCAAAGTACAAAACAGTTCCAACTTTTCTACTGCATTTGCCGAAAATTGTCGTACATGAAATCTATAATTGTTTTAGAACCTGCTTGACAGCTAAATAAGCACAATTCTCCTAGTGGTTCCGCAACTGTACCATTAAACACTGCCTTCGGTTACGCTGTTACTGCATCACCGGAAATACTTGGAACAAAACAAAGATGATCCTGAAATGACCTGCCTCTGATCGTCCAAACTTCCTCTTCATTATTAAATGCCAAAGAGGTGGGTTCGTGATGCAAGACACAAATTGTAAGCTTCCATTTAAATGGTACTGCAATAAATAATCATGTAACTTCCAGTCAGATTTTCTCTGAACAAGTGGTATGTATTTCTCTTTAAGAAAATGGTTTTCCTTATAGATTTGGCTGGTAACAGTTTTCAAATGGTAATAAGCTTATACTTCTATGGCTGGAATTGCTAACAGAAAACCATTAATTTGATTACTTATGCCAAATTCTCCGATTTTAACATAAAATTATCCGGAGTGATTAAAACTGCATTTAGTGCGATCTATATTTATCTAAAATTTCTACACTAAAATGTGTGTATGTTTGCTTTGCCATGAAGCCAGCTGTTAGAAGCCGTGTTTGATGAAACTGTGAAAATGTATGTACTACACCTAATTGGCTATCCTCTAAATCTTCTCTAAAAGTGTAAAAAACATGGAAACGTTAAATTTTGACTACATTTTTCCAAAAGGATCAGAAATAGCAGTACTCATAACAGTGACCTCATTAGATAGGTTTGTCAAAGAAGCATTATTAATAAAAAATGTTTTTCATTTCTCTATAAAATATTCACTAGCACTTTATTCAAAGTATCTGATAATCATTCGGCGAGTAACAATAACTCGTTTCTTTTCTTTATAAAAATGACACGATTTCTTATTTCTCTGTGCAGCACAACCAAATTCATTTATGATGTCATGGTTTCTGACAAATTTACTGGAACGCACTGACTGAAAATGTAATGGAACGGAGGACGTATATACAGTCGCCATGCTCATGGAGTAAAAATGAGCACCGGGTATCACGTCACCGCTTCTGTCATTCATGTCATCAGTAACAGCAGCCAGGTTACAGCGAAGCCAAGCGCCATCGTCAGGACCATAGATGTCTCTGCCCAGAAGAATCAAGGCAGTCTCGAAGTCCATATAGTTGTCCTATAACTAGAGACATGCAAAATTCGCTTTGTTATTTGAAGACAGACTAGACTTCAAACATTTATGCTTTTGTATTGCGTTTGTCATTGGACTACAGTTTGTACGGACACGCCCTGGACGCCTTTGGACCAATAGCAAGCAACTACTGAGAGGATGGCCCAATCACGTCCAACCAACTCAAAAAGGAATGTGTGACCTCACTTCTGCAGAAGCCAATAAACAAACGACACTGACTCTAATACGTGTAGGACGTTGGATTTTAATATAATGCCAGAAAATAACGCGAAATTTGCAGGTCTCTCTCTACCCATAACTCATAAAAAAAAAAAAAAAAAGTGTTCATCAACAATGCTGTGCTGTCTTTTTTCGACATTTTTAAAGTACGTTTAATGTTATCTTAATGAATTCTAACAAGCGGGATCTGGTTTAAAAATCTAAGATTGGTAAACAATTAAATAATAATAATTAAATGAAATAAGATTCCTTCAACACTTGTCGCTTTTTTCTTTCCTTAATAAAACTGGTAGATTCAGCCCAAGACAAATAAAATACAAACAAAAATATAATATTTAATAGACTAGAATTGTACACTTCTCCTCACAAAATTTTCTCTCTTTTAGACTTAGTAATTTGCCTAATCTATGCTAGAGCTTCGATCCAGCCACATTCACGATTTCTAACCTAAGCTACCCATGGATTTAGTAGGGGAGCATTTATATAATCTCGTGGCAGCTTTAGTGACGATATTTTGGGAGTCGTTTCGTTTTGTCATAAATTACCTCAGGACGAATAATTTTGATGGTGGCAATCCATATTCTGTTGCATTTAATTTTAGTAACGTCATCAAAATGGTTGTCCACAAAATGTTAGAAACGTACATTAGTCCGTTATTTCTGAAAGGAATTATGTTTGTAATATCTCATTTTAAAGAATACTTTGAGTTCCACAAATAGTATTTTTGGACTTTTTATGCTAAATTTCATGGCTTCTAATGTGAAATAACAATTATAGCATTGTACCTCAATTTTTGTGATTATGAGGCAAATCATGGTAAATGTATGACAATTTAAGGTAAGAATAGGTGCCATTGATTTTTAATAATCAAACACTACTTGTAGATTAACTACTCAGGTAGTTCACCCTCGTACAGGGTGGTGTATAATTTTGGCGTTGCTATCAAAATATCACCATTTCGATGACAGTCACTGTGAAAAGTTAACTATTAACATTTTTTGCTATTTGCAGACTGACATCAAAACCTGAAGTTCAATGTTCAAATGGAGCATCGAGGTTTTGTGGTAGAGGTGGAACCTAAACTTGATTCTTGACGTAACCCCACGAGAAAAAATTCGCAGGGCGTTAAGTCCGCTGACCGTGGTGGCGACAGGAGTAGCGCCTGGTCAGCGGCCGCCACACCACCTATCCAGCGACGGTGTAACGTCTCATTCAGGTAACCTAATACAAAATTGTGGAAATGTGGAGGGATGCCATCTTGTCTGAAGATGAATTCCCTGCTATCAGCTTCCAGTTGCGGCATGAGCCACTATTTCAGTATGTCGAGATAGGTCACTCCGTTGACAATTCTCTCAGTTTCATTGTATTGTCGGTTGGCTCCTTTCTGCAGAGAGTGGTCCAATTTAAAGATACACACTAGTACATGTAAAGGTAATGCACCTTTGCTTGACTCGAGACAGCATGCACTGAACTTATTGTCACAAGACAAATATAGGGCTAGCCTTCCTACTGATTCATCGAGTAAACTAACTCTAATTCGAGCGCCCAAAATACTAACCGAACCTGCATCGTGTTTAAAAACAGTAGGTAATGAAACAGAGCCAAGTGAAGGAAATGCGAGTGTTACAGAAATTTGCTATGAAGAGTGCGAGTCATACAACTAATCAGAAGTTGTAAACAACAATCATACACTACTAGCACGTAAAATGAAAAACTAATATGTTACAACTATCCAGGTCGAAGAGAATAAGAATGTAGACTCCAAAACTGCTGGTGGCACTGTGAAAAATAAATGAAAATGGAAATATTCTATCGACTATATGAAGTGGAGACATCTGAAACGCAAAAGCGTAAAAGCATTGCTAAAAAATAATGCGCTACTTTAGGTTGGAGCAGAAGAAACATGGATTCAAACCTAGTACTCTGCCCAGAGGTATCTCACAGCCTACTCATCACAGGAAAGCATATACACAGAATTTTATCGTGAACCATCAGCGAAGAGAGGCGCGAAGTTTAACTTCTTATTTTCTGAAGGTGCCACTGACTTGGTTGCTAGACCACAGATGTTGGTTCCATTGCAAAGGAGAAGATATCATCCTGTCAGTAAAGAGATAAATTCGATTATTGATGAACTCGGAGCTAGAGGTTTTTTCGAATGACATGTATGTGTATGATTTTGGTTAAGAATAAGAATAAATAAAATAATTAGATAAATAAAATTTTATTTCTATCGCCTAAAAATGCACCTACTGCTATGTATTTTATAAATGCCTGGTAGGGTGCTAGTATATGGAGTACCGTTATGTACAAAATATTTGTTGGAGATATATTTATTTATGGTTGTTGCATGGTGCGTTCGATACTTAAATACATAGATATAACACAGAAGTTTTAATTGTGTATCGTGTTGTATTTTTAACTGTAAAATGATAGGACTCAAGGGGATTGAACCTACGATACCTTATTCTCAAGGACTGTGCACTGTCACCAGCGCCATCAAGGCACATGAGTTATTTCCCATAAAATTTAAATACCATATGTAAAAAGTAAGTATTTTTATGTTATTCTGAAGTTTGCAGAAATGTTTTGTCAAAGTGGGCGTAATTACAATAATTGCAAGTGACGAGCTGCTTTCTTAGTCGACGATGTATACTATGCACAGAAAGGCAGGATAGATATTGTGGCGTGTGCTTGTGTTGAGTTCGCTTCGGTAACTACGAGATGTCCTCGCAATCTTCAGGCCTTCTGCGAATGGAACAGCCATGCCAGTTTTTTTTTCAGTTAAGGTTAACTTCTTTTCTTTATGTTTTGGGACTTCTAAAAGTAGAATACATACATAGCTGAAATATATGTGCGTTGCAATGTTTCCTTAATCGACGTTATACATTTAGTACATTTAATGTTATTTCTAAATTAATAAAAATTTTTGGTGAGTGATTCATGGCTAATTCGTTTAATCTAGCTTTCTGACACCATGCAGGTGCAGGACTATTAAAATGCCAGTACTGCTCTTGCCATGTAAACACATATTTTTCTTAAAATTTAGACAAAGTCAGCTGCCCTGCCTGCCCATGCATGCACAGAAACTCAACACCAGTAACCCAAATGTTTAGTATACATATTTTATTCAGAAATCAATTTTTTCAGTAATTAATCTCATTATTGTATTCGTTTTTTTTCTTCTCTTTTTTGAAAAACAAAAATGTTTACCAAGTTCTTTCACCCCTACACTTTACATTACCTTATTTCTGAATTGATGGAGTACATGAAAAACAATAAAATAAGAGGTGATGTTGTTTTAAAATCATACACATATTTTATGCATCAAACTATTTTATTGTGTGAGTTTTCACATACATTTTATGCAATATAAGTTTACATTGTATTGCGGCCTGTCCTGAGGGGATCAGTTCACGCATTAATTAGGGGGATCAAGGTAGTTAGATGGATAGACCACTCCAATATACAAAATACTACTTTTATTCAATATCCAACATCAACTACAAATCTCACAAGGATCGCCTACGTTACATCGCAACCTAGGGCGCCTTACAGGAGATATAATTAACCTGTTAATATCGTCGTCTACTTCGGGCAGACCTCCTGGACTGTGGCAGCAGTTTGGAATCGAAGGCGAACCATGGGCTTAGTGGTCCTCTCTGGGAGTCGTCCTTCTGGCATCTGGACTCAAGATGGCCGCGAGCCGCCATAGCCTCAGACTTATATAGGGCCGACCCCCGGCCTCAATACCTTTCCCTGGTGGGAGTGTTTTCAAAACAGCCGGGCTGGCTCGCCGAGGTCACGCCATCCTGCACTTTCGTACGTCCCTACTGGTTTCGTTTACACATATTGACACACCCCATGTGGCTAAAATAGATTTGGCAACTATATCTTTATTCACACTATGGTGCTCTGTTATAAACACTGTTTCTTTATATCGTTTGTTATTATCTATTGTCTTTCCCCATCTTCATCCGGTGAGCTGGTCTCTACCTCCCATGGTAGGCTGTGATAAGTCGTGGTCCGCTCAACAAACGGAACTATGTCAGCTTCTTTGTCCAGTTGGAGTCTATGCGTCTCGCCAACGCATTCTTCACTGAAGCGAGCACTGTTCCCGGCTCGCCTCGTCGTATTTCGTAGTCCCTACGTTGGATGTCTTCTTTAATGATAAATGTTTCACCCTTGTTCAGCTCCAACAGCTCGTCGGTGCTGCATGGTAGGGATAAGTCCGGCATCATGTACCCTGCTTATGTTTCACCATTGCACTGGATTCTATCAATAAAATACACTTTTGGCTTGGCTTTGGTTTTCATGATGCTTGGGTTGTGCGCAGGCACCAGGGCATAGTAGAGGCGCGAATGATTCACACCATCACTGGCTTCTATATTTTTCATAGCATCTTCATACCGTGGCTCGCCTAGCTAGAACATCACTCGCTGGAATCCGAGGGTGGTGTTGGAATATCACTTCACCATACCTTACTCGAAGGATCTGGTGTACATCACCTCGTGCATCAAAGATCGTGGTTGTGGTGTGGTAGGAGTAGCAGTGAGGCGTCAACCAACTGCTGCTGGTGGCGAGACTGGTCTGTGTGGAGCCCTCATGGGCTGGAAGTCATTCGTTGCATGTCGTCGAGGTGAAGGTGGTGCTGGGTCGGAGACCTGATGTGAGGTCAGTAGTCGCTTGGTCTGCAGAGCAGTTCATATTTCCCACTGTGCGCACCCTTCGTCGATGGAGGAGGTGGTACTGGTGGGGGCTGCTGTGGCTTTGTGTTGTAGCGCCTTGCACCAGCTGCGGGAATGAGGAGTGTCCGGAATGGAAGTGGTGCAGCCTTCGAAGTACTCCTTGTAGGATACAGATAGTAGCGAATATCTTTGTCTTGCTGCAGATAGGCTGGAAGTATCTTGTACTCTTACCAAACGTCGTGGTATGCACATGCCAGCAGGAACTCTTTCGGTAGAAACGCTAGTTCGTTATATGAATCTAGGGCTGCAACTAACTTTAATCTCCCATGGTCGACGATTGCCGAAATTATTTCCTGCCCACTGAGACAGCAAGCAAACATATGTTGCTTAGTCACGAGAAAATTCCAGACGAAAAATAAACTGCATACTTTAAGGCGAGCAGGTGACGAAAATGACAGCAGCAGACAGTATTTTTTTTTTTACTAGCCCACAAATCCTGCTACGCCAAAGTGAGCACCTTCACAATTCTGTGTGCCCTCCGGAATGCTTGTTAGTAGCTAAGACGGTTGGAGAATGGGATTCGTCTTAGGGCAAGCCCTTTACGCCTTACGTCGGGTTTAATTAACCAAATGGGTGCAAGCATCGCGGCTATAGCAGGCTTATCTGGTGCCATGGCTGCAATTGTAGCCATGGAAACACCCCGAAAGAAGAAGGGTCTCGTAAGGGGCATGAAAAACCAGGCAAAGCGGAGAGGGCCTGGCGAAAACTATGCGACAGTCGTGGAGGATAAATGTAATTCCTTTATTGGATTAAGGCTGGAGAAATTAGGGTAGTGTTAGTTTGCGAAGATAGACTTTGTGAATGTGACGCAGGGTGAAATGAAATGAGGTCGTAGCTAGGTTGATAACCAGGGTCGCGCTATGTGGCCCTGGGGAGGGGGGGGGGAGAACTGAGCCACCCACCCTACATATGCCAGCCATATGTCTGTAACACAGGAAAGAGTGTTGGTGTGTTACAGACAATTACAAGAAACTGTAAACTAGAGGTAATATTTCTATCACCTTGTCTGTTACCTCGCGTGCAGCTGTGTGTAGGGGTGTGTTAGTGTGTGTCACTGGAGGTGTGAGTAGGTGTTAGTGTAGTGTGGGTGTGCCACTCCACCACCCTCACCAGCCGCTGCAGAGAGCACCCTACGCCACAAGCCATCTCACTGCTAGCCAATCTCGGGAGTTATTGTTGATTAACTTTCAGAGTCTTTATACGGCTGTATTGCTGCGAGTGACTGCCTTGGAATCGGCAGTGGCGACGGGCCATACATACAAACAGCTGTCGGATGAGAGAGGCTTTGTAGCACGTGTGTGTGGTGCAGTGTGGCTGCAACGTGAATCACGGGGCCATCTCTGAACCAGAGACTGTACAGAGCCTGCTTCGCCTTGTTCTGTGATCACATAGTGCTTCGCTAATTGTGATATTTATTTTGTCAAAGAGTGTATTTTGTAGCTAAATGTATTGCAGTATTACGGGTTTCTGGGATTAGCTTGTTAGTCAGGTGCATGACTGAGGGCCTGCATTGCGAGTTTCGGTGTTTTAAGGCGGCCTGTGAGCTAAAATGCTTTTAGACCGCTTATATTTCTGAGTCTCGTCGGGGTCATAATCACCCAGATTAGATATTTTCGGGTTGGCATGCGTGGCACAATTATTGTAAAATTCTTCCGTCATTTTGACGAAGTGCTCGTCTAGTTTTTCGATTTTGAGTACGTTATGTAGATCTGTAATGGGGCAGTATTCAGGTGCGTCTGCCGCAATTCGTAGGCATTTATTTTGCACAATCTGCAGTCTCTTCATATGTGTTTTAGCTGCATGGGCCCATGTGGGTGCATCATATGTTATAACAGGCCGTATGAGCATGGTATATAGCAATACTGCTGTGTTTCGTGTTGTCACTTAACCTATTAAGTATAGGATATAGGGCGAAGAGTCTGGCGTATGTATGCACTTACGCATTTGGTGTCTATGTGTGCTATCCAGGTCAACTTTCTGTCCATATGTACGCCTAGATATTTAACAACATTTTTATGGGGCATGAGTTCACCAAATAAAGTGATTTGCGGATGATTCGCAGCTTGGGGTAGTGCCCTGCGCGTGAAAACGATCGCCTCGCTTTTCCCGACATTAGTTTAATCTGTCATTTCGTGTAATATTCTTGAAAGGCTGTTAAGGCAGTTTGTAATCGTCGTGTTGCTAGGCTGAGGTCGTATGAGCGACTAAATGAGACAGTGTCATCGGCATAGCAACCGAATTGCACCAGTTGATGGTCTGGTTTCGGTAAATCGTGTATATAAAGATTAAGTAAAACTGGCCCAAGTATACTGCCTTGAGGCACTCCAGCATAAATGGTTTTACTCTATGATTTCGCCCCTTCGCATTGGACAGAAAAGGTCCTGCGATTCAAATAGCTGGCTAATAATTTAATATAGCAATCGGGGAATTTTAATTCATATAATTTATCAATTAATCCAGCATGAAAAACTCTGTCAAAAGCCTTTTCAATATCCAAGAAAACTGTGACTGTATAGTCTTTCTAGTTAAAGGCATGGTTAATATATTCAGTAATTCGTACCAATTGGTGTGTTGTGGAGTGCTTTTGTCTAAAGCCAAACTTCTCTTCGGGAAGTAAACTATTATTACTTACATGAGAATTAATCTGCCGTGGGATTATATATACTGCAACTTTAGAAAGAGTACTTAAAAGGCTAATTGGCCTATAATTTTGTGGGAGTTTCGTATCCTTCCCTGGTTTGTGAAAGACAATCACATTGGCAGTTTTCCGTTCGTTTGGGAAGTATTCCAGCTTGATCATAGCATTAAAGCATGAGCTGGATACTCAAGGCCAGTTCGGACATTTTCTTTAATACAATAGCCTGAATTCCGTCTGCTCCTGGAGCTTTTCTGGGATGCATGCGGCGAATTGCCAGTTTTATTTCGTGCGACTGTGTAAATTCAGGTTCGTCTTGAGTCGTTTTTCTTTGTTTAATTTTAATTTCGTGATAAATGTGGATTGTAAAATTTCTATCACAGGGATCCTGATTTGGCTATAAAGTACTTTCCAGCACATTTGAAAAGGCTTCTGCCTTTGCTTCAGGGGTAAATACAAATCCTGTGTAAGTTTGCAAGGGCGGGATTTTATTTGTCTTATTTAAGAGGCGTTTAGTTAAGCCCCATAAATTATTTTCGCGTTGTGTTAGCGTAGCTACTCTAGCATCCCACACACTGGCCCGCCATAGTGTTACTTCTTTTGAAATTACAGCCTGTATTTCGTTAATTCGCGTCTTAGTTTGCCTATCTCCGTGTCTAGAATAATGCCGTCTTTGGCGGTGTTTCTGCGTGATTAAATCCCGTATATACTGCAGAAAATTGTCGAGTTTATTTGTATTGCCTTTTCTGGATCACATTCATCCACGCTTTGCTGTATTGTACTTGTAAGGGCGGTTATAGCTTCGTCAACATCCTGTGTTGTTGCTAGGGAATCATTATTTATCTGCGGCAAATTTTCTGTTATAAAATTCGTGAATCTCGGCCAATTGGCGTTCGAATAATGTTATTTTTTCTCGGGGAATTTGCTTCTGTGGAAATATTATCGAAATCAATATCCACTGGGTAATGATCGGAGGAGAGATCATGTTCGACTCTTAGATAAATGCCAGTTGTAAACTGTTTAACTATATCAATATCTAATATGTCAGGATGTTGATTATTATTAGGTGGATTATAAGTAGGCTCAGTTGGGGCCATAACTTGGTAATTTCTATTCGCTTGGTGCCTTTGTAAGAGCATCCCATTTGCTGTTCTATTTATAGAATTACCTGTTTGATTATATAATAAATCCAGGTCAGCCAGTGTTAGCGAGTGACTCTGGGAAGGGTAGGAGGCATAAATTGCTAATAGTTTAGTACGCTGTTGGCCTAATTTCAATTCAATGCCAACTGCTTCTAAAATAGGAAAATTTTGCAAGTTAATTTCGTGGTGTGCGACTGAGTTATGAATTAAAATCTCCACTCCTTCTCCTCCTTTACCTCTTATCAAAGGCCTGCCCTTCCTATAAACGGCATAGCCTGGGACAGAGAAACGAGATTTTGGTGAAAATGTGTCTCGTTTATTGCCGCAATTTTAATTTTATGTCGAGACAAATAATCTATAAGTTCGTCTCTTTTTGAGCTGAGGCTGCGTGCATTCCAGAAGAGAATGGTGTTTATGTGAGTTTCGGGATTGTTTGTGGTTGCTGCATTAATTTGGTTTGCCAGCATAGTCAAAATTCTTGACCAGCTGAATGGAAGAACCTTTAGTCGCGGTTGTTTTTTCCTGTATGGGCATAGCTGGAACTGTCCATATCGCGATCATCGCGCACAGGGGCTGCAAGACCTGTGCCAGGTCAGAATACTTGCGGAAATGCTCATCATTATTAAAGGCTGTGTTGATAGCAGCCATGATTTCGCTTGGGTATACTTATGGGGGTGGAGTTATTGCCTGTACTGGTATAGATTCTACCTCAATGGCGCCTGGGAGCGCGAGTTTTTGTTCAAGAACAGGCTCGCTCTGATTGAACGGCTCGTGATTGGTCGGCTGGCCCTGGGGCGGGTTTTTTTTGGGGGGGTTTGGGGGGGGGGGGGTCTGGATCTGCGGCTGCGGGCTGCTAGCTCGTGTCTTACTCAGCAGCTTGTCGTTCAGCATTTTTGCGATCTTTTTACGAAATTTTCTTTACTTTAGATTTGGGTTTCTGTCCCCACCTCGGGTTGCGGGGAAAGGGTTTATTTGCTAGGGCCGGAAAAGCCATTTCGTCCTCTAGCCATGCATACCTGTTGTACACAGGTACAGGTGCTGGCTGTTGTTGCGCCCACGAGGGCATAAACACATTTCCGTTGTAATGATGTGTCGGAAGCTGCTATGGGCGAGCTTGTTGTGGCCCGATTGGGGCTTGCGCGGGAGCAGGTATTGTTTCTCAAGCTGCTGCTGCTCGTTGGTTCTGTTTTATCGTCTGCCGGGAATGTTGTTGGCGGGCTTGGCGCGCGTCTTTTAAGTGCCGCAGCCGCGATAGTTTGCGCAGTGATTCTGCCCGCAACCTACACACGTTACCTGCGATCGGTCGTTCACGATGCCGCAAATGTAGCAAATAGGACGTCATATATTATGTATATATATAAATGTAAGTTATACAACTTATATATATATATATATATATATATATATATATATATATATATATATATATATATACACACACACACACGTATTCATATCAGTTTATGGATAACTGTATTGTGTATATTGTTATGTTTATTATTATGGTTGTACTTATATTAGCCATGCTTTAACAAACACTGTTATGTCTCAATGATGAATTTAATGTGTTATTATTATCCTTGTTTGTTAAATAGTATGGGCATGATAAATAGTAGGTTTATCCAGTCAATTGGCAATGAATTTGCTAATTATAAAACGTATATTATGTACAAAAAAAACAAGAATATCAATGTATAATAATATATAGGATAACATAAATTGCCCATTACACAGAGCATATCTTCTATTAGAAATATTATGTCATGCATGTGCAAATGACTAATATGGACTACAAGTGTGGTGGTACCGCAAACAAAATTCATCATTATGTGTTACATATTGTGAACTCAACGCGAAATGACATACGACAATAATATGAAATTTCACATCACTTAAAGCACGGCAATGAAAAGTATATTCTAACTATATTAGAACTTTTTTCTTCCCACACTCGTGTAACAGGCCTCTTTTCATGCTACTCCATAGCACTACACTCCGTCCTCACCTAAACTCGAACCGCGAACTGCCCACGATTCCACTTTCCCGCTAAGACATCTCCATTACAAGAAGAAACTCTACACGCCCAGTTCCACAAGTATTATCTTCTCGTCTAATTCACGCCATTTTTCTCTTATAGAATGCGACTTATGATCTCAATCACTTTCTACAATATTTCCACAATCTTTATTCAAGTACGAGCTTTATCACAACAGCTTCTGTGGATCCTACCTCTGACTATTATAGCCCACGGCCACCTCAAGCCCATACTACCATTAGAAAAATTTGCTATACATTCTATATATAGGATGTGGCATTTACAACATGAATAATCTCTCTTCTACTACCTCTATATCCATTTTCAGCCCTTCTTTTTCCTGCTGCCAGATGCTACGGAGATTAGGACATCTATATCAACTCAGAGATAGATGTTACACTTGGCTCTCTTCGTTACGTAATCTTGCACAACATGAAAGCCATGCACCAGCCCGAAAAGAGGGCAATACGCTTTTATAGACCATTTTCCAAAATAGAGTCTAAACAAGCTGGACAATCCGCCGAGGTAGGACTAAAATGTGGGTCCAGCTGACTATTCATGGTGCCTTTGGTTTCTGTTGAATCTACTGTGTGGACTAACACTAAATCTACAAAACAATATTTTCTCTCGCCCACTATTTTACAATGAAGTACAAAACAAAAATAATGTTTTGCATTTTGTTTCATGAATTTCTCTATCGATTATCACAGGATATTATGGGAAATCCCTTCTGCTGAACAACAATATCATACATACTATCTAAGTTTTCGAAAACATCATCAAAATTACTTGAGTATAAATGCGTACGAAAAAAATGCGCAATTTTAAAAAGAAATATTTTAATATAATAAAGATAATCTTTCGCTTGTAAAAAGTGTTAAATGTTTCGCAAAAATAAAGGGTAATGCTCAGAAATGTACTCTCCACTTTGTTGACATTAAGGAATTCTACACAATGTTCTCTATCACTGGAAAGTGTGTAGGCCTACGTAGAAAGCGTTTTACTGAAGGTAATGAATAATATAAGTCTTAATTTACACTTGGTTTATAAACATATTAATACAGTATTGTTAAAAACGATGGAGCAAATTTCAGATATTTGTTTCAACCAACTGCCAAATACAAATACACATTCTACATATCACTGAATAGAGGAAGTGACAAAGTTAAAATTTATATAGTCCATGAAGTTGTATGCAATGAATTTGTTGCATGCCAAATGGTAACTAAAACTGTTATTAAATTCTTGCCACTCGGGAATTAAGGGGTCTGTAGTATTGGTATATAGCATTCCATAGCTTGAACAATGATTTTCCATAGCTTCAACGATGCTATGTCTCCAAAATGGAAGAGTAGCGGATATCAGTGGGACAAACATTTATTTTATGTATTTCCACATACAAATTCGCCGGCAGTAAATGTCTGGTAACAATGATGTTGGAAAAGATTCTTTGGGTACTGTCCTGGAATGGTGCTCTTTAGATAACGCCAGATTCCCACAGGAAGTGAGGGAGTACACCACTTTGCATGAAAATGAAGACTGGGAAGTTGAGGAAACAAGTTTTCTCCCATGTCCAGGTACCAAATCTTTGTAACAGTTTGCTCCACAAGAAAAAATGTCCGCGAACTTCGTTACAGAAGTTACGCAAAATACAGTCATCCTCGACGAACCTCATTTCGTGTCGCACATTCACGCAATAATTTCTGCTTCCACAAACCTTAACGTTGTAGCAATTAACCTTGCTAGAGAGATGGAAATGTTATTTATCCGCAAAGCTTCGTCGTTCAGGAAAATTTCATTGTTTCAGGCCCTGCTGAATTGTAGTGCAAAATTCGAACGTTTTGTTATGGTTGCCAATTGCAGTAACTGCATCTTGTACGTCTTCAAATGCAACCACTGATTAAGAAACACTGTACTCTTGTTTAAGAAATTCAGTTCACTGCTTGCACATGTTGTGGATTTTGTAGAACTCTGCTCGAACGCACATCAAATACATTTGACAATTGCAATTTTTTCGCATGTGCAACCATATTCAAGAAATTGTTTAACTGCCGCTCGTAAATGAGTGTATCAGCGTAGCGTAGAATGTGACGTGGCGACTGTTTTTTGAACCGACGGCGGCTTCACACTTCACTAGAATAATTGATTCAGATTTCAAATTGCAGCACACTAAATTATTTACCCTGACTTCGCAATTTTTTTTAACAGGAAACAGCTCCGGTGTCTGCTAGTGATTTGATCGCCTGGGTGGGCTCCTAAAACTTCGAAACTTACTTTGTACAGGAATGTGCGTATTGTGATTCTGTCTTTTACAGTTTGTTTAACATAAATATTTAAAATGTGCTCCATATTTATAATATTTTGGTTTTTCTCTAAGTGCTGGAGTACATGGGTATCCAAGTATTCATTTTTTTACTGTTGTGAGTTTGCTAAGAAATAGGCACAAAAGGTACATTGTTTTCTACCATGTTGGAAGTTAGTAGCAGAAAGTAATTATTTTACGGGAATATTTCGTACTGAGAAGTTTTAAATGATGTGGCCTCTTTGCAGGTTTGCGATAGCAAAACTAATATCGCATACCGATTTCTGCACAAGGGAAACACAGCCCGTGTTATGGCTGGCTGGAGATTTTTCTTGCGATGCTGCCATTCATGTGGCCTACCCTTGCATTAAATCTCCGCTTAACTTTAGGTTCTCAGTGCTTGCCAATAACCTTTGAGAATTGCCTACAGGTGCCATGTCACATTACCGAACTCCGGGACGCAAATTCACATATTATTGGCTTGTCAACTTGCAGGAGTGAGGAGTTAAGAGATTGGTGTCCCAGATAATGCTGGCGAGTGTGTTGCTGTTGGCGAGTGTGTTGCTGGCGGTCGCCTTGGGGCTGCTGCATCTCTTCCTGCCCTACAATTTCAATTCTCGGAGGACACGGAGGCTGGTCGAGCAGATACCGGGCCCTCGTGGCTACCTCTACCTCGGCGACCTTCTCATGTTCCTGGGCCCGCATGAAGGTAAGGTTTCGCAACGCTCAGATCACACCTACCTTCCTGGTGAGGTTCAACTGTTGCAATATGTGCTGCTTTCTCCCCATAGTACCATACCTTGCTGGTTCCTGCTTTAAACAAACATAAATACACCTGATGTATCTGATGTATATATCTGAAGATTTTATTTAGACACTAGTCTCTTGTCTTTGAGAGACACATTTGTTTATTTGGCTGACCAGATTGTTTTTACATATGATTCGTGTCAAGACACCTAAGATGTGTGGAGAATGTTGTAGAGCAGGATTCGAATCCTACTTCCGAGATGCAGTTGATTGGACAACAGCTTAATTTTACGAGTTTTTCAGAAAAAAAAAGCTGAATGGAATCCACAAATCGCTAGACAGAATAAAGATAGATCTAGCGAAAAGTAATTGGGCACCTGTCCACAATGTTTGCTCGATGGTTGTCGCCCCATTAGAATCTCGTAGGGCCACCTTTTGAAGCTATAACAGCAGCCACCCTGTCTGGCATACTCTCTACGAGTGTTTCCAGGACATCCACGGGGATTGTCGCCATTCCTCTTGCAACCATTCCATGAGTTGAGCAATGGATTTTGGCCGCGCCTGAGGAGCCCTCACCCGGCGATCCAATTCATCCCAAAGATATTCTATAGGGTTGAGGCCGGGGCTCTGGGCGGGCCAGTCCAATCGGTGAACATTGTTGTCGGCGTACCACTGCATAGTTGCCCTTGAAACATGGCACCTGGCATTGTCATCCTGGAAGTAACACAGGTCCATTCCGTAAAACCGTCACAATGTTGGGAACACTTCATTATCCAGAATGTTACAATAGGCCTCTGTGTTCATGCAACCACGACAAACACCAGCGGCCCTACACCGAAGGCCGTGAAACACAAGTCAACTGACGTGCTGAATTACCTATCTTCACGGGTGCCCAGTTACTTTTTGGCAGATAGTGTACCATATACATTTACGATTGGCACTTTCTTTAATGCAAATAATCTTCTAAAAAAAAATATATCCACACCCCTTGAAAGAACGAAATAAAGAGAGAAATGCCAACTGCATGGGTTGTGAAAAGAGAATGGGTTTTTTTTTAATGGAGACAAATTAATATCGATTGATTTTATTTAGCTAAACTTACTTAAGAGTACCAAAGAAATTATTAGTACTAAGATAATACCAACTTTTTATCAATGTCTTCTTCGAGTGCAATATTCCTTTGCGATACGATAATTGGAGAATAGCAATGATATAGAATGCTATAGAATCCCTGATGAAGTAAAAAATGTTGCAAACACTGTGATTACATGAGCCAATGTTATGTTTTTCTGGAGTTTCATAGAAAACTAATCTCATTTGTAAAATAAAAAATAGTAAAAGGGCGATTCATTTTTTTTTTTGTTAGATGGTAAATTTTTTTAATGGACGATGCAAAAATGAGATTTTTTTATTTTGAAATATCGATTTCTTAATGTAAATGAATCATACATAAACGTGAGTTAGGACCAACCCATTATAGACTACTAATTTGCCATCAATTGCTTTGCGATTACCCAATGGCTTCCTTTGGCCAGGTTGCATTAATGTTTGTATTAGAATTTAGGGAAGTTGAGTATAAGGGGATCGGTGATAAAAGCCAGGCGTCGACCTCCTCCATATTGGTATTTCACTTTATCCCTAAAAATTTTCTTTTTCCCTTAAAAATTACCCCCTTTCCCCTTAAAAAAATCCAGTTTTTCCCAGAGCAGGAGACTAGGATTTGTGACTCAGGAGACCAGGATTTGTGACTACATGCCAGGAGAGTAGTGTTCAGGACCTATAACACCAAAAATAATTTTTAAAAAAATCACAAACTTCCCAAAAATCCAAAATATAAAAAAAAATTCAAAAATCCCCAAAAAATATCATTAAAAGTTATTTTTAAATTATTTAGAAATTCTTCTCTTCTAGCAGCGATTTTCCCTTACAATTTACCTTTCATCCCTAACAATTTATCTTTCATCCCTAAAAATTTCCTTTTCCTTAAAAATTTCCCTTTTTTTCTTAAATATTTCCCTTCTTCCCTTAAGAATTTGAATCAATTTAAAAAAATTTTTAGTTAAAAATCTTTTCCTAAAAATATCCAACAATCGCAAGAAATACATAAACGTCAGCAAGTATATTACATTACAGACTACCACCATGTTAGATGCAGGTGCCTTTGACCCCATGACTGTGAATGACCTTGAAAACAAAAACTCGAGAAAAACTATACAAGTCAACGAGCTTATTACATTAATGACTTCTACCACCATATTGGATGCAGATGACCTATAAGTTGACCCTGTGACCTTGAACTTGACCCTCTGACCTGGAATAACCTTGAAAACTAAAACTCGGGTATAAATACATAAAAACCAGCGGGCATATTACATAATTGACTACTGCCATCATATTGGATGCATGTGTCATTTACCTTGACCCTGTACCCATGAAAGACCTTGAACCAAAAAATATCCAAAAAATTATAAGAAATTTATGACTTACAATTTATTTTTCAAAACTTACATTTCTGGAGGTCTCCCAGCACAATGCCCCGCAGACGACTGACTCCCTGACTCCCACTCCCCTCATCTGTACACATTCTATCGTAATCCACCATCTTGGTTTTTTCGTTTGTCATTTGTTTTGAAATTTGTCTCTCACATTCGTTCACCTACCATCTTAGATGTTATAAATTTTCATCACCTAGGTGGCACTAGTGTATTAATTCACCTGTCAGGCAGTGGCCATATTTTTTTATGCTTTTTTTTAAGTATAGGATGCACTGACAGCACCCTCCATGTTAGAATCTATTTTCAACACACAGGTGGCGTTAAATTATCGATTTTGCCGCCTGCTATCGGCCTGTAACGAATGGTTACATTGACCATTCCTGCAAAGTACGTAAGTTGTCATAAATAATTTTTATTTGGTTTTATTCTTAAATGCAAATACTTTTATTTAAATTTAAAAAAAAATAATTGTTATTAAATGCAAGTTTTTTTATTATAATAAATAAAATGCAACCCATTTAATATATATTTTTAACTACAATACCTATCCTTGCGATGATTTTTTCGAAGGCAAGAAAATAACATCACACTATTTCGTAAGAGGTAAGTATACACTCGTTCTCAGCTGCAGATGGTCCACCGAATCGCGTGTCCAGCCCAAATCCTTCATCGTCATTTGTTCTTCCTCGCAACCTATATTTTGTATATTATTATATACACTTTTTTCGATATCATATACATACATTACAGATGGGTAAATTCTGGGTCTTGGATGCCATTCTGCAATGTTCGTCCTGGTTCGGTTCTGATTTCAAGAAGATACATTCCAGCCATGTATTATATTTTAGAGGCCCTTGTTTTTCAATCTCTTCTGTAAGTTTGTTTATTGAGTACTTTTCATGCTTGACAGGCACAAGCAAAAATCTTCCGATGAAGCTGTCACATTCAGAGCAATGTTTTCTTTCAGAATGCTCCTGAATGCAGATTGCTTCAGAAAAAAAGCCTTTGGCATTAGTTTTGCCTAGATAATGGACAGGTTTTCGAAAATGAGGTTTACCCTGTTTGTCATGGTTGTTATACGATCATAGTTTTCTCTGGTGATTATGTATTTCACATAACACATTGTTTGGAATACCTGTTACTCCATAACACGTTAAGTTACGACCATACGACAGAAAAGATTCAAATAAGCCTACCCTGTCTTCTTCCTGTATTTACCACTCATCTCGTGCCTATGCACATTGCTACTTTTACTGTACGTCTCACCACAGTGGCGACACGATCGAACCGATATTGACAACGAATCGTCCACACCGCCAACATGGACATCCCCACTCACCGATGGTAGCACCATTGAATCATCACTTTTTGTACAAGGTAGCGATGACATGTTTACATCATCATTGCACACAGCAGTACTTGTAAGCCCATCACAGGTTTGTGTCTATTCTACCAGCTGTTCTAATTGCTACTCCTGCACGCTGCATGTCGAAGCTGCACCCGTGCAATGGGTCTCTCCAGCTGATTGTCACAGAAGTTTTCTGCACGGCGCACCATGGTTGTCAATTGTCAATTTTTCCCATCTGTAGAAATGTGAAGTATTTAATCACTTCATAGTATTCTGCATCTGCGTGGCTTATTATGATACACCTGTAAACGGTGAGTTGTGGGCGCGCCTGTATAAATTATTAGGCAGTTCGGTGTTTTGAAATTTTTATTTTTGGCGTAGTTAGTGGTGTTTTTAGGGCATCCAGTACTTAGTATTTTTTTTTCCAAATTATGTTTAGAGAGCCGTTCAAATTAATGTTTAGACTAACTAAACCCTTAATGAGAAAAAACTGTGATGCACTTAGGAGGGGAATTGTGGAAGGGGATTGAGGGTAGGAGAGAGGAGAGCAGACGAGATGCCACCAAGAAGTTCACTAAGAGATCGCTGTCAATAAACAATCGATTATGGCCGATGTCGCAGCACCACCATCGCAACTTCAAGTGATTGGTCAGCTGCAATCTCGTGACCACTTGGTGATTGGCATGTCGGTGTCCGCACAATGTGTAAATGGCGTAATACGATTGAATAAATGTCTATATGACGTCACAGGACTTCCACACTCGTATATTATAAGCAGTAGGGAGCTCAACTGAGAGGCTTAGTTTGATCGTGGCTGGCATGAAAGATACATCGTCTCGGCTAGTTTCTGCAGCTTTGCATTAATGTCTTATTCTGCATCTGCGATGTCTTCGGGCACTCCAGAGCTAATAGTAGCTACGACAGTGTCATCGACTTCTTCAGGTATGGTGCTGACAGCACCAGCGACTTATTTGGGTGAGTCACCTACAGCAATGCAGCCATCGATGACTTCAGGCATGACATCGACAGCGCCATCGACATCTACAGGTGGGCCACCTATATCAGCTCCATCGGCATCGCGACCCAAACAAACAGTGTCAAGACTTCGATGCATGCACGCTGATGAAGCCTTTGCGAGAAGCATTAGTGCTAGACGACACGAAAAGCATCGATGTAAGATAAACCCGTTCCTCATGGCATATAAGTGTGAGAAGTGCCTTCCTCTGTTTGCTCGTACTGACAATATATATCAACATTCCAGAATATGTAAAGGATTTGTCCCTCCACCAGCAAAACAAAAATATGTCTTTTCGCCACAATCCTGTGATGGATTGAAAAGTATTGCCGTGTGCAATGATTATATAAAGATGTCATCGCTACTTTGTACAGTAAGTGATGATGTGATGTTGCTACCATCGGTAAGTGAGAATGTGCATGTCGCTGGTATGGACAATTCGCCGTTGATATCGGTTCTGTCGTGTCACTACTATGGTGAGACGTACAGTAAAAGTAGCACTGCGCTTAGGCACGAAAAGAGTGGTAATGTACGAGGAATACAGGATGGGCTTATAACGTTCACATGTTATAAAGTAAAAGGCATTCCGGACAATGTGCGATGTGAAATACATAACCATTAGAGAAAACTATTATATGAGTCGTATAACAACCATGACAAAGAGTGTTGACCTCATGCTCGATAACCTCTATGTTCTAGGCAAACCTAATGTCACTGGATTTTTCTGAAGCAATCTGCAATCAGGGACATTCTGAAAGATTACGTTACTCGACATCTGACAGATTCGTAGAAAGATGATTGCTTGTTTTATATATATATATATACATACATATATTCACAGAGATTTTGGGGTTGTTTTGGTGTGTATCATCCACTTCCCGGTTATTTCCCACATATTTGGGAACATGCTGTATTTTAGCTCCACATTTGTCAATGGACCTCCACACAACCTGTAATACTTGAACCATTGAAAATGTTTACATTCATTCGTTTTAAAATCACTCGAAAACCTTTAAATCTTCCTTCACACTATACGTTTGTAGTTCCTTTTGTGCGCTAGTTTTTGTATTTCAATGCGTTCTAATAAACAATGTTGAGAATTATTATTCAAGCACTAATATTAAACACTTATTAGCTGATTTTAAGAAACGATATTTTCAAGTTAAGAACCTTACAATGAAAAGATATTTCATATCACAGACTACAGCACATATCGGGTGGGTGAAGAATAAATGTGTAGATGAAATTGCCTCATTTGGGAGGTTTTATTTTTACATACATTGCCGCTCTTATGAGAAACGATTCTCACTCCATAAAAAATTAAGGACTCCATTACTGTTAATACAACTTATAGCGTACTATCGGCTGGCTTTTTTTGCATAGTGTGTGTGTTTATATGTTTATATTTTTCGACTGTCATAAAATAATGATTAATTCCACAATTTCTGTCAATTTAATCTGAAAAATAAAGCATTATAGTAAAAAAATACAATAAATGTATACTCTTGAAGTCTAACCTGCCATTGGAAGAATTCTCGAAATGCACAAACCCTTAGTTATAAGAGTGAAGTGAGGGTTGTACAATTTATATCATGACACACACTACACATTTTATCAGTTTGCAACACCCAGGAAATTTTTGGTGCTGATAGTGAAGTGCTGTATGTGCTGGTAAGAAAAAATGTTCAAGGATGATAGAACATACTATTTTGAAATGGTTGGTTTGTTTCCAGAAATCTTGCCAAGGCTTTATAGCCTTTTCTGGAAATATGGACCAGTCTTCAGGATTCGTGTACTGGGAATCAATGACGTGTTCCTGGCTTCTGTGGATGATGTTGAAGTAAGTTGTACAAAATTCTAATTAACGACTTCTGTTTTATTCTTTCAAGAGACTTGCTAACTCCACCGAAAAATATGTAATTTCTATGCTAACTACTATATTAAGTAATTTATTTTGAATATATTTCCATTTTATTTTTCTTTTTGTAGTTGCTTATGCGGGAAATAACGAGAGTGCGAACTACAAACTATGAAATTAAGATATTTCTGTTCAGAAGACATTGTCTTGTGGAGTTCATTCCAGGTGCGGAGTAACGTATGTGTTCTTCGGGTACTCAGGCACGCACACAGCTACAAAAAAATGAAATGGGGCCAGAAGCACTTATAGAATATCTTGGAAGGTTTCTAATACAGAACACTCACGAGAGGTTTTAGGTTTATATGTATATATATTGTTTCAGGTCTGCTATCTACACCTCAGTTACTTACCATGTGAAAGGAAACATTCGTTTACTTCTCTAAAATAAGTTTTCAGTCACTGCGCAAAATACAGCAGAAATTTACTTAACTTGTAACATCCACACTGTAACATTTCTTACGAATTTCAGCTATTGTAACAGAAGTAATGTTTGACAGTCATGCATCAGAATTCATGAGCATAGTTTCTGTAGGTTCTATTCAATTTCGTTTCAAAAAATGTTGACTATCGGTATCAGTGTGATATACAACTCCCAGTGAGTATTGAAATTCGATGATGATATAGCTCTAACATAACTTGTATTGATGTTGCAAATATCGGTATCGCAAGTATCAGTCGTATTGATTTCCCATAATGCAATCACAGCATAACACCAACATTGCATATCACCAACATCGCATATCGCTAATATCGCTTTACACTGTTGAACCATATTGCCATTGCGACATATCAGCAATTATGTTTCGTGATCGATATAACGCTATATCGCACAGACGTAGGCAACATGCGGCTAATCAACCGTACACACTTACACCATCTTCCACCGACATTCCTTAAAAAAAGACGGTGTTTCCCGGCAGGAATTCGCCTTGGCTTCACCTACACTCCTCCTCGTCGCTCTGATACAAGCTCTCTATTACCTGTCCTGTATTTCAACTGATAAACATTGCGAAGTTAAAACTGAAATTTAAACTTCATGTCCCAGTTGAAACAGCTTGTACTAGTAAAGAAACAATCTGTTTAATTTACACAACACATATTAGAGGCCTAGATAGATCTGGTTCACTTCAATACAAGGGAATGAAGGATAGGATCGAGGATCCGGCCGCCGTCTTGGATTCCTGACTTCCTGCTTTTTCATTGCGGCCAGTCGGTGGCCATGTTGGATTACGCCATCTTGGTAGCCAGTATTCCGCTATATTGGTGCAATGCTATTTTGGTAGCCCGTACACTATTTTGTTTTTGCTATTAATGCTGGTTTTTGTATTCATGTTGTTTTTTAATGCTATATCATTCTGTGTACCATGGTTTTCTCGGGGTCTTCACAATCTGCTTTATTTTCTCATTCCTTCCTACCGAATGTGCCCACTTCATGCTCTTGCATTCCATGTGTGTGGAGGTTTCCTCCGAGATATCCTGCCTGGATCACCATCCAACTTCCATGTTTTCTCAGAGTTCTCCCGATCCCCTTTATTCCCACAAGCTCTCTCATTCCATCTTGTATCTCTCATTCCATCTATTTCTCTCTTGTCGCATTCTTCGCCCACCAGCTTGGTTTTTTCATTTGTCTTTTGTTTTAGAGTTTCTCTCTCACTTCGTTCGACCCTGCCATATTAATGAGCACTCATCTGCATTCGACCAATTAGTCACTTTCGCTCCACCATCATTTTGGTTTTCATATGTTTCAACACCTAGGTGGCCTTAGTGTATTAATTCACCCACCAGGCGATGGTAATATTTGTTTAGGTTTTTTTTAATTATGGGTGGTTCAGTCGGCCCCCTCCATGTTGGATTATATTTTCAACACATACATTTCTTGATTATGCCGCCTGATATTGTCCTGTACCGAATGGTGACATTGACCATTCCTGCAAAGTATGTAAACTGTTATATATTAATATTTTCTTATATTCTTAAATACAAATGTTTTTATTTAAAATTATTTTATACAGTGTGGAGGGTTTTTTAAAATAAATAAAAAACAATACATATTTATTACACAAAACACACTGTACACATAATGAAATATGCATAAATGGCCAAAAAATCAATTAATTTTATTAATCTTCTTTGATTCGGACGATTTCGTGTCTAGTTGAAGACAGCAGATTCACGGTCCAAGGACGAGGCACACCATATGCACAACAGCTGTGTGTTTCTCTACGTGTGTGTCCAGTCAGGTTCTGACTTGTCACAGACATCTAGGTGCTGGTCGCCGAAGAGGTTTGCCAGATTGTGCAAAGAAGTTCCGCCATACTCACACTGCACATCAATGATTTCAACTTCGTTTTTGTACAAGTCGCTCAGAGATTTTTTCTGCTCGGGTCCTGCCACATTAATTGGTTCTCGCATCAGCAAGTCGCGCAGCACATTTCCCACTTGGTGGTACAGAATCTTTCCTTCGTCCCACTCCAGTCCGTGGGGGTACTTGGAGAACCCAGTCGTTCCTCTTCTTGCTTTTCTCGTCCAAAAGTTTCCGGGAATTAGGGAGGTGGGGCGGAAGGAGTACATGTGCATTTTGCCATTGTCGTTGTAGATTGAGCACATAGCCGTGCTGGCTCTAGAAGTCTTGCAGAATACTGCAAATCTTGCTGCTTTCCATGCTCGAAGTCGACTAAAAAATTCTAGCATGTAAGTAGTTTTTTTATATAATCTCATCTGCACTCACTAAAGTATTTGGACGGTCTTGTCTCAGTGATTGTATGTTACAAGCCAGTCGGGAAGGATCAGGCAGAATACGTAGGTGTTGGCAGGAATATTTTCATGTGTGGTGATTTCAATCCTGCAGTAGATTACATTGGAGGTAATATGCTCGTCTTGTTTACTCACATCGAATACCATGAGCAGGGCCAAACTCTTGAAAGAAGCAGGGCTCAACATTGTGAATTGGGCTGCGTCCATAATACGATGATTGGAATTCAGCATGCATCTAATATGACAGCAGGTACTGTCCATTTTCAAAATTCTTGTTCATGTTAATGAACAGGTAGCTTTTGGTATTCGAATATATATATATATATATATATATATATATTATATATATATATATATATATATATATATATATATATATATATATTCACATTTTCTATTTGACATGTGTCAAACTGCGAATGGCTCAAGCTCACAGTGTTGGTGTCTTCCTGTCTGTAGCCCAATGATGATGTACCTCGGTTTCTCAGAGGCAAAGCTGGACTTCACCAAGCAGTTTATGCATTGACTTCTCAGCAATCCAGGGTATGTCTCCAGACTTCCCGACATAAAAGTCACATGGATGTTTTTGCTATCTTCCACACTCTTCAACATTTTTATGCATTCTGCAGTGCTCAACTGCACACGATGCAGCATCCATTCAATAGACCCACTGCCTCCAGGTTTTCTTTTTCTCCCATATGCACAATGGTTTCCACATACGTATTGGCTAGGAAGAGCACCAGTTCCTGCTTCGAATTGAAGCTCATTCGTTTGTAGTCTTCGGCAAATCCCAATAGCATGGAGAACGGATCACACACTTCGAACTTTTCTCCAGGGTATATAGGAACACTGTAGTCATCTTTGATTCCCGAGCCTGCCATCTTGGCTGCAGACAGCTCATTCGGCATGAGCGAAAGGTAATTTTTTAATGTGGTGGTTATGCCCGCATCTTCTGACTGGCAAACCTCGATGCCGTTGAGCAAATACGTGATGCGATGGATGAGGTGAAGAATACCATTGCTCTTTATTTTCGTGGATGCTGGGTTGGACCCATCGTCTTTTTTGTTAGTCTCCCTAATTCGCAGGAAAGACTGACAAGGATAAGTGCAGAATCCTGGTGTTGGACTGCTATCTGAACTTCCAATGGTAGGGTTTATGACCCAATCAACAAAGTGTAGTATGCATGAAGTTCCATCTTCGTTATGCTGTCTTCGAAAATGGCTGGCTCTTCGATGTTTGAAAACTCTTCCATGATGATCGACCTCGTAGCCGAGACTGCAGAGGTAAACCTCGCTGTGGTGAGTTAACTCCTTGGAGACATGTGACGTACTGATTGCTGGTTTGATGTAATGCTATGTTTTATTGCTTCTGATCGGGGTAAATCATATTCCCATCTTGTCAAATGCAGGCATAGTGTGATTTCTTCATTTCGAAAGTTCGCCAACTCTACTCGCTGGTCGACGACTGTCACTACCACCTCGTGTGCTCTCCTCCCGACGACTGGAACGTAAATAATGCTTTGTGGTCCCACAACCAATTTATAAGCTGGAGGGACCATGGGCGAAATCTCATGCAGCACATAGATCAGCCTGCCATTGGGTTTGTTCCGCTTGCCAAATTGCAGTTTATTCGGATCACATTAAAAGGCAAGAATTTTGTGGTTCATGACGATTCGTTGATTTTTCCAGCTGTGGATATGCGTGGCTCGAACCACAGCATTGGTCCGACCGAATCTGGTTTCGTAGAGTCAGTATATACGCTGGATCTGATGATGCTCTTCAGAGTTTTCTATTTTTCACATAGTTCGAATCTTGTGTCAGGAGACAGCGAATATTCGATGTACCTTGCAATCCATCTAATTCGTAAGAGCCTATGCGCAGCACCACCTCATGGGAAACATTACCACTTTTCGCGAGATACTTCTTGAAGTTATTTTCATCAGTGTTCGGTACCGCATTGTAGAATTAAAAATCGACCAAACCTATACAACATTCTCCCTCCAGCTCGAGTGGAGGTAAATGTACTGCATGTAATTCGGAGCTGCGACCTGTCAAGGTAACCGCTGTCGACATGACTGACGATTTCTGGTCAATGTATAGGCATTTTATTCAGTTACTTGTACGAACGAACAAGGAAGCAAATACACAAGAGCTCGCAGTTCCATGTGTTCGGTATCTACTCCATCTCGTAGTTGTAAGTCAGTTTGCAATTTTTCAGGTACAGTCGCAGTTTGGAGTGGAGGACACAAATTCCCAAAACTATCATAGTAGTCTGCACATTTGCCATGTTTGACATACATTATCTAGAGCATGCCGGGATCAGCTATCACGTTCAGGTTAATTATGGCACACTCATTGCATTTTGGTTTATGGGACAAAGCATCTTGCATGAACACTCCTCTAAAGTTAGGTATCTTCAATTTCCATGCTAACAGTTCCAAAGCCATGTGCGTGAGTGGTTGTTTCGCTAGAGGTTTTATTAGTGCCTCCTCCTGCTGCATCGCTTTTGCACACTTCCACCTCCTACTGGGAATGGCCTTATGTAGAGGCCTTGGAATATTTTTTTACCCATAGTGATAGTTTCCATATTTGCATTATTTCTTTGGGCTTCAGGCAACTGCTTCTGTTCATTCGATGCTTGGTTGACGGCTAGAACGATACCACTCGTGGCTCCGCTTAGCACTCTAAGGGCTCCGAGTGCAAGCAAAAGCAATGGATCAAATCTGCCGGTAGATGCTTTCTTGGCCTTGCATGGTTTTATCTGCTTTTTCACTGCTTTTCGTTTCATTTATATCTTCTGCTTGTTATTTGCAACCATACCCATTTCACTTTGGCCTTCATCACATTGGGAACTCCCCACATTGTTTTTTTCTCTCTCCGAGCCTGGTATCGGATGATTTTCTTATCTTGTTGGCCTTCTGTGCATGTATCTTGACTGCCTAGTGATGGGTTTCCAGATCTGTGTGCAGGGAATATGCGATGTCAAGTTTCTTGTATGCCTCATCCAGTGCATTGATACTCATATCGCAGTGTGCCAACCTTTCAGCAATCTTGGTTCCCCGCCCGCAGAACTTATACGGTATACAGGAATGTGCAACTCGAATGGTAGACTGTTGATGAGCGTATCGAAGATCCCATTTCCAGATATGGCCTTACTTCTTCGAGACATTGCAGCGAACTGACCTGAAAACTTATAAATATGCCCCTTTGATTCACTTTTGTTTCAGTGTCATTCTAGACTTGGAACATCATGGACATATCAGATATTTAAATATGACATTTCTGTGTTAAATCTGCTAGATATGGTTTACTCTGTGTGAAAATTTGAAGAGACATTCTAAAATGTGCTTAATTTAATCAAAAGGTTCTTTTATGTTGCTTCGTCCTCCTTCTTGTTCTCCTCCTCTTCCTCCAATGTATGAAATAAACCAAGCAGAAGAAAACAGTTTATAGAACGTCAAGCAAGATGTTACCCTACCCATACACATTCATGTTGAAGATCGAGCTATCTCCACGAATCGTAACATGGAAGTCTATTTCCGAGTGTAGTGATATGCATCATCGCAGGACCATCACATTGTGGGAAAACGTGTATCCTGATGAGCCTGCTGGAAGAAGAGAATGGACTTATGTTCGAGAATGTGTACCTATACTCCAAATCACTCCAACAACCAAAATATCAGCGACTGGCACCTTGTAATGTAAGCTGTGGAAGGCATGGGTTATTTCTCCTGCAGTGGTAACAAGAATATGGTGCCTCCAAACGAAGTTCTTCCAAACTCGGTGTTTATTTTCGATGATGTGGCATGTGAGAAACAGACTTGTATTCGACAATACTTTAGCATGGGACAGTATGTGAATGTATACTGCGTGTACCTCGGCGAAACTTATTCGTGCATACCCATACAACTGCTTCATTACAATGCTAATGTGTTGGTACTGTTTCCCACCGACGACATGAATTTGCGGCATGTGTAGGACGACCACCTCAATACGGACTTGCCGCTATCAGATTTCAAGAGTCTGTGTATTTTGTGCTGGAAAGACAAATATGGATTGTTGATAAATGTAAAAGACTGGCCTATTGATAATGGCAAATACCGATGTGGATTCGATCATTTCATTATCGACCATCGAGAATGAATTATAATGTATCGTAATTCTGGCAGAGTAGCCTCAAGTAATGGACTGACAAAGACGAAGATGGAGTTTGTCTGGTACTAAGAAACTATGGAACTTGCGATGCTGGTAGAAGACTAATTCTATACATTGGCGAACCCGAATGATTCGAAGAAACATTTCGTCCTCGAAACTAGTAATGACTTCATCTCTGAGTTACGCAATGTGTTGGCCGATCAGAAAAAGTTCTTTCGCACTTACTTGTCCAAGCTCAGGACGAAGATGGTGCAAGTAAAGAACGAAGTCGTTCGTGATATGGTGCCATGGAGGAGCATATAAAGAGTGTTCAAAAGCAAATTATCGACAGATTGAATGTGGCATTTGGGCAAATTGAAGAGAAACTAAAATTGCTTAAAGTTTCCATAGAGCATACATTAACTTCCTCGATTTCTCATCTCGTCACGAAAATGGATATTCAAAATTACAACAGGGGCATATTGGATGTCTGCAGCGAATGCCTCGGCAAGATCGAAAGTATTTTGGCAGATAGTCACGACTAACCTTATAAAAGAGAGAAACAGTAACAATTTTTATTCAGTACGATGTCAGACATTGGGTGCAACTTACATTGGATGCTCCAGTCTGTTCGTCCTAAGTATTTGCTCACCAAAGGAGCCAAGATTTCATGCGACTTTTAAAATGAAGAAATCTTTAAGCTTGTCGTCTCGATGTACTGAGTAAGAGCGATGGAGCACTCGTAGCTGTGATGATCAAAGTCGACGATACTGCTGACCCTATGAAGAAGCGAAAACATGATGCACAGACAGATAGGAACTATGGATCAGACACAGATTTGGCACACAAGAAAAAGGCACAGAAGAAATCCATGAAATATAATGCTCTTGCTCGATGGTGCCTACAATCGTACACATCTTGTTATAATAATACAGCATAGGCTGTTTACAGGCATTAAGATAAATAGTTCCTCGGTGCTGATGAAATATTTTCTACCAAGTCGAATCTTCCGAGTTGGCGATTACCAAACACATGGAACCCTCGGGCTGTATGAATTTCTATTTCGCAAAGAGTCCAGGGAGTTTAGAGAATCTGACCTGTTGGAATACAAGATATTGCTCGAACTCACGCACATGCTTTACCACGATAACAATCCAGATATTGATGCTTATAAGGACAAAGATCATGAATATCAACATTCTCGCAGACCTCTTCACTGGCCTAGCACTGAAAATTGGGGAAAATCTGAAGAAGATAGATGGCGACAAGAACACCTACTACGAATTCTCGGATAACCCAAACGAACTATAGGATAGACTATGACTACTGGTAAATTCAGAAAGGGTTGGAAATTACTTAGCACATAATTTGTGGGATAAACAACCTGTTTAAAGCTGATCCTGTCGAGGTGATACCGTATTCTGAGGTCAGCAAGTGCTACAAATACATGTTCACAGTCATCGATGCCTATAGCAAATTTCCCTGGGCCAGACCTATCAAGTCGAAGATTGCATATGATATCACCGAGGCCATAGGAATGTGTTGAGCGAAGGACACATCCCGACCAGTTTGCAAACCGAACCTTGCAAGGAATTCTACAATGAAAAGTTCAATGCCCTGTTAAAAAAACATAACATAAACCATTATTCCACATGCAGTAATCTCAAAGCTTCTGTTGTTGAGAGGTTCAACAGGACTCTGAAAGCTAAAATGTGGAAGCATTTTGCTGCAAATGGCATCTACATGTGTCTTGAGCTACTGTCGAAATTCATTTACGAGTATAATTATACAGTGCACTGGACCACTCGCATGAAGCCAGAAGATATAAAGACATCTGCGAGTATAAAGTTTTTTCATGATCTTCATCCTTGTAAACACTGGTGTAGGATTTGTTATCTTGGTAAAGCTCATGCTTGAGTTCGAGCAATGTCTTGTATTCCAGCAGGTCAAATTCTGTAAACTCCCTGGGCTCCTTGCGAAATGGAACATTTCGTTTCTCTTCATTTATGCAGATTCCGCATTCAGTCTGTAGAGAATTTGCCTTTGGACACTCGGTATGTGCTCGCCATGGTGGACGATCTCGGTCTTCACTTGCTCCATCTTCACCCCGAGATCAGACAAATAAATTAGAAATAATTTGCTCTGATAGGCCAACACATTGCATAATTCAGTGATGAAGACATTACCAGTTTCGATTACGAATGTTTAGTGCAGCATTTTCGGATCGTTCGGGTTCGCCAATATTTGTTATTATTTTTCTACCAGCAGTGCAAGTTCCATAATTTCTTTATATGAGACAACCTCCAACTTCGTATTTGTCAAGCCACTGCTTGCGGCTATTCTGCCCGAATTTCGATATGCTGTAACTCATTTTCGACGGTCGACAATAAACTGATCGAATCCACGTCTGTACCTACAATTGTATAAAGGCCAATATTTTACAGTTATCAAAAATCTATATTTCTTTTTCCAGCACAAAGAACACATACTCTTGAAATATGATAGCATCATTTATCTATTGGCGTGGTTGTCGTACATATGCCGCAAATTAATATCGTCCATTTGAAACAGTACCAACTCATTAGCATTGTCGCAAAGCATTAGTTTGGGTATGCACGAATAAGTCTGGCCGAGTTACATGCAGTCCACATTTACATGCCATCCCACGCTAAAATACTTTTGATTACAAGTCTGTTTCTCACATGCCACAACGCCAAAAATAAACACCGAGTTTGGTAGAGATTTGTTCGGAGGCACCACCCTCTTGTTATCACTGCAGGGGAAATAACCTGTGCCTTCCACAGCTTGTAGTACTCATGCCAGTCGCTTGTATTTTGGTTATTGGAGTGATTTGTATTACAGGTAAATGTTCTAGAACCTAAGTCCATTCTCTTCTTCCAGCAGGCTAAGTAGGAAACATGTATTCCCACAATTTGATGGTCCTGCAATGATGTATTTCACTGTATTCGGAAATAGGATTCCATGTCTCGACTCGTGCAAGATAGCATCATCTTCAGCATGAGTGTGTATGGGTAGATTAACATCTTGCTTGATGACCTGTAAACTGTTTTCTTCTGCTTGGCTCATATCATACATTGGAGAAGGAGGAGGAGGAGGAGGTTGCAGAATAACCAAGCCTCTTGATGACATTAAGCACATTTTAGAAGGTCTCTCCAAATTATCACTCTTGAGTATACTGCCTCTGGCAGAATTCGCACTGTAATGTCATATTTAAGTATAGGATATGTCCATACTGTTCCAAGTCTAGAATGATACTGAAACGAAAATGTATAAAAGGAGCATATTTTTAAGTTTTTAGGAGAGTTCGCTGTGATGTTTCGAAGAAGTAAGACCATATCTGGAAATGGGGTCGTCGATACACTGATCAACAGTCTACCATTTGAGGTGCACATTCCAGGATACAAGTTCTGCGGGCCATGAACCAAGCTAGCTGAAAGCTTGGCATGCAGCAATACGAGTATCAACGCGCTGGACGAGGCGTACAAATAACATCACATCGTCTATTACCCATACAAGGATTTGGAAACCTTACACAAGGCAGATAAGATACTTGCACAGAATCCCAACGAGTTAAAAAAAAAATCATCAGATACCGGGCTTGGAGAAATAATAGCGGTGTGGGGAATTTCCAACATAGTGAAGGCCCAAGTGGACATGGGCATGGGTGCAAAGAACAAGCGGAAGACACAAGTGAGATGAAAAGCAGTGAGAAAGGGAAGAATACCAAGCAAGCCCGGGATAACTTCCACAGGCTGATATTTCCCATTAATTTATCTGCACTCAGATTACTCGGAAGCCTAATCGGAGCAACGAGTGGTATTGTCCGAGCCATCAACACAGCATCGAACGAATGGAAGCAGTTGTCCGAGGTCCAAAGACATAATGCATATATGGATGCTGTCGCTATGGGTAAAATAAAGTAAATGGCCAACGTCTTTGCATAAGGCCATACCAAATAGGTAGTGGAAGTGTGTAAAAGCGACAGAGCAAGAAGAGGTGCTAATAAAATCTCTAAAACGACAGCCCATGAATATGGGTTTGGACTTGTTTGCATGCAAATTGAAGATACTTAATTTTAGATGAGTGTTCATGCGAGATGCTGTGTACCTCTAAACCAAAATGTAATGATTACAACATAATCAACCTGTTCATAACAGCCGCACCTGGCATGAACTGGGTAACGTATGTCAAATATGGCAAATGTGCATACTACTATGACAATTTTTGGAATTTGTGTCCTCCACTCCAAACTGTGACTGTACCTGAAAAATTGCAAACTCTGTTACAAATACGAGTTTGAGCAGATGCTGAACGTATGGAACTGCGAGCTCTAATGCCTTCGCTTCCTTATTCGTTTATACAAGTAACTGGATAAAATGACTATACACTGACGGGAAACCATTAGTCATGTCGATAATGCTTATGACAAGTCGCAATTTCGAGCTGCATGCTCTTCATTTTCCTCCGCTTGTCCTGTTGGAGGAATGGTGCATAGATTTAGTCGATTTTTAAATCTAAAATGTGTAACCGAACATTGATGGAAAAACTGCAAGATGTATCTCGTGAAAAGAGGTAACTTTTCCATTAGCAGTCGCTGCCCATAAGCTCTTATGAATTAGAGGACATTGCAAGGTACATCGAATACTCGCTGTCTGCCAACACAGAATTCGAACTACGTGGAAATTCCAATACTCTGAAGAGCATCGTCAGATGCAGCGAAGATATCGACTTTATAAAACCAGATTCCATCGGACCGATGCTGGGGTTAAAGATATGCATATACAAAGCTGGAAAAATCCACGAATCATCGATCTTGCCTCTTAAAATGGTACGAATAAACTGCAATTTGGTGAGTGGCACATACCTGAATAGCAGGCAGAGTAATATGCTGCACGAGTTTTCTCCGATGGTCCCTCCAGGTTATAGAGTAGTAGTAGCCGCAGCACCGCAAAGCATGATTTACATTGGTGTCTCGCGAAGAGAACACAAGAGGTGGTAGTGACTGTCGTCGACCAGCACAGAGAGTTGGTGAATTCTCGAAAAGAAGAAATCACACAACACCTCCATTTGAGAATATGGGAATAAGATTTATACCAGCCAGAAGCTATAAACCAAAGCAGCATGTCAAACCAGGAATCAGAATTTCACAGTCAAGCAATTAACACAAGACAACGAAATTTCCATTGCATTGAAGAGCGAGCCATTTTCGAAGACAACGTAAATAAGTTGGAGCATCATGCATACCAGACTTTCCTGATTGGGCCATACACACTACCATCGAAAGTTCGGATAGTGGTCCAACACCCAGATATCTGCACTCTTCTTTGCCAGTCTTTCCTGCGAATTAGGGGGGGGGGACACTTAAGAAAGAAAATAGGCCCAACCTGGCATCCACGAAAATAATGAGCAATCATATTCTCCACCTCATCGAACACATCATGTATTTACTCAACTGTGTCTAGATGGACCAGTCGCGAGATGCGGTCATAACCACCACCATAAAAATGTACCTTTCAAACATGCTGATTGAGCTATCTACGGTCAAGATGACAGGTTGGGGAATCGAAGATGACTACAGTGTTCTTATATACCCTGGAGGAAATTTCAAAGTGTTCGTTCCAATCTCCATGCTATTGAAATTTACTGAAGACTACAAACTAATTATATTCAATTCGAAGCAGGAACTGGTTCTGCTCCTAGCCAATAAACATATGGACACCTTTGTGGGTACGGAGAAAACATGGAGGCAGCGGAACTGAACCTACAGTCTATCGAATGGATACTGCCTCATGTGCAGTTGAGCACTGCAGAATGCATAAAAATATTAAATAATGTGGAATATGGCAAAAATGTCGATGTGGCTTTCAGGTCGTGGAGTTTCGAGACATACCCTGGATTGCCGGCAATCCAATGCATCCATTGGATGGTGAAATCGAGCTTTGCTTCTGAGAAACCAAGGTACATCATCGTTGGGCTGCAGACCAGAAGACAGCATAATGTAAGAGTGAGCCATTCACAGTTTGACACATGTCAAATAGAAAATGTGAATATATATTTGAATAACGAAAACTACCCTACATTGACATGAACATAACCTTTGTAAATGGACAATACCTGCAGGCATATCATATGTATGTTCATTCCAATCATCGTATTACGAACGCACCCCAACCCACGATATTAAGCGGTGCTATATTCAAGAGTTTGGCCCTCCTCATGGTATTCGATGTGAGTAAATAGGACGAGCATATTACTTCCAATGTAATCAACTGCAGGATCGAATCGCTACACATGGATATTTCCTGCCAACACGTAGGCATTCTGCCTGATACTTCATTACTTGCTTGTATTATACAACTGCTGATACAAGACCATCCAAATATTGTCATGAGTGCAGCTGAGAATATATAAATATAACTTCTCATATGCTAGAACTGTTTATTCGAAATCGACCATAGACAGCAGCGATATGTTCTGTAATATGCGAGGCTTTCAGAGTCAAAGTGACTATGTGTTCAAGGAGACTGCAGTGGCCTACAATGATAATGGCAAAATGTGCACACACTACTCCTGCCCCACCTTATTAATGGATACTCTTGGACGAGAAAAGCAAGAAGACGAATGTCTGTCTAACTTAAGTGACACTACGGACTGGAGTGGGACGAATGTTAAATTCCATACCACCAAGTAGGAAACCTGCTGTGCGACTTGCTGATGCGAGGACCGTTTTAAGTGGCAGGGCACGTGTAAAAAATTGTCTAAGCGACTTGTGCAAAAACGAAGTTGAAATCATCGATGTGCAGTGCAAGTATGGCTGTCCTTCGCTGTGCAAATTGGTGAAACTTTACGACGAGCAGTACCGACATGTCTGCTATACGTAAATAACCTGACTGGACACACACATGGAGGAATGCACAGCTGCTGCACCAATGGCATGCCTCGCCCTTGGACAATAAATCTGCTGTCTTCGACTAGATACAAAATCGTCCGACTCGAAGAAGATTAATAAAAATAATTTATTTATTTTGCCGAGTATGTATATTTTATTATGTGTACAATATATTTTGTATCAAAACAAGTTATTTTTAATTTTAAAAACCCACTGCTGTATACAAAATTAATTAAAAATTTATATTTAAGAATAATACAAAAAAAATTTAATATAACAGTTTGCGTACAGGCTGATAGCAGGCGGCATCATCTAGAAATTTATTTGTTGAAAATAGAATCCAACATGGAGGGGGACAAAAACACCACCTATACTTAAAAAAACCTATACAAATATGACCGTTGCCTGGTGGGTGAGTTAATACTAACACCACCTAGGTTTTGAAAATGTATGAAAACTAACATGGGGTGGAGCGAGCATGGCTAATTGGTCGAATGTATGTGAGAGCTTACCAGTATGGCAGGGTCGAACGAATGTAATAGACAATCTCTAAAAAAAAATGACAAACGAAAAACCAAGATGTTGGGCGAAGGTGACAAGATATAAAGAGATGGCATGAGAGAGAGACCAAATGGAATGAGAGAGTGTGGAAGTAAAGGAGATCGGGGACACTCGGAGAAAACCTGGATGCTCTATGAGGGCCTGGACAGTATGCTCGGAGAAACCCCCACACACATGGAATGCAATATTATGGAGTGGGTGCATTTGGTAGGAAGGAATGAGGAAATAAAGGAGATCAGGTGGACCCTGAGAAAACGACCCCACATAGAATGATGGAGCATGAAAAATCAAGATGGAATGATAGAGCATGAATTGCAAAAACAAAATGGTGTACTGGCTACCAAGATGGTGGATCGAATATGTCGTCATACTAGCTACTATTATGGCATCATACTGGCCACCAAGATAACAGTATACTGGCTACCAAGATGGTGGTGTACTGACTATCGATATGGCGGAATCCAAGATGGCCGCTGACCTACCAAAATGAAAGAGCAGGAAGTTGGTAATCCAAATTTGATGCTGTATCCTTGATCCTATCCTCCATTCCCTTTCACTGGAGTGAATCTAACCTCTCTACTCGCATGCCTTCCAGAACAGGCAAGAACAACCACAGAACAGGCAAGAACAACCACAGAACAGGCAAGTAAACATTGGCGAAATGGCATTCTCTGTTTGTGATGAAGAAGTTTTCAGTCGCCGATTGGATGAACGAAGGTACGTGAATGGGTCGTGTTGGTTACTGCCTGCTGTTATGTAATTATATTTACTTTAGAAGTAGAGACACCGTCTTCAGGTCTTGATGGCCTGATGACGTTTAGCCATGTTGCTGGCCAATTTTGCCATTTTATTAGAGCCTTAGATTCCAGATCGCGATCTTCTTTGTAAATTACTTTCTGTATTCTTATGTATTTTGTACATTTAGTGATAGTGAGGTATCACCAGGTATGATGGTGCTAGCTCACTAGTTCACACATCAGCCTCTGAAATGTAGTTTTACAGCTGATATACACGACGTGAGCAACATGTATCTCGCAGTTTGCTCATGAGTGGTTGTACTGTGCTCAATATGTACCAGATCCACTGTGATTAATGGTTCCGACTGCGTTCACCATGAGCCATAACCATCCTACCTTGCCGCAGTTTACCAGCCTGCAGTGGTTGCCTGTTGTGTGAAGTGGTGGAGCGTCGCAGATGTGCAGGTGTCTGTGATGCATTCCAGACTGACACTGTGAATGTGTGTGTGTGCTGCTAACAGACGCTGCTGAATACGTCGCAGCACATCACCAAAGGCCCAGACTACCTACTACTACGGAATTGGCTGGGCACAGGTCTCCTCACCAGCACAGGTGACAACATACTTCATACACATGAAAACATAACCTAGAATTTCGTATTATAGTTCACTACCAGGCTAGGTATAAAACATATCGTAGTTTAACTTGTCTCGTTGGTGTGGACAGTCTCATATCCTAACACGTTCATTACTACGCTGTTTATGTTTTGGAAACAAGGTGAATTTTGGTCAGTTTTGTACTAGATTCTTTCGTAATCACAAGGAATAAGCTGGATGGAGAAGGGGGAGGGTGGTTGGTATGTTAGAGATACAAAGCAATCATATGTGACAGAAGTAGCGAAGTGTTGTGGATGTCAGTAGTGGAAATAAACTGACATTATTTAAAGCTTTATATTTATATTGGTGGCCACGGAAATCGATCTAATATTTGTTTATAGCTACTGACTACGACCTGGCGTGGTAACAACTATCAACTATATGAACTTCCAGAATAAAGCCTGATAAACTCATTGCGTCAAGTCGACAGGGCCATGGCATTATAAAATGTTTACATGTCGATATGGAGGGCCATAGGAATATGAAATGTTTACATGTCGATATGGAAATATGCAGTAAACAGTAAGAAGAAACTAAAGAGAATTTTCAAATCTAATCAAATATCTCTTATATACCAGAAAACTGATCTTTGTTTTCTGAATACATCTTCTAAAGGTTCACGAAAAACCAGCAGAAATGTCACGACCAGGAGTTGAAAAACAGATATGGCAGCTTAGTTTTACAGAATGCACATAGTTTTATTTTTAAAATATTCTTTACTTTTCTTTTACTTTCTTAGGGTTGAATGTAAGGTGCTTCTGCCATCTAGAGATGGCATTGTTTGTGTCAGCTACAGAGAGAGTAACGCCTATAGGTAGGCAATGAGCGATACGTCTGTCGCCAGCTATATAGTTCCCTCCGCGGGAGAGGGCAAGATGATGGCAAGGCGCGAGAGCCAGGTGCCCAAGGGATATTGACTTGTCACACACAGGAGTGGATAACTTAACATAATGCGCAGTAGTAACACCTCTTTTTCCGTTACGTTATCCAGCTGATATTAGTTATCAAAACTGAGTCAATAACTTTGTTTGTCGTAGTAACATATTGATAAACACTCTTCACTACTACGAAAACGAAAATCTTTCTGTTATTTTAATAAAGATACTTATTAAATAGCGTACTTATGCTGAACCAATATAAAAGTTATGTTCCGCATTTCTTTACATTGTAACCCGTTTCCGCAAAAACCTAAAATGTTTTGTTATTTTCAGTGTGTATCATATCGATGGACCAAATATAATGGAATTTGGAACATTTGGTTACAATCTATAGCGTTTCCGCAAAAACAAACAGTGTGCTGATATTTTCAGTGTGTTATTGATTCAGTAACTTTGTTTGCCGTACCCAATGTAAAGGTATATAGCGTTTCCACAAAAACAGAGAGAGTTATTTTATTTCAGTGATGTTATTTATTGAATAACTTCGTTCGCCGAACCCAATACAAAGGGATTTTGATTGTTTTAATACAATCTATACTATTACCATAAACACATAAATTGTTCTCTTATTTCAGATATGTTATTTATCGAGTAACTTTATTCGCCGGATCCTATATGAAGATATTTGGAATATTTTGTTACAGGCTGTACCATTTCCGCGAAAATGGACAGATGTCACAATTTCAGTGATGTTGCCGATAAAAATACATTATTCCTTAAGCCTTCTATAATGGGCTATTCTGAAGCAATGGACAGTGTGGGAGTTGGCTGATAATGATATCCAATAATACCAGAATATATCAATTACATCCACGTATATTTCGTGAAGTAAAAAATTAACATGTTTATTGAAAATGGGCTAAACAATGCAGAATATTAAATTGGTCACTACGGGAATGTTTTACTGAACCTTGAAGAAGGTGTGTTCTAATGCACTGGACGAACGCAATTATTCTATTTACTGTCGAGAAAGATTTTTCCGGGTCCAAAAAAGTGATATTCATATATCATTATATTCACTAGTGATAACACACCAAAGAAAACCCAAAAGGGAAATATTTGTTCAGCTTGTTGTGCATATATTTTTACACGGAATGTTATGCAGCAGGTGCGATTATTACAGATTACACACAAGAAATTACGTAGCGCCCTAAATTTTGCTGTATATTAGTGTGTAGATAAGGTATTACATGAACATACGTCATGGTCACAATTACCTTGACCATTTTGACTGAATATCATTTGAAAAGTGATTACTATCGCATTTTGTGTACAACCCACTGTACTTACGGCATGTGCATCACTGCTTTCTCTCCACTTGTGGCATTTGAGTGAGGGACTAACACTGTAATTGAACTGGTGCCGTGGCGACGCAGTAGCTAGACAACTCGTCTCCCATCAAGACGAACCGGGTTAGATTCTTTGCGAGGTTGCTCCCGAATCTTCGAAAGTGGGAATTATATTGGGCGATATCTCTGGTCAGCGGGTTTTCTCGAAGATCTCCCGTTTTCTCCTCTCTTGCATTCTGGCACAGCTTCATACTCACCTCGCTTCACCCTGATCAACTCTAAATACCGCGATGTTAATAGCTGCGCATACCTCTCAGCTGATAATTGAACGGGATGTGAATATAACGTATCCAAGAAAGAAATGTAATTATTATGTTCTGAAATGTAAAGGTGGGAAATAAGTTCGCGTGAAAGTGAATTGAGAAATACAATTTGTCTTTTTATTATTCATACAATTCAGTTTTATGAAAATATCTTTGTTTCTCATAGTTGCAAAATAACTGTTTTGTGCATTTAATTCAACAAAAATCATATTCTGGGTCACGCAGTACCATTCTTCCGTCACTAATATTTTTAACTCCTGTTTGGAAGAAATATTTTTGCTGTGTGCTCCAGACTTCGAAAATGCCCATAAGTAGTAATAGCATGCGGGTCCTAGCGCAGCGCACTAAATTATATAAAATCAAGCAAATTAAAGCTAAAATCAAGTAAATTTCTCGTTTTCAAGCAAATTTTTTATCTTTCTGGAAACGTCATTTTTCCACTTTGCCTCACTTCTCAAAAACAAGGAAATCTAAGCCAAAATCAAACAAATTTACATTTCTTCAAAAATGTAAAAAGCAGGGTTTTTCTTTACAGGTAGAGGTACCTTGTAAAACCAAGCGAATTTAAAATCAATCAAATTTAAGACATATTCGAGCAAATTTAAGCTAAAATCTAGTAATATTAACCTAAAACCAAGCAAATCTAAGCCAAAATCAAGCTAATTTAAAATAAATAGATTTAAGCCCAAATTAAACAAAGTTAACCCGAAACTCAAACAAATTTAAGCCGAAAATCAAGTAAAGATATGTTAAATGAAAGTGAAATATTATTATTTTTATTCATTACAGCTAAAGGCCCCGCGCGGTGGACCCTGAAAATATGAAAAAGATTGAAGGTAATCTACTAGATTCAAATCATACAATTTATAACTTTTGAGAGACTAGGAGAAAAATCTCATTTAGGTTTAACAAAATGATTTTTTATTCGATAAATCAATTCAACTATATATCTAAAAATTTGTAAAAGTTTTAAAAGATTAAACAACTTAACTATACTTCTAAACATTTATATTAAACTATCGAAACATTTTGCTGTTTCCGTAAAATCTTTTACTTCCTCCACTTATTAATTTAAAAAATTTATATATATATATATATATTGAGTAATCCTTTCTTTCAAATAATCATAAGTTAGATTCCTTTGACTAATTACAACAACAATACAAATTGTTCCTGCTTCGATAGCCTTATCAAAATCCACATTAATTTTTGTGTTTGTTTTTCTTTAACTAAAGTTGTTTTTCTATACAAACAACTAATTACATAATGGTCTTCAATGCCAAAATGAATAATAATTGATATCACCATGAAAGTTTTCTGTCGGTTTATAGTAAAGTTCATTATTTCTATATATATATATATAATCTCGAGTTTCGATTTTGAATTTCTAAAATCATTATAAGCAAGAAACATTTTATTGCAAATACCATTTTCAATATCTAGATTCCAATTTTCTTTTGGAAAAATTTCATTTCTTCCATTCTTAACATAAATATTTCTTACATTACAGTGATCAAGCATAGAACCATGTACATTTTGTTCAGCACGATTTCTTCTATTACTTTGAAAAACTACAATTACAAAATCAGGCATGTCAAATTGAAAATTATTAAATTGATCTTTTATATCGAAGTAAAAAACAGTTGATCCAAAAGGAACTTCTTTTTCTAAAATTTGCCAACAAATAACTACTAATAGGCATTTTAGAATGTTTGTATATTTTTTTCTTTAATAACGATGGCTGTGTTGTATTATTATTCAACAATAGGCCACATAATTTCTAATTTTTCAATAACAATTTTACTAGGATCAACATAATCTCTCTGAAATCCACCATGTGCGTTCATAGTTTGATTAACATATAAACAAATGTTATCAGATGAATTACGAAAAAAAGTAATTTTATAACCACCTTTCCAGTAAATTTCTGTGTTATCTCTGATAAAACCAATCAGATATCTCAGAGGATAGATGATTTCATTTGTTTTATCGCTATGAACATATTTTACTCGATATTTATTATCAACAACAGCAAACTCTAAATGATTTTGTTCTGTCGAAGTTATTCCAGGATTATCAACAGCCTCAAAAACATTTCCATGTTTTGAGATTTATACTCTAAAAACTGAAAAGGAAAAAAGTTAGAACAAACATCAGTATTATCTAATTTTTCATATTTTGTCTCATTTTGAATTTTATCTCTCTTTAGTTACCTATATCATTCAAATAAATTAGCACCATTTGGGAAAGAATATCAATCACCTATAGGAATATCAAACATAATTCTATTATTGGAAACATTTAAATGCCCCTTAGTTTTATCCGTTGGAGGAAACATTTGCCTTTCAAAACTCTCAATACTTTTACAACTCATTTATAAGAAAAACTTCATATATAAATAAAATATTCATCAAAGGAAGTTTCTAGAGTTAAATTACTCATTAAAAAATACAAAAATTATAAAAAGAATCCTGAAGCAGATTGTGAAAGAAATAAAAGAAAGACCAACCTTTAATTCACTAATTACGAAATATTGGTAAAAAGGGAGAACAAGTAAGTGAAGAAAATAAAATGTTTATAACGATGTTAGTTCCAGTAGCAGCAAGGAATTTAGATTATCCACCAACACCAGAAGAAATATTATTTGAAAAAGAATTATTCCCAGAACATAAATATCCTAATTTTGAAAGAGCATACCCATAAAAATTGTACTATAATTCTCAGAAAAGAAATTTCCGAAAGAATTAATGTTATTAATACAATGTATGGTTTGCGAGGAGATGCACATAATTTTTACATTGGAGATACAAAAGTATTGATACATGATGATAAACTATTTGTTAACGATAAAGAATATAAATTAACAGAAGGGCTTTCTATTTTGTTAACAAAAGAAAAATAAGTAGGTCTTGAGGGTAAATTCCTTGATAATGACTATGAAAATTACATGGAAATTATTTTATCAACCAATGCTGCATTCCAAAAATATAATCCCACTAAGAAAATAAACTCTAATAAAAGTTGGAAGTACATAATATAACTAAACCAATTTATGAGCAGCGTGCACAAGAATCACATTCAAGATAAGAGCCAAACACACCCGAAAGAATGTTTTCTCCAAGTGCTCCTAGATCTGGAGAAGGTATAAAAAGTACAGCAGTTTACGAAAAGAATACATTTGGATGGGTGATATAAGGAAATTGATTAATAGGTTGTTAGTTATTCACTGCGAAGCAAATGTAGGAAATAACAGTTACCACAATGAAAAAGCAAGCATAATGAATATGTTGAACAATAAGTATTCTGATTTTGTTGTTAATAATCCTAAAGGAATTCCATATCTTATAACATTTATTTACAAAATAAAAAAATCTATTACATAATCACGGATTGAAAAACAATTCCACTCTATATATTTAATAGCATACAGTAAATTTTAAAACATTCCCCTCCCAATACACACCCCTTTTAAATACAAAGGAAAGGAATATAAAAAGTACGAAAAAACGCCGTAGTACATTTGCATTTGCTGGGCTATAATAATTGTGGGCTATTTACGAAATTGAATGAAAGACTGGAAAAAGGTGACACTGGAATGAATTCATTAGATGGAGCCTGCCAACATCATGACATTGCTTACAGAGATAATAAAGATTTAGAATCTAGACATGCGGCCGACAAAATTTTGCAAAACGAAGCTAAGGAGATTGTGTTAGATAAAGAGACTTCAATAGGCGAAAAAATTACTTCTGCAGGCGTTGCTTCAACCATGTTTACAAAAAGAAAATTAAGTTGAGGTATTAATATTTATTAATCAATAATAATTTTTTCCTCCTTTATAAATGAAGAAATCAAATATAACGTTCGATATACCCATAGATCAGCTCGGAGAATTGGGTATAGATAAATCTTCAACAAAATATCAGCTTGAGAGGAAAAATAAAAAACTGAAAGAAGGCAAAGGTTTCAAATTAACTTTGTCACTACCAACAATCAAAATGATACCTACTCGAAGAAAAATCTGGAAGTGGTTTACATTATGGATGATTTCTATCGATTTTAATTACAATTTTAGCAACACTTGGAGATTTAGCCGGAGGAGCTAGCACAATTTATCATTCAGTATAAAAAATGAGAAAAAAATACTGAGAACAACAGAGACATAACTTAACAATGAAAAATAAATCAAGAAATGGTTTAGTTGCAAAGAGGGTGAGACCAGTAAAAATTTGAGTTTATCACAATTATCTAAATTTGATATTGAAAAATATTTAAAAAATTAAGCATTTCATAAATGTTTATATGATTGATGAATTGCCAAAAATAATGGATGAAAATGAATATGTTGTGGTTAATTTTGACATCTCATCAAATCCTGGCACTCACTGGATTTGTTATTTTTAATAAAATAATGACGTTTACTACTTCGATTCATTTGGAGGTAATATTCCTATTAACTTAATTTATTACTTTAAAAAGAGAAGTCTTAATTACAATGATATCGAGTACAGAATTGTAATTCAGTTATATGTGGACATCTGTGTTTAATTGTATTATATCTTTTTTCGAGAGGATTTAATTTTTATGATATAATTTCTTTGTTATTAAATAATGGATATATTTGGGAAACTATTAATCAAATCTTTAAATAAAAATTTTGACATGAATGCATATGCATTTAAAATAGATGTAGATTCAATATTCGGTACTATTGAGTCTGGTTAAAAAAAATGTAGATACAAGATACAATAATATATTTGCTTCTTTACGAGATCAACTAAGTAAAGTTTAAGTTTATACACAAGATTATGTTTCACTTCAAAATCATATAATTAATAATTTTGCTGCCCCTATAGATGGAAAAGATGAATCCAATAAAATATTTTAAAATAAAGAAATAGCTGAAAAAAATTAAAAAATTAAAACCAATCAGTTTGGAAATATTGTGATACACTTGTTAACTTGAAAGTTGTAAAGTGCAAAGAAGAAAAATATTTTATTCGCCTACAAAGTGGAATAAATCAAATAATATTTCCCACTTAGATATTAATCTAATTTTCTTTATTTTTTAATGGATTTGACTATTTATAAAATAATTACTGCTAATTTCAATTTACCTGATGATGGTGTGACTGTTGTTAAGTGATATCCAAAAATTTATTGCAGTGAGGCTTTTGATGTTAACCGAGGTGGTATTTTAACTTTTAAAATAAAAATTAATAAAATATCTGAATATGATGATGGATTGATGACTACAATAGGAATATTCGTGAAATATAAAGAATATTTTTTTTTACTATTAAGTAGAGAACACTTGGTGCTTGAAGTGTAAGGAGGTTACTAAAAATAATGTTGTAAAATTTGAAAATTCAAAAATTGGTCAATTAGTTCAAAAAAGTAATTGTTCGAAATGTAATTCCAATAAATCGACATTCTTTAAAAAAATTGCTTGAAGTAAGATAATGAATAATCAAATAATTATGTAAACCTGCAAGACATAATTTTCGCAGAAAAAAAGTAATATCTCATGGAATTGATGATTTATGGCAAATTGATCTTGTTGAGATGGATACTGGTAATTTGACAGGCATATCATATATAAATAATGGATACAAGTATATTATGACAATTGTTGATTTTTTTTTCAAAGTATGCATTTGCTACACCTGTTAAATATAAACAGCTAAAAATGTAGTAAAGGGTTTAGAATGTATATTAATGAAACAAAACCATGTAATATACAAAGTGATATTGGCTCTGAATTTTATAATAAGTCATTTAAAGAGCTTATGCAAAATGTAACATCAATCATTATTCTACAATCAGTGAACTGAAAGCTAGTGTTGTAGAAAGATTTAATTGCACAATGAAAAATAAAATGTGGAAGTAATTTGCTTTGAATGGTAATTATAAATGGGTAAACATATTAGAGGATATAGTTTGAGAATACAATACAAAACATATAACTACCATTATGAAAATCTTTGAAGTTAATAACAAAAATGAAAAAAGTTTAATATGTTTACTAAACCGAAATACAAGGTTGGCTATGTGTCCGTGTTAGCAAACTTAAAACAAATTTTTGAAAAAGGTTATACTTCTAATTGGACAACAGAATGATTTACTATAGTTAAGGTTTTAAATTACGATGTACCTACTTACAAACAGAAAGATATCAATGGAGAATAAATAAAAGGTAATTTTTATGAATACGAAATTATGAAAACGAACTACCCCAATGAATATTTCGTTGAAAAAGTCTTAAAAACTAAAGGTAATAAAATTTATATTAAATTGTTATGTTTTCATAACTCATGGATTAATAAAACAGATGTTTTGCGAATTTTACATAATTTTATGTAATTATCTTTAGTCCTCAAAGTGTTACTAATATTTTACAGAATGTAAGAAGGCAATTATTTCAAGTGCACCATCATTTAATGTTCATAACACACCTTTAACACTTCTAACATTCATAACACACACTTAATGTTCATAATTCTCATTTCATGGATTTAATGCTCATAACACATGTCCAACATCTGTTCAACAGCCATCTATATCATTCAGTTTTCGTTTACGCCTGTTTATATCCATTCAACTTCATCTCACAATAAAATGAGTATTTTGCAAAAATTAAAAAAATAAATAAAGTCTGTAATTTTATTCCTGTAATTCCTTTCTCTAATTACCTACTCAGATCAAATGTAATAAAACCATAAACTTCATCCCATCACTTTGCACAAATCTTTTCGAATTTTTCATAAGTCATATCTCTGCCAACATAATCACTATAACTGTGCTTCTAGTTATTATCATATTGTTTAAATATGCACAGAAAATTCATATTATCACTTACTAGTTGCTTAGGTGCTTTTGAGTAAGTTTGAGCTAAATAAAATACATCTATATTTTGATGCCTTCCTCTAGTCCATGGATTTTATCTTGGTTGTCTAAAATAACATAATCAAATATAACCAGAGAATAATTTTTACATTGATCTAAAGGAATCATTGCATATATATTGTTTAAATGTAAGTTTGGTGTTAATTTTGACGATGGCTATTCGATATCCTTGGTTTTGCAAGAAATATGTTTATTGAAAAAGACAAAATTGTTAAGGGTACTGAATAACCTAATTTTGACCCATTTAAAACAATAAATGTTCATTGTAACTTGGCATATGATATGTTTATAAAATATGATGAATATAACAATTTAGAAACAGACATAATCACCCGTTTTCCACCAAAAAAGATGTATGGTTTTAGAGATTTTATTATTTATGAACCTACATATCAAATTTTTTATAAAATTAATAATGAATGATTTAATCACATTGTATTTGGAAATTAGAGATGAAAATGGAAGTCTGATTGATTTTAATGGTTCTGATATAGACATTGTTTCGGAAACTAAAGATGTTTAAATTATTTGTTTAAATATTACATATATTTGATTCGATAAAATGTAGATATAGAAGATAATAATTTAATAGAAAATGAATTACAGTGATATATTTTGATACCAATATGGTAATGTATCTATTTTATTTTTTAGTATAATTCTTTTGTTATCGAAAGGGCATAATGCTTGTTTATCATCTTCGACTGTATATATTTTATGCTTTTCACGCCTTATTAAATACATTGTTCTATATTGTATTTTCTCATCAAACACACATTTATTATAATCGTCAAACGTAATCATATTACTAACTATGCATTTCTTTACTCCTTTCGATCTTTTATTTTTATTATTATCAACCCTGTATGCATATATTTTCACTCTTAAACCAACAAATTCTTTTATTATTTTACCATTACATTCATATTTCATCTTACCTAACACTTACTTATTTATTCGGGGTATGTTATAGATATTGTCCTTTGGATAATCACTTGTACCAAATTTTTCTAACATTGTCTTCATGTCTTTGTAAAAATATTCTGTTTTTATGTTATAAATGTACGAATCAGTATCTTGATAGCATAATTCAATTTTATCTCCATACTTTGGTTTCATCACTTCATAATGAAAGTAATGCATACAATTTTTTGATAGGTCTAAAATTGACATACCCACATAAATAGGTTTATTATTATATGTTTGTTTTAATAACATGTACTTCTTTTGAAATTTGGTTTTGCTATTAATTTATTAAAAACTTTTTCATTTGAAACCAGTCTTATATCTGCCCTGTTCATGATACTTTGCATCATTTTACCAAACATGACATTATTAACTAGTTTATAAAATCTTTTTCAATGTTGTTTTTAGTAATAGTTCTTATTGCTGTATTTAAATCCATATACTTCTTCCACCAATCTCTCTAATTTTTTCCCGGAACTGCCTTATTTTCTGGAAAATATGGAAAATCTTTATGTCATTTATGTAGTTCTCGAGGATATTCTAAATCAACTCCTTATATACACTTGTGATGTGAATCTACCTTCATATTTAATATATATATTCCTGCCAGAAATCTAATTTTAATTCTGGATCATTAATCCATTCGAAACCTCTGTATGGTAAATACTGCGACATTTCCCAACCATAAAGATTATTTGTGTCGAGGTAAGCTAAATAGTTATACTCTTGATTAGGATAAAAATCTTCGAAATATTAATTATTTGCTTTAACATATTGTTTACAACATTGTGATATTCCGCCTCGAATCCCCTTTTCTACCATTAAAATCATATCATAATCATTTAATAAATATAAAGATAGTTTAGTTATTTTTAACATAGAATCCCACGATAATCCTGGCGCTGTAAAATACCATGCTGGATCTAAACTGTATGTGTTGATACATGTATCTCTAAAGTTTTCAAATATATCTGTCAACAGTAATACGTCACTTTGTAAGTATAATTCATTATAATCCCAAAGGTTATTCATATTAAATTGATTTCATACAAGTTTTGCTTGTACATGGTCATCATTAGTTATGTCAGATTCATTTAGCTCATTGTAGAATTCGCTCTTCCACGGAAGTTCAGTTTCTTGGAATTTTTTTTCCAACTGTCCATATAATTGTACAGACAAACCCATTTTCTAATAACCAAATCTACTTTGTCTTGTAGGAAATGTTTTTTAGTATGTACCATTTGTTCCTTAGTTAAATTAGATGTTAATTTTTCTTAACTATTAGCCATAAATTTATAAGTGTTTATAAACCACATTTTTAAATTATTAATTTGTTTCCCAGAAGTAAACAATTTTCCTTAATTATTTGCCATTAAATCTAGCTTTCGTGTATCATATCCTAGCTCTGTAATAAATAAATGAGCATCTACCCAGCTACATTATGAAAACAAATTGGAACCAAATTGGGTGATTTTTATTGAAGGTTGCAATTGTTAAATACAGGGTTGTTGAATTTTCTAGTTATATGAGCATGGTGATGTACTTTTTTTATTTTCCTTCACATATTCACACTGGCATACAACACATTTTTTAGATTCATTATATCATGTCTTTTCTTCTTGTAGTGTATGCATTGCTTCGATTTGTGAATATATTTACCTAATCTCTTCTACTTCTTTTTTCATTGCTTGTATAAAATACTTATATACAAATGGGCCGCCATATACAACCATAACTAGATATAATATAATAACAAAAACCAAATGCTCCATGTAACTTATATTTCATTATATATGAATTATCTTTCAAATTTAAATCAATGGAATCTCTTTGTTCATTACTAAGTTTATATCTTTAGTTAAGTACCTCCCTATAAAATCCATTATCAATATCATCCACTGTTAAAATAGGGTATTCGTTGACTAATTTAAATTCCTTTATTTCCCTTGGATTGGGCTTAGCATGTGATATTTTGTTCAGTAATGATTCAAAATCTGCTACTGTTGTAAAAGAAACTTTCGTTGTTTGTTAGTAGTTTTTGAATGCTCTTTTTTCACATTTCGAATGTAAACTGATTATTACTGATTCTTTTTTAGAGCAGTCATCTGCATGTTCATTCAATTTTTCTTCAGTGTAAAAGAATTGAAGACACATATCCCATATATAAGTTTTACTTTTATGATTATTCTTTTTGTGCAGAAAGCAATTTAGATAAATATTTTATCCAACAGTAGTGCGAGTTTCTAGTCTTTTTGAAATAAAGTAAACTGATATGCTTATCCATTTTATGCTTTATAATTTTTAGTGGCTATAATTCCGATGTGCCTTCAATAAAGTATACATATATACATGTATCAATTTGATTTTCCATTTTTGGTGTATCATCAATTTTAATAGGATATTCATATTTATCTATTACTTTATCAATATTAAGCCCCACACTTTTATATTTAGATACTCTTTGTGGATCTTTGTTTGTTGGAAACAATTCAGACTTGATTGCTCAAAGAAAACATTTTTGATCTTCATTTTTTTACAATAACGCATGCTTTTTTATTCTTAATCTTTTCTGACAGATCAATATATGGTGAGCCATTTAATGGAATATGCTTATTTATAGCTAACTGTAATCCAATTATGCTATATAAAGCCCAATCTGAAGGACTTTTTTCAATATTATCTATTTTGTGTAATTCTTTTTTTTTTATATTTTTGTAAATCCTTTTAATTTCTCCTTCCTTCAATATTGTATATGCAGATGTTTTTAGGCTGCGAAAATAGCAACAAATCTAATTTTAAATTTGCTCCCTCTAAAAAAGTTCTTATGATCTACTATTATATCAAATACCTTAGGTTTTACTGAATTAAAAAAATTAATAGGCTTTACTTTTAAGTGTTATTTTTAATCTTATATGTTGATAATCTACATTTAAAAGCTGTATTAACTCTGTAAGTTTTATTAGCTCCTCAAATTCTTTTGTTTACAATAAAATTAGTAGAAAAAGGAAATATTTCTTTTAATTCTTTTTTACCTTCTTAATATAGTACTTTGACATTAGTATCTGAAAAAGGTAAATTTTCCAAATTCCATTTTGTTATCCAGTTATTATTTCTAGGGTTTGAAAATACATTATTAGAAAAAGAAAATATTTCTTTTAATTCCTTTTTATCATTTTTAAATATTTCTTTGACATTGGCATATTAATAATGCAAATTTACAAAGTTGCTTTTTGTTTATTCATGGATATTTTGGGTATTAGAGCTGTAATTAAATCGGCATTTCTTAGCCTGTACCAATATTAAATTTTTAAATCTCTACACTTAACTCTCAATTCCCGCACTCTTTTCATTCAGCTCACCTGTTAGATTGGGTGATGACATTTTTCGTTAGCTATTTAATAAGAATAAAAAATATAAAGGCAGCGAAAAACATAAACTCAACGAATAATATAAAAATAATAAATATAAATGAATGAAATCGAAAAAGTGTTTAAATTATTGATGATTATTTTTTATCAATTTAATTCCTTATTATGATAATATTTATCATAAAATCATTTTTTCATATTTTTGTTTATTTGTCCTTAGTAGTTTTATGAGGTGAATATGATTATAAAGACTTATTCTTATTACATACTGCACATGTCTTCATTGGATAATTATCATGTTGAATTTCATTTAGAATATCTACTAGTGTATTGTGAGATTTAATATTTTAATGCTTTTTGAGATTTAGTTTATAGATATATTTTTCATATTCGCGTAGTACTTTCTCTTTATTTAACTCATAATAATTTCTGCCATATTGATCGGAACATTTTTTACTGGCGTTAATATGCTTATCTTTTGTATGTTTATGCGATGAAAAACTTTCTGTGTGTAATACTTCACTGCACTTTTTAAAATCTATGAATATGTCATTATTTTCAATTTTATAAGACAGCAGTGATTCCATTTTTTATTTATAAAGAAATCTACTAAGAGGAAGAAAAAATGGGGTTTCATAAGTAATAGGAAAAACTTAAAGATCAACAAAATTTAAGTTATGAAACTTTATATATACTGCCAAAATGGATACAAAATAAAAATAATTATGATTATAATTAATATTTTAACTTACTCTTCTAAAATAATAGAAAATGTTATAAAAAGCTGATGGTAAACAATAGTTGAATTTTTTCATGTTCTAAAATTTCAGCAACATTAATTTTTTCTTCCTGTTAATCAATTTTTTCTTTATAAAAAAAATAGAATCGCTTTTCTCCAAGTAAAACAATTCATATGAATTTACTAAATTACAAGATCTCGAAAAAGATATAAAGTATTCTGTAACAGAATTTCAAGTTTTTTATTCTAATATTGGTAAAAGTAATTAATTTTATTCTATATGGGAAGTATAAAATTACGTTACCAGATCGCTATGTAAATACATTTGATAAAAATAGTTTGAAATTAATAAATGAGAAACAAGGGTTTATATCTTAAAAAGGTTTAAAAGTAATGAAAAATAGAAAATCCATGCATGACATTGAATTCTCTTAAAATGTATAAATTTTATGATTTGAATGTAGTAAATAACTTTTAGTTCATATTTCCACGGTCCACCACGGGGAGCCCTTAGCTGTAATGAATAATAACATAATATTTCACTTGATTTTAGCCTATTTTTTCTTAATTTTTGGCTAAAATTTGCTTAAATTTTTGGTTAACTTTGCTTTATTTTGGCTTAAATTTGCTTGATTTTAGCTTAATGTAGCGAGATTTTAGCTTAAATTTACTTGATTTTACAAGATAGCTGTCAAAAAAAACCCTGCTCGGACATTTCTTAAGAAATGTAAATTTGCTTGATTTTGGGTTAAATTTACTTATATTTTAAGACGTGATACAAATTTCCTTGATTTTTATATGACTAGGATCCGCATTCTATTCCTACTCCCATAGATGTGACATGGGGATGAGATTGGGTAACTGTTTTGGATTGTTAAAAATTAACCATTCTTTATTTAGACCAGTTGTATGCTTCGGGTCGTTTCCAAGTTGAGAAATGTAAGAACGTAACATTCCTGTTTGTTTTGCATTTCTATAGACATTCTAATTTATGTCATTATATATAAACTTGCACATTGCACTATTAATAAAATGAATATCCCCGACCCCTTTCACAGACATACACCCCCAATCCATAAATAAACCACGCACACGTTAAACTGTAGAAAATATATTGGTAACATCATCAGACATATATGATGTGTTCACTGATTGTAAACACCATCCGAGTCAAAAAGGTTCATTTAGTCTCTTCGGAACAAATTATCTTGTTCCAAAATTCCGGGTACATATTTACGTGCCCTTTTAAAAGTATTGTAGTACGTTCACCATTGATGGTTCTGAAGTGGCACCAATAACTAGCCATACTCTGTCCGTAACTGATCCACGTGTAGTGAACACAAATTGTCCAAGCATGGCCCATATGCTTACAGCTGCAATGGCCCATTGATGTACCATTTCGCAGGCATCAGAGAGCCTGCTGATGGCTAGCCATGATTTCGCCATATGTCTAACTTTATCAATTAATTATTATTATTTCTACCTTAAATATAAACTTTTTTTCTAATTCCTTTTACATCACTCTAAAAAACACTATATAAGATGAAACTCTAATGCTCATTGGAGGAGTAGTGGGGGCGCGAACCTAAACTCCTTGCATTGACAGCCCAGCATGGCAACCATTACTAATCACTGTATAATTGTGTTTAGAGGAACTAATTTAGATTATATTCTGACTTAAACACTAATTCTATTATCCTATCCTATTACACAATTCTATTATACACTATCTGCCAAAAAGTAATTGGGCTCCTGTGAAGATCGGTATTTCAGTATGTCAGTTGACTTGTGTTTCACAGCTTTCGGCATAGGACCGCTGGTCTTTGTCCGTGGTAGCATGAACACAGAGGCCTATTGTAACATTCTGGATAATGAAATGCTCCCAACACTGTGGCGTTTTTACGGAACAGACTTGTGTTACTTCCAGGATGACAATGCGAAGTGTCATGTTTCAAGGGCAACTATGCAGTGGTACGCCGACAACAATGTTCGCCGATTGGACTGGCCCGCCCAGAGCCCCGACCTCAACCTTATAGAACATCTTTGGGACGAATTGGATCGCCGGGTGAGGGCTTGTCAGGCACGGCCAGAATCCATTGCTAAACTCATGGAATGGTTGCAAGAGGAATGATGACGAATCCCCGTGGATGTCCTGCAAACATTCATAGAGAGCATGCCAAGCAGGGCGGCTGCTGTTATAGCCACAAGAGGTGGCCCTACGAGATTCTAACGGGGTGACAACCACCGAGCAAACATTGTGGACAGGTGCCCAATTACTTTTTGGTAGATAGTGTATAATAGGACGATCTCTGTCTGTGTGTCCGTCTTTAAAACTTCTAAGTCTCTTGAAACTCAACAGAAGTTCTTCAACTTTTGCAGAGCGAATCCTCAAAGTCAAATACAGGCCAAGTTAGGATTTCAACAAGATCAGATTATGCAATCATTACCTTTTACCCTAAAAACTCATATTTTGATTACTTTTTCCTATGAAAGTTTTGTATTAATGCATTGAGATTTTTGCATAGAGATATTGTTGCATAGAGATATGAAGATAGAGATATGAAGATATTGTTGCATAGAGATAATATTGTTGCATAGAGATATGAAGGTAATGGAATATCATTTTTGTTTACTGTAAATGTCTCGCTTCAATGTTGAGTTAAATAAGTGGGGCCACAGTGGTCAAGTCGCTAGAGCGATTCGAGGTGGGACCTTAGTGGCTGAGTGGATAGAGTGATTCCAAGTGGGGCTGCACTGGCTTAGTGGATAGAACTATTTACAATGTTGAGTTAATTTTTTTTTCCGACTTTGTATGATAACAAGAATTTGTAACATCGTAACTATTCTAGGCATGTGACAATACTAAAAAAAAGGGGGGGGAAGGTTACAGGCTGGGCCCCTAGTATATTATAAATTACACCAGTTGTTCCATAGCCTTAAAACTTACCATGCGAACAAATCCATTTTTTTTAATATGCAGATAAACAAAAAAATACTTTCGTTGAGAGAAATCTTCCTACAAGAATCGCGATATTAACCCAAAAACTTGCCTTTAATGTAATCTTTCGCAATATGTATGTCACCTGGATGCTTTCATCTGTTTTGAAATGCAGTCACCAGTTATGATTATTTTAGTAATGTGAAATAACAAAAACCCTTCGATATCAATTTTCTAAATGTGCTTAGATTTTTTTTAACTTTTCATTTTATTAATATGTAGTCACACATGTAAACCATATATGTCAAATTATTTAATACCTTTTACGAAGCCACTCCTAATACCCTATTTACAGCATTTTGCCATATATATTTCCATCACTATATATTTACAAATAATATACTAATTAATCATATGATCATCATTATATTAGACACACGTATGTGCATATCCATGTGAGTAGTTTGAAATAGTTATCTGCGAAGAGTGGGAGCCATAAAAATTCCCATAATACGCCACATTGTACCAGCAGTGGTACGTGGATGTTCCATTTTACAGACATCGAATGGCCTATAGATGGCTACCCATACTTTTACCAGGAATAAGTGTAGGTTATGTGCGGCCATTGCTGGAATACAGTCGGTAAGGCATTTGTGATCCATTAATAGTTCACCTACTCTCAATCGTCATTTTATTTTCCATCGACATTCCATCAGTGCCAGCAGTTAAACATAGCAGGGCGAGTTGTGTAGACCCATAAGTTTTCTGAACCAGCAGTAATCCAGCAATGCCATCATTAAAATCACACTCGGCCGACTGTCTCTTAAGTGCACGAAGCACTATAGAGAAGTGCCGTCAATGTCCCAAAATGGATAAGTCAAGTGCTGTCAGTGCTGGAATACAGTTAGCACACCATTTGTGAATGGTCAGCAGTATACTCACTCTCAGCAATCAGTTTCATTTCCATCAACATCCTATTAACGTGCCATTGATGGCATGTCAAGTGTCCTGTTGCCAACAGTCAACCGTAACAGGGCCTTTGTGTAAACCCTAAGTATTCAGCACCAGCAATAAAACCACAGTCAGTCGACTGTGGATTACTACATGGGTATAATGTTACTGAATCTGTAAATAGCCAAATTATTAGTGTTAGTGAACTTGTAGATAACAAAATAGATAGTGTTAGAGACAGTGTGAACGAAAATGTGGCTAGAAAAATAGACAGTGTTAGCTAGATAGCCGACAAACTGGATGTAAAACACATCGTAAATGAGAATGTAAATAAGAAAATTCAAGATGTCGCTGATGTGGTTGAAAACTTAGATAACAAGGTTGAAAATGTTAATGAAATTGTAGACAGTAAGCTTGAAAGTGTAAGTAAAAAAGTGGACAGTGTTGAGCACGAAGTAAAACAGGGGGTAACTGGCAAAAACAGCGATATTTCGAAGGCTGTAACTAAACTGGTATTTTAAAGAAAACTAATATTTTAACCCTTTGTTAGACATCTCAGTATAGCTTAAGAAAAATATTTGAATTAACTTTAGGTGAATTGCGAATGTAGATTATTCTATCAAGCAGTGATATGAGTACAGAATTGTGGCTTCTCTGGAGTTCCTCAAAACTTTCAAGCATGAAATTGTCTCCTGATATTGCATGACTTCAGAAGTTGTAAAAAAAATTGGAAGCATGTGAAACACATCATGTAGAACAACTTCTGATAAATTTTATCTGGAATAGATGAGTTAGATTATTTCGTCCTATGATTATTCTATCTGGCCCACTGTGCAGCGTTTAGCCACAGAGAGGTGGGGTGCAGTAGCAGACAGGCGTTGAGCTGATGTTGCAAAGTATGGAGTGGAGCTTATGGATGGCAGAATGTGTTCACTGTACTGGTAGTTGATGGATGGCAGGAGACGATCTTGTTGAGAAGGTTAATTTTTGATGGAATTTTGTAATGACTCCAAGGTAATGTCGACACATTATCAGAGTCAATGTAGCACTTTTCGTTGTCACTTGAGAAGGTGACATTGGTAACACATTCAGCGAAGATATTGTGAACACACAAGTGGAAATGGTATTGGGTCCCCATAACCCGTGAATTTTGAATAATGCATTCCAAATAAACGTCGTACAGGAGTGGCTGCAAAATGTTGGCTTTCACACCTTTAATCATTGATTACACTGTATGTGCAAAGCTTTGGATGTAAACCCACAAATCGTGTGATCATACTTCATCACTCCTGTTCACAAAGAGGATATTTGGCACCTCATTGGAAGTATCAAATCGTATAGCCAAATAAAGGTAAATAGCCTCATAGACATTATGACATTCTAATTGATATATCAGGGAATTGGTGTCTCAGTAGAGCAGGTACAAAGTTTGCAGAGGAAATTTGTTTTGCTTGTAATCATAATGAAAGTCATATAAAAGAATGTTGATAAATCTAGAACAGCAGCACCGGTAAACAAAGGCCTGTTAAATGTAACAGATAGCTTGTTCATTTCAATCAAGATTAAATTCTCATCGAATATCTGCCTTGACTTGAATGTCGGATCCCCAATCAATTCTGTCACCCCAAAAATCATATCCTACCTCCATACGACTCTGATGTCCCTTTTTTGGTCTACATTTTGCAACGTCTTTCAATATATGAAATTATTCATCAATTTAAAAAATGATTTCTCGAATGTGTTCGCTGCCTGTGCATGTTTTTCAATATTGAAATTAATGAACAGAGCTATCCACACCTTTTGCTCAAAGCACAGAATGCAGTGAATAGCGCAGTGTTTGGCTCCATACATTGAATAGTGCTTGAGTGTTTCCTCATGTGCAACATAATTCTTCCACTGCACAAGTGTGAAAAGTAATTTCTCACTCTTGTCGTTCGGCAGTATGGCAAGTGGTAGATATGCTAAAAATCGTGACATTCTACTGGAAAAGACAAATCAACTTCCGCGAAACAACTATTATCCCGTGCATTATCCATGTTGGTGAAAACCCAAGTTGAAAATTTGTCTGCCTAAAGCTACGCTAAATTACCAATAGGCAACTTGCACATCATAATGTGGCTGTACAATCCATTTACATCAAAGTAACAAATACACTTCTCTGCCTCACTGGGATCGTTCTTGTCACCCATATAAATATTATTAGCTTGTGCATGCCTTCCGGAAACCTGGGTGATACCGCCCCTGACCCCGCATTATACAAAGAGATACTTGTCCATATCCATCATCAGCTCTAGCCGCACATAATTTCTTAACAAAAGAGTGTCCCAGAAGTGGGACGGAGTTGTAATGTCATGGCAGTGGCCAGACCATATTATGCCAAACATACAGTCCTCAAATTTTCAAAAACTCCCTCTCAACAAATATGTGTTCACATGTAAACACTTGATTGCATATTCAATTAAATTTTGACAGTTGAACTCATTCCATGCTTATTGAGAATGAGCATATTCCTCATCACTTATGCCCTCGCCTTTCTTTACATTATGAAATGCATCCTTTGGTAGGGGTGAGGTACACGTCAGACTGTCAGTAGATTTAGCATATTCATAAGGAAATACTCCTTTTCTCTTTGCCAAATCAAATTGTGTATTTATGGAAACTGTGACCGGGTCATAGCCATTTGTGCAGATGTTTAATTATCTGCTAATGTTTCCAGTGATGCTTAATGAAATTGAACGATTTAATGAGATGTAATTGCACACGTCGCATACCTCCCTGCGAATTTTTCCCATAAGGAAAGTGTTTTGTGATGCATTTGTAACTCTCCAAGGTGTTTACAGTCACTTTAATATCAACTGGATTTTCGGTTACCACGGTTCCGTCGGACTGAGTGATATGACGAGGAGCTGAAGGTTTCATTAAACATTGGCCATTATAATTCTGCAGATTATGAAATACAGCAACAAGTTGATTCTTTTTACATCTGAATAGTAAATTACATGAATTATATGCATGGCCTTTGATTGTGATTGCGTCCATTAAGTGGTCATGGTCAACCGCAAATACTTTTCCAATCACATTATTACAGATGTGACAATTTGTCTGAACCATAAATCCAGCCTGATAGACCATTCTCAATGGTTTCATTGGAACAATTGTACTGTATACATCTGTAATCTACTTCCCTACCTCAACTAATTTATAAACCATCTTATACTCACAATCTTCACCCACAAATCGTGGTACTATGTTAAAGTAGGATTGTAAGCACACACGAGCAAAATGCTACAAGCATACGGAACATGTTTATTGATATTTTCTGTGCCACTGACATCATTTTGAGGCAAGTATGTGGACATGGGTTTCAAATACGCTTCAGTATGCAATAAAACACATTCTTTGCTGTTTTGCAAAATCAGTGAACTAAATATATACTTATTTTCCTCAGTCGGGAAAGTACACCTAACAGCATCTTGTTAACATAAATCTGCATGATTTGTGAATTTCTCCTCACTTCCAAAATTCTGTAGGCACTGTTCGCAAACAAAAATTTTCTAACATTTCTTAGAACTGGCTGTGAAGCAAGCTTGACGAATCCTTAATAAAAACAAACTGCAAATGGGCGGTACTACCACTGGAACAAACAGCCAACATATTTACATTGTGCTCACATCGCACAGGATAAATGTTAATGGGTACGATATTCCCCTACCTGGCATTATCAAACATCTTGTCAACAATATTCCCATCCTTGTATAACACGGAATAGGCATTCACAGAAATATCATTGAGCTCCTCGAAATGTCTGATTTAGTGTAACACGATGGGAGTCGACAATCCATTTGTATCCAAAACCTGATTCGGTTCTAGGAATGAAGACAATTTCTCAGCATGGTTTCTGGCAGGAAACCAACTCACTACGACATACAGGAAACATTCGTCTGTAGAAAAAACCGTCGTTGTTAGTGCACACTTTCCTAGTGGTAATGAAATTAGGTAGCTTTGTGTGAGAAGCACCTACAGTGAATGGCCTTTACTGTGTAATGTGTACGGTCCATTTGCAGTATCAGCTTCCTCCCCAACCACTACCTCTACCACAAACTCACTAACATGTGTAGTCATGTTAGGGACAAATACTTCCTCTTATATCTCGCCAACATCGGATGAATGGAAAATGGGTGTGGCTTTAGTACTAAAAGAAACTTCTCCATGACCATCTCATCTGCCATCATATTATTAAAAAAACGTAATTGCCTTGGAGATATAATTTTTTTAATGTCGATGCTGTGTTTCAGTAATTGCCAGTAAAGGAACTTTATGACTCCTGAAAAATAATTTAAGGTCTGCATTAGTCTCAACAAAGTCATTATGTATCCGTGCGTCCACTAACCTTCGACCAAATAATTTATCCAACTCCAAATAAGTCAAATACAGAGGCAAACCTACATCAACCGAAGAATAAAAGCTTAAATGATTCTCTGATTCACTGCTAAAGTGCAGATGTTTCTATAGCAAATTCCGTACTCACCAAATATTGCTTCAAATCCCACCCGGTAGTAACCGATCAGAAACAAAACAGAAATAAGAATTATAGTTACATATAATTATACAAATATACCTGAAACAAAAACAAATTAAACCCAAAATGTGTGTAACTAACATCTAAATATGTTAATCCATCGTGTACTTAACTATACGACCATATATATATATATATATGTATAAGTAATGCGATCTACCCTTAAGGACATAAAATGTACCCAAATATATTATTTGCCCTGGAGGGGACTTGAATTCTTATCAGGGATGCTCCAATGTTATCCTAACACTTTACCACCTAGGCTATGAAGCACCTTCAATATGTGAATGAAAAATACTTACATTTAAAGAAAAAATACTTACATTTAAAAGTATATAATATAAAATGAAAAATATCACTTACATTTAAAAGTAGTTAATCCTCTGCATAGAACCCTGAGGAAATGTAAAACAGACTGTGTCGTGAATATTGTCGCTACGAGAACTGATGAGAGAATGAGAGAGAATCTGTGTTCCACATTTTTGCTAGTAAACACACTAGTAATAATTAATACACAAACTAAATAGTATCGATTATTGAAGAATTAATTAGGTGAATATAGTTATTAAAGTAAAGATGAAATTTAGTATACTCACTATGGATTTGCACATGCTGACCAGAGTTACATTTCCTAGAAGAAAGATTATTTCATTGGGAATAAACTATCTTTTTCAAGCTTATCGGTGTGACATTTCTTTACTCTCGAAACATATTAGTGGCATTAAGTATATTTTAACCATAATAGATATGTATTCTAAATTATTTTGGGGGATATCAGTAAAAAATAAAACTGGAGTACAAATTATCCTTTCAATGTAATCTGTGTTAAAGGAGAGAGGCCCCCAAAATGTTTATACCGATAAAGGAACAGAATTTTTTAATGTTCATTTCAAGTATGTAGTGTTACAGTATGGTATAACCATTATGTCGCATACTTTGAAAAAAACAAGGCTTCAATTGTGGAGAGCTTTAACAGGACTTTTAAGAAGTTACTATATAAATAATTCACATCGAGTGAGAGTCAAACTTGGGTAAATATTCTGCCTGAAATATCATATAATTCAAGGTATCACAGAATGATAAAAACACTACCTATTAACATAATCTTAAGCTTTTTATTATGAGGAGAAACAAAATTTTCAATTTAATATTTATGTAAAGACTTCATAAGTCTGTAAACAAAATGTACTTTGAGTAACTGCATCGAGTTTATCCCATGGGTATAGTGATTCCAATTTTAAAACTTTGCAGTGTGTTATCATCATCTGAATAAGAGACTGGAATTTCTTTAACTGTAAATTATTCTATTCTTGAAATCCCTTGTATGCAACAATATATATATATATCTTTTCTATTGTACAGGCTGTCCCAGCATTCACCTACCATTGTGAAACATTATGTTAAAACTCAGACAATATTTATCACCGTTACAGAAAACCGAAAGATACATGTCTGCCATTTGTGACAACACACACAATGTAATCATTTCTTGAATATTACTCCAGTGAGATGACGTCCATCCAGGTTCACACATTCGTGCACTCGATGCAGCACGTTTTCCATAACCCACAACAATGCTGCTGCCAGCATAGCATTAATTTCTGCGGAAAATCTCTGTTTGAGTGTGTTCAGATCTGGCGGGCATGTTTTAAAAACGCGACTTTTGAGGAATCCGCACAGGATATAATCGCAAACCGACAAATCGGGCGAATGGGCAGGCCATGGAATGTCTCCAAAGTGCAAAATTATTCGATGCTGAAACATGGTTCGTAAAGTGTCTATTGACAGGCGAGCTGTGTGTGCTGTGGCTTCATCTTGATGGAAATAAACATTTGCAAGGACGATGCCGAGGTCACATAATGCACAGTGTGCAGGTGATCACTGCTCCATACTTAATAACAATGACATCACTTGCCAGACAGATCTGACTGTATCACGCAATCCCCATCCTAGGGACACACGAGTACTAGGTGAGTCAAAATGGTAGGTGAACGCTGGGACACTCTGTACAACACACTATCTAAATTGTATATATATATATATATGTGTGTGTGTGTGTGTGTGTATGTGTGTGTGTTCGGAGACAATTAAAACTACTCAGAGTTTTCTACACTGCAGTATCATACAATATATTGCATACAATGAATTAAAAAGTACTGTATAATATGTGGAGACATTGTATGTATTTCACTTTCCAGAGAGGGCATGCTTAGAGTATATTTCTCACACTATAAATAAAAAATTATATCTGGGTCTTCCCAAATGTAAAGGGGTAGAAATTCGTATACAAGTGGGATTTCATAAGCCACAAAATGTATTAAAATATATTTTGGTATGTAATGTAACTCATTTCTTATGTCAAGAGCTAACAGTGTCTTGCTCCTTCCAAAAGCAAGTGTTGCAGTGTATGTTTTCACCCACAAATCACCACTCATAACACAACACTGGCAGATATTAATCACATACACTTTACTGTACATGAGATGTTTTCTTCTTTTATCAAGTAAATGAGCAGTGGATACAGATGCAGGAGGCAGATGTGAGACACGTGTTGGTCGTTGCTGTTGCAGGTATGTGGCTGACTTTGTGATGTTGCAACACAATTGGTACACGAAGGATATACCAGAAATGTTCGCTCATAGCTGGCTGACACAGTCACAAAAATTTCTTATTGAGAAAAAATCCTTTCTATTATAAAAAATTGGCATTAAAGTTTATTGCTTATTCACACTACTACATATCAACACCAGGGTTGAAGTTGTACTGCGACACTGCATAGAGTGTTTTCCATCACACAATGTTTAGCAAAGACTACATTAATTAAAAAACTCATTTATCCTTATATATAACTTGTGTCATCCAATATGGCGGAAGTATATTCAAAATATATTAGTATTTTAAACTCGGTCTGCATTCAGCCTCCGAGCTTAGTAGTCGTATACTTGCTCCGGACATATTTTCTCTCTGTTTAATTATTCTGATTTATATTATTATTACTGTTACTGTTATTCAAGTTCATACTCTGTGTTGGAGTTCAGTGTGCTGCTGACTCAGATTGAATTTCGATGTGCAATTACACGTACTTTCTTGAATGTAATTATGCTTTAATTAACACATGTAATTATACTATAATTAATCTCGAATGGACTCGAACCGAGGAGCACCTCACCAACCTCAGTTGTGTTTTGGCAGCCGACGGGTAAACTTGTTTACTTAGTGTGTAACTACTCTCGGTGTATGTACTTGTGTGTACTTTACAGGTTAATGAAATGGCACTTAAGCCACCAATGACTCCCTATCATGCCAGAACAGCTCCGGTCCCTCTACTCATGCCTAACATCAAAATACAACTATGCAGAATTTCAAAATGCTGATTACAAAATTTATCTCAGTTCCAAATTTAGAATTGTCCAACGATGACGAAATCTTAAATGACCACAGCACCTAAACTAGAATAACCATTACACCGATACTTGAAACGACCACAATGCAGAATACTATGTGTGTTGCCTTGGTTTGGTGATACAATACGTGCTACTGTTATTAAAGTGTTCGCATCTTTAGCATGTGTTTTACGGTAACAAGTAAAGTCACATCCATAAAATAAGCGCATTGCGATACTTGAAAAAATAATTTTACCAGCGAGTAAAAGTGTTAAGTTGAAAGATCCAAAGCTAGTTCTGTTTTATTTTCGTTGCATGTAACTTTAGCCATATAAAGTATCCAGCACAAATATAAACCAATATATAGTTATAATAGTCCTTAGTTATTCCAAAATATAATAGCAAACAACAATCCAAGCATGCAGAATACGCGATTTAAATATTACACATGTGGTTCTAATATTATTATTCAGATTTTGAAGAATTCAGAACAATTAAATATGTTGCATTGCTTCACTAAATAGTGCTGTCAATACGAGGCAAGGAATAAAAATAATCAATAATGCTGCTCCCTCAAATTCCACTATACAGAAAAACGATCAACTATTGAAAATAAAAGAATGAAACGTAGACTGTTACAAAATTATCGTACGGATTTTCTTCTGTAAGTGCTTGCAGTAAATGAATTAAATATGGTACATCTTTCTCAGTTAAACTGACTGTTTTCTGCTTTTTAGAAGCAATTAAATAGGGCCTGAAATTTGACGTTGGTAAAACAGGTGGCACCCGATAAAATCATGAAATATAACATAATAGGTATGCGCGGATACGTCCATTATTAATTGTCCGTTGCTTATGTTATAAACTATTTATTTCCCTCTTTGACTTAACTACTCTAAATCCGCGCACTCCAGCATGCTTTAGTATTATTTTATGAATATTATCTATGGCGTTTCATATTGACGACATAACACGCTATCTTAAATTACCAGTTTATAGATTAAAAAACCCCGAGGACTACTTAACCAAGGAGCTTTATTTGTTATAGCTGTTACATTTGTAGGAAGATATTTCATAATTTCCTTAGGGCAATAAGTATTTCGATTATCCGTCAGTGAATGAATATGATATGCCTGAAAAAATAACTAATGTCAACCAAGTATCATCCAAATAAAACAGATGGTGCTAAAGAGTTTTTAAATACAGTTTTTCTAGAAATTTTTAAATTTTTTTGACATGCTGACATAATCTGTGCGAAATTCTCACTATTAGAAGGGTGTCTGGCATTTTCAGAGTTCATTGGTTAGAGTACGCAATCTGTAATTCTATGTGGAATGGGCCACGGTCACTCCACACATTTGTTTCCTTTCCTTCCTAATGTCTTGCTGGGATACTGGTGTCGTAGTTGGCACAGAAGAGTTTGTCATTATGTGTGCATGTTTGCTCCGGACATATTTTCTCTCTGTTTAATTATTCTGATTTATATTATTATTACTGTTACTGTTATTCAAGTTCATACTCTGTGTTGGAGTTCAGTGTGCTGCTGACTCAGATTGATTTCGATGTGCAATTACACGTACTTTCTTGAATGTAATTATGCTTTAATTAACACATGTAATTATACTATAATTAATCTCGAATGGACTCGAACCGAGGAGCACCTCACCATACAGCATACATATGTGAAAATTATTTTGCAAGAATGTTATATTTCTTTCACTTGCTTTATCTGACATCTGAAACGACTTATTTTCATAATCCTTCTGCCAATCTTACCTAACTAATGAAAATGGTTGAATAACCAGGTCGAAGTTTAGTTGTCTGTCCATAAATCAAACTTCGCATGTATGTTAAACATATTTATTAAATAATTCAACCCTCAAACGCTAATAATATCCTCCTTATCTCACTTACTGTATATTTATTCATTGCGAAATAAGGTTTTACTCGTAAACCCCAAAAGCTAAACTGTAAATATCTACTTGGAGGACATATCGCTTAGAATAATCTGGCAAAACCAAAATGAAATTATTATATACTTGCGTTTTTAAAAGGTATTTTCTGCTCTTCTCCCCAAACAAATGACCATCCCTCATTCTTTAGTGTATTAAAGTGCGCAGGCAAATATAAATCGTGCAAATATCCTATAATGCCAATAAATCTGATTTTTTTTTGCACTCTTAGAGTCAGTAAAATTTGCTACTGGGCGATATTTTGGGGATCCATAAGTGTTTACTACTTTGATATGATATGCTCCAAACATTCTATCTCCTATTACGCTGGGCACATCTCCGGTTTAATTGCAAAAGCTGTTTGTCGTAACTTTTCCAGTACCAGCAGAACATGATTTGAATGTTCTTCAAAAGTATTGTCATGTCATGTCATGTAATGTCATCGAGAAGATTATTACAAAAAAAGCTAGCAATCTTCAAAAAGATTGTGTAAAATTCAAAATAAACCAAAGGGTTTTCTAGTCCATTAGTAATGTCCCAATAGAGTGACAAGCACAGTATGTTTCCTGCTGTCAGGATGCAACATGCATTTAATATTGACCTTATTGTTTACTAGGTGACAATCCAAAACGAAATAATATTCAGCTGATATTTTTTATTAGAAATGTTGGAGAAGCATCAGGTGAAAGAGTAAGTGTCAACATACTCTAGACCTCAAATCACTAATGATATTTCCTAAAGTCTGTAACTTGGAAGGCTAGCATTCAGAAGGGGTGAAACACAATGATTCATCGTCTATTATCTCTATTTTAAATGACATTTTATTCACACTTCACTTGCTAAACCGAATGGTTTATATGTTCCCAAAAGCCTGCAACTTTGCATTTATTTTAATCTCATCTGACTGTTATTTTGACATGTTTTCTTTAATTCCCTCACAGAGAAATTAGCACCGTTTGGGAATTTTTCCCAAAACTATGTGTGACTCCACCTTCAGATTGTTTTTGTTACAGCTAGCTAAATAATCTACTCCCTGAGCAGTTTTACAAATCTTATTTACAAGTCCATGGATACTTCTGAATTTTATAATGTAATTTCAAACTTATATTCAACCACATATTATTTAACACTTGCGCCCTCTTCAACAGCCCCTTTATTAACATCCTCCTCAGACACGCCTTCGTCACCTTGTGGATACTTTTTCACCTCCATCATCCTTTAAATTAATAGGTTCAACTTGTCATGCTCAGTTACACCTGCACAACTTAAATATTTTCCATCATCCTAATGAACTCACTATACAGTTCATGCCTAGTAATTCTGTAAAGTGTCGGCTCATGCGCTCTATATTCGGGAGCATGTTGACCCTCCGATGGGTACTGCCATTTGATATTCTGATTTATTTAAACATTTAGACTCCCACATGGAGACAGCCTCGATTTTTGCTATCTTACCTGATACTGAATTCATGCTATGTATTTTTCTGTGCTACCATTACCTTGGTAATTTCAACCTGCAAATTTTCCTATGCCTTCCGGCCAGTCGTCATGCAAACAGTTCCACTTTCCCTTATGCGTCATTCTATTTACGACATTCTCTGGTACTTTACAACCCGATGAACCTCGACATCTCCCCTAACTTCCTCCCTAAATCGATTAGACTTTCTTCTATTTGCTAGGTATGTTCGACAATGGATGCCTCAATTTTTTATGTTTAACATTTATTGAATCTTTTATACTATTTTTTTTTTCAGCAACATTTGCATGATCCTGTTCTCAAAGCCAACTTTTTCTCCTGCTGGTGACATCATTTCACCACTTACCTTTTCAATAACAGATCTGTTCTGTCCCCTTTTCCAATCAAAATGGCCTTCGGACTCGCACCTTCTTTCTTGACCCTAAGGTATTAAAATGTTTTATTTCAGTAGGTTTTATGGTAGCCCACTTAGATTCGGCTATAGTAATGCAACTGGTTCTCCACTCTCATTGGACGAATTTTCCATCATCTCGTTATTATAATATAGTACTTGTTCCTGTTCTGAGGTTGCCTTTGGAGGACCATAGTCGTTGTGCTTTCAGAATCTTGCCCTTATCAGTATGGTCTAAAAATTCGTTGCTATACCTATGTCTGCAAGACTCATAACCATTACCACTAACATTACTACTGCAATGCCAGTGTGGTTTTCTCCTCGACTTCCTGCCCTGGAGCCTGGTGCTGCCATTGAAAGGGAGGTGAATATATATAAACATTTCTGGATTCATCGCTATTACTGTGTGACTCTGGCTTAATCCTGATCATGTCTTGCTAGTGGAATCCCAGAATACTGCAGAACATTGCTTTTCTTCACAGAGAATTTAGGCGTGCCTGTACTGTAGGCTTAGATATTTAATTTATGTTGCTATCTACAATTATGTTCAGCAACTCGTCCTGGTTCCCGAACCTCTTACCGCGAGGCACCTCTTGGCCAACGTCTTGGGCTGGAGCAAAGGCAACAGTAAAGGCGTTGTGAAGGCCAGTTTCTATAGCTGTGAAATTATTAGTGACAATATTCGCGGATGCTGTCGCCTTCGGTGGCGTGTGACCTTGCCGTTGTTGCAGACTTTTGATCAGTAAGACAGTCGTGAAAGTCTTCGTCGTGCTATAGGTACACTGCAAAGTACAAGTACACAGTCGATATTTCATGTGAAGCATACATGAGAAGAAAATATTTGGGTAGGTACGGAAATTTTTCGTATCTGTCCAGCGCGGTCAGGTATTTAAGTTTTCCGGGAAATGGCAGAAAGGATTTTCTGGCCGCTAAGCAACACACATACATTCTCAAGAAAAAACCTGATCACCCCCTATGTATATAGCCTTATAAATGGGGAGTGACGAACCTCTAATATTTTCTGAATAACTACAAATATAATGGGGCGTAATATATAAAATAACCCAGGTCGTATGCGAGTAAATGTGAGCGGGAAGGGGGAGAGGGCTGCTTTCATTTGTGCTAGTGAAGGAAGATGTAGGCTTTTTTATGGAGCTAGACAAGGAAATGGGAGATCGAATGTAAAGGGAGGTGATCAGTTGCTGAGAAATCGGAGACGTGAAAGAGGAGGATAAAGTGGATATAATTAGCATCATTATACTGCGATTAAATGAGAGGAGGGTACTCTATAAATCTGGTGGGGTAATATTTACGCACTGAGGGTTATGAAAAGGACTCACTGTAATTTATCTGATAAGTTGGTGTGTGAACTGAATCCACCACTACCTAGTTGGAAACGCTCGTAAAATATTTCATTGGAAATCATATTTCAAGTCCTTATTTTTAAGCTTTTTAAGAATAAATTTTATTAGTGTTAATTGTATAAAACTTATTAATGGAATGTTTTCTTGGAAACTTTTTAACATTTCAGGACGCCTTTCCTTTTTTTTTAACTTTTCAAATTTTATTTTAAAATAATTTCTTGAAATGTGATATTTGAAATGTCTATTATTTGTTATAATTTGTGTTCCAACATCATTCGAGGAAAAGTAAAGGTAAAAATTATAGTTCAAAGCTGCAGTTTAATTTCGTTGGAAATATTAACCATCGACCTATAGACCATGTTCAAATATAGAAAATTAAATTATATTTTATATTATGAGCCTCTTATAGCCTACAAATTATGTTATACACATAATGGTATTTTTCTGAAAAACACTGGCTATTCACTCCACTGGCGACGACCAGCCAATGTAACTGTTCTGCAAAGTGAGCGAGCAAATATTATGTAGCCCATTCAATACAGGTACACGTACGCATCTAATGAAATGTATGGTGTCAGCTGTATACATAAGGTAATCACCATCAAACATTCTAGGAGTCAGTTTGTGCACTTTGTATATTATCTGTAGTAGGTGTATAGGCCCTACACACTTGCTGGAGAGACTCGTCTCTGGTAGTGTATGCAGTAGCACAGGAACTATGTACATTTCTCTCTGACAACTTAACTTTTTGAATAGTGCTTCATCTTTCTGCTACCCTGATACGATACGCCAATGGTACGTAAGTAAGGCTAAAAACGAATACCATTATCGTTACTAACACCAACAATTGACCTCATACACAAGTTTTTAGCTTCGTTGCTGGTTTCTTCCCATAATATGTAGTAGTGTAGCAAACTTATTTTTTCATGCCAAAGGGTCAAAAACGAGTTGTACAATTCCAAGTACAACCGTCATGCATTTGTATCGATTTGCATTATGCCATTTTCTGTGGTGCTTTGAAGAAGACGAATTTCTACATATAACTATTCACATACCTCAAAGTTTTTAAACTCGCGTACTTAGCAGCTGTTTTTGTGATTTTGCTTCGTTGTAGTAGAGTAAATATGCAAATGCAATGTGGCTCTCATAATATTGTAGTCACAGCTGTAGTTATAATAGTCTTAAAAATTACAGGCAGCAAGTGGCACTCTCGTCGCAAGATGCTGACCCCGGCGTTCCACTTCAAGATCCTCGAGGAGTACATCCCGATTTTCAACAAGAATACAGAGATATTATTGGAGAAACTGAACGAACATGTTGAAGACGACTTCGTACAGATTTACCAGTTCGTTAGTTTATGCACTTTGGATATTATATGTGGTAGGTGTATACACACTTGCTGGAAGTACCATAGTCTAAAGATGAGGTAGACCGATTTCGCTGGCTGCGGACCACCAGCCTCCATGTCCCAACATTGAACTGCTTTTCTGCGAACACATGTTAGAAAATTTATTAGTATACAAATGCTTTTAGATGAATGTATACTTCCTCTAACAAATTTTAATGCCTTTTATTAAATTAAAACTGTCAAAAGTATTTTAATAATATAATAGTGCTTGTCATTTAAAAATTAAGTTATAAGCCAACACGTTCATCACTGCTGACCATATGACTTTGACAGTTGTGTAGGATTGGGGTAGGTCAATGTTGTGTACATGCGCAGAAGACGAATAAGCTGTTTACCTCATCTTTAGTCTATGGGATGGACTCGCCTGTGGTAGTGCATGCAATAGCTCAAGAATGATGTACCTTTATCTATGACAACTTAATTTCTTGTGTAGTGCTTCAGATTTCTGCTACTCCGATACGCCTCTGGTATGTAAATAAGGCTGAAAACGATTAAACAAGGATTTAAAAAAAAATGTTAAACATTAACTTACATTGATGCTCACTTGTTTTCAAAAGAAAGTCATTATAAATTTTCCACTTATCAGATATTTTAAAAAGTATGTTAAAAACCATAAGATAAAAGCGTATGTTTTTAATCAAGGGACTTACTTTTAAATAGGTTCTAATTAGCAAGAATTATCTATCGATTAAAATATAATTTACGTTTTTGTTTTCAGAAGCATTCTTTTTCATGCCGGCTGGCAAAATAGGGGACAGCTTAAATATTGAACTAAAGTACACTTACGCATAAAAGCTGCCCACACATCCCCGATTTACATAGGATTCTAACCTAGAAAAATCTTTTTAATTCCGAATAACCAATTTCGTAAATATTGAAAATCTACATTGTTTGTATGCTCGGCATGCACATCCGGAATCTTCTAATGTCTCAGTGACATCGGCCAGAACTAAACTTGTTTGTACACTTCAGTGTGTACACTCTACCAGATGCCATTATTTTTCATGCATTTTCTTGATTTCGTGTTATTGGCTCAGGGGCTTAGAATAAGTGCCAAATTTGTAGATCAATTGCTAGTCTCTATGCAAATATACGAGTGTTTGAAGCCTGCTTTATATAAAAATGACTTGCAGATCTCTGATAGTTTACTACCTTGGCTGTAGTTGTGCTTCTATTTTCTTTCCAAGATTCTACTCTCTTGCTGTACTTTAATGCAATACATCGAAATTTGCAGTAAAATGCCAACATCCAATAGTAGTAGGATTATAATGACTTTGGCACAAGGGCATTGGGTATCGGATTCGAATTAAGCTGGTTGCCATGTTGTGACGTCACTGTCCGCCGTCTTGAAAGTCGTTGACCTTAGAACCTTGACCCATGACCTTTGACCTTGACCTGTGACCCCAAAACCTCCCAAAAATCTGGAAAAATTATTTAAAATTATAAAATAATGTATTACCGGTATGAGCAATTCATTTAAAATTAGGCAAAAGTTGTTATTAAAAAACTATTCAAAATTGTTCTGAAAATTAAATTAATTGAAAAATTATTAAAAAATTTGTTATTAAAAATTTTCTGCCATGACGAATTAGTTGCCTACGCTCTACCACCATTTTGGTAAGAATCATTTGTTTATATGTTACTGGAGGCCGCCATGTTGGTTTTTCGTTCATTTCTTTTTATGTTACTGGTGATCGCCATCTTGGTAAGCGACTCGACCAATTAGTCGCATTCGATACAATCTTACTATACATCAATTGTTTCAAAGGCCGCCATATTAGTAGGGGTCAGTTGTTTACATCATCTAGGTGGCGCTAGTGCATTAATTCACCCACCAGGCGGCAGCCATGCTGGTAGCCTGTGTCTAACCTTCGTTCGACTGCCATATTCAAAAGTATAATTTGTTTACATCACCTAGGAAGTGCTAGTGTATTAATTTATCCACCATGTTGTGGCCATGCTGGTAGGCTGTTTCTCACTTTCGTTCAATGCCATATTGGAAGGCATCAATTAGTCGCATGTGCTCTACCACTATATTGGTAAGCATAGTTTGTTTTCAACTAGATGGTGCTAGTGTATTTGCTTAAGTATAGACAGTGCTAATTAGTCACATTAGTTCCAAACACAACAGAGGACTAATCCCCACCACTCTAACCTTTTTTTATTTAAGTGTTCAAGTGCCCTCCCCCCTCCAGGCTTCCCAATGGCCAATTACCCCACCGATGTTTCCCATTGGCTAATACTCATGATTGCGCTACTATCAGCAAGCCTCCACCACCTCTGTTCGACCCCCCCCCCCCGCAGTATATTTCATTGCAAATTTTCTTAGGTGTCATCGGAAACCTTTATTTGTCCAATCAGATATCTTAATTCGACCCTCACCAATGTTTATCAATGCCTAATTACACACATTAATTCTACCCCCACCATTCCCACCCATAGTTTGCCATTGGCTGATTACTCGGGTATTTTCGGAATCTTTTGTTGTGTCGATCAGCTGCCTCCGTTCAACCAGTTAGTCACATCTGTTCAACCCCCACCCCTGCTTCTCATTCGCTAATTAGTCGGCGAGTCTCCACCACCTTCGTTCGATCTACTATAATCGCTGAGACTGTCATTCCTTTTAAACTCTGGCTTTATAAGATGCGCCCCGAGCACCTGTCGAAAAGATGTTCCTTACTCTTATAAATGTACGCATGTTTTCCAGGTGGTCATAAAATCCATTTGGCCATTTTGGTATTTGGAAGGGTACTTTCGCTTAGTGCCTTGGACAAACGGGACGAGTTGCCATACCTGCCGAAAGAGTTCCTGCTGACGTTTTGGCCCTATTCGAGTAATTGCTGATCTACCTACAGCTGGACACAGACATACGGGACTTACTCCCGTGCGAGGAGTATTTCAAGGGGTGTTCCTCAGTTCCCGACACGCCACATCACAGGGGTTGGTTCAAGGCCCGACGCTGAGCAGCCCTGGTGGCGATTGCCCCCGTGAAAGGTTTCTACACACAAGCTGTACGTATAGAAGACGTACCCACGACGCCTGCCCTCCCCATGTAAGGTTTCTAGGCACAAGCCGTACCTGCAGAAGATGCCCTTCCTGGGCAAGTTTCCTACTGGCAAGCACTACTCAGTGGCGAGGAAGCAAACCCAGAAGACAAGTGAACACAGCATGAAATGACTCTGTAAAAAAAATGTATAGTGTCTGCGTGTGTGAAATCGAAAAATGGTTTGGAACATTCAAGGATTTCGCTTGCTAGACTCTTACACCATCTAGCAGGTTGCCGTCTCGTACAGTGACGACGACGAGCAAACCAAAGTGTATACATTTTCTCCAGCATCACTATGGAAGCACCTCGGTTGCACCACGCAATTAGGCGTACCGCCGAAAGATGCATGTACTTAGGTGGGACGATGGAAATGTTCCGTATGGGGATATTCGCAAAGTGTTGGAGGAAGCCATAATTCTCTATTAACCCTGTGTGCGTTAATCGCCAAGAGTTGGCTATGCTCATGTGTAGTATATGCCCCGCTTGAACGAATATTGTGGACGCCTTCAGTCATTGCAGCTGCCCGCCGTTCAGGCATCTGGTCAAGACGTATGCCTCAAGGCTTCACGAGTGTGAAAATGGACTATGTGTGTCGTGCAATTCCCAAGTACTAAGACTGTGAACTCATTTATTGCGTGGTATATGTAAACAAAAGACTATGAGGAATAAAACATTGTGTATAAGCAGCTGGTAGAGATGTATAGGAAAATACTACGTAAATGCGAAAAAAATTGACGATGTGTGTCGTGCAATGCTCAAGCCCTAAGACTCTGTGGAATCCATGACACAATTTAAAAAAAAAGTGTAATAAATACTTGGAGAAAAGTAAATAATTATTCCTCGTATAATGCAGAACACTATTGCGATGTGTGTAAATAAATAATTGTGTTAAGAATATATATTTGTTTTATCTCGAGTCATGCCCCACACACACATCACTGTTGATAATTTAAAGTGTTTTATATCAGTGTTTGAAAAACACTACTGGCAAAAGGTATTAAAAAAAGGTTTTGTTATTATTTTAAAAGTGTTCTACCATCATTAATAAAACACACTGTCAGTAAAGACATAATTAGTGTAGTTACATTTTAAAGTAAAATATACACTGTAGCCACCACAAACATACATTAGGTGTACGGACATAATTGAATTTGCTAAAACGAAGGAAGAGCATCTCAAGGCAGGCCGCTGTCGTCTGTAGACGTGTGCCAGCTGGGTGGTATTCCCGACGTTAGCAATTTGCACATATTGCAGCTAGGCAGAAGTTTACTTCCTGTCGACATCTCGCCAGCCGGCAGCCGTCTTCTAGATACAACATCATGCTAGGGATCCAGGCTTCAACATATTTCACATGTGAAACATAACTTCTAGTATCCCAACAGATAGCGAGCTCTGTAAAAATACTCTAATATGCCGGGGCTCCCTAGCCCCAGTCGGGAATATATGCATAGTAACCGGAGGTACAGTTCGACCACTGGTGCCCCTCAGACGCACTAGCCAAAGAAAAATACATGCATAGACAAATGGGAAAATCATGTGGTACAACACTGATGCAAAACTGTACATGGTACAGCAACAGTGAGAGAAACTTATACAAGGCACATTACTGGTAAGAAAAATATGGTGCAACGAGTATGATAAAAATTATACAGGCGGGACAAAATACATGCTAATATTCCCATTTATGAAAAAATTATACATGTCCCCCTGCACGATGAGACATGACATACAGGAGGGGCAGGTTTGACACCTGGAACAATACTGGCGGGGAACATGCTGATGGCAAAACCAACGCACAATATATACCATATAAAAACCCCTTGCACTTCCTATATATGTATCAGGTAAAAGTGCATATGCCAAATTATTTTTTTTTATCGGCTCTCGAAATGCATTACAATAGTACAGAGAAAGAAATTTTTTCAGTGTTTGTCGTGACGAGGAATACTTCCCAAATCTCTCGCTAAAATCAAAAGGCGTTAATGACCAAAAAATGTATGGTCTTGGCTTTGATAACTGGCCACAATATATGTAACCTTCATTTATATATATATTTATTTATATATAGAGGTGCATAACACCCGAGAAAAAACTTTGGCAACCACTATGCACATCGCCAAAGTAAAACAGGTAGAAAAAATTTATGTATGCCAAAAACATGTGGACATCCCAAGCTAAATAAATAAATATATATATATACATATATATAAGTTTTATAGTTTTAACTGTAACAAGTAGGTACATGTCTCGAACTCATGAGCGCATACAAAACACCCCCCACAGGTCTGGGAGAGATATAAATGAAAAAACGAACATTTTAACAAACATGCAAATATTTATTATAGTAAAAATTATATGTTTACATTAGATGATAGTTGCAGCAGGGTTGTTACGACAAAATGTCTTTCTCATCGACCCAGGAATCAAAACACTCCGAGTGTCACAGCCACCGCATGTACACGCGGCCATTACGCTGTATCAGCACCTTCTCCACCAAGCACATGTATGGAAACTTGGTAGGATACTTTGGTGTAAAATCCACCAATGATGGGTTCGCCGCATAGGTCGTCGAGGTAAAGCATGAGTGGGTACGCATGTTGTATAGTCATCACCTTGTACAGCTCTTGCAGACCAGTTTTGACGTAAGCCTTTGTGGAAAATTCCATGTATTTTCGAAATCCTCGCCAAATCACCGATCTTGGTTTAGGCTTTCGCAGGTACCTCCTCCTTGGAATAGCATACAATGTTCGAAGCAGGGAGTAGTTCTTTGCATCTTCAGGCTTTGTGCGAGTGGTACAATTATACTCGCATATGAGTTTCGGGAGTAGTGTCAATCACTTGTTGTTTTCATTCGCCATGAATGTCTCCACAGTCTAACATTTAGAGTGCTATGAGAACGCTCGACGATGCTAGCCTTGAGCTTAGAGAATGTGAAATAGTGATTTATGTTACGTTTCTTCATCAGTGCACGGAAAGTAGTGTAGAAATATTCTTTACCATCGTCGGTGTGGAGATTTTTCGGTACGCACCCTTCACGCAATATGCTCGCCACAACTTTTGCTATATCGCATGCATTCTTCGATTTGAGCGGTCTGGCCCAGACATACATGGAGAACACATCGATCATGGCCAAAATGTACCGGTAGCATTTATTCGGCTCGTGAGTAAGTATTTGGATAATCGAGCCGAACTTGTGAACGAGCTTCAGCAAACTATCAAGGAAGTACGAGCCAAATACGTACTCGCGAAAACTAACATAATGGTTGTCGAGACTCGAAGGTAGGAGGCTCCCAATCCTATTACTACGGACTAGACGAAATTGGAAAAAAATAGATTGGCGATGCTTACGTTGAAATCAAGCGCGAAATCAAGGTGTAAGGACCAACCCCTATGCGTAAACGGAAAAGGAGTCCGGAACTTGTCGAACCGGAAGGTGGCATTACTAGGGACGAAGACGATTTGCCTCTGAATGATTCGTTGTATGCCCGGGAATGGAAACGAACCCGGAAGCATGGAACCGATGTAGGGGCTCTTCTATCTCATTACTTCTCTTCGTACTCTGATCGTACTGCCGACAAGACTTATGGTTTGAGGAAAAGTGGTGGAAAATGGTTTCTCAGAAACAACGAAGTTTTGTTTTTTAAACAGGAATGTACTACAGTTAGACAAGCACAAGATGAAAATCACGCAGAGTTTGGGCGAACTTTTGTTTTGTAGGCGTCCTGGACACTACACCGAATCGGATATGCGCAGATATCGTTGCCTGCTACAGTCGAGTCGCGCTCATTACGCCGAGAATAACCACTCAACGCGGCCATTTAAGGAAGCAATGCACGAAAAATTTCCCATTATAGCTGGACTGTTACATGTGCTAGCGTCCCTCGCCTCCCAAATCATTTGTCCAATTCTACAGTAGTCAGCGCTGTGCAGTGAGTACATGCACTCTACCAATGCAGTGTGTGTGTGTGACAGTGGATAGAGCTAGAGGTGCAGATTAGTGCAGTAGGGCAAGTGTAGTGCAATGGAAAAGTAGGGCGCTTTCACAAGGGCATAACGGCGAGAGCTGAACTTACCCTAAGCAAGGGAACTGGGAAAGCATCCGCCGTAATTTCTATGCCACCCAAATTTCCTTCAGTGTTAATTATAATTATTATATATATACATATGTATATATACACACACATACATACCATGTCTTTGTTTGTGGTCAACCATTCACAATTTTCCGAAATTGCTTTATCGAGATGTCCGACACACACATCCAATACATTCTGGCTATGCCTCGCAATATCAGTTTTCGTCGCTAGTTTGGACATTAAACAATATCGTAGGTCCTTCAATTATTCTCGTCTCTCTGCATTCGATACGTCGATCAAGTCTATTATCCACACCTACTACGTGTTGGTCAATGGCCACCAAATCTTCAACCACTTCATTCTTTACAATTTCCAATTTTTGACCGATAAGGGACAAAGTTTCTCTGTGTGCAGGGGCGAAACGATTCTGACCACATTTAAGGTCATCGTGATGATCGATGTCGCCAAATTTAGAAATGCTTCCATGGCTTATTGTTGCGTTCTTAGAATAAACGGATTGAAATGGTGCCTGTACCTCCTATTATACAGTGACCAGCCCTTTACGATTGTCAAAAATCAATATTTCTCTTTCCAGTGCAAATAACTCATATCTTTGAATACTGCAAAACCGTAGTTACATGATCATCGTAAACATGATGTAAATTAGTGCCATCCATGCGAAACCGCACCAACACATTATCATGTTCGCGTGCCTTCCGAGGCTAAAGTATTCTTGGATGCAAGTTTATTTCTTGCAGGCAATGTCATTGAAGACAGATATTGAATTAGTCAGTGCTTCGCTCGGAGGTACCTTGGCTTCATTATCGCTGCATGGGAAATAACCCATGTCTTACACGGCCTGCAGTAGTTGTGCCAATCACTGGCAATTCTGTTGCTAGAGCGATTTTGAATATAGGTACACGTTCTCATGCCGAAGACTGCTCGGTTCTTCCAGCAGGCTCAGTAGAATGCACGTTTTGCTGCAACCTAATGGTCAGCAAATCAGGCAATGCACACTAGTAGGCAACAGGGTACTGTACAGTGATTCGGGGGAAATATCTTCATATTCAGCATGAATGCATATGGGTAGAGTAACATCTTGCTTGATGGCCTGTAAACTGTTTCCTTCTACTTGGTTTATGCCATGCATTGGAAGAGGATATAGAGGACAAGGAGAAGGAGTCGGAGGAGGAGGAATAGTAGTAGTAGGAGGATGAGGAATTAGTATAAACAAGTTTCTTGATTAAATTAAGCATGTTTTAGAATGTCTCTTCAAATTATCACTCCGAGAAAACTGGTTCTGGCTGAATCCGCTCTGGAATGTGATTTTTGAGTATGAAATTAGTCAGTACTGTTCTAAGTCTAGAATGATATTGAAACAAAGAAGTATAAAAGAAGAATATTGATCATTTGCTCGTTCGGTTTAATACAATGCATCATGAGTTAAAGACGGCAAAATCAAGTCATGGGATTGCCAATCTATTCGTTGACAGTCTCCCGTTCGAACTCTACATTCCCGGTTCTCTGGAACCAAGCTAAGCCATCACGCAGTGACATGGGTATCAACGCGCTGGACGAAGCATGCCTGACTTCGCTTACTCTCTAAACAAGGATATGGCAACTATTCATATGCCTTATCTAGCATCATGAAAGCCAAAGTGAAACTAGGAATGGATCTAAATACAAGCAAATGGCGCCCTAAGAGAAAAGGGAGAACAAGTTAGGTGGTGTCCTGCCCATACTGATACCTGCAATCGGTGATCTGGCCAGTATCGCCAAGGCAGTCACGTATATTGTTAGTGCTGTGAAGCAAGCTTTGATAGACTGGAAACAGATAGAAGAAACCCGTCGCCATAACAGAATGTTGGAAGCTATCACGATGGGTAAAAAAAATTGTCAAGGTCATATTCGTCACCCGTATCAGGGAAGACGATCAACTGCTGGGGGGGAAAATATGAAAAATCGAAGACGGAAATCAAAGTGACTCTGAATGAACGTGGATTTGGAACTGTTTGAGTAAAGGTACCTAATTTTAGCGGAGTATTCATGCGGAATGCTTTGCCCTCTAAACTCAAGAGACATAATTATTCTTGAAACAACAGCCGGGCCTGTCACACACTGGGTAGTTTATGTCTAACATGGCAAACATGCTGTATAACATGACCATTTAGGGAATTTGCGTCCTTCGCTCGAATTGCGACAGTACCTGAAAAATTGTAAACTGACTTACAACTATGAGATGGAGCAGATGCCCAAATCGTGGAACTGTGGACACTTAAATATGCTATTTTTAAGCAATCGCGGTTTCCAGTGATAATACGTGACGAATAGAAAGAATGTGTCAGCCTTACCGATCTCATCGGTATGTCGGTGCCATCTAAGGGCTATTTTTTACCCTTCCTTGGAGCTGGAGTAGAAATGATGTGTGGAGCTAGTGGACTTTCAAACTTACATCTACATATCCAACATTGAAGAAAATATGAGTTCCGCATTCTGGTACATAGTGGCAGGAGATTAGAAAGACATCGTCATTCCCACCGGGGTGTACAAACTGAACAATACAGGAATACTTCATAATGAAATCGCTAATGCACGACATCACATTCGAACTACATGAGAATCGGAATACTGTGAAGGCCTAAATTGTTTGCGCCGCAGATGTAGACTTTACGGAACCGTGCACGATGGAGCCCATGCTGGGGTTCGAAGCCAGAGTGTACTATTTATGTGTTCGCTCTCACCATAGGTCATGGATATAAAATTGTAGAATCTCAGAGAACTCTCATTTACATTCATATAATTGCAAAGAGCGCCCATAAAGTAGCAGTTTCTATCATGGATCAAATTGAGGAACTCATAAATTTGCACCTGAAACAATTGGACTAAATTTCGCTGGGAAGACAAAAACATATAAAATGCCTCCTATACATGGAACCTGAGATCAATAAGCTGCGAAGAAGTGTTGTTTTATCATCTGGAAAAATAAAGTTTCTCCATGTCCTCGGTTTAAAAGTAAATCGCCATGGCAGACGAATTTCTCGACGTGGATTTTCTCTTAGAATTCAGTGATAAACTCGATAAAATTGAAATGCACTGTTACGAGCCGTATCTTGCCGGACTTTTCGCTCTTGGAAGGGAAGTTAGAATACAGTATAAAGATATATACACCCTGTCTAGCCAGTCCTTTGTGAGCATAAGAGGCAGGCTAACGAAGGTGGATGGGACCCACCCGACCACCACCAAAATTGTTTGAAATAGGATTCTGCACCTCTTCAAGCGAGTAATGTATTGCACTGTAGCTATCGCATAGTTGTCACATTAGGTTTATTATAGAACAATATGGTGTCCTTCAAACTTACAAAAGCTAACCATGCTACTAGTGTCAGAAATTAAATTAAAATTACCCTGTGTCTGGTAAATAAATAATCCAACCCAGTGTCCACAAGTTATGTAATAAAACAAATTAATAATCACCTGACAATGCAATAACATTTAACAGTTGAAATTAATTAAATTATAAGACTTTTATGATTCCAATAATATATGCTACTTGTACTGCTCAAAACACACTGGGGTTATAAATTCCAGACAATAGTAAGCCATTATTATAATATTTATTCTGGAAGCTAAATGTGCCGGAAAAACAAAAAAAAAAAAAAAAAAACCAAGTACATCCTAATTAGGAAAAAACCTAGTCAATTTATCAGTTAAATATATATCTTTAATAAGTTATCATCCAGAGGTAAATATATATAAGAAGAGTTCCAATTACAGTTTCAACTTAATAACTCTTTTAATGAAACCAAATGAATTGTGTAGACAATAATTTTCTCACTACGCCAAAATTCCACAAATAATTGATTGTAAACAGAAACTATCTCGTTAAAACCGCATGGCTCTGAATTATAAAAAAAAAAAAAAAATTGTAAGACTTGAAAAGCCCTGGAGTGCATCCTGTACAAATACCTAACTTCGTTGGCCATTGTAAAATGGTAGTTCATCATTCACATTAAAAAAACTCATAAATCAAATTACTCTGCTGCAAGTTAGAAGCATTATGAAAACAATGATTTATCAATGTGTTACATGATAATGTGGTGACGTGGTCCAGAAGATACCGATGTTAGATAAACAGATAGCAGTGGCGCAAGTTTACCAAATCGCGGGTTGTGCAAAGGTAGAAAGGGTGCATAAGTTAGTTCGGTGGACGTTCCTACAGTGCACTAGGGGCACTGAAAACACTGCAGAACTACGCTGAACTGCCCTACGGCCAGAAACTACATATGTAGCTCATCTTGCAAGACAAAGAGCACCTCGCAGTTTCCCACACTTCAGGAATGCAATCGTGGCGACTGGCATCCTGTTTGCAAACCTGAGCCGTCTGCAGCAAGCAACAGCATCTTCCAAGGTCTGACAGCATAGCTAACTTTGTAATAGCCAAACTGAACTTCTAATGCATGAATACCAGACTAAAATAAACTTCTAGAAATGATACGACAGGCCTAAAATTGGAATACAAAATTGCTTTAAACTTTATCAAAACATATTCAGGGGATTACCAATGAATGAAAGATATAAAATTACTAACTTCCCTTCAAAAATAAATATTCCACAGGAAAAACTGAAATCGCCGAATAAAAAAACTTTCTATGTTCATTTTGCAAACCTCTACCTAGATTGGAATATTATTCCTGAACCAGCTGAATTAATTTGCAGATGTGTGCATACAAATTCAAATAAGGGATTACTACGAATACCGTATGAAAATACTGACTATACTCACAGTACCAAAATATAAAAATCAGTCCAACACGAAAATCCTGTGCCATACAATTTTATAAAAATTCTACAACAGCACAGTACGATATTAATGGCGTCGCGGTCGATCAGTCGTGAGATATGGGCATAACCTTGTCGATAAAAAAGTAGCTATCTCTCACGTCCAACCATACCTCTGCAGACGAAATGGCAGGCTGGGGAATCGAAGCTTACTATATTGTTACCACATACGACGAAGGCATGTTCGAAGTATGTGTTCCTCTCTCATTGCTAATGGGATTCGTAGAAAACTATAAGAAAATAATAATAGGAGCGAGTCAGGTGCTGGTGATAATGCTAGTAACATCGCATTTGGATGCCTTGTTGAGAGTAGGAGAATATCCGCAACCCATTTCTCTTACTTTGAACACCATAGAACAGAATTGTTCGTCCCTCACATGGCCCCGAACACTCGCGAACGTGTCAAGCTGTTGAATTATGCCAAGAAAGAAAAAGTGATCAAAATAGCATTCAGAAGTTGGAGCTTAATCACCTACTTGGCCCTGCCCGCAGCCACTCGAAATCACTGGGTCGTAAAAACTTCTTCTAGCAAGTAAAAACTGCGCTACGTCGTACCGACGCTTCAGATTAAAAAACAGCATAGTATCAGAGCCTAAGAGTCTACCTTCGACCACTGCAAGGTCGAAGACGTCAATATATTTTTGAATAACAAAAGCTTCCAGTACGTGGAATTGACCGATTTATGTGGCTGGACCCAAACAGGAAAAAATGGCATAGTAAATTGTATAAATTAAAGGAGGAGATTATCGAATTTTAGAGCTTCCATGGCTGTCCTTCCCGTCATAAAATGAGGGAAGAAATGAATCAGTGTTCTTTGTTGAGTGCTTAGAAAAATGTGGAGTTACTTTACGTGTGGCATGCTCGGAGATGCAACATTGTTACATCTTTGGTAATGTTAAATATGACGTCATTCCACAATGCAAAAAATAAAGTAAATGAATTGAACCCTTAAATAAATTAGCCGTCAGTCGAATACGAGTCGCCATGGGAGCAAGGTGATGCCATTTCATCCAGAGAGCATGTACGTCTTATCATACCTGGACGACTCTAAAATCACCTATTCGTTCTGAGAGTCTGATCGCTACATACCTATGAAGAAAAATTTGATGGATAGGACCACTGGTTATATTCAGTGACTTTGAGCGAACCTATGCAATAGTTAATAACTTGCTGCATTCCCGGGAATCGTTTGGTTCGTCACATGAAGCGGGATCCACCTGTTACAGCAACCGTAGACCAGGTTGTAGAATTTGCAGCAACTTCGAGTCGAGGCGATTCTATGATCTCCGAAATTCATGCCCCTGATTGCTCCACCCAGGAACGTATACGTCCGCACAATAATACCAGCGAGGTGTCGACTCAAACATTCTCAACTAAACCTTGAAGGCCGTGCCGTCGTGTCGACACCGCGATGCATAACAATTACAGGGGACCTGCATCGGACTGTGAAATGTGCTTTCTATTTTCTGGTATGTTGTTGCACATAAATAGAAGAAGAAAAGGGTAAATTTTCTATATAAATAGATGTAAAAAACTGTGATGTATGAACATGTTTTGTAAGACCATGTGGTGTATATAATTTTTTGAATGTTAAATGAAGTATGCTCCAGATATAGTTATTTAAGAATATGTATATAATTGTTTTGATTGATAAATGAAGTATGCTCCAGGTGAGTGTTGTAAGAGAACGATATAATTGTTTTAAAAAGATGTGAAGTAAATGTTGAGAAATAAATGTGTTCCAAACAAGTGTTGTGAAAAAAAAAGTGATGTATATAAATGCGTAAATAATGATTCTGTAGATGATGGAAAAATAATGGGAATAATAAAAGTATTCCAAACTGATTGTATGTTTAATTTATTTTTTACCCTTAAATCTTTTTTCTTTAACAGTTCATTTTTACATAAACCCGGAGAAACGTATACATATAATATGTGCTAACCAAGCACTTGGTCAAACTTAACATGAAAAGTACGAAAAAAGAGGGAAGGTTACACTTCGTAATATCTCGAGCATAAGAGTCATTCCAGTTACACAAAGTGATGAAACTAAATATTAAAACATATAAATTGACTTGTAATAATCTTTGTTAGTTGATGTCTGGGTGTCGTGGCGAGAGAACATATGTGAGTAGTTGTCGGGTGCATACTTGGTTGGTAATTGTGTAATGAGTATTTCTTTATAATTATGCGAATGCTCTTTACTATCGACGGTTGCTTCACCTCAGCTCCCCCCTCAACTGTATTCTTCATTTGCCTTTTGACAAATGAAGGGTCGAAAACGGCGAGTGAACATGTGTTCGCTCCAAGCCCCTCTCAGGTCGCTAGAGCTCATCCGTGTTTTGGTAGTCGAAGAGTGAACACCCTGGAACCCGAATTCTAGAGCTGTCATGTGCCAACCCCAGCGCCCCTAGTTGTCAATTCTGGAACCAAGATGGTAGTTGGAAACAAATTCCAAACGAATGTGACAGAAAAGAGAGGGGAAGAAAAAAGAGAGAGAAAGAAAGATAGAAAAATGGGAGCTCTCGTAGAGAACCCTCGGAATGACAGAGCATGAAAAACATAATGACAAAATGGCACAGAACGATAGAGTATAAAAATGAAATACTGGCTACCAAAATGATGTTCCAAGATGGCGGTGTACTGGCTACAAGATTGCAATGTATTGGCTGCCAAGAAGGCGGCATCCAAAATGGCGGTCGTTCTTCAGTCCTAAGCGCCCAACCATTGTCCCACAACCTAAATAATTTCTCTACTGATCTATGTTGCAGTCTTTTCTGTGATTATATCCGTGACTATACCTTTAGTTTGTACAGCAAAGGTGCTCAGTTCCTGCCATAGAACAGACAGTTCCTTCAACAGAACAACTTCAGGAATATTTGTATTGTTCGTGCAACAAATAAAACTGTGATAAACTAACAGCGCATTTTGTTGCCTGAGCACAGGTTTCGTTGTTGCTTCTATGAAACCAGATTACATGATATGTTTTCTGTTGTCACGTCTCTGCTATTTGTTTCAGTGTATTTGCATTTAAAAAGAGCTTTGATTGGGACACAGTTAATTCGTCACTCTATTGAGTGAAGGCTGTATCTCACCGTACAATAGGAATTTACGCTGTAGTTCGTGATAAAAGAACGGTGTTAAGTGAAATGTTAAGACCATCATAAGTGGCGTGTCTGCAGTATGTGACACACTTCTGGCTTGACTGTCAGTATATGTGTGTCGATCACAGAGTGTTAAGGGTGTTAACAGTGCAGCACAATGTGTCGCCATCTTAGCAGAGAGCTCTCCACGTGTTGCTTGTTCCAGAGACGGCCATGGGCACTTCCGTGAATGCACAGAGCGGAGGTGACGAGGATTACCTGGACGCAGTTCACAGGTAAGTACGTCGTCTCTCAACTAACGCCGAATAGCTCCATTAAGTGACACTATTCTATTCGCGATGAGTTCACACTTTCCTAATGCTCTGTCATAGTTCTGCTTTTAGGAAACGATTACGTATAATTCCGCTCTAGGTAAACAGAAACATTATGATGCGAATTGTAAATATCGACTATCAAATGCTTTATAAAATTGTTGGATCCCTCCAAAGAATGCTGGCTACCCATAAAATAATAAGATAATAAATTAATGTTCACAATTTGAACCTATGACAGTATTCAGTTCGGCTTTATTATCAACAACGTCTGTATCGATAATGGCTGTTATAATCACTATTTGAAATATTAAATATTATATCCCAATATTTTGCCGCAGCTGTGTTTAAAGTTGTTAAAACCCTGGTGAAAATTAGCTGTATAGAAATTTTTTTAACCTCGCGTATTTGGTTAGTTTGATTAAGGAACGGTGTCAGTCGGAATAAATATTAAAAAGACTAAACTTTCAGCCAAACGAAAAGACACGAAACTCAAACAAACAAATCGTGTCGTTTATTAAACTAGGTGTGAACTAAGTAGTGACAAATTTAAATATTGTGACTTACATGTACACTAATGCAGCCAGTGCCACTTTTATTCTGCTCTTATTTCTTTTGCAAACGTTTTGTACTACGTTTATTCATATAATATATTTATTTTTAACTTTCTGACTATACGCTATGAGCTATTCGTTGAAGCAGTGTCAAATAATCAATACACAAAAACGTCTGAGCACGTTTTTGTCAACGCAGATACTCAAATATCAATAAATTTCAATATCCTTGTAGGCATATACAGAATGTTCAGAAATTACAAGCCCAAATTGCGGAATGTGTTTCCTTATGAAAAATAAAGTCGAAAATTTAAAGGTGATGGGTTATGAAAAATAATTTATGCAGAATGCTTGTACTTTCTACCAATGGTAGGGATGGTGGCGATATACCCACAGTACGTCTCACGCGGTTGAATGGGATATGCCTATTTGGCGCGCTATGGAACGTGTACTAGTGGAGGGAATGTCGATTCAGAATAAGAACTAACGTATAACAATCTGAAATAAAGAAAGAAATAGTGAGCTTCATTCAGTCTTACAGTTAACCCAGACAACAATCATCTTTATCTACGGTAAACCAGATGAAGAATAACTACATTTCGTAAAGACCAAAGTAATTGAAATCTACACGTGTTTCGCCGCGGCGAATGCTGACTGACTGCTGGCTTTTAATATGATGTTTGCATGTATTACATTTCTCTTTCTCTATTCCCTGTCCTCTTTATGTGAACATTCTCTGTGCCAGTAAGATTCTGTTTTTGTGGTTTGTCTGTAATCATACAGGCAGCATCAAAAATGTATCATCACATTACATCAGGAGAAAGACACAGTGATGTAGCGTCATAACATCGAAAAGCCTAGCAGTCCCCGGAAATACTTTTAATTTACAAATTTTCATTTCTGAAGTGAAACTTTTGTCACATGTGTGTGTGGTGCAGAACGTCAGCAGCACACCTTTCTTCATGTCTCAACCGAAACTAAGCGAGAAAAGAGTATACAAGGGCCCTATTATGTAATTTCAGCTTGCTAAAAGATACTCATTGAGAGCAGCTTAATGATAACCACAGCTTGAAATATAGTTACTCCTGATGGTCTATATGCGGTATTCTGTGAGGCATCTCATTTTGGCCTGTCTTTGGAGATACATACGTCTGGTAACTCTGCAGGCTCTGTTCTGAAATCAGCAATCTGCTTTCCGAATTATATATTTTTCTGTCTTTGCAGCGTTTCTTGTTTCATATATTACGTTACTATTAAATTTTCAATTATATATAGAGTTTGTTTCTTAATGTATTTACAAGTGTCATTTCTAAACTAAATGTACTTCTCTATTTGATGCAAGTTTTCAGATTGTCCTGGTTAATTTTAGCACCGCGAGATGGCAGCAGTTAGCCCGTGGCCGAGTCTGCCGTCTGTATAGTGGTTACATAATTATTAGCAAAAAAAAAATTTTTAATGTAATTGTGTGGAAATGATATAATCTGGAATTTATCCTCTGGGTATCCTCTTAAAGGTATTTGTTTCTCTCGAGTGTGTTTGATTGAAACAACCTCAGTATGGTGATTATTTTCTTTCCACTGGCATCTATAAAACACAATTGTATATAAACACAGTGAGCGAGGCATTCCAATAACCATCATGGTGACATTTTGGGTTACAGAATCCAATTTCGCCTCGAAAATAAACTTTTGTAGCAACTGTCCTATAACGACAGCAAAAATATTCTTATAAGGCCCCAGGCTAGCATATGATTATAATTATTACTTGCATTTATTTCTGAGAGCCGGGTAAAGGGAGACCTGCACAGATTAGCATTTCTACATACTGCACAAGTACATATAGACATTTCATGATAACATTAATTTTTCAATGAAACTAAACTCAATCCATTGTCAAGAAATTAAAAGAATTAATTACTCAAAATTAAAACATATTTTAATAAATTTTTCAATGATAAATTGCAATAAAACATTTAAATGAATTTTAATATAAATAAAAACTTCAATGAAATATTGTTCAATTAAAATTACAAATCAGGTTACAGAAAAAGGAAACAAATTATTATAAAAATGATTTTACAAATGCTTACAAAACTTCGATTGAGTTTAATTGAATAGAAAATTTAATTTACTCGAGAATCTAGAAAATTTCGATTTAAAAATAATAATATATTTTTAAAAATAAAAATTCTGAAGATGTTTCTAGACCAAAAAATATATTTATACATTTTTTTTAACATTGTATTATTTTTATGAAATTTTTATACAAAACTTTTTCAATAAAATTCTATAAAATGCATGGACTGATCTTCTTTATATTTTGTAAATCCCTTATAACGAAGATGATAATCCTTTTCATTCATCATTTATAAATATTTATTTTTAATAATTTCAAAATATCTAGTAGGCAAAATAATTGTAAAAATTACATCAAATATACATTAAAATGTTTCTATACACACTAACTGTAATTTGAAAATTACCTGATTTATATTTTTTACTCATGCAGTTTTATAAAATCATTTGAGTTATTAAGCATGTTAAGAGTTGGATCCATTTATATTCAATAAATGTAATTAACAATAACTAAAATATGTAAATTGATAACACAACTAAAAATGTGAAGAAAATTATAAAATAATTTTCATTTCCATAAACACTCAAAACTTTTACAATTAAAACAGAAGAGAACATATAACATTATAAAATAAGCCAAGAAAAAATAGTTTGTGATTGTGGAAAATATATTTATGTAAATTATTTAGAAAAACATATAACAACAGAATTCCATCAAAATATAATTAACCCAGATAATGTTTTAACAAGAATATAAAACAATGTGAAAAAATATATATTAATTAAATTTCTTCTCATTCTAAATTAACACATTATCATTCACCTAATGTAAATCTTTACTGATGAATACAAAGAAACATTTTTAAAAATGTCTTAACCCATCAAAAATATTTTTTAGTAAATAATACAATACAAAATGTTTAAATAAAATAATGAAAACATATACAAGAATATAATTAAATTATATAAAAAATGGGAATCAATAGCTAAATTTACAAGCTGTGAAAAATTGGTTAAAGTATGTAAATTAATTTACAATAACTGAAATCAAAAATTTTTGAACAAATAACTACATAGGATTTCAAATTATAAAAAATCTGATCTAATTAAATCTACAACAACATCAAATCTAAGAGAAATTTACTGGCCAACAGGCCCAATTTTTAATAAATTTGAGAAGTATTCATTATGTGAATTATTATTTTTAGCAAAAAACCAGTATAAACACAAAACTATTGTAGTATGAAATACTTTTAGTAGTATTAAAACAAAACATAATCAAACCAAAAAAAACTTTAATTTCGATGAACAGGATTTTATTAAAGGGAAAAGAATGTGTAAAAATGTTATATTCAATTTTCAAGAATTAATAATACACAGTTACAAAATTGAAATATGGAAAAAATATAAAAAGATACAGCATTTAAAACAAGAATACAAACATACATAATTGAAAATAAAGAATATATATATCTTAATGAATTTTTACAATGAACTAAAGCAGAAAATTATTAAGAGAATTAACATTTTATAATCAGGCAGTACTATAAATTTTTTAGTAAATGTTTAATGCTTTATTTATTATGAATACTGTTAGTAAATAATAAATACCAAAAACAGCTACAAACACAATAAATTATAAACCATTTAATTAAAATGACATAAGTAATATATTCGAATATATTTGAACAAAAATAACAGAATTTCAAGCACAAGGCGATATTTGGTCAATAAATGCAATGAAAAGTTTTGAAATATGTGTTAATTGAAATAATCGATTAAATGCTTCATCATATATAAAATTGTCAGATAAAATTAAAACCATAATGCATGTATAAACACAAAAAAAATAATGATCAAACTGATTTTTTTTTGTATTCTATAAAATCGGCTTTATAACCAACAACAGATCATGTTGATAGAGTTTTTTAATGTAAAATATTGTTATAGAAGTTTATAAAATCATAGAAAATATTAAAGTACCCATAAAAACTGATTATATAACAAAATTTTAAAACAAGTTAATTTTTCTATAAGTGTGTAATCTTTTGATGAAAAATTTAATATCCATACAATTAAAAAACAGCAAACAACTTAAATTGAATTTGATTAAAAAATTATTCTTATATTTTATTTTCACAAAAAGGAATTTGGAAATAAATATCACAAAATTGTAAAACACATGTTAAAGCAAATAGTACATGTATAGAATATGATGACTTAAATATAGAATCAAATTATTTAAATTAGTTAGATTTTAATTATTTATTTGGATGGGCAATGTCTGGATTTTTACCATATAATGAATTTGAGTGGGTTAGAAACTTTAACATAGAAACAATAGAAAATAACATTATAAATATATTGAACGAATCAAAAGGATATATATACTGAAAGTTGAAATAGAAAATCCTAAAATTTGAATAGTAATCATAAAGATATTCCATCATCCTCAGAAAAAAAACACAACTTTAGAAAATAAATAAATATGTGTTTTGTACTATAGGACTTTGAAATTATGTTTAGAAATTAGTTTTACATTAAAAAGTATTCTCAAGATTCTAAAATTTAAACAATTAAATTATTTTCGAATATATATTAATCTTAATGCACAAATGAGATCAACTGTTGCAAATTATTCTGAAAAATATTTTATAAATTAATTAATGATTTTGTTTTTGGAAAAGCAATGACAAATATAAGATAAAGACATTATATAAAATTTAAAAATTTTAAAAAGTTATTTTCCAAGCTACATTTTAATAAAGTTACTATTTCTAGTGAAAATTTAACTGCTGTTCATATGTAAAAAAATTGATAAACCAATTTATATTCGATTATAAATATTAGAAATTTCTAAATAATTAACATGTAATTTACATTATAAAATAATGAAACAAAAATTTAAAGAAATATAGAATTATCTTACCAATGAACAGGTTCTTTGATAATAATAGAAAAACTGATGCTTTTTATTTCAATATGAAATTAAAGATAAATTAAGCTGACACTGATGATTATTCAAAAGAAAGTATTTATGTATAATATGTCACAAATTAATCAAATAAGTTATTGGCGAAATGAAAGATAAAAATAACAAAAAATTAATGCAGAATTTGTTAGATTAGTTACAAAAATTTGTACTTGTATATTTGATAAACAAAAAAAAAAAAAAAAAAAAGTTGTTGAAATGAAATAACACTGCATTCTCGAAGAAAATAAAACTCAGATAAATTATTTTTAATAAGGTTTTATTAACATGAAGTCTGATAGTTCAAACAAATAAAAAACAGATTTTAGTTATAAAGATGAAAACTGAATAATTTTAGAGTATAAAATAGATGCCGTACCCCATTACTATAACTATAATATTTATATACATTATTAAAAACTATTATTTAACAAAAATAATTTATACATTAAAAACTATATTAAAATATGGAACATAATTTTTATTTCGTTCTTCACAACAACCGAAATCACGATAATCTGATATACAACCAGAACATTTAATATATATATATATATTTTATTAATTTTAAATATATTTTTCTTAAGAATACTATCTATTTTTCTGAATATCAGTTTTATATTGATAATCCTATATTTAATGTCCCAACTATTTAAAATCTCTATAATTTAATATATGTATAATAATAAAATAAAAATATATAAACATTAAAATATAATTTTATTTTTAAAACGATTTTTATATCAGCATTATCGAAATCATTAAAATTAATTATTTATCTCTTATTTCAAAAACAATATTATTGACATTCTTATTATTATTGTTATAAAATAAAGGACAAATTGACTTATAAACATTTGAATTTCTAAATACAAACATTGTTTCTGGTTCAAAACTAGCTATGATATAAGATTCTAAATTATTTAGTTCATCATGTTTTATAAACATTCCACAAGCCAAATTACAATTAACATTTACGGCATTCGAATAATTTAAATGGAGAATTTTTGAACACAATTAATTTTTAATAATTTTTTTCCAAAACCTGATGTGTCTGATATAATCGATTATCTAATTTTATATAATATTTACTAAAGGCTGTTCATGATAAAGTGAGCACTTTTGTAATCAACCTTAGAAAAAAGTCACCATCCCTGCCTGAATATATTTCAAGACATGCGCACTGAGTGACATATGACCAGTTAAGTTGGTAATAATGGATTGAAAGTAGTTTCATATATTAAAGTTGAATAAAAAGAATTAGGAGTCCATTTGTGATAATAACTTAAATTAGTTTTCGCTTTCTAATTTTTTAATGCACGAGAGTGTAAAAATTACCAGATTTGTAAAGTATTTACTTGTCTTATAATTTCACCGTTTCCCCTGACCGATGCATGAATAAAATGATGAGGCCCATGGAAATGTTATTTTTACATAAGGCGGAAGAATACATAATGTGCATACATTTAGATTTTAATCAGGATGTTCAGAAGTGCTCATTTTAAAATTAACAGCCTATATTAGCATTTATTCTATTTGTTATGATATCTGTTTCTAAAAAAAAAATATTGTCTGTTTCGAATAGTTCATATAAACTTATAGTTTTTTTTATAATGAGTCAATATCGTATTGACCTTTCGGAAGACTATAGTTTTTATTTTTATCAACAACTCTAATAATATACGTATATAAATATATGGTGTTTTATATGTTGTATGAAATCTAATTTTTTTAAATTAATTGTTAATTATAAAAAAATGTCATAACATAGTTTTTTCATAATATAGAAATATTGATAGTTAACTTGGAAAATATATTCATTTATAAACGACAATCTTTTTTTTTAAATGAAGAAACTTGATCTGGGTATGTGTGTTTTAATAAATGAAGAAAATTAAAAAAATTAAAATGGTGGTGATTAATTACCTGATAATATTAGAGCTGTAATTAATTGTTGGTCCAAGTATATGCTATAAAACTAATTTTGTGACAATCTTAAATGAACACTGAAATATCGGTTTGAGAAGCTATAAATTTTGCGGCATAGGCTTACAAGATTCAATAACATGGGCTTGACAATATCTCACTAAGGCATGTAAAATTAAAACTAGACAAACACATGTGCTTCCTCAAAAGTTTCATACTGCTTCTCGTGTGGCGACTGAAAAGGTGCAATCGCTACACCAAGTTTTAAATATACCTTCGCCTAATAAAGGCTCCAAGTGGCAATTAAACATATACAAGGTTTATTATCGCCTTGTACAATATCTATTTATTGGCGGAAAATTTAGATACACAATACATTTTGCCAGAAATATTTTATAAAATGGGCTATTAGTTACCATCAAATTTTTTTTGTCTTGATACTCATTCCCCACGAAAATGGGACGGGACGAGTATTACTAAGCTTGATAAAACAGCTTTAGATCAATAGAATTAATAGAATATGAATATTAACAGTATATGAAGAATCATAAGCCGTACGCATAAAATAATAGGGTAGCACAATATATAAAATATGGATCCCATACAGGGGATTAATTTAAACACTTTCAATATAAACTGTTACCTCATAATTGCAATGATTGGATACATTAATATATCATTTATTTATCTCATTAATTTAATCATTAAAGCCCTTGGCATTACATAGTAAAACTACCACTTGATGATTAAAATAGCTTTTCCAAATAATTTTATTCTCTCGTGCAATTACCACCTCTGAAAAAGTTATAGTTTCAATGGCAACTGCGAGGGATATTTTAATTACGATTACCTCTAAAGTGTGGGCTTAGTATCCCAATATACACATATTAAATGGAATCCAAATAAGAACATATTTTAATCTGACCGAAAGCCCTAAAATATCAGAGAGCTCAGCGATCCAAATCCAGTACCGGCCTTGGAAGCCCTTCATTTGAAACGAGCCCTAAATTTAAATAATGAAATGGTCAATTTTAAAAACAGAGTAGAGTTTAATGAACGGGTATTCAGGCAAATACAAAACCTCAATGCAAAACCGCTGTGCAAAATCTGACATACATTGCGTCCTGGCTGAGACTCGAGACACCAGAAAATTGGGCAAGTTAATAGGACAAAGGCCGCAAACAATTGACACATCAAACCACTCATATTCAGAAAACTCTAACCTTCTCACTAGATTCGATATTATTACAGCACATCACTTCCAGCTTGCCCTCCTAAGCAATGTTCCAATTGACCGATAGCGAACTTCATAAACGAGACTAAAGCTAACACTTTTGCCAGCAAAAGCGAAACACTATCGCATTCTCTGCCACGACTCGCCTTAAATGTTTAGTATAACACTACGTAAAATAACCATGGTCACTCCTGCAAGGGTTAAAAACCCACATCACCATCCAAAATGTAGTAATTATCAACCTCTTCACAAATGTACATGCTGATCGCTAAATGCACCCATTGTTGATGAGCTCTCGCTGGTCGCGACTGCCAGTGATGTGAAGTATAGCCGAAGGTAAGGTAGAATAGGAGGAGGGCAAATCGTGCAACACCTTAAGGAAACTCATCGTCTATGGCGCGAAAGACTGGGGGAAGTGGGCAGGGACAAGGCTGGGAATAAAAAGTAGGGATACCGGCCTCCGCCGAGGTTGGTAGCCAGAAAAAAGAAATGTAGTGGTCGATAAGGGAACTGCAAACGAAGGTGGTGCTACCACCGCCACAACCCCACACTCTAAGCTCTGCGAACGCCCTGCGAACTTTGACACATCTTCATTAAACAGTACAATTAACATAACAGAAGAATTAAATTCACATATCAAGGAAGACATAAGGCATGAAGAAAGTAGAAGGAGGAGAGTCCCCACAATACAACAATACAATGTCATCAGAAGTTACATATACATAGATACTCCAAAAACAAACAAATAAGTGCCAAAAATCTTCAATTCTTGCAATATTCTCCCACTTGCACTGATCATACTCAAATGGTCCCTGGGGACACAGTAGGCTGCCAGATACACACTGTACCAGGCGCCAAGCCAAGCTTCTTCTCTGGTGTTCGGTAAAGGGAGCTGATGGTGGCCAGCAAACAGAAGATCCCTTCCAGAAGACAATCTTGAGACGACCTTCCAGTAAGCCACTCCAGACCTCGGCTTGGTGGGGGGTAGGGTAAAAATAAAAAACACGGATCAAGACAAACATTATCAATGAAATGAAAGTAGAAGGTAATAGGACACCCAATGCATAGTTGTCAGATGAGTCTAAAACCAACGAACACTTACCATTTCCTCCAATTACGCCTCTTTATGTGGGAGACGTGACTTCTTTTGAAATATTTATTACCAGAAGAAGAAACTAAACTTACAGTATTAACAGTTAAAAATGTGTGGATCCGGAAATAATCCATACATTTTCGAAGAAACTTACTGGATACATCGTCACTAGATCCACTAAATTGAAATTTTCACACAAGACCAGAACAGATCACCTACACAATAGTCTGCAGGTGACCTGGCCTTGATCAGTTTCTGGTTAACCTGAACCTTGGCCGCACTAATCCACTTATAAATGTCCTCAAGCAGACTATCCCTTTTAGCATCGCCAATCGGGGAGGGAGGGAGGGGGATATTTCAAACATTAAGAAGGGGGTGACCTAAAGGACATTCCAAAAAGGCAAGAGAGGGAGGTACACCTGTAGACCCATGAATCATGCTATTAAACTCCACGTTAATAAGCCCCAACCCCCAGTCCCAAAGTGCTTGATACTTGTTATAAAATATGGTTAAACACTCTTTCAAGTTCCTGTTGAACCTATCTACTTGATTGCCTTTAGGGAAGATTGGACTTGAAGTAAAGAGTTTTATTGCCCAGCGAAAACACATATTTTCGAACGCAGTAGAAGTGAAGTAATGAGCATTATCAGTCAAAATTACTAAACGGGCACTAAAAACTTTCCAAATCTGTTCGGTCAGGGCCTTCACAATACTACATGCCTTCATGTTACACAGGGGCAAAAGGATGACAAACTTGATGAACATGTCTAACAAAATGAACATGCAATTATTGCCCTTCTTTAATCGGATCAGGGGGCCAAAAATGCCTAAATGAACAGTAACCCGCAGGCCCTCAGGCAACTGAGTGACTGCCCCATATTAGCCTGCCTAGCATGTTTACAATTCTGACAGGTGTTGCATGTGCGAACGTATTCGGACATATCTGTTTTCAGCGATGGCCAGGAAAAATTGGTCGCCATTTTTTTTAAAGGTTTTGGTTACTCCCAGATATCACCCAAATACTGTATCATGATAGTAAGCAAGCACCATGGGCCGCAAGGACTCTGGGACAACAATATTCCATGCCTGCCCTGAATTACTGGTAAAATATAGCATGTCGTTCTTAAACACATAAGGAAGAATCACACACTTGCCCAAATCTTGCTTAATCTGAATATACAAACGATCATCCTCCTGTGCCCGCCGCAATTTCACAAAGAACTTCGGAAATCCTTGGATGAGATTTACCGAAGGCGAAGGTGCTGCCACCTGCATCGAATAAAATTCCTCAGTATCGTGCATGTGCGATAATACATCGGCTACTTGATTGGCTGAGCGTTGTACGCGATGAATCTTGAATCGAAAGTGTGATAGTCTCAAGACCCATCGGCCCAGCTTACCCAACTGATGGGGGTGGTCCAAGACCCAACGTAGGGCCTGGTTGTCAGTATATAGGTCGCACTTGTCATGTTTCAAGTATGAGGAACTCTTCTATAACCCATAAATGCACTTAAGGGTCTCCTCATATGTGCCCAACTTACACTCTGCCTTGTTTAGTGTTCGACTAACGAAAGCTATGGGAGCCAAAGCCCCTTCCATTCGCTGACTTAAAACGGCGCCCAGGGTTAGGGAAGTGGCATTGACCTGATGAACAAATCTCTTCGAGAAGTTTGGCAGATGTAACGCTGGAGGCGGGGACAGCCTATTTTTGTAACAAGATAAATTCCCTCTCTTGTTCCTCTCGCCACTTAAAGGAAACCTTTTTTTTCTTTAGGAAAGTCAAGGGACCAGCATTTTCAGAATATCGGTCAATAAACATGGAATAGTACCCCATTATTCCTAGGAATTTTTGAACTCCTTTAAGTGTCTTAGAATGAAGAAGATTAACTATAGAAGCCATGTGATTTCTATATATTAATGTGCGTCCTTCACGAAGCAAATATCCAAGGAACTTTACCTTATTATACCCTAATGTAACTTTCTCTGGGTAAACTGTTAAACCAATTTCTCACATTTTGCCTAGAACTAAACGCAAGTGTGACAGATACAACTGATGGTCCCTGCTGTAAACAATTATATCGTCGATATAGTTGAAGACAAACTTATATTTAAAATCTACCAACACGTGTTCGAGGACACGTGATAACACCTGACTACCAAAATTGGAACCCATTGGCATGTGAGTGAACTCATATTGGTTCCATGGTGTACTGAATGCAGTGTATTTCCTACAAGCTGGATCAAGCAGACATTGGTGAAAACTATTGTTGAGGTCTAAGACCAAAATGATGCGAGCATTTCCCAAATGTTGGAGAGCACAATCAATAGTTGGTAAAGGAAAGGGATCCTTGTGAATCTTTTTGTAGACTAAAGAATGTTCGACTATTAGTCAATACTTCTCACTGTCCCTTTTCCTTGCCAAAAATCTCAGTGAGCAGTAGTCTGACGTAGAAGGTACGATAACACCAGCTGCGAGTAATTTCTCAATGATCTCACGAAATGCTAGAAGCTCTCACCGATGTGTCATCCATCAGGCTAAACATGTAGGGGAGTACATCGCACTTACAAATGCGTGAATATATCACATTGCTGAATTCCTCTTTCAATTGCATTAACTGGGAATTAAAAGCAACGTCTGCCACATCACCTCCATTAAGAGATGTAACAATCTCGGGTGCTGGAATTACCCGCAACCCTATCCGGATGTTAGGAGTAAAACCTAAAGAGTGAAAAAAAGATCAAAATTTATGACCGCCCTGGTCTTACCTAAAAACTCCAAACCAAGAATTAAATTATTCGATTGCCGAGGAAACACGTAAAATGTTAAGGTCCAGGCAGATCTGTCTATCTTGAAATGTAGATATACCAAAAATTAGATTTTACTTAGTATTCATTTGCGACCCACAGACACTTCTCACCGAGTATACAAATCTGCCCTTTGGAAATAAGTTTTAAATGCAACAAATTATCTAAAAACTCCTGACTAACTACATAATGGGTGGCTCCCGTTTCTATTAAGGCATCAAAATTACGCTTCCCTCTCTTCACAGTTACCGAACACTGATGTAAATTGCGCAGGGCTTGTTTTTTTTAACGAGACCGGCCGGCCCGTGCCTCACTGCTGTCAATGATCGTTTCTCGCTTCCGGGCAAAAACGGCGTACATGTCCCAGGTGACTGCACCGAAAGCATTTTCACTCGGCCAAATTGCGCTTCTCCAGAGAACAATTTCTAGCCATGTGCCTGGTCAAGGCACAATTAGCAAACTTGATTGACGCATGACGTTTATCAACGTTCCTCATAGCGTACACCTGCCTGCAGACAGTTGAACCGGCCTCGTCACTCCTAGATGCCATAGGCAAAACAGGGGGGAAAAGCATTATGTATTCAGACGTCGCATTCAAACTACTCTGTACCTCTACCGCAAATAATAACAGTTCACTCAAGTTCTTGGGGTGAGTGTATAAAGCACAGTGAGGATGTACTTGCGGTGCTAAATTTTCCAATACAATATTTGTAAGTTCTTGATCACTCAATGTCATACAAAGGGCATTTCTGTATGAACAAACAGAATCTATAAAGCCACTAAGTGCTTCGTCTGGCCTTTGATAGCGATAAACATAATCTTTTTCACATTGGCATGTAACGCGCGCAAGAAAGAGAGAATGCAAAACATGTAATTAAAAACCTACTGTAGTTTCCTCTTATAAACATGAAAATTCTTCAAAAAAGAGCTTTAAAACAGTTCCTTCACACTTAATTGACACACTCGTCAACAAATCTAACTCGGTACATAACCACAAGCAAGCTACCTTGCTGATGGCAGTGAAAAAATTAAGGATGCAGAAAGGATTTAAGTTTTTGAGTGTTGGCACTCTATATAACTACAATAAAAACAATTTATTGTGTTGGGAAACGCTGGCAGCGCTTACCAGGGGAGCCGACCTGTAGACATTAAGCGCTGCTGTGGCACTCTGTTGTTCGCGCCAGGTTTGGACAGCCGCTTTATGAAGCTATGCCACGGTATGTGTCTCATCGAACGACACATTAAAGTCGCTCAGAAACGTCATAAGCTCCTCGCAGTGCAGGGTATATATAAACCCAACACACATCGTGGCGGACATGAAACATTGCAAAATACAACCGTAAACAAACAACGGAGCTTAGCACACATTAAGCGAAGCAAAATCAGAGTAGTGCAGTTATTTGAGACAATCTCAAATTTACACTGAAAATATCGGTTTGAAAGGCTATATATTTTGCTGCATAGGCTTACAAGATGCATACACATGGGCTTGACAATATCTCACTAATGCCCAGTTGCGCCAACATCTTCCCCGATCCGAGATCGAATGATCCTAGTTCCGAACCAGGATATATTTCGATCTTGGTTCCAATGTAAAAGTGTTACACCAACGAAATTTCATCATTCTGGATCTCCGATTCGTCGATCTTGGTTCCAAAGTGAGAGATCGAGATTAAGTATGAGACACATTTTGCTATTGGTTCGTAAATATGACGTCATAGAAGTAGGCGTATTTTTCACTATAGATAGAACTATATGAGCTATGTTTTATTCGTTTTAAGTGAATTATTGTTGTACGAATTCTACTGAATAATATTTAAGTGCATATAATGTTGTTTTAATTTCCCAAGAAAAATATCGAACATAGTTCTATCTGTTGGCGTATTTTCAAACTACATTTGTCGACGATAGCTGCTGATCTCGGATCGATATTTCGAACCACCAATTTCGGCGGTTCGAAATGAACTTCATCTTGATCTCCAGTCCAGCACTAAACTCGAATGGTGCAACAGTGTTCTGTGTCGATTTTAGATCCGATCTCGGAGCGAGTTTCGAACCACGATGTTGCAACCGGGCATAAGACATGTAAAATTAAACTAGACAAACACACGTGCTCCCGCAAAAGTTTCATACTACTGCTCGTGCTGCGGTGGAAGAGGTACAATGGCTACATAGAGTTTTAATTTACCTTCAATTAATTAAGGCCCCAAGTGGCAATTAAACATATACAGGATGAGTCCTTTGAAAGAAGTCCCGTGGCCTGTATTTCCTCATTCCCTCGCTCAGTTACACACTTGTGCCATGGGGCCTCTTTTAAATTTACTCAACCTGTGCAAAGGTTACTACCACCCAGTACAAAACCTTTTTACTGGCGGAAAATTTAGTTTCACAATACATTTGGCCACAGATATTTTATAAAGTGGGCTATTAGTTACCATCAATATTTGTTCTTCTTAATACTCATTCCCATGCAAGTGGGATGGGACGAGAATTACGAAGCTTGACAAAACAGCTTTAGATCAATCGAATTAATCAACCTTCAAACTAACAGTATACGAAGAATCATAAGCCGCTCAAACATAAAATAATAGGGTAGCACGATTAATAAAATATGAACATTACACAGGGTATTAATTAAAATTTTTTTCAATTCAAACTGTTAACTCGTAATTGCAATGATTGAATACGTTAAAATCCAACATGATCCTTCTATAATAATTTAATGATTATAGCCCTTGGCATTACATAGTGAAACTTTCACTCGATGACTAGAATAGCTTTTCCAAATAATTTTATTCTCTGGTACAATCTTCACCTTTGAAAACGTTATAGTTTCAATGGCAGACGCGACGGATATTTTAATTACGATCCCCTCTAAAGTATGGGATTAGCATCACAATACACACATATTAAATGGAATCCAAATAGAACATATTTCAATCTGCCTTAAAAGCCATAAAATACCAGAGAGCTCAGCGATCTAAATCCAGTACCAGGTCTAAAAACCCTTCATACGAAACGAGCCCTGAATTGAAATAATTAAATGGTACGTTTGAAAAACAGTGTAGAATTTAATGAACATGCAATGACGCAAGAGACTAGGAGAAGTGGGTAGAGGCAAGGCTGGGAATAAGGAGTAGGGATTCCCGCCTCTGCCAAGGCTGCTTGCCAGAAAACAGGAATCGTAGCGGTCGATAACGAAACTGCAAACGACGGCGGTAGTGCCTGGCCACATTTTGATAATTTTTTTTCTTCTAAGTGGATGGTTAAATTTTAATAAATTACAAGTTTTATCAAAGAGTTAAAATCACAAATAATATGTTAGTCTAATACAATATTTTAAAAAAAATTAAGTAAAAAAACTAAAGAACCAATTTGTTATTTTTCAATAATAATGTTGAGACGATTTGTTTAGGCAAATGCGAAGATAATTCATTAGTTATTATATGTTATGTTACATTATAAAACCAAGATACTAACTGCGAATTTTTTACAAGAGGAAGACACAAATATATTGATTTTTTTATTTATCTTAAACTTATTCAAGATTTCCCAACCAATTATAAAGTTATAATGTGATTTTTTTAATATATATTTTCAGACAAGAAAATAAATATTAAAAAATATTTACAACGATTTTGATGGTGGAGATATGTCTTCTGAAAATTTTTAATTATTATGTTCCGAGTGTTGGGATAGAAGTTTTGTATTTGTTTCATTAGATATGAATAAAAATGGTAAATATAGAAATCAGATTAAAGATTTTTGTTTAATTAATAATTAATAAAAATACCAAATTACTAACTAAAAAAATACTAAAAATACAATGTAGGAAATTAATAAATATAGGAGGTAAAATAATAAATTATAAATTTATGAAGCAGTGTTATAAAACAAGTTATAAACATCTGCAGCTATATTTTAATGATAGATAGATTTGTCTTCTAAGAATTTAATTAGATTTTCTTGAGTAAATTTCATTTTTTCATCTTTAAAAATACATTGAATTCAATTGTATGATCTTCATATACACAAATAATCATTCACAAAAATATATTTTCATATTTTTACATTTACAGATTTCTTATTTATTTTTTAACATTTGTTGAAATTCTGGTAAATTTCCTGTTTCCTTAACTATATTGAGAAAAAATGTTCTAAAATCTCGATTAGAGACTTTTTCCTCTTGAGTAATTGTGGTTATAATTTATTGTAATACTGTATAATCGATTGATTTTCTTTTTACAGAGAATAATTGTATATTATTTTTTGTTTTGAAAAATAACTATGAGTTTTTTATATTCTATTGCTTTATCTTTTAAAAATAATTAACATTTTCTTAATTCAAGTTCTTTTTATTTATTAGCAATTATGATTTTTATTATTGTTAAATTTATTTTGTTATTTTGTATCTCTTAAGTTTTCTTTTAATTATTCATTCTCTTGTTTCAATTTATATTTTCCTTTTTATAGTTTATCAAAAATACTTATTAAATAATAATTATTATAAACCACTTCCGAATCACAATTATTTTCAAACCTTTCTAAATGTTTTTAATTTTTTGTGAATCTTGATAAGTTTAAAACTACTAATCCACTACCACAGTTTACTTTTTAGGAAGTATCATTTTTAATTAGAAGGTTTTACATATTGTAAGATTTCCATGTTTATAATATTCCTCAATATATATTTCTAAGTTACTAATATTACAAACTTGCAAAGTTAAAACAAATGAATTTTAATAATAATATTACATAAATAATCAAATATATTGTAGGAAATGTTGAAACCTAGTAGGAAACAAATTAAATGACAAATACTTTTTATATTGGTATTCAAAATTATACTAATTTTTTTATTCTATGTAAAATAGCAGACTTACAAAAAAAAAATTTTAATTAGAAATCTTAATTTCTTTTTTTTAATAGTATACATTTTAATTATAAATACAAAAAAAATACTCAAATAGAAAATATAAAATTTGAATGTAGAAAATAACAAAATGCAAAATGTATAAATTAGGCTACAAATAAATGTCATATTTGTATGAGAAATTTTAATATTTTATATAATTATAGAAATACTTAAATAACTGTAACAATTAAAACTTTAAAGTACTCTTTTTAAATTAGTATATGGTTATATTACAAATACTAAAAATACTTGATGTAGAAAAATACTAAATGTACAACGTTGAATATGTAGAAATGTAAATGGTATAATTAAATGATTTATTGAAAACTATATTATGATTAAATTTTATGAAATTATCGAAAAATAAAAATAGCTGTTAAAATTAAAACTTTAAATCAATTTTTAGAAATTTTTAAATAGTTTAAATTATTTAAACAATTAAAAGATAGTGCCTATTTATAATATTATATAATTATATAATTTTTCAGCTTTAACAATTATACATTTTCTCCTTTGTATTGTTAGTAATTTTAGTGTTTCATTCAATATTTATGATTATAAACTTTCTATAAATATATGTAATTAATGATTTAGAAACGATCAGTACATTAAATGTTTAGCTTTGTTAATAAAATATTGTTTCTATTAATGGAGGTGCTTCTGGATATGAAAAACTATTCTCTAGTATACAATTACTAGAAAATTTTATTAATTTTAGATGATAAAAATAATCCATTATTCAAATTATCGACGTTTCTATACATTTATAATATGAAAATATAATAAAATTATATGTATATTTCTGTGTATATATAATTTAAAAAAATTGCAAAGGCATCCCATTTAAGTACCTTATCACTCTTTTCAAACTATTTATTACATTTAGGCTCCTTATTTATATCAACCATCTCATTAGCATTGATTCGTTTATTAATATGGTTATTGTTTATTTGTACAAAACCTGCTTTAAATTTATTAAAGTTAAAATCAAATTGTTATATGATTGTAGTATTTCTACTAATTTTATTTGAAATATCAATCAACTTCATTTTCTTAACATAATAATTCATGTCAGTTTTTAATTGCATCTTTTTAAATTTTCCTGTGTGTTATTTTGAACATAATTATTTATTTCCAAATCTATTAATGTTGCTTTATATTTTCCATATTCATATAATTATTACTCAAATTATTTTTTGTTATGTAAATATTCAACTAAGTTTTCAGAGCAATATCTTTCTTCAAATAATTTTAAATTTTTAATTTTTAATGTAATCACTTAACTCATAATTTTAACATTCTTTTATTGATTGAAATATTTCTGCATTATTATAATCAAATATATTTGATACAATGTTCGATGGAATGAGATCATGTAACTCTTTGTAAGACTTTTTTCTTTCATTCCGCAAAAAGTTTTCATTTTTAACAAAATAACTTAATTCATTTTTTAAAGCAATGCCATTTTTAAATCGATTAAATCTTTCATATTTAATATAATCATTTAATTCGATTTTCAAAGCAACTCTCTTTTTATAATATTAGAAATTGAGACACCAAAACATATTTTGTTAATTGAACAGGTATTTTAATACTTTTTTCATGTTTTTATTCCTTAAATTTTTCATCGGTGTTTCTCATTTTTTTGCATAAAATTCTTCATTCTGTTTAACTTGATAATTTATCACTATTTATTCTAGATCATTGGATATAGTTGTGTCATTATTGTGTGATACTATTTATTCTTCCTGCGAAATCATCAACTTTTTCAGTTTCAATATTATAATTTAATTCGGATGTTGATTAAAATTTTCATTTTTGACATATCCATTAAAATGTATGTAAGGAATGATTTTTTTAATCTATCATAAATTTTAAAATATTTATCCCAGCAGCTTATTAATGGTTTTAGACTAAATCTGTCATTTAATAATAGAGAAATTATGTAAAAAAAATGTATTCTTTTGAAAAGAAAGCAACTAATTTTAAACATAAAAGGACAAATATTAAAGATCAAAATGTTGTATTATATCATTATTATAATAAATTTAATAATTTTTAAAATAATAAATTATTTATATGAGAATATCTTGTGCTAATAAATCGAAGTAACAAATAGCATTATTCATTTTATAATCACAAATACAATGAGTTCCATAATTTGCAGATATATCTCAATTTTGCACATTAATTTGTATTAACTTTATTGGGTTTAATGATATATCGTATAAACATCTCTAATGTTTTATTTTTTATTTTTTTTTATAATTGTACTCCATTTCTTTACATAGCTAAGTTATGTATTTTTGGTGCTGCAAATTCTTCTTTATTTTTTCTAGTTTGTTCAACCGAATTATATACACTAGTTCCTCCTGCAAGAGCTCCAAGTACTCAATTAAGTTTAATAATATTAACAATTGTTTTCATTAACTCTTAATAAATTATATTTTTGGTGTAGATATGTCTGTTGAATTTATTAGAATTTATTGAAAAATTTGCGTATTTTGATAATGCATCATAATAGTGCATTTTTCAATGCTATCATTGACACAATCTCAAATATCTAAAAATTATTTTAAACAGTAATCTTGTCTAAATATTTTCAATTTTTTTTTCAGCATAGGAGACTAGTTACATTTTTCTTACCAATTTTGGGTAGTAGCGGAGACCATGGGCGTTTGCAGACAAAAATATTTCCTTACACCACTGATAAAATGCTAAACTACACACATTTAAGCATGCGTGATGAGAGTAAAGTGGCCATCATGCCCGCAGGTAGGTATGCTGGGCTGAAGACGGTCGCCTGTCCCATGCATGAGGTGCGCGGGGAGCAACAAGGGTACACTGAAGCACGCATCAAGTGCGGCATCGCCTCTATGCACAAGGCTCTGAACTGACGGACAGTGTTATCCTCGTGCGTCGTGTACCTATAGAACTTAAATTGGAGAAATCATGATTTTAGTCATATAAAGTGTATGGCGAAGTTCGATACAGGCCCCTGTCATAGTTTCGCTTGTGTCCGGGTAGTACATTTTAAGGTAAAACAGTATGAAAAAGCAATTTTTATCTAAGTTGGATTGCACTAAAATAATATGTATAACATGCGTCGTATCTTGGAAGTGTTGTTCCCTCCTCGTCTGGGGTATGTTTTACCTTCGTGGGTAAAAATATTGGGGAGACGTTTAAATGTTTCGGCATGAAGAACGTATTTTAATCATGTGGCAACAATATGCAAGGCCACCCCGACAGTTGCAATAATAGATGGAGCAAGTTTCTCAGAGAAACAGTAGCAGGGCACGGACTGTAGTATTCCCCTGGAGTGATGTTGGGAAACCATGGGAGACCCTGACATGATGTTGGCCGGAGTTGGATTTGAACCCGGGTCCTCCAGGACTCGAGTCGAAATGTTTCCCACTTCGCCACCTCACTTGGTGACGTCTCGCATCTACTGGCGTAGAGTAGAGATGAGTGTTGCCGCCAGTAAATAAAGTGGCGCGTGTGGCAGTGAAGTGAGTGGAGAGGTCTTGAGAGCCTATGATAGTGAAGCGAGGTGAGTATGGAGCAGTGCCAGAATGTAAGGGTGGGGAAACAGAAGATTCTCGAGAAAATCCACTGACCAGCGGCATCGTCCGGAACGTTTCCCGCATGTGCAATTCTGGGAGCGACTCAGCCGGAAATGAAACCCGGTTTGCCTCGGTGGGAGGCGAGTAATCTAACCACCACACCACTGCGGCCCCATGTTGCAGGATCAGCAGGCTGTTTCAGCACAGGCAGGTCTCGCCATGGATCTGGAGAGACATCATCTTCGCCGTCAGTCCTTCTGGCAGAGAGCAGCGCAAGGTGCTCGAAACGCTGCATGGCTTCTCCAACAAGGTACTGCTACTAGTGCACCACGGTCGCGATTACCATTCTCTTTTCCACTTCGTGAGCACAATTATGAGAGCATCTCTAGCCTCATTTTGCCACGTTCTGATAGGCAGCTCATCACTACACTTACTGCCTGCTGGCCATTTTCACCCTTTTTATTGTTTATATGGTGTAAATCGGCTACCGATAAGAGGAAAAAGTGAATGAGAATCGTGCCTTAGGTTGTAAATTCATATGTTTTGTTGTGTCAGCTTTACATGGATTGAGATATCATCAATTATTAATAATGCCTTTCAGAAGCTGCTAGCTACCTTACTGGTTACTTACTATACTGACTAGTAGCAACTACGTTATTTATTTATTTTAAAGGTTGAATGACTGCTGTTCGATTAATGGGCGTCAGCAGAAGGGACAATGGGAGGACACTTGCCCTCCCCTGGAAACTGTGTTTTTTATCAAGGAAATGCCAAATGACAGTTTTTCTTATAACAAATACATTGCTTATTAGCGATATTACTTCAAAGTCCATTCCCTACTGGGAGGAGTGATTGAGTTCTTCCTGTTTATTCATTATTGTATTTTTATATTTGTTTGTGTATTTGTATTTCGTATTACAGTGTATATTGTTAATGATAAACAAATTAATTCGTATTACAAACAATGGGATGCAATATAGAAAAGTCAGTTCATCTTATAACATATGAGTTTCCCAAAATTCGTTTAACGAAACAAATATATATGTTTAATTTGGCAACGATGAAATTCTTTGTCACATTAATCCATAAGTTCAACTAACACACTGGTATGGTAGTAATGTTGTACTATGTCTTTTCCTTATTGTAATATATGAAGTATTGGCAACTGTCTTCTATTCCCATCTGCTTTATTCCTTTTTCCAAAGAAATATTTTTTTTCAGACAGCTCTAGCTACAAGTTCTGCCAAATGAAAGCAAATATTTATTTGGCTCACATTAAACTTTCTTCCAGAGTGTATATTGCATGGTTCTGTGATTTTTCTGACATGCCTTAAAACTAAGCGGAGAGCACTTTCGCAATACCATGGTTTGATCTGCAGTGGTCATCACATAGTACACCAGTCTTGAGTATTGATAACCTTGAAGTAACTTATTAATCTTCCAGGTGGTATAAGTCGAAGACTTGAGGGAATTCTCCAGTTTCCTGATGTAATGCAGCTGCAAAGTGACACCACACTCGCCCAACACTGAACCATATGGCTGTTTCGGCGTATGTTTTGGCTTATGATTGAAGTCAAATAGTGCTTCGTGGGCGATTGTATAACTGCACGGCAGTGTACATGTAGTGTTGAGTGTACTGGTATGTACAGGGACGTGGTTACATGGGAAATGTGTTAGTGAATGCAGGCGCTATATATGTTCGATGTAGGAATGGGTGGAGCTCAATTACTTTGGTTACATGTGCACCAGTAGCGTTTTAGGCTACTTGTACCTCTGTGTTTGGGCACTAATAATTGGATTATTAGATATACATATATTATATATACAAGTGGTACTGTGAAATATCATTACTTATGACTCGCCACACAATATAATTCCCAAACGTTACTGCTGGGGGCTCGGGCCCTCTCCTTTGGGGCTTCATGCACCACCACCACCATGCAAATACAGTAACAACAATAACTCGCGCATTTGCATGCAGCCTATGCCTAATTAATATCAACCAATCAGGCCACACGTGGTCCTTAACACCGCCCCTAAATGTCCCTTTAAAAGCTTCCTTTCTACTAAATACAGATGAACCACCAAAAAGTGTCTTTAAATATATTTTATATAATATGTTGTCAAACTGCCCCGCTCCATTCTGCCAGACAACTTTCACCCCTACTCGGGCTTTCAAAATCGCTGTCCCTCTCTTCTGAACTGACACATCAGGGAGATGTAAAATGCTCTGAGGACGAGCCAACCTCCGCATGGCGGAGTGACGCCTGAAGGTTATCTGCCGCCTGGCATAAAACTTCGTCCTTCGAATCCGACAACAGGAGTATCGCCAACTCCTCGTACCATATCTTTTCCTTCTTAATAATAGCCATCTCCTCACCATGCCAAAATGGCATCTGCGCTTTAACGACCTGCACATGAGATTGGAACCAATTCTGTAAAGAAACATCATTGCTAACAAATATTACAGGTTTCTTTCAACAGATAATTCTACCTGCTTCTCCCTTGACAGATACCCGAATTGCATGACCCTCGAAAATACGACGTATATCTGCACTGTTAAATTCAATTAAATCAAATTCTTCAAACACAATTACATCCCAAAACTGCCCATACAAATCTCCAAATGCAAACCTACCCTTGTCAGGGTAAAATACATGACAACCACGTATCACAGTCTCAACCCACGTGCGTTTACCCATGTTGGAAAAACCATACAAGTACAACTGTTTTTTCTTGTGTTGCCAACCCCCTTCGATCCAAGAACTCCACCACTCGTAACATTCGTCATACCACCCAGTAAATCCACGAGTCATTAAGAGTTGAAACATTTTCTTTTAGCAGCTTGGTGCTTATTGAAACAACACAACAAGTACTTGTAATATTGTAGATGCTACTTTACAAATACAAAGAAAAAATTTACCCGGATCCTTACACTCCCACTACTAAGAATTTAAAAATTAAAATCGCATCAAATTTAACATGGGAATGCCAGTTCCACGGCAGCGCCTAATACTATGAGGCGCCCCATAGTATTAGGCGCTGCCGAGATACATGGGACACTTATCACCAGGCCACATCTGGCCACAGCCGAGCGCCAAGACCCAGTGTTGTGCATATAAACTTTGGCTGATAACAACATCTGGCCAATCTATTTGCAACACATACAAGCAACAAAATGATTTAATACATAACTGTAGACATATTGGCCAACATAAACCGTGATCCACCATCATAGACAACATAAAATTTCCTTTTGGATATGTTAATGGTCTCACAGGGGGAAGGTGAATATCGTCTGTGTCCCTTACTTTTGCATGTCTTTAACTCAAAACAACTATTAAATAATATTAAATAAAATATCAATACAAATAATATCAGAATTCAATGTTGGACGATTGAAGAGCTATATATTTTATAAGGGCATTTTTAAGGGTGCAGTGTCATGTAAAACCTGGGTGCAAAAGTGCCACAAGTTGTTGAAACTATGTATTATTAATATCATTTAGATTCTTCCCCCTCAATGACACCGCAAATATTTTTAAAACATACTCTAAACAAAAATAAAAATAAAATAACAACACTAAAGTACATTCGTACTCCAAACGATTTATTTCGCACTCTTAAAATAAAGCACAACGTATAACACAAAATGGAATCCTCTCTACATTAACGATTGTAAAACAACTCGAGATGTCCATGAATATGCATGTTTCCAGTCGTACCAACTAACTTTCAGTACAACCAAATCTGATCTCCAATCTCAAACTTCATTTTCATCTTCAGTGTTGGGATAATTTTTAATGAAGCTCGCTACGAGCTCTCTTGTACTTGTTGCGCCAATATAAGGAATCATAATGTATTCTCGCCACCTAAATGTGTTTTCATTAAATAAAAATACATAAATTATTTTGTCTTTGCCATTGTGCCCTGTTTGTATTGGTAAAACCTAAAAATTAATTGATCGAAAAATTATATATATTTTTTGACCAACACTAAATTAATAACTCTACTACCTGTACATGCAGCACACTGGCTCTTTTATCTAAACATGAAATAGTGATAGTGAAGCCCAAAGCCAGTGAGTATGGTTCTGATGGAAAATATTATCAAATTATGATTATTATAGTAACAAAATTTCACCGATTTTTGGAACTTCTCCAGAAATATAATTTTCATTACTCATATAGCTGCTGGTTCTCAGTTAAAGCGACAGTTCTCCAAGTCGGTAGCAGCTAATCAACTGACTTTGCCTAGTATTTCACTTATTCATATCTCCGTTTGGGGTTTAAGAGTATTAACCGTTGCTTTAAAATTTTATTTCTGAAGTATTACTACTTTTGTACAACTTTTTTTAACCAACTGATTATAAATTAATTACAAACAATTCAAAATCATCCTGTAGAAATATTTGACATTAATAGTATATACCAGCCGAGAAGCCAAAGTTGATGGAATGGGTATACTCAGATTAAGTGGATAAGTGGGAATAGTTCGCGAAATGAGCTTACTAGCAAGTTGAAGAAGTCCTAGCGTACTGGTAGACTTACTCACTAGTTGTGTGATAGTTTATTTTGTAAGCGACTGAAAAAATTAATTTTAATGTAATACACTCCCTGAATTTACCTTCATAAATTAATGAATCGGCGTACTACGCCGCTTAATACATACACATTATATTATTACACAGACCTGTATCTCTATTGTAGGCATATGCGTTCACAGCTTTCATCATTTGGATGTGCACAAAGGTAATCCCTAATGGCAACCTATAAAGTTGGATTTTGAGGCCTTCTACATAGGGAATTTTTTTTAATATTATATTTTAAAGTATCTTGATACTAGAATACCAAAACTTATACAGGAATGGGAAGTTGTAGGAAGAAGAAAAATAGGACGACCCATGACTACCTGGCTCCAAAATGTACAGATAACAATGAGAATATTTGGTGCAGAAAAGGAAGATACAGAATACCGAATTATATGGAGAAATATTTTCAGAAGATGATGTCGAGTTCTGTACGAAACAATTGATCCGAGTTTTTTTTATGTTTGAGGAAAACCTCTGTATTGGGGAAAATCTTTCTTAATAATAATAATAATATTTTGAAGTAGTGATACTTACGAAAAAGTTTTGCCAACATAAACTATAATATGAAAGCCTCACTTCGTAAATTATTTAAACAATATTTTGATAAAGCATTTTGTGTAAACCCAACTTTTTAATTAGCAAATTGAAATGAAAAATAAGTTAAACTATTGAGAAATTATTTTCCTTAAATTTGATTTAGTTTTACTTGAAAAATGATTGAAGTAAAATAATAATTAAAAAAAAAAAAAACAATACAGGTACGAGCCAAATCCAACAAAACCAAATTTTAATTTGCAAAACCACACACTCCAAAATTCAGTAGTTATAACTATACATTACAAGTACATAGCTTGTTAGTTACCTCGCATGTCAAGTTTATCCTGACACTCAGAGTATATTTTACAAAGAGATTTCAATCCCGAACAGGAACAATTGTCCCGTCATTTAGGGTGTGCCCGGACACACTCGGCACACCCCTTGTGCACACATATGATTGTAGGCATGGAAGCGTGATCTACACGAAAAAATGCTTTGAAAGAGATGCATATGAGTATATGTATGATGGGGATTCTGGCTCGCCCCTTACTTTCAACGAAATATATATAGGGGTTTTTGCTTCAAATTCAAGATTTTTTAGGCTAAATTTAGTCTCTAAATTTTTTTTTAAAGGAGCTGTCAAAAACAAGCAAATTTTAACCAAAATCAAGCAAAATTTTCAGTTTTTCAAACTCGTAGTGTAGGATTTGTGCCAATAAAAAAAAAAACAGCAAAATTTAAGCAAAAAACATGCAAATTTCTCGCTTTTAAAACAAATTTTCTCATTTTCTAAAAACGCTAATTTGCAAACAAGCAAGCAAATTTAAGCCAAAATCAAGCAAAATAATCTAAAATAAAGTGAAGTATTGAAAATTCAATTGCTAGTTTAAATTCGAAGCTCTACTAATCTTTTAAAAACTTCTATACACTCTGGTTCGTCACCTATTTCATGAAGTACATATTTATCGTCAAATTTTTCTAAGAGTGTTTATTGTAAACTTTGTAGATTTCGATGTAATTTGTATAGTAATTCTCTGAGTTCGTCAGAGGCATTATCATCAAATTTATAGGAAGGTGGTTCACAATTGTCGCCATCTTTAAAAAGGTTTGTCAAACTGCATGGGAATAAGGATTTTTAATATATTTATAAAGAAAATAAATTTATTAAGAGAAAGAATAAACTTTTTTAGAATTATAAAAATGATTTTTTATTTTATCAAATAAGTCACCTATATTTCAAAAGTTTGGTAAAAGTTTTAAATGTAACCACTCAACTATGAATCTAAAATATTGTATTAAACTGGAACAATTTGTTGATTCCTCCATTTAATAATATTTAAAATTTATAAATCTTCAGTGATTCTTTCTTTCAAATAATCGTAAGTAGTATTCAGTCGACTAATCAAAACAACATTAAAAATGGAACCTGCTTCTTCAACCTTTTTATTAAAATCAACACTAATTGTTATATTTGTTTTTCTTTAACAACAGTTTTTTTTCTGTATGAACAATCAATGACACCTCACCTCCAAAATGAATAGTAATTAATATCACCATCAAAGTTTACAGTTGGTTTATAATAAAGTTCATTATTTCTATAGCTGGTATCTAGTTTGGTTTTTGATTTTCTAAAATCATTGTAAGCAAGAAATTGTTTAAGATAAACGCAGTTTTCATTGTCTAGATTCCAGTTTTCTTTAGGAAAAATTTCATTTCTACCATTTTTAACATAAATATTTCTTACACTAAATTGATCAATCATAGTAGCATGTTTATGCTGTTCAGCATGCTTTTTCTATTAAATTGAAAGCCTCCAGTTACAAAATCGGGAATGTCAAATTGTAAATTATTTAACTGATCTGTTATATCAAATTTAAAAACATTTGTTCCTTTAGCAACTTCTTTTTCTAAAAATTGCCAATATTCGAAACTAATAGGTAATTTTGAATCTTTGTATATTTTTTCTTTAATTGCAATGGTGGTGTTAGATTCATATTCAACAATAGGCCACCTAGTTTCTAATATTTCAATAGCAATTTTACCAGGACCAGGACGATTTTTTGTAACTTTATCATCTTTATCAACTTTCATAAAGAAATAAACAGTTTTTGTCAGATGAATCACGAAAAAAAGTAATTTTATAGCCGCCTTCCCAGTAAACTTCATTGTTATCACGAATAAAACCAAACAGATATCTAAGAGGATATATTATTTCATTTGTTTTATTACCGGAAACAGTTTTAACCTCTTTTATTATATTACCAGAAACAGATTTATCTCGACATAGATAATCAACACCAGTAAATTCTAAATAATTTAGTTCACTTGGTGATTTAATAAAGCATTCATCATTGTTAATGTTATACCTGGTTCATCAACAGCTTCAATCATATTACCATGTTTTGAAATTTCTACTCTAGAAAATTGAAAAGGAAAAAAGTTTGAACAAACATCAATATTATCTGATCCATTATAGTTTGCCTCAGCTCCAACCTTATCTCTCTTTAGTAAACTAAATTGATCATAAACATAACCGTCATTTGGAAAAGAAAAGGCATCTCCTATAGGAATATCAAATTCGATTCCATTATTGTAAACATTTGGATTCCCCCTAGTTTGATCAGTTGTACGAAAAGTCTGCCTCTCAAAACTCTCAATATTTTTATAACTCATTTATATATAAATGGCAGAATCAAAGGAAGTTTCTCGAGTTAAATTACTCATTGAAATATATAAAAAATATAGAAAGCATCATGAAAAAGAATATGAAAAAATAAGAAGAAAGAACTACAATTAATTGACGAATTACAAAATATTAGTAACAAAAGTAGAAAACGGAACTGAAGAAAACAAAAATTTAATAACTGCACTGGTTCCAGTAGCAGCAAAAAATTTAGATTATCCACCAACACAAGAAGAAACATGATTCGAAAGAGAATTATTCTCAGAACAAAAATCTCCTAAATTTGGAAGAGTAAATGGGAATTGTATCATTGAAAAATTTACCACGTGCAGCGTCTGAATCTACTATTAATCTCCGAACAGAAATTTCATAAAGAATGAATGTTATCAATGAAAAATTTGGGTTACGTAGAGTTGGGCAAGATTTTTACATTGATGATACACAAGTAATGATAAATAATGATACATTATCTGTTAAGGATAAAGAATATAAATTAACACCAGGACTTTGTAATTTATTAACAGAAAATTCACAAGAAGCCTTTGAGAATAAATTAGATGATGACGATTATGAAAATTATGCAGAAATTTTTAAAACAGCCAATGCTGCATTCCAACAATATAATCCTCATAAAAAGGTAGCTTCAAACGGGGGTTGGAAGTACAATAATATAATTAAACCGATTTATGATGATTATATAAGAGCATCAAGAGCCAAACACACCAGAAAATAAGATTTCTCCAAGAACTCCTAGATCTGGAGGAGGTATAAAAAAATACAATAGTTTGCCAAAAGAATATCTTTGGATGGATGATGTTAGAAAATTGGTTAATATATTATTGCTTATTCATGACGAATAAATTGCTCTAAATAAAAAATTTTACAATGAAAAAGTAATCATAATGAACATGCCAAACAATAAATATTCTGACTTTGTTGTTAATAATTCAAAATGAATTCCATATCTAATAAGCATTTTAAATGTAAGTCCACAATCATTTTGGAATTCTGAACGCCATGGCAAAGGTATTATAAATTGGGCATCAAACAATTTAAATTTACCCAGAATGCATTTGCCTGGTTATAATTATTGTGGACCATTTACAAAATTAGATGAAAGTTTGGAAAGAGGCGATACAGGAATGTATAAATAAGATGAAGCATGCAAATATCACACTATTGCCTATAGAGATCATAAAGATTTAGACTCTAGACACAAAGCTAATAACATTTTACAAAAGGAAAAGAAAGAAATCATGTTAGATAAAAATACTCGGATTGAAGAAAAAATTGCTTCTGCTGCTGTTGCTTCAACTGTGTTTACAAAAAGAAAATTAGTTTGGGGAATTAAAATGTTATTATATATAACATTTTAATATATAATTATATATATTTATTTATATATAATATATAATTATATATATATACACACACTTATAAATGAAGATAAAAAATACAACTTTCGTTATTCCCTTTGGGGAATTAAAAGATTTGGGCATAGATAAATTTTTAACAGATAATCAAATTGCAAGAAAAATTAAAAAATAAAAGAAGGTAAAAGTTTCAAATTAACTTTACCACTACCAACAATCAAAAAGATGGCCAAAGGAAAATCTGGAAATGGTTTATACTGTGTAGGAATTATTCCTATAATACTTGCGGCTTTAGGTACACTTGGCGCCTTAGCTGGAGGAGCTAGTGCGATTTACAATTCTGTTGAAGAAACTCTAAAAAATAAAAAAGAATTAGAATAACAACAGAGACACAATTTGGCAATGGAAAACAAGGCTGTAAGCGGATTAAAAAGAGGAAGGCCAAAAATGTTTTGCTTCATTATCTAATATCGATATCGAAAAATACGTAATACTACTAAATATTAGACTTTTTAGAAACCTTTTTTATGATTGAAGAACTACCACAAAGTATGCACAAAAATGAACGTGATGTAGTAAATTTTGACATTTCAGTAAATATTGGTACTCATTGGTTTTGCTACTTTAAGTAAAATAATGATGTTTACTATTTTGATTCATTTGGAGGCAATATTCCGACTAATTTAACGAATTAAAAACAGAAATGTTTATTACAATGATGACCTAATTCAGAATTATAATTCAGTTAAATGTGGACATCTATGTTTAATTGTTTTACACCTTTTTTTTGAGAGGATTTAAGTTTAACAATATAATTTGTATGTTATTAAATAAGGGACATATTTGGGAAACAATTAATCAAATCTTTAAATGAAATTTTTGACACTAATGCTTATGTTTCAAAAACATATGTAGATTCACAATGGAATTCAGGTGTTTCTGCTTTAAAAAATAAACTAAGCACTTGTTTTCATTGTAAAAAATCTTATGTTTCTTTTTAGGCCATGACATGGTTAATATAGATGATCCTGTAGATGGAAAAGATCTGGCCAATAAAAGATATTTCGATAAAGAAATAGCTGATAAATTACAAAATTTAAACCAATGAGCTGAAAAATGTAAGAAAGAAAAATCATATATATTTTATTTACCTGTAAGGTGGGGTAAAATTAATAATATTTTTCACTTAGATAATAATCTAATTTTATTTACTTTTTTGATGGATTGTACTGTTTATAAAATAAATACTACTAATATTATTTTTCTGATGCTGTGACTGTTATTAAGGGAACTACAAAAATTGATTACAGAAATCCTTTTGATGTTTACAGATGTGAAACTTTATCTTTTAAAATCAGAAAAGAGAAAATTTCTATTCATAAAGACGGGGTGAAAACTACAATACAATACTGCAATACATAAAATATATAAATTAAATATTTTTATTCTTATTAAATGGAGGACACTTGTTGCTTGAAGTGTAAGGAAGTCACCAAAAATAATAATATAAAAATTGAAAATTCTAAAAACGGACGATTAGTTCAGGAAAATATATTATCGATATGTAATTCTAAAAAATCAACATTTCTAATTTTAAAAAATGATCAATGTAATGGAAGGAATAATCAATGAATTATATAAATCTGCACGAAAACATTTTTCAAGAAGAAAGCTAATTTCGTATAGTATTCATAATTAATACAAATAGGTCTTATTGAAATGGATGCTGGCAATTCGAAAGGCATTTTGCATACAAATAATGGATACAAGTATATTATGGCAATTATCGATGTATTTTTCAAAATTTGCATGTGCTATACCAATTAAAGACAAAACAGCAAAAAAATGTATTAAATGCTTTAGAATCTATATTGATGGAAAGGAAATCACACAAGCGACAATGGGCCTGAATTTTACAATAAAACATTTAAAGAACTTATGCAAAAATATAATATCAGTCATTATTCATCTTTTAGCGAATTGAAAGCTAGTGCTGTAGAAAGATTTAATCGAACTTTGAAAAATATAATGCGGAAGAAATTTTCCTTGAATATCAACTATAAATGGATACATGTACTAGATGATTTAGTGAAAGAATACAACATAAAACACAAAACTATCGGCATGAAACCCATTGATGTTAATAAGGCCAATGAAAAATTTTTAATGCAGACTAATTTTGTAGACATGCTTACTAAAGCGAAATACAAAGTTGGAGATGTCATCTGCATGAGCAAACTAAAGACAATTTTTGAGAAGGACTATACTGCTAATTGGTCAACAGAGTTGTTTACTATTTGTAAAGTTTTAAATTATTATGTGCCTACTTACAAATTAAAAGATACTAAAGGAGAAGAAATAAAAGGCAGTTTTTATGAATTCGAAATTATGAAAACAGACTATCCCAATGAATATTTGGTTGAAAAAGACTTAAAAATTAAAAGTGATACAATGTATGTAAAATTTCCAGGTTTTGATAATTTGCATAACTCTTGGATTAATAAAACATATGTTTTGTAAAATTTAAATATTTTTTATAATTATCAAATTCAAATGCAAAAATGTAATGAACATTGTTTTTAATGGTCTTTTTTACTATTTGTTTTAATGGTCATCTTACCATTCATAACATATGTTATGTGTTAATTCTAATGTAAACATGCTTTGAAAAATTTGTAAATTTAATAAAGTTTTTTATTTTATTTCGCTACTTCCCATCATTGATTTTTCTACTCATATCTAACGTTATGAAGCCACAGTCTTCTTCTCAACAGTCTGTACAAATACTTTTAATAAGTCATAACACATGTCTCCCCCAACAAAATCATTATAAATGTGTTTTAAATTAGTATCATCTTGTCTAAATATACAAAGGAAATTAGTGTTATCATGTACCAACTGTTTTGGCATTATCGAATATATTTGCGCTAAATATAATATGTCAATGTTTTTATGCCTTCCCATAGTAAAGTACTCATGAAATATGTCTTGATTGTCTAAAATAACATGATCAAACACATTTAGAGATTCGTCTCCACTTTGATCAATGGGACCATTTCCTCAGTATTATTGAAAAAGTATGCAATTTTTCTTTAATATTTAATTTTTTTTATGCCTCATCCATATCATTTTGTAACTGAATATATTTGCCTTGGTTCAAACTTTTTGAGCAATCATACAATTTATTACAAATTTAACCATCCTAACTTATAAATAGAATTGGTCATTAAATTGGTTTTCCCACTATTGCTCGGGCTTACAATTACCCCTCCAATATCACCAGGCAATAATTCACCATTCTTTTTATTCTTAGAATTTTCTTCATAAATTAAAACACCGACACCCCAATTAACTTTGCACAGCATTGGCTGCTTTGGCTGCTGCTTTTTCATTTAATAACCATAATTTTTGTAATAAATGGATAATAAAGTATTTAAGTTGACAAATAATAATTCCATACTGAACTTCACTATGACATCATTCGTAAAGATAAGTCGATTGTATTAGTTTTCATACAAAATTTTTATCTCAAAATATAGACAATAATACAATAACAAGCATTTAAAAACTGTAATTTATAAAACGAAATAACAACTATTCCTATATGTCGATAAGATATCGAATCATTAAAAAAAACTATAAATTCAATTGATCCATTTTCACCAAACAATATCGAATTAACAGCAGATAATGTAAAAAATAGAACATCTATTAAATCTAAGTTTGATATTAAATTTGACGATCGATTATCTGATATTCTTGGTTTTGAAAGTTCTTATTGAAAAGGATAAAGTTGCTGTGAGCACTAAATTGCTTCATTTTAATCCATATAAAACAATCAATATCCACTGTAACTTAGCATATGGAATGTTCATAATTGCTGGTTTTCCACCATAAACTATGTTTGGCTTCAAAGATTATGTTAGTTATGAAGCCCCATATCTGATTTTTTATAGAATAAACAACAAAAATTTTAATTATATTGATTTGAAAATTAGAGACAAAAATGGCAAACTGATTTATTTCGATGGTGCTGACATCGATTTTGTTTTAGAAATTAAAGGTTTTTAAGATTCTCTGTTTCGATAACTATATGGTACTGTATTTATTTTATTTTCTAGTATATTCCTTTTGTCATAAGGACAATGCTATTTTATTAACTTCTACTGAATATATTTTATGCTTTTTGCTTCATATTAAATTCATTGTTCTAATTTGTATTTTCTCTTTCAACAAACAATTCTTATAATCATGAAAACTAATTTGCTTGTTAACAACACATTTCTTTAGTCCTTTCGATTTTTCGTTTTCTTTATCATCAACTCTATATGCATATATTTTCCCTCTTAAACCAACAAGTTCTTCCACTATTTTGCCATTACATTCGGCTTTCATTTTGCCTAAAATTTTCTTGTTTATTTGCTGCATGTTATAAATGTTGTGTCAGTTGGATAATCACTTGTATCAAATTCATCTAACATTGTTTCCATGTCTTCATAAAAATCTTCTGTTTATATATATATATATATATATATATATATATATATATATATATATATATATATATAGAGAGAGAGAGAGAGAGAGAGAGAGATAGAGAGAGAGAGAGAGAGAGAGAGCTATTGGTATCCTGATAACATAATTCAATTTTATAACCATATTTTGGTTTCATTACTTTGTAATGAAAATCATACATAAACTCTTTCGATATGTCTTAAACTGAAATGCCAACATAAACTGTCTTATTAAATTTTATGCTTGTTTTATTAAAATGTAGAGCCTCAAGATTATCATTAAATAGAGTACTTTTCTTGGAATATACTTTTGCTACTAATTTTTCACATTTTTCTGCATCTAATATCAGTATTCTATCTACTCTGTTTTTAATATTTTCCATAGTTCTGCCAAACACAGAATTATTCATCAGCTTATAAAAATCTTTTCAATGTATTTTTTAGCGGTATTTCTCATCATTGTATTTAAATCTATATATTTCTTCAACCAGTCAGACTGATTAAACTTTAATATTATTTGTATTTAAGTAATATTTAATCCATTCTTTAGGCATTGTTTCAAATTACGATAGTGTATTACATACATTCATTTTTATGGACAGTTGTTAATGATTTAGACTGCTTTTTTTAACTACCTTATTTTCTGAGCATAATGGAAGAATTTTATGCTAATTATGCAGTCCTTGTGGATATTCTAAATCAACTTCTAATATATAACCATAATTAGAATCATCATCCAAATTTAATACTTGATCATTCTAAAAATGAAGTGCTATATAATTCTCCCATTCGAAACCACCATATGGTAAATATTGTGACATTACTCAGCCATATAAATTGTCAACATCGAGATATGCTAAATAGTTGGACTCTTGATTTGGATTTTAATCATCTAGATATTTATTATTGGCTTTAACATATAACTTACAACATTGTGATATTCTGCCTCTAATACCTTTTACAATCATTAAAATCATATAGTAATGTTATAAATCTAATGGTTGTTTGGCCATTTTTAACATTGCACCCCAAGATAATCCTGGCACTGACAAATACCACGACGGTTCTAAATCGTATGCATTTATACATGTATTTCTAAAGTTTTCCAATATAGCTGTTAACAGTAATACATGTTTTTTTAAATATAAATCGCGATATTCACCAAGATTCTTAATATCAAATTGATCACATACAAGTTTCGCATACTAATAATCATAATCAGTTATGTCAGATTCATTAAATTTATTATAAAATTCACCTTTTGGTAGAAGATCGGTTTCGTAAAATTTTTTCCAACTATCTATATAATCGTATGAATAAGCACCCTTTCTAATAACTAAATCTACGTTATCTTTAGGAAAATGTGTTTGTGTGTGTTTCATTTTATCTTTACTTAAATTCGATGGTAATTTAGCTAAACTACTGGCTATAAATTTAATTTTTTAATTCTCTTTTTCTTTCTCAAAAGTAATAAACTTTTCTTCATTACTTGCAAGTAACTCTATATTTTTTTTCATCATAGCCTAACTCTTTAATTAATAAATGTGCATGATATCCAGCTAAATTATGAAAATATATTTGTACAAGGTTAGACAATTTTAATTGTAGATTACAATTATTACATACAGGATTAATGAATTTTCCACTTATGTGATCATGATTGCATACTTTTTCATTCTCTTCTGTATATATGCATTTGCATACAGTACATTTTCTTGATTTACTATATAACAATTTTTCTTTTTTTGTTAGTGGATGCATTGGTTCAATTTGTGAATACATTTCCCCAATTTCTTCTACTTCTCTTGTAATTGGACCTCGATAAACTACTGGTGGTTGATAATCACTATAAGCAAATACAATATAATAGCAAAAACCAGATGCCTCGTGTAACTGATATTTCATTGTGTATGATTCATTTCTTAACTTTAAATCAATAATTTTTATTGATGATTAGTAAGATTATATCTTTCTTTAAGTATTTCCTTATGAATACCATTATCGATATCTTTCTCTGTTAAAACTGGATATTATTTATTAATTTAAACTTAGTTATTTCTCTTGGATTTGACTTAACTGTTGATATTTTCTTTAAAATTCACTCAAAATTGCGAAAGGATCATTGTATGTTTAAAATTTTTGAAAAATATTTGATCTCCTTTCGAAGGTAACAGAATTTTTACTGCTTCATTTTTAGAGCAGTCTTCTGTATGCTTACTTTATTTCTCTTGAGAATAAAATAATTGAAGACACATATCATATATATAAGTTTACCATTATGATTAGTTATTTGTGCTGAAAGCAGCTTCGATAAGTCTTTAATCCAACAGTAATGTGAGTTATGGCCTTCTTTGAAATAAAGTAAACTTATATGCTTATACTTTTTACTTTTCGTAAGTTTTATTGGATTTACGATGGATTTATTACCTTCAATAGAGTAAACATTTACAGGTGTTTCAATTTGATTTTATATTTTTGGTATATCATCAATTTTAATTGGATATTCATAATTATCTAATATTTTGTCACTATTAAGCCCTACATTTATATATTTAGTAACTCTATCAGAATGACTGTCTGCAGGATACAATGCAGCTTTTATTGCCAAAGAAAGCATCTTCGATCATTATTCTTGATATTGATACATGCTTTTCTTCTTCTTAATCACTTATGGTAGTTCAATATATGATGATGATCCATTTAATGAATTATACTTATTTATTCCTAATTGCATTCCAATTACTCTATCTAAAGTCCATCCTTTTAATATCTCCTTCATTCAATACTTAATAGTTAGGTGATTGAAATGTCTATGATGCTACTTGATTATTCTCTTGCTTACGGCAATTGGTATATCATTTAATATAATTTTTTAGCTCCCTAAATGTCCTAAGATTATTGTGTATTATTTCAAAAACATTATTTTTTACTGAATTTAAAAAATGACATGGCTTTACTAATTTAAAGAAATTTTTAATGTTATAAGTTGATATCCTACATTGAAAAGCTATATTAACTAAGTAATGTTTATTAGTTCTTCTACTTCTTCTGTTAACGAATGGTGTCACATTATGCGGATTTTACCTGCAGCTAAATGGATTGTGGTTAGATGGGATGACCGCGTGGTGTCACACTGTTCCCGTCAAAACGCATAGCGGGACAAGAACTTAGCAGATTGCTTCAAGCAATACGTGTAGTTAGGTAGCAGTTGGTGGTGTCGTGTAGTAATGTCGTTGAAATTGAAAATGGTTGTGTGTACATTAGGCAGAGGCAGCCAATCCTCGTACATATTTCCCCTAATTTCGATCCATGCTTTTTCTCGGCACTTTTTACCTACACACTCTTTCGCACTCTTGTACCATAATCTGGCTTCTCATGCATGTGTTCATTAAATTTATGAATATCAAACATTAGTACAAATTATGAATATGTATTTGAAAGCTAGAGAATATCATAAACGCTCCGGCACTATCGCACAGTGCGACAACTTTCATTTAATGAAAGGTGTTTCGCTTCCCTTCATGTTGTCTGGCTATCCCGTCTTACCGCAGCACGATGCCGTTACATCCGGCTGGTGGGCAACGCTGTACAAATGTCACACCTCTCATTTACAACAATGTGTCGTGCCCATCCCGTCAAACCGGAGCGTTTTAACAGCAGCGGCAAAAATTCCTAGTACTATACCAGCCTTACACTACCAAAAATTTGAAAGAAAAGGAAGTGAGGTTAATGTATAGCTGTGAAACGCACTCTGACACGCGGAACATCTTATTACAACATATCTGCGTGTTTGGTAGGGTTTTATGGCAGGCTAGAAATACAACAGAACCTTGCTAGAATGGGCTCCACAATACTTGTCAATGTTAGTATGTGATGGGACGCATGGCATTGCTGGTTCGCCCCACTCGCAGATGTCAGAAAGGTTCCCATCTGTTTTGAAAGACTTAAATCTGCATTTTTTGAATATGTAACATTTTATTTCTTCCAGAACAAAAAATTTTTGTTGGCTCCCATAAATGTAGTTAACACGTCTTTTAGTATCAGGAAAATTTAATAATTTTAAGGGCAATGCCACGCAATTAAAACAACGATTTATAAGAATATCAAAAAAATTCTTCTAACGATTAATTTTACATAATTAAAAACTGTATTTACGAATATGAGTACATTGTATAGTGATCATGTGACAAATGTGTAGATTTTTCACTTCAAATATTTCCGATACTTTGTTAATCTCATTTGTAGAACATGGTTGACGAATTCCGTTCAGTTCTGTATCACCCCTGCAAATTAATTAAATTAACAGTTTTGTATACATTCCAAATCAACCCACAAGTAGTTTTGTGTGAATCTCTCTGAACAATGCTTTGGGAGTAATAATTAACTCGCCAAATAAAGTGTTCAAATAAGAGAACAATTAAAATATACTTGTTATTTGTACTGTATTTTATCGGTGGATTACAATAATAAAACCAGTCTGTCTGTTCTTTATCAAGTATTATTAAAATATTCGTCACTATTTTTCTCATAAATTTCAGTACGATGCCAGAAACCATTACAAAAGTAATAAAATAAATATGAGTGGTAGACTTTTTAATATCTAAACATTGTTTTGTTCATATTACTGACACATAAAAATATAAACCATAACCACAGAAAATACCGCTTTTAGTGACAGGCTAGTTCAGCAAGCACATGGTGGATTTTCAGAAATGCGCAAAGATACGATGGTGGAGACAGGAGAGAGCCGACTGAGCGGTGGGCCTCGGCAGTCTGCCGACCACGTAGTTGAGAGAAGTGACGAGAGGAGCGCCAGCTTGCTGGTCGCCTTTCCGCTGGCTATGTCTGTCCGTAGCCGGGAAAATTACCCAGCACGCCGGCTCTCGGCTGGCCGCGTATATCGCCGGGTTTACGTCACTGGGACCCTACTCCCTCAGCGTGGGGGTGGATCGGTCCCTTGTGAGGGTCGTTGGCCACCCAGACAGTTCTCAGTTAACTTGTGGAGGCGAGGAGAAGCTAACCCCCTCCACACCCCTCAAAAAATACTTAATACTGCGGGGCAAACATTGTTTTACAGGATTCCCAGGGTAGCGCCTGGGAGCTGTTTCCTGTCCGCGTACATGTGTTACTTGCTACATGTTATACGATGGACTGACAGTTCGGAGAGTTATAAACCAAATATATATGTGAACTAGACAGATGTGGCTTGATGCTAAACAGGTTATACTTACATTTATACTTTTCATTTGAAAACTAGTATAAGAAGCTGTTTATTTTGGGCCCAGAAATTGCCAAATACAAATATTTAATTTTTCGGGAATGTCTACTCTCCTGACAGTGAAAAGTTTTAGTATTACTGAAATGTTCATATACAAAAGAAAATATTCAGGCTTAAATATATATCGTACTCTCATTTTGTATATCATAATTTCAAAACTATTAAATGCCCATAAATGTAATAAATAATTTTTTTTTGTGTGTTTTGTACAATTTAGCTCCTGTTTGGTAATAGGTGCTCGTCACACAGGATAACTTACATATTAAATTTTACACGATTTTTTTTCCGCTTGAACAGCCTTTTAACAATCGCGTATTTGCTTGTGGTCCCTGAGAGGTGAATGCAAGGCCGGAGAATGGTGAGTTTCCTCAGGAAACCCCAGGACGTCTGCAGTGTGGTGTGGTGGATGATTGGTGAACTGACCTCAAAGCTACTGAGGTCACTCTGGACTAATATTGAGGACAACGGAGGCCGTCCTCACGGCAACCATAGGCTGTTCATAGTAAAATGAGCACTTTTGAATGCACTGCTTAAGATCTACTTGTAGGCACGTTGCGTCTTCCTCCGACTTATGTAAAATTAACAATGCCACGGGCCTCATGCATCGGTCAAGTGAAACTGTAAGACTATTAGGAAAGTCAATATTTAACAAAATTTGCTCATTTTTACACTTCTATACATAAAAAAAAAAAAAAAAAAAAAAAAACAGAAAGGGAAAGAAATAATTTAAGTTATCACAAATTGTTACCTCACACTTTTTATTCGACGTTAAGATATGGAACTACTTTCCATCATTCGTTACCAACTTTACTGGACACATGTCACTCAGTGCGTCTGTTAAAATAAATATCCAGGCAGGGAAAGTGACTTTTTTTAAGGTTGATTTCAGAAGTGCTCACTGTATCGTGAACAGACTTTACAAGGCAAGAAGGGGAAATACAACCGTAAGCAATAATAACAAAAGTAGGGAAAACATCACGTATGAAATAGCCATTAGTTTAAGTCTTGACCGTCCTTGGAATTATTAGTTTCTCATCATTGTTACTGATCGCTGTAATAGGCTCCATTTTTATTTGACTTGTTTAGACATGCTTTGGATTCAAATTTTTTTTACCCCAGACTACAGCTTTTTCAAAGCATACCAAATATTAAATGCTGCGATTACCTCCAGCAATCCTGGCGATGTCAGTTACGAAAATTGTATGTTTACCATGAATGATCCTTGTTCAGTAAGTGAAAGCTGATTTTTATTTTTTTAGGTAATTAAAGAAAGAAGAGCGGAGTATCGGCAGATTAAGAAGAACTCGATCATTCCTGCAAGTAAGAATGTATTGCCTATTTATAACTCGAACTTTTACAGTAGTCTACTCTGTGAAGGAAATAATCATTTTACATTTTTAACTTATTGTGCTACATTGAATATCAGTTATGAATTTAATTGCAGTCTTCTTCATTATCAATGAATTAGATTTATAATTTTATAATCCTGAAAATTCATGCAGAGCACGTAACTGGAAGAACCTCATCAGACACTGCTGGTACATTACTTTATTACTTGCCGCACCACCTATCCGCTACTCAGGTTAAGCTGGATTATCCACGCTGCTTATGACTTAAGTAGGTGATAGGGGTTGCGTTACGTTATAAAAATTCTCGTTCTCTCTCTATGCGGCAGGTTATCCTTTACCATTTTCATGTCAATGGGCCGCAGTGGCTGAGCGGTTAGACTGCTCGCCTCCCACTAAGGTGAACCGGGTTCAATCCTCGGCTGGGTGACTCTCGGATTTTCGCAAGTGGGAATTGTGCCGGACGATGCTGCTGGTTGGCAGGTTTTCTCGGGATCTTCCATTGCCCCCACCTTGCATTCCGGCACTGCTATATTCTCGCCTCATTTAACCATCATAAGCTCTTAAGACCTCGTTGTTAAGAGCTGTCCAAATCTCTCAACTTTGAACTTTACCTGTCGCATTACTCACCTTCTGTTTTGAAATATATGCATGGATTTCTTGAAAAGTGTTCTCCTGTATGTGTTCCGACAAGACGAACCTTTTTAATAAATATTTAGTGCTGATTCATAATTTGTCTTAATAGATTACTATAAGCTTTTATTTAACGTCACTTGTTTGCATGTACAGTAGATGTCTGTGAGGTGTCTGTCAGGCGCCCACCGAATCAGTGGCTGTCACTATGTATTTGGTGGACAAGTTGTCGATCACTGGTGGCGTGTAGAGTTTTAGTGCCGGGGAAGCCCTAATTTGCACATGGTTGTATGGGTAAAAGGCCACCCAAACTTTGGAACACAAGAATAAATTCACATGATCGACCGCGCGTATGTGAAATACCATTTGAAGATTCCGATCTGCATTAGCTCGTATTGGAATGTCAAATAATTCTGCAAATACACACGTGTAAGATGAATAATGAATACTCAGCATGACGGTTCATCTTCCCGCGAGAAGAGTGCACTGAAACTCGCCTGATCGCAAGCGATACAGATAAGGGACGGGTCTGCGAATGTATAAATATTCTACCTATTAATAAATACGTGAGAATAAAATGTGAAAAAGAATTAACGTTAAAAAACTTATAAAACCAAGCTTTTATTTATAAATGAACTAAAAACATAAAAATAACTATAGGAGTAGTTATGGAATGTGTATAACTTGTAAGACGTGGTCGAACAGCCGTAATAAACTTGACTACAAATTAATATTTTTGTGTATCAATTTATATTGAGTATATAAAAGCCTAGCGCAAATAGTCGAGAGCTTTACGCAATATATGTGTTTACTACTCATACGCAAATGAGGTATACGTTATTTATTGGGCCAAGCTTTTATATACTAAATATAAATTTATACTAAAATATTAATTTGTAGTAAAGTTGATTACGGCTGTTCGACCACGTCTTACAAGTTCCAAAAATTCTGTAACTACTTGTATAATTATTTTTATCGCAAGTACATTTTGATATTTTTAAATAAAATCAAGATCATTCCAAAACTTGGTTTAAGAGAAAAGTGGTGCATACGTTCTCGTCTTACATTTTGGTAAGGAATTAGCTAAAATAAAAATCTATTGCAAATGGGACGATGTGGGCCTCTATTCCGTGTTGATATACAGATAATGCAACAATTTGCCGCTGACAGGAATCACCGTCATAATAGAAACAATGGATACTATTTTTTTTTATTCGGTAGCATAGGTGTTTTTAAAGAAATACCGCAGATATGTACACTGGTAATAATTCTGCATGCCAGAGGCAATAAAAAGGCACCTTTGTTTTTAAAACTTTTGGCCAAATTGTTTTCGAGATAACTGCACACAGAATTAAAGGAGTGTGTAACAATGCATACTAATTATTACCCTTTCTGTGTGCAGTTATCTCGAAAACGGCCTGGCCAATAGTTTAGGTATCAACAAATTGTGCACAACGTATTTATTTTGCTTTCGTATCTGACTGGTCACAAATTACTTTCTTGCTGCTGCTGTAGACAGCACTTCTCGGAGTCGCGTACGAATACCCCTGTTATTTCTCTTACGGGAACGATACTGTGATTATAGCACATCCATAAGATCCAGAACAAATTAAATTTATAGTAAGCAATCATGAAACATTTGATAAAAATATTACTGCATAGGCCGAATGTCTAAAAGTTCTCTAAGGTCGTGTTCCAAAAGACACTTTTTATTTTAAAAAAATATCTGTGAAATCGAAGACGTGTTTCTGTAATTTGCATTTTGCGGTTTTTCATTTTAACTTTGCAGCTTTAAATTACCAAATACAAATACAGAAACACTACCATATTAGTTTTGCTGACTTAAATGTTTAAATACGCACGCGGACGAAGTTATTGGAAAAAGCAAATATCTATTACACTTGCGATAAACTCGACATTGCACGTCACTCTGGGGTTTCGTTTTTGAAATCATAATACAACTACCACGTATATTACTTGTAAGCAGAGTCGTGGTATTCAATAAATAAATAATAGTATGGCATGCTGAACTGTGAATGTTGTGGTGTTCCAAAAGAAACCTTACAAAATAATTCACACACCCAAATTACGAAATACAAAATGGATTAGAACACGGCCTCTGTATCCTTCAGGTTTTAACAATGGGAGGAGGTTATTTGGCATCCTATTACTCTTTTGTCTTTTAAACTCAGTCGGAGTAAATGTGAAAAAAAGTTTGATATACGTTACACTACAGAATAAAATACCAATTAAAAACTTACCTCATTGCTGTTTTGTTTTTTGCTTAAATAATCCAGTAGCGAATTTTGTCTTTTGGTGCTCGATATTTTCTTTACCTTCTACACATACGCACGAACCACGAAAATATGCCATACTGCGCTTTGTGTAGTATTTCTGAACTCACTCAGGTGTTGCAATTGCTGCCACACGTGTCATATGATACTAAACAGAGAACAGCACTGTAGAAAACTTACTTTTTCGGTAAAGTTTATGTGAATGTATTAATTTTAATAGCTGAAAAGTATTTATTTATGTAAAATTCAAATGTATTTGACAAAAACTCATTAAAAAATAGCATGCAAATATTATTTATATTTTCAGGATGTAGTTTCATTAATTTTTTTGAACTTCCTAACATCTCCCCCCCCCCCTTTTTTTTTTTCCACCCTTCTGCTCGGCCGTGAATCCAACGACTTTTGGTATTTCACTGTAATGTTCATGTGCAAACAGTTAAAAATAATACTGAGTAGTAGGGGGCAAGGAGTGTGTATACCACTTTCGCCCTTATCGACATCGGCTGTATGTGAGTAACCTGGGAGAGGTCTCGCTCAGGATAGGAAAACTAATGGGTCGCCCTTATTGTCACTGGGTGCATTTGTTTAACTTGGGAGATGATCCGGGAGGCGAGTGCCTGCCCCAGCACCACAGCGCACCGCACCATTCAGTAATGGGAGCGGGGGCTTCCGAAAACACTCGTGCAAGAGTGGCACGAGTTCCATTTGGTGTTCAAAGGGTTAATTGCTTAATCTCAATCGATTAATCGAAAGGGTTAAATGTGTAATTGATTATTCGTAATCTATTAGTCGAAATGGTTTAGTAATTGCATGTGAAAGGTAAATAATTGTGTAAAGGTAATTGTTTATTGTGAAATTGTTAAATTGTAAGTGTTCGAAGGATAAGGTGTAATTGAGGTAATGTGTTGTAAGGGAAGGGATGTGTGATTAGGTCCTGTCATTGGAGAGGAGCAACATATGTCTTTACCCTTCGAAGTTTGATGGTCCTCTGAGCACTAAGGGGTGAGAGCAGAAGCATATATATTGTTATTGGAGCAAGAGTGTCATAAGGGCCATTTTCGATGTTGCTTCTTCGAAGTCTGGAGATGGAATGAGCTTGGTGAGTGGATAAAGGGAAGGGGGTGTCGGGAGCAGAGGAGATCCATCTTAGTTGCCGGCTGTCGAGAGACTGAAGTGTGGTGGTGGGTGAGGGGAGGGAGAGGGTGCCGGGAGCAGCAGTGTTCCTTCCAGATCGGAGTCAGAAGTTGAAATGAGTTAGGTGATAGGAAGAGGGGGGAGGAGGGGGGAGAGCAGCCGGACACGCGCACCTCTGCTGTTCGCCACGATACTGAGATCGAGAGCTGCGAAGCCAGGTCGAGTGACAGAGAACGGAAATGTAACTATCCGGTGTTTGAAACAAATATAGCATTAAAATACTGACTAATTAATCAACCACAGAAACATAAATGTACGTTCTAAGAAACCATGAAGTAAATCACTCTCAAATACCAAGTGAAAAAAAGCATTAAATAATTGCGAAGTATGCAACATTAAATATTTGCTAATGATGAAACATTAAATAATTGCGAAGTATGCGACATTAAATAATTGAGAATTACACAACATTAAATAATTGCGAAATACACACGCCGAAATAAAAACTGTTTACCAATGAAACATTAACCAATCACAAGCACGAGACAAATACTAAGTATGCAACACATAATACCAAGTAAATAAATAGATCATAAATACCTATTGAATTAAACAATTAAAAGCACGACACAATAAGTACGAAATAATATAATGCAACGAAAGTAAATACCCAATAAACAAATAAATCACAAATATGGTGACAATGAAGACAAATCATGTACAAACACCCGCAATGAGACATTAATTATGCAATCTATAATCACACGCAATGAGTACCTTCACACTAGGGCACGTCCACACCGTGTCACTCCTGAGTACACACTGAACTCAGAATGTGTATACATGAAACTATAGAACCACAATCCCGAGTGAATTGATAAAATGCAAACATGCGCAACAGGACACTAATTACACAAACAACAATTTCGTACAACGAATACCTAAACCTTAAGTGTGCGCTCAACCATGTCACTCTCGAAGACAGACTGAACTAATATCGTGTATATTTTTTAATATATCTCCCAATTCCAAAGGTCCCAATACTTGTTACTGTAGTAAATGTATTTCCATCAACTCGATAGAGTGTTACAGTGCAACGTAAGACCGATTTCCAATAATCTTATAAATCATTCCTTCAATAAATGTGCGGGCCATGGTGGCTGAGCGATTAGCACGCTCGCCTCCCACCAAGGCGAACAGGGCTCAATCCTCGGCCAGGTCACTAGATTTTCGCAAGTGAGAATCGTGCCGGACGATGCCGTTTGTCTGCAGGTTTTCTCGGGGATCTCCCGTTTCCCCCGCCCCCCCACTCCGGCGCCGCTCCATATTCACTTAAATCAACCTCATCGGCTCTCAAGACCTCGCTGTTAAGAGCCGCCCAAATCTTTTCACTCACTCACTTCAATAAATGTGAATGTTCAATTTTCTTCACGTGTAATATATATATATAATATATATATATATATATATATATATATATATATATATATATATATATATATATTGTGTGTGTGTGTGTGTGTGTGTGTGTGTGTTTCAAGTAACCAAGTTGGTTTTAAAGGCATAGGGTTTGTAAAATCATAAATCTCTAGTAATTATTATATTTTAAAATTCATCATTTATTTTAAAAATTATTTATTTATTTTTATATTGTGTCGAAATTGTATGTATAGTACAGTGGAAACATGCGAAAGTCTATCAACTATATTTCCAGTCCCTCCCTTGAAATCTCATTTTTTACTGCCTCGACTTTTTTTTTATGTATAAGTATGCTACTCCGACTTTTTAGCTGTATGCATGTATGTATATGTGACCAAACAATATGTGACCATCATACTAATAGCGATAATCATGGGCTTAATATGTGTCGATTTAAATGCTAATACAGCCAGACCCTAGATATTTGGAATGTACGAGAACAGCTAAGGTGATAACCATTCGTTCTCTTCTTAGACACCAATCTTTCGATCAATCTCGCAATCAGCACCAGATGCACCACAATCTTTCAACCTTTTAATCCACGTCTTCTTCGCGAAAATCGGGCAGGTAGGAATGTTGCAATTTTTCCGTGATAAAAAAAAATGTTATGCAAACTCCTTGCTCAAAAAGTCGTCAAAATTTTGGGTGAAGCGTCACAAATTATTATATAAGAACAAATACATAAATTATTGAAAGAAATATTATGATCTGTGACCACACTGCCATCATTTTTTTTACGCAAACAGGCAATTATTATTAGACATCAAATGGGTCGAGCAGACATTTTAAATTTTATCAAATTATATTTGATAAAAAACTTTTATTAAAATAAATTTTATTAAATTAATTTGTATGGTGACTGACTGATGGGAATGGCCGGCCATATTATGGGTAGCCGGGAGGGGGAGATCAACATCTAACTAGGCTGTCGAGTGCGACCTTCGCGTGTGTCTTCATTACTCCTCCATCCTCAGCCAGCAGCCATTGCCCTTGGATCAGCTATAGCACACTACTAATGTTGAAAGAGGTTCCGGGATGTTAAGTACGTAAGTTTCATATTTAGTGCAGTTTAATTGTCATATTAGTTGTGTGCGAGTGCAATATGTAGTTGGGTGTTCAAGTCTATTAAAATTACAATGCCCCTGATCATCTTCCACCTGTTTATGTCATTATTTAAATTTTGAGATTTAGGAATGTGTTGTAATGAAATACTACGTATGTGTTTTTTAATATATATTGGGAAACTAAGCAGTACATTCTACAGTTTATTTTTCAGCAAAAAGAGTTTTTCTGTTGCTATACACTTTAAAGGTAACAACAAGTGCTTTATCACGATTGCGTGCAATTGAAAATCAACCACTATATGCCAGTCACTTTGCTTTGCATCTCCCATAGACACTGAAATCGTAAAGATTTTCTGTTCCTGGTGTGGATATTATAAGTACGTGTTGATGCAGGGAAAAGACTGGCTTTGCTGGACCTGTTGATAAAAGTGGCGGAAGAGGAAGATGGCTCTCTGACCGACAAAGAAATTCAAGAAGAAGTCGACACATTTATGTTTGAGGTGAGAAACCAATTAGTACCTATACAGCTATTTACTTTACGCTCATTAAAGCAAATGTGTAATGACTTTGTGTAAATGACGCAAGCAAAGTTAGATGAATTTAAGATGATTCAAACTTCACACATCAGGAAAACAGCTACAAGAGCGTTAAGTCACTGACGTGTGGACAAATCTATTTGTAAGGGAGACGAAACGTGAGCTTTAAAAAACTAGTACAGAAGACTCGAATACATTATAGTCAATTGACAACAGACTACAGTAGCTGGTAGGACTTGGTATTTTACACACTGCACTAAATACTACAAGAACACACTGGTCTGCACGTGCTGTTTCAATAATAAAGTAAAAATTTAGGAGTTTAAAAATTACGAAATTTAAATTTGTTGCGAAACATCAATCTCGTTTTTACGCTATCATGAAATATGAAAATACCAATTATTTTTAATGGAATTTTTTTACTTTTAATTAAGAAAGATTAACTTACATGCTAAAATATTACACCTTGATAAAAAAAACTACCTTGCCCACTCGTATCTCTTGTCAGAAAATAGCTTAGGCCTAATATTATTACATACCATTTGTTAAAGATACACTCACGCAGTTCAGAACATACTCATAAGTTTTATCCTAAGCGCTAAGATCAAATCTGTTATACTTTTAAGCAAATTTTAAATGTGATGGTGTAGGGCACCTTAATTCAAATAGGGAATATTTAAACGTTATTTATTATATGCCGAGTTTAGCCATTTTTTTACCTCCACCGTAACGCACATTCAAAGCTGCAGGTAGTCTAACCCTTGTTGAAAGAAATGGAATAATGTTGCTTAATTTTCTAATGAGCGACACCTTTCAAGTAGTATAGTATAGCATTCCTAGTGGAATTAGTTCTGAACTCGTGTCGAGACAAGTCATAGTAGCTTACATTGCTTAGCAGCACAGCTGGCAGTGATGATTGACACTTGACAAAGGTTCGTGGTTCTCATACCAAGTGCCAATAACTGCAGGTTTCAACCATTTCACTATTGGTGTGTACAAAGCATACATGTTGAAGAATATTCTAGTTTATATCGTCGTACAAGGTTGAATATTGCTAGTTAGTATTGTGTTGGCCAACAGTGTTGTTCGTTAATGCTATGTTGATCACAGCTGTGGCTATTTTATTGGTTACGCAGGCCTGCTGCCAAAACTTCCTAGAATCTGAACATTATTATTAGCTTCTTAGTGCGGAATTTTAAGTACGCTATGTTTGAATATATTTTGTCAATTTGAAACATCTCAGACATTATTTGTGCTGGCGTAGTAATGGTCACGAATCTTCATTCGGTTGGGCCAGTTGTAAGGCACATTAAACTTTTTTTACGTAACTGCCAAGGGCGTGTGTTAGAGAGCGAAAACGACCGACGCGTAGATTCTGGTTACTTTACCTACTGCAAGTAACTAAAACCTGAAGTTTCTTTCTCAACTTCCCCGTGCGCGTTCATGCCGTGTTATACAAAATATTCTAAAATTTGTGCAAACTGCAACACGTAACTCTAAGCGATTAGACTGCTCGCCTCTCACCAAGGCAAACTGAATTCAATTCCCGGCCGGTTCACTCCGGATTTTCGTAAGTGGGAATCGTGCCGGAAAATGCCGCTGGTCGTCGGGTTTTTCTCGGGGATCTCCCGTTTCCCCCGCCCTTTCATTCCATTTCATCTCTCTCATCTCATAAATGTGAAGGTTGTGATTGGAGTGTCTAAAGTATTTGTGTGGGCACCACAAGTATCGGTTAAATGAACTGTGAGTAGGATATGTGTTTAAGCGTAGACACACGCGTGGAAAATAACCTTTTACCTTTTTGCAACTCTCGGCTTACCATAAACAATTGAGGAACTCCGGAACACTAAAATGCATGCATAAAACACTCATGCATATATTCACAGCACTGCATGGAATAAAACATGAAATAGGCCCTAACCTTTAAAATATTTTACTACTGAAATGATAATAAATAAAATTAAAAAAAAAATGATATTCAAAATCAGAAAATGTAAAATAAACAATGAAATGTTTATTAACTTTTAAATGTGTGAGTAATTAAAAATTCCTTTAAACAAAATAAAATAATGTGTAATTGCCAAAAATGAAATACCACTATCCTTACAAAGCATAGCGTTAAATCAGTAAAGGAAAATTGTAAATCTTAATATTGAAATTAAATATTACTTTTGTGTTGTTTTAAATTAATAACTTGAGTTGAAATCAAGATCAAAAAGAAAATAGTTCTGAACCGGAAATAGTTCTCCTCAATTCCTATAAACTCAGAAATCTAATTAAGCTCCGAAAATATTATCGTTTCCTTTAAGTCATCACAATAAAACCTTTACTTTAAAATGTTAATCTGTGTTAATACTTTAGAAAATTCCACCTCACTTCCAACATAACTTTAAATTCCGGTTCAAGAGAAATCAAACTGAGTTCTGTAATATCAATATTGATTTATTACGGCATACTAGTTTAGCATGTAGAACTGGACCAATGGTGCAATACTCTGGATAGATCTTAATATTTGCAAAGTTCCAAAACTAACACTCTTCAAATATACTAGAAGTTCGTAGAATTCAAATGTTAATGACGAGAATAGTAGATGTAAGCCTCCAAACTTACTACATGCATTGCGTCATCACCATGCATCGTTACCATTGCAGACATGGCGCCTGGCGCCTAGGGAATCGGCGTCCTCCGCGTCTCTGCAAAACTCACTCAAAAGATAACTAGACGCCTGCCATCAAACCTCTTCTTAAACTGGTTGATGCAGTAATTTGCACTTTACTTCTGGGACCTATGCCTAACTCTGTATTCAGGCTGTTACTGGGGATTCCTCTGATAGAAATCCCAGCAATATATCAAATTATCCTTCCATCTTAAAGGCCCCTCCCTGAAGCATTGTGTTCCAGCATCTCCATTTTCAATTAGTGAATGACGACCTACTTCCGGCAATCTCTCATAAAAAAACTTTAACTAACATACAAATAACAAAAGAAAATAATTAATCGAGCTTTGAAGATCACAAAATAATTTCTGAGAACAAAAATTAATATGTAAACACTATATCAAGATATTAAAATAATAATACGTCAAATCTTAAAATAAGGTGAGAAAATACCATAGAATACTGAAATTACCTGGATTGGTGGTTTACAAATTTAATTGCGTGATTTCCATGTGTTAAAATACACACAGGGAAATTGTGGAAATTGATATTTAATTCAAAATAACATGTGAAAAAATAAATAAATGACAGTTCCAAATACTCTTGTAGCTGATTAACATGTCATAAACATAACCTGTGTATTCGTGCTCTGTCGAACCATGACACTGTCTTATATCTTATATTTATTACAAACATAATATTTATTCTAGTCCCTGAATATACAAAGTATACTGAAAGTGTAAGCTCAAATTATAGTGGTTAGAAAATAAAGAAATGTTATGAACTGGTTTTAACCGAGCCATATATGTGTAACACGCTGTGGATCTCTGAAAGAAATACGTAAGTGTTGAGAAAGAAATTTTAGATATAATATAAAGTGTTTATATTTTGTAAAGTTTTTCCCAGAATATTTATAATTGCGAGAATACCTCAAAAGAGAACGCTATTCAATTTTATGGATACTCACTGTGATGGATAAAATAAGCTTTTCCTGTACTAGCTATTCTGAAATTGTGAGCAAACTGGTATGTTTAAATAAAATGTATTCTGAACTGAACTGTGATTGATGCGTGTTCCTCCTTAGCACGGGACAAGACACTGTAATACTGCTTAACACGAACTTAATCTTTGAATTTTATTAAAATATTGTAGCTGTCGAAAATCCCCCTAAGTTGCATTTTAACAATTTTTTTGGAGAGGGGAAGGGGAGTAAATCTGTAACAATTTCAGCATTTAAAATATTTGCTTATATCTTTATTTCTTTTGAGTTGGATGTTATTTATTTTGAAACGTAATTTTTAAAGCCCATATCCTCAGGCATAGTTAGATTTGTAATTCAGGACATCACTTCAAAATTTTATTTATTTAATTTGGTTTGTTTATATTTTACGTATTTTGAAAGATCTGTTTGTCATTTATTTTGTTTTGTGAACTTAGCTTAATCATCTTCGGAAGTGCTAATTATTTTGTCATCGTTTTCCTCTCTGCAATTCACCTGGCTTAATCAAGCAGTTTTGGCCACAGAGGATTACATTAGATTACAGAACTGACAAGACTGTGACGTATCAGGAAAAGACGTATTCTTGGAAGTTTCCGTCTTTAATTAGCGTCCCCGTATGAACCCTGTTGCTAAGGTCACACTCTCCTCAGACGCCAAAACAAGCGGCACACCATAAAATTTGTCTGCAAGAATTCCTTTAATTTTGTAATACTTGAATTAAATATGCGGGGTATGAACTGAAGCGGCTTAAAACACGCTGCACATTGTTTTAAAGTGCTACAACTTCGTCTGCTACCATATCAGCCGAAGCTGTATAAGTATGACCGACATCGGGTATGATGATGTAAAGATTTAAATGACTACGAATGTGTGCTCGTAATTATTTGAAATTTAAGAAGGTGACATTTGGACTTGTAAACTAATCCCTCTGAATTTTGATAAGGGCGTAATATGGTCGGACAGTAACCAGAAGCCTGTAGATGAGAGGTAATGTTCTAAAGCCATGCCAGATTTCAAACACTTTAAAAATATTATTTACAGAACTACAGATGAGCCCATTCAATTTATACGCCTCATGTAAACTATCAATATTGTCTGTTAATATTTCGAGAGGTGATTTTAGCAGTTTAGATCTCTTACAAATTATCCGCTATTTTAAGGATAGTTATTTTTTTATTGAATTGTAATTGAATATTTATGGATTTTCTGCAAAGATTAATTTTTTTAATGGTAATGTATTCGCAATTTTCACATACTTCTTCCTTAATAAAACTACAATTCTTTGCACACCAATTGAACGTCTTATGCTTTGTGTAGATATTTGGAGTAGTAAGAATTTTATTTTCAAGGGATTTTTCTTGTTTGGCGGTCTTGTGTTTATATGAATAGTATGAAATTTTGTCTGTTGCTAGTGTATGTTTCATAGAAGTGTAATGTTTTATATATTCATTAAGTGTTCCTTTAAATGTGCCAGGAAAATCATTTTTCATAGTTTATCTGATACTAGAAATAAAAATCAGGCACAATTACAGAGCAAATTAAATTATTCAACAATTGTTTTCCCCCACGTTCAGTGCCTGTCAAAGGGAAGCCGACTCGTGTGGCGTCATTTTGTTGTGCATCACTCACACACCTGACAAATCAAACTAATGACACATAAGAAATGCCCTTTCTTTTTCAATGCAAATATTGTATTTGTGTTATTTACACACACAGTCTGTAGTTATAATAACAGTAAACACGTAATAAGACAAAAAGGAAGGAAATTTTTCTAAATCTTACGTTTCGCCTTCATTACATATTTCTGAAACATTCTTCTACTACGAAGTAGTGCTATAAATACCATTATATGTAACATTGTCTAAAAGCGATAGTACATAAGACAATGGATCATTGATCATTGGTGTTTGCAACGAGCAGGTACTTTTTCAGGGGCACGACACCACGTCAACAGGGATATCCTGGGCTCTGTTCAATCTGGGCATTCATCACCATGTGCAGGTATGCTCTCCGCCCGTTCTTGCTTAGAAATCACAGCCGGACAATCAAAATAGCGCATACTGAATAATGCACCGGTCGTACGTACGGCAACTTCATAGAGGCATTGATACATATGAGTAGTACACATGATCACCAAAACAGAGCAGCAGGGCAATTACACATATGTCTGTGGTCATCTTCAACAATGCACCTCGCACTGCGATACACATTGCAACACGGTCTGGCATGAAGTCCACAGACGTCGGATGTTGTTCGGTGGTTGATGGAACTATAAATATTGCTGAATGATGTTTTCCGTATTCCGAATATTGTGGCACCGCGGCAGCTGTAATTTTAACTGACCTTACACATGACGATTGGTGACATATCACTAAACACTACACATCGTTAGTCTGTGGCGTTATGCCTGAATCACATAGCCCCGACGAGCACAGCACGAAACGACAATAATCGCAACCACGACCATTTTCAATGTGACTGCATGAATTTACAGCCCGATAGTTTACTGACGCGACAAAAGAGTAGAATTTTTCAGATCCATTTAGAAGGCGCTGATTAACTACGCTAGTTTAAAAGGCGTTGGGCAGACGGGAAATTTGGAATAAATGATGGTGACAAAGTTTTATAGCTAATGTATACAAAGGTAAAATTATTATTTATAAAAGTTAAATACAACAATGCTCATAATTTGTTTTCTCTTAAGCTACGCATTTCCCATTGTAGGGAAAATTGCCATACAATTTCGTTTTGCAAGGTTGTACACTCTGCGCGTCGTGTCGCGCGACACAACGAAGAATATAAATTATTTCTAATCCAAATTTGCTGGTCGGGCGACAGAATTATTGGGCGTGCATCAGATCTATCTTGTATTTCATTGGTTGTTTAATTTTAAGTGTCGTGTCGTGCTTGCGGGGTCGTGCTGGTCGGGGCTATGTGATTCCGGCATTACACGTTGCTCTGTCGTGCCACCACTGCAAACAGAGCCACCGCTGTCACAGAGTTAATGACAACACACGCAATAGGCGCTGGGACCGCACATTCGCCTCCGCAAGGCGCCAGGGAATGGTTCGTGGGCACGCAGAAACTGGCTAGTATCATGAATCAGAACGCTATGGATCTCTCCGTGCCTGGCGCACGATTTGTCGATCCTTTAGACTGATAGTCGATCGTTCATCCTGAGCCGGTCCTCCATGTGTGATGGCTTCACGTATCCATTGCTCTAACAGCATCGGACATTATGGTCCGAAGGATCCACATGGTGGGCTGTACGGGAATACGACCACCTTGTGGTTTTCAGCCCGATTATGAGCGTTGTTTCAAAATCCGTCCATTGCATAAAACGATGTCTTCGGCGTCTTGTTCACTTTTTATGCGTGCTTGGTATCGTCCCACATTAACGTGGCTTGGACTATATGCAAGTGCCTACGACAATTGGCCAGTGCTGGCAGGGTTACTTTTAGACGTGCGGTCAAATTCAAACAAATAAACATGTGATCATGTGTATTTTAACCCATACTCTCACTACTGTAATTGCCTCGTGGTTGTTAATGGTTTTATCGTAGTGCGCTTTTTCGTTGTCCAGTTGTGTACATAAGTATTTGGAGTGATGTTCACTGAAAATATAGTAAATGTAAATGTGCCAGTAATATACAATTCGACTGGTACTGCAGGCTGATTACGATAAAGTGACTACTTTTTAAGTCCGTGTTTAGAACTTCCTTTCAGCGTATTTGTATCCTCTCGACTTGTTTTAACATAAAACTTATCGTGTTAATAATAAACACACAGAATATATTTTATATCTTTTAAAAGTTAACTCCTGAGGACACGATCAAATATAATTTTTTGGTTATTATGTATGGTGGGAGAACCTTAAAAAGTGTTCATTTTACCATAAATTATCTATATTAATGTTGATAGCAGATCTTTACAAATTACACCATTCATTTACACACATTCTTCTGTGCGATTTCCTGAAGGTAATTGTAAAATTTACATACTTTGTGTTATAAGAATATCTCTTCCTTGAAAATTGAAATTTTACTTTTAATACAGACACAAATGTTTTCTCGCAATTATAGATTGCAGATTGACTTGACCTTAGGTACCTGCGTACCTAAGGTGCTTTGCGCAGGCACCGAAACTCGTTTTTCTAATTTCAGAAAAAAAGTTGTTTCATTAGTGTATGTTTTGGTCGAGAAGTACTATTACAACACACATTTGTATATATGTATATATACATACATGTATGTATATATGTATATACACATGTGTATATATGTATATACGCGTGTGTATATTACGTATATACACATGTGTATGTATATACACACGTTTGTGGATATGTATATAAATATACATGTAGAGAGAGATAGAGAGAGAGGACGGTGTTCACTAAGCCAATTTTTCCATCGTGAAGACGTATAAAACTGCTTAGTTTGATGACACAGAATGGAGTGGAGAGGTTTTGGACATCGGGATCATGAGAGCTGATGACGGCGAAATGAGGTGAGTATTAAGCAAGTCCGGAATGCAAAGACGGGTGAAACGGAAAGTCGTCTAGAAAGCCCGCCGACCAGCAGTAACATCCAGCACGATTACCATGCGCAAACCCGGTTCGCCTAGGTTGTAGACTAGCACTGCAGTCGCTAGGTTAAGGACCATCCCCAGTTTGGTTAGAAGATAGGAAGTGCGTCACACCGGTGTTGTAGTCCCTTGCGTGGAAGGCAAGCAGCGAAGTTGTGTGATTGTTGCAGGACAAGGTGGTCGAGGAGTTGAGGCAGATATTCGGTGACTCGGAGCGTGCGCCAACCTTCTCCGACCTGCAGAACATGAGCTACCTCGAGCAAGTGATCAAGGAGTCTCTGCGCCTCTACCCCAGTGTGCCCGGCTTCTCGCGCACCACCGAGGTTGACCTGCACATCAGTGAGTCCTGCCGCCTTGTTCACTGGCCCTTACAGTCGCATGTTTCAACCTCCTCAATGTTATGGCTATACACTGTACAAAAAGCAATCACCAACAATTTAATCGACAACCAGCTATTGGTTTCATCATTGCATCACAGTTTAATGAACAAACCAACATGGAACACCTAAAACTGGGTTACATATTCGTAACTTTGCTACTAATTGGAAAATATGAGAATTGTCAAAATTCGAGAAGTGTTTTATTATGCATCTGAATCTGGAAGACAGTTTCGTCAATAACATGAAAGAAAAAAAAAGTATATACAGTACAACTTGGTCAATGGTAGAGGACGATATTCATGCAGATTACTGAGCTAGCTAAAGAATTTCTCTGTATTTGTGACCAACAGATGTAACAATTTCACTATATACTCTACTGCCTAGCTATACTTCACAGTAATGTACACATTCGAGAAACTGTGAAATATTTATTGGCTTCCACCCTTGTAATAAGCAAGTACCTTTATGTCTTGACTTCACAAAATTTGTGTACGCCAGTGCAAACCCCCAAACTAAACTACCCATTCCATGCAAGTGAGAAGGAATTGTAGCTGTATAATGTCTAGACATTAACGAAACAACTACGTGATATCTTGGGCTGCTTAGCCATGAGTTATGACCTGCACCTGTACATCTGCACTAATGTATATTCGAGCATATTTAATTTGATACGCCCTTTGTAGCTCTGAGCCAGTGCAGGAACACTCCATTTTGGCGTGCAGAAACGTTAGAAGAGAAGCAGCTTCGCGAGACAGTAGCCATGCAGTAAACAAGTGATGCCAGCTCGAGTACATACATGGCTGTGGAGGGCGCCAAATTATGAGAATGTTGCAGGTTCTTTCTTAAGCAGTCAGCATAGGTTAGCACCAGGATGCACGGTCTTGTATATTAATGATTCACAATCCTGTGTTAATAACCAAACAACTCATGACGAAAACACAAAATAAGTCACAAAATCGTTACATGGAATTTGCTACTTGTTGCTGATCAACTCTTCCACTTTATATGTCTAGTATACTAATTTTAAGAAGCACAGACGTGCATGGCTTACCTAAGGTTTGAGCCAGAAGTGTTGTCATCCTGATATTTTAGTTTTAAAATGAGCAACCTTCCTTGTTATCTCCACCCAACTGCTCTGAGATTACTACACAAAATTTGCAAAGTAAACTAAAAAAGGTTCAGTACTGATGACATATGGAGCAGGCAGAATAGCGACCCTAGTAGTCATATTTCTCCTTGAAAACTGCTTCTACTCTCTTTACTCCATAAACTCTGGGTTGCGATATAGATATTAAGTTTTCACAAATACTACACAAAAGTGCGAAACAGAGTTATTTCTAACTTTAGCTTGGCACTATTGTAAGAGGATGATTTTAGGGTGTGGGTGGCCTCGTCGGACACCAGGGGAAATTATGGAAAAATAGTTTCCATCACAAAAATCCGGTTTTGGGCACCAGTGCTCCTAAGCATGAGACGAAGTTGGGGTCGTGTGGCCGACGGCCCAATGTGGTCTCCCTGGTAGTCATGCCACCAGAAGAAGAGATGGTGGCATGCCAAGGGGTTACTATGCTTGTCTCTCATGCTGCGACGATCTCCGTTGTGATATACTGCAAGTCGTGCCTTGTCTATTGGGGCTGTTGGCCTCCTCCAGACGCCAATACACTCCCGAGGGGGTGTTCTGGCCTCTCCAATGCCATCATATACTTACATGGTTTTTAAGTGAAAGAGAATACTTTAGTAAACAGTTGAGATGCAGCTGGAATAAATAATGTCGTAATTCCAGTCACATAGTTTTATTTAAAATCTCTCTCAATAGGGCACTTACATCACATATCGCCATTGAAGCAAGGCAGGCTCTGAAGATGCAATGATGGCCGCAGGTCTACATGGTTCTTACAGTGAAAACTTACATCCTGGCCATGTAAAATACAGACCAGGTTGTGATGGGGTGTTGAATCCGAGATAGCAAACGATCACAGGTTCCAACAAATTGCATTAAAAACTGATATTACGAATGAATACTATATAAAAGGTTGAAGTGCCCGGATAGCTGCGGCACGGCAGCCACCTTACGAGAAAACGAGCACAAGACTAATGTTGTGTGGTCGCGAGGCCCTCTGGATGGTTGTTCCTGACGCCAATACATCACGTGCCGGTGATTGAATAAATGAATAAGATGACAAATTAAATTAACTGTCTAGCCACAAGTCTGATGATATTATAAAAATAACACACGCTTTGATATAGTTCAAAAATATTAATTACAACAGTTGCAAAATTAAATATAAATTTTACCACTATGGATTGCGGTGGCAATCTAACCTCCCTTTTGTTTTCATTTTCAAAGCTGGTTTATATTTAACGGAGCTCCTCCCATTCTTAACCTAATGTGCCAAAATGCACAAAAACCCTGGAAAATCATTATCGATGTATGTACACACTGAAAAACAAACATATTAAAATTTATAGCAGTTTACAATTATCCAGGTACGTGGTCGAGCGCATCGCGTGCAATGATCTGTTCGAAAGTCGAACATCTAGGAATACTGGCACAAACCTGTATTGCAGTACTGGAATGTTAAGGTTAGGGTTGTCAACATAAACCCTTACATGTTTTTTGGCAAATTATACGTCACTCGCCCACAATTAATATTTGCACTCTGACGGCACACTTGGGGTGCATGCTTATATGTGTCCATATACAAGTGTTCGAAATATACAGCGCATGAAGTGCATTTGAGTTTGGAAAACGTACATTTTACCCTCAACTAAATTTATTATATCTAAAAGTAACATATGGCACTTTAAAAATATGACGAGACTATTTGGCTTTGTACTTACATGTATACAAGGGTGTATGGACCAATAACAACACAACACATGATATTCACACTGGTATACAACATAACCCAGAATAAAAAGATGTGACAAGCATTGCAGAATCAAAACAAACACTTTACATATACTATATTGCATGGACGATAAATACACATTTTCCACTTACTGCCTCTCACTGACATATTTACCCTCAAAAATATAATATAAACAAACATAACACTGCACTATGAACACTCGTGCACACACGTGGGACGATTGCTTCGGCTACAAACCGCCCACACGTGGTACGGAGGTGACTGCTGTATGCATCAGATTACGGCATGGGTGAACAGACTTAGACCTGGGGGACGTGTTCCATGTCATACGACCTCCCCCCATCTACCTTTTTGATGGTGTTCACTCGACATACAATGTCTTCTTGCTGCAACATTTGTGTGGCGGGCACAACTGGCCCCGCGGACAAAAATAGTAGGTACAACTAGCGATGGTGGGTGGGGCATCTGCTGCTGCTCCCACATGGCCTGCCGAGTTGTGACATATGCGTTGGGCGCTCCACTGCACCCACAGTTTGTGCACATGACACATCAGAAAACACATGTCACTTCAAGCGGCAGGGAGGGGAGGAAATTTCCCCTTCACCGGATTCGTCGCTGCTGCTGTTGCTTTTACAATGTGGGCGGCACAGGCTAGGCACTTAGGCGTCCTCAATTCCTCGCGAAGGGCCTAACACTGCTGCCATTGTGCCCGGGCTCAGACGGTGTCTTCTCGGTACCATGACGCCCTCAGGTGGGTCCCTCACATGGTGATCCTGGCCATCCTCAGGTGGTCTATTAAGCTCATCCTCTGTGACATTGTGAATAGCCGCCGAATGTAGGTGCAAGATGTCTGGAATGCAGGGGTATTCTCAGCAGCATGCTGTGCTGGGTCCCATGTAGATGCCTCGATGTCGGGTGCATCAGCAGTGGTCACACATGGTGTAGTCTGCCCTCTGTTTACATCAGACTTGAAAGAAATATCGCTATGAAGGGCAGCAGGCGCCTCGTCAACAGCGGCAACAGGCGCCGCGATGCAGGCAGTAGCAAGTTGATATGCATCACAGTGAAAAATAGCATGTCTACCATGACTTAACCTGGTCTTGTAACAGGTGTTACCTTGCGTTTACACAACTTGATGAGGGCTGCTCCATTTAGCGGCAAATTCCGAACGAAATCCTCGCTGTCCAGCTGACTGGGGTGTGGCCACAGGTAAACAAACTGCCCAGGTAGCAGCTGTGGAGGGGGTGGGGGTGTCCAGAGTCTGCTGTGCGGTGTAATGGTGTTGTCGCCCTCTAGCCTCCTGCATCTCCCTCTCTCTTGCTTCCTCCTCTGTCTCCCCTTCACGATATGTGGAATTTCCCCTCAAACTGCTGGAAAACTCACTGGGGAGAGTTAGGTCCTTGCCTTGAAGAAGCGGGGCTGATGTCTTGCTCCACGCTTTGTTGACACATGACCACAATGTAAATAAAGTGGCAGGGAGTTCTTCTGCCCATGATGCGTGATTGTCTCCGACACAAAGGCGCAATTGTGTTTTGACATCTTAATTGCAGCATTCTGTGGGATTTGCCAATGGATGATAAATTGCAGTTGTATGGTGTTGCACTCCCCAGCTCATGCAAAACTCCCTCCACACACACCCAGTAAATTGTGTGCCGTTATCAATAAATACAGGGTGAGGGTAACCACAATGGGCGAAAAGTTCGTTTTCCAGAGTCTTACCAATCCTGCGCGAACCTGCACTGGACATAGGGTACGCCTCTATCCACCAAGAGAACAGGTCTGTAACAACCAAAATAGACCTCTTCCCATTCGGCGTACAGGGGTAGGGGCCCATCAGGTCGAGCGCTACAGTCTCGAGAGGCTCTTTCAGGTCCCACAGTTGTTGCTGTTGTAGCCCATCACCACAACGACTTTTGAAATGGTAACATTTGACACATTCCCTGACGAATGTCCTCACATGCAATGCAACATCAGGCCATTAGAAATATTTGCATACATTGTGCTTCGTCTGTGCTGCCCATGGGTATCCAGACAAATGACTCAAGTGGGTGTAGCGCAACACCACGCCGGAACAATCACCCACCACATGTCACTGTTTACATTTGGCCTTGACTTAACACAACTGCCAACCCCTCACCAATTTTCCACTGTTTGCTGGGCACACAAATCCCTCCACTTACTTGAAATGGGGTATCCTTTTCGTTCCTGTAGTATATCGTCGGGCAGGGCAGTCAAGGTCAGGGCAGCCACCATTATGTTGAAACATAGAACATCTGGTGTAGTTGACATGTCGTGGAAGGGAAGGGGGAAGAATGCCATCCCACTCGTCCTTGTCATGTGCCATTTCTTTGCCTGGAGAGCGGGACAAGATGTCAGCTAACTGATTTTCAACTACGGTGTTGTGTCCATTAAACCATGGCGATCCCAAGAGGGCTTCCTTGGAGATGTAATCTGCGACAAATTCCATAGTTGATGCCTTAATGTCCTTTACTCTGACGGTAACATTATCTTCACTGTGAATTTTACCAGTATGTTGCAATATTGCCAAATGAATAACATGTTGAAAATTCTTGATTTTACTATTTTGAACAAATTTCAATCTGATAAAATTGTTGGGCGTGGCCATGTCAGTTAAGGCAAGACACCGCTGCCCATTTATTTCCACAGATTCGAATAAAACCATTCAATGTGCTACTGATTTTACTGATACGTGTCTAGCGGAATCGGGGCATGGTGTTGTCCACTTTCGAGGGGTAAGTGGCGTCCGGTAGCTTTACCCCACTCGCTCTTTTCCCTATGTGCATTATTGCATGGGGCACAATTTTGTAGACCCGCCCATTCTGGGCAGTCATTATCCCAGTGTTTTCCCACGCAACACTGGCAGAGATGTGCAGGCCATTGACTCCCAGTAACAAAGAGTGGTGGAACAGCATTGTTGAATGTGTTTCAAGTTGCGTGCACTGCCGGCTCCATAGGAAGTCGAGCTGTTGTTCTCTAAGTACTTTATTTAGTCACGGTTTCATCATCTGAATGTCCCCGATTCTTGACTTGCACACTTTTGCATCGCAGTTGTTTGCGGTGCGGTTGGGCTGGAATACTTGCATCCAACAACATTACGGTTTGGATGAAGTCCAGCTCCGATGATTGAATCACCGGGACAAGGGAACCCCCCCCCCCCCCTTTCCGGTATTCTGGTCACGTGGTGCTCGCGACCACTTCCAGAATGTCTTTCAGATCCAGTTCAGGGTTGTACGTTCGCACAAAATTGCTTTTCTTAGTTGTAAAATTGTACAAAGATTCCTTGCCTTGATCCTCCAGAATAATTTGGCTCCTGGCACGAAGGAAAGGCATGTGAACATCCGGCTGAACTATTTCCACATCATACCATAATGATTGACTCCACACCACCAAGCTTTCGCATCACTGGCCAGGTGTTCACCTATGCAGGACGGCCAGTCTTCCGGGTCGACACCATAAAAGCTTAACCTGCTTTCACAGGCTTTCAGTAAGGCCACTGGGTCCTCACAGGTGCCACCGTCATAGAGCAGTAATGATTGAAAGTGAGTCGGTTTGACAGCAGCGGCTGGAGCAGCTGCCTGCCAGAGTTTCGATGTTGTTGATGTGGGCATCCGGGTGTCATCTGCCTCCTGAATGGGTGCTGTTTGCAAAAGCTGGGTTCAGCATGCTGTTGGTCACGGCAACTCCAAAATAGGTGTTTGTGGCATCTGATGAAAATCACTTTAAAATTCAGTATTGATGGCGGTGGCGATTTGCATCTGCAACTTCAGTAATGCAGGCAGTTTCGGCATCAGTTGTACATACTGGTTCATGAGTGGCATGGCCGATTGGCAACGAAAACAAAAATGACATACATCATGAGGTGTTGCATGCTCTCTTGGTGATAGACGTTTCTCATGGTGCAACCTCCAACACCTGTAGTATGTGAAATTTGCAGCTCCAAGTCCATCACAGATTTCCGTATTTGCACACTTCTTCAAAATTAAGCGATAACAGGAAGGCAGTGACAACAAACTTGGTGATCACTTGCACACGCACAAACTTGGTGCGCATATTGGGTTTACAAATCTGCTGGATTGTTTAGGTATTAGGCACTGTGCGCATAAGTCACCGGGTTGTCCCAAAATAGTCAGCTTCCGTGCTCCCTCACACAGTTCCGCTTCGAGTAGATTGACCTGCTCCCACAGCTGTCGGACTTGACACTACACATGCAAGTCCTTCCCTGGAGGCAAGCAAGCGAAAATGGATCCGCTCTCGGTGTAGGCCTCAAACATCGGTTGCACAACATTGTAGGTTCCCTATTAGATGTTTTCCAGCATGTGCATTTGCAGTAGAAATCACGGCATGGTTGACACAAAGCCTCCATGTTGACGTTCTTCACCCCGACAACATGGTTGCTTGGCATGCAGCAACACCCAATTTATTGTGGTGTGAGAGGGGTGTTTCCCTGTTGGCCCTATGCTGCACACAATGAAGGGGGTCGCAGGTGGCGCGCTATCCTTCAGCCAGTGCCAATGTGCCGGTAGTCGGCTGACGTCACAGGTGAAGTACAGTCCCAAGACGGCCGACTTGCATTGTCCCATTAGAAAACTGCAGTTATTAGCACAAAGTAGCATGTGGTTGGATTTATTGTGGTTTTCCCATAGTTATTTTTTGACATGACGACCCCAACTTGAAAATAGCACATTAGGTAGTACCACCAGCATAGGAAAATAGTGAGCCAAGACTCAGAGGACAGGAAAACATGTAAGTGTATGTGTTCTTATGTGGCACACAAGATATAAACAATGAACACAGGAGGCAAGGAATAATGTGGAAATAGCATAGAAATACACTGAAATGGCACAGGTTAATGATGCATACATTAGACAGAAGACAGTCACAAAAATAGGCGAAACTTGAAAAAAAAAATTCGAAAGTAGATTCAGATGTCCATTAAAATCAAGATGAATTTGGTGGACAAAAATTGCAACAGAGGGGTTTGCCAACTGTCGAACAGGCACTTGGCGTGCGCAAACCTGTTTGTGAATAGCCACATGGCCGGGCAAGCCATTCGTGGGACAGGCAATTGGATGTGTAAACAAGTTCGTGATAAGCCACATGGAGGGGCGACATTTGTGGGCGATCTCGTCGGACACCAGAGAAAATTACAGTAAAATACAGTTTCCATCACAAAAATCCGGTTCTGGTCACCAGTGCTCCTGAGCACGAGAAGAAGTTGGGATTGTGTGGTCGATGTCCCAATGTGGCCTCCCTGGAGTCACACCTCCAGAAGAAGAGTTGGTGGCAAGCCAAATTTTTACAATGTTTACCCCCCATGCTGTGATGATCATTGTGCTATACTCAAAGTCGTACCTTGTCTAGTAGGGGCTGTTGGCCTTCCCCAGATGCCAATACACTCCCGAGGGGCTGTTCTGTCCTTCCCAGCGCCATTAGTTACTTACGTGGTTTTTAAGCTAAAGAGAATACTTTATTAAATATCCGAGACATGGCAAGAATAAATACAGTATGCCATAATTCCAGTTACGTAGTTTTATTTAAACTGTATCTCCACAATAGGGTACTTACATTACATACCGCCATTGAAGCCAGGTGGGCTCTTTAAGCTACAAAAATGACAGTAGGTCTACATGGTTCTTTCAGTGTTAACTTATATCCTGGCCATGTAAAATACGAACTGTGTTGTGAGGTAGCGCTGAGTCTGGGCTAGCAAACAATCACAGGTCCCAACAAATTACATTAAAAACTGTAATTAAGAATGATTAGTATATAAAAGGTTGAATTGTCCATATCACTGAGGCATGGTGGTCATCTCACGAGAAGATGTGTACAAGACTAACTTTGTTTGGGCGCTAGGCCCTCTCGTTCGCTGTGACTGCCGCCAATACATCACGTAATGGTGATTGAATAAATTTATAAGATGGCAAATGAAATAAAATATCAAACTGCAAGTCTGATGAAATAATGTAGTTAAAAAATACTAATTACAACATTTGCAAAAATAAATATAAGTTTTACCTCTATGGATTGCCGTGGCAATCTAATGTTCCTTTTGTTTATGTTTTCAAAGTCAGTTTATATTTAACTGGCCTCTTCCCGTTCGTATTAAAATTTCCTGGATTGCACAAAAGCCATCTTAAATCATTATATATGTATGTACAATACTGAAAAACAAACATAGTAAAATTTATAGCAGCTTACAATTATCCAGGCACATGGTCGAGCTCATCACATGCAACAGTCTGTTCGAAAGTCTAACATCTAGGAAAACTGGCACAAGCCAGTTTTGCAGTACTGGAATATTTAGGTTAGGGTTGTCAACTTAAAACCCTGATGGTCCTGTTTGTCAAATTATACGTCACTCGCCCACAATTAATATTTGCACTCTGATAGCACACTTGGGTTGCGTGCTTACGTATGTCCATATACAAGTGTTCGAAATAGACAGCGCATGAAGCGCATTGATGTTTGAAACACGGGCATTGTATCCTCAACTAAAATTATCATAACCAAACATAACACATGGCAATTTAAAATTATGATGAGACTATTTGTCTTTGTACTTATGAGTATACAAGGGTGTAAGGAAAAATAGCAACACATTACATGAAATTAACACTAGCATACAACATAATCCTGAATAAAAAGATGTAACAAGCATTGCAGAATAAAAACAAACATCTTACATATACTATATCGCACGGGCGATTAAATACACATTCTGCACTCACTGCCACTCACTGACACATTTACCCTCAAAAATAAAATATAAACAAACATAGCACTGGCCCGCTCTATACTGTGCACACTCATGGGCGCATGCAGAACGATGGCAACAGCGACAATTCATCTACAAGTGGCACAGAGGTGACTGCTGCAAATGTCAAATTACGGTATGGTGACTGGACTTAGGACTCGGTGACATGATCTATGTCAACGGTTTCTTACAGTAGAACAGGTTGTAAGTGATAAAACACTTGGGTGATTAAATTATATATTAATTTCCAATGGGTATTTTTTTCTACTTATTTAAAGTGAAATAAACGTGAAGCATCCTACACACCGCCAACCACAAACATACCTACGAGGCAATTGATATGATATTAGTCCAATAAATTAAAAACTACTACTATATGGGTTAAAAATTAAATTAAACATATTTGTAATGACTAACCTCACAGTAGGATTAAACCGATTATCTACATACACACGAATAGCTTCCTTGTTGCTATGGGGGCATCATGCACTTCAATTACTTGTTTATTAACTCATCTGTGAGGAAGGGAAGGGCAGAGTTCACTAACCACCTCCCCAACTTAGACCCTTAAATTGGCCTTAATTAATAAACCCAAACTGAATATTGCCATAATGTCCAAGGCGGGACTCTGCCAATCTCTGGTGCCCACTGCGAGGTGATCTAACACACATCCACAAATACACCATGTAGTCTCACTCTAGGAAACCTGCCACCATGGGCGCCCCTGCGATCTTCTGATCCCACACATTCTTCGACCGTCCACGAATGACTCACCTCACAGGCCCCCAGAACATTTAAAAACACTGACAGTGCTCATGGGGCGGACACCAACCATAACCTGTTCAGGAATCTATGAAGTAGTCCGCCGGCAGTCAAAATAAGGAACAATTACATAAGGCAGGTCATTGCCCCTGGGTAAGGCAATTACCGCTGATTCACACCCACGCAGATCCAGCTGCCACAGCAAACTGATTTCTCAGTATGTTTCAAGAGAGGTTTCACCACCACATAGTTCTGGCTACCACAGCTAATTGACCTCTCAGAATCGCCCTAGAGGGGTTCACGCCCCCGTAGAACCAGCTGCCACAACAAACAGTCTTCTCTGTATCACTCTAGAGCAGTTTCACACACACGTAGTTCTGGCTGCCACAGCAAACGGACTTTTTTTTGTACCACCCTAGAGGTGTTTCACACCCATGTATTTCCGAATGCCACAGCAAACTGTCTTCTCTGTATCACTCTAGAATGGTTTCACACTCACATAGTTCTCACTCTAACAGCAAATTGACTTTTTGGTATCGCCCTAGAGGGGTTTCACCCCCATGTATTTCCAGCTGTCATGGCAAACTGACTTCTCGGTATCGTCCTAGAGGGGTTTCATGCCCACAAAGGTTCCGACTGCCACAGCAAACTAACTTCTCGGTATCGCCATAGAGAGGCTACACACCCACATTGTTACAGCTGCCACAGCAAACTGAATTCTCTATATCGTCCTAGAGGGGTTGCATGCCCACGTAATTCCGGCTGCCACTGCAAATTGAATTCTCGATATCACCCTAGAGAGGTTTCACACCCACATAGTTCCGACTGCAATGGCAAAATTACTTTTCTGTATCATCCTAGCGTGGTTTCACACCCACATAGTTCTGGCTGCCACAGCTAACTAGTCTCTCGGAATCACTCCAGAGGGGATTCACACCCACATAGTACCATACGCCACAGCAAACTGTCTTCGCTTTATCACTCTAAAGCAGTTTCACACCCACATAGTTCTCCCTGTAACAGCTAACTGACTTTTTTGGTATCGCCCTAGAGGTGTTTCACACCCATGTATTTCCGAATGCTGAAACAAACTGACTTCTCGGTATCGCCCTAGAAGGGTTTCACACCCCTGTAGGCTGCTACAGTTAACTGATTTCTCTGTATCATCCTAGAGGGGTTCCCAAACCATGTAGTTCCAGCTGCCACTACAAACTGACTTCTCGGTATCGCTCTAGAAGTGGTTTTACGCCCACATAGTTCCGGCTAACACAGCAAACTGACTTCTCTGTATCGTCCTAGACTTGTTTCCATACTCATGTATTTCTGGCTGTCATTGCAAACTGACTTCTCTGTATCACCATAGCGGGATTTCACACCCACGTACTTCTGGCTGCCACAGAAAACTGACTACTCGGTATCACCCCAGAAGGAATTCACACCTAAAGTAGTCCTGGCTGCCACAGTAACTGACTTCTTGCTATCGCCCGGGGGGGATTTCACACCCACGTAGTTCCGGCTACTATGGCAAATTGACTTCTTGGTAATGCCGTATAGGTGTTTCACATGCATGTGGTCGCTGCTGCTGCAGCAAACTGACTTCTCGATATCGCCCTGTCGTTAGAGCATGCTTAGAAAGCAGCCAAGTAGCTAATTTTTCTACAACTTGGTTAACAAATTTGGAAATTTCTCAAGTGTATTTTTTAAACTTAAACATAGCCTATGTCCATCTGGAAGAATGTAGCTTTCTAATGGCGAAAGAATGATAAGATTCGGCCGTATGGTTCTGAGATTACCCGAGACGTATAAACAAATAACAAACTCACATTACCTCTTTATAATATTAGTATTTACCATGGCAAAGGGAAACAACTGCGTGCCAGCTCCGGCTTGTAGAATCCGACCTGAAAATACTACCTCATCACATGCATTTCAACTAGCATGTCCGAGACGTACAAGCCCTTAGTGACGCGTATCTCATCACTCATAGTTACTATGATCAAGACATCAAAATACTCTAGTCCCAATTAAATTCTAATATAGCCGATTAGTGCAGTACTTTTATTAATTATCATTATGTTGTAATGTAGCCCCTATGATGTTATTATTAATTGTTGTAGTATTTTATTAATAACTATTTTATTGCATATTTTCAATCTTTCCTTCAGAAACTCATTTATTAAAATATATGTATAATTTTCCCAAATAATAAAAATACATTCAAAACAATCTGTGGCATTCAGTTTCCTGCATTAAAATCGAAATTTTCATCTTAAATAACTAACAAACCATATGGTATGATCGTAATCTAAGCATCGTACTGTACACTAAAACTATAATGCAGACTATCTACTTACATGTGTACAGCTTTGGGCGGCGTGATCGGTGTAAATGTGAGCCAGGCTTCAGTGTGAAATCGACAATAGAAAACAACTGAAAAACACTTTAGTTAAGTGTATAGATGACATGCTCCAGCTCCTGTCTGTGTCCAGCCCCATTACTATAAGACTAGATAGCTCAAGTGCCACAAGTATATCTGGTCTTCAGTTGAATGTGATATAGCACAGACCAGACAGTGTTACCCGAGCCATGTTGGAGTAGGAATGTCTGCTCGCAGAAGGCTACACCATTCCTGCCGGCGTAGGGGTGACGGTGCTGCCATATATGATCCACCGCGACCCGGACATCTACCCGGACCCAGAGTGCTTCGACCCGGAGCGCTTCAGCCCTGAAAACTGCCGCACTAGACATCCCTTCGCCTACCTGCCCTTCAGTGCAGGACCACGCAACTGCATAGGTAACTCGCTCAGCTTACTTAGCGCGCCCGAATTTGGTAGACTCGTTTGTGTAACTTTTTACCAGCCATGGTCAATTTCTACCACCTGCCTATATATATATATATATATATATATATATATATATATATATATATATATATATATATATATATATATGTGTATATATATATGTGTGTGTGTTATTAAAGGCTGTTAACGTTAAAATGAGCACTTTTGAAATCAATGTTAGAAAAATGTCACTGCCCCGGCCTGTATATACTTTAACTGGCATGCACCCGGTAAAGTTGGTGACGATGGATGGAAAGTAGTTCCATATCTTAACGTCAAATAAAAAGTTTTAAGTGACCATCTGTGTATTTTTAATGATATATTTTGCTTTCTGTTTTTCAATGTATCGAAGTGTCAAAATTAGCACATTTGTAAAATATTTACATGTATAAAAATTTCACATTTTCACTTGACCGACACATGAATAAAGTGATGAGGCCCATAGCAATGACAATTTTACATAAGGAGGAAGAATACACAACGTGTATGCAAGTAGATCTTAAGTAGGGCTTTCAAAAGTGTTCATTTTACTGTGAACAGCCTATAGAAAATAAATATTGCAACCGCGAATTGTAAATTATGAGGGTGTGGAGTTTCTAAACATTTGTTTTAAATGAAAATAGTGTATTATAGCAAAATAGTGTGTTATAGCGATAGCCTTAGTTGATAAAATGTTACTACAAATGACTAACTGTTTCTGCAAGCCCATTTTTACATCAGTTTTGTGCAAAAATGTTAAGCAAGTTGATAACCCACACACTCGCTCACTCCTTTTGTGAAGTGACTACTGATCTTCACGAAGCAACTCATCATTAAAAACATATTCTGTGTATATGAAACACTGCAAAATTCTCAGTGCATGGCGGTAGATTCAGCAATCAGTGAATTATCAATTCGCTTGTATTTCGTTTATGGCAATGTAATGCGTGGTACTTATCAACGCATAATTATAATCACTCAAATTATCATTTTGTGGTATCTATGCACATTAACTGCATTTATTGTTAATAGAAATGTTTATAATATGTTAATTTATTATTTATATACAACATTTTTAATCAGAGGTGTATACAAGTGGGATCGATAACACAAATTTTGTCATAGAAATTTTAAGTGGAAAGGGAATGAAAGGTTGTTTTCAAAACGTTTATTTTTTATTGGGAACAGACGAATGTGTGTGATGACACAATGTACTGTCTCATCCGAGATCGCATGGAAATGAGTAATTTCATCCCTTCTCTCGCCATTCCTTTATCACTTTAATAGATTTGAAAGTATGCTGTATAGGCCAGGTAGTTAAGGCTAGTAAAACTATCTAATTACTAACAGATTGTCAAGGATAGCTGGAGAATAAACACGAATTGAAATGGTTTCCAAAAAAAAAAAAATGTAATTATGAATCCCTCAACGACCACGGGTTTGCCGCCCTATTAAAGAAAATTATATCCAAAACTAGTATTGTGAAATTATTTTGCGTAATATACATTCTAAGGAAAAAGTTTTTGCAAGTAATATCAATCCTCAGCAAAATTCCTTACATAACTGTTTGATCCTCTTCCAATTTATCAGCTAATTTGATAAGTACAAGTTCTTGCAGTATTTAATGTAGCATGGAAAGAAGTGACGACTAATACGGAAATATAAGTGTCACATGACGGAAAAGTGCTCGGGATTGGAATAGAGACATTGAACTTGACTAATGAAGATGTGTTGCACACTCACAGCAGTCATAGCTCAAGCAGTGGACAAGAGAAATGGAGGCGTCGATAAAGCTCGTTCGGGGTGGTTTGCTTAATGACTTTAAGATGGGCTTGTCCGCAGCCGTAGTCTTGGGTGGAGTCAGTCTTGGGTACAGTCAGTTGTTGATTATTGAGGTTGGTCGGTATCGTCCTTTGTTATCGCCAGCTAATAACGGTCAGTCGTATGGTCTGTGTCAATCAGGAGAGCTGAAGTGGGGGTGTTGAAAGCCGACAAGATAGTCAATGAAATATAGTGGTTTTGTGGAATGTGTGTGTCCATGGGTAGTATGGTGGGGTTGGGATTCGTTCAGTGAGAGGAGGTTACTGTTGTGTGGTTGGATAATGGTGAGAGTAAATGGTTGCAGGATTAGCTATGGTGAGTGAATGGTCAAAGGTGTTGAGCTCGTAGTAGGTGTATGCCGATGCGGGCACACAGGGCTGGTGGCTATTGCTCGGTTGTTCGACCTTGATTGACCTTGACTTAAAATTTTCACATGTTCCCCTCAAAATAGCTTGTTTAGCTCTCAGCATCGCATGTTTTAACCCAAAAAAAGCCTTACAATTGCCCTTTCCCCCCTAAAAATGAAAACCTTTTTTTCCCTAAAAATGTCATTTTCTCAAAAAGCACTTAGCTTTTTGCGAGCAGCATTTTTTGCAAAAACGAGCCAGTTCAGGTGATTTGTGAGGCTCGTAATTGATTCTTGACCAAACAATTCTGTATATGAGAAACCTATATAATGAAATAATTTTAATAATAAGTTTTTAAATTAAAATATATTTATATAGTTAAAAAAATTTAAGGTGTAAGTATTAAATGTTATATATTACCACACTCGTCTGTTCAAGGCGCATACGATTGTGACATCATACCACCATTCTGTCTCGTTTATTCATGCTCTATATTTACATGTTGTCTATCATTCCATCTCTTTTTCTCTATCTCTTTCTTTCTCTTGTATATCTCATTAAATCTCTTTCCTTTCTCTCTTAGCTATCTATCATTCTATAGGTTTTCTCCCAGTCCTCCCATTTGTATTTATTTCTCTCTCTTTCATTCAATTTTGTCTTTCTCTCCCATCGCTTTCTCTATTGTCTCTCACATTCGGTCAACACCACCACCGTGTTAACAGCAAAGTAGTGGAGCAAAAGGTGTTGTTTTAAGGTTGGGAGCGGGACATAGTTTTCTCACCAAACCTTCTGCTGATCAATTATGGGTGCCAGGTATTACAGTGGCAATACCAACTAGCTGCAGTAGAGCAGACCCCTCTCCTCCGGGCCCTGTGCCGATGGCCAATAGATGGTGTCATCCTGGTGCTCCAACCATCGTAATTAAAGAAATTACATCACATGTACTGTGCGTTCTACACAGTGAGATCTCTGGGCGGATCACACACCCATATTTAACTATACGAAGATAAAACACTGAAATACATGATAAAACACTTGCACAGTACACTTCAATGAAAAGGCAGGAAAGGTGGAAGCCTGCACCCCTATACCCCTTAGGCGACCCGAATGAAGAGACAAACACTTCATGTTAGTTCATTGGGTTTTATTTAACATGCTCCTCCAGGAAGCAAACTTACATGTTGCACCGGGCTTAACCTGCCAGCAAGGTAACACTGATTTAAAAAAGGCATGTGACCACTATTAATTAACATGAGACAATAAGCCTTCCGCAGCAATGTATTCCGGGCGAAGGTGAGGAGCGGAGAAGTCTTGGGTGGTTAAAAACACGCGAGGTTCCTGAAATTAAACAGTCTATTGCAGTGAATGATTGGTTATGTAATGTTGATGTGCCGCCCAAGCGCGTGAAACGTGACCCCATCGGTAAGCAAGTTCGACTCCTCAGAACACCGTGGTATGACTAAACTCTCCCTCGCTACATGTATGCCAGGTTGGAGGACAAGCAGGCCACGCGAACTACTTTCTTTCACTTCAATCTCTTATAACTACATATGCATGTTGATTATTTATAATGCCTGCATAAACAATTCTACAAGACACAAAAAACCTTTAATACATGTAACGCATTGGATGAGGTGAGATGGGATGGAACACGTGAAGAATGAAAATAAAGGAATACAACAAGTGTTACAGTTAAGCCCGCAGGGGCACTTAAAACATAATAGGACCATTCTTTTATGTTTCTTTGTGGGGTGTCTCTGAGTGTGCTGTAATTAACACCTAATTACACTTTTCCTGAGTTTGCAGGATCTACTTCCTCAAACATCTGCGTTTGGGCGCACGTGGTTGCTCTGCACCTTGCACTGCACTTTTGCACTCTTCACGAGAACTTAAATGACTATGTTCACTTCACTCGCGGAGTAGCATGTTTCGGTTGCGTTACGGCGCACTACTGCACCTGGTGCACCAGCGCCCGGTATAGTGCTGATTCCTGCAACGGTCACCTGCGACTGCGGACAAACAGGCTTGGGGGAAGCAGCTATCGTCAGTGTGTATATTAATTACGAATTTAAAAAGATAACATTAAAAATATAAAAAATTAACATGTAGCTGTAGGATTCGAACCCGAGACCATTGTGTTAGGAATCGAGCACCTTGGCTTTTTTTTTTTTTCCCCTCCATTTGACATTGTTGTGATATTTGCCATTTACGAAGCTCTAGTAAGACCGACCTGCTGACAAATTCCCAGTGCGACAAGCGAACTGAAAGTCTGTCGCATCGGAAGCACTGGGACGCGAACTCTCGGCCCTCCGGCTACAAGTCGGCCACCCTACCCTTGAACTATTAGTGCAGGGCTCCTCTCAGCTGCCATGCTCACACTGAAACAACTGCTTACATTTTGTATGTAAGAATCCAAACAAATAGTCTGCCATTCCCTCGTACATTTACAGAAATTTTTAATGTATTAAACATTTTGTTTTATATTTTTTCAATCAATGCATATATGGCTCATGGCCACATTTAATGGAGAGTTTTTTCACTTTAAATTCATCAATTTTACCATTTTAAAAACGCTGTAAATCCAAATAAATTACAAATCTTTCGTTATATTCACTTGTGGTTTGAATCATATTTGCCTATGCTCACATTGATTGTTTTTATATATTATTTTTGAATAATTATGTAACAAGTCGGACTGTAAGCAAACAAATATTTATAGTTACAGGTCAATATAATTTGCGAAATCTTAGGAGGTAGACAGTCTCGTGAAATGCAGTTATGGAAGCATAATTTCTAGCTCCAGCAATTAATTTGTTTAAGGCCGTATCCGAATTGACAAATTTTGTTATTTTGTTATTTTGTAAATTCGTGATTTGGTAGATATTAATTCGGACGTTGTTCACAGTCACTTATTTAACACTCGCAGCAACACTAACAGCACAAAATATTTATATATATATATATATTTAATATTTCTGCAATCATCACTGGAATACTACGAATACATTAGTAAATAAGGTAATAATAAATTATGCAATAATGACTCTTAAAAAGGTTTTTTTATGGTATATCTTTATACACAAAACACAACTCTTACTTGCTTTTTAAAACATGCCTAGTGTATTGAATGTACAGTTATTCTTTTTAAAAGTGATTTTATTTACACATTCGCGCATGTCTTTTTAAAGTAAAAACTAACATGGTGCTGATTTTGTCATTTTGTATTTTTTCTATCATCTGCTAGATACAAAAAAAAAAGGAAATACCTAATTACCAAATATGTCACCATTTTTGTAAACAAAATCGGGTCACATGGTCATTTTGTCTACAAAATAGGCCAATTCGGACATGGCATAAGCCCATTGTAAGGCTAGTGATAAGCTTATATATTTGCTTCATAGTGCTTCTTTTAACGATATCTATTTATAACAGACTGGTTACTATACAGGATTTAAATAAGAAAATAAAAAAATCTTTATTTATTTTTTTATTTTGAAATTTATTTCATTTTAACTTTTTTAATTTGTTGTTAAATTGTACGTAAAGGAGCCTACAGCGGACCAGTGAAAAATGTTCTCTCGATTTCATTTCGAGTCTCCTCTATTGAAGTCTAATTATTACACATGTCGGTGTCTTCTAATTATAGATTATATCGAAGGTTTTATATGCATATTTGCCCTACTCAGCTTTTATAAAATGTATGTGTATGTGATTAAAACAAGCACCACACCATCATATTCTCTGTACAGGAAAGTACGCAGGATACACCAGCGAGAAATTAAGACTTTTTAAATATCATATGTACATTTTACATCAAAATACAAACATAAAAGCAGAATCCTAAAATTTTTCACTCCTTTCATGTAGTGTACTTACAGCAGGTAGGTAGGCAGTTAACGTCTCGTCGACAGCGAGGACATTAGGGATGGTGCAAGCTGCGCAGGGGGGAGGGATTGGGGAAGGAGTGGGAAGGAATTGGACATGGATTTTATTAAGGACCCAGCATGAAGTGATTTCGGAATACCCATGGGAAATCGAAATCAGGATGGCCCGACCAGGAATCGAACCTGGGTCATCTCGAATGCGAGTCCAGTGAGTTACCACTGTGCCACCTCACACAGTATCTGTAAAGCAGAATGCTCACTTTTCATGTAGTCAATATAATGTGTTTATATGCAGCTCGAGGCAGTCTACGCTAGCAAGCATCCAAACAGAACCCTCAGCCATACATTATTCTTCTTCACTGCGAAGTTTTTCTTTCAAGGCCTCTACAGCCCCTGGGATACTATTGACATTGTACAGTGCTTGATTCGCGGTCTTGAATGCTCGGTGACTGATGGCTTTGTCTAAAGGCAGAGGTTTTTCGTGGGTACACTCCAGCAAAATTTTTTTTCATGGGATCCTCTTCAACTTATTATGTTAATTGATTGTTTATCCTTTGCTTAATATGGTCGAGGTATGTACATATGTCTTTCATACCTACTAAACTATTTTCAATCACATAATCCTGTAAAGTACCCGTGAATGCAAATTGTTTCAGTTATAAACCTTTCGATGTGGTTTCGCCAACAGCTGGTACAAGTATTTTCTTAGCTGCTGAAAATCGACTTTTGCAATTCTTCTTATGGCCCTATTTATGTTATCGATGCATTTGTACAGACACTCGCACTTGATGCATTGCTGCATAGCACAGCCATTCACACAAGTAGTTATTTCATGTTTCCTGGCACTTTGGCTGTAGGCAAATATCTTGTCACAGTAGCAACAACGAAGCTTTGGTGAAGTCGTTGATGGCACTACTGCCACAGTTGCCCCATCCGAAGAAGCTGATAGCACAGTGCTAACCTCAGCCTTTGATGGACCAGCAAACTTTGGCTCCATAATATATTCTGGTTGCTTACACGAGATGAGATTAAGCGTCTTTCACGAATTCTAATGTCAAACTAAGCTTCCTAGGTAGAACCCAGCTCCTTATACTTATACTCGCAAGCAGGCACCATACCACCCACTGTAAATTATGCATGATATCTGCTCTACCGACCAACACCAGACAAAGTATACTCATCTATTATAGCTCCTACTCTAACTCAAGTGTATGTCGCCCATTCAGTCCACACTGGCCTTTTCAAAAATTTACTTACTGCTTATATTTCCTGCTTTACTCGTCGACACCAGCCAAATATATACTAGTCAATATACCAACCAACCATTATAACCTAAGTCATGCCATTGCATCCAACATTCCATCTCCTATAAACAAAGAAAAATCTCAGACATACTAATCAACCGCACCACCCAATACACCAAGCACAATATCCATCATAACTCGAGCAACTACACAGCTGTGACTGGCCCATAACCTACCACCCATTCTACTCGTTCTAACAACGAACACCACTTATAACTACCAATCATACCACCCACTATAACTCTAGCATACCTCAACCATTCGTCCACACAGACCATACAAAGCAAACATACAGCTCATACCAGTGACACAATCAACTTCTCATACGTTTTACAATGCTGGATGACACCAGACAAAATACACTGACACCCATGCCAAACACTTTTAAATCAAGCATGCCTTAGCATTACAGGACTCACCGACACACATACTGTCCGTACCATTCGATGTACACCAACAATCGCAAGACACAGATATACTGGAAAACATATCACTTAACATACCAACCATACTATCCATGATAACCCAAGCATACCAAGCAAAGTTTATAGTACAGATCGACCCACAACTCAAAAAATTTTTACCATCTCTCAAACCATCATCACTGACTGATACCAGGCCAACCAACGTACCATCGTCTATAACGAAAGGAAAACTCATTCAACCGTACCACCCAACACATCAATCATACTATCCATGCTAACCCAAATGTATCAATCAAATATACAGTTGCGAACAGCATACTAACACCCGCTCCATCTGCTATACCACCCATCACCAGACTATATATAATCACCACTCATATCGTCCACTAGAATTCAAGCATACCTCACCCCACACCCACTAAAATATACCAAAAATTGCACTCCAACATGTCTATCATAGGACCATTGCCATCAGACACCAGCCAAATATCATACCACCCATCAAATAAACCATCTCATTATATCAACCATCCATACCAATAAAATGCTAGCCACCACATCTCAGACATGCAAAACAATGATATGAGTAACCCTGCTGAACAGGAGTACTAGTTACTGTACCAACCACAACCCCAGCATATTTTAATAATGCCACACAGATCACATTGTACTTATACAATGCAACATAACAACTACTCATTTCATACCACCCCACACCATCCATTAACACCACCAACCATAGCATACTAGGTAACAACACCAAAAAACCAGACACTAATATAAATAATTCAACCAACCAACAAACCAGTTAATTATGCGAGCAATCCATACTAATAGCTGCTCTAACAAAACCTACAAGGTAACATGACTCCAACATACTTCGATAACGCAATGGTACTGAGTACCAAAAGAGATATAATATATTTCACCATGACATTAACTTGCCTCAACCATGCAACATCGAAAACCATACAACCCAGCATACCTAAATATATAACCTAAACACCACAGCAGATAACCATATCAACCGAAACATACAGCCCAAGCCATATAATGTTCCCTAACCCGAGCATACTAATTCATACTCTTAACAATACAGGCCATATCATCCACCATACTTCAGACCTACTGCTCAATTATAAGTCAACCATATTGACAACTAGTTCAGTCCATCTAACTTCAACAGGAACACATAAACAAGCCATACCAGCAGCCAAGCCAATTAAATATTCCAATCACAAGCTCCAACCATGCTATCATAAGATCAATAATATTAATTTAACCACTTATGACACCCATACAGTCTTAATTCCTTTATATCATATCATGCCATCCAATCATAGTAACCAATCAAACCAGTTAAGCATTCCGCCCCCTCATACTAACTAAACATCCCATCAAACCATTCTGTTCTTACAATCTTATCACATAATTAAAACAATTCTACCCACACCACTGTCAAAACAACCGAACAAGTGATCAGGTCATACCAATCAACATAATGTACATACTAACCATACAAGCAAACTAACTGTACAACCAAGTCATACCGATAGGTTATACCATCAAGATGTGCCAGCCATAAAAATCCAAACCATACAGGCAGCCCACTTCGCAAGACAATACCATCATGTTACTCCATCCACTTCAGCCTCCGAGAGACCATGCCAACCAAAAACATACTAGTCAGACATACTAACAAAAATATTACAAAAACAAGTTACCTACACCAACAATGCAGAGAGGTTATACAGTACAAACATTCCAAAACACCTCTACAGACGATTCATATTATCAGACACACAAACATCATATTCAAGCCATACATTTCGACCTTCTATACTAACCACCACACGTCATCATACCTCCTCCCCTCCTGTTTAACAGCCATACAGGTATGTCACACTCAGAGACTAAGTTATTCCATCAAAAAATCTCCCTCCTACCGTCAACCCAAACTACTACAATGTCCCAATCACACATATGAGACATCGTTAATGCCGTACTGATAGACCATACAAGCAAGACACGCCACAAAACCAGGCAACCAATGAATATACCGAGGTCATCATATAGAAGAGTTTAAAAACAAGAGAGAGATATCGCACTCAAATCTCTAGCAAATCTCTCGAGAGGTTAGATATCTCGAACAGTAGACATGAGTACAGCCAACCAACTTGCAAAGGAAATGAAAGCGAAGGGTAAGGGAGGACGAGACTAATTCCGACATTGCTGCTAGGGGAGGTGCATGTCGACGACAAGATATTTGTTCCCCTCCATTCAACCAGATCACATTCACCCAATATGACAGCCTGCGCAGGCTAATGACTGTCACTGATCATTTTGTCGACGACTCATGCGAACCAACCTTTCTAGGGTAAAAAGTATGTAATCATTCTTATTATACTTTCCACACACACACACACAGAGAATGAACTAAATACCTAAACCTTAAACGCTTGCTACAAGTCTGGTTTAACTAAACACACTAACTTATACCTTTCGCGATGTAGTAATATACGAGGGAGGAAAATATAATATCTAAAATCCATCCATGGGGTAATTAAACAGATCATAAAGGTTCTGACCTTGCTGCGTCCTAAACCAAGGGTGTGGCAAGGCAGGATTTGCATAAGACCTAGCAAAACCAATCAGAACACTAATAATGGGAAAAGCCATTCAAAACCATTTTTCTGTAAAGTGTAAGGGTAGTTAAATGATTGAAACGATTTGTAATAGAAACAAAGAAGTATGGTTATGTATTTTTTATTTTAAGTTGTTATATATATATATATATATAACAACTTTATTTTTTAAAACATTTACATAAAACCCAGGTTGCCAAAATTACAATCAAATGCAACCAGATTCAGGTACCAATACTTTCACTGATATTCAGCTAATACTTACACATTTTTTCGTATAGGTTATATTTATGCTCCTTACTGGCCATATTAATAATTAAATACAAACTGCAAAAGGCCATCACAAAGTATATTGAACATGTGACCCCAAATTACAATGATTACAAAATGGCTGCTAGTTTTCCTGTCGCACCTACATTTACCATTGATATTATTACATCGTTGTTAATTCCTACACCAGGGGGTTAATTCCTACGAAAGGGGTCTCCCCTTTCGTAATACATTAGTGATCATCAAACAATAGTTATGTTCTAATTTACTCGCAATCCCAAGTGGAGGGGAGCAACTGCTAAGCAATGCCAGCCTTAACTCCAGCGAGTAAATATGATTTATGCACAAGCCCTAAACTTCGTAAAGTTTATCTTCAAAATGTCATAAAAACAAGGAGTTTCGCATAGCATACCAAAGGCTAAGACAATAATCAACGATTATTGGCAAATTTTTACAAAAGTTTTCAAATGTTTACCAAAGTTTGCAATAGTTTTCTCAAGTGTTTGAAAATGTTTACAAGTTGTTGCAAAAGTTTACCCATAGTTTCCAGTGGTTACCACCACGTTTTGGTGACGACATAGCCACTAAAACTTGGTTCCAAAGGTAACAGTATTTGATTTTTGGGTAAAAGGCCAACATTTTGTGACATTTGAAAAAAAATTTAAATTATTTTCCGGCCATCATGGCCCCTGACTAACATCAAAGAGGCATAAGTTACCTGTTCGCTTTAGGGGCCTACATTCGTGGTTCAAATAAACTGCTACTTATCTCATGGTAGAAGTTTGCCCCATCGTGGTCACTGAACTGACCCCAAGAGCAGCACGTACCAGCATTAAATACACTACTCCGCCCTCTTGCACTGCCAATAAAATTAATTTCCCCCTCAGAAAGCCATTTTCCTAAGAAATCGTGGGGTTTTCAATTACTCCTGGGAAGGTTCGAGCGATTCACAGCCAATGGCAGAAAACATTACCATTTATGGTGACCGATGCAGCGGTCACCAATTTCCCTTAGGGGGTATAACACAATTAAATTGAAAACTAAAACACCCAATCAGGTTACAAATATGCCCTCAACTTACGTCCTCTTGACCAAGATGCCGGAAATAACGTAATGAAACTTACGTTTTCGGCGGCGCACGCATCATTCCTAGCTGGCCACCAAACTTGTCGTCGACTGTGCTGCGCTCCCACAATGAATCACTGAAACATTAGTCCGCTGCACACTTCTTTGCCAGGCCTTGTTGTTGCTGCACGTGAAAAATAGGCACCGATATTTACAGTTATTTTCCAAGTACCTTGGATATTGTAAAGTATTTTGTACTGACGCGAAGCTGGCAAGAACCTCACAGTTTAATTTTATTAGTGTTTTAAGTCACATCAGAAAGTTTTAAACCTCGATACAACGCGTGAGACAAGTTCGTGCGTAACGAGCCGTACGCTGCACACTTTAACAGGTTACCAGGCATACACAGTAAGTACTTTTCGAGGGTATGTGCTACGTGGTCATAACCCACTGGTTTTAAAAGTGTTTTTGCTTTGTTAGCAAGTTGAAAATTATTCACATATGTGCGGTGACGGGTTGACCATTGCATTTCTTAAAAAATAAATCATGCAAAACTCCTTTTAAAAAACGTTTCTCCATATACAGAATGAGTAGTTTAAAAGAGGCCCCGTGGGACATGTGTGTAATGGAGCGAGGGAATGAGGAAATACAGTCTACGGGGCCTCTTTCATACGACTCACTCTGTACATCTTACATGCTAGAAATAAACAACATATATATACACCTTAGTCATATATCATACGAAGGTGAATATTATATTTATACATGTATTTAGCATGACGTAGGTTCGAACCTATACACATCCAAGTTTTTCTATTTACTACAAAACATTCGCTATAAGTATTCCATTTAACCTTTGCTATAGGCAAACATTTTTATCTCTCCTCGCAAAAGTTTGACCACCGTACCAGGATATTCTATTTACTAGAGAGCATTCGCTATAAGAAATGTTATATTAGAGCCATCTCAACTCCTACAAACCACTCACATATAGGCTTAATTTTAAAATCCATGATATATTGTAATTGTTTGATTCATTCGTTTATTTTTCAGACCTATATATAGTAATTTCCTTTCTATACACATCCCGATTATGTCAATGCTTCATTCACAGACATGAGGACCTCACCCATATAACAATATTATTAATTAAAATTTGTCAACCAGCTTTCCCCCAATGCGCAATCATAATGTCATGCCATATCAAATAACTCTATAGTCAAAACCTTCATATACCCATCGAAAATTGTTAAAAATATCTCGTGATAATTTGATGTCATATATTAGCTGCAAAAAAAACTTAGGAATATATAAATATCTATAAGTTAGTAATTTAATATACGATAGTAATGATAGTAATATATAAGATAGCAATATATATATATATAGCTTTATATTACTATCGTATATTAATTATTTATATATATATATACACACTTACCTGTAAGATAGTAACATATATATATAATTATCTATAAATAGGAATATACATAATTATATATGATAGAATACATATTATATAGCATGTTTTCTACTGGGTGAATGTGCATTTGGGTTTTCTCAGTGTGCTCCCAAACCCAAAGGTTTTATTTTTTATGCATATTAAAAATTTTGGTAAAAAGTTATATTTCTTTTGGTATTGAATGGTAGATTTTGAACAGATGGTAAGTATGGCTACGATCCTATATCATCATTCAAGGATAAGGTTAAGAGTTTTCATTATACAAACTTTTTCTGAACTTGTCAAGTTGTCGAACGGTATAAGATGTTGGATTTAAACTCTAGTTTATTGTAAGTGTAGCGTGGGTTCGAATCCTGGGCAATGCACTTAATTTTCAGACATATATTGAGACAGTCGAGATGGTCTCATTTGCATTTAGTTCGTCGTTCGAGTAAGTTCTCTTTCTTTGACTGAGTTCGAGTGACTTGAGACTTAGCTATATAATTTTTAGACATAAAAAAGCATCGTGTGTGTCGTCGCTACAAATAATCCAATACGTCTTTCTCTCGTCGTGAAGGTATAGTGAAAATGATGGTATTTTGTTCTAGCGGTCAGATAATTTTTATCAGCTAATGTGATATATGGAAACCTTAAATCACTTGCAGCACTCAACACAGTTACTGAACTCGCATACCTACCTACCCAAAGAATTCATTCTGATATATGCACGACATGGAAGAAAATGGGGCTACAAGGGAATAAGAAAAGGCGTATCCAACATTGTAAGATGTATAAGTGTAAAGACGAATGGTTGTTGGATGGATGAATTCGCAGGTTAGATCAGTAAACAGGTTTATTATCTTTCGTATAATACTGCATCAAGCATAACGCTTTTTATATATTCATACTCAGTAGACCTATAGTGAGATAGATGAAATGGATATCATACACTAATTGTACTGTTGCGAAAACAGTATATAAGCTTGCATTATGTAAGAACGGATGTAATTTCGCCAACGAACGTGGCGGAAGGTGGATCGTCATGAGTGGAGTCATCTACTATGACCGTGTACTCTGCTAAAGATGGCATCAATGGTTGAAGACTTACCATGTGTAACATCGACAGCAAGGGTTTCTGAGTCGCTACAAGCATTATAGTATCAATTCTGTTATTGTGGAAATACTTTTGCCAAAGTTATAATGCACGCTCACATGAAAGCAGTCATTGTTTGTTCAGTCCAGAATCCCAAATACAAATCATTCCACTATGATAAGTGAGATGATGTGTTTACCAAAAGTGATAACCTGTATTGGCATAAGAATAAATGTAAATCAATGCTCCTAGCTCATCGAGAAGCGAGTACAATTATTGTATAAAGATATTTGCGATTGTTTTCCTAGCAGTACATGGAAAAAAATAACACAGGTGTTTTTATTATAAATCTTTTGGTAATCTGATGGCGAGTAAAGAGCGAATGTTTGAAAGTAGTAGGGCCTACTGAGTTCTGAACATCTACGATGATATCGAAATAGTGTGCCATTTACTAAAAGAAAGAGCTTTGTATGATAGTTCTCAAGGATTTAGTTTTAATATCTTTCACAGAAGTATTTGATAGAAATGTTCTGATAGTATGAGTGTTGGGTAGCATGTGGTTGATTAAACTGTTCATATTGTGTGTTGGTAACGCTATTTGTAATGCATGGTTCAATGGTTAATATATCTTGTCTGTATGGTATGTTAGTTTTGCTGGTGATGTTGATGGTAAGGGAGTTGCGAATGGATGGTCATAATGTTTTTTTTTCTGCTCGAACATTTTGAATTGCTGATTTGGTGAAATCGTCTATTGGAATGAAATTTTCTTTAAGATCGGATTGCTGACTATGGTAAATTCTATGGATGTTGGTATTATTTGTATGTGCATGTTTTGCTATTATATGATGAAAGGTTTTATCCGAGAAATTCGCTGGACTGCTTCATAGGAATGCTTATATGATTGCTTTGTTGTCCTGGACGGTATGAAGGGAAGTGATTGTTATAACCGATATGATATACTTGAATGGATTGTTGGTAATGTTCAGGTATTTTGGGATATTACATGTTAGAATATATTTGTCTGGAAGTATATGTGGAAATGGATTATCGGTCTGTTCTTTAGCAGCGACTATTATATGACATCAAATTATTACGATATGTTTTAAACCATATTCGATGGGTATATGGAGGTTTGGGCTATATAGTTGTTTGAGATGACTTTAAATTATGAATGGGCATTTGAGGAAAGCTGGTTGACATATTTTAATTAATAATATTGTGATATGGGTGAGGTCACAGTTTCTGTTAATGAAGCTTAACATATCGGGATGTGTATAGAAAAGAAATTATACATAAGTCTGAAAAATAAATGAATGCATCAAACAATTACAATATATAATGGATTTCAAAATTAATTTTATAAGTGAGTGGTGTATAGGAGTTGAGATGGCTATAATATAACAATTTCTTATAGCGAATGTTCTCTAGTGAATAGAATATCGTGGTATGGTGGTAAAATGTTCTGAGGAGAATTCAAAATGTTTGTCTATAGAAGAGGTTAAATGGAATACATATAGCGAATGTTTTGTAGTAAATGGAATAAATTGGATGTGTATAGATAAGGGCTAGTAGAATGTTCGAATCTGCATACTTCCGAATATGTGTATAAATATAGTATTCACCTTCGTGTGATATACGACTAAGGTATATATGTTGTTTATTTCTTGTATGTAAGATGTATGTGAAGATACTTTTTTAAAGAGTTTTACATAATTTAATTTTGAAAAGAAGTAATGCATTATAACCCTTGTGATCTGTTTAGTTACCCACAACTGGCTTTTATGTGGCATTTTCTTCCCTCGTACATTACTACATCGTGAAAGGTATAAATTGTTGTTGTGTTTAGGTAAACCAGACTGGTAGCAAGCATGAAGGTTTAGATATTCACTTCATTCTGTGTGTGAGTGTGAGTGTTTGTGGAAAGTATTGTAAGAATAGATATTTACTTTTTACCCTATAAATGTTGGTTCCCATGGGTCGTTGAGAAAATGATCAGTGACAGTCATTCGCTGGTTGAGATGTTTTGTGTAGGGTTGTGTGTGATGGACGAGATCTATGTATGTTTCATGTAATGTGATAGCTTGGTAGATATGTTCTGTAGCGAACGGTATAGTTGCTATTTGCAAGGGTTGTATTGGATACCCTCGCGGGCTGTCATATTAGGTGAATGTGATCTGGTCAGGTGGTGGGGAACAAATGTCTTGTCGTCGATGTGCACCTCCCCTACCAGCAAATTTAGAACTAGTCTCGTTCTCCCTTGCCATTCGCTTTCATTTCCTTTGCAAGTTGGACGGCTGTACTCGGGACTACCATTCGAGAGATCTAACCTCTCCAGAAATTTGCTAGAGATATGAGTGTGGTCTCTCTCTATATCGTGTTTTAAAACTAGTCTATATGATGGCATGGGTATATTCATTGGTTGGCTGGTTTGGTGGTGTGTATTGCTTGTATGGTCTGCCAGTACGGTATAAGCGTTGTCTGAACTTTGTGATTGGGAAATTGTAGTCATTTGAATTTATGGTACGAGAGAGGTTTTTTTTGACAGAATAACTTTGTCTCTGAGTGTGTCATGCATGAGTGGCTGTTAAACAGGAGGGCAATAGGTATGTTTGCATGTGTGATGCTTAGTATAGAAGATCGAATTGCATGGCTTGAATATTAAGTTGGTGTGTCTGATAGTATGAATTGTCTGTAGGCTCATCAATGGTTGAGGTGTTTTAGAATGTTTGTACTGTATGGCCTCTCTGTATTGATTCTATAGGTAACTTGTTTTTGTAATATGTTTTGTTTGTTGAACTGACCAGTATGTTTTTTTGTGGTATGGTCTCTTGGAGTAGCTGAGATTGATGGAGTGGCATGATGGTATTGTCTTGCGATATGGGCTGCCTTATGGTTTGGTTTTCTTGTGGCTGGTGCATCGTGGTGGTATAACCTATCGGTATGACTTGGTTGTACAGTTAGTTTTCTTATATGGATAGTATACCCATTATGTTGATTGGTATGACCTGATAACATGTTCGGTTGTTTTGGCAGTATGACAAAAACTTGAACCTTCGATGGCATGGGGAGAATTCTTTAATTGTGTAATTATTTTGTAAGAGCAGAATCTTTCGATGGGATGTTTGATTAATATGAGAGGGGCAGAATGCTTAGTTGGTATGGTTGGTTAGTATGATTAGATGGCATGATATGGTATCTGGGAATTAAGACTATGGATGACATATATGATTAAGTTATCAGTATTTATCTTATGATAGCATGATTGCAGCTTAAGATTGGAATTTTTGATTGGCTTGGCTGCTGGTATGGCATATTTATAAGTGAAACTGTTGGAGTTAGATGGGTTGAAATGGTAGTCAATATAGTTGACTGTTATAATTGATCAGTAAGTCTGAGGTATGGTGGTTGATATGGCTTTCGACATTGCATAGCTGAGGCAAGCTAATATCATTGTGAAAGTTATTATTTCTGGTTAAGTACTCAGTACCAATGGGTTATCGATACGATTGTTATGTATGTTGGATGTATGTTATGTGGTAGGTATTTTATAGCAGCCTTTAGTATGGGATGGCTGGCATAATTAACTGGTTTGTTGATTGAAGAGTGATATATATTAACACCTGGTAGTCTGGAGTATGTTTTGGTTGGTGGTGTCAATGGATGTTGTGGTGTGGTATGAAATGAGTAGTTGTTATGATGCATTTATAATGTGATCTGTGTGGCATGACTGAAGTATGCTGGGGTTTTGTTTGGTATAGTACCTAGTATTCCTGGTCTGCAGGGTTGCTCATATTTAGTTTTGTATATCTGAGATGTGGTGGTCAGCATTTTTTATTGGTATGGATGGTTGATAGGATGATTTATATTAACATTTTGTGTGATATTTGGCTGGTGTCTGATGCTACGACAAACATGTTGGAGTTACGATTTGCTGGTATATTTTAGTGAGTGTGGGCTGAGATATGCTTGAATTCTAGTTTGAACGGAGCATATATTTAGTATGGTGACAATTGGTAGAGCAGATGGTATGGGTGGTAGGGAAATTTTGGTAAGACTAATTTGCTTTGTATGGTTGTGGACGAATGGTTGAGCTATGCTAAAGTTATAGTGTATGGCATGGTTGGTAGGTATAAGTGGTGTGGGTTGTTAGATAAAGTATAATTTGTGTTAGGTTATGGGCTAGCCTTGGCTATATAGTTGCTCAAGTTATGATTGATATTGTGTTTGGTGTAATGGGTGGTGTGGTTGAATTAAATTTTTCTTTGGTAATAGGTGATGGTATGTTGGTTGGCCTGGTATCATTTAGTAATGATGGTTTGACAGATTGTAATAACGATCTATCGAGTTATCCATGGAGAGAGGCATTTAGTCATTTTAGATTCATTTAGAGTTATTTTGGAGTCATTTTAGAGACATCTAGTCATTTTGGAGTAATTTAGATTCATTTGGAGTCATTTAGATTCATCTTGGAGTAATTTAGAGTTATTTGGAGGCATTTCGTGTCAAGAGTCAAGAATCAGAGTCAAGGTCACCTGGGTCCAACATGATGGTTGAGTGACATAATAACATGGTGGCTAGTATCAGTCGATTGTGTTAGATTGATAGATGGTAAAAATGTTTGTGTTGTGGGTTCGTCTAGACTATAGAATTTGCTTGGTATACTTGAGTTATCATGGATTGTATGTTGGATGATATGTTATCCAGAATATCTCTATTGCGATTGTTTATGCATGTCGAATGGTGTGGACAGTATGTATGAGTGTAATGCTAAGGTATGCTTGAGTTAAAATGGTTTGGTGTGGGTGGTTATTGTATTTTGACTGGTGTCAGCTAGCGTAGTGGATTGTATGAGAAGAAGTTTATTGTGCCACTGGTATGGGTTATATTGTTTGCTTTTTATGGTCTGTGTGGACGAATGGTTGAGATATGCTAGAGTTATAGTGGCTGGTATGGTTGGTAGGTAGGTATAAGTGGTGTTGGTCCGTAGAGCAGATGGCATGCATGAGTTACATTGTACCTAAGTGTGGGTTCCAGTTAGGAAGCTTAGTTTGGCAGTGGAAGTCGTGGAAGACACTCTGTCTCAGCTCGTGTAAGCAACTGGAATATATTATGGAATCAAAGGTTGCTGGTCCACCAATGCCTGTGGTTGGCACAGTGCTATCGGCTTCTTCAGATGGGACACCTGTGGCAGCATCGCCATCGGCTTCTTTGGATGGATAACCTACAGCAGTGCTGTCATCGAGGACTTCATCAAGGCTTCGTTGTTGCTACTGTGACAACGTATTTGCCTACAGTTGTGGTGCTAGGAAGCATGAAATAACTATGTGTGTGAAGGGACGTTCCTGTGCTATGCAGCGATGCTTCAAGTGCAAGCATCTGTTCAAATGCTGCGATACACTGAAGAGACAAAGCAATAACTGTAAAGGCCGAGTTTCAGCAGCTAAGAAACTACCTGTACTAGTTGTTGGTGAAATCACATAGAATGAATTCTACCTGACACAATCAGTATTCAAGGGCACTTTAAAGGATTATGTGATTGAAATAACTTTGTAGGTACTAAAGACATATGTACATACCTGTACCATATTAAGCAAAGGATAATAAATAAATTAACAGAAGAATATGAAGAAGGTCAAATGAAATACAATGTTCGGCAGGGGATGTAGAGACTTTGAAAGAAAATCTTGTTGTGAAGAAAAAAATATATGACCAAGGGTTCTGTTTGGACGCTTGCTAGCATAGACTGCCTTGAGCTGCGTATAAGCAGATTATATTCACTACATGAAAAATAAGCATGCTGGTGTTAAAACACTATGTGAATGGTGTGGAAAAATTTAAGTTTTCTGTTTTTATGTTTTGTAGTCTGAAGTATGTAAATATATATTTTATAATTTAAAAATTGTTTAATTTCTCGCTGGTGTTGTACCCTATTTACTTTCCCTGATATATACAGAATAACATGGTGCTTGGTTTATTCAGATATACATATATTTAATAAAATCCAAGTAGGCTAGTTATGCCTACAAAAATAGTCGAGATAAAAAGATAATTAACTTAGTGTAGTATTGAAGAAAGAAGACTTGAAATGATGTTGAGAGAACATTTCTGCTGTACTACTCTACATATTATTTTAGTACATCTTTAAAAAAAAATTAAAAAAATTTTAAGCCGAATAATAAATACTGTTTTTTTAATTTCTTATTAGACATATATCGTAGGGTAACCAGTCTGTTATAAACAGATCTCGTGAAAAAAGCACTTTGAAACAAATATTATTTTAAGCTAATTACTATGGTTATATAGGGCTTAAAAAATAAATATTCCCAGGGTTAGAAATTGGGCTTGCAAACTGAATGTCACAATACTGTCTGCCTCCTAAGAGTTAGCAAATTATATTCGCATATGCATGTACATATTCACATGCTTACGAGCCCTACTTGCGAAAAAAAAATGTGGTCTGCTACATAATTATTTTAAAAAGAATATATAAAAAAATCATTATATGTTAGCTTAGGTAGATATGATTCAGACTCCGACTGATAATAATGAAACGATTTTAATACAGTACATCGCTTGCCTTTAAATAAACAAAAAAAACTGCTCTAAAATATGGTGTTCTTAAGCCACATATGCATTGATTGAAAAAAAATGTAATGAAACATTAAAAATATTTCTGTAATTGTATGAGGGAATTCGCCAATTTCTCTTGGAAGTTTATATACTACTATTAAACACTACTTCTCATGTGGGCACATCGAAAACAATTTGAATAAAGTAAAATTTTAAAAAATTATTGATTTTTTTAAAACATTAATTGAATTGATTTTTAAAGTATTAAAATTCGAAAAGTTTTTACAAAGTCCTGCCTGGAATGTACTTTACAATAATAATTTGTATACCTTCACCTGTGAGACAACATGGAATGACGGAGCGTGAAAAAAGAGACAAAATAATGGTATGACATTACGATCATATACGCCTTGAAAATACGGGTCCAGTAATAAATAACACTTAATACATAATCTTAAAATTTTAGCTATAAAAATGTATTTAATTACATAAAATAGTTATAAAATTAATTTCATGTTATCGATTTCTTAGATACCGCATTGTTTGGTATAGAAGGAGAAGGAAGCTGCCCAAAAAAAAAAGAGCTGGTTTTTGCCTTTCTGTAGTTTTGGTGTGGCTTCTACCTTTCTTAGGGAAAATCGGGAAAATTTTAAGGATAAAAGGGGAATTTTTAACGAAAAATGAAATTTTAAGGCCTTTTTTGGGTTAGAGCATGCGATTCGGAGTGAAAATAAGCGACTTTGGTAGAAAAATGGGAATATATTTCGGTCGAGGTCATTTCAAGGTCGATCATCAGATCCTCACACTGCAGCCTGTGTGCCCGAACATACATACGCCTACTACTGATGTGTCGCAGGTATAGGTCGCCGAAACACTGATCCAAGGTCGACACCAGTATGGAGTACTCCAGTCTATGTCGTTCTGGAAGGGTCTGCAGTGTGCTCAGTGCTGACCCTTCAATACAGGCGCGAGGCAGTACGCCCGCTGCTCGCCAGTACAACCATTCAGGACAGCGACGATCTCTACTGGAACCGGTATTCGTACCAAGGTGTCTGCCCATCGTAGAGGGCAGGCTTAAGAGTCCTATGTACTGAAATGTTTCCTGTGAAATCGTTGCTTGCGCGTAAACGCGTATCTCGGTAAATAAATGTTCTGTAAATACGAAGTTTTGCCAGAAAGGATAGAAAACTATTGTCTATGTAGCTATATTTTTAATTTTATCATATTAAGTGTATTAATGGAGGAAAAAACCACACTATTAGATGGTTACATTGTCTGATCTCGTCGTTTACTTACCCGTGCCAACTAGAAATAATGCCATTCTACACAATGTGCATGCATTTTGTTCTACCAACATCGAGATTCGCATTTCCGAGTGAACTGGGACGAAACATGGCACAATGTTCTTGTATCTGTGTTTAATCGTCTGCTATTTTATGGACAACAGCAATTATTGCTCTCACCATAAGTAATGTTATAAAGTGTGATAAATATCGAATGTGGTAACGATGTCGTAGTGCATTCGAATCCAACTGGAGCCGAAAAATAAATAGGCCTAGTTGGCAAGTGAAGGTACGGTTTATGTTATTTCACAGCAAAAGATCACAACTTTACAAACTACTAAAACACTTCTGTTGTTGGGATGAGCAATGAAATCTTAGTATTATGTGCAAGGTGGCAACACGCTGGACTCGTAATCAGGAGAAGGTGGCTTCGATTCCCGCTCGGGCCATCTCCATTTCGGGCTGCTATGGTTTTTTCAAAATCACTCCATGCGAATGCGAGGATGTTTCCTTCAAACATGCCATGACTGATTCGTTCCCTGTTCCTACTTCCATGAGCAACTTGCTCCGTCTATATATAACGACCACACTGTCGACGAGATGTTAAGTCTAACATACCTACGTATTATGCATACTATGGAGGGAAATCAATACACCCTCTATGTTCCATTTTGTTTCACGTTGTTTCTAGGGCAGAGATTCGCTTTACTGGAAGAGAAAGTGGTGCTATCATCACTGTTACGGAAATTCAAGGTGACTTCTCTAGACAGACCTGAAGACATCCCCTTGCTGCTCGAGCTCATCCTAAGACCGAAAAATAAACTGAGAATTAAGCTGGCTCGAAGACAATAGAAGAGGGAGGTTTCTGTTTGTATATATGCTTCACATTATAGTATAAAGCAAATATATAAGTATACATTTAAAATCAGAAGTTCCTTTATTCCTCCACACAATTCCTTGCATCTCAACAGCAGACTACATGACTAAATCAAAACTGTACAATCTCACGAGTTTCGGAAACAGAGCTCGACCTACACGATTATGAACATTACTATACAAAGAAATGTATCCAAGTGGGTTGTAAACTGCTCGTAGTTAACACATTTAGAATCAATCTTTGGAAGAAATAAGTGCTCATTACTGCAAACATTTAAAAATAAGCAATGACCGCAATAATCACAGTAAAGTTGTTAGCGAATTAAGAATAATAGTTCCATGTTACAATGTTAACATTAATAGTGTGGTAAATTAAGTTAGGTTGTCTTAGTCTTACGCTATTAAAAATAAATATTGGCATAAAAATAACTCATCTCTCATACAAAGAATGTTATAACATGTAAAAATCTTATATTATATACATTTATGACAAGCAACTTAATTGATAATGTTCATTTTAGTATAATTTTCACTATCATTTCGCCATCTGACGAATTACTGCATTTATTTTTTCACATTGTATCAATGGTTTTAATTATAATATTCCATCGAAGCAACTCGTCTCTGAAAGGAGCAGATGGCCACTTCCATCAGCACACATGATGTCCAGGCAGCTAGGGAGGTTTCACCCACACACCTCTCATTTTGCCCCCAGCCATATGCCGCAGAAGAAGAGTTCAAGCTGACCAACCATCATGAAATGGATTGCAAAATTGCCAACCATAGGTAACATAATGAGGACAAAACCACCAGGTGCTCCATGAAAAGTGAGAACAAAAGGCAACATTGATAAGAGTGAGAACGGCATTAGTAAACAGTCCTAAATGTTAAGCTAGGCGCCCCGCAACAGCATTACGAATGGTACATGAATGGGTTAGGAAAAGCTTAAAAACTGATCTCAAGTTTCATCCATACAAGATTGTGTGTGCTGTGAAAATTCAGGTTCTTTTTTATGATGAACCCAATGTGCTTATCTTTATGAGTTACGAGGCTCATTTTAACCTAAATGTGTTCGTTAATCAGCAAAACAGCAAAACAGAGAACAATCCGAGGCAGTTCCATTGGAGATCTCTTAATTCACTGTTTGTGACAGTGTGGTGCGCAATGTCTAGATGGTGTCTTATCGGCCTCTACTTTTTTTTTTTTTAAGTGAATGGGAGTAGTGGCCACTGTCACCGCAAATCGGTAAGTCGATATGATCAAATTTTTCCTGTCACAACTTCAGAGGCCAGAATTGCAAAATTACACATGGTTTCAGCATGGCCCACACCACCAGAATTTTAATGAGGCTCTTGAGAGACTTGTTTCCAGGTCGTGTGATTTCCTGGTTTGGTGGTGTGTCCTGGCCTCTTCGATACCCAGACCTCAGCACGTGTGACTATTTTTGTAAGGGTATTTAAGGAATCGAGTGTAACAAGACAAACTCCGTATGTTGAATGACTTGAAGGCGGTTCGTAGAGAGGTGGAGCTAATAAATGAGGAGACACTGGAATGAGTGTGGGGAGATTCAGGACTATAATTGAAAACTGCATCAAGGAAGACTAACGTCACCTTCCTGACGTGATTTAAGCTACATAATATAAATTGCATACCCCCACGAACATGTCAGAAAAAGGTACATATTTTTTTAAATGAAAACCTACATTTGCTATTAATTCAACCCTCCTCGTGTTCATTCTGTATAACTGAATAAAAACTAGTGTTATGCATGTGTTGCAGTCTAAATTCCTAATTTACATTTCTGGAATTCTTAGCTCAAATACTTGGCGTGTGCTCGTCCCCTACCCTAGCCCGTTTGTTAGGCCGACTGCTCCTACACAGCACAGCACCTGCACTCTATGATTGATCACCATGGTGTTGTGTAGTGTAATGCGATGCGAGGAGTGTAAGTTCAGCAAGGTTAATCTAGGACAGGCAGTGTAGCGTCTCGCATACTTCCACCGGCCGTATGTCAACAAACTCCCCTGGCGGAGTGATACACAAAGGGTACCAAAGTTTTCTCTTTATTAATTCAGTGTCGCAAGGCAATGTGGACACACAAAGAGACACATGTTTACATGTGTAATAAAGACTGCACGTAAAACCCACAGTTACCGCAGAATCATCCTTTTTGCAGTGTTTCATCCAAGTGTATTTTTGTTCACCCCCACTAGTGTTATGTCCACATCATTTCATGTGTATTTTGCAAGGCAGGTGAGAGTTGTTCATGTTTATATATTTTTATGCAGAGTTGTGTCCATGTAAGTACCTTTTAAGACAGAAATGTTTGAGCACGTGTGCCCGCTCTTGCCTGCCCTCGCATCCCGGGGGGAAGTTATTCAGCGAGTAGCACCGAGAGGGGTTGGTCCGCGTGTTCGTGTCGCGTTTTCCCGTGCCTGGGTCATGTAACTACAATAGACTTAATTATTGTGGAATAGTTTTCGTTTTAGCCACCCGAGACACTCCCTCTCGCCTCCCCAAGCTTTGAATCGCCTGGGGAGGATAATTTAAACAGCACACTTAATTCATGAGAGTTTAACTGCATTTGTAACCTCATCACCTTCGCTGCAGGTAAAATCATGCACCAGTGTCAAGTTGTCCCCTGGAGGGATGTGTGATTTGGACATCGATTAAAAGTTATACATGGAACTTACGTGTTTTTTAATTCGACTGCCGCAAGGTGTTTAAGGGTACAGAATTCCATTATTTTCCTTCAATGTTTTATGGCCTAATTTCCAAGAGAAATTTTAATTAATGTGTGCTGCTATTTTTAAAGTGTTTATATGTATGGGTGTGTGTTTAGTCCCAACAATCCACAGCATAGGGAGTCTATAATGTCAACAACAATTTTTGCAATTATCTACATGTCACTTGCGATGCCCCACAAAATACCGGTGAACTTCAACAGCATGGCAGGAATGGTGTGCCCTGGTGATCAGCCCCCTACATCGCGAGAATACTTAGAATCATCATGCATTACGAGAACTTCAACTTCGACGCCGCTTAAGCGACATCTAGCGCCTACCGGGTAAAAATTCCACACATTTTCCTTCACCTCAAAGTTCACCACCTTCCAAAATCACCTTTGACCCTGTGTCATTCCTTTCCACACCGTCATACTGTTTGCACAGTGGCGCATCTTAACTTTGATCATTTTCATTGCACCATCATTTTCTGTTCGATTTTAGGCGGCTTATAACTTCAGTATGTTTGCATGGCTACCTGTGTGTAAAGCTTGAAAAAATCCTCTATTATGCATTGTATTCTAATGTTGAACCAAATACTTGTAATCAAAACAACGAGAGATTAATTAAAATGGATAAGAGTAGTTACTGAATTGTTGAAATCAGTGTTCTGGAAAATTATATTGCTAATTCGAGTATGCATAAACATTAACACTGTTGTCATAACAAACAAGAAAAATTCGCAGGCTGGAGTTTGGATCTTATTGCTATGGTAACCATGCACTACTAGGAAGGGTACACATTATTTTACCTAATAGTAGTTTGGCCCAAACAGATTTTAGGCCAAATTAGTTTCATATATTTGCTTAATTTGTGTGTATATATTATCCTTTTTAAGGCCCTTACGTTGGGATGCCAAATATGAAATATATTTATTCAATGTTATATAATTTTTTGCAGAAAGAATGTCTGAATTCTTGAATACTAATATCGAGGGCGGATGACCTTCTATACTACCGTGTTGTGTGACTCGGAAAAGGGCGCAAGCTTAAATCAAGCAAAAATACAGTAATTGATATAATTTTAGCACAGTATACCATTAAACATCGTGAAATTTAAATGAACTGTTACCTGTGTTCATATACTGTTGTGTGTATAGCCGATGCACCTCCCTCCTGTTTTGTATTCATTATCTGTTTGTTGACAATATTTGTATAAATTTTATGTGATAGTTCCTGCAGTTCAGGAACATTCTGCTCGTTGCCTATCAGCCTCTATACCCAGGCGTTCTCGGCATAGCCAACTCACTTTGTAGCACACCACAACAAAAAACAGTTTGCCAGTTTGCTGGAATTTTTTTTTTTTTTTTTTTATGCAAGTATTCTTAAAATTACCATAGGTCTTTTAAAATTAATAGATTGAGGTTAGGAGAGAATTCAAATCAAAACTCATGCAGAAATAAGAGAATGATAAAAATTGGATACAATAAAAATTGCAGCAATTTTCTTTTATTCAAAAATATTAAAATTGGTGTAAGGCTTAATGGTTAATGCTGGAAAATTAGCTAGATTGAACAACCTTGAATGGCAAAAGCAAAATGAAATATGAATATTAAAACCTATATTGCCATTAGGGACTGGCCGGACGTAATGGTCATTAGTATGCATAAATGTCTGGCGTAACATATGTACACTGCAAAAATCTTCTCACTCAGTAAAAATGTTTCAGTCAAAATCTTGTAAAATTAAGTACCTCGGCTTGCTTATCTTATTAAAAACACATTAGCCCTTCTTCCAAGTGATTATTATGGTTGAAATTTGTGCTGGATTTTACTACTTAGCCCCTTGCCAACATGGTGTCTTATTTTTTAATTCTGGAACGTTCATCCTTAATGTACTTCTTAAAATTTATGTAAAATTACTCAAAATATTTCTAGGAGGGTTAAAAATATAAAGTCTCCTGTAGATAAAATGAAATTAAACTAAGACTGGACTCTGTAGCAGGATTTGCGTGAAGCATGTATATTCTATGATTACAAGGGCGTAGCTTGATGTAGCTCACAGTGTACAGATGTCTCAGCATCTAGCTAAATCCTAAAGTTCCTAAAACAGTTGCTGATTATTGCGAAGGGGTAAAACAGACCTCACTCGATGCAAAAACACAAAAAATACTTACAGCTAACTGTTAGAAACCAAAAATCCTATTAACTAATAATAATCCTGCATTTCGTCCAACTCTGGACGAGCGTCCTAACCTATGATATTGCTCAGATGGTAGATGTTGGAAGAGAAAGAGAGAGAGAGAGAGAGAGAGAGAGAGAGAGAGAGATCCCTACAGAACTGGACCTGCCTACCCATGCTATACCATCGGGATGTAACGTGTAAAACTTTCTATTGTCGTGAATGACTACTTGGCCACTAGTATCGATGACAAACGAACTGTATGATTGTTCCCAACATCTATGGTTCCTTTCTTTTTGTTCTTCCATATTTGTGTAATGGTAGGTATAAATCTTACCTCAAAAATTAATTTTACTTGCTATTTGCTATAGTTTGCTCTGAATATTTGTGTATGTTAGAGTCCACACAATAGGAAGTAGCACTCATCACGAAGGGTTGAAACATATTATAGATTATGCAGAAATGGTAAAAATTATTTGGATGGGAAAAAAATGACTAGACTGAAGTTAGCTCTATCCTCCGGCTCTATATCGCCTCCTGTATGAATCATCGCCTGCCGCCAGGCTGCAATCGCCAGAACAACAACCACCTAAGTCCCGCTTTCTTTTTCAACACCTCTTCCCCCCTTTGCGCCTTTTTTTCCCGACCTCCTCCCTCCGCTCACTCAAACAGCGAGTGGACTGGGTGACAAAAGGTTGCCCCAAAAAAGTCTGGAATTTTTCATTTTCACTGATTTTATTAAACAACCCGATATAGATGCTATATGCTAATTGTAATTAAATACTGAAAATCATAATTATAATTAATCCGTAGAGACATATCCCGCAGGAGAATAATTATCAGCCTCTAAATGACTTAGAACCATAAATTTAGAGGTGACTTCACATTTCAGAGTGTTCTTTCCAAAAATGGGCAGACCTTCCATAAGCATTTGTAAATACGTTACAAATAATTACTATACTATATAAATATTATCATTTCGTAGTGATATATCCAGTAGGAGAATAATTATAAGCCTCTAATGACTTGAAACCATACATTTTGGGTGACTTCACATTTCTGAATTTTTTTTCAAAAGTATAATCGGAGAAAGTTCAGAAGTATGCATTTTGTAGTGTGTGTCTTTGTGACACAAGTATTTGTCATGGTGGAAAAAGTGAGTGCATGTTTTTGTTTGGAAATTTTTTTAACAATTACGAGAATTTTTGTGTTCATATGCTTGATTTGTGTAACTGACATAATGTGCGGACAGTGATGGAATATTTGTTAAGCAGTTGAATTTTTCTTTTAAAAAAATGTAATATATGTGTTAAGCTAAATGTAATATTATTGTGTTCTCAGTTGAATCATGAAGTTCAGAAGTATGTATTGTTGCATCTAGAAATAATTATTGTGTTGATTTATTATCAAAATGAGCATCAATTATTTCACATTTTCATAACAATTCCGGTAACGGCCGATGAACAAGAAAAAATTTATGTAAAATCCCGTGACCCGATTACCCACTATTTTAAGCATTCATCAATTTTCATGATTTCAAATTTTACAAGTTGGTAGGTCTGCAGATAGGATCTAGGAAACATCATCTTACAACTACCGCACTTCTATTGGCCGTAGATGGACATCAGAGATAGTAGATTTGTATTCCAGTCGGAGCAAATCTCTTAAAATTCCCAACTTTGTAAAATAATACTGTACGAAAACTTGACAAGTGAATAAATGTTTTGCACGTGATAATATTTATAATTAGCAGTCACTTCGACTTGACTACATACAGTTTTGCATGTACCTCAGGTAACACTGCTCACACTTTTAAACTGATGTGCTTTTAAATTTATTCAAGTTTTGATGATAATTAATAAGGCATGTTAATCAGATGTAGTTTTGTTTTGAAACGCTGAAAATCTTTAACGTGCTGACGCAGAAGAAATGCTTATCTATAGTTAGTTTGTGGTTAGCTCAACATGGCTCAAAATTAACGTTTACAAAGAAATCTCTGCCCCCAAATGCATATAAACTAACATAAACACCCCTGGCGTGCATGTAGAAATAGTTATTGACTGCGCGACAGTAAATTATGCGAGATCTTAATACCCAAATAAAAGTGCACTGTTGAAACTGGTGGCAACTCGACCGCTTTCATTTTGTTTTATACACATAAAACATTATATATCACAGTTTAATGTCTCGGTGTTAAATAGGCTACCTTATACAAGTGAACTGTTCAGTGATATGCACAAGGCAGTGTTGATTTTTACATGTGATTGAAGGGCACGCAGCAGCCCAAAAGAAGTTGAAATGGGTTTAAAAGTTACCTCCAAACCAACCAAGTTAGTTTACATAAATCGTCAAAGGAAATCAAATTATTTCTTGTCCTTTTACCGTAAAATAAAACAATCTTTCAGAAATGGGGGAAAAAAATGTAAAACTGATTTCTACATACGTTATCCCACTATGTATATCCCACATTTCTACATTGTAAGAAACTGTATAACTATGTAAGTTAATGAAAATATAGAAGCTGTATTCGAGCCAGACATCTCAAGTTGTGATATCACTGTGAGAAAATTATTGCATTATTTTGTAGTAGTTTAAGAATTGCAAGTATATTGACACATTTGTGCATTGAATAGATACGTTACAAATGCTATTTATTTCGAGTTTAGATTAGTTATGAACTCCCTCTGAATATTTATTTCATATGAAGATACAACAGGTGTATGTAGGCCTAAAATTACAAAGAAAATATTTAATTAGAATGAAGCAATATTTCTAGCTGTGTAAAGAGCCAGTTCATTTAAATTTCACAACTAGTTTACACAGGGTCTGGAATTTTTTATGCAAAATGGCCAACGCGACAATTTTCTTTCTTTCCATATGGTACGAGCCGAGGAACCACTACCTGCCGGTCGGGAATGTGTTTGTAAGAGGACTGACAACAGTGTATAGCTAACTCCGTGCTACATTTTTTATTTTTGTTAGATGTTGCAGCCTCTTTCCCATTTAGGTGATGATAGTGTTATCTAACGAGAAAATCGTTAATCGAATGTGTGTGAAATCTTGTGTATCTGCCCTCAGTTCTGGTAGATAGCTTTGCATGCAAATTACGAGCAAATATGGCATCTGATATTCCACCTTAAATGCAGAAAAAAGCACCAGGTAGGCCTGGGCCTTATTTACTTTCGTTAAGCCAACAATTTTCAGATTTCTTTTTAAAATTTTTGGCCATTAATTATGTTAGTAAGTATAATGAAAATTTATGGTAAGAATTACAATGCCTGTTCTGATCACATTAGATGATGTATTATTATCCGTGTGTTCCACATTAAGTTTGTTTACATTGAATGTAAACCACCAACTTAAAAAAAAAGATTCACAATATTTTTTTAATTTTCATTATAAATATTATTAACTATATATACTGACTGATTTGTGTCATCGTGCATTGTAGCGCATGTCGGTTGCTTTTATCAAAAGTCTTCAACTCTATCTGTGTGTTGTACTCTGCAAATTTAATACGTTAATAAACAGTTCATTGTATATTTACTTTTGATTGTACAATTTTCCTTTTTAAGAGTGCATAGTGATGTTTGCACATAATTAAATGTTCTGTGAATACAAATTTTACAAGGAATGTTAAGAACCCAGTTATCTATTGCTGTATGCATTTACTTATATCATATGCGAGTATACAAGGAGAGAAAAAATTGTGAAAAATGTAGTACATATAATTTGTACAGTTGGCATGCGCTGTTTTCTTAAGAGGTAAAAAAAAGTACGACCATGCATCTGTAGTCAAATCGGTTGACTTTCGTTGCATATATTACGCATAGTGGAAACACTGCACACCTTACAATGAGGCGCTGGGTGCTCCCTTGCTTTTTGGCTTCGAATGCACAAGTATAAAATTTTCTTGGAGTCAGTGTTTTGTAGCATTCGTTTTATCTTCTTGATTTGGACCTGAAAGGTAAACATTACACGAGCAATTATTAACAACTTATTTGCACGATGTTCCGAAATTCCTTAATTTAAAGGCTTTAACTCAACTGGTGAAATCTTTTGTTTAAGCATTGTGAAATAAATCTAGTTCCTTTATCATAGCTGTGGTAAACATGTGACAAGAATTACAAAGTAAGTCCTACAAGCCTAATCTGCAATGAATTCATGATTCATGACTGTCATGGAAGTCGCAGCAGAATTCAGTGTTGTATGTGAAGTGTTCCAGGCGTCCAAGTAATCCTTGTACCCATTTGTACCATCGCAGATGCATCAACCACACATCAACACTCGACCTATCACCATTAGGTCGTGGTCCCGACCAGTGCAGGTGAACAAGAATGGCGTAATTACACTTTTCTTGCCACTCTGCAACCTGTGGGCTGCAGGTCACCATATTTTAAATTTATTACGAGAGTAAACTTTCGCAACAAATTGATATGTGGCCCAAATGGGTGTTTCCTGCAAAGTCACGACCATTAGATGCAACGTCCATTGGCGGGAGCACTGGGGTAAGCGGCGCCACTTTATCCCAAGGCTTTTCAATGTACGTGATGTAGACAGGCCTTGTGGCCGAATCTGGAGTGCGATGTGGCTCCAAGATGTGTTAAAAGATGGGGAATAATATTGCCAGCATAAGTGCAAAGTGACGAGCGGCTTACTAGCAAAATTCATTTATTAGAGTAACTAGTAATTTTCAGCAACTATTGCACCATAGCTAACTAGAGAAGCCGCCCAGTTTGTCATAGAGAGTTAACCAAATCTCACAGAGGACAGGGCATAGCCCTGCCCCTTTTCAGTGAAATGTGTGTATCGCCACAAGAAAGAAATGCATACATATTTTTCCATTTTCTGCCATAACGACATACGCCGATTAATACATATGTATTAATTATAAGAGTGTATATGAATTCATCCATCGAGAATCAGCCACCTAAGGCAACATTTCATTTAATATCATCCTTCAAGTGCAGTGACATACTTGTGATGCAGGAACTCCTCCCACTAAAGCCTGTAATGATTAAGAGAAAGCCACCAAGAGCGCACTTCCTCTTTAAGTTGCACTCCAAAAGCTTGCCCATTATTCCTTGCTTACTCCATACCTCGTAAGGAGTCATCCAAAAATGCTGTTGGATCCTGCGTCGGAATTCCCACAAAAGTTGGCAGTGTTTGGAACTTTGTCGGCGTCTTTGCTGTAACCAGTCTTAGCGGTATGTTTGTTGAGTCAACCCCTGTAGTTTCGCTCTGTGCTACATTCCCTACTGGTGTCTGATGTCATGTGTTACAGACACGAGAGTCGAACACGCACCATGAATTGACGAAGTGCTGTCCTGGCACACTTGCTCTGAGGGGAGCTGAGGAAAATGAGGGCGGTGGAGCGCCTCCCTGCTAGTCGGCCAGTCGCAAACTATTTAAGGCCACTGGGTCCTGACAACGCCCCCACTCGTTAACCTACTCTGCTGGTAACACTATTCGAGGGCAACATCTTTGCCGGAGGCCAGCGCGAGCAACTTGTGAGGGAACATTGCAGGGCTAGCCGAGTTACCGACTTCTTGGAGAGACGTGTCCAAATTGGCCATCCTCGACAACACGACACAACATGACATCACGAGGTGGTGGAGCTCCAGTTGTGTTGTAATTAACAGTGATAAGGAGAATTTCTGTTCTGAGTGCAGGATAGATCCGGAGGTGATATTACACACAGCGAACCCTAGAGATCCCTATAAAGAGACTAATATTTGTTAATGTAATGGTAGCTTTGAAGAGTCAAGTTTTATTCATTATTATTTGTTGAGATATCTCTAACTAGTATTCTTCCAGTATTTGCTTATTAATGTATTTGATATATTTTATTCTATGAGAAGGTGTAAATTAAATAATGTGTAGCTTTTGTAATTATTCTTGTGTTATTGAGCAGTCTAGAGTCGACCCCTCAGACCAGAGTAAAGTGACATCTCTAGTAGGCATTCCCAGCAAAGAGTGTTACAGTTGACATCACTCCCACGTAGTTAGTTGGACCTGGTGTCACAAGCAGGAAATTTTGAAAGGGTGTTGACATTGTTGGTAGGATTATGGGATACAAAGGTGTGGGAAATATGTTGCGTACTGTTGGGTAATAGTGAGTCAATGGTTGAAATGGAAATGATGCACTGGTTACTGTTGGTATGGGCAGTGTGAACAGTGCAGGTTTGTTTACATCGGTCATGTGTGTCAAGTGAGCGTGGGGCGGCTCCGTCCCCTGCTGTATTGCCACCCTACTCCATCGTTGGTCATGACAGTTCTTGGCTATGTTGTTTCCATCACACGCAACCATAACATTTGAACCATGATTGTTGACGGTGACTTGCATTTCGTGGACCCACTGATCCAACAAATTTACTGTGTGTTTTTGCGGTTCTTCTTCAACGCATGCGGCTTGCATTCGGTTTATGCCCTGCTATTTTGATTGTTGAGTTACATCCCAGACACGTGAATATAAGTCCCACTGCAGTATTCAGCTTCCTTACATTTAGATGCTCTCGATAAAAATTAATTTTGCACTCTGTACACTACAGCATAATAATGCCTTGACCATTGCAAAGTAAATTACCAAAGTAATTCGGGTGAGGATAATTTGGAAATTCTAAGTTTTCAATCTTTGTTTCCACTAATGTGTTCACTGTGCTTCGCAAAATGTCACTGTCTGTCTCATTCTCGTGGTTGATCGCGACACATGTGCTTATCAGGCTGGGCTGACGACGGCATTGGCAGTTGTTTTTGCCTATCTCACTTTTAGCTATGCGGTCCTGAGGCATTGGGAATAAACACTCGAGAAACCACGGCGGCTGTGCGCTGTCAGCGATCCTGCCAGCCATGCTTTGTTTGTCAACAAAGCCAACTGCGCAGCATGGGTGACCGGCTCACGGATGCATGGAGTTGGAGGAAGGGAGTGCCACCCTCGCTTGCATTGCGGCTGTCCCTGCTTGGTGCGATGTGGTGCAGGGGTCAACGACCTGGTGGTGCTCAACTGACATGCAGCGTGATGCAGATCATCAGCTTCCCACCAGCTTACGAAGAGTGCGCGAGATGGGAGGAACTTCTGGCCCATTGTTTCTCCTTATCTTCGTTTCTCCCAGCTTGTCCTTCAGGCTGCATAGTATGGGTTGCTGCGTGGCATACTTTCCCCATTGTTGACATGTGATACTCCTGGAATCTGGATGGCATATTGAAGGCATCACGGTACTGCTGTTGTCCTTGTTGATGTATTCCCATCATCCTCTCGTCTTTAACAGACAGGAATGAAAAATTGAAAGAAAAATTGTGGTACATTTTTTGTGGGAAAATATTGATAGGAAGTTTCCGCCACATGCTTGGTTAAGCCAATTGAGGATATGTGGTGAAATGGAAAATTCTTGTGGCAAGTTTTCACCACGAAATTGGGCGAGAATTGATGGCATGTGGTAGCATAGAAATAGGTTAAATTGGATTTTTAGGGCAGTTAAGTATGAGGTCTGTGGAATGTTTGAATTACCCCACTAAGCACCAGGTGTCATCAAGGCGACGCCATGATGATGGATGAAGTATATAACCCGATGAATCTGTGATTTCGGGGTGCTGCAGGCTGTGCACCTGTATTAAAACTTCCATTGAATTGTTGACCTCTGCCCTTCTACGGCTTTAGCTGCTGTAGAGATGCTATTGCTGGATGTTTACTAAATGGTAACCCATGGGCTGATTACACGCCATACTACTACAGTGACTTTGGTGGAAAATTTATAATTACTGTTATGTCTCGCGATGTGGATAATCGGGGCTATCCACATGCCCATACAGATACGATGCAATTAAAACACTGTGAACATGCTTACATTGAGCCCTTCTGAAAACACTTGCAAATGAAGGCAGGTATTGTTAGGACCCATCCCCTTAAATGCCCTGTGGCAGCCGAAATAACTTACTTGCTGATCAGTTCTCAGGGTATTTATTCGGTTTGAATGAACACTTCTCTCAGGAAGACACTTTACATGTGTAGATGGCTTAATGTGTCATCACGGTAACACTGCCAAAATAACTTATGCCATACACATGACTTATGGAAACTTAAGCTTCCCCGAGCAATGTAAATCACGGGGAAGTGACGGCGATATACCGGGCGGTGAAAAATGAGACGGTTCTTAAGACATTAGCTATGGAAGTGAAATGATAAGTTCAAATGATGCATGCCACTGGTGCATGGGAAAACACGGAGCAAGCCAACTCACGCAACCACCCTCGTTGATGCCAGACACTTACTAACCTCCCACTCTGGTACAAGAGTGGGCGAAGGCTGGCTTGCACACCAAGGTGGGGAATACTTTCTGCAATATATGCTAACTCCTGCTTTACCTGCTGAAACTTAAGGTTACATGCTACATTAAATCCTATAACGATCATGGATTATGCATGTACACATAACACTACTGAAATGAGCATGTACACAGCATAACAATGAAATTGTAAAATACACATTTGCCAAAGAACACAATAAAACACAGGCGGTACAAAAGGACAACAAAATAAAACTCTTTATTAACATAACAATCAACAACTGCAAAGGCATGAGCCGTAAGCCCTTCGACACAGTGTTCTGTATGGTTCTCTTCCATGTATCATTCAACCGGGTGGAGTCCTGGCTACTTGGCCTGTCAATTGCTGGTTATACTGCCCCTGGCATGCCCTATGTTGCACTTGCACATGTCACCCACTGCGAATTCGCTGTGTGCCCTGCATGTCTGCAAAGTGTGCTTCGTGGCTGCGATGGTGGTGGGTGCTCGGCTGGACAAACAGCATTAGGGAAGGGGAACGTAGTACATGTGAGGATGTAAATACTTGTGGCCAGCTTGTTAACCAAAACAAGCACAAAGTTCTCCTTATGTTCACAGAGAATTACTCATTGCAATACATTTATTTCTAGCATTCAATTTTTTGGGGGGGTTTTAATTGAATAAACACAAGCATTTACATTTTATATGTTACTTGCTTTTACCCGCTGCTTCGCTTGCATGTATATAAGGATAAATAATTAAGATTTGTGACACTGAACCTCATTGCGTTACATAATCGCGGTGAATCTAAATTTCGGATTAGCATGACCGGAATGCCTAATTTTAATTGACTCTTGTGTGAGGGCACGCCTGACAACTGTAGGGAATTCAGGAACTCTACAGGATATGTAGTGCTCTGTTCTGTGTCAATGACTGTATCTACTGAAAATTCTCCGGTATTTCTACTTGTAGACATTGCAAAATGCCAGAATTAATTTTGTTATCAACATAAAGAAGCGCATGTCATTTCCCAGCCCACCAACTAATGTTGTGCATAAAATATGACAATTTATTTCTCTGTTGTGACGTAATTTAATTCCATCTGTGTATTTTTTAAAATTACAATATCATTTTTCCTGAATGAATGAGATATTTTCCTGGTATAAATGTAGCTTATGTCACTCTCTGGCCCTTCAACTATCTCTGTGTAAAAAATCACGATGATCGGATACTCCGTTTTGATGTGAAAGGACAAACAAATAAACAAACTTTCGCATAAATTACAATAACAAATTTTCTGAGGAAAATTAAATATTTTTCCGGGATAAAAAATTAGTCTATGTCACTCTCCAGTCCACCGACTATATCTGTGCAAAAAATCATATCGATCAGTTGCTCTGTTTTGACGTAACAGAAGAATAAAGAAACAAACACAATTTCGCATAAATTACAATAAAGATTTTCCTGAATAAAATGAGATATTTTTCTGGTATAAAAAGTAGATTATGTCACTCTCTGGCCTTCCAACTACCTCAGTGCAAAAAAAATATGTCGATCTGTTGCTCTGTTTTGGCAATAAAGAAGGAGAAACGAGCATACACACTTTCCAATTTTTATATTAGTAAGGTGTCAGCAACAGCACCTTGGCCCTAGGCCATTCCCCACGTCGTACCAGCTGGAATGTCGGAATGTACCGAAATGTCACAGAGCAGCACCTGCATCCCTGAATCAGTGCCATGTGTGCATATGTTATTGTGCTGCATTAAGGAAGAAAGTATTGAAAGTGTATTTTTCATGGTCTGTTTAATATGTTAGGAAGTGTGTGAGTGTTTTGTTTGCCTCGTTGTTGTGTATATTTTCTCCTTCAATGCCACCTTGTCAGTGTTTGTTATGTTAAGTGTTATACAGTGCAGCGTATTTAAATGTCATCCACTTGAACTGTTCCGTATCTTGCAATAGTGCACACATTGAAATATCATGTGTAGTATTAACCCAGGTATGTGCTTATTCGAATTGCAAGTATTTCACACAGCAGAGCTGATAGCCACGTGCTAATGTTTATGTTTTCAATGTTATGTTTTCAAGGTTATGTATTTGATGGTAATGTGTATATTCGCCAAGTGTTATGTCAACATCGTTTTATTTTTCCCATATCACCTTGTACCTCACGTAAGTACGAGACAAATAGACTCTTTTGTTTCCAATATTATTTTGGTTCATTTTAGTACCATGTAGTGTAGTGTTTATTTATTGATGTGTTAGACAGTCTGTGCACCAGAGGTGTCATCTTGTGTAATTCTCTAAATGGCCATATACAAGGCAATTGTGTCTCATGTAGTGTTAAATATTATTTATTTGTATTAATCACGTAGGTTTTTGCACATATATTTCAAATTTTAGCTCAGCGACAAGCAGCCATTTAGTACCGTCCTAGACCTTGTGAGACGACCACTGTGTAGTGGTGCTCCAGGAACTCCAACTTTGCAAATGATCATAACGTAATTCTGTATTGTTAATTATAGATTACCAGAACCTTCTTCATCTTGCTCGCCCGGAGTACACTGTCTCTCACACCTTGGTCCATCTTTTATACGGCCGAGGTGTAATGCACTTGTATACCTTGTAGCCCCTATGGCTTTTTTTGTAGTGTAAAAGCTTGCCAGGCTATAATGGCGGAGTAACAAATGTAAGTGCCCCATTGGGGAAGTAAGATACAATTAAATTACGTGACTGTATGAAATAAGTGTCTGTATTGTAATAGCCACTTCATAGTTACTTAACCTCTTTTGAAGTATTTTATTTTATCACTTTTCTTGAATAATGGCGTTGGCTAGCCAGAATAACCCACCGGGAGTGTATTGACATATGAGGGAGGCCAACATCCCTCACTAGACCAGGCAGTCATGGAATATATTTACATGAGTTCAAGGGCACCTAACCTGCAAGAGGTGGATCACTGGGAGATGCCAACTGGTCGTTGGCCAAACGACCCTACCAACTACTGAGCACTGGCGCCCACCGGAGAAATTCAGCTTTTATCATCACCTATCCACATAACGTTTATTTTCCCCATGGTTCAACTCAGGCAAACTCCATCTGCATCGTGTCACATTGGCAGGACCACCCCTACTGCACTGCACATGTGGGTGTCAGCTACAAGCCATGGACACATGGTCCAGCAGAAGAAACCAAGATGTTGTGACTATGTAAATTGCATTGCGTGACCTGTAAAGGACGTTTCGATCTATGGAGCACGAACATGATAGAGGCATTACATTGGCTGCACCTGCTGTACTGCAAAATACAGTGGGCGACTACCCGCTCCACAGCTGATGTTACCCCAGCTGCCATTACAATTTACTCCACTCTTGCAAAAAGCACCGACAGCAACCCATTATGCGCCCCCATCCACAGTGATGGAGTACTTGAGCAGACATCAGTGTTGCCAACCACAACAAGCAACACCAGCCAGGTTCCAATCACTACCGACCTATGCAGGTACAGCCAGCGAGAATCCCGGAGCATTTATACAAGACTGTAAGCTACGACAAAGCCAATATTGGGTCAACCAAAAGGATTGGCCTCATCGCATCGGAAAGTGATTTTTCGGTGACTCTAAGACCTGGTGGTGCAGTATAGCACACTACTGGTTGACATGGGAGGAATTTCAGCAAAATTTCAAGTGCAGATATGCTATTATAGTCATATCTCTGCAAGCACGCAGCCAGGCAATCATGAGAGAGCAAGCCGACGAGTCACTGTACGATTTGGCCACGATTTCGGCCCAGAAAGAACACCGCCTTCCACTAGCATCAGCTGTCCACACTACTGAACAGGAATTTCTACAAACAGTGCTACTGTTGGACGCTAACAGCACTTCACAACCGTGCCATGACCATGACAACCCACAGCCATGCCGCCAGGTGAATGTCAACAAACCCAAGAACCCATTCACGGGAGAAACAGTAAAAAGAATGTCAGAAAGAGCTGCGGTTCCAGTCAAAACTACTACGTCTCGCCCAAAGCGACAGAATAAACCCAGAACAGTGCATAGACACAAAGTTACTCAGGTGGAAACAGACCGGCCCCTCACCCCTGCAGGTAGTGTGCCCGGTGTGGGCAGACTTCCCATGCGAGCCACAACAACAACACCGGCCACTGCCAGGAAACAGACTAAAGGGGTAGGGCAGCCAGACTCCACCCACTCCAGGCCACTACCAAAACAACAACAATATGCAACCTGCAATTCACTAGGGGAAATCACGAGTGAAACAAATAATTTCATTCGTATTCCTTTTCATATTGGCATATTCTATGCAGATCATTAGTGGACACATCTGCATCACATGACTTCATGCCTGGCAGTTACGTCGATCTGGAAGAAGTAAAGCAAAACAAGCAGCCCATACAGTTAGCGACACATCAGCATACAGGAGAGGTTATCGGCATAATGACAGTTATGGTTAACATTTGGGACATTACAACAACAACTACTGCATATGTTTTGTACGACATCGGAGAACGCATCATCCTGGGGATTTCCTGGTTGAGCAAACAAAAAGCAGTTGTCGAACCTGCTACACGATGGATAAATTTCGGATGTAAAGAGCGCCATACCGTCTACAATCTGGAACCTCGAACCGAGTGTGATATGCCTGCTGTCGCCCTGGACATCCTCGACCATGCAGTTCCCCCAGAATATTGTGTAGCTGTCCGACGACTCCAGAGCGAACAAAGGGACGAATTTACCATTGCCGAGCCATTATGCAGAACCACCACAGCGGAACACGCTATGTTAACATCGTTTTATTTTTCCCATATCACCTTGTACCTCACGTAAGTACGAGACCAATAGACTCTTTTGTTTACAATATTATTTTGGTTCATTTTAATACCATGTAGTGTTGCGTTTATTTATTGAAATGTATGACAATTCGTGCGCCGAGGTGCCATCTTGTGTAATTCTCCAAACTGCAACATACAAGGTAATTGTGGCATGTGTTGTGTTAAATAATACTTCTTGGCATTAATTATGTAGGTTTTTGCACATATTAAAAGTTTTTCAGATATTTCATACTTTAGTATATTTTGTCCAGTAATGACAGTACAACCAGTATTGAGATACTGACCCTTCATATCACGTTAATTAGTGATACTTCAAAGTGAACCAGTGTGCACAGCCACGTGGCCAAATCACCACTTATGATTACAAATGTATTTTAGCAATGTTTATCAGTACTCAAATATGAACTCATACATTTTGCCAAAGAAAAACATGTAAAGACATAGTAGATTTTACTGGGGAAAGAACCTAAAAAGACATTGCTACATTTGTTCATGTGCAGAGTGTGAGGTTATGTTGCCACTGCAATGCAGCATGGTTAAACGAGGATAATTACTTTTATAATTTTAATGTGTGTATTTTTGCTTGGTTGATAAGGGTTTGTAAGAGTTTTCATCCCATCAGCATTGAAGGGCTCACATCATCTCGATTAATTTAATTTCTTTTGTGTTAATCATGCCACATGACATAATGGGCAGGAGTGTCAGTCAACAAGTGAGCTCCGTGCCAAACAGCAATTTAGTAGCATCCTAGACCTTGTGAGACGACCACCGCGTCGCGGTGCTTCGGGCACTTAAACTTAGTAACTGATAATAACATAATTCTATATTGATAATTTTAATTTACCTGAACCTTCTTCATCTTACTCGCCCAGAGAACACAGTCTCTCACACCTTGTTCCGTCTTTTATACAGCCGAGGAATTATGCACTTCTTAACCTTGTAGGCCCTACTGCCATTTTTCGCAGTGTAATAGCCTGCCAGGCTATAACGGCGGAGCAACAAATGTAGGTGCCCTGTTGGGAAAGTAAAATACAATAAATTATGTGATGGTAAGAAATATGCATCTTTATTGTAATAACTGCTTCATGGCTACTTTACCTCTTTTGCGTTATTTTATTTTACCACGTGTCCTGAATAATGGCATTGAGTAGCCATAACAACCCACCGGGAGTGTATTGTCATATGAGGGAGGCCAACAGCCCTCACTAGACCACTTAGTCATGGAATATAATTACATGAGTTCAACCGCACCTTACCTGCAAGCGGTGGATCACTGGAGGAAGGCCAACTGTTTGTTGCCCGAACAACCCTAAGATTACATCGACATTAGGATGTACCAACAACTGAGCCCTGGCGCCCACCAGAGAAATGCAATGTTTATCATCACCTATTCCATATAACCTTTATTCCCCTCCCCCTCCACACTGGTCCAACCCAGGCTAGCGTCAAACGATGATAGGCATTGTAAAGTAAACCAACATCTATAAATTGCTTGCAACAAGAAACAATCATGCTACTACAGTTACAATTTGGTTATACAATGTATTTTATGGCTATATTCTGCTTGGCCATTGTTTACAAATAACAATTTCTTATACCCAATAAACCAATTTAACTGTGCATAAATCTGCTACTATGCCATACAACACCATCAAATTTTTTGACATATAAAGCAAGACAGTCCTGTGTATTTTAATGCATTTTAGTAAATGAATAAGTAATTTTTATACATTTAACTGTCGTCTCTTATCTACAGTCTCGTCAATGTTGATTGGTCAGTCGTAGCAGTCATATTCACAGGACTTTGAATTTATCCAAGTTGTATGGTTGGCTCTCTACGAGACTGCGAACCAAACTGCGACTCCAGTTACAATCTACGATGAATCCTGTTACAACCTACAATGACAACTTGCGACTGCCATTGTATACCAGGCTTTACAGCGCTGATTTTGAATTAAATTGGCATACATCAAATTATATTCACTCGGTGTGTGTAATTTTTAATAAATGGTCGTTGCTAAAAAAGAGGAGAAATACGATCTTGACGTTTTTATTGCCAATTTATTACTTTCCATTTTGATTGCAACAATGCATTTAATAAATACTTTTAAAAAAAACTGATGAAACTGATGCTACACAGCCATATGTTACTTTAAAATTTTATCACAAAGCTAATCTGAAAGTCCCTAATCATAACCTGTGGGTATTTGCATTTACATTAAATAATACAAGTTTTCTGAGGTTTCATTTATTTGGCCAAAAGGTTGATGTTAATACATGTACATCTGTACATATATATTTATTTGCTTTCATGTTAGACCAAGATTTCACTAAAGAATTTTCAATTGTAAAGTTACATTTTTTAAAAATGTCTTCCCCTTGGTATCAGTATGATGTTAAATTCCAAAAATGTATGATTTTCCCTCGCCTGTGATGAAATATAAACTCAAGATTAACATTCATGTCATTCCTGTGGTTACAAAGTAAACAAGAAATTTGAGTTATTCAAAATAATAACAAAACAACTAATACAATTTCCACGCCTTGTAAGTTTTTTTTGTTAATTCCATAAGACAACACTCTACAAAAGACAACTTGGATCATTAGCATCGAAGTAATAGCTAAAAGGCAGGGAAGAATCACAGCGAGTGAATGGCCTCCTTAGCGAAGAGGGAGAGGGTGGGGGAGGGATTTGAAATAAATCACATGTCAGCCCTCAGACCATTCACCGTGCTGTACGTCAACGCACCTCGAGCCATCACACACCACCACGAGAGTGCACTGCTGTACGGAACCAGTGTTCACGAGTGTGTGAGCCAGTGATGTAAATAAGTGATTTCTTTATTTTTCAAAAGGGCCTTTTTAAATCGTGCATGCAGTGTGTATGTTGTCTATTTCATCTCACGCAGTGCTTCATTATTTCTTTTATTTTGAGTGTCATGTATCCTACACAGCACAGAATATGCCAGGGATATCGTATTTACATTCTTAATGTCATCTGGATATCTCTGGAAACTCAGTGATTTTCTGCGAATATTCCCAATATCCCTATTGTATTCCTGGGATATTTGGGAGTAAACAGGAATATTCTCATTTGCCTTTTAATATACCTGGGATATTCTGGAGTAAATTGGGATATTCTCACTTTCCTCTTTGTATTCCTGGGATATTAGAGATTTAATAGGAATATTCTCATTTTCCTCTATGTATCCCTGGTATATTTTGAAACAACTGGAATATTCTAATTTTCCTATTTGTATTCTTGGAATATTTGGGAGCAAACAGGACTATTCTCATTTTACTCTTTTTATTTCTTGGACATTTAGGAGTAAATAAAAATATTCCCATTTTACTCTTTGTGTTCCATTTCAGGAGCACACAAAAATATTCCCCTTTCCTTTTTGTATCGTAAGGATATTTAAGAGTAAACAATAATATTCTCAGTTTACTCTTTGTGTTCCAATGATATTTGGGAGTAAACAGGAATATTCTCGTTAAACTCTTTGTATTACTGGGATATGTAGGAGTAAATAGGAATATTCTTTTTCCACTCTTTGCATTCCTAAGATTTTCGGATTGAATATGAATATTCATATCTTACTATTTTAATGTCTGGAATATTTGGATGTAAATAAGGATATTCTAATTTTACTCCTAATATTCCTGGAATATTTTGGAGTAAAGAGGAATAATCTCATTTTCCTCTTTTTATTCTTGGATAATTTGGAAGTAAACAGGAATATTCTCATTCTGCTGTTTCCTAGGATATCTAGGAGATAAAAAAAAAATATATCCCCATTTTCCTTTTTGTATCCTATGTATATTTGGGAGTATATAGGAATATTCACATGTTCCATTTTATTATATGTAAATAATTATCGAAAAAGTGCGAATAATCAATGTCCATAACATAAAACACTTGGCATATATTAACTAAAACAGTTTGTATATATGCTTATAAAAATATATTATAGCGCTTGTCAAGGGTCGGTTGCACAGTTCCATGAGAAAAATATTAAGACAAAGTTAAAGGTAAGGTATAATTTAAGGAAAATATAATATTTTTCTTCAATGTTGCACAGTTCTCCGAAAAAGATTTCTTAAGTGAGAAAAAACTCAAGTTGAAGTGGTACCATACACTTGAGGGGGGAGGGGTGGGGCGGAATTCTTCTGTTGCACTGTGTTGTAATCACATGATAATTCTAATCATGATGGCACTAAAAGGTAAAGAAGATGTTTTGTTTATTTTCTTTTGTCATCTTCATATATATAATGACTTCCAGCAAAACATTTTTCACTACTGAAGAATAAGATGTATTGTGTCAGTTAATTACAAAAATTGAAAATATTGAAGTTAAAAAGAGTGATGCACATTCCTTTGCAATGAAAAATTAAGTGTGGGAAAAACTCAATGCAGAGGTCAACGCACATGAGATTGTTGCAAAGGAAAGAAAAAGCATTCTTTTGCTGTAACACAAAATAACTGTGTATTAGCACTTTTTCCTCAGTGTACTTACATAAGAATTATTTTTTAAGTTTATGTCCGCCCATGCCTGCGTAAGGTGCTAATATCTTGGGTGAGCAATTTTTTTTTTTTTGCGAAGTCAATTTATGTGTAAAGCGAATAAAGGTAAATTGGTGCAAATAAAATGTGTTCTTATATTACCATATTTTTGCGAGTAGGCCGTGTGTGTGTATAGGCCACGTCAGAAGTTTTTGATGAAAAATTCGGGATAATCATTATTTCAAGTAGACCGCAGTAAATTTTTGTTTTCCCGTAAACATTGCCGGACCTCACCGTGACAGTGCAGAGGCAAACATGCCACCTAAATTTCGTAGAAGTTCAACACATTGGCGTGAATCGCATTTATCAGCATGTTCTCATAATGCCGGGCCGCTGTTATGAAGTGAACCGGCCCTGCAACAAGTCGCCGTCTGCCAGGTCTGTAGAGACCGACCGACAGCTGCCGAACCCCGAGGATCTAGGGTCGAGCAACAGGTGCGAGCCGCACACACCCGGCAGCGCTGCAGAGGATATAGGCGCTCGCCCAGCTATCTGTGCACGACAATGTATTCATTGCTAGCCCCAGCCCATGAGTGATGAATATGGATCTTCATATCTATCATCGATAAATAAAGTGCTGTGTTTTGCTTTAAACACAAGGGGCCGATTTCACGAACAAGGGTAAACTAGGTTCCAGCAAAACAATACTTCGTTTAAGTAGCGCAGGATGTAGAGGTGTTTCAACATTATAAAACTCACTTTTATAAGCGCGTCTTAGCTGGACATCGCTTAAAGAAATAAGTTGCAAATATTCTCATGTTGGTAGTTGCGCATTGTGGTCATGAGACTAAACAAACTAATGAGAATTATTTCAACGAAAGAAAAAAAAAACATGTTTTTACCCTGGAATGTTGTGTTTACTTATGTTATGAGCATTACGAATCCTAACCAAATATTTGTTTTACAATTAAAAATTCAATCTTTTTCGTGTGCCTGACGAATGTTAAGAATCAATTAAAATAGATGTCACTGCAAACACGAAAAAATATGTGTATTCGATATATTCAACTAATTACACATACCAAAATATATTTATGTTAAAATTACTTACGTGAATAGATACGTTTTTAATTTTTCGAGGCTAATTTATTATCGTGAAAGTGTTGTGTTGCTATTATGTGATGTTTTTTGATCTTCTTTTTATTAAATATATGTGCCAAATGTCATTTATCATAGAAAAAATTACAATGATCCATATAGGCCTGAGCTGTTTTTACTAGTCGGAATGTTAATTGTTTTGTATTTAATCGACTCGGGTAATGTTTTAGATTTGTAACACGTATTTAAGTAGCTTTCTTCAAGCATTTACATATTAAAGGTTTTATAAAAAATTATACATTTGGTTATTGATGAATTTTTAAAATAAAATTGTTGTCTTGTTTAGGCACTGATTAAATAATCCCTAAACCTAATGTATATCACGTATAAAAATCGTATTGCCCTCAAAAAACAACACTGGGTTTACATTTACTACAGTCTACAAGGCCATCCCGAATTTTTGTATTTTAGTAGAACTGTTTTATGTTTTACGTACGACATTACTGCTATGTTTTAAAGATTCGGTTTGGCTTTCATCACTAACCAGAATTGAACTTTCTGAAATTGTGATAGTTTGTTGATAATAACATTGACGATATTCATGTGCAATTTAGAAACGCCCAGTGCCTGAATTTGAATAAATATGATTATCATGTTACACCTGTATGACATCTTTAATTGGGCCCTCGTTAACTTTTCTAATTCAAAACAAAGTCGAATGGGTGCAAAACTTGTCCTGCAAATTTGTCATGTGTAGTCAAACGAAGGTGTAAATGCATTATATTATGTCCAATCTCAAATTCTATTAAAGTAATCATATATTTTTAGGCCTACATATCGTACATACATGCAGTGCAGTGAGGCAATCATTTTTCCCATGTATTTCAAATAGGTACTTCCGTAGCTTATGCGTACTCAATAAATTCATATTTTATCAACCAGCTACCTGAATTTACACTCAATTTCCTATGTACATATTGGGCTTGCCTCTTGAAAATACGTGCAGAATTTACATAAACAAATATAAGCCTGCCACGAGCTTTGTTTTCTACCATCGTTATAGGTAATTTCACCAGATAAATACTTGCACTCAGACTCAATAACATTGTGTTACACAATAATTTCTTATTTTTATTTACAAAAAAAAATAATTTATAAAATAATTTATACTTTATAGCACATTTGGGGTTATCGACACACAACTTTTCTAGTAGCAGCAATTTTCCTTTTAATTTTGTTTACAGTGATTTAAGTAGAGCTTAAAGAGTTAGGCATCCGATTTCGGCTGCCTAAACTAAGAGCTACTTAAAAAATTTTAAGAAGAGCTTAAAGTTGGTGAAATGGTACAAGGCGCTAGGCACAGCTTATTCAGTGTTTAAGTAGCACTTAAATTTTTAGATGTGTTGGTGAAACCTGTCCAAGGTATCTCCAAAGTGTGTTTAGGTACTGTTTTGTGCATAATACATCCGATTTTATAGTAATAAAATGCTAAATAGTCGGTTGACTTAACCTATACCCCTTCTTCACATAAAAGTTTTATTCTCCTACTGCGGTTTTTCCAACTGCAATGTTTTTAAAAACGTAACCCCCGTGCTTGGCTAGGGATTACTGTATACTTGTTATGTACGTATTATGTAATGAATTTGTAACATAATGGCATTGGAATTTTGTAGATTGGTCCATTATTTCAATAGTTATGAATATTCTAAGTTTTGAGGTCGGTGGAGTTTTATCTAAGGGTGGTCTGTCAGCCCCTTAACATAAAACTAGGGTTTTCCTTTGATTTCGCTTCAAACATATTTCTGCAATGAATATTCCTTAGATTTTATTTAGAATGTGCTTTCCCTTGACTGTGCAACAGGTGTAACCATATATGCTGACGACATATTCTTATCTGTCTGACAAATACGAATCTGTACACTTGTCACTCGATACATTTCAAAATTTAGTAAAAAATACTTTAAAAGTATATAAGTTAAATCTTAAATAATATATAAGTTAAACCAAAATAATACAAATATAATAAAAAATAATATAACAAAAAATATATTCTTAGAAATACTTAAAAAATTACTGATATGTAAATTTAAAAAAATACTTTTTTTTTTTTTTTTTTTTATAAGTGTAATAATGTACATATGGGCTTGAATGAAAATGAGGGGGCGAAAAGTGCGAGGTGGCTGCTGGGGAGGAAAAATCTTACCAAGTTATAGGGGGGCGTGCTTACCTTGGAGACTGGGCACGCATGAGGGGGAGATGATTTTCATTTGAAATCGGGGCGAAAATTTATGACAGTCAAATGGGGGAGAAAAAGTGATGGGACGTCAAGTGGGGCGAAGAAAGTGACGGGGGTGATGGGGGCAGCGCTAAGTCAGCCTTGGCCTTGGCCTTCGTCAGGTGTCCGGCGGTGGTCCATGGTCCTCGGCGTCCTCCTCGTCCTCGGCGGCGGGGTGCAAGTGCTGCGTCGAAAGCAGAGGGCGACGAGGATACGGAGTAGGAGGAAGCGGGTTGGCGAGTTGGATGATGAGGGGGTTGGTGAGGTGGCGGGCGCAGGAACGCTTGAAGCGGTCGGTGTTGGAGGCGAGGATGGAGTGGAAGTGCGGGACGCGGGCGGTGGCGAGGACCTGGTCGCGAGTGACGGGGAGGGGGAGGCGGTGGATGAGGCGAAGGGATCGGAAGAAGATGTGGGTGGGCGGGCGGAGCGCGTGGGTGGTGACGTGGGACCAGGCAGGGGAGGCGTAGGTGAGGATGGGGATGACGAAGGTGCGAAAGACGATGGTGCGGGTGGAAGGTGGGGTTCCTGCGGAAGGGCGGAGGACGGGGGCGAGGTGGATCATTGCGGTGCGGGCTTTGGTGGTGACGGAGTCGAGGTGGGAGATGAAGTTGAAACGGGAATCGAAAAGGACGCCGAGGTAGCAGGCCTGTGGTTCCAGGCGATGACGGAGGCGGAAAGGCGGGGCGGGTGATCCTCGGCGGGGTGGAGGCGGGAGAAGAGGACGGCGTCGGACTTGGAGGGGTTGAGCGCGATGCCGCGGGCGTGGAGCTGGGTTTGGATGGAGGTGAGGCCGCGGCTGAGGCGGTCGCTGAGCATGTGCTCGTGGACGGAGGAGGAGAGGAGGCAGGTGTCGTCGGCGTACTGGATCATGTGGGTTCCGGGAGGGACTTCCAGGTCGGCTATGTGGAGGGAGAAGAGAAGGGGGCTGAGGATGGAGCCTTGCGGGACGCCGGCGGGAATGCGGCGGGGCTCCACCCGCATCCGGTAGGAGCGATCCCCCAGGTACGAGCAGAGCAGGCGGGTGAAGTGAGGCGGGACGGCCATGGAGGAGAGGCGGGAGATGAGCTGTTGGTGCGGGACGGAATCGAAGGTCTTGGCGAGGTCGAGGAGCACCATGCCCGTGTGTTGGCGCCGGGCGAAGCCAGTCACCGCGACGCGTCCCACCCGGGCGATGGCGTGGGTGGTGGAGTGGCGGGGGCGGAAGCCAAACTGGAGGTTGGGGAGGATGTCGGCGGCGGAGACGGCGAGGAGGAGGCGGTTGTAAATGACCTTCTCGGCCACTTTGGAGAGGATGGCGATGAGGGAGATGGGCCGGTAAGAGATGGGGAGTTCGGGGGGTTTGCCGGGTTTCGGGATCGGGACGACGATCGCGGTCTTCCAGGGGGAGGGGAAATGGCACTGGAGGAGGATGGCGTTGACGAGGCGGGTGAGGAAGACGGTGGAGGTGCGCGGGTGGGCGCGGAGGAGGGGGGCCGGGATGGAGTCTGGGCCGGGGGCGGCGGAAAGGCGAAGGCGGGAGAGGATGAGGAAAATTTCCCGCGGGGTCGCGAGACGGAACCAGGAGGGAAGGGTGACGTGATCGGCGAGGATGGGGGGGAGGGGGGGGTGGTCCTCGTCCTCGGAAGAGTCGGTGGAAAGGGCGGGAAACGGGACGGAGGCGAAGGTGGTGTGTAGGAATGCCGAGATGGCCTCGGATTTCTCCGCGGCCGACTCGGCTAGGATAGGGGGTGTGGCGAGGGGCGGGATGGTGGTGGGGGCGGATTTCTGGCGGCGGATGTGGCTCCAAAGGGAGCCGTGGGAGTGGGTGAGTGATTGGAGGCGCAAAGTCTCCTGATCGGCCTTCCACTTCCGGACCAGCCGGCGGCACCAGCCCCGCAGGAGGAGGTATGAGCTCCTATCCTGCGGGAGGCGGGATGCGTGCCAGCGGCCGCGGAAGCGGTTCCGCAGGGACAGTGCGTTGCGGATGCGGTCCGGGAGTGGTGGGGGGCCGGTGGCCGGGCGGAGGAGGGGAATGTGGGCGTTGGCGGCGGCGGTGATGACGTCTGAAAGGAGGGAGGTGTTGCGGTCGATGTCGGCGTGGGTGGAGAAGGGTGCGGCAAGGTCGAGGGAGTCGTGAAGCGAGGTTTGGTAGGCGTACCAGTTGGCGGAACGGAAGTTGAAGCGGGGGAAAATGGGCCGGGCGTGAGGGCGGTAGTGGATGAGGCCGAGGACGGGAGAGTGGTCGGATGGGCCGGCGGCTATGGAGCGGACGTCGGTGACGATGGGACGGTGCGTGGAAATGGTGAAATCGAGGGTGGATGGGCGGCGGTTGCGGTGCGCGGGGTGATAGGTGGGGGTGTGGGGGGCGATGATTTGGAGTTTGGAGCGGCGGAGGAGCTGACGTAAAGAGGTGCCCCGGCGGTTCGTGGAAGGGCAGCCCCAGGACGGGTGGGATGCGTTGAAGTCGCCGGCAAGAACGACGTGTACGTCGATCCTGCCGAGGGCCTCGACGGCGTCGGTCGGGAAAGGAAGGTTGGGCGGGGGGTAGAGGGAGACGAGGGTGATCGGGTAGGGGCGGCCGTGCAGACGCACGGCGACCGCCTCAACCGCGGGCGAGGTAGGGACGGTACGGCGGTGATGGGCGATGGCGGATTTGAGGAGGAGGGCCACCCCACCCCCGTGACCGGCGCGGTCACAGCGGTGGACGGCGTACCCCGGAACGTGGAGAGGAACAGGCGGGGGTGAGCCAGGTTTCGGTGAGGAACACGACATCGGGGCGGTGATCACGGAGAAGGGAATGAAGGTCGGAGAGTTTGGGGAGGAGAGAGCACGTATTCCAGAATAGGAACTTAAAGGGGGGGGGGGTGGGGGGTCCATCGAAAAACTGGAGGAGCACGTTCAGGAGAATGTTCAGTTTCTCGGTAGGGGAGCGGGCACGGGAAAGGGCGGTGATGGTGCGAATGAGCGGGAGGAATGGGCGGATGAACGCGTTGATATCGCGGAGGGAGTCGGCGAGGGAGGAAACGGGCGCGTCGGGATCGCGGTAGGTGGCGGGCGCGCGGGGTTGAACGGGGGCGGCGGACGGGCGAGCGAGGGAAGCAGGCACCGGAGCGGGAGCGGCGGTCGAGGGATTGCATTGTAGAAAATATGATTATTGTTATGTAAATGAAACACTTAAACAGATAATAAAAACATTTAAAAGAAAATACTGAAAATAAAATACTTAAGAATTAGATAAGAAATAAAAAATATAATGTATGTATAAAATGAGAAGCAAGATATTATTTATTAATCTCCAAGCTATATACTACTTATAGACTCTTGACCCAGCACGTGTCGCGATAGCCAATTGGTCTGGCGACCAAAGGTCCAGCATTTCAACCCAGCACTATTCCAAATGGCATTATGAGCTCTAAAAAGAGCAGCACTCCTAACGGCCAATTTCAGAACCAATATGGCGGCCTAGCCAAAGATGTTAGAAGAGTGGCCGAGCGCATTCGAGATCGACGACTAATCGAGCGAGATCAACACCAGCGCTCCTAGTCACCAATGCTAGCAATTTTGTCCAAATATCTAGGAATCTCCGAGAGATATTCTTGTGGGGGTGCTGTCATAAATTAGAAACGCATAATTTCAAATTTTCCAAGTTATGCCTGTTCTAAGTTAAGTGTTTCTAACTTATGACAGTTCTAAGTTTTGATAGTTCCAAGTTGTGTGCTTCTAAGTTATAATCGTTTTGAGTTTTGATTTTCCAAGTTACGATGTTTGTAAGTTATGTGGTTCTAAGTTGTGTGTTTCTAAGTTATGATAGTTCTAAGTTGTATGTTTCTAAGTTATGACTTTCTGAGTTATGTTTCTAAGTTATAAATTGTGTGTTTCTAAGTTATGGTAGTTCTAAGTTGTGTGTTTCGAAGTGGGGACTGTTCTAATATATGACATTCGAAGTTATGATGTTTCTAAGTCATGTGGTTTTAAGTTGTGTGTTTCTAAGTTATGATATTCTAAGTTACGTGATACGGTCTTACTGTTGGCCTTTGCCTGGCTTCTTACTTTCGGAGTCAGAGTCACCGAATTTCACGCTATGTACGTTTTTAGAAATCACAATATTCTTCTTTGTGTGTTTCCCAGTAGATGGCATTTTGGAAGATCGTGAATTCGTTGATGTTGATAGATATGGAATGGAGCAAAGCAGATCGGCTGACGAGCGATCGAGAAGTTTCTGCGCCTTGTACGTGCTAGGCTATTTATCAGTAAATATTAAACATTTTCGCTGCGAAAACGGAATTGTTCGCAAATTACCAGTGCTTAAAAATGTCTTGTAGTACACATGAAAAATTTAAATATTGACGTTTAGTTTTTAGGTAAGAGAAATTTTATATTTGGCAAGTAAGCGAGTGTTCTTTTGGCACAATGGTATATAGCTTGCCTTGTAATCAGTTTTCTTTTGAAATTAGTTGTCACACTGTCAAATTTTCCGACAAACTGCTTTCAATAAGTTTGGTCAAATAAAGTTGGACAATTATCATAGATACGTCATAAACGCCGCCATTTTTGTCTGAGGATGTTGGATGGGTTCAGTTTCCATCAAACATTTGAAAATCGGACAGGTTCTAAAATTTATTTGATGTTTGATGGTCTCAGCCAATCAGAATTGTGCATGACAAAAATGGACGTCAATAAAACTTAAAATAACGAACAATTGCTGGAAACGAATTCATTATGAAGATAATTTATGTAGAATTTGTCTGAGCATGAATGCTATTTTAAGTGTATATAGCACATAATATTACGAACTCAGAGGCATTTATTTAATTGTACAGGAACCATTATAAATTAAATTCTAATTTAGCAAAGAAAAAATAAATTACAATATTACTTACATTTCTACATGTAATGGACCGCATGGAAAACCAAAAGCAACATCTCACTATGAAAATAATTTTTAAATAATATTTAAAATTTGATTATTCCAATAAAAATGTTGACAGTGTATCACATTTTCAAACACATTCGAGATTATACGATAAAATTTGTTGGAAGAAAAATTTTATGGCCGTATTTCGTCCTCAAATTTTATTTTCAAATATAGTTGAAGGCAAAAATTTGATAGTGTGACAGGGGCTTAACGATGTTCCCATCTTAGTATCATAATATACTTTTTAAAAAATTATGTAGTAAAATCGCATTTTCTCAACTCGTAAGAGAATAAATTTTATTAGACATTCTATAGAACGCTTAGAAGTTTCTCTCTCGCAAAAAAAAAAAAATTATGATCTTGCCTATAACCTTAATCCTTTAAGTACCCGTGCGTGTCCATGATCTTGGACGTGTTGCACATAAATTATATGTATGACCGGTACTGTACACAGAAAATAATCAGTTCACTGTGTTTTGGGTATTGTCATTGAGAGTAATCTGATTTGCCGAAGTTTCTGTTGCTCTCGTCTGTGGTCTGACATCAGTGAACACACAGGCATCATGTTGTTCACTGGGTCTGAGAAGCATGTTCCACACAAGTACAGTGCATGCCAAAATATTTCCCAAATGCAACACTTGAGCTCATCAATTAATCCGGGATCTACTGTGATCTTATTTACTCACTGAGACGCTTCGGTTTCGCGAAGCACTCATATCTGTATTTCATGTCATCTCAAGCCTAAGAGACCACATCATTGAGATTTAAAAAAAATCTTTGTGAAGATAAAACAGTAAGGGGCGATTACAAAATGAATATTAAAAGTATTAGTTATCTGAACACATGATATTTTCAAACAGAAGTTTTAATCACTGATTAGTCTCCTAATGTTTCTCAATATACATTTCGTAAGTACTAGTAAGGTTTATTATACTCAGGTCAGAAAGCTCAATGATATTATTTTGACAACTAAAATATTTCTCCTCTAGGTAAGCGTTGGCGTCTCAACATACAAATTTTTTTCTATTATCTATGTTAAAACCAATTCATTGCAACAATCATAAACCAGTGCATAGTATAAAAGGAAGTCCTTGGCGAGTGCATCTGTCTGTCTGTATGACTGCGCTAATATCAACAACCACAGAACGGATGTGGATACGGTTCTTACGGTTATGATCTGCATTTATCGAGGAAGGTTTATGCATATTAAAAATTGCCCTAGCACATATAGGAGCTGAGAATTAACGGTGTTAGTGAATCAAGTCGAGAAAAAAATTTGCCGCCAGCGCACACTCATGGAATACACTGTCTAATCCTTTAGTAGAGATATAACAAAATCATTTATGAAATATTGGTGCAAAATTAAATTATCTACAAAAAGTCAGTCGTAGCAAAATATATATTATATATATATATATATATATATATATATATATATATATATATATATATTAATAGATAAGCATTGATAAGCGCATTTGCGTGTTAATTATGCAATTAAAACAAATGTAAAATTCACTGTGTTTCATAGCTATGAAGAACTTATTTTTGTCAAAATAAATTAATTCATACTTAAAACTGTTTAATGTAGATAAGGAAAGTCTTTTACATCATACAATTATCGCCATTAATTGAAGTTATAAAAAGTTTTGTTAAAAAGTAGGTACCAGTAATTTCTAAAATCGAAATACGCATGCATGGACCCCATACGTGTGCGGTAGTTGAGATCAATCTGGCAGCCATGCAGTGACGTATATTTTGAGATGATATGCTTTTATGTGTTTATCTGCTTTTATATTGCGCTGGCTAAATAAAGTGTTTCGTAAAACATGAAAGAAAGCTCCAATAATAAATGGTTTGATCAGGAAATCTTGATACTCCAGATTTATTAATTTCCTTTGTTCAAAGACAAGTGGTTACTAACAACACCAGAAATACTTATTAAAATATGAGTGGTATGAAACATGTGATTCCAGTACATAGCAGCTTTAAGCCTACTTTCCGTGTAATGTGTGGGTAGTGTGTGGAAGGTGCGTGTGTCTGTGTATGTGTCCCACCTTTCAATTTTTTAATGTGTGAACCAGATTTCAACAAACTCGGTAGACTTACACATATATTACCTAGTAAGTACGCCTGAATCCTATAGGTTTTAACTACGTCACACACCTACTTTATAAATGTCTGCCATTTTGGAAGATAGCCTCACATTAAAAAGCAAAAAGTTTATTTTATAACTCGAAAATTAGTCAACCAAATGTCGCCAAATTTAGCACAAAATTAGTACTCGGGTTCAAATTTCTGAGGCAGTTATTTTCAAAATGTTAACAATGTTTATATTTTAGGTCTATTTGTTATACATACAATACAATACGAAAGTTTGTATGCTGGCAGTTTCGATTACAAGCATCGTATAGGTAAAAAATAATAACTTTTGTCGGCCATTTTGTAAGATATTGCCTCATAAATTAGGTTTTTATGTCATATCTCTCTGGAAACAATTAAAGTACCCTAACCTATTAGTTTATAATTTTGCAAACAAATAGCAATGCGGCAGGTGATGTATAAAAGTATGTTTATGTAGGTCAGACAATTATTTTCAAAATGCTATTTTAGTTTAGTATGCTATATCGTCAGAACAACGTAATCAATTTCAACTTAACATTATATATATATATATATACATATATATATATATATATATATATATATATATATATATATATATATATATATATATATATATATATATATTACAACCATCAAATTTTTGTATAAAAATACATTTATTCACCATTTTGTAAGATAGCACAACACGAACCAGTAAAGATTTTATCATATCTCGGAAAACAATTGGCAAATAACTACTAAATATACCAAACAAATAGTACTAGTAGTACGGAAATGGCGAGGGCATCGGGCACGGGAACGCAGGAACTGGGAAGCTGCCATGTTGTTACATCACCGACCGCTATTTGGATATCATTAACCTTTTACCCCTGACCCACAACCTTTGACGTAGACCTTTGAAATTGACCCCGGGGACCTTTGAACCCAAAAAAAAACTTTAATAAATCCCAAAAATTGCCCAACAATCCCAAAAAATTAAAAAAAAAAAAAAATGTATTGTTAGAAAGATAAAAAAATTTATTTCAAAATATTTAAAAAGGATTTCCAAAATTTTCAATTTTTCTCGGGGCAGGCGAGAAGGATCAGTGACCTAAAGTCAGACCCAGATTACCTTGGGGTCAGGGCAAGTGGATTGGTTGGGATTTTTAACCTTTGACCTTAACATTTGCCCCAAAAATTGAAAAAAATTGAAAAAAATCACAACAGTTTTCAACAAATATCAAAAAAGATTCATTAAAAATTATTAATCAATTTATTAAAAATTAATTATAAAAAATTATTCAAAAATAATTTTAAAAACTCAATTTTCCTGAGGTTCCTCCCACTTCACTCACATAACAAATTAGTCGACAGACCTCTACCCCCGCACACATTCCCAGTCAGCCATCTTGATGCGACTGCCATCTTAGTAGGTGACCATCATCTTGGTAGTTGACTGCTATCTTGGTATACATCACTTGTCCACCATATTAGAAGCCAGTGCCCATTAGCAATCGAACTTTTACATGTGACCCTTGACCCTGATCTTGATGTTGACATCATGATCTTGAATAAGCTTGAAAACAAAAACTCGAGAATAAATACATACAAGTCTACAAGCATATGATATAACAGACTAATACCACCATATTGGATACAGACTACCTCGACCTAAACGTCATGACCTTGAAAACGAAAACTCGAGAAAAATACTTAAAAGTAAGAAAGCATAATACATTACAGGCTACCACAACCATATTAGAAACAGGTAAACTTGACCTTGACCCCATGACATTGAATGACCTTGAAAACATAAACTCGAGAGTAAATACATACAAGTCAACAATCATTATGACATTGCGGACTACTGCCACCATATTTGATGCAGACTACCTCGACCTTAACCCCATGACCTTTAGTGATCCAGACAACAAAAACTCAAGAAAAAAACATAAAAGTCAGAATGGATAGTACATTACAGACTACCACCGCCATATTAGATGCAGGTAAACTGTACCCTGACCCCATGAATTTGAATGACCCTGAAAACCAAAGCTCGGGAAAAAATACATAAAAGTCAGCAACCACATTACATTACAGACCACTACCGCCATATTAGTCGCAGTTGACCTTCATATTGTATGTTTATGTGACTAATCCAGGCTCACCATACTAATAGCGACCACATGCACGACTGTTATAATTATGGTATGGATCAGCATTTATATAGGCTTAATTGACTTTAATTGCAATTTCAATACTGCCAGGCTCAGGAGGCTTGGAATGTACGAGGGCAGTTAGGACGATAATCATTCGTGCTCTTCTCAGACACCAATCCACACCAATCCACACCAATCAATCCCAATCCACACAAATCCACACACCAATCCTCAATGATTCTCACCAATCTACACACCAATTCTCGCCAACCCACACCAATCCACACACCAATGCACACGCCAATTCACACCAAGTCACACCAATTCACATCAACCCACACCAATCTACACCAACCCACACCAATCCACACCAACCCACACCAATCCACACATCAATATTTACCAATCCTCGCCTATACACACACCAATCCTTCGATCAATCCCAATCCTTCGATCAGTTCTTCGGTTGTCGTCTGCTTGTATCCATACATATAAGAAAAATGGTTCACCTTTATTTCACATTTTTTCAACTTTAGAGCTACAAGAAAATTTTTGACAGTTGGTTTCTAAAGAGTTCTTTGTAATATGTTCTAAATTCCTTTTACTGTGCACAGCCTATTGTAGGGGCATTTCTTTCTATAGGCCTTTCACGGTAAGTGATCACTTTTTTAAACTGTTTCGTCAGACATAATAACCAATAAATAGATTTCATTGTGGCCTCGGACTTTTGGTTTGGGTATGCTGAATGCATACACTATGTTTATTACTCATATGGTAGAGTTTCCATTAACAAATGTTAGCAGGATATAAATTGGTTGAAAGAAAATGTTACCAGGCTTCAAAAGTTCTCACTTTACCATGAACGGCCTGTACAAAACTGTTCTACGTTCGACGTATAAGCGTTACTTGAAGGAGAAACATTAGTCCTCGCCGAGACTGTTGACTGTTCTCTCTCTCTCTCTCTCTCTCCTCTCTCTCTCTCTCTCTCTCTCTCTCTCAAAATTTGTACATGTCGACAGAATTAATATTGTGTATGCAGTCAGCTGTTCTTGCATTTTTATACTAAGGTCTTTATTATCATTCTATTTCCATATCTTAATGTTTATAGGCGAGTGATCATAGCACCACTTTAAAGTTGTGGGGGATAAAATGATATGACACTCAGAAAAGTAATATAAAAAAAATTATTTTATAGTAATATTTTTTATTATTTAGTAATTACATTTTCACAAGAAAGCAGTTCATTACTTCATCTGCTATAACCCCAATCCTAAGTTTTTAATGCATTTTTTCGGAATATTTTCTATTTTTTTTTATTTTTTGGGGATTTTTTGAGGATATTTGGTTTTCGTTTTTTGTTTTTTTTTTTTTTCGATCAAAGGTCCCCAAGGCCAAAGTCAAAGGTCGTGGGTCAGGAGTAAGGTAATTACATCCAAGATGGTGGTCGGTGATGTAACAACATGACGGCTCCCCGGCTCCTGCTTTCCCATGCCTGTTGCCTTTGTGCCCCACTGATCATTTCCCTACTACTAGTACCACAGCAGGAAATATAAACTAGTATGTTTTAAGTAGGTCAGACACTTATTTTTATAATGGAAGCATATAGGGCACCTGCGTGTTTTCTTCTGGAGCGAACGAGTACCTATATAGGTTTTCTCAGAGTGCTCTCATGTATTGTACATTCAAAATATAGGAAATAATGCATTCTGTGAGCAGAAGCCGGGCTTTTTACTATAAAAAGGATCACTTTTATACACAAAAGTGGTAGTTGTCGTTCTTAAACCATCTGTTTGAAGGGGCTCTATCGTCATACAACGAAGATGAACTGTGAATACGAAGGTGTGTCTTTTACCTCAACGAACATGAAGACGCGACCTACATTAACATCATCTGATTGTACAACACAACCTACGTCAGTGCTCTCCGAGTTGAAGTCTAATGTTAATGGTATTTCCTGAAGTGATCTGCATTCAGGGATCTTTTTAAATGTTATGTTTCACCAAATATGTAAATTATAACGTAAAATGATTGTTGGTTCCTGTTAAGTATGAAACATAATATGATAAAGCAATTTATCTATCAGGCGGGAAAACGTGGCGGTGTTGAATATAATATGTTGCTGGACTGTAGGTATACAAAACCAGAGAGCCACGATGATGAATATTGTACTAGAGCAAGCAAGATTTCGAATGTAATAGAAAGCACTGTTGACGATATTATACATAAGTTATGCCAAGAGGAAGGAGAAAAAGTTTCCAAGGGCTCAGGTTTGACCCCGGCTTCAATAAATCATTTAAAGCTGAGAAGAAGTGGGCTCAATCCACTTGACAAATAGGCACTTACTTATTTCCTTATACCTGAAGAGAGTTACAAAATAAAATACCAGCAAACCACAACATAAATACAAAGCCAGGATTGTGTGAGGAGTTAGTAGTGGGGCATGAGGTGTCATTTACCGAGCATGAGGGGTAATTTGTGGAGCATGAGGGATCAGTTACGGAGCACGAGGGATCAGTTGCGGAACATGAGGGATAATTTGCGGAGCATGAGTTAAAGCTTCAAGATGAGCGAAGAAGTTGACTGGAAGAAACTGTTGAAGATGTAACTGCATGATAATGTGATCAAGGAAATAGACAAAATGTCTGGTTGAATGGATACATAACGATGCTTATGTCTCGTTGATGAGGCAAGCCAATGATTGTACGAAGTATACTGTAGAGCTTTCCTCTATGGATGTACCTTATCCCACTGATGGAAAATTACATGGAAAACAGTAATACTACTGTGGAAGGATCTTCAGCAAAAGCTGCCATGCTCGGAGACATGAGAGAACCACAATTACGAAGGATCTTTTCGCGCGATGAAGCATTACAGCAATGGACACGTACAACTTATGCAAGGCGATACATTGAAGGAACACATCAAGATTTGCAAGAGTTCGTATACTGGGAGCCAGTAAGTGATGTCGACAATACCCCTCGCTGCCTCGATGGGTACTGATACCATAGATGATTATGGCGAGACAGTTAAGAAAAAAAATAAAATTGAGAGACCTACGAGGCGTGGTAGATTCGGTTTGTGTGGAATGTACACTCGCAAGACACCAGTATTAAGTCGACGAACTTCTAAATAAACGGTCGTCGTCTCTCAATGCTAATGATAACCATGCAACTTCTAAAAAGAAAAGTAAACTTGATATTTAGGATAAAAGCGGAAGTGAATACGACCATAAACAGCACTGATGATTATGGCTATGAATACAGTGTTAGTGTTGAAAATGATTATTGTCCTCCCGACATTACCATACATTTCTCAAAGTTTCCTTTGGCAGCCGTTTTGAAGAAGACAGAAGGTGCCAAAACTACTCATTGCATATTTCCCAAAGACTCTAAGGAAATTGTTAATAGACTCATGCATTTGATTGACCTGCAAAACCTCGGGGACCTCTCACACATTTTTTTAGATATATCCAATCATCGATGAACTGCATGTTAGGAGTTGGATTACATGAAGATATGAACTGCTTTTTTTTTCTGGAATCATAATTACCAAATAATAATTTATTTTATTATAAGATAACTGTTTTTTTCTTTATTTTGGTGTGTTGTATTCTTTTGCCCCTCACAAATTTAGAGTGGTGCTATGAGCATTAACTTTTAGTGTAAAGAACTGCATACATAATATTAATGAGGGGATATTAATTTGGAGATACTTGGCATACGAATGTAATTGATATACATATGGGTAGGAACCAACCGATGGATTGATCGAAGGTTCGATCTAGGTGTTGCGATTCATCAAAAGAATGATGAGAATGTTGGAATACTGAGGGAAATATTATGAGACTGATGGAAAGATTGCGAGATTGATCGAAAGATAAGTGGAAAGATTGCCAAAGATTGCGAAAGGTTGGTGGAAATATTGCTGGGGAGGAAGATTGCGATGGATTGATGGAAATATATGAAGATTTATGGAAAGATTACTGAGGATTGCGGAGATTGCGGAGTTTATTGCAGAGCATGCAGAACTGATTGCGGAGTGTGCGGAGCTGACTGTAGTTCGTGTGGTGCTGACTGTGGTGCACATGATGTTGCCTGGTGAGGATTTTGAATGATTGATGGAAAGATTATTAAAGATATATAGAAAGGTTGGAAGGTTTATGGAAGTATTGGAAGATTGTTGGAAAGATTGCGAAAGATACTGGAAAATTGATGGAAAAAGTTTTCTATAAATTTTTTTTTGAATATTTTTGGATTTTCTAGGTTCAATGTTATCCAAAGGCAAGAGTACGGGGTCAAGGTCACAGATCCGAAGTCAAGGTGAAGGTCACTCAGATCTAACATGGTGGTCGGAGTCATCAGCGCCACCTAGGTATTAAAAATATGAACATTCTACAGAATAAGCAAAGGTGAGGGGGTAGGAGAGGGGAATTTTAATTCAATGTGATTGATTGGAGGGGTATGACAGATATGGTGCTAGTAGGAACCTCTGTAAATGTAATTATTGTAAATAGTTTTTTTATGTTTTGTAAATATGTTGGAAATTTTTTGTATTTTTTGAGTGTTTTGAATTTTTTTTCATTTTTTGTATTCAAGCTAATGTGTCAAGGTCAAGGTCACTTGCATCCAATATGGTAGTTGGGTAACATTAACATGGTTGACTGTTGGCTCTGGCTCCAATTACGGATCTCGGTATGCCCGAGCATTCAAGATTTTAATTAGAAAAATTATTTATTTATACATTTTAATTTTATATATATATATATATTTGTTGAAGTTTTATATTAAAATTATTAAATAATTTCTTGGAATTTTTGTGTTCAAGGTCAAAAGTCACTGGGGCAAGGTAAAAGGCCAATTCAATGTCACTGATATACAATATGGCTGCTAAGATGGCTGACAGAACCGAGATGGTGGACGGTCAGCTCTGACTCCGGACCTTGGGAGATGTGTATCGATTAGGCATACCCCATGTCTATAAAACCAATAAGGCCGTCACTGCTCTGCCCTCGAAAACGATCACCCCAAATTCCTTCCAATGGATAGAGAAATTCCTTTCGGGGGATCGTTCTTGTTTTGCAAATCGGTGACCAGTGATTTTTTTTGGGATAAATGAGAAATTTTGAGGGAAAACGGAAAATTTCAAGATGGCGGTGGCCAGTTTTGACTCCAGTTCCCGGTACCCGTGTGCCAAACTTCGCTAAATCATTCTACTTGCATTGTTAGGTATCAATGTTGCTTCTAAACTAGATAATATTCTTGCAAGTGGCCAAACTTCAGTACGCAGACTATCACATCACGACCTAGTATATGTATCGTATTCTGTAAGAGTAACCAAAAAACTCCTACCGAAATTTTTAACATACAGAAATATAATATCCTTCAACATAAATGCACTACTGAAAGATCCTGCCGAAACCAAATGGCATGAATCTTTCACGCTCAAAAATATAGACCATACACTACAATTAGTTAAATTATAATGTAATCAGCTTGTATGACAAACACATTCCTGTGGCAACGAAACACATCAGTCATTCGCCCATACCCTGGTTGTAACTTGATGTCACTTCGTGAATCATCCTGGCCAAGCTTTGCCAAGCAAGGAAACTAAACACTTATGCAGCCAATATATAATGCGACGTCAAACATATGGGGAAGATTCCGTAAATCAGGAGCAGTCGTGGTTTAAATTAAGCCAATGTGTTCAACCAATCCGCTAAACGACTCAAAGCTTTACTTTACATAATATATATAAATCGTACAAACCAGAGCACACGGGAATACTTCTTCGAACTTATTTATTTTCCTAACACAAACATAAACTATCTTAACCGAAATCACTCCCGCAAGAAATGCAGAGCTGTAGATCATATTAAATGTGTCAATGACAGCCGATTATTTCCCACTAAACTAGAAGTATGCTCTTGAACGTCCTATACCTTACTTACCTCATTAAAATTGCAGCAGTTTATCGTCCAAACATTATCCTGTACATGCGCTGTCGAATGCTCTAAAATACCTTGTCCGTACTCAAGTGATGGAATATAACATAGAAAATAATTTCCTTGATCAATTTCAATCTGGCTTCAGACCATTTCATAGCTCCTGATGTACTGCCCTTTCTTAATGTGACAAACAATCAAAGGTTGTCAATAGACAAAAGAAACCTTCCTTTAATAACACTTAAAGATTTCAGCAAAGTTTTCGATTCACCCAACCATGACTTATCACTAGTTATACTTAGTTATTTTTATAATTTTTCGGATTAGTCGTAGTGGAAGTATCGTTGCCAACATGGTTATTTGTAAATTCAGAGGTGAACCTCAAGGATCAGTTTTAGGACCTTTACTTTTCGCAATGTTCATTAATGACCTCCACAATTTCCTGAAGAACTGTAAATTCCACATGTATGCCGACGATGTTCAGCTATATACTGCCAATAAATAAGCATTGTGAGTGAAATCTTTATTAATAGTATTGCTGACTTGAAATAGGTTTTTAGATTGGTTTCATAAAACGAACTGATATTGAATCTATTAAAACCAAAGTGCATAGCAGTAGGTTTTCCTGCACTAGTTGCGACAGCCAAAGCCACTTCAATGCTGGGCATCTGGGTTGATGACGCATATATAAATCTCTCGTCGAGTGTTTAAGGGTCTTAAGCCTTGCTATGGATCAATGTACCCACTGGGTAGAACATGTGTCCGATATATGTACAAGAGTTTATTACACGATTCACGTCATTCGGCACAATGAAATTTTTTTTACCGCAAAAATCTAGATATTGAAAAGGCCCGTCATTGTTCATTGCGATACTGTGTATGATTTAACGGCGCTGTTAGCTAGGAGAATACAGCGAATTTTAAATGCTTGAGTGCCATTATTCTTTAATCTAAATTTACGGGACAACGTTAGTTACTTCTATACCGTATATTCTTCATCCACACTAGAAAATCGGCGCACACTTAATACGCTTGTTGCAAAACTCAAAATTCTCCTCACTGGCACACCGGCCTACCCCTGTGATCGTTTCACATGTTTGCTTGCATTTCGTGCATCAAGAAAGTGAACCTCTATAAATGTATACAAACATGGATATTAATTAATATTTTTAAGATTAAATGACGTTAACAAGGTTTATGTTGACTATAAGTCAATAGTACTGCGTATTTTAAGCCTACTTCTCAGTGTAATAAAAAAGGCTATGAAATCACTTTCCTGCCAGTGTGCCTGTGTGCATCTGTGTGACTGTGTGTCTGTTGTGTGTCTCCCTCCCCCCCCCCCCCCCAATTTGACATTTTTGATGGCATCAGACGAGTTTCACCAAATCCAATACATATATGACTTTTATAGTTTTCGACCACGCCGGGCACTTACTTTCAAAATGGCGGCCATTAAATAATTTAGGTTAATACATATCTCTGAAACCATTCACCCAATTTAAACCAATTTCTTTTCTGCCATCCCAAATCGTAAGCATTGAATTCATATGTGAATATTGATGTTAGTCCACCATTTTGGAAGATAGCGCCACATGAATAAATAAAGCTTTTAAGTTATAACTCAGAAACTATTCAACCAATTTTTACCAAATTTGGAGAATATGTAGTACTATGATAGGACAGGTAAATGTATGATTGTACTTAATTAAGCACTTGTTTTCAAAATTGCACCCTATACAAATATTTTAGGTTTATTTCCTACACCTTTTATACCGTTTGACTGATTTATACCAAAGCACCATACAAGCCTAAAAGAATCCATCTTATCTGTCATTTTGTAAGGGAGCACTAAATGAATTAATAAAATGACTGTGTAATATATCGCCAAACTATTTGCAGATTACTATCACATTTGGCAAACAATTAGTGCTGCGGCAGTTGGCATCTACAAATATGTTTAAAGCGTGTCAGACACTTATTTTCAAAATGACATTTGAAATAGCTGCTTAAGATTTACTTGTACGCACATTGTGTATTCTTCGGCCTTGAGTAAAATTAACATTGGCATGGGCGTCATAACTTTATCCATACGTCGGCCCAGTGAAACTGCGAAATTTTAAGAAATATAAACATTTTACAAACATGTTCATTTTTACACTTTACTGGATTAAAAAAATCAGAAAGCGAAAGTAATAGTTCAAAGTTATCACAAATGGTCACCTAACACTTTTTATTCGATGTTAAGATATGTAACTACTTTCCATCCATCGCTACCACCTTTACTGTGCGCATGTCTCTCAGATCGCCCGTTACAATATACGCATGCAGGAGCAGTGACTTTTTTAAGGTTGATTTCAAAAGTGCTCACTTTATCGTGCATAGCCTTTACACAGAGCCTCTTTTGACCTCCAAGTTTTTTGTGCAATAATCCGGGAAAAAATTGACCAATTCCTACCAAATATGGCATACAAATAATACTACAGTAGTAGATGTTAAATTATACTTTTTATACATTTTAGACACTTATTTTTAAATGGCGTCCATATAGGAGAAGTCCGGGCAAAGCGAATTGCCCGGGCAAAGTGAATAACTCGTATTTTTTGAAAGACATGACGCTAGATGGCACCACACTACCATCCCTACACCTAGTGACATCTACACCACTTGTGAGAAACCCATAAACCTGCCCGAGAAGCTGATGTGTTTGAAGTGATGAGACATTTTTTGTTTTGCAGAATTTTGTTAAAATATTTTCACTGTAAGTATTTAAATATATCAATACTATAATAAAATCTTTATTAAAAGGTTATATTATTTACGTAATGCGACATTTCTGTTCATAATATTCTAATCGGGCCTCATTTTATTCCATTTAGTTTTCATTTACAAATTCTCTTCTGAAGTTATTATTGATCAAGTGGGCAAAGTGGACAATTGTTCACTTTGCCCGGGTTATGTTATCAGAAGTTAAAACAATATATTTTATTGTTTTAGTAGTTATTGATGCTTCATGATGTAAATAAATATTATTATTTTTAACAAACTAAGTTAAATAGATAAATATATGGATGTCTGTTATTTATTCCAATTGGGCAGTTTTTAAATACCTCGTTATTGGAATATTATTTTTAGACACATACACTATATCATAAACGGTGTAGATTAGATACTATTCTCAGAAAAATAATAATTAATACATGTCTTTAATGTATTTGTGATTAATCCATGATGACATAAAGGCTAAAGGCTATTACATTGTTCTTTTATTTAGAATTAATGTGTTTAAAAATAGAATAGTGTTTCAGTGTATTATAACGTATGCTGAGAAAAATATTGTGCTGCTGGAATATATATTTATGTTAAACCGTATGGATACAGCTCGTTTACTCAAACATTGTTTTTCAGCCAGCTATCGCCATGGCCTGCTCTCTTTAGTTGAGTAAGTCGACTGAATATTAATATAATTTTTTCGTTTTTTAAATCCCAGTTGAGGATTTTTTCTTCCAGCTTCGGTAGTTTTAAACCAGTTGCCAAATAATTTTAGAATTTCTTAATTAAGTAGTTTGTTTATTTTAACAATAACTATGCTTTATTTTCGTTAGTATAATTTCGCTGAAATAACAAAATAAAATCAAACAAATGTTTTTCTGCCAAACCGTACACTCCATTGCAGTCATTGAAATAAATAATTTCGTTTCCAACAAATTCTCTAAAATGTAAACAAATATTTTTCTTAGTGTATACAATATGTATTTTGTATTGCACTATCGTGTATTGTTTTAACTTCAAGAACATACAAACACACTAGAGAATGAAAAAAAACGCTGGTAGGGAATAATTACTTATTTACTAAATGTAGCTAAGCAGTCCACTTACATTATTTCTATCATTGTTTCAGATGGTCCATAAATACACAAGGAAAACCAACCACGGTAGTTGGAAAGAAGGTGATACGGAAAAAGCTATTCAGGATGCTGCACTTGGTTCATTGAACTCTGTATCGTCTAAGTACAACATTCTGTATGCAACTTTGTACAGGTATGTGAAATCGGGATCAGCTGAAAAGAAGTTAGGAAGATTTAGAACAGTATTTAACAAAGTGCAAGAAACCCAACTTGCAGAATATCTACAAACCATGGATACTTTATTCTATGCTCTGACGAGGGAGGAGTTCAAGAAACATGCCTTCGATTTTGCAGAGCAAAATGGAATTCCTCATCCTTTTCAAAATGGAAGAGCTGGTGATGAATGGTTATTAGGGTTTATGAATAGACATCCCGACATATATCTACGTTCTCCAGAACCCACTTTAGTTGCTAGAGCTAGGAGATTTAATCGTCCGCAAGTGTTTAGATTGTATGGTCTTCTGCGGGAACTTGTAGAGAAACATCATCTTGAGGCATCTCGTATTTTCAATATGGATGAAACAGGAATACAAACTACAACTAATAAACCATCCAAAATTTTATCAATGACAGGAAAAAAAGCAAGTTGGGAAAGGTTGCAATGCAATCGGTTCCTGTCTCCCACCATTTCTTATATTTGCGCGTAAACGCATGCAGGAAAGGCTACTAGATAGTGCTCCTCCATGCTGTCAAGCTTCTTGTACAGATAATGGCTGAATCAATGGGGAGGTTTTTCTTCAATGACTTCAGTTCTTTGTTGAACAAGTTCACCCTACTCCAGAAAGAAAAGTCCTGCTAATTCTTGATAGTCACGAGTCGTATAAATACATTAAGGCTTTGGGTTTTGCCAAAGAAAATAATGTTTTGTTTCTTTCATTTGCGCCTCATACAACACACAAGATGCAGCCATTAGGTATTGCAGTATATGAGCCTTTGAAATTGTGTTTTGAACAGGTAATTTGTACCTTCCAAAAAATCATCCTGGAAGGATTGTAAATCAGTATGATGTTGCAAAACTATTTTCGTCTGCATGATTGAGAGTTGCAAGTGCTCAAAATGCAATAAGTGGATTTCGATCGTCAGTAATTGCTCCAGCTTTAGTCATAGAACACCCAGAAAATGAATATGCATCGGATATTCGGAATGGTCTTTCAGAAACTACTAGTCTTCCTGCTTTGGCGCTTTTTAACACAAATTGTGATTCTGCTTCTAATGTTCGCAGTGGTCAGTCAATCTCTTTTAGTCTTCCAGCCCCTTTGATCATCACACCAGATCCTGGCTATTCCACAGATACTCGTAAACTTTATTCAGAATCTGGTAGTTTTTCTTCTATTTCTAATTCTCCTCAGCCTGAAATAGCAAAAACTGAAACTTATTTCGGGGAAAATCCCCATGTCAAAGAGAGTCTCCAAAATCCAGTTATAGTCCGCATGATATTCGTCCTCCGCCAGTGGCTTACAGGGCTCAGGCTGACAGACGTAGATGCAAAAGAAAATGCCAACGATCTGAAATTCTTAGTAGCACCCCTGCAAGAGAACAGCAATGAGAAATATTTGACAAAAAGTGCAAAAAAAAAGTGGGAAAGGTTAGTAGGAATCTGAACACTCGCTTCTCTGAAGAACCAGCAAGAAAGACGAGAAGTGTTTCTACATCGAAATTTTCTTGCCGTGAAGAACCCTACATGGAGCCACCAGAATAAGACTGGATACAATGTCCCCAGTGTACATTGTGGAGCCATGAGTCGTGTACAAGTTACAGTGGCCACGTCTCATACTTTTGTGTCTATTGTTTCGATTAAATTTGTTTTGGAATTAATATATTCATTTTGCCCGGGTTAGTAATCTACTTTACCCGGGCATGCAGGGCAAAGTGACTAAATTGACATGTTTAGATTTTAAATTTTTAATTGTTTACAAATACTTGTATATTAATGTTAACTTGTTTGCTGAAATAACTATCCATTAAGGTAATATATTCAATTATGTATTTGTACCCAACGATTTATTCTTAACCACCGTAATGTGTTAAAGTTAAGTTGTCCACTTTGCCCAGGCTTCCCCTAGCTGTTTTAGTTTTGTATGTTATATCAATCGAAACCAAGTAACTAATTCCAATGGAACTTTGTATGCTGGGTATATGTTACACGCGATTAAATGTGTCCAGACAAAATCTCTTTTGTCCGCCATTTTGAAAAATAGTATCACATTGCAATTTAAAATTATGTGATATCTCCGAAAAACAACCGACTTCTGCTAAATTTTCCAGGTCATGTAAACTGATAAACTTCAAAAATGCCAGACTCGCATATTTCCAAAATGACTGACATGTAAAAATTTTTAATAAAAACTTTTTATCTACGAAACTACAAAAAAAATTTTCAAATTAACTTTATGTGCTGAAAGTATGAATCTATTAAAATTGTCAATGCAAAGCTTCATTTCTTCGCCATTCTGTAAGATAGCCCTACGTGAAATAATACCATTTTTATGTCGTATATCGAGAAAATAATTAACCGATTTCTTTCCAATCTGGCGAAGAAATTGTAGTGTGGTACGCCATATTAATGTGTGTTGTTTAAGTGTGTCTTTTATTTTCCGAACAACACCAAAATAGAACATTTACCTTAGTGTGTTATTTCTACAAAACTAAGTAAAATATTTAAATTTTAATTTATTTATCTGTACAGTCGTGGAATGTTATCTACACAACTAAATAAAATAGTAGTGTCTGTCTGTGATTTTCGAATTTTCTACTTTCACTTATTTTTTCATATAGTATAATTGATTACTAGCCATATTTAATGTTCATTTTTTCATGTCTGTCTGTCTGTCACACCACATTTAAATGAAAACCACTGAACGTATTGACATCAAATGTACGCAGTGTATAGATAATAGTAAGCCTGTTGGAAGTGACTTAAAAAAGTTATCTCTTTACTGTGAACTGTCTATAGGTAGGCGAATCCCTAATTTCGTCCGTAGTGTGAAACTGAAAAAAGGGGGGGGGGGGGGGTAGAGTGGCAGTCGCCAGACGGAAGGGGTGTATTGTATGCTCTCAAGGACAGGTGTGTCCCGTTAGGTGAGCCGAGGAACTAGGCTTGGGCTGAAGGGTTATTCCGAGAGATCGCTAGCGTGATTGTTCGCAATACTGGCTGGAGTGTTGCCATGCTCCACTCTGCTGCATTCCTTGCCTTCTAAAAACTAATATTTAGGGACACATTTTTGTACCGTAATTTATCAAACTACTGAACATTGAAATGTTTTCCGCAAATTCCGATGAATTTATTGAAGCATAGTTTGATGTATGAATGAAGAATATTTCACACAAACATAGACGAATGTTGTGTATTCCAAGTTGAACGTGGGTCCGTGGTTGGCTAGGGCTCTCATCTCTGACAGGCGATATCGGTTCAACTCCCGAAATGGTTACGATCGGATTTTGGCATGTGAAAATAGTGTTTGAAGATGCTTCTTTTGGATGGATTTTCTCAGGATTGTCTCGTTTTCCTTGGCATTTGTCCACATACTTTTCAATTTCATCCTCCCTGCCCCTCACACAAAACTATTGATGCCACCCAAGTTCTCTTAACTCTCAAATTAAACACGGAACTGGCTTAGCCGACTACCTTGTCAAGTACCTATACAAACTTCTTAGTTTCAATATAAGAGCTAAAACGATTTACAGGCTAACAACATTATAATAACTACAAAGTGTATGCAAGTATATGAAAGTTGATCAAACTCTACTTTCAAGTGTGCCTAATTTATATTTCTTTATTTTCATTTTTAAATTATTTTTTTGATAGCTACGTAGAGATACAGATGCGGAACCTTTGCTCGATTACCATTCCTAAATATGTAAATACGTAGGATAGTGACTGTTACCCTGTGAATCATATGGCTACAGTAAGGGAGATTTGTCTATTTAGTAGTTAAATTTCAGTTCCAGGCAGATTTAATTTTTTTTTAAATATATAATTGTATAACATTCCATCTATTTGTTACATCCAATGTGTGTCTCGGCTGCTGATTGATCCTCGTATTACTCTTGCTGATCATGTTATAAGTACCTCTGAAAATAGCTTGCCTTATTTATATTACTTTTGCACAGCCAAAGATAACTATTACAAAGAATCAACATATTCTAGCGCAAGTGCACTTTACTAAAAACAAATTATGGGTTTGTCGGAATGTTTATTCTCGTGCTATATATATTTTTTCCTTCGAAGTTGATAAAGACAAGCATTCATTAGCATTGCTGGAATGTTAACAATACAAAATTGTTTGGCAGATCATGTAGGCCCTATATCATATATAAAATTAAAGCATGTGTTTTACGTCCTACATAAAATTTATTTTGTCAGGGTTACTTCGAAATAGCTGGTGTACATTACGGCCACAGCGAAAATGGCTGCTACAAGTGTGATGGTACACACAGTTAGCAGCATGAAGATCACCATTAAAGTATTCGAGTCTACCTTTTACTTTGAATGACCACTCATCAAGACTACTATCACAACATTGCACTACTTACTTCCAGAACACTTTCGCCACAGAAAAAGCCGTCAGTTCTGCTATTGAATGTACCTTCAGACACTCTAGTACTCCTTTGAGTATTGCCATATTCTCCCAGATGCTTCCTCTTCAAGTGCAGTTATATTTATGTTTTATTTACGTACACTTTGAGGCAGTTTGTATGCACTTTACTGCCAGCAGTTACAGTGATAGTGTCACCTCTCTGCGTACTTGCTGCATTTATTCCAACTGCGCCCTTTTGTCAAATCTGGACTACATCATATCCATCACCCACTTGGATATGACAAATTGGGCAAGTTTTGTCAGCACTGAATGCACTAATTTTTAACCTGGAACAGTCAATATAAATAACGTAAATAGAAACCCTATTGGCTACATTATTATATGTATTATTAGTGCCTTTAAAAGATAACTAAACAAGCAAATAGCAAGCAAACAGGTACATATCCGATTAATAACAGCCCATTCCAAATGATTAAAATTTCATCTAGAACCCAATATTGAAATGTTGGTGACGAATTGTAAACTGAGAGTATTTAACTTGATTTTATTTAATTTCTTGGGTCCATAAACATGGGGTTAGACACCAAAATTACCTTCTACCAAGGTTTAATAGTTTTTGTGATACAACACTTTTCATCTCATGATAGGCTCCTTGGACGCCATCTTGAAAAAAACAACATATCTCAAGGTCACAGAAAATTAGACTTTTACCACATTTGTGACCATAGCCCTAGGAGCCAAAATCAATTTAGAATCTTTTTATATCAATTTTTTGGGGTTCGACTATTTTTTTCGTATATTGACCAGTCCAATTATGATTTTGGAAATATTGATGCGTATTAGTGTCGAAGAATCATGAGATGCTAACTATCGTGTTTGTGTTAGGTTTACTCATAAATTATGGCTATTTCCTTTCACAACGCACACAACCAATAAATACCCATAAATAATCTTATCTGGAAAATATCGCAACATTGCACTTATTTTGCTAAGAACTTAATAGTCTTGAATATACAAAGAATCTTTATTTGCTTTATCTACGCTCATCATTACACTAGTCACTATGCAAAAAAATCTCAGTGAAACTAAATCGTTGATGTTTTAGTTTTACACCTATAAAAACTGTTGCGTACAGAAGTTGTTATCTATTCGATAAGTTTGTTATGTGTGTAATGTATATTCCTGATTTCATTTAACTATATCTATTACTGAAAATGACCGGAGAGAAACAAGGCTTGCTGAGAACAAGCCTGATTTGTAATATATTCGGTATGAGGTGTATTATTTTATCCTTCGCCTTTGTTACAATACAATACCGCCAATGGTATCAGTTGCGGGGTCAGAGTATAGTTGTTATTGTATGCTAACTGCATACGGCCTTACATCTTTATCCAAATGTGCAAGACTCGTAGCAAAAAAATTAAATTTTCTGATAAATGAGCCTACTTTCCTCTACATCGGTGGAAATAAATTTTAGTGAAGTTTCTTAAAGCTTAGATAGTAAGTAGGCGTTGGCGTCTCATTGACAGCAATAGCATTAGAGATGAAACCAGAAAGATGTGGAACAGTACCAGGGCAATTAAAATACACGAGTGACTTACCCTGGATTCGAATTCAGAAAAACTCGTAAAATTAAGATGGTTTGCTATCAACTGTATCACGGAGGAAGGATTCGCAGCATTCAAACATATCAAAATGTTCACATGGCCGCCATGTTTAAAATCATTATCTGACCCCATTTAAATAATGTAATTTGACATGACCTTTTGCAGGTGTGCAAAATTAGGTGAAAATTAGGTGAATTATTCCAAAAATATGGCAAAATGTTCAATTTACTCATCTGACACTACTTTGCAAAAAAAATCCTGCAAAAGAGGATCTTTATATGCATAATTGATACTTCTGATCAATACTGTTTGCGTACAAAATTTGGTTGAATTTTGTTGAAACTATTGATAGATATAATAAATTATTCTAATTTATTTATATAGACCCTCATTAAAAGATGCCTGCTGCACGTAACACATGTTATTTTACATACCCTACTGTAGAAATACTTGCATGAAATTTTGGTATAAATCGGTTGATTGGTCATCGAGATGTGGCAGTAAACCTCCATTGTTCATGTGAAGATTTTAATAAATGGAGGGCAAAAATGTATGTATTAGCACATTCGATGACTGTTATGGATACAATACACAAGGTTAAATTTAAAGCTGTTAAATAGTTTCGTAGATAAAGCACACTAAACTAAAATGTTTGTATAAGCGCCATTCAAAAAATAAAAGACTCACACACTTAAAACATATTAATTAATATGGCCTACCACAGTACAATATCTTCGTCAAATTTGAAAGAAATAGGTTGATTATTTCCCGTGAAATGGCATAAAAACTGTATTATTTCTTGTGGCACTATCTTATAAAATGCCGGGGAAATGAGGCTTTGCATATACAATTTATAAATCATACTGTCAGTATACAGAGTTAAGTTGAAATCTGTTTGACAGTTTAGTAAATAAAACATTCTGGGCTACAATGTTTATATGGCCCCCATTTTGAAAATATGTGTGTCTGACACTCTCAAAGTTTATCGCTTTACATGGCCTGTCATAGTGCTACTTGTTTGCCAAGTTTAGTAGAAATCGGTTGTTTATTCGGAGATATCGCGTAATTTTAACTTCTCACGTGATACTATTTTACAAACTGGCAGACAAAAGAGATTTTGTATGGACGCATTTTATGGCTGTAATATATACAGGCAACATACAAAGTTTCATTGTAATTAACTACATGGCTCTGTAACGATATAACATATATACATAAAATTGCTATGAAAATTTGAAAATAAGTGTCTGGCACACCTAAGACACATAAGTTGGCATAACCTACCACAGTACTAGGCCTACTTGTTTGCCATATTTGGTAGGAATAGGTCAATTGCTTCTCGAGTTACTACACAAAATACTTCATTTATTCATGTAATGCTATTTTACCAAATGGCTTGCAGAATTGGTTGTTGTTTAACGTATATGATGCTTGTAATAGATAGTGTCAACATATAAAATTTGGTTGTTTATAATATAAAATTTGGTAGAATACGGTAGTTACACCAAATAAACGTAAGATAAAACTGTATGACCACCATTTTGAAAATAATTGCCAAATAAGTTCAATTATTAACGTTTATCTGCCATGCCATAGTATTACTTACGCGTTAAATTAGGCGAAAATTGGCTGAGTAGTTGTCGAGATATAACATACAAAATGTATTCTTTCTTGTGGCGTTATCTTCCAAAATGGTCGACCAACATCAATATTCACCTCGGTATTCAATGCTTACACCTTGTCTTGTCAACATACAAAATTTGGTTTAAATCGGTGGAATGGTTTTCGAGATATGACGTATCACACTAAATTTTAAAATGGTCGCCATTTTGAAAGTAAGTGTCCAGTGTGGTCGCAAACTATAACAGTCAGGTGAACTTATTTAGTAATATATGTGTACCGAGTTTCGTGTTATTCGTTTCATGCGTTCAAAAATTTGAAAGGGGAAACATTCACACACAATCCGTAACACATACACACACATACACACTCATACTCACCTAGCACAGACAGGAAATTTATATCATAAGCCTTTCTTTCCTCCGGAAAATATGATAAAAAGTACCTGATCCCAACTCACTGTCTAAGATTGAGGTCATAATGAAATTAGCCATATGATATGGAAAAGAGCAAACTTTCTCAATTTACATTTAAAAAGTTTTTATTTGCAAACAGAAATATCAATTTAATTAAAAATAGAAAACATATTTATCCAGAAATTTTATTTCGGAAAGTTTGGGAAATGTTGGGGTCCGGACGCACTGACACAGTACAGTACAGTGCTGTTCTGTGTTGGTGACATTCTGAAATCTGATTGGCTGCACATACATCTGCACTGATACTACTGGTCACATGGGCCAATAATATTTCAAAATGCTACCAACATAGCGCAAAGTCTTCTGGAGAAATTACCCAAGGAAACGCACACACACACACACACACACAGATAACCCATTAGCAAACATTAGTTTCGCTATTTATTGTATACTACTGACGAAGAGAAAATATCAGTCACTCCCTATTATCTGTCAATTTAAAGCTGAAGTCACAATTATTTATGTTCGAAGAATTATATTTTTGGAGGAAAATTCTCTTTAAAGAGTAGAAAGATCCAAAATGTAATATTAACAACTAGTGTTATGTACATCAGACACACAAGTGCGATTTAAATTGTTACCTCGTACAAAATACAAGCAAATTACTTTGGTGTAGTGGATATTATTTTTATTTACTTCTATTTAACTCACACAATTAATACTGTACGTTGTTGTAATAAATTGTAACATTTTCATTTGATATAAATGCATGTTTCTTTAAGTATGTCACATTTTATTTTTTCCTAATTGTTATAAGACACTTTTAACAAAATGGCTGTTTTATACGATTTTAGATTACCATTTAAAAATGGGACATTTAAGAAAACTCTTTCTTCATGTAAGAATAAGTATCGTTTAATTTCTTGAACCAAACAATTATCAATTTAGAATTGTCTTTACTGCTTTATTTGTCGGGTGTCTAACTAAAAGTTTGATAATGGATTGACTTGTGAGAATTCTGTGGGACTCATTTGAGGATATGCTGTAATTCGAGGATGCATGTAATTGAGTTACATTTGTAAGTGGGCAGCACTTTTTTCAGATACACCGCGAAGAACTATACACTAATAAAAAATCTTCAAGTATACAAGTTCCGAATACCACACAATCCGAGGTGAAATTAGCTACACTTTAAAATAAACATGTGTATTTACACATGGAATTTATGTGTAAATGTACTATTTGGTATGAGTAGGGACACCCGAATTCCATGTAAAGATTTCCGCACATGCTTATAGATTTCAATACCATGCGGGTGTGCCAGTAGTTTTATTTCGCTTATTGGTGGTGTGTCTTTGTGAGAAGACAGTTTCCTGCCTGACTAGCCAGTCAGAATTACATAACTTCAATATTGAAAGTCTGTTATTCGCGCGCAGATACCTAAGATGTGTAAATCGCAACGCAAACCATCCATGCAAAAATATGGGTCTGAGTTGAAATGTTATGAAATACAACTGGTCACGAAATCTTTTCGCGAAAATAAGGGGGTATGAGTAATTTTCAAAGACAGCTGACAAGTGGAGCTGATACGATAATGTTGCTAAGAATTCAAATGCAGGTACAACATAAAAAGGTTGGTACAGGTGTTTTTCGCGAAAAGATTTCAATACCAATTGTACTCCAAAACACTTTTATGCAGATGCACTTTTGTGGTTGGATTGGTTAAAATGTCACGTGCCTCAAGTGTTTGCCCGTGAATCATGGACATTCAGTATCGGAGTACTTTATTACAACTGGCCCAGTCAAATTAGAACATGTCTTCTCATGTAGACACGCGGCCAATAACCAAAGGAAGTCGTGGTCGTGGACGTAGGATATGGAAGTATAGCATGGCCATAAATCTTTTCGCGAAAAACACCTGTCCCTAATAATGATGTATACATTTTTATGTGTGTGTGAAAATACACCATCACGATATTAATAACCTATTTGTGCATTTTTATTCCTACTGTATCATTGTGCCACTTGAACAACGAAAGTTCGCTATACAAACTCACAATGAAAATACACACGAGTGCCATTTTTCAATGGCCATACTTGAGCAAACGTATACTAAAAAGTGTTAATATAATTAGGTTACTTACATTTACAGCATGAGTAATTTTACATGCAAGTAAAGTTACGTTGACAAATGTGATTTTACAATTATCACAGACGAGAAAAATATAGGTTGAAAAAATTTAATGGAAACATTATTATAACATTCGAGTATAGGCTAGCACGAACCTGTCTCTTCAGATCTTCACAGGGATACTTAAATGTTGTTTATAAAAACATATACACTTAATTTGATTGTGAGTAATGCTTCTATAGTCCATTCCCGATCGGAAGCGACTTGTGAAAATTAACCATTGAAAAAACACTCTAGGCATATCATGTCAACATGTTTTTTCAATAACCTGTATTCTACAAATATATAACGCTGTGGTTAGCTTTAGAGTACTGTATTATTGAATAAATGAAACTTTATGTTAATATCTTCTATAACTTGTAATATTTATTTCTTTTTAAATATGAATTAACAACAGCGAGAGCAGCGACGTGTTGGCAACAGCCGGTAATAAATAGTTCACAGTTAAAATATTATTTTAACCTAGTTTTTTTAGTATACTATTTGTAAATTAAATGGTGCCTATTGAAATATTTAAATATTTAGGTAGCCCTGATTGCAATATATTTCATTTTTACAGTTTAAAATTGCAGTGGAAAATATCGTGAGTAGGCCGTAATGGTACGGTGCTGTTCTATCGAGCGAGAAAGCAACTATCTGATGAGCAAGGCTTGTGTCTCTCTCTCTCTCTCTCTCTCTCTCTCTCTCTCTCTCTCTCTCTCTTTCTCTCTCTCTCTCCCGTTATTTCTTTCACACTCGGGAAATTTCGCTTCGCTAGTAAGCAATAATTATACATGTTTTCAGTTGTAGCATATTTTATACTTATTACAGCAAAATTATGATTTTTGAATTTGTCATTTACAACTGAAAAGACATTTTAAGTTTGAATACTTATTTTAATACATTTAGATATGATGGCGGGGCAGAAACAAAGTGAAGTTGGCAGACGTGGAGAGCCATGACATGGAGTGTTGCTTTCTTACCAAACGAAGCGTAAATTATACTTACTCCGAAAAATACTTCAAATTACCACATCAAGTTTGTAAAGGTTGTGTTTTTTAAACCTAGCTAAGCAAGTTACGATGTTGTGATAAATCTGTGTTTCTGCGGCAGTAGTAAATATACTGTTATGGTGTGTTTCGTTAACAACTGCGTGTGAAATAGCGTGATTTCAAATATTTGATGTGAATTATTTATACGTTTCAAATGCGAATTGTTTTTATGACGAAGTTATTTATTTACATCCACATCTGTTTATTTATCACAACATTGTACCTTTGCCCAGGATGTTTGAAACACAGTCGTGTAACGTGATTTATCACCAATCCCAACAAAATAACCAAGCCCAGCCCCAATAAATTTCAATAAACCTAATACACAGTAAGTAGCAATACATATAAATATGAGCGGAACAAAAGTTACAGTAGGCTTATTTGTGTGCATGTTCACCGATATATTTTAAGTTTGTATGGCAAAAAATGAGCGACACGAGTTGCGTGCTTGATTTTAATGTCTCTTTTTCGTTGGACTGATTATTCCTTCGTTATTCGAACTGAGACCGCTCTTTTAAAGAAATAACCCAACACATATCAATAACAAAAAGTTAAATACTATAGATCATTGTACCCCGCAGTTGTAAGTGTTAAACACAGTCGCGGCAAAATATTAACGTGCATTACGTGTAATGTGCTATGTCGTGGAAAACAAATATGTTAACGTAACATAACCGTAAGAACAATCGTCAATTCAGACATTTTTAAAACGTTATGAAGCTGACCTAAATAATGTTATAGGCCTAAACTATGAATATTCGTACGAAATTGTTTTTGAAATAGACCTACGACAGAATTTTTTGAAAAGCTGTAAACAGTAAACAACACATTTGACAGGTATAAAAGTACAAGTCACACTTCAATGTTTATGTTTAGGTGTAGCGAAAGTACACGAACACATGCACTCACACAATGGAATGTTAATATTGATTTTGATGATGCTACATGGCAGTCACATGACAATGTTTGTTCACATTTGGCAGAAGGATACGAAACGGGCCTGCAAGTAGATATTTAGCAGGGCTCCGAAAAAGTTGCTTCCAGTGGGGAATGGTCTATAGGCAAATTATTAAAAATACTTTTTCTTAAATTTGCATAATATTGGATTGCGTACGTAAATACAAAAAAAAAAAGTACCAATACTAGTGACGAACTTATACACAGAAAAATTTATAATCGAAGTTTGGCACAATCCACCAGTGCGAATTTTTGTTAGGTTACATTAAAAAAATTAATAGTCTTACCTAACTTATTTATTCGTTTCGAACAAATTATTCTCATCTTTTTTCAAACGTTCTAAGTCAAATCTTTATTCGACTGTTAGTTTTTTGCACGTATGCAGTTGATGACGAGGAATATATTAAATAAGGAAACATTTCTGTAGCAGTTTGAATGTGAAATCGCACATTTTCAGCTGTAAAATTACTTTCAATAAAAGATAAAATATAAGTATACGTTTAGTTTGCTGTTCTTTTTTAGTATACGCCTAAATATGTGTAGTTAGCATTAGTAAACGTTTTAATTTTTTTTTTCAACTAAAAAAAAAGTATATAATTAATATAGCCTACATTTATACAGATAACTTCGCTGTAACACGCCTGGTCAATTTTTCAGATTTAAACCTTGACATTTGAATACACAGCCAAAATATAACTTTTGTTTCTGACATAACTGTGAGAAAGAGATTTCTTTCAAGGATAAAAAATCAATTGACTAGAAGTGTTTTCTTATTAGACCTACTTGCAAAACTGGGAAAACTGAACATGAAATTAAAAACGAATATGTTTCGCACAGTAGATGAAATTCGAAAACTGCCCAACAAAGAAAACGATGGTCATCAGTGTACGGCACGTGAGTCCATTGGTATAGCTTGTAGGACTGTGTCTGGTAAAGGCTGTTCACAATAAAGTGAGCACTTTTGAAAGCCCTACTTAAGATCTACTTGTATGACCGTTGTGTATTTTTCCGCAATATGTAAAATTAACATTGCCATGGGCCGGTCAGGTGAAACTGTGAAATTATTAGAAAAGTAAATACTTTACAAATCTGCTCGTTTCTACACTTCAATGTATTAAAAATAACTGGAAGCAAAATAAATAATTTAAGTTATCATAAATGGTTACGTAACACTTTCTATTTGACGTTAAGATATGGAACTATATTCCCTCCACTATTGCCAATTTGACTGGGCGCCTGTCACTCTGTGCGCCCGTTAAAATATCTGACGTTAGTAGAAGTGGATTTTTCCTTCGGTTGATTTCAAAAGCGCTCGTTATATTGTGAACAGCCTTTAAGCTCGGTGTCCCTGTACGACTCGCCCGGGGCGGGAAATTTTAGCCAACAATTTGGAAAATTTCTTCCTGATGCATTTGCCTGTATTGCAAAGTTAAATCTGTGAACAGTAAAACGCTAGTAGACCCTAATGAATTTGTTTGTACAAAATACAAGCCATTTTTAAACTGCTTTCAGAATTAGGCACACATGCATTGTGTTTCATTTCATTTTTGCAAAGAAACACGCTCCAAAAGTTTCTGTGTATTTTTGCCATAGTGACTCGTGAAATTTGACTGTTGTATAGCAGAGTAGAGAAATGAAAATTTTGCTTGTTTTGATTATCTTATTTTTTTGTGTAAAATCACACCTAAATTTTTTGATGTTAAAATTTACCTACCTTAGTGGAGACGCTCTGCAGCGTACATTTGCGTTTAACAGTTTCTTACTCACCAAGGCAGGAGCTAGTGAACCACGCAACAGCTAAGGTTGGGATGTCTACAGTATATCAGAATCTCACTACTTGTCATCAGACCAGCATAGTTGTTTCAATGTAGTCAACGATACTACCAACAAATCGAATGCCAGCACGCAATAATTTAAGCTAGTAAATTATTAATAGCTACTATTAGTAAATGGAAAACTCTGCAGCAGGATTCAAGCAATTAATAAATCAGGCCTCCATTTTCATTTTCTAATTAACTGAGAAATTTACAAATTCATTTGGGGACAAGCTGGACGTGTTATTTATCTGAGTTGCTGTCGCGATTCGACCAGTTATTTATTTGACATACCAACCATAGAAGGCTAATGTTCCCTTAGCATATCCGAAACAAAAGAAGTGATCAATCACAGACAACCAAAGAAAATGTAATTGGCAACTAGCCGATGAGTTAGAAAAAAGTACATTCCATTATGAAGTCTAGCCCAAAAGTCATTGAACCAGGGAGTTGTTGAGGTTTGTAATAATTTAATTTCCTTCTAAAAAAAAGAACCCACTTGCTACAACACTAATGTGTAATCCTGCTTTAAAATAGAAGTTCCCTTGACAGGTAAACCATGAACCTATATACACAAATTAAAATAGGATAACGATGTTGCGGTTACCTGGCCTGATTTTCTATGTCCCTCAAAGTAACAGTACGTTCATAGTAAGCACAACTGCTTTAAAATGTACATAGTTTTAAGACAGTTTCTTCTTCACCGCTTATGTTCATTAAATCCAGTAATGAGTAGATTACATCGGCCCAACTGCAGAAGGCTTATATATATATATATATATTATATATATATATATATATATATATATATATATTATATATATATATATATATATATATATATATATAATGGCTGAGAGACGGATTTTGACTCACTTGAAATATATATTACATGTTGTAATATATGGCTACTATAGATGATCAGCAGTAGGTAAAGGTTGGCTTGTAATGCAGAACAGTAATGCTGGAATTCGGTGCGTGCTGGTGCCACACGAGTATTAAATGGTTTTTAATATAGTAACACAACATTCATCTATTAAAACCATATTAATATACAACCATATGCGATTGGCCGGATGCAAGACGAGCAAATTCTTTGAACAGCCACTAATAATGTCGTTCACGTTCTCATGCACTCGTTTTTCATTCACTAAATATAGTCCATTCACAGTTACTTCAAACTTTTCTGAAGCCCTGCTAAAGTTCTACTTCCAGGATATTCCTCCACCTCATGAGAACACAGCTTAACCCAGCCTATAAAATGATACCTAAGAGACAGCGTACCGCGTTCGTGGGCACTCAGTTTAATGTAATGATTTGCATAAGAACGGCTTCTTACTACGCATTACCAATGCACATTCTCCCTGTATTTATGCATTTTATTTATAAACGAAATAATATAGTTTACAGATAAAATATAATAAAAAGTTCGACTGAACAAGAACATTTTTTTTTATGTTAGCAAAAGATTTAAAAAGTTTGTGATCCATTGCATTATTTCGTAAATCACCAATCATGTAATATATGGGGTGATTTTTCAAAGGTTTGGTTCAAAAAGTATGAAGAAACAGCGAACAGACTATAATCATAAACCTATTATTACGTTGAACGGTCAGACCAGAAGCGTGGGATTTGGACAGGTAGTTGAAGACAGCTACAGAAGTCATGTAAAGTTACATCATTTAAATATGGCCAGACATTGATTTAAAAAATGGTAGCAATGCAAATATTTATATATGTTTGGCATATCTATTCAAATGCAATCAAAATTTTTACTTATAGTAACTATTGGAAACACCTACACAGAAACTCTTTTTTAGACATTTTTATAAGATATCCCTGTTTAAAAAAATACTGTTTTTATGCCATTTCTCGGAAGCCAATCAACTAATTTTTCCACAATTTTTTTTTACACAAGTGACGATAACGCCACTTGTGTAAAAAAAAATTGTGGAAGTCCATGTAAACGTATGTGTTTGTAGTCGCTCAGACACTTAATTTCAAAATTATTGTCATTTAAGTATTCCAGGTTAGTGAACCCTAACATTCAAAAAATTAGACTGATTACATCCGAATTTGATGCCCCGAATTTCACCTCCTTGAAGCAGTTGATTGCACGCTAGCTTAATTTAAAGAGTTTTTCTGAATTTTAATCCCGGGTAAGTTACCCGTGTACGTATTTTAATTGTCTTGATGCACTCTTTCACGTGTTTTTTTTTTTTCACTGATGATATTGGTGTTAATGAGACGTCAACGCATACCTGGCATCTAAGCTTCTATGAAATTTGCTAAAATTTATTTTCACCAATGTAGAATAGTTATCAGCAATTTCTTGTTAGTATTAACAAATACTGCGAAATAAATCATTGAAAATAGGTAACCCAAAAAGAATAGTTATCGTGCGTCTGATTAGAATTAGAAAGATTGTGGTTTTTAATATCGGGCGAGACATTGCCGTTTTTCAGTTGTTTTAAATTATAAGTTAGTATGTATAATTTACAAATAAGTTACCTACTTCCGATTAACCTAACAGCATAAATGTGGGAATGTGAACAAGTCCAGCACCTCATTAAGTCAAATAAATTCAGAACAACGGAACTTATAATAATTCACAATATGTCTAGTGTATACAATTGGGCTTGTATATATTGCTGTATGTGCAATTGTAGTTTCTGTTTTTTTCATTTTTAAACGTTGTAACATCTATTAGATATTTTATATATCCTATTATTACACAGCACCATTATTCAAAATTCCAAGTTGCATTACATTGTCATTAAATACCACAGTATCTAAAATATAATTCCCAGTTTAAAGAACTCGTACTTTTTTAGGTTTCTCGTGATTGACAAAATGTTATTCTATTAACATTCCGTCCATCTTCCGGGACCACAGAGACTGAGCGGTTAGACTACTAGCCTCCCACCAAGGCGATCCGAGCTCAATTCCCGGCCAGGTCACTACCGGATTTCCGCAAGTGGGAATCTTGCCGGAAGATGCCGCTGGTTGACGGGCTTTCCCGAGGATTTCCCGTTTCCCTCGCCCTTACATTCTGGCGCTGCTTATCCATTCTCACCTAATCTCACCATCACTGGCCCTTAAGAACTCATTGTTAAGAGCCGCCCAAATTTCTCCACTCAAAATCACCCCCCCCCCCCCCCCGACACACACACACAAGCGACGCGAGTCCGCCTTTTTAGAAGTTGTATGTAGCACATTCCTAATTCTCGAAATTGTTTCATCTAAACGAAATATTTTCATTTCAGTTGGTCTTATGTAAGTTTGATATCAGCCAGCTCATTTTATTATGCCTACATTATATTAATATGAAAATTGGCTCCTCTCTTATGCACGATGTGTCTTAAAATACTCATGATATAAAATTTTTTCGTATCCATAGTTTTGGCATTATTTTCCGCCTAAAATTATAACTTTATATTGTTTCTGTTATGTGCGGATAAAAAAAAACCTATAGAAATGAAGATTTATATGTTGATATTAAATGTAATAGACTACTTAATGGTATACTTATAAACTACCCAAAATAAAAGAAATATTTCTTAAGGGGTTAAATTTCAAGTAAATATTAGCATATTAAATTCCAGGATACAAACTATTTTTTTCAAAATTTAATTGACCAGTGGTATCCTTAAATTTGTAAATGTTATCTCTTTTTTATTACTGTTGTTTCACTTTAGTTTGCAATTTGGTTATTCTTATCGCAACATTACAAAAATGGTTTTAAAAATGACTCTGAACAGCAGTTAGGCCTATACAATTATTATTATTATTATTGTTTTTGATCAACTATATAGGTTTCTTCGCTGCTGCAGATATCACAGGAAATTCAACAAAAACAACAAAAACCGCACCATATAAAACAAGAAACATGCTAGAAAACAATCAGTTTAAACAAGAAGACTACAATAGATGCTAACAAAATAATGCGCAACACATACCTATGGAAACCAATCGTCAACGCAACAGAAACCAACAAAGCACAGCAAATCCAAATAAACAATCATATTACAAAATAGTGTAAAAATACACAGAAAAAACCAATGGAATCGACTAGAATGTAACTAAAACCCACATACACCAATTGAACACAAAATAAGCCAAAAAAGCCCCACTAGAATATAACAGCAACAATAAAACGACACCACAACAAAACCCAATAGAAACTATTATAATACAACAGAAACAAACTGACTGCAACGCAACAGAGACCATCTGCCGGCATGTAAACGTGGCCACTGGTAGAACACTTGCCAAGGTCCTGCTGGGCCACAATCTGGGCCTGCCAGGGAGAAACTCTGCTCGAATGTGAGCACGAATACAAGTACAGAAAACAACATGGTGCAACAAGATGAGGGGCGCCACCAGCAGCGCGAACAACAGCAACATCCCTACCACTACGTGACCAACTTCACCACTGCAAGCCAAGCAATTGGTATACGTGTGTGCCATCTGCAATCGGCAACACATCAAAATTTTTGTGTGGATATGGCTGCTAAGTGTAGCGGCCCATACAAGGTGATATGGTGTAAGGACAGCCACTTACCTGGTCCGAGTGGGAAGGAGAATTGTCAGGGATCATCGGGATGATCTCCGTTTATTACATGGGGACGTCACCAGCGAGGATGAGCCCGGTATCCTGAACCCCCACAATGCCGAACCAGCTGCAGAGCTCCATGAGTAAGAGAGGATGGAGGAAGGTGGCCACGTCTCCCAAGAGTCGGAACGACATGGGTACAAGTCAAAGAGCAAGTGAGCCGCAGGCCAGCATTGTCGCCTCAGCACCTCAAGTAAGTGACGGCAATGAAAAAAGGAAAATAGAGTGAAAAAACAGGAAGCAAACGAAGACGCAGCTTTGATGACGCATGATGGGGAACCCCCTGAAAATGTAGCTGTATAAGTACTAGTGCCGAAACCGGCACCAGCACTACCAGTGACACCCGCCAACGGAAACCCCAGTGCCCATCATTGTGTCACCTCTGGTAGAGGGGGTAGGGCAGCAAGAAGGAGCAATGAGTCAGTGCTAGCTGGGGGGGGGGCATAGCAGGGTGGTCAACCCCTCCCAGTAGCCATCTGCCCAGATCGCACCCAGAAATGGCACAGCAAGAGAAGAGACGACAGCACGAGAAGTAGTGTCAGCAAGGGCAGTGGGCCAGCTGGCTCTTACTGCTCGCACCAGTCAAATCGGCGGAGACAGCCGCCACCGGCATGTACCAACTGTGAGGGCTCCACAATGCCCCACAAGGAGCAGAGCCAGAGGGAACAGCGAACGAAGCCAGCACTTCGAGACAGCAAGGAGGCCGATAGGCATCCCTATTGGTTATGCCGGAGGCAGCAGGGATGGAAACAGTGCCTCTGTAAATACCTGAAAGTGTGTGGTCACAAACGGACTCATGGGGAAGGGGGTGGGGCATTTGACGTGTGCCACATTCCCATTCCCTCAAGTCCACTTGACAGCAGCGCTCACCGATGCAGCACTATACATACTCTACCACCAGTAGAAGTGCAGTGTAATGAAACGTGGGAAGTTTATACGAGTGTTAGCTGGGTGGGGCGGCGAGAAGTGTAGGGTAGTGCAAAGGGTACAGCGCAGTGCATCAGTGTCACTTGCTTGTCGCATGGACTTATGTATTTCGCCATAGTTAGACCTGCAATCAATTGTCAAATGTAACTTCAGGGTTTTGTAGGTAATTTAGTGCCATGTGTATTCACATGTACTATGGAAGGCAAGTGAACAACACTTTCTAATTAGTGCAGTGCTATGGATTTTGTTGTTATTCTGTAATATACCACCACACATGTTTATCATATTCATCTCAATCATATAGTTTGCAAGTGATATTTCCAGAGCATATTAAAGTTGTAATGTTTATCTACTGTTATTTCGCAAAGCTAAGGAGTGCAGGGGATTTCAGTGTCTTTCACGTGTCTAACAAGTAGTTCTGAATGGGTTGCTGGCCTGCCATGGCAGCTGACACGCCACGCTGCCAAGTTAGAGTGCGTCGAGCATCTCGGGAGGTTTTTTTGTGTGTTCCCGCAACTCGAGGTTCCACATGCCCGGGAGGCATTCACCTTTTGTATCAATCATTTAATCTAACCAGACTGTTAATTTTACCAGAACCATTTCGTACTAGCCACCTGGGACACCACCTCCCTCTTCCCCATTGCTTGAATTACCTGGGGAATCATAAATTTCATACAGAATTTTTAATAATGATTTGCACCATTTTTCAGAGTAACCTATTTCGGCAGGTCAAGCCCGGCACATTTTGTAAAGTGTTGGTCTCAGAGCCCTGTTTCAAGCAACGAGTAAAAGATCACATTGAAAACATATGTGTGTATTTTATTTTCCAGCCTATGGGCATTTCAGGGCATGGGCCCTTATGATACCCACCCATTCATTAAGTGTTCATGCAAGTATTATTTGTCCAAAATGTTATGTATGTCGACGATGTGTGCAATCAGTGTAAGGCCACATGGCTATCCCTAATAAGTCACTGTGCAGTACACATATTAATTATTCACTGATATTCAAAGTTACCTCACCTCTGTTAAATTTTGTTTGCAACACAACTCTGTTGTAGCCCTTATAAGTCATAGAGCAATACACATTGGATTATTCACTTAATCTAATTCTGAGGAGCGTCACCCAGGATTAAGCCTTGGCTGTCGGCCAACTGACTCTGAGTGAAGAGAACTTCACTGCATTGTTTCCGCAATGCCTGGCACCCGGGTGAAATAATTCCAACCACATCTTCCAAAAATTACCACCTTCACCTAAAATTTCGCCTCTACCCACTGAGGCACCATGGCGCCATGTCATCTCCATAAAAAAGAACAACCCTGATCGCAGAACACAACCTAGTACTCTCAGGTCTATGAGTAATAGGCCCAACCAAGTCACCTAATCCTGCAATGACATCTCATAATATGGAAGCCTCCTCAGCCTTTTCAGGCATTCTTGCCACCATTCTCAATTCATCTGCTCCATCCAAAACCGTAGCAGCAACATCAACAATTACCACATCTACTAACACTATTCACTTTCATGGTGTTAGGTTTTGCTGGACCATTAGGGGAGTAGGGTTGAGTGTACAGGTTCGCCGCATGTTTAGGTTATCAGGTTTTGGGCGCCAGCATACAGCACGAGTTGATGAGGGGTCGTGTGGTCGACGGCCCATGTGGCTGTGGTCCAGATGTTCCTCCATATATTGAAAAATCAGTTGATGATGATGATCTAAAAATTCCAAAGGCCTAGGCTAGTAGAAGATGTATAGCCCCTTCCATATACTTATTTCATTCCCATTAAAATATGTTTCGGACCACCTTCGTGCCCTTAATAATATACATCTAGTTTTTGAAAAAGGTTATGTTGCCACTAAGCGGCCAAAAATAATTGTGTGCATCACATCAATACCACAAAACAATTTATTCCTCTGGCACCCTCCAAAGAGGCACTGAAAATTACGTTCCTCCATTAAAGTGGGAGAACAAAAATAGTGCAAAGGCCTACATTACTTTACATGTGAAAATTAAGGTCTAGCTGTGTATAAAGTAGGATGGCGTTCCCTCTGGTATGAAAACAAACACACCAAAATCCAGGAAATTTACATCAAAGTCAATTGTGGTTACATGATTGGTGAAAACAAGTGCCGGCCATAGGGGCAGCATGCGGACGTCTGTCACGTGAAGATCTCAAGACGCTATTGAATGTACGTTAGCGCCGAGCTCCCTGGTTGGCCGATCTCTGCTGTGCAAACATGAAAAAATGATAGTAATTAAAATAATGATTATGGGGAATGAAACTACATGGTTGTGTGCAACGCCGTTGGGATGTGAGGGCACAAAAACACATCCATATTTATTACATTGAACACAATTATGAAAATATTAAAATATAAAAACTCTACTTATACTTAAGCAGTAAACATAGCCCTTAACCTACAAGCCACTATTTTCATTGCACGTTTGCATACCCAGTGGTGTATTGCAGAAGTAAATTAATATGCCCATGCTATTTATTATGTGCGCTGACCATGATACTGTACATATAAACCCTCAATTCTCATAATTTATTTAAATGGCACAAAAGTGAAGTTGGCTGGCCACATGGTCGGTACACTACAGTAACTGGCAGTGACTCACATCACTGCACTGAAACTCAACCTAAGAATACGGGACAAAATACAGGCTGGAAACACTGGACGATACTGACTAAAACTAATAAAACAAATATTGCACATTTGTGGGCACATGCAAGCAAATACTTATGTACACGAAACTCTACATAATATTCTACAGGTTGTGCCATAGTGAAAGCGAAGGCGCAATGCATAAATTGGAATTCTATTTCTGGGCATGAAAATTGAAAATGATACTTTTGTAAATTTTTGGCATTTAAAAACCCACAAAATATTACTGGTATTTCTTATGGCGCATGAGGATACATGAATGATGCATCTACATAAAACATCATTTAAATAAAAGTGTATACAATTAAACAAGGCACTCTTAAATGTAAACACACCTGAACATAAACACTGATGAAGGGAGATGGCATTGCACACACGATACACAATAAAATAAAATAATAATATTTAAAAAGGCCATACAACATCTAACACAACAAAACACCGATGCACCACACCATTAACACACATACACGGAACACTTACTATGCAAAGCACTGTTGTCACGTGGGTCGTTGATGAAGCTTCAGGTGTTGCGAGATGGACAGTCTGGAGGGAATGTGTGGCACACGTCACCTTCATCAGCCAAGAACACCTTTGAAAAATAATTACTAACACACTCCAAGCTCCACCAAACACTTCGATGTTGGGTTGATGAACGCTCATTTCATAGCTCATGGTGCACCCATCTCCCAGTCATTAGAATCTATGGAAACAACAGAAGGCATGCTCGGGAAACGTCCAGCGACAGTTCGATCTACAGAATATAACTGGGCTGACTCAGAATAAGATAACTTCCAACTAGACATGTCCAAGAAGAACTGCAGGAAAAAGAATACCAAAGCCTCCCTTTTTTCCAAAGATCAAAGAGCACCTCGAGTGTCACAACACCTGGAAAAAACACATAATATTTCCTCACCTTCATCTGGATCTGATAAAAATATTTCTATTAAACATTCTCTTATCTCCTAACTCTCATCTACACCAAAAACCTCTACAGTTTCCACCACATCTACAATCCAAACACAGTGTTGACGTGTGCTTGCATCCCATGCCTCCCAAGACAGTTTGCCTGGCTACGCAACTGTCAATGCAGCATGCATCCATGCTCTAGTTGAGTGTACATGATGTAGTACAACGAAGTCATACCAAAGAAACCATTCGAAACTATGTGATTAGACCTCACGGAGCCCTATCCCTGGACCACAAGAGGAAAATGTTCTTTATGTTATTAACAGACCAAGGTTAGTATATAGATGTTGCCTCAGATGGGCACACATCATTCTGCACAGGCAGCATGGAGACATCACGTGAAGTTCACCGCCTCGACCTTGGCAGCAACCTTTTTCTCGTCAAGATACACATGCTTTTACAGATTTATTTTTCTTTGCTGGCAAAATCGGCCATGTCATGGCAGTATCGTTGTAAGTGTACTTCTAGTTCCGTCTTCCCCTGGACGACAAAACCGGTCACCTCGTGGCAGTATCGTCGTGCACATTTTTACCCTTTCATCTTTCCATGCTTGACCAACATCAGACTGTGCAGTGTGCGTTGTTGAACGAACATTTTACAACAATAACACAGGTTCGTTAATCGTTTGCAGTGTAACAAAATGCCCGGGACTGGCTGTGTCGTAGCTGTATGTAAAAATCGTTGTGACAAGACAATCAACACCAAATATCACAGATCCCCAAAAACGAGTGAGTTAAGAAGCCAGTGAGTACAATGCTGCAGAAGACAAGATAAATTAAATCCTGATATGTCATATGTTAGCTCAGATCATTATAATTTGTTGAAGACTATGAGCGAGATCTACAGGCCTAACTGCTTAAAACTGAATCAAAGAAAATTGAGAAGAAATCTGCTTTGCCATCACAAAAGCTTGACAATCACGGTGTTGTGCCATCTGGGAATTGGTTAGGTAACGGGTTATTAGTAGGTTAGGTTTCTTACCAGGTGGGCGCCAGTGCTCTCGTCACCGTAGAGCAGTATGTAATATGTCGGGTTGTGGGGTGTTCGCCATAAACATGACCCCCAAATGCACCGTCGTCACTATAGATTTTCAAGTGCAGCGAAAATTATAACATGTTTTCTATGTTAGTAGAGAATATTCAAGCTCCCTCTATATGCTTATGCTAAGAAAGATGAAAGATTGTTTAGACTATCCCATGCCTTCACTGGTTACGTACTTTTAGGTTAAGAGGTCGTGATGCGACCATATTAAATAAATATAATGCCAAGTTCCAGACAAACACTATTTATTTAAATCAATCACTCAAGCGAGGCACTTTCAATAAAATGCTCCTATAAAGTCGGAGTACATTTGCTTGGTGAAAAATGGCGTGAAGCCGATAAAAGATTACAGTTTAAAAAAAACCCAGACATTGACTTATCGGCCTGTTCTTAAGCTGGACCATCGAGGAGAATAAGATTATGTGGATGGGAATTTTGAAATACTACTATAGTTGTATGGAAGCACCAGCATTCTCAGCGGAGAGCACAAGTACAGTTGGGTCGTGTGAACGACAACCTACATGCGGTCCGCACGATGACCAACATCTCATTGCAGATTATGTAGAAAGTTATACCATTTATCCTTAATATTTTCCCAAAAAACCAGGTCTAGTGAGAGTTATTAGAGCTACTCTCATACGCTCACACACTCCTAGGGCTGTTATAGGCAGCCTCACTCCTTACGAAAAATTGTACGATTACTGGTTATGCGGTAAAGAAGTGACCATTGAAATAATAAAGCAGTCGGTTCGGCGAACATACTTAAATCACTCCAATTGACCTCCAAAGAGCACAAACAAACATTTGCCCTGTTAAAGCAGGGTGCCTGCTGCAACTGTGGAAAGGCGGAAAAAGTGCCTACATGAAATTACATATTTCATATCCCAGCCATATAAAAGATGGACCAGTCTGTGAGACGGCTCACTTCCCAGGCCAAAACAAAATAGAGGTTCCAAACAACTACATTTAAACTATTGAAGACTACATGGTCTATACAAACTGTGAAATGCAAGGGGAGAATGTGCGCTGCGACCGTCTCACACGGTAACCAAGATGCGACTGTCCAACATGGCGGTGGGCTGCCTCCTTCCTGGTTCCAGTTCTCACCATCGTGTCACATGACTAACAAATTGTTCTAACATACTAATTAAATGAAATTAAGTAAATGAATGTGACCCTAGATGGATATGATGGATATAAAACATAACACTTTAAATCACAATTCAATATTACGAATAAAATTATATACATGTATATAACATAAACATAACCTACCGCATAAGGTACCCTAACCTCACTCTGATGCCTTACGAAATTCCCATGTACTGCCCTGCTCGTGCCGGGATTGCACTGTATCCATGTACACAACACTAATTTAATACTCTCAAGATAATCAAATTACCCTGTATGAAAAATGTTACATCAATGAAACACATATTAATATTCGGCTGCTTTTTGTTTTGGCACGTGTCCAATACGTTACGCCACAGGGTTCATACTGGCTCTGTCTAGTATTGTACTGTTTTTAATACTGGTCAGTTCAGAATAATATTAAATTTAGAAATATAAATGTAGAATAAAATAACTCTGAAAAATCCACCTGCGAAGAGTTGTGCCTCGTGGTTACGTGGTTTGTTTACATATGTGCCATCTGCACATTCAACATACTGGCGATACAAAAATTACATGACATAAATAAAAACACAATAAACCCTCAAATAATTTTACAAATACATAACACTCAATCGCACGGGCTATATACTGGCTGGTGACACAAAAGACACGTGTTCCGTAGACATCGCACTGGCGCATACAGTGTGGTGTGTTCGTGATCACGTGGTCACATGAATGTAATCAATAATATGGACATCTGCACGAGCAGAGAAAATTACGTGAAAAATTTTAAAACACTTTATAACACTCACAAAGCAATGCTAACAAAATAGAACACTTTAGGGCCACGAGAGAAATATAAACAAAACACTATTATACATACTTTACAGCACGCCTATTCGATTCGAACTCGAAACACACACTCGTTACACTGGCTGAACCCAGGTGCAGATGTGGTGCCGAGATGATTTGGCCGTTTACCTCAGAAGTAGTGAAAGGTCTAGGGCTGGGAAACGTGGCATATGTCAACGTGTATAATACATACTGAGCTCCTGTGTGATACGCTCACCGGATAGCAATGAATTAACGGTTCCAGAAATAACGACTTTGCCTTTTGATATGTTAATTGATGGAAATTTGGGGAGGAAGCAACGCCGTACATCCACACAGCACCGAGGCTTGACCCGCGCAATTTATGAAAAACTCTTAATCTTACTTTTATTCACATACTAAAATGGATGATTCTATGGTTATTAAAAATGATAAAATACAGTACATACACACTTTCACAAGGCTCAATAATTTATATTGATGAAAATAATAATAATTATTTTAATGCCGATTTGTGGCCACTTTACTGTAACGTAAAGTTTTTACAGCATCTAAAATACATATTTTGTACTCTGCAAGCTGATGTGAAAGTATAATGGCACTTGTGGCAGTGGATAAATAATAAACAAACCCGTTTGATAATGTAGAGAATTGTAATTTTAATGCACCCACCTGGTGCTATTTTAGAGCCACAGAAGTGAGGGAGCGGTAAATGTGCCATGTGCCGGAGCGTACATCAAGTGTTCCACATCGCCAACACGCTTAGGGCTCTGAAAACTGCATGCAGGTTTTTCCTTGAACACCATTTATTATTGAGACTGCCAGCAGCGACCCTGTAATTTTACTGATAAGAATTCTGGAGCAATGTTGATTATATGGCCCTTTATTAGATTCGCAGATATTTATGCCAAACTTTTAAAGATACAGCAGTCAGATAAAGCCACGAAGAGGCTTCGAATTAATGTTTTCAAAATGCATGACATATTGAAAGATGTATTTCGTACTAGTGTGAAAGGTGATTAATTTTTGCGTGTTAAGAAATTGTGAAGAGGCCTACGTGGGGCTATAATTAGTTTATAAGCCATGTTGTTCAAACAAATGCAACATAGTTCGCTTGCTAGGCAGACGGCCGGTTAGCATGGTCCCACGAAATTCGGCGAATTTTTACATGTCTCCAACTCTGAACGAACAAGTGATAAACTGCTACCTCCCCCGCAATCATTATTGACCACCTGGTCAGGTCTGCTGACAACAGCAAAGGGAAACTCAGGGGTGTCCAAAGTGCGTTTATGTCTACACACATAAGGGCGTATTTAAATTAGACCGACAAATTTCCGTAAATGATCCCTCATTTTAAAAAAATGTATAAAATATATAGCCAGTATATACCGGAGGGGCGAAACTTCCCTTGAAGTTCAGTTGAAGCCGATGTTCTTTGCTAGTAACAGCCGAAATGCCACAAAATACACATAGAACAGTTTTAAAAAAAATGTTTTCTACTGGAGCTCTGCCCTGCGAGCGACCTTGACATACGGGCCCCTTAACATCTAGCCTAGTACATGTTTTCTCCTGGAGTGGACAACGAAAGTCTAGACTGCTTCCTGAATCATATAATGAATAGCATGCACAATTAAAAAATGTAGTTTTATGAATTTTGGTTTCCAGAATTATTCCTAAACTGCAAGTGTCTCTTAATATGTTTGCATAGTAAGTTCATATTTTATAGCTATATAAATGGCTGACAACACGCACCCTTTTAAAAAAGGGGAGTTCAGAGTTTTTTTTTTGTAATTTTGGAAATATTTTCGGTGTTCATGTAGTAACAGAAAAATTTAAATTATGTTTGGGCAAAGTACAAAAATGAATGCATGTTATGCTTAATACTTAGTATATTGACTAATTGTACTGCCAACTTTGAAAGTTTTATTAGTAAATTTACACACACACACACCCCACACAGAGAGAGAGAGAGAGTGTGAGAGAGAGAGAGAGAGAGAGAGAGAGAGAGAGAGAGAGAGAGAGAGAGAGAGAGAGAGAGAGAGAGGTGGGAGTTAGTTTTGTTTTATTTTATTTTTTTACGCCGTTAAATTGATCTAAGATTGTAAAGAAATATTAAGTTGATATATATCATAACTGGTTCAGTTTTTCACAATGGCACAGTAATTTATGCAAAAATTACCATTGCCTGCGATAAAAAATATATAGTTTATATTTTTGTGTTGAAATCAGCAATCATTGAATTGTAACTGTGTTTTCCATTCTATCGTAGCAGACCAGCGTCAGCAAAATTAACATAGATTGCACAGTAGTTGCGTTGTAATTACTTTACTGAAAAGGCCTCATACCTAAAAATTATTTGACTTCAAGAAGTAACATTCATAAAAGCATTTTTGCTAAGTCCGTTAACAGTAACGTACAAAATCAGAATTCTCTAGTATAAAATATGTAGCATAATTTGGAATCAGTACAGTTAAATTCGTATTCTACAAAAATACATTAAAATTCTAAAATAGTTAATAATGCATAAAGCTGAACTTGTAAACGAAAAAAAATTTCTTTAACTTATGAATTGTTAGCAGGAACTGGGAAATTTACAAGTTGAACAACCTGTAGGCTAGACTCCAGCAAATGAGTTTCGTTAGTTAAGACTAAATTTGGTTGTTCGTGTTTTTTATTCGCCACGAAACAGCATAAGTCAATGATAAAGTCACAGATAGAGTATGACAGGACACCGAGTACTGCCAGTAAGAATGGGGATCTTTTTCTCACAAAGGCAAGAGCAAAAAACTGTGAACGGTGAATTGAGTTTTAGAACAGTGTGCAATTCCGACTCAAGGTCATTACTCGCAAAAATTCCGGGTCTCTAATTATGATGTGTACAGAGGAACCAGTGCTGCCCAATGTGTTGCTTCTCAATAGAACTTAACTCGTGTGCGTTTTTTGTATTTCTTTAAACGTTAAATGAAGTTAAAATATTTTATATCTTAAATAAACTTGGGACACAGTGACCATGGCTGTAGTTATTGTTGGCAGGAAATGTTTTTTTACACTTTGAAGCTAGCATTACAATATTAAAAAGGTAAATGCGTGATAACGTCTATGATTATATTGGTTAAATTTATTGAAAATAAAAGGAGTCTCTGACAAAATTCCCGCCTGACGAGCATTTTCATTGAAATATGCTGGTTACATTAGCGAGACGTGGAAGCGATGCAAGGCATGCGCTAATTGGGGATGACTGTACACAATCCTCAGTGAATCTTCGGACCACATGGCTGCCAGCATCAGTATAAATAGTGTGCAAGAGACAAAGGAATTATGCTACACTACAGCAACATACATCAACATCGGATACTGGGGCACACGTTCATTGGTTGCGCGGTCGACATGTGGCGTACAGTATGATCAAATAGTGCATGCCTTACAACATACGCGCACTCTGCCACTGGCCAGTTGTGTTATGTGAGGTTAGGTGGTTAGTTATCTATCAAATGTATCGATGACGCAGTTATCACGAGTGTTTATTGCTTGAGTTAACAGTTATTTCGTTCATTGTGAATCGTAAATACAGAAGACATGGTTCTGCATGCACGATCGGCAGATACAGCATAACCTTTAATTGTTATTTTTTATTGTAAACCTATCACTGCGAGAAGTTTATAAAACCAAATACTGTAAAGAAAAATATCGAATCCGGATATTTTCTGGCGACAACTGATAAAAGCGATTCTGCCGGAAAAAAGCGTTCAGGATGGATAGTTTTAATGTTACGTGTGCAGTTAAAATACAGCTTATTTTTTGTAATTGTGTGTGATTTTTTATTGACATTTTCAGTAATATCACTTAAAAATGGAATCCATGAAATATTTACGTTACTGAAAACAAACATATGTGTACCCATCCTCAACCACCTAAATAACGCTATACTAAGCACGTCCCCATTCTCTAGGGGCGGTTTTATGGGCAGTATGTATTGTCTCGTCTTGAGGCTTGACTTGATACCATACTGACCATGCTAGTTTTCCAGGATCGTGTTTCATATTCGGCGAGTAAGACGATCTATGTGAAGACTGCATACTCCAAACCAAACTCATAAATTACTACTCTCCCCTTGACGAAGCAGTTGTTAAATACTCATGAATTGGGAAGCCTCCCGAATGTCGACGTACGTGGCTGTCCAACCCCGATTACCAAAAATGTTACTAGCAGGAATTAATTTTGTTTTTTACTTTTCGCTTAGCATAAAGGTTCGATATCTTATAAAAACACTTTCCAATCAAATCTTTTGTAATCAATATTAATAAAGTGGAATGTCTCTCCGCAAGTAAAACTAAATTCAATGAGATCCAGAGCTCAAGCAATATTATTACTATGGACACCCGAATTTCACGAAAAGATTTCACGACCAGTTGTACTTCACAGCACTTTATTCAGACCCGCTTTCGTGACTGGATGGTTTCCGTGTTACGCGTGTTAGGTATGTGCACGCGAATCACAGACATACAATATTGAAGTTACTTAATTCTGATTGGCCAGCAGAGAAGGAATATGTTTTATCACAAAAACAATTCTTCAATAAGGAAAATAAAACTGATGGTACAGCCGTAAGGTGTCGTATAGCACGTGCGATTAATAAAGTATGCCGGAAATTTTTAAATTTTCAAATAAGTTGAGTTAATAAGTCAATAACTAAAAAATTGAAATAATTAGCTTCCCGACTACCAATTAACTGTATGTTTAAAGCAGTGGAGGATATTTGGTTATTCAATTTGGAGCTTTACAAGTTAGTTGTTTGAAGAAGTGCAAATGGTTTTCTTTTTAAAATCCGAAGTCGTTTATTTCATCCATATAATGTTTGACACTTAATCGAGTGTTCTAATAATTGAAAGCGTCAATCAAAACCATTAATATGGCAAATATTTGAAATTATTTCAAAAACTGTCTGTCAGGTAGTATACAGTACATTGTTTTTTTAATCTCTAACACTGCAGTGAAAACCACAGGAATTATTTAAAAAAATGTAAGTCAACTTAAGTAAACTGCTTTTTAAAAAAAATTAATATTACCAACACAAAACAAATATTCGTAAGTGGGTGGTGGGTGGATCTCCGCCCAGAATTATCAATTCTTTACGGCTTTTGTAACCTGATATTGTATCAACTGCCCTTCCATGGCAAAATGCAGTAACTATTCATTGTGCGAAAATTTTATGTTCTCGAAATGTATGCATTTTCGTCACACACAAACTTCTTTGCCAGGTTTGAAATCTAATATGATGGACATTCAGTTCAGATTCTATTCTTTAAAATTTAAATATAGTGTTTTTAAAGTACGGCAATATAGCTGTGAAGTAGTATCCACAATTTTTCAATGCAACGATACACAAAAGATGGACAGAAATAAGGAAACACCAAATAAGAAATACTTTACCGTGACTAATGTGGTGTAGAACAGAACAAACTTTGGCTTGTAGAACTGCTTGCAATCTCATCGGGCTGGATAAATAGAGGTCCGGTATGGTTTTATAGGGAATGTTATACCATTCTTCCTGCAAATCATTGGCAAGTTCCATTGACGATAATGAAGATGGATAGCTCGCACGGAGATTTCTATTCCACCCAGGCCACAAAGTTTCAATAATTTTAAGATATGGCGATTGTAGGGGGTCATGGAATATGAGACACTAGTCTAGGACGATGTGAGAGGCGTCAACAGTGGCTTTGTCATCCGGTTAATGACATCACTATTGCGGAACGACGTTTGCACCATGGGAAGGAGATGGTCGTTAAAAAATGGTCACACAGTCTTCGGAAGGGACGTGACCTAGCCGGGTAGTGGTGAATTCTGCAGAATACCACGATATGGCTGCTCATACTATGAACGAACCCCGCAACGTTTCACTCTTGGCAGCAAACAATCTGGATCGTAAGCTTATTATTCACACCAAAAAAAGTTTGTACTTTTACAAGAAAAGTCTTTGGAAATCCAGCTGCCTAGAAATTCCTTCGCAAAACTACAAAGTAATTTTCTTGTAAAATCTACAAAATTACAAATGATGGCCTTGTACAGCATTACAACTGACGTTATTGAGAAGTCCACACAAAATATTTTTTTCTTCTAGAAAACTAATGCGATAAATTGATAACAGAGAATAACAAAATAAAAAAATTTCAAAGTATAATTTACGAAAAAAAAATTACGCTTTGCCAGCACCAGAACCCTAATCACTATCACTTATATTAAATAGCCGGTACTCTTAACCACAATACCAAGTTTACTTACGAGCTTTAAACTAATTTTTACAATAAATAAGAGGACAATAACAAAATGTTAATGAAATAATTTGGTTAAGAAGAATTGGTACATGTGTTTAATTATAAGATTACTGTTGTTGAGTTATGAGAATTGGACGGCTCTTAACGACGATGTATTGAGAGCCGATTTAAGAGTTCTGTGAAGCCAGGAAACATTAACGGATACTAAATAATACAGTCACGTTTTATTATGACTATTTGATGTTTGTTTAATGCTTTACGTTATTAAAACTTACAATAAATTTATTTTTGCACGCAGATACATTTTACATTTCCCATAGTTTTTGCATAAATAGCTATATACAGTTTTACGTTGTTGAGTGTCAGTCATTTTGTTGAAGCTCGTCGAAACGAGTCAGTGTATAGTAACAACGTTTCTTAAGTGAGTGAAGAGATTTGGACTGCTCTTAACAGCGAGGTCTTGAGAGCCGATGAGGGTGATTGAAGTGATTATGGAACCGTGCCGGAATGAAGTGGCTTGGGAAACGGAAGATCCCCGAGAAAACCCGCCGACCAACGGCATCGTCCGGCACGATTCCCACTTGCCAAAATCCGGTGACCCGGCCGGGTACTGAACCCGGTCCGCCTTGGTGGGAGGCGAGCGTGCTAATCCCTGTCACCGTGGCCCCAACATTTCTTAAGGTGTATTACAAACACGGCCCTTGTAGTTTTACAAACGAGTAGTTTCACATGAGAAATATTTGTACTCTTATACGCATTTGTAAAATTACAAAGAAAATCGCCGTTAAAAATTACAAATTTTTTTTTACAGTGTTGAAATAAGGTAATGTTTTATAAATAATAAACGCAAACTAGAGTTATTAAACATTATTTTGGTGCTGTGAATTTTCATTACGATATCAATAGATACTTAATATTTATGTACTTAAAACGATTATTCTCAAAATGATCAAATTCATTGTGCTTAACAAATTAATACAGTATGAAGACCAAAACATAATAGCAGGAAGTCAAAAAATTAGACTTATGTCGCTTATACTAAACTAGATTAAATGAAAAACGAATGAAATTATATTGATTTCTTGAGTTTTTTATTTGTAACGACAGGTAAGGCAGTTTTTGCAGGCATATGAGAAAAATTAATCGAAACATCTGACACATTTTATTGTTAGTGTGTTACATACTACTTAATTTTTAATGTAACTTTAACTGGCAGAAATGTCATTCAACGAGGTATTAAACCACGTCCATTACAAATGAATTGCGCTTATGTTCTGAAACGTGTAGTGAAAACAAAATTGGTGTCTTTATTACTCACATAAAACACCAACTCCAAAAGTGTTATAAAGATAACATATACGCATAACGATTCTACAACAGAACCAATCACAAATAATGTATCCAGTATAGCTGTGGTTTGATGATGTTTACAAAATAAATATTCTTTTCTCTTAAATAGATGGCAAGGGAACTCGGTACAAACTTATAAAAAATGATGGTTCACAGTCCTCCGATTAACTTGCAAATTTTAATTATTACTGTGTTAAATGAATAAGGAAGGCCCCGAATCAACGAGCTGATATGTGTGCGAGTCCGCTAACGAACTGGAACGAAGTCCTGGGAATGCGTGGTTAACTCCAAGCAGTGTGTTTCGACACTACATCCTCGCATGCAGCGTGAGACGTGCTAGATTGTGTATATGATCTGTGTGTAGCTCTGTGTAAATGTCCTCGTTTAAAACGCACTGAAGCATACATTACACACACTGTGTAAAGGCGTGTGAATAAGAGCGATGCTAGTAAGCCGTGGTGGTTACACTCGCGAACTAAGAACTTGTAGTTCTGCATTCGATGCGAGGACGTAGGGAAAAATTTAAAAAATTATATTTTCACACACGAAGTTGACTCTTCAGCGAGAATCCGAGGTCTTTCTTTTGGCAGACCGAGGACCTCGCACAGGTCCTCGGTCTGCCAAAAGTCCTCAGATCCACGCTGAAATAACATGCGCAAGTCCTCCAAGTATAGCTTATGTCCACTCACACCCACACACAAATAATGTTCCATAAAATGTTGGACCCACTTCACCGGTGGACAGGAGACATTAAATAATGAATAAAAGTTCATACACACATGTCGTCTCTTTGACCGTGTTTCTGTGTTATAGCCCTGCCTGTATTGCAATAATGTGGTGATAATAAATGTTTTAAAATGTGCTGAAAAGACCGTATTGAGCCTGAATGCACACATGTAGTAGTAGCGTTGACTTTCGTATTTCAAAAGTACGAGCGGCGAACCATCATGCATAAACCACATGCGACATATAACGTTAAAGGGTATGTCTTCCAAAAATTCGTGTAACTAATGTCTGAGAAGACCACGAAATATCGTCACGTTTATCTTCGAACAAGTAAAACAAGTTTGATCCTCGCTAAAGTATTCCTGTCCAAACATTGATGATGAATAGTTGTTTGTGTCGTTATTGACGAGTAACGTGAATTTTGGTCAGCCTAATTATAAGTGTAATGAAAATTAAATATTTAATCTATGGTGAATCCAGCTTCATCGACAAACAATAAGTTTGACAGGAAAGACGGATCACCGATAGACATCTGCTGAAACCAAGTACGAAATTTTACTCATTGAAGTTTTGTTATAATTATCAATAACAACAATGAATAATACATAAATTTCATCAAACAAAGAAAGTACCAAACGACTCTCATTTTTGTCATTGGTGGATTCAAATATTTATGGAAATTCATATTTTTTGTTGCAATGTTTTTTCTTACAGTTTCGTATGTTTTTTTTTTAAAACATAATTTAAATTTTAAACTGAATTACATTTGATGAACAAATCATATCTCTGGCACCAGGCGTCCTTTTTCCAGAGGGTGTTTTAAACTGAAAGTTCTAATACATCATAAGAAATTCAGATGCAATTCAATAACAACTGTTGCTTCCCGGGATTTTGACTATGGCAAGAACATCCATGCCTGTCTTACCCAGAACACTTTTGTCAATTCCTGGAAGAATATTTTTGTATTCTGCACAATTGCACAACAACAACTTCGTCTCTGATGGATGGTTTCCTGATAAGATATGTTCACATTAAGCCAAATATGTTAAGCCAAATATGTTAGTTGCACGTTCGTACAAAATAAACATAGCTGCATACTTAAATCGGTAAATAGAACAACTTACAACAAATAAAACAGAGTTGTTTTATTAGTGGTATTAAGACATGAAATAGTGCCACTGTTTAAAATCTTGCTGTACAGTACTTCTCATTGGTGGTAGCGTTAAATGTTGTTTTATCAGCATATTTTCTTTTCTGGTAATCATTGTGTAATTTTGAGTTTACAACATGTAATAACATGCCTACACAATTTAAATGTTAAAATAGCATAGTTTCATGACATTACAATGGTAATAAGGTATATTGCATTTTCTTAGGAGTTAAATATCTTGGCGGTGTTTCTCTGGAGAATGTTAAAAAATATATAAATATCTGAATTGCTGCCTTGATTCCCAGATTTCACGCTCTATCAATCTGATCACATGGCCACCATTTATTAACACAAATATACACTATTTCCGAATTCCGAGTGCATCATCTTCCTTGTTTCTTCATGCACACTTACACACATGATTTGCAGATGTCCTCAAGTAGCACGGAAATGAGTCAATCGCAAATCGTCAGCCTCGTCAACGCCATTTTATCGATTGGATACTTTTCGGGATTTTTTAGATGTGTGCACTCGCGAAGAAAGCTGGAATGGTAACCATTCATTCTGTGGGCACTTTTCTGAGTATTTGAGATCTCGATATCTACACGAAATATACGGATTTTTTACCATCCAGGCAGAGGATATATTTCAGGATTTTAAATACAACATATTTTCACACTTGCTACCTGGATAATTTTCATTCTGGCAGTAGACAGTTTCCAGGCTTTTGTGGTTTAACAGCCAAAAACACACACACACACACCAGAATTGTAACCATTCCGACTGTGGGCACTTTTAAAGGTATTTGGGATGTGAATGTTGGTACAAAAATCCGGAATGTTAACAATTCCTACAGTGGATACTTTCAGGATTCAGTAAAGCAGTGCTTTGCTAATAAAATCGGAACGGTTACCACTCTGGATTTTTCTGCGCAAGTATGGATGCACAATATCATGAATGGTAACCATTCGGAATGGATACTTGTCAGCCCCCTCCCCCACCCCTCAAAATAGGTGCCTACTCATTTGGAACAGGAGAATTTTATCATGAACTTCAATAAATTATTATTACAATAAAAACAAAGTTCACATACATAACACTGCCGATAAAAATCAGGTGTCCATGTTTGGGACACCTCCTCCGTCAAAAACAGTTTTGTTTACATCTGTACACACATATGTAAACATACATAACCCTGAAATTTCACGTGGTATTTTGCTCATTGCACTAAATGCACTATGCACACATACCTTATGCTTAAAAAAGACTACACACAATATAAACAACAGATTTAATTACACTATTTTACAATCGTGCACTATCACTGCACAGACACAACTGGTGTGCACATGCAGGTAGTACGCTAGGTGCAGCAGCATTCATAGTGACATCCCTGGTGGCCGATGTGTGTTGGGTACTGAGACCTGGAGAATAGACTAAGGTAGATGGCGCATGTCAAGCTGTTGTCTAATGAACATACTCATAGAGAGGATGAAAATTATAATGAACGTAATTTAAGGTTCGATTCAAGAAAAAAACAAAGAAAAAATAGCAACAAAACTGATAAACGAATCAGAAGAAATAAAGCAGTGGTTACATGAGTAGTGTTAAAAACATTCAGTTAAATTCATTCGGTAGCCATGTCTGAACAAGTTTAAAAACAGAAATTGTTTTTGCTGTTGCACACCCAAAGCAGAATGATATCAATGGCAATTCTAACCTTAACAAACATGGAACTTAAAATTTTCGATAATTGATTATAATAGCTTCCAAAATTTATAACTACTGATCTATTTAATTGTTGTGAAACCTACGATTTTACTGTAATGGCATAATTGGTGGGTAATAATACATTCCACATTAAACTTAAGTTAATTCAACAAATGCAAGAATTCACGCCAAATTCAGAAATATTTATTTCACCGCTTGTGTACTTCAAAGCAGCAACCAAAAGGAGCGCAGCAGAGAAGAGGAGTCGGTCGAACTATTTATGAAAACTTTTCACTTCGAAAGAGAAAAAACTGTTATCGGAAATTGTTCGAAGGTAATGTAACTTCTCCAATAGTTGGATTTAGATTAGTGAAGTAGTTCTGCATCCTCTGGGCCTGTGGTGACGTCAGCCGTACGTCTCTAGATCATTTGCTATCTGCTACGCCCAATGCCCTCGTGTTAGAGTGCATATGTGGCCGTGTTCTGTTACCTTAACAATGCGAAACATGCACAGCAAAGTAGTTCCAATATCTTCTCACAAGCGTATTGGTGCACCTTCTTCATCATTCTACTTCCAGCTAACCTCACGCATAACCTACATGAGGAAAATCACAAAAATATTCAGCCCTATGTGTATTGATCCACCTATCAACCTATACCAGAATAATTACCGGAAAACAAGTGGGAACGTTTCAAATCCTCACTGAATGAAAGCATCGACCTCACAGACATTTCTCATACACCTGCCGATCTTGAAAAAGCCGTCATTCATCTCACAGAATCCATTCTATACTCAGCTGATGTCACCATTCCGCACCACCGCCATCCTCTTCCTGGACTTCCCTACTCGCCGCATATCAAGGCATTGGCCCATAGTAGAGATCTAGCTAGGGGGAAATGTAAACGTACACGATCATACAAAGACCTCGATGAATATCATTCCCTCTGCAGACAAATTCGCTGGACGATTTACATGGGGCTGCCAAACCACAACAATGTAAAATCTCATCAGTATTACTCCAATAAGGAACAGACTGGAAATTTATAAAATGGCTTCGCCACACGAAAACATATATGCCACACTTCGCACATGCAAACAGAGCAGTTGAAATCCCAACCGATAAAGCTAATCTTTATGCAATATATTTCTCTACTACATTTTGTTCACATATCCTACCTCCCGGATATCCTGCACATGAATAATTACAATACACATTCCAACCAATTCCTTCACCTCCCATCAATGGCAGACAACTGACCTCACCAAGCGAGGTCAAAAAAAGCCATATCAAAAATCCTGTCAAACGTGATGCCAGGTTTATTACCTTACAACTCTCCTTATATGATCACTCACTCGCAAGCCACAATATATCTCCCTCAGATGACCAATGCCATCATCCCCACATGTAATTATTCCAACATGGAAGAAGGCCATTGTCATTCACATTTCCAAACATAATTCTCCTCCAGACAACATCAATTCATACAGACCTATAGCCCTTTTACCAATTCTATTAAAAATGGCAGAAAGAGCTGACAGTGCCCAAGTGCCGCGAGTTGTGGTTCATGGATAGTGGTCCAGGAGCCAGAATAAAAATTCGGAAAATTAGAGGTTGAGGAGAGGATCTGTCCGGAATAAGGTGAACTGACTGAGGTATTTTACCCGGGCGCCAGGCACTACCAGACCTAGTGCCGTGAAGTGGTAGAGCAGACTTTTCTCCTTGGGTCGTGTCGCCGTCGGCCAAGGCAGCTATCCTTCCATGCTGCCACACTCCTCTGTTAACTGATGAACGGTACGTGTTTTACACAGTGGATTATCAAGGGCATCCACATCCCTATGATACTTTACACACTGAAATACTTGCAAACAGATAAAGTTCCACACACATGCAGTTTGGCGGGAACTTATAAGGGCCCCTCTCCTGAAATGCCTTGCGGCGTACCTCAATAAAAATACTCGGTTTCCGACGAGATATCTATTAGGTATGAAAGAAACATGCCACGAAGGCAACACTTTACAAGTATACTAGCCGAACAACTATCGGTTGGCAGCAGTAACACTGTGCAAAAATGTCATGAAGCCAGCGTGTTACATTAGGTGCATAATTATTGTTCCCCATTGCGATGCAAGTACTGGGGAAGTGAGAAGCAGTGTCCCGGGCAGCTAACGGAAAAGTGTCTGGAGTAAATTAAACTATTGCAATGAAAAATTGTTGGTACTAACGGTGAATGCAGTCCGGGAGCGGAACCGAATGGTACACGACCGACCTCTTTGAGCACTATGAGATGACTGACTTTCCAACATGGCGCGCTCGCCGGGTTTGCCGTCAGATCTTGCATGATAAAACTATTCTAGCATAATATACCCTTGCAATAACTTGTGTAAACAACATATGACAAATAAACAATAATAACATTTGTAAAAATATGTGCGGTGATGTGATGGTGATGACACAAAAATAAAAACAAAAACAAAACACTTGCAAACACTTAAAAAAAGGACCTTATGGCTTTTGAGAGTTTGTTACTGGTGTACTACCTTATATTCATAATAGTTTGTTACTACTCCATTCCTTTTACGTAATATTTAGAAATAATAGTAATACTGGGGTACTACTTCATGTATCAATGCGCCAAGCACACGTGGTCGAATGGCCACTGTCCACCTACTTTGTTGCATTGTACTTGAAACAGATATTGGCACTGCACTACACTGCACTGTCTTGCACTATCTTTCTCCCGTGCCGTGTTGTGCACCAGCACGCTACGTGCATAGTAGAGTGCGCCTCTTAGATGCTGTTGTTGTTGACTGCGGCCAAATAGTCTAGGGGCTGGGAGCTCGGCTCACGTCAAATGCCCCCTCCCCCTTTTGAGGCCGTTTGCAGCAGTGATGCTCCTATTGGCAGCAGACACACTGCCTACCGATCTGATGTCTCGGACACAGCTGATAGTGACGCCTGTGTGTCTTTCTGCCGCTCTCGGTCGACTATCTCTCTCCCCTTTTCTGGCCTGCCAGGTGCCCAAACACCCATGCAGATTGTGCACGTTGCTGGCGAAGATCTCCGCCTCCGTGACCGACGTAGGTCGTACGAGCTGGCCAACTCGTCTCTTAGTCATCGCTACTCTCTTGCCCTTGCTTGCAGTTTACATTACATCTCCCCCTTCCCATTGCTCTCTTGCTGCCTCCCTTCTTCCATGCTCTTGACAGCACGACCCACTCCTGTACTCTCTTGCTGCACCTACGTCTTCGTGCCGTTTCTCCCCATCTTGACGTTGCATCCCAACACCCAGCATCGGACTCCCTCCTCGTGCACGTGTTTGCTGAACTGCAGCCACCGATTACACTGGCGTGGTCCAAGTGGTGCCACTTCTAGGCAGTGCACTGTTAAACATGTCAGGGTGGTCCTTCTGACGAGCCCTCTCGGCTCCCAGTTGATAGAGCATCGTCGAGTTTCCAGCACCCTTCACTGCCGTTCCTGCTGAAGGTGCTGCTCCACCTTCCACACCATCCTGCCTTGCCACTTGCTTAGCATCGGCGATGCCGTCGAATGTCGTCGGGTTCGAACTCCCCCTTTCCTGCTCACCACCTCTCTCCGGTATTGCAGTTTCTTGTTGGCTGTTCTCAAATGCCCTCAGTGCTTAGCTTTTGGTTACCATTGTTCCTGTGCCATCATCCGTGCTGTGTGGACTGTGTGATATCCAGCATCGATGATCCTCTTACCAATAGTGACCGACCTCCTGAGCGAGGTGCTGGATTACCTTCCTCCTCACTAGCCCTCTTCTGGAGCTCGTCGTGCTGTGCGCCGTCATGGGGCTGTGTGGGACCTGGTGCATCTTCTCTGCTACCATTTACTGCGATGAGGAGGATGTCGTCCCTATGTGTTCTTACCAGCTTTCTACCCATCTGAATCATGTAAGTAGTCGGTCCTATACTGAGCAAAATCATGTCCGGCACATTCCATTTGGCAGCTAGTCCCGCAAAGAAATTCTGTCGGGTAGTCCACTGTGGGTGAGCTCTTACATACACAAGTTGTCCTGCTTGTAGGGCGGAAGGTAGTCTTGTGGTGCACGGGACCCACCTCACAGCATACTTCCTCTAATATTACCGTGGTTTGTGCCTTCTCTTCCTGTGATTTTCCCATTGCTGGCCGCTACTAACATTGCTACTAGTTGCTATGTTTTTAGGACAGTTCCATTCGCCTGACAATGCAAGGTTATTTTCCAGTAACACTTCCAATGATGTTTCTTCTTTGGCCATATTCACATTTCGGCAGAGGATGAACAGGGCAGCGGACAGGTTTTCAGCTCAGCTGGTGTGCCTATCACCCACACAGAGTCGTAACTGTGTCTTCAGGTCCTGATTACGACGCTCTGTGAGGTTGGCCCGTGCATTGTAAACCGCTGTTTGAGGTGGTATACCCCTCCACCGATTGCATAGCTCTTGCCACTTTCGCCCTGAAAACTGTGTGCCATTGCCTGTTAAAATTCGACGTGGGCACGCCAACCATGCAAAGTATTCATTCCGTAGTGGCTTGGTTATGTTCGGAACTAGTGCGCTGCTAATCGAATATGCTTCAGTCCACCTTGAGAAGTTGCCGGTAACTACAAGAATGAATCATCCCCCCCCCCCCCCCCCTGCGGATCTGTGATTGGCAATTCACGAATTCTCTTACATATTGCCATGTGTCACATTACAGGCTGGGCCAGAAAAACCTCTCCCTTACATTCTTTACTGTTTGGTCTGTGCCTGGGTGACCTGCTGTACTACTTGTGTGTGTGTGCATAAGAATTTTCGCTCGCATTTACATTGGTACAAAACACTGTCATTTGCTCTCATCTTTTGGCATGCACGTTTTCAGTCCGTTTCTGACAACCTGCCACTGTTCTACATGCTTGTTTGCACACCTTTAAAATTGCACTTGCATGAATGGACAGTTCATCAGTGCAGTTTTGACCTCCTTGTACAGTTCACTCGTGTTCACTTCTGCCCGTACTGCATTCTGTCGGTCAAGTTTCGCCTTTCGTACTTGTTCCTGCAAATCTGGCGGAAGGATATTGTGCCATTCTGCCTCGTCATACACGACAACATCTGTGATCAGTGCTCGCGACCATGCATCGACCAACTCGTTTTCCTTATGGGAATGTGTTCTACAGCACAATTAACATGCCTGTAGCAACAGCGCCCACTGTGCGAGTTTACTACATGCTTCCTTCATACTATTGAACCAAACTAAATATCGGTTATTTGTGCATAAAGTGAATCTTTGGTACTTGACATAAGCAAGATACTTTTTGATGGCCCACACTACTGCCAAACATTCCTTTTAGTTCACATCATATCTACAGTCCGTTGACCCTAATTTTGCACTTGCATACTAAATAACAAACTTCTTCCCATCTTCTCGACACCCAGCCCCTCCTGATTGGCGTCGGTCTGCAAAAACAAAGGTTGTGTAGGATCGTATCGTGCTAGAGCTGTACATGCTTAAACTGTTATTTAATGGCTACAAATGCTTGCTCTGATTCACTGGTCCAAATATCGCTCCTGTGGTGACATTAATGCTGTTAAAGGGTCTGTAATGATGGCAAAATCATTTATGTATTCTCTTTTGAAGGTTGCTCTCCAAATTAAGTCTTGTGAAAAGTTTTGGTTGTACGTTGCCATGTGCGGTGCTGTCCTCTCACAGCCCGTGCTGCCATTGTGCAGCATCACTCTCGTGGCACAGTCAACACTATTTGCATTCCAGTATGATTGCGGCTCTCATTAGTTCCTCCACAGTGCCATTTAGCAGCGGTACTACTGCTGCTCTAAATTCTGCAGGACTGTCTCCGCTACTACCTACATCACTTCTCTTTCTTATAGTTGCAGGTGGAAGCGCCTGACCAAATGTACCTTGTGAGTTATGAACATGGTGAGAGGCTCGCTAGGTTGTTGTGCTTGTAATGTCAATTTGCTCTGGACTTGTGGAGTCGAAAATTGTCTCCAAATCGGCACTGAAATCCATGGACAAATTCTTGCCAGGACAGGCCATAGTGGTTCAGCGAATTCCACCAAATCTTCGTTTCATTCTGCAGTTGTGCGGGTCTTCTGTGGGTGCTCCTGTGAACGTGTGTAGCATCTGAAAGCTATTCGGCATCTTCTTTTGTCCTGCTTCGTGCAGTGGTGGACTCCTGTTGTTTTGCATCACAGTTTGCAATGTGCTGAATGCTCTCCATTGGTGTTCGTTTGTTGCTTCTGTCCGGTTCGTCGGCATGGGTGTCACGGGGATATTGGTCGTTTACGAGTGAAAATAGGTTGGAAGTGCTGTGGTAAAATGCCAATACAATTTGTAAATAAGGAGTCACAGGTAAGAGTGGTTGAAGTGCTGGTGTCAGGGTGGGTTGCTGTGGGAGCGACTGTACCTTTCTGTTACTTGCACTGTCAGTAACCACGTGCATCTTGTTTACAGGTGCTCTCTGCTCCATGCCCTCCTTTGCTACACAGTCGTCACACACAAATCTGGTGCCCTGAACCGTTATTTTCTCTTGGTCCGTCTGACACTTCTCATGTACCGGTGCTTTGCAGCTGCGGCATTAAAAATTTTCTCCCCTGGCTTCTCTCGTGCATGTTGTCAGTGAGCATACCGTGACATGTCAGCGGAACTCGGTGAAAAATTCCTCCCAGTTGAATGGTGCTATGGTTTCTGTTACAAGTTTACATTATATTGTATACATATGTACTTTTCGACAGTTACACTGTCTGCTTCCCTTTCATTGAGGCACTGTCTGTGACATTTTGCATTTCATACACGCGAGGGTCTGCGTGTCCTGTCCTGTACACAACAGACTACTAAAACAATTTTCTGTGGTCAGTGCTGTTTAAATTTCCTGGTTGGTATTGTCCGAAATGTTTATTTCCCGTTTCACACTTTCCTTGTGGTTGTTCGCGACGTGGTTGCATGCTGGGTTGGACTTTCATCGGCAGAGGCAGTTGTTGCCATACTCGAACTTAGCAGATAAGTCTTGGGGCTTAAGATTTAAATATAACAGGCAGAGTAGTGCTGTCGCACTTTCTCCTGTCCGGCAAGCCATGGTTCAAGTTGATGTGAAACCCACGGAGCACGACGGGGAAGTGCACAGCATGAAAGCATGGTTGCATGGTTGCACAGCGCGGTTGGAGCATGACTGTTCCACTCGATGCGATGCGGGGTGAATTCACCCCATGCGCCCAGCTGACCGCCAGTCGTGCACAAGCGGGCGGTGCAGGAGGAGAGTTTTTATTCCACCTTCCCACCGTTCTCTTCCCCTCCTCGAAGGTACTGCTCGGGTGGAGAGGTTGTTGATGATGCACAGTCCTGCTGGCACACCGAGGTGCTGTGGCTGACATCATTGCCCCGCTCTAAAACGGCTGCTTCGCTGACCATGTGCTCGTATTGCTGCAGCAATGATGGCCACTCACTGCTTTTCCTGTGTTATTCCTTGGGCCACGTGCTCGCCTTTCCCGATGTCTTGCAGGCATCTGGAGGGCGTCCTTATGCTGTGGACATGCTGTTGTAGTTCCCATTGCCTTCTGCGGTGCAGGTAATGGGAAAGCATTGGGAAAGGGTTCAGAATAACAATTGAAAGTTGGCGAAATTTTGCTGGGAAATTTTGTGGAGTGATTTCGGATGGTTTTGATGTTCAGAAAATTATGATAAACAGTAGGCCACTAAGATGCAGTGCCATTTTATGCTGTCCAAGTACCATGAGGTGTGGTTCATAGATAGTAGTCCAGTAACCAGGATAAAATTTTGTAAAATCAAAGGTTGAGGAGTGAATTGGTCTTGAATTAGGTGAATTGAGTGAGGTAAATCACTCGGACGCAAGGCACTACCCAACCTAGTGCCGTGAAGTGGTAGAGCAGACTTCTCCCTGTGTCGTATCGCCGATGGCCTTCTATGCTGCTACACTCCTCTGTTGAATGATGAATGGTACACGTGTTACGCAGTGGATTATGTGAATCCACACCCATATGCTAGTTTACACACTGTAATATTTGCAAACAGGTATGAAGGTTCCACGCACGTACATTTTGGCAGGAAAATAATAGGGCCTGTACCTTGAAATGCCTTGCGTCTTACCTTAATAAAACGCTCGGTTCATGTAGTGAGATTTATTAGGTAACGATTGAACATGCCCCGAAGGCCACACTTTACAAAATATAGCTGGACGAGTACCGGTTGGTAGCGGTAACACTGCGTAAAAATGGCGCGAAGCCCGTGCATTACATTAGGTGCGTAATTATGCTTCCCCAGATGATGCAAGCACTGGGGAAGTAAGGTGGTGTCCTGGTTAGCTAATGAAAAATATTCTGAGTAAATTAAACTATTGCAGTGAAAAAAGATTGGTACTAACGGCGAATGCTGCCCGAGTGCGGGACCGAACGGTACGGGACGACATCGCTTAGCTCTTCGAAATGACTGACTTTCCAACATGTCATGCTCGTCGGGGTTGCTGCCAGAGTGTGCCATGTGGGACTACTTCCTTGCACCTTGCACGATAAAACTATTATAGCATAACATACCCTTGCAATAACTTGAGTAAAAACATATGACAAATAAACAAATATAACACTTTGCAAAAATACATGTGGAGATGCGAGGGTGAAAACCTGAGAATGAAAACCTATACAGAACATTTGCAAAACACTTGAAAAAGGACCTTAGGACTTTTGCGAGTTTGTTACTGGTGTCCTAACTTATATTTCTAACAGTTTGTTACTACTGCAGTCCTTCTACACAATATTTAGAAATAATATTAATAACGGGGTACTACTTCCTGTATCAATGCACCAAGCGCACATGGTCGCAAGGCTACTGTCCAACCCATTCGTTGCATAGTACCTGAAACAGACACTTGCACTACACTGCGCCGTCTTTCTCACGTGCTGTGTTGTGTACCAGCACACTGCCGCTTTTGGTAGAGTGTGCCTCCTAGTTTCCGTTGTTATGATGGCGGGCAAACGGTCTAGGGGCCGGGAGCTCAGCTCACGTCATGTCTTCTCATCACCAATGAGTAAATAATTTACAGCCAACAACACGGACTGCTCTGTTCTGATGGGTTACTGCAAAAATAATTTTACTTAAGATATAAAATATTCATATTATTGTTTAAGGAAATCCCACCACCACATACAACCAGCTAAGTGCAATTTTAAACCAATATGTTAGATAGTTGTTTTTAATTTATTGTGTACACATCATAATGCATAGTTCAATGCTTAATTTTTAAAATTATGACGATAGCATAAGAGCACCTCTAATCTTTTAATTTGTCATTAAAAATGGTTTATGCATATAACACAGTACCTTATGCTGTGGATGATAAAATATATTTACCTTTCAAAACATCTGCTACGTGAAATCTTTTAACACAGTAAAGTCACTTTCAATTATTTCAGTTTAGGTTTTTTAAATAGCAGAATAATTGAATACATCTAATTAAATTTTTCGGTTTGTGAACTTTATAGGATAAAAAAAGATAATATCTGCTATAAGATGTCACCATACTAGGTTCTGTACACATGAAATCCCAAAAGGCATTTAATTGACTTTGAAGGGGGTCCCTCTGACCTCAACTTTGAGAACTCCAGGGTAGCAAATATTAACTCCGTATAGAACAAACCACACGAAATACGAAACTAATATGTCGCTGTGCGGGATCCCCCCCCCCCCCAAGGAAAGTAGCTCTACAGCATACAATCTTTATACAATTTGACAGTGTACAGCCAACATACAGCTTAAAGGCCCTGCATGGGACCTGCTGGAAGCTAATAATAGTGTTTTACATGCTAAAATATTTTATATGTGTCGCATCTATCTTTTATGATATTGATTGCAAATAAAAAAAATTGCATCCTTTGAAGAGAAGAACTCTGCTTCAAGAGAGCAAGGAGGATTAAATTAATAATAGTTTGTATTTTTGTGTTTCTAATGAGTGTATAAATCTTAACGTACCTACAATTTCCAGATTAATAAAAAATTTCCAATCCTGGGTTTTGTAGAAATGTGGCTAAGGCAAAGTTGATTAACGCATTTGTTTGTGTGACAGTAGAACAGTATTGTGAAAGGTTGCATTAAATCATCATTTCAAAACATCGGTCACGCACTAGGCAGTAGCAGCAGTATTAAGTGCGTAATTAAAAACAACTTACCATCACAATTCATTATTGTATATATGTACACACAAAAAACATTTCTTAATTTCCCCAAGACCAGTATCAGGCATTTACGCCAGCTAAGAGTCAGCAGCAAGTACATGACGGTACTCACCTCTAACCTAACACATAGTGGTAAACACATGTGCAGTATTGCTACATAGACTTTCCCAAAACGGGATTATTGATTTATGATAAAATTAGGGTGATGAATATAACAAAAGTTTGAAGAATTTCAAATAAATATAATATATTTTAAGAGAAAGCCATTTATTATGTTCACAAAGAGTAATATGTTTGTTTTAGAGTCTCATATGATGAGGTAATATTTCAAATTCAAAGTGCATGCAGCGCTGAAGAGAAAGACAATGATATCCAGGCGAGAACGCCTTACAAAGACATTAAAATAACAACATAAATTCACAATTAAACACATATTTTTCATTCTGTATTATGCTTTTGGTGCCATTTAAATTTAACTACAATACTTTTACTCGGCGTGCATAGTATTTCCGCTTGTGTGAACCCCATAGGCAGTCATGGTAGGTCCACATGACCCCTTCCTCTGGGCAGTCATCCTACGAGAGCTGGCGAGGTAAGACACTGTCATGTACGCACTTCATACTTTTCCACCGATGTAGGTTTCAATAGTTCACTTTAGTAGACCGGTACACCATTGCTTTGTGTACATTTAGCCAGACATACCCAGCATAATGTTATCCGCTGATGTGTTCCTGTCATCCACATATCCCTTGTGGCCGTTTGTTCCATCGCAGACGCATTAACCACACAGCAACACTGGACCTATTGACATTAGGTCGCGATCTCGATCAGTGCAGAACAACACGTACGGCATTACACTTTTCTTGCCGCCCTGTAACTAGTGGCCACGGGTCACGATATTTAACATTGACCACAAGAGGTAACTCTCTTGATGAATGGATATGTGACCTAAACGAGTGTGTCCCATGAAGTCACGACAGTAAAATACAACAGCCATTGGAAGGAACACTGGGGTAGGCGGTGCCGCTTCTTCCCACGACTTACCGTTGTGCGTGATGTCGATGGGCTCCATGGCCGAATCCGGAGTGTGACGTGGCCCCAAGTGGTTTCAAGAGACAGGGAATCAAATTCCTGCAGGAAGTGTGAAGTGACGAGCGGTTCCCTAGCAGCATTGATTAATAGGACCATTTTTAAGCATCATTCACTGTGGTTGCACCATAACTCACTAGGGAAACCACCCATTCCAGGATAGAGGGTCGATAACATTCCATAGAAAACAGAGTTTAGGTCCGCCCTTAGTTACAAAATCCGTGTGTCGTCACATCCATACACATTCTGAAACCAAATACATAACGACACACACCAATCCTAAAATGTTAATTATAAGAGTGTACATGTATCTATTGAGAATCAGCCACTTGAGACATCATTTCATTTAATATCACCCTTAAAGTGTGGTGACATTCTCGTGACATAACATCCTTAGCCATTATAGGGCTCCGACATTTACAAGTATGTCACCAACGTTTTTCAGTTTAGCTATCTTAATTATGTAAAACATCAATTTCACTTATATTGTCGTTACATTTTCAGTTTTTTTCATGTTTTCATATTGGTGCTCGACTCGCCGGATATGCGCCGAAACCGACGGCCTGTCGTTACTCAGACTTCAGCACTCGAGACAACCAGCAGGGGAGACGGTAAGCTCCATGTACCCCCTTGGCAATTCAATATAGGCTGCATTTTTCTTCACATCCATAGTTAACATAATTCAAGAACTTTTTATTACTTTTATTTAGCCGAGGGGATGTCTCCCTGCATCCTGACGTAACATACCAGGACTTCACGCACGAAATGCATTTCATTTAATTACTATCTAATGCCCATGCTTTATTTTCCAGCAGTGGCGACCACCGGCAGGTCCAGAGTGGTGGGTTCGCTTAACTAAGGTACGCATTAACAAGTGTAGTAACATTCCGTTGTACCTTTGCAGTAATAAAACAGTCATACCATAATTAGACACGTTTTATTGCAATTAACTCTCCCGATTTCACCGGGTACTGCACCCTAATAGCAGCCTTCAAATTAACAAGTGTATTTCAGCATATGTTTTGCATTTACACGGCCTACCTCTCTTAATCAGGGTAACTTCAGTGGTAATATAGGCGTGCGAAGTGGCCGACAGCTTCATCCACAGGCAATATTTTACCTTTACGTAATATAATAGACAAATTCACTCAGCACTCCTTCATAATGACCGTGAATCCAGAGTCGCTGTAGGCCGTCGATCATACGACCCCCATCAACAATTATTCTCCATACCGAACGTGGCACCGGGCACATCATCAGTTCCTGTTCCCCTACCTGCTCTCAGTCGGGACACGAGCACACCACCAGCACCTCTGCAGGCGCAACACATCACTGCTTAACTTAATTATTTACAGGCCTTGCTGCTTTTTGAATTTAAACGAGATGGGAAGAGGCGATGTCGGAGAGGCCATGTGACCCACACAACTTGTGTATCAGATGTCCTCTGTCCATGTTAAGGGCTATTCATTGTATTTTTTGCTTAATTGCGATTCACAATATTAAGGGTTTCGTCATGTTAAATTACTTCAAGGCCACATCGACTGTCACGAGGTTAGCTACCACCAAGTCTGTATCTGCACCATCATCTCATTAAGAGAGCTAATTCTTGTTACATCTTGTGCGCATTAATTTATCTCAGGGTTTTTGTATTTTTCAGGTTTGATGCTTTATGTTCATAACCACGCTGTAATTTCACGTACTTGCATTTTACCGCCATCTCTCGCCTGAAGAGCTTTTGTATGCTCGTATTGAGATCATTTTCCGAATGCAGTTACCATTTTGGCTGGTAATTACGAATCAAAGTTAATGTGAAAGAATGTGTTTCACGCCTGCCCACATGGTCTGTTAAGAACTTCATCCAAGAGCATCCGCACCATTTAAGATTACTTTCACACATCTGTGTGTTTATTTTGCCTGTTCATATTGTGCCTCATGTTCATCAAGTATTATTTGTGTAATTACTTTTCTGTTCTAACCCGCTATGTGTATTGACCGTCACCACACCTCAAGTGATTCGGGGACGAGTCCCTATGGGTAGGTGTTATCGACAAATATAAGAGCACATATTCATGTTCATACTCAGTGTCCTGTCTGTGGGCAAAACATTTAGTCCATCCTAAAGGCTGTGTTATCAGACATCGTGGAGCATGATCTAAGAGTGCGCAAGTTAAGTAATGTGCTGTCCTGGGAGAATCACCCACCGGAACTGGCTAGTCACGCCCGAGTAGTTACTACATAAAATCATATTTATGGCATGGTGTAACTGTATAAGAAAAATGCCTCACAGTGTAAAAGTTGCAAGTCTTTGTAGCATCAGTTACCTAGCTCCACCAAGTGTTTTGTGTGTATGTACAGGCGAGACGAACACATGGAACCCACAGCATCCCCGAGTCTCAAAATACGGTGTGTAGGAACTACCGCTGGCGTCCACCAGAACAGGTAAGTGTTTTGTAATCGTCTCCGTGTCACCTGACGGTATAAGCATGTTTTTTTTTTTTTTGCAGAGATTTAAATCATTTTTACTGTATATTCTTGTTCATATCAATGCTAAGATGCATACATCCATATGCATTTATTACAATTTATTTTCTCCAATGGCTTAATTTTATAGGAAATTTTTTTCACAAATCAATTGGTAGCCTAGTCGAAACTCGAACCATCAAACTCACTGAAACGGAAAATACATGTCCAACAAATATTTTCTGTAGTCCGACCAGATTCCTAAGTAAGCATTGCTTAAAAAAAAATCTAGTTTTTGCCGCTCAAAATTTAATTTAATCTTCATCGATCGAACAAAAATATCTGTCGTATTGTTGCAAATTACATGTTCTGATAATTAAACAACGAAGTATTTACAAAAAAAAGTGTAAGCCAACTGTACTCGAGACACACGAAGTCAGTACATAGTGCATTATGTAAACATGCACAATACTAAAACAAATCACGCATGCATGCATATATATATATATATATATATATATATATATATATATATAACGCATGGCCGCCGCAGCGCAAGTACACATAATAGACGCCAATTTATGCAACATTTTTGCCGTGTTTTTGCTTTCTCAAGTCGCACTATCATCTGCGGAATAGTAATCGCGCGACGTTTAAATGTAAATATAGAAACATAATACAAGTTTTTTCTGTCATAAAGGTTTTGCGGCGGAGAAATTAAGTTGGAATTTATTACATTTGTATGGAATCGTAGTAACTTAATATTATTTCTTTATAGTTTGAGGTGGCCTGGGATGCAGCACAGATGTGCGGAAGAAATTGAAGAATTAAGATTAAATATTGAAAATTCAAGACTATTTGTATTTTATTTTATATTTGTTTTAGAATTCGATAATATTATAATACTTTGATGTTTTGATATTGTTCTGTAAATAATGTGTTCATGTTCTGGCTTGTCGGATGTCTTTGTACAAACTTCTACTCGAGAAAAGACCAAATGGATGCAATAAATAAAATACAATACAGGAATACAAAAATTCAGTGCGGCTTATATACACCAAAATATGGATTTATGAGCAAGTGATTTAAAAATAGGTGTTTAAATATGGGGTTTATTAAGTTTAGGTAAGAGAGTAACAAATTTTTCTTTACTATTACAATTTACATTGTTTTAATTAAATTAAAAGTAAAGTTTAATGAAGTTTTTTTTGGGTGACTAATGTCAAGTTCACATATACAGAATGTCCGCATCTACAGAATTTTTATGCCAGTCCCCTGAAATCGATGGATAGAGTTTCCACATACAGTTTATGCCTAGCTTACTTTCAAGATATTCCTCCGCCTTATGCAAACAAAGCTTAACAGAGTTTGGAAAATTACACCAAAGAAACAATGTATCATGTAATAGTATTTTGCATAAGACATATTTCTTACTAAGTATTGCCCACACACCTATTTTTTACCTGTTTTATCAATTATAAACAAATTATTATAATTTATAGATAAATAAGTTAGTTCATTTTAACTAAAAATAAGGTGGTACTTACAATTATAATTATTTATACAGTAAGTGATTAGTCCCCTTATTTACTTTACCTTGCAGTGAAACCAAAAATTAAGGTTAACTCTATATATTAACAGTTTAAAAATAACATTAAAATAACCAGTAAAATTTGATTAAAATTCACATTTGTGTAATGGGTGACAAGGAAACTAAAAATGTACCTCCAAAACAGCAGCGAATGTGTGAACGACACACTGTCCCACTGCTCTCCGACCATTCTGCACAATGTAGACATATAAATACGACGACATGATCCTTCAGCAATGCCACTGTTTAGCCCTGGAGCATGCTAAACATCCTGCTTAAATGGCATGAATTTAGGTACAGTACATCTGGAAAAACTTGGAACATTTTAGAGAGAAAAAAGTAGTTCTTCCACCAGAATTACGAACCATCAGCTGCTTTTATTCCAATTTATAATCTAATCAGTTAAAAAATATGTAACCAAATGTCCTAGATTCTTCACACATCAAAAAACACCATCTCATTATATTCTTTTATTTACGGTATTCAAATTTCCTCACATTTGGTTTCCATGCAGACCTGTAGCAACACTCTCTGACTAGCAAATCAAACAACCAACGACAGTGAAAACTTACAAACCTGAACTAAACAGTGGCCAAGATTAATCACCAACACGTTCACATTTTGACAACTCCAGTGTCACTTCTCTGACCTTGGAAGACTACTAATGTTACAGTAAAGACAACTTTTAATAATTTAGTTTCAGTAAAGCAAAATGCATTTAGTTACAGGCAGGAAAAAATTATTATTCATAAAGCAATACTATTTTATTTTCTCTTTGTTACGGTAAGCACGTATTACCTTTTAAAGATTTGACCAATTTTTACACAAAATTACATTTTCAATTATTTTTATGCTCAAGTGGAAAAAAAAAAGAATGAATGCTGTAAATAACTTTATCTTGTGTGTTAACAATAATTATATAAGGGAGACAATTTCTGGAAAATTTATCCACATCAAAAAGGAAAACAAAATGCACCTACTAAAAAAACCACTTCCTACATTCACGACTTTTAAAGTTAACAACATAACAAAACTTCAAAAGTTACATTTTCAGATTCATTTGGAGGCGATAATAGGGAAAACTAATTTATGCAAGAAAACTAGGCATGTTGCAGATACAGGAGGCATCTCCATCAATGCTAGTTCAAGATAATCACATAGAATAAAACCTCAATAGCTTTGTAAGAGATGCTTGGTATTATAGACTGTTTACGGTAATGTGAGCACTTCAGAGTTATTTCTTCCTTGCACACATTTTTTTATTCTTTAACCACAATTTAAATAAATATTGCCATTCAAGTAATAAACACAGTGTGTGGATTCCAATGCACTCGGGAAGTTAATGTCTAAAGCTAAAATAAAATATATTCATTGACTATTACTCCAAATGAGAGAACTTTCAAAAGAGTTCACCATTAATAGCCTATACCTGAGTTTTACATACATTACATGAATCACTATGTTATTTCATTATGTAATTAACACATTTATGTATGACACCACCATTCATTAAGGCCACAGTCTCCCATTTCTACAGCTTTTGCGAGAGTTAATTCTTTCAATCCAAATGGGAGCCGATATTGTACAATCCTATTTCAATTTTGTTAAAAACTGTTTTTATTATGTAGTCTAGTTTTTTCAACATATAAAACTGTATACTTTAATCCAATTAATTAATTAATCAAAATTTTGTATTTAATAATTAGTTAAAATTATAAAGTTTGTGCTGAAAAAATTAGACTACATAATAAAAACTATTTGTAACAAAAATTGTACGAGGAATTTACAATATTGGCTCCCTCTTGGGTTCAAAAAATTAATGCTCACAAAAGCTGTAGAAATGGGAGATTGTGGCCTTAAGATACATGTATGCAAGTGCACAGAACTGAAAAGAATCCAGCCACTATCCACTATATTTCATGCATCACACTGGCACACAAAACACGAAAATACAAAATATAACTAAATATTATAAAAAACACATTACACACAACTGTATAATATGCCTAACAGTTATTGAATTAAAAGGTCTGAAACAAAAAAAAAATTGATATAGCACAGCCACATTGAATTAGAAAACATATATTACTGTACACAATAATTTACAAAAAGACGTGCATGTAAAATAAGTAGAAAGTTCATGAAAATATGTACAAATGCTATTACCAAACTAAGAAAGATAAATATTTTTTAATAATTGTAAAGGAATATACACTTGTATCAAATGTAACAATTCTATGCCACTAATTAATATGCAAGACACATAAAAAAATAAAAGAGCTTATATGAGTCACAGTAAATAGTGTTTGGCCTCACAACAGCCTGTGTTGACTTCTACATGCAGGTCCTGAGGACAACTTTAGTCAGATCAAATTACGTACCCTTGACAATTTCAACCTGCATGCAACGACAAGGATACCTCAAGTTAACAAACAATGCAAGGGAGGTGCACTCCAAATCCATGCTAGAGGAAAACGTTGCACTTGTTCTGAAACATAACTCTTGTGTAAAGTTGATCTCGTAGAAAATCAAGAAACAAAACAGACTAAAGGCTGTTCATGATAAAGTGAGCACTTTTTAAATCAACCTTAGAAAAAAAGTCACTAACCCTGCCTGCATATACTTTAACATGTGCACTGCGGGACATGCGCCCAGTAAAGTTGGTAACAATGGAGGGAAAGTAGTTCCATATCTTAAAGTAGAATAAAAAGTATTAGTTAACTATTTGTGATAACTTCAGTTGTTTCTTTCACTTTCTGTTTTTTTTTTTAATGCATCAAAGTGTAAAACTTAGCATATTTGTAAACTGTTTAGTTTTCTAATAATTTCACATTTTATTTGGCCGACACATGAACAAAAAGATGAGGCCCATGGCAATTTTAATTTTACGTAAGGCGGAAGAATTCACAATGTGCATACAAGTAAATCTTGAGCAGGGCTTTCAATAAGTATTCATTTTACTGTGAACAGCCCATACATATAATGCAAGGCCTTGCAACGAGTGGCACTATACTGGACTGGATCTTGACCACAGGAAGTAGGAGTACAGCATGAGGTATGCGACACAGAGGAACCAGCTGGTGAAACCATACCTTGCCTATATTACATTTTTTGAAATGGAATTAACTTAAGAAGGAATTATTTGAACTGTACATCAATGCGACATGAAAACTGGGATAAAGAATCCTCTTACACATTGAATGCTATATCAGCATGCTTAGAGCAACGTACTTTCCTAGCAATGTTCCTGGAGGCTGTTTTGGCAGGGATGCGGGCCAAGAAGACATAGAAGTGGGGTGAGAGAGACATTGATAGGGAAAACATGGTGGACATTGCTACGATAATATTCATTCCAAGGTTGTAGTTTTACAAGTTCTCAGTAATTATGTGCGCCTGCTGCAATGGCTCAACATAATAGCACGCATGATCCAGAAAACTGATAGAAAGAAGAGAAATGGTAGTTATAAAATGTATTCAAGCACATGATAGTAAAGCAAAGGCTAATTTTTTACTTGTGCAAATAAGTAGGACAACTAAAAGAGCAAATTTATACATAAATGTACGCACAGTGTCAATTTTGGGAATTTATAAGTACTTGCAGTGTTTTTGTTGCAGATTTTGGTTATGGTAGCAAGTTAATTTTATTTCATTTATTTGAGATTAACAACAGTTGGGATTTTGTACAGATTACCTACTAACTTTGCTCCAAAAAAGTGGATTCATGCAAAATCTGCACCACTCTGCATCCTGGAGCACAAGCGATAGTGAGTATGGAGGGTACACCAATTTATCTTCTTCTGGCGCATCTTTAGGCTCACTAACACTCGTTCTCCAGGAAGTATAACGGTGTATATTTTGATGAAGTAACTCTTCTGAAACAATTTGTGGATATCAATTTCCACAATCTACATAGCCCTCCCCAATACTGCAATTCATAGTATGTATTCTGAATGAAATAGTGCATCTACGTGATTATGATTCAGCATTAATAATATTGTATGCCTATCACATACAAAAAATCCTCCAGGCTATTTTTCAAAATTTCAGAAAGCGCATATTCTTCATTACCTTGAATGAATGAGGTCATATTTGTTACTGTCCAATGTAAATGGTCTGCTGCAGATAAGCAAATATCTACATCATCGGGGGACAAAATGTTTGAATTCCATTGTTTTTGCACTTGCTGGCATACAAATATTGGCCACCACCATTTGCAAAGAAATATAAAAAAATAATTAACAAAATTTTTTATCAACTTTTGCATTATAATGATTAGGTCAAGTATGTAGAGTTTGTGTTAGTAATGACCATATGAAAATTTCCATTTTAATGCCACATAAGGAATCCAAGTTAGCTGATTAAGGATCGAGAATTTCTTGTATTTGTGACGTAAGTTATAAGTTCACTAATGTTTTGTAATGCAGATAGATTCATAGTTTTTGCACAGGTACTTGTCCAGCAAGTATGATTCCTTCATTTGCCTGCGTGGCATAGCGAGAAACAAACTTTATTATACAATATCTACATTATGGTATTAAAAAATATATAGGCTACCATGTCCATGGCACCAATTTATAGCTTTTTTCATTTTACACATTTATTGTGAGTCAATAACACTTTAAAATTAAAAATTTCACTTTAAGACTGCTTTTTTAAAGTAATGAGTAAATTTCTGTCAGACAAAAATATAACATGAAGTTGGGGCTACCCAGATAAATTTCACAACAAAAAATTAAAAACATACAATAAAAGTACTTCAGTATATAAATACCAAACAGCCATAGGTTCTCTACTTCAAATGGGAGTCTGTGTACAGATGGTAGACAGCTTGGCTTATCACAGGACCAACAAGTCTACTTGAAGTGCCATGTTGAATCCCTGCTAACAGTTTGTCCCCACCATCTTCCTTATATGCTAGCAACAACGTGTACGGAGACTCGTAGCGCTCCACTATAGCCAAGGCCTTCTCCACAGACAAACCTCGCAACTGCAAAAGATGTTTCAGGAACATTTCTTTTACACAGTAGTTTTTTATCTTCCCCGACAACTTGCTGAACTCTGTGAATGTGAGAAGCGATGCAAAATCATCTGTAATGGACGAGAGTACCAAGTCCTGTTTATGGCAGCTCGCCAACGTCTTCATGTGGAAGCTATTATGAAATAGCCTGGTAAGCGTGGCAAGGTAAGACATTGATTCCTGATGACTAGCTGTTCTCTTTACTGTGAATCCATCTACAACCTGAGTATTTACGACCGCCTGCTGCAGTGTTGCTAATGGAAGGCCTGTGTGTTGATCCATTCCGTGACTCTCCACCAGATATATGACGTTCTCAATCCCGCACTGTTTTAACCGGAACTTCTGCTCATGAAAACGACCGTCCTTTATGCTTTTTCCAAGATCGTCCATACGCTTCCTTTCCACGATGTATGGGAGCACGAGCTCCTGATTTGTAGTCCTGTGGCGGCACACCCATGTAAAATCTCCAACTTTCAGGTGGCGGACGTCGAACCTCGCTTGATGGTTGGTTAGCTCCAATACTGTAGCATCATTTTCATTCTTGTTTGCTCCACCTGCCGTCTCCTGCGTGTCAACTAACAGAACTATATCAAACGAACCAGGCTCAAAGACAGCATCACAGGTGTCAACACGTACATTTTGTTGCACTGTTGGAACTGGCTTCTTAGCTGGTGGTGCCGTTATCCTGTAGCATAGTTGCAGAGGTTTGCTTGGCTCACCAATGTTGCTTGTAAGCGATGACGTAGGTGCATCTGTGGGAACACATGACTCCTGCATAGGAACATCTATGGGAATACACGAATCCTGTGAAGAAGTTTCAGATGTTGTGGAGCTGTAATCTACAGAATTAATTTCAGCCCCTAAACTGCCCAGCTTTTCAGCCAACTCTCTGCCTTTTTCAGAGAGAGAGAATTTGGCAGGGCTGCTCCTACGGACTACAAGTCCTTTCTGTACAAGCGCTGACATAGAAAACCATGCTGTATACCGCGAGTCTGGGGGAGGCGTTCTGAATGAGGTTTCACAAAGATGCTGAGCTTCAACTTGTAGCTCGGACTTTGTCATGTAACCCTTGTAGTCAAGTTCTTTTGACTTGTTCAGCAATGTTAACAAAAGTGCATAAGGCCCTGACCTATACGTCGGTACGTAGTCAATAATTCGCTGCTTTTTATGTTGGCCATTTGACTGAACAGCTGACCTAACTCTTGCTTTGTGATGTGGTGATAGTTGGGCTGAGCTTTTGCAGGATGAAGAGACTGGATTTAAGCCAAGTTCCGGGTGCTCTTTTTTGTACTCGGCTAGTTTTCGATCCAACATAATGCATAATCGGTTACCGAAATTTTGTAAAATTCCGCACTCCTTGCCACTCTTCAACATCAACGGGAATTTTCTCAGAGAGTTGAGGGCTTTCCCAAAACAGTACTGCATGTCTGAGCCTTTCTTCTCAGCAGAGTCCTTCCACTCCTGGAGCCACATTTCGAACAGTGGATTAGGGCACGTATCGTATTTTACAGAAATACGTTGCCTAACCTCTCTTGACCTACCTGGTGATGTCATCTTTGGAGCGGCAAGTTTGCAAATAAATTTATACACATAGATAACTTATGCTGCTTTCATAATACTGTATTACCGATGAACGCTACAATTCACAAAGAATGACAAAACCGTACAAATTACGAATTGAAAAGACAGCACTCCTATCACCGCTCCATCAAGCTGTGCCACGATAAACAAAACCTTCTTTTGTTTTACGAATCAGAGATGTGCCACCAAAAGTGCGACTGCGCGCGCGCACATCAAGAATTTCTGCAATTATTGGCCGCACTGCGGATATTTCGCTCTGCTGCTGCTAGTTGCTCTGTGCCAGCGCATGGAGAAAGAACGGCCTATTTGTTGGGCTTGAACGTTGTGAGGTCTTGCACTGCGTTGTGTTGCCGGCGGAACTGTGGACGGGGCTGACGTCACCACTGCTAATAGCCGTATGCTCGCCGCTCGCAGTGCGTGAGTGCGTACTTGCTGTGCTTGAGTGCGTAGCATGTTCGCAACAGTGTGTCGGTGGGTGTGGTGAAGACTAGCCGCTTGTAAACGGCGACACACCGTCTCGTCATGGTGTTCGAAAGTATTGTGGCTGAACTGCTCAACAAATTTTTGGGAGATTATGTTGAAAGTTTCGATCGAAATAAGCTGCAGATTGGCATATTTGGAGGCAAGTGCAGTGAATATATTGCATAAAAAAAAAGGTCAATCATAGTGACAGGTGACATTTTATATTAACCTCAGTATAGGCTACCTTAAATTAATATTTGTGATTCTTATGTTTTCAGGGGATATCAAGCTTGAGGAGTTATATCTGAAAGACACTGTCCTAGATGATTTGGATCTCCCCATAAGAATTGCCTTTGGCCAGCTAGGTTTGTATATTTTGACTGGATGAATTTTCCATGTTACTTAATATGTTCACAATTATTGTTTGAAAATTTTATGAATCTTAGGCTAATTGCTTTTAAATTTATATGGCTGCACTGTTAATGGTGATTTTTTTTGGGTGGCTAAAACATTGAGGTCTTGAGAGCCAATGAGGTTGAAATGAGGTAAGAATGGGAGCAGCACCAGAATGCAAGAGCGAAGGAAATGAGAGATCCCAGAGAAAACCCTCCGGCCAGCAACGTTGTCCGGCATGAGTCCTACATGCAAAAATCTGGAAGTGTCATGTTTTGTATTTTTGTTTTGTTTTATTGCATCTGTAATTTCTTTCTTTTTTCAATACATAGCTGTACAAAGATCGTAGCTTGAATTGAACCTGGTTGGCATTGGTGGGAGGTGAACAGTCTGACTGCTGAACTACCATTGTCCCCACTTTTAATTGTTGTATAGTGTGTTTAAAATTTTTTTTTATTGCTGGTTGGGGGGCTTAAGTGACTAGGATGGTGAATACTTGCATGTTCTCAAAGGTTTGAAGAGAGTGTACTGTCTTAAACATTTCAACCTACCTGTACCACAACTATTGTAATCCTTGCAGGATGTGCAGACTATCCCGGGTTAAGGTTCCCTTCAAATGGTCTCGTACTAAGTGTTAAATCAGATGACGTAGGCCAAACAAACTTCAGCTGTAACTGTAGTTTAAACATCTTTATAAATTTGTTGAAGTTCTTGTCATAAGTTTAGTTTTTTCAGTGAAACATTCTTTGTGAGTAGTGCGAGAGTAGGCCTAGTCTTGGCAGTTATCATATTATGTATCTTGTATCTTACTTAGTGTATATCACCATATATTTTATTGAATTGTGGAATATAAAAATGTTGCCGGTGGAAACTATATTTTGATGATGCATAGTTTAGTATAACTAACTGCTTTTGTAGAGACAAATTTCAGCCATGACTGAACTGGACATATGTTTACAGTTCAGTTGTGGTCTGTTGCCATATTGATCCATATACCTACTCTCCTTTGAAATTGAGCACATTTTGGGAACAGCTTCAAGTTTACAGTGATGGCCCTTTTGGTTTTGTCGGGTATTTTCCTTTACCTTGGATAGAAAGAAAAGTGCCTTCTCTCTATTTGCCAAGGCCATTTGTCATTGTCATTGCCCATTCTTAACATTCAAGGTTGAAAACATTGGTACATAATATGATGTACAGCAATTTTTTTTTTTTGTTGTACAGTGTAGAGTGACTATGGACTTGACTGATGGCTTACTCATATCTGAGACTTCCATTTCCTTCAGGTTTCAGCTGATTGCTTCATGCAAGTTTTTGAGACAGTTGCCGGCACAGCAAATTATGGATAAGGCTTTTACAGTGTTTTTGCAGTAGGATGTAAAATATGGCCCTTAAAATTGGTTGGCCAATAAGAGAAATGTTAATTTATGTGTATTAATTTTTTACTTTATACTTTGGTGCAATAGGAAGTATAGGCTGTACACCATAAAATGAAAACTTTCAAAAGTCCTGCTTAAGATCTACTTATATCCATGTTGTGTATTCTTCCTCCTTAAGCAAAGTTAACATTGTGATGGGCCTCATCACGTTATTCATACATCAGTCAAGTGAAACTCTGAAATTATTAGAAAAGTAAACATTTTATAAATCTGCTAATTTTTACACACTAAGGCGTTAAATAAATAGAAAGCGAAAGATGTAATTTAAATTATATCATATGGTTACCTAACACTTTTTATTCAATGTTAACATATGTAACTATTTTATATCCATTGTTACCAACTTTACCGGGTGATGTCATTCAGTGCGCTTGTTAAAATATATGCAGGCGGGGGCAGTGACATTTTTCTAAGGTTAATTTCAAAAGTGCTCACTTTATCGTGAATAGCCTTTAGAAATCTGTTCATGAGCTTACTGTTGTGGCCTGTTATCTATTTACAGTACATAATTTAAGACAAGCTTTTGATGCAGTGCAGCATTTGTTTTGTACAAGTCACAACTATTATTCAGTTATAGAGAAACTGTTTAGCCTACTCAGTAGTAGGTCATGTTTTTGTAGAGTGTAGACCTGCCCTAAGACACAATGCAATATGGGCAAGGCGCAGGACTGCCTCTGGACCGGCGTGCAGTGTTCTTGTGCTGCCTCTACCTACAATGCAGGTCCCTATAATAGTTTCTAATGCTTACAACCAATATATTATGAGAGCTATTTTCAGCTATGTGGGAGGGTTCGGGAATAGCATTTATAATGTGCATGACATATTGAGAGTATTATAAGTACCTCATCTGAAGGATGTTTTCTTTTCGTACATTCATGTCATGGGGATTTGTGTAGTGGTTTGGTAAATAAACATTGATTTTAAACACACTGCAGTGCAATTCATGTGATAGGTAGGTGGTGCCCTTAATATTGTTATGCGCTGCAGCTGGCACCGCCCGCCAGCTCCCATTGTGCACTGCCTGGTGATATCCACCTCGCCCCTCCCCTTACCCAGACAGATGTGCTCGCCACCTATCTGCCACCCCTCCCTCCTGGAGAAGCACGGAAATGATTGGCAGTGGCGGGACCTGGCTGATGTCATAGCCCCTCCTCCTACCCCTTTTGAGGAACAGATAATATAGAAGGCGGAAGAATATTCTGGGAATTAGGACACTCTGCACAACATGCGATTTAGAGAAATTTCTAGGTGTTGTTTACTTCTGAAATACCTTTAGTTTCATTAGCATTTATTGCTCTTTAATCTTCATCATATGGGTTTATTTTATTCTCCTTTTACCATAGTCTTTTGATTTTGATTCATAATGATGTGTTTTAAAGGTTGTACATAATTAACAATGCATGATGTCTGAAATAATTGTTTGCAGTGCTTAATTTAAGTGGTATCACATAGCAATTTGTGATGCTAAATTCGCACAATGTAACGCAAATTAGATTTTGTATAGTGAATTGTGATGTTGTAGCAGTTATATTCGCCATATGACACTCAAGGTTGGCACATTTTCGAATGAAACTGAGTTATCCCACGCATTCTACCAAACATAAATATATGCACGAACTGAGCTTTATTTTGCATTTTATAAACCAGTATCTTTCCCATGGTCACACTGCTTTGCCGGACACCAGCATTTTCCAAACTTGGTGCATATTATTTACAACTCTGAGACGCTTTCCTGTCTCAAAAGCGGCCGTGCACATCAAAGGAGAGTAATGTATGTGAACTTGACAGTGATTTAAGGGACTGAAAATTAAACTTTGAGAGACAGTTCTTTTTTCTCCAGCTACATTATTGATTCAAAATGGTATTTCTGTTATGTGTATTTGTATAGTTTTTAAAGAAAATATTTATCCTAAGTTTTCTTAAAAATATATTGTATTGCAACATCACATTTCATGCAGTAGTATGTACCCAGAAAACAAAGAATTATGCGTGACATATATGCAGTATCAGATAAATAGTTATCTATTTGTTCGTTTTCCTAGTATTAAAAAATAAAAATAAAAATTTTCTTATTTTACTTAAATTCTTTAGGTTGATTTTTGAATGTGGAAACAGCTACACAATCTGCCTCTAATGCTATGTATTCAAAAAATATTATAGCAGTTTGCTATAAATGTGCAAAAAAGTAAATTAAACACTGATTGTTTGATGTGTTAGGCAAAGCTATTAAAAATTAATAAACCTAGTTGTCATAGGTTCTTATAAATATTTAATAAAATTTGCATATGGCAGGATCATTAAATACAAAATAGTCCTTGCTGAAATTCCACACACAAACAGTACAAAACAAGCTCGAAACAGAGTTATATGTTAGAAAAATTGCCTTTCTTCAGTTAAACTGTTATGAATAATTGTTTTTATTAAGAACTTAGATTGAAATAACATAGTTCTTAAATTCATTATTTAACTCTTTTTAATAAATCGTAATGAATACCACTGCCAAGCATTCCGAAACTTTGAAGTTACAGACAAACAGACTATTTACTGCTTACTGCTGACGAATACTGATGAATCATCAGTACTCGTCAGCAGTAAGGGAAGGCGGCCCCATGTTGCTATTCAACAGTCGTATACTGTATGATCAGATTAGTTTACTTTTATGAGGGCGAGCCCTGCTTATCATCTCTCGAATGCACAGTTTGTATTCTTTTACCACCTTTGTAAAATGAACATTGCCATGGACCTGATCACTTTATTCATGTGTTGGTCAAGTAAAAATTAAACATTATTAAAATAGTAAATAATTTCAGTATTCGCAAATTTTTACAGACCCTTTTGATTCAACATTATGAGATGGAATTAATATCCCTCCATAGTTACTAATTTTACTAGGAGCATAACCACTTAATGTGCGGGTTAAAATAAATGCAAGTACTTCACGGGCAGTGGCATTTTTCACAGGATAATTTCAAAAGTGCTCAGTGAACTATGAACAGCCTGTAAAGTGTAGAAACTCAATGTGTGTGTGTGCATGCGTGTGTGTGCACGCATGCACGTGCGCATGCATGCACGTGCGCACGCATGCACGTGCGCACGCTTGTGTGTGGAAAGCTTGGTCCTTTGTGAGCATATGGTGGGCATTAGACAATGACTGGTGAATTGTTGCCAGGCAAGCTGGTGCTGAAGATCCCATGGAAGAACCTGTATGGAGAGCCAGTGGAGGCTACGATTGAGGACCTCTACTTGCTGGTCATCCCAAACAAGGATATAAAGTACGATGTGGTGAAGGAGGAGAACTGGCAGCAGAGTGCCAAGCAGACCCAATTGCGCAAAGTGGAGGAGGCCAAAAAGCAGGAGAAGGAGAAAGGTAACACCCCTCGGGGGTTTCCCCTTCCTTCACAGCTCTTATGAATGCTTCTTTTGTGTTGGCATGAGGACAGCTGCAAAGGAAATTGATTCCACTGCAATGTTGTTAATAAACACCTCTTTAATACAATGTTCTCTTTAATTAAAAGTAGCAGCAAAGTAGTTGTTTGCCTTGGAGCGAGGTGGGGCATTTAATGTAAATGTGTATGCTTTATAAGCATCAATATTGTAATTTTTTGAGCTTTTTACTCACTCAAGAAACGGGGCACTGGATGCGTGTCAGTGTTGCCTTTATTACTACTCCACTTCCATGCCTCAAAAATGCTAAAAAACTTCTAAGAATGACGTTCTTTCTTTCGTTCGTTGATGGCACTAGCATTGTTATTTTGTAACCAGGGGTTTGGGAGGTGCCACACTTGTGGTTGAAGAGGGAGTGCGCTACTGAGCTCGTCCCCTTCCCATGCCCTCAGTGAACACCTGAAAAAGAAAGAAAGGAGGAGTAGAGCTGTAGGAGACTCCCTAGGTGGACAGCCCAGCCTGTTCTGGGCACAAGTGTCTACTGTGAATGAGTAGCTGCGTTAGGCCACACTTCCCACTGCGCGACTGCTCTGTGTTGCACAAAATCATGAATCTTGATCACCTTGAAGTACCCTCTTCCATCTTTAAGATGTATTTCTTGAAGGCTTGAGGGAAAGTGCCAGTCTCTTGATTTAGTGTAATTATAATAATCTCTGAGGGCTGGCTTGCTTCTCTTTTAATACTCTGCATTCAAAGGTGGCACTTAGCTGTTGAAGTGACACAGTTGGCTGGCTATTTTCTGTTTTGTATCTTTTGTTCATTCTGTACAAACCACGCGCACTGCTAGTGGAACATGAATATAAAAATGATAAAAGTTTTTGTAGGATTTCTTATTTATAATACAAACTCATAGTGATTGCCACCACAGCCCTGTCATGTTACTACTGATGCGTGCCTCTCTTGGGTCTTGTTGGGTAAGAGGTTACTATGCTGACTACCCTCTCAGTTTCGACGAAAGACAGGGATATCAAACCCCAGGGTGAGGCAGATTGATATGGATCCCCTCCGAGGGAGTTCCACCTTTCTCATGACCAGGGTTGCCAAAAGCGGGACACCAGCGGTCTCAGGTGAGTGAATAATGGCTAAGACGGTGATTACATGAAGGTGATGGGGCCATGAATGATCTGGCCGGGGCTATGGGGGCTATCCGCCGTTGCCTCGGTCGGTGTGTGGGAATAAAGTTGGCAAGGGTTTGATTTCCACGTGGTTTAGGAACGACCTTCGGTGGGAGTCGAACCCGAGTGGTTTTCCCAGATGCCAACTTTATTACATAGCAATTGGGCAGATCCACCGCGGGCGGGTGTCAAACTGTTACTACTTTATTTGAGGCTAGCTTTATAATACTTGAGCTGGATGGATCCGCCTGTATTGGGGTTACCTGGTGGTCAGTGGTGTTTACAGGTAACGGAGTCTTTGATCGAACGGGACGTCTATCCTCCTGGTTTTACTTCGGTGAACACCAGCCTAACAAATGATCTAGCAGGGACTCTTGTGTGGATGGTACAATAGATTTGTAGCACAAGGGTAAACTCTCTGGCTCAATGGGCGGTAGCTCTACTTGACTATGGTTCTCAATAATTATCTTGATAGCAGTCTGCCTGTGTAAGGCGCGTCCCTCACAACGTCTTATGTGGCTCTTAGCACCGTAGTGTTTATTATGCATCAGGGAGCAGCCTTCTACCTCTGCGGACGCAGTCCTGGGGTACAACTTTGACAGTCGCACCCAAGGCTGGAGTGCTGGCAGCCTTCTCAATCAAAGTTCCCGATGGAACTGGCACTGGCCTCTCCATCCTTCTGTCTAGGTGGCCGATACGTATTAAAAGGTCATATCTAGAGAGCTGCTTTCTAACAGTTACATTTAACCCACGCAAAAGCAAAAGCTAAATTGGCTCTTAGATCTCATCCAATTCAATGTTCTGTTGACCTCGTGGAGGTTCGGTCCTTCACTCCGGGGTTTGCCGTCTGCCTGGGTTATCCATGGGTGAGACTAAGTCCTACCCAGGTATGTGTGTCGCCTTGATCGGTGAATGAAGGAGGGTGGGAGGGAGGGGAATCTGTATTCTTGCATGGTGTAACCCTCCCCTTTTTTAGTTAATCCAGTGATTTGGTCAGGTGCAGCCGGGAGAGTGGCCTGTGGACCTCTTTTTGATCTCCCTCCCCCTGCAGAATCCCTTCTTCAGGCTGGTTTCCTTCAAGGGTAAACTGCCTGGTCATAATCGGAATGGCATGAGCTTGTTTTAGGATGTTGGCCGGAAAGAAGAACTAGTACCGGACCACTGTGTACCCCGTGAAGGGTTTGCCGTATGTAGGGACGGCATCCTTGAAATGTCAGATTCTTCGAATTTTTCATCTTTACGCCAGTAGCACTCTCGGAGCAAGCTCAGGAGTGCGTCCTGCATTGATAGGCGCGCCTGGGCGATGACGAGCCTATCAACTGCCTCCATTTGGATGAAGAGGATCTTATCTCCCCCTTCCATTTGCCTAGTTACCATGGTCAGGGCTGCCATTAGAGTATTCGGCTCCTCTAATCTACTCGAGTAAGTGCTTCGTACAATTTCATCATGCAACCACATTGGGTCTTTCGGGTGCGCCGCCACAGGCCAAGCCATCATGTTTTTCTCATCCAGCCAGTTAATAGTCACTGTTTTCTCTTTGGAAGAGGCTGCTTCATTCCTTCGTACCAGTTGTCTATGAAGGAAGACCACTCTGTAAACCTAAGTTTCCCTCGGTTGTTCAGTTCAGACCTCCTCCATAGGTACCCCCGTCTCAGCCTTCAGAAGCAGCCGGCAGGAGTTCAGAGTCGTGTTGCAGGCTGAGGAGAGTAAGTCTTTGCAGACTTGGGAGAGTTCGTGAACCTCCTCGGCCGGCGAGCCCGGCATCTCTGCTGGAGCGTGGTGCTGGACCTCCTTATATACCGAAAAATCCCCTGATCAGCGATCCTTTGTGGTGCGGGGGGTAGAGTAGCCTTCTAGCACACGGGTAGTTTTTTCAGGGCGGCTGGAATGCCGCTCATTCCTTATCTTCCTGCTTGGAGGCGATGACACGTTTAAACACCTCGTCCTGAACTGGCGGGTTGTGATGTCACAAGGTCACAGGGGTGCTGCTATCTCTGGGGTTTGTTGGAACTTCTTTGGTGGCTAATTGAAAGGTAGTGGATTATCAACAATAGTTAATTTATTCATGGGGGTGGCGCTTGCATGCAGGATTCCGGCGGGCAATGCATTACATGATTAAGCATGTTAGTTACTTTTATGCAGCAGTCCAGTGCTTGAAGTCTCCTTGCTCTATACGTGTAATCAATTCTGCCACTGTTAGCGACGTGCCCCAAGTGAGGGTCACGTGCAGATGGGTCGAAGTTGCCCGTAGAGAGCGTATCTGCACTACACTACATTGGCTTTTATGGAGTGCAATAAAGTCTATCTGTTGAGGCGTGGGCAGTCAACTGCTCTAGTTCATGCTTGGAAGATGGGGAAGTTGACCAGCACAATTCCTGCGAGTGGGTCAAGCCTTTTCACAACATCAAATCTTCTTCCATCTCTCTTTAGGAATGAATTCTAATTTCATCCTGTTCAGACAGAGGCCAATCGAGAGAGAGCCGTAGTGTCCTCTGGAGAATGTGCCTTTTCACTCCCTCAAGGATGAGCTTCAGTCGCATTGGAGGGGGGGGGGGGGGCGAATCGAGGCACTACGTCTTTTTCAACAATGGAGATTAAATTACTTCTGCTCCATCATTATGTCAGTTTTGCTTAGGAGTGGGAAGTTTGCATTTTCATTTGTCCCGACATAAGATGAGATTGTACTGTCTGCCATGCAGATTGTTTTATTCACCGGCCCAACATAACTATGCAGCTTAGACAGAGTTATTTTTCCCACCACCAGATAGTGATAATAATATGATTATTATTTCTCTTTGCTTTCATCTCCTCTATACTGGCCGGTGACGTCAGCAAGGCAAGCCATGCATTTGGTAACCCCCCCCCCCCCCCTTTTTTTCGCTTTGACAGCCCCTTGCCTTAGTGCCGCCAGCCAATTAGCATCTGGCAGCGACCCAGTTTAGTATAAAAGGAGAGATCCTGTGTCTCCTGACCAGACTTCAGAACTTCAGCACTTGTTGCAAGGATCTGACCAGCCTGCGTCCTTTAAGCCTTCACTTATAATCAATCTTCGTCTCCCGTGCCAGTCGCTCGGGATCTGATGAGATTGCTCCAGCTATGCAGCACGTGTTTCTTGGACACTGACCACTCAACCTTCGTTTAAGCCCCGCTTACATATAGGTTTTGCTGCCAGCACTAGCTGCTCTGAATTTAACTTGCTTCGTACCTCGCAAACCCAAACCACCTTGCAGTACACGGACATGTATGTAGGTGTTCCTATCCTTGAGTCCTTCTCAGGACTCATCCTGACACCACCCCGCTTAGTATTCCAAGCCACACGTCAGCATCTGTACATAACGTCATTCCACAGTAGTAACACTTCCAAGAATGCAAGAGGAGATTGCTTTGATGTTCCACGCATTACACCCTGCATTTCCCAGTATATCTACCGTTCAGCTTCAATGTAGTTCTCTAGCTTACCGGCCACGACTCGTGCTAATGACAGGAGTTACGGTGCATTCACCACATATGTTTCCATTCAGAAATAAACGTGGGGTGACCTTTACTTTGAGTTTGTATCCTGTAGACTTAGCACCTAGTCCGTAGTTGCCTTCACGTAACAATACCGCAGGTGTTCCTGGGATTCGTACTCAAACGAGCCAACACACTGAACCTTTTATCCACACACGCTCAGCCAGGCCGTCCATTTCGTCAACAATAGTTGGTGGAAAGGGGGAGCCGCACAGGTACTCTATCCTGAACCAGCTTGTCAGCTCTGTGTGTGTGTGTGTGTGTGTGTGTGTGTGCGCGCGTGCGCGTGTGTGTCTCACACACACACCGGTGTGTGACCTTGGACAGGTGAGGCCTGACTTCCAACGTCAACTGCACTACATGCCAGATGTTGGAACATGGTGTCCGCCAATCTCCGGCCCGCATGTGGTGCTACACGTAATATTGTGCTTGAGGAGCCTGCTGTCGCCTCCATGAGTTAAAACCTGTCCTGGTATTTCACTTAGCTAGCCTTAATCCCAAAGCTCAAGCCCATGCCCTGAAGCAGTTGCAAGACCCACTTGAACCGGAGGTTCGAAGGAATCTGTTCACCGCACCTCTGTGAACACTGACCCAGCAGAATACCCTAGGTGGATTGTAGAACACTTGAACCAGCCTGAACAGCTTTCTGCACCTGTCATCGCCTACTTGGTTCCTGTAGTACTCAGTCCAACACCTTCTGCTGCCTTACTTCAGACCTACCTTCTCTGCAGCACATCGCTCAGATATCATCCAGACATGAAATTACACTACTCCCAATTTTGTGCCCTGCTGCAAAGCGATCCAGCCATTCCTATACAATGGGAAAGCACCAGTGCCCCGTCAGGACTAAACCTCCATCTATATAGGAACACCTGGTTTAGCTCCTAGCCAAAAAGGTGGAAGCCTCCTACTGCCTGAGACAAGTGAGTATCCATTCCCATGTACGTCATGCGTCAAGTAGAATGGAGTCGAACAAAGACCTTTTTCTGGTGCCCAATGTGGGGCCTGACTGCCAAAGTTGCATGAGGCACTGTCAGGCTTCGGGGAGTCTCAAGAAACACCCCGTGGTGCCCATAACAGCAGTTACCGTGTTAGTCACTGTTATTAGTGAGCACAAGTTTGAAGAGGCCAACTCGGCCGTAGCCGCTGTTTGCGACCTAGCTGCCCCAGAACGGGAATACGCTGCATCCAATGCGCACATTGCCATCTGGCACCATTATACCTGCGTCAGCTGGGCAGATGAGCCTTGTTACACAGATGGATTGGAATACTGGTGCGAGGATTGTCGTATCAGGCAAAACATATACTGCAGTTGGGTAACGTGCTCTGAATGAGGGATCTATACAGTCCGTTATATACTCTGTGGCAGGAATTTTCACCACATCTGTATTGGATGGCCTGACGAGCCAGTAAATAGACCAGGCCTAGTTTACCAGTATGAGGTTTGTAAATGAGCTTTTGAATACATACCTTCAAACCCCGACCCTTCTTCATTGTGCAGCCAGGTTTATTGCATAGGACAGCCGCAGCTCCCAGAGCTTTCCGAAGACCTCAGCACATTCATCAACGTATGCAAACTGGAATCCAGCAACCATGAGATCCCTGAGAAACACTGGGTTTCTCACGCCTAGCTCAAGCTAAAAGGAAAGGTCCTTGATTGGTGGAACATCTGTGGAAAATTCGTGATGAATTGGACACAGCTCAGCACCCACATGGCACAGCGTTTTGCTGGATAGGAAGTCGATGCCCACTTAACGACTGAATTCTACAGCCACCATTAGAAACATAGGGACGAAGTCGAAATCTTTGTAAGAATAAAAGTACAGATATACCGACGTATAATTCCTGATGGGGACGAAGACAGATGCGTAAGCCAAATCACCTGCCTATTGTTGCCTACGGATAGGGAACATCTTGCTACTGCCCAAACCTGCGTCTGTAGATGAACTAGTAGAAAGAGCACGACAAGCCAAATGGAACTTCCAAGCCAAAGCTCTGTTCGATCAGCCAAAGCCCATCAATGAGGGGAAGACAGGGGAATGATGCACCAAGCCACCCCAACCTCCTCCTCTGCAGGCCCTAGTGGTTGTCTTAATGTTGGTACTGTCTAGGGAACTACTTTAGTAATGACTGCCAACAGAGACCAGAGCAAGCACCGAATCGCGGGATGCAAACCGGCCGCCGTGACCCACCCAAGTCGAAGCGGCACCACATAATAAACCATCGAAGGAAAATGGCAATGTCGGCGGAAATACGAGGGTGATTCCACCTGCCAAACGGAACCAACCATCAAGCTCCTTGATGAGGAAGTACCTATAGCTCCCTACATTGAAATTAGAATTAACAGCATAAGTGCCTTAGTCCTATTGGATTATTGTAGTTAGTCCTTGTGTTGGACCAGTGAACTGTGTTATGCCCTTTTCCAACAGATTTGAGAATGAGACACCAGAGACCCATCACGGATGTGAAGGAGAGTCGGCCGGAGACCCTGCAGCAGTGCTGTTCCAGACCCACCCAGAGTAGATGGCAGACACAGTTTCCAGTTTCGAGATGCTTCACCTTCAACCTGAAGGAGCCTCTGGAGCACCAATCACATCCCAGTCAGCCTTGGAGACCACCAGTTCCAGCCCAGAGAGAGTTGCCACCCACAACGTTGACGACGGCCTGACGTCAGCTTGAGGGACTAGACTGCAGCAGCCCGCCATCCAGTTGTCCCGGCCTACCGCTGTGGGGGACCCTGCAACATCTCTGGACCAGACTTCCCAAGCGCTACCACCTGGGGCAAGTAGCGCATCATCAGTCAGTAGTTGACAACACTGACTCTAATAGACAACAGTACAGAGTCCAGTCGCCCCGTGACGTCCAAGTCATGCCGGGGCAGTACCGAGAGACTCTATGGCGGCCACCTGCCAGGTTCCAGTGGCCGCATCCCCGAATGCACCTCCCAGGAAGCAAAGAGCCGACAGATGCCCACACCAGCCAAGTGTCAGTGTTAGCTAGTTAGCTACACCAGTGCTGCATATTGTTGGACAGTGCTTGTTAGCACAATGCCAACCCAGTGGATATGTTATCCACAGCTCTTAGTCAGAATAGTCAGTGAATGTTTCAAGACACACATTGGATTAGTGCTACGATAAATGAATATAAGCTCTCAAAAGAATTCAATTAACAGGTTAGTGTGTTGTTTATCTTTTGATATTAAAATTCAACTCACCTTAGTTTGATAAAGTTGTGGAAAACAGTAAATATTATTGCACTAGCTTCTCTAATTGTTGCTTTTTGTTAAATGTATTAAAGATGCTTGAAAAGTTTTTAAACAAGCAACCAATGACTGAAGCTGTGAGAGCAGGTTGCGAGAAGAAAGCTACATTCTGAAAGAATGAAATGATTGTTCTTTTAACGTCATATTTGCAGATTACGTAAAGTAATCTAATTTGGTAAAAGGTGTTAACAATTTTAAGCAACAGCCATGGACTTTAAAAAACTGCAAGATCAGAGGAAGTTCTGTTATGTATTGATTTCGAAAGGTCAAATGCGTTTTTCTCTTCTAATACTATCTCTTTTTGTAGTAGTGAATGTATTAGTGTATGTATATCCATACCTCTTCACTCTACTGATACCCTTGTAGCAGTGAGACTAGTCAAGAAGCGCTCAGCTCATTGAAAATTCCTTTCATTTGCTAGTAGCAAAGGACGTAAATATTGCCTGCTGTGGGACACCAAGAAACCGTGAAACACGTCCGTGTAGCCGGTCACAGCAGGCTGCAGAATAAAGAAAGAGTGAATTGTAACAATGGTGACAAAATTTGTTATAGGATAGTCTGTCAAATGAAGTTTTCTCCCAATTGTGTTTTTCGCGTGCAGATCATGTGTTTGCAATGAGTCACCTAGTAAAAGTAATTTGTGAATGCACACTCTTATAAAAGAGGCCTGCGAGACACACCGCCAGGTTCCCGACAGAATAAAAACTAACGCAAACAAGAAAACACCCACTGTTTAGCACATACTGAGAAAACGCATGAATATGTGTGTATATTGCCGGACACATCTGCGGGCGAACTTACCACGTCGTCATCTTCAATCACACTGGTGTCAGGAACTACTTGTAGCCCCATTGCTGTAGAAGAAAAGTAGGTCTTTGCGGAAGGATATACAAGTGTGATTGCACAATACGCAACATACCGCCCGCCGACACCGGCAGAGGCCTCCGAGATTCAGTCGAAGTCACAACATAGTTTTACATGCTACAGATACTATATATATATATATACACACACACACACACACGCGCAGCAGACTTCATTATGCTGGTAGATGATACAGCTTGTGTACTGGCCTATGCAGCTATCCCTTGTTGGTGCACATGTCCACCACTCTGATCACACTGTCTCTTCCAGGATGAATGTTCACCATTCTAGCTAAGTACCAGCCTAGGGGTGGTAAGCGCTCTTCTCCCACAAGAACAAGATCTCCAACTTCGAGTGCTGGCTGTTGGGTTTGCCACTTACCCCAAGGTTGCAGCTGCTGCAAGTATTCGCCATACCATCGCTTCCAATACTGGTTGGCCAGTGCGCACACCAATTTCCACCTTCTGGATAAACATTCGCTACCATCAGAGGACTCTGGTACAGCTACCAGAGGTCTACCAATGAGGAAGTGTCCAGGTGTGAGGGCAGCAAAGTCATTTGGGTCTGAAGACAGTGGAGTCAGAGGCCTGGAATTGAGGACTGCTTCAACTCTACTACGCGTAATCAATTCTTCTAGAGTGAGAATTTGGTTCCCAATTACTCGTCTCAGATGATATTTGGCAGACTTTACAGTAGCTTCCCACAATCCTGTTTGATGAGGACTGGCAGGAGGGAGAAAATTAAAGCTAAGTGAATGGGCCAAGGCAAAGTTTTCCAGGAGTGGAGATCGGAGGAGTTGTGTGAAAGATTGTCTGAACTGTTTTGAAGCTCCTATGAAATTAGTTACACAGTCAAAGTGGAGATGAGCACACAAACCTCTCCACAATACAAACCGGGTAAGGGCTGCAACAAAACTGTCAGTGGTCAAGTCTGTAACAAACTCAGTGTGTACGGCTTTCGCCACAAAACAGATGAAAATGGAGAGATAGGCTTTTTGGGTGACCATGCAACTCAGTTTGTTGAGCCTTATGGCAATAGGTCCAGCATAGTCCACACCAGTCCATTCGAAGGTCCCAGCAGGTGTGACACATTCAGAAGGCAAGTCGCCAATCAATGGGGGATTGTTTACAGGCTGACGACGAAAACACCGTACACACTTAAAAACTCTCAAACGAATGGAGAGAATCCAGAACTGTTGTGACAAAAGTGATTGCAACAACTGAGGTGCTGCATGCAAATACTTAACTGTGGTAGTGGTCTACCAAAGCTTCAACAGCTACATGGGTTTTGGGTAGTATGATAGAATGTTTTACTGAAAATTTCATGTTGGCATGTGACAAACGGCCGCCAGCCCTGAGCACACACCGTTTTCTTCCAAGAACAGTGCCAAACTCTGCACTTGTGTTGAGCAAGGTTTCCCCTCTTTGAGTCATTTCAAATCCTCTACCAAACGTTCCTGTTGGATACATCTGCATACCAAAGCAGCTGCTTCTTTCAATTCTGCAGGAGACAGGGCACCACCGATATAAGTTTATTTCTTAATGCGGTTGATGAAACGCTTCACATATTCCATGACACGAACCAGCTTGGACCACGAGGAAATTTATTGCAATACTGGAAGTTCTTCAGAAATGTCATTGTGGTAAGTAATGCTAACTGAGAAGGCTTTGACTCAGGGATCTTGTCCACCGTCTGATTAATTGTGGACACTGGCCACTGTCCTGGAGGGTTTACTAACCAGTCAGGGCCATGCTAGCACAAGTCATGTGAGAGGAGTTCATGAGGCAGCATGCCACGGGTGGCACAATCGGAAGGGTTGTCTTTGGTAATGACATGTTTCCATAGCTGGGGAGGGACCCAGTCTTGGATTTGTGCAACACGATTTGCCACAAATGTTTTCAATAAGTAGCGCTGGGACTTTATCCAAGTCATAGTAATACGGGAATCGGTCCGGGTATGAATAGCAGTGATTTTTAAGTACTATACCAACAAGGCATGACAATAGAGCATAAGTTTGGCCAGTAAATGAGCACCACACAATTATAATAGAGGAAGACACACCTGCTTGAGTGGAGCTACCAGTGACTTTGCCAGGATGAGATGAACAGACACATTGCCTTGAGTATCCACACTCCTTACATACAGCAGCTGCATATGCTTTCTCTGAAGCGTCCAAGAATCCATGCAGCTCCACACTGACAACATCAGGACACATGAAACGATGCAGGCTAAGTACTTCTAGCTCTGTTAGACCATCAAAGAACTGGTTCCACTTCTCAATGGCCGGAGATGGAAAATGGTCATCCCAACCTAAGCCCTGAGTCTATACCCATTGCATTAGCATTGTAACCCTCAAAATTATGGGCAACAACCATCCCAAAGGATCATATATTTGCGCTGTTTGTGAAAGCACAAAGTGTTTGGTTGCAATCCTGGTGGTGATACTCAAGTGATAAGAAAATGAGTCCTTTTCTGGGTTCCAGTACAACCCGAGAACATTTACAACAGGGCCAGACGAGAAATCCAGGTCTCTAGGGGCTTACGTATGTGTTACATGAGTATTATTGAGGAGCTGTGGCTGATTGCTGGACCACTTCCAGAGTTCGAACCCACCCTGATGCAGAAGTTCAATCAGCTGGGATTTCAACGTATGTGCTTCCTCCATGAACATTGCTCCCATAACAATATTGTCAACAAAAATGTGATTGTGAAGAGCATTTGCTGCAAGAGGATACTGGGCACCCTCATCCAAGGCCATCTGGTGTAGTGTATGAATAGCCAGGAATAGATAGGGTCAGAGACTATAGGTTACCGTATTCAGCAGAAAAGCTGTGAGCCGAAGGGATGGATCGTCACGCCAGAGACAGTTGGTATGGTCGATCAGCCTCTTGGATTAAAATTTGCTGGTACATTTGCTTAATATCACAGGAGAATACTACACTATACAACCTGAATCTCAAAATCACATCACAGATTTCATTCTGAAGTTTGGGTCCTGGAAGCAGAACATCATTGAGTGAGACTCCAATGGTGGTCTTGGCACTACCATCGAATACCATCCTCAATTTGGTGGTTGTGCTTGGCATTTTTAGAACATCATGATATGGAATGAAACATTCTGTGGTCTCCTTAGCATCAGTCGTCTGGGTGTCGGGATCATACACCTTCATATGGCCTGACTCAGAATAGTCTGTCATGAAATTTGCGTACATGTTCTTCATTTCAGGATATAATGAAAGTTTTAGTTCTAGAGACCAGAACCTACGTTCAGCAATCAAATACGATTCTCCAAGAGGTTGAGTCTGAGGTTTGAAAGGAAGATGAACCTTGTATCTCCCCATGTTGTCCTGCGATTGGATGTCCTCTAAATGTTTCTCGCAGTAGTCAGCATCTGGCAGCTTTGCATTAACACATGGTGAGTGAGTGAGCGAGTGAAGAAATTTGGGCAGCTCTTAACAGCGAGGTCTTGAGAGCCGATGAGGGTGATAGAAGTGAATATGGGGCGGTGCCTGAATGAAAGGGTGGGGGAAACAGGAGATCCCCGAGAAAAACAGCCAATCAACGGCATCGTCCGGCACAATTCCTACTTGTGAAAATCCAGCGACCCAGCCGGGGATTGAACAAGGTTCGCTAACACATGGTTGTTCTTCAACTTCCCAAAGTCAACTCTAATGGATCCTCCATGCCAGTGAACATTGAGATTACATCTTGTTCGGAATCTATGCATGACTCTGGGTACTTACCCAGCAGTACCCATCCAAACTATGACTCCATCACCATAGGCATGTGCTTTCCTAACTCCAACCTTCCACTGAAACACACATGTGCATAAACATCAGCACCTAACAACATATAAATTGGAGCAGGTTTATCAAAGTGGAGGTCTGCCAGAGGAAGGGAGCCCAATTGGATATGGACATGCTGATCTAAAGAAGCCCGTGCCAGATTACTAGTTATCTTTGACACAACAAAGTGGGAGTGATTGAAGGTACACTAAGACTCCCTGGAAGAGTGTATCTTACCACTAATCATTCCTTTCAGATTTACATACCTTGAGAGAGGCGAAATACCCTCTCACGTGCCTTATGCAGAGGCAGAGACAGTACCTGTGCAGAAGTTTCAGAAATGAAAGATGCCTGAGCTGCATTATCAAGTAGACAGCGCATCACATGAGGTTTGTTATCTGCACCATACACTTTGACCAGAGCTGTAGACAATAAAACAAATTTACGATCATGGGCTGACACACATGCAAATGTACTGCTTGGCTCCCGAGTTCTGTCAGAACCTTTGTTTCGAGACCCTGAAGTTACATTATACCTCCCAGCGATGTGGAGCAAAGTATGATTTTGTTTACATAGATAACGTGTGTGAGACGAGGTGCAGTCCGCTACTGCATGGGATCCTCCAAGACAGTTGAAACAGAGTTTTCTTTTGCAAACCATTGACTGCCTGTCAGTGGGTGATGTACTGACTAACTCTGGGCATTTGTAAACAGTGTGAGATTTCTTCTGACAAACTGGGCAAGGCTTAGGTAATTTATATTCAGAGTCTGTAACGAGGACCGACCTTGGTTGTGAGGCAGTTTGACCTGATTTGGTTAGGGATGTTTTCCAATGCACTTGACTAGCGCTAACTTTGCTCACTTCATCAACTGCACAATCCGATTTCGTTATTTTTGATCGCAGAAAATCAATAAACTCTGAAACATTGGGAAATGTGAGTGCTTTCTGTGCGCGAGTTTTCAAACTTTGTTCCGACACCTATATCTAATTTGCGTAGCAAGAATGTGGAAAGCACTGGATTATTCTGTGTTATGTCACAATCTAACCCTTAGAGGGCTCGAGCATTTTTATTGAAAGTGTTGATAAAATGTTGAATGGATTGATGGTTTGTGAAGTTGACGCCAGGCAGATTGATAATCCTGTTAATATACAAGGTTGTGAGTTTTCTCACATTCTGGTATTGTGATGTAAGAAGTTCCCAGGCTATTAATTAGTTTTCAGCAATAACCGGCAGATTTATGACCAACTGTAGCCTCCCCCTTAAGACATCCCAACAAGTACTGGAATTTTTCTACGTCGACCAATGCTTGTCTGTCTTGGATTGTAGCTTGGTACAGTTGAGAAAACATTGGCCACTCCTTCTACTGATTTGGAAGTTGAACATTTGCTGACGTGTAGGCAAGATTACTAGTTGATGAAGCTGGCACAGCATGAATGGACAAGATTGAGGTTATGTTGCATTGGACCTCTGACAACATAACAAAGAAAGACTCGTGCTTTGAGGCTAGCACACTTTCATCAACGTTATCTGGCAGGGGATTCATTTGTAAAAAGTTTTTTGCACAAGAGTTTACTGCAGACTCGATGACATCTAGCTGTGCACCAAGTGTATCCACTTAATGAACTGAATTTATCATGTTGTCTGCCTTAACAAGAGCTTGCACCCTTTCGTTAATGTGTTTCAGCTTGCTCTCCTGAAACTTGAACTTCACCAAAAATATTTGGAACCCCACTTGACCAAACAAAAGATAATATTACACTTGATGCAATAGGGAAATACAGCAAAACCGACTCGAGGCTAGGTTAGGACATCTTGCATACCATCTCGGTGATAAAATGCTGATTTGCTCCACAAAACACTCTACGAACGGGATAATGCCACAGGAAGACAAAAAGAACTACTCACCCATGTATTGAGCACAGGCTGGTAATATGAACATTACACAATAACACAGACATCTACGTGGTTTCCCTGCTATTTCCACGAAAAGCGCAACACTTCTCACAAATGTACTGGACAGCGATGAAGAAAATACTGGTTCCTTCTTGGCATGTTACTGTGATGAGTGGTTTCAGAGCGGCGGCGATAGTTTGTGCACACGCGTGAGATAAAGCTTCAGTTAAGCCGAACACGTAAAACAACCGAAAAAGTATCACATTTACTGTGCGGAATAAACGCGGGCACATATCCGGCCAGATGACCAAAATGTTTAGCACAGACTGAGAAAACACATGAATATGTGCATATATTGCCAGACACATCCGCGGGCGAACTTATCACGTCGTCATCTTGAATCACACTGGCGTCAGGAACTACTTATAGCTATGCCATTGCTGTAGATGAAAAGTAGGTCTCCGTGGAAGGATATACAAGTCTGATTGCACAATACGCAACATGCACTGTAACTTGTGGAGTTGACAAAAAATACGACAAAGTGCCTCCTGATACCAGCTGGATGCTTGGCTATCCTTCCCTTTCTTATTCCTGGAGCGAGATAAGGGTAGCTATGGGTTTCCCAGCGAGGCAGTGAGTGTTCCTTTTTTATTGTTTTGTAGCGAGCAGAGTAAGAGAGCGTTTAGATACTACCTGTGATGTGAACGTCCTCACCTCATCCCAGCTGTTGGGAAGAAGGTCAAGTTCATTACGAGGGTGTCGGCACACGGTGTTGCAGCGCATAGAGTGCGGCACTTTACAGAAGTTTGGGGGGGGAGGAAAATTGCTGTTGAAGGGACAGCTCTGCATTCCAGCAAAGGAATTTTCTTCTGTCCCCCCATCCCTCTGAGTGACTAGGCCGAGAGGACGCTTGATCCTACCATAGAGGACTCGCTTCCATTTCAGGCTGCTAAGCAGCATAAGACGAGTGGAATATTATTTTTCTGTCCGGTCAAACCGGTCTTCAGCGCGTGGAATATATTCCATCTCAAGCTCAAGGTTGTTAGTTTGATTATCTGCAAAGATGCTAGTAGAGAGAGGGACACACTCTCCACAGGGGCGGACTAGTCTCATCCTCTGCGCAGAAAGCTAGTTGAGAGAAGTGCTGGCGGAAATGAGGAAGCAAGGTAGTGCCTACTTGGACCGGACATTTCCCCTGCGAAGGACCAATCCACTATATTTGTCTGAAGCTTTACTATTGAACGGAAAGCCAAGCTGTTCTAGACGAATCTTCTTCCATCTCTCCTTAGGGATGAGCTCTAATCTCTTCCTGTTCAGATGGAGGCGAATCGCGAGAGAGAGCTGTAGTGTCCTCTGGAAAATGTCTTTCCACTCCCTCAAGGATGAGCTTTAGTCGCAATGGAGAGAAGGCAAATTGACGCTTTACATCTTTTTCAACAATGGAGATTAGAAGACTTCTACTCCAGCATTATGTCAGTTTTGCTTTGGAGTTGGAAGTTTGCATTTTCATTTGTCCCAACGTAAGATGAGATTGTACTGTCTGCCATGCAGATTGTTTTACTCGCCGGCCCACCGTAACTATGCAGTTCAGGCAACGAGTTGTTTTTCCTACCGCTAGATAGTACTAGTAGTGTGATTATCGTTTCTCTTTGCTTTCATCCCATTTACTGGCCGGTGATGTCAGATAGGCAAGCCATGTGTTCGCAACCCTACGCTACTCTGCGACAGCCCCTTGCCTTAGTGCTACCAGCCAGTCAGCGTTGGGCATCGGCCATTTTTAGTATAAAAGGAGAGACAGCCCTCTTCTCCTGACCAGTCTTCAGAACTTCAGCACTTGTTGCATGGATCTGACCAGCCTGCACCCTTTAAGCACTAGTCACTAGGGATCTAATCAGATTGCTCCAGCTATCCAGAACGCCTTGCTTGGACACAGACCACTCAACCTTTATTTAAGCCCCACTTACGAATAGGTTTTGCTTCCATCTCTAGCTGCTCTGATTCATACCTCGCAAACCCAAACCACCTTGCAGTATACGGACATGTTTGTAGGTATTCGTATCTTTGAGTCCTCCTCAGGACTCATCATGACATCATCCCGCTTAGTATTCTAAGCCACGTTTCAGCATCTGTAAGTAACATCGTTCCACACTAGTACCACTTCCAAGAATGCAAGAGGAGATCACTTAGATGTTCAGTACATCACGCCCGCATTTGCCAGTATATGCACCGGTTACCTCTACCGGTCAGCCTCAGTGTAGTACTCTAGCTTCCTGGCTACGAATCGTGCCGATGACAGGAATTAGGGTGCATTTAGCACATATGTTTCCATTCAGAAATAAATGTGGGACGACCTTTACTTTGAGTTTGTTTCCTGTAGACTTAGCACCTTGTCCGTAGTTGCCCTCATTTAACAATACCGCAGGTGATCCTGGGATTCGTACTCAAGCAAGCAACACTCTGGACCTTTTACCCACACGCACAAGTTGGACATGGAACTGCATACTCAGTTTGAATGCTTGTATGCAGGGCAAACTGATGATATGCCTATGGTTTCAGAACTGGTTTATTTTCTGGTTTGTTAGGGTCTTTACTATGGACTGTGCCATTGATATAGGAGTCAGAACAATCACCAGTCAAGCATCCCAGAAGGTCGGCTATCAAAAAATCAGTTGTGTAATATAACCACCCAAATCTGTTTTTGTAACCAATTCTGAGCCCATTCAGTCAAAGTCGTGTATTGTCTGTCAATAGACCACTCATTCTGAGTATAAATGTTTAGAATTCATTAATGCTTCACCATCAGCAAGACAGTCAGTAAATCGTACTTAGAAACTCTTCTTTAACTGCTTGGGAACCACCCATACTGTATTTTTTCTGTTCATCATCCCATACCTGTTTTTGATGCAGCAAAGACATCATACTTTACTGCATGTTGATGGTCAGTCTAGGCCTAATTCAATGACTCATGTTTAAAATGATACTTCAAGGGCTGATGAGACTGAACAATTTGTGGGTGTTTCTTCAGCTCGTGGTTGCACTTCAGTATTGTCATCTACTGCCTTGGTAATTGTGTATGATGCTGACAGTAAACTACATGTGATGTGCTGCTTACTGGACAGTGCAGCTCAGGTATCCTTCATGACAGAAGCAGCAGGTAAGGTTCTGTCTTTACCATTTCAAAAGGTCAAGGAAAGTGTTTGTGGTCTCGCGCATGGTTCAGTCAACTCAAAGTGAGATGTCAGTTGTAAAATCCAATCCTCTATTGTATCACAATGTTCCTTCACTTACTCTCTTTTTGTGGTATCTAAACTCACCAGAAATATACCACGAGCAACTGTAGATCCATGTGTTTGTAACCAATTGGGGACTCTTCCATTAGCTGATACTGAATTTGACAAACACAGTGCCGTTGACATATTGCTGGGCATCTACATCTATGCATGAGTTTGTACGAGTAGGCAATTTGAACTAGGTTAGCACATTTAGCTTGTAATTCCTTGCAAATAAAAATATTCATTAGAAAATGTTAAATTATTATGCCAAATATAAAAATGTGAATGCATGGATATGAATCGGCAATGTTGGTGGGCACTTAAATAGACAGTTTTGAAAATATTTTTCGTATATTTATATTTGAAAAATTTGCAAAAATTAATTTTTTTTTGCAAGTTGTATTATTTTATCACTTTTCCTATACTTTTATTTGGCCATTTAGCAAGCACTTGCCAACTGCTGTGTGGTGTAATTGTAAATCATTTGATTAATTAATTGTTACATTTCTAAAGCTTCTGAACATCATACATATGATTTGTTACAGATAAGCCAAAACGTGATGACACATTTGTGGAAAAGTTGGCAACCCAAATAATTAAGAATGTGCAAGTGAAGATTAGCAGGATTCACGTGCGTTATGAAGACAGAGAACATCGCATTGCGATGGGACTAACACTCCACAACCTGTCGCTGCAGACAACAGATGAGTATGGTGTACCCGGCATTGTACCAGACTCTGTTGCCATCTTCCATAAGGTGACTGACCTTACAACGTTAAACGTTAATTTCTGAAAATGGTTTTTGACATTCTTGAAACAACAGCACACTTCAGTACTTTGTTGAGTTCAGGTTTTTCTTTTCGCAATTTCTTTGCATTTTTAGTGATGAAATGTTTTGCATATGACATGGAAATTTAAAATCATGTCATTATAATTTTTCATTTCAGAACTGTGGTTGTGTGAAATATTTTATGAAGGATGGAGGACAGTTCTGAGACTTAACCAGCACAAATAATGCATTACGTAAAATATGAGTAAAGAGATTTGGATGACTCTTAACATGAGGGTCCTGAGAACCGATGGTGAAGCGAGGTAGAAATGGAACAACTGTGAAATCCAAGGGGCGAGGTTAACGAGAGATCCCAGTGTAAACCTGCAGACCAGTAGCATCATCCTGCATGATTCCCATGTGGATTAAGCCATGTCAATTCAACAAAACAAAAAATATTTTGACACCCACATTTTCAGATCTTAATAGAATTTTTTCCAGTCAAACTCTTCATGAAAGGAAGTTAATTCCCAATTGTTTTTGGTCTAGTTCATATAGTTATAGTATTACAGCTTTTCAAAATTTCAGTGAATTGCAATGTCTCATTGTTTCCAAGGTCTTCTTTGCAAGCTGAATTGTATTACAAAAGTTGTTATATCTTGATCTTGCTTACAGAGCATGCAATTTCTCTGAAATAGTACAGTCATATTTATTAAAGCATGAGGATTTCAGAAACAAATATGAAACTTCTATACAAGGCAGTGTCAAGTCATAAAAAATTTTGTAAAATATATTTTGATAAATTTTTGTGCCAAAAATAAAGGTTTCCAAAAACTTAATTATTAGAGTGCTGAAAAGGTTCGAGCATAATAAATGAATAATTATATATATATATATATATATATATATAATATATATATATATAATATATATATATATATATATATATATATATATATATATATATATATAGTCTTGAGGTATGCAGAACAATACCTAAAAATAAAATTAATGGCCTTTTAATTTATTCAGTTAAAAATATTATCTTTCACTTAAGAATTTTTATATAATTACTCCAAGATAACTACTGCTTAACTGGTTCATTTCCGCTTTGCAAGGCTAAATTTATACCAATATAAATTCAATAACAAACTTGTGTGGTTTAAAAGTATATTTAATTGTAATACCTTATTTTAAACACAAATTTTATTTGGTTGGTCTTTGAAAGGTGAACAGTGACTTGTTTGTAAAGTACACAAACTTAAATTTCCTTTTCATTGCTTAATCTCCATAAGTGCCATTTTTTCCTCTACTGATCTCGTGCAGTCCTTTTAGAAGTGGAAGGTTCTTCCAGATGAAGTTTGTGGACTATCAACTACAGCAGGCACATGAGAAAGTGGTATTGCACAAGAATCTTCATGTGCCAGCCAATAGAATGATGGTGAAGGTCCATTGGGATGTAAATACATACTTAGAGATGTGTCCTAACCCCAATTTGCCGATATTACTGATACTTTGAGGTTGTTCGTGCTGATGCAAATAATTTCATTTGCAATTTTTTATATCATGTCTGAATAACTTAGAAATAACCCCAAACTTTACTTGTTGTGTTTACATTGAAGTGTAGCACTTTGGTCAGTTGATAAAAAACTTGCCTTTATCTACCTCTGGGGCACAATCTAAAACAGTAACTATTGGTGTCATTCTTAACCGGTTTTGCGGCCGGCTACAATCACCAACCTCGCCCAATAGTTGCAATTGCAGTATTTGTTAAGAACATAACCTCAAAACACAGAAGATGAGGAAAGACGGCAGTGTTTATAAATACAGCGTGTATGCTCAGTGTGTAAATTACAATAATCTGCTTTGTGTGTATGTGCGTGCATGTGTGTGTATATATATATATACACACACTCACTCACCCACCCACACCCACACCCACACCCACACTCGCACTCGCTCTTGCTCTCTCTCGCGCTCTCATCATATGTCCAACATTTTTGGTTAGAGATGTTCATTTATAAATAAGATACACGTACTTATGATTCTGTCCACATATGAGCACCACCACCATTGTTCCTTCAGCTCACGAATCAGATTTGTACATGAAACCATAACTATTCGACCTTGCTACTAATTGCTTTATGAATAGTGTCATGCTGCGAAACAAATATCTATATATGTGATAGAAAGTGTATGATAATAAATATTATAACAGTAAAAAGTTTTTTTTACAAATTAATTTTAACTGACTCAAATGCAGATATCAGTATTATAAGTTTAATTACATTTTATTTTACATTTTTCACCAGGTGTTGCTTATAAGAGTTAAATATGTACAACACCAAAAACCTGCCATTTCAGTTTCCATTTAATTTCAAATCACCTGTTACTAAACAATAAAAATAAAACTAAGAAAATAGTTTTTCGATTGCCAAAAAAAATTCTTTGTTTGTGAAAATGTGTCGTACAAGATAACCAAGTGTGGTAATTTCCATGAGGATTAAATCATTTGGGTTGATGAAATGATTTGGTTGGACCATGACCGATTGTAACCGATAGGAATTTAGGATAATCTGTAGTATTGGTATAGGTACCTTCCCAGCCCTAGCAATCAGATGAGGAAGGTGAGCCCCTGCAAGCACCCTGAGGCAGTTAGCACCTGTCTGACATTCTCTCTTCTATTATTCTAGGTCTTGTTCGGTTAGGTGCCAAAATCTGGGTTCATCCCACCTCAAAAAATATCCTAAAGTAGTACTACTCCCTACGTATTTGTTGCCCAGAAGGGGCAGCAGTGTTGTGGTGGTTAGATAATGTTGGCGAGAGGTGTAACTTTGGCACAAATTAAGTGAAGACTATGCAGGTTGAGATGGATGGCTCCAGCGATGGGCGAGGAGCCGTGGAAACCAAGGATAGGTGCTTCCTTTGGCTCGAATGTGGTGAAGGAATGAAAACTGGTCACGAGCGGGCAAGCGTCCCTGGCTGGTCCTTCCCTTTCAGTCAGCTGGATAGGAGCAGCGTTGGAGAGGGGGTAGCTGTGGCATAGCTTCTTCAAGGCGTTAACGTCACAGACTGGCTTGGAGAATCGAGATGCTGTGAATCATACTAGTAGAGCCACCTAGTGGCATGCTGTGGTACTTGGTGCCTTGGATGCATAGCTTTGGCGGCCGGTGAATATTACAATCTCGGGCTGGAACATCCATTCTTGAACCGAGCGAACAGTACAATCTTGAGTCCCATAATGCATAGTAACAATGAAAACTCCATTGAAATCTGGTGCAAGGCTTGCTTACTGATGAATTGAAGTTGTAATATCATTGTTGGAAAGACATCATGCCTCAAGGAAAAACCATTATTTTTATTTTTGTGTATTATTTTATTTCCTAAAAGTATGTAAAATAATATCCAAAGAATAAAATGAATGGCTTTTCCTATTCATTTTCTTAGAAAAATATTTTATGTACAAAATTTTAATGAAATGGCTGCTAAACCTATCATTATTCATGACCTTATACATCAAGAACTTAGAGAGGGGAGAAATGTTTTGTGGGTGTGTATTTGTGTTAGTGAGGAGAGAGAAAGCAAGAGAGCACACATGTGAGAGATATACCGTGGAACCTAGTTAGTAAATTTTGGTTATTGCAAAGTTATTTTATGGTCCCTTGAAACTCTGGTATACAATTCCAAGGTATAAAAGCTGTTTAAAACAAACGTGGATAGTACATATAACAAAACATTTTTTATGCCCCACATTATTAGCCTCAGATTCCGTATATTTTATACAAATGCATTAAAGCAACACGTTAACAAACTTTGGTTCTCATAACATTTCACTACAATTAACTTCCACATTTAACAATAAATTTTTTGAACTGCTAATTCTTCAGTCTTCCAGGAAATAATATGAATAACCACTTTAATAATAATTTTTTTTCCCCAGAAAAAAATGCCATCTGGTACATGAACTTCGGACAGGTTACTTTTTTTCAGGAAATAAACTTTTGCTACAGTTTTTCTCGATATCTCATATACCTAATTCAATACAATTGCGTGACAGTGTCAAAATGAATCTTGTGTTTGTCATAGATATGATGGAAGCGCTGCACCACGTTACACATTAGAAACTACTGCTGTGGTGAGACTGTGATAATGACTGCACATTCTCAGTTACAATGTGACCAACTTGTTAGTGCTGATATTGATAGTGTTTGGCTCTCTTCTAATGGTGCATACATGGATGAAAACTCCTGATATAGTTAACCATTGGAAATGTCCTGTTTGTTTGTGTTCGTAGAAAACTTTCATGTGTTATGCAGACTTGAATTTTAAATGTCAAGTTAATATAAAGTAATTATTTGTGCATTTTCAGTTTTTTTTAAAAGGATTTTATCAATTGTATTTCATTGTCAAGTTCTTTTACAGTGCAAACCAGTTCAAACCAAAATAGAAAATTTCTTAAAACAAAAACCTTAATGTGTGATGACAGCGGAAAATGTGTAAAAGTAAAATTGTTTTCCAAACTTTTTGTTTCTCTAAGAAGTGGAAGGGTTGATTTTATTGAAGACCTAATCAATATATTTAATAATTCATCAAGTAAATTGTTTCCTGAGTAAAGTTAAAATGACAGTGAATTCTTTTGTTATTTAAGCTAATTTTTGTATATAAATTCCAAATTTTAGGTTTTTGGCCTCGTACTAACATAAACAAAGTCTGCAGTTTCAACCAAACAAACCTCATAATTACAAAGTAGTCAGATTTTGGTCCCTTCAGGCTTGTATTAATGAGATTCCACTGTATAGATAAAGAAATGTTGAATCAGGGCTTCTGCTAACTCCTCTGGTCTTTTGCTGATGTGTGTCAACTTTTATTCAGATCATAGATAAAATTATAGTATGTTTGACAGTCTTAATCATAAGGAATCTTACCACACCGCCAGTATTTCACTCTTGTATTACAGATATGTAACAGTCAAAGGAATTTGGTTATCATCTATGAACATTACCATCATCTTCAGATCTTACACCACAAATGGTGCGAATTTGTACATAAACCATAATGTACTCTCTCAGAATAATGACTAAAAAGGAATTAAGTTACACAAGATAACATTCAAGGTTTATCAATTTATTTTAGTGCTGCTTGGCATATAATAACATGAATGTACAATGACTGTATGCTCCACAACATTACATGGCACTGAAATTTAGTGATTACTTTTACATTCATTCATTCATTCATTAATAATAAGCTAGCATTATTCAAAAGCCGCATACAAGCAACGGAATTCTCAAAAGCACCCTCAAGTGCGACATTCAAAATCAAGTACAAAGGTTTAATTCTGCTTGAATAGAACTGACTAGATCACACCTATTCCTTTTACAAAGAATCTCCAGAATCTATAATATATTTGCTTCAGTTTGCTGTGCATAAAAAACCAGTAGATCTTATGTAGTTTTCAAGAAGAGTAAAAAAATAACATTAAGGGTGGGTTCACACCGCTACTGAGCAGCTCGCTAACTTTCTAATAATTTGCATGTGCAAGCTTTCTGTGAATTCAAGCTTACATTTCAACAGACCGAAACGTGTTACACACGTGTAGAATATCAAATCAATTATCACTGACCAAAATCCAGACACTGGGAAAGCATTTTTATGTGAACCCAGCTGTACAAAATTCACGTTTCATGCATGAGCTCTCCGGTGGGACAGGCAGCTGCCTTTCGCACTCCACCGCAACTTGGTGTATCAAGCAAGTAAATGTGTGGCACTATACGCAAGTGGGGAGAACTTGAAAAATCTTTTAATTAATATCTGAACAATCTGTCTTTCGCTGAATCAATAACAAGTGCGCGTAAAGTACGAGCCCCAGTATCACAGTTGATTTCATGTGCGCATAAGGTGCAAAACTCAGTTTCAAAGTCAATATCTTGCTTGCCAAATAGGAAAAAATTTATTATTAACACACTCACTATATGTTAAAAGTTTATGCACAGTGAACCGAATGGCGACCTGCAGCCCAGTAAGGCGCTTATCGGATAAAAACAATTAAAAGTTACAATAAAATTGAGTAAACACCATTTAGGGGTGCCAACAAATATAACGTGCTGACCGAACAAAACCCTAACTGTAAAATCAAAAACACGTGCTCAGGCAAAACTAAAAGCTAAAAATTAGGGCATGAGCTAAAAATGTAACAAGTAAATTGCATTACCTGGTAGGACACATTTGACACCTAGGGCAACCGACCACTGCCAAGATATTAGAATAATCCATTAAATAACCTATTCATGTATATATTTAAACACTTCAAAAAAATCACGGACTCCTGAAGGGAGTACCAGAATTCAAAGGAATACCGAATGCTACCAGCAAAACCATACACTAGCAAACTACACTATTTTAATTCAAAAGGCCCACACTACTTCTCACATACTTCAACTCACTACCGTACAATTCAAATCAGCATATCACCCTCTCACTGGTAGTACACCATAATAATTAATGAAATAAACCTGATATTTCTTTAAAAATCAATCGCAGAGTCGTGGTGCAGAGTTGAGCCTAATTCTAATTAATGTCGCCCTCCATGACAAATGTCACTCTCAGCTGCGTCAAATAGTCATCAAGGCGATGACCAAAGTACAGTGGATAACCAGCTTAACGGTATGAGAGCCCGTAGTGAAGTGTCGGCCCAACCCAGTAAAACAATATTCAAACTTACGAGATCTTGATGCAAGCAGTGGTAAGGTAGAGAAGTGGGGAAACAGAAAGGAGGAGGGAAGGGGATCAAAGCATTGCTAAGAGGTTGGCTTGGGCGCTGTCCACTTGTGGAGAACGACGAAACTAAGTAGAAGGCGTTGCAGTCGGTCCAATAACGAAAAGGTGCAAATGGTACAGTATCAATTAGGCTGTGCATGGCAAACTAAAGCTGAACAAGGTTCCAAAATGCACATGCAAATGCGTGAGCATTGCCATCGTTCATCCACAAATATGTATTTTAAAATTGTTGCAGTCACCAAATCTGTTTTACATAAAGACTATGAAAACAGGTTGTGTTTCAACAGCAAAGTGTCTACTATTTAAGTTTTTTAAATTCAACTGGTGTAATTCTTTTTACATTTTTATTGTTTTTGTCAAAATTTGAAAGAATATAATTTTGAATTAAAATATTTTAATGAATTTGGCAACATAAATCGAGAGTAATACGTTAGCTCAAATAAAAGTCTAATAATTTTTGGTATTTTTAGTAGTCGTGAATTCTTAAATATTTGTGTTATACTTAAATTTTTATACTTGTGTACAGGAATCATACATGAATTTTGTGAAGCTTGACGCGTGATGTTACTGGTGGGCAAGGGCCCTATAGTACCTGTCAGTGACTGGTTCACAACTCACTGAGGGGGAGTTCGTATTATGTTACGTCAGGCTGTAACTCTCCCTCAATAAACAATAGGGTGGATAGTCCGCCTAAAAAGCACAAAGTCTGGTGTGAGGGTTGCTGGCTTACGTTGTGTTATAAGAGGCACTGGCGTTGCTTTAACTTGCTTGCTTCTCACCCGGAGTAGATCCTAGATGGTAAGCTTGCTGCCGTCTGTGATCGATATGGTCGGCTGGGTAGGGCAGTTCAGGCCACCTGGGCTGAGCTGTTCTGCAGTTCTAGGTGGTGGTGACGGCCTGAAGAATGGGCAGGAGATGCTCAACGACACGTGTAGGCCCAGGCGAAAACAAACACCATTGGATGTGGGTCTGGGGTGGTTGAAAAAGGGAGCTAGGGGGGGACTGGGAGATGATGTCTCAACAGTAGGCGGGCGGCTTGAGCTCTGTCTCTTGGGGGAAGGGCTGTTGAGGGCAGAATGCAGTGGGTTGCCGAACTGACTAGGTTTAGAGGCAGTAGCTGCCTTCTTAGCTCTCCACCTTGCACTGCATCTATGGTTGAAGGTTATATGGGAAAGGTACTACAGTCTACCACGTGGAGTAGGAGCATGCGATGAGTTTACTGGCTAAAGTGTAACCAGAAGTGGTTAGACCACCTAGAATCAGTCTTGTCACTCCAACCAAGTTCAATGCGATGGATAGAGTAAGTTATCTGATTGGGATGTGTTGCTGCTTTGTTGTGTGTATTTCTAGTGGTTGGGGCTCTACCGTGGAATGTTCCTGGAGTACTTGGTTCAAGGTACGGGGGTGGTCATTGACTGTGTTGTGTTTGTGTGTTTGGCAATGTACATGCATCCGATTCAGGGTAGCCTGCAATGCTACACTATTTTTGACAATATCAGTATTAAGACGCGATATCCTGCTTCTCCTTTGTGGGTTGATGCCTACAAGGTATAAAGTAACAATCATCCTGGAATAAGTACACGGGGTTAAGTTCAAAACATTTTATTCCCTAGATGAATAGACGTGGTGGCCCATACTATCTCCTAGCTATCAATTGTACTGTACTGAAACTTGCTGGAGTAGACTACGTTAAACAGGTGAAGGGGACCTGGAACAAAACTAAACAAGAGCAGGTAAGCTAATTAGCTATGACAATAACTGGATCCTAACGTATACACTGTTTGTCCTGAAGGGACTCAGGGGTCACTACCAAAGTGGTAGTGAGTGTAAGGGGGAGAAGACTTAGGAGGTCGCTTATACTGGTCTAGAAGACTTCTTAGGAGGTCGCTTATACTGGTCTAGAAGACTTCTTAGGAGGTCGCTGATACTGGTCTAGAAGACTTCTTAGGAGGTCGCTGATACTGGTCTAGAAGACTTCTTAGGAGGTTGCTGATACTGGTCTAGAAGAGTTCTGAAAGGTGGTTGGTCTGTCATGAGGAAAAAATCAAAGAGCTCTAGCTCACGAAGTGGTGGAGCGAGCTACAGAGTATTTAACTGATAATGTGGGGCTGCATGCCAGCATATATTGTCGGCTGGCGTTGCTCCTTTGGCTACCTTCGGCTGGTCGGGTATCTTCAGGCATGAGCTCCTCTCTTAGCAGCGCTGGCTGTATTCTCTCGGTGGAGGCTGGAAGTGTTAGTATTCCTTATGTGCGGGTAGCATTTCTGCAGCTCGCTTAGGGGCAGCACTTGGCTCAGGTTCTGTAGCTCGTGGGGGTGATTACAAGACACGTGACGTCTGGCATAATGGTGTAGATGGCTTCGGCTACCGTGTCCTTGGGTTTCCCTTGCCTATAGGTATGATGGTCGGCCCTGGAAGCAAAACGTTGTGGGTTCAAACCCCGCTCAGGGTGATGTGATGTCACATGTAGATGAGGCGGAGTCGTAAATAAGTATAATGACAGTAAGCATTGTGCATCGAGGTACTATGCTAGACACCCTGATAGCATTCCTAGTGACAACCTGATGTACAGTAGTTACTGGATGTGTTCATTGGCAGCTACATTTGAGAACTGCTGCTTGTGAGCGCAGATGTGAGAGGCACTTTTTGTTCCCAAGCATTAATTTTGCTCCAGCGTTGTTAGATGGTTTGCACATGAAGTGGTGTTTGGTACATGATCAGTGAGATTGTAAATGTCATTTGAGTTATGTACTTGCATGTAAAACTTCCAACAGGTAATTGGTTAGTTTAAAATGTGTTTATCATTAAAGCAAACACAGCTGTCATCAACCTGCTTCACAAAATACAGATTAAAATTCTAGTACACACTACACTAACAGAACATGAAATTGTTGGATTGCTGTGGTAATGTTATTGACCAAGGGAATAAAAACTTTGTTATAATGAAGATCAATGCAATTTTTGTATTCCACTTTGGGAAGTTTAAATTGTTCTTACCTTTCCAGTATTAGTAATTGCAAACAAATTTCTCTGATATTGATATTTGTATGGTGGTAGTTTTGTCTAAATTGTAACTTGGAACCTTGCAGACATTGAGCCTGAATCACCTTGCCGCATACTGGAACTGTGAAAGTAAGCTGTATTCTGGATTCTCACGGCCAGAACTTCTGCTTCACTTAAAGGAAGGGATATACTCAGATATTCGGCACCCAGGAGGATATGTGTATTGTAAGTACAGCCCCTACGTGGAAGTAAATACATATATTTACCTATGAATAACTCGTAGCATTTCAATAAATTTAGTTTATTTTACAGTAATTTATTAGTGTTTTTTATTTTTACTACTTCACATTTATTATAAATTTTATTTATACGATCCCGTATGATTTCCGGGAATAGGGTTGTTAGCGAGGGGTGAGGGATGGTTGTATTAAATAGTTTGGAAAATTTTGACCCACTCCCAAACTCTATACTTAAAAATTGCCAATTTTTTTGTGCAACATCCGTGTTCAGTGGTCCCTGGCAGGAAAATTATATATATTTTATTTAAATATTAATTTATTTAATAAGCAGAGGTCTTTAGAGAAAAATCGTATCTTTGAAGGCCCTATTGGACTCTCGCTTGTTGACAAGAAAAGGCTGAAACACAGCAAAATTTACAACTTAGTGAGAGCAAAGCCCATTTTCATTGACTTCGTGTAGGAAAATCAGAGACTTTATTATCCAAACCTTAACTTATTATTAGAAACTTTGTGGGACATATATGCCCTACGTATGGTCATGCGCACTGTGTCCGTGCAATGGTAATGTGAGTGGCTGGCCACCTTCTGCTGTCGGCAGGATTGTGCGTGCTATCAGTACTACTCAACTGGCACTTTATAGACTTCACCCATGAACTATTGCATTTATTGACTGGAGGGTGATGCAACATTTGACTACAGGCTGTACATTTACTCTTAAATAATTGTAAAAGCTGTAATAGATACATACCTGTATGGGTTTTGCGAAATTTCTATTAAAGTAATGACATATTTGTGGGGAAATATGCTGTACTAGGCAAATTATATTAACTCTGTATGGTTGCCCTGTTTTATCCACTTATAGGGAATCAATGGTTTCAAACAACTTTAGTTCAAAAATTTTTAAACGTACTTGAAAAATAATGTTTGAAATCCTCAGTATTTTTTCATACTTGTGCATCACATGCATCTTGCCTCACTGTTTGCAGGCACTTGCCCTACTGTTTGTGAGTGTGTGCAGCTAACCTATAGTCAAATGTTCCCAGAGTGTCAGGGTATGGGCTGCTTGCACCCTTCGCTCATGTACACTTATTCAGTACCTCTAATACACTATTCCATTTCCTACAAATATGATAGTTAATAGTTCCTAAAATGAATATCAATACAGATTTTGGTATGAACGTTTTGCCTTTCACAGTTTCTGTTAATGTGATAATGTCTAAGTGTAGATGTACAACTGCTAAAACTTAATAAATGGGATTGTATTGATGCACTCTCTCCTTCCGGCTTCGGGGCAGGAGGAGGTACCTGGCTCCTGCCTTGGTACTTCCGACCAGCACTGAGTATAAGGAGTGCTGATTGCCCTCTGGGGAGAGTTATTTGTGGTCCTTTGGCGGTGTATTTGTTTCTAGTGGGGTTCCTTTGGCCCAGCGGGTTGGGGTTTGCCCACGTTGGGGTTGTTTCTGTGATACAGCGTAGTGGAAGGGTTATAACGTTTTGGAGGGGAATCAAACCCCAGGGTGAGCTTGATTGTGACCGTCTCCCTCCCAAGGAGTGCAACCTTACTCACAGTGAAGGTAGCCAAAAAAAACGGGATGCCAGCTGTCCCAATAAATGAATAATTTGCTAAGATATCGAGAACAGCAGTGTATATGATAATTGAATGGAAATGAGTCGTCTTACTTCAGATAGTTCGTACTCGGGGTCCTGGATGTTTCAAGGGAGCTGGCCTCATAGGTTTATGGGTGGGGATGAAATTATGTGGAGGGGAAGCTATCCGGAATTTCGGGGTGGTTTTGGGTTATATGGTTATTTGATCACCTTCTTCCCGGCTGCCATATGGATCGTACACGTTGTGGGTGGTTTAGTCAATAACTGGGGAGGAGTAGGAGGCTTTGCTACCGGTACAGGTTTAGATGGACGGTAAAAGTTTACTTACACATAGCTGGGCCATGGCCATCAGATACCTAGCTCGTAATCTAGCTCCAATTCATGGTTCATACACTATAACCGGCGAAATCAGGCGTGGTGCGGGAGCAGTGACTTCAGGTATGGTGGATAGGGGTGTAGCATCATGAGAGGAGAAGACTAGCGGTGCGCTCTCAAGCTGTAACAGTTCTCTCTGCAGAACCTGTCAAACTCTACGATGATTTATACTGAGTGATCTCGCTCCTTTCTTAGTCATTGAAAGGTTTGATTTGATTGTACCGGATTGTTTTATTGGAAACTAGCTGACCTGTGCGACTTCATTCGCATGGTATTTTTGTAAAGTTATTAAAATAAAGCCCACCATAGTTTCATTAAGGTTTTATGTTTAAAATACTAATATTTCTTCTTTCAGGTTTAATGGAGTTATTAAATTACACCCTGCCATCGCTTCGTACATGTTTTATGTTGGCATGATATTTAGGAATTTGAATTTATCTAGCTATTTTTTTATTGGGTGCTCTAGCCTCTGACCAGCTGCGGCCCCACTATTGGGTTCTCTAGTCCCTGACCAGCTGCAGTCCCACTATTGTGTTTCCTACCCACTGAGCAACTGCGGCCCCAATATTGGGTGCTCTACCCACTGAGCAACTGCGGCCCTACTATTGGGTGCTCTACCCACTGAGCAACTGCGGCCCTACTATTGGGTGCTCTACCCACTGAGCAACTGCGGCCCCACTATTGGGTGCTCTAGCCCATGACCAGCTACGGCACCCTTACTGTGTTATCTAGCGACTGAGCTTTTGCGGCACTCTTATTGGGTTCTCTAGCTACTGAGCTTCTGAGGCCCCCTTATTGTGTGCTCTAGCCACTGAGCTGCTGTGGCCCCACTTGATATATATCTATCCACTGGGTCACTGCGGCCCCACTTTGAATAACTCTAGCCACTGAGCCACTACTGCTTTTTGGAAGGAAAGGAGGACAGCCCATAGACAAAAAAGAAAGGAGAAATTACGGAATTTTTTTTTAACAATGCTTTTTTTATGCAGTAATCCTAAAAAATAGATTCATCTATTACTTATTTACATCCCTGATCATCATTTTTTCCAGAATCGTTTGAGATATTGTAACCGGCTACTGTCCTGTTCTCTCGTAGTTCTCAGTAAACACCAACGAACTAGCTCAGCGTGAGTTGGAGACTTTGACTACATACATAATAATGAAAGTTGTTTGATACCAGGATTGCCAATAAGCAACAGAAGAAGTTAAATGCGTTCTGGAGATTTATTGTTGTCTTGGCAAAACAACTCAAGCCATTGACGCTCGCAGCTGACGAACAAATAAAAAAAAAACAAGACAGAATGGCAGCCTTCATAGCAAAACTTTTTACTTTGAGAGTTACAAAGATGGGAGATAATCATTACTTCTCTCTCCCGGAGCCCTATTGACTCCTCACACCCGACGGAAAATAAATTTAATAGATATTTGAATTGAAATGTCCGAAATACAAAAGGTTAAAGTCATGGGCGCTGGTCGTTGCGAGTCACGTGATAACACATTGCAGGCAATCCGACTGACAGCTGACAAACGAACGTGCTGTGACGAACTGTTGCGATACCCGAGAAAGGTTGCACTTCCATATATATTGGTAGAAAGTTTCCTCATTGAAAACATATTGTTTTTGAGCACTCGGTCACTTCAGCTAAAGGTGACCTCTATTATTTTCCTCGTTTCACCATGTTGTGCCTTGCGGTGGTGATGTTTTTAGGTTACTAACCCAGTGAAAAGGAAAAGATGCACTATTGTCCTATGACTTCTGTTGTTGATGACGTCTGTTACTACTTATGAAATGAGGAAAGAGAAATAACAAATTTAGAAAAACTAAAATATATGAAATACAAATACAAACAAGTTGTCATTGCCACGACCATTCACATATTACATGAATTACTATCCTTGACTGAAATATAGACAATTGAATACTTCCCAAATATATCAATTTTATATATATATATATATATATATATATATATATATATATATATATATATATATATATATATATATATATATATATATATATATGTGCTACATTATCTCAATGAATCAAAGACCAAGCTGGTCCTGGGGTTACTATCTATATACTGTGTAAATTTGATGTCAATACGTTAAGTGGTTTTCGAGTCAGATTTCTTCAGACAGACACAAAAAAAAATTAACATTAGATATGGCTTAGTTATCAATTATACTATATGACAAAATAATTAAAAGTGAAAAATTCAAAAATCACAGACAGAAACTTCTATTTATTTTGTAGTATAGATTATATTCTTTCTAAATGAGGCTCCTCTCACACATAGATTAAAAGGGTTTGGTAAAGCTTTTTTTTTTTCTTCACAGAGTACAGTAATTTCAGTAGTGGCATTGGCAACATTATTACCTGCAAAAGTAATTTTTTTTTTAAGCAAATAAAAAAAAAAAAAAATGTTTCTCTTGAACATCTAAGACTAGACCGGTTTTCCTCATGAAATCTTCTCCAATAATAAAATCTAGGCTTAGATCATCAACAATGAGACATTTTACCATCCATATTAAACTTGAAATCTTTACCTTTATGACTGCACAGCAAGAAATTGGCAGTGGAGCATTTGAAGCTGTAAAACATTTGAAATAATTGTCTTCAACAGATCTTATAAGATTTATTTCTTGTAAATTTTTGAAAAGGTTTCTAGAAATAATTGTGCACCCAGAACCTGAATCAACTAGTGTGCTAACACTCAATGAACCTACATTTTATTCTGCACGACGAGTACTCACTCTTTGAATACCAACATTGGGAAAATGCAGACGACACGTGTTCAAAACATTAGAATGCACACTGCGAGCCTCTGATTGTCGAAACAACCATTGAAAAATATAAAAAATTATCACTCTGGATGAAACATGAGCATTGTATGAGACGTCATTGGATTACGGTAAAAGTGAGGACTGTCACTCACTTTTCCTCCTCGCTGGCCATGGTTTTTAATTGAAAGCAATTGGCAACAACAAACAGGCAGGTTATGTTTGCGAGTGGCAGAGGGTTGTTTACCTGCGCATTTCCTCATTTGGTTTTACATCTTTACTCTCGTCTTTAGTGTCTTTCCCCTGATCCATAGGATTTGTATCCTTCACTTAGTTTCATGTGATTTATCATGTACAGAAAAAGCACCTGATTTATCCTGTTAATGTTTTTGAATAGTGTTCCTTTTAGAAGAAAATCTGACTTTTCACACCTCTGGTCAACATAAGGATGTTTTGAGAATGGACACACATTCTACCTAATCCTTCAAAATATGTTGGCTTCCCATGAAAAACTAGATGGTGCATTCTTGTGCCTCCAAAATATTGTCAATAATCTCCTGTTTGGTGACAACCTAAGTACAATAGCAGCTTCTTTAATGCTATAAATATATACAGACAGTCGTTCATAAGGACCTTGCAGGTGGTTAAAGTGTTTCAAACGTAACTCTGTCAATAGCCTGGTAGGAATTTAAAAAAAAGGTTAAATGCTTTTGTGACCTGCATCAAAACTGAGACTCTGCACAATGGCTTGTTGGGTATGTTTATTAAGTGGTCCCTGAGTAGAAGGGAAAATAACCTCCAACTGAGGTTCAGGTACAAAATTACTTTGATGTAAGCAAACTATCATTTTTAAAAATCTAAAAATTGGGAGATGTCTAGTCCATCTGTAATAGGCAAGTCCTTTAGCATACGTTCCAGAGGGTGAGGAATCTTTCCAAAGGCAGATGAGGGGGCTTGATACATGCTCTGGTAAACCGCAGGAGTCATGTTCACTCTGGGTACAAAAACAGAAGTGGATGTGGAGGAGTTGATGTGGATAATTGGATAAGTAACAATAAGGGGTAAGCCTAAATTTTTATTTTGGATGTTGGACGTGAAAGGACCATGAAGGGTAAGAACACTAAGTTGTTCAGACACGTGGCACAGTACTTTCCTCCGATGTAGCAAGAACTAAACAACATTTTGCTGGGACTCAACCTGTGAATCAGAAAGGGTCTCATGAGACAAGCTCAATAAATTTCTTGCTCATCTGTCCAGGTGAGCAAGCCTCTGTTTTATTTGGGAAAAGGCCAAACCACTTTGCTCATCCTCAGTGTTGTCCACAACATAAGTGTGAAAAACTTAGAGGCACATGCGTCATTCTCTACCTTAACCTCAAGGTCAGAAAAATTTATAGGGATAACGTACACGTTTGCCTGAAGGGCATTACGTAGTGCCTTTCTTAATTCGGCCATCGTAAGATCAGTAGGCTGGTTGCCATGCACTTTTAACTCGTATGAGAGCTAGTCTTTGAGCAACCATGGTACTATAGTACCCGGCATCATAAAAACAGACAACAAAAGAAACAAGAGAATACACTAAACATTAAATTTACACAAACATAACCTAACATGCACCATCAGGAGCAAACGCAATAAGGGGAGTGCTGAAAAAAAAAAACCTAAAGATCATAGGAGCAGAAAATAACTTTGTTACATTAAGGGGGCATTAATGGTTGTGAACCATGCACATTTGCTACCAAAAATATTGTGCCACCCCTTGGCATTCAAGACTAGAACCCCAGAAAGAAACAGGCAGAGAAATCCCCAGAAAGGAGATTGCCCCACCTGAAGGCGTGTAACCCAATTACCAAGGTGCCCCACAGGAGAACTAGCATCTAAAATAGTTTGCTACGAATGTGATCTTTCAGGATCAAACACAAAAGTATTCACACACTTAGGACCCAGCCCAAAAATAAATATATCGTCTTACCTTATTTCTGAATCAGGCACACTTGCGCAGGCATTGCCCACGAGGCAAAACATAAAAAAAATAGCAAAGGATAACCTTATATTATATGGATAAACTTAATTATTATTTAATATGTTGCATGGTAAAATTGATAACTATTTTTTTTAAATTGAACATTACTAAATCATGATTACTGTGCATATAGGAGGTTTGACTTTGTAATTGAAAACTTTTTTTAGATATTAATTTCTTTTTTTCAGATGAGTTCAAGACACAAAGCCTCAAACAGGGGGCACAACAAAAACAAAGTAACACCTTTCTGCCTCCATAAAACAACTGGGTTAGGTTTAAACATTAGCCAAAATACTGGGTGCACCCATGAAATACATTAATTTATTACATTTCTTAAGAAACTTATACTTCAGAACAAGCCTTTATATGAAGAATTTCATTATGATGACAGTATCAAAAAAAAAACTTTAGATTTTAAAACAAACATGTTTTGAAGATGGCACATGTCATTAGTGTTTCTGAAAATGTTTTTGTTACTTTAGGAAAAGTCCAAGTTTTGGGTGGTTACTGGATGCACTGCCATGTTGCAAACACTCAAGATGATAAGATCATGCAAATATTTTTTAATAATCTGACCAATATTTGGTGTAGGTGGTCCGACCTGCGACACATCAGGATCTACTATTTAGGCTCATGATCCGTAATTCCGCGGACCCATGGCATAAGGCAGCAACCAAGAAAAGGGTGCTCGCATCACAAACGTGGCAGTCCGCGACAAAGTTGAACTGCTCAATGCCGGTCTATGTAGTAACTATACCATAATGAAGAGACGAAAAGTCAGCAGTAAAGATTACAGAAGGTTACATGTCTGCAACGAAAAGTGTAGAAGGCAGACTCTGCAGTTTTTTCCTGCCGCGAAAGAAAATTGGAAAAGTTCCTAAAGTCACGACATGACCAATCGATAGATATCAAAAGACCATATTATGGTGCTGAAGCATAGTGATAAAGTACGTTACCTAATATTACTTTTGAATTTTAAATATAGTTAAAAAAACAAGATACAGCATTAATTACACAAATATACAAATATAAAAGTGTAATATACAATATTACACAATAACGAAAGTAACAAAAATTGTAGGGAGCAATTGAGTTATTTGCTTATTACAGAAACCAGTCTGCCATCTGGCGTAGCAGAAGTGAAACGCAAAGCACAAATGCAGTAGAGAGACTACGAAATGAGTCGTTGTTTGGTAAGTAACGAACAAAAAAGAATATTAACCAAAAAATGTTTTACAGCTGTTACAGCATTTGCAGTCAGAAAATTATGCACATTCAGTTTTAAATTAATACAAAAAGAATCTTTAACGTTTACATGCCACAAAATAAAAAATAGTCTATCTTGCAATTTAAGAAGGTAGTATCCTCAAAAGTAACACAGAAAGACGATAAAGGGCTTTGAGAGAGAAGGTAAATTGCTACCAAAGCAATTAAAAAAAATTTAAAGAGAAAAATGCTACAGCGTGGCACAGCGACAAAAGAGTTTTGTGAGTACAGCTGCAACAATAATGCTGCTAAATTCTGGAAGCTAAGGTTTCCATCCTTTGCACTTTTCATGTTTATTTCAGAAGTAAATTCTTCAGACCTTTCATTTGCAGTGTTTACAAACAGGGTAAAATTTGTCTGTGTCAGAATATGTTACGTGAGAAGTGTTCTGTAACTGAAAATTTATTTTTCAGTGCTGGGACCCATAAATTTGTCATCCAAGCTAAAATTAAATCCAAAGCCAGAGATAGATGGCTCAAACTTCACCATTCCTAAAATGCAGCTCACTGTAAATTTGGAGAATCTTGCAGTTGGTAAGTAGAATTCTTAGTACAATAGATTCATATTTTACATATACCTGTTATTTTTTTATGTTTGTCACAGTGGCCTATTTTATTTGACACAAATCTGTTGATGTAAAAATAACTTTAACAGGCAGTTGTGGGTTTAGTTGTCCATATTTTTTTCTTATTCACTGTTGAGGTTTATCATGTAATGTGAATATTTTTACTTGTTGTAAGTAAAACTGTACTGTAATAAGTATAGTATATAGCAGCAAATTCATTATAGTGATAATTTTCAAATACATTCTCATGTTTCGTATGAACTATTAAAACAATTTTTTTTTTTTGGTTCACACTGACTATAACAATAGTATTTTTTCCATGCGCTGAAACATGTGTAAGTATAGTCATTTTTTGCCTCCATACATATGGCTAAACAGAAAAGTCCAAAGAATGTCAACAACTTTTCCTATTTACTTTCTTAGATAGGAATGTGTTGTGTCCTTCAGAAGTGGTGTTGTAGCTTGCCGCCTCTCTCTGCGTTGGTCGGCTTGTCGTGTTGTCAAGCAGAGTTGCGTTACAGAGAGCGTGGAGGGGTCAAGAACTGTATTGAGTGATAGTTGGCTTGAAGAGATGAAGTAGCGAACAATAGGGGAGGCTGCTCAAGCAATAGAGATACAACTTTGGGAATAACAAAATACATTTTTGAGCCTAGCAGTTGTACATAATTTAAAAAAATACATACTTAGTTCATTGTGCAATGTAAATAAATGACTTCAGTAATTCCCCAGAGATAACTAGTATACCTCAGTGTGAGGAAGTAATTTTTCATGCAGTCTTTACATAACAATGAGAAAACAAGATATTGGAGGTTGGGTTTTTTTTATAAAGTTTAACTGCTTTTACTCTTTCATCGAGAACATTCTGCAAATCATTGGGAAGAAATTTTGCAATTATTGCTTCGTGGTGAAGGCAACAACTTCTTACTAAACCCGACACCCGTTTTTCATGACCAGTACCATCAGTTCATAGAGAAGTACAATTTTTCCATTCAAGATTTCTATCAGAAAAAATTATTGATCATGTTTTAAAATATTCTTGCCTCTTGTAGATGTTTCTGAAGGCTTACAAAATAATATATCTTCAATTATTGCATCCTGGAATTTTGCATGTTCAAAAACAAACAATTGACTCAGGCCAGCTGCATCAGTTGTCTCATCCACCTGTAGAGCAAACAAAGGGCTACATTGAATAATTTGTACCAACTGGTCCTTGACAATACCAGCCATGTCTCTTAATCTTCCTAGACACAGAGTCATTTTAGAAAGAAATGGTTTTTACTAAATTAACTTCTTTTACTCCAAACATGGAACTGTAGCCATTTTTCAGTGGTAGGAATTATGGTAGATAAACCTATTGAGTGATTTTTCCACGCTCTAGTGATTTGGAGACTCTCACAGCACTGCAGAGCAGTAATAATCGACAGTGCACGTGGCATATTTCACATCCAATTACTAGATGTGTACGTAAACAACCCACTTAAAAACTACAGTGGAAAATGTTGTGTTACGGGACCAAAATATATTTTGATTGATGCAATATCCGATAAACGATAGAAGTGGGTAGCGTTATCATTATTTATATAGGAGTTTTGCTGGGACCCCTGAAAATTAACTGTGGATACGGTTTATCAGTACATGTGTTTTCGGTACGAGAGTCAACTGTATTTTTAGGAGACCTATATTTTGTGCTCTGTTTGTATTGGCTGTTCGCATTGAAATGAGCACTTTTAAATTCTATCTTTAAAAAAATGTCACTACTGAGCACCCCATTTAAATCAACACTAACATTGGTGGCTTCGTACTCTGTAAAGTTGACAGGAAAGTGCGAAAAGTAGTTCCACACACTATTGCTGTAGTAAAAGAATTTGAGAAATAATTTTGTAACAAATAAAATAAGTTAATTTGTGTAACCACATGCATGAACAAAGTGCTCTGGCCTGTTGTGTCGCTATACATTCAGCTCTTCACTCAAAGATGCCATATGCTGCCGTCTTCTGAACCAATGGTTTGGGTTAATAAAAACGAGTTTTTGACATATACACAAAATTATTCAAACTAGTCCTCTAATAAAACTTTCAGCTGAAGGACTTGACATTTTACAGTTTCCCACTTGTCTTTGTGTTCTGAATTATGTTCAGGCTACAACAAAGCCAATATACATTGACACGTGATGTACCGGGAATATATACTACTCACTTGTCTCAGTAAAAGGCTATGTTCACTTCTTTGGCTAGGAGCTAAGCCAGATGCTCCTATAAACTGGGAACTTATTCCTAATGGGTAATGGGAGCCTTCCAGTTATATAGCATGGGCCTGGTAGCTATACAGCAAGGCACAAAGTCTGGGACAGCTTAAGCTGATTTTCAGTCGAGGTGCTACCGGCTTGGCAATGAACCGTGGGTGATGTGTCATAGGAGCTGGATTATTGTTGGGTGCAGTAGAGGTATGTACAGTAGCGTTAGAGAAGGCATGTGTGATGGTGATGGATGTGGTGTAGGTTGCAGAATGGCTGGAACCAGATACGCAGTGGCTGGTGTGGGAGGCTGTTCCAGCTTGTTCAGGTGCTCTACTACCAACCAAGAGTGTTCAGTTGGTCCTTGCTTCTCCGGAGTAGCAAACAGGTCTCTAGGTATTTCAACCTCAACTGGGTCCTGCAGGAGTCAAAAGTGCTCTTGGTTGTAAATTAGCTAGATGTGTGACCAGACCTGGCTTCAACTTGTGCTGACTGCCAGAAGCCAGGAAAATCTGCCTCACCCTCTCCTTGAGTCCTCTCCGCTTCGAGTAGGGCATCAGGAATTGGACTTATGCTACTACTACTGCAACAATACAACAGGATCCATGTGTTCAGCTTATGTGTGAACACTGCGTACAGGCCGGAGACTGGTGGACTCCTTAATCTCCGAGTCTGGCACACTGGTGCAGTACACGCCGGAGGTTCAGGCCTAACCTGTTGAACATCGTACACGAGTTTGCCAGCGGGACCAAGTCTTCCCATTTCAGGGAGCGTTTGTCTCCCTTGGTGGTATCCCGCAGTAGAGAGGCCAACGGACACTGACCTGACAAGCTGGTTTACACAGTGAGTGTGTAAAAACTTTTGTTTTGGCTCGTTTAAATAAATTTCCCACTATCAACTACAGTATTGTTATGTGAGGGTTACTACAGAAAGGTGCTAAGTCTACATGAAAAGAACTTGAGTTAAAGACTGGCCCACATATATTTTCCGTAAATGAAAAACACGTCGTGAATGCACCCTAGCTCCCGGCGAATAGCACTAGTCTCAGCCGGAAAGCTAGCATACAGTTCACTGAAGGCCGGTAGAGGCAACTGGTGATACACTGGGGCAATGCTGAGTGTGGTGCATAGAATTTATAAACAATCTTCTCGGTCATTGTTGAGATGTGTAGTACGTGTATAATGATGTTGCAGTCTGGGCTGACACAAAGCTAGGTAAAGTAAGTAAGGCGTGTTCAGGATTAGTCCTTAAAAGGACTTAAGAAAAGGTCAACGTGTCGATATATCTGTATACTACAGGGGTGAAAGAATCAGGGAGGAACGAAGTTTCGGAGTGTCTCTACCTACGTAACTTAACTTTTCCGAACAGTGAGCGCTGGAAATAAACCTTATCGTAAACGAAGATTGAGGGGTCAGAACCCTAGCAGCGAGCGCTGGGATCGTAGTAAGGAACAATCTGGTCAGAATCTGAACAGCTAGTGCTAGAAATGAAGACTGGCGGTCAGGCTGGAAATGAAGAGTGGCCAAGAGACGCGGGCTGTCTCTCCTTTTACATTAAAATAGGGCTGCTGCCCGCTGCTGATTGGCAGGTGCCACTAGGGCGAGGGGTGGTAGCAGATCGGGGGGTAGTGAATGCATGGCTTGCCTCTGTGATGTCACTGGCCGGCTGGAAGAGGGATGCAAAATGAAAGACAAACAATAATTACTACTACTACTACTAGAGTTATCTAGCTGAGAGTAAAAGAACTCATTGCCTTTAATTATTGTTATGGTAGGCTGGTGAATAAAACAATCTCCTAGGTAGACAGTACAATTGCACACAACGGTGGGACAAAAGAAAATGTTAACTTCCAACTCCGAGCAAACTAACCTAAGGATGGAGTGGAAGTCGTTGAATCTCCATTATTAAAAAAGCATAATGCGTCAACATATGTTATCCAAATTTTCATCTTTGCAATAAAAAGTTTTTTTTCCATTTTGTTGTGTTAATAGCGAAATAATTCAACATTTTATCTATAAGTGTTGAATGTTCTTACTTCTCTCTTTTATTATATATGTGTTTTTGTGCAGAGCCAGTCTGGTTCAGCCCACTTGAAAGTTCTTCCCCTCCTATTGTCAGTTTCATCCCCTCTTCCCCTTTTTTTCTCCTATATGAGGGAGTCAGGCATTAGTGAGGGATTAACATACAGCAGGCAGAATGTGTAGGTGTTTAACGAAGTGTGGGTAATTAAAATGTCAGACCGGCGGAGTTACATGACTCAGCCATCTTATTGGTGACAGGCAAATGAACATGATTTACAGACTACAATCTACACACTTAATTTTAGATAGTGATACCTAAAGGTTGTATTACGAAATATAATAAGTGACAGGATAGGAATAAGATTTTACTAAAGTAACAGAGCTTTAAAAACTCTTCAAGTTCTTGAGTGAGTGAATGAAGAGATTTGGGCAGCTCTTAACAGTTAGGTCTTGAGAGCCAATGAGTGTGATTGAGGTGAGTATGGAGCAGTGCTGGAATGAAAGGGCGGCAGAAATGGGTGATCCCAGAGAAAATCTGTTGACCAGCGGCATCATTCAGCATGATTCCCACATGCAAAAAGCCGGGAGTGCCCCGGCTGGGGATTGAACCCCTTTTGCCTGGGTGGGAGGCGAGTAGGCTAACTGCTCAGCCACCGTGGCACCAAGTTCTTCACGGTTGAGATGATGTGGCAACACTTCAATGATCAGATTTAGTTGATTTAACTGGTTATTTTTAAGAGATAATGAGTAAACTAGGCTGTAATTGTGTTTTACAAGAAAATAGTCTCTTTTGCTTTACATGCTTCCATTTATTGTTTCCAGGTTTAAGCAAAATGCAGTTTCTGTCGATCATTGATCTATTGGAGTCAATTGAACAAATGTCCCTGGCTGCTCCATACAGGAAATATCGGCCGACTGTCAGCTCTTACAGAGGTCACTACAAGGAATGGTCAGTTTCATCATGAGAATTGATATGTAGCAGAATCAAAAAATTCATAAATAGTAGTAGTCAGCTCTCGATTCTACAATAGTGGAAATAGTGACCCTTTCCGAAACAACCACCATTATTGTGGAGAAAAATAAAAAACTTTGTTAGGAAGAGGTAAAAAAATTAGAAAGAAATAGGCTGAAATATTAGTTTGTTATATTTATTTTGATTACTATACATTGTGCTTCTCTTCACAAGTGTTGTGTTGGCAATGTTGCATTCCTGTGGAGGACCATAGCCATTATTATCCTGAAAGTTTAGTGTTCAAAAGAGTTATAATTCCACTATTAAATGAAAAGAGTGCAGATGAGAAAAACAACTTTATTCTTCACTCCCGCCATCTTGGCGAACACACTGAGTAACGTGGTAACGTCACAAAAACACTAGCAACCATCAACAATGGCACAAGTCTCAGCATTAAACATATTACCAACCTTGGTACAATCAGGTAACGAATATTCATTACATTAAATTTAACTAGGGGTGTGCAATTATTAAAAAATCTGAATAGTTGTGAATAGTAATTTATGAATTATTCACATTCTGACTTTGAATACCTTATGCGAAAATTGTGAATAATGTAAATTTCCATTTGGGTGGTTGTATAGCTGTTCTAGTCTTTATGAACTTTGAAAGTATTCCCGTAACCAAGGGAAGCAGCATCTGGAAAGGAAATCCTCACTGTACAAGATGCTTAACTTCCTCTGTTTTTCAAAGTTTGTAATTTTTGTCCCAAACTCCACCCTACTTAGATAATCCACCAGCCAGACATTGACAATGGCCCAGTCTGAGTGGAAATAGCAAGGAAGGGGAGGGACTGATTTCATAGCCCTTCCTTTTCTCTCTTTCTCTCTCTCCATCTATCTTTCTCTCTCTCTCTTTCTCTTTTTTGTGCCTTCTTTCTCTCTCTTTTGCCCCTTCTTTCTCTCTTTCTCTTCATCCCTCTCTCTTTATGTCTCTTTTTATCTCTTTCCTTCTCTTTCCATGTCTTTTCTTTTTCCCTTTTCTCTCGCTCTTTCTCTCTTTCTTTCTTTCTCTCCTGTTAGGCGAGAAAATTGTCAGGGTATCAGTTGGGGTGCCTGTTAAAACAGTAGGCTGTTGAAACCATTGAATGGTGGTTCAACGCCAATACTAGCCAGTGTTCTGGATATCACACACACCAGTAGAAAGACTGCTTAATAGGAGGGTGACCGACCATAAGATAACAGAAAAACAATGTGCAATTTCTGTCTCCAAAAATTCTTGGTATTTTGCGTTTCTAATTTTGACATGGCTATTTTGTCTTTATGATGATATTTTTTTGTGACATTTTGAACCCACCCACACAAACAAACCACATTGAAGTCTGGATGATCAAGTCTGTATGCATTGCTTGTCAATATGCGTGATCAGTTTTTTATTTTGGTCCCTTGAAAAACCATCCATACACATTGCAATGTATTTCAGTTTGACTTCAGTGTGTATTAAAATGTTTAATATGTTTTTGAGTCTTAAAATTCTTTCCCTCAGGTTAAGAGATATTATATAATGTATATTTATTATATTTTATTAATGATTTATTATATAAAGTAATGTGCATATGTAAATTTGATATATCAGTTTTGTATATTATTTCAAAACACATGTACCCATTAAGTTTCCCCTATGTAGTGAATATAGAAAATGTTCCCTTCAGATTCATTATTAAAAATGTTCTGTTGTATGTAAGAGTTCATTTGTAACATTTTCATGTTAAAATGAATTCTGTAATATGTGTTTGTTTCAGATCTTCCTGTCCTAAACACATATTTTATACCAACCCAAATATTTATCAAAGTACCCAAGTTTAAATCGTCAATTAGCCTACATTATATTTTTTGAAAGAACTTGGATTTGAGAGTACATAGATATTTTGCAAGTAACATTAATCATCTTTGTTGCAGAACTGATGCATATATATAAAATAGAAATGGTTCTAAACCCCATTTTGAAGATATTACTGATACCGATACTTTGTAGCCGATCCTGCAGATAGTATCGATACAAATAATTTCATTTGTAATTTTTTACATGGTGTCTGAGTAACTTTAAAATACCCGTAAACCTAATGTTTTGTGTTTACTTTTTCCATCAATTCTGATACATGAGCAAAAATAACCCTCGTATATGAATGTACATATAAATGTGGGGATATAAAATTAATTTAAATGCCTATATATAAGTATGTACAGTACATATGAATATGGGAATATAAAATTAATATTAATTTCTATATATAAGTATGTACATATAAATATAGGAAATATAAAATTAATTTTAAATTCTATATTTAGATATATAAATATGCCTACAAGCATATTTGAATAACATATTATGTAAGTACCTACATGTTTTCTTCCGGGGAGAATGAATGTGTGTGTTTCCTCAGAGTGCTGCCATACCACGAAGATGAATAGTGCAATATGAAGGGCTGCCTTTTGACCTCGACGAACATGGAGCTGTGAACCTGCATCATCGCTAACTGGTTGTCACCAGTGACGATTCTGAGATCCGGTTTTCACCTATGTAAAAAAAAAATGCAAGTCGGCATGAGAGGGCGGTCCGTACGAAGAGTCCTTTTCACGTGACTACGACCAATTGGGAATCTTGGTGGTGGCCTGTTATGGTGCAGCATTGTTCAGTACAAAGTCCATGTTGCGCATCGACCAATGGCAAAGCATTGCGGGAGCCTGCTGTAGGTCTGGGCACTTTTATTGCAAAGTTAAATAGAGTTTACTCAGGAAGCGATTAAATGTATCGAGGGACCTGGATATATACTTTTTTAAAGCGAGATTATTAAATAAAATGTTCACATTTCAGCATTTGGAAATGGGACCATTTAATATTATTTTGAAATACATGGAATTTTTTTTGCATGTGACCCACACACACAAACCGAACTTACCATCGAACTAAGCACCACAATCACAATCAGCACCGCAATCAAAATCGGCACAGCAATCAGCACTACAGTTAGCACTGCAATTAGCACCACAGCACTGCAATTAGCACCACAATCAAGGGTCATATGGATCCATAGGTCAATGGGTCAGTCTTGTATGAGGCGGTCTGTCAACAGGAGTCAGTTGTCTACTTTAAGAGTGACCATGATTTATAGGTGAGCAAAGAAGTCTGGAAGAAACCGATGAAGATATAACTGCGTGTTAATGTGATCAAGGAACTAGCATGTAAAGCCTGCCTACTTATCTCTGTGTGTGTGTGCGTGATGTCTCAATGCCTGCATGTGATTGGTCAGCTGCAATCATGTGGTAACTCGGTGATTGGTTGGTCTGTGTCTGCACAAAATATTAATGGCGCAATATGATTGGTTCAAAGTCAGTATAACATCAAAGGGTTTGCATACGTGTATATTATAAGCAGTAGGGAGGTAGGCTGTGAGACTTAGTGTGACAATGGCTTTTGTAAAGATAAATTGTTTTGGCTAGCTTCTGTATCTGTGCATGTTTTTTCTCGAGTTTTTATTTTCAAGGTCATGATGTCAAGGTCGTGGTAGTCTGCATCTAATATGGCGATGGTAGTCTGTAATGTATTATGCTTGTAGACTTTTGTGTATTTTTCTCAAGTTTTTATTTTTAAGGTCATGGGTCAAGGTTAGGGGTCAGGGGTCACAGGTTAAAGTTAAATTACTAATAGGCTTTGGCTTCCAAGATGGCAAACAAGTGATGTATACCAAGATGGTGGTCACCTACCAGGATGGCGGCCACCTACCAAGATGGTGGTCTCCAGTAATGTATAAACAAATGACGAACGAAAAATAAAATCAAAATGGCGGAATGAGTATAGGAATGAGAGGAGTGGGTGTGAGGAAGTCAGTCATCTGCTGGGGAATGGAACGAATGTGGTTACTGGTGGTGCTGGGAAATGTAAATTTAAAAAAATAATTTATTTTTTAAAAATAGTTTTAAATATTTTTTTAATAATATTAAATAATTTAATTTTAATAACAAATCTTTTGGGATTTTTTTTGTAATATTTTGGGATTTTTTTCGTAATATTTTGGGATTTTTTTCGTAATATTTTGGGATATTTTTGGAATTTTTTGTATCTTTTGAATTTTTGCATTTTCAATGTCAAAGGTTAAGGGCATGGGTCAAAGATCATGGTCGGGGTCAAAGGTCATTTGCATACAATATGGATGAAAGATGGCTGATGCTTAGGTCTGAGTCCTATCCTCTATACCTTGTATTGATTTGGCATATAAAACCAATGTGGCCACCACTGCTCTGTAGGTCCGAAGGGAGCCCCCAAAATTAATGAAATTTGCGAAAATTGGATTTCAGTGGCTTGTTTTTGCATGAGGGGGCTTCTAACTATTTTGAGGGGAAAAAAGGGAAGTTTTTAGGGAAAAAAAGAACATTTTTAAGGAAAAAAGTAATTTTTGTTTTTAGGGATTTTTGGTCTATTTTGAGGAGAAAAAAAAGCGTAATTTTGAGGAAAAATATGGTGGTCGGGTGATGTAACAATATGGTGGCCAGGCGTCTCGTGCTCTGACGCCCCATACCCTTGTGCCAGACTCCCCATTTCTCTACTACTATCACCTGTTGGGTATATATTGGCTTTGGCACAACAAAGAATATTTTGATAACCTAGGAAAACTCGAGGTAGATCCCGAGCCTAGCACCCTACTTCGGCGGTGTACAATCCGAAGTGAACCAACCAATGTGTGTAAAATACGCACAGCCACCGGGAAATTGATAATTGAATTGTTGACGTCCCTCCAAAATCAGCAGTTTCACATAGGGTTGCGACAGTTACCCTATACTTTGTCTCGACGAGGAAGAAAACTAGGCCTGCTCCTTACAAATGCATGGGAAGCACCTGAGAAACCGAATAGTTCGTAGCTGGTAGGAATCATTTCAGAATCATCATATGGTTTTAGTATTTTCATTATTCCCACTACATTGTGACGGCTGGCATTACACATTTTTGGCAACCTACATGGTGAGCTGGACCAAACTTCCTAGGGGGCGGGTTATGTGGTCGAGCTCACCCTAGGGTTTGATTCCCCTCCTCCAGTTAAAACTCCTCCGCCTAGAAAGTGTCCGTTCCCCCAGATCTCCCAACGTGGACAGATCCGTAACCCCACCATGCAATCCATATAACTAGTCCGGCGACACTTCTGGAGTAATCTCGCTTAATTCGTACATACCAGACATCATTCATTTTGAGATTTCTAAATTTTAAATCTTCTCTTCCCCCTCCTCTCCCAGGAACCGGGAGGAACAGCAAGGAAGAAGTAGGAGAGAGAGAGCATCAAGGCCATACACGGCGCATCACACATCACATCCCCCACAGCATGACTGTCCTGTGTTGTGCAAAATCTTGAATCACTGCCACCCTAGTCTGCTTCATTTTAGTGATGATGTCTTGAAGGCTTGAGGAAAAGCAAGTCTTTTGACGTAGTGTATGTATTTGCAGTGTGACACCACAATCACCCAACACAAAACCATGTGGCTATTTTGGCATACACTTACGCTTATGGCTGTTGGGATATAGTGTTTTACAGGATGTATGAATGTAAACCCAGCACAGAACTTTTTGGCTACTCTGTATCAACTTATCTGCAAGCAGTACTGAGCCTTGTTGCCACATTTATCAAGCGCATGTCCCTCTAATAAGCGTGTCGTGACATCTAATTAATAGTAATATAAATTACAATTCTATACATAAAGTGAAACATTTGAATATACATAATAGAAACAAATCGATAAAGCACATACGAGATATATTTGGGAGTTTGTCAATTAGGCAACTGCCAGAACAGATGAACTGCTAGATTTTAAGGTTTGTAATAAATATATTCTTACACTAAAATTTACATATTAGCAACGTCCATTAAATCTACATGTAATAGTGTTTTCATTTAGTTACAGTTGTTTGAAGCAAAGAGAAATAATTCATCTTAATACTGTGGCTTGTAATGGCAGTATACACTACCATCCCGTGTTGATGCAGTTTTGATATAGTTCCTTTCCATTATAAACTTCTGGCCGGCATTCAATTTATTATAGCATAAACGTCATTTTGTAAAAATCTTGCCAGGAACTTGGTGAAACCCAATATAACCTATTTTCTCACACATAGCTGAAGTAATTTTTTATTGGAATTTCCCCACATTTTGCACAATTATAACACAGTTCTCGAAAGATAGGCTTTGTTAAAATCATCAAAATCTGTGTCCCGTTTCCTGAATCTTTTTCTGGGTGATGCAAATATTGCTTTTGATGTAGATGCAATAATGTAGTTCTTTCCTTCCTTGCATATTCATCACACTGTATGTTCAGACATCACAAGTTCTTGCTGTTAAACTGCTAATTTGTTTAAAATTTATACATTTGCAAAGTAATTTCTTTGATAATTTATTAAAAACTGAATGCACATAAAATATTATAAATCGACTGTTTGTAAACCACTTCCGTTTTGTAACTACTGGTGGTAACACAAGATTTATTAGTACCACAATTTCAACAAACAGTTTATGCCACATGCAAATGAAAAACGGTGATGATCGTTCAAAGCCCATCTTGGAACTTGCTGTGGCTACTGGGGTTAGAGAAGACACCAACACTGTGTATGTGGAGGGAGCAGTTGTTGTGTTATACTTTATCTTGTATCAACAAAGCAGAAGTCAAAACTTTATCGTCTGCTTACGAAGCAAACAGGAAACATTGTGTACCTACAAAATATGTGGGCTCTCAAGACTTCAATGCAAACAGCCACCTGAACCTCTTTATTAACCTACGAAATATGGTTTTTTCTCAGAGAAAGAAAGAATAACATCCTTATCCTGAAAATAGTCGTGAATTTACACCAGCTGTCGTGCATACTCTTTGATAATGTAAAACATGAACAGATAGGGGTATAGAATTGGAATTTTCACCTACTTATTCAGCAAAATGAGCCGCTTGCAAAAAGTTACACTTGACTCAATGTGGCCACTGTAACTCTGCGAACTAGACAACCGTGCACAGCCGTGATAGGTTTCTGGCACCAGCTGGGAGGAGCACCGCTGGTTGACTCTCCTTGAGCGTCCAAGAAGTTGTGTGCCTGGTGTAGTGTAGTTTACTGGTATGTTGTGTTGTTTGTACTGAGATGTACGGGCCCACATTGATATGGCCACTGTAGGTGCATTTAGTGCATGCAGGCGTTACAGGGGTTTACTGTGGGGGTGTTTGGAGCTAAATGGCAGCAAGTGCCAGTAGTGAATTAGGCAACTTGTACCTTTATGTTTGATTGGCATTATCGTCCCCTAGGAAACTAACAGAAGGATACTTAGTAGATATGGTGAATAGCAGTAACACAGAAATGCAAGTCAATACACAGCATAACACAAAATTTCAATAAAAATGCAAAATAAAATTAGATTTACCCAAAATATGATATGCAGAATTATGACCAACAATTAGTATCCCAAAACGTATGAACCGTGATGATTAAGTTTTCAGATAATAAGAAAAGAAAACTAATTTTATGTGGTTATCTTTCAAGCTTAGTGAATAACAGCAGTAAGTATTAGATACCATGTAGATAAGTTAGAAGTAATAATTTAATGAAAAAAATAATACTGAAAAGTAAATGGAAAAATAGTTTCATTTCCAGGCTGAAATGTTTTTTTTCTCTATAAAACCATATCAAAACCATTCATTTAAGATAATGATAAAAAAAAATCACTTTCTGGGTACCTCAACGTGAGTTTGATGTTCCACGGGCAATGTGGTTGACCCAATCTATCCTTGCCCCTGCCACAGCCACGGCACCCTTCCAAGAAGAGACGTAGGCTTTACATGCCACAGAACACCCCTGCTGCGAAGCCCAGGGTTACTGCAGGCCAGCTGCTGCCGCCGCCTGCTGGTCTAAAACTTGCCTGAAGTCTCTGCTATGTTCACCCCTCCGGCCTCTGGTTGCAAAGGGGAAAAACAGCCCAGCTTTGCCTGCTTTCAGCCATCTACGCTGCTTTGTTCATCACCTCTCACCACCACATTTTGGCCTCCCTCGCCAGTTCTATGTTCTGGGTATAGATAGGACTCACAGTTTTCAGTTTGAAGCCGAATCGTGCAGCTATGTTGCAGACGGTCACTGTCTGGCCGTGTACCATCTTCGTCTTCTATTATCAGCTAGCGCAGCTCCAGTTGTAGAGTATCATGCTGCCTGACAGCTCACTGAAGCCTCCCGCGCTTCTTGGCTACTCGGCTATCCACGCCGCTCATTCAACCTTCCCTAGGAGGATCAGGGCCCTCTTCACATATCGCTATAGGCCTGAGCACCGTCAATCATGAGGCATACCTTCCAGCTGGTTATATCATTAGAGATGCCAATCAATTGATAGGACTTTGGAAGGGGCTAACCCTAAGGCACGGGCCCCAGGAAAAGTTGGTTCCTATCTGTTCGAACCACGCCATAATCTGTCCTCCCCTGCAGTGCTACATTACTTTACTTACATTTTGACACATGCCACGTTGTTGTGCAGCACGCCTGTGCACCCTATGGGCCACTTTGCCCCATCAACGAGCAGGTAAGAGCTCAGTAGCAAGTCACAACAGTGGCAGACTACCATTCACGTGCAGACAGAGTTGACACCATGCACTGGACAACCTCGAACACACTTATAATTAACATGTTTAGTTATAAAATTGTACTGCCCGCCCGGAATCCCAACATAGGGTCGCCACCCCCTTGAACCAAGATTGTTTTACCCAACGGGCCACGGACCACAGATAGCAGAGAAGGAAGTTATAAGGGAAACCACAGGATTGCAGCACCCCTGCATCCTGTGACGTCACTGCAGTAGAGTCTAGAGCGGAGGTTGTAAACCTTTTGCCACCCTCAACCCAGGGTGATAAAGAATGCATGGCGCTGCTGCTACCATGCGATAAACAACCCCTGCGGAGAAAGGCTATCATCCCCCGTAACCCCGGAAGAGCCCTGAAGCACTGACTTTTGGACTATATAAGGAGGTTCAGAAGCGCCTTTAGCCAGAGTTCGCTGGCTCGCCAGCCGCATAGGTCAGCAAGCTCTCCTGGTCTGACTAAGACCTCCTCCTCTACTAGCGTGTACAAAACTTTACCAACACCTGCATCTTGAGAAGGCTTTTCCTACATCAGCTCAACCTGCAGCTCCTGCAAATCTCGTGTAGTAACTGCTCCGTTAAATTTCATCCCCAGTCATAGACCGACGAGGTCGAGTTCTTGGGGCTTACCCGGTAGCGAGAGTAGGATTGAGTCAGTGCCTCCGACCGGATCTCAAAATCCCTTTTCATTGTAACCTAATTTCTATCTGCGGTTCCTACCATGGCTAAGTGACCTGGGACAACTGGCGTCCCACTTATTGGCAGCCCTTTTGGTGAGTAAAATTACACTCCTTGAGCAGGAGTCCTGTACAGTTCGAATCACTGTGGGGTTTGATTCCCCTCCGCTCAGAAATAACCCCTCTACTAAGAGGCACCCATGTGAACCAACCACGACCCAGCGGGCTGAGACAAATACTTTGAATAAAGAACACACAGTGGAAGGGTTATAGACAGGACTCAGGAGGGCAATCAGCACTCTAACTACAACAAACTCATACAACAGCATGCGTCAATTTAAAATCATACCTGTGCCTACAGAACACCAACGGGATCCACTTAAATAATAACAACAAATCTCTACTCTTTATTTGTTTTATCTCCTAAAAGTTTAACATAACATTTCTGACGGTGTATAGCTGTGTGCCCACAGTTATTTCATTTCCCCTTCACCGGGATGGTTAGGAAAAGGATAACATAATCCACAGTTCCCTAGTTACATGCTCTGGTGAGCCAGGGCCAGACACCCCCAGGGTTCAAATGCATCGGTCAATATGACCCTTAAAGACCTCATTAAGGAAACTCCGTTTACCTTGTAGCTAGAGGAATACTGAGCCAGTGCATCAACATGATGTTGCCATCTGGCGTCAATGTCTTCTCACTTACTGACATATTGTACATAACTTCTACAGTTAAACTGCCAAACATCTACATATGAGTGGAAATTCTTGCCGTAGCAAGAAATAGTAACTACAGTTAATTTTTACATGGGTTTGGATTGGAGAGTGGTCAAACGAAACTTTGTTGGTAATTTCTCGTTGTTCTCTTTGATTTCATAAAAATTATCAGTGGCTATCAGCCATACGTAGAACTGAATACTGTACAAGGGATTTGTGTTCAGCTTCTCTGGTCACAGTAGCTTGTTTGTCTGAAAGATATGTGTGCCACAGGTGTTACTGTTTTTTATGGTGATAGTCATGTGTCGCTGGTGTGCTGCAGGTGGCTGTTTGCCATAAGGAGCGTACTGGAGGAAGAGATCCGGCGCCGGCACCGCAACTGGGACCTGCAGCATATTATGCAGCACCGCCAGCGTTGCAAGGACTATGCAGCTGCCTACAAGACCAAGCTGACAGCACGCAGGCTCCCTGCGGATGTACAGGCCCAGCTGGAGGAGCTGGAGAAGCAGCTCGATGTGTTTAATATCGTCCTTGCAAGGCAGATGGTAGAAAGTGAAGTGAGTTCTCCCACCATACACAACATTTATGACACATTCCTTACAGACATATAGTCAAATCTACAGAACGAACCGGTAATAATGATTTACTCGTATTAAAAATCCTTTTTGGAGGAACCGTGAAAAATTTGGTTAAAAAATAATAAAAAAAAAACTTCACGGAAATAGGCTGTAAACTGCTTTAGTTGCATTTATTTTGGTTGGTAACCATTGCAATAATCTTCTACATTCCTTTACAACTCCATAGAAGGAAAAATCTAAAAATATACACAACTCACTAATGCACAACTGTCTGCCCCTTCAATCTTAATTTGCCATTGTTTATCCACATGCATCTACTGTCATGCCTTTACTCAAGTTACTCTCCAGAGTTGCCAATCCCAGAGACCATACTTTGTGAGGCCGCATAATAATAAAATCACAGGACTGAACTGCTGGAAGGAGGAATAAAGACTATCTTCTTTGACATGGTTCTGAACAGACAAGTTATCCAAATACTGTTTCTTCTTTATGTATATGGTTGGAGAGATTTGAGCAGCTCTTAACAGCAAGGTCGTGAGAGTCAATTTTACACATATGAACGTTATTAGGACAATTGATGTGAAAACTTTTTCATATATTACAAATTAAACATTATACACAATTTTTTTAAAGTCCTGGTCCAACAATTTGATGCTGGGGAATGAAAATTCCTAGCTTAAATATCCACGTAGGTGCTGCTAAACATTTTTTACAGAAAGAAAAATTGGAAGCTAAAAGATTTGCACAACACAGAAAGAGGGGATAGGTTTATAAGGATAGAGGCATAGTAAATTGATATTTAGAGTTTAGGCAAGCCTAAAAATGACAGACATGCATCGTTGTCATGCAAATTTTTTAACCTCTTTTCTTATCTGACATTTAGCAGCACCTTTGTGGTTATTCATTTGAGGAATATTGGTTGCCAAGTGTCAAATTGTTCAAAAAGAGCTTTAAAAAATAGCATATAATGTTTAATTTTTAATATTGCACAAAGTTTTTGCCTCGCCTGTTGGTCCTAACAACGTTCATATACGTAAAGAAACAGTATCTGGATGTGAACTTATAATTAATTGATTTGTTCAGAACCATATAAAAGAAAGTTAGTCTTTATTCTTCCTTTTAGCAGTTCAGTTCAGTGTTTTGATTATTACGTGGGTTTACAAAGAGTGGTCTCTGGGTTAGGCAACTCTGGAGTGTAACTTGAGAAACATTAGTTCGAAGGGGGAGGGGGGGGGGGGGTGGTAATTATTGGTGACCTTAATGGAAGTGACAGACATTTGTGAGTTACTGAGTTGTCTATTTTTAGATCTTACCCTCTTGGGAGTAGTAAACAGGAGTGGCTAAAGAGTTGCATTGGATACTGACTGAAATAAATTTATGAGATTTAGTTTTTGGCATATTTAAAAAAAAATAGTATGCTTAAAGAAAAAAGTTTTTACAAGGGAATTGCCAACCAAATTGCTCAATAGCTAAAGTTATTCCCACTTGTGCCACTCATAGTCCTGCACACCTCATCCCTGTTCGTAAGTCGCAACTCTCCACTTACAACAAACAATTACTACTCCAGAATTCTTTAAAAATAGTATGGGGTGCTTACTCAAGTAAATATGGTATATTACAGACGTAGACGACTGTATGTGTTTGTGGCACTTTAAAGCATCCCTGCTAGCACTAGGCTTATGGTTTGTAGCAAGCCATTTCGGGTGAGGTGTTGCATGGATGCATCATCTGTGGTGCACAAAAAGTGTAAGTATTTATGTTTATCATCGTTGTGGGGAGTGTTGCAAATGGTTTTGTGCTTTGAACAGAATTTTTTTCATTTTTATAGTTAAACTACAAATGTAGTGTGTTATCGTGCATTATGTCGACTTTATAAAATTTGGCATGGCAATTTGACATCTGCAAACTTTGAGAGACCCTAGTAATATTTTCTAAAATCGATTCTAGAGTATTGGTCGATACCATACCCAATATCTTAACAAATTGGTAAATATTAGTCAACACTGATACTAAAAATAAGAGCAAACCTCAACTACTGGTGCATATACAGATACTCTTAGGAGGGGGGGGGGGGCAGGTGCACATTACCGTAGGGGTGATTGCATACCTTGCTACGCCCATACTCCAGAGAGCCCAGAGTGCTGCATTATCACTGGTAACAACGTCTCCATTAAATAGGTTTAGTATCGTGGGTTGCTGTCAGCCCCAGTCATTGCCAGGGAAGCAGCGATAGAGCTCGAAACCAGATGCCCAGCTCGAGGTAGAGAGCAGGTCTCTGTGTAGTTGGAAGGGCATTGGGAGCTCAGGTCTTGCCGAAGACTGAGGGATGGCAGATCACTGGGTTGGAACCAGGTGAACAGAATTATAAAAACCTGAGGTATGTCGTATATAGATTTATTTGGAATAAACCTTATATACTCCAGCCTGTGCTCAGGATGCTTGGAAGGGCAAGGTTAGTCTGACTGCGAAGAATGCCTATCTCTCGTGAGGGAAATGGCGAGGTGAGGGCGACACCTGATAGACAAACTGTAGGCACTCTTTGCAGTCTTTTCAGCAAGATGGTGCAGATTCCTTAGTCTCGAACTGGGAGGAGGTGTCTAGAGAGAGATGGGACTAGTGCCTGAAAGCCAGCAGAAAGTCTTGCTGAAATGTCTCGAAAATGGTGAACAATGTTGGACGGTGAGGAGAGCTGGCCAATCAGCTAGGTAGGTGAGAAAAAACTGCCTTGAGGAGCCTGTGCTAACCCTATTTACACTCTTCCGGCCAGGGCGAATGAGGGAGGGAGAGCAATAGAGGAGAGAGCTTGTCACCCCACTGCACTAGTGGCATGTCCGTTTGGTACAACGAGGATGGAAGGCTGCTCCAAGGGGTAGAATGTAACCATGTCATTAAAGTAGGCAGTGCTAGTTGCCTGCATCCAGGCTGCAACAGACCTCTCGGGTCCACTCGTACGAACTGAGCTGATGTTTTGGGAGGCTACTTACGGCGTGGTTTAGCTCATTATTAGGGGGGCTAGAGCACAGCTCAGTGGGATTCACAGACGTGGTCTGCAGTGTATCACATTTATTATAAGAATATGTGTTGAACTAATTTGAGCCTAATTGGCTTTGTTCTACAGGTGGAAAGGGAAGGCCGTGCAACAGCAGAAAAGAAGGCAGCAAGCAGTTGGTTTGGAGGGTGGTGGGGTACGAGCAAGAAGCAAGAGGAGAAGGAACTCACTGCTGCAGCTATAGGTAATGATGGCACTCTGCTTCCTCATGAATTTCTTTCAGATCAGTATGTTTGTTACAGACGACACAAATCCCTCTAGGAAAGTTGTCTGTCTAAATCTTTTCTGAAGATCATATGTTACAGTCAGTTCTTGTAACTACACTTAAGCCTCGTTTGTACTGCAACTGGTTTGTATTAATACCTTTTTTGGGAGGACAGATTTACAGTAACAGTAAAAAATAAAAATAATTGTTAAAAAAAAAAAAAAATAGAAATAAAAATTTATAAAAATACAGTTGAAAGTTGCAACATTCAAAATCATAATGGGTTGTACCGACTACCCTTACATGAGGTGCCACACTGTGAAGATAAAATATACCCAGCCGAACCTGAATAACATTTACTGTCTAAAGCTTACTGTCGCTAGAGCACAGTGTGCAAGTAAGGTCACTGCCATGTAGGCGAATATTCGAAAATTGAATGCAGTAGTAGCAATAGTATTTTACGAATTACAGTACACTCCCCCTTAATGATGCTGTGCTTAATGGGTTTCCGGCTTATCCGTGCAGCAGTCCGGCGATGCTGTAAAGTATGTCGTTTAACAAGCAGCGGTAAGTTACGTCTATCACCGTGCCGTGTATCTCTTTAAACTTTCAGCTTGTCACAGAGACCTGTGTGAGACATCCTTTTCCGTCCATTGAAGCGTGTCAGACTCTGACCATCTCAGGCCGTGTCTGAAATGGCAAATTTTGTTGACAAAATGATCGCGTGACCCGATTTTGTATACAAAAATGGTGACGTTTTGGTAATTTGGTATTTCATATTTTCTTTCTAGCAATGGATGTTAGCAAAAATAGAAAATGACATGTGCGAACGTTTTATAAAACATATAATTGTTCATAAAATACACTAGGCATGTTTTAAAAAGTAGGTAACTTTTGTGCTTTGTTTATGTATTTTGCAGCAAATTTCTTTGAAGTCGTTATCACATAACTTATTATTTTCTTATTTATTAACATATACGCAGCATTCCAGTGATGATTGTAGAAATATTTTTCACTGTTAATGTAAAAATGTGTCACTGCGAGTGCTAAACAAGAGACTGTCGACAACTCCTGATGTGAAACTTCCGAAATGATAAATTACAATGTAACAAATTCGCCATTTTGGTTTTGGACACTGCCTCAGTTATACCCCCTCTCCCCCCCCCCCCCCCCCCCCAAAGGTAGAAACACGTCTTTCCAGTGTATCGATCGCTGACCTGAGTCATTGTTCACTCACTTTCGCAACATCAATAAAGAGTAAAAGGACAGTTAAAACTATCGGGGAAAAGTAAGAAATAATAAAACAATTTGAGCATGGTGTGTTGCACACAAAAACATCAATTCCGGTGCTAAACAAAAGAAAATTGAAGCCTTTTTCAAGAAAGGCACGGTTTACCTTTTCTTACTTTTTTTTTCATATCAAGTGTTTCAATGTTAAAAAAAAAAAAAAACTGAACATTTAATAGATTTTAAACTTTTGTGTGTGTTTGTAAGTTGGTAAAATTTTTAATAAGCTTCTGTATTGTAAGGGTTATTTTTACAATGGGGATTGTACTGTATTGTTTAAATGCCAGGTTGCCACATTTAAAGTCCTGTTATAGTCTATTCTTTATTGCATCACATTCTAAACTGTCAATTAACTCTGCTATCTAACGGATGGGTCTGAGTGACGTACTTTGAGAATGCGATACACAACTACGGACCGCTTATCTATCGCTCTGGGTCGCCCGCCCAATGCACTCGTCTGGCACTGTGCTGGTAAAGGCTGTATATACTCGATGTGCCGTTAATTAATTACACTTGGTGCAACATAAATATTGGTTAAAGTATCGTGTACTGTAAATCCTGCACATACAGTGTGCGATTTGTGTTTGCTTTGAAATGTATAATGGGTACGGTTTTTTTACACCTGCCACTTCTACACTTATTATAATACGACTCCGACTCATCGCCTAGGAGTACTGCTTCCATCCCTACAGACGTCAGCAACACGTTGCCTACTCCTACAGGCAATGGGAACTTCTGTGTTTTTCCTTCTCACCTGAAAGTCACACATCTTTGCAGGCATACTGCCCCCCCCCCCCCCCCCCCCCTTGTGGACTCCTTCAAGCTGCCCAGACCTCAGGCACGGCCGAGCAGACCCGATAAGGCACAAAGCTAGAACCGCTGACTAGATAATCCTCATGCCACCCACGGCCGGAGGACGTCACACCTCCCTTGCTCCCCACGCCGGCAGCCTACAAGTTACCGCTATTTAAGTCCGGCTGCAGCTGAGCTCTGGAGTCATTCTTTTGCATCTCTTGCACCACCCACAGCACTCTTAGTGCTCGGGAGCTCTAGAGAAGTTTGAAGCGTACAAGTACGCCTTCACTGCAACCAACTATGTATGTCTATGACCAGTCAACCTGGCGACATACAAACACAAACTTTCTTTTAACTTTATTTGTCTCCACTAGACACCTTTAATTAGAAGTTTAACTTGAACTGTTATTTTCGTCTAGAATCAGCGTTTCTATTTATTACCAGGTCACCTACATCTGGAACCACGCAGTTACCTTTGGCTATCCTCGACTTGGTAGGAGGTAGCACATGTCACGTTTCTATTGAACTTTCAATAAACACATGCTGCTTTCTACTCTGCTACTTTTATTTCCAGGGTATATATCTGTATTCACAGTTGGAGGAACATTACGCTGTGCACTGCCAACGGAATCCAGGGACGTTATTAAACCGAACTAAGACATACATATAATACTGCTACCTGTTTATTCCCGTCAAACACACAGCACTATTAGTTCTTGTTGGGAAGAAACAGTAATGCCCCAACCTCTAGTAACACCTTCACACCAGGAGGCATGACACACTCAGGTTGCTTCGCATCACTCGCACTATTAGTGCAAAGTGATGGTGACCTGCAATGTTGCCGGGTATTCTGGGTGGAAGCACAACCAGTAGAGGCTTGGCATTGTAACAGGCTAATGTCCTGTTCTCTCGTAGATCTCGGTAAACACCAGCGGACTAGCTCAGCATGAGTTGGAGACTTTTGACTACATAATAATGAAAGTTTGTTGATAACAGGAGTGCCAATAAATAAAAGACAAAGGTAATGTCTAAAGATTTATTGTCGTTTCTGCAAAACAAACATTTGACACTCACAGCTGACAAACAAAAAAAACCAAGACAGAAAGGCAGCCTTCATAAAACAAAACTTCTCGCTTCAAGAGTTAAGAGGATGAAAGAGAATCGTTACTTTTCTCTCCTGACGTCCTATTGACTCCTCGCATCCAATGGAAAATAAATTTAATAGATATTTGAATTTAAATGTCTGAAATACAAAGGAAGGTTAAAGTCGCGTGCGCTGGTCGGTGCGAGTAACGTGATCACACATTGCAGGTTTTTCGACTGACAGCTGACAAATGATCGTGCTGTGACGAACTGTTGTGATACCCGAGAAAGGTCGCGTTTCCTTATATATTGGTAGAACGTTACCTCATAGAAAACTTTGTTTTCGAGCTGTCGGTCATTTCAACTAAAGGTGTCCTCTAATATTTTCCTCATTTTACCATGTTGTGCCTTGTGGTGGCGATGTTATTAGTTTACTAACCTAGTGAAAAGTAAAAGATGCGTTATTGTCCTATGACTTCTGTTGTTGACGACGTCTGTTACTTCTTATGAAATGAGGAAAGAAAAATAACAAATTTGGAAAAACGAAAATATATGAAATACAAACAAGTTATCATTGCCACGACCTTTCAAATATTACTGAAATATACACAATTGAAATACTTCCCGAATATATCAATTATATATATCTTGCTGCAATGCTACAGCTTGACTCCGGCTCAACGTCTCTGATCAGTCCGTCTACAGTGGGGGATCAGTGGTGACTCTTATCGAGCTGGCCAATAAGTCACTATTGGGGTACACTGTTAGTATTTCCGTTTCAGTGTACTGCGTGATTTATAGAACTGTTACCCTATGCCTCATGAGAGAAGGAGTGGTAGGTGATGTAGAGAGCAACACCTGGCTCACCCTGCTGCCTGGCCGAGGATAGTATCACCCTATCCTACGCAAGATAGACAGGCAGAATGGATCCATGCTGCCGAACTCAGATGCCAAGCAGTTGCACGTGGACGGTAATGTTAATTAAGTTTCCACCATGTGTCCGTACCAGCTATAAGTATCACCCTGTTGTCTACGGCTTCTTAACCGGAGTGGAAGTTCGCCTAGGTTAGGACAACTTGGTCTTCTGGATGAAAGAAGCATGACTTTGGAACATTCGTGCAGGCCTTCACCCCGCTTAAGTCTAAATTTACCTCAACGACCTAACTAGAGGTGAGTGTGTATCAGAACTAACCAACACTCCTCGCTTCATCCCCGCAACCTAAGTCACTTTTGGTCTAGTGAGTAAAATCTGTAACTACGGTGTCCAGTCAGTCTGATCGGACACGCGTCAGTTTTATCATGATTTTGTGAGCCAATGTCACTGTTCCATTAATAGTAAAAATGTGTAAATTCGATTATCTGGTTTTTTTTAATACAAATTTGCGTATTCGCGTTTTCTCTGGCCCTGATTAACATGTCATTCACCTGATCTAGCCTCACCACAGCCATGGCCCCATCCTAAGAGCCGTTATGCCACACACACCATAACACACATAGAAGCCCAGCATTGGTTCAGACCAGCTGATGCCTCCTGATGAACTGTAACCCGCTTCACATCATACCACACATACTCACCCCTCCGGTCTTAACCCGCATGAGGGAAAGTAGCAGCAATCTTCACTCGCCTTCAGCCATCTCCACTGGCACACAGCCACCCTCTCTCTCTCTTTACAATTTCTCTTTATCGTTACCTCCACACCCCCCACGCTGGCCCTATGCGCCACATATAAATAGTTTTTAACAGTTTGTTTAGAAGTGTAACATGTAAACACAGACTATGTATCGTTCTGCCACCATGTGGTTTTCACTCAACTGTCAAAACTGCTGGCAGACTAGCGCAGTTTGGGTAGGTGGTGTAAGAGGGGGGTTTATCTTACAACAGAAAAATGTTAACTATCTTACTCAACAATCAGAATTCATGAAGTTAAAATGATGTTAAAAGTCCATTTGAGTTAGCAATGCCATTTTCATATCAACACATTTTAGGTTAGTTACTGTTCTAAACAAACAGCTCGGGTTAAAACCCCGGCAATGTCCAGCCCAAAAAAAAAAAAAATGTATATATATATATAAAACTGACCTAAGTGCAGGTATATTCATTTTACGTAAAAGCGATTTGAAAATTTAAATGCACTCCATAAATCGGGTTGTTACTTGAGACTTATAGAAACACATCTAAATGTTTGTTACACTATGTGTATAAATGCCCAGTTATGTTTGGAAAAAAAAAAACATATACAATATTTATAAGTTTTATTACATGAAATTGGGACTTAGTTATTTTTACCTCTCTATTGTAAGGGATATTAGGACAGAAAAATATACTATATATTCAGTTAATGTATGAGAGAAACAAGTCCTAGATACCTACATTAAATGTAAAAAAATTACTTTGAAATAATTGGAAGTACTTAAAAAAATGCTATTTTACTACAGAAAGTCTGAAAAATTGTATCACCTAATTTTGAACCGGCATTATAAAAGAAATGTAAAAACATCCCAATGATATACGTAAAACGAAATCGCTAAACATTTATCACACATTTTCAATTTATCATGTTGATTTTTGAAATAAACATGTACATCATAACGTCATTGGTCAAAATTACCAGAATGACAACATGTTCTTAAAGAATCATCATAATATCTCTTATCATGTAAATAATTAGAAAATTCACTGTCTGATAGCACATCTGGTTCAGGATTTCTACATTCAATCTTGTCAGAAGTTGGCAATGTATGGTAGAAGTGATGATAATCTTGTGGAATTACCTTTGTGGCACATTACTTCAGCAAATACTTTTTTTTTTTTGAAGAAATTGGAATGTTCTTTGTGTACAGTTGCTTAAGATCCTTGGGTATCGTGGAAGGTCTGCCTTTGCAATAAACTCTCAGCTCCTTGTATTCACTGTTGTAATTGTAGCTGAAGAGGATGCATCCCTTTATGTCTTTTTCATACCTTAATCGTTTATTTTCAGCCATTGTACTGGACATTTTATTGTGTCGTGTGGCATATTGTGTATTGTCTTCTTTGCTAGATTTTTTTGGATCCGTGAAAGTCCTTTTACCTCAGTTCTTTAGTAATGTATTGCTCACTGCCTTTATTTATATTTCTCTTTGAACTAGCTAGCTGGAAAATGTTAAGCCAACCGTACATGAATTACACTGAAACATTTTGTTTGCACGACTCAATAGCACTGTGCATGGAATCCACTTCCATGTGTTAATTACCCTTTTCCATAACTTTCTGTTCAACAACTTTGAAATGAAATGCTTGCACTACAAATAAAAACAGGGCAGCTATAAACTGATTCCTGTTCTGTCCGCCGCAGGTATACTTAAGCAGCGAAACTTCTTCAATAGTGGCTATTAAGGTTTCAAACCAGCTGAGTAGAGCTGTTTGTATTTCTGAACTACCTCCCTGACCATTGACATCTCTGTCCATGCAAAGCAGTATCATTTGTTGGGTGGAGAGACTTCATAGATAGTCAAATTGATTGCTGACAGTTTCGACTGTAGTAAATGTGTGATACTTCGGAACAGGGTATTTGGAGAACACTTTTTAAATTGAATGTAGCACTCATAAATGTTGAGTCATTACTACCTCTCACTTTATCCTAAGCTTTACTTGCCATTGCTTCATCTTTTCTCTTTTGGTGTTCTCTAAACTCTATGGTAAGGTGTTCTTTTTCACCACCAGTTGCTCTTTCATAGTTTGTGCAAATTAAACACTGATCCTTTTTGGGTTTGAAAAAAGACAGGTTGCATTCTCAGCAAAATACATGCCGATACACGCCTACAGAAGGAACAAAATAAACATTCTGTTCAATGGATTCCTTTTTAAACAATTTATACATTTTGCTTATGTATAACTTTGAATCAAGATAATCTCTTTTGGTGGTTTTTCGGCAGTAGTGACTTTATGTTGGGAACCTCTCTATATGGTCCTTTATTTTCAGAAGAGCATCCAGTGGTGTTTTGTTTGGTGACACCTTCTTCCCTCTTCTATCTTCTTCCATGAAATTACCTATCTGTGATGCTTTACACATTGCAGTGTCTACTGGACAATGACTGATACTCAATGTTTTAAAGAAATAGTTTTTTCACACTCGGACAATCTCTTGATCTTTCAAAAAGAAGTAGCATTTTGATCTTACTCTTTGATGTCCTGTGTTTGTTCTTTTATGCTTTCTTTCAACAGGAGAACTGTTTACAAGTTGACGTAGCATATCCTTTTGTCTTGAATATGATATCTCTGAAATCCTCATCGAATTTAGTTGTGCATTTGTACATACATTTTGTGCAGTCAACTGGTTTTGGTACTTTTTGTAACAGTTAGGTTAAGTCTCTTGAAAAAGTTACTAAATTATATTATTTTTAATTTTGTGAACGTTGGATCATGCTTACCATATTTTCATTTGTGTCTTCATTTGCATCATTACAAGAAGAATTATTACTATTTGTGACAAGACTGGCAATATATAATTCCCACAGCTCAACATTTTGCTTTTATTCTTGCATTTCCTATTAAATAGGCTAATTCACACAAACTAAGCTTCTGTCCTCCCAAATAATGAGAGTTTGATATGAATACAACATAATTTCATACACCACAAACAAGTTTAACCTATTTCTTATGACAAACAACCACAAAACCATTGACTAAATAATATAAGATGTGCACATGGTACCAGTGCAAACTAACTAAAGCATTGTTACCAACAACTGTTGCATAGAAATAAATTTCTCAATAAAGCAAATTATATTTTTATTGATTAATTAACATCAATATAACTAAGCAATACTGACACAACTGCAAATGCTATATCATGTTCAGTGATAATTTTGTTGGAGAACAAAATATTGGCTAGTAAAAAAATACAATAGTTTTAATGTAAATAAAAACCAAATGTCAACCATTAGTTACATGATATTTAAATCAACGATTAGCATTATTATTTTCTTTCCTGTTTGCAATTTAGTATACTAATCTAGTGGCAAGATTTGCCACATTTACCCTGGCCATTATGAACATGTGAAATAATAGAGAGGTAAAATAGACTATGTGGGACTTGGACACTTACGTATTGCAATCCGGAGAACTAGAGATGTGAAACTCAATAAGTCCCATTTAGTCATTTTTACCTTTGTACCACATTATATTCTGGACTTAATCATTTTGCAGTAGTTCTGTATCTAAATAACTGGTCAGGATACAACTTGGACACTTTTACCACACAAGGATATAGCTGTAATGAACTGCTTACAAGTAAAATGGTAATTTTCATGAAAAGTGGACTTGGTCAGTTTTACCACTAAGCCGATGATATATTATTATCATCGCCATCGCCCTATTTTAAAACAATCAATAAATAAAATGACTAAATATTACTGTGTTCACACTTCTCTAGACTAATAAATGTAACCTAACTTAACATCTAGCTTAGACATACAATCCTGAAGGTTTGGCCTACAAGAAAATCAATCAGCTTAAATAATCTGCAAAACAACTCAACATAGATTCTACAGTTTGTAGGTTAGAATACACAATTGTTATTAACAAATGATTACTGCTGGAGCAACCTACAAACAAAAACTCTTGTAGCAAATAGAAATGCCAACCTGAAAAACAAACAGTTTCTTCCACAAGATACCTTAATAGCTAGACCAGGGTTTATGTATGACACAAAAATATATCTAACAAAAACGACTAAAACTTAAAAGAGTTAGTCTTACTTTTAGACTGTACCCACGGCTAATGACAGAGCTCTCTCTCTTTCTCTTATTTTTCTCACTCGCTTGCGCACGCTCGAGCTTAAATTATCTACTATTTATTATTTTGACCAGGGCCATTCCTTGAGAAAATTCCACAGGAATGCCCCAAGCAATCAAAAGAAAATTCAAGAGAACTTATCTAATTTTTCTGGTGCGTTCCTGGCCTTCCTCCAAGGCTGACGTGATACTCCCACACACGAACATGCCATCTTGTCAACTCCCTCACGACAACAACCACCCCCTTCCTCTTTCTCACTCCTCTTTTTGTTGTCCGGGCATGCCATTGGCCTCGGCAAATCAGTACGTGCTAAGACTCCACCTGGCAATCACATGCTACCATAGACCTACCACATTCCCTCTTTTCCCCTTGGTTGCCCAAGGGTTCCAGCTGATGAACTCAGCCCGATGCCTACCTCTTTTCCCTTTCACAGCCCTAAAACTCCGTGGCAGCCTGCTCATGCACAAAGCCTCGCCCGTGCCAGCTCAGGGCTTGACCTCGAAAACATCTGGACTGAGGTGTCTCGAAACTTCGGCAGACTAGCGCCTGGAACCTTCAAATTCTCCCTGCAACTCCTAAATAGTGCTCGTCCCCAAGAAAGACGGGGGTCAACGGTTCTTTGTGAACTACAAGAATCTCAATGAGCAAACACACCCCATTGCTCTACCCAGTACCAATCTACGAAATACACTCCATGATATTGGGGATGCAGCCATCTTCAGGACCCTAGACCTCCAGTCCAGGTACTGGCAGATCGCTGTACATCCCGTTAGCTGCAAATACACAGCATTTACGACCCCTGAAGTGGAAACATTGCAGTTTCGGGTCATACTGTTTGGGCTTAAGAATGCTCCGGCCACTTTCCAAAAATTTAGGTTTGCGGAAATACTCACAGGATATATAGGGAAATTCTGTTTTTGCCTATTTAGACGATGTCATTGTTTATTCTTGCATGTGGGAAGAACACTGCACACATGTCTAGGGCCCTAGAGAGGTTCGCCATGCATGGGTTAACCTGTAAATTATCATATTTACCCGAAAGGAAGACGACTTTGAATGTAAGAGTACCTCTTCCTAAAAAAATATTTTTGAGGAAAAAATATTTAAAGCTGAATTCAAGACTACCCCTGTGAAGTGCTGAAAAAATTATTTAGGTTGAAAGTACTTGTGCATGAATTTATAACAAACCCTTCAAGAAGAAATGCTATTATATGAATAATATTATATATTTGTTTTACTTTGAAAGAAAAGCTAATCACAATGAAATAGGTGTGTCTAACCTGACTGTATGGTAGCAGCATCTTTCTTACACTGTAAAACTTTTGTGGGTGTTATACTTAGTGACTTGAGCCAGTTTACTTCCCAGCAAAGCATGCTTTATGACTGGCCCATGATATCAGATAAGGGGACCCTTGTCAAAGTTGACAGGTACAGTCTCAGTACTACAAAAATATGTACAACCATAGGAGATATGGTATTTAAACATGAAAAGCCTTTGTCAAAATCTTCTGTCTCATGGCACGCCAATTTTGGAGGACTTACGACAACCCTGAGTTGTAGACAGTCCTTTCTTTTTTCTATTCCTTTTCTGTCAAAAAACTTTGTCTTCTTATCAGGTAAATACGGTAAGAAAAAGACATTTTGGAAAACTACGATCAATTACTTAGGACATGTCATCTCCCCTGTAGAGGGCTCCAGGGGCCCTGAACATGACAAACTTAGGTACGATGCACTATAGATTCCAGTGGCAGCCCCCTGTTTCGATAACAAGTCTGGTTGACCCAGTGAAGAAAGAGTATTTAAGGAATTGCCGCACTTCCCCTCCCGCACTGGCAAACGACGTGTGAGGTGACGTTAGTGCCAGTGAGACACAAAAGAATGCTGAGGTCCGGGGAGCTCTGGGCCATCTACGAGATACGTCTTACTGGTGAGCATAAGTCCGGCTAAGCGGTAGGGTGGCATTCCCTTTATCGAGACCCATTCTTAAAGAGTAATAATCACGTGGCAATGCTAGGGCATATTGCAAAGCTATATTCATGTAACTGCATAATTAACTTATTAACTCTAATATTCGTGTGTACCAGTTCTTGATTGTCAGTGTATAACTAGTATAACTTTTGTAGTGTATGACAGTAAGAGAAACGTAAAACCGTATTGTGCAGAGATAGGCATTTGTATTATTGTTCAAGTTTTGTTATACTATATAGAGTGTAATAAATGAGTATTGTAGAATTCTCTCTTTCATTCAGTAGCCCTAGTGTTCAGTATTCCCATGTACGTATCTGCCTAGTCCGAGGGTAAGAGAGAAACGAGGAGAGAGGATAGAGATAGAAGGAGTAGTAGTGAAAGTATTAGGGAGAGAGAGGCAGGAGATAACTCCCTGGAGGGAAATTTCCCCCAGTCAAAGGCCATACGAGCAATTCAGGAGGCCCCCTCTTGTAAAACTAAATGGTATTTATGTCGTTTCTTAGGCTGTGTGATTGGTTGCAAAGGTTTGTACTGAATATTGCAGATATTATGGCCCCCTTACACCAGCTCCTCATTAACGACGCCAGATGACGGTGACGCCTGATCATCAAGCTGCCTTCGTGGCCCTTAAAAAGACCTTTATGGAAATCAAAATCTATATTTACCGAAGGAGGGAGAAACCCTCATCCTTCAAACGGTTGCCTGCCAGACAGGACTCTGAGCAGTACTGTATTGGAAGATGTCAATCACCAACCTATTATGGTGGTGACAGCCTACGCTAGCACTCGTGTGAACGAAACGGAAAAACGTTACCATAGTAACGAACAGGAGTGTCTGGTAGTTATCTGGGATATTAGGAAATATAGGTATCTCCTAGATGATAGGCTTTTCCTGCTAAGAACAGATAAAGCCCTACAGTGGCTGCATGCCTCACAGCATCAGAAAGCAAAGTTGGGTCAAGGGGAGATGTTTCTCGCTGAATTCGACTTCTCAGTCGAGCATTATCCTGGTAAAATGACCTCCCCAATGCCCTCTTACGCCTCCCAAGCTCAGGAGAAGGCGTCAAAGCAGAGGAAGACTGGGGAAAGATGGTGCACCCCCCATCCTCTGGCTTCACTACCAGATCAAAGCTACAAACTCTAGCAACTAAAAATAACTAAAGAAAGTGTACAGGTATACCAGCAGCAGGACCCCTGGGCAAGGAAACTCCTAAACAGATTTCCACAGCGTTACTGCTTGAAAAATCACATAGAGTAGACATGGGTAGCCCATGTATGGGCCCCATGGAAAATATGGGTGCCCCAAGTGTTACAGGAAGACCTCTGTCACCACTTCCACACCCACCCCATGCCAAACATCCAGGGACCAGAGAGAACCTACAAAGCATCCAGGAGTGTTATTTTTGGGAGGGAATGGACAGATACGTTAGGAAATAAGTTTCCCAATGTGAAACGTGCTGCCGACACGAAGGCTATCAGAAGTGAACCCCTGATAAACATTCCCCGATGCCAGACTCAACCCTAGACACATCTGGGTGCCAACGTCATGGGCCCTTATCCCAGGAGTGCGTGGAGAAATAGGTATTTTCTTGTAGTAACAGACTTATTGTCTCGTTGGGTGGTAGCATTCTCTCTACCCAGCCAAGGGACGAAATAATAATAGGGAAACTGAACTGCTGGGGATATCCACAGGCAATATTGACAGATAATGGCACCCGTTTCACCAGTGAACCTTGGTGCAATACCTGCGAAGATTGGCAAATGGAGATATAGTGGTGGTAGAAGTCAAAGGAGCTTTTGGTAGCTGGTGGTGGGAGCCTCTGGAGGTTGCTGAAGATCTAGAAGACCTGGTTGTCAGTAGAGCCCCATCACACGGAGTGTTGAGGCAAGCTACTGGCGAAGGAATAACTGGCGTCTTCGGCCACGCGCGGTCCTTTATAGTGCACTGGTCAGGTCCTCGCCGGGACCGGAGTGGGAGGCGTGATGTCGTCTCCTGACGTCCATCTAGTGCGTGGCGGGAGAGGAAGAACTACCTTCTCCACAGCGCTCGGCTTCGGCAAGCTTCTGGCGCACTCAACCTGCCCCTGAGGCAGGTGACGGCTTGTTGGCTTCCCGAATGGGGGAGGGGGCGGCGTGAGTCTTGATGACTTTCGCAATATTCACGTGTTTATAATCTCCTTCCAATATACTGGCGGTCTAAATACCACTTGTGAATGGCGTTGCTGGAGTTCAGACCCTTCCTCGTGTTACGTAACATACGTGATGTTTGATGAGTCCTAGTCATATAGTACTGGGAAGTGGCACGTGACACTTTAATATTCCCATTTGCATTGCTTTCTTTTAGGTAAACTTGACACACACCTAAAGTAGGCCTATCACAATGTGTTAGGCATAAAGTTTGAGATGTGTGTGTGTGTGTGTGTGTGTGTGTGTGTGTGTGTGTGTGTGTGTGTGCATGCACGTGTACACGTATTCACGTGTGTGCATGTGCGCATGTGTGCGTGTGCACACATTTGTTTTTGTCTGATATGTCTAGTCCACATCTACAGAATGTCTGCGTCTATAGAAATTTTGTCAGTCATCTGAAATTCCATGGATAAGAGTTTCCATTGTACTAATCATTCTGGAAATTATTGTATTGCTTTAAATTTGTTGATTTGAATGCATTAAGTGGGACTTGCTTTGATTTTGAAGTACATATTAGCAAGGTTTTTGGGTGAAATAAAAGTTTTTTGAAATATGCATTTCCCAATACCTGCACCCATACTGGTATGGATTAATTGCAACTATGCTACATGCTTAGTAACGGCCGGTAACCGATACCATGAGTTGGTATCGGAACAGCCCTAATCAAAACACATTTACAAATTAAAATTATTTTACTTTTAATAAATTGATCTTTTATCTTTGTGTGATCATATATTTGTTTCAAAACTTTTATTGTTAGACACAGATTTTATTTGAGATTGTAATAGCATTACATTATCAGTAATATATTTTACATCTGTTAGGTACTGATGTCCATTTTTTAATTTTGTGAACACGTCTAGGTATTTAATTTGAACAAACATCCTGGCAACACAAGATGCCCATGAAGCAGTTTTTCCTCACATTGTGCGCCTTCAATTGGAGCCTTAAATATCCCTGTTGGACCTTGGCCTTTACATGTACCTACAGCTACGTCACAAAACGCTGAAGCTACCGTCGGGGGTTGAACACAAGCCCTGGGTTTACAAGAGAGGTAAGGTCCCCGGATGGGATGTTACTTAGCATATATGAATTTAAAGAATATTAATCAAGCCGGCTAGAATGGGGTTCTCCACGTTGGGACAGGGTCTTATGCTTAGTGCTTATTTGCATTCACCTTTGACCAATAACAAGGGACCTTCAACTTACGACAAAATTTTTCACTGTAGGGTTTCTATAGGATGCTTTAGACTTAACTATGTTAATTGAGTTCCTTGACTGCACAAAACTAATCAAGCCAACTGGACCAGACAAACCGCCTGAATGGAGAAACAAAGTACTGCCACCCACACCTCCCTCACCTAGCCTACCAAAATGCTGGTACTGCCCAGGGTACCACTTCCACAAGGAATGCTCGCAGTGGCAATTGAGATGTGAACGTATGGAAGAAGGGGGTGCAACTGGGACGCTGTGAACTACCCAACAGGAAACTGACAAGAATATAGTCCCGTAGATGGGAAATGCCTCGGCCGGTAGACGGAAAGGGGTGACCCCGCCGGACCACAGGGGCAAACCATCTAACTACTAGATGAGAAGATCCAATCATCTGAAACCCCGCATATTGAAGTCAGTGTCAATGGGAAGAATGTTCTCGCACTGCTAGACTCCGCTGCAATGATAAATTTTGCATGAAGCGACATCCTAACCGAAGAACAAAGGGCATCGCTACGCCCTCAGACCAAGACCGTTAGGATGACAAAACAGGATTGTACACTCACAGTCGACGGGCGTGCGACTCTCATAGTTGAACTTCACAAGATTTGAGGACCTTTGGAATTAGTTGTGTCACCTGACATCCAGGATGTAATTACTCTGGGATACCTCTGACTTTGTGATCAACAATGTGTCTTGGACCACGGGCAACAAATAGTATATATGGGTGACAAACACTGCGTAACTCTTAACCAGGAATACAGTCCCGATGCCGTTAAGCCTCCAACTCTCAAAGAAGAGGAGATTAATCACAAATTTTCCACAGTTCAATTCCATCAACTGAAGGAAGTTCTCGATGAACATGCCGGCACTTTTGGATGTGGAAGAATGCTTTGTCAGACCAGAACCATCCAGCATGAAATACTGCTGAATACAAACATGCCAGTGTACACCCGACCCTTCATGGTGTCCGCCAGACATCACTAGCTCATTATGCAACAGATAGAAGAGATGACATACCAAGTCATCATTGAACCTACAGATTCACTATACAACTCTCACATGGTGCTAGTTCCTAAAAAGAATGGACGACTGAGGTTTTGCATGAACTACAAGCCACTCAACGGTGCCACTCTTCAGATTCCACCACCAGCTATCGACCTAGCGCATTATACCCTGCGCAACATAGGGGAGGCCAAATTTTTTACTACCCTAGACATGCAGTCAGGATACTGGCAAATTGCAGTCAACCCTGCCAGCAGAAGATACACTGCATTTACTACACCAGAGAGAGAAACCCTCCAATTTCGAGTCGTGGCGTTCGGATTCAAGAACACTCCGGCAAATTCCAGCGACTCATGTCAGCTGAAGTGCTGACAAGTTACATCGGGCAATTCTGCTTTGTGTACCTCGACGACGTGATTTACTCGAAATCCTGAGAGGAACACCTCAGCCATCTACAAAGGGTACTTGAATGCCTGGAATTCCATGTCATTATGGCTAAAGTCTTTGAAGAGCCACTTTGGGAAGTCTACGATCGAATACATGGACCACATAGTTTCACCTGAAGGCAACTACCCTCAAGCCAACTCAATATCAACTGTCCAAGAAGCCTAAGAGCCCTGCACCAAGAAGCAACTACGCCGCTTCCTTGGCCTGTGAACCTAGTTCACAGACTTCATGGCCAACATCGCCAATCTCATAGCACTACTACATCCATCATTAGAGAAGATAGCATGATGGCGGTGGAGACCCGAACATCACGCCGCCTTTCAAGCTCTCAAAAGCAGTTTCTGGAACATCAAGCAACTTTGGTGGCCACAGGGAGAAGGACCCCTGATCCTACAGACAGATGCCTGCCCAAACGGCTTTGGCACCATCGTATACCAAGAAGACTCCGACGGCAACCGTCTGGTAATAGCCTACGCAAGTACATGGCTCGATGCCACCAAACAGAGATACCACATCAACAAGCAAGAATGCCTCGCGGTCATGTGGGCTGTCTGTGTGTGTGTTTCATGATGCCAGTGCAGCAAGGACATGCTCAACGTCAAACTAATTGGCAAACTATACAATTAGTTTAATGCCGCCATAGTTTTATGTTGTGCTGGTTGGCCTGCGCAATAGCACGATGATGCCCGGCAACATTACAAGAATTAATAAAAATTCAATGAGATATTAAGTATCCCTAATTTTTCATCAAAAACGTCTGGTGCGGCCTATACTTGCACACTGCCTATACATGTCAAAATATGGTAATTAACGCCAATCAATTAGCTAATCCAACAAAGAAAAATTATTACCTTTTACTCTTGTTATTGTAGTTCCTGCTGTAAGTTGTGTGAAATTTAGAATTGTATACAAAATGTTGCAATGCATTTGTTGATAACTATTTCAAGTCCAGAATCGAGAATCAAAATAAAAATGTTTCAAAATCTAATTGAGAGTCTGTATCGGCAAAAACCTAGATTTATCCCATCACTGTTTTATAACTATGTTGTATTCACACACTGTGTTGTAGTTAAGAGGGTTCATTTATCTTTCTGTTCCTGTGTGTACCCTGCTGCAAAAATTAATCTTTCTTGTTTGCACATGTGCAGCAAAGCAGTTTGAAGAAGCAATGACACCAGAAGAGAAGAGCAAGTTATTCCGTGCTATCGACTACCAAGAGGGTACGGTACCGACTACTTACCCCAAGACATTTGTGGCCATGCTGATGACCTTCAACTTGAAGGCCCTGGTAGTGACAGTCCGGGACGACAGCTACACTGATCCCAAAATCCTGTTGACTGAGCTGAATGGCATGTGGTTGGAAGTGCAACAGAGGCCAACAGCATCTGCTGTGAAGTGAGTGTGTTGTGTGTGACTTCTGGCCTTCATTGGAGTTATATGTTATACTGCCTTAGTTGTTGAATGTAGCAAATAACTGGTTGCCTGGGTTTACTACGATTGTAAAGCATGTTCTGAATTGTTCTGAATTGCATTGGTGGCTGGTTTGATTGTATTGTAGATGGTGCTGAGCCGATACCAGTACCCAATATTGAAAACAAGCCGGTATTCAGAATATGGGAACCACCCAAACCAATTTTTTTTAAAACATGTATTGAACACCAATATTTTTTTTGCTCATGTTTTTTATTCCCCATTTAGAATGGCCAAATAATATTGATAAATATGGGTCTTATTATTTAAGTTTTATTCAGAAGATAGGAATTTGGTTTCTTGCATAATTTTTGGAAGCCTATTTTTAAAGAAACTTAACTTAAACCTACACACACTCATTACAAGTAAAACACATGGAATTGTTTCATATTTCAATATGGGCAAGAGCATTGTGAAAATTACGTATATAATCAGTAGTCAAAAGTACAGTGATGGTTTCTTGTGTGACAGTTGGGGTGTTTAACACATCACCCGACCTAAAGAAAGGGTTCTGATGTGTTAGGTCAGCATACACCTGACTTGATCTTACGGACTGGCTCTAAACTTTTTCACCCCTGCCTTTGAGCAGTCTTGTGTATAGCATTGGCCTGGTATGACATTGGCACATTATGTAGTTGTTTGTGGCGGCTAGGATAGATGCAAACGCTGGCTTACCTTTTGCAGGCCGGTGTCGAGGCTGACTGTTGGCAGTCCTCTGTGGGTGATGTATGGGGTCTCTTCTGGGGGCGACTGGTGTTAGGCCGGTGGTCGAGTTGGCTTTGGCCATCCTCTGGGTTATGTAATTGAGCGCCATAGAGTGTTTTATGACTCGGCAAAGACTCTGTGGCACCTAGCTGTCTCCTTCTGCTCCCTCTTAAGGTCGTGCTGGCTGGGCTCTTTCCTGGTTTTCTGAACAAGAAGACACGTCACCTCATGTTGGGTATCATGAAAAACCCCCCTTTTCTATTTGATGCATGATGGCCATGCTGATATCATGTCACTTAGTCTGCTGGGGTTTTTAAGTGGTTTCAGGCAGAGAACAATGGTGGCCTTAAGGACAGGTTCACCCTAGACCTTAAGGAGGTGGTATACAGAGTTGGCGTGGTCGGGCAGCTGCAAGCTATGTAAGCATCTGAGGTGATTGGCGCAGCAGTTGATGCTGGCTTGGCTTGGCTGGTGCTGAGGCTGTCCTATGGCTGGCTTCTGTAGGTGACTCTCAGGACCCCATCCGGGGGCGGGTGGTGTGCGGCTGGAGTGTGCTGGTCCTGAGGCTGCTGGGTTCCCGATGATGGTGGCGGGCGGCGGCAATCAATAAACTGTGCTGACGGTGCTGACGATGCCCAGGCCCATGGGCAGTCAAAGTGTATGGCGAACAATGACTGGATGAGGTATCCCACTGGTCTTCCGAGATGGCTTGAATAAATTTCTTGGGGAGACTGAGGAGTGAGGCCCCTGCAGTCGGCAGGCGATTTGTGCCTGTTCTTGAGCGTAGAAAAGGCTGAAGGCCGACTGGGATGGGTTACTTGGCAATTGGTTGGCTGTATGGATTTTTAACTGCCTTCTTATTGGTCCATTTAGTACTTCCTTGTCGGGTGAATGGCATGGGGTAGGTGTTACAGGTCGTTGCAGCAAGCAAGAGGCAGGTGACAGATTTCCGCTAGCTAGATGCGATAGTCTGACGTTGCATCATTCCTGGCACTCCAACTGGCAAATTTCATGTGGCGGGTGGAGTGGGTTACCTGACTTGGGTGGGCCAGCTGCTTTGTCATGGTTTACCTAGTAGGAGGCTCTACCGTACGTGTGCGTCAAGTGCCTTTGTGCAGTGGGCCCACAATATGGGTGGCCAGCGAATCATGTGGTGTTTTGCGACGTATGCACTGCCCAGTTATGGGAGCCCAAAGTCGTATTCTATTGTCGAAACTGCTTTGGAAGATGCAGTCACGTGCCCCTCCCTTGGAGGACTGCGTTTACAAGGTAGTAAAAAGGTACAAATCACCCTTGTAATCAGAACGCATTGCGTAGACTTGAATGTATTTATTCTAGGTACAATAAACAGGATGATCTGTACTAACTCATAGGTTTTCGTTAACACTAATCAACCACGAAGTTACGTTAATAAGAGGTGAAGGGGACCTGTTAGGCAAAAAGCAACTCTAGAGCAACTAATAAAATAGTGACGCCTCATCTACGTGCTTTACTGGGATTTTGATGGTGCCTGTGACCTTCCCCTTCCAGACAGCAGGGCAGTCTGCACCATCGTCTTGATGGGTTTGAACTGGGGCAGGGTGGGCCGGGCAACTCTATGATGGCCCGTTGTGCACGTGGTTGTGCGATTGGAGGTACTGGTCGGGTTTGAATTTGTGCGGGTGTGTGACTTGGTGTCGTGTCTAGGCAATGAACTACTAATTCTGCTGCTGAAGGCCATACAAGTTGGCTACTTTCTTAGGTGGTGTAGGTGGCAGTGGAGAGATTGCTTGTAAGTTGTGCCATGGCAGGTCGAACTGGTGGCTGCTCTTCCCATTTGATGTGCTGGTTGGAGTCCCTCTCTGATGGGCAGCTTTCTCTAGTTTCCAGGTGTACACCTTGGTATTACCTTGATCTTCCTCAATCAGGCCAGCAACCAGCCTTATCTAGCCCAGCCCTGTAGCGAGGCATAGGAATTAGAGTAGAAGAAGGGGAGGCAGCAGGTGTTCCGTGGATATGGACATGACCTGAAGGAAACAGGAGTCGGTAGGTGCATTATTCGGGTATGCCTAGCTGTTGGCCTCCAGTCAAGGGACTTGGTGGGTGGGAAGCCACCGGCAATGCCGAGCACCTGTCTGCAGGTATTCCTACAAGAGAGTTAGTGGATAATGAGTCAAAGCAGGTGGGTGAAGCTTGCTGCTACTTTCCCTCATGCGAGTGAAGACCGGAAGGGTGAGAGTGTGGTGGTATGATGTGAAGCAGGTTGCGGCTCAACAGGAGGCATCAGTTGGTCTGAGCCAATGCTGGGCTTAAATGCGTGCTGTGGTGTGTGCGGCATAACGGCTCTTAGGATGGGGCCATGGCTGTGGTGAGGCTAGATCGGGTGAATGATGATGTCTGTGGCACGTCAGAAGTTGTGAGAATGACTCTTAACCCTACTGTTGTCTAGTATAGTCCTGAAGGGACGGGTAAGCACTCACAAGTGGGGTGTGTGTATCAGGGGTTGAAGCAAGCTTTGCTGGTAGAAGTTCTCGTTGAGGCAGAAAGCCCTAGTACAGCAGTGGTAGGACGAGCTGCTGAGTTGCCAAGGGAGAGGAAGTCAATGCACATTTTGCAAAGTGATTAAAAGAAAGTCGTTCTAATCAATGGTATGATAAAGGAATGCACCAAAACTAACATGCCTTAGAGTACCGTACAACATATACTGTAATGTGGGTTACACTGCTTGGAAAAAATTAGAAATAAAATTATTTGTTTGATAATATTTGTTTTAGTCCACGTGCGCTTATCATTTTTGAGGCAAAGTTTGTATTTTCAAGTTAGTTACTGATATTTGTTTCCTGCAAGTATTTGAACTGAACCTGAACATATGTAATTTTTTCAAACTAAAGTTGAACCAAATCAGTTGGTACAACACTACTGACTAGTGCACAAGGTGAAATTACTTAGAATTGGTTTACTAGTACAATATAATTGATTATCAATGGGAATAAAGTTGCCTGTTAGTAGGCACAATTCAGAACCGAACCAAACCTAACCTTAAATTTTGAGTTTGGTTTGAAATACTAACATTTTTATCTCCTTTAAAAATAATGATACTGTTGACACAACTCTATCTCTCAGGAATTTAAGAAATTAATTCCCGTGGGGGGGGAGGGGGGGGGGGCTGATTTCCCTCCTGGGATAGTGGTTCAAGGTTCCCCTTGGGAATTAGTAGTATGTGAGAAATATACTTGATTGGCTGGAACATAGATCCTCTCACGCTGGAAGGTTGAAATTCGTGACCTTTAGCCTGGTTAACCTTGACAGGAGGAGGGGATTCAAACCCCAGTGTGCATTTAACCAACCATCTCCCATCCTGGAAGTTTGGTTATGCTCACCGTAAAGGTTCTCAAAAATATACATGACTCCAGCTGTCACGTGAATGGGAACTATTCTAGCAAGATTATTTAGAATCAACGGATTCCAGCTTTCGGCGTAATTTATAGAGAGGCGGTCTTTTTGGTGTGCGCATCTGCACAGTCAGATGTGGATGGCTATTTTACGACAAGGTACCTGAGGGGGGATGTGGATGGTGATCAGTTTGCTGGCTGCTGTGCATACTTGGCACGAAGAGCCAACAGGTCGTAACTTCAGAGTGGTCAGAAGTGACTGGAATAATTCTGAAATTGGCCGGTCTGGGATAAAATAGTCATGATAATCAACTGTGTAGTGAGTCCAGTCTATCGTAGTACTGCGTTTCCATCCTGCAATATTGCCTTGCCTCCAAGGTGTGTTGGACTGCTCAATTTAATCCCTGGTCCGAATAACGGTTCTGAATCGGTATTCGCACTAGGAGGGTCACTTTCACTAGTTGATGGATTATTTGCAAGTAGGACGTCTAATTCTCGCTGTAATGCTCATCGAGCTAACCTTCTTAAATTACTTTGTCGTACTTTTGTGTCATAAGGCATGTAAATAATAATTGTAAAATAGCTAGGATATACTTCAAGATTCACTGGGCAGTATCCGATGCTTCGCTTGTCTGTCAGGCTGAGACTGAAGCAGGGAATAGAAGGCAGGCCTGTGGTCCCGGAATTATATCCTTCCTAAGAGCTGGGTGTCTCGGGGTGTTTCTGGAGTAGTCCGGTTTTGTTCTGGCTGGGGCTATCCAGAATACTCCGCTCCGTACTTCCCTTTCAGATTAAATAAAAGGAGATGCTTGGAAATTTACTGTTACGACAAGGGGTGGTCCTTTAAAACAAGAGAATCTCAAAAACTCCAGATGGCAACCATTACCTCCTAAATCCAGTCTTATACAAGCTGTGATCGAGATGGTGGCTGATGTATTGACCTGGCAGTTTTTGAGTGTTCTACTCCCTGGAAGTTTGGGTAGTGAGCAATGAACCTTGGACTCCTTGGCCTGAAGGGATTATGACCTAGGACCGTTATGAGAAGTTTTATAAATTATAATTTACTCAGAATTAGGTAAAAGATGGTACGCACAAGTACTGACAATTAACGTATTTATTGTGTATGCTATGAAAATGAAAGGATGCGTAGCTCTTTAGAAGCTAATAATAATTAATATTAATTATACAGCAGGTGAAGGCTACGTGCAAAAAAAACCATGTATGAAGCAAACAAACTATAGATTTATAGGGGAAAGTTAATTATGCCTATCAATCCAGAGGGGATGTCGTCACGACCTGCTACCGAGGGTAAGGAAGGAAAATGCTTTCAGGGTAGGGATTCAGGTGAGGACATTGTAATACCTGTTGATGGCTGCGTAGAGACGTCTGCTTGATGCTGCTGACATAGTTCACTCGCAAATTTGTTGGAGACCGTACTTCGGCACGTGTGGAGTCTAGCAGTGTTTACTCTCTCAGATAGTCTCAAGTCTTTGCAGACTGTGAGGGCTTGAGTAGCACAGCTTACTCCCGGAAACTTTAACTTGTTACTGCAGGCATGCTTGGCCTAGTGGTTAGAATCCTGTAGTATATTGGTTTGAGTCTTGTGCATACTATGAAGTCAGGATTTTAGCCACTTACCCCTGAACTATACTTAGCCTTACTCAGGCTAGCTATGCTGATTACTTAGCCTTGAGAGATCCTACTTAGCATTGCTCAGGCTGGAGGGCCAGCAAACTCTGCCATGCCTGAACTTTTGCTTCCTTATATACCTAAATCTGTAGCTTGTGGGATCTCAAAAGGGTGAGGGGGATGATAGCCTCTCTTCTCAGGGGTTTGTTTTTTCCGATTTCGTGATTGCGCCAACCTTATCTCCCCTGTTGGAGGTTGCTGACATCTTCATCACCTTGGCACGAGGCTCTGGAGGCTGCGGTGTCCTTTAGGTGGGGTGCTGCGATCTTGCATCATTCCTTGGAACTCGTATCTCTTATTGACCAGCGTTGATGGCTCTGTCAAATAATAGAATATCTTAAAAGGGAAATATGGGCAACCGCATGGTGGCTTTGGTAGACATTACAATTCTTCCTTTCTTACCACGTGTCTAATCCCTCACTAGGCTTCGAGAGATCCCGTAGGCATGTGATTAATTGATCTGGTGAAAGTAACACCCCGATGAGTGTAGCAACTCTAAAGATGGGGTGAAGTTGAAATGTAGAGTTTGCATGTCAGATGCACAGGAATGTGCTATGCATCTCAGTATACATCAATAATCTGTCTGTGAAATCGTTCTGTTTGCTTATTTTTCCATGGTGTGACTGTCAAACTTTTCAACATGAATTTCATTTTACGTCACTCGTGCATCAGCTGGTATAGGCTTCTGTAAGTGGGACTTTGTTGGTTTCATATACGACATGTTACCACACACATTGGCTATTACAAAGGTGTACTCATTTGTGAGATAGGCTTTAGGGGCAGTATTGCACCCATATAAAAATTCATAGTGGTTATTTGTGTAAATTTCAGGGTAGGCGTCAAAGTACACAAGTTCTCCGTGCTGGGAATCAAGCAGGGCCTGATCGAGCCACAGCTAGTGGCCACACAGACAAGCTCTGGTGCCACTGAGAGCGTGCTTCTGGACGTGATGTTCGAGACAAACCCAGTGGATGAGGTGTGTGACCAGCGAGTGAGAGTGTCATCACAGCCCGTGCAAGTAATTTACGATGCGCAGACAATCAACAAGCTGCTCGACGTATTCAAGAAACCAGACTCTGCTTCACTGCAGCAGTGAGTGCTCATGAACTTTAGCTGGTGTAGGTTTAAGAGAACAGTAGAACAGTATCTATGCATGTAACTGCATGATGATGTGTAAACACTAACTGTTGTATTTTCAGTAGTGATGGAACAATTTGATTATCAATTCTATGTACTCTTGCCTGAATCGAAGAATTTATGAGTTCCAATTTTTTCATTCAAAAGTTCGATTAGTGTCTGTAAAATTTTTTTCGGGGTAGCATATTCTGCAAACCTGGTGATGCTTGTAAATGCAATGCAAACAGCTTGTGTGCATTTGCAATAATATTTAGTCAGGCATAATTAGTGCCACAATTTTGTGGTAAATCACGATAAATTGAAATATCACCAAAATAGAAGTTAAAACGCGAAATAACATGAAATACAGACTAATGTGCAATATCTCACAAAATTAGCTTTTTCCCACAAGAAATGAGCTCTTCTCCCATGTTATATGTATACACTAATTTATTTCAGTGCTATAAAAATAAAAATTATAAGGTGGTGTGAGTTCTAGGCAATATCAAGCAATACTCCAGATGAAAAATTTCTCGATTTAGTCTTGAGACAATTTGTAATCTCGGAAATCATAGTTCTACATGCAACACACACACATAATTATGGTAAGTTTTTTTGCATAACAAATTGTAAACAAACATTCCAAAGATTACACAAGCAGTACAATATGCACTTTGAAATAAGCTACAGTAGTTTGACAACAATCTGCCTCCAAGCACTAGTAACATTGGTGACAAGTGAACACATGCGAAGTGAACACCCGTAACTAGAATGTGTGCAGTAATCTATGGCCACATTGAATGTTTCTTTATGTTGACAGTTGGTGTAAAATTAGGTGAAACGAAAGTGCAATATCTAAATTGATACATCAAACAGACTGTTTTCATAAAATATGTAGTCTTATAAATTGTGGAAGATGCTGCAGCCGATGTAAAAGATGGTAAAATATCTATCATTTGGACATTTTGTCCGTGCTAATGTATGCATTTAACTTCCAATGCACAGCGATTGATTTGTTTTGTTTACATTCAGCAGTATTATAAAATACTGCTAGCCGCAACAAAATCAAAAGTTAAAAACATCACACTGAAAAGGTTACGAAAAAAATATACATAACTTGCCTTAATGTTTACTGTATATCCTTGAAATTATAGTTTTGGGAATTGTGCAGTATTCTTGAAATCCCATAATATTGACACATTCATTTTACCTAGCAGGGCCATTTCTATGTGACAAAACTATAAATTTCTTCCACAGATTATTGTATAAAGTAGTTAATGCCACTAAATTGGCTAATTCAAGCAAGGAAAATTATTTTCTCGTGCTCTTGTTATTGTAGTCCCCTCTGTAAGTTGTGTGAAATGTAGAACTGTACAATAGTGTACAAAATGTTGCAATGTATTTAACGTTTGGTGAAAATCTAATAAAGTCCAGAAGCGAGAATCGAAACTAAAATTTTGGAATCAAATTGAGAATCGGAATGGACAAAATCTTAATTTGTCCCATCACTAATTTTTCAGTAATGTTGGCAGGAAAAACAAATACATAATGTCATGCGTAAAGTCTTATCATAAGTGTAATGTTTATACAGTTGGCCTGCCTCCTCTGTGGTATGTAGTTCTGGGACACCCATGGATATTTGAGAACTGCAGATGTTTAAGACACCTTCATAAACTGCATTATGTGGCAGTATACCATATTTATGTGCATATTTTTTTAGATGTAATGATGATCTGGACTCTCATACCATGATGTTCAAGTACAGGTTGTAGATGTGCTCAAGAAAAGAAAACAGCAGATTTAATCTTGAAAAATTGATAATCTGTGCAAGTGTCGCAGAAGGTTGACAAACAACTGTTGCCTGGTAGTGATGTGGCAACATTGCATGACAGTCCATGCTACCTCCCTCCCAAACCTTCAGACCAAGGACAGTGACACATGCAGACAGACGTGGCAGCACTAGGCTGAAACTTTGCAGTGCGTGTTCATAGAACAGACAACACAATACTTTTTATGTCGCTTGAATATATAGTACTAACTTGTCTCAGTAAAACGCTATGTCCACCTCTTTGGCTTGGAGCTAAGCTAGATGCTCCTACAAACTGGGGACTTAGTCCCGACGGGTAACGGGTGTCTTCCCGTTATAGAGTATGGGCCTGGTAGCTGTGCGGTGACACACTCCACTGGGCTCCAATGCCCTCCTTTATACGTTTCCTCTCTGCCACTCTATATGGGTAGAGGGGCTAAGTAAGGTTGTAAATGCTGATTCCTTCCGGGGTGTGACTTTGTCCCCCTTCAGCGGTGCAGTTGGATTTGAATGGTGTTTTGCGTGGTGGGTCATGGATCTACCCATATTATGGGATCTAGTAGGGCACTGTCTGGTGGAAGGACTGAGAGAAGATGGAGGGGAATCAAACCTAGGGTAAGTTTGATCAAGAAATCGTCCCTCCCAGGGAGCCTGATCTTACGCACCGTAAAGGTCGTCAAGAAACATGACGCCAGCTGTCACTAATAATAATTAAATGAATAAAATTAATGGGGATGATAATATAATGATATGAGGGTGAACCAATTACTGCCCTGGGTAGCAACCTAGTCCGCTTCTCCCACGCTACCTGGGCGTCTACGGGGCTGGTCTAGTATGCTTATGTATGGGGACAAAATGTTGATATGGTAACTACCTTGTAGTTTCGTACTGGTTTAGGGGGAATATCTATATTTAGAACTTTCCTTGCGGCAGTATGTATCTGGCAAGTGGTTGGTGGTTCTCTGATAATGGGGCACAGCTTGGATATGGGCTTCGCTATTGGCTTGGGTGCTGGGTGTGTTACGTAATTTACGTGATCTAGATCTGGCCATGGCCAACAAATCCCCAATAGCGAATCCAAACAGGAAGTGCAGTTTTCAGTGATCGGGGGTACTTCCCTGACTGGGTTGATTTGTATCGATGTTGAGTGAGGAAGGGGTGGCGTAATTTCACTTGGGGTGCTCAACGGGTATAACATTGATGGGTTGAGTTACATCCCTTTGAAGTGCACGTCGGACTAGACTTCTAATCTTGCTGTTATGCCCATCTCTTTCTTAGGCATTTGATTGATGAATAATAAAATAACAAATAACTTAATTGGCTCGTAATTCCACTAGGTATTAAGGCATCCTGGCAACTTAGTAGCAGCATTCAAGCCTTCCTGGGTGTGGTCTTGTGCATACACACCGAGTTAATGAGCGTGACCAAAGAAAGCTGACTAGATCTGAGCGTTTCTTGGGCAGGTGTGGGTGTACTGGACATGCCTCAGTAATCCCCGGTCTTATTCAGATGTAGTAGCCTTCTTCAGGCTCCAGGAATCCCAAGTGGTTCGGCCCACTCATGGTTGGTCTGGAGAGATAGCTGGTTTTTAAAATGAGCCACCAATTATAATTATTAAATTCATACTTGCTTAAGTAAAAGTTATGAGAGGGAAGAAAAATGAGTACCTCACAAAAATTACTTTTTACCACAGCAGTATTTATAACTGCTATATGAAAACAAGGGGATGATTGGTTCTGTATAAAGAGTGCTAAAAAAAAATAATTCTTGAGTCACGTTAATTCAGGTAAAGGCAAACCTGCATAAAGAATTAACACTAAACTAATTCCAAAATTCTGAGTCACAATTAATAGTAAATAATAAGGGGTGGTTTGTCCAGAAGGGACAGCATTTATGACCTGCTACTTCGGAGTGCAAGGATTGGCTCAGGTGGGGGATGCGGGGGTAGGGACATTGTGATATCATGGAACTTCACCAGGGTGTTTCCTCCACAGGCTGCTGGGTGGAAAGTAGAGCTGTTGGTAGATGTCGGCGTTTTCCTGCAGGCTGTTGGAGAGAGAGAGATCCTTCTTCAAGCTGGAGAGTCTTTTGCAGACCCTGGAGAGCCCTCTGACCCTATACAGGACGGTGGGTCGATGTGAATTCCCGAGAGCAGTTTTGCTTCTCCTTATATACTCAAAATTTCAGCTTGTAGCAGGCTGCCACATGGGTCTGGGGTTTGCTAGTCTCCAATCGGAGGGGTTATTTATTACAGGGCAGTGGGCTGCGCCATACATTTATCTCCCTACCTGGAGACTGTTGTCATATTTACCGCCTGTCCATGAGGCTCGGCAGTGGTGACGACATCGGCCTCGGAGGTGCTGCTCTCTTACGGCATCCCTGTTAACTATTGTCTCTCACTCTGCCGGGTGGGTGGATCGGTTGGTAAAACAATTTTGGCCTTTGCGGGTGGCGACCGCATGTAAATTTATGGGTAGACAGTACAATTTAATTAATTATCTGCGTGTCTGTAGTTGTTCGAAATTGCATTGATCAATCCTGTAGCCACGGGATTGTCTGCTGACGTGTGACTTTCCCTATAATTATATCAGTGTGTGATGATGGGGCGAAGTCGAAAAGTAGAGTGCGCATGCTCGCTGCGCAGTATAGTGGAAGGACTATAATGCAGAGGGTGGGCAACTGACGCATGCAAGGTAACTGCATACGTCAGTTGCCCACCCTCTGAAGCGATGTAGACCCATCATGAAACTTGGTCTTTTTTGCTACAGGTATGGGAGGCTACCCCCTCGGTCATTCTTCTGTCTTGATTCTTCAGTTGTGGCTCTGGATTCACGCCTCTTCTGTGTGCGCGTGGCCAGATGAGTTGCGGAAGGTCGTTATCTGGCTGGGCAGGCAAATATTCAATGTCAGTGGGTTAACAGCCTTCTCCCTGTGCCTCTTCCGGCTTTCTTCGTCTTTCACTGCAGACTGGGGTGGCCACGGGTCGTCTCGTTTCGTCTCGGTGGGCCGGTTCATTCTTCGCTTCACAGCAGAATTTAGCCTTGAAAAAGACTTTAAGGAGAAATCCTCTACAGATATGTCCATAGCGGATATCTCCTAACTAACTTAGCCTACCCTATCGCAAGCGTAGCTTAAGCGAAGTACGGGGGTGTTGTCCTGAACAGTGGGTGCTAGGAATGAAGACTTGTTACAATAAGTGAAGTATTAAGGGTGCAGTCTGGTCAGTGTCTCGGCAACTGGTACTGGACAGCTGAAAACTGGTTTCGAGACTACTTCCACTGCTACAGGAGAGAGAATATTCTACACGAATTTTCGGCCGTCTACTCTACCAGGCAATAGGAACTTATGAGCGGATTCTCTTAACCTGAAAGGTTACGCAACCCAGCGGCACGCCGCCCCTACCTACCCTGTACTGAAAGCCTACAAGCCGCCCACCACCGGGCAAGGCCGAGCGCCGCCGAAGAGGCACGAAGCAGAAACACTGACCAGAGTTTTTCGACTCCCACGCCAACCAGGGCAGGATGCACACCCTCCTCGCAGCCCGTGCTGACAGCCTACAAACTTCACCTATATACTTTAAATCCGGACGCTGCCGGGCTCGGGCAGTCATTCTTTCGCAAACTCTCTCGTGACATCCCAGCACTAACTCAGTGCTGGGACCTCCGGGAACTTTGTAAGCTTGTAGTACGCCCCCATTGGCTACTCACCACGCATCGATAGCCATCAAATACGTACACACATATTTAACTTCACTTTCTCTCTTCCATACACATTTTTTAGCTCACTTTATCTTTAAATAATTTTGCATTCGTCTACAATTAGCTACTCCCCTTTTTACATAGAACCAGGTCGTCTACACCTGGAACCGCAGTTACTCTCAGCTCTCCAGGGTCTGTTAGGAGGTAGCACAGGTCACGTGTTTATTGAGTCTCCAATAAACACCCATTGTTCACTACCCATTTGCTTTTCATTTACAGGGTACTTGCCTGTGTTGACAGTCCGGGACAGAGTACGACGTGCACTGCGAACAGGAACCCAAAGTATTGACATCCACATTAGATTGCTACCTGTTTCTTCCCAACCCCTGAGCACTAAGTGAGTGCTGGTGGGGAGAACGCCCCAACCATTAGAAACACCTTCATGCAGGGAGGGGCTACAAGCTCAGGTTATCTCTCACTTTGAGCACTAAGTTAGTGCTGAAGTGTCCTTAGCCTGGGGTTTGCTGCCCAACCCAGTGCGAACGCACCACCAGTAGAGGCTTGGTGGCCCACATGGCTCCTCGTCCCTGATAAGTCTGCATGTGTGGAGGTTCAGTGGGGACTGCTATTGTGCTTGTGCCGGCAAGTCACTATTGGTTACACTGTAATTACCATTCCTGTTTAAGTGCACTGCGTAGGCTGTCAGACCAGTGTGCCCTATGCCTTACAAGGTAACGAGTGGCAAGAGGCGTAGAGAACAATACATAGCTCACGCTATTATCAAACTGTGGAAAGTATTACCTCATCCTACGCAGGACAGGCAGGCGGAACGGGACAGCGTTGCCCAACTTAGACGCCAAGCAGTGGTGCCTGCTTTGGTAAGAGTAATCTTATCGCCATGCATTCGCATTCACCCATCATGCCACCCGGTGGTAAGAGGGTTGCGTAACCGAACAGAGACAAGATACGGCTGGGCAAACCCAAACTTCGGGAGACGTAAAGCCTATGACTGGAATTGCAGCTTCGGAGTAGACAGAACTCGCCGCTATTGGGTAAAACCATCATCAGCTGCAACACCCAAGACAATGGAATAAGTAAGCAATAGCCAGCACACCTCGCCTCATACTGTAGAACCTGAGTAAACCACCCCGCTTTTGGTCTAGCAGAAAAATCCTCGACATACGTGTCAGTCAGACTTAACTGGGCACGTGTCAGTTATTACAATGAAAAACTTGTACATAATGAACGTATGCATAGCAAAATGGATGAAGGTATTCTTACGAACAGTTTTTTTCCGAAATGCTATAAGATTCTAGTTTTTAATTTGAAAATGCTACAAAATGCTAAATTTTAATTTTTAAAATGCTAAAATACATATTTCAAAATGCAAACTTCCGGACCTCTACTAATCTTGCAAATGTGCACAGGGGTGCACTGCTCAACCAATACATAAGAAGATACTTGCTAATTCACATAAATGCACAGGGGTAAACTGCAAAAGAAATGCACAAACTACCTTTCATACTAACATGAACCCTTTTGCTTGTAGTTTCGACCATTGACCAACTTTCGGTGCACTTAACACACGCATCACATGGACCTGCGCCTCATGCTGCGCGACTCATGATGGGCTGCTGTGCGACTCATGATGGGCTTACATTGGTTGAGGGACGAGGTTAGATGATGTTTAGAGCTGCAGTAACATTTAATTATAAAAAGATTTGCCCCACTTAGTACAGCTATACAAAGCTATTTTATAAAGTTATTGCAAATGTACAGTTACGCTTACAGGCTATATCATATGAACAGAAACTGTGAAACGCAAAATTTCCATACGAAAATTGCTATTGCTGTTGCTATTTATTTTAGCAGCGGTCTCATTACTTTTTCATATGCAGGCTATTGAATTGCATATCCGAAAGCTATTGCACACATGTATATGAGCGAAACTGATCCATTAGGTAATATTAAGAGACTATGGTTGTATTTGGCTGCAGGTTAGCTACTCGCTCTCGAATATGGTGTATCTGCAAGGCACATGGCAAAGGTCTGTGGCACGTAAGAATGAAAAAATACTGAAATTCCAGACATAATTCTTCAAGTACGTTGATGCATGATGCATTTCTGTGCTTCTAGGAAGTGCTCTCTACCCAACAACTTCACGCCATCTTGGAGCTGAATATTCCTTTTGGGGCAAGTCAAGCCATTTAAACAGTACTTGAAGTAGGACTTATGCCTACAGGGCACTTAAGCATGACCCAACTGCTATTACAGACACGTGCGCCTAGATTGTACTGTTTGCCCAGTCTCGCCAAAAGCAGTGGCGTCAACACTCCTCTCCGAAGATTGTACTGTCTACCAAATCACCAGCATCCTCCAGGAAGGTTGCGCCTGTTCTACAGTGCACCGATGGATTGCAGCATGCCTTCTACTGGGAGCGTCACAGACTCCTTAGCCTCCTGCTGAGACGATAGATACATCAACGCCTCCATCACAGGAGATAAGGAAATCAGCACTCCTTCTGAAGCAGGAATTTTCAACCCCCGAGAAACTAGGGTAGTTTTCCCCTCACCTTTCTGAGGTCCTACAAGCTCGGAAATTTAGTATAAAAGACCAGCAAAGCGGGCCTCTGGGCAGTCTGCTGCATTTCCACCTCTGTTATGACTGGTGGTGTCAGCCACAAGTAAGTTCTCACAAAACCCTTTTCCAGTACTTTGAGGCAGGAGACTATCTGCAGGGTGTGCCAGCTACTATACCCTCCCTACACCCGCAATTGTGGTCAACCAGAGGGTCCCAACTTTCTTCTGCATCCTCCAGTGTCTCTGCTCTATCAGCTCCAGAAGACTACTGACACCATCCAGAGGGTCCTGCCGACGTTGCTCTTGACACCATCCTTCCTTCGTTGGTTTAACACTTCATGGTAACAGGTCACATCCACTCTTGGCAATCTCACATCGCCCTTCTGTTCCTTCAGAACACGCCCTCAATCTTCAATTAGGGTTCAATTAAATTGGCTTTTATTAATTGATTCTTTTTTCACTAGATTGTGTACACATCATAACAATTAGCTTTTTCATCCAGTTCTCCTTTATCTGGCAAATTCAAATAGGGTTAATTCCGTTAATCTTTTAATATTTAATTTGAATTTTTACTAGGTGAGTTTGGAACCACATGTTCCAAATACATTCTTTAATAAAAGTATTTATATTTTAATTTAATTTATCACAGAGTTCTTAATTATAGTTTTGAACCCTACTTTAGACCCTTATGGTAAACATAAGATTTAGTTTCCTCTAAGGAAAGGTTGGCTATCTTGTGTATTAACCACAAATTTAAATACATACAAATTAAGCAGCAAACCAAGTTCTGCCAACCGGTAGATCTTCGACTGCGCCCGAATCACTTTAGGAACTCCTCCACTCATGGAATCAAGTGACAAGTAGTTTCCTACTCTGCCACCACTGGGTAACGGCCAGATTGGAGAGTGAGAGTGAGCTGCCTTAGACACTAGAGCCGCTGTGGATACCACACCTGGGCATTGCTGCATAAAATGACACACATATCCTAAGCTTTGTTCCACCGTTGGGTAACGGCCGGAAGTTCCATCTACCACTGGGTAAAGGCTGGATTGGAACAACAGAATGCGATATTAGGTCATAAATTCAGTGAGTTCAGAAGTGCACATCAGGACTTGTAACCAAATTGGATTTGTCTTATAACAGTTGGTAATTAATTGTTCCTCTGGCAGTATTCCATTGATGGAGGCAACAAGAAACAGTTAAAGCTTGAAATCAAAGAAATTATAAAGGAACTCAGTAGAATACCTCCAGAGACTGATAGCACTACCCCGTTATTCTCACTGCCAATCAAGTTATTGGGTGAACAACATCAAACATATCAGATAATTGTACAGTACGGAGATACTCTTTTAGGTGTAGACAGGCTTTGGTTAAGAAACCCTTTTTAGGAGACCCCTCCCCCAACCCACAGAAATCGCCCCAGTTGTCACAGCATAACTTTGCCGCAGCCAGCGTCGGCCGCCACGAGTCATCCTGCGAAGAGGAGCATGCCATTTCCCCTCATTCAATTGGTAACACCTCAGTGAAGGATAGTGTGTGTGAACCCAGACTTTGTTCTCATTAGAAAACCCACACAGCCTACTTTATACATCGGCAGTGCTCATTCCTACCTTAGTGCTCATTCCCACCTTAGTGCTCATTCCCTTCGCGATACTGGCTTCACACTGGTTGAAGTTAAAACGAAAGCATCTTTAAAGGAAACTTGCTGTATTAAATTAATGTCCACTGTTTGCAGTCCAAGGCGGATACATGTAAGCCCTTGGCATCTAAACCCAATCCCCTGTTCCAGCGGGCTTAATATCTTTCTTTAAATTATTGTGTGCTAAGCAACGTCCCATTCGAGGATTTATAATTCTCTGTGTAAGCCCACAGTTTATGATCACAGTAAATCAATGGACAGCCATCTGGACGCAATTTTATCTTTGGGATGGGCCTTCAATTAACGGCGCCCACTGTGAGGCATGACTGCTTCACAGGCATCATATATCAATGTGATGCCCAGTAGGGCTTCAACATGTATAATTTTTTGAACAGTGGTTGGTTGAAACCACCAATTCCAAGTCTGCAGATTTGGCATTTCTGTGCATCAAAGGTCTTTAGTTCAGTATTTTGCCCACTCAGGTTTTAGCATTGTCTTACTGAATTTTTGCTGTCTTTCCTGGGGTGCAGAGCACTATTTACTACAGTGATTAATAAGTGATTTAGCTAGGAGTAAAGAGCACTACATGCCATCATGGTATTGATCTTAGAGCACTCCTGTGAAGTTACATATCTGTGACATAGGGCCCTTTACCTCCAATGCACAGATTTGTGTCCACATATTTTTTTTTGTTAGGTATTGATAAATTTAGAGTGAAAATAGACATTATAGTAAAATATCTGTGAATGACATTTTCATATTGTCACTTGTTCAATACACTGGTATTCATTTTCAAAGTCCCATGCAGGGGTAAGCTGTACCTGTGTATATGGGTACACGTTAAAGTAAAAGAAGTGATTAAACAAAACTATCTATGGATTTACTTGAGTACTGTAGAAGTAGTAGAAGCCAAGGAGTTTTGGTATAAAAATAATACTCAAAGTATTACAATGGCTTGGAATGTTTCATGAAATCATATTTTGTTGGTGATTCCAAAGCAGGTCTTTCATAAGCTATAAAGAGAGATTTTTTTACTGAACATGTGCTGGAAAATTGTGTAGATTGCATGTCATTATTGTTCTCAAGGAATTCAGCAGCCTTCCGTGTCTGGGGATGGGAGAGAGTAATGGGGATGTTATACTTGTCTCTCATGAGGCTGTGTCTGCTCCCTTTGTCATTAAATTGAGTTAGTCTTCATTGGTTATCAATTAGTATATGGCGTGTGTGCTGGGTACACTGATGACACTCTACTTGTGTCAGATGTCACAATTGTCATATGTCCTTTCACTTGGGGAATCTGGCTATGCCCATTGCTTTACCAGGTGCCAACAATGTTACGCCACTGGTTAGCTTCCTGGCCAGCTGGAATCACGACTGAGTGTGCTGTTTGTTGGTGGAATGGCCTCTGTTCAGCAGGTTTGAGATGGGTGCAGGTGGGACACAGGTATTGTCAGTCTCAGTAAACCCTTATCATGTAACTGGGCGTAGTATCAAGTACTGCAGAGCCGATACCAATACTCAGTGTCGAAAATTTGCAGATATTAGTAATATTGTCCCTGGGGAACCAATTTTATTTTTAGCAGATATTGAAGTATTGAGACCTGATATTGTCTGTTAAACCAGTTGATGATAAGGTGGCAATGTTGGAGTAAGAGGGGCTCAACTGCTGCCGGTTTTAGTCAGCAGTTGCCATTATTATTCCAACCACTAAACTGACAGATTGTCACTCCAGGACTGGCAAAGGGAGGAAGGGACATGCCTCCCTGCTGTGAGATAATCATCTACAGGAAGAGGAAAGAGTGAGGAAGAGAGAGAGAGAAATGCAACTCCCACTCCACTGTAGCCACCTGCAGTGACAGGCACTTTCGGAGATAATCATCTAAAGCTTGTATAGCAGGTTGCTGAATTACCAGCTTTGTAGGCACCAACTCAGCTATACCTTCAGTGTTTAAAATATTTTAAAAGTAATGATTCTGATCTTCGTAATCCTGAAACTGGCAGTACTCTCAGTAAAATAAGGGAGTGCTGAATCTAAAAATTAAACATATTGATAATTTTTAATTGTCTGAATATGAAAAAAGTTGAATTATGCTGAGAAATGTGATACACTACCTCATGGATTTAATATTTTTAATTTGATTTGTTTAGAAAATAAATTGCTTAAATTACAATGACCTAAATTTAAAAATAAATTACTAAATATATTTTGAGTACTGCTTTTAATCTCTGATTTTGAAGAATTAATGTGAAATTAATTTTCTTAATGTTTTAAACATCTGGTAGTATACTGTATGACACTGACTCTAACAAAGATTTTTATCAGATTCCCAAAATATTTTTAGTGCTAGAAGAAGTCTTTGTCTATTACTCATATGTCCATTGTATCTGTATAGGATATTGGTTGTATCGGCAGGAAGTATTGGTTTGTACTGTTATCGGTAAAAACTTGTATCGACTCAGCACTACTATCATGGCCATCAGCTGGTGGAGTTAATTGTGCGGTAACCGGGATGGTGATGCCACTATGCTAGCATCGACAGTGCAAATTTTTGCAGTGCGGCCTCCTCTTTTGTGTTTTGCAATTCAAGAAAGTGTGGCTGGCCTAGTGTCCCTGACGAATTATTCCCATACCAACCCTTGGTTGTGTCTGGGGAGTCTGAAGTGGAATGTGCCGTATCCACAATTAATTTGCTCTTCGTACTTCCCTGCAGATCGGAGCATGTGTTGGGATTTGCTGTTGAATGGATCCACCCCTCATTTTCTGGCAGGCAACAGTCCACTCCACTTTTCCTGTGACACCTAGAATAACCAATATGACATGTTGATCAAATACTTTGGGGAGCTTGCTAACTTGGCAGCCTTGTGGGATACATGCCATGAAATGCACTGCTTCACACCGGCACTACTTCTCTATCCATCCTCAAGGTCTTCCTCAGCATGTTCCTCTATACCACATGCTTTTGTCAGCCCAAATCCTTCACAATTTGGCTTGCCATCAGGAGCAATTGGTAGCTCGATGTACAGCCATAGAATGAATTCTGGGGTCTCCTAGTGACCAGGTGAACTAATCCCTAAGGACACTTCCACAGATTCATTGGTAGTGCTTCATATGCAGTGTAATTTTTCTACAGCTGTTGGCTCAGAACATATATGTTACTTTATGACCCACTGTGTATCTCCTTTGCTTTGATGGTCATACTTGGTAGTGCTGTTAAAGCTGTAGGTATTTATAGCTACATCAGAAATGACCAAGCTGGTAGTCGACAGATGGAACTTGGCAGCCTCCCTGCATGGCCACAGTTTGCTATACCTGGAGTAAAGGTAGTCATGTACTGTACAAGGTTCTCCTGTTAGTTTTGTCAGGTGTCTGGCAAGTTAAGAACAGATATGAATCAGCCAACTATCCACATCATAATTAGTGACCATCATGTCTATGTCATGGCCCGTATATCCTCCTGGGTGGCATAATGGAGTGATACCAAAATGGCTGTGCTAGCATGTGCAACATAGTGATCTGTGCAGATACCAGAGTTGCTGGTACAAATTTCATACTTGTTTACTCTTTCTGTCATGCAGGGCATGCACCTGCAAACTCAGCTGGTATTGCAGCACTGTGTGACCAAACACAGCACCCGGCATGGCACCAATACTCACAATGCCAGAAAGTCTGATGTTTGTTCAAGTAGACATACTTAAGTCCCTGTTGGCTTAACCCATTGCACAGTATCTGTCCATACTTTCAGTGGGCAACTTCCACATCAAGCATTTTCTTTTATTGCAAGTCGCACGTTTGCTTGCATCCAAGATTTCATCCCCCAAATTGATCATCCAGCTACCCCCCCATGAATACCCAAGGCGAGTGCTGAGCAGTTCAGTAAAATGCTTGTGGTGCCAAAGTGTGGAAACGTAAAAATTGAAACTTGTGTCCTAACCAAAGAAACAAAATTAAGTAATCCCACCTACTCATAAAACAATTTAAAAAAACTGAAATCACTGTAATTAATTGAACAAGCCTGGCTGCTTGGATGAGTACACTAGTCATGGTTGCCACTCGTCTGGAAAACAAGAAAGTGTCAGGGAATTTTAAAACTGTGCAGGTGACTTCTGCGCTCTTTGCACAGAACATCCTTTATTGCACTACTCTTGCACCACACTGTAACACCACTCTCCGGTGGCGGATAGCCTCCCTTCAAGTGGTATATGTACCTTTGTGACACTTTTATCACCCTTCCTCCAGCTGGCTGCTTTATTTTCGCTGAGAACATTCCTTTTACTGTTTCCTTTCTATGCCTAGAGTGCAGTTTTGCATGTAAAAAATAATATGTGAGGCAGCGTATTCATAATGTTCAAAGAATATAGTTACATCATAAACACTTTAGCATTATGTAATGAATGTGCCTGTGTATGTTGCAGACTCCAGGCTGCTGCACAGTCAACACTGGCAGACTTCCGTGAAATGTCTGCAACAGGGCTGCAGCATGTGATAGCTCAATCACCTATAATGGACCTAAAAATTGATCTGCAAGCTCCATATGTGCTCATACCACGCAATGGTTTCTACACTGGGCAAGTATACTATGATTTTGTCTGGCTTTAAAAAAGTAAGATGGTATTTCATGCTTTGCAGGAAAGTATGTGTTGTAAATTATAATAATACTATGGTTCTTTGTACTAATTAATTTTTAACTTTTAGAGAATATAATAATACAGTATAATCCCATTATAATGAAAGTACTTTGTATGGAAAGTCTTATTTAAAAAAAATTTTAAACATCTGTTTTAATGAAATTATGGCTCAATATATCATTTCAGTAAAGAAAATGAATATGTATTTGCAAAGAAATGTTCTTTTAAAAAAGCAAGGATAAATTGGTAATTTCTAAAATTTGACAAAGGAAAAAATTATATTCTGCAAACACAAAGTAATCTGTGGTTGCAATTAGTACACACTGCTAATTTATTGAATTACTCGTGAAGATTCCTGTGGGAAAATTATACCATTTACCTGTAACAAATAACACTGAAAGAAAAATTAATTTTGAGTCTCCCTTGTCGCTTAAGGGCTCAGGCACATCAACTCTACCTCACTTGCAATTAGCCCATCAGAACAATTACTACACATTAAGGGACAAGCAGCGCTCATCTTCAAAAAAAAAACCCCTTGTTTCTTTTCATCCCTATAAATATATTTAAATTAAATATATAAACTTTAAGGCACTTGCACTTTAGCGAAAATGTTTTAAAATGTATGCAGGGTTAGCAACACTACTAATTGATAATTTGCGTAAGTAACGTTTGGGTTCGTTTACTTTCAATCACTGGAAAAATTGTTTATACAATACTTTGAGTTAATTTGAATACATTCTGAATATTGGCCTTAATCTTGTGATAGTTAATATATGGCAGCGTAAGAAAAATGTATGAATCACACACTGGTGATAAAAGTCAAAACTTGACATTAAAATTATTATAAAATACCCAATTTGCATACATAAAAAGTAGTCCCCGGTTGTAGGTTGCGCGAGTGAACCATGACAGTCTAAATCGAAGAAACTTTCAGTCGTAACCGCCCGCGTAGTTCTCTGGCAAAATTATTGAGGACACAGTACTTTATTCTCTGTTGAGTGACGAAACCATGTATGCAAATTTCAGGCATACACAAAGAATAAATGCAGTTCGAAGAATATTTTCCAACAAATTGGCACGCTTGTTCAGAAACACAAGATACATGCCTTCGTTCCAGCAGTCCACTCATGCACATGTAATAATTACGAACGTGACGTGACTGATAAGACAATATACTGTAACTAACATTGCAGAAAAGCACACTAAAAGTTACTGCAAATTTCGTGGAGGCTATCAGCGCAAAAATTTAACAAATTCATACTCAACAAACACACTGGCGCCTTTGGCACCGTTCGTATACCCGCAATCGCCAAAGCCTCGTTACGCGATGGGCATGTTAGACAATTGCCATCCACTCGATTGCGCTTAGCATACCAGCTGACTTTGTGATTACATACACTTTGTACTACCACATGGCCAGACAGCAGACGAACTTCTGCCTTTACCTACTGCAAGGGAAAACACAGCTAAAATGCAAAGAGTATCTATGTTCATGCTCAGCTGGGCAGAGTATACTAATTACAAATGCAAACGTTAATACAAAAAGTAGCTGAGAAATAAAAGCAATAAAAATTACGTGACCTTGATCTATATTAAGCCCTAATAAAATATATGTAATTATAATAACAGTTGATATAATAATACAAATTAAAATTGCAAATAGTTTAGTGCGAACCATAGTTCGTGCACCCAGGGTTACCAACTATTGACACATACAATTAAAATTAAACTAGTGACAATGCAATCATCACAATTTAAAATATGTTTATCTTTTAAAATAAATATATATTACAGTAAAAATCTTCATTTTTCCTGCAAGAAGCACTTCTTGAAAATTTACATTGCGTTCAGGGAAACGTGCTACTCAATATTAATATGTAAATATTTTTGGTGGCAAGGGGGGTATAAAGTTTATACTTTTAGAATATAATTTTATTCATACGAGCCCACCTATTAATTAAAATTAATACAGTGAAACACCATAATGAGTATGGTCTATGACGAGACATTCTCTTTAGTCTTAATTTTTAAATGCACCAACATGCCATATATTAAAAACAAGGTTAAACGAGCATACTTCAGTTATATCTCTCGCTGTAACAATATGATAGTAGCACTAGCAATCAAGATCTTTCACGCGTGATGCAGTGTTTTTCTCAAGTTTTGTGCTTTGGCGCAGTTCAATCAATCAATTTTTGTTCACGCTCATGGTTTCAGTTCTGCACAAGATCATAAAATATATGCTCAGGAGTGTGGTCGTGAACACCATTTTATGGATCACTTCGCTACTCTAAGTTGCCCAACTCCTTTTGTCCATATGTGACTAGACACATCTCAATAATCTATGGAGAATGATGCAATTTGAAGGAGTTTCCATTTTAGGTTATGTTGCGGATTTTGGTTTGGCGTGTGGCTTTTTAGTTGAGTGTAGTTGGATGTTTCAATTTTTGCAGTGGCGAGTAGGAGTCAGTCTAAAGCACTAGGTTTTGCTATAAAATTAAAAATAATAAGCGAGTGTGAAGCAGGGAATGTAACCAGAAGCGAGATTGGCAGAAGATACAATTTACAACTGTCAACTTTATTTACAATCCTCAAGAATAAGAAGAAAATAAAGGCTGCTGTGCTTGAGTAAAATGTGCCCACTGGTAATAAAAATTACGTACTGCCGACCATTCTTATCTAGTGAATGTGTTATTTGAATGGTTCAGTCAACAACGGGCTTTAGGTGTGCTTATCAGTGGGCCAATGCTTAAGACCAAGGCATCTGATCTCGCTCTTCAGATGAAAAGTGAATATTTCAAGTATAGTGAGTGCTGGTTACACTGTTTTAAAGCGAGAAGAGGAATATCGCAACATGTTGTGTCTGGGGAGTCTGGAAGCGTGAGTGACGAGGCGGTAAGGAACTGGGATCCTGGGCTTGAGAACATATTGACGCATGATGCTCTGCACTTCTTTAAAGAGCACTCAACTTCACCCCATCTGAATGCATGTCCACCCCACTGGGCAATTCATTAAATTAGCAGTACTTGAAGAGGCTGGACACGTGTCTACAGGATACTCCTGCACAAGGTTACACACACGTCAGTCCAGCTCGTACTGTTCACTCGATTCTCCAAGTCAGAGATCACGCTAACACCCCCTGAAGTGAGATTGTATTGTCGGACTGAGACATAGCCCATCAACCAAGGCCACATAGTTCTACAGCACACCGAGGGATGGCAGCACGCATTCTGAATGCACCCTGTGGACGAGATAAGGGTTGAAGTTCGCTGCATTACCGAATTCCTGCAGCAGACGATTATCAGCAGATAGCACAGTAGGAGGAGTTTATCTCTTTCCTCACCCATCGCCTACTCCGGTTCTGGAAGAAACTAGTATAAATAGCCCTGCGAGACCAGCAGAGGGCAGTCTACGTTTCCTCCACCGCTCTCTTCAGGGACGTAGGAAGCCACCGGGGGTTCGCACTTTCTGGTATGTCTGCATATTCCACCGATTTTCCTAAGAGCCGGAATCAGCTACCTGTTCAAGATAACCCCTCCAGAGGTAACTTCTGCAGCCACAGACCTTCCTGCTTCTAGAAGACTGGACCAGCAACAGCTCCTGAAGACGTTGACTGCTCCTTCCTTACCATGCCGTGGTCTTACCCCGTTAGTAACAGTTGTGATAGTCACTTCACGACCCTGCCCAACGGATGGTGAAGGCAGTCATCAACACTACCCTTCAGGTAGTCACCCTCTTGGTTCCTTAAGATCACCAGGTAGATAGGACAGTGAAATAACTACCTAGCAGAATTATCACCTTGTTTCCCTGTCAGCTTTAGACCCAGGTCGCCTTAACCTGGCTTTATGTAGTTCAGAACTTCCATGTCAGTTCGAGGTAGTACAGTGCCAACTTTTTTTATTCTCCGTGAATATAACACATGATTCTATACTTATTTCTGTGTGCTAATTTACTGAGTGTCATTGTGACGTTTCATACGTTAAAACAGCCCGCCAGAGTGAAGCCGGCAGATCATGTGCTATTTAAAGCGAGAAACATACACAATAGATGACCACCTGGGCTTTGAGTCTGGGTAGAGTTAGTTAGAGTCCCAACCACTCGAAACTCCTCCACTAGGTGAATCAGTCTCAGGCTATTCCATACTCTGCCACCACTCTTTATGGGTTCGGAAGGGAGTTTTGGAATCTGCTTTGACTGACTGACTGACTCCCTGTGGATACCACACTTAAGTATCCTGTCATGCAGCTTGAGCCGATCCACCGTTCTCTACAGGGCGGGACAAAAGGAGCAAGGGGTATAACTCTCGCCTGTATGACTGCCATAACTTTAAGAAGTACTTTCTAGGAAATTGAGTTGCCAGCGTGACTTTGCGAGGCTGTAGTTTCTCCTATCACCTATGCTATACACCCAGAAAGCAGGTGCACTGAGAAAGTTGAGAATCGCAGTTTACGCCTCCGAAAGTAACCCATATTTCTAACCAATTCCCCTTTCTGCACTTGACAATATTACAGAGCGGGGCAGTACTACAGTACTACACACCACCCGCTCAACAGAGAAGCCTCACCCCTCAGCATTACTATCACCACTTTTCCCACCTTTAATTAAGACAGATGGTACACCTCACCATCTGGTTAAGGCGTTCAGAAGAGAAGAAGAACCACCCTGAGGGATTGTCAACCCAGCAGTATGATATACAGTGCAGCTATACTATAGCCCGTCCATGTTGCAGGCTTGATCATGCCATTTGAGGCCTTTAAAATAGGAAATGCAAGGGCAGTCATTGCAAGGGATTCTGTAGAGTCCTTCTCCAGTGTATTAAGCTGAGTTGCAGCCGACTTACCTTTCCGGGTATCTGGGGCAGTGAAATTCTAACCCGTCCATATATTAATTTTTCTCCTTCCATCCCAAGCAGTTAGGCAAGGGGCATGACACAATTTTGAGGTTATTCTTATTTGTTAAGGCACTTTGGCTATTTTCGGTTGCTATTTTATAGGCACTGCTCCTAGGTTTGTGCACCATGGAGTTTTTGATACTCTTAGAAGATTTTGGGGTGCACGTGGGACGGTGATTCCCGACAGTGAGGTTCTTCTCCGGGCGTTCCCTGGCTTCACTAGCTCTATCCAGAGCTTTGTGAGGCCCCACGTTGGACTCCAAGAAATAACTAGGGATGGATCAATACCGATACTGATTAACTGGTAGATACCACCACCAGTAGCATCTGCGGCATCTGAACATTATTTGCCGATTATTATTCACTGATTAGTAGCACTAATTTATTTAACAGTGTTAAATACCCGGCATGCTACATCTTGAAAATCATTAATTTACCGAATCCATCAATCAGATATTCTGTCTAAAACCCTAAATATATTCGGAACAATTGTTTTCCAATGAATTGTTCCCGTTGTTTATATTTTACAGTATTTCCTGTTGGTACATTTGCTTAAGATTGTGTGCATCATTCATTTTTGGACACTATATGAATGCAAAACAATGCGGTTAATCAACACCTGGTGCTATCAACGGTATTGTTTGCATCCTGCAAGTTTTTTATTTTTTCTTCTTACATTTTTACTGGTTTTACTGCATTCGTAGGTTGGCGACAATGAGAAAGCAACCTGTATTCTTCTTCTTATGCATTTACTGTACTTGTAGGTTGGGAACTGAAAACGAATCGCACATTTTATGACACTGTTGTTATTTTAAATAGAAAGTGAAAGCTAATACATTAGATTTTGACGAGCTAGTTCTTATTGGAAACAGTCAGTTGAAATTTTGGTTAGTGTTAAAGGTCTGAATAAGACTTGGCAAGTAATAATTGGCAAAAATTGTCGCGGCCGATAAAGGAATACTAAGCGACAATATTAATATAAATCAAAAAAAGTTTCACTCAAATTCAAGTCAATATTTAATGTTAAATTAAGTTCAATAAGTTCATTTTAATGCCGTCTTTATGCTGTTTGTTTTAACGCATGCCACACTGCTGTGCAGCGCGCCTGCACACCCTGTGGGCGATTTCCCCCATAAATGAGCTAGCAAGAGCTCGGGGCAAGTCACAACAGTGGCAGACTACTATTCACGTGCCGACAGAATTGACTCCACGTGTTGGACAACTTCGGACGCGAAAATAACTAAACCATTTAATTATGAATTGTACTGCCCACCCAGATTCCGACATTTGCTTGCCACCCCCTTGAATCAAGATTGTTTTACCCGACGAGCCACTGCCCAAAGATAATTGAGAAGGAAGTTTCAATCGACACCACAGGTTCGCACCACCCCTGCTGCCCTGTGATGTCACATCCGCCGAGTCTCGAGCGGAGGTTGTAAACTTGTCAGCAGCCTCCGCTCAGAGTTATAAGGAATATGCGGTGCAGTCACAGTCCTACAGTAACCAACCCTGGCGGAGAAAGGCTATCACCCCCTGCACCCCCGGAAAAGCCCTGGCGCTGGGATTTATGACTATATAAGAAGGGACGGATACGCCTCTGGCCAGAGGTTGCCGGGCTCACTGGCCGCATAGGTCTGCGAGCTCTCTCCCCTGGTCTGACCAAGACTTGCCTCCTCTCCTGCAGCTTGCGAAGGCTCAACCTTTCCAGCAGCTTGCAAAAGGCTCATCCTCTCCAACACCTTGCGAAGGCTCCTTCTCTAACAGCCGACTGCAAGAGCCGGCATGTCACTCCAGAGGTAACCTCAACATCCAAACCCCAGCACCCCTTTACCCCAGCCACTCCTTTGACTCCACGGTAGCAGATCGTTGCCACATTCCCTTCTGGACACCCACCCCTTGGGAGGTTATGCTGGAAATTGCGTAGAATATAATAATTCTCAGACCAGAGTATTTTGTTTTGTTCTTTTCCACTCTTACCTTCGCCTGAGTAATCTCGTAATTCATTAAGAGATTAATTTTATTGTGTAAAATCCAACCAGGATTCCCCACTGTCGTCAATGTAATAATAAATATTACGCCAAACTTATAAATCGGTGACTACTTTTCTTTTGGTAATAATTCCCAATCATTGTGTCATGTGTTATTTTGTTTTTTTTTTATTATTAAAGGATTGTTGTATGCATTGAAACCTCGCTGAGGAATAGTCATGAGGCATGCCAAACCCCACATGAGACAGGGCTTGAATAAGGCTCTGAGTCCGAAAAGAATTTCCTTTGCTCTTAGGTGCTTACCCTCGGTGGTATCCTAATTTCCAACTGCACGTCTCACCATCAGTGCCTCGGGTGTGTCTGAAGAAGACACACCCCCAGGACTGTACGTCTGCAGGAAGGACAGAAGGTAGACTTAAATGCCTAGTAGAAAAGGCGGAATTCAGAGTTGTAATCGGCGTAAAGAGCAGCAGGCTGTACAGACTCTAGCTAACACACAAGCAGAAGCAGAAACTCAGTGTGAGGACGCACCCCCACCGGCGAAACCGGAGGCTAACCCACTGCCAATTTCACCCAGCTTCCCTCTCGATCAGGCATCTCAGCTAGACGCATACTTAGGTATTTGTTGGCTGTGGGAAGACCTAGACCACATAAGCTACCTCCAATCAGGGACACCCCTGTCTGCTGCAATTGTAACACCTCCTAAGGAAGATAAGAGTAAGAACCCCCCCGAGCACGTGTACGATACATCTCGCTTCCGGGAAGGTGATCCGTGTCCAATTACCGCCTAAAGTTACCCCTAAATCCCACGTAACTTCCACTCCCTTAAATTACATCCCCAGCTGTCCTACACAGCCACAATGGATAGAGTTGGCCCTACCGAGGGGATCTTTCACTCCCACTGCTGTCATTGCTTAATCAGTAAACACGACATGTACCCAGGGACTGATTTGCATTCCATATTTTGGCAACTCAGTGAGGAAGATCGTACTCCCCGGACGGAAGGCAATCACGGTTCAACTCACCTTGGGGTTTGATTCCCCTCCACTCAGGAGCAATCTCTCCCTTAAGCGGCCACTTTGGAACTTACCACAACCCACCGGGCCAAACCAATCGAGAACACGCTGCGGAAGGATCAGCTACCGAGCTTAGGAGGGCAGTCAGCTCTCTAACCACTTAACTGGAGAGAGAGAGAGAGAGAGAGTGAGAGAGAGAGTGAGAGAGAGAGTGAGAGAGAGAGTGAGAGAGAGAGTGAGAGAGAGAGTGAGAGAGAGAGAGAGTGAGAGAGAGAGTGAGAGAGAGAGTGAGAGTGAGAGTGAGAGAGAGAGAGAGAGTTTAAAAAAACATGCATGTTAAGGTTATGTATGGTATTTCTCAGATCTAAGGTCCAAGTCTACATCAGATTGCCTGAAGTTTTGAAGGTTGACTTTAATGAACTCTGTAATGTGTGCTGTATTGTCTGGTAACAGTGTTTCCTTGACTGTTAAGTCACTTATTTGTCCAGTTAAATTGCCTACCTTATAATTTATTATTAAAATTAGTGTTGTATTTCATTTCTATTTTGTAGACACCCAATACAAATTGCTTAAAGTGTTCACAAAATTGAATACTTAAATTTAAGTAATAAAAAGTATTTTCAAATATTGGGAATTGGAATTGGGAATGATGATAGTGCTCATCAAAACTGGTATCGGCATTGCTGTAATCGGTAGCATCAGCAGGTTGAGAATTGGTATCATTGGTATTGGCGAAATGTGGTATCAACCCATCTCTAGAAATAACTTGATGCTGGTTGGCAATGCGATGGTGTACTGGCTCAGTATCCCTCTAGATACTAGGGAAGTGGAGTTTCCTTAACTAGGTCGTTAAGGCCTGTATGGGCCGACACATTTGAACCCTGGGACTTCTAGCCCTGGCTCACCAGAGCGAGAAGCTTGGGGCACTGTGGAATGTGTTATCCTTTTCTGCCCTGCCTTGTGATGGGGCAGTGGAATAGCTGTGGGTAAACAGGTATGCAGTCAGAGATGCAATCTTTGAATGAATAGTGCAATGGGGGTGAATGAATAAATGGAGATTTTTGGACATTCACCATTTTGATGGAAACGTCTGTCATGGAAAAACAGGTTTTGTAATTTGGTTAAGCTGGAACAGTGAGTCTGCGGAGTACTGTTTCCTGCTCCCATGGACTGAGGAGCTTGAACCCGTCAGGAAGATTAAGCCCCAGTGGATACTTAGAGGCAGCCTTTGCCTATTTCACCTTCTTACAAATACCACCACTATGGTTAAATGGTATGGAGACAGAGAATACTACAATCGGGCCTAATACTACAATCGGGCCTCGTCGAAGTGGGGCAGTTGACGTGTAGGGTGAGCAGCAGTGTGTGTACTGTGGCTGCCTGCCAATGTCGTACCTCACTCTCAAACTCCAGCACCTGGGGTCAGTCGAGCTGCATAGCACTGGTGACAGTTTCAATACAGGGTATAGTCTTGCTAGAGTTGTTCTCCCCAGACCCGGAGAAGTACTTCTCTTGGCACCACTAGTGTGCGATGTGAGAAGTAGACCTCAGACTGGCAGTACAATCCCTAAGGGAGTAGTATCCTAGTGTCATGGCTCTACGATTCACTACATGAGTATAGTAAATGGGTGGGCTTCCGAGATTTTATAGTGGTTGATGTAAGGTGTCTTTACGGAAAGAATAAATCCCCGGCCACCTGTGTCCCTCGTACGGGCCTCATGCTTTATGGTCAAGACAGATGAAGGCTACGTGCTTCTAGACTAACAGGGTAGGCAGTAAAGTGGCTATCAAAATAACTCAGACTTTCCCTACCTCTATGACTGTTGTCTTGAAGGGACCAGTACATGTCTCAGTGTTATGGTGACGTAAAACAACATTTTTCGGTGAAGAGCAGAGAGTGGTAGGATCTTCGGCCCCTCGGAGGGTGCGGTGAAAAGTCGAGGAGAGGTTTTCTTCAGCACCACTAGTGCATGATGAAGACCAGTGTAGGTGCCCGTGGCACCAGGTAGTGCGGTGAAGAAACAGGACAGACGTCAATTGCTTGAAGTCTGATCATGAGCCTTGATGCGGCCCTGTCTTTATACTCCTCGGTAGCGTAATCCTTGCTTGCCTGGCATAGAGGTTGTCCTGGAGAGGGGGTAAGCAGCTGTGAAGTGTGTGAAATAGGTCCTCGGCGTAAATGACGTCAGTGGCCGGTACTGGATGCAGGCTCATGTCTCAGCGCTCGTACTAGTAGTGGCATTGGGCAATGCGTTGCTGTGCTCGGTGAACTTTGATGCATGGCATCTTTGAGATAAAATAATTCCTGACATCTCATTGATAGCAGCAAATCACATTCCGTTGTATGAGCTCCCAGTTCACTTGCACTGATGAGTCAGTCGATTAAATAATATGTAGAAAGATGTCACATGTCAATTCGCCCCCCCCCCCCCCCCCCCCTCCTCTGCAGCATAAACTCCTCGGGGTGAAGGAACGAGAAAAGAAAGAAATTCTTGTGAGGGAATATAGTACTGTCCCCTCAATTTTTTTTCTCACCATCAGCTTCTGTAATAGTCCTTGATCTGCATGTGTTTCACCTTCAGACCTATCCTCCAGGCAAAAGGCATCAGGAAGTGGAGGTTTACCCTTATCCTACTGTACTGCGTCTACAGGTAGTCATTGTACGGCTGTACGTGTTTGCGGCAAGGGTGCATGGTCCAGTCCCATTCTTCCCAACTAGGGGACACAACCTCCTTAGCGGAGCTGCTCCAAAGAGATCGTGAACACCGAACTGACAAGCTGGTTCAAGGACAGTGTGCCTTGGTGTGACTCCTCCTTTCCTTCAATCCGTGGATTGATGGGAAGGGCGGCCGGTACTAGTGCTTGTACTGTATAGAAAACAGTGTGTGGCTCGTCTGAGTAGCCCCCCCGAGATTACCTGCAGATACATTATGCAAGGTTAACTACAAGGCTACATGGATGGTAGTCAAGTTAAAGCCAATATCACATTTTAATTTATGAGGAAATAAAAATGTCTTCAAAGCACTCTAGCTTCAGGCCAGCGGCGCAGGCTTCAAACTTGGAAAGCTAAAGTTACGTTGTTTGGAAGAGGCGACCGACAACAAGCGTTATGAGTATTGACACTGATCAAACTCTTGCATTTTTGAGAAAACTTGTTTGCTGCAAACAACGTCATGTGATTCATGCTCATAGAATACTAAGCAGGTACATTACAGAATGGTAGTCTTGCAAAATATTTGGAAAGGATCCTCTACAGTATATGGGCGTAACTGTAGGGGGATGCAGTATTGAGGGGTACATAGCGGAATATCTCCAAACTGACATAGCCTATTTTACTGCAAGCTTTGGATGTATACCAGGGGTAGTTCTGAGCAACGCGTGCTTGAACTGTGGTAACAATACAGAGCTTAACGTTAAAGAACAGGGGAAAGGCCTGAGCAATGCATGCTGGACACTGTAACTGAACACACTGGTCAGATCTTAGCGACGGGCACTAGAAACGAAGAATGGCCATAATAAGCAAAGGTTTAAGGTTGCAGGCTGATCAGTGTCTGAGCAACTAGTGCTGGGCAGTTTTAGTCTGGTCTAGAGACACAGGTAGTCTCAGCTTTTATACTCATCATGGGCAGGTGCCCAACTGTCATTGACTGGTGCTACTGGGGGGGGGGGGGAGGGGTGGTTGCTGAATGGGGGATGCGAATGCATAACTTGCTTCTGGTGTCACCAACCAGCTGGAAGGGGATGTGAACAAAAGATAAGCGGTAATTACTACTAGTGCGATCTAACGTAATAAAATTAACCTTCAATCTCCATGCAAGGGTCCTAGAGATGGAGCTAAAGTAGTTAAAATTGCATTATTCAATTACTGTCATGCGTCAGTATTTAGCATTTTGTAAAGTTTAGTCGGAACACCTAAAAATTGAACTATCTAGCATGCCATGGTGCTATTATTTTGATGTAATCATGATTCCAAAATTAAAAGTCCATGAAGTCTTAAAATAAAACTTTATTCCCGAAAGTTGTTAGGAGGTCGTTAAAAGATTTAAAATTAACAAAAGAAAACCAATATAATGTGAATTTCTTTCATGACAAATAGGGATAGGACATATCCATTTTTTTCTCTAATCCAAATTCACCCTTGAATCCATGTCTGAAATTATAGATTCCCAAACCCAAGCGTGAATCTCTGATTCTATGATTTTCCATGTGATATTTTCGCACCACAAAACTGATGCGTGGTGCTTACTGATCCATGCAATTACAACTTCTTCTCATCTGTGCATACTTTCCCTGGCGCACCGGACAGGGTCCGAACCAGTGTAATATATACCAGAGAGCCTACAGGTTACATCCGTAGTAGCGGGAGTAATACAGATGTGCCTGTATTATGCTGTTCATCACCTGCGGTCAGTAAGCTATGCCATACCAGCCCCTCAAAACAAAATAATATGAGTGAGCCAGTGGTCGTGTCATCACAACCACCCTGAAGGGTCAAGTGGTTCAAGGAGACACAGGATAGCGCCGCCAGTGCTCTGGTCACCATGAGTCACTGCAGCATGCAGACCTTAGCTCCGCCCAAGAACAAGTGACTGACCACTCCCACCATGCCGCCCGGGCGAGAGCGACCCAGCGGTACTTAAACCTGCGCTAGGCTCACAAATCCCAATTGTTTATCGGCTCTTGTAAGAGCCACACAACTCTGGCAGCTCACTACACTGCCTCGTGCGCTGGAACTCTCTGACCGCTCTTTGTCACAGATACAGCCCAGAAGCTCTTCAGCACGATCACCAGCATCTACCAGACATTCCAGAGGATCTCCGCCGGCAGAGCTTGGTAAAGTCGTCAATCCCCCCCACCCCCCTTAGCTGATTTCCCCAAGTAACTGCTCCCCTACAACCCTTCCGGATTAAATTGTAAATCATATACAAATATTTTGGGAAGGTGATGAGAGGGCAAAGTTATTTCATTGAGAATAAAGAGAAAATGGCTCAGGCAATGTACAATTGAATTTTTGAAGAGGAAAGTGATGACGAGGATTTTATTGTTGTCCGCGTTGTTTACATGAAAGAATAAAGCACTTTGAAATTTGTTATCAAGAGGTTAAAGTGCACGTTCGCCTTATGTCAAACAGACAATTGTCAGACAGACTATATTCTTTTATTATTTTCCTGTACAACAACTATTCTGCATTAACATTAGATATAAATGTAAAGTAAACAAGTTACTTTTGTAGGCCTAATTCGAATAAGAATGTGACAAATACCAGTAGTGTTTTTAATTGAAAATGTCTTTGAATATACTCAAAAACAGATGTTGTGAACTAAACCACATAGATAACACATTAGTTACTTAGTTCTGTCTTTAGTTTTAGGATCTGTGGTTATTTTGAGGGCAGAACAGACTGGACCCCTTAGCATGGACACTTTCGTCTACATGGGTTTTTCGCATATGGTTTTTATAGGTTATTCCTTACCGCCTTCAAGTTGTCTGCTATCCTGTAGTGATTACGATATGTACAATCAAAACTATTTGTAATTGTTCACCACTGTTTCGCTTTATTTTGTTGTCATAGCATCATTTCTTTTGTTTTTAATGTTATTGTAATTGTCTGTAACTAATTATAGCAAACTGTGTTTTTCATGGGATGAAAGAGTTTGGTTTCTGTGTTTCCTTACAACCACAATGCCTTCCTGACTAGCCATACTTTGTCAAAATGATTTTTCTGTACCAGCTTAAAGCAAAATCTCTAATGTTTACCAAGAGAAAATCGCAATTAAGTCAGAACATTGAGATAATTTTAACGCGATATTCTGTACTGAGATTAAACATGGTGAAATACACTGAACATTATCGAGATTAAAATTGAAGTTAAACCTTTCATCTGGATAAAATTATCTCAATATTCTGAAAAGTTAATCTTTGTTGATGAAACCGGCCCTGAGTCAGAGGCACTTTTTAATCTCTTGGTTCCTCCGCTCAGTGGGGTTGGTCTGGGGGTGGTAAGGAGTAGTAGTCCAAATCTCCACTCCCCATCTTTGGCATGCTGACTGACAGTGCTAAACTGCCTACCATTATCGGTTAATATGGCTTGTGGGTATCCGCAGTGTGGAAACACCTCTGCTTCCAATTTATGAATTATTGGGATGGTTTCCTGGCTGGGTAACGGAAATGCTTCTACCCACCGGGAAAACTGGTCAGTTACTACTAGTACGTATCGTTTACCCTTCGTGCTCCGGGGATACGGGCCCATTAGATTGGCGGCTAAGTAGGTCCACACTGCCTTGGGAGTTAGGCTGTAGGCGGAGGCACGAGGTGTGCATTGCAGTGACAGCATGTTGTACAGTTGCTCACATAATGTCGGACGTCGTGGCTCATTTTGTACCAGCTGTTGCAGGCTCCAATGTCCAGCATTTCCCGGGTACCTGGGTGCCCTGCTGGTGGTTGATCGTAATGGTGACGACAGACATCCGGTCGCAAATTTTGTGCAACCCATATTTTCCATACTACGGTAGGTTGTCCGCTACGTGTCCACACGACGTCATCCCTCATCTTGAATCATTGTGGTTTTTCTCTCAGGAGGAGACAGATTTCGGGGTCTTCCTGTTGGTTCGTTGTAATTTGATGCTAAGTTATTCAGAGTTGCAACAGACGGATTTGCTCCTCCAGGCTGTGTTCGGAAAGATGTGGAGGGAACATTTTTTCCCCTTCTTCCTCGCTTTTTCTTCCTCTTCCAGAGTTGGGTAAAGATACAGGGCATCTGGCAGGTCGTTACTCTTGCCCAGGCAGTGTTTCACCCCAAAATCAAATTCAGTGAGGAACATGTCCCACCACCTGAGCTTGGCCTTGACATTATGTGACTCTCTTAACCATTGAAAGGCCTTAGAATCCGTACGTAAGATGAAGTGTTGCCCTTCTAAATAGTAACGGTATTTCTGTACTGCCTAAATGACCGCCAGACATTCCTGCTCGTCAATGTGATAGCGTTGTTTGGTTTTGTTCAGCCGAGTTAATGCGTATACTATCACGTATGGTCGGCCTCCGGTATCCTGTTGGTACAGTGCTGCCCCAAGACCGTTTTGGCAAGCGTCTGTTTGTAAGATTAAAGGTTTGTTGCCTTGGGTTGGTGTAGTTGTTGGATGTTACTGAAACTGTATTTCAGAGGTTGGAATGCCTGTTTCTGCTCCGGTCCCCATTTCCAACGGGCTTCCTTTTCAAGTAGCAGGTGAAGTGGTGCCATGTGCTGGGCGATATTGGACACAAAGTCCCTTAACCAGTTACACAGACCGAGGTACCGATGTAGCTGTTTCTTGTTGGTTGGTTCTTCGGCGTCTTTGATTGCCTGTATTGAACTTTGCTGCGAAAATTTTCTTTGTGGGATACCACATGGCCTAGTTATTCAATTGAGGATTTTCCGAAGAAGTTTTTGGATAACTTGCAGGTTATCCCATGGAATTTGAATGTTTCTAGGACTCTCTGTATATGGCAGGGGTGCTCCTCCCAGGTCTTGGAATAAATTATTAAATCATCAAGGTAGGTGAAGCAAAATCTGTCAACGTACCTGGTTAGTACATTTGCAGATATTAGGCATTGGAATGTGGCAGGGGCGTTTTTAAACCCGAAGAGTATTACCCTGAACCATAATGTTTCTCCTTCAGGAGTCATGAAGGCAGTGAACTTTCTGCTGTCTGGGTGAACAGGAATTGGCCAGTACCTGGACTCCATATCCAGGGTATTAAAAATCTTCACCTCCCAAATGTCTTGCAGGGTATTGGTTAAGCCAATGGCCTTATAATTTACACAAAACTGGAGTTTGCCATCATTTTTAGGCACTAATGTTACGTGGGAATTGTATGGTGAGTTGGATGGCTCTACAATGCCTTGTCTCTTCATATCATTTACCTGTTCCATTATTAAATTGCATCGTCGTGCTGACACTTGGAACGGTCTATTAGAAATGGGAGCCTCCATGTTAGCCCATATCTCATGTAGGATGGAGCGAGTTTGGCCTAGCAAACCTCCACGACCAAACACGTTAGCGTGTTCATCCAGGACTTGCTTCAGTTCTTGAAATTTAGTCTCTGGCATATGGGCAATAAACAGTTTCCCATTCAAGGAACCCCATCCTCCAGGCTTCACTCTTTGGAGAAACTTTACTTTGAGTTACATATTATGCGGAATTTCAAATTAACAAAAAAATTCATCTTTGAATGGATCTTATATCAAATCAATCTAATCTACGAATCCCGAAGATTCGGTGGATTCGGCAAATCTTAGATTCGGTTGGCCCATCCCTATTAACCAAACGTTGTCTCATGAGAAAATACCTATTTCAAGAATATGTCAGCAATTAGCTTTGTGAAATTATTGTGGAACCTCTATCCATAGAATTTGAGATGATTTGTATAAAAATTCTATAAATGCGGACATTCTGTAGATGTGGACTAGATATATTAGTCAACTAAAAAAACCCAACCTCGTTAAACTTTATGTTGAGCATATTGATAGGCCTTGGTTAGGTATTTGTCAAGTGTAACTAAAAGAAAATAATGCAAATGGGAATATTAAATAAAACATTAATAATACAGTAGAACCCTGTTAGTTCTCAGAGGAACCTGTGTTGACCTTATATGAAAAAAAATGAACAGTTCACTATAATTTTTTCCAGTTCTCACACTCATATTTAATAAAAACCATATTAAACACCTTTTTTTTAAATCACTTGCATAGGAAATAGCTGCAGATGTAGCTGAAGTATAATCCATAGAGCAACTAACAACAGTCACAGTTACTAGCGGAGAAATAAAAACGTCTTATATATTGGTCAAACTCAATTTCAATTCGAAAATTTTATACTGAGTTCTACTTGATTTTACTCAAGTTTCATACAATTTGACTCAACTCGACTTGAAGCTGTAAAAATCAAACTCGCCCATCGCCACTTTTTTTAACTGTAAGACGTAGTAAAATCTGTTAACGTCTGAACTTGCCTTGAGAGCTAATTGACAACAGTCTTAAGTATAATATGTATCACCCCAAGATTAGATATAGGGTAGCAACAGGTGGTGGGGGATCAAATTTTATCTGAATTCAAACAATGACCTGTTCGAAATGATGACCATTTTCCCAGGAATCAGGAAAGGTTGTAGAATGGGGAATTTACTGTAATTTCGCAGTGCTGCTTACCATATTTTATATGTTGTGCACTCATTTCCCAGAAAAACAAAGTGCATTGAACTAGAGCTTTTCAAATGTATTACTGTACATTGATCGCATTTTGAGTTAAGAGATTGTGCATTGGCATGGCTTGTCTCCATTAGTTGTGTAATAAATGTTGATGTTTGTCTAGTGTGGAGGACATTCTCGTGATAAACTTGGGCAGCCTAAGAATGTGGTCAGTTCCACGCAAGCGTATGGAAGATGCAGTCCATGAGCAATTTGTGCGGGGCCACACTGAGGAGCAGATTATGGAACAGATGATATCCAGGAGTTATGACCAGTTCCATATAGAGTTGTGTGATATGCAGGTGGGAAGAATATACAGTAGTTGTGTATTTTGTCCTTTTTATGGTGTTTCTATGCTACCATTGATATTACAGTACTTAGTAAAGGTTAATTTAATTGAAAATTTTGATTTGCATGTTTATTTTTGTGTTTTTATTCATTGTGAATATTTTAAGTTAATATTACAGTTAGAGAAACTTAACTATAAAAACTTGAATACATGAGGAATCTTTGTTCTTTTTTTTTTTCATGAAATCCCAATATAGAAATTTTAACTGAGATGTTTGACATTTTCATCTGCACTAAAAGACATAACTTTAATATGATTGTTTGAATGCAACTTTTTCTCACAAAGAGAAAACTAGAAACATGTTGTAAACTTTAGAGAAACTGAAAGGACAATAAAAAATAATTTAGTTCATTAGACCTCAGTCTTAACAATTTTGACAATTTTGTTGCAAACCCAAACCAAAGAACGTAGGATATGGTAGAGTAATTACTGTAAGGATTCTTGCCTACATTTATGTACATATCTGTTTTTGGTAGTTATTTTAATTATAAAATAACGATAACAAACAAGCTGATTTACAGACAAAAGTTTTATTTACTAGTGTATTAAGTGAAAATTCATTATGATACATGACACATTATGTCTTTTTCAACAATTGAGATAAGACGACTTCCGCTCCATCCTTAGTTCAGTTTAGCCAGGAGATGGAAGTTTGCATTTTCGGGCATGCTTATTCGTAGGCAGTTCATGATTGCTTGCGCCTTGAAATTGTGCTCTGTTTCCTGTGCTCTTTCCAATAGTTCATCCACCGTGAGCGGCTTCAGAATAAGTAAAAGGTTTATTAGCTTGGGTAGCAACATGCGGGTTACATTTCGTATGCAGTTCTCTTCGTCTCCATCAGGAATTATTCGCTGGTACATTTGTACCCTGCGGCGGACAAATATTTCAGCCTCTTTGTCTGGCTTTTGGGTCTGGCTATAAAATTCGGTTGAGGCGTGCCAGTACCTCCTTACCGGTAAACTGTGTGGCGAGATGGCTATTGAGTTGGCTGCATTCTGAGATAAATTCACCGTATTTGTGCCACTATTAAAGGGCTTTGCCCTTGAGTTTTACTTGTGCCGTGGTAATCCATTGCATTTAAGGAATTTCATTGGCACAAAACTCCTTGCATTCGGCCGTGTACACAAGTGGGTCCCCGTGTGGGCGCCTGCAAATTCTGGTGTAGTGGCTCTCCTGTGCATCGTGCGGTGCTTGGATGGGAGGCTGGCTCTGGGTTGTGTTGTCTCTATTCCGCTGGGTGCCGATAGATTTTGTACTGGTAAACCATTCCTAGTCTGGTTATTTTTTCATCTGGACATCCTATACATTTGTGGTTGTATGATTCCCTACACAGCATGCAGCGCACTATGTGGGTACCACATCCTGGGCAGGTGATCCAGTTACAGAAGGCCGTTTGTTGGGTTCATCACTGGTCGTGTCTGCACTCGAGACAGTCTGTAAATCTGGCTTCATCCACCCAGCCTAGGCAAATGTAGTGAAAGCTTTTTTGCCAGTGGGCCAATTCTATGCTGCGTGTTCCCATGCCAGGACAGTTCACTATGGAGCAACAGTAGTGTCTGGCTTTGGCCATGTTTACGTCGGCTGGCTCTTGCTGGTCAGTACCTGCGTCTGACATTATTGTGAGATTGTTTAGTGTCACAGGATGTTTACAGACTCCCCGAAGTCTGAGTGGTAGACGGTTCGGCTCTCGGCTAGTTAGCTTGGATCAGGGTCATGCTTGCCTGGTTCTACTTAATTGAAAGTGCTCCAGAAAAACAGTTGACTCATGACATCCTGGGGCAACTGGAGGTACGTTAAAACACCTAGTGCTTTTTGGGGGGTACTAGGAAAGACACATCCAAGGTGAGACTTGGATTCTAGTTCTTGTGTTACACTTGTGCACATCCTGTGTAGAGTATCGGCATGGTTGCTTTTCTGCAGGGCAAGTTGGATTTAGCGTTTTGGTGGGACCGTTCTCAGTGGTATATGTTAGTGACGTTTGACCAGTTGAGCTTGCGGGGTTTCAGACCATGCTACACTGGGGTGAGCTCCAGTGTCAGCTCTATTGTCGGTTTTTCTTGGACACAATGTTCGTAGGTGCTGACTGAGCAAGTGGGGTTCCCCAAAACCGTAAGTTGGCGAGGCTGTGTGCCGTGTGTCGGCCACTCAGATAGGCAGAAAGAGCTGCTGCTTTCTCCGAGGACTGAGGTGTTAGTCTGGTGGGGATTGGGCTAGGCTCCGGCTGGTATTTAGAGACTGTCTCGGCCAGTTTTACCTTCTTACAAATACTGCTGCAACAGGAGTATGGCATGAGGTAAGAGAAAGAGTACTCTATGATCCAGTCTCGTGGAAGTAGAGTAGGGGACACTGTGGTTCTACTAGGTGTAAAACCACGTACTGCCTCCGCCAATCCAATATGGTATATTTATCTTGGCATCTGGCACCAGAAGCGCTGTGGATACTGAGTCAGGTCTCACTGACCGATGGTCTAGATACGTGGGGAGCCTCTCCTAAGGACCAGTCATTCTTCCCAACTTAGGGAATGTCCCCATTGACACCAGAGGTGCGGTAGAAATTGTAATCACCAAGCCAACAAGCTGATCCGAAGAGAGAGAGTGTACCTAGTGTCAGGGCTCTACTGTTCCATATGCAGTGATGCATAGAGCAGGTGGACATCCAGAATACTGGGGTGTTGGCGGTTGGAATAACTTCCCCGGTCATCTGCTGTCCCTCTGATGGGGCTGATGTATACAGGGAAATGTACTATAACTATGGGAAAGTTACCCTTATTTGGATAAAACTTGTTTCTTCCAATGATGGAAATTAACAATGGTGGTGCTGCACTATGTCCTCCTAGCTGGAGCTTACAGAAGCTGACCTACGTACGACAGGTGAAGGTGACCTGTTCCTATGCTAACAAGGGTAGGTAGACGAAGCGCTATAAAAATAACTTAGACTTGACTACGCTATGATGTTGCCCTGAAGGGGCAGAGACTGTCTAAAAGTTATCGACATTAAGCGATGACTGGTGAGGACTGGTAGAACAGTAGGAGTCTTTGCACCAGTAGTGCGGTGAAGGCGAAGGTAGAGGGATAATCTTCGGCAGCAAGAGCACGGTGAAGACTAGGAAAGGAGATTATGGTTCCTTTGGCACCATGCATTGCGGTGTAGGAACAGAACAGACTGGCGTACAAGGGGATGCGGCCTGTTATTTATACTCTGGCTGGTGCAAAATTGCGGGAGTTGAAGAGAGGGGGTAGACGTGGCATATATCCTCTGGGCGTGACGTCACCGGCCGGCGCTGGATCCAGGTGCATGTTTTGGCGATTGTACTATTAGGGTTATCTGTCGGCGCAATATAGTTCTTGGATGATCTCAGTGTGCATAGCTTCTGTGGCTCGGCCGTTTAACAGTACATTCTGGGGTGGAGCGTTCATCCTTTGCCATAGGTAAACAATACAGATTCTGATGTCTTGTGGTATGTAAAATCAATTAAACTCAGTGTAAAATGAGCGGCTGAATTACGTGCACTGATGAGTAGAAGTCAATTTAATTATGACTAGAAAGATGTAATGCGTCAAGTTGAGCAATGCTTAAGAAACAAAACAGAAATTTCGTAGGATAATGGATGTCCCGAAAAAATACCTTTTTAATGTTACAGTGAGGCAAACATTTTTTCTTACACTTGCAATTTTTAATTGAAGTGTGCGTTATTCTGTAAACCACCGGGTACAGAGGTGCTTATGCCAGTGTACCAGAGAAGGGTTAGAACAGTCCCCAGTCTGACATGGGCAGCATGAGGAGTGAAACCTCAGTATCCCTTCTGCAGAAAGTTGCTTTAAGGGAAGTGAAAGAATACAACCCTAGCTTCGATAGGAATCACACACAATCCTCTGTCTAGCCCTGTGGAGGTGAGTGGGTATACCCCACGTGGGAGGAAATATTTATTTGGCTTGCTTGCGAACATTTCGTCATGTTGAGAGCTTAGGGATTACAATCCCTAGGTGAACTTTACTTCCAATGATTTGCAGTATGCAGACCTTTGTTAACAGAGGAGGTGGCCTTCAAAAGGATATTGGCACTACCACTCTCTGCCTCTTTACCTGTTGTCCGCTTGGCGCCTACGCTCTCTCTGCTGTGGGTGGCTGCTGGAATGTGGCCAATGACTGAACAACTGGTGATGTTGGCTGCGGCGGAGTGGTGCTGATGGGTATCTGGGATGGATGTGGAGGAATGGCAGTGTATGAGTCGGGTAGGAGTTCTGGGTCAATTCCTATGACAGTGAAGTCAAAATGGAGCATCAACAAGTATTTGAATGAAATACGTTGTCCTATGCATGTGGAAGGTGTAAATTAAGGATTCTCTGTGTCTGAATCTAGGAAAGTAGTAATATTAATTCCTGACCCTAGTTTCTTTAAGGTCTGCTTTAATTTTTGTCTCTTGCCACTCTTATGTTGGCCATTTTAAAACTCAACAATTTAAAGTAACTGAAATCCCTCTGAGGGAAAGTCAATAGTTTCACAAGCAGACTAGCATGTACTTATAAGAGTACGTCTTGCCATGTCACTTCCACTGTGTGCCACTCACTTAGCAGTTTGCATTCGAGCATGGGTTAGAGTCTAGGATATTCCTGTTACTGACAATACTCCTAGGTGGGATTCCACCGAGGGTTGAGTGAAGATGGTAGATCTCCCTCTGTCAGGTAGAGTAGGAAGCTACCGATTCAGCTAGATTCCAAGGATGGAATAGTGTTCCTAGTGCTGTGGGCACTGCCGAAATAGATCTGTTGACCATCCTCAGTTTTGCCTCTTAAGTTGCATGTGTACTACCTTTGTTGCGAATACGCATGTTCAACTTTACTTCACGTGACACAAAGATAACTTCAATTAAAACAAGATTGATTCTCAGTATTATTAATAAGGGTGATATTAAAAGAGAAATAAGAACATTTAAGAACACTGGTAGGATTGGTGTTTATTAACACGTAATTAAAATGTGGCATCAAATTCACACAATAATAAACAGTGAAGGCACGTAATAAAAGATATTATTACATAACAAAGATAAAATATTGATGACAATTTAAATATAAAATAATTTAATATTTAAATTGCGGAAGCATTTCGTTACTGCCAGGTGAAGGCGTCCTGGCTAAAATGTGAAATAGTTTATAAGTTTATAAAAATTGTAAAATTAATGCGTGACATACCGGGAATAAATACTCACTATACTGTCTTCGCAGAAGATGTCCCAGTCTTTTTGGTTAGACGCTGAGCCAGGCACTTCTATGTGTGCAGGGGTTCAGTTCTGTTTGTGTGTGGGCGCCTTCCCGTTGTACCAAACTGGCAGTGTGGGAATGCGGTGGGGCACAAAATCAGTTGTGGGCAATACAATACAGCATCTAGGTGCCACTACTGCCTTGGATGTACCTGGCGACGGTGTTTGGGAGCAGTACTTGAGTAAGAGGAGACTTGTACTGGTGTAGTGTGGTGATGAGCGGAGACCTGAGGCTTTGGGGGAGGTGTGGGATGCAGAACAGTTGGTACTAGGTAAGCAACTAATGGTGGTGTTGGCTGGTCAGGTTGACTCAGATGCTCTGTGACCCACCAAGGGTACTCCGTTGGGTTGGTTTTAGCTGGAGAGTTGAAGAGATCTCTTGGTACTGGAACTTACACTAGGTGTTGCAGATGGTGTAATGCTTGCGCCCGAGCTTAAGGTGCTAAGCTAGCTATCTGTTTAACCTGGGAAGGCTGATATTCGTGCATTCTACCAGATGCTGAGAGTATCTGTCGCACCTTCTCTTTTAGACATTTTCTCTGGTACTAGGGCATTGGGAAATTGACTTTACCCTAATGCTACTGCACCATGTCTGCAGTCTCCTTGTGCAGTTTTACATGTGGCACCTCATATTGGCAGAGGACCGGCGGACACCCTATTCCCAAGTCCGGCAGAGACTGCGATCCACGAGGGAAATCAGGCCTCATGTCCAAAGACACACATGGGTGTGTGGCCCTGTTCCAGTCTTCCCAACCTAAGGGACGACAGACTCTCCTGGCGAAGCCCGCGGAGGAGAGATTGGTGAACACCAAGCCGACAAGCGGTTTCCAGGACCGTGTACTTGTGCGACTCCTCCTTTCCTTCAATCCCAAGGGGTTAACAGGAAGAGCAGCCAAAGCTTTTGCGTGTGTGTGAAAATGTGAAAACAGAGTTCGGCTTGTTTGAGTGAAATTTTCCGGGACCACCTTAACCTGTTATGTGAGGGTAACTACAGAAGGGTGCTAAGTCTACAGGAAAAGTACTCAAATTAAAAGCTGACCCATGTTTTATTCTGGTAAGGGAAATAAACACGTGGTGAATGCACTCTAGCTCCTAGCCAACTGCGCAAATATCAGCTGGAAAGCTACAAGCACAAGTTAGGATGGCTGGTAGAGGCGACCGGTGTACAACCAAGATAATCTAGTGTATGATGCTGCAAGTCTAAGCAACAAACTCTTACAGTGTTGTATGTAACTGATGCGCAGAATGTTGTACTGTAATTACAGACACGTAGCAGGGTGAACTAAGCAAGGACATGACAGGATTCAGCCTTGAAAAAGACTTTAAGGATACGTCCACCATGATACGTCCATTACTGCAGTATGAGACAGGATTTGCGGAGTACGTAGCATCAAGAGCTCCTAACTAATCATCCGTAACCTAACCCTATCGCAAGCGTAGCTTAAGCGATGTGAACGGGGTGTTGTGTCTGAGCAACGGGTATTGGAAACTACGTAGAAGGTTCGATTCCTGAGCGGCGAGTGCTAGGAAGAGCTGATGTGAATCTAGTTAAAATGAGCATTGAGCGCTAGAAACGAAGTCTGCTGTTAGTAAAGCTGAAAGGGCACACGCTGGTCAGTGTTTGAACAACAGGTGCTAGACAACTGAAGATTGGTCGACAACAATCTGGTCACTTCCCGAGCGGTGGGCATTGGGAATGAAGACTGCAGTGGAGACGTGGGCCATCTCCGCCTTTTTTTTTTTTTTCCCCGGGCAGCTGCCCACTGCCGATTGGCTCGTGCCACTAGGGCGAGGGGTAGTCGCTGAACATGGGGTGCAAATGCATGGCTTGCCTCTGTGACATCACCGGCCGGCTGGAAAAGGATGCAAAACAAAAGATAAGCAATAATTACTACTAGAACTATCTAGCGGGTAGGAAAAGAACTTGTTGCCTTTAAGCATTGTTACAGTGGGCCGGTGAATAAAACAATCGGCGAGGCAGACAGTGCAATCTCACGTATTAACGGGCCAAATTTAACTTTCAACTCCACAACATGTGATGTTAAATCTACATTGTTGAAAAGATGCCATGCATCAAAATAATGGCCAAGGCTTCCTATATTAAACTAAGGGATTGTTTAGAAGGTACCTAGACATGTGCTTTCAAATGGTACTTTACCAGAGCAGTAAAGATGTGGCTGGGACAAGGCCTTAAGGGAGTTCCAGAAGGACTATGTTGCTATGACCTTCAATACCTGGTTAAGGTTGTGGAAGGAAAGTATTTTGAAGTTTAGGACGTTGACAGCTCTCTGGTGGTCAGTGGTTATGTCCTGGAGTAGCTGGCGGTGGCAGCAGGATTTGAAGCCTCTGGATGGCGGCGACTGTAGGCGGCCGAAGAGACTGAGGACTTCGGAAAATAGGGCTCTCGGGAGCATGTTGATGTCTGTGACCACTGGACTACTTGCGTTTAATAGCGTGATATATGGCCTTCACAGCCAGGAGGAGCAGCAACTCGGCAGTGTCCATGGCCTTCACAGCCGGAGGGATCAGGGCTCTTTTGCAGCACCTGCGTACACTGACGTACCTTGGGCTGAGGTGCCTTTTATACTACAGTATGTACCCGAAAGGAAGAAGAGGTTTTTTTGACAGAAAAGGAGTATAAAAAATAAGGGGTCGTCTACAATTCTGGGTCGTCTTAAATTTCAAACATATGTATAAATACCATAAATGTGTGACATTGCTAGTTCAGTATTTAAGTTTGTGTTACATACACAAAATTGCTATAGGCTTCTATTCATAATTTTTACTCAAGCAGCAGTTAGTCCTCCAAAATTAGCATCCCATGAGACAGCAAATTTTAAAAAAGGCTTTTCATGCTTTAATATTGTGTCGTATGATTGTATGTATTTTTGTAGTGCTAAGACTGTACTTGTCAATTTTGACAAGGGACCCTTATCTGATGTCACCCAGCCCACTGCTGTAAAGAAGAAGTGCTTTGCTGGGAATTAAAATGGTTCAAGTCACAAATAGGTATATAATACCCACAAAAGTTTCACAGTGTAAGAAAGATGCTGCTGCCATACAGCCAGGTTAGACACACTTATTTCATTGTGAGCAGCTTTTCTTTAAAAGTAAATCAAATATATCATATTATTCATATAATGGTATTTCTTCTTGAAGGGTTCGTCATAAATTCATGCAAAAATACTTTCAACCTAAATAATTTTTTCAGCACTTCACAGGGGTAGTCTTGAATTCAGGTTTAAATATTTTTCCCTCAAAAATGCTTTTTTGGGAAGGGGTCATCTTAGATTCAGGGCCGTCTTCCTTTTGGGTAAATACGGTAATTTCCAATACTTCTAGGCTTCGTAGGGGTGCAGGGGAATTAGCAGAGGCCGTGATTTTCTGGCTATTGTCCTACCTCCCTGCAGTGGCAAGCAATTCAAAGCAAGCGTTGTTCTTTCAGCGGCAGCTGCAAAGTAGAATGGTCTTTTCTCTGGGCGGGGCGATGACATGACAGCTTATTGGAGAGTTCAGGTGCACTGTAAAAGCTAGGAACACGTGGTAATTAGGTGCGTTGAGCTTCTGTCAACATAAGTTGGTTACGTGTCCTGCCTCTATTACCTTACTTAGTGAGGGTTGACTTGCTCAGTAATAAAAGTAACTTTTGGATGGGGCGAAGTCACTTCTGTAATAGGCACCTATTCTTGGTGCAGCTTGCGTCATGCAAACAATGGTGTTTTTTTGCCAATTTACTAGTAAATAAATTCATAATTTTTAAATAAGAAAGAAATTATTTTGCGTACAAATTTTTACAAAAGAAAATATGTGCTTATGTACTATTTACGGCTTTCCGCCTTGTCCCAAGCACATTCGTGCCATTCTTTGTGCATTTTGGGTACCTTAAAGTATCTCAGTATCTCTGCAGGCTGTCAGCAAAAGCCATACTTCCCGAATTCTGTCTTTCATTTCATCTCTTGTTGTAGGACGCTGTTGATAAAGTGTCTTGGATACGTCCCCAAAAAATTAGTTCAAAGGTTGTAAAGTCTGGCGACCATGGTGGCAAAGTCACTGGCCCCTACTCTCTCAATCCATCAACCAGGAAAAATGTAACTGGAAGGATGCCTGGTTGTGAAGGAAAAATGGGCTGAGCATCCATCTTGTTGCAACCATATTAACAACTGTGTTGCTACTTTAGCATCTAGCAAATCTTACCAGTGCATGTTGCAGAAATTTAAAGTACCGCTCATCATTTAATTGTTCATTGAAAAAATAAGGTCCAATAACTTTATCATGGATGAGTCCACAACAGGTATTTCGGCTCCAAATGTGCTGGTTGTCTTGCTGACGTAACCAATGAGGGTTTTCTGCTGACCAGTAGATTTGGAAGAGGTCTCATCAGCCTACAGTATGATAGTCGTGAAGTTCAAATTTTTTAATTAAAAACCAATAACAGAAAGCGATTCTTGTGTGTAAATCATCTTTACTTAGTGGCTGCTGGACATGAATGTGGTTGGGTGGTAAACCAACGTTGCATAGAATTCTCCAGACTGTACTTTCGCTCACCCCAGAATCCCATGCTGTTCTTAAAGTAGAAATATGTGGGTCTAGATTTATTGCAGCAAGAAATATCACCACCTCTATCATCTGCTACATGTCTTCCGACTTGATTTTTTTTTTTGGGTCCTTTGCACCTGATCACTTATGCGAATTCATGCCTCCAGTCCCTGAAATACATATTGTGACAGGCATGGACGATCTTGATATCTCCCTGCATAAACAAGCTCTGCTTGTCAGTAATTCTAGTGATATTCTCTGAGCACCAAAAGAATATCAAATGTCTCTTCTTTAGAATACGTCATTACTGCACTGGTGCGTTGTACAACATCTGGAATACCAGAGAGAAATTTGATGTTTTGAAAACAGCTAAACATACCAAAAAACTTTCCAGGTAAAAAATGTTCAGTTTTGTGGACTGTATTCAATGATAACAAATTTTTTACCATCTTCCCATTTGAAATACTGAAGTTGACATCATTTGCTCCAGTTTCCAGTAAGTTCCAGGCCATATAAGTTTCGCCATTCATTTTGTCCTTAAAGGTTTGTGTAAAACTCATTTTACCCAAAAAAATTTGGGCACACCTTTTATGAGAAAAGGGCTGGTGTTATGTTAGGTGTGTTACATCTGGTATATTTTATTTTGATTCTATGAAAACCTAAGTTTAATGTCACATAAAATATAATGCTTCATAACAATTCTTTAGAGATTGTGTAAAATATATCAATGCATTTTAGTCAACAAAAAGAATTTAGGGGCCCATTTCCATTTACACTTACTATAGTGCCCTTTCCTAAATTTAGGGAGTAGAAATATATGTTTCTTCCCTCCCGACTTGTTATGCCTCAGTACTAAACTATTAAATAAGCCATAATTTAGATTTAAATTTTGAAAAAGTGTAGATATGTAAGAAAATGGTTAGTGGTGGTGAAGAGTGCAGAAGGGCGTGTTTTAGGCACTTATCAGTCTGTCTGGGGAGGACTGGCAGGCGGCGCTCACGAGGAAAGAGGTGACCACCATGCATCTCCTCCAGCCGTCACAGCTGCAGCTGGACTTCCGCAAGTGTCTCATCCCAGACGATCCTCGCCTGCCAAAGCTCAAGTTGATATGCAAGCTCCCCAACATTGCTGTCAACATCTCTGGTGATTCAACACTCATATTCACCTAATTAATCATTTGATATCTGTAGCTTTTTAAATCTTTGTAGTGTTGGAAAAATGCCAACAAATATAGAGAATTTGGGATTAGTATGTATTGACACACCACGGCCGACGTCGCTATCCATTCTAGATTCGCACAGCTGCGGCCCCATCATAAGAAGAAATGTTAAATTTTATACGCCACAGGCCACCCTTTGAGCCAGGGTTACATCAGGCCAGCTGATGCTTTCTGCTGGTCCGTAATCTACTTTGCGTCTCGTCACGTGCCCTTACCCCTTTGGCTGCAGAGGGGAAACACAGTCCAACTTTGGCCGTCTTTGGCCATCTACGCTGCTTTTCCACTGCCATATTTCTCAGCGACTTCTCCACCCTCCGCACCCCCTGCACTGGCCCTGTGCTCTGGGTATGTATGCAACTTGTATCTAAAACATACCGACAAATTTTGATTGGTTATTCCTGGGATGGAAAAAGGAACATTGAGAAAGGTAATCCAATGTCCAGGTCAATAGAAAGTGGCAAATACTTCCAAAGATTGAGAAAAAATTATAATTTTTTTCAGATTTAGGAAACTGCTTTCGGGACAGAAACAAAGTAATAATTACTAATTATGTAAACCGTAATTATTAACAAAGTGAATATTGTGTACATGTAACCCACCCCCATGATTTTAAAAGGGGACGTTGACACCCTTATATCTGCCCATAAAGTATTTTACATTAACAATTTTGACACGTGACGTGTCTCGCACTAGGGCAGCGAACCAATTAAGGGTCGACTCCGCCCCATCTGATATGCTATAAATGCCGGGGCAGGCCAAATCCCAGAAGCTAGCAGTAGAGAAGTCAGGACACGTGACACCAAAACTACATTCACAGAGCCTGAACACACCTAAGCCTCACATGCTCCTCACTCCTACCGCACACCGAAGGAATCCACAAACAGTCACATCTGCACCCCACCCCTAAGAAGCCCGGAGAACTTTGAAGAAACCATGAGTTTCCACGCTGCTGTTCCCGTTTGAGAAGGTCGCTCAATTCAAACTGGGCGCCTCTAGGGAAGTGGCTAATCAAGGGAAAGTCACTGCTTCCCTGAGGGCAAGATGCTCCAAAGATATCGTCGCCTCGGGCAAGCGCCACCAGCGATAAGGATCTAGGAGGCTCTGTGATGATGCTATAAGTTCCACCCTCTAAAGGTGGGGCTAGAAACCCCCGCACCCCTCTGAGGACATGCGAACTGCCAAAATTACTATATAAGACAGGATACAGTAGAGCTCGGCAGTCAATCTGTAACGATCCCCTTCCTCCTAACACTCGTCTGTGTACTCTCTGCTCCTTCTCTCTGTATTTACTGACTTCTCGTATTATGTAGGTACTGTGGAAGGGGGATTGCTCTGGGAAGCATAGCTGTTAACTATTGAACTAATAAGAGGAGACTTCTCTAAACACAACACTTTTATTACGACGTTAAGTTTACAGTAGTAACTATACATTTAGCAATTAACAAAACGAGTTGAATCAACAACTCCTTCGACTGATTTACTCAGGGTTTACAATACTAGCGTTTAAACAGCAAGTTGAGAATTTATTACCTAACCTTGCCAGCAATTATTACTCAATTCTATGGATGAACGGGGCCTTGAGATATTGACTTACGTGTAACTGCCATGCGGAATTATGCTCACCATTTAATAAAATCTGCAGAATGTCCCAGAGCTTCTCCAGGTCTTGATGCGGTGATGCCCTCTTCTTTGTTGTCGGCTTCGACAATTATACACCTTACTGCTTCAAACGTTCTGCAGTGTCGTGCGCAACTTGTATAGTCTGTGGCAGTGGGTCATGATTGTTTGTTAATAAAATAACATTAGCACCTCGCTCTGTTGCTCTATACCGTCGTACTTTAAGATAAAATGTGTGCGGCCTTAGTAGTGGCAGCTACAGATTGCAGGCAGTGTATGCCGCGACACTCTTCCGGCTTTGGCAAGCCAAAGACAACCCGCTTAGGGCAGAATCCCTCAACTACTCCAACTACTACTGCAGTAGTGGTCCAACCGTCGACAATGCAGTCCAGCTCCGTAGGAAGTAATACCCGGAAGACCCGCAAATCCATCGGCCGCCTACCGTCTGCAGTGGAGGTTTGATGCCCGCTGAGGTCTCTGCCGTCTCCAGACTCCCCGGTAGCATTTAAGGCATCAACCACTACAGAGGTACCAGCCATCGTCAGCCCCTCCTTTACTGACCTTTCCTACCTAACCTTGGGTAACACAAGTGTGTGGCAGCCACGTGCCTTCTGTAACTCCCCTAAGGCCCTCACCAGGCTCCACTTCACCACTTGAGTGAAGTCCCCCTTTTTTTTTTGTAAAAACTAGTATAGGCCCCTCATGGACACCACCTCCAATTAAGGGTGGGATATTGTCAATGCTAGTAGCGAACATTATTTATTTCAGAACTCAAGAAATCCATGTATATAATATATGTTTTACCAGGTCGCCACCATCTTGATTTGCCAGACTAGCTTCTATAAAAATAAATAATATTTATTTTAGTATTTGATCCTTAATTATTTGAGTAGAATATATTATATTGTCCATAAAGTATTCATGTTGTTCATGCTTCAAGTATTCACATTGTTAAATTCTGAATTCTAGTTTTTTTTATGCAATATGTGAAACAATTTTTCCAGAATTTACTCTTTCATTGACGTTGAATCCTTGTTAGATCTTTAAGCAGTGCAGCAGAGTGAGTTCAGTGTTTTATTTACCCTGAATGGTGGCGGTTCTCGGGATTAGCCAATAAGGCAGGATTTCACGCCATCTAACAACCTTGACTGTCTGAGTGAACCTGAACCCTACCATTTGATCTTGGCTGAAGAAAGCTAGATGGTAAGTGTACGGAGGGAATACTGGTCAAGTCAGATCTTTGATTTACACACACCCTAGCCTTGTTAATGCTAACCGGCTTTGTGTAGAGAGAGAAATACAATTTTCCTAAATTGTTTCTTTTAATTCACTAAAGATATTTTACTTTTATAGCCAGCCTTATGCCGTGCACTCACGATAGTGGAAAGAGATACAGTTTTTTACTAGCACTGAAAACAATCGAACAACAGATAATCAATACACCCCAACCAAAGTCCACAGAGGAAAACCACCAATTTGAACCTCCCACATTGACATCAAACAGGATCCCATTTGAGCATTTGGTGACCTTTTATTTTTATGTCTAAGTAATAGGAATTTCTCTGGAAGACCTTCCTGAATCCTACACCGCAATACCTCCCCATAACCCGCGAGCTTCAACAACCGGTGGCAGCACCAGCTGGCCACAATCAGACTCGGCTGCTGTCGTATAGCCGCCCGCCCAGCAGAGCCAAACTGTGAAGAGGGAGCTTGGGCTCCCTGATTGTTCCGGTGGTGAGGCGTGGGTAACCAGCCTGTAATGGGTGTAAGACGTGGGGGTGCCATGTCGGTTGCTGTCTTCAGATGGAGGGCCAGCCTGTTATGGGTGTAACTGTAAGGCTATGTCTGGTGGAGTGGTGTTGACTACGGGAAGCACACTCCCTCTCTGTCCATTGTTGGTGACCAATTTGTACTCTCTAAGGTCTGGTTGGGATTAGGTTGACTATTGGAACCAAATCCCTCGCCTGACCCTGCTCCTGGGATGACCATCGGATGGGTTTGAGACCTGGTGGGAGTATGGCTGAGCAAAAGGTAATTGTACTCCATCTGTTGCTGTTTGGGCCAGGCTGGCGACTGGTGGGGTCTAAAGAGGCTGGCTGATCTGAGATGTGTCCGAGCTATTGCCAGCTCTAGTAACGGAGAGCAAGACCTTGTGTGAAACCGGAATAGGCTAGTGATGCGTCTCTTATAGCCTTTCGCAGCTCAAGGGGGCCACTACCCAAGTACGGCCGCAAGTGCCAGCTACCACTTTTTCCACCGATGTGGCAAACCCCGTGCTTTCCCTATGCCAGGATTTTCTAAAAGAGGTATCTGCCTCCCAAGCCAAATTAAAATCATGGACAATCATGATGGTGGTACCTGGTGGTGGACCGGTCGACTCCTTTACTGTCAGTGGGGCCCTAAAGTTCAGTTTCAGTGTGAAGAAGTTCAGACTGAAGGGACCACTTTCAGGTCTGCCTGATAGTGGAGAGCCCTAGATAGAAAGGAAGGGGAAGGACGGGTTGATCTCAATTCCCTGCTGGATTTCCTAGTGAAAGGTCATAGGTCAGGAGAGGAAGGACTCGTGCTGGTAGTGGTGAGTGTTCGGGCTATATGTTTACGTTACATGTGGATCCCCTGGCCTGAGCGGTATGAGGGGAGGCGGGGCCTGAGGACGAGTCCCCATCTACGTCCAAGGGTCCTGCAACCCCGAACCTGCAAAATTGTTATAATAATGGATACTCCAACAAACCCCGGAAAGGCCTAGGGCTAAGAGGGGTGGAGAAGGTCACAGTTTATTAACGCCTCGTTAGAGTAGTCTCCCTGTGGTGAATGGTACTGGAAGGGAGGAAAGACGGAGCCCTCCTTCCGTACTCATGGAAGGTCTAGTCTGTTTGAGTAAACCAACCTGTAATGGTTGTAAGGCTGTTCAAGAGAATGAAGTACCTTGACGTGTGCTACTAATAAAACTAATCTAATATGATTACGACTCATCGCCAAGAGTACCTACTTCCACTGCTACAGACAGGAGTGACATTGACTACCCTACAGGTAGCAGGAACTTCTGAGCGAATTCTTCTCACCTGAAGGATAGACAACCCGGCAGGCAGCCCGCCCCCTCTCATCTACACTCCGCTGAGAGTCTACAAGCTGCCCAGACATCGGGCAAGGCCGAGCGCTACCGACGAGACACGGAGCAGAAACACTGACCAGAGTTTTCTCATGCCAACCAGAGCAGAAGGACGTCACACCCTCCCCGCAGTCCGCGCTGGCAGCCCGCGCTGGCAGCCCGCGCTGGCAGCCTACAAGCTTCCATTATATAAGTCCGGATGCTGCCGAGCACGGGAGTCGTTGTTCACCTCGCGAGACGTTCCACAGCATGGTCTAGTGCTGGGACCTCCAGAGAACTTTGAAGCTTTGAGTGCACCCCCTGCGGCTACTTCACCGTTGACGATCAGTCAACCCGACAACCCGCGAACACGCTCACTTACATGTTTTAAATTCACTTTGTCTCCTCAAGACATCGTTATTAGAACAGTTTAGTAGTATTATATCTTTTCTCGTTTAGATACTTCTCACCCTCTTTTCCATTAGAACCAGGTTGCCTACACCTGGTCAGTGTAGTAACCTTCAGCACTCAATTGCCTGGTAGAAGGTAGCACGCTTCACATGTTTATTAAGCCATCAACGAACATATTTTTGTTTCCTACATTACAGCTTTTATTTCTTAGATTATCTGTCTATTTGCCTGCTATACACAGGTTGCTACGTACACCATTGTTAAGAACCGGGTAATTGATTAACCGAATTAACTTCAACAATGGGTGCCTTTCAGGGGTCAGTCATATTTTCTACGCACCCATTAGACGGCTATCTGTTGCTTACCAACTGCCATAGCACTGTACCAGTGCCGGCGGAGAGGAACAGAGGAGCCACAACCACTAGTAAAATTTTCACACAGGGAGAAGCGATAGTCTCGAGTTATTGCCTTATCCCACAGCATTGTTAGTGCTGGGATATCTCGTAGCTTGAGACCTGCCGCCCATTCCTGTGCGGACGCACATCCAGTGGGAGCATTGGTGACCCAAACAGCTCCCCATCTCTGATCAGCCCGCATACCGTGGGGAATCAGCGGAGACTTAAAAGAGCCTGGTCAGCAAGCCAGACTCGGACTGACACTGTAAACTGTGTTTAGTTTGTTCGCTTCAGGGTGTACCTAGCCTACTGTAAGCAGAGACTCTATGCCTTATGACCATAGACACGGTCATAAATGTAGGGAACGAAACGCAGCTTTCTTTGCTGCCAGACAGTTGAGTGAACTTCCTTAATCTACACCAGAGTGACAGGCGGAATGGGACCACGCCGCCCAACTTAGGCGCGAGTCAGTATTGACTGCTCCGGTAACTATCTTATTTGTATCTCCGTGTCTACTAATTTATCCCTCTTGCTACCCCGTGGTCAAAGGGTTGTTAACTGTCATTGCTACAGGATTCGTCTGGGATAACATCCACTTCTTGACCAAGGAAGCTCTCTTGTGGAATCGCCAGTTCATCATGGGTCAAGCTTGCCACACCTGGGTAAAACCTAACACGACCACAGCACCCAGGAAGCAGTAGTAAATACGTACTAACCAACACCCATTGTCTCTCGCCATCTATTTAATCTAAACTACCCTGCTTTTGGTGTAGCAGACAAAATCCTCTACCATCGTGCCTAGTAGCCAATCTGGGTACGTGTCAACCTTGAACAAATGCCCACTGGTTTAGTCGTGATCGTCTTTTGGACTGACTGGACCTTGCTCTATGGACTTGTTGGCTGTATTAGCATCAGTGGAACTGGCCTGTAATAAGGCGTAAGGTGAGCAATGACCTACATACTTGGTTTTCCTTGTATGGGCCTGTACCCAGTGGGAGTGTCCGAGACTACGGGATAGGACCTCCCCCTGCTGATGTGAACTACAGTGGACCTGCTCGAGAGAGTGTATATGGACAGGGATGTGTCGGGGTTTCTGCCAAGTCCTAGTATCAGAACCTTGTACCATTACAGCTCTGGAAGGGTCAGATATGATGTGCTAAGACCACAACCTCTACTGACTAATGGGGACCGATACCTCCTTGTGGTACCGATGGGCAACTTCCTTAGTTGGGAGTTGGCAAACATAGGTATCCCGGGCATTTCCTGTGTCTCACTCTAGCCACTCGAGTGGAGAAGGGTATCTTCCAGTTGGAAGGTCTTTTTACTGGCAGTTAATAAGGGCCTGGAAGGTTGGTGGGCTGGTCGACTCCTTTATGGTCAGGCTGTTAGGGTCCAAAGTCTTGGGTTTTATTGAAGAACCTAAAGACAATGGTAACTGACGAGAGGCGAGGTGAGATGAATACCGTGTGGGCCAGTCTTACCAAGGGCACTTAGCATACATGGTGACCAATTCATCAGACCTCGGGAAAACCCACTAGTGTCATAGAAAGGAAGGAGGAGCATTGGGTGACCTCTGAACCTGTATCAGTGGTTCTTCCTGTACCAAGTCATGGGAGGAAAGGACTCATGCTGGTGGTGGTATAGCTTGCAAACCTGGAGGTTGAGTGGGAGGCAAACAGATCAGAGTAAAATTGTTGAGAACTTGTGCCTCATATGGGTTTGGCCTCCCATTACAGTAACAGAGAACTGTAAACTAAGAGGGAAGCCTTGATTCCCCAAGCGAATAATAGCAAAGGCCAGGCACAACCTACTCCGGCTTCAGCTGAGGGTGAATTTAGTCCGTTTGGGGAACTGGATCACGTCCAGTGTACAGGACAGGCCTGGTATCTTTGCGGCAGGGCACAAAGTTGGGTTCAGGCAGTGAGATTTTACGTTTCAAGCTGTGTACAGCTGCAGGGTTTCCTGGGCGTTGTGATGTGGCTGAGCTTGCATTTGGCAGAGGTTTAGCACTGATGCGTGTCTGAGCAGCATGTACTTGCGGGGGTTGGTGATTACAAAAATGACGTGGCGTCTGAGACAGAGCAACAACGTTGATATGAAAATATACGATGGGTATTGTTGGCGGCTGTTCTGGCTGACTGGGGAACTCGTGGACTGAGGGATGAACTTCTTCGTTTCCTTGAACTGGGGCCATAAACAAATCCAGTGGTTTGAGTGGAGGTACAAGTACTGATAAGTATGCAGCAGGGTATGCAGGGTATTAAGAATAGTGTATTGGCTCGTTTGAGCAATATTCCCGAGATCGCTTATGTTTCCCTCTGGGAGTAGGTCAACTGGGAAAGGTGCTAAGTCTACAGGAATGTGGAACTTGATAGTTAAGTAAAACACAATGGTTATTTCACCCGGTATGAAAGAGACATGTGATGCCACACTACCTCCTGCATATACGAGAGCTGTCGGGGAAGCTATCCTATGCAACAACGGATACAGCAGATCCGTTCCTGAGCTAACGGGGATGGGGTGGATTAAACGCCATAAAAACAACTGAAATCTGACTCCCTATTGCCCAGAAGGGGCTGTAGTGTCTAGGGGGGTAGACGAGTAGGAGAGATTCCTTTGCATGATGCTTGAGTGACTATGCATGGCGTGGAAGGAATGGTCTTTGTAAGAGACCAAGGAGAGGTGTCTCTTCGACACTGAAAGTGGGGTGAAGAGATAAAGTAAGCTGGAAGTCTTGGAGCGAAAGGCAGAGAGAGTCAGGCTGCTCAGTTCTCCGGCACTTAGCATGTCCTGTGGAGAAATTAAGACTGCTCTACGGTAAGCTTGATAGGTTCCTGGCACTGGAGTGTGAGGTGGGAGACTGAAGACTTCTGTGGAGTTGAGGCTCGGACCTCCCTTTATACTAAACTGAGTGGCTGCCTCAGTGCTCATTGGCTGATGTCTTGATGGTGATGGGATATGCCGAGTGGGGGTGGCAAAACTATAGCTTCTCTGGTGTGACGTCACCGGCTGGCTTGGAGAAGGAAAGGAAGACAGCGGCGGACGCACTGCCAGTGCTACCTAGTTGCGGACAGTGGTATTCGCTGCCTTCGACGCATAGCTTTGATGGACCAGTGATTAATAAAATACAGCTGAACAGAAACATTCATTCTTGCTAGGGTAAACAGTATAAGCTGGGGTCACGTGCTGGCCAACATGTCAAACTCTGTTGTCATAGCAGCAATCCATGCTACTGATAAGCTGAAGTCTAATATGCCCATTGTTGCCAACATGTCCTGCGTCAATATATTTCCTATAGAAGTTATTTAGTGCAGGTTAATGAATAAACTTAGTTTACTATATCTTAGTTTATAGAAATGTGAGATGTCAATGATGTGGTTTTTAATAATTGATGTACTTGTAATACTGGTGTTATAGGCCTCTGGTGTATTTTTTATACCAAATACTGTGTGCTTGTTAAAACATTAATGTCTTACTATTAATGTAGTATATTCATACTCTTGACTCAGCGAATAGTGATTCCTGAATCAGTAGACAAATGATCGGAGCACATACTGTAAATCATATTTATATACACATCTCAAATTTATTTTAGGCAGCTCGTGAAATTTTGTAGCCGTCGTTTTTGGAATCATTGTTAGCAGCTATAAACAGATAAAGTTTGATAAATTTCTAGTTATACATACATTGAATGAATACAGAGTTTGCTTACTTGTCTATGTGCTTTTAAGATCTGAAATATGACATCGTTTTTTTTAACTGTGTTGTTAATAGTTATAAAATGCAAGTATTCCGTTTGTAATTTTTATTTCTTATCTTTAAAACAGGCTTAAGTCTCTTTTGATTCTTACATTTTTTATTTTGTAAAACGACACGCAATGACATTTGTTTTATGGTTGTGCGGGATCTACGAAGGTATCCATCACACCATACCACAAGAGCACAGCACCATCATGTGTCTCACCAGAATTGCAGAGCTGTCCAATATTCTCTTTTATAATATTTGGTATCGTTACCCTAGAATTGATGTATGCCGTTCCTACTACTAATCAACTATGATTACGACTCATCGCTCTTTATATGAAGTATAGCATTACTTCAACCTACGTAACAGTTGTCTACATCAACCACCCAGGAGAGTTTTGTGCTTGCAACACTTTGCACGTGAGTTCTTGGCTGCAGAGAAAATGCTGGGTGGCCGAGCACGTGGCCACAAGGTTACGCAACCAGCAAGCACGCCGCCTCACCCCCTCTTCCCCCCCCCCCCCCCATACTGAGAGCCTACAAGCTGCCCGCCACTGGGTAAGGCCGAGTGCTACTGAAGATGAACAAAGCAGTATTGCGGACTACTACTGACCAGAGATTTTCAACTCCCACGCCAGGGCAGGAGGACGTCATGTGCCTTCTCCGCACTCCACTTCGGCGGCCTTAGACTTGAGGACTATGTAAGTCCGTGAGCAGCGGGGCTCAAGAGTCATTCTTGTTTCTTCTCTCACGACATCTTGAGAACTGCTCAGTGCTGGGACTTAGAGATCTTCCAAGTCTTGAGCACGCCCCTAGTGGCTGCTTCGAACTACGATGACCAGCCATCCAACGAACAACAAACACGCTAATACTTATTAAATTCCCTTTGTCTCTTCTAGTCACTCGCTTTCTTTAGTCCAGTTGGTAGTAAAGAATTCTATTTCGTATAGAGCTATCTATCTCTCTTTAACAAGAACCAGGTCGCGTACACCTGGCCAGCGTAGTTACCTTCAGCACTCTACTGCTTGGTAGGAGGTAGCACGTGTCGCATGTTTATTGAGTTCTCAATAAACATAATTTGTTCTCTATACTTCAGCTTCTTTTCTTTCACAGAGTATCATTCTATTTGCCTGCTAGAAACCAGTTACGATGTGCACTACTGACAGGAACTGGGACTTTTTACACAACTGAATTAGCTTTGACTACAGGCGCCCCTTAGGGGTCCGTCGGTCTTATACACACCCATTAGATGGCCATCTGTTGCTTTCCAACCTCCAGAGCACTGATTAGTGTTGGAGGGGAGGAACAAGGAGCCACAACCACTAGAAACACCTTCATTCAAGGAGGGGCGGCAATCCCAGGTTATTTCCTTACTCCAGAGCACCATCTAGTGCTGGGGTAACTGTAGCCTGAGACTGCTGTTCGACTTTGCATGAGCGCACATCCAGTAAAAGCATTGGTGGCCCACACAGCTCCATGTCTCTGATCAGCCTGCCAAGCATGGGGTATCAGTGGAGACTTACCGAGCCTGTATCAGCAAGCAGATACTGGACATACACTGTTAAGTTGTTTCCTCATCATGGTGCACTCCATATCTCGTTAAGCAGCGAATGTATGCCTTACCAGGTAAGAAACTGCAAAAAGCATAGAGAGAAAAATATAGTGTTCCGTGCTGCCAAGTAGTTAAGTGCACTCGCGTCTTCCATGAAGGAAAGGCAGGCGGAATGTGACCCGTCACTTTGTACCAACCCAGAGTACTTCCCCGTGGTGAGAAGGTAGGTTTACAAGACTGAGGCTAGGTACGGTTGGTCAAACCCGCACTTTTGGAGCAGTGAGTCAGCCGCCTGGAATCGCCGCTTCAAAGTGGGGCTAGCCCGCTGCCATTGAGTGAGACCCGGACAGCATCACCAGCATCAACCAGGACGACTGTGTAAGTCAATGCCCAACACCCCTCACCAAACCCCATCAAGCTTAACTAAAAAACCCTGCTATTGGTTTAGGGACAAAATCCTCGACCAAGGTGCCATTCAATTTAACCGGGCATGGGTCAGACTAAAGCATGCGTGGAAGTCAAGCTGTACCTAATAATGCCAACATACATAACTTTTCACTACACACAATTCCAGTAAATTTTTGCACCAGTTAAACTTAATTGTATATGCTCTGCTGAAGAACTTAGTTCGATTCTGCAGGGAACTAACTTAGTTCGATTCTGCAGGGAACTTGGCTATTCCCGTTAGAATAGAATTGTTATAATTGTAACCTTAAATATTTTATTTTTACTAGCTTTGCAACGGGTTGTGAAAATACTTTGCAACCTGCATATCCCACCTCAAGATTTCATCATAACATCTGGGATTATGTAATTGTATGGAGACAGGCTTTTAGCCATATTTGTACCATAGTCCTGTACCTGAGGGTAGCGAATAGGATAAGTTTTACCATTTTAACTCTAATTTTCATTTTCTTCCTGAGAGAATTTTTGTATATTTACCTATATTTTAAAGTATTAGTAAGAAGGAAGTTACAGAGTACAGGAAAGTAAATCACGTATATTCATACCATGCTACTGTTACATTTAGCAAAATAACATTAATGCAAGATGCAAAGAAACTTTTGACAGGGGCTTTGTAAGTTAAGCTAATGTGGTGATTGAAGATAGTAAATTATTTTTTGAGTGCAACAATTTTGTTGGTGTGTTGTAGATGAGCGCCTGTTTCATCTAATGATGCTCCTGACAAGTATTCCATTGCCTGGAGCTGATGGAGAAGAGGATATACAGACATCTCAACCTCCGGTAAGATGGCCAAAGTCATTCTTTGTTCTATACAAAATCCTTATTGTTCTGTGCTAAAGATAGGCATATTCTATCTAAAACTGTTCGTAGGAACTGCAAATATGGGCACAGACTACTTTTTTTTAATAAAAAAAAAAAAAAAAAAAAACCATTTCAAATCAGCCTGAAATGATGCACTCAATGAGATGGTTTCTGTATAGCTTGCAAGTAAATAAGGCATTATTCATTCCCAAAACAATACTGTATTTTAAAAGTTAGGCATGTTCTATTATTATTCCCCAGAATTGCATATATGAACACTGATTACTGTCAAAATTAATATAAACACTGTCCTGTAAATCAGCTTAATATGTGCTACCCGACAAAGACATTTTGTGTACAGTCTGCTAGAAGAAATATTTTAAAAAGTACGTATGTTCCAGTTAAAATTATTCTTCAGAACTACAGATATGAATGCAGATTACCAACATTTCACAAGTACAGTGGCTTCTCTATCATTTTTCAGAGGACTGAAACAAAAATTCAGTGGATGTGGGAATGACTTGCACATCCACAAAATACAACACTGACGCGTGCTCGGTTATGGACTGTTCAGCATGATCGTCTGGTTTTATTGTGCTAGACTAAGTGCATGTTTCAACAACGTTTCTGGCTAGAAAGTTTGCTGGGTCGTGTTGGTTTACGAGTTGGCACAAAGTCTGGGGTTGATACCTTATTCCCTGTGGAGGGTCGTCGTATCGGAAGCTGATGGGAGGTGTTAGTGTTACCTGACTTACGCTTAAGATCTTCGGCAGGTTGGTGAAGTTGGGTTTGCGGCTGAGCGAAGCTGGTGTTACAGTCCTCGGATTGCGGGTGGGTTGTACTGTGCTGGCTCACACGGTACTATTGGTTCCAGGCCGCTGACACTTGTTTCCAAAAAAAGGGGTTGGTGATACCGTACCTAGCTTCCATTCTGTACACTATATCCCTCAGAACAGAATGATAGTCTAGGACATGCAGTAGAAAAGATATGTAACGCACCATGGGAGCAGTCTGGATTACTCGTAACCTTATTGAGGTGGCATGGTCCCATTCCGCCTGTCTTTCCTTCGTAGTAGGGGCTAAAGTAAACCGCTGCTTGGCAGCAAGATGAGCTATCTTTTGCTCCCTATGACGTCGGCTGTTCCTTACCTTGTAAGGAATAGAACGTGGTTCGCTGCTGAACAATACATGTCGTGCACTACGGATGAGAAACTATTTCCTATAATAGTGTAAGTCCAGTAGCTGCTTGGCAGCACGTGCTCGGTGCCTCAGAAGATCCCCCACCTTAGCGGGCAGATCAGACATGTGGAGCCGTGTGGGTCATCACTGCTTTTACTGGATGTGATATTCAGCCAAGGCCAGGCCGCAACACCCAAGCAGATACCTCCCTCCAGCACCTAGGTGCTCTGGCAGGGGATACAACCTAGGCTTGCTGTCTCTCCTTGGGTGGAAGAATTTCTAGTGGTTGTGGCTGCTCTGTTCTTTCCTTCCAGCACCTAGCTCCTCGGGTGAGGAAACAATAGGCGGCCGTCTAATGGGTGTGTTACCACGACTGGAGAACTCCAGAAGGGGTCTTCAGTCAAATCTATTTCGGATTTAAATGTACCTGGTTTCTGTAGGTAGTGCACAGTGCAAATTGTTCCTAGATGGCGAAGTAGATATTACTCTAGAAATACAAATGTGTGGCTAGAGAACAAAGCTGTATTTATTGAAAACTCAATAAATACAGTGTCCCGTGCTATCTCCTACCCAGCAGACTGAGTACTGAAAGTAACCTACATTAGCCAGGTGTAGGCGACCTGCTCCTAGGCTAAAGAGAAGGTTGAATTAGAAGACTGAATAAAATTATACTGAACTAAAACTGTCTAAAAAATGGGTGTCTGGAAGAGACAAAAAGAAGTTAGTTCCTTTGCTGTAGTAGCTAGGTGTGTTCACGTTAAACTGCTGTTGCAGGCGAAGCTTCAGGTAGCTGGTCGCTGTTGCCGTCACTTGAAGCCTCTGGTGACGACAATGGTGGAAGCTACTTGTGGTTTGACGAAGACTGTTGTCATCGCATGGAGCAGCTGCTGGAGGCTGCTGAAAACTTGTGGTTTGCTGGAAGCTCCAGCACTAGAAAGTGCTTGGGGTGAACTCGTAAATAGCAAGACGAATGACTCCGGAGCCCGGCCACGCATGGACTTATATAGTAAGAACTGTAGGGCGCGGTGGCGGGTTGCTGGGAGGGCGTGTGATGTCCCTCTGCTGTGAGGCCAGCGTGGGAGGTGAGAACATTCTCATCAGCACTCTGCTTTGTGGATCTTCGGTAGCCCTCTGTTGTGCCCCGAGGTGGCTGACAGCTTGTTGGCACTCAGCACGGGGGAGGAGGAGATGGCGTTCTTGCTGGTTTACGCAACCCTGAAAGCCACGTGTTCGGCCACCCAGAAGGATTGAGGTGGCACACAACTTCTCTGTATAGGTTTGCGGGATCGACTCTCACATGGGTTAAAGTAGAAATACATTACGTGATGAGCGATAAGTCGTAATCGTATTTAATAGTGGTATAAGCAGCATGCGTCAACATGTAATCTCAAAATTAGTGTTCATTACACTTATGATTAAGCTAGGTTTAATTAAGGAGAATTAAAATGAAAACAATGAAAATGGGACATCTGAAACCATAAAAAAACTGGAATTACTGAGCACATGTAAGAAAAATTTCATATCAGTCTGTTGTAATTTATTGTGAAAATAGTGGCACCATGCCCTAAAGACAACTAATAATGGGAAGATAATTCATTGCTAAAACAAATTACTGTATTATTATAACAAAAATGTTATGTGCAAAACCACTGTATAGTCTATTCATGTGTGGAAAGACTTTAGAAAACCGACCTTTGAAATAACACTGTAGGCGTAACAAGTCAAACTGTTTTTTTTTTTTTTTTTTTCAATAACTTTTATTCCACAATTATATAACACTGTGATTGACTTTAAATTACTGTGTTCTTGATTAAATGAAACTGTAAGTTAGTACCTTCTATAACGCATAATATTTATTTCGTTTTAAATACTAATTAAGAACAGTGAGAACAGCGATGTGTGGGCAACAGCTAGTAAGAAATAGTTCACAGTAAAAATATTATTTCAACCGGTTTTTTAATATGGTACCTATTTGTAAATCAAATGTTGCCTATTGAAACATTTAAATATTTAGGTAACCCCAATGGTAACATATTTAATTGTTACAGTTTAAAATAACAGCGCAAAAAATTGTGTGTAGGCCCTAGTGACAGTGTTTGTTTTATCAACCGAGGAAGCAACTGTTGGCGGGGTGAAGTTTTGCATCTTTAGAAGGAGCACATAATTATGCATGTTTAAAATTGTAGCATATTTCATACTTATTACAGCAAATTAATGATTTTTGAATTTGTAATTTACAACTGCAAAGAGGTTTTAATGTTTTGATACTTATTTTGATATACAGTGGTAGCCAGGAATACCACGGCCCGTAATACAACAGATTCGGTTATACCGCGGGGCAATTTATGTTCCCCGGCCTGAATAAATAAATAAGTGGAAAGCGTGTGGTCTGTCAGTGGGTGGTCGTGAGTCGGGGACATTGATGGATGAGGCGGGTGCCCGTTCTCCCTCCTTTCACCTCAGAGATCAATTTTACTGATTCATTACAGCCAATATTGTTTCGTTTTCCTTATTCAGTTTCGTTGGAATGGTTCGATGTATTTGACAGAAGAATTCCTGGTGGTCCTTTTTTATGTGACCCTATTATACCTGTTCTGCTCATTGGTTGTAAACAGGCCAAAAAAAATGTTACCGTAGCAACCTTTCCATCATATCTGGGTGTTGGACCAGTGTGGGGGGATGGCATGGCCATATTCCAAACCGTATATCATGCTTGCATGTGTTCTGCTGTCACGCATTTACTGGCACAAGTTAACATGAAATGGAGTGTGTTGTATAGCATAACACATTTAAGCAATTACAATTAATCAGTGCCAAAATGTTTAACTAAATTAAGTTATAATATGTACGCTGGAATACTGTCACAAAAGGGATGCAGATTTTTGTGGCACATTCAGTATAAAACTGACTTGCAATGTGAGGGGCACTGGGTTCAGATTCTGGGTATAGTATTGACTAACTCATTTACATGCCTTTAATTAATCACCTACTGGGTATAGTGCTACATAATCATAATAATACTGTGGACAGTTTAATTATAATGTTTATATAGCAGCTATAACATTATATATTACCATTTTTCGAAAAAAAAATCCCGAGCAGACTAGCTATTGTGGACAAGGCTGAATGCAGAAAAGCTGCCTTTCTTTGCATGCCACAAATAAATGCATTGTAAGCGTACTTCGACTTCCTAACTATGCCCAGCAGGGCCGGGGGGTGAACCCCCTCCTCCAACCCACGTGACAAACAACTCGTGGCGAACACCGCCCTTGGTGGAATCAGTACATCCTGTGCCTGGAAAATGTGGTATTTTTTAGTTATTCTTGTTTGAATGCATGCGACCCCCTTCATCACAACACATTTTTCTTCTTCGGTTTTTCTCCATTGGGTGGTGTCAAGTTTAGTGTTGCGGATAAATAAAATAAAGCTCCCATGGCAAGTGGCTATACGTTTCACGAGTTTCTGTGTAGTAATTAACACTTGCCCCGCGTTTGACAGATAGGTGTCACATCCCATTAGAACACTGGCTTTTTTTTGCTGCTGTACTCTGTCACTTCCGGAATAGTGTGGAAAGCTATAATGTGGGTCTGAATTATGTCCTCCAACAGCCGCATTATATTGAGCTTTTACTGTACTTCGATGTAGTGGCGGGAGAGTTGCAAATCTAAGGTTGGCAGACGTGACGACTGGCTATATGACGTGGCGTTATGTTGCAGTGTGTGCAATGAAACGTTAATTTCGCTTGCTCCTAAAAAAATACATCAATTTATGACAAGTCTGTACACGTTGTGTTTTTTAAACCTTCTTAGGCATATTACGATGTTGCGATAAATCTGTGCTGCCACAGCAGGAATAAATATACTGTTACATGTGAAACGGCGTGGTTGCTTTGTGGTCGTTAACGCTGGCCCGGTGTGTGCGTGCGATTGCAAATATTGAACGTGCGAAATTTATACATTTTAACCGTGAACTGTGTTTATAATGAAGTAAATTATACGTGTGTTTGTGTATCCCAATGTAACTTCGCCCTAGGTGTTTGAAACACAATTGTGTCCCGTGCTTACTTTTTTGTGATCTAATTGTTTGCCATAATCCCAACAAATTACTATGCTCAGCCAAAAATTGTATATAAATAATAAAATTAATCTAGTAAAAACAAAATACCGATGCAAAAAAAAATGAGTGGAATAAAATATACGGTAGGTCAATTTGTGCACATGTTCACCACTATCATTTAAGAGCGACACGAGTTGCTTATTTGAATGTACTGTATTTTGCATTGGACCGGTTGCTCCTTCATTTTGATATTTATTTCAACTAACGCCGTCCTTTTAATGAAATAACCCCATACACATCAATAACAAGAGTTTAAATATTACTGTTCATTCTGCCACAGTTGTAACAGAATTCTTTGAACAGTGGTAACCAGTAAACAATGCATTTAATATAAAAGTATGTCACATGGTAGTGTTTATGTTTAGGTGAAGAGAAGGATATGTAATCAGTAGAGATGTGAAAATGTGGTTTTATTTTTTGCTCTTATTTTTTTTTTTTTTTTGAAGTAATTTCGGTGTATTTTTTTTTTTTTACGGTGTTTACTGCAAAAAAAAAAAGTAAAACATCAAATAAGAAAAATTTGCGAGTTAAAAATTCAAAGACAATGAAATGTACAACATCGAAAACAGTTCTCTACCATTTTGATACTGTACAGCAACAGAGTTAAAAGATTAATTATGTCACATAATGAATGAGTACCAAAAGCACATGATGTTCTCTTCGCACATGTTTTAAGATAGTATCGCATCTTTCATGGTTCACTCTGCAATTGCACCATTTGCAAAAAACAATTTTTTTAAGTATGTACAATCCTTCGGACTTAAATTCTGTCATCTGCGACTCAGGAGTAGCCTTAAATTTTGGCATTACTGTTCAAATGAAAACATGGCTTCGAATAACTTTAATAAGGCAGGAATGGTTTCAAAAACATTAGCAGTAATAATTACCCAGCATAAAAAACAAGTATATTTGTGCCGGCAAAATGTGAAAATGTCTCATTACATCGTGGGGATTATTTACTTTAGCACGGGGACAATAAAAAGTAAGCATTACTTAATGGCCACCCAACATCTGTACAGCCAGCGAAACATTTACTTTTGACAGTCACTATATTTAATAACCATTTGACTACCCATTTTGTCTGTTATATTTAAATTTTGTTCAATAAAAATTCCTACTTAATCTCTCTCCCCCCCCCCCCCCCCCCCACCCCCTGTTTCCTTCAAAACTTGTGTTCCAGAAAATTTGTATTATGTTTCAATGATTACAATATGTTGCACAATTTCTATTCAAAAGATGGCAACGTCACCTTGAGAAAGCAAAACCACTGCAACAATTTACACAAAATGGCATCTTATTGATGTGCAGTTTTGGCGCGGTGGTAGCGGGCGTGCGAACTACGTAAGATAACTTTCTCCTGTACAGCAGTAAAATTATTTTCTTATGTGCGGCATCTATGTCGAGCTCCAACATGTTTACACTTTACGCGGGCGGGATGAAGGTTATTCGGTTTATGGCAGTGAGTGAACAAATTATTGCACAAATGAAAAGCTAAGTTTTTTTTTTGTAAAAATGTGTGGCCCATACATGCTACATTTCACGTTTTTTTTCGTGAATTTTTGCATAAAAATCATTTCATCATTTTTTTTGTATCTCTAGTTATCAGTAACCAAAAGTAGAAATTTAGCAGGGCTTCAGAAAAGTCTCTACCAGTTGTGAATAGACTAAATTCAATTTTATCAATCACTTACTTGATGGGCAACTTGCTTTTCCGAATGCAGTGTTGCGCACCACTGGAAGTGACATGTCAACTGTTAAAGCACAATGCACCACATTTGACAGTGGCATTTTCAACACGTGCCCAGCGTTCATATAAAGGTTATTTGAATTAAAATTAATAATCTTTGCCAACTAATCAATACCTTTCCTTATTTATAAACACACTATGGAAGACCGAAAATAAATATTGCACAATTCAATTGTTTGAACTATTTGAATGATGTGCCCTCTAGCTGCTCTTAAATCAATAATTCTCTTCACTCCACTTTCTTTCATAGAATGCAGCTCTGCTTGCCTAGAGGGAAAAATGCCTACTGTTTACAATCTGCACGTCTGCACATTGCTCAATAACATATCTGCTGAATTACATAATTTAAAGTTTTTCTGCACATTGAAATCCTTCTGAACCTTGTTGTAAATAAATCAGTTTCCACTTGCTCATATATGCAATTTGTTGGTTGCTAAATGTTTGGTGTGTAATACTTCTTGATAATTCTTGATAGTAAAGTATGACTTGGTAATGTGGTGAAAAAATAGGAATGATCTAGATGTGTATGAAAGTAAGTTTTCGTTGAAAATTTATTTCAGTTTACCAAATATTTGTTTGTGGATCCATGCAATGTCCTTGTAGACACTTATGTAGTGAACTTGTTTTCATTTACAACACATAGTTTTTGTTCATCATCCCTGCATCAATTAGTGATCAGCATGTAATTAAGAATATCTAAAAGTCATGCAGATCAATTACATTCGTAACAGGGTTTACTGTATTTACTGCATTGTAAGGATACCTTTTTTTATCAATTTGAATCTTTGAAAACGATGCCTCGGCTTAGAATTGGGACAGACAATATTACACACACTTCCGACCAAGTATATATGAAACTATCTGATAAAGTGGACAGTGTATATTTACAACTATGGTTGCAACCCTACTACAATAAAGTGGTCCCAGTTCATAAACATGTGCAGTTTTTGTGTCAATCTCATTACCCCCTTATTTCTTGGCTGTTGTGCGAGTCGGTTAGTTCGTGCGGTTCGTGAACCATTCATCCATCTCTATCTCTACCCACCCCCCTTTAGAGGCAACTGTCACAACATGCAGCCCCAAGTTTTCTTGGTCCTACTCTCCCTACCTTCACACAGTGCACCACGGAATTAGCTTTCACAACTTGTTCACCTCTTCCAGGGCAGAAGGGTCAAGAAAACTCGGGCACGATCAGTGACATCGCATGCGCTCTCAACTGATTTGTGCACAAGACATTGAAAATTCGACTTGCATTCTGTACCATATTATCTTCTTTTTCCGAGGGTTTAAACTTTAAGGGTCGGCTTGCATTCTGTGTCAGCTGACAATCAATTATATACTGTAGTTTTTTAATGACACACTGAAATACTGTCAACAAGTCCACTTTGTCAAGAACATAACCACAAAACATTGAACCTGAGTAAAGACTGCAGTGTTTATAATACCGCGCACATGTTCAGTGCATAAATGATTTCATCTGCTTTATATATACATGGTATTTACTTTCACCATATCACCAACATTTTTGGTTAGAGATGTTCGTGTATAAATAAAATACATGTAGTTATAATTCTGCCATTGAACGAGCAGCACAGCCATAGCAATTCAGCTCATATATCAACATTCAAACATCCTACTAATCTATTTATTATTCGTGTCATGCTGCGAACGAAATATCAATGAAACGATGTGACAGTTGACGCATGCCAGCTTTCTGCGCTACTGAGATGCACACTCTATGGCCCTTCTGAGTGCGGCAAGCACGGGGCGAATTCAAATTCATTGACTGCTGGGACTTGGAAATTATATATTTAAAATTATGTCACGCTTTAATTGGTCCAATCGAGAAGGAACATGCCAGAGCATCCATGACAAAGATATAATATAATTTCTTTTAATTATACTGTGCTACCATGCCTGGCCAATAAGTTCCAGTCAACCCTCAAGATAGCAGCACCCCAGTGACCTTCTGACGTCACGGCCCGCCTGCCTCAGTCCGGGGTGCAAGAAAATGTCATCGCCTCCCCCAGGGGAGTTAAGAATTTGAGCGGGGCTCCAGCAGCAGATAAACCAGCCCCTGTGTTGGAAGGCTATGCTACCCCCGCCCCCAGAGAATCACTGACACAGGGCGATTTTCATATAAATAGAAGTCCAGCCCTGTGGTCCTGGAGAGACGCCGGAGCTCGCTAGTCCCAAGGTTTGCGAGCTCACCTACAGTCTGTGAAAGACTCTTTCTTCTCCTCTGCAGCCCGCCCAGGGTTCAGCCTCCTTCACTTCAGCAACCCGAGGCAGGGCTCGAACCACTACCTTCAACCGGAAGCTTGCGGAAGCACTCCAGCCCCTGCTTGGACAAGGCATCCTTTAGCTGACCGCTCAGGGACAGCTCTCCACGTATGGTAAATCCCACATCTGTACCTACTTACCCTTACCTCAGTCAATTTCCCCTAACTCCACGGTAACAGGTTGTTGCATGATTTACGTCCCCCTGGATAGAGCACCTTTGTAACTATCATACTGTAAATAGAGTATACTTTAATTTTGTAAATTAAATCTTCGTAGTAATTAATTATTTATTTTTATTAATTTTTCCCAAGCTCGCCTTTGCCTGTTGAATTTAATTCAGTATTTTAATATTATTCCTTACCAAGCTTATATTGTGTAATTATTTAGCCGGGTGTCTGCCAACTTTTATTTATTTTAAACGTAGTAAAATATTACGTATCAAACTTAATTCTTGTGTGTCGCACACAGTCATTTTTTACTTTTAGAACCTGTACCACTTTTAATTATCGTTGCTTTATTAATTCAGTATGTGTTTCCATTTAGTGCGCATCTTTATCTGGCCATGCTGTGTGCTGAATCCCTGAGGAGGCAGGGCCTGACATTGGACTTAATTCCTGAGATTCCAGTGCACCCGCTCTCGATAACTGGCACAAGGTTCTGTTACTTGGGTTGCCATTGTGAACAGCAGGTCTGCGGGAGTGATTGTAGATTTCGCCCTGCCCATGACTGCTTGTACGCAACCCCTGCTGACGACCTTTATTATTTTTGCTATGTTTTATTTATCCATGCGCAAGCAACACGGTGGTATTGGAAGCCGTCAAGAGGCGACGCGAGAGGCGTGCCTTACTACAGCAAGCTTTGTTGAACCAGATAATTTGCGACTCACAATCTAGTACTCTGAATACTAGTGAATCCGAGAGCAACCAGATTAATTATAATATAGTTTTAACTCCGGACCACGAAACACCTTTGAAACATTTGTTAGGTTGGTGCTAGCCAGACGAGGAATCAGATTCCTAGGAAACCCCTTCAGCCCACCCTATTGCAAGCATCGCCCACGAACACAGACACACAGAGCCCCTCTAGTCGATCGAGCCTAGTGAGACTACAATCTGGCAGGATACTTCAGGTTTGACACCCAAGAACAGAAGTGCTTTCCAACATCTGCACAATCACGTTGGCTTCCGGATGGATGATCAGGGTTGAAATCCCTCCTAAGGCAGTTCGCCACAATCAGCCGGAACAATCCGTAGTAAATTTCATCCCCGCTTGCCAACCCACAAGGCCACTGGCAGATTAATCCTGTCATTACAAGCCAGATCGCTCACCTCTACAATCACTCGTAACTCGTAACCAATTGAGCTCATTCACACCCATTTCGGGACAGCTGACGTCCTGACTATTGCCGTCCCTTGTGGTATGGAGAGTAGGGCTGCCCAGAAGGGATAGCCTAACCCTCCGAATTATTCTGGGGTTTAACTCCCCTCTAACTCCGAAGGTCAGAAAAGGCAGTCTGCACCCTAACCACTTATCCACGAAGAGGAGCATGCACCACAGTGATAGATCAATATACAGTTGCAGTTTACGTGAATGAAAATGTGTGGTAATGAATATTATAGTGGTAAAACTTTTTAAGTTACAAATTAATTTTAATTACCTGAAAAGCAAACATCAGTATTAAATACATTTTATTTTTACGAATTTCACCAGGTATGGCTTGTATAGAGTTAACTATGTAGCAACACCAAAGCCAACCATATCAGTTTCCGTTTAATTTCGTATCACCTGTAACCAAAAGATAAAAATAAAATGAAGAAAATAGTTTTTCCGTTGCAAAAATAAAATTCTTTGTTTTTGAAAAAAAGTCCTGCAAGATAACCTAGTGCGGTATTTTCCATGATGCTTAACTAATTTGGGTTGATGAATTGAATTGGTTGGACCATGGCCGATTGTAATGGATACCAATTTTGGGTTAATTGACAGATGCATCGGTATCTGCCCATTCCTAGTAGTGACTTTATTATTGCAGACCTGTCACACTGGTTCAAGATGGCTAATTGGGAAGTTACTTTTGAACAGGGACCCTACCTGTATAAAGTGTTGGCCGTGTTGATTGCCTGCTGGGCACAAAGTCTGTGGTTGGCTTGGCTATCAGACAGACGGTGTGACTTGAGGTCGATGGCTTACTCACGCGGACACGGGGGCGGCTGGGTGGCGATGTTAGCTTTTTGGACAAGGAACGGCTGCTGGTGTAGCTAGTTTGCTTCCAAGGGTTGCTGCTGCTGCTGCTGGTAGCCCATGGTAGGCTGGGGTAGCTTCGGATGCTGAAATAAGGACAGGCCAGTCCGAAGGGCACCCTCTCTCCCAGAGGTATGGCAGCCACTACTGGATGCAGCGTCCCTGGTACCTTCCGGGGAGCTGAGAACAGAGAAGGACCTGGGGATGATGCCCCACCAACTTATGGGTAGTCTGAACTCGTTCTCAGGGGTTGTCTTGGTCAAGTGCCTTATCAGTCGGTGCATATCCAGGTAGCTTTGTAGGTAGTGGTAGCCTTCCTTTCCATCAAGTATTTCCCACCCCTTATGGTAAAATGTATGAGGGTGCTAAACCTTGCCTTGGGAAAGCGGAGCAGGGGACGTTCTGATCCCCGGCTAGAAGTGTTCTGCTGTTGCAGCAGCTGGGCCGATGTTGCGTATAACTGTTATTCCAGCCCGCAACACAAATGGTGCGGTGGTTGAAGAGCACGGTTTCTCGGAGGCGTCCCAAAGACAACAAAGGGTGAAGTTCTAGGGTGGACAGGCCCAGCCCAGAGCCAACCAAACACTTCCTCCGGCAACTCACATGGCACAGTGGATGGGTACAAGTTGGTCTAGTGGTCTCTCTTCCCTAGGAGAGTATGGCTAGTGGTTGTGGCTCTACTGTTTGATGCAATGGGTCACCGACAAGTGGCTGTCGAGTGTGTGTATTTTCTCTGACTTAGAGTCCTTGAGTGGGAGCTCGCAGTCCTACACTAGGCAGTAAAATGTAAGTTAAAATCCCGGTCTCCTGCTCCACTGTGTCAGGGCGTGGTGTCTACTGGGAATCTCAATGTACCCAAGGAAATGAGAATTCACTGTAGGTTGGGAACGTGTTTATATCAAGAGGAATAGAACACGGTGGCTTGTACTACCTCTTGACTACTTTGAGCTGACTGGAAATAATAGACTGCTCTATTGGAGGTGAAGGGACCTTGGTTCTAAACTAAAAGGTGGCAGTTTCAACTAAGTTAGCTAATTAACTTTCCCTGTCTATACTGTGTCCGTGTCCTGAAGGTAGTTAAGGGGGCCCACTTCCTGAAGGGAATGTGTAGTAGCCGTTGTCGTGAGCAAGCGACTAGGAGGATTGACGTCTTGTAGAAGATTGATGTCTTCTAGAATGTTAGTAGGGGAAGGCTTCTGGAAGATCTGGATACTGGCAGTGGCATGCTGAAGAGCTTCTGGGTGTCTAGGCGACGAGGTCAGAGAGCTCCAATGCACGAAGCGGTGATGCGAACTGCTGGGCTGAAGTGGCCCTGAGAAGAGCCAGATGACAACTGGCGTTTCCCAGCCGGAACAGTGGTACATATCCTTGCAACCGAGGCCTCACCAGTCTTGGAGTGGGATTGCGATGCGCTCTTGTGTGTGAGCGGAGAGAAGGGCTGTCTGCTGGTGACCATTGTTGACTGGTGGTGTTTTCTCTCTGCATGCCCTTCAACTATCTGCTCGCTCGGGGGTGGCAGCAATGACACACTCGCTGGCTTATTCAAACTTGAAGTCTTCTCGATTGGGGCTATGCATTGCTTACTGACCACACTGATGATGAAAAGTGTAATTCTGTCACAACTGTTATATTCCCAGCAGCCAGGGAATATCGTGTAGCCACTCTGGTAGTAATTATACTGTTCAGACCCCGTCCATTGTCTTTGGGAAGTGTGTGTAGATGAAGCTAAGTCGTTTTCTTGTGGATCAGTAAGCTTTATGCATCATTAGTTATTATTGTATTCCTTTTAGTTATGGGTTGATTGTTATTTAAATTATTCTTTACAGTGGGATAATTCTAGTACAACTGCTGAAATGAATGTGTCTACCAAATAGTTACTGTTGTATGTACTTAGTGTATTATAAAGGATATTATAGGATGAAGCATTATAACATGTGTGAACAAACAACCATTAAAGAGTAAAACAAACCATTAGAAATAGTGTGTGGGGTTTATTTATTTTCCTTGCAGGACACCATTTCATTAGCTTCCAGTTTATCGGTGCTGAACCGATCAAAGGAGAGGGATATCACAACTGACCTGCTGAAGAGGGACAAGGTTCTCGCCAAAGAAGTGGGTAAAGAATTGAAGGAAACTGTGCAATTTACTGAGCTGGACCTCTTCTTTGAAATGGGAGGTATGTTACAAACTGCATGATGTTGTTACTTAAATAAAAATGGGCATTGGTCCTTATTCATACTTGCCTTTTGAAGGAAAAGTTCTGAGAGTAATATTACTACATTAGAAAGGGGTAGGCTGACATTATTGTGGGGGCCAGGAATGTAACGAGCTGTCAGAGCGGTGGTGAAGAGCGAAGAAGAGGAGGACAGGGGCAGTAGAGGATGTAGCGGAAGGGAGCGTCTTGCAGTGGGAGATTCATCACTGCACTGGATGTTTTTAGAACACGTAACGTACTACTGATCCGTCTGAAACTCGGTCCACGTTCCACCACCACCCCTTCGTTCTGCTGATCCGTGCCGAGCAATGTTTGCTGTTGGAACTATGGGACGCAGCTCACTACTTTCGTGGTCCCTACAGTAACTGCAACTCTAATGGAAAATGGTACAGGAGTAAAGGTGGCTCACCCTCCGCTGCTCTCAAACAATAAAATGTACCATATTTACCTGAAAGGAAGGCGGCCCTGAATCTAAGACGACCCCTTCCTAAAAAAATATTTTTGAGGGAAAAATATTTAAACCTGAATTCAAGACTACCCGTGTGAAGTGCTGAAATATTATTTAGGTTGAAGTATTTTTGCATGAATTTATGACGAACCCTTCAAGAAGAAATGCTATTATATGAATAATATGATATATTTGATTTACTTTTAAAGAAAAGCTACTCACAATGAAATAAGTGTGTCTAATCTGGCTGTATGGTAGCGCATCTTTCTTACACTGTGAATCTTTTGTGGGTGTTATATACCTATTTGTGACTTGAACCATTTTGCTTCCCAGCAAAGCACTTCTTCACAGCAGTGGGCTGGGTGACATCAGATAAGGGATCCTTGTCAATGTTGACAGGTACAGTCTCAGCACTACAAAAGTGTACAACCGTGGTATTTAAGCATGAAAAGCCTTTTTCACAATTGCCTAGGTTTTGAATTAAAGACTATTCCTGAATTGCAGAGGGCCTATTATTTTTTCTATTCCTTTTGTCAAAAAATCTTGTCTTCCTTTCAGGTAAATACTGTAGGTTATGTGCTAGGTGTACATTATAATAATCATGTTGATGTCACATTGTAAGTGAAGCGGTTATTGATTGGGGGGGGGGGGGGGGGTGATGTGTACTCTGTGAGGTAAAACATCTCCAGCTAGCATAGAGAATACAGGTAATGGCACAGGAAATGTTCCTACTGATGTCTGGCTTGGCATCAGGTAGGTCTAGAAAGAGGGTTATAAAAAAAAAAGGAGGGGCAGTTTCCAAGGTTTTGACAGAAGTTTTTTGGGGGTGGAGGAGGGGAGAATGTAAGAATATTGCTGAAAAAACAATAGAGTTCAAGATCACATTCAGGATAACCCATTAACCTCGAGTTTGATGTACACACTATTACAATACTGCAAAATGAATGCATATTTCCATTTATAGCCCATTCATAACGTCGCAACACAAAAACAAACTAAAAAAAAAAAATGATACTAGGTGAAACATGTTTACTGTTTTTTTTTTTTTTTTAATGAATCATACTCCACACACATTTAATGCTGCTATAAATATATAGTAGATTCTTTATCTGTAGTTTTTCAGGGCACTGTAAAAAATTTTCATACATGCAGGACTTTAATAGTTGAGGTTTCTGATATTTATATCAATAAAATACAACTTCTGACAATTGTTAGACTTCATTTAGAATATAATGAGAACTGTACATTATCTGTGAATAAAGTTTAGCTAATAAACACAATAAAAATTTGATTTAAAAGAAAGTACTACTGTATTAGTATTACTGTAAATATTACAATAAAAAACATTTCTCCTTGCCTCATTTAAATAAAAAAATATGTTATATTAAAATACCGTATTGTGTACAGTTGAATCTCTTTTATTCGTTTTTCAGTGGACCAACAAGAAAAAATGAGGCATTCTGGAAAACTAGGGATGCGGACTTGGATTTTAAGTCTGGGAAGTATCGTACATAACCTTAAAATGATTTTTTTTTGTGCGCGCTGCTGGATGCTCGTAGTGGTTAGAGTGCTGATTACCCTCCAGTGCCCTGTCAATAACCCTTCTGTGGTGTGTCCTTTATTCAAACTATTTGTTTTGGCCCAACCGGTCATGGTTGGGTTCTGCGTAGTGGAGGGGTTATTTCTGAGTGGAGGGGAATCAAACCCCAAGGTGATTCAAACCGTAAATGACTCCCGCCAGGGAGTGCAATCTTATTCACAGAGAGGACTGCCAATAAGCGGGACGCCAGGTGTCCCAGGTCACGTGTCACGGTAGGGACTGCGGTTGATAACAAGGTTACACTAAAGGGGGGCTTTGAGATTCGGTCAGAGGTACTGGTTCGATCCGGCTCATGTTACTGGGTAACCCCCAAAGGGTTAGGTCTCATCGGTTTAGGACTGGGGATTAAATTTAATGGCGTGTTAACTATGCCGGATTTGGGGGTGTTTTTAGGGGTAAGTTGATCTTGATTACCTTCCCTGCTGCGGTACGGATCGTACACGTATTGCACGGGCTCGTATCCTTATCTTTACTAGGGGTCGTCACAAATACGGAAGGTGAGGGTTTTGCTAGTTGGTAGTAACTCAAGTATTCTAAATCATGCCATGGCTAACAGATACCCAGATAGGCGTCAAGTTCTGTTTATTGGTCGAGCGGTGTGATAAGCGAGATGGGACGCGGGGTGATCTCCGGAACTGCGGATGGCTGTGCTTCCTCACAAGTACAGTTTACAGTTATCTGTGTTTGCAGTTCTCTCTGTAGAGCTCACCACACACTATGCCTATTCCTATAGGCTGTTCACGATAAAGTGAGCACTTCTCAAGGCTCTCCCAAAAGGCATTAACAACTAATATGTTTTATTGCAGCCTCTGGCATTAAATTTTGATAGTAGTGAAAGTATACACCCTATTTATTAGTCACATGACAATGCTGGTATTAAAAAGTGGTGGAAAGACAAAACTGCCTTAAAAGAAAAATTTGGAAGGGCCTTAAAAAGTGCTTACTTTATTATGAATAGCCTGTATTAGGTATTACACCTCCCATTCTGTTAATTTGAATCTCAAACTCTTATAGCAGTACCAATACTCTTCCCTTCCTGCAGACGTACAGTCCTGGGGGAATATCTTTTCCAGACATGCCCAAGGCACTGATGGAGAGATTTGCAGGATATAGTTTAGCGCTGCTGTGGATAGGCGAGGGAGCGCTGGATACCCAGGAGCTTTGGTATGTCTTATTTTGACTAAACGCCTTCTTCAGGCCCCATCTCATTTGGGGTTCGGCCCGCTCACACCTAGTCCGCAGCAGGGTGTTGGGCAACACAAAACACTTTCAATTAACAATTAACGTGAGAGGGTAATAAAGAAATAACGTAATCAACTAAATTAAGTTTGACGTAAAGTTGATTCTTACAGCTTGAAAACTCTGGGGAATCCCGGTTCAACGTACATTCTAATTGATTATAATATTTATGTGATTTACTTAGTTACTTTATGCAAGCGAAGGTGGGCCTGGACGAATCTTATAATAAAACAAAATATTAATTGCTCGAAGAATTACACAGTTTACAGTGTTTGCCTCCTGAGAGGTGGTTTCCCCCTGTTGCAACGACCTGCTACCACAGAGTCAAGGAGTGACTGGGGTGAATGGGTGCATGGTTAGGACGTCAAGGTCACCTATGGAGCGTCTTGCAGGAGTTGCATGATGAGCTGGTGCAGGAGGAACCTTCTCAAGCTGCAGATGCTGGTAGAGCACTGTCCAAGTTAGAAGAGGTCGTTGTCTTGGTCAGACTAGGGAGAGATCGCTGACCTATGTGGCCGGCGAACACTGGCTAGAGGCATGTCTGAGCCTCATTATATAGTCCAAAAGTCAATGCTTCAGGGCTCTTTCAGGGGTGCGGGGAATGATAGCCTTTCTTTGCAGGGTCTGTTTATCGCAGGGTTGCGGCGGCGCCGTGAATTTCTTATCACCCTGGGCTGAGGCTGGCGACAGGTTTACAACCTCCGCTCGAGGCTCTGCGGTTGTGACATCACAGGGCGCAGGGGAGCTGCGATCCTGTGGTGTGTTGTGTAACTTTTCTCTCTGCTATCTCTGATCAGTGGCTCGTTGGGTAAAACAATCTTGGTTGGAGGGGCAGTACAATTTTATAATTAATCACGTTAATTATAAGTGTGTCCGAGGTTGTCCAGAGCGTGGATTCAACTCTGTCGGCACGTGAATGGTAGTCTGCCACTGTTGTGACTTACCCTTGAGCTCTGCCTTGGTCTTTGATGGGGCTAAGTCGCCCGTAAGGTGTGCAGGCGCGCTGCGCAGCAGTGTGGAATGCGTCAGTCGGCCACCCCCTGATGCGACGGAGACCCATCTCAAACAAGACAACTTTTGCTTCAGGTGTAGCGTTGACTCCCCAATCATAGTATTGTGGTTGTAGCTCAGGGTGCGTGCTTCTTCTGCAGCTTGCACGGCCCGCTTGAGTTTGGAGCGCAACCCATTTCTGTCCGTGCGGCATCTGGTAACAGTCACCGTGTTAATGACCTCTCTCCCGCTTCTACTGCGGTCGGTGCTGGCGGCAGAGGAATATCATCTCATCTGCCGCGGCCGTCCGTTCTTTGCTTCACACCAGGGGGAATAGTTTGAGAAAGGAATGTTATGGAAACAGGTTGTTTTAGTATGAACCCTGACCATCCTAGTTCGAGGGCAGTTCATACCAAGAACTGAATAAATTTTTTAAACAGTGTGTAGTACAATCTTTGGTTTGCAACATTTAGTATTTATTTATATCGATATCTCTGGCCTCAAATAAAAGTATAGCTAATGGAAAATATTAAAAGATAATCCCACTCGCAAGGATTAGTATTGGGGGAAGTTTGCTGTGGCCCCTGTGGGACGATTTTAACTGGTCTATTCTTCAGCCAGCGCTGTTGCACGGTAAATCATTTACATATGGAAAAGGGTGGGAGTTTATTAAGTAAAAAGAATTCTTACGGCCTACAAGGCAATAGGGGTTCCCCATACATGTAAAAGGGATAGGGCACAAGAAGACATAAACGTTTTCAAAACACACACAAGTTGTCACATGATATTCAATTGTAGCAAGAACTCTATTGTACCATTTGTACGTTAAATAGTTAATTCTAGGTTATCAGCCATTTGCTGCGTATGTTAATCTTATGCTATGTTACAAACCTTTCATTATCCTGTACACTTGACACTTTGGTTAATATATGCTGTTACGTTTTTACCATTCTTAATCTCTAAGTTACATACATGTAATCTTTTGCTCATTCAGTCTCCCATTTTGCTTATGTTATTTCTTTAACAATTTCAGGCACTTGCTTCTTTACATTACCACATAGAAGATGCTTTCACAAGTGGGAAAGCGTATGCATTTGTGGATACCTTTACGTTAGGAAATTCCATTATTTGCTTTTTTTTTCTGACCTTGCGTACTGGATTTGAGTGTTCCCTCTACCTCTGGGAAAGTATACATAACCTACAACATTTTATTTAGTTTCCTCCTACAAGTTTACATGTTTCTACTATCTTTTATCACCTAAGTCACTTTTCTTTCATTTTCTAGCTTATGTACACTTGGGACAATTATTCTCTTTTTTTAACTACGTGTGAATGTAATAGACTTGAACATTTACACAACTCTGTGTATCCTCTTGTCTCTTTGGGTGAGAATAACTTTCTCTTAATTCAACAACAGGGATTTATGTGACTCGGTCGGAGTCACGGATCCTTTGCCGTACTATCGAGGGGAATACGTTACATTTACATACTTGCTTTTCATGACTAACACATTTAACTCACTTAACGGGGATTATCTTCAACTCTCATGAGGATTTCACCTTAAGGAATATTCTTAACTTCCCTTTTCTAACCTACTTCTAGGGGGTTGTCTAGGTACGCATTCTCTATCCTTTAAACACAGTTACCCTAATCTTTTTTCTAGTATTTTACACTTTTTAATTAGTTGATTCTTTCAACTCCCTTTATTTTCTGGGTAGCATAATACTGACACTATTAGTACCTTTGTATTTTTAATACGGCTGGAAATTTCCTGGGTGGCGAATACGGCACACACACACTGATTTTTCGCCTCGTGCTCTTACTGCAATTTCACATGGGCCACTAAAGCAAAGTCGCCCAGTGTCGCATTGTGAGGAGTGGTGAGGGTTACATAGTGTGTGTTCACGGGCCCACTGGTAAGCTGTGTTGCACGTATTGCACTTCCTATCTGTGCCTACAAAGTTCTGGACTCTACGTTAATTGTGTCGTGCTGAACTTTAAACACAAAGAACAATAAATCTTATATTTCTTATTATCTGATTTCTTTATGTGAGCTCGTGGGGGAATCTGTTTTAATCAAATATTAACTTTTTAGTTTGTGTGAGGAGTTGTCTCTACGATAATTCCTGTGTTTCCTTTTTACAAGCAAGGGACTAAATTCATTTACCAACATCAAAACAATTATTTTACTTCTACGTTACATGTGCCCATTGATAGGAGGAAGTCTACATGGAACAAGACACTTATTAGTGTGTAGTACCTCAGTTCCTATCAATGCAATTTGAATTCTCAGCCTTAGGAAATTCTTTACTAAAAATTACAAGTTTCCACGAGTATACAATTTTCACTTTATGGGCAAGTACTTCTCGTCGCACTGCCTATCTAACCAGGTTATGATTTTTGTAGTTAGGACGTTTCGTCACCTAACCTTCCCTACTAATCTAACTGATCGAGCTCATGCACTCTCGTATTTTTTATAGGCTCTACTATATCACTCCCTACTAATTGCTTTAGCTAAAAAGTTAGTGAGGGGCGTGGTAGTCAATGCTGGCGTCTGCCAGGTACTTACTCAGATGATGCCGGTGCGGGTTGATGGCACTTCTTGAGGCATCGCTTCGATGGTCATCCTCTCTTGCATTGTGTTGTAGCGGAAGCGGCGGGCCATCGGTACGTTGTTGGTGCCCTTTACTGTGTCTCCTTGTAGCGCCCTGGGACATGATGGGTGCATCTCGCACGCAGTGGGGTTGCTTGTAATACTGCTGTAGGCTGCTGCTCTGGAAGAATGGCCTGGATGCTGTGGGCGTCTGCTGAGGTTGTAGCTCTCATAGCTGCAAGTTTGCGTGTCCTCGCTGTAATTGTGCGGGTGACTGGTGCGTGGTACTTGCGTGCTCTTTCCGCTCCAGTTGTTGGAGGGGCTGCATCGACAGCATCAATGCTCTCGGGCATCTGGGAAACAGTGTTTACTTTTTGCGTTACTCGCTTATCTTGTTAAGCCTCCTCTCCAGCCATTCTTTCGTGCTCGGTTGTGTAGGGCGCCTGGTTGACCGACATACCATCTATCATCACAGGCTGCGGTAAGCTCTCTCTAGTATCTCGTCCGTCTTCTTCCTTCTTATCATTGAAAGGAAAAAATGGGAACAGTAGCAGGGCGTGTGACCTCAGGTCCCTATCCTCAAACAAATTCACACCCTCGGCGATTGGCTGATTCCTTTTATCTCGCCTCTGTGGGGCTGCACGCCAAGGTAGACCTTGAGGGTAATGAGGAGGGTAAGTGCAACTACACTACCTCTACCTCTTTGTCCGTATCACCGGTCGTGGGAGCCACTGACATGACATGGAGGTCCGGAGGGCTTCCTGTCGCGACATCGGAACTAATCACCTTCTATCAATAATAGATTGACTGCAGGAGGGCTGACATCGTCGTCAGCTTTGGGGCAGGTTTCGAGGGCAGTTTCGAGATGGACATACCTCTACGGAAATCCTGTCCACATCTGTCCTGACTCTAGTTGGGGGTTGATCCCCGGATACAATGCCCAACATGGGTTTGAGTTCCCATGGTCTGGGTGGCTCGAAACTCATGGCAGGTTGTATAGGGGGCGAGGATGTTTGTGGTACGCTGTTGTCGGGCCGGACTCATCGGCCCTGAGTGAAGGATTTATTTCGTGATACGCGGGAAATTGCTAGTTGTCAATCTGTAGATGTAACAAACGGACCGGGGCAGGGGAAGTGGTAAGGGTGATTAGGTTGCCTTCCCAGTCGACGACAGTGTTTTTGTGTAGTGTTGTGCATCGTTGCCCACAGTCAATCAGGTATTGTTGCTCTTGCAACCAGGGCTGTCCTAGAATCATGGGATCTCCCAGATAAGGGGCCACAAAATAGAGGACTTTCATGTTACGACCGTGGATTTGTAGATCAAAGGTAATCTCCATGGACAAACAACGATGGAAGTGGTCTTAGGCCATTTAGACTGTTCGACTTACAGGAGTCAAATGGGCCTTTTGATGTTGTCAGTAATTCACCGTTGATAAAATTGTGGCCAGTTGCTCCAAGACTGCCTCGTTCAGATGAACCCGCATGCGGGTTTGTTCATGGATGAACTTGTAGTGTTCATCATCTGTAATCTGACCGCTGTATCTTTAGACTGAGCCGGTCCTTGAGGGGGGTGGGGACACGGTAATGCGCTTGGTGTCCGTGTGTCTACCCTTCCTTCCTATCCCGTGGGGCTGGGCAAGTTCCACGGAGTGCCGCCGTTGGCAGTTCCATCAAGAGGGGTCGAGGAAGCAGTGATGAGGGGAAGTGGAGGCAGGATGCGACCTTCTGGCGCCCGGAGGGGTTCTCTTTTCCGGAGCTCGCCAGGTCGGGCAGTCACTGCTGTAATGTCTGCCTGCTTAGTGCGGCAGCGGAGCGAGGGGGCGGCGGGCGGTGAGGAGGTTGTGTCACGCCCTGCAGGCGGTCTGGGTTAGGGGGCGGGCCGGTTTCCTTGATGGTGCGTGCCACCGTAGCTTTCCCTGACAGGGGGCAATTATTTATTTATATTTCACAGGCCCTTTTTGCCAACTCTTCGACGGCCTGCGGCCGTGGAAGCACTAAGAGGTTTCTGAACGTGGGCAGGAGGGTGCGGGCGATGCTGCGGACCCTCTGTCCTTTGTTTTGGCCAGGGTAGACACATTTGTGTACGTGTTATTTCCGGCATATGAATAACTCCACTTCTTCGTCTGGATATTGTACTCAGAGTGCAAACCCGTTATTAAATTGGACAGGATCACGTCGCCTGTAAAATGCTAAATGACCTGAGTTCGGAACTGGGGCCATCCTCCTATGAACTCTCTGTATTTGTCCCACCATTTCCTGACGGGTCCACTCAGTTGGTGGTACACTCGGCTCACTCATTGTTTAGTTGGTATGAGGTGTTCCCTCAATTCACGTTCACATTCTTTCACAAAGTTTTCCAGGTCTTCATATGGTTTTCCATGGAACTCGGGTTGCATGAGTTCGGTGGGCTATCCTAAATTCACCGGACTACTCCATGCTACTTGGTTTATAGGTCTGTAAGTATGCTCTCATTTGCATACGTCGCACTAGTATACCTTTCCCGGGTTCCTTATATGCTCGTCCGTCCATCCAGTACAGCGATGGCGGAACTCACTGTTACAAAGGATACAACGTATGTACCAAGTATCTTTCGCTTCCTCTGCATTCAGGCCATTGGTAGACCTACACTTCTGCTTGTCTACATGACTGGCACATATATTCTAGGCTGTCGGTATATCATGATGTGTCGTCCCATCCAATATATACGTAGTATTATTGACTCAACCATAGCTACATTGAGTGACATTTACATCCGTTCCCTGTTCCCTCACACGTCATTAAGGGACATAGTGCATTTCTGGTTTTGGCATCATTAGCTTTTGCTAATCCGCCTTGTGCTTTTAGTAAACTCTCTTCGGAATTGTACATGTGGTTTTGATATTGAGCGCCACTGGGTGTTTACACGACTCCCCGAAGTCGGGTAAGTAGCTCCTTCGCAAGGAGTCTTAGTGAGGAGGGGAGGCAGGTGAAGAGGGACTGGCGTGGTCCCAGTTCCCAAGTCTAAACTACCTGAAGCTGTAGGGCCCAACGTTGGGAGTCATTTGTTGTATGCTGTGAGTGAGACCTGTTTATAACCCTCCCGCAGTGTGTCCTTTTTGGCCCGACGGGTCATGGTTTGGTTCTGCTTAGTGGAGAGGTTATTTCCGAGCGGAGGGGAATCAAACGCCAAGGTGATTCGAACCGTAAATGACTCTCGCCCAGAGAGTGCAATGTTACTCACAGAGGGCAGTTTTAGGGGTTAAGTTGATATTGACTATCTGCCCTGTTGCGGTACATATCATACATGTATTGTGCGGGCTCGTATCCTTATCTTTACGAGGGGTTGGCACGAATACGGGAGGTGAGTGTTTTGCTGATTGGTAGCAACTCTAGTATTCTAAATCATACCATGGCCAACAGATACCTAGATAGGCTTCAAGTTCTGTTTAATGGTCGAGCGGTGTGAGAAGCGAGATGGGACGCGGGGTGATCTCCGCAACTGCGGATGGGGCTGCATCCTCGCAAGTAGAGTTTACAGTAATCAGTATTTGCTGTTCTCTTTGTAGAGTTCTCTGCTCTCTATGTCTATTCTACTAGGTATTAAACCTCCCTTTCTGTTAATTTGAATCTCAAACACTTATAGCACGCCAATACTCTTCCCTTCCTGCAGACGTGCAGTCCTGGGGGAATATCTTTTCCAGACAACATGCCCAAGGCACTGATGGAGAGATTTGCAGGATATAGTTGAGCGCTGCTGTGGATAGGTGAGGGAGCGCTGGACTCCCAGGAGCTTTGGTATGTCCTATTTGGACTGAACACCTTCTTCAGGCCCCATCTCATTTGGGGTTTGGCCTGCTCACACCTAGTCCGCAGCAGGGTGTTGGACAACACAAAACACTTTCAATTAACAATAATGTGGGAGGGTAATAAAGAAATAACGTAATCAACTAAATTAAGTTTGACGTAAAGTTGAAAGTTGATTCTTACATCTTGAAAACACAGGGGAATCCCAGTTCAACGTACACTGATTTACTTAGTTACTTTATGCAGGCGAATGTGAGTCTCGAGGGATCTTATAATAAAATAGAATATTAGTTGCTCGAAGAATTGCGCAGTTTACAGTGTTTGCCTCCGAGGGGTGGTTTTCCCCCGTCGCAACGACCTGCTACCGTGGAGTCAAGTAGTGACTGAGGTAAAGGGGTGCATGGTTAGGACGTTGAGGTTACCTCTGGAGCGTCTTGCTGGAGTTGTATGATGAGCTGGTGCAGGAGGAATCTTCTCAAGCTGCAGATGCTGGTAGAGCACAGTCCAAGTTAGGAGAGGAGGTCGTCTTGGTCAGACTAGGGAGAGATCGCTGACCTATGTGGCCGGCGAACTCTGGCTAGAGGCATGTCTGAGCCTCATTATATAGTCCAAAAGTCAATGCTTCAGGGCTCTTTCAGGGGTGCGGGGAATGATAGCCTTTCTTTGCAGGGTCTGTTTATCGCAGGGTTGCGGCGGCGCCGTGAATTTCTTATCACCCTGGGCTGAGGCTGGCGACAGGTTTACAACCTCCGCTCGAGGCTCTGCGGTTGTGACATCACAGGGCGCAGGGGAGCTGCGATCCTGTGGTGTGTTGTGTAACTTTTCTCTCTGCTATCTCTGGTCAGTGGCTCGTCGGGTAAAACAATCTTGGTTTAAGGGGGTGGCGATCGCATGTCGGGATTCTGGATAGGCAGTACAATTTTATAATTAATCACTTTATTTATAAATGTTTCCGATGTTGTCCAGAGCTTGGATTCAAGTCTGTCGGCATGTGGATGGTAGTCTGTCATTGTTGGGAATTACCCTTAAGCTAGTTCTTGTTCGTTGATGGGGCTAAGTTGCCCATTGGGTGTGCAGGCACGCTGTGAAGCAATGTGGCATGCATCATTTTAAAACCAACAACAAAAAGATATTAAAACAACTTATTCAAGCCAATTTCTGTTTAAATTAAAACCTTAAATTTTTGTTATTGAGCAAAATTAAATTTTGTACAGTGTTCTTTCATTGGCTGAGTGATGCTCAGTCCGTCTGTAAAAATTACACCAATCATTTATAGGCAACCATTTTTGCCAATCATTACTTGCCAACTCTTTTTAAAACCTTTGCAATTCTAACGAAACATGTATCCGATAGTTTCTGATAATAGTCACGCCCATTAAATTACGTTCCACGACAGCTGTAACCTCATTCCAATTTCCGTTTATAATAAAATAGAAGGCCATAGAACATTGGATACAGTGCTTGAGATTGTGTGTTCTGTTCTCATTGCTGCGAACCTAAGAGTGCAGTAAACATGTAAGAATAATTAGGTTTGGAGATTGTTTCTCATAGTTGCCAACCTACAAATGGAGTAAAGTGGTACGAAGAAGTTTTTTTTTTGTTTTGTATTTACATAGCATTCAAAAACGAATGATCCGTGCAATCTTTGGCTAATGTACCAATGTGAAATACGGTGAATAGTAAATAATGGGAATGAATCATCGTAAATCCACTTTATTTTGTCAAACTATTGTTCCGAATATATATTTTGGCTTTCGTACAATATATGATTGTAGGATGCGCGGGTAAATGAGTGATTTTAGGGTCGTAGCATGCAGTTTTCTTTTTTTGCTATTGTTTATATAGGATATTTGTCGGGACTGCAAAAAATAAGACTTATGGGAAATTGACGTACACGAGATCTGAACAACAATGTTTTACTGTATAATTTATTTTACTCCCAACACCTAATGCAAGGCGACCTAAAACACTCAAATCGTCTGAAATTGAAAATAATATGACACTGAACGCAAGTAAAATTTTGAATGTCTCGCACGCACAATCAGCGGACTGCGCATGGAGAGATAATCTGTTGTTCATTGAGTTCGCAGCGGGTGCACTGCGGAAGGGGAAGTGGTGGGAGGGGTGAAACAATCTACCCATCCTCCTCCCCCCCCCCCCCCCTTTTCTGCTTGATGTTGGTGACACTTTGTGTAAATGGCAATTGTATGACTTTTAAAGAAATTTATTATATTTCACTGCAAAATCACTATCATTTTGAGACAGAAATGAATAAATAGGGCAACAATATTTATTTTGTCACAGTCTTTAATAATTAATCAATAAAAACCACGTTCTCTGAAAAAGGTGTCAATTAGGCCCTTGCAGGGTATTAGTTGATCAAAAAAATGAGTGCCTAATAAAATTAATCAATTTGAATCATGCAATTTGCCCACTTAGTAAAACAAGTTGCTCAATGTTAAATCAATTTTGGCTACAAAGGAGGTTAACTATATGCGTCTAGACTGTTGTGTCATTTAAAATTCCTTTAAAATCCCCCCTTTGTTTTCCTGACATTAAAAATGTCAGGAAAACAAAGGAGGATTTAACTACGTTTCGGTGCCTTACTGTTATAAAATGTGGGTCCAGTGGGTTTCCTTACAGGGACAAACTCTGGTGTAACAGAAATCACTCTGTCTCGCTATTACCTTGTGAATTCCATGCCGTGATGTGCTTTTTGCTGGCTGGCTGGCTGTAGCTGGTGGCGGCTGAACAGCGGCTGGTATTGGTTGCGGCGAAGTGGTGTTGATGTGTCCAAAGTTGGAGGGTAATTCTTTAGGGGGATATTTAAACCACTGTCTGTCCAACCCTAATAAGGTTTCTCCGTATCTTACTATTGCTAGATGAATTAGGTGGGTTAAAAGATAACTGTGTTGGAAGAGCAAATAAAGGAGTGGAGTTTTCTGTTTTTGAAGAGGCTATTCTGATCAGCTTTTCAACAGTCTCCTTGATTTATAACTTGAGTCTATATTTTGCACCGCCTGTCTTGGTTTAAGGCATGAGTTACCAAAAAATAAACAAATGATCCGAAAGTCAAGCCGGTTTGGAATAACGAATGTATAGTGTACTTCTGGACACTGTGGCTTTGCAACGAGACAACGTACACTGTTGTTATGGCCTGGCCTTGCGGCGGTGGGTGGAACTTCCGGCCGTTACAGCGGTGGAACAGACCTTAAGTTATTGTCACGTTATTTTATGCAGAAGCGTACAGGCGAGGTTTCCACAGTGGGTTGGGTAGCCAAAGCACTCTTCTCTCCAGATCGCCCATTAACAGCGGTGGCAGAGTAGGGAGGTACTTTGGCCGACTTGATTCCACGTATAAATGTGTACCTAGAGTGATTCGGGCACTCCAGATGATCTACCGAATGGCAGAACTCTGTTTGCCTCTTAGATATGTGGGTATCTCCCTTTGTGGCTTTATACATGCATTTGCAGTGTTTCCCTCAGGATGTAATTAAGAATTTAGCTTGGCCTTAAGGGTGTAAATTAAGGAGCAAATCTACCAATAATAACTTGGAAAATTAAATATATTTTAACATAAATACATCTATATTAAGTATGTATTCAAACATATGGGTCCTCACACTCCTAATAAAAGAATATTGACTATAATTAACTAATAACAGCAGTTATCCCTAATTGAAATCAGGTAAAGGCAACTTGAATGCAAAGCTAGTACTTGTGTGTTCTGTATTGTCTTGGCGAGAGAGGATTAATTTAATTAAACTCAAACTTAATTAAATTCCCTAATTGACTTTGGGGTACATTCAGAAGAAACCTAGCTAATGGGGGTTCATTATCAGAAGGCAATGAAGAATAGCTCTGGTTGAGCCCAGAGGGAACGTCGTCCTGACTTGCATTACCTTGAGGTGGTTGACCAAGGAGGAAGGGAGGGGTCGACGAGAACAGCATCTGCAGGACCCTCTGGTTGGCGTTTGCATCCAAGGGTCTCAGGTGCTGGAGGTTGCTGAACAGGCTGGGACCTGGATGGCGGTGATCCTCCGGAGCTGGTGGATGCTGAAGATGTTGAGGACCCTCTGGAGGATGCTGGCCTACAGACACTCAAAGTCCTCGGCCATGAAAACGGCGGGACTTTGAGGGCCTAGTGGCTAGTTTACCCTGAAGAGATACTCCTACCTAAGCGGAGGAGCAGGGTTGGCAAGCACACCCTTGGCTGACACCTCCTGCCATAACAGTGGTGAAGGTGCAGCAGACTGCCCTGAGGCCTGCTCTAATAGTTCTTTTATATTTAAAATCAGAGTTCTTAGGCCCTCAGAAGGGTGAAGAGGACAATCCTTGCTTCACTTGAGTTTCAGAATGGGTGCCTTTTTCCTATCACCTGCAATGGAGGCGTTGACATATCTTCAGGCTGTGGAACTGGCACTAAGTTTTTGGAGGGTCGGCAGCTCGGTAGATAGTACAGTCTTCAGAAAGCGGTTTTGATGCGACAGCTTCTGGGAGATTTGCAGTGAAGAGTAAAATCTAGGAGCACATGTCTGTAGTATATTGATGTAGGTGTGCCCTGTGAAGGGAGCCCACAGTCCTACACAAGTTTCGGTAAATTTTGATTCAAATGTGTGGTCTCTTGCTTTGCCCTTGTGAGTCATCATCTACTGAGGAAGGAATAGTTGCCCTACGAGGAGGTTTTGAGAGAAACGTGTATTTATTCCGTGATAAATAAACATGTTGGACCATACTACCGCCTAACAGGAACTGAAAGGAAGACAGAGTAGGTAAAGCTAGGTGAAGGGGACCTTTTCCTAAGCTGAACAAGGTGATGTTTGCTAGGTAGTTATGAAAATAACAGATCCTAACTAACTGTAACCATTGTCCAGAATAAACCTGCAAAGGCGACTACCAGAAGAGGTAGTGGTGGTGTGTTCAGAAGAGTCTTTCAGCAGCCACTACCAGATGGTGTAGCAGTGGTGCTAACACTGCCAGAGGGGGCAGTGCAGTTGCAGTTACCAGAAGGGTAGGCAAGGCAAGAAGTGTTGAAGACATCTTCGAGGGCTGCTGGAGCAGTGTTAAAGAGCTTCTGGAAGGTCGCTGAAGAGCTTCTGGTAGGTCGCTGGGACTTCGAAGGTGGCAGAGAATTCCAGCACAAATGTGGTGGAGCGAGCTGCGGAGAACAATTGGCTCTGAAGAGATTCGGAGAACAACTGCATTTCTGGGCTACACATGGACATGAGTTCTCTCTGTTCAAGGGCCCTCTTGAGAAGCGAGGGTGTGCTTGGGTGTCGAGCTTCGCCTACTGAGGGAGGCTGTCTGCTTGAACTGTCTGCTAGCGCTGTTAGCATCGTCCCTTGGTTCGCTGTGAAACTACATGACCTTGGGGATGTGGTCTCGGCCGCTCAGCCTGTGGTGCATTCACACTTTGGGGTGGGTAATGTGATGTCTGACTTTGAGTGAACAATACAAGCTGATTTGTCTGTAATAGCTCCCACGACAAGGGGAATTTCCTGAGACACTCGAGGTAGCTAGTAGATCTGTTCCAACCCCGCCTGGGGGATGTGAACGTATGGTCGGATGAGGCAAAGTTATGTCTAGTATGGTTGAGATGTGCGTCGTGCATCAAGTTGCCGTTTCAAAATGTAATAGAAGTTCTGGGGATGACAGACTAGAACTACTGCCTTTCAGTATCAGTCCGATGGAATGGTCGAGAGTCTTAAATGCAGTTTTGGGTAGTACCTGTCTATCTTTGTGGCAGACAGCGAAAAGGACTGGGCTTCAAATAGGCCATTGTTTCTCCTTGCTTATCATTTGGCAATTCATGAGTCTATAAGGGTAATGCCATTAAGGTTGCTGTTCAGGAGAGAAGTGTTCACCTCCCTAGTGACACGTTGTTTGGTCAACCAACAAAAAAGGAATCTGTCGCACCAGCACACGTCAAAGATTAGTTGGCATTCATTATTTTGCTGTACAGCTCTTTAGAATAAATAGGACAACTGGTGTGGTAATACAACCCACAGAGGCAAAAAGTGTACTGCCCGAAACAGCAGAAATGTTTTGAAGGCTGATACAAGTTTATGAAGGTCAATTATGTGGTCTTTAAAAATTGCCATAAAGGCTTTCAGGTGAAGCATATCTACTGACTGGCACTCTACGGAGGTCGGGATGTTGTAGTCTGTTTCGACTAAACCTACTTGGAGGACACAGTGCCTCATTTGGCAATGTATCAAGGGCATTACTTGTAACCTCGCTTGGAGTGCTCTGAGATTTACAAAGGCATGCTGCCACACATACTTGCTGTTTTGATAAGCCTAGTAGGATTTGTGCTGCCCTCTGTTCTTGAATGTCTGGGATTATTGTTGCTAGATCGTACTGGTCATCTTAGCCTCTCTCATTGGGACTTATGATGCGGGGAATATTCTAGTTCGGGCCAGCTGGTCTACATAAATAGTGATGTGCCTCCAAGTCAACTGTCTTGAGTTTGGAGTATTGTAGGACCTTAAGTGCCAGGTGTACAAAGACAGTGAATTGACAAATCAGAGAAACAATTGACGACGGTGACTAGTGAGAGAATGAAGTCTGCATACTGCAAGCAGTGTTACAGTGGAGAGTGACTGTAAGTCTTGACGAGCAGGACTTATTAAACTGGATGTGTGCGTGTGAGACATTTGAAATGATGGCGATAGACAGATTGAACATAGTATGTATATAGTGAGTGTGATATGACTGTAACCCATATAAAGACAGTGATAATGATTCAATTAGAATTGAGATTGACGTTAAATATTGTGCTCTCTGAAAACAACAAGAGTTAATAGTTGTAAGCACCAATACGCTTGTGGACTGAATACTTCAAATAAAACAACTTATAAACGAACCAGTGCACCATAGCACAACTTACCGGCCCACCATCCTGTTCAAGACTACTGTTTTCTTCCACTTGGAGGCACCAGTGTCACTATGATTGCCGTAGGCGCAGGCAATTAATGCTAAGTCACATAGTGTTTCCATTGTACATACACATGCACACATCTACAAAGTCTTGTAATGCACAATATATACTATATACAGATACCAAACATCCCGCCCACCTTGAAATGCCCACATTTCAAGTTCATTGAGATGGCAAGGGGCATAATTTCACTACAGGACGTTTGACAATCTCTTGCTGAGTGCGAACTTCTGCAACCCGCACCACACTATCTGCACCGGGATATACGTTCAACATTCTTCCTAGACACCACTGTCGGGAGGGTATGATTGAATCCTTAACCAATACTAGAATGCCTTTTTCCAAATTGGCTTCCGCTCTCGTCCATTTTTTCCTTGGCTGGAGCTGATGGAGGTACTCCATGTACCACCGTTTCCAGGACTGCGTGATCTGTTACACCAGATTCCACCACGACAGTCAGTTCATTGGAATATCAGTTAACTCTTCATCAGGTAGCATTTGTGGAGGACCAAGCATTAAGAAGTGACTAGGAGTCAAGGGTGCCAGATCATTTGGCTCGTTGGACTGGGCATAAAGAGGTTGAGAGTTCAAAATATACTGAATTTGAGTCAAAATGGTATATAATTCCTCATACGTGAGCAGCTGCTCCCCTATCACCTTAAACAGAAGGGACTTAATCAACTTTATCCCTGCCTTCCACAGTCCACCAAAGTGTGGTGCAGATAGGGGGTTAAAGTGCCAGGTGATACGTTGTTCTGCCAAACGATCTGCAAAAAGCTTCTGATTGCCAGTATTTTCCAGGAAGTCTGACAGAGCTGACAGTTTGTAATTGGCCCCTACGAAATTAGTGCCACAATCAATGTATAGATGAGTGCAGCATCCCCTACGGGCGACAAATTACCGGAATGCAGCTAAAAATGCATCTGTTGACAAATATGACAAGAGTTCCACATGTACCGCCTTGGTTGCCAAACAAACAAATAAACAGATGTATGACTGGGGAATATGAGGCTTCTTTACTGTCGCCATGGTGATAGTGGTTGGACCACCATAATCCACACTAGCATGCAAGAAGGGTTTTGCTTGGGAAACACGATGAGCAGGAAGACTTTCATTGTGGGGGGGGGGGGGGGGGGGGACAGGCAAATTTTGGTTGTGCTCTGAAGCATTTCAGACACTTGTGGATCCGCTGCCGAATCAGGTTCCTGGCACCCGATATCCAGAACTACCTGAAGAGCACAGATTGCAGTGTGATCAGGCCAGAGTGCAGGAGCTCCAAATGGAGTCAATGCACCAAGTCTGCCAGACGACAGTGCTTGGGCAGGAGCACTGGATGCTTCACCTCAAATGCAAATTTCGACTGTTGCAGTCGTCTGCCCACCCTGAGGATGCCCTCCTTATCAGTGAAGGGCCATAATCGTTGAACTGCAGGTGAGCACAGTTCACTGTTGACCAGATGAATAAATCCTGCTACGAAACTTGTATTATGAGCGCTCCTGATTAAGATTGTCATGGCGCTTGACAGTTATTTCGACTATTGGTCCGGAAATGGTGGAGTGCGTCTACTGTGCATTGTTCACAAACCTTACGCACCAGGCAATGAACTGACACACCTTCGTCAAACTGGATAACCGAGAAAGCAGCTCTTCGAAATGGAATTCTTCCACACTTGCGTGAAAAACAATTACTTTCTGCTCCTCTCTAGGTCCTCCTATCACTGCTGCAGACTGCGGCCTCGTCAGATTTGTGCAACCATGATGGCCGTTGCCACCACAATATATGTTCGATCAACTGAGCAGGAGAGTGTCCATGAGAGGCACAATCTGTGGGATTCTGTGCTGATGATACATGATGCCACCACGACGCAGGAGTCAAGTCCTGTATTTTTGAAACCCTGTTAGCTACAAAGGTTTTCCATTCATGTGATCGTCCCTTGATCCATATCAAGGTTACAAAAGAATCTGACGAAGCATGTACACTCACCACTTGCAGCATGGTTCAGTAGGCGTCAAATCGCAAATGCATACAGTGTGCTAAGAGCAAAGCTGCACAAAGCTCCAGCCAAGGAAATGAAATCTTCTTTAATGGGGCCACCTTGCATTTTGCCTTGAGAAGTGAGGTCACAATGTCACCCGAGTTGGAAACCTTTCGTGGGTATACTACTGCTGCATAATCCTTTTCCGAGCTATCAGAAAATCTATGCAGTTGGTGCACTTACCATAGATTATCCGAAAGGATACAATCCTCAATTGAGATGTTGGCACAGCATGGCAAATCTTCTACAATGACCTTCCATTTGGCCACAATGTCTGGTGTAGCTGGGTCATCCCATTCCACCTCAGCCAACCAGAGTTGCTGTATCAGGTGTTTTGCAAGGAAGGTGAGGGGTGCCAACCAGCCTAGCGGGTCAAAAACACATGCCACATCAGCTAGTATGCCTCGTTTGATGAACACTGGAGGACTGAGATTCAGGTTGTATGTGAAAGTGTCTGATGCCGTATTCCACCGTAAGCCCAGCACCCTAACATAAGAATCTTCATCAAAATTAATGAATCATGTTGTTGTTGTAGATCTTCTGGGGGCAGTCTTCCAACATCGCCGAACAGTTACTAGCAAATTTGCGCAGCTGAAAACCACCTTTATGGAGCAGCTGTTGCAGTTCCTGCCTGAGACGCATAGCTCAGGTCAAATCATTTGCCCCACTAACTATGTTGTCCACATGTGTCATTGAGCAAGGCATCGGCAGCCACAGGGAAATTACCTTGCTCATCCTTTGCTAACTGATGTAAAGTGTGAATCTCCAGGTAGGGAGATGAGGACATTGCATAAGTTACAGTGTTCAACTGGTACACTTCAACAGGTCTGTTTTCTACTTCTCTCCACAATACACGCTGGTACTTTCTATGCTCGGGATGGACCTCAATTTGCAGATACATTTGTTTTATGTTGGCAGTGACAACAATTGCATGCGTTCGAAAATGAAGGAGAACAGTCAAAGTGTCTCTATGTAGTTTTGGACCAGTAAATAGGGTATCGTTAGGGATGTGCCTGCAGCTGTCTGGACGAAGCATCGAATACCACCCAAAGTCTTGTATTGATGAGGTATGAAGTAGGTCTTTTCTGACTCAATATCACCCACTTTGACCTTGCTCATGTGACCAGCATTAATGGAGTCTTTCATGAATGCCACATACTCTACTTTAAGTTCTGGGTCCTTTCTTAGCCTACGTTCCAGCGAATGGAATCTACGAAGAGCAGACATTCTTGAATCTCCTAGGTCAGGGTCAGGTGACTTGAAGGGCAAAGCCACACTGTACCGTCCAGTACTGTCACGAGTGTGAGTTGCAGTGAAGATCCTCTCACATGTCTCATCATCTGGTGAGCGGAAATCCTTGGCAACTGGTAACTCTTCTAGTTCCCAAAATTTCTGTACAACATTCTCCAATGTGGGGAGCCTTACAGAGGACACATATAGTGAAGTGACACTTTGGACTTTAGCTGGAGAGTTCTGTTGCACATGTCCCATCAGTATTCACCAAACTGTGTGTCGAATGTCACGGGAGTTCCTGGATTGCCCTCTAGTTTGCGACCTGTGAGAATATAAGGGAACAGTTCCGCTCCAATGAGCATGTCGACTGGCCGTGCCACATTATAATTTTTATCTGCAAGTTGCAAGTGCTTTATGTGAGACCAACGCTCACCTCGGTGTGCTGGGAATACATCCAGTAATGCGGGGTAAAGCAAAAGCCTCAATTTCAAAGCTGGGTGCATCCTGTCCTCTAGGCTTAATAACACAAGCTGCCATTCTTTAATAGCACTCAAGGGTGTTAAAGACAGGCCATGCAGCTGAACTGACGTATTTTGTGGGCAAGTCCTAACCTAGACAAACAATTGTCTGTAATAAAATGGGCCTGACTGCCAGAATCAAAAAGGGCCCTTATAGTTTGAAAGTTTCCAGATGAGTCTTGAATATCTATCATGGCAGTTGACAACATAACCATAGCTGCTAGCTTTCTATTACCGGCAACTGACGACAACACATTTGTTGAGGAGTTAGCTGTAGGGTTCTCACCCTCTGCCTCAAAATCAACTTCCTTCTCAGTCGTTCCTGCTGTGAAGTGCAATAATGAGTGATGCCTAGACTGACAATGACAAAAAGATGAGGAGGATGGACAATCCTTGAACTGATGCCCTGTTTGTAAACAATTCAGGCACAACTTGTTGTCCTTCACGGAACCAAAGCGTTCCTTAGGACTCATCAATAAGAATCTAGGGCACTTGTATATCGTGTACAAGTCTTTGCAGAGGGTACACGTATGGGAATTAATAAGAAAGTTGCTAGAGCGCAGCATTCGTGGTTTAGGTGGCTCTGGCACTACCCCTACCTTTGACCTAGGTGGCACTACTGTAGACTGTGTCTGGCAACAAGTCACCGTCTTCTGACACCAACAGTACTTTTCCAGAAATTTTATGAACTTCCCTAGGGTGGGAAGTTCACTGTCTGAAAGAGTCATCTCTCATTGTGTTTGCAACGGTACATCCAATCTTTTGCAAAATATGGCAAGCAAGATGAGGTCCCATGTTTTCGCTGGCACCTCAAGGGTCTCCAATGCAGCTATGTTGCCTGTGAAAATTGTTAACAACTGGCACAGTGAAGCAGGTGAGTTCACATGTGCAGATGGGACTTCCAACAAAGAATCCACATGCAAGGCCATAATCAGGCGCTTGTTATAGTACCGAGCTACTAACGTGTCCCAAGCAATACGGAAATTTACTTCTAGTAAACAAACTTTTCCACAGCTGATAATCCTGGGTGATTCATCACCAATGTTGTAAATCAATTACAGTAACTCACCCAACATCTTAGAATCTCGTCAAACTGAGGCAAATCGATTTTCGGCAGGACCACTTGCGAACTGCGGGAAGACTCCTTGACACTGCTGAGCGAATCTGCTGTTGTTATAACTATGTAGTATTGCTCTTCAAAATTAATCATTCTGGCTGAATGTTCCTCCAAACTGAACTTTTCTGGCTTTTCCGATGAGGTTTCTAACGTAACGTAATCCTTTTCAAATGTTTGCCTAACCTCTCGAAGATCGCGTACATTAGCCAAAAATATATTAATTTTTTGTCAGGTCAGTTGTTATTGTCTGAGATAGAGCATAAGCACGTTTCACACGGCATTTGGCTAAGCTTAACCTCCCCAACACAGCAGCCATGTCCGCCATGATAACAAACACAAGTAATCGGGTGAAATAAAACAACCCTAACCTTAAATCCACGAACAAGAAAGTGGCGCCATAATGTCGCTATTTTATGTTCCGCGAGCGACAGAAAGCACTTGGATGTGGTGTGAATATTATATCTTGGCATCCGAAAACACCCACTAGGGCACAACACTATTATTTTCATCAAACTAAATTTTGAAACGCTGATTACGTCCTACACTTGTTGATTCCTTCGTGACACAAATATACCACGCACTTATCAATGCCAACAACAAGGAAACTAATGACTGCCGGAACTATCTGGCCCTGGAGGACCAAAATGTAAGTGCAGATATGCTTGTGGACTGAATACTTCAAACAAAACAACTTATAAACGAACCAGTGCACCATAGCACAACTTACCGGTCTGCCATCTTGTTTACAACTGCTGTTTTCTTCCACTTGGAGGCACCACTGTCATGATGATTGCCATAGGCGCGGTCAATTAAAGCTAAGTCACGTAGTCTAGTGTTTCCATTGTACATACACAGGCACACATCCACAAAGTCTTCTAATACACAATATATACTATATACAGATACTGAACAATAGTACAGGTGGGTAATTTTGTGTTGTAAATAATAGCTGTGCATATTTTTATATCTACATTATAAATAAATAGAATTTAAATAAAGTTCTTTTATTGGTTTATGAAGACCTCTATCGCTCACAAGTTCAGATAAGTCCCTCTAGCAATTTGTAACAATATTTAAATTTGATAAAAATCTCTCTCCAGTGTTGCTGATACTGCAAAATGTACATGGGGATTTCTTGTAGTGATATCTATGGTGATAAGAAAGGCAAGAGGAATAAAATATTCACTTTTACACTCCATTTTATCAAATTTTAAGTAAGGGGAGAGAGTGGAAGTAATGTTGTTTAACATTTTTTTCATTTGGTGCTAGAGGCAGCTGTGACATCACATATTGTGGCCAGTAGATAACTCTTACCATGCAAAAGCAGTCTGTATCCATTGCTGAATATTTTTCATCTTGTGCGATATACAATAGAACACTGTTATAACATTTTTCAGGGGGCCAGTAAAATAAAATGTTATATGCAGGGAAATGTTATAAGCAGGAAACAGTAAGTATTGCACCTGCAGAAGCACATCAAGCAAAACAAAATTCTAATAGTAATAATTTTTGTATATAAGCTAGTCAAGTTCAACTTCATCTGAATAATTTGATGTAAAAATATCGGTGATCTGAATTCCATGGATCATAGCATCATCAATCACAGTGACATGCTTTCTGGATGCTTGGTTACCAATTTACACTTGGTTATATTAATAATTTTCATGACCAACTCCTCTAAAATCCTTAATATTTGAGGTATAAACAGTCTTCTTTATCTGTTTACATGCTACTGCATTGTTAATGTCTGAAATTTCATTTGAGATACGGCAAGCAATGGTTTTGTTATATGCAGGAAATGAAAATTTGAACATTGTTGTAAGCAGGAAATTAAACCATTAAGCCTTATGGAGAAATGGCGGGACTATGAAATAATGGTGTTATATGCAGGAACGTTATAACAGGGTTCTACTATAATTTGATAGTATCAACATGTCAGAAAAGTATGGCATAGTAGGGAATTCTTTTTCCATCTGTGCAAAAATTTGTGCAATACATGTTGCTTAAAAATATAATAGACTCCCTTTTCTTATTCCATCTCCCCAAGATTTTACAATTTCCTGCATTTTACATGTACATATTTTTTCCTGTTTACTGGTTTTACAATTTAAAATTTTCTTCTTTTTACAATTTCTTGAGTTTTACTATTTTCCCTGGTATTTAGAAATGTCTAAACAGGGGTTTCACTATAGATTTTTTTGTTCAACTATTGTATTGTGCAAGTTTTTGACTAGTTACATTGTAAAGTTACTTACACCCTAAAAAAAATTTGTAATTTTATTATACCCAAGCAATGCTGTATGTAAAATATTGATTTTTTATTAACAGATTTCATCTTGAGTATTTTCAAGCAACACACTCCTCAGTTATCCTCTGCTGATGCCTCGCAGAAGCTGTTGGAGTTCAAAATGATAAAACTAGAACTGGAAATGAAGCAGCAAACATTTAACATGAATGTTTATATCCGCCTCGGAGGTATAGGCCTTGCATATATGGGTCTTTCAGAGAAAACTTTACTTCTTGATACACCGATGACAGAAGAGAACAGTGGGTCCTACTTGTTGACTGTAAAATATATAAATGTGAGTGTGCAAAGCAAATTACGGTACAGTAATATCTCATTTTAAATCTCCTAAGCATACAATAAAGAAATTGTGTTGTGTGCTTTGTACTAATATGTCACACTATCAGTTAATTTTATATTATGTAGCTTCTTGGTAAAAATGAGCCAATTTTAAGTTCCTTTCAGATTATTGGTATCCTTTCCCTATTAAGTTGTTCATTGTACTCAAAACTAATGTCTGAGGTCAAATGAAATACAACATTTTTGGTTATTATGGCTACAGGAAGGACCTTAAACAAAGTGCACGCTTTACAGTGAATAGTTTGAAACAAGTTACTTACTTTACTACATTTGGTTTGAACAGATATCTACGTATAGTTTCACTAAATCTCACTTCTAAATATGATCTTTAACAGCAGGCAGGTACAAAAAGTAGATGGCAAATATAATGCTAACAGTTCTGATTCAAACTATTATCTGTCATGTTACATCTTTGTCTGCATCAGTGGAGAAGGGTTATAGCATGACTCCTCAGGTTGCAATGACGAATGTGACAATTAATTTATACACTTTATGTAAACTTTTTATGTGTAATTTGTGATAGTGTGACATTTTTGCCAAAATAGTTAATTTTTTTAAGAATGTTAATAACATGGAAACATTCAGTACATGTTTTAAAATTAATATAGATGTACTTCAGTTTTACATATCTAAGATGTGGGTGCCACATTCAAAAAGTTAATGTTTTTCATTGTAAACATGTCGTGAGACATATGTAGTGTGTTTGTGTTGCTGTTGTGCTGAGACTGTACTGGTTGAGCTTGACTACGGTATTTACCGGAAAGGAAGACGACCCAGAATTTAAGACAACCCCTTCCTAAAAAAATATTTTTGATGGAAAAATATTTAAACGTGAATTCAAGACTACCCCTGTCAAGTGCCGAAAAAATTATTTAAGTTGAAAGTATTTTTGCATGAATTTATGACAAACCCTTCAAGAAGAAATGCTATTATATGAATAATATGATCTATTTTACTTACTTTTAAAGAAAAGTTAATCACAATGAAATAGGTGTGTCTAACCCAGCTGTATGGTAGCATCATATTTCGTACGCTGTAAAACTTTTGTGGGTGTTATATATTTGTGACTTGAGACATTTTGCTTCCCAGCAAAGTGCTTCCTCTTTATGGTGGGCAACATCAGATAAGGGGATGAAGTTGACAGGTACAGTCTCAGCACTACAAAATTATGTGCAACCATAGGACACACTGTATTTAAGCATCAAAAGCCTTTGTCATAATCATCTGTCTCATGGCACTGCAATTTTGGAGGACTAACAGCTACCTGAGTAAAAGTTATGAATAGAAGCCTGTAGTAATTTTATACTTGTAACACAAACATAAATATTGAACTGTCAGTGTTGCACATTTATGGTATTTGTGCCTAGGTTTTGAATTGAAGATGACCCCGAATTGTAGACGACCCTTTATTTTTTCTATTCCTTTTCTGTCAAAAAACGTCTTTTTCCTTTTGGGTAAATAAGGTACTTTCTCTCATACCCTGGTTGGTGCTTGGCACACCACAGAAGCAGTGCATTCTGTTTGGAAGTAGTGCAGCTTGTCCCCCAGCACCACCGCACATGGCAGTAACCTAGTAGTCTGTGTATAAATCCCACCCCATTTTTGAGGCAGTAATTTCTTTACAAAAGGTTTGTGCATTACATGAGTAAATTATAGTATATTTTAGAAAAGGACATTGCATAGTGGATATGTAATACAAAGAATTTTACATGGAATTTACAAACATATAGTTCTATATTTTCAAAATAAATTTTTTTTTTTTATCTAATATTTTATGGTTGAGTAGGAAAGGATTTTGTATGCAACTGAAGGAATCAATATTCTGTAATTAGTGCTACTTCTAATACCCAACTTGCCCAATTTCAAAAAGGAGGCGTAACAGGTGTTGTAAAACAGTTGCTTATATTTATTCTGATGTCATCATAACGCATGACTCACTATGTGCCTGTTTTAGTTGGGAGTGGTAAAACAATTTTACTTATATTATATGTATTATGCTAGGTAATGTTTTTCCTATTCTATAGGGAGGTATACGTAGACAGTTTGTTATTTTAAAAGTGCTGCCAAATATCTACTTTCCTCCTCGTTTTGTATCCTTCTGCCATATGTAAAATTTACGTTGTCATGAGCCCTATGACTATTCATATGGCAGTCAAGTGAAACTGTGAAACTTTTGTGAACATAAATTTGTTTTTACTAATATGCCAGTTCATACTCTGATGTAAAAAGGAGAAAAAAATCAATGATCTTGAGAAAGCTACAGATACCTCTCTCTCAATTGCTACCCCTATCCAGTTGACTGAATGGGAATGTCCAGCCAGAGTATATATAGTGAGATGCTTGCCCCACAGCCGCCAGTCTATCTTGGGGTCTTAACTGCATTCATGCCGAAGGCCCCGATGGAAAACAGCGATTCCACTTTGACCAGTTGTTCAGACTTCAGGTCCCCTACTGCAGCCCTTGCCGAGATTGTGACTAGCCGGTTAGCCTCGCTCTAAACCTACCTTCCTTCACCGCATTTGTGCCAAAGATCAACCTTTGCCAGTGTAGGAGTAGTACCAGTTTAAGTTAGTCTCGTAATGCTCATCTACCTGCCATTGTTAGCTTAGGCCGAGTTCGTCTTCACATGGCTCAGTGTAGGTTCAGCGTCCTTAAGTTCTTGCCAATGTTAGGAGGTAGTGCGACATCATTCTGTGTACTTCCCGTTAGACTGAATAAACAGACGTTTCACCAACTCAAGGGTATCGTTTCCCATAGTTGTAATTCCTCTCCCAGTGGACCCCATGCCGTCCAAGGGATCGCAGGTGACCGGGGAAGTTACTCATACGAGCCAACCGCACCAATTGAGTACCCATATGCACATTGAACAGCCACCCTTTTTGTGCTCCCCGGAGTACAGAATGCTAGAACCCCAACACTAGGTACTCACAGCAGTTACTCTCTCCACTGCGTTTCAACGCTGGAGTTAGTGTTCTCTGTGTTTGGGGAGACTGCCCCTTTCTTTGACATTTACCCACATGCTGAGACTGTCCACCAACGAGACCTGACTCAGTGCTCACCATGTTTTGACGCCGAGTGTTGGGATAGGGATACAGTTTCCGTTGGCAGACTCTACACGTGGCGATATACAGCGTAAGACAACATATCGTCTGCTGTCTCTTTCACGGATGTGAGGGGATGATTCAGTCTAGATGCCCTACTCCTGTCAGAGTGGTATCTAAGAGAAGATTAGACAGGTACTTACTGCCTCTGGGCATTTGCAGGAGCTTACTCCCTTCCTCCTGACTACACTTGTTCAGCTCTCACCGATGGTTCAAGCCCAGGCCTTGCACCATTGGCAGATACTAGTCACGCCAGAGATTTCCAAGGACCTCTTCTCGCCTACACCTACTTCAAGGGAATCAAACCAGCAGAACCAACCCCTGCGACCTCCCCTGCCTTAGAGTTTCTGCCCTCTAAGCAACCTAGCTCAACATTATGTCAGCCGGAAGTGACATAGATTAGGCAGATTTCTCGGGTTAAGTGTCACCCAGGTATACAGCATGGAATCAATTCTCTGAAATGCAAGATCACTCTGACGGAGCCAGACGTAGTGCCCTGCCATAAAGCTACCTGGCCAGTACACAACACTGAACGTGCGTCAGTGCCACTTAGAAATTGAATAAAAACTAGAACACCCTGCCACCGGTTGCAGCAGACCTAGCCCTTAAACAAAAACCTTCTTGTATGTGGTGACATTCCCTCATCATCTCCCAGGGCATTACGCGTCAGATCATTTTCCATAAATTAAACATCACACTCTTAGTACAACATCAACACTTGGAACTATTTTTCTTAATTTGCTGCCATCTTAATAGGGAGTCGGCACTCCACTGTGAACAGGAGCAGAGGATGTGGTTGATGAGCCATGTTTTTTTTCTAAAGTGCACACTTTACTGTGAACAACCTATGAAGAGCCATAAGCTTAGTTAGAATCGTGAATAAATGATTTGGCATAGGCTGTTCACCATTAATTGAGCACTTTTGGAATCAATATTTTGAAAAATATTACGGTCTCTCCTATATATATTTCAACAGGCACACATAGTAGCGTGTGTATATTTAGTAAAGTTGGTAATTATGCAGGGTTGTTAGTTCCATGTTTTAACAATGCATTAAAAGTTAGGTAGACATTTGTGAATACTGAAATTATTATGTTTTGATTCTGTTTTTTCAAATAATGTAAGTTTAAGAATGAGCAAATTAATAAAATATTTATATATTTGTTTCATAAATTACAGTGTAATTGGATGATTCACATATAAAGTGATGAGGCTTTTGACAGTGTTAGTTTTACATGGGATGAAATGATACACAATGTGCATGTAAGTCGATTTTAAGCAGGGTATTCAAATGTGTTCATGTTATCGTAAACAGCATAGTTACGTAGCAGGGGAGTATTAGTTCAACAATTGATGGTTACTTCCAAAATTTTTGAAGCGCTGTTAGTGGTACCTTTAGGCTATTCCTCCGCCTTATGCAAATAAATCCTAACAAAACTGACGTGTGCTGCTTCTACTGCTAACCAACTATGATTATGACTCATCGCTAAGGTTACTACTTCCTCTGCTACAGACGTAAGAAACATGTACAGAGAATTTTCATATGCATTCTCGGCTGCCTACTCTACCAGGCAATAGGAACTTATAAGCAAATTCTCATCCCCTGAAGGTTACGCAACCCAGTAGGCTTGTCCCCCCACCTCTCATTCACTGTGCTGAGAGCCTACAAGCTGCCTGGACCTCGGGTAAGGCCGAAGACCACCGAAGAGGCATGAAGCAGAAACGCTGACTACTGCTGACTCGAGTTTTTCGACTCCCATGCCAACCAGGGCAGGATGCACGCCCTTCCCGTAGCCCGTGCCGGCAGCCTACAAGCTTCACCTATATAGGTCCGGATGCTGCAGGGCTCGGGCAGTCATTCTTATATCATCTCTCGCAATATCCTGAGTACTACTCAGTGCGGACGTACAAAGATCTATGTATGCATCGATGATCAGTCATCCAGCAAACACGTACATTCGTATGTAACTTCACTTTGTCTTTCACTTTGTATTCGTCTAGAACCAGCTATTCCCCCTTTTAACATAGAACCAGGTCGCCTACACTTGGAAGCACAGTTACCTTCAGCTCTCCACGGTTTGGTAGGAGGTAGCACAGGTCACATGTTGAGTATTCAATACACACTCATTGTTCACTACTCTTCCACTTTTCATTTACAGAGTACTTGTCTGTGTTAACTGTGAGAGATAGAATACGACGTGCACTGCCAACAGGAACCAACAGATTGTTGACATCCACATTAGACAGCTACCTGTCTTCCCAACCACCCGAGCACTAACTTAGTGCTGGTGGGAGGAAACAGCAACGCCACAACCACTAGAAACACCTTCACATAGCGAGGGGCTACAAGCTCAGGTTATTTCTCACTTTGAGCTCTAAGTTAGTGCTGAAGTGACAGCCTGGGGTTTGCTGCTCAACCCTGTGCGAACGCACAACGAATAGAGACATGGTGGTCAACATGGCTCCACGTCCCTGGTTAGCACTCATACGTGGGATATCAGTGGGGACTCTTATTGAGCTCTTGCCAGCAAGTCACTATTCGGTTACACTGTAGTAACTTTTCCTGTCTAAGTGCATTCTGTAAACTGTCAAACCGATTTATCCTATGCCTTACAAGGTAAGTAGTGGCAAAAGACATGAGGAACAACATTTAGCTCATCTTGCTCTCAAACCGTGGGTTTGCATTACCACCTCCTATGCAGGAAAAGCAGGCGGAATGGGACTACACCTCCCAACTTAGCCACCAAGCAGTAGCGCCTGCTGCGGTCACATTAATCTACTTGTTGCCTTGCCTTTGTATGCATCCATCGTGTCACTCTGTGGTAAGAGGGTAGTTAAACCAAACTGAGGCAAGACATGACTGGGCCAACCCAAACTTCTGGAGCAGCGCAGCCTACAACTGGAATCGCCGTTTCGGAGTGAACTGAGCTCGCCACTATTGGGTGAAACCTGCACCAACCGCAACACCAGATGACAGTATAAGTAAGTAGTAACCAACACCCCTTGCCCCACACCTTCTAATCAGGGTTAATCACCCCACTTTTGGTCTAGCGAAAAAATCCTCGGTAAGTGTCAGTCTGTCTAACTGGACACGTATCAAAGTCTAAAAAATTACCAGTAAGCGACAAAGCACCGTATTTGTGCATACTCAATTTAATAGTACTTTGCATGAGAACATCTTAATAGAAGTTACCAACACACCTATTTTCTCCCTGTTTTGTTTGTATTAATTATGAGCGAAATATTATAATTAAAGACAATATATAAATAAAAGTTCAATTTACCAAACAGGAAAAAAGATTACTGTACCAGAAGTATAAAATGCTTATGATACATGACATTTTGGAAGTAGCTAAACATCTCACACGTGGGATGATTTTTTAAAGATGTGATTCAAAAGGTGTGAAGATGCTGTACTTTGAATATATAATAGTGAGTGTACACTGTGTGTGTGGTGCAGGCAAACAAGAATTCCCCCGACTTCCACACGCTGCATGGCTCGGTGCTGCAGCTGGTCGACATGGACTTCACGTACTTGGAAGTATTGCTTCACCAGCAGGCGCTGCTCGCCATCATGGAGTTCAGCAGCATGCTGCAGGCACGCCTTGCCACGCTTGAGAGCAAGCCTGCTGCCAAGCCCAAGGTCTCCCCTGCCACTACTCGCCCCCTCCTCGCCCCCATCGTCGAAGAGGGAGCCTCCACCATCACTCTACAGCCACGCAAGAGTGAGTCCGCTCTGCTCTGCTCTGCTCTGCTCTGCTCTGCTCTGCTCTGCTCTGCTTTCTGCACCGTGCCCAGTACAACATTGTGTCCCACACCCCACTTGTAGTCGGCTAACTTTGGAAATAATAATGTACTAAATTGAATCTAAACAAATTACTTTTTTTACGTACGTATATTTTGCGCTTTTTATTATGTACCATTTTTTTAGGCTCAAAAATACATGGTAGGCAACACATGGCAGGCAAATTTTTGTGCATTTTATGAATTTATTACATTTATAATCAAATAAAAGCTGTTAACTTCTACAGGAAAGTAGTTGACATGTGAGCTGCGATAAGGTAAAATAAGCAGGGTCATGGTTATTTTGTAATAAAAATACTGCTGCTTGCTTAAGGGGGAAGGTAAGGTGTGCGAAAGGTAGACACAGGGTAACTGAAGCAAGCCAAGGGGGAGATAAGCAAATGTGAGATGTAGACAAAATATGTACATTGATTGAGAGGAAACAATAGGGGAGATAAGATGGCACCCATTTCTTTCCTCTCTAACAGAATACAAAATGGAGATGGGGACAGCCCACAACTTCTTACCGAGCCCCAGTTAGCCCTTGATGCCTTGAACTTGAACACAGACCACTGGATGATGTGCCACTTCCTATCATACCTTCACCTGTTGTGACAACAGATGTATTTCCATGGTGTGCTTATTTCTACTATCTCCTCTTTTCGTGTTCTTTCTCACTTTCTACCGTTGTGCTATCGGAAGCACTTTTGTGCTCGGGTGAGTATCTACTTTTTCACAGGCAAAACATTATATGGTTAGACCTCGATTTTACAAGTATTGGATTTAACAAGGCAGAGATTTTACGTGGCCGTTCTCGGGAACCGTCAAAAAATTGCAAAAATTAATGAAAAAATCCTGAAAAATAATGTAAAAATTTGCAATAAAAACATATTAAAAACATATTTGCGTGTTCACAGCAATAATATTTATGTGTTATAATAAGCTACTCTTAATTTGTATGCTGCAAATCTTAAACAAAACAAAAAAGAATCTGAAAATCTGGTAAAAAATATGGCAAAGGTGTGTTTAAACGAATGCATCGCACGGTGCCTGACGGGTAGCGTGCCCTGTGCTGCCCTTTACTCTCTCTCCCCCTCTCCCCCCACTTCGCCTCCATCTCATTATCACCCCGTTACAATTTCCGCCTGCTTATCTCTTGTATTGACTGGTGACAACAACGGTCCACTATCACGCGCATAGCAGCAAGACTGGCCAATAACATCATGAATTACTGACACCCTCCTTTGCCCCTTCAACCCTTAGTGTAGAGACCACTTCACCAATTTGGTTAGTTATCATGCATGCAGTGTTTGCCTATTGGTAGAGGTGGTGGAAAATAGCATTAATTTTGTCTCCTTGTAACATTTTCAAAGTGTGTTCATAGCATTTATTAACATTTATTATTATATTTACGTAATAAACAGGATTTTACCAGCAATGTAGGTGGTAGAAAATCGTAGTCCTTTTGTTTATAGAATTAAAACACGCACTCAAAAGAATTCATTATTCTACTGCTTTAAAATTTTTTTCCTACAATCAGGTATGTTATTTGTAGAAAATACTCTTGCAAAGTATCTCTACATTAATTGATACTATTTTTTAGTGCTGAGCCGATACAGATTTTGACCTATACCGGTACGAACTGATACTTCCTGATTCAGCCAATATCTGATACCGATACAATGGTCGTACGAGTAATGAACTTAAAGACTTCTACTAACACCTAAAATATTTTGGAAAGCTGATGGAAATCTGTGTTAAAATCAGTACCACACTATGTACTATTTGATGCTTCCAGGAAACATACAAAAAATAGGTAAATTAATGTCACATAAATTCTTCAAAATAAAAGCAGCATTCAAAATACTTTAGTAATATATAGGGATGTAACGATTCCACTTTTCCTTGATTCTCAATCTCGATGCCGATACCACTCTAGATTCTCAATTCCAAAACTCGCGATTCCTTAAGTTACAGACACTTATTTTACAGAACTAATTAATATATATGAGGGTGTGAAATTTAATTACTTAAACTAGGCCTGCACTAGTAGTATGCCAATTACCCATATAAATAATATAACACTTGAACAGTGGGACCATATTCATATGAAATGCCCAAAAGTTCAAAAGAGGCTTATGTAATAATATTGAAAATGTACTTATATCATTATATATTTCACCCACGTAGTTTATTCGGAAATATTTCCAAACCTCACTTGCCATGATAAATGTTCACCAACATAATAAATTGTTAAAATGTTGGCAAGACTGGCACTTATTGAAAAGCAATCATAGTGAAAAAATTTTCGAAGCAGTGATTATTTAAAAGGCTCTAATTTTAAAATACAGTAACATTTTGTTAAATACACGAACATGTTCTGGAAATGCAAAGAAGTTTAATTTTAATGCAAAGGAATTATTAGCTACATACATAAACGAGGCAAGCAATATCCACGTAATATCAATATCCTCTACATTCTTTTAAAAAAAAAAGTCTTCTCAGACCAGTTCAGGCCTGTGTTTGTATTAATTTCTTGCACACTTTACACTCGCCTTTGCACTTTTTATCTTTACACAAAATGCCCAAATGATTAGACATAGATTACTGCACTCATTCAAGTTGTAAATGTTCACATTGCACGATTGAAATCGGTTTGTTGTCAAACTCTCTGCAGCTTATTTCGAAGTACATGTTTTACTGCTTGTATAATCTTTGGAATGTTTTTTTACAGTAAATCTTGCAAGAAAAAATAATGTATTTACGTGTGTTGTTGCCATTAAAACTATGATTTCTGAGATTTAAAAATTGTCTCAATACAAAATCGAGAAATATTTCATCTCTAGAATTTCTCAATATTCCCGAGATTCGCACATGTCTACATTTTTACAGTGCCGTAGTAAATTCGGGATATAATATAGGAGAAGAGTTTATTTCTTTGGAGAAAGCTCATTTCATGAGATTTGTTGTATTTAGTGTTATTTCACGTTTTAACTAGTTTTTTGGTGTTATTTCATTTTATCGAAATTTACAAAATCGTGCCTCTAGTGATAGGTTATGTATATGTGGGAATGAGGTTTTAATGCTTTGATTCTTAGTCTTCCAATTCTCAATTATACAATTTTTCATGAATCGCGGGTATCGAGAAATCGTGTAATCGAGTTTGACATCCTTAGTAATATATCTTTAATTTCAAGTCACAGCAAATTAAACAATTTATGTTTTCAACTTATCAAATAAAAAATATTAAATCTACAAGGTTGTGTGCCACATTTCTCAACATAATTAAACCTTATTTATATTCACAAAATTTAAAATTATTAATATGTATGGTTTTTAAATTCAGCACACCCGTATTTTACTGAGAGTAAAATTGAAGCCCTGCCAGTTACCAGGTAATGAATGTCAGTTTTCATGTTGTTTTCAAAAGATTTTGAACACTAAAATGACAAGGTGGAGCTGCAGTGTGACCCCTGCAAAGCTGGTGATTCGGCAACTTGCTATACTGGTTGTAGAAGTTAATCTCTTACTGCGCCACCTGTCGCAGCAGGTGGCCACAGTAGGATGGAAGCATCATCTCACTCTTCTTTCACTTTTCATGTAGATTATCTCATAGCAGACTGGCTTCTCCCACCCGCTCTCCCATTTTGTTGAGCGACAGTCTCACAGTTTAGTTCTTAGAATAAGAATTGCAACTGCTGCGTCAAAACAGCAGTACTTGAGCCTGTCTTACTCCAAAGTTGCCACCCTATTACCCTCTGGTGTTATTCCAACCACCTGGCATCTTGCTTTATTCTCTGCATCCCTCCAAGCCATACTTATCAGCGATTCTCCGTCCCTCCTAACCACTTCTTAACCACACCACTAAATGTTTTCTATTAACTTTGCTCCTGAACCTCTCCAGATATGAGAAAAGCAACTTAATCATTAAAATAGATTAAATTTGGCTATTAAAAACATCACCATTTATTGCTTACTATTGCTGGCCCACTTCAGGGACTAGCAATAGATTAGAAGTTCTGCAATTCTCAAAATCCTGGACTGGAATAATTTTTAGCTGGGTTGTAGTTTGCTACTCCCGCCCCCTCCCCCTCCCCCTTATCCAGGCAGTGGGTCAGGGAGGTAAACATTGAACATCAGCTTGCCTTAACATCTAGGTGAGTTAATCGTTGCAGTTGTGGTGTTGCAGTGCACCACAACCACAGTCTCTTTGAGAACTGTAGCTGGGGAGGGGTACTTCCTCAGTAAGCAGCGAGCAGTGACGTTGATGGAACCGCTGGTTGGTAAAGGGGGCCCTCACAAGGGCCCGGACTACCTCCGTTCCGAGCTTCGGCAATGATTGAAGGGGCGCTGCCCAACCACTTCATGACTGGCACGTTTCCGTTCCCTCTAGCTGGCGCACTCTTCCGTCTTTCTTCAAGTCGGCTGCCTCACTTGCCCTGACAAGGTCACCAATCCCAACAGGATGAAGCTGTCAACATACTCCCCCGTCCCTAGCCCGCACTGCTCCCTTTATCATTGTATTGATTATGGCTCTGGCTGCCTGGCAGCCCTGTCTGGAATCCAGAAACAAAGAAACAACATGAGAAGAAACCCAAGTTAGCCAGGCATTGCCAATCAATCATCTTGTGACAACCACCAGCTAATGGGTGAACATTTTCTTCTGTTTCTACAAATTATTTCAAAATATGCATATATTACTTAGCCCACTATTTTCTGAATCATTTTGTCACTAAACATTTTCAGATTAATTCACTTTTAAATTCAATTTTAGCCGCACGCACGCACTCTAACTATTGGATACATTTTTTTAATGATTTTATGATTTGGTCTTCTCATTTTGGTTTTAGAGTTTAAATTGCATATGGAATTGACTGTTTTGATTGTTATCTGCCTTGCCAGTTACCCATATCTGCTATGCTATTTTTATTGGATTACAATATATTTACGGTTTTGGATTGATGTTTTGTGCTTTTGCTTTGCTCACCATCCACACAGGTTTTTTGTTGTGGTGTGCAGGTAAAATTTGCTAAAAGGAGGGGATTGAAGGAGCAAGTTAAGGGGGCAGACACTGCATCAGGCAGAGTGCATGAATATCAACCCTCTGTAGTCAAACAGTTAGCTAGCTTTCCTCCCAGAGAACAGGTGCAAACTCTACGCTGATTGCAAGAGTCAACAGAAGTTACAGTGCCCAGTCATCTGTTCTTTCCACCTGTACGCTCTGGACCGGCAGCCGACCCTGACTGTATTGTAGAGTACTTGAGGAAGCCTGAAATGCCACCTACACCGGCCATAACTTACTTGACACCGACAGTACTCCTACCACCTTCAGTATACCGACCACAAGAAACCCGCCTCACTCTGCCAAGACCACATAACGCTGCACCACAGAAAGTTCCTGCCTTGTTGAAACGTTGCCCAAGTGACCTTCCGTCTGCTATATCACTCAAATGTAGACTTTTACTGGTTAACCAAGGTTTTGTACCCTGCTGAGTAACCACGCGGCCAGATTTGTATACTGGCAAAGCCCCTGTATCACGTCAGAACTGAACCCCCTTCAGATGAGGGACTGGTTATCTTCTTGAATGGAACTGTCCGATCTCCTAGGTATTTGACTAATATCCAGCCGGTCACGCGTAAAACATGATTTTAAAACGTAATATTTATTTAATTCAAGGGGCAGCACCTTCACAAATAAAATTATATGCCAGAAGCATATAGTTGACCTCCCCTTGTCACCAAAAATTGTTTGAACATTGAGTGACTTGTATTATAAGTGTAAAGTTCTTTTGCAGTAACATCTTGCTGGGAAGTCGGAGGATTTATATTAATTACTTTCAATAGACACACATCTTTTGAATAAACTGATAAAATGAAAGGGCCTATTTGGAACTTTTTGCTGTCTAATAAGATGTAAGTAAGCACCGAGCCGAGTGTAGTATAACTCACGACGGGGGAAATCATAGGATGTGGTTTTGAATGATTAATTATTAAATACTGCTAAGTAATCCCTTATAATGTCCTTATTTATTCATTTCTGTCTCAAAATTGCAAGTTTCCTTTGCAGTGAAATATAATTAACTACTTTAAAAGACAGACATTTGCCACATGCGCAAGTTGTCTGCAACATGTAGCGGCGTTGATGTTGAGAGGTAATCCTACCCCTCCCTTCTCCTTGTTTCTTCTGACTCATCAACCATCCGCCGTGACACTGCCCAATCGATAACTTCTCCGCGAGCTCTTAGCTGATAGTGTGCGTGGAAAATTAAAAATTTGACTGGCTTTCTGTGTCCTATTATTTTCATTTTCAGAAAGTTTGAATGTTTTAGGTCAGCTCGCATTTGGTGTTGGTTACAATCAATTATATACTATATTTTAAGATGTTATTTTCTTTATTTAAACAAGTTTAGGTGAAATGTTTTTTAATGTATTATTTACAATAATTATTTTTCGAAAATGCCCATTTTTATTGTGTTGATGCGTGTTGGTACTGGGTGTGACTACCGTAGATGGCACTGCGGTGACGTCTCTCCTACCAAGCCTAACTCGCCTACTATGGCAATTAATACCTGTTTTACAGTGCCGGTGAGGCATAAGGGGTTTAGATACAGGATCAGGCCTCTTGGGGGTAGGTTTGCTATGGGCTGGAGGGGAGTTAAGCCCCAGAGTGAGGCAGATGGAAGTGTCTGGTCATCCAGGGAGCTCTATCCTCCTCACTATCAGGGTCGCCAATGTACGGGATGCCAGCGAACCCTGATGGATGGAATGAAATGATGTTTAGTTCGGCATGGAGGTGGGGGCGCGTGGTCTTGCAGAGGAGATTTTATTTGGACGTGTAGGCTGGCGTGACAGGACAAAATCTGCAGACGGTCGGTTTTCTGGCTGGGCCGGGAGTCGAACCTTAACTACTTTACCAGATGCAAGCTTGATAGAGCAAAACTTAGAGCGTATTGTGCCCTTTGGGTGTTGTTACTCTAATTAATTGTCCAGACTGCAATTTGACATGACTCATAGTTTGAGGTGGTTGCCTAGTGGGGGTGTCACTGGGATTAATCGTGTTCTCCTGTGTGAGCAATTTGACTTGTTCCTCATACTCTGCTGTAGGGTATCCTGGCCACTGGGCACCGAGCAAGTGATGTAGGGACATGGTATTTTCCAGGGGAACAAACAGGAAAATAGGCAGTGGAGTTTAGTCGTGACACACTAGCTGAGGTTCGTCCTCTGACGTGGAACTGACTACTGTCCGTGCTAAGGCGCGACGCTCCCTATGTCGTAGTTTAGTCTGGGCACCTCCTTTTATACTGTACATCTGATTAATGGTTTTACACCAACGTTTAGGAAAGAGGAAATTGTTGACCCATAAATAGCGGAACACACCCAAATAAGTTTGACGTGGTGTTAATTGAAGGGATTATTCCCTGGAGAGAACAGGCTATGTCCAAAAGAAATACAAGTGGTAATTATTAAGTTGCCCTTGCTAAACGCTTGGGGAAAACTAATAAATACGTAATTAATATAATTAACTGGGTCAGTTGAAGGCGGGCCTGGAATGGAGCAATCTATAGCGTGCAACTTTACAGCGGCTGGTTAGAATCAAAAATATAGCAGTGCAATTTTTACATTGGCTAAAATTTAAGTGGGGACTAATCAGTTGTTCAATCTAAAATGTGGTGGCTTGTTACAGTGGAGTCAAAGGAATTTGACTGGGGTAAGGAATACCGGGGTTAAGGCGAGATATACCTGTAGAAGAAGTAGGTGTCTCACATGCAGGTCTTCGGGGATGTGCAGGTCTTGAGAGGGAATTCTTTGCAGACTGATGAAGGCCTTAAGATGTAGGTTTAAGTAGGAGAGTTTAGGGTAGGAGATAGATAGCCCTTGGTCAAACTGAAGGGAAAGTCTTCTGCAGACTGAGGTAAGTGAAGAGTCCTTGTCGTACTAAGTTGGTGTACAGAGGAGTCCTTGCGGACTCAAATATAGGTAAGTCTTCGCAGACTGAGGAAGATTGAAAAGAGTCTGTGCTGACTCAAGGTAATCCTAGAGTCTTTAGTAGACTCAGGGATAGGTGGGGGACTCGCATCCTCTGTAATCGCCGAGCCCGGTGCATCTGCCCGTGCTGGCTGCTGGGGTTGTAATTATATTGAATTTATACTTATCAGCAGTTCTTCGGGGGGGAGGGGGGTAGCGTAGCCTTTTGACCATGGGGTGTGTTTATCATGGGTGCAGAAACGCTGCGTTTTTCTTATCGCCATGCATGGAGGTGACGACAAATTAAAACTCGTGGTTCTGTTACTGTCGGGCCGTGACGTCACAAGGTCAGGGGGGTGCTGCCATCTCTTGAGATTGTAGGAACTTCTTTTGGAGCTAGCGACGAGTAGTAGAATTCTCAATAATATTTATTCAAACTGCGGGGGTGCCTTTTGCATGCATAAATCTGGGTGGGCAATGGGGATTGTAATTATGCACATAATTTAGAATGATGTAATTGGCTACCCACTCTTGTGGGCTTTATTAGGGCGATACATATATTCTGGTTTGCCGTTTATAGATTGCACCCCTGAGCGCACGAGGCCCGTAGATGGGGCAAAGTCGTCCGTAGAGTTCACGTTCTTACTGCGTAGCATGTTGGCATGTGTCAGTGTTTTTTAGCTAAACTTTATTCACAGATAGTGTACAGCTCTTGTTATACTCAACATGAAGTTTTATAAGGCTAGACGTTGTATTTTATTGATGTACATGTCAGAACCTTTATCTACTGAAATCCCGCATGTATGTACATTTTTTGGCAGGCCTGTAAATAATGATAGATTGAGAGTTGACTGTATGTAGAATTGTATTTTTATTTACATCATGTACATAACTGTCATAATTTTGTACTTTTCATCAGCTCGTGTGTCTATGATGTTTCATTAATTGACAATGTTTAAATTGTTTCATGGTATATTGGTGCAGGACCCAAGAGGAAAAGTGTTGTGGAAACGGTGGATTTTAAATTAAAGGCCCAAATGAATGAGTTGAACATATATGTGGCCAACATTCAGGGACGTTTGGCAGAGCTGGCAATCTTTGGGCTTGAGGCAACAGTCAAAGTGAAGAAGTCTCACACAGAGGTGGATGCCAAACTCATGAAGATCCTGGTCATTGATCCCAAGAAGGAAACTATTCACCATGACGTAAGCTGGCTCTGTCTTGCTTTCTAAGCTTTTGTCACTTTTCCATATTTTGGGATACTCTAATGTTGATTAGTTTCAAATAGAGTTTTTGTAGCTTTTTAATCCGTTATATTTTTTTAATGTAAGTTTTCTCACCTGTAGCTGTTAATTTGTCAATCAATTAATGTCAAATTGTGGTGGTGCTAAATTTTGAAGATACTTTACGTGCAATAATTTAAGCTCGGGTGAGATTCACTTTTGTAGCTACCAGCAACACTGATAGAGAGTATTGCTGATTGCAGATATCCAATGTCTGTACCTACACATTAAGTTTTATATTGCGGGAGAACACAGATTTCTGTTTATCTTTTATAAGTGTTTTACAAAATTGCACTGTAGTTTTGATTTTGGAGAATTAATTATTTTAAATTGCATCAAGAAGTATTTTTTAGCGTACAGATGTTTAATATTTTATGGAAAATGGTTTTCTGTAATTAGTACTGTTTGAATAATTAAACATAAAAAAAATTGGAAACTACAATTGACACCCGATTTTACAAAAAATAGGCATAATGATTATTGGAAAAGTGTTGACGCATGCCACACTACTGCGCAGTGCGCCTGTGTACTTAACTTGACAATTTTGCCCAATCAGTAAGTGCTGAGAGCATTTCGGGCAAGTATAAAGCAGCAGACATTTATTTTAGTGGCTACAGGGTTGTCTATATGCATTAGGCAACTACAGACACGTAAATAATTAACGCATTCAATTTTGAAATTGTACTGCCCGTTCAGATTTTTGATGCTGTCGCCATCCCGAAAAACGAAAGAGTGTTTTAGCCGCCAAGTCCTGGACACACCAGGGCAGATAAGCAATTTAGCAGTGGCACCGCAGGATGACAGCACCCCTGCGATCAGTGACATCATAGCCGCAAAGCCTTGAGAGGAGGCGGTAAATATGTCATCAGCTTCCGTTCAGGGTGATAAGAAATGTGCGGCAGCATCTGTTACCTTGAGATACTCTACCCCTGCAATGGAAGGCTACCAACCCTCGCACCAGTGTGACAGTCACGAAGCTGTGAGATTTCGACTATATAAGGAGAGACCAACAAAACGTTCTTGCCAGAGTTCTTCGGCTCAGCGACTGTAGAGGTTGGGATACTGTCCTGAGTCTGCACAAGGCCTCCCTCTCCAAGCGTGATGAAGGCTCTCAACTCCAGCTTCAACTCCAGCAGCCGACAGACGGCTCTCCAGCACCTACCCCGCAGCCCGCAGAGAAAACCCGGAGGGAAGATCGAGAGGTAACCTCGATGTCCTCTCCCCGGCACCCCTTTACCCAAGTCATTCCTTGACTTCCGTGATAGCAGGTCGGACTGACGTCCATTCTGGACATAAGCACCCCTCCTAACTTCGCTGTAAATTGCAAAACTGAGCTGGTTGAGAATTTTTACTTTGAATATTCTATATTCAGATTCACCTTCACTGGACATAATAATTTATTGAAATAATTATTTGACTTCTTTTGTATCGAGCAGATATCCCCACTGCTTTCTGAAGTGTTAATAAACATATTTGTAAAATTTAATACTTGGTGAGGTAGTTATTTCTCAATCCCTCGTTCATTTTAATAAGTTACTAAATTTAAATTGGTTATAGCTCTCGCTACTAACTACGCTATCTCCACAGAGTACGGATGAGTGCACCGAACCCTTTAGGTTTCCTGGAGCCTGTATAAGGTTGTTGTCTGAACATGACATACTGGGACTTTTGAGGTGCGTCCAGTACACTTGAACATACCTGTGGAAGAGCTCCAACACTAGCAAGGCAGTCTCACGTTCATTGCCTCATAGTGACAGAGCAGGTCACTCCCCTGAGGGCTGAATCCCGACTGTTAGTAGAGGAGTGAGCACATCTATCCAGTTGGTATTTGGGAAGAGCCTATTTCAATAAGTGATTATTTAATTAATTAATTAATTCTTCTATCTGTTGTAATTGGTTGACGTAAAGAGTATCGATGCCTAAAGGAGGTGAACAGCAGCGTCACATTCCCCTACTAGCCCGACGAGCGCTACAGCAAGATTTACCACAGACCGAGGCTACAGGGAAGTCCCCACGATTGATGAACACCAACATAGTTATTTAGATCCTCTATTAGGGATTTTTTGTCTGTGGACAGATTACAGCCACGTGAGTTATTTAATCCCACCGATGCAGACTCCTGTAGTGAGACCACCCCAAACTACTCAGCCTAGTATAGTTACACCACCTACCACATGTAGAATACGGACCACTGCCGGAAAGGTTCTTGTTATCATTTGCCCCAAACTGGTATGTAAGCCTAAACTTGCATCCCCCACCCTCGACTTCATACCAGTTCGTAAGCCTACTAGGCCATCCCCGCATAGTTGCCCAGGAAGCGAATGAGAGGCCGAATAGTACGTTGTCGAGGACTACATTTTAATCACCTCCACTTCAATATCATTGGCATCTTCATGTTCATTTAATTCTTGTTTAATTTGGACTACTGGCATTCCGTACCTTGACGACTTTCATAGTGAGCAAGGTCAAACTCCCTGGGAGGGAGTCAATCACGATCAAGCTCATCCTGAGGTGTGATTTCCCTCCACTTCATCGGAACCCTTCTATCAGGCGGTATCCCATCAGGAACCTCAACGTGGGCAAAACCCTGACCCGCCAGGCAAGAACTTCTTCAGACAATCGTCTACTGCCGATGGGCCACCTCAATTATATACCAGAGGGAAATCAGTACTCATACCTCAGTCTTCTATAGCCTACAAATAAGCCCGCCCAGAGAGCGGGGCCTAAGAGTAAGCAGCGCAAGTGCACAACATGTAGAAAAGAGGGGTGCATCAGTGTATTTTGTTTGTCAGACCCAAAACTGATCATATTGATATTCTTACCACCATTCATTTCGTTTTAATCATAGTATCTAAAAAAAAAATATTTTTGAAAATTACCATGGTCTGATTTAAAAAAAAATGTGTTTACATATAAGTTAAGTAAATTTTTTTTTTTTTAGTACCAGGGAGCAGTGCATCAGTGTGAAATTTTTTTCTGTAATAAGTTGTGAGCAGAATTAAGGGATAAAAAGATGCTAATGCTTCCATAAACTGTCATATCAGTTACTACAGTATTTTACAGTTTATTTTATTCTTGACATTAAAAAGTATTTTCTGTAAAACACCTTTTTTTAAACTAATGATCTGTATTTGCGCACTAAAAATAAGTGCAAGTCTTTTGTTTATTTAAAACTAAAAGTAGTATTTTTCACTAAACGCTTTGTTTTGGCCATGACATAGAGTAGAAAGTCGGCATTTTATGCAAATTTATGAAATATTAAGTCACAGTGTGCTCACTTTGTAAATTCATGTGGTAATGAGACTGTTGATGAATGTATTTAATTTCTAAAATACAAATGTTGTCAATCTTCGAAAACAGGAAGATATTCCTATTCTTTTGCACTTTATTTTTTGCTTCCCTCACTTCTCTATAATTGCACTCGACAATAGTTCCTTTAGCAGTGTTTATTACAAACATTCTGGTGTAGTGCAGAACAATGTGCCCTCGTTAGAAACCCTGTAATTTTGCTTTATAAAACTGCACCATACTCAACTCCATCTTCATTTACTTATTCAAGTAGGTCTTATTTTCTCATTGGCTGTTTCCAGCCTTGTGTTTGACTCAGGCAAATGGATTGATGGTATCATAATTCTACATGTTTCCTGTTTGGTGCAATGTCTTGCAAAGCGTGTCTGATAAGTGGAGGTCAAATTACACACATCAATCTAACATATACTTTTGTGGTATCCAGTCTCTCGTCTACATGTAGTGAATAAAAATTAAGTCAGTGGCTTGGTAGAGAGCACCATATTGTGCAATCTTCTGTGTCATCCACAAACTGGCACACTTTTTTTGTGTATTAGGATGGGTTTGTGTATGTAAAAAATTGTAGTGCGACTCCTAATTGTACTCGCAGTACCACAGCTTCTGTACTATGATTCTCAATTCACATAATGAATTATAATTCTAGTCACTTAACAGAATAAATGTGCCCTTTTTACATTTAATTGCTAACAAACCACACAACCTTATATATATAACATGACCAGATTTGTGTCACATCATTCTTCAAAACCAACATTTTCTGGCAGAGGCTCTTATCGGAAATTAAATTCACAAGTACAATCATTAATATGAATAACCACACACTTTAAATACTTTTATTTAGAACCAAGCTGATCACCCCTGTTACCATTTATGCCGGTGCTGATCATGTATTATGAATCTTGCAAATCTTCTGAGCTGATTAGTGTTTCTTCACTAAACCTAAGCACTGATTTATTTTCAGAATATTATTTTGCTTATGTGTACACAGCAAATACTTATTTTCAATGTATTAGTAGTTTATATAGACAGGCGGCTGTGAGCAATTCATATTATTATTGGTGTAGAGTATATAGATTGGTTACAAACTCATTCGGGCCAATCTGAAATATTTTAAATTTATTGTACTTAAAAAAAAAATAGATAAATTATTTATATTTATAATTTGTACCTCACTGTTTTATGAACTTTCATGACATAAAATGACATAAAATTGATGCATAACAACCTGAAGGACTTGGGACGTCCATTTCACTAGGCTCTTAGGATCAGACACACATGCTCGGGGACAGGTTCTAATGTGGTGGAGCCTGCAGTGTCTGGCACTGGGCCATAACTAAACCCTTGAACAGGGTTGGCCGGGTAGACCTGTAAGGCACATAAGACAAGCTGAGTGATGTAAGGCCTGCGGGTGGCTGCGGCTGGCCTACGTGCACTCATGGGCTGATGTCCGGGGTTCAGTCCCTTGACTGAACTGGTCATTGGCATCCGGCACACAGCCTTCTCGGGATGCTGGCTCTGGATTGGCAAGCCCGTGGCTTGACGGCTGTCGGTATCCGGATGTGGTGAGCAGGCTGTGATGACAGGCGCAGGTACTTGACGAAGGGATAAGCAGTTCTTGGAATTTTACCAAGAGGCCAAATAACCTACTGGTGGTGACTGAGAGGTGAGGCCTCAACAATTAGCGAGTGTCCTGAGCTCATTCCCTTGGTTTTAAATAGCTGAAGGGTGATGAGGTTCTATTATTAGCTACTGTTCCTCGGTGAGGACAGCAGCTGTCCTCCGGTCGCCTCACTTACTTACCCTTCTTTGGATGAATGGCATGAACAGGGAAGGTACAAAGCTCACATCCACACTGAGGTGGCAGGCAACTGTTTCCTATCATGTAACCTATAAGGGGTAGTTTACTCATTGTCACGTCTGTCATTCCTTCCGGCAGGTCTGTGCGTGGTGGAAGGGTGGTCTAGCCTCTTTGCCGTGTGTCTTTCTAGTAGTTGTGGCTCTTCTGTATGTACATCCCAAGCACCGGGGTACCTGGTTCACATTATGGGTGCCCATTGAATCTGTAGTGTGGAGACGTATGGATGGTCCTTGTTAGTGGACAGTCCGCAGTCCTACTCTAGTCTTAAGTGTATTTATAAAGCAGCAGTTCCTTGCCACTACCTAGCAAGGTAACATATCTTGGTAGAGACTAAATGCAGTTCTCTCTAGAAAGGATAGGCCAAAGGTCTGTAAACAATGTGTTCTATTCCGTACAGAATAGAATACGGCCACCTGTACTCTCCTGCATAGACTCGGTGGACTGAATAATCTACGAAAGGGATAATTTACTCCTAATACACTCAATGTGGTAAAGTGAAAGAAGGTGTACAGGCCCAGTATCCCTCTGGAGACCAGGGAATCTGGGTCCCCTTGTCAAGGGTTTTAAGGGGGCCCTACGGACTGACGCTTTTGCAACCTGGGAGTGTCTGGCACTGGCTCACCAGAGCACGTAGTTGGGCACTAAGGGAAGGGTTATGCTATCCCTTTTATGGCCCGGCTGGTGATTCAGTATTTAGGGAAACAGCTGCGAGTACACATTTGTGAAATGTCAGTGATGTTACTTTAAGCCCAGTGGATAAAAATAAAATAAGACAATAGATTATTACCATTTAAGGGATTTAGTATGTCTCCTGGATATGCATGCATAACCGTAAAGGTGGTTTAAAATTACATTGCAGTGCGGGGGAGGATAGATTCTGGCATATTCCATCAAGGAAGGAATGTACTCTTCCTGGGGCCTGTGCCTTGGGGTAAACCCCTGCTGGAGTCCTATCGCTCAATCATCGCAAGAGTGTGCACTTTACTAGGGATGGTGCTTGGGCCTATAGTGAATTGGAGAGAGGGCTTCTTGTTTCCCCGTAATGAAAAGTTTATTGAGCGGCGTTACCAGATACAGACATCAACTGTCCCTCTGGGTTCACAGTATTTTCCCATGTAAGGATCTCACATCTTGCAGTAGGCAGCGTGACCAGCTGGTAGCCTAAGGGTCGTAATATCTTAACGTGTCTGATCTCCTCAAGCCTCGGAAGTCTCAGAGATAGGTTCTCTCTTCCATTGCCACAGTGGTGTTAGGGAACAGCATTAGTAGCTGACAACTAGCTAACCAAACACTGACAAGAGATGGGAGCGCGAAATTTAGGAGGGACTTCGGTTAAAAATTCTATCGAGGTGCTCATGCGTGCACCGAGAAATAGATAAGTGGATATGCACACATAAGCAAAGAGGGTAAAGGATATGTAAGCGAAAGAGAATAATTGGACCAACAACAGGTTAACTGGTTGATATATGTTTTATTCTGTCAGTAGGAATTTACAATACTTATATCTTTGCCCTGTGCCTGCTAACATATGGTATTTACCAGATAGGAAGACGAGGTTTTTAGACGGAAAAGGAATAGAAAAAATAAGGGGTCCTCTACTATTCGGGGTCATCTTCAATTCAAAACCTAGGCACAAATACCATGAATGTGCGACAGTGTGTCCTATGGTTTTACATATTTTTGTAGTGCTGAGACTGTACCTGTCAACTTTGACAATGGTCCCCTTGATGTCACCCAGCCCTCTGTAAAGGGAAAATGCTTTGCTGGGAAGCAAAATGGCTCAAGTCACAAATATATAACATTCACAAAAGTTTTACAATGTAAGAAAGATGCTGCTCCCACACAGCCAGGTTAGACACACCTATTTCATTCTGATTAGATTTTCTTTAAAAGTAAATAAAATATATCATATTATTCATATAACAACATTTCTTCTTGAAGAGTTTGTCATAAATTCATGCAAAAATGCTTTCAACCCAAATCATTTTTTCAGCACTTCACAGGGGTAGTCATGAATTGAGGTTTAAATATTGTTCCCTCAAAATTTTGTTTTAAAGGGGTTGTCTTAGATTCTGGGTCGTCTTCCTTTCGGGTAAATACAGTATGATGGATGAGGAACCAAGTTTGCTAAGCTGATTGCCTCAGGGCAGCAGATACATATCAATCGAGGTTCAGGAGAAAGCGACGCCGGTACAACGCCTGGCGTGGATGAGACACGTGACCAACACTCGACACATGGAGAAGGCTCTGTGACGAGAGTTTCTGTCTAATGTGTTGAAAAACACAAGGTCTGATAATAGTAACATACGCTAAGTCTAACTGCTACTACTGAAAGCAAGTTGTTCGGTATGCATGCCGATTTAGTGGGAGTTGCATATGATGCTCTGGTCAGAACTGCATGCAAACTGCCCTGTATGGAAGGGTATGCATAGTAATAAATACCCTCTGGAGATGGAGTGAGGGGTAGCTGACGCAGGCTGCATGGAGGGGGGAACCTCCCCTGATGCATGGCGAGAGTTCGCGTTTGGTGCCTGCCAGCGAGGGCAAGGCAAGTGAGGGTGTGGGTCCAACCAGTCAGACTGGAGCGCGGCATCATGCGGATTGTCAGCCTTGCAGGCAGTAAGAAGTTGACCTGCTTGTGAATAAGAATGGTACAGAGGTGAAATGAGCGATGATGTTCAGAAGCTATGGTACACCAGGGGAGCAGCAGAGGTTGAGGCTAAGATATGTTTCAACAGCGCTTGTGGTGCATCAAGCCTCATCTGCTCATCAGCTAACACCTTGAGTGCGACTTGTCCATCCGTTCTGAAGTTGTGACGGGTTCGCAGCTCGGGATCCTGAAGAAGACGTTGAAGATGTGACCCTTCATTCTCCCAGCTACGTTCTCTCGGGTAAACCACAGCGTAGTAACGGTTACCTCATAACCACATGGAAACTAGCTTTGCAACTTGCGACAAAATTATGGTGGAAGTTGTCAGACTTCAGGTAGGTTGTAGTTCTGAACTCACTTAGCCACTCAGCTAATGCAAATTCCTGCTTTAACAGGCATAAAAGCAAGTTACAACATTTAGAACAGTGCTCTGAAAGCATGAGAGCCTGACTGTGAATTTTTTGTACTTCAGATGGGTTTAAAGCCTTAAAATTAACTAGTTTACAGCAATACTCTAAACACTTAACACAAATTCAATTATGTCATACAAGTATTCACAAAGATACTGCACACTTTTGAACCAAGAGTTCCAGCGAGTTACTACTGGGATGGGAATAACTATTGGTTACTTAGTTTCATGTTATATTTTACCGTCGAGAAGTATGTATGCATGCTTTCTCTTACGAATGTTCAAAAATAAGTGTTTTGTTTTCACCACACAGTTGTTCAAGTCAGTAAGTTTTACTGCCCAAACATTGCTCACCAAGTTCAGTTTATTGGACCAGCACTGGGTATGCACTAGTTCCTCTGCCACTAAAATTCTGACTACTGATGCACTGGTCCATGTACCTAGACGAATCAGAATGTCTAACTTCTTAACTACACCTACGATTGCTTGAGAATATTCTGTGGCATTGGGATTTTTCAGAAATATTACTTCCCCAACATAAATTATTTGGACTGAATCATCTCCACAACCTAGCACTTTAATAAGGACTATCTGTGGTTTTGTCACATGGATTCGATACTTGTTAATCTTTCACTACTGCCTTCAATCTTGCTTCCTTCTCATGAATGATTTCGGGAGCTTAACCTTCACGCAGTCTACTTGCTGAAGGCAAATCTCCAAAACTAACAAAGAAAAGTAGAAGTTGTTAAATAATCAGAACAGATTTATTACTTTGAGTCTATCACTTACAGAAACCTAATTATGCCGCAACTTGTACTACCAATGGCCAGTTTAGTGATGATAATAAAAAAAATCATTATTACATATTTTATTCTGAGCAGCAGTAAAAAAGGTTTACAAAATCAGTCTACATTATTTCAAATGACTACAAAAATTGAAAAATTTATAAAAACCATTATTTTTTTGTATAAATACCTTGAATGTATTTCTTCAGCCATTCACGAAGTTTGAGGTTATCTAGTTTTTTCCAGTGGAATGTTAGCTTCCATGAATGCCTCAGTCGTAGACATAATATATTAATTTTTATCGACTTGTAATTTTTTTTGCTGTAGATACTGCTGACAGAAAGGAAACTTGTCTTTTGGCACTTTCTGGAAGCCTTTCCTTGTTTGTCTTGTGTGCTGCGCTGTGCGGCCTTTAATATGCCTAACGCACATTGCAGTCTTTAATATTCTTAACGCACATGTCTTTTTTTTTGCCACTCATTCCTCACATTGCAATATTACCACATTAAACTTTTATTTGCCCAATCAAGAATGTAAAAACCTTCTGCAGTAAACTCTGCTGCCTTATCAAATACCGGAACAACTATTTTAATACACACGCGCAACAGTGTAAAATACTAAACCCACACCATCGCCATTACTTTTTCTTGTGACTGAATTATTCTTTTCTCTCAAAGACATCACTTCAAATATCACTTTTGGAAGTGAATCAACCTATTGAAAGTCGCAATAGTACAAATTCACACCATCCACTGCAATGAATATCTCGAAACGAACATGTTTGTTGCTCGAAACAGCAAAGTAACACAGTTTATTTCTTAATTATTTCGCAAGTAAATAGTGATTTCATGATTTCAAGTAAATTATACAAATGTAGCGATTTTGCGCATCACGAAAAACAGGTGTTTCTAGACATTGTCAGGTTTCAACACTCTGGCCTGCCACTAAAGATGGCCATGACTGGCTGCGATTTTTCAGGGAAGGTTGGAAACAAGGTAGTTCCTTGTGTGCAGGTGGTATCTGCTGCCTCTGTAGGGGCAACTCAATTGCTAGCTGGTATTCCTTCTCACGGGAATTTGTTAGGCAGGGGCGACTTGCATGACAATTCCTCTTGATGCACATTCCGCTCTCTTGGTTTCGGACGTATTCAAGGAAGCGTAATGCTGGTCTTGGTGGCGGCCAGTCGGGGTTGCGCGCATGTGATGTTACGAAGTTGAACAACAAGAAATAGTGCAAATACGTGTCAAGTGTCAAAATTAATAAATGATGGTAGTTAAAAGCACGGATCTTATAACACGCTAAATAACTTAGATGTCTACGTGGATTGAAATGTTTCATTTATATGTATACCGTATTAACTCATCTATAGCGCACTTTTTTTCTAAAATAAAGGAAAAAATTTCTAGAGTGCGCACTATACAAACAAAAATACTGTTTCTGGTGGAGGGGAAGGGGGGGGGGGGTGGTTGTGAGTGGTTGTCGTAAACTATCGCAAGATGTTTAGAGGAAAGTGAAGCCAAACAGTTTGGGTGAGGAGAAGGGAATAGGTGGCACATTTTTTTAGAGTGGTGTCAAATTCCAGTAGGGGGCAAAAAAAAAGACAGCATGTTACTGCATAAAAGAAGCAAAAAGAAAATATGAATCCAGCCTGTCAACTGGCATAAAAGGAGCAAAAAGAAAATATGAATCCGGACTGTCAACTGGCATAAAAGGAGTAAAAATAAAAAAAAAGGAAGTCCGTCCACAGTTGACATTTTTCTTTTAAAGACTGACCGTAGTTTACCATGATAGTACAGCATGCCACAATGTTTTGGCTTTTAGCGCAGGGAGTTATTTATTTAAAGTATTTTCCAAACATATCACAATCAATACCACATACTTATGTAAAGATAGAATAATATGTTACATACTTACTAACAACGCGTCAGATATTGTTGGTGCACTTTCATTTTTAATAAAATTTTACCCTGGAACTTGTATGGTGCATACTATACATGAGTAAATACAGTATTTATTAGTATACAACTCCCAGCCCCACATAACCTTACTTTTATGGGAACCGGACAACTTGGGTGTTTGCAGAGCATGACGTCTTTTCATCATTGTTGAAACGACTTCAACACATCAGTCCGCTTCATTCAGCTGCACGTTTCCATAGATTTGTTTTATTCTACACACCACAAGATGCAGAGAAACATTGTACTGTCTACCGAAGGCAAAGGCTGGACACTGCACGCCAGACTTATACTGTTCACTTGGCCGAGCCACCAAGAGTGTGTATCGAGATCCTCCAAGTACTTCTGCACACTGCTGGATGACACCACTAGTATGATCAGCACATGCAACTTGGATCCAGTGCAAGCCGGCGACGTCACACACCCTAAGATCAAGCTCAGTTTCACAGATGCTAACAACCTGCACAACCTACCAAGGGAGAGTCCAAGAAGAGTATAAATACTGGGGCACATCCTTTAAACGCCAGTTGGTTCTCTACCTTCACTGCATGCTAGTGCTGAAGGAACCATTAATTCTCTGGTATGCACCGCACTCCTTGTGCAGATCATCACCTAACTAACTTGTCTTCACCGCATCTTGATGCCTAAGACTGCATCTAATCTGCTCTTTGCCTGTCTTCACCGCACTCCATTCCCGAAGACTCCTGCATTGTCTACATCGTCAAATACATACACACTTCCGGCCCCTTGAGGGCAAACATACAACGTAGCCAAGTTGAAGTTATTTTAATAGCACTTTGTCTACCTACCCCATTAGCCTAGGACCAAGTTGCCTTCACCTGTCAATGTGTAGCAGCTTCTGTTAAGCTCCCGTTGATGTTAGGAGGCAGTGTTACATCACCCTGTTTATTTCTTTTAGAGGAATAAACAAGTTTTAATCAACTAGAGGGTATCTTTCCCCTAGTCTTTGTACCTTTCCCTTTAGATATCAGGCTCGTCTGAGGGGTAGCAGGTGACTGGGAGTTACACTCAGAACCGCCACACACTACTAGAGTACCCCCACACATTCTAAATGGCCACCCTTTCTGTGCACCACGGGGTATGGAACGGTTGAGCCCTGACACTAGGTACTCTGCCTCTTGAGGTCAGCTTGTCAGCTTGGTTCTCACTCTTTGCACCACGCTGCTTGTGCCGGAAGGAGTATCCTGAATGGGGTACAAAGGTCCTACCGTGGCACTTACCCCGTGCTGGGACTGTGCGACAGTGTGACCTGTCTCTCACTATTCACTGTGCTTCTTGTGTGGGATACTGAGATAGGGATACCGCACTCGGTTGGCTGACACTGTACGTGATTGTACACCAGTAGAGGACCACACATTGCCTACTTGACTTCCGGGGGTTTTGATAGTGATTCTATCCTCATGCCCTACTCACGTTGGAGTGGTATCCGAGGGCGTGTGAAATGGGTAAACACTGCCCCCAAGTGCCAGCAGGTACTTAACTTCTTCCTCGCCGCACTTGCGCACCTCCCACCAAGAAAGAGATGGCTTAAGTGATGGAGAGACCTACCATGCCGGGAACTCCCATGTACCTCTTCACGGCACCTGTCCAAATCAGCGAGGAGAGACAGCCAGTGTTTACTGTGTATCTGAGTGGTCAGGACAAATCCCTCGGGATCGTCAATCCACACTTTTGGTGAGGTCAGACTGCAGAGCCGACCTTGGCGAACGTCAAGACTAACGTGCTCCTGCCCACCAAGTTCTAGCTCACGCACGTCAAGACCACCATAGGTCAGGCAGCCTCCACAGATTGTACCTTGCCCAGGTATTTCTGCCAGATCAATCCTGTCAAAGTGCAAAGTGGTATTCGCAGTACCAAACTTCTTGCCCTGCCGCAGAGCTACCAGACCTGTATTATATACTGGACATGCTCCAGTGCCACGCAAAGACAAGATTCCAAGCCTTGCCCCTCAGATGTGTATGTCCTAGCACCTACCATAGCACTAGGCGTGATGACGTTTCTCTCTTTAGCTTCTGGGCATCACGGGTCAAAATTAATGTATTTGTGGGTGCATGATTTTACTTTCTTATTATGGGCTTCACTAATTTACGCTTTTGAATGCAATAAAATGCAAAATTTATACCCACACTACGTGCATTAACTATTTAATTAACTTGTCTATGTCATGCGTTTTTTTGTGTCAACAACAGTGCAATTTTACCTACTGTTCATTGTTGCACTTTTATGAACTTTAAACATTCAGATAATTTTTTGACAGTTGAACTGTTAGCTCTGGCGCACACATTAGAAATTCTCAAAATAATTCAGCACATTTATATACATTGATGCATACCATACTGCACCGCAGCGCGACTGCGCACACTACGGGTCGACTTCACCCCATCAGCAAATGCTGAGAGCCTCGCGGCTTGTTATAAGCGGCATCCACAATCCCAAGGGGTTACAGGATTGATGCAGTGGATGGACAATTACAGACACGGAAGATAATTAACGCGCTTTATTATTCAAACTGTACTGCCCGTCCAAACTTCGTCATGTGGTCGCCACCTCCACGATACAAATTGTTTTACCCAACGAGCCACGGATCCACCGATAGCAGAGAAGAAAGTTATTAGAGACACTACATAATCGTAGCACCCTGCACCCAGTGACATCACAGCAGCAGAGCCTCGAGTGGAGGTAGTAAACCTGTTGTCAGCCTCAACTCAGGGTGATAGGGAATGAGCGGTGTCGCTGCTACCCTGAAATAAACATAGCGTCCCCCGCACCCCGGGAGAGCCCTAAAGCAGAGATTTTGGGACTGGAGGCTCAGAATTGCATCTAGCCAATGTTCGCTGGCTTGCCGGCCTCACTGTTCAGCGAGCTCTCCCCGGTCTTGGCAAGACCTCCTCTCCCAGCAGTGGCCGCAGTTGCTGAGCAGTTAGCCTGCTTACCTCCCACCAAGGCTAACCGGGTTCAATCCCTGGCCGGGTCACCAGATTTTTGAATGTGGGAATTGTGCCGGACGCCGTCATTGGTCAGCTGGTTTTCTCTGGGATTTCCCGTTTCCCCCACCCTTTCGTTTTAGCACTGCTTCATACTCACCTTGATCACCCTCATCGGCTTTCAAGACCTCGTTGTTAAGAGCCACCCAAATCTCTGCACTTACTCTCCTTTCCCAGTTTGCAAAAAGCTCTATTAGCTCTTGCAGTTTGAGAACGCTCTACCAGCTCCTGCAGCTTGAGAAAACACTATCTACACCAGCTCATTCAGCAGCTCCTGCAATGTATAGAAGACTTTCCAGAGGTAACTTAGATGTCCTTACCTGGCACCCCTTTACCCAAATCTTTCCTTGACTCCACGGTAGCAGATTGTAGCGACGTCTCCTCTGGACAACCACCCCTCGGAAAGTAAATAGCTGTAAATTGTGAATTTGCTCAGAGTAACTAATATTTCTACAAGTTCCAAGTTTTTGCAGGTTCAGCTTCACCTGAGTTCCATGATAACCTAAGTTACACATTTAGATTGTATAATAGAACCGGGATTCCCCAGTATCTTCCTAGATGTAAATAAATATTACGTCAAAGTTTATTTGGTTGACTCCATTATATAATTAACCCTCCCATTTTAATGGAAAATGTTTTGTTTTTCAAATAAATACTTAACTTTCTCCCTGTGTGAAATAATTGTGAAATAGGTGTGAGTGGGTCAAACCCTCAGGAGATGGGGCTTGAAGAAGGCGTTTAGTCTGCATGGACATACCGAAACTCATGGGAGCGTCCGGTACACCCTCGTCCGTCCACAGCGACACTCCAACTCTTACCTGCAAATTCTTCTGTTAGTTCTCGGGCATGTCTGAAAAGACATTCCCCAATAGGAATGAACATCGGCAGGAAAGGGAAATAGTACTGGCTCTATTATAAAATCTTGTGTTGAGAGACTATAAATATTTTAATACACTACCATAATATTCTTTCTTAACTTCAGATAAATAGGAAAGGAGATGGATTACCCAGTAGAATTAGATGTAGAGAGTGACAAGCTCTACAGCGAGAACTACTAAAATCGAATATTGCTCCGCTAGTGGACTCCACTCTAGACGTTGCACCCCCATCCCCATTACCTGAGGTCGCCCCGCATCCCGTCTCGCTGATAGCTGCGTGCGACCGTAAATCGGAACTCGATTCATATCTGGGTATCTGTTGGCCGTTGCCTGACTATGAACATGTGAGTTATTACCAGCCGGTTAAATCTTCACCCATCATACCGTGCCAACCCCGAACCCAGTAAAGGACACTGAACCACGTAATACGTGCATAATCCGTACAGCGGTAACTTTGATACCATCCGTGGTCCCTAATAATTCCTAAGTGACTTACGACAGCTGGCGTCCCATTTATTGGCAGCCTTCTCAGTGAGTAAATTTACACTCCCTGGGCGGCAGATGTTTGCAATACGATTCACCTTTGGATTTGATTCCCTTCTGCTCCGATATAATCCTTCCTCTAGGCAGCACCCATTAAACCACTCCAACGTGGGCAAACCACGACCCGCCAGGCAGAAAGAAATCCGAGAAGAGAATACCTTGCCGAAGGGTTAAAATTAGGGCTCAGCAGGGTAATCAACGCTCTCAGAAACCTTTGTTGGATGGAGGAACCTGCTCCGCCACGACCAACCAGATGCTCCATAAGTCTAAGGAGAGCAGCAGTAGCGCGCAATATAAAATTGTTATCTCAACAGATTGTTGCAAAATTATTATAATGCACTAACTTAAACTATTTATGTACACGAATGTGTTTAAAATCTTGAAAATTTAAATTTAAATTTAAATTTGCTGTTGTGCAGAAGCAATATCTGTTGAAAGTTTTAGTGCTCTTATTGATTTACTATCCCAAAAGGAAGCTTTATCATCTGGCAGATCAACAATTTCATGTACTGCGACTACAGGATGGACAGTAGACATTTTGATCAAATATGTGATCAGTGCAGACTAGTAATGCCTACTTTATACTCCGCCGTTGCTCTACCAGCATCTTGGATGTTGTTTACGATAGCCTATTTAGTGATAACTGGATGGAATGTCTTCATATTAACACACTCCATGTATCATATCCACTATTTAAATTTTTTTATAATAGTAGCATATGTTGGATCTGTATTTTCTTATAACTAGCATCAACTAAACAAGCTGCTCGTTACTGTGCTATTCATGCAAAGTTTGGGGGGTTTGTTGTGTAAACTATCCATTTGTTTATGGACATTTATTGACTGGAAATGTTCTAGTTATTAACACACAAAATACTGTTGATTAATTTTATAAAGCTGCCATATCAGAATAGGACATTCGGTAATAGTTAAAGAAAGTGCTTTAAATAAATAGAGTTAGTGAATCGGGTTATGACAGGTTTTTTCAAAATAAATTGATCACTTCTGAAAGCCATGCTTTAGATCTACTTGTATGCTCATTGTGTATATGTACTTCCATCATATTGAAAATTTGCATTGCCATGGTCCTGATCGCTGTAGTAATGCCCCAGTTAAGTGAAACTGTGCAATTACAGGTAGTAGAAAAGTAAATATTTTACATATTTAGTTTGCAAAAGAAATAATTTCATGATTCACAAATGATTGCCTAACACATCAAGGCATGGGAATACATTCCGCTTCATCGTTACCAACTTGACTGGGTGCACGACAGTCGGTGTGCTCATTACAATACATGCAGGTAGGCAGTGACATTTACCAAAGGTAGATTTAAAAAGTGCTTCAGTAACCACAAACAGAATACATAAGCAATCATATGTAGAAAACACTGCAATTTAAATATATTTTTTAGTACTTTATGCATGCTGTTTGATCTAAAACCATCGCCGCTGTTACACCTTGCCTGGACCCTTTGCACCGCAGCTAAAGTCGTGAGGTGACTTGAACAATAGTTTGTCTGCCACTAAGCAGTTGTAAGTACTAGGAATGGCTCGATACCACATTTTCTCTGTACTCAATACCAGTATGAATACCTAAACATTCTCATGACACTCAACACCAATATTTTTATCGGCACCAAAGTAAAAATTTTTTCTCTGGTAATCTAACACACAAAAAAAAAAAAAGAAGAAACTCTTTGTGACTTGAATACAAATTTAACTTTCCTTTAGTGTGTGTCAGGACAACTTGACTTAGTTTCAAATTTTTCAATGCCTTGCAAATTTTTTTAACTTTAAGGAGACTAGCCTAAATGTACATGAAAACAAAAGGACTCAACTTTGTGACAAGTATTACATTACCTTGCAATATTTAAATGTTTTAATAAGTCTCACCATAAGTACATGAACACAAAACTATGACACAGTTGCAAATTGAACTTAACCTTGTAATATTTCAATGTTTTAAGAAAATCAATCTTGACAGTACCAAAACATGTTCACTTATTTGGAGCTTCTACATGGCCGTGTAATCTTTTAGACTCTGAGTACTAACTTAATAAAAGTACATGAAAATAAAACTACTTGCCTTGGATACAAATTTTACAGTTCGTTTCAGTATTTCAATGTTTTAATAATAAAAATAAATCTTGACCCAGAAAATAACGTATTTTACTAAACAGTGTTCTTTGACATACACAGAAACTAGAGCTGTACCAATTTGATTAGACTTCTACCAAATTTGCACATGTTGGATACAATCTGCATTTCTGCCAATGTATGTATGAATTGCAGATAATTTTCTGCCGATTTGACGTACATAATAGTCGCTGGTGTTCTCAAAATTATATTTCAGTATTTACAATATACAACGAAAACTTGTTTTTACGTTTTCTAATTTTTTGCAGTTTTTTTTTCCAGTTTCTGTCAATTTATTTACATAAGTTGCTTTCCGGTGTATTATGCTTTGTAAATCACTTGATATCACACACCAGTAAAATAACTATAGGCTCTTCATGTTAAAGTGAGCACTTTTAAGGTCCTAGTTCCTTTTTTCCTATTTTTTTCCTATCAGCAATTTGTTTCCTTTTTTTTTTACTTTTTAAGAAACATTGCCATACAAGTAATAAACAGTGTATATATTTCACCGGACTGGAAAGTTAACATCTAAGGCTACGATAAAATGTATTAATTGACTATTATTTAAATTAATACAGCTTCAAAAAGTGCTCACTTTACCTTGAATAGCCTATATTGTTGACGTAGTAAACTTCCACCACAACAAACATTAGAATTGCTTTTCCACATGTGACGAACTTGACTGCCTCTTCAATCAGCTTGCTACAAAAAAAACATGGCACGGTTTTTGTACCTTACATAACACAGTATGTTCAAAGTACACACATTTTATTAAAACACTTGAAAATAATGGCGCATGAATCTGGCCCATAGAATAAAAAATGTTGATTGTGATTTCAAAAACCACAACTGATATGTAAATACTTTAAACATTGTGATTTATAGCCCAAATGCAGCAAGCATGCCTGATACCACCTACTGTGATGATTGATGACAAAGATCTGAAAGAGTAGGACTGCACGTAATGGCACGTAATGGTAGAATGAGGGTAGCCAACTGTTGACTTGATGGCACCACTGTTATCTGCAGCGCAGGAAGTTTAAAATCAGTTAACATCCCACAATTACAATCATACAAAAATGTACACTATTTACAGTATTTACCCGAAAGGAAAATGACCCTGAATCTAAGATAACCCCTTCCTTAAAACATTTTTGAGGGAAAAATATTTAAACTTGAATTCAAGACTGCCCTGTGAAGTGCTGAAAAAATTGTTTTGGTTGAAAGTATTTTTCCATGAATTTATGGCAAACCCTTCAATAAGAAATGCTATTATATGAATAATATGATATATTTTATTTACTTTTAAAGAAAAGCTAATCACAATGAAACAGGTGTGTCTAACCTTGCTGTATGGTAGCAGCATCTTTCTTACACTAAAACTTTTGTGGGTGTTATAAACCGATTTGTTACTTGAGCTGTTTTGCTTCCGAACAAAGCAATTTCTCTTTATTGCCAGGCCTTTCCTCTTTAGGTTCAGTCATGGGACATCTTTTTGATGGTGGGGGGGGGGGGGGGGGGCTTGTCAAAGTTGACAGGTACAGACGCAGCACTACAAAAATATGTACAACCATAGGACACACAGTATTTAAGCATGAAAAGCATTTGTCAAAATTGCCTGGGTTTTAAATTGAAGACGATTCCTAAATTGTAGATGATGCTTCATTTTTTCTATTTCTTTTCTTTCAAAAAACCTTGTCTTCCATTTGGGTAAATAGTGTAAATGCCTCAACACGTGCCAAGCACTTTAATTCTGTTATTAGCATGTTATTTGCCCAACATTCAGAAATTATAATTTTATATAAAATATGTGCAACCTGATTCCATACTAGTTTCTGTTTGATTTTAATTCATTTAACATAAAAAAAAATTTCTACTAATGCAATTGTGACTGAGAATTGTTACTGTATATTCTTTGAGCTGAATTTTGGTGCCATAGGGTTTTAGGGTAATGTATGTACTTCTACAGGTTGACAGAGATTGAAAAGTTGAAGTATATTTCTTTGATATGTGTTAAACAGATTCTGAGTGTGCTGGGTTCGGAAACTATGGCAGTTCAAATAGTGATGTACAACTTGGATGAAGATGATGTCAGCTCTGACAAGTTAGATATGTCCATCCGGGTGGATATGGCTGGCATTAGGGTTATCTTCCTTAACTGGTTCGTGTCATCTCTCATGGTGAGTACCATCATTTTTATTATTATTATTATTATTATTATTATTATTTTATTATTATTAGAATTCCTAATGTTAAGTATCATAATGAAATATGCATAATCTTAAAATTTTAATAAAATGCAAAAGAAGCAATACGTGTATCACATCGTCAAATACACAATCGACAAGCTACTACATTCGTAATTCCTCGTCCTCAGCAAATAAAACAGTAATATATTTCCATAGAACTCGCATACATAGAGTTCTCCCAATCCTTCATAGAAAAACTACTTTACTCCATTATCAGTGTATTACAATTCTCTCCTTTTATGCATGGTATCAGCCCAACTGTTGCGGCGGCAGGAAACTGTTAGCCAGGGAACTGCACATCACTGCTCCTTTCTGCCAACGCAAGGTTTTGCACCCTCATGCCGTTTACCAAAAAGGGGTGGGAAAGACTTGAGGGAAAGGAAGGCAACCACTACCTACAAAGCTACTTGAGGCTGCACCCAGACTGATAAGGAACTTGGCCAAGACAACCCCCGGGAATGAGCTCAGGCCAGCCCTAAGTTGTTGGGCTTCCCCTCCCCCCCCCAATCCCTGTTCTCAGCTCTCCAGAAGGTACCAGGAACGCCGCATCCTGTATTGGCCACTATACGCAGGGTAGAGAAGGTGCCCATAAGACTGGCCTGTCCATGGTTCAACAGTCACCGCTACCCCAGTTCGAACCAAGCCACCATCATCCTTTGGGGGTACTCCAGCTCCACCAGCAGTCTCTCTTCGTCCAGCAGGTCAATAACTCCACCCAGACACCCCAGCATCGGCATGAGTAAACCAACAACTTCAGACCCAACTGCCCGACCATTAGCCAAACTAGTCACAGACTTTGTACCTGGCAGGCAGGCAACTCTGCCAACACTTTATTCAGGTCGGGCCCCTGTGACTAAGTAATTCGTAATTACCACCTCAACCCAGTCTTATTGGTCTGCACTAATAAAGACCTGCTTCTACTGCTTAACCTCAGTCCGAGAGCATTGCGCGTCAAAATATATGCTTTAAAAGAGCATTTTGAGCTAGCAGATTATAGAAGCACTTGTCACACGCCAACTGGTGATGGGCGCAGGTGGCCAAGAAAGGATTATGGTGATAAGCTATTTGTTACAGTGTTGAGCTGGAATACTGAGAGAGGGAGAGAAGGATCATCACGCCTAATATGTGCTGATAAGGTCGGTGAGCTTCACAAATCAATTTTTGTCTGTGCATTTGTTTGATGTCGCAGAAAAATGGCAACACTATACAGCCTAAATCTCAAAATTACGTAATTAAGAGATATGGTTTTGCACTTGGGTCCTGAGAGTATTAGGTCATTAAGGGGGACACCATTTGAGGTCTGAGCACTGCCATCAAAATCTACCCTCAATTTAGTGGTCTTGCTGGAAGTTTTTAACACATCATGGTGAGAAATTAAAGAATTACGAGTTCTCTGACTATCTATCAGCTGGATTGTATGAACATTTCTGTCCATGTTACCTGAAGAAAAATTGTCCTCTACTTTCGTTGCAGGCTGAGCTGCATGCTTCTTTTTCTAGAGAATAGAAACAACGTTCTGCATTTCCATTTGAATCACCAAGTGGATGAGCATTGGATTTGAAAGCGAGGTGCATTGTGTACCTACTAGAGTCATCTTGTGAATGTGTAGCCAGGTAGTGTGTTTCACAGTAGTCTGTATCCCGTGGTTGTGCAGATACAAGAGATGGTTCTTCAGTTTCTCTATTAATTGTTTGTGGATCTTATGAAACAAGTTCTCCATTTCCATAAACATTGAAACCAGCCCGTGGTCGGAGGTGGTATGTGACTCACCTAGGAGCACCCATCGCAACTTCAACTGTAGCACGACTGGCATGCGACTGCCCAATTGTAATCGACCAGTCAGACATACACGTGTATAGGCTTCAACATCTAACAGAATGTCAACAGAACCTGGAATATCAAATTGATGGTCTGTCAGTTGGAGATAACCTAGTTGGGCATGGACACAGGGATTCATGGAAGCTCATGGTAGGTTAGCAGTAGACACCAGAAATAATCTGTGATTGAAAGTACAACAGGAGACAATAGCTGATTGAATTTTCACTCAGGTGCTCCTTTCTGGTTCACTGGGCATTCAGAGAGACCATATACCTTTTCCCTGATCCTATAAGCTTAAAGCAACAATACTGTAGCAGCCGACGCTGTAAAGAATGACACCTGAGCAGCACTATCCAGTAGGCAACACATTTCATGTGGTCTATCGTCAGCACCATAGACAGTAACTGTACAGTGGATATAACAAGACTGACGTGTGACCGTGGGCTGAGGATACACTCACAAAGGGTTCAAGCATCTGAAACAGGGTTTAAAAATTCAAGGGTATTTGACTTGTCATCCCCACAAAGTAGTCGGGATGCGTCTGCTTGCATCGAAAACATGTTTGAGATGAAGAACAAGTGGCCAATACATTGGATGTTCCAAGGCAATTGAAACAGTTTTTTTGTTTTATGCAATTGTTTGTCTGTCTGTTGGTGAAGCTCTGATGTAGTCTTGCCATTTATAAGTAGAATTACTGATTTGCTGAAAGATTATGTACACAGAGTTTTGACACTTTAGTGTCCGTGTTGGTAACAACTATTGGGTTTTGTTTTTGGGATGAGTGAGATGATTTTACTTCAGTGGTTAAATGAGAGGGATTATCAGTACTTGACCATTTTTCTACATCAGCTGCAAGCTATTGCTGAGACCAGTGCTTGCATAAACTGTATCAATTCTAAAATATTAGTCATTATGTTGTATTTTCTTGAACGAGAGAGTACAGTGATAAGCAATGGATTTTCTGTGGTGATGTCAGAGCCCAAATCCTTTAAACCCAGTGCATATTTGTTGATGGTATTGACAAATTGTCTCACACATTTGAGTTGTGTGGTGTTGACTAGGGTTAAATCAAGAATTCTATTGATGTATGTTGTCAACTTCCTGATGTTGTGGTACTACCATGATGCATAGTCAATCACGTCCAATGTGGGTGATTACTCGAGAGGGGGTAACTGGCTCCGTCTAGCTCCTGAGGCTGAATTACTATGAATCTATTTGCCCCCACATTGGGCGCCAATTGACGCGCGCCGTACTTCTTGATTCTTGTGTGTTAAGGGGTGACTACACTGATTGCCTTCTTTGTCCCGGCATAGGAGAAGGTAATGAAACCCCAGGGTGAGGCATATGGAAATGAGCTCTCTTCCAGGGAGTTTCTTATTACTCTCACAACCAGGGCTGTCAATAGGTGGGACACCAGCGGTCCCAAAGTGGGTGAATGAATTAACTCAATGATTAATCGAGGGTGATTGTGGTGGTGATTGATCTGGTCAGGGTGACGGGATTTATCTGCAGCGGCCTCGTCAGCCGGCATGCGGGGATAACATTAGCAGGGGTTTGTTTGCCACGTGGTTTGGGGACAACCTTCGGAGGGATTTGAACCCTGACAAATTTCCCGGAGGCTAATCTTATAGTGCAAAAGTTAGGTAGGTGCTCTACTGTCGGGTGTTGAACCCGAATCAATCTGCCAGTTGTTAACTGCACAATGCCCGAGTGAGCTGGGATGATCTGATCAGGAGCTGCCAGGGTCTCTGGTACATCAACGGGTACTACAGTCTCGGTGGGTTCCAGGGCTACGCCTTTCTGCTCATCATCGTCTGGTGGGCCCCAAGCTAACAGATGTTTAAGGGGGATCTCGCGTGCCGGAGGAGTGACTATGTCGTAACATATGGGTAACTCCACTGGTTCTGTAGGTAATAACTCGGTTGAGTTTGAAATGGATACCAGATGATTAAGAGGGAGTGGTTTATTTAGGGCGCGTCTTTCACGTCGCTTTTGGCAGCTACCAAATCCGCAGTGCTCGTTATGCATTGAAGTTTTTAGCTTGCTACCGTTCTGCGGACATAGCAGTTCTAAGTGGGCTCGAATTTGCAGCCTCTCTCATGCACCTGCCATGTGATGGGCAGTCAAGGTATTAAGCAGTTCATCTAGCAGTGGTTGCGGATGCACTGAAAACCTAGGAGCAGCAGCGTGCCCTTGCGGGCTTAATTGCCAATTAGCTTTCCAGGCCCCATCACCTGAGGAGTCCAGCACACTGCACAACTGTTTGCTGATTTTTCGAATGAATGTAAATATTAACTCACTAACACTGCAATAAATTAACGAATAAATGACAAGGGAAACTAGGCTACAATGACTGTAGGCGACACACAAGGTTTAACGAATTTACATCATTTATTTTGCTGAAAAAAATATAATATCGAGGATGTCACCCAGCTAAAATTATTACAGTTAAAAACTTAAGCTAAAACCAATAATTAAATCTCTATGGGCAAAGGCAAGCCTGGAATTATAAGCATTAGCAAAAAGGCAAATTAGTCTAGGCACGCAATTTACAGCGTGTGACGTTATTATGGGGACGTCTCCAGGGAGACATTAATCACGTACCGACCTGCTACTGCGGGAGTCAAAGGAAGTTGACTAAGGTGAGGGTAGTGGGTACAGGTGGTTAGATTTTACAGTTTGGTGTGTGGTGACCAGGGTGGTCACTGGCGTGGACGAGCCTTGCCCAAGCTGCAGGAGCTGGAGTGAGTGCTGCCTTCCCACGCAGCCGGGTTGGAGTTTGAGCCTTGGCGCAGGCTCTGGAGAGGAAGGAGAGTTGGGCTCGCGATCTTATTCAGCCGGCGAGTCCGGCGTCTCGCTGGACCACGGTGGTGGACATCTATTTATACTTAATTTCTGTCGATCAGCAGTTCTTCAGGGTGTGGGGGGTAGCATACCCTCCCAACGCGGGGGTTGGTTTATCTTAGCGCTGGAGCGTCGAACATTTATAATCTTCCCGCGTGGAGACGACTACAAATAAAAACACCTCGTCCTGAGGCTGGCTAGTCATGACATTACAAGGCCACGGGAGTGCTGCCATCTCGGAGGTTGATTGGAACTTATTCCGCGTTAACTTGAAAAGTTCTGGATTTTCAAAATTAATTATTTTTTTCGTCAGAGGTGTGCTTGCATGTAGGGATCCGGGCAGGTGGTGTTTATTGTAATTACTTGACTTCATTACAATTTCGTATTCGGCTGTCCAGGCTAGCGGAATCTCCGTCCTCGATACATTTTCTCGTTTGCCACTGTTATGACTTGTCCCGAGTGTAGGGTCATTCGTAGATGCAACAAAGTCGCCCGTAGAGAGCGCAGCTGCGCTGCGCAGCATGCTGTCATGCATCAACCTAGTGAAAGGTTCCCAAGCTAAAGAATAAGTTTTGGAGGTAATAGGGAGATTCCGTACAAATTGTAAAACTTAGATTTTGAGGCATCACATTAAATACTGAAATTTTTCGTTATCTGCCAATGAATGATTACTGTGAATAGAAGCCTCATAAAGTTGTGAAAAAATCGGCCATTCCTCCCACTGGCCAGAAAAGATGGGCAGATTAATTTTGGGGAGCATCACATTCACAGACTGACTGGTATCAGCTGACGTTGGTTTTGTTTGTACCACTTGTCAGGTGAGAAAATAAGTTGAGAGGCACTGAGTATCTGACAACACAGTGAAGAATTCATTGTGTTTGGTTGTGAGAATGCTTTCATCGAACTTGTTGTGAAGTGGGTCCAACTATATTAAGTTTTTATACAGGGAATTGACAGCCATTTCTGCTACATCTAGCAGGAGACCATAAGCGTTTACATCGTGAACAACGCAGGCAGTGATTTCATGAGGGATGGTTAAGTATTAAATCTTTTACTTAGGGGTTTCACTTTCTTTTCCTGAAGTTTGAATTTCATCAAAAACATCTTGAAACCCATTCTGCTGATAGAATGAGAAGGGAAGGAAACCAACAAACGACTCAGAATTACCGCTATGAGAAATTAAAAAAATGCCCAACGAAACTTATAAAGAAAAGAAAATCATCTTAAATTAGGTTGTTTGCCCGTGTTTGGCTGTTCGCAACAACGAACAGCCTAACTTCCTGGAAACAGTGTTCTTTACATCAAAACAATGAATATTGAATTAATTGCGCACATGGCATACTCTGTACTGGAAGCAACAAGAAACCATTTTTGAGAGCACTAAAACGCAATGAAAATGCTTGAAGCACCAACATTACTTCATGGAGATGGTAACAAACTTTAGCTGCATCTGAAATTCACATAAATAAAATGAAACATCTTCAAAATTTCATAGGATGTTGAAGCATTGAGTGAATTTCAACGATGGCATCGTTGGGTGGCATAGTCATGTGCGTGGGACTATATAAGCACCACACAATAAACAAGACCGTATAAATTGTTAGTTGGAGTTTCCACAGAGATCTATCCAAACTGGAGGACCAAAAATCTTAGAAATATGCACACATATTTCCTGAGACTTAACGCGAAAGATAGAGCATTTGAGCGATTCTTACCACGTCATCTTAGAGTCATTGAGAATCCTTGGGCAGTGATAAGGACTACTTTCAGTATAAGTATTCATCTGCTCACTAGCACATAATGTCCATACGGATGCACATAGCAGTTTATGTATACAAATACAAAACTGTAGATATCATTATCCTGTAAGTAGTGATTAACTATATAAATAGGAATATCATTTTCTTTCTCGTTATCTTTAAGAAAAAAAAAGGTTCTATGTTGACTGTTTAATAAGGGAAGTTGTAACATTCTATGTGCATGTAGTCATGCATCTTGCAGCCATCTATAAATGGTACTTACGCTCGCAGGATACTGCAGGGTGGGCATCGCTGCCTGTTGAATGTCCACAGTTGTGGTGGTTGGGGCACCCAATTCATATTAGATAATCTGTCAGTTTTTCTTTTGTGTGTTTCTTAGTAATCTCACAGATCCTGTATGTCGAGTGTGTGTACCTTCCTTTGGTCGTAGGCTCCAACAGTGTGCTACAGTAATATCCGCATGACCATTGTTTTTCCTGCAGCCCTACGATGCAACTTCTCTAGAACATGTCCAGCTGTTCAAAGTGTTGTCAGTCATTTCGGATGCATACTACAATTTTAAGGGATGTTAATGACGCCAGATAGTGAGAGCGGAAAACATGCACACTGGAACAATATTGCATAATCGGGGAGGTACAGTGATAAGGTCCGTCCTTAGTAATATCACTTGTGTGGCAGTGTAAATTGTGAATTGTCTGCATGTTTCATATTGTCAAATCTGCCTACACAACTTTGTGCATGCAGCTATTTTTTGTTAGATGAGCGTATATATAAATATGTTCTCGTAAAATTGGTGCTATCTTTGTTAGGTGCCTTATGTTGTGAGTGCTATCAAAATATTATTTTGTTTTACCATTTGGTCGCCAGATCTGTCGTCACTGAGTAGTTTTCTTAGCATTACTGTGGCTGGTTTTGAATCCCAACAAAGTCATTGATATGTGTGCCTTACTTTATAAATGTGATTGTGGTTTTGTATGTTAGCTCCTTCACCCATCTTTCTCTCCATTTAGCATATTGAACTCGGAGAGCTCAGCTAATTTTACTTGTAATGTGTGGTGCAGTGTTCTCTTCAAGAGGAGAATCTCTGCTGATGGCACTACTGGGTGCAGAAAGATAGAGTGAATTTTCAGTTGGTGTTGAGTTCATTGTCATTTGCAGGTATTCCTGAACACGTTTCAGACGGCCCAGGACATGATCGCAGGAGCAGCTGCCCAGGCAGCGGAAGCCGCAAAGCATAATGTGCGGGACATGTACAGTAAGGCTGTTCGCATGAAGCTCGACATCAAAATAAAGGTCTGTGATTCTGCATAGCCTGAATGCAAAGCCCAAGTTGAAAAAAATAGTTTATTCTCCCACTTTCTTTTTCAAACTGCTTATGGTTAACAAAAATGCAAAAGAGTTTTCTTTTCCTAGCTTTGGATGGCTCGAAGATTGGTATCACAGGAGGACAGGAAATTTGGTTGTGGTTTTCTAAGCAAGCACTAATAGGATTTGGATATAAATCGCAGCGCTTACCCTCCTCTCTCTTTCTCTCCCTCCCTCTCTACCTCTTTCTCCCCTTCCCCTCTTTACCATATTGTTTGTCTCTCTCTTTTACAGTGTTTCTAAAGTAAACCGACAAGTTTGTCTACAAATTAATCATTAAGAAAGGTGAAAACATCTATGACCTATGTTCTAAAGTGAATTTAAGTGCTGTACATATCTTAGAAGTTGGACATGAAGCACTAATTTATTTTATAACTACAGGGGATGGAGTATCTTGGTAATCTGTACATTTAATTGTGGACTGCTGGTTAATAACCCATCTTTGAAATCACAACTATGTACATTCTCACGGTGATTGTCGTTGTAAGGGTATAGGCTGTTCACTGTAAAGTGAGAACTTTTGAAAGCCCTCTAATTTGGAATAATAGTCAATAAATATATTTTATTTTAGTCTTAACCTTTAACTTCAGTGTGTTGTGGAATATGCACACTGCGTTTATTAGTTATATGGCAATATTTATTTAAAAAAGATTGTTAAAGGATACAAAATGGCTGAAAGGAAAAAGTAACTAGGGCATCAAAAGTGCTCACTTTACCGTGAACAGCCTATAGTAACCGGAACGGTGACAGACAGGTGTTGTGGTGTGTACAGATCTTTGTTTTGTTAAACATTATCCACTCTCTGTGTTCCATCTTATAAATTTTCTCCAATATTTTAATAAACTAATGTTTCAAGAACAAATTTATATTGTGTATCACCTTCAGGATTATAAACCAAAAGTTGTATGTATGTTTTCTCCTTTTTTCATGATTAAATTACAGCCAAAGTTTGTCTGTCTAATTTATATTTATATACAATTATATATTTATATACAACCTGAATATTTCACATTTTCTGCCTTATTTTTGAATACATTTATTTCCCAGTTTTGGTGTTTCTTTGCTTTTAATATTGTTGAACTGTGATGCATCTCACTATAATTTCTGCAGTTTTTACATATTTTTTATTTTACCCAGTCTTAAGAAACTTTTTTGTAGAACAATGTCAAAAAGTCCTAATGGTTCACTTTCTTGACCCAGGATTAGTCAGATGGAGTACAGCCTGCAGAATGCAATGATTACTAGAGATACTTGGAGTTATTACCGATACCAATACTTTGTGGCTGATCCGGCAGATAGTACCGAAATCCTTTCATTTGTAAATTTTTTTTATATGGTATCTGAGACCATCAAAAAACTTATACCAATTTGGAAAATATACACTCTACACGGTTTGCAAATGGCTTTGTGGAGGGCATCATTTTTAACATTATAATACCTCCAAAATTCACTTTTTCTGTTTCCTTCCATGTCAGATTATAAATTAGCATACAATTTGACGCCATCGGGTGAGACACAAGACGAACGATGATACAAATACTTATTGGTAATACAAACATGTTGGCAAATACTAAACTTTTACTAAACTTCACTTTGAAATTAATCGCTTGATAAAATACATTTGGCTAAGACACTGTCACTCCTGAATAAAAGAGGTAGGTTACTGATGCTTGCTTTTATGGTTACTAAGCGTACACATCAATGTGCCAAATTATGATTATTTCGGTCATGACTACCCAATTCTGCTTGGGTGCTCCCCAGCTCACAATTAATCTAGCGCACGCCTAGATGGATGATCTCACCGAGGTGTGTGAAAGCACAGCTTTCACAAGGGAAGAGGGCCGACAGCCGCTAGGGTGGACTGACAGTTTTTCCCAGAAGACAGGTCACGGTGAATTACAAATGAAACCTTTGATGAATACATTTTAACATGTGTGACTACTTGGCATCACTAACGCAAACTCATCTGGGCTCACCTGACAGCACGTGGGTAGTGTGGTGACGGCCTATACACAGTCAGCTAGGATGGAAGTAATTGCACTGCACACAAATTGCAAAATTACATAAAATACATAAAGACCCTTAAAAGATGATGGGGCGCGAGATGAGTATTCTCAATAAACGCACACGTGTGAAAACAAGCTTAGGTTGCGGGGATGCCGCTGGATAATGTTCGTATCCGACCACGTGGTGCAGATGAAATTGCAATATTTCTTCTTGAAAACTGCAAATTAAATTCAGACAAAATATTATTCTGAGAGGGAAAATTATCCTCTTTACTATTTAAGTGATTGCAGGCGTGTAGTATGCCTCGTGGTGGTAAAATCCAACATTAACATGACCACGTGGTCAAGTACAAAAAGCATCACTTACATGAAAAATACATTGCACCCTGAATGAAACATACATAGAACCCTGAAATAAATTGTAGCACACATGATTTTATGCAAATAAACTCTCAAACTGCATGTGTGGCAAAACTTGGCATAGGTTAGCCATGTGGTTGTACATGAAATTGCTGTAAAATATTTAAACATGAAAATAACCTTAAAATACGTACATAAAAACAAAGCCCTTAAAATTGTGTGTAGCAAAAATGAAGAAATTACTATGAAATTCGTTTAACAGAAGCAGATGGCGCCTGATTAAAGTTTGCGGGTCGCGTGACCTCTCAGACATCTTTCTCATCCTTCTCGATTAAGTTGAAAATGCTGCAAGGGCGAAATTAATTATTTAAGCGGAAGCATAATGCTGGATGTACGCAAGCAAAGGTTAACCGGTATACTAAAAGTGCTATTGAAATCTACATCAGTGAACAAAAGGTTGTAGTGCATACATGACAGTGTTTTACCTCGCCAGCTCTCCTCGACACACTATGCAGAGGCAAGCGTCGCATGGACCTACCATGGCTGCCTAAGGGGTTCACTTAAGTAAAAGGTCTATGCATGCTGAGTAACATATTTAATTATTGAAATAAAAATGGCACAAATTAAATAAAATACTGTTTTACATTTTATAATTTTCTTATGAATTTTCCGTATTTTTTCAGTATCTTTATGATGGCGCTCATGCCGGAATATAAATGTTCTTAACCTCAGTCCCGCTGGCACTTTGAATTTCATAACCAAACAATTTTAAAATACCAACAAACATTTTAAAACATTTGAAGACATATTAAACCATACAAATACAAAGCACATTTTACACTGAAAAGTGGTATTTATGTGAAAGTTCAAAATATTGGCCTCTTTGCGGATGTGCAGGTCACGTGACACATGCGTGGTGAGCGCGGTCATGAGCTCTAGCACCGCGGTGTAAAATAAAATATGCAAACTTACTGGCTTATTTTTTTCATATTTGGCCACCAGGTCCAACAGTTCATACATCCACTATTTGCACTAGATGCTCAGATAAATCTCGACTTTTTTTTCCCAGGAAGTCCGACAGATGCAATTAATATATTTTTGTTGACAAATTTGCATAGTTTTTTAAAAATGGATGGGAAATGCTTACCCTTTATTTTTGCTGTAATACATTATTTCAAATGTATTTGTTATAAACATCCGTAGGCCTAATCATCATGATAAACGACCATGTAAAAATGAATGATGCCTGTGTAACTATATGTCCAAGAGATTTATTTCTTCTTATAAATTAACAATATCTATTGTTCTGATAACCTCTGGTAAAAAAAAAAAAATTGGTGTTTAAATCTCGTTTTATATTAAAAAATTTGGATCTTTTAGGTACCCAGAAACATAGATAAAGTGGTTTACAAACTCTAGATTGCATCATGACCTTGACGCATGACGTCTTTCGCAACAATGGGAGAAATGACTTCAGCTCATCAGTAAGCATCATCGTGCACCTGATTTCAACAGTGTTTCTATTGTTGACCCTTGACGAGACGTTAAACTGTACTGTTTACCATGGCAAGAATGTATATTCCAGCTTGTAGATTTTATTATTCACCGGCCCACAGACTATGCATTGAAGGCACAGAGTTCAACTTTACGCCGCTTAATGGCTACACCAGAATCGCTTTGCCACGTACCCATCTCCAAGCCAGTCAGTGACATCACACCCCTCCAAGCAGCTATGCTATCGCCACCCCCAGTTGGCATAAGGGGTAAGCCCAGCCAGAGTATAAATAGCGGGCCGCGACACTTGCTCCAATCATCCACCACACTTGTTGCCGGACACTGACCAGCGTGCTCAGCTATGTCCTAGCTCTACCTTTCCGTCCTTCACTACATTCGTGCTGAAGAAAAACCCACTCCTTGGTCTCCACCATGCCTCTTTGCCGGAGCCTTAGTCTTCACCGCATTCGTGCCGAAGAATTAAAACCGCCACTTCGTCTGCACAACTAGACACTGCGGCCCCTTCTGGGCAACACATGCATAGGGAGTTAAACCATTTGTAGTTATTTTAATAGTGCTCACCCCATCATTGTTAGCTTAGAACCAGGTTGCCACTACCTGGGTAACGCATGTTTAAGCTTCCCTAAGTCTTGCCAGCATTACGAGGTAGTGCGACACCCTTGCTTATTTCCCGTCAGAAGGAATAAACAAAGTTTATCCTACTCAAGGTTATCCCTTTCCTGTAGATGTAGAACCTCTCCCTGTGTATCTCACACCAACCAGGGGATTGCAGATGACTGGGAAAGCTACTCATTCGAGCCAATAAACTACCAGTATACCCACACACACTGATGCCCTCTGTTATACAGGACTGGCCTGGTTGTTTGCCGGCAGGGCATGAAGTCAGGTTCGGCAAATGTGATCATGCATTTCAGGGTCACTGCCTTGATGGGGATACCTGGGTGACGAAGTTTGGTTGGTTGGTGTTGAACAATTGGTTGTGAGTTGGTAGCTGTTGGTGCTGCAGGCCTGGGTTGAAGTACTGGCGGAGGAGCTGGGTGAAGAATTGCTAGGACCAAGTGTGCAATTGCCGATGTGGGTGGTGGTCAGGCTGGTTGAGGTGGCCTTTTACCCACCACGGGTACTCTGCTGGGCTGGTGCATACAGGGTCGGCGAAAAAGTTCCTCAGAGTCTCCGGTGTAACAGGATCCTTAGGGTGCCTCAGAGCTTGGACCTGGTCTCTGTGGTTGAGGTTAGCTATGAATGTGACGAGATCAGGAGATAGCTCGTGCATGCGTCCAGAGGCAAGTAATGTCAGCTTAACCCTCCTGCTGGAGTAGATTTTAGGATTTACAGACGCACGCCTTGTTCAAGAGAAGAGTCAGTCTTCTTGTATAACAAGTTACGTGTAGGACCACATGACGGCCATAGACTGCATGGACACCCTATTTCAGTACCTGGCATGGATGCACAGCACGCAATGGAAATCGGGCTGCACCATCTCGGGTCACACATATGGGTGTTGCCCTGACCGAGTTTTCCCAACTCAGGGGATGCCCACCTTTACTGGCACATATGTGCAGTAGAAAGATTGGCTGACCTCGAGTCGACAAGCTAGTGCAGGGTCCGTGTACCTGTGTTGGTACCCTGTAGATACAAAGGATAGCCGTTCAAGGTGCTTGTAGGAAAAATAGAGTTTTGGCTTGTATGAGTAGCTTTCCTAGGATCACCTGCGTTCCCTTCCCATGAGTAGTCAACTGGCAGCAAGGTGCTACGTCAACAGGATTGCATTACCCAAGGATTGAGCTGACACACATTTATTTCATTCTGACCGGAAATGCACGTAATTACATACTCTAACTCCTGCATTGGCACAAGCTATTGCCAGAAAGCTAAAGTTCTAAAAGTCAGGTGAAGGCGACCGGTAAAAAATTGGCTGTGGTACATAGGGTGCGTAGCGTTGAATAAACTAGGCTGTTTCGCTTTCTTATTGTTGCTTGTGTGTCTCTACGTTACTCTCGGATACAGACATTGCGCTAGGATAACTAATCTTATGTAGCGTGGGATTAGTCCTAAAGAGGACTGTAAGTATAAGATTCCGTTGATATGACACGTCCGTACAGAATAGGCAGGTAGGTTAGCAGTGTTTGCCATGCACTCCAGAGGAACAGTATATAAGGAAATGCATGGGAGGTCGGAAGTTCATCTCCAGTAGCTCGCTTCAACACTTCTTGTGCTGGGGCTCTCTACTGACCCCTAGGCCCTCACGGTCCTCTCCAAGAACTTCTAGTTCTCCAGTGGCTGCAGCCACCACCTACCAGAGGCTTCTACCACCTATTGGCATTGATGTCACCAGAAGCTTCTTTTACCTGAAGACATCGAACACGACTTAACACTTGAGTTGTGACCTCCTGGTTCTTCAGCAGCCATTACTTGCTGGTAGTGGCTCCTCAGTTAAAGTTAGGGCCTCTTCTAGATAAACCCGGTTAGTGCTAGTCGCGACAGTAAAGCAAATTACTTCCCTTGCAACTAAGTAGTCTAGGAGCAGGTCTTCTTCACCCGTTAATGCCTAGGTTAAGTACTTTTGCAGCACAGACTTATTGGTAGCACGCACGAGTCACATATATGTTTATTGTCTAAATAAATACTTAATCTTGAACATATCCACAAGTTACTTATTGTAGTACTATAGCCTATCTACACCAGTATTGATTGACGAGTGGTATGTAATCTGCAGAGAGTTTAACATAGAATAGAATGTAAGTCCCCCTTCAGGGGTCTGTAAGTTGAAACACACACTTCATCTTTCGATGGCCACCCATTCTGTTCATCTGTGTGTTCAGAATGGTAGACCTCCAACTACTAGGTCATACCCCACAGAGGCGGAACAGCCAACCCCAACTGAGTATTTGACCGTAGCGTCTAGCTAAGGTGCTGGCAGTGATAAGCTGCAGGGGATTAGAGGCCCTACATTTGTGGTTACACCCGGCAGTTGCAGGAAGGCGGTCTACTACCCACGACTCCAGGTGCTTGCACTATTAGGCAGTCGGGGAGCGCTCTGCCAGCCATTGTCAGCTTACACTATGAAGTCAGGGATTGTCAATTGCTTGTTACCAACAGGAGATCTGGTACGCTTTCAGCCTATGCCGTTCCACAGCAGGCACGGAGCTCAAAGAGCAGTTACGAAAGCAGATTTCAGTGCACCAAGCAGGTCTGTGCGGCAAACCTCATTATGCCAAGAGTCAGCAATCTTATGGGGCAGGCCCAAGCCCGTGGGAACCTCCATGTTTCACTCTAACCCTGTTTAAACTGGTTACGACATGCATCCAGTAGTCCATGCCCTAATCAGCGGGAGCGACACCAGGAACGTGAGAGCCAACCCGCAGATCGGCAGCTGGGCCAGCACAGAGTGGAACCGCCGACATCATGTAGACCACTATCATAACCTGACCTCCACCTCATCCAGCAGAACCAAGGACACCATATGCTCCATCTACACCATGGTAATACCACCAACGAAGAACACCCTACCGAGCCCCAGAGGGCCACTGTTGTTGTGAAGCACGTTGCCAGACCTAGTGTGACAGAATATATTCCAAGTATACAGCCTACAAGGCCGACACTAGTATCTAGTAAGAAAGGGAACTAGTAACACTAGTAGCACGACTGATCTAGCGCAGGCCTCTTGCCAACTATAGATAAAGCAACACGCGTCAAAGTATTGCTAACTTCCAAACTTACAAGCAAATTAAGTTTAGGATGGAGCTGAAGTCATCTAATAACCATTGTTAACAAAGCGTTATGCTTCAAATCTTGTCTAAATCCTTTTTACTTGTACTGATTGAGATACTTTGGGATGGATAAATATTTGGTTGAGATGCTTTTGTATGGAGAATGTGTAGGACTTTTTAACTGTCACAGTCTCAGCTCTGACCAGATTCTTGATGATGTCTGCCGTAGACCGGATTCCCAGAATGAGCAAATCTAATACTCTTTAAACATGACATAGTGACGTTTCATGTGTATCGTGACTGATGGGCTACAGGTTCAAATTCAGTTCAGTCAGTGGCACATGAAAGATGATAAAGGTGGCCTAGGATTTGAGTGGTATGGTTTGTCGTGTGTACCCTGCCTATTGGTTGACAAAATATTGTAATAAAGCACAACACAAGTTCTACACACAAAAGAACAGGAGTTTGACATATGTCTGAGCTGAGAGACACGATCCGTGGGGGTGCTGTAGTTCTGTTGGTTCGTTTTGCCCGCGGGTCATGGAATCTGTCATGTTGGATCTTTATTGTGGTGTAGGGGCTTGTTAAGGTTGAATGCTAAGTAGGAACAGGGAACAATACACAGATGTCTGGATTTAGCTGCAAGTAGTTCAGCTGTCTGCCGCTAGATAGCAGCAGCGTCAAAGCAATTATGGTGCCAGTGTGTGTGCCGGTGTCAGACGTATAGTCACTCTCAACACAAACAGGGTTATGTGAAGAGGAAAGGGCAAAAAACTTCTACCTATTCTCCTTTAGTCTCTTAATCTCAAAGTCACATTAATGGGTGTGGTCAGATGACAGTCAGACCAGCACAGCAAGACTCATAGCGATACAAACTCCTACTCAGTGTTTGAAATGATTTTGTGGGAGGGGGAGGGGCGCATGGAAAAGGCATGTTGTTACGTTTCATACAAATCACAAATGTACATTTATCACGTTGGGCGCTGTTTATAACATTTAATTAAAAATCACAATGTTGCAATTCTTATCTTTAAATTATTTTGACTAAACTCTGTATCTTTTTCCGCATGTATAACAAATTAGCTATCAATCTTCTTAAATATAATAATATTAATCTTCTTTCTTTTCAATTATTAACAATTAATCTTTAAAAACATCTTGCCGCAATTAATTCAATAATATTCACTCATATTATTCCTTATTATATCATTAAAAATTCTTTTGATGTACACATGTCCATCGATGGCCATGGTGAGAAAATTTTTTTCAGAAAAAATTAGTTCTATTTTACTTTTGCCTTAGTTATGTTGTCTCTTGTCGTCCAATTGGCTGTCGTCTGAACATGAACCATCTCTCTGCCTATCAGAAATGGCAAGACGAGAGAGAACCAGGATAGTTATCATTTAGTACTTTAGTTTAATAAATTTTAATTCTGACCACTCTCTAGGAAAGAAATGAAAAATTACAAATAAAATATTAATACTGAATACCTTCTAGAAACAAATGAAAGATACTTACACATGATCTCTGTGTTAAACTATTTAAAAAACAAAAGTTTATACTGTTAACACAAATAATAAAATGTAATTTGGAAATGATATTAAAGAAAGTGACCACATAAGCAAGTAAGCAAGTGCTGTGTAATCATATGACGTGTGCCATGTTCCCCCTACCCCCTAAGACTGTTTGTCTGGCTGAGACTCGCAACACCACTGCTGCATAGATGCGTGCTCTACGGATGCGTAGTGTGTGCACTGGGTCGCTGGTGCGCGACCATGTCATCAGCGCAGGATAGTGCAACACGATGGCATGCCAGTGCAGCACAGCCGGTGGTTGCCGAGAATGACTATGGTGGAGTTATATGAAAATAGACCTTCAAGAACTGGATCTAAAGAGCCAGGACCTACGCCGTTAATCATACTGCTATTGTTATTAAAGTATTTATTGCTTGTTTATTTTATTTTGGTTCCCAGTGTATTGTTGAGTCGACGTATCGTATATTTCTTTTCATCACCTATCTAGCGCTATGTCCATCATCCATCAGGGTTTTGTGTTCCAGCATTTGTAACATAATTTTTAACATAAAATGTTGGCAGGTAGCATGATGTCAAGCAGGAGATGTAATATTTGCAACAGAAAGTAGTGCTGTTCTGGCATGTGGGTCAGCCTAGGCCTGCCCGCGCATCGGGTAAGTAGCATCGTACGATGGTGGTGCGTGTTTCGTACGCTCCGGCATTTCTCGCGTGCAAGGTGGCCTTATTGTTTAACTATGGACAATTCAGTAGACTTAATTCTTCCAGAACTTTCTTTCATTTAGCCTCTCTATACACCAGCCTCACTTCCCATGGGAATAGCATTGCCTCGGGAAGCATTACGATACCGTAAACTCGTGTGTCGTAAAACCGTTTTTGCAGCTTAACCGCAGTGGCCGGTGTTATGTTAGCCACTGTCATTCATATCTAAAGTGTTCCCCTGAGAGGGATGTGTAGTGACGTCAAATAAATGCAGCTGTGAACTAGACAGTCCATAAGTTGTTTTGACAGCCTTGTGCGTTTAAGGGGACGGACCCTACGTCAATATTTCTTGGTTGTATTCAGTCTTTTCTAGTGTATATGTTTTAGCAAGTTGTTCTGGGTTTTATGGGCGTGTGGTTGGCCCTAACAATCCACGTAAGCGAGTGTTAAAGCGTTGTAAAATTTTACCGCCAAAAGGACTGAGCAGCATGGTACATAGTTGACCCACCAGCTACCGTTTAGCAAACAACGATAATACAGCTTAATTGGATTAGCATCATTGGGGCAAAAGGTCAACAACTTCATCGGCGAGGAAATTCGTCCGGGCGTACGGCCTGCAATCCTGAGGTCATCGAGAGTCATCGTGCTACAGCATCATCCACCACCTTGGCGTCGCCTTGCAGATGCCTGGTGCCTAGTCAGGTAACTCCATTCCAGACCTCACCTCCACCTTGCTCAAAACCTAACTAACCTATTTCTCCTCCAGCCATACAGTGTCAAGTGTTGTCCTTTCGTGGGGCGAATTTTCGGGAAAAAATTTTTTCCCTTCAAAAATTTCTGCAAGATTTCCAAAAACTTTTTCTGCTATGTTTCTGATCACCGAGTTATTCTCGCCTATTTCTGCTGGTCAACGATGAAAGGACCACTGGAATGCATCAGCAAGAGCAGCAGCAGCAGCGTCGCGACACCTTGGAGACGCCGTCCAGACACTAGGAGGTGCGTCGTGTGTCAACAATAGGGAAAAATGCCCCACGCCACAACCCACACCAAGATGCCTGAAGGAGGAGCTGGAAGAAATGGTGAGGAGGAGAAACAACAAGCGGGAGGTTTCCCCTCGCCCGTCGTGTGCATTCTCCGCCACTACCGGCAGCCAGCTGACCACTTGCATCACATTGCTCCACACGTCAGCTGAGCGCATTCGCTCGATAACCTTTGCGTTGCGTACCGAGCAGGGACAGCTGCATCGCGTGAGGGTAGGCCTCCGGTGCCCAGGTACTTCTGCATCTACTGCGTACGTGGCTTTGTTGACAAAGTATGGCTGGCAGGATTGCCGACAGCGCACCGGCACTGTGGTTTCTGGAATGTTTATGCGCCTTGACAAGAGGCTTCCAGACAGACTATGAAGCCAGTAATATTTTATAATGCTGTTGTAAGCCCAGCCTTGTTGATAGCTGCGTCGGTGACAACCGTGGTACAGTGAAAAACAGTGACAGTTCAGCAATGCAGAATATTCCATGCTCACCAGTGCAGTTTAAGGTAGTAACTGACAGTTTTCCAAATTACAACTTCCCGAAATATTGTGGAAATTTTTTGTGTAATGGCCAGGGTATTGTTGTGCTCAGATGCACACCGTGCAGCATCAGTTATCACTCTGAGTGCCTTAATGAAGGAACTTGATACAGCCTTGGGACTTACATTCACTTGTTGGGCGTGCATTACGACAACAACAGAAGCAGTGCAGGGTGTAAACTGAACACAATCCGTATCCGTGGACACACCGCATGATCATATTCTTGACTTGTTGGAACTGTGGGACAATGATGCTGCTGTGAATGTCAATAGTAATCATTCTCAGGTGTCAGTGGCGTGGCATATGTGTCGAGCGCAGTGATGCAAAGTAAGGGAGGATAGTGGCTGCAGATTAGGGGAGGGGTGAAGCAACAGGCGGAAATGCATGCTAAAGAGACCGTTGCCGAACACGTAATCCTGCTTACGGACGTGAAGTCAGTACGTGCCAATCCGCGTGGATAGTTGCCCCATCAGACCAGGATAATTAATCACAAATTCAGGAAATGCTTAATGACAGATTAATAGAACCAATGGACAGTCAGTTCAATTCGGCCATTACCTTAGCGCCAAAGAAAGACTGAACCTGGTGATTCTGTGGCGACTTTCGCCCGTTGAATCAGGTGATGTGCAGTGTGCTTCCACCTTATATTAGCATGAAAGATGGTCTGAACGCGCTGGGGCAGGCAAAAGTTTGGACATCCCTGTACCTTAATAGCGGTTATTGCTAAGTACCTGTGATGTTAGAAGATAATCCAAAAACAGCATTCACTGCCCCAGACGACAGGCAATTTCAGTTCTGCGCAATGCTGTTTGGACTGAAATGTGCCCCTGCCACCTTCCAAGCGATGATGGTATGTGTGCTCGATGGCATTATTGGAGAGTATACACTCGCGTATATCAATGACTTTATTATTTGGTCAGACAATTGGGAGGTGCACGTACATCATCTAGCAGTTGTCCGGGAAAGGCTAGTGATTAATGTGTTAACATGCTCAGTGGAGAAATGTCACATGGGAAAATCCAGTATAATTTTTTCGGGTCACGTGATTGACCAGGAGGGGAACAGGCCGAACGCAGAACGATTTAAACTCATTGATAGCTACCCACAGCCACGTACATGGAAGCAATTACGTACATTTTTCAAACTCATTAATTGTCTGCGGGAACATATTCCAAATTTTGCAACAATCACAGTCCTCTTGATGGACTTATTCTCACCGCAAAAGCGATTCCAATGGACGGACCCAGCGGAAAAGGCCTTTGTGGACATTAAGAGCTAATTTTAAGCATGCCCAATATTCAAACGCTATGACGCGCACACGCATATGTACCTCCAAACTGACACAAGCAAAGAAGGGATTGGTGCAGTATTTTACGAGATGGACGATAGCGGGGTCAAACACATAATTGATTTTGCAATTGCCAAGCTAGGGCAAACGGAAAGATGCTATAATGTAAACGAGAGGGAATGTTTAACATTCATATGGGCAGTCGAAAAGTACCAGGCGTATCTCGAATACCAAAGGTTCACCCTACGGATTGACAACCAGTACCTGGTATGGTGACATAACATGAAGGAAGCAAGAAGCAAGCTAAGGAGATGGGCATTACATTTACAGGCCTTCGACTTTATAGTAGAACACGTGCCCGGTAGGGAAAACGAACTGGCGGACGCATTATCACGCAACCCCGATGATGAGGTAATTGTTAGAGACGAAGCAGAATGGGAGGAGATTTTGCCGCCAGAATCACATTATCCCATATCAGAGGTTTGTGTACAACAAATAACCAACAACTACTATGAAGGGCTCATTAATGATGCTGTACGTTCACGCAAGGGAAGGTTAGGCAATGTGCTCAGCAAGAAGTGGAAGGATGGCGCGTCATAGATGGCAGACTTGAAACCTGTTCTGCTGAACAGCCCGGGAAGTGTAGGGTGTGTGTCCCCACATGTGCGAGGTATCAGGTGCTTGCCTATTCACACAGTAGCAGCATGGCTGGTCACCCAGACGTTGAACAGACAGTTCGCAATGTACGTGACAATTTTTTCTGGCCAGGCCTTAATATGCAAGACAGTTCGCACAAATGTGCCACAAGTGCAACTTGTACAAAACACGTTGGTCGGATGGAAGACAGTAACAGAGACCACACGTGCCGAGGAAACCATTTGAGACAGTTTGCATTGATTTGATGGGTCCTTGAGGACGAGGGGAGGAAAACACTTCCTTGTAGTTGTGACTGACAACTTTTCGAGATGGACGGAAGCTTACCCCACGAGTGGAGCATGAGCAGGCAACGTAGCAAAGGTGCTAGAGTAAAGATTCTTTCTGTGTTGGGGATTTCCCAGAATGGTGCTCGTGCCCCCCACATACACCATCCGTATGAGGAGACGCAAGGTGCGAGTGCATCGGGACGACATCCGGCTGACCTCGGATGCCGTTAATGACGAGGTCGGTCCCGGTGTACCTCGACCCTATGATGGCGAAGGCCGTGACAAGCAAATGCAGGGGTCTGGAGAGATGCGAGGTGTTGCGGCACTCCAGGGGGAAGAGCCCACAGATGATGACCCACCCATGCACTTCGACACAAGTTGTTCACCAGAGGTGATGCAGGATGGGACTACCTTTGACGAGTTTCAGGACAAGGGAGCGAGCAAGAAGGTACATCAGCACCTCAAGAAAGTGCAGGAGTAGGGGAGGAGAGCTCGCAGCAGCTACCCAGCATTGTTATGACCCTCGGGGAACCCACAGTGCGTCAAGCCAGAAGCATGGAGGGTGAGACGCACGCCAGCATTGGCGTGTTCACCGAAATGCAGGAAACTTAGCAGGGAGGAGTGCAAGTGCAGAAGGAAAGGCAAGAGGAAATGCAGTATCATAATGCAGAAGAAGAGGAAGCGGTTGCAGGGACTGTTCAACTGGGTCGTGCCTGGACACAGCAGAGCATGTGAGTGTACAGCATGAGTGAAGAGGGAGACAGTGAAGGCAGCGGGTTGGAGTGCCTTCGACGTTCATGCCAGTGAGTACAACTGCGAAAATCATGTCATCAGTGCAGGCAGCCAGAGTTTCCTAACAGGAAGGGGCAACCGCCAGCAACGCTTCGTGCAGCAGGGCCAGAGGAGTGGCGGTACCACCTGCGGACACGCAGGCCAGCCCGCACATGCAGCTGCTGTCGGTGACATCTGTCGGCCTACAATCGGTCTCGCGAGTTGGGAGGGGAGGGGGGGCTTGGTGTGTGCCACGTTCCCCCCTATCCCTAAGACTGCACACTGGTACAGGACATCCGGTGGCTGTTGAGAACGACTACGGGGAGTGATATGAAAATAGATACTCAATAACTGAACCTAAAGGCACAGGGCCTACACTGTAAATCCTACTGTTATTGTTACTAGAGGATTTATTGCTTGTTTACTTTTTTTTCCTCCCAGTGCATTTTTGTGTGTGTGTGTATCATGTGTAATTCTTTTCATCGCTCATCTAGCGCTATGTCCATCATCATCCGTCAGTGTTTTGTGTTCCAGTGTTTGTAATTTTAACATAAGTTTTGGCAGGTAACATGATGCCAAGCAGGAGATGTAATGTTTGCAACAGAAATTAGTTCTGTTCTATCGCGTGGGCCAGCAGCCGCCCGCTCGCGCATTAGGTGGGAGAGTCAGTCAGCAAGTAGCATCGTACGATGTTGGTGCGTGTGTCGCGAGTTCCGGCATTTCCCGCATGCCAGGCGGCATTCGTCATTTGAGCATGGACAATTAGCTACAATAGACTTATTCTTTTTGAACCTTCTTTCATTTAGCTTCTCGGTGCACCACCCTCACTTCCCGTGGGAATAGCATTGCCTCAGGAAGTATTACGTTACCATAAGCTCGTGTGTCTTAAAACTGTTTTTCCAGCTTAACCGCAGTGGCCAGTGTTGTGTTAGCTACTATCATTTGTATGTAAAGTGTTCCCCAGAAAGGGATGTGTAGTGACGTCGAATAAATGCTGCTATGAACTGGACAGTGCATAAGTTATTTCGACACCCTTGCGCGTTTAAGGGGAGGGGCCCCTAACAATACCCGCTCATATCATATCAGTGCATCTTGGTTCTATTTAGTCTCTTCTAGTATATATGTATTAGCAAGTGGTTCCATGTTTTTATGGTCGCGTGGTTGGCCTAACAATCCATGTACGCGAGCGTTATAAAGCGTTGTAAAATTTTACCGCTAAAAGGACTGAGCTGCATGGTACGCAGTCAACCCACCGGCTACTGCTTAGCAAACAAAAATAATACAGCTTAATTGGATTAGCATAATCGGGGCAGAGGTCAACAACTTCAACTGCGAGGAAATTCGTCCGGGCGTACGTCTCGCAATCCTGAGGTCATAGAGAGTCATCGTGCTACAGCATCATCCACCATCTCGGCATCGCCTTGTCGACACCTGGCGCGTAGTCGGGTAACTCTAGTACAAGTATTCTATGCTCCAGAATATTTTTTAATAGTGAAGATAGCACATTGTATGTAAATACTATTTAATTTTTATTTTTTACTCACGCTATTGTTTACCAAATTAATATTTGTTTGTAATTTAATAGACTTCCTAACCGGTGTTATGAATGTAATTATTGGCTCTTCACAATAAAGTGAGCACTTTTTAAGGGCCTTCTAAATTTTTCCTCTCATCCAGTTTCCATCTTCCTGCTGATTTTTAGTATAATCATTGCAATGTGACCAATGAACACCGTGTATACATTTTGCCATCATCAAAATTCAATGTCTGAAGCTGCAATAAGAATTATTTGGTAGTGGTTAGTGGCTTTTGGGAGGGCCTTAAAAAGTGCTCAATTTACCGTGAACAGTGTATAATTTTAGGTACACATGGCCAGATTTGGCTTGGCAGCATTTGAACAGTACAGTTTGTAATATCTCGTTTATATTTATGGCTTTAAAGTAGAGAATCTAAATTCTAATTAACTATAGATGAATTGTAATTAACTGTGATTATTTGGAGAACTCTAAATATATCTACCTGTCACATGTATAACATTTATATTTCCTACCATTGCACGCTGTTGATGTTGAAGTAAGTTACTAACATTTCCTTTACAACCATCTGCAAATTATAGATTTTATTATCATTGAGACTGATTTCCATAGTCATGCTGTTAATAAACAAGTAGTATGAAAGTAATGCACTACAAAAATCCATAAAATGTTTTATGTACCGTATTTACCCGAAAGGAAGACAAGGTTTTTTGACAGAAAGGGAATAGATAAAATAAGGAGTCGTCTACAATTTGTCTTCAATTCGTCTTCAATTCAAAACCTAGGCACAAATACCACAAATGTACAACACTGCTAGTTCAGTATTTAAGTTTGTGTTACGTGCACAAAATTAACACGTCCTTCTATTCATAATTTTTACTCAGGTAGCAGTTAGTCCTCAAAATTTGGCATGCCATGAAACAGAGGTTTGTTTTGTTTTCTGACAAAGGTTTTTGAGGCTTAATTACTGTATGTCCTATGGTTGTACGTATTTTTGTAGTGCTGAGACTGTACTTGTCAATTTTGGCAAGGGTCCCCTTATCTGATATTACCCAGCCCTAAAGAAGAAGCACTTTTCTGGGAAGCTGTGCTGTGAAGCAAAATGGCTCAAGTCACATATAACACCCACAAAAGTTTTACAGTGTAAAAAAATATGCTGCTACCATACAGCCAGGTTACACACACCTATTTTATTGTGATTGGCTTTTCTTTAAAAGTAAATAAAATATATCATATTATTCATGATATAAAATTTCTTCTTGAAAGGTTTGTCATAAATTCATGCAAAAATACTTTCAACCTAAATAATTTTTTCAGCACTTCACAGGTGTCTTGAATTCAGGTATATTTGCCCTCAAAAATATTTTTTTAGGGAGGGCTCGGCTTAGATTCTGGGTTGTCTTCCTTTTGGTTAAATACGGTGTATGAAAGAAAATTTTTTTTTTTTTGAGACTTTTTGGTTTTCAGTAATACAATATAAGCTGTAGGTTTAACTCAAAGAGAGCATTAGACACATACAGGTTTCCTGTTATTATAATGTATCTTCATATGTTTTTCTTAATAGCAATACTACATTATTTATTCCAAATACACATTCTTTGAGTGTGTTTGTTTAAAGTAAATAAATCCAGCTTCATACCAAAGGAAAGGGTTTAGCAATCTTTAAAGTTGTATGTGTTTATATGGTGAACGTTGTTCCGCCTCTTTCACATTCTATTTTGCCTTCTCAATGCGTCCTCTCTATTACGTCTGGTACATCGACCTATGCTTGACCGTGGTATCGTTGGCATTTTTCCCTTTGAGCTGATCCGAGCGAATGTTGTTCCACCTATGTTTGACCATGATATCGCTTGCATTTTTCTCATTTAGCTGATCCCAGCGAACGTTGTTCCACCTCTTTCATGATATATTTTGCCTTCTCAATGCATCCTCTCTATTACGTCTGGTACGTCAACCGATGTTTAACTGTGGTATTGCTGGCATTTTTATCTTTTAGATCAACTAACATTTCCTGCAAGTATGAGCAAAATTGGCCCATAAATATAGAAGTTAGACTCCAGCGCCATCTTTCGGAATCTAACCCACCGAATTCAAAAAAAATTAAAACAATTTATTTTAGCTCAACAAACTTTTCCTGCAAGTGTGAGCAAAGTACACCCATAAATAAGAAGTTAGATTGCAGCGCAACTTATTGGAATGAAACATAACTAAAAACCTTACTCGCCATCTCAGTAACGTATGGTGGGTGTGAATATGGTCTCAATTGGTCCATTGGTTTATCAGTGCTGATGGGATTTAGTCATGCCACAAAAGATTTTATATATAAATATATCTTATATGTCTATATACGTATATTTTTTCTGAAGCCGAGCTCTGATAACTAACTTTACGGTTTACGTACAACAGTCACAGTTTTTTTCCTTAACTTGTACGGTACCTCAACATCAGGGGTCGCCACTATATTAAATTCCACGGGAGGCAATGAATGCTCTCTAGATTAGATGTAAATTGGTAACTAAAAGAAGACTTGTTATAAAGGCAATCTTAAAGAAAGAATTAAAGTAAGCCTTAAAATCAAAAAGATTTATTGTAACAGTAAAATAAACTATATACATGCTAGATTAAAAGAACGTTTTAGAAATTACAGTAAAATAGATAACCAAATGAGTGAAATTAAAAAGAGGCCCAGTGAATAATTTAACTGTAATCATGAGTGTATGTTACCTTTCACTCGATTGGTTGTTCAGTCCTATCCTTAATAGAACTCTATCACATAAATGTTTCCCAGTTTTTCCTGGGCATGAAGACCTTAGTGCCTGTCGCTATCGGCCGATTAGTGACTGGTGCCATGCAAAGTTATACGTGCTATCCGCCAAAAGCTCCCATTGCGTAAAAAACCAACAGTGCAATAAAAATTGCTCTAGGGATCAGCAAACACTTTCTTGCCACCCAGATGGTGTAAAAAAGGGGGTTCTACTGTGTGTGTGTTTATATATACATAATATGTATTAGAGATGGGACGAACCCAAATTTTGGAACCGAACCGAACTTAATATTTTTATCTAACCGAACCTGAACCGAACCTTTAAATTTGTACACAAACCGAACTCGAACCAAACTTTAAAAAATGTCTTATCCTCGTACATATCTCTTCATAGTTCAGCCCTAAATTGGTATATATGTATATAACAAAAAACAAATATGTAGAACCACCTCAAAGTACAGTGGATTATGGATGCTAAACAGTAATCATGTGTGCACACATGCATATCTGTAAATTAAGTACTTAACATCGATTATAGTGGTCCCATGGATCGGTGTAGCAGTGTTGCCCACTCAAGTAATGAGAGTTTTGTTACTGGACCTCTGGACTTGGCTATGAGGTGCAAAGTGAAAACAACATATATACATACAGCTTTTATAGTTCAGCCCCTATTTGTTCAAGTATAAAATACAAACTAATAGAACCACATTCATAATTTCATGTCTAATTGTTTAAACACACACGCACGCATGCACACACACTCGTGCATGCATGCGTGCACACACACACACAGAGCCCGTGACGGCACTCATGTGTCACGTGTCCCGCATATACGCAAGGAGGTCGATAATTTTGAATTTTCCTATAAATGATAATTTCAGGGTAAAATTTGTTATATTATCTTTACAGTGTTTAATATGTCTTAAAATGATTTAAAGTGCTTGTACTAATTTTAATTGTTTGCTTATGAATATTCAAAGTGCTTGCGGCGCCAAGATTAAGAACGCTTAATATTCTGGCATGAACGCCATTACAAAGTGACATTAAAATAATATTGAAATTCGTAACAAAGTTATAGAAATATAAAACAATATCTAATTTAATTTGTGCCATTTTATTTTCAATATTAAATATTTTACTCTGCGTGCATAGCACTTCCGCTTATGTGAACTCCGTAGGCGGCCATGATAGGTCCGTGTGACACTTGTGTCTGGGCAGACTGTCAAGGAGAACTGGCGAGGTAAGAGAGAGTCACGTACGCACTACAACTTTTGTTCACTGATGTAGATTTCCATAGTCATTGTAGTTTACCGGTTAATCTTTGCTTGCGTACGTTTTTGCCACACATTTTCCCCAGCATTATGCTCCTACTTTACTAATTTCTTATGCCCTTGTGGCATTTCTAACTTAATCGGGAAGGAGGAGAAAGATGTCGGAGAGGTCACGAGACCCGCTCATTTTGAATCAGACGCCATCTCTATGTTTATGGCATTTCAGTGTAACTTATGTATAATTGCTACACACAATTTTATGAGCTTTATTTTTATGTATGTATTTAAGGGTAATTATTATACAACATCACGTATAACTATGTGGCCAACTGAAGCCAAGTTATTGTATACGCCATCATTGCATTTTAAGAGCTTATTCGTATAACATCATCTGAGCGATCATTTATTTCAGGGTTCTATGTATTTTTCATTCTGGGTTTAATGTATTTTTCATGTAAATTGTTGCTTTTTGTACTTGACCACGCGGTCACAGTAATGTTTGATTTCACTGCCATCAGGCATGTCACAAGCCTGTAACGACTCTAATTGTAAAGAGAATCACTTGCTCAACACGAATAATATTTTATCTGAAATTAGTTTGCTGTTTCCACGCAGAAATATTACAATTTCACCTGCACCACATGGTCCACTACGAACTTCATCCAGCAGCATCTGCACCACCTAAGCTTGTTTTCACACATGTGTGTTTATCGTGAATATTCATCTCATGTCCCATCTTATTTCATGTATCATTCAAGGGTCTATGTAATTGTGTAATTAGTGCATGGTGTAATTACTCCCTTCCTAGCCGGCTCTGTGTATAGACCGTCACCACACTAACCATGTGCTGGAGGACAAACCCCGACGAGTTTGCGTTAGTGATGCAGAGTAATCACTCATGTTAATGTGTATTAAGTGTATCCATTTGTAATTCACTGTGTCCTGTCTTCAGGGAAATACAGTCAGTCCACCCGAGTGGCTGTCCTCTTCCCTTGTGAAGGTTGTGCTTTCACGCACCTCGGTGAGATCATCCATTTAAACATGCGATAGGTTAATTATGGGCTGGGGAGCACCCAAGCGGAATTGGCTTGTCATGACTGATATAACCATTTCATCGGCACGTTGATGTGTATAAATAATATCAATAAAAACAAGTCTACAGTGAACTCAATTTTTATTCACTAGTGACAGTGTCCTAGCCACATATGTTTTATCAATTGTTTATTTCAGTGATTTTATTAAAAGTTTAGTATTGTCTACGTGTTTGTACGTACACACCAGTAAGTATTTGTGTCATTGTTCGTCTCGTGTCTCACCTGATGGCATCAATATATGTAACATATTTATACAGTTCACCACTAATAGTTTCAAAATGTGATGGCCAAATTTTTTCTAAAGTGGAAAACAGGTACAAAATTAACATAATATTAACTTTTGGTTTTTATAAATTTGGTTGATATGATAATTTATCATAACACGGGTAAATGTATCTTTCTAGTGATTTTAGACGTGGTATGTGAAAACCACAAATTAGTAACACAAAAAAAATTTTAATTGAAAATGTAATTTTTCAAAAACTCAAGCAAATCACTTATTTATACAGTTATTTAAATAAAGATTAGTGCCTGGTTTTACACACTATAGAGTTCAAGATATAATGCTGTCATCACTGCTACAAAAACAATAATCAAATAGCACTTGTTCAGTAGTTTTTGTTGCGTTGCATTGTAATTTATCAACTTCATTGAAGTGAAGTACCATATTTACTCGTGTATAGTGCACACTATGATTTTCGCAACAAGTTCCATGAAAATAAATTTTTTTGCTGAAATTACACCACCAATTTGTGTGGAAAATATTTTAATTAAATAACTCGTGGAGCTGAAAGCCAAAATATTGTGGCATTCTGTAGGGTTATAGTAACCTTATGGCCTAAAAGAAGTCCTTTTTTTTTGCTTCATTTATGCAGTGCCATTTGTTAAAAGATAAACATCAACTGCCATGGGCAGCCTGCTTTTTTCGCTTCTTTTAGGTAGTGGCTTGCTGGTCTTTCTTTTGTGCTGGTCCAGTTTTTTTGCCATGGTTTAATGTGAGAGACACTACCCTCCTCTAAAAAAAATGTGTTGCCTCTTCCCTTCACCCCTCAGGTAGCAATCCACTAGAATCTTCCACTACACTTCCCTTTAAACATCTGGGGACAGTTTAGGAGTAGATAATTTACAACTTCCACACTACCACTCCTCAGAACTGTTTTCCTTTATTTTGTGAAAATAAGGACATTGTACATGAGTAAATACTTAAGATCATTTCAAAGTATGTTAATGGTGTTCCTTTCTAGCACATTTTCAAACACAACATGAACTCCTGTAAATTTTTCCAACCAAACTAGAAGGGAATTTTTTACATGGCAATAAATTTTGAATCAAAAGCGAACATAATCTTAAAGTTCGGGTTCAGTTCAAAATTCGAACTTTGAACGTTCAAACCATCTCTAATATATATATATATATATATATATATATATATATATATATATATATATATATATATATATATATATATATATATAAACCCATGCATTAAAAAGTTTGTGTAGTTTAATTGAAAGTGCACTGCGTTACAAAGAAACATTACACACTGTGTAAAAGTATGCCATAATGTATCATTATGCAAAAAATAGCACAATTATCAATATTAACCAATTAAGAGGTACAAAATCTATATAGAAAGTTTTGACCAGGGAAGGGGTACGAACCAATGTACAATACCAAGAGGTACATCCATGTATTCACAGAAGTTTCAGCCAAGGAAATTTAACTACTTTTGAGACCTTAGTGAAAACTGACAACTCTCTTTAGGTTTCAAGGCTACAACCTATAAGTCAGAACAATGGGAAGGCTATAAGCTACAAATCAGAACAATGGGAAAAACTGTAATTGTATTGGCTGTAGTAAGTCGCTGATTCGCATCCTCAGAATTAAAGTTTTTCATTTGATTAGTGTCATGCAGAATGAAACAAAACAGTCTTTGTCCACCACTTTGCCCGCATCGAAAGTGAATATGTCGTTGATATTAGTAGACACACTTTATTTTCGCAAAATGGGTTTCTGCCGTATGTATTGCAAAACATTTTAGCTGTTAACAATGTTCCCCACTGCATGGTTTTATTGATTCCATGTCTTAGGTACCTGCCTGCAAAGCACAGGTGTTTAGAAAGAGAGTAACCAAATTCAAATTTGATAAATCACACTCCACAAAATATTCTCTCAGGGACACGTGGTCAATATCAGAAGGAAAACTTTGGTGTACACGTAGCTCATCAAAACCAAGTCTGCATGGAACTCTTCACGAAAATCAGGTTTCTATAAATGTTGGTACTTGGAAGATAGAAAATATATTTGTTGCCCGTAACTTTGCCCACTCAGAATTTGGATTTGTTAATGAATCTGTTAGAATGAAATTAAAAACACATCCACAACCAAGCCTGACAGGTATTTGTATTGTTGTGTTTGTCATAACTAAAATAAATAATAGAAATAAAATAAAAATAAAGTGAAAATAAATAAATAAACTGAAATAAATAAACTAATTAGTGTATATAATAAAAATTAAAACAAATAAATAATGATTATTTTCACTTTATCCACCAACATAACTATAAACAGATGTGTAACAATAAGCAAATACAAAAGAGATATGTCTATAGAAGTGTGGGGATGGGTCGAAACTACATTTTTTCGATACTCAATACCAGTTTCGATACCAAAACATTCTCATGATATGTGATACTGATACTTTTCTTGACATCAAATTGAAATTGTCATGAACACAAAACAACTTGGCCAAGAAAATTGCTCATTTTACTAATGTTGTTGACACACACTGAAACTATATAAAAACCCACATTACACTGAAACAAATGGCGGATGGCCTGTAACCCAAACATCCGTAACCAATGTTAAACCAACACTGTCTCCTTCGATTCTATACAATCATGTTTCCACAGTAAAAGTTGTGATCAAACTTTGAGGAAAATGATAGCTCACTACACACTTACTTTGCGATTTTGCAGTTTTTTTAACTTTATTTTTCGACTCCAAGGAAATTACTGAAATGTTAAATAAATATCGTAATTATCTGATACACCCATCATGACCTAGCCCGAGGAATACGCGGGCTAAATTATGGTATATGTCGGAAGTACAATCACTATTCAATTTGCTTGCTCGTGCCTATTGGCGCTCACTTGCAACTCTCTACCTGCTTTTATTGTACGTGAAATATATACCATGAAAGTGATTAATGGGATAAAAATGAATGAAATGAAAAATTTTGGTGCAGCATATAATTGTGGTATTTATTGGATTTACAGTAACTATTTAAGTTGTTCACTCGTGCCTAGCAGCGCTTGCTCACAACTCTCAACCTGTCTTTTTTGTACCTCAATTATATATCATAAATCATAATTGTGGTATATATGGGTTGCCTAAAATCACTTCAAGGTGCTCACAGTAGTGTGAATATTATGGTATGAATGAAATATGGTATATTATGGTACATTTGTACTTAAACTATGTTACATTTCAAAATTATTGTGCACATTTGAAAGTTATTGTACAGTTTTAATAATTATCACACAATTCTGAAAGTTTTGGTATGCTTATACCATAATTATGGCATGAGAAAATGGGTGTTAAAAGTTAATACTTTTGGATATTCTCATGCGGTACTCAATACTATAAAGTATCAAGGTATTGCGGTATTGAGGATCCCATCCTTATAAAAATGTTTGCTGAGAAGCAAAACTTCATATAAAAACTAAAGGGTTTGCATCAAAATTGATCTATATCCATTTTCGAAGTTTTTGGAAGAAGAGAAAAAAGAGAGAGAGCTGAGGTTGGAGGGGGGAAGAGTGGGAGGGGGCAGTGGAAAAAAAAGGGGGGGTGTTTAAAATTATTATTTATTAGTTATAAGTTCCCATTATGTAATTCCAAAAGTACTTCACACTGCACTTAATTTGGAATTCAAAAATCCTTTTAATATTGAAGGACAGTTGAGAAAATAAAAGAAAATGTATCCGAGCTAGATCCTCTTTGCCCAAAAATTGCTAAAGTTTCATATTAAGGCAAATATTTTAACATTTTAACTCACTTAATTTCAAGTATTCAGATTTTCTGTGGTTTTGAGGTATAAAATAGCACACAGAACATGTGTTGAAAGTATTTAATTAGGCAAAAATTAAGAAATACACACATCTGATTGGGGACTTCCAAATGAATATTTGAAATTAGCTTTCAAGTGCCGATAATAAGAATGGTATGATATTTCAGGCTTAAACTCATCTTTCTTGTCCTCTTGGAATGTTTTGTACATCTGAGGCTTATACTTTTTAAGATAAAGGTGATACATTTTAGTTATGTTCAGCTCTGGAGAAAGATAATAGTGCTTACTATTATTTCGGCTGTAGTGCAACAACCTTCTTGGAAAACTTTTGATATGCATATGTACCTGATTAACAAGATTTTCTGGAATTTTGTTAGCACTATTAGAGTGCTTTCCTGTTCTGTCCTTTGGAACAGTGATGGTTTTGTTTACACTGACAAAAGAAGCTATTCGTTGAACTCTTTTAGTGGAAATTTCATGAAAAGATGCAAATGCGTTCTTCAAATTTTACGAGTATATTATATGTTCCTAGTCTGATGGTATAAACATTAGAAAAATTTCTTCATACTGATTTGATAGTTTCAGATGATCCGGCAGAGTCACAAGTAGATGTGCTGCGTCTTTGTTCAGAATTTGCAGTAATTAAATCGTTTTCATCTTACCTTCATCTATTTACTTAAAACATTCATATTTGTATTTGCAATCTACTCCAGTTGCTCGGGGTCCAACCTGTTGTTCCTTCGTTTTGATGAACTTTTCATTTAGCCAGCTTCCTCTTCTTTTTATTTCTCTTCCATTTTGCTGGATTAGGTGGTTTTCTCTTTGTGTCCTTAATTTTGAATTTCATAATATTACTTGAAATACTTTCATCAGGCAATAAATTATCTGTTAACATATTGCTTGACAAGTCGGAAGAGTTTCCATCGGTCATATTAATAAACATAGCACACAAGATACTTAATTCACAGGGTTAAAACATTTGAAAATAATGTTATAAACTCTATAACAAGCATCACAGTTTATAAACACACCACATAGTTACACATAACATCTGACTGAACAATAAAGAAATGGTTACAGTGATACCAAGCCTTTCTTGCAAACAGCACTTCCTTTCTTTTTGTGGGACAAACAGGATCTACTCCAGAAGCTAGATCTACATTGCTCCAAACACCAAAGGGGGTTATATGTAAAATTTGTGTTATAGAGAAATGGGGACAGTGAGATAGATCTGGCATACTCCAAATGATCTGGCAATTTTCTTTACATCTGAATCAATAAAAATCTGAAAATCTGTTTTTTTTTTGGAGCTAGATCCTTTTTGATGCAGACCCTACAATTTTATTTTTTACTTATCTTCCTTTTGATGTAGGATGATACATACTTAGTATAGGTTCAAGACTTAACACATTCACAGCGATTTTGAAACATCTGTCCAGTAGATTTTACTTGATACCAAAAAAATACAGAAAAAAATATACGTACTTGAACTCAATTTTTGATGAATATTCTGGATATTTGTTTAAAATCATTAAAATTTAGTACAATATTTTTGACAAAATCCACAATCATATTTATTTTTTTTCCCTACAAGGCCATTGTGTTACTAAACAACACTTCATTCTCACAGATATGTACATGTGTGCATATTTTTTTTTGAACACAAGTGTTACTGTTGGAATCACATATTATTAAGAAAGGGGTATATATTAACTACATGATTGTCATAAGTGCTGTCATACAGAATAATATTTATGACAGTTCATAATCAAAGTAAACTATGGCATAAACTGATCACTACAGCACGCAATAAACTGTTCATGCAGAAAACACATTGGAACAAAAATTTTTACACATGTAAAGAGAAAAGAAATAAAATTTTTATCTCTTAAAGAAGCCACACTGTATGAATTTATACAGGCATGCGCCAAGAAAAATGTTTAGATGTAGGTTCTAATAAATTTGCTTGAAAACAATTTTACACTGAACAATATTTTGTTCTCTAGAACAATCTGGTGTTTCTCCAAACATGTGACTTAGTTGCCTTAAACCAAGCTAAACATTTATATATAACTTGTTGAGTAGAATAATTATCTAACTGTTCCAGCATCATTTAAACACATTTACGGATACATGTACATCTATTTTCCAAGTACTCTCAGCTAATTAGTTTGGTACATCAAAATCACAAAGATCATATTTGTCAAATATTTTGTTTAAAATTAATAAGTGTACAGTTAGCTAACAATCATATGTGTCCATTTTTATAGAAGTTTTTGTGACAACAAAATCAGCTTGGTGCAGTACTGACCTGTATTTGGTTGGCTGTAATTCAACTGAGTCATTTGATGACTTTCAAATTTACAGCTGGAGAGTTCATTTGTAATTTTTCTGGCTATTAGAACTATCACAATGTTTGTTATTGTATTTATTGATGCTCAACAGTGTCAAAAACAATCCTAATGAAACAATTTCAACCAAAAAATCTGCATAACTTGACATTTTAGCAAATCTACTTACATGCCATGCACTGAACTTTCTATAACTATAAAAATATGTGAATTGCCAATACTTTCATGATGGCCGTGTTTGCTAAGACACAGAATTCAACAGCCATGAATATGGGTTTCGAACTAGGTCTTGTTGGATCTTAAATTTACAACTGAAACTGTAGTTTGTGGACAGCCATAAAAATCTTCATTTGACCAACACAATTTTGTGTGTTTGGGACAGCCAAAAACGAAAAAAAATGGTATGTTTCAGAAACAAAACAGTTGCTACCGCAGATAGAAAATTAATTAATTTTGCTTATAATAAAATATATTAGGGCCTATTTTCATTCCCCCAACTAGCTTATAGTTCACAATAATTCAACATTTATACAGTAATGGTAGAAATATGCACGTATATTTCGGAATATTCATAAATTATTTTGGTGACATACGGTACTTCTAACATCAACATTTATGTAAGTTATCCAATAAAGCTACAATATTTTATATAAGGGTGTATCTATGCCGATTCAGGAATAAATTACAAACTAATTTGTGCTACCCAAAACAGGTTCTTATAAAGACAAGCTACATAACATGCAATGAGGATTGTTTGTGCTACCAAATAGGACAATGAAATGTGGCAGAATTTTTCCAGTCTGTAATTACAGCTCTTGTAGGAATGTGTCCAGTAGCATCAAACGTTAAAATAAATAATATAGTAATTTGACAAATTATTTCACTTTAATTTTTTTCTCTTCTGAATATACTTTGTATTTGTTGTATAATATGGTAGCATAACATGTTGCCATCAAATTTTTTAACCTCTGTGTTTTTTGGAGTTATGATTAATTTTCATTACATTTGTGTATTATATTAATCACCACATAAATCATATATCTACAATGCACGTACTGTTGGCATTAAACGTTGTGAGGGCTGGACCCCCCTAGTCCTAGTTTACCTGCTCCCCTCGGTCATCCCTAGGCTTGGCCTTTCGCTTCTCTCCCTTTGACCTCAAAGTGTACCATTGAATGATGTACTACGCATTCTGCAAACATTCCACTGACCACTTCAAATAGAAGTGTTTGAAAAGTACATCAACGCATCTATCACTGACATTTTTGTTTTGTAGCACAACTTTTTGCGCGCCCGCGTACGGTACTAGATGTTCTGGGTTTAAGTCCCAGACAAAGCTTGGATGTTTAAAATTTTTTAAGCTACACATCTTTAAACATTGTATTGGCATGAATACGAAATTATTACAAAGGTGAGTGGGGATAACATTAATATCATAGTCAGTACTATAAATGAATAAGTAAATTTTGCTCAGTTTGGCAAAATATTTTGTTGAGTACCAAGTGCTACCAACAAAAAGCAATTTAACATAAATAAAATAGTTTCACTGTAATTGCATGATTTTATTTAAACTACGCATCAAGATTGAAAACCAGTAAGCGAGACAATTGTGCGAAAATATGGTTTGCAGGTGTTGATGATACAATCTATAGACATATCGTTATGAAGATAGTTAACTTATTTGTTCGTCAGAGTCAGTAACATGAATAGTTAAAAACACTAATTTACATGTGTTATACTAGAAAACTTTAAAATTACTCACAATAGTTTTAATAGACAAAGGACGATGAATAAAAATAAAGAAATCATTAGTCTCACAAATACAAACTTTAAAAATTTGTAGTGATAATCAGTTAACAACCACTAATTTACAAGTATTGTAATTTAATAGTAATTATCAATCGAACACAGTTTGATAGTATATTTGTAGGACATGATAATAATACTTAACAATAAATGACCCAAGATTATGATGTGACAAATAAGTATAACTAATGAAAAATACTTAGGTACAAGTATTCAGTTGTAACAATTTATTACTGAACAAGATGTAAGCGAATAATGTTACGGTGCACAGTGACTATAAGAATGAACAGTGTTACCAAGATCATGGTGTGGGGAACATAAAGTCAAAATAAGGGAAAATATACTGAAATGTTCAGCTTAAATTTACTTGTTTACAAGTATTCAGAATTAAAACTATTAATTGGTCAAATGACACCATGTAACATTCATCATTCCAGTTGCTTCGATAATAAAGGATTTATGTAATAGTATAAGTAAAAATAAAAGAAAAATAATGTAACTAATATTATAAATACAAATAAAAGTGGATATAAATTTTACAAACTAATAACATATACTATAGAGTGTTCATGGTAAAATGAGCACTTTTGGAAGTCCTGCTTAAGATCTACTTTTATATACACTGTGTGTTTTCTGCCTTATGTAAAATTAACATTGCCAAGGGCCTTATCACTTTATACATGCGTCTGTCAAGTGAAACTGTAAATTTATTAGAAAAGTAGATATTGTGCAAATCTGCTCCTTTTTACACTTCGATGCATAAAAAAAAAACAGAAAGCTAGAGAAATGATATAAGTTATCAGAAATGGTTGCCTAAAACTTTTTGTTCAACGTTAATATGTGTAGCTGCTTTCCCCCTCCATCGTTACCAACTTTACTGGGTGAATGTCACTCAGTGCGCCTGTTAAAATATATGTATGCAGAGACAGTGACTCTTTTCTAAGGGTCATTTTTAAAGTGATCACTTTATGGTGAACAGCCTTTACGATTTTGATTAAACATAGCATTTTGAACAATGTTTATTCACTGTTGTTGAGGAAGATTATGGAAAAGTATAACTATTCCGAGCTCACTAATTAAAAAGTGATTAAGCAAAACAAATAAACGACACTGTAGAGTACATATATCAGTAAGATATAATCTAGTTTTAATATTTACAATGGCTGAGCTAAGCAAGAGCTGTCACTATCACATTCGCTAAAAATTTCTTGCTCACTGCAGTTGTCATGGTGTGAATTTTTTTCAGTTTCATCATCTGTGTCATCACTGTCACTATCCAGTTTGATTAAGAATTCATCTACTGCTAACTCCATGAGGCAGTCGTTCTTCCAGTACTCGTCTTCAATTCCCTCAACGTGTTTGCAATATCCCACCCAGTCTTCCTTACGGCTTCTACACTTCTGTTGTTAGCCTCTGTAAGACTTGCAGTGATAAATCTCCAGTCGTGTTGTGAGCTCTGATATGATGTTTAATTTTTGCCCAGGTTAGTTCTATAACATTGAAATCGCACATATAAGGGGGCAATCTAAGTACAGTATGGCAATGTTGCTGGAATACCCTGTCAACAGCGAATATTTTTCTCTCTCGGTCGATGGTTTTCAAGAAATTCAATGAGAGTAGCTTTTCTCATTGTTTCGTCGCAAGAGATCCCTTTTCCTTGTAGCCACGCCACAATTTCTTTCTTCGCATCATACTTGCTTCGAATGATATGGTGCATTGTCCATAACTATCAAGGAATTCGGTGGCGGATTTGATAAAACATGCTGTGAAATCCGCTTCTCAAAATTCATCTACTCGTGATAATTACCTGTCGTTGAATTTGCCTTGTAAATTAACTGCCCACCCGGAAGAATGCCTTCTTGCGACCCGATGTGCACAACAATAAGTCTGTTTGCTGCATTACCACTTTCTACCAATCCTTCAATGTCACCTTTCATTTGCCAGCACTTCTTAAATGCAGATTAGTGTGAATCCACATTTTGTCAGTATAAAATATGTTTCTGCATTCTCTTCTCAGCTGTTTCATTGTTGTTAAATACTTTGAACGCCACACGACGATGTCTGCTCTTTCAACAAGAAACACCCATTTCTTTTGTTATCTTTTCCACAAGAAGCCCATGTCTTTGAGCAGTCTTTGTAGAGACGACTGACTCCAATTCCACCCAAAATTTCACGCTGAACTGGCATAAGTTTGTCTACAGTTGGTACGATTTTCTTGACATCGTAAAAGTCTCTAATAGTGTCCCTTATCACATGCCTGTCAAAGCTATCAATAACAATTTTCGTAGTTTTTTTTTGGCCTGAAATGACAGAAAAATGTATACATAAACTTCTTTTTAGGCACTTGTTTTAAGGTTTACTATACACAATATAGTAAATGAATGAATGAACAAATTTCACTTATCTCTGAATATATTCTCTTTGAAATACTCAGATTTATTACTGTATTTCTTTGTTTGATATATGTAAAGGTTGTTCACAGTAAAGTGAGCACTTTTGAGGCCCTAGTAATTTTCTTTTAGCCATATTTTATCCCTTAACCATATTTCTAAATAAATATTGCCTTGTAAATAATAAACCGCGTGTGTATATTCCACTGCACTCGAAAGTTTGTCTAAGGCTTTAATAAATGAAATTATTTTTACCATTATTCCCAATGAAAGGGCTTTCAAAAGTGCTCACTTTACAATAAACAGCATATAAAACCAAATATCAAAGGCCTTTTCTTTAAACAATATGCTTTAAGTTAAATTTCTATGTGCGTTTATAGCAACACAAACTGTATATGTAAAAGGACCAAAAAATGATTTTTTCGTCTATAAATGTACGTATTATATAGAGACCTACATCCATATATATATATATATATATATATATATATATATATATATATATATATATATATATATATATATATATATATATATATATATATATATATATATATATATATAAAATACATATATAAAATACATATATATATATATATATATAAAATACATATATAAAATACATATATATATATATATATATAAAAATACATATATAAAATACATAATATATATATATATATAAAATACATATATATATATAAAATACATATAAAATACATTTATAAAATACATATATAAAATACATTTATAAAAGCAGAAGGATTTTGCGAAGTCTGGAACAAGGAACAAGGGTGTGGAGCATCTGAGCATGGAGCACCTCCTGCTGTGTCATTTTAATTGGATAGCGGCCATATTTTTTCCATTTTTTTCCTCGAAATTTTCCTTGTTTCTTCAAAATCTACTAAATATCCCTAAAAAAATTTTCCTTTTTCCCCAGAGCCGGATAGGCGAACTCATGACTCAGGAGAGGTGGCTTTATGACTCAGATCCAGAAGAGCAGGACTTGAAGACTCAGGATCCTTGACCAATGACCTTGACCCCAAAAGTACAAAAAAAATCCAAATAAATTTTTTAAATTTTATTTTAATTAATAAAAAAATCATTTAAAAAGTTAGTAACAATTAATTAAAAATTCCAGTCCCACAGCCACCATTTCTCCCTAACAATTTCCTTTTTATCCCTAAAAATTTATCTTTTATCCCTAGAAATTTCCCTTTTTCTAATTTATATTTTCCTTTAAAAATTCCCTTTTTTCCCTAAAAATTCTTATAAAATTCATTAAAGTCAACGAGAATATTGTGTTACTGACTACTACCACCATATTGGATGCAGGTGACAGTGACGACTCCATGACCTTGAATGACAGCAAGCAAAGCTCGAGAAAAAATTCATAAAAGTCAACGAGCATATTACTTTGACTACTACCTTCATATTGGATGCAGGTGACTTTGACCCCATGACCATGAATGACCTTGAAAACAAAAACTTGAAAAATGCATGCAAGTCAGCTAGCATATTACTTTACTGACTACTACTGCCATATTGTATTTAGGTGACCTTGAACCCGTAACCTTATATTACCTTGAAAACAAAAACTCGAGACAATGCATAAAATTCAGCAATCATATTATGTTACTGATGACTACCGCCATATTGGATTCAGACGTAGCGACAGTTTACTTAAACATGCAAAGAGCTGTAAAGGCAAAGTGCATTCTTCATCAGTACCTTGGTACCAGGTTTGCTACAAGCAGGTCTCTTGTGACTTCGATACATGTCCTCAAAACTGTAGTTACCTTCATAACCCGCCCTAAACAGTGTATCGGTGTAATAAATGTTACACTATTTTCGTAGAAGGACAACACAAGTGTGACTAGCTAGATGAATAAAAGACTATAACCTTCAACAAAGTTGCGTATATTGAGATTCATATATTTACTATTTTTGGATTTTAATTTTTTGATTTTAAGGTCACAGGCTAAATAAAGGGGAAAGGGGAAGGTCTTCTGCATCCAATATGACGGTAGTTGTCAGTAATGTAATACGATTGCTATCTTCTATAAATTTTTCCTACAGATTTTATTTTCAAGGTCATTCAAGTCATGGGGTCAAGGTCACTGTAACCTGCATCCAATATGGTGATAGTAGTCAGTAATGAAATATGCTTGCTGACTTTTATGAATTTTTTCTTGAGTTTTGGATTTTTGGAGTCAAGGATAAAAGGTCAAGGGTCCTGAGTCCTCAGTCCTGCTCTTCTGGCTTGGAGTCGCAAATTCGCCTCTCCTGAGTGAAGAGTCCGCCTCTCCTGCTCTGGGAAAAATGGGAAATTTTTAGAGAAAAAAGGCACATTGTTTGGAAAAAGACTTTATTTAGCGAAATTTAGTCGATTTTGAGGGAAAAAGAGAAAGTTTGAGGAAAAAAAGGAAAAAAAGATGGCCACCAACCAATCGGAATCACAGAGCAGGAGGTGCTCTGAGCTCCGACGTCACATGCCCATTGTCACCGACTTCCTCAAATCCTTCTACACACACACACACGCACGCACGCGCACACACACACACACGCACGCGCACACACACACACACACGCACACACACACACACACACACACGGGACAGGGGTGGGTGGGTGGGTGGATGGATTATTGGACTCTCGATTGCGCAGTTAACATCAACATAAATATTTCCATATATAGTAAATTTTAACACGAACTTCTAATATTCAAATACAGTAACAAGTGGCTTCAACATGTACATTGCAAATTGCAGTTAAGTAATTTGAGGACTGCGCCAAATTTACAATTTTTAAATAAAATCTGTTGAATGGTTAGTTTGACTGAAAATAATACTTGCATATTACTGAATAGTCACAGATGACTCTTTACTATCGGAGCAATATTTTAAAGTATACCAGTTCAGTCACGAAAATAAACCTTACCTTTGATGCTGTTATGTGAGGTATTAATCTTCATCTATCAAAGTGACTAAAAATTAATATAAATTCATCACATTGCAGATCTAATAAGGGCTCCGACAGCACGAAGTGCATTACAATGGTTTGGTACAAAATACATGATTCCAAAACAGTTGGATATTTTGTAGTGGCATCCAAACACTCATGTTTTCATTCAAATTCCAAGAATTATTTTTTTTGACATAAGAACGTCTAAAATGGGTGCTTTCAGAAACATATCGTACTTCTTTCTTATTAGTGTGCCTTTAAAATAAATAGGTTCTCTGCTGAAAGTCATCTGTAGGCGAGTCGCCGACAGAGACACAGCATGCAAGTTGAGCGCCTTGTGGGTGTCGGAAACCTTAATAGAACATACGGTGAACAGTGTTAGCATTGTATTCTTGCCTTCGCTTTCCTGGAGTTGTTTGAGGCTCGCCAGGTCTCTCTCTGCTTTGTTTGCAAATTCTTTCGATAGATGCCTTACTTACGCCCGTGTACTTTGCAGTTTTCTCTGTGGCTTTGTTGATAGGAACCAACAGATATTTATTCCTTGCCTATTCATCACAAGCTTCTACAACACTCCTGATAACTTCTCTTTCCTTGCTGTGTATAACTTGTTTATACCTCTTGGGCTGCGTGCTACTCGCCATGGTTCACAGTTCGTCGCTTTTACAAGGAACGAGGGGAAATGTGTTTTGCACGGCACGTAGCATGGTGCAGAGGTGTGACCACTTTCTTCCTATACCCCTAACCTTCCTTGACATGGGCCTTCCTCACCCCCGCGCAACGAGCCATCACGACTCTTGGTGACAACAGTAGTCATTAGTTTACCTAAGTTTCACTATGGTAAATAACGGGCTAGACAATGACTAGATACCATAATTAGTTTTGTAATTAAAATAAAATATTGTATTAAAAATTATGTATTGTACATGTAAATGTTTATAAACTAATTATTTTTGTGGGCAAATTCATTTTAACTTTTCTTTTCATTCTCCTGAGTCAGTTATTTTTGTGGTCCTTCTTATGACCACGCTACCTCACATCTAGAGAAAGCGGAACCAGTGATGGCTGGGAACCCATTCCCAGGGTGACTTGTGACTTTATCAAATAATTGGTAATGAAGTGATCCAGTCTTTATTAAAATCATGATGTTCTGCCGCTTCTACCTAACCTATACGTAACCAGGGTATGTATAGTAAAACTTAATGTTGCGCAAATCCTTTTACTAAATTTATGCTTTCATATCGGAAAAAATTACTAATAAGACAGATGCGTGGATTTGTGTTTCTATATTTTGAACATTAAATATTAATACCTAAACTCTGTCAGTTGAATTGGGCAATGTACATTTTCATAAAAAATAATGTAGTACTTAATCGTGCTGCAAGTCCATGCAAATTATCCAATTCTACCATAACACAGTGTGTCAGTCTATCTGGCCTACCAGCCAACCGCAGAAACCACAAGAATTCTGAGAAACATTCACTCCTAGACAGTTATCCGATCTTGAGAAGAGATATGCGCCACCTGCCAGTATGGCCACTTGCCTGGAGGAAGTTTCAATACTTGCTACTACCTCTTTCCCAGCAGCACTGCATTGATGGTAGTAAATTGCTGTACTGAACAGAATTGTCTTTAAAACGACCAATTTTATGCTTCTAACAAGCATGTTTGGCATTTTCGGACTCTGCATTGATGTGTGGCAGCAATTAGAATGTTAGTTATTATTTCTTCATCATACTATAGTTATTACCCTGGTACACTGTGTGTGTGCAGAGTGGGAAGCAATTTCCTATGAGCCTGCACTCATTGCCAGCGAAAATTTGACACTTTTTACTGTCATTAGTTTGGGTTTCTCAGATGTCTTAGTTATTTTATAGCCATAGAATGCTAGAATAATGACTTGAAAGTATCATGTCTTATTTTTATCTTCATCCGACAACAGGTCTCATATTATGAAATGACAGATTAATGAAATTGATTATTAAATATATCTACCAAATAAAAAAAAAATTAACTAAATCAGGTATACACAATAGAAATAGCTTAGCAAAGTAGTGTACGAAATTTCATCGAGATCAGCCAGCAGAACTGTAACTTGTGCTCCACCTTAATGTCCACTCTGGGATTTGAACCTTGGACTTTGATTGTTAAAGCTAACGGGTAACGTGAGGTAGACATATGCGTGGACTATCGTTTAACTAAGGAAGAGTACACTGACCATCGTGATGTCAATATCACGAAGGACATTTGTAAAATGTCAAACAATTTAATGTTGATTGTCATGTCAGTGTACAATCGGGGATGAGTTGGTTGTCATGTAGGTACAAAATCAGGTGTGGTAAGAATTATACTAGAGTGATGCCTTACCTTGGTCATGCCGGGTTGTGAAGCTCTTTGAAATGATGCTTGGCTGCTTGAAGATGCAGGCGTCCGAATAGTGGCAGATGTTGGTTGCGGTGGAGTTATTCCTAAGTAGTAGTCGATGCTGTAGGAGGGTACTAGGCTTGGTGGATAGGTAGTAAGTGTGGAATTGTAACCTAACAATGAGTAAATGTATCTCGTTGGTGCCTTCTGATAATTTAGTAATTGGTTCAAACAATGGAGGAGGAGTGTCAACTTGTTTGGCTACTTGCTGTAGTAACTCATTTTAGTATGTAACTCAATTCAGTATGTCTTATTTCCAGCAGTGTTTTACCCCTACTTTTCTTATATATGGCATTAGTATGCCTTAAAAGAATATTACTGGAAATAGCTGGTGTATCACGGATTGCTGCCGTGTGTTGCTGAGCATTTACTTCCCAATAGATTTGCACACACTGATATTCCTGCCCGGCCTTTTACACCGGTGGGTGGAACGTACAGGATGTTAGTATCTCCGTGGGATTTGAGTATCAGGTGAGGTTTCACTGTAGGCTCAGTGGTCAGGGCACTCCTATCGCCTTTCCTTCGGCCTTTCACAGTGGTGAGGTGGAGTAGGGAGGAACTCTGATCACTAAAAACCACAAGTGAAAATGTTAGCGTGGCTTGATGGCTGTTACATGAGGTGCCTGCTATTCCTTGGAAAAGAGTGGTAATTAATTATTGCCTTAAGAGCTTGTATTAAATAATATGCAATATTATAAAAATGCCTTAAGGGTGTAATGCAAATGTGATACACTTTAAGCAACAGGAATAGAAAAGTTGAATCAAATTTAAGAGCTTTTATTAAAAAGCTTATATTGCAATGGGGCAGCACACTCCTAATAATAATACCAATACATATAATTAAAAAGGGATGATCCTAAATCTGGTGAAGGCATCCTAATACAAATAGTGAACGTGTGAATAATTGCTAGGTGTAGGACATGAGTTTAAGAAGCAACAATTTAATACTATTTAAACTAATTAAACTAATTAATTTAAAAAATATGTGTTCTGAAGGAACCTAGCTAAAGTTTGTGAACACCACCAGAAGGGCGTTGAAGAATGTTGTCAAAGAAGGATGACCAAGGAAGACCTTGACGAAAGAATACCAAGTTAAGGTAAGTAGTTCACAGCATTGGCAGACCTTCTGTTAGGCATCAGTGTCTGGAAGGCCTCTGGAGCTGGATGTCGCAGGGGGAGGTGGAAGAAGCCTCTGGACTGCTGGCAGGATCTCCGGAGGTGCTGGTGGACGTCAAAAGTAAAGGACCTTCTGGAGACTTGTGGTAACCGATGTGACAAGAAGGGACGTTGCAGTTAGACCTCATTAGTCTCTCTTGTGGCCCTTACAGTGGGAGATAGGGATGTAGTACTCACCCTTGGTTGTGCTAACACCTCGCTGTGGCAATTACAACGGTGGAGGTGTAGCGGACTGCCCTGATGCCATGTTCTGGAGGTTCTTTTACAGTCATCTCACCAGCTTGGTGGAACTCAGAAGGTTGAGGGGGAAGTTGGCTTCACCCTCTTGGAGGTTGGTCTTGTGACGTCATGCATGGCCGACTGGATACCCTTATCTGCGCTGCACTCGCTGCTTGGCTGGAAGGTGTTGATATACCTGCCAACCCATGCATCGTGGAGGCTGTGACTGCTCCAGCATGTGGTGCTTCGCTCTCCAGCAGCAGGATTGTGAAATGCTGCTACCATCCTAGAGTAGTGGGCAATTCAAACTGTAGCGGAGGAGTGATGCTTGTGAAGGCTTCTAGGCATGACATAGTGTTAATTAGGATCACGTGTTGGAGTCTTAAAAAGGGGGGCTTTCCCATTGTGCTCGTGTAACTACGTGTCCAATCTCCCTTTCTTCATTCTGTAGTGAGCTATGACTGGCCCCCATAAGGATTAGTTTTATCCATAATGGGGTGCATTCCCAACAAGTAGCGTGTGCTTCCAAAAAGCGCAGAAAGTTTCACGCATTAGACTTTAATGTAAATAACTTGTTGTGTAAGACTCGCAGATCTCTTTTTAGTGCAGAGCTGTTTAATTAGTGGCCCGTGGACCACATACTTGTCGGACTGGCCAGCATCCAAAACAAATTATTAGAATGGGTATCCCAAGTGTTCAAGGTACTGTTTTGTTCGCCTCCTTCCCCTAGTTCATTCGACATCAGGACTATGATGCTCACCAGGTGGGAGTAGCTGCTTCCCCTTTGGGTGTGGCAAACAATTTCACATAAAGGAAGAACCCTTTCAAAGTGAGGGATTCTTTAAACCAAAAAAAAAAGGAAGTACATTAATTTTAAAGGATTCATAAAATGCTTGTAATATGTGATCTGTTTAGCTCCATTCCCTACCTTCTAAACATTTTTATCTACAGTTCTCATACATATGTAGTTTACCTGATATCCACCAGGTTTTATTTCATAATAGTCTCTAACCCCCTACACCCCTTAATCAGGACATAAAAGTTCAAGAAAATAAAAGCATACCATAGTAAAATTTTTAATTTAATGTTAACAGTCTCCAAAATTAGCAATTCTATCTAAAGTGGTATTTTGTTTTAAAAAGTTTGTAATTTTGTAGATATTACTAGACTTGGTTTATTAAGTTAGTGGAAACACGGAAAAAATTTTTTTAAATACTGTCAATTTTTTATTTTGTGGTATACCGTTCCATATTACATGTTGCATACGAGTAAAGCTATTTCTAACAAATAACATATATCTGTCTAATTACAATAATTCTCCAGCAATGTCAGAAGACATGGTTAACAGTAAACAAGTAATTTCCATTGAAAAACAGTAACATGCCATTTGATTATTATTAATGAGAACTGCCTATTCCAGGCTCCCGTTGTGATAGTGCCGGCAAACTCTCAGAGTACTGAGGGCATCATGCTCGACTTTGGTGACCTGAAGATCAGCAACAAGTTCCAGACGCTGCCAGTGAAGAATGAGAAGGGCCACCCTGCCGTTGTAGATGAAATGGACATTGGTCTCACTAACCTCAAGCTTGTTACGTAAGCATCAATATTCTTTTTTAAGAAGTTTTGTGTAGTAACATTGTTTATATCATGCTTGGCAGTATCTAGTGCAAGTCTTCAAAAGTTGTGCTGTGTAGAAAATTATGGATGTGTTTATACGTGATGATGTGGCAGTGAAAATTGAACTTGACATATTTTATTTAGTGTTGATTTTCAGTTTTTGTTTATGCAATTCTATTTGTATGGCATTTAACGTACACTTTGTATATTCTTGAAGTTATTCAACCATCAATGTCTGGCAACATCGTATTTATAGTACGAGTGAGAGGGAGAGGGTTTTACGACACTGTAACAGTAAGGTCTTTAGTGCCGATGAGGATGAAGCAAGTTAAATGGATGACACAAGCATCCATACCCTGACTGGGTTTCGAACCCGGAACCCCTCGCACCGCAAACCGGCGTGCAACCAACTACGCAATTGGGGTTGGCACAAGAAAGTAAGAAAGAACTAAAGATTGCTGCATGGCCATAGTTCTGCCAACTGTCTGGCGCTGTGTGTCCTGCAGTTCCCGACCGATTTGCGACTCATGTCACTATTGAACTAGGTAGGTCTGCAATCCCTACAGTTCGAGGCAGTGCTGAACGAGCGAAAACAAAGATACAAATAGACAGAGGCAGATAGATAAAAAGTATGCACATTGCGATTTGGCCAGTCACGGAGGGCGGGATAGCCAGAGGGGGGAAAGCTGCAGGGAGCGACGAATGACGGATTATCTGAGCATGCGCAGTGGCGCGCCTGGCGTAGTTCCTGGTACTGAGTGAATGATTGACCGATATCACAAGAGACTAGTTCTTTTATGTCGCAGTGAACTATGCACCTAGTTCTTTTTGAAGACCAGTTTAAAATGAACTGGTAGTTCGTGAGCTACCCATCACTAGTTGCTTCAAAGTTGCCCTCGCTCGATAAAGAACACTGTACCATTGCGGCCTACTCACAATATTTTCCGCTGTTATTTTAAACTGTAGAAATGAGATATTTTGCCATCGGGGTACCTAAATATTTCAAAATTTCAATAGGCACAGTTTCATTTATAAATAGTATACTAAAAAATGAGGTTAAAATAATATTTTAAACTGTGAACTATTTCTTACCGGTCATTGCCAACACGTCACTGCACTTGTTAATTCAGATTTCAAAAAGAAATAATTATTACAAGTTATAGAAGATATTAATGTAAAGTTTAATTTATTCAATAATATATGTTTGAAATTTGTATATGATAATATTTATAGTGGTGTTATTGGTTTTAGCTTACAAGCAATTGTACTACAGTAGAACCTCTCTATTACGACCCCTCATGGTTCCCAAGAATAGGGTTGTAATTGGCAGGGAGAAGGGGTCGTAATAAAAAATTTACATTATTACATACATTATTTAGATCAAATTACTCGTGTGCTGCAGCTAGCAGCGATTACATTGTCGTGTGTATGTAGCTGGGCGAGCACCTAGATCCTCTGTAGCGCTGCCGGACGCGGCAGCTTAACTGCTGTAGAGATGGGCGAATGGTTCATGAACCGCTCGAATGAACCGACTTGCACAGCAGAACACGCAAGAGCAGGTTCACGAAAAAAGAACCGTGGTTCGGTGGTTCACTGACACAAAGAGCTCCGTTACTGTCCACCCCTCCACAAGGTAGGTTCGTGGCGGATCGCGGTCACGTCGGCTCGCGGTTCGCGGCTCTTCTTCGTTCACTTCTTTTCTCTCTCCTGGCTCAGGTGCCATTCTACTTTATTTTTTTCCACGGTTCTCTCACTTATTTCTCCACTTTCGCCCTCTCTCTCATCAAGGCCCTGAACTATCGCAATAAATAACTACTCATCTTTCCTGCAAGATGGCTCTGTAGTGAATTGGGTTTGCCTGTAATTATTTTGCACTTTGTTCAGTAATGCATGTCCAAGATATTTGTGCATATCCATTTGTACGTACCCATTAACTCATTCTTGTGCAATTTTTTACAGATTAATTTATTTCATAATTTTATATTGTTTCTAATCTCACAGTATGTTTTTGTAATATTTAATTTTAGTGGTCGTGTTTTTTCCATTCGGGAGATTTTATTTCTGGTTACAAGAGACAGTATCTTGCTTTCAAATTCCAACATGTAAGATTGTTAATATAAAAATTATATTTTATTATAAATTTAAAGAACCCCAATACTTTAAGTACAAATTGTTAATAAATCCCGGAAATGTCCCAAAAATGTTGCTTTGTATGGAAGATTATAGTTATAACACAAAGTAATGTCTAAGACGCTTTTATTTATGCTGGTGTAGACCAAATTCGCTAGTTCAAAGGTATATTTTGATCGCCAATGACTATTTTAAAGAAATTTAGCCTATGTAAGTCAAGAACCGTACTTAACCGATGAACCATACAGAAGAGCCGATTCATTACAGGGAATAAATTTGTTCTGAACCACTCCTCTAAATGGACCATCTTGCCCATGACTAAACTGTTGTCTCTTGGAACGAGGTCCTCTGACTGGGCTATGAAGTAGGCGGCCCTGGCACGAGCATCACACTCTTGCCAGGCCGCCCGAATACTGCCCAGCTGTTGCTCATACCGGGGCCGACTGCCTCGTGCAGCTGTCGAGTCGATCAATCGCTACAAGATTACTCGTGGGCGGTGGCTAGCCAGCGCCACTGCCATCGTTAATGCTAGTGTTGGAAAAACCTGCTGATAGATGCTATTCACGTTAATGTGTTGAATTTCTATGAAATTTAGGCGGCGTGTTGGCCTCTGTACTGTTACAATGAGGACCAGTAATGTTTACAGGAATAGAGGCTGTTCACGGTAAAGTGAGCACTTTTGAAAGCCCTCTCATTTGGATTAATAGTCAATAAATATATTTAATTTTAGCGTAGATGTTAACTTCAGAATACTGTGGAATATACACACTGTGTTTAGTACTTAAATGGCAAGATTTATTTTAAAATGTGATTAAACGATAAAAGGTGGCTGAAAGAAAACAGTAACTAGATCCTCAAAAGTGCTTACTTTATCGTGAACAGCCTATACAAAAACACATAGTTGGAAAAATTGTACTACCCAATCAAAAGCCATCATGCTGTCGCCCTAATCACAGCACGAAAATTTTACTGTTCAATAAGCCCCCGACACTTTTTTCCAAGGATAAGCAAGTTCCAAGATTTTCTTCAAGAGTGCAGTACCTTCACCACTGGAGCAGCACAGCCTCCAGCACCTCGCACAGAAGCGATATGTCAGGTGCTACCAGATCAACTGTTATCATCAAAAAATCCTCTATGTCCCAACGCCTCCTCAGAGACCTCCCCCAAAGGTTTGAGTTGCGTGATGATGTTGTCTGTTCATGAAACAGACACCCTGGATCCCAGTGGAAAATATGGGTTCCCAGCGAGCTGTGGGCTGACCTCTACTGTTATCATCATGACCACCAACAGGCTGGTCACCCACATATTAAAGAGACCCTGCATGACATAGGCAAAATATATGTGTGGGATGGGATGCGTAGAGACATACGACAATACGTGACAAAGTGTGAAGTGTGTTGCAGTAGCAAAGTATACCTGGTACCCAAGCCCACATGAAAACTTGTAAAACCCTGCACAGCCTGAACTCACCTAGCTGCACATTTTATAGTGCCTTACTCCAGGAGCACAGTTATCTCCTAGCAATCTCAAGATAATTTTCTCTCGGTATAAGGTTTTTCTTTACTAAGCCAGGAGACCGTAGAAATTATCCGAAAGTTTGAGATGGAAATTTTTCCCAGCTGGGGATACCCACAAGCAATCCAGCACCCAGTTTACCAACCATAAAGGGCAAACCGCTGGCAACAAATGGGGCATAGAATCCTGGACGACCCCTCTTACCATCCCCAAGCTAACCGCACTGAATATAGGAATCGGCAGCTGAAGAAGTGTGGGGGAAGACCACTGTCAGTGGACACCTACTTGCCGAACATATTGTTCGCCCTAAGAAGACGGAATAATGGATCTGTCAACACCAGTCTTTGTCACCTTATACTGAAATGGACCCTCAAATGCCCCGGGGACTGGCAGTGAGAACAAGAACCCACGTTTGTGCCCCAACCCAAAGCCATCAGACTTTCCGCCCTAGCCCGTACTAAGGGAGCCTGTGGTGCTCAGGACCAATACATTGGTTGTAAGTACACCCAGCCGGAAACAGGGGTCAGATGCTTTGAGACTGGCAAAGCAGTTCTTCTCTGCAACTTTTCTCTGAGCAAGGTTAAGGATCAATTAAGTGCCGGACTTGCAAACAAATGGGAAGGCCCCTACACTTGTTGGATGAAGAGCGATTGTCTACTGCACGGAAGATGCTCAGGGCAGTATCCCAGAAGGTGACATGAGAACACATGTACCTATGTACCGGCAGTATTACGGACACCGGATCTGACACACCGGAAATCCGAGTTGACGAGGATGAAGAAACGGAAGATGACAAAATGTCGAAAACACCATTAACTTTAGGTAATACAATCACACGACTATAGGGGTAATCTGCATCTGACGTGGCTTCCTTGAGTATGGGAGGGTGCCTTCTGAAGACGCTGTGAGAAAGCGACAAATTAGTCACGCCCCATGCTCGACAGAAGGGCAGTTTCCGGTTCATCCCTCATGCAATGGGGAGTCAACCTGGGCCAGCGAAAGGGAGCCGTTTATTTCAGAATACAACTACTGTTGTCCAGCATGAACCCACCCAAACAGTTGTCCGGCATGAACCTACCCAACATATATAACAAAATTAAACTTCTTTGAGTGTAGTAGTAGGTGAACAAACAGTTCTGAGATTTGTTACTCGTTAGTGGGATCCAGCGCATTCACTTGCTAAAGTCCTTTAACCAGCTTTGTGCCCTAGAAAGAAGCACGTATATCATGATGCTACTTCACCATTATTTAAGTCATTAATATCCAAAAAAATAATTCATTTATTATAGTTTGCAGAAAACCCACAAATCTCACAAAAATGCCGAAAAATCACAAAAAAAATCTTTTCAAATAAAATGTATGGGAAGTCACAAAAACCAAAATATAATCCATTAAAACAAAAATTTTCTGAAAACTTAAAAACTCAAGAGAATTCCTGAAAAATCAATTAAAATCTAAGAAACTCCTTATGTATTAAAAATTACCATAATTTTTTAAAATATTTTAAATATACGAACCCTAATATATAAATAAAAGTTAAACAGTTACAAAAAAAATCGTAGTCATCACTATTATCTTTGCAGGTGTAAAAACTTTTCACAAGCTGCAAGAAAATCTTTGAAAATCACAAAAAAATCTTTTGGAATCAGCAAAATCTTGAAAAATTGCAAGAAAATCTTTGACAACTGCAACACAATCCTTGAAAATCATTGAAATTCACTAAAATTCTTTGAAAATTGTAATGAAATCTTTATAAGTTGTGCAAAATCTTTGATAATCTCAGAAAAATCTTCAAAAATCCCTGAAAATTGTTGAAAATCGCTAGCAAATCACTTAAAATCCTTCAATATAACAAAAATGATTAAAAATCATTGTAAAAAAAAATTGTAACAAATCATGAAAATAATTAAATCTGTGTACACATTTTAATGTAGCCGTTACCCCCTCAATATTTTGTTAGTGCCTTCACATTGTGGTCTTTAAATTTTCTCCATGTATTATTTGGTGTTTGTAAAACAGCAAGAGTATACCGATACTTTTAAAATTATGCAGCACAAATTACGTAGTCATTAATGGACAAAAGTGTTTTGTACAGCTTAAAACCCTTAAGTTTTGCAGTGAAATAACTTTGGTGACTGTGTTTTAGGAGAATATCCTAAAAGTTTTAAGATCATTTTTTTTTTCTGAAGTGATTAATACCTTTGTTAATATGTACCCTATTGATATGTTCCATATTTTTCCAATATTTAAGTTTGTTGACAGGATTGAGACAGGTTTTGAAAACTTGGAAATGTCAGGGAAATTGGATGACTTAGTCTGGAAATTTTGATCTACGGTACAATTTAATTGAACATATTATTTTGTGGAGTTGAACATACTGCCTACGTACTTGCCTAAGCAGGTTTTAAATTATTGGGTAACAAAAAATTATTCAGTGATCAGAAATAAAGCCTGACAACTAATGAAATTTACACCTTTTAGTGTGTTCTACTTTAAGAAACATTCTTCCACCACATTGGATGTATCCATTTTTTGCCATAAGTTCCATTTCGAGAGATTTTGTGGAATTTTTGCATGATATATCATACGTCATAACTAATATTTTCTCAAACTCAATAAAACTTTACTCCCCTCAGTGCATTCGATAATTTTTAACTAGTATTTGCAGGTAAGAAATAAGTAACTTTTTCTTGTAGGTGATTACAAAAATAATAGTGACAGTAGTACATCATTACTAACTTGAAAATGTAAACAGTGCTGTATGCTGTGTCAATCTCTAAAACATGATGCCAGTTCTGTCATGCAGATTGTGACAAAAATTGTACAAATACAAGATGGCAATATGGTGGGCGACTGTTTGCCTTAAGTTTTGTAAAGTTTATTTCAGTCACGTTTTCATAAGGAAGGCACTTTTTAGTTTTGGTTATACAAAAATCACTGCAATGTTATTAATGGGAAACCTGGAAAAGTAACGGAAATTTTTTCTTGATATTCTGGAGCAACGTTCATTGAGATGTATGTTTTGTAGAAACATATAAGAGTGAAAATATTTCATATATTTATAGGCCACAATCTTCTAATTACAAAAACATATTTTTAGTGACAATTTTGTCGTATATATTTAGGTGTGATTATCCTAGTTTAGCATCAGTGTCTCTGATGTTAGAAGTGCATTTCATTCAATTTGTGCTGTGTAGATTAATGAATGTGTGGTTAAAGACTGTTAAACAATTTTGAAATAAACAGTTGATAAAAATTATCTCTCCGTTATTACTTTTATTTCTACATAAACACAGACAGTAGTAGTTGAATAAAAGTCGGCAGCAAAAAGTAGTTCCATTGTGATCATCGTACTACAAATACTAAAACATTTTAAATTATTGGCCCCTGAATTTGGTTGCATTTTGTTTCATTAAAGTGGTTCAAGTATTGACTCTGTATTCATATACTTGTGTATTTCAAAATTTCTGCGTACCACTTTAATGGTGCAATGTTTCTTGTAGTTAGACAGTTGACACAACTTTAATGAAAGGCTTATGTAGATAAAGCCGTTGATGTAGCCAGGGTTGTCCAATGGTTAGATAATGGGTGGCCCCATTCCAAGGACTCATGACATGCAACAACTCTGTAATGTTGTTGAGAGATTTGGGTGGCTCTTAACGACGAGGTCCTCAGAGCAATGAGGGTAAAATGAAGTGAGAATGGAGCAGTGTTGGAATACGAGGGTAGTGGGAACTGGAGATCCCCGAGAAAACCTGAACAGCGGCATGATCCGACACAATTCCCTCGTGCGAAAATCCGGGTGTGACCCCACTGGGGACTGAACTCGGTTCACCTTGGTGGGAGGCGAGCAGTCTAACAGTCACTTAGTCACCATGGATCCTCAGTCAGTCAGTGAGACACAAACTAGTAAATATTGGAATATTATGCATTACAAGTTCTGTAGTATTAGTACGTAAATATGTTGGGTAATGTTTCAGAGTGAAGTTGATCGACAAGCAAGAGACAAAACAGGAGAGCGCCATTCTCCAGCCAATCACTTCACGGCTTTTGATCCAGCGCAACTTGTCTGCTAGTTGGTACAAAGCCATACCTGATATTGAAATATCCGGCAGACTTCAGACTGTTTCTGTTAGTATAAGACATTAAATGATGTACACACATGTTAAGAAACTGTTGCTTAGTAAAATTTTGGGGCTAGGTTTTTTTTTTTTTTTTTTTTTTTTTTGCCAGTATTTAATGGTAATGGAAATAGTGGCATGTGCTTTTCACACAGTAAAGATTAGAAGCATGTGAAGCTTTGAAACACTGACTTTGAATCAAATGTTCATTTTGCTGAATACACTGGAAGTTCTATGTAGTACATAGAACTTGCATAGCCTGAAAGTATGTAACAACGAAAAAATCTCCTTGGTCACACCAAAATTTGTAGGTATATATAAATAATGCTATGAAACCTGTGTTTACCCGACTTTATTCAAATAATGTTACAGTAATGCCTCAGTTTATTAGACTTCTAATCAGCGGAATTTGTATTTAAAAGACCAAATCTAAAGCCACAATTACTGTGTTCACTTACCACTTGTATGGTACGAAAAGTGTTGTTCAGCAGTGAGATGTGCACCCTCGTGAATAGCTGTGTTACGAAGGTGGGTAAAAATTATTTTTAGAAGCTTGTAATGGCTCTGCTGCAGGTGCCTGATATAGCCATGGCCATAATTTGTGACACAGATTTAACATTTCCTGTGTAGGATGTGCATTACTTGTGAATGCGTCCTGCCAAATATATATGTTTAAGTTTATTGTAGAAATTTTTTATGTTTTACAAAGCATATTTCTTGGAATTGCTGCATTACTATACAATTTTACACTCGGATGTTTGCGTCAGTGATTCATTGTGTTCTTTTTTTTTATTTGGTATACTACAAACTTAAGGTAATAAATGTATACAAGTGTTTTAAACCGATATGTTTTCACAAGTCTTTACACAATTTTGCTACTTTACAGCGAGCAGGTAGTTTTCATGAAAAAATAGTGTACAAAAATTAATCAAACAACCCTTCAAACCGTATTTTGGCATGTATAGGTTGCATGTGTGATTTAGATCCTCTAAAACTGGGAAAAACAAAAATATAATTAAAAGGCAGCAGAAGCGTTTTTTTAAAGCCTGAAGTTTGTTCAGGTATGGTAACAAGTGACATTTGGCGCGCAATCTTACTAACCTTTTACAGCTGTGCCAGCATCAATCACTCCAGTTCATTCACTTTCACTCATGTCATGCGCACTTCCCAGTTACACAAACGTGAATGATGATGGGAAAGGAACAATTAAAGTATAGTGCAAAAGTTAAGTTGAAAGTTGTGGAATGTGCATGTGAACGTGGAAAAAGCTTTGCTGGTCAATAATTAGATTTGTACAATAAAATTGTGTGGCATTGGTGCTTTGGGAGGCGAAAATCGTAAATACTTGGAACTGGAGTAAGAGTTGTTTCGGCATGAGCTCACTACTAGAAAGTTTGCTGATGACTTGATTGCACAATTTGCCGGCAAGCTCGATAGCTCAATATGCCGGCAGCTAGATTGCAGAATTATGAGCAGCTGTTCAGTGCTGTTGATGCATGATGTGATTCTGCGCATTGGGCATGCGCGCTCTACTTGCGACTTCGCCCCATCATCGAGCACCAATGCTCATTTGAGCTAGTCATACTCCCAACTGTACAATAAATCACGTTCCTACATATTCCGTAAACTACATATCATGAGTGACTACAGACACATGGTGGAAGAAATTGTACTGTTGACTCCAAAGCCATCACGCAGTCGCCTTAACCCCAGCGCGGCATTTTACTTTTTAACGACCCTGCGACACCCTTCCGGTTGATAAGGGAGTTCCACTGGTTGCTGCGAGAGAGTAGCACTCATTCCACTGTAGCATCATAGCATCCAGTACTAAGGTGATAAGATACATCAATCCCTCGAACACAGGAGATAAGAAAATGGTGGCTCTGCCACCAAGCACAAATAAAGTACCCTTGCGGGGATAGGCTAGCCATCCCCGCACCCCTCTGGAAGCCCACTATTTCAAAGATACAGTAAAGATAGGAGGAGTTATCCTTGGCTTGGAGTAGTCGCTGTCCCTCCAGTCTGAACAATGCCCAGGGCAACAGTAGGGGTAAGTGATTGCCTGTCCTCTCTTCCAGTCTATAATTTGTGTAGGTCTGTGGGGATATTGAATGTATGCTGTAGATGTGATATAGGATTGTTAACAATATATCATAATAAAAATAATATAGTAAAATTGACCTGTGTTCCCGTTACATAGAAAATACGTAACTAATAAATCAGTATGTTCGAAAACGTCGCAATATGAGCATTCTTACGACAGTTTACGTATTAAAAGAATAAATACTCAACATTAGAAACACTAATTTGATAAACATTTTCCATTGCAAATGATATATTAATGTTGTTAGGCAATACATTACAATTTTGTTAATATTACAAGTACGAAATTATAGCTCATTTATCTATTAGAATGAATTTCACTAGGGATCTCAAAGTCGTTTCCTCTATATCTCGATACCCTCGATTATTACAGGTATTGAAGAATCGAGAATTGAACGGTTAATTGTTGAAAATCCTTACCCACTTTCATATAATTTTCGAGGTAATGTTGCACAGCAACAGGTTTTTGGTTTTCCAAATAGGCTGAACCTGTACAGAGCTTGCATACATTGACCGGAATTTACCATTCAATGATGGTTCGACTATGAAAGAACTAAGATAATACAGTAAAACCACGATTATCCACGATAATGCAGGGGAAAAGATAGTCGGATAATCGAAACTCGCGGTAAACGAGTCTTTTTATTTTGATGGCTGCCATGTGGCAGGCGGTTATTATCAGTATTTGGCTGCCTCATTTCACTCCGACGTCACTCTATGTGCTGTGTGGTGCGATTTTAATGGGAAAACTGCACTCATTTTCTTTTTTGCGCACTTTCTGACATGATTCAGTACTAATTGTATACTGTTGCAAGAATGCTACAAACGCATGTGGAAATCTACCACACAGTATCTAAACCTCAAGTGTCAGCGTAGACAAAACACTAAAACAAACTGTCAGTCACGGATGAAAGACCACCGCCGCACATGTGGATACTGTTGCAGATAGCACTTTGTTGCACGTAAAAGTTGCGATCAGCGTTAGTTGATAAGCTGAGGCTGAGGGTCTGCAACCAGATGTGGTTTGTAGATGAGAACCCTCGCTAGCTGCAAGCTCCTAGAGATCCGGGTTGCTGACGCGGAACATATATAGTCTGTTGCACGATAGTTATTAATCGTGGGAGCAAAAGGATTCTGGACCAGGATCCCTAACAATACCAGGTTTCCTGGTATTATTGTTGGATTTTTGAAAATTCTTGCATTGGGGTAGAGATTACTTGCAACATAAGTATCCTTTAGTGCATGTGTACACTATGTCCATGCAAATGCATACAGCAGTTTATACGTATAAATACAAAACAATGAGAAAGACATAGCAGGCAGATTAATAACACAACAGTCATCTGTCAAGGTCGGCACTTAGTGTGAGCTAAGCGAGTGTGGTCAAGTGTGGCACGGCCCGATACATGACTGATGGAACCGCTATTTATATAACTTACATGTATGCTAATTATTGTATTCTTGCTGGTGAAAGGCAACCAGGACCTGTACTTATCTAATTTCTGAGAAAAAATCTTACAAATGGTGCACGGAATTCAACTGTCACTCTCACCCTCACAGCAGGTGATGTTATATGCCACCTTTTTTCATTTTCAGATTATCATCTATGCCAGAAGAAGTTATAAATATTAGAGAAGAACGGTACAGGAGTGGAAATTTTGACAAGCTGGGGATGCAAAAAAAAAAAGTTGTAGCACATGTTAATGTGCTCACAAATACCTCTCAGCATACACCCATAAAATATATTAACTATGGAAGCTCAATAATGTTCCTTCCTTTCCCATGGACAGCCAACGGTCTGTCTTAAATTATCAGAAATACTTGCATTTCTTCTTCCCTTCTGGCTGCACAAACATCTTCGTCACATTGAAAACATCAATGCTAAAGTGAGCCATTAAAATATTTATAAGTGTAAATTTTTTTGTACTTTTACTGTACTTTCTGATTTATCTGCCAATGCCTCCCTTTAATTTGTCTGGTAAACAGAGGCTTTACTGAAATTTTTTTTTTATAGTTTTCAATATTGTGTCCATTAATCAAAATTGGCTATTTTATTTGTTTTTATAAAAAATTTAATTTATAGGTTCTTAAAAAATAAATATATATATATTTTTTTCTGTAAATGTTTGGGGGTCAGCCTAGAATCGAGGTTGGCCTCTGTTTGGGTAGGTATGGTAGGTGTATGTTCTTATATTGTTCTAAAACTGGTTGAAACAAATTCATTATTTTTGCACATCATGGCACAATTTAATAAGCTTAAAATTTGCGATTTAAGAATTGACGTAAAATGTGGTAAAAGTGATTACTAATTGCATACAGTAAATACTTTCTTTTGTTACAATTCATAACAGATTCTTTGTTACACTCGATGAAAATTTGTGACTAGCCTAATCTCCTTTCAGTTTGTTGTTACAGTACTATCCCTATCATAATCTTACCTCATGTCATACAACCTGACCAGTATTTTGTCACACAATTATTGGTTACCAACATGTTCTGATACAGAAAAGGCCTGCTGGTGTTGCTATTGTGAGTTATGTCTATTCGGAAGGAGAATCTTATTTGTGTCCACACACAAGTTTTTAAGTTTATACGTAAAACCCTATCAATAAGTTTTCTGTCAATAAGTTTTCCGGTTTACTAAGCTTTAGAAAGTATGCTCTTGGTCATTTACAGATACACAATTTTACCCTTTTAAGAAGTTTTCCTGCTTAGTAAGAATACATTTTTCAGTACTTTTTCTGAAACATCTTAACAGGATTTCACTTTAATTATTTCTTCATGCAAATTATATACTGATATTGTAAACTTCTTCACAACTATCAAACATATAAAATACTGCAGAATAACTTGATTGTTTATATAACTGCAAACTACCTCACAACCTGTTCCTTTATGTTGTGAACTAGGAAACAAGAAATTACAATTTTAGTTCATAAGGTACCTGTTTATGTGGTGCTGAGAAGCTCGAGTATGATAAGGGCAATATTACAGCACACATTGAATGTACCATTGCCATTATGCACAAGGCTCTGAATTTGCGTGCAGTGTTCTCGTGGTGCTGTGTGTACCTATGGGACTTCAGTTGACAACCTTATCATTTTATGAATGCATTGTGTGTAGCATTAATTTATTTAGAATGTTTTAAGTTATAACAATCTGAAAATGACTTTGTCGGCCATGTTGAACAGCTGCAAAATACATGCTGGTTACAATGAGTGTAATCTGTTGAAAGTTGTACTTATTTTGCCATAGTGTGAAGTTTTATTTTGTTTCTTGTTTAAACAAATTGCACACACATGAAATAGTTTGTTTATAAATAATATACTTGTACAAAATCATTGAAACTTACTTTGTTTACCAGATAAATAGTCCTGCTGTAGATTATGAGTAATGTGTTAGCAATTGTGAATCTTGCTTATTTTTCATAATTTACTATTGTGTGTATACAGTCAACTCTCTATTCGACAACTGCGGGAATAATGACCCCTCAAATTAACCGCCCTTTTCTCAGGAACTGTAAAATCTCGGGTTAAAAAAATTTGAAAATTCAAGGGAAATGGGTAGAAAAATTAGTTTCTAACATATCTTTTAGACAAAATGGTTTCAATTCTCTTTTCTACCTGTTTTACAGTAAAACCTTATTAAATTGAATTTAAAATTTTGTGTAAATTGAATTTGTTGTTAGCCGCTGAATATAAGACTGGAATTTTACATGCCTTGGAGATAGATTAATTTGAAATTTCGCTCAATATGTAATTCAAAGTATTATTTTCTCACAGTGTATGTTAAATTCAGATAATTGATGCATTGATTATATTATTGTTGTGTAAGAAAGTAAGCATCATAAGCGGCTGCCTTAGATTCATCAGGCCACTGGCACGCAGTGGCGCTACCTTGTGTGTACGGACGGCAGCCAGGCAGCAGCTGGCTTTAAAAACCGTTGTTACTCCTGCCCCTTCCACCAGTCCACAGAAAATGAACTCCTGCAGTCTGCCTTATCCTCTTTTGCTTATCCTTCTGCCCTTTTTATTTTACCCAAACTTAATGTCTAAGGGAAAAATGAAATCATGCGTGGTACAGAAGTTTGCATCAAAAATTATATTTTCATGGGATGATTTTGTATTTTATTATTTTTTAAATTTAATATTTGACATAATATGAGTGGAAGTGAGGAAATGTACAATGCCAAGACTATTTCAGAAAAATGGGAAATACTGTATATACTTTCAGGAGAAAAAAATCAATGCAAAGACTATTTCAGAAAAATTAAAAATACTGTACATACTTTTAGGAAAAAACATATATGTAGGTGTATTTCTTTAATGGACCTGCATCAACTATTTGTGGTGTCCTGTTAAGTACAGTATATTTCCGCATATTTTACAAAATTTTTGTACCATATCTTAAGATGCAATTTCTGGGTGTGCAAATTATGTGCGAGCATTGTAAAAAAAAAAAAATTAATTGAGGCAATAACTTGAAAGAATCTGAAAATAATGTAGTAAACATTTTGACCTTAAACGCTACAACTACATAATATATGATACTGAGTACGTGACTTATTTGTTCACACGCTACTCTGCAGTGAACACATAGCCACTTCTGACTTGCAACACCATGGTTGGCTGGGCCAATGTGCCGGCACATATTCTCACTGCCCACTTTCCACCCTTCTTGCCGAAACTGTGATTGTTAGTATTCTCGCAGCTTTTACTCTTCGGTAACACAACATTTAAAGAACACTGATAAAAATATGCAATTAACAAACAAGAATATAATTGAATGAAAATAAAGGAGAAAAAGCACTAATTAAAAACATAAATATAGAATAAATCATTCTGAAATAAGATGAATAATAAATCATTATTGGTTGTTTATAAGAATAAATCTGGTAATACATCCTTGACTGGCATTGAACTGATCCACGCCAAAATGGCGGTGGTGTAGTAGGAATGTTGGCGCGTCTACATAGTGTGTTGGTGAGGTGTCAGGTGGCTGGCAGACTAGTACAGCTTCGGTTAAGGGTGAAGGAATGGCAGACAGACTAGTGCAGCCTATGAAACAGGGGGTGGGGCGGGGCAGGGTGGTTGTGAAGAGGAATTGCTGGCTGACTAGAGGAGCTCAAATGAATGGTGGAGTGGAGGGTGGTTCTACCTTTATCCCTCCAGGCATGTTTCAAAATAGCTTGTTCACTTGTTCACCAGCTTGTGTTTGCTGCCTGCTGGCTTCCTGGCCATTGCCAGTATCAATCGCAGGGTGCACCGGCAGCCTGCCTCACTTTTTACCACAAGTTTCTTGTACCCAACGTCTCTTGTTGCACCTCAGGAGTTGCAAGAGTTGTGGTCAATGGACCTGGGTAAAAAAGAGTTCATAATTTTGGATGAGCAAAGAGAAATCAATGCACTGTTCTTTATAAAGAAAAAAAAATGACTAAGTTAGCAAACATTTTATGAAATTTAATTGCAAGTGAAGAATTGACTGAAGATGAAACTGTTGCAACAGTGGCAATTATGCATTTGTTGTTGGGTTAGACAATAGTAAGAGTGTTTTGCAGTTCCAAGTTCAGTGAACTCTGTCTGTACTGAGTCACAAGACAAATTTGTAAAATATACCAAAATGATTTTCAACTTTAGTTTATAAATTGTCTTGACAAAATGATTGGAAAATTTATTGTTTTCCTAATAATATTAAAGAATATTGTGGAAATTTATGCTCCTCATGCTAACCAAAGTAATAATTGTTTTGAATGCCAAATGGTTATATACCATTATTCCATCCATCGTGCACAGCAAACAGTAAAAACTTGTGAACGATACACAAGCAGATGATTAATGCACTACAAAAATCCAGCATACAATTTGCCCCCACAATTCTTGCTCAAGAGGAAGATCATCAAGAGTGTGACTTGATTGACCTGGGAGTATGTTGACCCGGCGAGTAAAACACATCAGCGCCATATTACTTCCGGCAAGTAGACCATGGAACAGAGATTTGTTAGTCAAAAGGGCACAAAGAGGTGTCAATTAAAACAAAACTATTCACAGCCCTTTAGCTTAACCAATAGGGTTGAACGAAGCTTCAAAAATTCAAATTCGAATAAAATTTCTTTAATTTTCAGCTTCGTATTCAAAATCGAATTTTTTACTTCGTACTTCGAAACAAAAAAGTGCTTTTGGGCAACTTAAATTATTTATTCTTATTGGCCAAAAAATCAATCAAAGACAGCGTGGGCTTAAAGTTAAAATAAAGTCAACCTTTCAAATGCATAGATCATACAAACTCATTCCCGAATAACTTGAGAACCCCTCCATCAAGATTTGGCTGTATTTTATTACTATGATGTGTGATTTTGCCACAAGAGCCCTTCAAAAGCAGCATAAGTACGAATTAAGGGGGATTTTTAAGAATAGGGGACCTGTGAAGAGTCGTAGAATCGAGAGTTGACTGTAATTTTATTTGTTTAACCATATTTTGCAAATGGATAAGCAAAAGAGTGGGAGGAAAAAAAAAAACCTCTCTCTGTACTGAAATATGTCAAATATATATGAAGTATACACTTTACATGAGATGCATAATTCTCACCACTAAATTGTAGTATTGTAAAATCTCATACAAATGATACTGTGAAGTTTTTTTTTTAATTTGTGATTTGTTTTACTGATATGTAACATAGTTCTAACATACTGTTACTTATTTTACTACAGATGAATATACATTTTATTAATTTATAGGTATGGGAATAACAAAAAATATTGGTTCCAGTTCTGGTACTGATTCTACATTTAAATATCTGTTCCAGTATTCTGTTCGATTCGGATGACATTTTAGTTATTTCATACTTAAATAACTTAAAATAATCTCAGTTTGTCACATGATAAACATTATTCACGTATCACTTTCAAAAGCACACAAAATACATGTACATACTTTACTCCGTTTGTTTCTGTTTCTTTTTTTTCTTTGTTATAAATACCTTAGAATGCAGTATTTAGACGATTTATACATAGAACAATTAGAATGATTCAAAGCTAAAAATCTGTACATAAACGTCAGACATTTTGTTTTACTCGATACTGAGTGTAGTATCTTTTCAGTATATATTTATCTATGACATTGCCACTACGAGAATGTTAACATTTTGTTTCATTTAACTCTTAGAATATATTAAACCAAATACGTACTGTAGTTGATTAACACCTGTTCATAAAAAGTACTTTTGCGAGCATTGGTACCAAATAAATTAATATTTATGTGCTTTCAACAGCAATAATAATTTGATGTAAGGAAATATCACGGCCAAGAAATGAGTGCTTGTTACAGGTGAATTATGGTTTTTGCGATAACTGCAATTTTTGTTTGTTTTGATAAGTTTCTCGTTACAGTTATTTTTGTAATGATAGAGTTTGCAGATACAGTACTAGATTAATTCATAATGTTTTGTACTAAGTATATCTTCATCTAAAAATATTACTAAATTTATTGCTGTGTAGAAACTAGAACAGAGTAGTCGTTAACCTAAAACCGGTTCAGAGTTAAACCTAAAGAACCTACATAAATTGGATCCGAAGAACTGAACCGACTCATCCCTACTTATTTGTACATTTGTATCAACAAAAAAGAAACTGAAATTTTTTTTTACTATAGTTACTAAACAAACTAATTTTTTTGCTTCAGTGGTGCATACGAAAATGTCCTGTGGTATATTTTAATTTGATTTGACCTTAGGTCATACACATTGACTTCACTACAAAAAAAAAGTCACTGCTTCCCACAGACCTAGTAAATGAATGTTGCCTACTAGCTTAATTTTTTCAACTGATAAGCCACAAATAATCAAAATTACCTTTCTTAATGGTTTTTTTTTTTGTAACCACAGTCACTCTCAGCTAAATAGAAGTGTGGGTTTATACTAGCATTTATTTACTTTATTATATTAATTTTGTAAATTTTGTTACTATGTAGATTACTCTGAATCACAAAGACTACAAAATGACAATGCAAGTTTTGATGGAAAACCTTGCGGAGGGCCAGGTGCAGCCCAAAGAGGTAACTGCAAAGAAGGCAGGGCCACAGCAACTGACAGCAGATTCATCTGAGAGGCCTACATCGCTGGAAGGTGAGCACTTTTATACATCGTGTGTGCATGCGAGTGTGCCTGCCTGCTTTTTTCTCCCCTATCTTTGATCATTAAGGGTTGAAATATTATATGGTAGTAATCCATTGTCCTATATGTATTGATATACTGGGTTTCTTGCTCATTCAGCTCACCAAGTCGTAGTCTTACAATGCATTGTCATCACTCACTGGACCGGCTGGAGTCTACAAATGTAGTGGGTTCTGTTGGGATGTTCAATCTATCTATGGGTCTGTATGGTCCTCTTCAGAATCTGAAAGTTGCCACCTGGAATGTTGGATCTGCTCCAGTCAGTAGTTCAGGATCAGAAGAATGTGGTCAAGGCCAATTGTCAAGGTCCACCAACTGGTAGATATCACATTCTTCCGTCACTAAATTGGTTATAGAGTAGAGTAATGGTTGCCACCATCTGTTCCCTGCGAGGTCCTGTGCACACAAGCTGGGCATTCAGTGCTTGTTGATACTTCATTGTTAATGCACTGCGTTGTATTGCAGGAATCTTCAAGGAGGCCATTACACTTGATGACCTGGAGCAAGGCTCAGTACTGGAAAGGTTCCCAGCTCTTGTGACTTGAGTCTTGACTCTGGCTTCATCGAGGTTTCGGCAGTGTGGGTCAGCTTTGTGGTGGAAACACCTCATTGCTCCCAGTCGTGGTTTCATTATCATGTCACAATTTCATTGTCTTACCCAAGCAGTGTGACTTCCTTCGCACTGCTTTGGGCTGCCTTGTACATCACTGATCTCTCTCTCCTCCCACTCCACCCTTATGCAGATATTGGACATGGGTGAGATTACAGTAGTTTAGAAAAAAATTAGAAAAACAAAAATATTTTCCGTTGCAGAGACACAATTGGGTGTAATGAGCCAGTCATCCACATTCATCAAAACTACCTTTGGATTATTAGAAAGCAGAAAAGCAGTACCCTAAACATGGAACTCATCCACACTTCCTTGTTTAGAAAATGGGCACCGTATAGGGACATTTCAAAGATCAAATACACACATTTCAGTGATCCTTCACTCATGAAATACTCTCCTTCACTCACACGTGCACATGCACTCACAGTAGCACTCGTGCACACTTAACTCTCTCTTTCTCCCTCTTGTTTGCTCTCTTACTTTTGTGTGCTCTATCGGTCATGTACTGGGGCCGTGTTGGTGTAGTGGTTAGACTACTTGCCTCCCACCAAGGCGAACTGGGTCCAATTTCCTGGCAGTCACCCAGAGATTTTTGGCTGCAGATTTCATGCGGGACAATCCTGCTGGTTGATGGGTTTTCTTGGGGATCTCATGTTTCGCCCACCCTTGAATTCTGGCGCTTTATCATACTCACCTCGTTTCACCCTCATTGGCTTTTAAGCCCTCAATGTTAACAGCGTCCCAATTCTCATCACTCACACACACACACACACTCTCTCTCTATCTATCTATCTATCTATCTATCTCTCTCTATCTATCTCTCTATCTATCTATCTCTCTCTATCTATCTATCTATCTATCTATCTATCTCACTCTCTATCTCTATCTATCTCTCTATCTATCTTTATCTATCTCTATCTATATCTCTATCTATATATATATATCTATCTATCTCTCTCTATCTATCTCTCTCTATCTATCTCTCTATCTATATCTCTGTCTCTATCTATATCTCTATCTCTCTATCTATATCTCTATCTATATCTATCTATATCTATATCTCTCCTATCTATCTCTCGTGGCCTCCAGCAAGTTGCTGACAAGAGCCCGGCTCTTCACTGAAGGTGTCCATAGCATTCTCATGGTCTTCAAGAATGTGGGTTGTCACCATAGATTCAAGCACCTAGAAGAAATAGTGCTCTCTGACAGGGGTGGCTGTTGGCCTCCTTCCAAGTATGTTGACTGGGCGCGAAATTGCCTGTAGAACCAAGTACTTGCAGAAGGTTGCAATAATTAGTGGTCCACCACTCCGCAGAGATGGGCTTCTGTATATGCGAATAAGGAATATGGGGTGGCAGCATGTGCCTGCTCGGGTGAGTGTGTTTGCAGCGAAGCAGGAAACAGCAGGAGGCCGGCTGAGAAAAACAATAATTGCGTGTTATAAATCAGCCAAATCAGTTTGTGTGTTTATTACCAAAATAATATTTTTAATATGCTTAACCAGCCTGTACACTGACTAGGGTCTGAAGCACTGGTTCTAAATTTCCAATAGGAGAGACATCACGTCTGGTAAGACAAGGTGGGGAGCGGAGGATCAAGGGTAATTCCAGATGATGTTACTCTGACTCGTGAGCTGAGATATCATGAATAGCTGGGGAGTCATGAAGTGTAAGAGGTTTAGGTGAGCTGTTTCACAGCATGATATTCTACAATCGAGGCTTGCTAGGTAGCTGGTAGATGGTAGTGGAGTCTGAACATGGTCATGGAGAATGACAGTCTGCGAAAGGTGCTGCACGAGTCAGCTAGTGGTAAATGAAATTGGTTCACATCTGGGCAGAGTGATGCCCTGCAACATAGCTGCGCAAGTCAGCTTCTGAATCTGGTCTGCATTACCTATATAGAATAGGAACACATGACCACTGCAGGGGGTGCTGGGTTGTGAAAAGTTCGAAGAGTGAGGGCAGCGGAGAAGTGGCCGAGGTTGGCTGAGGCTGGCTGCATTTCTCCTCCGCTGCCGGCAGGGTAGATGCATGCATCAAGACGTGAAGCAGGTTGAAGACCAGCAGGTGGCAGCAGCTGGCCCGAAGCAATTCTGGCATTCAGGAGCAGTTTGTGGCATGTACGGCTTGACACTTATAGGGAGAGGCCTAGACTTTGGTGAGGCTAGAATGGATAGCAATGTCATCTGTAGCACATGAAGACCCCCTCCCCCCTTCCTGTTAGCTGAGCCACAGGTGTGAAGCAAGAGCGTCTTCTCAGAAGGCTGCCAGACTCTCTTACAGAGATCTGGAATGATGGTGCCTTTTTTTCTCCCTCGTATGTAGGTGTCCCTCTCAAGCTTATTTCCTGTGCTCGGTATACGCAAAAGGGGAGAAGGAGTTAAAATAGCCATACGTGACCAAAAAACTTGAGCTTGCAGGAGTACGGTGCTATGGTACATGTGTGGCTGAAGGCCTTGGTTCATACAATGATCCCAGAAATTGAGATTTTAAAGCTTGAGGTTGGCTACATAAACCGTAAAGCGGCAAACAGAAAAATGCAAACCACTAAACCGAAACCAAATTTTAAATGCAGAAACAAACTAAAGTATTGAAAGTGATGCATGCCGCTTATATGAGTTATACCAAATGACTGCAACTCATCCCAACATATTAATATTATACCGCGATTTTTTCACAAGGTGGGACAGTTACACACTCGTGGTATTTCCTCATGTTCCAGACCCAAATGTCTCCGAATACTCGCATAGTATTTACGTAACCCGAGGAAATGTCAAACCCAACACGTTATTCACTAGTGTAACGGAATTGCTCCCAGCCTAGTGGGTGGTTCTAGCATGTGAAATAAGCATTGTTTCCAAGTGACCACAGTAACACGTCAGCCTCCCTTACACACCTGGCAGACAGTGTGTCGCCACACTAGCGAAGTTTACTGAAGAGGGCCGAGTGCTGCCGAGCGCCCGGGGCCATTTCGCAGAGTGCAAGGGTAGGTTCTTCCACCTCGCTCGCTCCAGTCAGACGTCACATCTCCCACTCCAGGCATTGGCCGGCAGAGTGCATAATATAAGGCAGTGTGCGAACAAATAGAATAGTTGTATTCTCCAGTAGCTTGCCTCAATATATTCTCCAGTAGCTTGCCTCAATACTTCTGTGCTGGGGCGTTCTAGTGAATCTTAGGCCATCATGGACATCTCCAAGAACTCCAAAGATCTTCAGCAGCCACCAGTAGCTGCCGCCACCAACAACCAGAAGCTCCAGAGGCTTCTACCATTTCCTACCAAAAGCTCCAATTACCACCAGCTTCCAGAAGCTTTTCAACACCAGAAGCCTGCAAGACTTCACTCCACACTTCCGCTGTTGACCCTCCTGGTTCAACAGCCGCCGCTACATGCTGTTGAGTGGCAACTACACCCAATGCCATTAGAAGTAGTGACTCCTTTTGTAAAGTCTCGTCTAGACAACCCCATGGTAAAGTAACTCTGTCTTGAGTTATTTTCATAGCTGTCGAAGTAATTCTAATCTTGGATAGCCTAGGAGCAGGTCACCTCCACCTGTAAAGCATAGCTTACTTCCATTCGCACTTTGCTTATTAGTAAGAGTACAGGTCACCAGTATTTACTATTCATAATAAATACATTTTAATCCTATCCCGAGAGGAATCTGTTATAGAGGGAAATCCTTTCCGACTACTAAGTACAGAGCATTTAGACAACGCAAGCAAGTGACCGGGATTTTATTACTCTACGATCCATAGTGTAGTATTACAAATTTCCTTCCTGAATCTGTATGGCGGCAACACCCCCCCCCCCCCCCCCTTTCGACGGTCACCCATTCTGTGCATTCCGGTAGGTAGAGCCCCAACCACTAGGTACTCATCCAACAGGAGCAGGACAGCCACCTCATGTTGTATCACTGCCAGAGTGCCCTCTGTGTTGGCAGGGGTATTTTGCCTGGGACTGGAGGCCCGACTGTTGTTGGGTTGGACCACACCCCGACAGTTATAAGAGACCGCCACACGACCCACCGCTCTAGGTTTGTGCACCAAAGTGCAGAATTGCAGGAGCACAGGGTTCGTGCCATCAACTGATGTTGGGCTCTACACTTAGTCAGGGTACTGTCTACTGCTTGCACCCGACTAGGAGAAAGTTAAGTGTCACTGCTACCTCTATGCCATTAGAGGCACGGAGCTAGAAGAGAGGAGAAAAGGAAGAAATCCCTTGTTGTTAAGCAGGTGTGCACTACTAGCCCCTCTGCACTTGGTATAGACACCCCATGGGAATGAGCTCAAGCTGTCCATCACCTGGAGAGGCCTTCCTCTTTATACATCATCCCTTATTATTTCTCTACGCACACTAGACTTGGCATCGAGGGTCTTCCTGCAGTTCGTGCCCTAGACACTGGAAGTGACACCATGTTGGGCATCTCCAAAATTTACTTCGGAATCAGTGCAGCCGCCGAGTGGAGCAAGAAATACCGTACCTGTCTGGACGGAAACTCGTCAGCCAGCACCAACCAGACAACTACTGGTCCCAGTCGACCTGCCCCTACACCAGAGCCCAGGAGACCAGTGAGTGAGTACTCTGGTAAGTCAGCCCTACTTCAAAGGGCAAAGATTGTAGTCAGGCATATTGCGGTACCATCCACAGTTAACTTTGTACCGAGGTGTCAGCCAACCTGACTGGTGTTAGTATCTGGCAGAAAGCCCTATCAGTATCAATAATTGTATACCAGAGTGCATCTGATCTAGTGCACGCCAAAGCTACATCGACTAGTCTAACTAGACACTAATCATATTCTTCACCATCATGAGCTAGTATAAGGGTGTCAGACCCCATGCAAAGCTGAAACTTTCAATCATCCATCCACCATCTACCGACATGATCCAACACGACCAAACTTGGCTTTGGCCATGACCCAGACAAATTGGTGTGTGCGTGAAGGAAAGAGGTAGGGAAGGTCAAAGAGCATAGAACTAGGAGAAGTAAAAAGTGCAAAGGAGTTATCAAATAACGAACCTACACCAACCTGCACTAACAAACTAGCTTTGAGCACCACTAGTCAGTCCAATATCTCATTTATGTCAGGTGCAGCATTAAGTGTATATACGAAATATTTACTTTACTAATAATTTCAAAGTTTCATTTTACTAGTGCAGGTTGAAGTGATTAGGCCCATTGCAATGTTGATTTGACAAATGGTGGAAGAACACAGAATGTTTATACAAATAGATATTCAGCAGGACTTTCGAAAGTGCTTAGCTTACCGTGAACAGTCTATAGTGTTGTGTAGCTTGATGATGCACTGGAGATATGTGTTTCTTTGTACAGTGGCCAGCAGGGTTACTGTGGTGGAACAAGTGCAGGTGGAATCATCACAGGCTGGCAAGGAGTCTCCTCCAGTCAGCACCTTTATCAAGTTCTCCTTTACCATGGACAACCTCATCGTCGAGCTGTTCCGAGGTGGTGCAGACACTGTAAGTCACAACAATCACCTGCCATTTCTAGTCATTTGGCAACCTTCTTCATTTATTTCCTGTCATTTAAATTTTTGAATTATATTCTCACAATATTTGTTTGTATGGCTCGGCTTAAAGAAATTATTTGTAATGTACTTACAGTCGATTCTCGATGGATTGTTATCGCATGTATCAATAAACCGCATCCACCAACAATTTTTTGTGGTTCCGGCGAAATACATATGTAAAAAATGTTACCATAAACTACTTGTATAGTTTATTGTATGGTGCGTCAATTGAAGTATAATTTGGGTCCCTTCACCCAATATTTCCCGCAAGTATAGTTTAGACAGCGAGAAGGAGAGAGAGAGAGTGTGTGTGAGCGAGTGCAAGATAGTGTGAGGGGGAGCAAGAGGGAGAGAGATAATGAGAGAGTGACAGATAACATGAGAGAAAACGCAAGAGAGAAAGCATGAGAGAGAGCAGAGGGAAGAGAGAGGGAGAGCATGAGAGAGAGAGAGAGGGAGAGCATGAGAGAGAGAGAGGGAGAGCATGAGAGAGAGAGAGGGAGATTGCGAGAGAGAGAGAGGGAGATTGCGAGAGAGATTGCGAGAGAGAGATTGCGAGAGAGGAGAGAGAGAGAGAGAGAGAGAGAGAGAGAGAGAGAGAGAGAGAGAGAGAGAGAGAGAGAGAGAGAAGAACGAGATTGCGAGAGATCACAAGAGAGAGATCGTGAGAGAGAAAAAGGGAGATTTGTGTAGAGAAAGCGGGAGATTGCGTTAGAGAGAGAGTGCACGAGAGAGCACGAAAGAGAGCGAGAGAAAGCGAGATAGAATGAGAGAGCACGAGCGAGATATATATATATGTATACACACACATTCATGCATGCATGCATGAATACATACACACACACACATTCATGCATGCATGCATGCATGCATGCATGCATACATACACACACACACTCACTCACTCACTCACTCTCACACTCACTCACTCACTCACCCACCCACCCACCCACTCAGTAAAAGCCCGATATAACGCGGCTGTTGGGGGACATAACTGATACTCTTGTTACAGCTTTCTGGGCTATTCCGGGAGTGGCCGTGTACAATAGCAAAAAAAGCCAGTGTTATAATGGGTGTGGCACCTATCTGTCAAACAAGGGGCAAGTGGTGTTATTTACTGCTGTTAACTCGTGAAATGTTTAATCCCTTGCTAGTGGAACTTTATTTTTTTTAATCTGCATCACAGGACTTGACAGCATCCAAGGGAGGGAAACAGAAGAAGAGAAACGTGCTGTGATGAAGGGGTTCACATGCATTCATTCAAGAATAACTAAAAAATACTACATTTTTCATGCAAAGGATGTACTTGTTCCACCAAGGGCAGTGTTTGCTGCGAGCTGTTTGCCACGTGGGTTGAAAAGTTCACCTCCCCCCCGTCCTCAATAAACCGCTTCATTTTTACGCCACCTGCTGGGCCTGGTTGGGAGGAAGTGAGGATGAGAAAGGAAGCTCGCGTTCAAAGGTCGAATGCATGTTTGCACTGTATACGGAATCTATCAGTGCCTCGTATGATGTGAAACATGTCGCTTACTCATCTGATATGCATTTTCGAAAGGAAAACTAAAACAAAAAAAAAAGTGAATGATTTGTGGCATGCAATTAAAGGTTGTTTTTCTACATTAAGCCTTGTCCACAATAGCTCGTTCGCTTGGAAAATTTTTCGAAAATGGGAAGACATACAAAATAGCAGCTATATAAACATTACAATCAAAGTGTCTAGATCATAATTATAATAATAACGTAGAGCTATACCCCATAGGATACTAAATTGTATAGAAGCACGAATTTCGAGGCGCGCCTCAAATTTCGGAATTACCATTTTCGAAAATGGGAAGACATACCGAATGTCCGCTATATATATATATATTATTATCCAAGTGTCTACATCATAATTATAATGATTACGTAAAGCTGTACCCCAAGGAGATATAGGCCTCTAAATGACTTAGAAGCATGAATTTCAAGGCCTGCATCAAATTTGGAATTTTTTTTTCTGGAAATAGGGAGACCTATTGTTATAGCTGCTGTATACACATTATAATTAGTGTCTACAGCATTATTATAATGATTACGTATTATGCTATACAACACACGCACATTTCATGTTAACGTGTAAGTTCCAATAAATGCATGACAGCAGGACACTTGCGAGCATGATATACGGTTTGGAATATGGCCGTACCATCGCCCTATACTGATCCTGATAAGATGGAAAGGTTGCCACAGTATTTTTTGTCTGTTTACAACCAAACGCCAGAACAGGTATAATAGGGTCACATAAAAAAAAGGACCACTAGGAATTCTTACGACAAAGTTTTGCACCACGCCAACGAAATTGAATAGGTACGGAAAAACATACAATATTGGCTGTAAAGAATCAGTAAAATTGATCTCTCCACTGAAAGGAGTGAGAACATGCACTCGCTCCCTCCACCTCATCCATCAATGTCCTTAACTCACGACCACCCGCAGACTGCAAACTTTCCACTTATTTATTTATTCAGACCGAATCCGCGGTATACTGGGCCACGGTATTCCAGTTTTCCATTTTGTGTGTGTGTGTGTGTGTGTGTGTGTGTGTGTGTGTGTGTGTGTGTGCGTGCGTGCATGCATGTGTGTGCATGTGCGCATGCACGCATGCGTGTGGATAATTTTTGTTTTGACGCATGCCAACATGCTGCGCTGTGCAAATGTGCACTCTACAAGTGACTTCGCCCCATCTACGAGCGACCCGTGCTCAGCGGGAAGTCATAACAGTGGCAAAATAAAATAAATGTATTGAGCAAGGAGATTCCACAAGCCTGGACTGCCGAATACATACTTGTAGTTCTCTCACGTAATTACAACCTGCATTGTCCGGCCGGAAACCTGCATGCCAGAGTCACCCTCGTGAATAAAATAATAATTTGTGATATTCTACTACTCGTCGCTTAGCCCTGGAAGAAGTTCCTACAACTTTGAAAGATGGCAGCACCCCGTGGCCTTGTGACATCACGACCAGTCCACCTCAGGACAGGGTGTTTGAATTTGTCATTGCTTCTAAGCGAGGCGATAAGAAATTAGCAGCGCTCCAGCACCCCGGATAACATACCCCTGTGCTGGAAGGCTACGCTACCCTTTGCACCCCGAAGAATCGCTGATGATGATATTTTCGAGTATAAAAAAAGGTCCAGCATTCAGCACCGGCAGATATCCTGGGCTCCCCGGCCGAATGGGATCACGAGCCCCTCCTAGTCTGTGAAGACTCTCCTCAGTCTGCGAAGACTCTCCTCAGTCTGCGAAGACTCCTCTCAGCCTGCAAAGGCTTTACATCCTCACCGCGACCTGCAGTACGGCACAACACCAGGAAGCCTGCAAGACGGCCTTATCCTGCAGACTGCAGCCACAGCACCCGCTGACCGTGAGGACTGTACTCCATATCCAAGGTAACCTATTCCATGGTAACCCCTTACCCAAGTCAACTTCCTTGACTCCGAGGTAACACAGTCGCATCCTAGCTTACCCCCTGGATAGAATTCCGGTAAATTTCTTTATGCTATATATTGCTTAGGTTATCGTAAATTTTTGTCAAATTGAGATTGTTACATTTAAATTCTCCAGGCTTGCCGTCTCCTGATTATATTATCTTGAAAACTTGTTTAGCCGGTTAGCTTTTATTTTTTTCAATTGTAATAATCATTATCAGCGACTTTCTAGTTTCTCTCTCGTACGTAATAAAATTTACGTTCTATTTGTTCGTTTACTGTCATTTTAGTTATCGTGATAGTGGATTTGAGTTTATCAAGGGCCCAATGTACAGCAGGAGAGGGCGAGTGCAGAGTAGGAAGCAATGTAAGGAATACCGCGCCCTAGCAAGAGCCGAAATAGCTGACACCCTTGTAAGTGACCCGCAGGAAGTCGAATCCCGGTTGCCGTATCACGAAGCCACCCCTCAACCAATTTCGCCCTTCATTCCCATAGAACACGAGCCCTACTTTGACACACATTTAGGTGCCTGTTGACCCAGATATCCTACAGGACAAGGTATTGCCCAAGTAGAGCTGTCACCGTCTATAGCCAGCATTACACACCGTGACTAGCCTGGTCCCTAAGGAATTCAGTATAATTAAACTCACCTCTGGTAAGCTCATCTGGGTTCAACACCTGGCAGAAGTAGAGCTACCACACTTTTGCGTCAATAAGCTGGCGTCTTGGAAAACAATATGGGTTCGACTCCCGTCACAGGCAGCCCCCAATTTACGTGCCTCATCACCCTCATCAGATTTCATTCCCGCACGTCGACCCGTTAAAATCGTCCCAGCCAGATCATACACCTCCACCCCCACAATTTCGTAACTGCATCATTATTTCATATCCCCGGGACAGCTGGCAGCCCACATATTGGCAACTCTGATAGTGAGGAGGTTAGAACTCCCTGGTCCGGAATTTACGTCCATCTGCCTCACAATTTTATGGTTTGACTCCCCTCGTTCCCGATGGTACCCTACCACCAAGCGGCCACCTATTACATCTAACCCTTCCATCCTTCCGTCAGTTTGAAATATGAAAACAGGAGGCAGACGCATGTCGTTTTCATGTACTACTAAAACGATTACGACTCATCTGACTATAGTCCATTCACGACTGGAACAGACTTTTGAAAACGAACCTTTGAAAAATCAACCTAGACATAACATGTCAACCTGTTTTTTCAGTAACCTGTATTCCACAATTATATAAAACTGTGATTACCTTTAAAGTACTCTATTATTGCATAAATGAAACTTGAGACATGCGATTCCCCCTTATGGGTTAAGTGGGAATGACGCTGATTGCTCTCCTTATTCCGGTGGAGGAGAGGGGAATCTAACCCCAGGGAGAGGCAGACAGAAATGGTCTCCCTACCATGGAGTTTTACTATCCTCAGGGCTGTTAAGAGGTGGGACACCAGGGGTCCCTAGGAGATGAATGAAATCAATCGATGATTAATCGAGGGTGATTGTGGTGGTGGCTGATCTGGCCGGAGTGACAATGTTTATCTGCAGTGGCCTCACCAGCCGGCGTGTGGGAATAAAGTTTGCCGGGGTTTGTTTGCCTTGTGGTTTGGGGACGACCTTTGAAGGGAGTCAAACCCTGACTTTTCTCCCGGATGCCAACTTTATTATGCAAATGTTTGGCAGTTCTTCTACAGACGGGTATCGAACCGGTATCAATCTGCCAGAGACTAACTTTACAATTTTTAACGGGGCTGGGGTTGCCTGACCAGGAGGTACCGGGGTTTCTGTAGTATTAACAGGCACTCTAGTCTCAGTTGGTTCCGGTGCGATGTCTTCGCGGTCGTCATCATCTGGCGGACACCAACCTAACCAACATTTCAGGGGGCTTTTGTGCGTTGGTGGTATTACCGTGTCGTAACATACAGGAAAGTTCACTGGCTTAAGAGGTAACAACTCAGTAGGGTTAGAAATAGCTACCAGATTATCATTCAGGGGTGGTTTACATAGGGCATGTCTATCACGACGCTTCTGGCTGCTACCTAATCTGCCGTGCTTGTAACGCATTGAAATTCTGGCTATCTACCTTTCTGCAAACGTAGCAGTCCTAGGTGGGCTTGACTTCGCAGTCGTTCACAAGGATCTGCCGTGTGATGGGCAGTCAAGGTATTAAGTCTTACGTAGAGGAGCAGTTGAGGATACACTGAAAATGAAAACCCAGAAGCAGCAGCGTGCCCCCTTAGGGCTTGAATGCCAATGGTTTCAGGCACCGTCTCCTGAGGAGTATAGTACACCTGACAACTGTTTTGCTCACATGCCAGATAAGTGCAGATGTTAATTTACTTACACTGAAATAAAATCAAATAAAACATGACAGGGGAATCTCAACTGCAACTACTGTAGGCGACACACAAGGTTTCGGATTTCGTAATATTTATTACGCTAAAAAAAAAAAAAAAAAAAAAAATATATATTCCGGACGACATCCAGCTAATTAAATACAGTGAAATCCCGTAGCTATGAGAGTTCACAAAAGTGTGAAAAACTAACTTAATTACGAGTATTCGTATAATTACGATTATTCGTAACATCAGATTCATCACAAAAAGTTGAGTATTAATTTTATGGAAAATGTAGGGTGCTCTGCTGATATAAACAGGGCGGGAATTACAAATAAAGCTAGATTATGTGCGCTATCACTTATATAGTAATAAATAACCATGTCTGAATTCGTGATCCATAATTAAAACATGATTTTAATGTTAAAATACGTACGTATGAAATTTATATTCAGATGTGATAGCAGGGGATGTAATTACAGCAGGAAAAATTATTCACAAAAAGTTACTACTCTATACCGTATTTACTAGCATTATTCTCGCACCTTTTTTACAGATTATTTTAGTCCAAAAAATTAGGGTGCGTGAATTATACAAGGAATTGCCAAGACTCGCCAAGAAACATGCATGTAAAGATTAAAATTATATCTACTGTACTTGCATGTTGTGGCCGATAGCTAGCTGCTTACTCAACATTGTCAGTTAAAATAATTACAGGAACAAAATAAAAAAATAAAGGACAGGCGTTACTATTACTGCACATGGTTTTTATTTTACCGTGCAGTTAAATGTAGGAAAAGGTTAGTGTAAACATCTGTAATGGCAATGCAGCTGTTTTCAACATGGCGGCTTGGTAGGAAAAAACAAAAAAAATATTTAAGCCAAGTACATTTCAAAACATCCCATAAGACCAAAATATGATAAAAATGTCTGTGTTCATGTAAACATTATTAGCAAATTTAACTGAACACGTAAACCAGAAATTTATAAACTTTTATCAATAACAAAACCTGAGCCACACGCCAATATATGTTCCACAAATATTCAACCAGTCAGCTGCTTGCGCTTGTATTGATCCAGTGCCTCTGTTCTAACTGAATGCCAGTGCCCATATTATACCGGCCATCTTGTGAAACCTAAACCGCACGCTGCAGAACCTTCCACATATTTTGAACCAATCATCTGCTCCCGCTCGTATTGATTCTGTGTCGCTGTTCTAACTAAATGCCTTGACAAAGGATGCGAGCGCAGGTCGGACAAGGCATGTGGCGTTGCAATATCTAATGCACTGCAGTTTTGCCACTTCTCATGGAGTGTGGCTTATACACGTTTTACGAAATTAATTATACTAATTGCACAATTTAAACAATTTCAATTCACCACAATTGTTAGAAAGGCAAATACAATAAATCAAAATGCATTTGAATCGCTTGTAAAAACGGAAATACGAAATAAATCCTCACTGGCTGTAACAAGATAATTTAATCTTGGTAGTATAGTACTATTTGACGGTGTATTAAAAAACTGCTGTAAGTACGGAATTCTTGTAATAGACCGTACTCGTAAGTACGGAATTTCACTGTACACACTAAAGTTTAGCTAGTACCAATTAATTAGATATTACTCAACAGGTGAAGGCAAGCCTGGAAATTAAATAATTAAGAAAACAAAATGCAATATCTATGTAACGCAATTTACAGCATTGATGTGTTACTAAGGGAAGTCTCCAAGGGGACATTAATCGTGTACCAACCTGCTACCGTGGGAGTCAGAGGAAGTTGACTGAGGTAAAGGTAGTGAGTACAGGTGGTTGGATTACCGTATGGAGTGTGGTGACCTGGGCGGTCACTGGTGTGGATGAGCCTTATCAAAGCTGAAGGGCTGGAGTGCTGGCGGCCTTTCCAAGCTGTCGGCTAGAGAGAGTGCTGCCTTCCCAAGCAGCAGGTTGGAGTTCGAGCCCTTCTTCAGGCTCTGGAGAGGAAGGAGAGTCTTCTCAGACTGGGGTGAGGTCGCGAACATATTCGGCCGGCAAGCCCGGCATCTCTGCTGGACCGTGGTACTGGACCTCTATTTATACATGAATTTAGCTGGTCAGCAGTTCTTCAGGGTGCGGGGGGTAGTGTAGCCTTCGAACATGCGGGTAGTTTTATCAGGGCGCTGGAGCACTGAACATTTCTAATCTCCCCGCTTGGAGCCGACAACGAATAAAAACACCTCGTCCTGAGGCTGGCTGGTTGTGACATCACAAGGCCATATGGGTGCTGCCAACTCGGGGGTTGATTGTAACTCCTTCCGCGCTTACATGAAGGGTTGTGGATTTTCAATAATAATTATTCTATTCACCAGGGTGGCGCTTGCATGTTGAATTTCAGGCGGGCGGTGTATACTGTAATTATATGACTTAAATACAATTACATATGTATTCGGCTTTCCAGGCTAATGGAATCTCCGTGCTCATTATGTTCCTCTCATTCGCCACTGATATGACTTGTCTCAGAGCTCTGGTCGCTCATAGATGGGACGAAGTTGTCCATAGAGAAATCAAGCTGTGCTGCGCAGCATGCTGGGATGCGTCAAACTTTACCTTAGTATCTTATATAATTTGTAATATTTATTTAGTATAAAATATGAAATAAAAACAGTGAAAGCAGCCATGTGTTGGCAACGGCCAGTAAGAAATAGTTCACAGATAGCTATTGTTTTAACGTAGTTTTTTTTGTATGCTATTTGTAAATTAAACGTAGCCTTTTTCTTAATCATCTCTTCCAGACACCCTTGGATGTAGTTGGCTGCGATTGAGATGTTTTTATAGCATTCACTGCCGCTAGACTTCTTGGCTAGTTCAGAAACAGGTCACCTACGCCTGTCTAGCATAGGTTTTTTTCCATACGCACAATCACTTGGTTGGGAGGTAGCACATGTCACTGTGTTTATTGTGTGCTTAATAAATACAGATTAGTTCCTTCACCGTGAGTATCTGTTCTAGAGGGTTTTCCTGTGACCGCTAGAAATATTACCACCTATGCGTTGTCAACCAAGGCCGGGCTTGAATATAATTGTACGATCTAGAGTAGGTCTGTGGATCCCCATCAGGAATTCACATGTCTAAAATGCACACCGTTCGACGACCACCCGTTCCAGACCTCAGGGGATAGAATGGTGGAGCCACCACCACTAGCAATTCATCCAACCAAGGAGAGATAGTACTCTTGAGTTGTATTCCTACCGGAGCACCTAGTGCTGGCCGGGGTATTTGCTCGGAGGTTACTGCCTGGCCCTGGTTGTGACCTAAACCCAGTAGTGGCAGGAAGGCGACCCATACGGCTCAACGCTTCTAGCTTGCCCGCCGGTGGCGGGAGGCCTTCTGGAGCACCGAGCTCGTGCCGGCAGCCACTGCTGAAAGTACGCTGAATTAGGGAACTGTCTCGTTTTCACGGCGTACAGCGACTAACATTAAGTGGTAAACACACTTCTATGCCTTTTAAGGTAAGGTACAGCCAAAGGAGGGAGGAACAAAGGACAGCCTGTATCAACACCAAACAATAGATAGTACTAGCCCATCCTACTCTTAGTAGGCAAGCTGTCTGGGACAGTGCAGTCTTAATCCGTCTGTACATAGACCTACCTCTCCTGTGTACGATATATATTTATTTCCCACCTTATGTACATATTCCTAGAGAATACCACCTTGTCATACAAGGGTTATTACAGGGTACTGAGGTATGGTACGGAGTAGCCAACCCTAGGTTCTGGAGTCCAGATTCAGCGGCGTGGAATCAACGGTACTGTGTTGGCTCATACCACCAGTTCCAGCCAGCCGATACCAGCTGCTTCATCATTGTCTGATGTCTCCTTGAGTAAGCCAGGTATCCCCGACACAGCCCGCCAATCGACTACACTGGTAGCTATTCCTACTGTGGGAGGATTTGCACCAAAGCCAACATCACAAAAGCCAGTTACCATATCGACAGTACTTAATTTTATTCCCAGTTGTCAACCTACGTGCCCAGCGAGTGTGACTGGCACCAAACAAAGCTGAATGTGTAAAACCTGTATACCTGCGTATTTGGTCTTGCACAAACCAAAACCATTGTGACTGTGCGCACTGTTAGAGAACCTGGCACACGTCAAGACACACAGATTGTTTTTCAAAAGTATGATAATTTGCATAAGAATGGACATATTTTGGTACTAAGCAAATATCTCGGTACTCCTTGCAATAAAAATAAACACATTTTCAGGAAAGGGAACTATTTCCTTTATGTTGCAGTTTTATTTTCAGCATTCGTGACGTGTGCCCAATAATTAGACTGACTTGGCTTGTTGGTCGAGGATTTTGTCTGCTAGACCAGAAGACACAAAAGTGAGGTTCGCTTTAGATAGTTGGCATGAGGCAAGGGGTGTGGTTAGTGCTTACTCATTCCTTCTTCTTGGGCATTGTAGTCGGGGTAGAGTTCACCTAGATGCAGCAAATTCGGTCTAGGCTGGACTGGAGATTCCACAGGTGTGCTTCCTTGGTCCAACTTCGGTTCCGGTCAGAAACCCTTTTACTACAGGGTGACACATAGGATGTATGCGGATACAAGGTGGGAAGTCAATCACCAGAACCGGAGCAGGCACGACTGCCTGACGTCTAAGTTCGGAGGCGCGGTCCCATTCCACCTGCCTCTCCTGCGTAGGACGTGGTAGTGCGATCAACGGTTTGAGAGCAGAGTGAGCCAGGAATTGTTCCCTACCAATCCTCTTCTCATGAGATATAGGGCAAACAGTTCGACAGCCTACGTGATGCACTTAGACAGGAAGGTTCAACAGTGTAACCTAATAGTGACTTGCCGTCACGAGCTCGATAAGAGTCCCCACTGATCAGGGATCATCATTGTTTGCAATGTGTGAAACCATAGATTTAAATAGGCATATTTTTGCGTTTGAATTGGTAGCAAATTCTGTGGTCTGGTGCTTGCAGTTGTAGTGCTATTTGCTGAGGTAATGCAAACTCTTTCTATTTGTTTGCAATTACTTGCTACCATGGTCCTGCATCTGTAACTGATATTTGTTTAGCATAAGTTGTAGGCTTATTATTGTACATTGAACTTTGTAAATGCACATGTTTCTTTGTAATCTTTTGCAACGGGCTTCACCAATTTAACTGGTAGAACGTTCTACTACTAGCACTGGTAGTTCACATTGTTATTATATGGTTGGTCGCAATGGGTCCTGTGGTGGACAAGAACTACCCCTGCCTCTTCAGCTCATATAAGGAGCTGTAAGGAAGCTGGCAGTGACCAGGATCCCTGCCCGGGCCGGTGGCTTGCCGAGCAGCGAGCTGATGGGATGTGTGCAGCAGTGGCGGTTGGTCACAAGTTGGTATCTGTGCCACAGTTAAGATGAGCAGTAGTAGTGCGAAGATTAGTGACCTTGTCTGTGGGAGAGAGATGGATAGGTAGGGAGTTCCTCAGCGAGTGCAGACTATGGCTGTGTGGGACAGACAGCAGAGTCGGGGGTTCCCCTGGCCATGTGAACACCCTCCTACTCACCCCTTGGCTGCCTGATGGAGAGTATATAAGGCGCAGTAGACCAAAGGTGCCAGGTAGTTGATTTCCAGCAGTCTTGCAGTTAGTTGCTCTTTGGCAGTGAAGCAGTGTAGTGAATCAATCTTAAAGCACCTCAGTTGTAGCAGTAGTACAGTTGTCTGTTCTTTGTTGAAAATTTGGCATCCTGGTTGAGAGGGAACTTTCCAAGAATTAAAGAGGATCGCCTGGGCAAAACTGCTTCGTTCTTTTATTACTTGTCACCTTCCCCCCCCCCCCCCCTCTATCTTCTGTTGGTGTCGTGAAGGCAGTCCATCATATGGCTTTCTGGAGAACACAGCTGTGACAAAGCCTTTGTAACCCCTCGCACCATGCCCAGCCCCTGCTCCAGGGTGTATGGCTGAGAAGGTCTCGAAATGTAAGCTCACCGAAGTACAGCTGCTCAGTTATCGAAACATCCCTGGGGCGTTCCCAGCTTTGTGGTACGTTTGTGCAGACGAGAGGTTTTGGTCCCAACGTGATTGTTTGGCAGGTGTGGCCGACTAGCTCTCTGTGCCAAATTGTATTGTATCCCCAAAACGTTCCTGCACCATGCCCAGTCTTCAGGAAAAGTGTGTGTGGACAAAAGGCTTTCGGTTGGCTAATTGGAGTAGGACCATCTCCCGATCATCTCTCTAAGGGAGTCTGTTGGTGTGTGTGGATGACTAGCTCGTCACGCGCAGTTGTACCCTGATGTGGGAAAGCCTCCTCTACCCTTCATATCCCACTCTCCACCTACTCCTTCCTATGTCCCGAGGGAAGAGAGGAGGGCAGTGGCATGCGATGCAGCCTCATTCCGAACTACGAAAAGTGTGCTGCCCAGTCACTACACCCATAGGGCCCACAACTGAGAAATTAAGTCTAGCCATGTGTCCGTCAGCCCTGACCTAAGCCTACTGGGACTTTACTGAAGTGGGACTCACACCTGGTTCACCTAGGGTGGAGGACTCTATTGAGAGCAGCCACACACCAGAACCACCTGGCTGGTGTTACTCCCCGATTGAATGCCTTGCACAACGCAACTGCCCAGCATAGGCAGGCAGTCCAGCAGTCCAGCGGGCTGTGGATGCCTCCTTTACCTGCAAGATACCTTGCTGTGATCATCTCGCACAGACTGCTTGTTATTCTATATACCCAGTGACGAGAGAAGAGAACTTACCTTGCCCACATCACGAACCTCAGTATCATCACCAGCCCATAGACTATGACCCCAACCGCAGTCCCCCCCCCCCCCTCTAATTCTGTGGAACCAACTAGGTAGAATCAAGCACCCCAAGTGGGACCCGGCAGATTCCTGAAACGTTCATTCTTGCCTGAGGACAATGCGACAATCGTGGTACGACCTACCCCACCCTCTGTTTGGAAGGCAACATCCATTTAAAGGGAGGGGTGAACGAGCTGGCGGAACAGCAACATGACAACGTTCCACCACAGCTATGACACATCATGATGTTCGTATTGTTCATGTCCACCATTGCATGTGTTCACTTGACGTCTGGCTTGGAGAATTGGGTGAACAGTACAAGCTGGACTGACCTGTCTGCAATAGCTTCCAAACATTCACAGAAGTATCCTTTAGCCACGTGTCCAGCCTCTTCAGTACTGTTGATATTATGACTTTCCCAAAGGGTGAACATTGTGTCCAGGTTGGACAAAGTCTAGTTCTACATCATGCATCAACACATACACACAGAATATTAATACCACTTTGATATTAAAAGTTACATAGATGCTTTGGAATGGCTTTTATTTATCAAAATTAAGCAAGGTGATAACAGAGTTGCAGTTGAATTTATGATTTCCTTTAATTTTTTTGGTTCCTCCTTTCCACCTGTTTTTTCCTTAATGTTCCACATACATACTTTGGATGCTTTTTGACTGCACATATAAGCGGTTAAAAAAATTTTGTGTATGTTATTAAGCTAGTATTTATTCTCTACTAGTACTAGGTATTCCAGTAGTAGCTTGTTACAACAAGATAATAGTCAATAATAACAGGTTTTTATTAATGGTTATCAATGTTTGTGTTTGGATGAAGGATACTTGGAAAAAAGGGGGGTTTCTCTGAATCCAAAAACCCCCTTCAACGACTTACTCCCTTCGATTTAATATTTTCATTCTGTTCGCTGCCTCCGGCCTGTGCGGTTCGTTTTATTTTGTGTGTTCCATAGAACAATTTTTTTAAAAAATGTTTTCATTTAAGAACAAATTAAATTGCTGCTGTAAAATGTTGCAAGAATTCTTGTGGCAGCTTTTGCTATATTTGTGGTTAGTTTACTGTAGAGAAACAGTAAAGAAACGTTAGAGACTTCTTCAAGAAAGTGTATTTTGCTTATTTCGAATTAAGAATTTGAGACCAAGATAAAACATGGGCCACACATAAGGTTTGCTCTGTTTGTGTGGAGAACTTCGGCAGTAGTCCAAGGGTAAGAAAAAAATCTTTTGTTTCGATGTGGTATGGAGAGCGCCCCACAACCATAGTGATAACTGTTATTTCTACTCTTGTAACATACAAAAGTTCAACCTGAGAAAATAGGAAGGAAGTATAATCCAAATCTACCCTTTGGAATGCGTCCAGTGCCTCATGGACCTGATATTCCGGTTCCTTCACCTTAATAACTTCTGGAATTCCCGGCTAATTCTGAGGGCGAGGGTGAAGACTCTGGTGATGATCTCCTCAAAGATACAACCTCCAACGACCCTAAACTCTTCACCCAAATGAAGTTAAACAACGTGGTCAGAGGTTTGGGATTAACCGAAGAGCCAGCAGAGCTCCTTGGCTTCAGATTAAAGCAAAACAACTTGGTGCCATCCAACTCTTCATTCTATTGGTATAGAAACAGAAAAAGATTTTGCCCGATTTTCCCCAAGACAAATAACTTGTTTATGTCATGAAGTCCCCAGTCGTTATGTCTACGTTCAACGTTCAGTATAACCAAGATAAATGGAGGCTCTCCAGTGACTCATGCAAGATAAGTCTCAAGGTGTTTCATCTGTGCAACAGAAACAAATATGCATCAGTACCAGTAGAACACTGTACACTTGAAGGAGCTGTATGAAAATTTGGCTCTGGTTCTCAAAAATATCAACTACATTGACCACTGATGGGTAATATGTAGAAACTTGAAAGTGCTTTGCTTGTTGCTTAGAGAGCAAGGAGGTTATACAAAACACCCCTTCTTCCTGTGTGAGTGGGACAGTTGTAATAGGGACACACACTGGATCAAGATGGAGTGGCCGGAATGAAAATTCCTTGTTGCCGGAACCAATAATGTACTACCTGAAAGCTTGGTGAACCCGAAAAGTACTGCTTCCGTCTCATCGTGTTAAACTTGGACTGATGAAGCATTTTGTAAAGGCTTTAAATAAGGAGGGAGAGTGTTTAAAATACATGGGTGAGAAGTTTCCTGGGCTGTTTGTTACAAAACTGATGGTAACAGTTTTTGTTGGTCCATATATTTGCCAGCTCATGAAAGATGAAAGTTTCATTTCCACAATGAAGAGCAGTGGGAAGGCATTATGGACTGCATGTAAGTATGTGGTCACGAAATTTCTAGGGAACCAGAAATATTCCAACTTTAAAAGCATAGTATAGAACATGTTGACACAGTATAAAAATGTATTCTACTCCATGAGCGTAAAAGTGCCCTTCTTGGTGTCTCACCTTGACTGCTACCCAGAAAACCTTGGTGCTGTAAACGAGGAACAGGGTGAAAGGTTCCACCAGGACATAAAATATATGGAACTATGGTATTATGGAAGCTGGAGCATAGCTATAATGGCGGACTACGCTGGATGGTTCACAGTGATCTGTCGCAGATGCCTTACAAAGGTAATATGGTAGCTCTTGAAAAAGCCGTGAAGAGATGAAAAAACTGTATTACAAGGTCTTGTAGTAACTAGATAAGTGACTAACTCAAAATTTGCTTCTATAACACTAGATATTTAATGTTCTTGTTAGTTGAGTATGGTCAGAATACACTTTTTTTTACTAATTTTTCTTCATCTTTAACTTTTTTGCGAAAAAAAATCTTTTGTGATTGAGAAAAACGAGGGTCCTTTTTGGATTCTGGATACCAAAAAACATTGGAATCAGTTATTGTGGTTAAGACAATTTTCAATAAGTCTCAAAATACAGGCATATGTAATTTTTGGTAAGGCTGAAGTGTAAATGTGTGTTAGGTACAGTCATCTGGTGCAGACACACTGTCGGATAGAGGCCTGGCTCGCATCACGCTGCATGTGCTGTCGCTGAAGGGCTCCATGCTGTCTGATGGAGCCTTGTCCACTTCCATCCTGCTGGTGGATTGCCTATTGGATGACACTCGCTTCGACAAGGATGCAGTAATCAAGCGGCTTATGGAGCGCAAGACAGATACTCCAAGTGTGCGCCAGTCCCCAGCCAAGATGGACGAGCAGCCATCTGTGCGTAGCATGCTCGACATCACCTTCAAGCAGAAGGGAAGCGATATGTTCGGTGAGTGGCCAATCCAAACCTCATGTCTGACAGATTGACACAGAAGTTAATTATCACTTTGCATGTAGTTTTTCAAAAGTCGGATTTAGGGGTATGCGAATAGTAAATTTTGATTTTCAAATTTTTTCGAATTGAATAGTCACGTTTTCCATTAACATACCATAGTTTTGATGTTGAATAGCTACCAGTAAACATTTCATTTCAGTTATATATAACGCAAATAAATTCACCAATGACATAACAAACCGTTGTCCAAAAATAATACTTGCACTGTCAAGCGCAGTATATCATTTATACAATTATTCTTTTTAAAAAGTAAGCTGCAAAATGTAACCATTAATAAATAATGCACTAAATATATAAGCTGTTTTTGTGTGAAGTACAGTAGAACCCTTTTTTTACGACCCCATTTATTACGACCACCTCTCTATTATGACCCAATCCCGAGGAACTGTAAAAAGTTTGGGTCGAAAAAGTAGAAAATTTTAGGCACGTCTAAAAATAGATTCAGTAATCCCTCGCCAACCGCGGTATCTTGAACCATGGTTTCATTTGCGGATTTGTTTCTGTAGACCTTTTCTCCAACTGTGGTACTAGTTTCTATTATCCATGGTTTTCAGTCTATGGAAAACTAGCCCTTACTGATGTTAGTGGTCATGCATTTCTCAAGCTATCATCATAGACTTTGACATTTTTGTCCCAAGCAGCATGAAGCAATAAAAGACTTAATGTCAGAAGGAGACACTGGTGTATTGTCCGTGGAAGCATTTTTTTTGGGGGGGTGGGAGGTTTGCAGGCCGGGTCAGCAGTAAGGATTCTTTGTCCTAGTCACATGCCGCCGCGTCTGCCTTACCCTCCCTGTATTTTTTGCTTCCATTATCCCTCTTCTTTTTGTCAGCACTTCATCTTGTGATCGTACCTCGTATGAAATACGCTACTTGCCACCCACTGTAGACCGAGTACCTCTAGCGGAGTGGCTTCGTCAGCATCGTTGAACAGATGCTTAATGGTTTTTGTTGAAGATGGTGCTGATGCAATCCTGCCAGAAACTTACTATTGCTTGCAAATTTCCTAAAGCTTAAGCCACCTGATCGCAGCATGTCCACCAACTCCTTCTGAAATACTATGGCTTCCTGCACTGTCTCTGCCCAGTCTCTACATCATCCACATATGTATCTGTTTTTAATACCATTGCAGCACATGGGAAATTGTGACTGTCATCATCTGAGAGCTGGCAAAGAGTGTGAATAGTTAAAAATGTAGAAGCAGTGACACCGTAAGTGACGTGACTGTCTTCAACCTATATTCCGACTCTTGAGGATGTGTCGAAACATGAGAGTATACGTTGGTAGTCTTGACGACATGGACTGATCAAGATCAGCCTGTATATCTGTTGAGTGTCTGCTGTAAAGACAACTGTATGCATCCGAAAGCAGATTGTTAAGTCACTAATGTCATACTGATGTTTTTGGCCTGAGAGCAGCACCTTATTCAGTGAATGTCCTGATGTTGTCTTGGCTGAGGCATCAAAGACAACTCTCAGCTTGGTGGTCATGCTGTCCAGTTTCAAGACGTGGTGAGGAATGTAATAAGATGAACCCTGGTTGACATTTGCTTCTGGTATCGCCTTCATATGGCCTGATGCAAGATATTCTGTCACAAAATTTTGTTACAGAAGGTTTACCTGTGAGTTTAGACGAAGTAACCACCTTAGATGGTACAGTCTTCTCAGCGCTTGACCCCGTGACTTTCCAAGTTCTGGCCCTCTTGATTTGATTGGAAGCGCAACCATGCACCTTCCGTTAGGATATCTGCACTGTGTGTGCTGAAAGGATTCTTCACATTGAGCTTCCTCAGGAGTTATTAGAATTGCCTAGTCGAAACTATAACAGCAAAATTCCCCATGTTGGGCATCAAAAAACCCTTTACCTACTCTTGACATGTGATGGCCTGTGCACCCTATTCTGGCTGGGTTCTCAGGGTAAAATTAGTCCTTGCATGGCACTGAGGCGCGCCCCGTGTAGCGGACTAGCTGTGTAGCTTTACGACAAGGCACAAAGTCAGGTTCTGGCAACGTAATCTTCCGCTTCAGGCTCAATGCTTTCGGTGGTATACTTGGGCGATGTGTGCGGCTAGTACTAGGTCCGGCCTGTGGCGGAACAATTGGGGGTGTAGGCACAGTAGGTACTGGAGGATGCTGAACATGCGTGTGGAGTCTTGTTGGTTGGGGACAGAGCAACTGGTGTGAGATATGCGTAGGATCTGTTGGTGGCTGGTCTGGCTGGTGGAGGTACTCTGAGAGCCACGGATATACCTACTTGCTTAAGCATTTGGGGCTCTCGAACAGACTTTTCAGTATCTTTGAAACTACAGTTATGAAAAGACGGCACAGTGCCGGAGCCTGTTCCTTGGGTGTGAGCTGCCTGATGTAAGCGATTAGGGTGGGGGGTCAGCTCTTGGATACACCTGGAGACAATTAGCACCTGTTTTACTTTGTCTCTGAGTTCACTACTTCGGGAATAAGGCATCTCGAGTATGTATAACATATGTCAATGAGATGGAATGCAGTAATTTGTGTATTTTACGTGTGTCGAGCCACATGAGCGGCTGCCGACTGAGTATTCACCCTATTTCAGTGCTCTGCGCTTTGAGCACGGTAAAAAATGAAAATGAGGCCTCACCTTTTTCAGTCCCAACACCTGGGTGTTTGCTCCAGCCAAGTTTTCTCAATTCAGGGAATACCCCTTTCTGGCACTGAAAGTGCGGTGGAAAAGGCTGAGCACAGAACTGACAAACTGTTCTAAAGGCAGAATACGTATGGGTGGGCTCTACCATTCTGTTTCCTGGAATATGCAGAAAGGTTTGCCATTGCAAATATTTGTGGGTGGCAAGCAGTGTCTTGGCTTGATTGAGTATAGTTCCCGGGTTTACCTGCATTTCTCTCTAGAAATGATAACTGGGAAATGTACTACGTCTACAGGAACGTGGTACTCGGGGAACCATTGTCACATTGTTTAATCAGTGTATTGGAAGTAAATATGTGGTAATGCACTACCTCCTATATATTGCAAGCGCTTCAGGGAAGCTAATTCTATGCAAACCAGGTAGAGGCAACCTGGGCCTAGGCTGTAAGGGGAAGAGGTAATTGAAGCGCTATCAAAACTGCTAATAACTTGACTAGAACTCCCTAACCATTGTTGTCCAGAAGAGGCCGTAGTGTCTAGTGTGTAGAAGACTTGCATTAATTTATTCAGCATGGTGCTTGGATTACTAAGTAGGGCGTGGAAGGAGTACAAGGATTAGGCATCTCTTCGGCACTGATAGTGCAGTGAAGAGGGAAATGTATAACGAGGAGCTAGGTAGATCTCTGGTGGCTAGCGCTGTGGAGAAATGAGTGTAAGTAAGCTTAAGGCTCAGGCTGGTCAGTTCCGGCAGCTAGTGCAGTGGAAAACTGAAGACTGGTCATTTGCAGACTGATTAGTTCCTTCCGCAGCTAGCGCAGTGAAGGAATGAAGACTGGTCTGTGTCTAATTCTGACTCTCCTTTTATACTTTGCCAGGCGGCTTTCTCTGCTTTTATTGTCTGGCGTCTCTTGGGTGAGGGGTTGCTGCTGAGCGGGGCTGTGCCCAAAGCATATCTTCTGTGGTGGGACATCACTGGCCTGCTGGGAGAATGGAATATAAGCGATGAAACATACTAGTGGTGCCATTTAGCGGTGGTTAGTAGTACTCAATATCTTGAGGTGCAGAGCTTCGATGGGCCGGTTAATTGTACATGTTGCTGGCTAAAACATCCATTCTTCCCGTAGTAAACAGTACAACATTGGATGTCTCAGAGTCTTCAGTAGTGCCAACTCCATGGAGATCAGATGCAAGCTCTGCTATGCTGATGAGCTGAAGTCATCTAATTACCATTGTTTAAACGCATCATGTAGCAATACATGATTTAAAAAACATTCTTAATTACCTTTTGTATTTTACCACGTCTTAAACATTTGTTTTTCAATGGAAATCCTTGCACAATAACTTCATTAAAACCACGTTTGTCCATCACTGATATTGTGATACGGAATATTTTTTTTCTGAACCGTTCAGTAAAATCAATATTTCACCAATTTCCTGAAACCAACAAACTTAAATTTCAAAATGTGAATTAAATTTGTGTTGCAAAATAGCTGACACTGGTTGGAAAATGGCAGGAGGAGGTATATTTGAAGTGGTAAACACTTGCCAATAATACATTTCACTCAAATTACATTAAATTTTCAACCAACTGTTCATAATGAAAGTGAATACAAAACTAATTAACTACTGATAAAATATTCTAACACCATCAACATGGTACATGGGTAAACATTATGAAAATGAGTATATGCACAATTGCGTTCGTGGGGGCTGGAAACTTTTCTCTGATCATAAGTGTCCACATGCTCCATTATAATTACTACACTTTTTTTTGAGCCAATTCTCTAATTGCCAAACAAATTGCATATTACTTTAAAAACACTTTATACCATAAATGTTGTAAGTACATATAATTAAAGTTTTGAATTAAAACTTTTATTTCTGTGTACTGTTTTCTCCCATAGTCATCATCAAATCGTCAATATAACAACATACACTCTGCAGCAATTCAGCAACTGATACAATACTTTCCAAATAAGAGTATTTACATTTTACATACTGTGTAAGTTGGTTACATTGTCTGTCATCTATTACCCCACTTATATGAAGTTGACAACATAGTTGATGAAGTACTGTATTTAGAGGGTGTTCTGTGGAAGCAGGCATGTGTGTCATGGTTCCAAGAATGGACTGATTCTGGGGTGAGTGGTGTATTCTTCCTAGAGAGCCAAAGCCTTTCTCCAGTGCTAATGCCCAAGCTGTCTCATTGTCACCCACCCAGGTAGTCGGGTAGAGCAGCAGTATCAATGACAATATGACTTTCCTAGGTAGGATCGCGAAGATGTTATCCCTACAAAGGCCACCACCGTTTTACCTTTTAAGGGATGTTCAAGAAGAGCATTAGTAGTATTGCTGAACCAAGTGTTCTGCTCTGGGAAAGAGCAGAGTCACCACACACTCCGCTGTGCTGGTAACCGAAAATGTAGTAGTATTTCAAGTACCCTGGTCACCAGTGATGAGATTGGATGTGGACTAACAATGATGTCTGAGGGGTGCCTCTTTCCTGAAGTTGAGTATAGGTGACAGATAAAAATTTTGGATAAGCAGGAACTAGATACAGATGCAGAGAGAGCCACATGATTCTCATCATAATAATAAATATTTGCAATATTTAATTACTTTCCACTACTCTTTCTAGCATTCAGCCAGGTCTGCATAGCAAAATGTCTCTCTCCATCATTCTTGATCCTCGATATTGCGTTAATCTTGTGTACTCCTGGGGCCGCGGTGGTTGAGCTGTTGGCCTGCTCGCCTCCCACCAAGATGAACCGGATTCAATTCCCACCCGGTTCACAGGATTTTGGCATGTGGAATCATGGCGGATGATGCTGCTGTTCAGCTGGTTTTCTCGTGATGTCCTGTTTCCCCTGCCCTTTCATTCCAACGCTGCTCCATACTCACCTCAATCACCCTCACCAGCTCTCAACCCTCTCGAAATGATCCTTATTTGAGGAATCATAAAACAATTTTCTAATAACAACTCTCTCAAAATAACAACCATTTTGGTATAACTACCTTTTTGTCCCAGGAGCAGTAAAGGGGTGTATCTTATTCAGTAATCTCGTTTAAATCCTGCACTACTGCTCATTCATATTTTGCTGGTCAGACAGAATACTGCTGCGCAGGTCCAAAAGGGTTGAGATGATAATTAACTTGACTTGGAGGTTGGTACTTCCACTATTACAGAACATCTAGCTTGTATGTGTACACTTTTATCTCACCTTTACATAGTCTGTTTCAAAGAATGCTATGGTGTGCTCTTGCTTGCAGTTGACATGCGTGTGTTTGGCTTCATCCTCATTCTGAACCTGGACTACATGTTGAATATAGCAGACTTCTTCACAAGTGGCTTGGCTAAGCCGCAAGTGGAGGCAGTGGCGACAGAGCCTCGCGCCTCTGTGGTGGCTAAGGCCCGCCTCTCAACAGTACAGCATCGTGCCAGCCAAATTAAGCCTTCAGTTCAGACAATAGACACTCAGCAGGACGTGCCATCCATGATGACTGTCAACATACGTATCGAGCGGCCGGACATTATCCTCGTTGAGACAATGGATGACTTGAATACTAATGCCATCATTCTCAATGTAAGTATGAATGTATACAACATTTGTCACATTAATAATTTATAAATATTGTACAGTGTGTGAAGGAAAATATTTTTATTTAGTAAGTAGGGACTCATTTGCCATACCAAACATTGAGACAGTTGGTTCATGTAAATTCCAAATTTTCTCAACTTATCATACAGGTGTATTCCTTTGACTCTTTTATCTTCTACTTCAGTTGCAGTCCCCCTTCCCATCTCCTTCCCTCCTCCTACGAGGAAGCACTATTATAATGACGCGTGCCGCTCCTACTACAAATGAACTTCGATTACGACTCATCGCTAATGTTCCTACTTCCACTGCTACAGACGTAAGAAATACGTACAGAGAATTTTACACGTGATCCTCGGCTGCCTACTCTACCAGGCAACAGGAACTTATAAGCAAATTTTCGTTACCTGAAGGTTACGCAACCTGGCAGGCAAGCCCCCCCTCCCCCTCCCCCATCCGTACACTGCGCTGAGAGCCTACAAGTTGCCCGGACCTCGAGCAAGGCCGAGCGCTACCGACGAGGCACGAAGCAGAAACGCTGACTACTGCTGACCATAGTTTTTCAACTTCCACGCCAACCAGGGCAGGAGACTCGACTTCCCCGCAGTCCACAACGGTAGCCTACAAGTTTCACCTGTATATAAGTCCGGATGCTGCCGGGCTCGGGCAGTCATTCTTGTTTCTTCTCTCATGATATCCCCGAGCACTGCCCAGTGCTCTGACCTCCAGAGAACTTCTAAGCTTTGAGTATGCCTTCAGCGGCTACTTCACCATAGACAATCAGCGAACACGCTCACCAACATGTATTAAATTCACTTTGTCTCCTCTAGACACCTTTACTAGAATAGTTTAGTAGTAATATATATTTTTCCATCTAGGTTTATCTTTCCCCTTTATAAACCTAAAAACCAGGTTGCCTACACCAGGCCAGCATAGTTTCCTTCAGCACTCTACTGCTTGGTAGGAGTTAGCACACATCACATGTTTATTTGACTCCTCAATAAACATAGTTTGTTTCCTATACTTCAACTTTTTCTTTCATATAGATTCTTACTGTTCGCCCGCTAGAACAGTTTACGACATGCACCACTGACAGGAAATGGGACTTTTTATATAACCGAATTAGCTTTTACTACGGGCGCCCTTCAGGAGCCTGTCTGTTTTCTCACGCATCCATTAGATGGCCATGTGTTGTTTTCCAACTGTCAGCACCATCTATTGCTGGCGGAAAGGAACAGAGGAGCCACAACCACTAGTAACACCTTCATTCAAGGAGGGACGACAAACCCAGGTTAATTCTTTACACCAGAGCTGGGTAACTGGAACTTGAGTTCTTTGTTAGCGTGCACCCCGTACATTGTAAGCAGCGACTCTATTTCCTACCAAGTGAGGCACGCCAAAAAGCATAGGGAACAAATCTCAGCGTTCCTTGCTGCCATACAGTTCAGTGCACTACGGAGGAAAAGCAGGCGGAGCGGGACCGCGCCACCCAACTTGGACACCAAGCAGTCACGCCTGCTCCGGTACTTGTAATATATTTGTTGCCTTGCTTGCGCATCCATCCATCATGCCACCCTGTTGTAAGTGTGTTGTTAAACCATACTGAGACAGGGTATGGCTGGGCAGATCCGAACTTCTGAAGCCATGAAGCCTACAACTGGAATCACCGCTTCGGAGTGAATCGAGCTCACCACTACTGGGTGAAACCTGGATCAACCACAACACCCAAGACAACAGCATAAGTAAGTTGTAACCAACACTCCTAGCCTCCCGCCTTGTAACACAAACCAATTACCCCACTTTTGGTCTAGTGGAAAATCCTCAACCAACGTGCGTGTCAGTCTAATCGGGCATGCGTCAATACCAAGCATTACTGCTCTTGACATGATAAAAGGCACATTGTTAGTAGTACAGTCAGTTTTGACTGTGGTCAGATATGTTATACTCAGGGTCTGGAAAAATGAGCAACATGCTATAAATGCTACTTTTAGCTAATTTTTGTCATAAATTTTCTTTAAATGCGAGTTTTTTGCTCAAATTTATTACAGAAAATAATAATGCAGAATCATGGTATTTATGAAATTAATAATAAATGTACTAATGCATATTAGAAAAATATGTGGACTGCCAGACTTATTTCCTTCTACTATAAATTTGTTACATGCAAGATAAAAGGGCATAAAATATGGCTGCCACCACCCCCTATGCTGAAATCCTGGTTCCTGTATATAAATATCCTGTAAAATTGTGGAATCATTGGGTCAAATCCTGTAAAATCTTGGAATTAAAAAGATTGCAAACTACAGAAGAAAAGTGGATATGAAGGATGTTTACATATTTAATGTAGTTGATTTGGTTTTGAATGTACAAAGAAGTGATGTCAAATTTAGTTCCATGATTAATCAATACCCACGATTTTCTAAGATCGTATAATCGAGAATCGTAAAATAAAGAATCGAAGCATTAAAACCTGATTTCTAGAAATACATAACCTATCACTAGAGGCACGATTTTGTAAATCGCTATAAAACAAAATAACACCGAAATACAACAAATCCACAATGTCTCACGAAATGAGCTTTCTCCAAAAGAAATAAACTCTTTTCCTATATTATATCACGAATTTACTTCGGCACTGTAAAAATCTAGAGTTGCACATGTCTCTGGAATATTGAGAAATTCTAGAGATGAAAAAATTCTCGATTTTGTCTCGGGACAGTTTTTAAATCTCAGAAATCTTAGATCTAAAGGTAACAACATACGTAAATACATTTTTTTTTGCGTAACAGAGATTCCAAAGATTACACAAGCATTAAAACATGCACTTCGAGATAAGCTACAGATAGTTTGACAAGAAAATGCCTCCAATCTTGTGAAGTAAACACAACTCGAATGTGTGCAGTAATCTATGGCTGCCACTTGTTTACTAACAGTGATGGATGTGGGTGAAACGAATGTGTGATATCTAAATTGACACATTAAACGAACTGTTTCATTAAATATCTAGTCTCATAAATTATGGAAGATTCTGCAACCAATGTAAAAGACCGTCAAACGTCTTATCATATGGACATTTTATGTAAAGATAAAAGTGCAAAGGTGAGTGTAAAGCGTGCAAGAAATTAATACAAACACAGACCTGAACTCGTCTGAAAAGACTTTTTTAAAAAAAGAATGCAGATGATATTGATATTACGTGGATACTGCTTGCCTAGTTTATGTATCTATCTCGTAATTCCCTGTATTAAAATATATTAGTGTAAATAATATTTTTTTTTGAACTTCTTTGCATTTCCAGAAAAATTGTTTGTGAATTTACCAAAATGATAGTGTATTTTAAAATTTGAGCCTGTTAAATAATTACTGCTTTAAAAAAAAATTTACTATGATTGCTTTTCAATAAGTGCCAGTCTTACAAACATTTAAATAATTTATTATGTTGGTGAACATTTATCATGGCAAGTGAGGTTTGGAAATATTTTCGAATAAACTATGTGGACGAAATATATGATGATATATATGTACATGCTCAATATTTTCTTGTGCCTCTTTTGAACTTTTCAAGTGTTATATCATTAGCTATATTATTTATGTTAGTAATAGGCCTACTACTAGTGTATGCCTAGTTTAAATAATTAAATTTCACACCCTCCTATATATTAATTATTTCTGTAAAGCAAGTGTCTGTCTAAAGACATCGAGAGTTTTGGGATTGAGAATCGAGAGTGGTATCGTTCTCAATATTGAGAATTGAGAAAAAGAGGAATCGTTACATCCTTCGTACAAACCATGGTAATTCTTTTCTCCACTCACACGTATACGTTTGTTTATACAACGACCGCATCTGTGATAATTTTTGTTTCCTCACCACTGTGATATCAATGCCAAACGCAAAACACAGTCGCCGATTTCGGATTGTATGCATAAAAACTGCAATGTTTCTTTTCAATAATGGTCTTGACCTTTGCATGCAGCCAGTAATAGATATATGTAGGTAACTATATACCTGCATCAGTGTATAATTAAGCAAAATATTTTGGACATACACTTTTGAAGCAATGGTGTATGCCCAAAATATTTTGCTTAATTATATACCTTCGTTCTAAGAAACTTTCAAACAAATGCATCAGTAAAACTGATACACATCATTGTGGGTGCTAGTGTCGTATTTACGCAGCAGCCACTTTGTGCTTTTTTAATGTTTTAAAGTTCGGAACAATTGAATAAAATACGTTAAAACGGCAGGCATGACATAAAGTAATGCTGAACATATTACAGCACTTTCATTTCAGTATGATGGCTGTCACAGAGTCATTTTTTTACATTTAAGTTGTAGGCAGTTTTGCATTTTTTTTAGTGACAGTTAGAACATAGCATATTATTGGGCAGTAATTTCTTGTTTTTCACTGTACCATTATTTGTAATTTCAAAGATCGTCACTGATAATGTAAGTATGATATTGTGCAACTTTTTCAACCCAGACAGGAGGCCACAATGGCTGAGCAGTTAGCCCACTTCCACCAAGGCAATTGTGGTTCAATCCCCAGCCGGGTCACAATGGATTTTCGCATGTGGGAATTGTGCCGGATGATGCCGTTGCTCGGGATATTTGTCGGGCATCTCCTGTTTCCCATGTCCTTTCATTCCGGCGCTTCTCCATACCCACTTCAATAACCAACATCGGCTCTCAAGATCTCGATGTTAAGAGCTATCCAAATCTATTCACTCACTCAACCCAGATGTATAATTTAAATGATGTGTTCTTTTACTAAACATTAGTTTTGTAAATATTTTGGGAGTTGATAGATTTGGTCAGCTCTTAATCTCTTGAAATACAGTTACTCGGAAAGGAAGACGAGGTTTTTTTTTTTTACAAAAAAGGAATTGAAAAAATAAGGGGTCGTCTTAAATTCAAATCGTAGGGCCATAAATACCATATATGTGTGACGCTGCTAGTTCAGTATTTAAGTGTGTGTTACATGTACAACATTACTATGGGCTTCTATTCATAATTGTTTACTCAGGAAGTAGATAATTCTCCAAAATTGGCATTCCATAAGACAGAGGATTTTGAAAAATGCTTTTCATGGTTAAATACCTGTATCCTATGGTTGGAATATTTTTGTAGTATTGAGACTGCACCTGTCAACTTTGACAAGGGTCCCCTTATCTGATGTAGTCCAGAGACAAAACCGCTTTAGTACCGCCGGCCGAGTTTGAGTAGTAGTAGTAGGGGCGGGCTGGTTCTAATTCACTAGGTGAATGACATATTGATGGGGATGGTCTAAAAATAGATTTTGCGAATTAATGGCTGATCCGATAAATTTGCAAATGTCTGCAAAGAGGAAGCACTTTGCTGGGAATCAAAATCCCTCAAGTCACAAATATAACACCCACAAAAGTTTTACAGTGCAAGAAAGATGCTGCTACCATAAAGCCAGGTTAGTCACCTATTTCATTGTGATTAGTTCTTCTTTAAAAGTAAATAAAATATATCATATTATTCATATAATAGCATTTCTTCCTGAAGGGTTTGTCATAAATTCATGCAAAAATACTTTACACCTAAATAATTTTTTCAGCACTTCACAGGTGTAGTCTTGAATTCAGGTTTAATTATTTTTTCCTCAAAAATATTTTTTTAGGAAGGGATTGTCTTAAGGGTCAATCTTCCTTTCGGGTAAATACGGTACTATGACACGCTGAGCACATCATAGATAAACAGAGCATTAAAATACTATGATGCATCCAGTGCATCATCACTAATTCACTTAGCGTGTGTCAGACTGAATGAATGACAAGTGCTACCTCTTATAATTCCCGCATGTAGTACAGTTTTTCCCTGCTAGATAGGACCACAGTGACTATTTCTCACCACCATGTAACCTGCTGAAATAATATTTACATTGCGGATCTTAAATTTTTTCATAGATTGTTTAGTTGTTATGTCATCTATGAGTGGGACGCGTAAGAAACTAAATAAGATGGTAAAATTTTTGGAAGGAAGCTGCAGTGAATTATATTATAGTAAATCTGGTAGTTTGAGAGTATATATCTTCAGATACTGCTTGCACGTGAGAATCTGATAGTCAGGCTTCTGAAATTGACTAAGAATTATAGTCTGTTCACGGTAAAGTGAGCACTTTTTAAGGCCCTTCAAAAAGGTATCAACCGTAGTGCAGTCTCAGACGTTAACATTTTAGAGTGAAGAAATGTATACACTATGTTTATTAGTCGTATTACAATGTTTACATTAAAAAGTGGCAGAAAGGTAGAAATTAATTGAAATGAAAAATTTAGCAGGGCCTTAAAAAGTGCTCACTTTACTGTGAACAGCCTACACCACGAGATGTGAACATTTATACTGGTTTCGAAAATCACAGTGTAAGTCAGTGGAAGTGGACTGAAAAATACAATGATCCACTAGAATTTTGTTTTTCAGGAAATACAGGAGTGCGCGCATATATTCTATGGAGTTTGGGGCCAAATCCATGTGCCTTACATTTTGCACTTATTTATGAATGGTCATTTTTAGGAACTTCTAGCGGGGGAACCAAGCAGCTATGCAGCTTTGCAAGTGCAACATTGTAATGAAAATGTCAAAGTACAATGGTGACACGTGCCGTTTATATGAATATACCAAACACAACTATGACTCATCCTAACGTGTTACTATTATACCAGGAGCCACCACCATAGATGGCTACAGGATTGTTTCTCTTGGAGGAGGAACAGTTATAGACACTTAGTATTTCCTGATGCTCCAGACCTAACTTTCTCTCACTACCATGTAGTACCTACGTATCCCGAGGAAGGGTCAAACCCAGCTCATTATTCACAAGTGTGCACAGGATCACTCCGACCCTAGTTGGCGGTTCTAGCATGTGAAGCAAGCATGGTATCCAAGCAGCTGTGGAACATGTCAGGCTCCCTGACGCACCCAGTAGACAGTGTGTCGCCACATCCATGTAACTGCCCGAGGAAGGCAGAGTGCCGCCGAGAGCCCGAGGCTATATAGCCAAGCGTAAGGGTAGATTTGTCCACCCTAGCTCACTCCAGGCAGACATCAAAGAGCAACTTAACGCCTCCCACTCTAGCCCAGCTACGAGCCGGCCAAGCGCACAATATAAGGCAGTATGCATCCAAAGACTCCAGTTGTATTCTCAAGTAGCTGGCCTCAACACTTCTGTGCTGGGGCTCTCTACTGACCATATACTCTCTAGGTCCTCCCCAAGAGCTTCTAGTTCTTCAACAATGACCTACTTTTTCATTCAGACGCTCCTGAAGACTTCAAGCACCATCAGCTTCCAGAAGTCTTCAAAACCAGAAGCCTGCTCACCAACACTCCACATTTCCACTGTTGACCCTCCTGGATCAATAGCTGCCGCTACTCGCTGGTAAGTGGTCCCCATTTTGTTAGGTCTATTTAGACACCCCAGAGATTAGTGTAACTGCATCAGAGTTGTTTTCATAGCTGTCAAGTTCATTCGATACTTGGTTAGTAAAGGAGCAGGTCACCTCCACCTGTTAAGCGTAACATACTTCCGTTCTCACTCTGCTTAGTAGTAGGTACGAGTCACCAGTATTTATTATTTATAATAAATAGTGTTTTTAATCCTATCCTGACAGTAAGTTTGTTTACAGGTAAATCCTGTCCAATACTAGGAAGTCTACTTCTAGATGGAGCAAGTAAGTGAACGGGTGTAATAATAATACGAACCGTAGTGTAGGACTACAGATCCCAGTCAGGTATCTGTACATCAACACACACACACCTTTCGATGGCCACCCATTTTGTGTACCCAGGTGTACCCAACCCCACTTCTAACACATCTATCAGGAGCAGGACAGCCACCGCAGGTTGTATTGCTGACCGGAGCGCCGAAGGGGCTGGGAGGAGTATTTGCCTGGGACTGGAGTGTCCGACTGTTGCTAGAACTCATCCCGACAGTATTTGGAAGACGGCCCACATGACCTATCGTTCTAGGTTTTTGCGCCAAGGTGCGAACCCATAAGAGCACAAGGTTTGCGCCGTCAACTGCTGTTGGGCTTTTCACTTAGAAGGGGTACCGTCAATTACTTGCACCCACAGAAAGTAAGGTAAATGTCAATACCGTCTCTATGCCATTTGTGCTAAATCACGTTACTTGAAGGGCGGAGGAGGAATTATCTTCTGCTAAGCAAGTGGGCACCAACCAACCATCCACACTAAGTGGAGACACCCCACGGGAACGTGCTTAGTCTGCACGTCATCTGGAGGGGCAGTCCTCTTCATCAGCACCCCAGTTATTTCCCCTCGCACACAAGATGTGGCACAGAGCCACCTCCTGCAATACATGCCTTCGTCACAGGGAGTGACACCAGGTTGGGCATAGCCAACTCGTTCTTTGGAAGCAGTGCTGCCGCCGCCTGGAGTCAGAGATCCCTCGCCTTTCTGTATGTCACCTCATCAACTAGCACCACTCAGGTATTTGCTGGCCTCAGCCAGCCTACCTCTGCACCGTAACCCAGGAGATTGATGAGTGAGTACCCTGATAAGTCAGCTCTGCTGCAAAGTGTTAAGGTGGCGGAAAGAAATATTGCGGTACTGCCCACTGCAGACTTCATACCAAGCAGCCAGCCTACTTGACAAGTGGTAGTCTCTAGTAGAAAGCCGACTTAATCACAGTAATTGAGTGCCCGAGTGTGTCTGATCTAATGCTCACCACAAGTAACATTGACTAGTCTAAGCAACATGCGTCAAGTGTTTTTCTGGTGCCCAACATGGGGCATCAGTGTAAATAACTGTTAATCATTAAAAGCAGGGCCAGGTCATAACAGTCTGAGAGAGATAGTAGCTGAGACTGAATAAACCAAACTTCGAGGAGTCAAGAAACACCTCGTGGCACCCAAGCCAAAGAATGTCTGACAGCGAAGGCAGCCCTACCGAGCCACAAGCCAATGGCATTACTAATGTAGCCCCAGAGACATGTAGCCATACACTTGCCAGCGTATCTGAATGTACTCCATCATGTGCATTAATTGTCAGCGACAGTTCCACTACCGTTGTCTGGGATGGGAAGAAGAAGCCTGCCATACAGACAGATTGTGAGTACAGTTGCGAGATATGTCAAACTTGACAACACACATATTGTAGCTGGATCTCGTGTCCAGGTCATGTCATATATTTAGTTCAGTGTATCATATGGAACGAGCCATACCACCACACCTGCATAGGTTGGCCGGAAGAGAGGGTCACTCGGCTAGGACTAGTATATCAGTGCGAGGTATGTAAGAGAGCCACCGAATTCCACTCACATAACCCAAGGCGTCATTCAGGACCCACTAGACAACGAGGAACTACTATGGTCTGTTCTGTTCTCAGATATGCGGGGGAAGCACAAATTCGAGATTATGCAGGTCAACCTCATGAGGATCCAGTCACTTTCACAATCGAAAGTGAACTAGAATTCAGTGACACCAACCTCCCCACAAAGCAATGGGTCTGGAATGCCGGAACCCACCTAAGCAGGAAAGCCTTGGAGTGGTGGGAATGCTACGGAGAGTTTATCTTCAAGTGAGGTCAGTTCTGCAAATGACTAGCTGCAAGTTTTAAGGGCAAAGAGGTGGTAGCTAGGCTGACCACCGAGTTTTATAGTCATGTGCAAGAGCCCGACGTAAAAGAAAAACTATTCATAAGGCACAAGGTATGAACATACCAATGTATTTTCCCTAAAATGGAGGATGAGGGAAACTGTATACATTCTATAGTTAGAATGCTATACCTAAGCTGCGTAATTTTTTGCAAGCAAGACTTGGCAAGTAATGATTGGCAAAAATGTAGCAAATAAATCAGTTGTAATTTTAACTGAGGGATTGAGCATGTCTCATCCGATGTAGGAACACTGAACAGAAAAAAAAAATTCTCTCAATCTCAAGAGTTGAATTTTTAAATTGAATGTGAATATTTAATCACAGTTTTATTTGGATAAGTTGTTTTTTTTACATTATCTTCAAGCTGTTGGTGTAAACAAATGTGCATTTTGAGGTTGACTTGCCACAGGCGTCGACGTTTACACAATCTAGCCTTGCCACAGCAATGGGCCCCTCCTAAGAAGAGCTGTTACACTGGAGATGTCACAGCATACCTTGAAGTCCAGGGTTAGCTCGGGCCAGCTGATGCATTTAGCTGTGCTGCAACCTGCTCCGCACCTTGCAGCCATTCTCTCATCCCTCTGGCCTTCGGCTGCATGAGGGGAAGTAACTGCCGTCTTCGGCCATCTCCACTTGCTCACTGCCACCCTCTTTCTCTACAACCTTCTACCTCTACTTCTACCTCCACACCTGCTGCACTGGCCTTGTGTGACACGTATAAATAGATATTGCATTCTTCAGTTTGAGGCTGTCTCACACCAGTTCAGTCGCATGCCATTACTCTGCCCAAGCACCTACTGATGTCATATCTACCATCGCAGAACCGTCACTCTGCCCAAATGTCAACCAACTTCTTCAAGTTGTCACTGCCATTCACAGCACAGTCGAGAGTCCTACTCTGCATGACACTGTCTTGTTACCTATCTCATAGCTCACTCGCTGTTGACTCGAATTTGAGTACCGCTGACTTGGGGTGGACCTTACCCCCCCATGCTGCAGTGTCTTCCAAGAATAGGTATATTACAGGTTGGCAATCTAGGATCAGCCTTTCAGGCCCTAGTCAGGGTACAGGCTGGTTTGTGTGTGTTTAATGAGTTAACAATAAACAGTAATGACTTAACTTGGTCGTGTTGTCGCTCCCAGTTCTCTATAATTTCTTTACCTTGGTCCTGCTATCACCTGCTTCATCACGGATCCTATTACCACTCTTGCAGTGATAGTCACGAACCAGAACCTCATTCCCTACCTCATTTTTTGGGGCACTGTCTCTGCATGGAGCTTGGTGAGTCCGCGTCCCTGGGCAACACCAGAGCAGCTGCTACCTTGGACTATCACCCCTCCGGTATGTGCCTGGTTCCTCCAGCTACACCCCATTTAACAGGTTACTTCCTGGAGAACAATAGGCCAACCCCCGACAAGGCGTCCTGTTTCTTCATGATTCTTGGGTTCGCCAGCGATGTCCTGCTCGCCAAGCCACTAGACTGAAGACCAGTAGTCAAGCTCCCCACCCATCCAACAGCCTTCTCCTTGTCTATATTAGGTCATGCATATCCCTACTGTTCACCCGCTGTCCACCCCTCTGTACTGTCACCCCCCTTCTGCCACATCATCGGGCTGGGAGCTCAGATCTAGGTTCTAAGTGGGTGTATTCCTGGAAAGAGGAGGAAGCTACTTGCCAGAGTGGGTAAGACACGAATTCATCCAGTTCGTCACAGTGTCTCATCTGGCACATACCCCATATCGTGTCCCCAATGCCGCCATGAAAGAAACTGCTTACCTTCGACCGTCTTGCCAGCGTAGACAAGGTAGTTAAACAGCACATAACACCCGCATACACCCCGGCATTTGTGTCCACATGCCCGACTTATGCAAGCGATCCTCTCAAAGCCCAGTGCACCATAACAGAAGTGGTCAAATCCACCACTGCAGGCCGCCAGACAAACCCTGTTAGTGCTGCAACTCTGCTTTTCAGATGCCAATGGGGTTGGGGGGGGATTCTCGTCGCCACCCACAAGCCACCAGACCCAGTAGGGTGAGCGTCAAGGTTGTGTACTTTATTTCTTAGGTTTAAAATCCAAGTCCGCATCCCTTGTTATTCTGAATTCTTAGTTATTTCTTGTTTCCTCTGAAAAACGAATAATCGAGAATCCACTGTAATTGATTGTTAGCCGACACCGAATGCAAGCCGACCCCTGGTGTTGGCATGACTGGAGGGAGGAGGGAGAAAATAATGGTAGCTGTATGGGTGCGGCTAAGGGTAAGGATGTTGGACAGCAGAGTGATGGTAGAATGGCTGGCATGAGTGAGGAGAGCAATGCTGAAGAATGGTGAGGCCAGCAGCTGGCAAATAATGACACCCTATAATGCTGTCGTGACCTTGTTAGAGGTCAAACTGAGCCAAGCGATAAGGGGGTGCACTTGACACAGAAACTGCACGTTTTATGAACTGGGACCACTTTGTCATATTAGTAGCAGAGCTGTATTGGTACTGTTAGAGCTACACTGTCCATTTTATCAGCGTGTTTTACATGTATATACTTTCTTGGAACTGTATGTAATATTGTCTTTCCTAGTTCTATGCGAGGCGTGATTTTCAAAGATTCAAATTGAGAAAGAAATGTCTGCTTACTATGTGTTTAATATGGTAATTGTTGGGCCACCTTGACACGCTATGGGTTATGATGAGTTTCCTTGTGAGCCTCTGCCATAGCTGTGTACTTCCTTCATCCCTTTCAGGGAATAATTGTACACTGCTGCACGCCACAGGGTCTGAATGGAGAGGGGTCCGTTACCAAGACTCGCACATGCCTGTACAGTGGGTACTGTATTTACTCGTGTTAAGTGCACCCTTTTTTTTTCCAAAAATAAAGGAAAAATTTCTGGGGTGCGCACTATACAATGAAAAAAAAAAGAAGGGGATGTAGTAGCCATAAATTGTCCAGGGATGTTGAAGGACAGTGGTGGGACTGTCTGTTGTCTCATCTCTCGCTCTTACATCACTCCTCTCCTTTCTCTCTCTTTCTCAGTGATCCTTCAGTTATGTGTAGGTTGCAACCCCACTCACCCCTCCCCCCTCCTAAAGTCTACCTGTTGCGCTGCAAACCAGAGCTGCCACATGTTTACGGCTCCCCCCTGTAATAAGTAATAACACCCGGATGTTGCCGGTCGATAATTCTGCCATCCCTCTTTGTTTACCTGGTAGAGGCTAGTGAACCATTTAGGTGGGTGGAGGGGGATAGAAGGGACAAGGAGATTGTTTTATTTTATTTTTTAGAGAATGTTAGTTTCACATTCTAGCACTGCAAAAAAAGAGCCGGTCACTGCTTAAAGGAGAAAGGAGCAAAAAGATAAACGAAGCCGGAAGGGTTTAGTAGTAGGAGCTTGAGGTTTTCGGAATTTTTTTTATTTTGGGTTTTTGCACCCAGGTTATTTAATTAAAGTATTTTCCAAACATATCACAATCCCCACACATTAATGTAAATATGAATAATTTGTATCATACTTACTAACAGGGCATCACTAATTTTTGATGCAACATTATTTTTAAAAATTTTCTCTGGAACTAGTTGCAAAAATCATGATGCACACTATACACGAGTGCACGCTGTACATGAGTGTGCACTATACATGAGTGTGCACTATACACGAGTAAATACATATTTGCACGCTGTGGGTGCCAGCTTACCTCTACACACTACACCACCAGTGTGCCACTTGGCTGCTCAGATGGGTGTACTGTGTCCTCCTCACTCCCACATGCCCTCTCTTGGTCTTTCTGCTCCTTTGTCACCTCATTTGCAATTGTTAAGATGGTATATAATGGGCTTTGAGCCTGGCGCAAGCTTGATTCACAAGCTCGTTCCCTATTGGTTCCTCTCGAATCTTTCCACCATGGTTCACCCTAAAAGAGCAGGGGTTGCACTTTGTCTGGTGAATCCCCAGTAACGAAGATTGCGGGTCTAGACAATTTATCCTCAGTGGTGACTGACAAGGTGGAGGGGATGCGTACGTTGCTGTCCCTTTGATATTGACTGCTGGACTAACTTTTAGCCAGAAGGGCATTGGGGAGAGGGTATAGCACACCTGTGCCTTTTCTTGAAGCAGAGTTGAGGATATATGACCAAATCGAGTTGGCAGGATAAAGTTTTGAAGCATAGCAGGATGAGAATAAGAAGAGCAAAACTGGGGCTTGGGTGTGCTTGTTTGCTGTGTTCAGTATACAGTGTAGACACCAGCCTCTACTTGATTTGATGCTTGTAGAGTAGTGCCTAAGGAAGTCAAGTACGTATATAAGATTGATACGTGGTGCTCGTACGACTGGGGCAAGGATAACGCCATAAGCTTAGCATAGCCTTTAGCCAGTACGTATATTGCCAACGTGTGGCAAACAGTCTCCTGAACGTGACTGTAACAGTAATATTATGGCATGGCTTGGCGACTGGCAGTAGCTGACTGTTTAGAGATGACATGCAGCAGACTGACAGAGCATTGAGTAAGTGTTTTTTTGGTGTGATGCAGTAGACTACCTATCTACCATTTTTCAGGGGACTGTCAAAAAATTTCTGTACATGTGGGAGTTCAGTTAATGAGGGTTCTGACATGTACATCAGTACTGACCTTACAGATGGGCCGATTCTCAACTGCTGATGCAGCCGATTACAGCGATGCTGATACCAGTTTTGATGAGCACAATCATAATTCCCATTTCCCAAATTTGGAAATAATTTTTATTACTTAAATTTAAGTATATATTTGGAAATACTTTTAATTACTTAGGTTTAAGTATATAGTTTTGTGAACACTTTAAGCACTTTGTATTAGGTGCCTACAAAATAGAAATTAAATACAGCACTAAAGTTATAGGCCTACAATTTTAGGTCATTTTAGCCCTCAATTTAATGTACTGAAGTACACCAAAAACTGTATATTGGCTAATGTATATTCATATAATCAACTTATAAGACACTGTTTTTAATAAACATTTAGAAATTTATGTTAAAATTACATTTTTTAATGAATAAATTCTGTATATGGCAGATCCTTTATAATGAATTCTCATGTAAATTGTGCAAGAAATGTCCTTATATTTTATTCATGTGTAATTTGAACTATGTATTAACATGCTGTATTCATGGGTTTGAATGATAGAAACACACAAGTAAAGCTGTTTTCACAACTGTGGACATATTTAATTACAACCACGTTAAGGGACATCCCTATCACAGAATACTGGCAAATACTGCATCACAGTCATTAAGTCAAATGATTTGGGTAAATTTGGCCATGTCTCAACCATAGTGGTTACCATGCAGCCATTATTGTCTGTAATCATGATCCAAAATGTGCTGCTTGATAAAACGAAAGCACACTATTCTTATTTCTTACTTACAGTCAAGTCATATTATAAAACCTTAAGACAAAAAGATCTGAACAGAATGCATGTTATCAGAAACGTTTGTCAAAGTTACATTACAGCTGCTACACATATAACGAACATAACCATGAATTTATAAAGCTGGTCATAATTTAGGTGGTAGGGGTCGAAACAGAATTTACAAATGAAATTACTTTCTTTAACCTCACTACACATAACACATGCTTCGTTAGGGAATTGCTTGCCAACAGAAATACAAAGATGGCTGTATGACTACGTATGTGAAGTTCAGAAGGTGAAGTGAACTGATCTACACAGTTAGCTAGCTAGTATGCTGACCAGATGTCCGTGCTACCACGCAGGTGTGGTGGGCAAGCAGGGAAAGTAGGAGAAAGCAGGGGTAATACTGTAGTTAAATCAAAAGGCGGGGAGGGGGGGTTCCTGTGGTATTTGCAGCCACTTGGGCGCACCGTTTAAACACAGTGCGACAGATTTGCAAAACAAAATATTACTCTTCACAATCAACGCATCGAGGTGAAATTCCTTTATCATGGGATTTCCAGTAGGCAGTGCACTTTATAATTTTTATGTTTTATTAGTGGCTCACTTTATAATATTAGTTACTCACTTTATATTACTGGCTCACTTATAATACTGTTTAAGTTGTGGTACTAAAACATTGTTGCTGTAAAGTGTATTCATCATGTATTGTAAAATTATTTATTTGCACAAAAACAATTAAGAGTGAAAAATAATTGAGGTATCAAAACGTGTGCATAATGTCATGAGTATTAGTTCTGGAAAATTAGTTGCAAATTATGTTAGTTAGCATCTTGACATACTCCTGTTTCTTCTTTTAGTTTTCATCTCACCATCTGTCTTACACTATCTTTTCCTGCTGTAGAAGCCCTTTTGTAGGCTATTCATGGTAAAGTAAATACTTTTTCAAGGCTCACTCAGCATGTGATGTTTGAATTATTAGTGCAATTGGGGTGAATTACTAGATGGAATTATTTGGACATTTGCTATTGCGTTGGGGATGTCTGTCATGGAAAAACAAGATTGAACATGAAAAAATACTAAGACCAGTAACCTATGTAAGAGAAAATATATATATGAATACAACATTGGAAAATGCCAAGTGGGAATAGAGTAAAAATAGTGTGTGTGCGCGCGCGTTCATCTGTCGTAACTAGTTTCTGTCCGGTTATTTTTATTGCAGTATTCTCTCTTTATATTGTCCTGTTTTGTATACATATATTAATTTTCTCATCCATAGGTTACTTGTCTTTTTTAAGTATTTTTTCTTTTTCAGTCTTCTTTTTCCATGGCAGACATCTGCATCGCGATGGTGAATGCCAAAAGCCCATAATAACTAAAAAGTTACGGTTTAATTTTGTCTCGGACATTTACTTTTCGGGTCTATAAAATTTATAGGGTCTTTATCAGTCAATGCAAAAATATTTATATTAACAAGTGACAAAAAGAATACAAATATACTGACACAGTAGAAACTTTTAAGCATTGTCTTCAATAAGTGCTCTTTCTATCTTATAAGTGAATCTAATGTGGGTGATGTAGTGGTAGGAGCTGACCTGGTATGGTATATGTTCAGACCGAGGTGATGTTCAAGCTACGCATGACAGGAGAGCACCAGGTGATGAGCGGCAGTATCCAGGACTTACAGCTCTACTCGTGCTGCTTCAACCCGGCTCGCAGAAAGGACACCATGGCCCAGGTGTGTTTGTGGCAACTCTCCTACCGCTACCCTCAGTTAACCATGCCGCTGTGTCGCAACTTCACATCACAGTATCCTCTCTTTACCACTAGGAAATTCTACTTCATTCAAATTGTTTATCACTGTGCACCTCGTAGCCAACTCCAAAGGACCAGTAATGTAACTCGCGTAAACTTGAGTGGACGATATTGTAATCATGATCCACGGGACCACCGTAATTTATGTTGAAAACTTTTTACTGACATGTGTGTTCATTTACACGTGTCCTTAATGCACTGTCTTTTTTTTTTCTTTTGTCAAATATCCCTACACTACATATAAGGTCAAATATCCCTAACAGAAATAGTAATGATGTATTGGTAGAAACCTAAACTTTGTTCAAACTCGATAAAGCGAAAAATAACGTGAATTTTTTCATAAAACACAAAAAGAAAGTTACTATTTACAAAATTTTACCTGTATTTCACAAATTGTACAAAATCCAGTTGTATTTTCACGAATTATTATTGTTTTATGTCTTGTAGTTGCTTCTTACGATGCATTTTGTGTATTTATTTGCATATTAAACTACAAATGCATGAAAAGTTGGCCAGTAAATTTATTTGATTTATCAGCATAAACGAAAACATGTTTTACTTTCCATGATGTGTGTTTACAGCCATAGATAATATCAGCGCAAGTGATGATGAGTCACTTTGATTATTCTAGTGCACGGCTCTGCAAAAGTTTATTTGTTCATTTGTAAAATCTGCCGTAGTGTTCATGTCTACCAAACACTGTGTTATCGATGGAATTTGCACTTACTAGCTCACAGAGTTTTTTTTAGATTGACCCATACCGGACTATGAACTGAATGCACAGTCAACGTGGTTTTGGTAGCATTAGACCATTCACACTGGTGGTTCACAAATTATTTGTTTATTTTACACTTAGTGCTCGCAACTTCAGCAGGACGTGTCAGTTGGCGACTAGGAATGAAGTTCCCCACTACCGGGATAGCAACCGGTTTGTTTAGCGTGGGAGTTGATTTTGTGCCATCTGCTTTACCAGGGATTTCTTCAGTCGGTGATGACGGACCTGATGCAGACTGGCTGGAACTAGTGAAGCTGGTGGCAGGGTGTCGGGACAATGATACTGTGCCGACTAACACAGTACCGTCGACTGCACTCTGTTGACTCCTGGCTACAGAATCTGAGGTTGGCTGCTCCATACCTTACCTCGGTACCCTGTACAAGATCTCGTACTACTGGGTGGTATTCCCTGGTAATGTGCGTGTGCACCAGGAAATAAACATATTCAAATACTGGAGAGAAAGGCTTCTCCAGACGACAGGTGAGAGATGCTTGATCCTGCTCAGCTTGTCTATTTAGAGTAGGCGGGGCTAGTACACACTTTTGCTTGGCGGCGATATGTCGCCTTTTGCTCCTTTAACCTTGCCTCCTACCAAAAGGCATAGAGGTTGGATTGACCCTTAAGATATCTCCTAATTGTTGTCTACGCGGAACAGTTCCCTATCTTAGTGTATTTTGAATAGTAGCTGACAGCACGAGTTCGGTGCTTTAATCAGCCCCCTGCCATGGTGTGCAGACCTAGAGCATTGACCAGGTGTGCCACCTTCCTATTACTATTGGGTGTAGGTCGCAACAGAGGTAGTCAGTCAGTCAGTCTCCAGCAAATATCCTGGCCGGCGCCGTGTAAGTACTGTGGTAGGATACAACTCAAGGAGCCTGTCTTAACGCCAAGTGGTCAGGGCTCTCTAACGTTCTATCCCCACTGGTCTAGAATGGTTGGCCGTTGAATGGTGTGCATCTCAGACGTACGGAATCCTGAAGGGACTCCGCAGTCCTACTTTATGGTTCGCATTAATATCAAAACCTGATTTAGGTTGACAATGTACAGTATAATATGCTCCTTGTGGTCAAGGGAAATACCTCTAGAACAGATACTCATCGGGAAATGAACAAACTGTATTTATTAAACTTAACAAATACAAGTGATGTGTGCTACCGCCTAACCAAGCAGATAATCAGTATGGAAGTAACCTATGCCAGACAGGCGTAGGTGACCTGCTCCTTAACTACTGATGATAACTAGTGGTGTCAACTGCTATGATAACAACTCAGTCGCAGCTACACTATTCAAGGGGCGTCGAGAAGAGACAATAGAAAAAATGTGCCACTACTTTGAGCAGTGGGTGTAGTTGCCTCTACCAGAAAGTAGAGGCGATTGCTGTTCTAGGAGGAGCAGCAACGGAAGGTGTGGTTTGGTGAAGAAGCGCTTCTGGTAGATGATGGTGGTTGTCGACAATGGTAGCTTCTGGTAGTTGCAGGTGTCTGCAGCAGAAGTATCTGGTGACAGCATTGGATCTTCTGGTAAAGGCTGCAGGAGCCTCTGATAATGTCAATAGTAGCAGCCTCTGCTTGTCAAAGACTGTTTAACAGCTACTGAAGAAGGAAATAACTTGCGAACCTGGTCGTGCACTGAGTTTTTTAAACTGAAAGACAGGTGCAACGCTGGGCCGCGGTGGGACGGTTGATGTCACCTGTGGATACCCCCAGTGAGTGAACACCTCGGCCTCCAGTTTCTGAATGATTGAGGTAGTTTATTGGCTGGGTAAAGGGAATGCCTCAACACACCTAAAAACTGGTCGGTGATTACCAGGAGGTATCTGTTGCCTTTTGTGCTCCTGGGGTATGGGCCCATCAGATCCGCAGCCAGGTGTGTCCACGCATGTTTTGGTCTCCTGGGTTTTGAGGTGGGTGTAGACCTGAGGTAGGCTTTTCCTCGGCAGCACGTTTTGCAGTTGCTAACATACTGCTGAACGTCTTTGCCCAAGTTTGGCTTTGGCGTTCTGAGATTCCACAAGCCTTTGCAAGGTCTTGGAATCTGAGTGCAAGATGAAGTACTGCCCCTTTAGATAATAGGCGTATTTTTATACCACCCATATGACCTCCAGTCACTCTCTCGTTAATATGGGATCCCTGCTCTGTCTCATTCAGATGGGTGGAAGCGTAAGCTATTACTCTCAGCTGGCTGTTGCTACCCTGTTTGTACAATACTGCACCTATGCCATTTTGGCAGGCGTCCGTCTGTAGGGTGAGTGGGATTACTTTTCTGGGGCCGATGAAGTGGTCTTATATATTTTTAACTTTCCTTCAGGACTTGGAACGCATGCTGTTGTTTGTGTCCCCACTTCCAAAGTGTCTCTTTCTCGAGCAGCGGGTGGAGAGGTGCCATGAGCTTGGCGATCTTTGGCACAAATTTGTGTAGCCAATTGCATTAGCCAAGGTATTGTCGTAGTTGCTGTTTATTGGTTGGCTCTTCTGCCTCCTCTACTGCTTGTATAGAGTTTTGTTGGTGGAAAATTTTCTTCCGAAGATACTACGTGCCCAAAGTAGTCATAGAGGTTTTTCCGAAATGACTTTTCATCAGTTTTCATGTCATCCCATGTAATTCGAGCCTCTCTGGTACCCCTTGGATTTGGGTTAGGTGTTCTTCCCACATCCTGGAATAGATTATGGTGTCATCTAAATATGCGAACCAAAACTCACCGACATATCCAGTGAGTACTTCAACTGGCATGAGGCGTTGGAACGGTGCAGGTGCATTTTTAAATCCAATGGCATTACTCAAAATTGTAGAGTTTCTCATTCGGGTGTTGTGAAGGCCGTGAACTCTCTGCTATATGGTGTTGCATGCCAACATGCTGTGCTGTGCAAATACGTACTCTACGGGTGACTTTGCCCCATCTATGAGTGACCCGAGCTCAGGGGGAAGTTATAACAGTGGCAAAATAAAATAAATGTATCGAACAAGGAGATTCCACAAGCCTGGACAGCCGATTACGTCATTGTAATTCACCCATGTAATTGCAATCTGCATTGCCCGCCGGAACTCATGCATGCAAGAGTCACCCCAGGGAATAAAATAAATATTTTTGATATTCCACAACCCTTTGCTTAGCCTCGGAAGAAGTTCTTATCAACCCCAGAGATGGCAGCACCCATGTGACTTTGTGACATCACAACCCACCAGCCTCGGGACGAGGTGTTTTAATTTGTCGTTGTCTCCAAGCAGGCCAATAAGAAATGAGCAGCGCTTCAGCACCTCAGATAACATACCCCTGAGCTGGAAGGCTATGCTACCCCCCACACCCTGAAGAATCGCTGATGATGAGATTTTCGAGTATAAATAGAGGTCCAGCACCAGCAGATACGCCGGGCTTGCTGGCTGAATAGGACCACGAGCCCTTCCTAGTCTGCGAAGACTCTCCTCAGTCTGTAAAGACTTCTCAGACTCAAATGTCTATCTCAGTCTGAAGCGGCTCTCTCTCCTCTCCTCTCCGCAACCTGCAATTTGGGGCAACATCTGGAAGCCTGCAACACGACCTTACTCCGCAGACTGTGAAGACTGCAGCCCTCCTCACAGATTGCAAACTGCTCTTCCTCAACTGCACCTGCTGACCGTGAGGACAGCAAGTTTCACGTCCAAGGTAATCCTACTCCACATACCCGGTAACCTTTCACCTAAGTCAACTTCCATGACCACGTGGTAACAAGCCGTTGTGTCTTAGAGTACCCTCTTGGATAAAATTCCGGTAGATTTGTCTACGCTGTTAATTTGCGTTAATTTACAGTAGATTCTCATCTGATTGAATTTTATAAAGTTGTGTTATTTACAGGCCCTCCTTCACCTATTTTCATTTACATAACTTATAATTGTTGTACCAGTTTAGCCGGTCAGCTAATTGAATTCAAATAAATTTAGCTGTGACTTTCCCTTTTCTCATTCTTACGTAATAAAAATTACATTTTAACCTAATTGTCGGTATACTGTCATTCTTAATAGAGGTGTTCCGTTACGATGTTTTCCGATACCGATACCCTGATACCACTGCCAATACCCCGTTATCAAAAACCAGTATGAATATGCCCTTAGCACTGAATTTTAGAAAAAGTATTACTGTTAATAATGCATTAAAAACATTTCTCCTAGATTCATTTAAATAACGAAAATACTGTCTTAAAATACTGTACAGTGAAATCCTGTACCTACAAGTACAGCCTATTATGAGAATTCCGTACTTAAAGTAGTTTTTTCATACACCATCATATAGTACTATACTACCAAGGTTAAATTATCTGGTTACAGTGAGTGAGGGCGTATTTTGTATTTCCGTTTTTACGAGTGATTCAGATGCATTTCGATCAGTTAAATTTGCCTTTTCTAACAATTGTGGTGAACTGAAATTGCTTAAATTGTGCATTTAGTATAATTAATCTCGTAAAACGTGTATACGCCACAGCTCATGAAAAGTGGCAATGCTGCAGCGCAGTAGATATTGCAACGCCGCACGCTTTATCCGACTTGTGCTCCGTGCTCGCATTTGCTACCAGTTGCACTCTACCTTGCTTTGTGCATTGGTGCATACTTTTAGCATGTTGATTACTTATGAGATTGTACGCCTATTGTGATTTTAAATGGCAACTTCCTAGTTCCGGCAAGTATGTAATGTGAACAGCCAGAGTATCGGATTAGCTTGTGGTGTGCTGTTCAGGTTTCACAAGATGGCCGTTACACAGAATCAATAGGAATGCGAGCCGATCATTGGTTGAAGTTATGTGAACAGCCTGCAGCGTGCGGTTTAGGATCCACATGATGGCCGGTATAAAAGGGCACTGGCATTTAGTTAGAACAGCGTCACTGGATCAATACGAGCGCGAGCAGATGATTGGTTGAATATTTGTAGAGCTTTTTGAGACGTGCGATTCTGTTTCGTTATCGATAAGTTTATAAATTGCTGGTTTATGTGTGGATTTATATTTGCTAATAATGTTTGCATAAACACAGACATATTTATCATCTTTTTGTCTTGGGGGATGTTTTGAAATGTACGTAGCTTAAATTTTTATTTTCATTTTTGCCACTACGCCACCATGTTGAAAACAGATGCATTGCCATTAGGCCTACAGGTGTTCACACATGCCTTTTTCTACATTTAGCTGCATGGTAAAATAAAAACAATGTGTAGTATTATTAACGATTGCCCTTTATTAATTTATTTTGTTCCTGTAACTATTTCAACTGATGATGTAGAGGCAGCAGCTAGCAATCGGCCACAACATGCAAACACAGTAGACCTCATTTTAATGTTTACATACACGTGTCTTGGCGATTCCTTGCATAATTCACGTACCCTAATTTTTTGCACTAAAAATCCTGTAAAAAAGTTGCGAGAATAATGCTAGTAAATACGGTATACAGTAGTAACTTTTTGCAAATAATTTTTGCTGCTGTAATGATGTCCCCCACTATCACATCTGAATATAAATATTATACTTAAGTATTTTAACATTCATATCATGTTTTCCTTATGGATTATGGATTCAGACAAGGTTATTTATTACTATATAAGTGATAGCGCACATAATATTGCTATATTTGTAATTCCTGCCATGTTTATATCAGCCGAGTCACCCTACATTATCCAAAAAATTAATACTTAATTTTTTTGTGGTGAATCTGATTTTACAAGTACTCGTAATTAAATCAGTGTTTGGCATCTTATGAACTCTCGTAGGTACGAGATTTCACTGCATATAATTTATTGTAATCCGACACAAAATGCTAGCTGACCTAAAACTTTCAAACCTTCTGAAAATGCAAATAATATGACACCAAATGCAAGTTAAATTTTTAATTTCCCGCGCACACTATCAGCTAAGAGTGGACGGAGATGTTATCGATCGGGCAGTGTCTTGTCTGTTGGTTTACGAATTTGGGGGGGGGGGGGGGATGAACACGCTTCACCGCTACTTGTTGGCGACACCTTGCATGCATGGCAAATGTCTGTCTGTTAAATTAACTAATCATATTTGACTGCAAAAAAAACTTACAATTTTGAGACACAAATTTGGCAATTATAATTGATTCCTTCGCTGTCTTAAATAATTACTGATTCAAAACTACGTCCTCTGATTTTCCCTCTTGTGAGCTGCACTGCACTCGGCTCGGTGCTTATCTACCCATTATTAGATGGCGAAAGGTGTCGAATAGACATTTACATATTATCAGTTTATTCAAAGACGTGTGTCTATTGAAATAAATTAATATAAATCCTCAGATTTCGCCACAAGAAGTTACTGCAAATGAACACTTATAATACGAGTCGCTCAATGTTCAAACAATTTTACGCTGACAAGTGATAGAGTATATACTTTTGGGCGTATAATTTTACTCGTGAAGATGTTGCCCTTTGAGTTAAATAAATATGAAGTTTTTAAGTCATGTTAGTTTTATACCAGATACAATGAAACACCAACCTTGCTGGATAAAACAACCTTTAAACACAAAAGAAAACATCTTTACAAATAATAATTCCTCATTAAAATGTTTTGCATAACATTTTCAAGTGAAACCATTAGCTTTGATATACAAGTGTTCTTAGGTGCAACTATTTACTATATATCGTATTTACTCGTGTGTAGCGCACATTCTTGTGTAGCGCACACCATGATTTTGGCATCAAGTTCCAGGGAAAAAATTTGATTTAATAAAATTGCACCAAAAGTTTGTGGCGCGTTGTTAGTTAGTATGGAACAAATTATTCTGTTTTACATTAATGTGTGGTAATTGTGATATGTTCTGAAAATACTTTAATTAAATAATTTGGGTGCAAAAAACCAAAACAAAAAAATCCAGAAACCACCTACTACTCAACATTTCCAGCTTAGTTTTTTTATTTTCCTTTCTCCTTTTAGCAGTGAGGCAGGCTCTCTCTCTCTCTCTCTCTCTCTCTCTCTCTCTCTCTCTCTCTCTCTCTCTCTCTCTTTTTTTTTTTTTTTTTTATGTCATACTATCCTTATGAAAAAAAAAAAAAAGGGCCTCCTCATCCCTTCTCCTACCTCTTTTTTTTTTTTTTTTTTTTTTCACTCCTTCCACGAGAAGAGCGCGAGAAGAGCATGGCTCCCTAGCTTCTGCCATGGAAACAAAGAGGACTTGGCGGAATTATTGACCAGCAACATCATCTGGGTGTTATTTGAATGGGAGAGGGGGCCGTAAGCATGTCTCAGCTCTCATTTGCGGGGTGACAGGATACTGTTAGGTGGAAGAAGGGGGGGGGGGGGACTGGGGTTTTGACCTAAACATAATTGAAGGGTCCTGAGAGAGAGAGAAAGAGAAAGAGAGAGAAGGGAGAGGACTGATGTAAGAGCGCGAGAGATGAGACAACAGAGAGTCTTGCCATTCCCCCCAACATCCTCACGACGATTTATGGTTACCACTCCCCCTTACTCTTTTTTGTCCCGTGAATAGTGCGTACTCCAGAAATGTTTTCCTTTATTTTGGGAAAAAAGGGTGCGCTATACACTAGTAAATACAGTATTTGTTCTTATTTTTCTTTTTGTTTAAATGTGTGGAGTATACAAACCGTAATATGGTTATTTTTGTGCCTAAATAAAGTAATAACCTGACGTCATTGTCTACAACCCATTCTAAAGTATTGACCTGATATCATACCTGATATAGATACATCGAGAAAAGGCAAAGTATCGGCCTGTACCAATTCTTAATATGTGTATTGGAACAACTCTAATTCATAGTTAGTATCCCATTTCTCCTAGAATCAGTGTTATTATTTTGTACCAGGTAATGTCCCTACCGCTGTGAAGAAGCTGAGTGTTAAATTTGATTTGATACAGGGATCTAATATATAGTAGAAGGGGCTGATTGCAGAGTAGGCAAAGGCGCACCCTTGAAGGGGACATGCAGGAGGTCTAACCCCGGTCACCGACTAAAACGAAGCCGTCCGTCAGCCAATCTCACCATTCATTCCCCTCGAACACGAGTCCCACTTTAACAAGCATTTAGACACCTGTTGGCCTGGTTATCCTAAAGGAGAACATCTCGCCCAACTAGAACAGTCATCGCCTGTAGCCCACGCTACTCCTGAGGACACCATGAATAGCCAGTCCCCTAAGACATCCAGCATCATTAAACTCACCTCCAGTAAGTTCATCTGGGTTCAACACACCGGTAGACATAGCGCTACCAAACTGTTGCGTAATTAAGTTGGCTTTGGGAAAGACGGTACAGGTTCGACTGCCATCTAAGGTCGTTCCTAAACCATGTGCAACAACCCCTTCCTCAGGTTTCGTCCCCTCACGTTGACCCACTTGTCCTCGATTATTGGCAACTCTGATAGTGAGGAAGTTCCCTGAGCAGGAAACCACCTCTGTCCGCTTCACTCTGGAGTTTAACTCCCCTTGTTTCCGATGGTACCTTATCATTAAGTGGCCAGCCAATACGTCTAAACTTTCCACGACCCATCTGGCCCAGAATGTTAACAACTTACGCTGCAATAGGCCTACTTCAGGTCCCACAAAAGCAGTCAGCAGGCCTAACCACTAACCTTCCGAGGTAGGGCACGTGTAAGTTTGGCGCCCAATGTGGGGCTCGAACTGCTTCATAATAGTTCAGCCTTGGGAGCTGAACCGAGTCAGTCACAACCCCCCCACCCCCCAAACCCCTCTCCTTTAGTCATCCAGGTTGCTCGTGATTGACCACACGTCTATTTGGTGCCCAACATGGGGCCAATTGCCTTATGTAGCCCAGTCTTGAGGGTGAAGACCAAGCCAGACAAGCCCCCCCCCCCCTTATTGTCTACTCCTTGTAGAAGAGTATGTTGTGACTTCGGGGAGTCACTCTAAATGCCCTGTGGCGCCCAATTAGCAAAATGTCAGACTCTAAAATGAGTAATTTTGACACCCACGGCAACCCAGCTGAGGTCAATGCAGTCGGAGTCAGTAACGCACCTTGCCCCATACCCGCCTGTACAGGCAACGGGCTAAACCTCATCCAGTGTACCGTATATAACAGAATCCAAGGTGACCTCGAATCTAGGGTGACTACACAAGACAAGTTTGAGTTTTTCAGGAAAATAGTTATTTATTGCATTTTCTTTAAATTGTTTTTCAATTTCATTAAACCGGCCGTTTTTGGTCCACTAAACGATTTTCTAGTCGATTTACAACTCCTCAATTTTTCACGTTGATTTTTCCATCGCTTCACATTTACTTCAGACACACCATACTTTCACAGCAATTTAATCTGAGGTGGCTATCCTGCTCCTGTTGGATGAGTATCTAGTGGTTGAGGCTGTACCATTCTGTACACAGAATAGGTGGCTGTCGAAAGTGGTGTGTATTGCCGACATACATATTCCTGAAGAGGATCTGCAGTCGTACACTATGGATCATACAGTTATAAAAACTTGGTTGCTTGCTTGCCCTGTCTAAGGGTTGAGTACCTAGTTGTAGAAAAGAATTTCCCTCTATAGCAGATTCACTCTTGGGAAAGGGTTAAAATGTATTAATTACAAATTATAAATACTGGAGACACATACTCTTAAAATTGTCCACTATCAAATGGGCAGTGGGTGTAGTTGCCACTCACCAAGTAGCGGCGACTGTTGAAACATGAGGATCAACAGCGGAAGTGTGCAGTGAAGTCTGGCAGATTTCTGGTGTTGAAGAGCTTCTGGTAGCTGGTGGTGGTTGAAACCTCTGGAGCTTCTGGTAGCTTCTAGTAAGAAGTGATAGGAGCCTCTGGTCGTTGGCGGCAGCTGTCACTGGTGGGTGCTGAAGATCTGGAAGACCTGGTAGTCAGTATAGAGCCCCAGCACAGAAGTTTTGAGGCGAACTACTGGAGAACAACTGGCATCTTCGGTCGTGCACAGACTTATATACTGTGCTTGGCCGGCCCATGCCTGGCCTTGAGTGGGAGCTGTGACGTCTGCCTAGAGCGAGCAGGGAGGGAGAATCTACCCTTGCGCTCGGTGGTATGGCCTTGGGCATTCGGCCCTCTTTGGTAAGCTTCACTGGTGTGTCAACTTTCTATCTGCCAGGTGCATCAGGGAGGCTGACGTGTTACTGCTGCCACTTGGAAACATTACTTATTTCACGTGTTAGAACCACCCACTAGACTGCGAGCGATTCAGTTACACTCGTGAATAATGTGTTGGGTTGGACCCTTCCGCGGGACACTTAGATACTATGTAAGTAGTGAGAGGAAGTTGGGTTGGGAGCATCAGGAAATACCATATGTCTCTAACTGTTTCTCCATGGGAAACAATCCTGTAGACATCTATGGTTGTGGTTCCTTGTATAATATTATCACGTTAGGATGAGTCACAGTTGTTTGGTAGAGCTCATATATGCGGGACACGTTAAATTCAATGTCCTTTTTTTTTAATGGTTTTATTAAGTTTGTGTGTTCCTATGCTATAGAAGGTGCTAATTTTTGTGGTGAGCAATTGATTTTTTTCTTATACAAAAAGTCAATTTTATGTGTAAAGTGAATAAAGGTACGTGTGTGCAAATAAAATGTGTTCTTATATTACCATATTTTGGCGAGTATGGCCATATGCGTGTATGGGCCACTTCAGAATTTTTTGGTGAAAAATTCATGATAGTTAATATATCAAGTAGACCGCACTAAATTTTTGAATTCCTGTAAACACTGCTGGGCCTGATCATGCCAGTGCAGAGGCCAAGAAGCGCCTAAATTTTGTATAAATTCATCAGGTTGACGTGAATCGCTTCTATCAGCATGTTTTCCCAATACTGTGCCGCAGTTACAAAGTGAACTGGCCCTGTAACAACGGCAGTGGCTGCGGCCAGGCCCCCTCTGGCCAGGCGGGCCAGAGCTCCCGCCCACCAGAGTAATCTTGTAGCGACTCGACCACACAGCACGCCAGCCATGCTTATCGGCCCCAGCATAAGTAACAACTGAGCTGCATTTGGGGTGGCCTTGATACGAGCATCACTACCTACTTCACAGTCCAGCCCGAGTATCTAGGTCCAAGCATCAGCGGCAAGCCGCCATGCCCGGCCACACAGCAGAGTATCTAGGCGTTCGCCCAGTTACGTGTACATGGCAATGGTTTTGCTGCTAGCCCTAGTACACAAGTGATTTAATTTATCTTCATATCTATTATCAATAAGTAAAGTTCTGGGTTTTTCTTCAAACATAAGGCATCGCCAACGGTGTGTTTAGTTAGTGTTTTGTGCGTAATCCATCCAATTTTCTGGCACTGAAACGCGCTAATAGTCATCCTACTTAACTTATAACCCTTTTCCCCATAAAAGATTGTGTTCTTCTACTGCAGTTTTTTCAACTGTGGTGTTTTAAAAAAAATGTATCCCTTGCAGTTGGCAAGGGATTATTGTAGTTTGTAGTTCATTTAGGACTGTGGCTTGTCATTGCAAAATATTTGAATAAAATTACTACTACATTGAATCAGATGGGGGCTGCAGAGGTGTAGTTTCTGGGGCACTAGCCTCCATCCATTGTGTACTGAGCTCGATTATCAGGTGGGTTACTCCTGCATTTTTTAACGTGTGAATCATACTGAATGATCCAGCTGGTCAGAGGGTTTTCTCAGGAATCACTTTTTTTCCCCTGCCCATATATTTCACCTTGCTTCACCCTCATTGGCTCTCATAACCTTGCTGTTATAAGCTGCCCAGATCTCTTCACTCCTCACCCAATTAGTAGACAGGCACCTCACCCTTGTCTCACTCTGCCCTGATGCAAGATGCAACTGTTTTAAGGAGAGATTGCTACCCACAGAACTGAACTTGTAATCATTATTTTAGGATGTTCATTTTGACTAAAAATAAGATAGAAAATAGTAGCATATTGAAACATGTTCTGTACTGCCCCATGGTGAGTTTTATATTGAAGCATTAAAGCATGGTTGGTACATTACTAGAGTTGAGTCAGTCGTTCAAATTTCGAACCGAACCCAAACTTTGAGATTATGTTCGGTTTGGTTCAAAATGAATTGCCATGTGAAAGTTTGGTTCTAGTTCGTTTTGAAAAATCTACATGAGTTTGTGTTCAATTCCAAAATAGCCAGACATGAACATCATTTACAAACTTTGAAATGAAATTACTTCACCTCAAAGATGTGTAAAAATAGTAATCACAGGAAGCAAAATAATAAAAATTACCAAACAAGTAATTTTTGTGATTACAATATTGTATTTTGAACTCTCTTCTGTGTAAAACTGAGTGCTTTCTGTAGAGCATTTTTATAATTTATAGATGCTTGTACATAAAATAAGTTATTTACCTGAGATTTTGAAAAACATTTTTAATTAACATATTTTGACTTCCAAAAAGACAATGATGTATTTCTTAGTGTTTTAATGAATTATCGTATCAAACAAATCTATAAAAACATTAAAAACTGAAAGTTAATAGTAAGTCAATTTTGTATCCTTTTTCAAGTTAAAAACAATTTGGCCGCTACATTTTGGAACTATTAGTTGTGGAGCTTCGCAGTTGTATATTTATGTGTTTATGGATATGTTACATGTTTTAACAATTAAAGGTGAAATTGTGAATGTGGTTTTACATATTTATGTTATATGCTCAAACAAATAGAGGCTGAGCTATGATGGTTGTATGTGTATGTTCATTTTTTATGCCTTGTTAAGGTGATTCTACCCGTGTGGTTTTTGTTATGTACTTTAGCAATTAAGGGCTTAACTGTGATGGCATATAGTGTGTATAAGAAATTTTTTTAAAGTTCGGTTCGAATATGGTGCTTGTTTGATGAATTATAGAATGGTTCTGTTCAAGTTCAGTTCAGGGATAATTTTAAATGTTCCGTTCGATAAAAAATATTCCAGGTTCGGTTATAGTTCTGTTCGGCTTCAAAATCTGGATTCGTCCCACCTTGATATATTATATATACAATTGAATTGTTGGTAGTTATTTAGGAATATTTGTTAAGTGTTTAATGTTTCAGTAATGTGCCATTTGAGGGATTGTGTAGCCCACTTTGAAAATAATTCATTTACTGTTAGATGAGAGGTGTAGCAATGCAGCTGTAAGTGTGTACTAAATGCTGTGCTGCTTAGTACAGAAACTCTCATGCTTGTGTTTGCAGATCTTGAGGCCATGCAGCATCAGCCTTGCTGGTTCCACACCAGAGGGGGAAGGACTGCATATAGAAATCCAGATAACTAATATCAGGCTGGGAGTCTCTCCAGGTATTCTAGTCGACTATCATGTTCTTCTTTACACTCTTGTCTTATGCTTCACCATCCTACAACAAATTTTGAACAACTTAAAAAACATGACTTTTGGTACAGAGTTAAAATTGCTAAGTATATAGTTGTTAAATGTAATGTTGGTTTTCAGGAGGACTTCTGTAATGTCTTCCTGACAGTAAAGTTCATTCTTTTTGGAACCATAATAAAATTACATAAAAAATTGAGAAATTAATTTGTTTGTTGCTAACCATTGCCATTCTATTAACCATTACTGTATGACTTTCAAGAGGGAAAGATGTAGAAATAGACACCACCCAGTAACACATTACTCTCCACCTCCAATGTTTGCCTATGCATGCCTGCCAGCCTTCTGTTACTCGAATTAAGCACCAGTATTTCCTTTCCAGATACTACCCTTTGATGTGTCACAAAGAGTAAAACAATTTTCTTTAGATCTGTAAAGTAAAATGCTATAAGCAGGAAACTATTTCCATTTGTAGGGACATATCAAACAAAATTAAATTCTAACACAATTTTTGTTTATGGTGTGAAACTCTGTTAAGAAGTTGCCACTTGAGAAGTTTTCCTGCTTAATAATTTGAATAATTGTGCACCTTGTGTATCTGCACATGTGTAATTTGACCCTTTTAAGAAGTTTTCCTGGTTAATAAGTAATATTTTTTCAGTTCCTTCAGAAACTTCTTAACATAGCTTTACACCATATTTTATTGTGTGTAGACCACGTGCTTGTGTAGGCTGCACCAGAAATTTTGATAAAAAATTAGGGATAATTAATATTTTAAGTATAGGCCGCACTGAATTTTAGTATTGCTAAAATATTTCTAAGTCATGATTTTGTACGAACATAAGAAATTCAGACTAAATTTCTCCCCTATAAAACAGTTGTGACAGAAAATTTGTATTATTCCATTGTTTACAAATATGTGCTGTGTAATTACTATTCCACATATTGTAACATGACTTGAGAAAGCAAAACCATGGTAACATGTTATGCAAAATGGCATTTATCAATGTTCACTTGTGCTGTGGTGGTGGATGTGCAAACTACTTAACATATCTTTTTGTTGTACAGCAGCAGAATTATTTTCTCTTGTACGGCATCTGTTTTCAAGCTCCAACATTATAAAATGTAACATTTTATGGGTTTGGGATGAAGCTTATTTGGTTTTTGAATGTGAGTAAACAAATTATTGCATGAGTGAAAAGCTATAGTCATCTCTTGTACCGAATGCATGTACTGATAAACAGTATCTCCACAGTTAATATTCAGTGGTCCTGTCAAAACTCCATTATAAATAATGGTGAAGGTAACCCCTTGTATCATTTATTGGATGTTGCATCAATCTAAGTATATTTCTGATCCTGTCACCGAAGATTTCCAGCAACGGTCGTGTTTAAGCTGGTTGTTGATGCAAAAATCTAGTAACATGCTCTGCTGTTTATCACGCCCCTGCAGTGCGTTGTCTGTCTTCTCATCCCAACGCCCAACATGTCTGCTCTGCGGCATGGTGAGACGTGCAAGTCTGGCTAGCTACCTCCACTTACACGCCTGACAAGAGCGGAAGTGGTTACCTGGTAACCAGTGTAGCGACCTAGCGTCCTCTCTCTCCCCTTCTTTCTGTCTCTCTCAGCTACACACCTCCCTTCTTCCCCTTACATACTTTTGAGAGGGAAGCACTTGTCAAACAAAATAAAAAGCACAACTTCTCTCTCTCTGTCAGGCATGCTTGCCTACACATGCTGGCCACAGAGAAAATGAACTGTGCCTGGTGTTATTTCCAACCTCTCGTCTAGATGGTGATTAAAGTTACATTTCAACTGAACTGATGTGAGTTCCAGTGCGTACATACAAAACTGAAATAAATGAAAAATGCCTAAACCTTGTCCAGACTATGGATACTATAATTATTCAAAATATCACATACCCAAATATGAGAAAAAAAAAATGTGTATCAAAATTCACCAGAAATTTCACAACGGCAGAGGACCCCCCCCCCCCCCCCTCCACCTTTCTCCAAAAAGTGGACGCTAGATTTTTCTAAGAAAACACGACAGGAAGAAAGTCCCATAAAACAAAGACAATATGCAAATTAATGTTAGAGTAGAATTTTGAAAACTATGCCCCAAAACCAGTAAGATGTCCAACACAGTACGCAAACAACAATTAACAAAAGAATTCCTTGGTCACACAAAATTAATTACTCAGACAACATTTGAAAGAGTAGAGACAGAATGATGTGATGCTGATGATGATCTGTGTTTTTTGTTTTGATGCTGACGTGTGCCCGATTAGACTGACTTTGCACGTTGGTTGAGGATTTTGTCTGCTAGACCAAAAGCGGAGTAGTTTGATTTAGATAGTCGGCGTGAGGCGAGGGGTGTTGGTTATTACTTACTCACCACTCCTTCTTCGGCATTGTAGTCGGGGTAGGTTTCAGCTAGACGCAACGAATTCGGTCTAGGCCGGACTGGAGATTCTACAGGTATGCTTCCTTGGTCAAAAAGTTGAGGTTGTCCCAGCCTGGTCACACTTCGGTTCTGGTTAGAAACCTGTTTACCACAGGGTGACATGTAGGATGTATGCGGATACAAGGTGGGAAGTCAATTACCAGAACTGGAGCAGGCGCGACTGCCTGACGTCTAAGTTCGGCAGCGCAGTCCCGTTCCACATTGCCTCTCCTGCATAGGTTGTGGTTGTGCGATCAACGGTTTGAGAGCAGAGTGAGCCAGGAATTGTTCCCTACGTTTTCTACCAATCTTCTTCTCGTGAGGCATAGTGCAAACAGTTCGACAGCCTACTTGATGCACTTAGGCAGGAAGGTTCGACAGTGTAACCCAATAGTGACTTTCTGGCACGAGCTCGTTAAGAGTCCCCACTGATCCCCAGCAGTATGCAGGCTGATCAGAGACGTGAAGCCGTGAGGGCTGCCAAGTCCCTACTGGTTGTGCGTTCGCACTAGGTTGAACGACAAAACTTAAGGCTACTTCACCGCGCACTGACTTGTGAGTGGTGAGAAATAACATGTCTCTGTCGCCCCTCCCGATGCAAAGGTGTTTCTAGTTGTTGTGGCATCGCTGTTTCTCCCCCACGAGCTCTGATTTAGTGCTAATGTGTGACTGGGAAGAAACAGGTAGCAGTCTAATATGTATGTCTTCTGACGTGCAGACACCTGAATGGGTTTCACAGTCAGGCTAACTCGGTTTAAACAAATCCCCCGGTGCCTGTCGGCAGTGCATGGTATTCTGTCTCCCACTGTTAGTTCAACAAATACCCTGAAAGTGGATAACAGAAAGTTAGAGAACAGTTAGTGTTAATTGAATGTTCAGGAAACACTTGACCCTTGCTACCTCCTATCAAACCATGGAGGAATGAAGGTACCTGCGGATCCAGATGTAGGCGACCTGGTTCTAAGTTAAAAAGGGGAATTTTGGTTTTAGATGAATACAAACTAATTAAAGTTAAACTGCTAAGTAAAAGGTGTCTAGAGGAGACAAAGTGAAGTTGAATGCGTATGTTCGTGTTCGTTAGTCGTCGAGAAGTAGTAAATAGCCATGAGGGCGTACTCGAAGATCCATGATCTTCGGAGGTGGCAGCACTGAGTCAGTGCTGGATGTTGTGAGAGAGGATGCGTAAGAATGACTCCCGAGCTCGGCAGTATCCAGACTTATATAGTGGAAGCTTGTAGGCTACCTGTGTGGGGTGCAAGGAAGGCGTGACGTCCTTCTGCCCTGGTTGGCATGGGGAAGACTCTGGTCAGCATTTGTGCTTCCTGCCTCGTCTATGGCGCTTGGCCTTGCCTGAGGTCTAGGCAGCTTGTCGGCTCAGCAGAATGAAGGGAGAGGTGGGTGAGGACATACCGACCAGGTTGTGTATCCTCCATATGAGGAGAATTCGCTTATACATTCCTGCTGCCTGTCGGGTAGAGAACGTTTGTAGTGTTGGAAGAGGTACACTTGGCGATGAGTCGTAATCGTATTAAATTAGTTGTATAAGCGGCATGCGTTAATTGCCCCCCCCCCCCCCCTCCATTGCGATGACGACTCATCGTGGAAAAGGTGGCGGAGAAACCCGGAGGCCCCCTTTCTGGAAGGTCTAGTAGGTCTGGGTAGGCGTCAGTATACGTGATGAGGTAGATAGCATGACAAAAATTTGCGGACAGGTAGGCAGGACCCTTAAGTTTGGGAGGCTTGACGTCTGTAGCTGCATCCATGTTCTGTGCACTCTGGTTGCCCGGCTGGTGAAGCGAAACATGTGGGGTGGCGGCGTGCGACTGGCGACCTTGACTCTCTCTCTTTCTCTCCATCTCTTCCGGGCGGTGTCTTCTGCCCCTCGCCCTGGTGTTTGGGCTTTTCTGATGTGGCGAGAGTTCGCATGGCCCGTGTGTTGCAAAGATTACGGGGTTGGGAAGCCGCATGTGTCTGGTGTCCCACCAGCCTACATTTCATGTGTGTGCCATTGACGAAAACCAGCATAGCGCTGGTGGATATTGCAATAGAATCATACATAAAAGACCTGAAAGAAAAATTATATAAATCAATGGCATGTCAAAATGAGGGGATTAAAGTAAGAATAATTAGAATATGTACAAGTCTTACTCGCAGAAGGTGGGGAAATGTCACTACTATCCTGGAGCTTGCTGCTGTGACTTAAGAAAGAAATTAGGAAAATTTTTCCATGGAACCGTTGTGTCTGCCTGCAAGCTAAATAGTTATGTGTGACAGATTGTGAGGTGGATACCTACAGGTACTTCAGCACCTGGGTTGACCGGCTAAACTAATACAAAGAGAGTACAGTAGGCGCCAGCCCGCTGTGCCTCTGTGCAACGTCGCGAGGGTGGCTGTTGGAGTGAGGGAGGGAAGGCATGATGCAAGGGGAAGACAATACTCTAGAAGGGATGGGAGGCAGACGAACAGTAGTACGCCCCAAACTGCTAACATAAGGCACATATACTTGTACTAATGCCAGAGGTGTTCCACACACCTCGGCCACACACCTCGGCAGACAGGTTGCTTGAGTATACACGAAAGACATACATAATTATAAATATGAGACTGATGTATATACATAAAACAATATTTAAATAAGGCATTAAGTCTTCCTGGGATTCCTAAAACACTAGGTTTTGTCACCGAATTACTTAGCAGCAAATGTGTGTATTGCCCAATTACTAGGTCTGAGTCCCAAACCAACATATACATACTTCATCACACATTACAGAATTATTGTGTAGTTAATTTAATGAGAATCAAAATATTTAAATGTGTATAAACTAACCCATGTAAAGTGTGCACGGCTTCGTCGCATCAGCAATACAAATATGCTCAATCTGCTATGGCGTAGGTCTTTGTGCATCGTTAAATAAATGTATACCTAATAAAAATAAACGATATCGTAAAATGCTAGTAAACTAGGCCGAGCTGGGTGTTTACTGATATCGCCCGGTATTAGTAACGCTAATGCACACATGTCATCACGCTCTATACACCACACATGAACACACCTATATACAGCATGTTCGCATATTAAACACCCAAATTACAAGATATAATGCATTTTGAAATATAGAGTCGAACATATAGGAAACCATGTACATAAACAGAATATTAAAGGAGATATGAGAATTAGAATGTGAGTTTGAAAACATATTTGCTCCGAATGCGTAGAACTTTATGCCAATGGTAAGGATGGCGGTGATGTAAACACAGTAAATCACACCCTGTTGAGTCGGAACCGCCAATTCGGTGTGTTACGAAGCGTGTAATAGTGGAGGGCTTGTCGTTTATGTACTGACATATCACTTCCTCAAGCCGAACAGTGTGAAAAGGCCGAGGACAGCCAGCAATATGAAAGTGTCTCTGGAACATGGGATGCATAAGTCACCTTTTTGCTGCGGACATTGTAGGTTTAGTACAAGGTATTCGGTAAACATATGTATTCGAAACCCAATTTCATAGGTTCATATCTCTATTAATATTTCTTTTAGGTATACGGTGTCCTATATATTTTCAACTTTTACATTTTTCAAATTTGACATATGGAATCCCCTCTCGCATGCTGGGCGTTTAATTTGACGTTCAGAAACAAATAAAATACCCACTTTATCAAGAAATTATGCAGTCAGTCCTTAATACAAACAACATATGAAGACAGCCACTACTAATACAAAAAACGTGCCACAAAATAATAAACAAATGTACCAATGGACACTGCAACAAAAACAACAAATAGCCATGGAAGCGTTAATAAACCAATTATTAATGCTGGGTGGACGTACATAGTACGAAAGAAAAAAAACCAATATTGTATACAAGACACTCTTGTATCACCAATAAAATATATAAGCTGAGCGAAAAACTAATTTATTAATAAATAAAAAAACACAGTATTGTAATTGTGTGCTTTTTCGAAAATGTAAGCAAGTAAATACCTCCATAACAATAGGAATGAAATGCCTCAAAATAAGAAAAGTATTATATAAATACAGTTATTGATATGTCAAAAACATAAAAAAAATTAAAAAAAATTATCTGTAAACTAAATAGAATACTAATACACCACAGAACACGCTTACGCCCTTTGTTAATGCATACCTTTGAATATTCACATGTTAGTAAACATTCCTACCTCACTATGTTTTGTCAACACTGTTGTAGCTCTGCAAGTCCAGATATATTGCTGCTGTCACTGACATAATCTCCTTCACTAGAATCACCTTCACTGTCACTCGAAAAAACACAATCACCTAGCTCGATGATTATGTTATCAATGTGGACATCAAAAGCTACGTCATGTTCCAAATATTCTTTCTCCATTTTCACAACATGTTCACAAACATTTTTCCACTCGTTCTGACCAATTGTGTTAAGTTTTTCCTTGGATAGTGCAATGACGTCTGACTCTTTAAATAAACTTTTTGTAGATGCCATGAACTGTTTGAGTTGAGCCCAAATTAATTCAATAGGATTTAATTCCAGATAGTATGGAGGAATACGAAGTACTGTGTGGCCATTAGAAGACATTATGTTATCCACGAGATACGTTTTGTGTTGTGGTCTGTACATTTGAACGAGTTTGTACAGTTCAAGTTTCAACATGTCTTCTGAAAATGGTATGCTGTGTTCACGAAGCCACTGTTTCATGTCGTCCTTTCTATTATTAGAAGTAGGTACTTTATCTACCCGGACACACTGATATGGATCATTATGTATAACAAGAAAGGAATTGTCAGGCAGATTATGTATTCATTTTTCATTGAACCACTTCATATAATTTGCGTTGTTCATCTGATGATAGTCACCAGTGGCTTGCCCAGACTTTCCATTTTCATCGCCGGCATGCACAATAATGAGCCTTTTCCTTTTGATAGTGGTTTGTGGAAACACTTTTCGCTACCGTCACTCCACGACTTCCCAGTTACATGTGACGACAAAATATATGTTTCATCCATACAGATTATAGGGCCACCTTCCTCTCTGAAGTGCGATATATATTTCAAGTATGTGATTCGTTTTTCACGAATATCACTTTTTTCGCTAAGGTAACGTCTATTGTTGTTTGTTTTTTTCCACTGGAAGCCAAGGTTACTTAAAATCCTTCCCAAGCTTTTCGCGCTGCCTTTAAAATCAATTGCGTCTTTGGTAAGTTTACGTCTAAGTCCTTCAACAGTCTGGGCACACTTTTCCGTCCTGTAGAAATCGTAGACAATCCTTCTTACAACACAGACGTCAAAATCATCTAATGTTGTAACATTTATTTTCCTGTTAGGTTGTTTGTGTGGTGTCGAAAACGATAGTCCGCTTTCCTTTGTCGTGTCCTTTGTTTCTTTCTTTATTTTCCTTACGCGTCTCTCGGACACACCCGTAGCACATCCAGTGCGAAATTGCGCCTCCTCGATTGAAATGCTGCATATTCCATTCCTTGCTTCTTCTTCCATAAACATTAACACATTGTGCACTATTTCCCTGGACAGGCTATGCAAAATACGCCCCTTCAGTTTCGACAAAACTTGTGACATTTTTCTATTTCAACGCAAACTAAGTAATGTCACGTATATTATAAAAGATAATCTGTAGTACGCTATGTAACATTCATCAACACAACCAATAGTTCACAGTGAATACCAAAGAACAAGTGGCTGTCAGTATCAGTATGCACACGCATATACTTTCAGCATGGATAATAGGCAACTGGAAGCGAGGAATGACGTGTCCAGGAATGTGTAGAGGGGACGCAAAGCAGGTGTGGAAACGAGATAATCTCGTATCCGTAACCATCGCCTAGCAGCACAGCGAGTTGGCGGCCACTGTACACTACATGCATGACTATCACTGCAAACTGTGTGCACGTTGGTCACTTAATACAAATGACATAAACACTGAAAATTGAAAGTTAAAAATATCTTGCACCAGATTTGGGCTCCCCAAATCTGGTGCAAGATATGGCGCAAGACGCTCATAGTCTTCGGTTGTTATACCAGGTAAGTTTACAAGATATTGCAAACAAAAGCACATACAAATATAAGCATACATATAAAAATTCCTTCCTACAAAATGGCATTCTCGCTGGTATACCCTTTCAAAACTTATGAAAATATTTAATTGTGTGCGTGCACATCAAATCACATTTAATGCTGAAGAGCATAAAAAAATTAGCCTAGCTACCCCTTGCGGGAGTCCATCATATATCATAGGTCTAACAGCTAGTATGTACACTGTGTATCTTCATTGGAATATTCCAGGTAAGTTGCTAAGGAATGTTCACTTTTATCTGTGCTGAAAACACACTCTTACACAACGGCATTCTCCACGTAAGCATTCTTCACATTAACACTTTTAAAACGTATGCTGATATTTATAGGTTTACCTACACATCAAGTCAGATTTAAGTGATGAATATTAATAAAAATATAAAAACCTAAAATGTCTTTGTTACATTGAAGTCTCTGTCCTTAATCTGTGGCACTGTGGTTAGCATCTTTATGTGATTCTCTTATGATAGCCATTACTGTCATTGTGGTGAGCGTCCATTCATAATGCTACTTACTTAAGTGGGCTGTCGGCCACTGAAACACTGAACCTTGAGGTGTAAAATGTCTATAAAATGTTACTGACATACTGCTTTTTCGGCTTTAATAAAAGTTGCTTAGCACATAGTCGAGTGACTAATTATGGGTGCATTTACCTCGTGGGTTCTTTATACTTGAATTTATACTGTATACTTTTGAATTTAATTTAGTCTAAATGTGATTGTTCTACCTACGTCACTGCCTTTGGCTTGCAGCTAAACTAAAACGTGGTGCACGTGACCGGTCTATAACGAGTCCTTTTGCCACGTGCACATAGTAGCAGTTTACGGCTACTTCTCTATCTTTAATATTCGCGCACTTACTGGTGATCTTCGGTCTCACCTTCAGTGGGCCTCCCCCTCGGATGAAGGTCAGTGTGCAGAGGGTATGACCACATGTACCTGGTTGTGGGTCTCCATGGCGATTCCCGGTACCGGCCAGATGTATGGGTGGCGTTAGTGGTATGTGGGACATCAGGCGTTGTGGAGCAGCCTGGGGCATCGTGGCGTCTGCTTCTGCCGCAACAAATTTGGAAGGCACTCGTTCAAAGGACGTTGAGGCAGTGCGGGGGAGTGACAATCCCTCCATCCCGACTGCAAGGGTTCCTACCCGTAGGGCAGGATGTTTCTCTGACGGGACAGTGCGAGGGAGAAAGATTTTTGACCCCGACTGCGGGCAGCACAGCTTGTCGTGGTACCAGGTCATGTGCGTCATCGACGGTCTCGGTGGCCAGGTCCTGGGGTGAGGCAGTGGAAGGGAGATTAACCTCAACCTCCACTGCAAGTGGCCTGTTGAGGTGTAGTGGGTGGCATCGACATTCTTGCTGAAAGCGGTCTCTCACGTAGCAAAATGGCGGGTGAGAGCACTTCCAATGTGGCAGCTCGACGTCCGGGTCTGTGGGTATTCCTGTGTCGCAGTACCTGGGGACGGAGCACTTCTGTTGCAGCTCAACGCCCCGGGTGACAGGCAATTGGAACAGAAACACTCTTGTCCGAGTTTGAAGTCCTGGGTGGCGGGAGTTCCTGCATGGCAGGTTCTTGAGACGGAGCACTTTGGGCGTGGGAGTTTGACATCCTGGTAGGCGGGTTGTCCTCCGTGGCACGTTCCAGGAACGGGGCACTCTTGTCCGAGCTCGACGTCCAGGCTGGCGGGTCTTCCTGCGTGGCAGGTGGTTGGGGCGGAGCACTCTCATTGGAGCTCGACGTCCCAGGTTCTGGTGGTCTGGTGGCATCTTGTACTTCTTCGTCGGAGCCAAATGTCGACTTCGTTGAAGTTGGAATGGCCTTGACTTCTGGCTACATAATTGTACTAGGTTGAGAGGTATACGCTGGGTGATTCCTACCCCTCACCAAAGGTGCTTCCGATTGCTCGCTAATGGAGCTTGATTGGCGGGGTGTTTGACGGTGTTCTCTGTCACGTGGACTCTGTCAGGATAATTCGGAGCAGGTAGATTTTGTTTTGGTTGCGATCTTCTCGGCATAGCTGCGTGGCATCGAGGGCTTTGATTTGATGGAGAATGCACCTTGGCACTGTTCTTCATCTGGTTTTCATGGTGCGACGTTACTAGGAGCCTTGTCAATAATGATGGGCGTCGGCTCTGGTCTCGCCGAGGGACCTGGCTCTGTTTCGCGTGCTACCCTTTTGAGTGAAGGTTTATCTTCATCCCCTGATTGGCTAGGTGTGTATCCTTCGGCTTCATCATCCCCAAGTGTCGGCACATCCCCTGCGTGCGGACGTATCTGGCCTTGGGTGTCTTTCCGGATTCGTCCGCGTATATCTTCAGCCCAGTGGACATTGTCTCGCTTGCTTACGATGAGGTACAGTCCATCCCATTTGTCAGCAAGGTCATCACTGAATTGGTGCGGGCTTTGCTGAGAGGGTCAACTCTCTTACCCCTTTTTTCAGTTGGGGGTATTAGAAATGTAGGCAGCCTGGGCTTTGTGGGTGTGCGTGTTGCGGCCAGGGCTGCTAGCAGGATGTCGTCATGTTAAGGCATATCAGTGGACTCGCTTTCCCACTGCCTGTCGCCTGGTTAGCGTAATGTCTGTCCCAGGGGTAAAACGTGCGGACTGGTGTCGATGGCCTAGTTGGTACGGCGTCAAAGGGCAAACAGTATGGTAGAGATGTGTTTATCTCAGGTCTCTACCCCCCACTCTTGAAAGGCTGTTTGCAATTAACGGCTTGTAAACTGTGTGCCGTTGTCTGTCAGTATGGCTTTCGGATAAACCCATTGTGCGAAAATCTCAGTCTCCATTTTCTGTACAATCGGGGTGGTTTCATGGCTGGGTAGAGGAAATGTCTCTACCCGTCTTGAAAATTTATCTGTGACCACGAGTAGGTAGCAGTTTCCTTTCATGCAACATGGATATGGGCCTATCAGATCGATGGCAATGTGGTTCATGGCATCTTGGGTCTCCATGGTTTTGCGGTGGGAGGAGGAACCGGATAGGCTTGCAGCGGCAGCATGTGACACAGTTGCTGACGTACTGTCGAACATCACAGCTTATCCCGTCCCACTTGTAACTGGTTTTAATATCCAGCACGGTTTCGCTAGTACCAGTGTGACCAGTTTGGGGATGGTCATGATGGTGCCGGCATATTTCAGCGAATAGTTGCGGTGGAACCCAGATCTTCCACTGCATATTGGGCTGTCCACTACTCGGCCACATAACGTCATCCCTTAGTACAAACCGCTGGGGCTGTTCCCGTAGTAAGCGTCGGATGGCGGGGTCCTCGTGCTCTGAAGGTTAGTTGTTGGCGTGTTATTTGAAATTGAAGTAGTTGGATTTGTTCTTTCGGGCTTCTTTCAACCTGTAGGGGAGGGTTGGTGGGGGCAATTTCTCCTCTTCTTCTTCCTCAGCTTTCTCCTCCAATGTCGGAGAATGATACAGGGTGTCTGGCAGATCGTTCAACTTATCTTACCTGGGTAATGTTGGATTTCGAAGTCGAACTCAGTAAGGATCATGTCCCACCGGCCCATCTTGGCCTTCGAATTCCGGGACTCGTGTAGGCATTGTAGGGTTTTAGAGTCGGTTCGTAGAGTGATGTGTTGCCCTTCAAGATGATACCTGAAATTTTCACATTCCTGCATGAATGCTACTTGGTGTACGTGTGGGCGACCTGCAAAGTCAGTAATCTGTATGTTGTAATAGCCAAGGTGCCGTACCGGGTTGTATACATCCGGGATATCTGCAGTAGTGAGAACTGTGCTTTCTTCGGCATCTCTCAAACTGGTAGGCCATCCCAGACATAGAGACGCGTTCGTCTGGCCATCCTATACATAGGTGGTTATAGGGCTCATTGCACGTTGTGCATTGGATGCGGTTTATGCTTTGGCCAGGACATATAATCTCATTGCAGAAGCTCGTGGCTTGTTGACGGCAAGTTATACAGCATTACTAATCCGTCTGTGTCCCGAGTCTCTTCAGGCCAGCCTTTACAGGCATAATGATAGTTTCGTGCAATAGGTGCATTCTATCCTTAGTGTGCCATGGCCTGTACAGTCGCCATGGCTACACTGTAAGTCCGATGAGTCGTGCTCATTATTGAGGTTTTCGCCGGTGGCGGCATTGATGTCAGTGTCTGACATGGTAGCGGTTAAAAGTGCTACGGGGTGTTTTGGGGACTCCCCAAAGTCCGCTTGACTGATCGTTTCAACCCTTTGTTCTCTGGGCATGGTTGGTCTAGTTCGTGCCGTTTACTGCGCACAGCTATTCGTCTGACGCCCCACGTTGGGCGCCAGAAAATTTCTTGACATGTGCCCAATTAGACTGACTTGGCACGTTGGTCGAGGATTTTTTCTGCTAGACCAAAAGCGGGGTAGTTTGATTTAGATAGAAGGCGTAAGGCGAGGGGTGTTGTTTAGTACCTACTCACTCCTTCTTAGGCGTTGTAGTCGGGGTAGAGTTCACCTAGATGCGGCGAATTCAGTCTAGGCCGGACTGGAAGATTCCACATGTGTGCTTCCTTGGTCCAAAAGTTGAGGTTGTCCCAGCCTGGTCGCACTTCAGTTCTGGTCAGAAAGCCTTTTACCACAGGTTGACTCGTAGGATGTATGCGGATACAAGGTAGGAAGTCAGTTACCAGAACCGGAGCAAGCGCGACAGCCTGACGTATAAGTTCGGCGGCGCAGTCCCATTCCACTTCGCCTCTCCTGCATAGGACGTGGTAGTGCGATCAACGGTTTAAGAGCAGAGTGAGCCAGGAATTGTTCCCTACGTTTTCTACCACTCCTCTTCTCGTGGGGTATAGTACAAACAGTTCGACTGCCTATGTGATGCACTTTAGACAGGAAGGTTCAACAGTGTAACCCAATAGTGACTTGCTGCCACGAGCTCGATAAGTCTCCACTGATCCCCCACAGTATGCAGGCTGATCAGGGACATGGAGCAGATGGGTCCGAATCTCTACTGGTTGCATGTTTGCGCTAGGTTGAACGGCAAAACTTCAGGCTATGTCACCACGCACTAACTTAGTATGAGTGGTGAGAAATAACCTCAGTCTGTAGCCCCTCCCAATGTAAAGGTGTTTCTAGTGGTTGTAGCATTGCTGTTTTTCCCCCCACAAGCACTGACTTAGTGCTAATGTCTGACTGGGAAGAAACAGGTAGCCGTCTAATATATACGTCTTCTGATATGCAGACACCTGAAGGGGTTCCACAGTCAGGCTAATTCGGTTTAAACAAATTTCCCGGTTCCTGTCGGCAGTGCACCGTGTATTCTGTTTCTTACTATTAATTCAAACAAATTCCCTGAAAATGGAAAACAGAAAGGTAGAGATGGAAAACAGAAAATGGAAAACAGAAAATGGAAAACAGAAAAATAGAAAACAGAAAGGAGAACAATGAGTGTTTATTGAATTTTTAATAAACACGTTACCCGTACTACCTCCTATCAAACAGTGGATGAATGAATGTACCTGCGGATCCAGTTGTAGGCGACCTGGTTCTAAGTTAAAGAGGGAAATTTTGGTTCTAGACGAATACAAATTAATTAAAGTTACCTTCTAAGTAAAAGGTGTTTAGAGGAGACAAAGTGAAGTTTAATGTGTATGTTCATGTTTGTTGGTCGTCGAGAAGTAGCAAGTAGCCACGAGGGCGTACTTGAAGTTTCCAAGATCTTCGGAGGTCGCAGCACTGAGTCAGTGCTGGATGTTGCGAGAGAGGATGCGTAAGAATGACTCCCGAGCTCGGCAGCATCCGGACTGATATAGTGGAAGCTTGTAGGCTGCCGGCACGGGGTGCGAGGAAGGCGTGATGTCCTTCTGCTCTGGTTGGTGTGGGAAGACTCTGGTTAGCTTTTCTGCTTCGTGCTTCATCGGTGGTGCTCGGCCTTGCCCGAGGTCTGGTCAGCTTTTTGGGTGTCAGTTGGTGAAGGGGGAGATGGGCGTGTCTCCTGGGTTGCGTATCCTCCAGGTAAAGAAAATTTGCTCATAAGTTCCTGCTGCCAGTAGGGTATACGACGTGTCACATCATTAGTGTTGGAAGAGGTACACTTGGCGATGAGTCGTAATCATATTAGTTTAGTTGTATAAGTGGCATGTGTCAACGCTGATTTGTTATATGCTATGTGATGAAATGGGAATAAAACCCCTGTAAACCAAGCGACCCTGTGACTGCTTCCCAGTCCAATGGCAGATTCAGGGATTGGTTCCCCTGCCACTAAGCAATACAGTAATTATAAGTCAGAGGAATCCTTAGGTCTTCTGAGGTCCTAATGTTTTTGGCTCTGGATGAAAGACCTTTTATGACTAAACTTAAAACTAGCCTTTAAGCTTAACCATAACCTAAAACTGAAATCTAACAACTGTTCAAAAAAGAGTCCACACCTCAGGCTCCAAAACAGCGTTACCAGCACGTATAAAGTGCAGTGTCTAGTTTCTCTGGTGGTGATCAGTCTTCTACTAGAACTCAAGCCAGCTTCGAGAGACTTAGTTCCATGCTACAGCAGCAAAAAAATCCAAGATTCTCCTCAACACTGGAAAGATTATGGTAGCACTCAAAATTTGAACATGACAATTAAAACACTTAAGATCTCTTAACAAAATCATTACCAAAAATTTTGCTTTACTGAATGCACCTCTCTTTAACTGAGTAGTGTGATCTCCCATTTCGACACATAGTTTCATTCTGCCTGAAAGGGAAAGTCTTGGAGTGGTCATCCAAAACTGAGTGTAGAAACACCTGGCACTTCCTAAGGCTGGTCATGTGGTCGCTTAACCACAGCAGACCAGGATGTTGAAAACACTCTTTAACCCAATTCAGCCCTTAGATTCATCTGGCACCACAGAATGAAAATAAGCTGGACCAAACTCCGAAAATTTTGACTTAAAACTAGGACTTTCAAACTAAGACTTATAAACTAGAACACAAAGAAAACAAAACTAAGTGTCGCCTGGAAGTCAACAAATTCCGAACAAAAAATGTTATGCAAACACAAATTACAAACAATTAAACTAATTTTCAATCTCAGTGAGTGTACCAGAATCAACATAAACTCACTTCTCTTAGTGTACCATAGTGTCATAGCGTACCTACATTTGGAATAACCCAAGCAAAATTAAATTGATGAATATGAATAGATAAAAAAATATTATATGATCTGAAGTAACTTCCCAAAGCTACTTCATAGCTCTCATCAAGACTACACAAATTTAACCAAAATTTTTACTAAACCAATTGTCACTCACAATGTTATCAAAGTTCCAAGGGAAAATGGAAAGCAAAAATAAGTTCTCTCCCATACCATACGTACAAAAACGTGAGACCATTTCCCAAAAACTGAAACACCTGAGTACCCACAAGAACAGCAAAAAATAAAAATAATAAATTAAGGTAAGAAATCTGTTAAACATTAACTCAACTAAGTGACAATGAAAATTGTGTGTATTTGTATTCAAAATACACCTTATTACAAAATTTAAACAACAAAGACATCACCAAAGTAACTGCTGTGCAAATGTAAACAAACTGCAGAAGTACCTAGTTAACATTGTAGTTGAGTATCAGAAAAAAATACTATCTAAATGCATGTGAAAGCCGAGACCACAAGCAATCTCACTAAAACAGGAAAACGCCTGGATTCAAATACCTAAAATCCAAAAGAGTTCCCAAAACATTGTGAGCAGAAAATTAATTCAACCAAATTTCTCGAGGAAAAGTATTTCCAAACAAACAACCCTTGCAAAAAAACCAAAAAAGTTAGTCAACATGACAAAACCACAAGTTCAAACCTAAACAATACCAGAAAAAATGGATGTCAAAACTGTGGAATAACCAGTAAAATTATACTTATAAAACTACGCAAAACCATATTTAAATGAAGCACAAACACAGGAAAAACACTCCCGAAGTACGTTCAAAACATGGGGGGTTATGAGGAATCTGTAACGTAGAACATAAACATATCACAATGAATCTAGAGGAAAACAATGCCATACAGTTGGCAGTACTGTGCTGACAAGATGGAGTCTTGCATGAAAGGCCCGTAATGCTCCGCAGATGTGCGCTTAGTCAACAACTCATTCCGATAATTAATGGTAAATGAAACTTATGCGTAAACAACCAAAACAACCATAAACGTATGCTCAATGCCAAAATTTACCATAAAACTGTTAATAAACTACTGCACGAATAACACGAGTCGTGAAAACACAGTTATCATGATATAAATAAACATAGCGTACAGCCAGAGTTTAATTACCAAAACCTTTACTAAATATTTGAAGCACAATCTCACGTGAACTTCATTCAAAATTAAACACTTAAGACTTCTGGACACATTTTTGTGCAAAACTAAACTACCTGACTACTATGACGACATCACTGTATACACGTTGTCACATACTTTTAAAGTTATATTTATTGTCTAATCATTAGTCTCCCGAAAATTTCGTAAATTCAACTGACAGAAAGGAGATAGTATAGACCACCAGGTCTATTCCTCTGGAGAATAAACACACATTTTTAACTAACCCAGTGTGCTTATTTTAGGGTGATTGTGACATTCATCCTCGTAGAGTTCAAACCTACCAAGGAGAAGCAGGATATTGAAACCTTTTTGCTTAAACTAGTGTAGGACTGTGGGCTACTATTAACCGGGCGCACATACATCATAAAACACAACCCAGTAACCAACAACTTATACTATGGATCAGACACGCAAAGATACCTGGTGTACATTTATGGTAGCACCCTGACCACTAAGAAAATATGCCACGAAGCAGCTAGACATCTAAATCAGCTAACCCACTCCATCCACCACGTTGAACTTTGCTGGTTGGAGTGAAAGGTCCGATTCTCCTTTTACAACTTTATCGCAACATTCACTATTTCTCGTAACCACACAAAAACCACTGTATTATTATTATTATTATTATTATTATTATTATTATTATTATTATTTAAAAATCACACTAAAAATTGTAATAATTTTACCCAAGATCACTTCACCAACCTATCAAAATGTTGCGACATTTACTTAAAAATACTGTATCACAGCCCACATGGTCACATATTTTACTCACATACTACCTTCTTACTAGAATACTACTTACAGCAAAAACCCTAAAAAGTTTATACTAAAATTACCAATTATTTCATTATTACAAAATGTTGTATGAAAAAACCTAAAAGTTAATACAAAATTTACCAAGTATTTCATTAAACCATTTTCAGATGCAAAAGTTTATACAATTCAAAAACTTGAGTACAGAAGTACACTGACAACTATCCTTAAAACTCCCAATATTCTCTATAGAAGGGGGAGCCTGGTACCACAAAATATTAATTTTCCAGGATCCTTAAAACACCTGACCTGCCAAACAAAACCTGGTCTCAAAGTAAATTGCATTTTTCCATGTTCTTGCCTTCTTTATTTATTCTCTCTTTCTTTTCTCTGGCTACCTCAGATACTCTTTGAAAAAGACACATTCACCACACTCATCCAAAGACCAAATGCCAAGGATATTCTCCTTTATACGCTGTTCACGGTTAAGTGAGCACTTTTTAAAGCCCTCCCAAAAGGCCTTAACCCCTAATAAATATATTTTATTGCAGTCTCGGACATTAAATTTTGGGAGTAATGGAAAGCACAGTAGACTCCAGATGATCCGGCCTAATATGGCGAAAAGGCAGGCCGGATAACAAAGCAGCCGGATAGGCCGGAGTTATATAAACCACTCATTTCCTTCCCCACCCACACCATTAACAACACACTTTTCATACCAAAACCTACTGTTATTCGTATTTTCTGACCTTTTAGTACAGGTCAGTACTTTATAAATGTTTGTTATGCACTGTACTGTCCGTTTTAAAATTTATAACAGAATAAGGAAGACCAAAAATAAAAATAATTCACATGTTGTAAGATAAATTTTATAATATCTAACTTAATTGCTGGAAACACAAAAAAATGTACACTGTACAGTATGTGAATAGTATACATACAATTTTAAAATAAACAAAACATTAACATAAAACATAGGCCTAATTCTTAAAAAAATTATTTCAACTAATTTTACAGTTCATTGGAAAATAATTACACAAATGTGAAAAGTAGGCCTAAGATAAGAGTCAAAACCTACAGTTTTTAGTTTTTGATAAAGGCTTTGATAGAAGACTGGTTCTCCCTGTTAGCCCTCTTCTGTGATGCAGTGTCCCTCTACTTATGCAAGCAGATGATATCAGCTGGCGTATCTTCCTCCTGCTGGCTAATGTATTGCAGCGCAGCCTCAATTGTCTTGAACCCTTCCAAATGTGGGACAAGATTTTTCCTTTCATCCAAGGATGCCTCCTCCTCCTCTTCTTCTTGTATTTCTTCTCCCTGCATCACCATTTCCACAATATCGTTGTCAGTTATTTCATCAACTTCGTCATTTGACATCCATTCTCTAATGTCCTCTGCACTGACATCACCGCAGCCATGTACTTTTTCCAGCAACGAAACAAGTTTGTTTTCATCTTTCTCTTCAGTTTCACACATAGGTTCAAATGTGAAATGTCCACCTTCATGGTCCAAAAGAACTTTCCAAGACCTTCAAGTAATATGTTTGGAATCTCTTCCCATGCTTCGGCCACCCACCTTATGACATCTAGCATGTCAATCTTTTTCTGAGTGCTTAAGTAGTCTTCTCTATTATCAATCGCCAATATCAACGAACTGAGAAGATGCCGGCGATACATTTTCTTTAACATTTCAATGACACCCTGGTCCATCGGCTGACAAACAACCATCACGTTACTTGGTAAAAATAAAGCTTTGATGTCTCCATCTGCGAGTTCGTCAGTGGCCGGATGCGAAGGTGCATTGTAAAGAATTAGTACAGCCTTTCTCTGCAAATTGTTGTCTTTCAAGTGTTTTTCTACAGACAGTACAAATTCATTTTGGAACCACGTTTTAAAGATTTCTGAATTCACCCATGCTTTCCTTTGATGTGTGTAATATATGGGTAGTGATTCCTGATTTCCTAGTTTTTAAAAGCTCTAGGTTTCTTTGATTTTGCTATTAAAGTCAACCTAAGCTTGTGGTTGCCGGTTGCATTACTGCAAGCCAAGATGGTTACTCGTTCCTTGCTTTTCTTGTATGCTGGTGCAGCTGCTTTGGTTTTTGATGCAAGAGTTTTTGTAGGGAGCATCTTATTATTTAAACCGTTGTTATCACATTTGTACATCCCCAGAAATCCCCTCCTTTTCAATAAGCTTAAAAAGATGGTCTTTGAACAAAGGTATTGCCTCTTTATCAGCAGATAATGCCTCCTAACCTATGGTAATCTGACGAATACAGAATAGTTTTTTTCCAACGATCTAACCATCCATCACTGGCAGTAAATTCTGAATCCTCTCCTTTTAGTATTTGTCGCTTAAATTGCATTGCTTTTCCCTGCTATATCGGCCCAGTAATAGGCAAGCCTTTTCCTCTTAAGTGTTCATGCCACAAAAATAAAGCTGCCTCAATTTCTTTATGATTACCTTTCAGCATGGTTTTTCTTACTTTCATTCCACTTCCACTAACTTGGGCGGAACACCACTTTTCAATTTCTGCACGACTTTTCTTCCAGTCACCAACTGTACTTTTCCCAACTCCTAACTCCGAAGCAATAGTTTTTGCCGCTACCCCAGAGTCTAGTCTCTTTATAGCACATAGTTTCTGCTCCATAGTTACTACAACCTTTTCAGTTTATCACCCATTTCCTGATCTTCAGTAAAAAAAACAATGAAGCACACAAACATTTTACGACGGTAACCAGGAACACTGGAAAATGTATTCGGCGCTTGTAGATAAACGATACACAACTGATGGAACAGTCCGCGCTTTTCATGTCGCAACTTGTGTTTTGCACACTGCACGTAGGAGGATCGTACCAGACGCCTGCTTGCAATGTCTTGGCAAAGTTGCAATTTATGAAGGCGTGAAAAGTAGAGTAGATCGTTCAAAAATAATTATTCATTTTATTACAGAGAATTTATTTTTTGGAACTAGGCCGGATAGTACGGAGGCCAGATACTCAAGAGTCTACTGTATACACTGGGTTTATTAGTCATATTGCAATATTTACATTAAAAAGTTGAGGAAAGGTAGAAATTAACTGAAAGGAAAAATTTTGCAGGGCCTTAAAAAGTGCTTACTTTACCATGAATAGCCTATACCTGTCTCCACCAGAGTGGTAGACAGCACACTGGCCTCACCATGAAAACACACACACAACCAGTAAGGACCAGAACCAAGGATTTTCTCCTTTACTCATCTTTCACCGAAGTGAAGACAGCGCCTTGGCCTTACGACACACTCTCAGCAAGGACCAAAACCAAGGATATTCTCCTTTACCCATCTCCACCGAAGCGGAAGACAGCGCCTTGGCTTTACTACACACACTCACTTTCATAACACACCTCATTCTCAGTTCAAAAGTTCTTTATTTGTCTCCCTCTGTCTTAGACTTCCCCCCCCCCCCCCCTCCCCCTCCGTATTTTCTGGCCGATACCTCTTCAGCTCGCACTACTCCCACGAACTACAACCCTCCTTTTTGTTTTATTTCTCAAGTGTAAAATTAATCACATTTAAAACACTGTTCCCTTCCTGTGTACTGTCTCACACTGCCGAGTGTCCACACCGTCAAAAGTTCCATCAAGCATAATCATTTGTTTTCGACTAATGTCTGAGGGACTGAACGAAATTCTGGGTCCTTTCCAGAGACTCGCAATTTATTTTAAAGTCCACTATTAAGCAACTTGCGAAAAACTCTGAGTTCAACATCGGGGCCCTCATAAAATGAGAAGTCCCTCATCTGGACTAACGCACATTTTCTAAGTCCAACTTGGAACACACACGAAAATTACCCTTTTCTGAGGCACCACAAATTTTATAGTCTGACTTCAGGGCACTGCAAAAATTACAAGTCCCTCTTCTGAGCTACCACACACTTTCTAAGTCCCGCATTCATGCAATACTTAGCTATTCCTACAGATCGGCTTCTCAAAGTTTGTCAACCAAAGGGCGGATCCACACGCCTAGCGGTTTACCTGCTCTCTGGCAGGTCAGATCTCTATGAGCCTACTGCACGACTTCAATATATACTCAACAATATCCCTACTCCTCTGCACCCCCACCTTGAGACCAAGCCACCCGAGCACCCCCCTCTATCGGTGGCGCCCCCTATACTGCTAATCGGCACGCTATCTACAATTTACACACACATTCTTCATTTGACGCAGGTATCTAAACTGCACATGTATGATCTACACATGCTCCTAACTGCTTCAGCGTGCCTCCACAAGCCGCACATCCGTGTCATGCAGGAAGCAACTCGTGCAGGTGACCCATACTGAAAAGTAAAGCATACATAAGACATAGAAAAAAAACCTGGTGATGGTAAATTCCATCACACAGTTTCCAAGGCGATGGGATACCCAGTATGACCTTAAACAAGATAGCCACTGAACAGGTATGCAAATATCTCTTCTCCCAGAAGCATATCCACTGGACCTGAAGTATCTAGCTGGTGATGGTTCACATGTGCCCATGTGCTAGGATGTACTTGTACAGCAGGTAGTTTGGTTGACATCTTGGGCATCACAATTGCATCAATCTTATGAGGAGAATCTTTACCAACAGGCTTGATTATGCACAGGGATACACTCTTTGCTAACCTAAGTGGCGTATGAGCCAACCCTGACATGGCAACCCCATGTACTGAACACATACTTCTAAAATGAAGCTTGTTTGATTGCCAGAGACCAACAACATGCAAATTGTGTATACTGTGCCCTAGTTAGTTACAACATCGACAATGGAGTTTGAAAGCAGCAGTGACAAAAGATTTTCGGTCATGCTCGACCATGATTGTTAAATTACAGCATAGAAAGTACTTGGTACATCATCTTGATACTTATTATCAGATGTTGATGGCATTTGAGCACTTTCGGATGACATAGACGATGCGTCTTTACAATTTTTGTGCGTTTCCTCAAAATGAAGTAGTGTGTGGTTCCGAGCACAACATATTTTAAAATTTGACAAGGCTGATCAATCCTTGTCTACATGTGCACTACGGCAACAGTTCAAACATACTCTAGCTTGTTTGACTACAGCAAACCTCTCTGATGATGATTTAAACAAAAAGTATGGACAGTGCTGAAGAATGTGAACAGGATGACAAAATTCACACTTTCTCTCTACTGGGTGCAAACTAATAAAGGAAGTAGAACCTTGTTGTGAGAAGAGGTCACACTTTTGAGAATTAGCAGCCTTGTTTGCTGCAATTTGTACCTTCCCTCGGGTACTTTACCTTTGGACTGATTGACAGCTTCCATGGATTGACACTGTTTTTCCAAGAAGGACATAAACTGCTTCACGGTAGGAACATAATCTGAATTCAATGCCAGTGCCCCCTGTTGTCGGAGTGTGTAATCCAGTTTTTTCTTTAATAGATGTAAAAGAAATATGTCCCATGCAACTACTGGGATGCCAATAGCTTGCAGAGCGGAAACTTTTTAATAACCCCAGCAATTCAATGCCTCATATCAGCTATCGAATCCTGAGTTGCAGTAGTACTTGCAGAAGGGCATCTAGATGTTGGAATATAATAAGCCATTTTTCATACATTCTGACTAGTATGTCCCATGCTACTGAGTAATTTTCATCTCTTAAGTGCAAGCAACTGAATCAACGTGAGCAATTCCTCTGCTAATGACGTCCTTGAGTAGGCCCGGCGTTCCACATTGTTCAACAAGGGCTGCTTTTCTATAAAGGACCAAAATAAATCTGTAAAGCTTGTCCATGTTGTGGTTTCACTACGGAAAGTGGGAAAGTTAATTCAAGGTAATGTGATGCGCAGCCCATGTCCATCATTGCATTACTCAAGCTGGATGATTCCTTTTGGTTCTTCGTTCCGACCTTGTTTGCTAATCATGTTTTGTCATAACGGCATAAATGGTGTCATCAAATGTGGTGAAGTGTTGTGCGTGTGGCAGAGAATCAAACTTATAATTTTTAATGCAATTTCAAGGGAATTTGGTTGTCCTCAAAACCATGACATAACAGTTTCAAATACCGTACAGTTACTTGAAACAGTCCTTGTTTAGAAGAATATTTTATTTTTTTTGTGATGCATCTCCTAATACTACAGCAGACGTCAACCATTCCTCTGCACTTTGCAAACAGAGCTGCAACAGAAATAAGTCCGCAATTTCAAGTTTTTAGGTTAGGCCTACCACACAAACAAAAAAAAATTTTCACACCCAAATTTCAGTTAACTGTATTGAAACGTGTCGGAGGGCATTATCTTCATTGTCAACAAACACTATCCCCTGCAATTTCCTTATTTTAATCATGTAAATACATGCATGTTGTACTCGTTTGTAGTTTACCAACACGAGTTCCCGACACGAAAAATCAAATCAATGCTGGTACAATCTGGCTCCGAATCGACTAAAATGTTGCATACAATTTGATTCACTAACCGGAGGACCAGCGAAAGAAAAAGTACATCAATGTTGTTGTTTACATGTCCTTAATTATTTACAACACATGAGCATGCAAGACCACACGACCCGATCATGGTGGCATCTTGATGTGACTGTCTGGTTTTAATACAAGAATGGTACAATTCACTGTCAGTCCAGATTTGTTCACTAGCACAACTATTTACGCAGAACAAAGAGTATTTTGTTGATTTTACAGTAATAATGATTAGTACAACAGATCTTACCAAAAAAAAAGCAGAATAATAATATTACTAATTAACAAAATTTCTAAAACAAAACTGTAATATTCATTAAACATGGTCGTACATGAATACATAAATAAGTTGTAGGTGCTAAAATAGGTTCTCAAATAGAGAAAACAACAGAAATAAAATGTAGTCAGTGCCAAAAATGGCACAGTACCACTCCAAGCAATAAGGCTATCAAGTTGCTTACGCCTGCTTCCCAGCCCCTGGTGGTGGAATGGAGGGAGAGAGGATGCTCCAATGTCGATCAATGCTAAGAACACCCATTAGGGTATGAGGAATATAGACATTTAACACTACAGTGAGTACTTTTAAGAACCTATTTACTTTTTCATATGTACTATTTTTCTTTTCAATTAACTACCTCTTAAAATAAATATTGCCATTTAATTAATAAACAATAAACACATGTATATTCCACTGCGCTCAAAATTTAATGTCTAAGGCTAAAATAAGATTTATTTATTAAGTATTATTCCAAATGAGAGAGCTTTCAAACGTGCTCAATTCACCGTGAATATCCTATGACATTCTTTAAACTAGCAGAGCCTTGTGGTTGCTCGGGTAAAGTGACATTCCAAGTAAGAGCTAAACGAAACAGACTCAAACTACTGTACTCAGGCTGTAGCGGTATTAATTTTTGTGGTGGAACCATGGCTGAACAAGACTGGTGCTTGGTTTTGGGAGGGTACATGATTTCAGCAACAAGGTTAAGATGTAATGTGGTTACGTCTCTAGTAGCTAGCAGCCAGAGGGGAGGTAAGCAGGAATGCACCACATTTCGGCACATAGTGCTGTGATGAGGCCAGCAAGTTCTCAGGTGCTGCCAGAGCAATGGGCTGTTACTCTTCAACTGTGTACCTGTGACTTGTACTGCATATTGGTTCTTGATTGGGTAGCCATAGTTATGGTGAGGCTAGAGTAGATAAGTCGCCTGTGGCATGTGACTCTAAATAATGTAATGCATTTTTATTTAATTATATTAATGTTAATTATCTTGGCAGTAATAAGAATATTTGGTTTGTATTTTTATTAAATGTTTTGAATTCATAAATAATGGCTTTTTTTATTTTTGCTTAATTCAGTGTTGGTAAACCTATTGCATTATTATTTTATTTGCACGCGAGGACACTCAGTACAGTGAAGTGCTACAACTAATTTGACTGTAATAGTGGCAGCTGTGACAGGAAGTGTGTTTTACTATATGTACACAGGCACCATAGAGCTACTGACCAGAGTTCAAAGTGCAATGGTCCAGTCTACAGTAGAGGAAGAAGAGAGTGTCACTGAGGAAGTTGACTACCATGACATTTGGACCGAAAAAAAATTTGACGAGGCAGACATGTGGTTTCTCAAGACAGGTTAGTTCATATCGTAGTACTTGTAATTATAAGGTACTTTGATTCTCAGTGTGTATTTATGCAAAAATAGTTTGCATCTTGTGGGGTGTAATCAGGAGGCTCTGAAAGTGGAATGTGGTTAGACATTCGCTTAAATATAGCAGCATATATAAGTGTATGTCTTAGCAGGATGGAATAAAGATTTTACAAGGAAATAAATCTTTCCTGTCAATCAGCATAATGTGTGTTGCTATGTATAGTTGTACACTACAGCTACCCTGTCTACATTACCACTCCTATCCAGCTGACAGGAGGGGAATCAGGTGCCCGAGTATAAATAGCGGTACACTCGCCCGCAGAAGACAGTCGTCCAGACTTCATTCTCTCCACTGCAGCCCTTGCCAGAATTTATGACCAGCCTTCTCGCCTCGCTCTAAACCTACCTTCCTTCACCGCATTCACGCTGAAGGAACCTCCTCTCCTTGACTCAACTGCAACCAGTTTGCCAGAGCCATCCTTTCAAACCTGTGTAGTCTTCACTGAATTTGTGCCGATGATTTACCATTACCAATGTCGTTTACACACCTATAGTCCATTCCCCATTGGAAGCAACTTTCTCGGAGCCCTGCTAAATATCTACTTGCAGGCCCGTTTCATATCCTTCCACCAAATGTAAACAAACATTGCCATGTGACTGCCATGTAGCATCTGTCAAAATCAATGTTTACATGCCATTGTGTGTGTACATGTGTTGTTTACATGCCATTGTGTGTGTACATGTGTTATACTTTTGCTACACCTAAAAATAAACATTGAAATGTGACTTCTACTTTTATACTTGTCAAATGTGTTGTTTACTGTTTACAGCTTTTCAAAGAATTCTATCATATTCCAAAAACCATTCCGTATGAATATTCACAGTTTAGGCTACTAACATTATTAAGGGGCAGCTTATGATGTTTTAAAAATGCCTGAATTGATGACAGTTCTTACGGTTACAAATTAACATATTTGTTTTCCACCACATAGCAAATTACACGTAAAGTATGTTAATATTTTGCTGCAACTGTGTCAAACACTGTTACAACTGCAGGGTAATGAACTGTAGTATTTAACTTTTTGTTATTGATGTGTGTTGTGTAATTTCTTTAAAAGGACGGCCTCAGTTTGAATAACGAAGGAATAAACAGTTCAATGAAAAAGCGACGTTAAAATCAAGCACGCAACTCGTGTCGCTCATTTTTTGTTAAAGAAACTTAAAATATAGCGTTGAACATGCACACAAATAAGCCAACCGTAACTTTTCTTCCACTCATATTTATATATATTGCTACTTGCTGTATATTAGGTTTATTGAAATTTATTGGGGCTGGGCTTGGTTATTTTATTGGAATTGGTGGTAAATCACATTACATTACTGTGTTTCAAACACCCAGGGCAAAGGTACAACGTTGTGATAAATAAACATACGTGGATGTAAATAAATAACTTTGTCATAAAAACAGTTCACATTTACAACGTATAAATAGTTAATATCAAATATTTGAAATCCCGCACACACACAGATCCAGCTTAATGATCATTATGCAGCGACGCCACGCTATTTCACACGCAGCGGTTAACGAAGCACATCATAACAGTATATTTATTACTGCCGCGTAAAAACAGATTTATCACAACCTCGTAACTTGCTAAGGTAGGTTTAAATAACACGTCTACAAACATGATGTGGTAATTTGAATTTTTTTTCGGAGTAAGTATAATTTACGCTTTGTATGGAAAAACAGTAACACGCCATGTCTTGGCTCACCACGTGTGCCAACTTCAGTTTGTTTCTGCCCTGCCATCATATCAAAATATATTAAAATAAGTATTGAAACATTAAAATCTCTTTTCAGATGTAAATTACAAATTCAAAAATCATTATTTTGCTGTAATAAGTATGAAATATGCTACAAGTGAAAACAGGTACAATTTTACCGCGTACTAGCGAAGTGAAACTTCCCAAGTGTGAAAGAGACAAAGACAGAGAGAGAGCAACAAGCCTCGCTCAGCAGACAGTTGCTTCAAAGTGGCTCTCGCTCGATAAAACTACACCTTACCATTATAGCCTGTTATTTAAACTGTAAAAATGAGATATGTTGCCATCGGGGCTACCTAAATATTTAAATATTTCAATAGGCACCGTTTAATTTACAAAAAGTACAATAAAAACTATGTTAAAATAATAATTTAACTGTGAACTATTTCTTACCTCCCGTTGCCAATACGTCACTGCTCTTGCTGTTGTTAATTCATATTTAGAAAGAAATAAATATTACAAGTTATAGAAGATATTGAGGTAAAGTTTCATTTATTCAATAACACAGTACTCTAAATCTAACCACAGTTTGTGGAATACTTGTTATTGAAAAAACAGGTTGACATTTTAATTCCTAGAGTTTTTTTTTCAAAGATTGATTTTCATAAGTTGCTTCCAATCTGGAATGGACTACTGCGGTCCTCTCTAGGCAGTCCTACGTAGGAGTAGTTCCAGTTTTAAGTTATTTTCACTATACTCGTCTACCCTGCCATTGTTAGCTTAAGCCCAGGTCGCCTTCACCTAGCTCAGCGTAGGTGAAGCTTCCCTAAGCTGTTGCCAATGTTGGGAGGTAGTGCAACACCTCTATGTTTATTTCGCATTAATAGGAATAAATAGAAGTTTTACCAACTCAAAGGTATCCTTTCCCATAATTGTAATACCTCTCCCAGTGGACGTCATGCCATTCAAGGGATTGCTGGTGACCGAGATAGTTTCTCATACGAGCCACACACAGCCCAGGAAATGAAGGGGAAAAATTCTTGAATGTCTGGAAAAATTAGTGACAAGCTGACATTCTAGCAGATGTTAGTACCCAACTAGATGTATATTTTACCAAAAGTCCCCACTCACTTCTCCCCCTGGTGCTTTCTCCCTACCCCTCCTTGAACATCCGATTTGTAAGCTTTTGCATTACAGTTTATATCTCTATTAATATCTAGCTTAGCCTAATAAAAATATGTTACGGTTATATTCAGTGAACTCTTATCTATAAAATAAGTATCCATACTTTTTCCGCTGAGGTTCATACTTTAATAGAAGTTTGCTGAAATATGAAAAATTTTACTTTTTTATGCAATGTTTTTTATGGTTTTTTCACTTTAACATTTTAATTTATAATAATTTGACGAAACACTTTACATGAAAGTTGTAGAATATATAAGTAAGAAGACGCGTGCCCTCGCCCTTATCACGACCATACTGGCACCGGGCTGCCGCTCCATCTGCTCACTGAAGCCGTTCCCACCTACCCTGGAACACATAACGGAGGGTTTTGTATTGTTTTTGTCATTAGTACCAGTGTTGTGCTAATTTATTTTCACATCTTTTGTGCTCATGAGGACTATTTTTGGTAAGTAATCGCTCAACATATGTAGTACTCTTGCTATCTTGTTTGTACTTACGTATTTTTAAATAAGACTTTAATGTTTAAATTTTGGATATTCCTCCATGTTTTATTAATTAATAAGAGTTGTGAAATTGCATTTTTAAGTAATTTTATTTATTATTGAAATTCATATTTATTCGTCAGTAGCAGTTATTCTCTGTACTGCAGTTAGAATTCAAAAATATTCCTTCTCCATGATCAGTAGTTCCATAGCCATATATTTCAGAATAAGAATTTACTATGGCATGACCATAATTTTTTACATACTTTAAAATGGACGAGTCTGATTTATTGTCTTCTATGCTGTAAAATTCTGGAAGGAGATACTGTTTTCGTTACGAAAGGATTGAAAGCAATTACTGAAACACGTAAAATAAGAAGTGATGGACTGCAAGAGAGATTGGAAGGCAAAACAAGTGTTTGAGTGCACAAACTGTGCAGGCAAAATTATATGAGACCATCAAGTATTAAAGTTGCAACTACATCATCGCAAATATGTGATGTATCTTTTCCTTCAACATCAACTTCTCTGTGGAGTTTAGTTGAGAAATTTGACTATAAATTATTTCTGGAAATAGGGCTGTAATCAGTTCTAAAACTTATTTGCACCGTAGGAAAGAAATTCGCGTGATAGAAAAATTAGACATCAAGGGAAATTTTTAGCAAAAATGTGAACAGAATGATGAGGTGTGGCCGCCAAGGTGGAGGGGAGGGGGGGTGGAGTCAAGGCCTGCCTTTTAAGTGGAAGTGCCTTTTTTGCACTAGAAGCCAGATACCACAAAAAATGTCATGCCACTTTTTCAAAGACAAATCCAAGTGAAAGATCTGTGTAGGCAGCTCGATGGATGATAGAGAGTTTTTTTTTAAAGATGTGTAATTATATTGAACAAAGTGATGAATGCCAGTACTCAATTCAAGAGATGCAAGATATTATTTAAGGTATTTCAGGGAAAAAATAAACTTATTCTGACAAACATCTTCATAATATCATATTTTAGAACATTTTAAAGAACGCATTACGGTATCTAATGTTTTTGGTAGAAAGAATATTATGTTTTTGTCTTACACCACCCACAAAATCATTGACACTTAGTACAAAAATAGACAGAGCAACTTGGAAACAGAAAAACTTAGGATCGTCTTAGCAGCAGTTGACATTATTAATGAAGATATTCAAAAGATGGGGTATGGTCACAATACATACCCAAAGACAAATTATATGAAATCTGGTGGAGAAAATTTAATTCCATTACAATAGCATCATTTACCCAGAAAGTCACAGAGAAGAATAATACATCAGAATTAAAAAAGTTGAAAAGAAAATGTGTAGGCATAGATCATTCTATAATATCAGCTGTAAGACCTATAGTCCATTTCCCATTGGAAGCAACTTTCTCAGAGCCCTGCTAAATATCTACTTGCAGGCCCGTTTCATATCCTTCCACCAAATGTAAACAATACATTGCCATGTGGCTGCCATGTAGCATCTGTCAAAATCAATGTTTACATGCCATTGTGTGTACATGTGTTCCTATACTTTCGCTACACCTAAAAATAGACATTGAAATGTGACTTTTACTTTTATACATGTCAAATGTGTTGTTTACTGTTTATCGAAGCATTCTGTCGTAGGTCTATTTCAAAAACCATTTTGTATTCACAGTTTAGGCCTATAACATTATTTAGGTCAGCTTTATGACGTTTTAAAAATGTGTGAATTAACGATAGTTCTTACGGTTACATTACACTAACATATTTGTTTTCCACGACATTGCACATTACACGTAATGCATGTTAATATTTAGCCGCGACTGTGTTAAACACTATTACAGCTGCGGGGTAATAAACTGTAGTATTTATCTTTTTGTTATTGATATGTGTTGGGTAATTTCTTTAAAAGGACGGCCTCAGTTCGAATAACGAAGGAATAGACAGTCCAACGAAAAAGTGACATTAACATCAAGCACTCAACTCGTGTCGCTCAATTTTTGTTATAGAAACGTAAAATATAGCGGTGAACATGCACTCAAATAAGCCTATCGTTACTTTTATTCCACTCATATTTATATGTATACTGTGTATTAGGTTTATTGAAATTTATTGGGGCTGGGCTTGGTTATTTTATTGGGATTGGTGGTAAATCACGTTACACGACTGTGTTTCAAACACTCAGGGCAAAGGTACAACGTTGTGATTAATAAACATACATGGATGTAAATAAATAACTTCATCATAAAAACAGTTCACATCAAATATTTGAAATCACGCACACACAGATCCAGCATAACTATCACCAAACAACCATGCCACGCTATTTCACACGCATCGGTTAACAAAACACACAGTAACAGTACATTTATTACTGCTGCAGAAACACAGATTAATCACATCATCATAATTTTCTAAGGTAGGTTTAAAAAACACGACGACTTCAAACGTAATGTGGTAATTTGAAGTATTTTGTGGATTAAGTATAATTTACACTTCGTTTGGTAAAACAGCAATACGCCATGTCATTGCTCACCACGTCTGCCAACTTCACTTTGTTTCTGCTCTGCCATCCTATCAAAATATGTTAAAATAAGTATTTAAACATTAAAATCGCTTTTCAGGTGTAAATTACAAATTCAAATATCATTATTTTGCTGTAATAAGTATGAAATATGTTACAATTGAAAACATGTACAATTTGTAGCTTACTAGCGAAGTGAAACTTCCCAAATGTGAAAGAAACAGACAGAGAGAGCAACAAAGCTCGCTCAGCAGACAGTTGCTTTAAAATTGCTCTCGCTCGATAAAACATCATTTCATTTATTCAATAATACAGTACTCTAAAGTTAACCACAGTGTTATATATTTGTGGAATATAGGTTATTGAAAAAACAGGTTGACATGTTTTGCGTAGAGTGTTTCATAAGTCGCTTCCAGTCAGGAATGGACTATAGTTAGTTTTTGTAACCGCTTCAGATTGGCTTTGCTTTCACACTTCATCGTTTGTATGGTTCTAAGCATATCATCAATATGTAATCTTCCGTGGGTGTCTGAGCGTCCTATTACGAAACTTCTGTGTACATTATCGCTTTCAATAATGCAGGATCACCAAGTGTTAATGAAGAAGCTTTCATACAGCATGTTTTTGATAATGCTGATGTTAATGTTCGTACATTGGATGGCTTGAACACGTTTCATGCGATGGGGGAATACAATATATTACGCCAGCTACTAGCATAAAACCTAAGTGAGGGTCGAAAAGAAGTGTTCTAGAACATTTAATCCTGAATGTATTATGATAAGATTGTACCCAAAGAAAATTTCTCGCAGGGGATTAAGTAGCATTGTTGTAAAGCACTACAATGCATTAAAAGGTGTGATAAATAGTTCTGATTTGACATTAACAACAATATTTCCCCTGAATTCCATCTGACTTTGTGGAATCAATGCCCAACCAGGGTGGAATGGCTTTATGAACATCATTAGCAGCAGAAAGGAAAAATATGACTTATCATATACCATGGCTATTCCCTTCATTAACATGGATACACAATTTACACAGCATTATGTTTCGCTGCAGAACAGAGCAGAAAACAAAACAGACCTGCATAGTGACTTTTGACCAACCCTTGTCCTTGAAGACTTTAGGAATCGTAACTTTCGCTGAAAGAGGCAGTGAAATTGCAAATGTAGTAGTAAAGCTTGGTTGTTTTCACCTCTTAATGTCATTTATGGGCTCCGTGGGGCAAATAACGGAAGACTTTAATGTTTATGGGCTATTTTATATGCTAAAAATACAGTACAAAACATGTTCAGTGGTCATTCCTATACAAGATGTATCTGAGCATACACACTCACAGCCTGTGCAATCGTTAATGTGATGAAAGAACATTGCGAAGAACTGAGAGGCAGTATCACCTCCTTGGAGAAGTTTCATAAGCAACTTATTAACCAAGAGATAAATCCAGAAGCTGTAATAAATGAATCGCGAGTTACTGAAGCTCGTAGTAAAGTAGACAACTGTATGAAAACGTTAGAATCATCAAGTAGAACTTCAAAATTGGATTAATCTTTTAAAGTCCATAGACCTTATTCTGCAATTCATCTATGCAGAAATAACAGCAGATTAGGACATGCACTTGGACACGACAGTAAAAATGCTTCTGTTCTTCCATGGTGTTGGACACTTGCCTTATTCGAAGTCTGCCCATTTATATGTCCAAGTGATAAACATCAACTCGAAACTAACAGAGAGGGAGCTAGAGTTCTTATCGAAGAAAGAAATGTTCACAACTACAGAGTGGAGATGGAAGCTGGAGTCCATAAGAGAAGCTGGAGGAGGGAGAAAGGCACTTAAACCAGTTACCAATTCAAAGCCATGTGCACCTAATGAACTGTTGTATTTAGTGTCATGTTCTTGCAAATCTGCTTGTGGCAATTTTTGTGGCTGTTGGAAGTCAGGTTTACAATGTCCAGCTATGTGTGAGCACTGTAATGGTCTTTCATGTAATAATGGGACAGCCATGGATGAAAACGAAGACACAATTGATGAAAAATAAGAATGTATACATTTTATTGTAAATATTGCGTTTAATTAGAATAAGAAAGTACACATTTAGGTGAAAATATTGTATATAAATTTGATTGTGAAATGTATTGAATAACTCAAGTGTAGATAGAAATCGCACATACAAACTACTAATAATGATTTGTAAATAATAAAAAGTCAGGAAATGAATATTGCACATACAGAAGTCAAAAATGTAAAAATTGTAATATCAAGGTAAGCGGTGGTTGGGAGGTCCGTGATGCTGTGGATGGCACTGTATACTCTTAATAACATGTTGTAAATTTGTATCAGTGAACATTACTTCACAGCTGTCGGTCGTTGCTAGTCCGGAATACGGCGGGTTCATAGGTGGTAGGTAATGGAACAACCCTGAATTTATGGGTTAAGGGCAAAGCCCTCCCGAACCCAAACTAGCAAAGTCAATACAAAAAAATTTAAAAAGGAATTGACTTGATATTCAAAATACTGAAGAAAGTAAGTATTTAAGATCATAAGGAACAATAATGATTATGTTTTTGAGGCACATGCGAGTAGATGGCATGGCAGCCCCAGTGCCAGTAAAGGGTTGTGGCGCGTGCATTTGGTTCTATTTAAGGTGCCTTACCACATGTATTCATGACTGTAAGCATATAAGTATATATACCGCTTGAAAGTTAAAGAAGCATTCTACTACTTCCATATAAAATATTTCGTCAAATTATCGTATATAAAAATGTTAAAGTAAAAAAAACATAAAGAACTTTAATAAAAAAATTAAAACTTTACATATTTAGGCAAATTTGTATTTAAGTTTTAACCTTAGCAGAAAAAGTATGCATATATTTGTTCTAGATAATAGCTCACGGAATAAAACTGTAAAATAGTTTTTAGGCTAGGATAGATACTAACTGAGATTTGAACGGCAATACAAAAGCTTGCAAATAGGATGTTCAAGGAGGGGTAGGGGAGAAAGCACCAGGGGGAGGGTTGGGGACTTTTGGGAAAATATACCTCTAGTTGGGTACTAACATCTGCCAGAAGTTCAGTTCAGCTTGTCACCAATTTTTTCTAAACATAAAACCTTTACTTCCTGGGCTAACACACCCATTGAGTACAAACACACACGTTGGACGGCCACTCTTTTTGTGCTCCCTGTAGTACAGAATGGTAGAGCCCCGATACTAGGTATTCAATCTCTTAAGGCCAGCTTGCCTACTCAGCAGCTTATGCCCTCCACCGTGTTTTGATGCCGGAGTTAGTGTATTTTGAGTGTGGACAGACTGTTCCCTCCTGAGACATTGGCCCACGTGCAGGGACTGTCAATGGCGAGGCCAGACTCTCAGTGCTCACCGCATTTCGATGCAGAGTACTGAGATGGGGAGTCTGCTTGCTACGCGTGGCTGTACACCAAGTAGAATAACACGTCACCTTCAGTCACTTCATGGACGTGTGATCAATCTAGATGCCCTACTCCTGTCTGAGTGGTATCCGGGAGGTCAGACAAGTGCTAGCTGCCTACGTGCATTTGCAGGAACATAATCGCCCTCCCCCTCTTCTCCTCTCAACTGCAATTGCGCAGCTCTCACAAAGGATTGAGCCCGGGTATTGCGCATTGTGTAAATTCCAGTTACACCAGAGATTTCTAAGCACCTCTTCAGGGACCCCATCCATTTGAGCATGGAAACGCACACAGTGTTAAGTGGACAAGACTAGTCACTGGGACTCGTGAACACCTACTTTAGGGGTTCAAAGGCAGCGGAACCAACCAACGACTGGAACAACTTTCAAGCCCCTGTCCAACAATCCTTCTAGCTCACACTCACGCCAGCAGGAGTTGACTTAGGTAGGCAATCTCCGCAGGTTACGCATCACCCAAGTATACTGCTTAAGGCCAATCCTCTGAAACGCAAAATTGCTCTCATGCAGTCGAATTTTGTGCCCTTCCGTAAAGCTACCAGGCCAGTCCTTTATACCGGACATGCACCTGTACCGTGTAGAGACTGATTTATTACAGAATCTCCCAGCACTGGGTGCGCCTGACCTAGAACCCAAACAAAAACTCCCTCGTGCCGCAGTGACATTCTCTGCTGCCCTAAGGGCATGATGAGTCAGAGAGACAGAGAGTTTTTCTTGCACCCAGCGTGGTGCATAACTGCAATAGTAATGACTAGGCAGTTTGATCAGGTCAGCCAGACCCAAGCCATTGCAGTACGGACTTCGGGGAGTCCGTTAAACACCCTGTGGCACTCAACTAGCACGTAGCAATGTCAGTCACCGACATGAACAAGCACGAGCTCAACTGCACAGTTGCACCCGCAGCCGAACAAAGCCGCTATTCCACACCTAACTGCCCCAGCATGGGGACACACAGAATTGAGTGCGCACATTGTGAACAACTGTTCCACTATAGGTGCCTAGGCTGGACAGATGAACCAATGGCCTCAAATACAGATGTGACGATTGCAGAACACATCAGACTGCTTTCTGCAATTGGATAACCTCTCCAAAGCATAGTACCCACTCAGTGAGCTGTACACTGTTTGGGAAGACCTGGGGACACCTACCACCATAAATGCATAGGATAGCCAGATGAGCGTATAACCAGACAAGGAATCATCTATCAATGTGAAGTCTGTTGGCGAGCCGTGAAGTACAGACCACACAACCCATGGCTGGTCCCCCACTCGAGCACTGATTGATGCATGGGAGAGCCTTAATTACCACAGTTTACGTGACGTCCTCGTGAGGACCCGCTCTTTTAGTGTTCACGGCCAAATGTGAAAGGGAATTCTGCATGCATGGAGTGCCCAAAAAGCAATGAGTCTCGCAAGCACAATCCAAGTTGAAGGGCAAAGCCCTAAAATGGTGGCAGAGGTATGGGGAATTAATTTCTGAGTGGAGTCAACTCAGTAGCTGACCTGCACAACAATTAACTGGAGAAGAGGTACTGTGCCACCTCACTAGAGAATTCTACAGCCGCACGCAAACACCAGATGAAGCCAAAATTTTTGTCCGGCAAAAGGTACAGATGTACCTCCGTATCTTCCCAGCCGGTGACAGAGAAACCTGTGTAAGGAATGTAACACGCCAATTGTTACAAAAATCAGAAAGTTTCTGCAATGCCCCAAGTCATACACAGTTGCAGAAATGATCAAGAGAGCACAGTAGACGCAGAGAAATTTCCGCAAGCAGTATGAGATAGACTGCAGATAGTGGTGTAGGGGGAAGAAAGAAATGAGTGTGACAGACTGCGTACCCCCCCCCCCCCCTACTCACCCAGTATGTTCATTGATAAACAACCTACTTCCTCGCTTCTCCACTATGCAAGTCAAGAGGGAGTAGGGAGCAGAGAACCAGGCAAGGTCACGCCCACCCCCACCTAAGGATACCAAGCTACCTAAATGCTGGTATTGCCCCAAGCAGCATTTTAATCGTGGTTGCCCCCAACAAGCCCACCAGCTTTAAGTGAAAGAAAGACGACAGCTCTTTCCCTCCACTGACTAAGGGCAAAGCAAAAGTCGAACCCGACATCAAACTATGGACACTGGCCTTGCAGCCTCTACTCCATGACAAAGGTCAACGAAGTCCATGCAGTAACTGCAATTACAAATAGGAATGACCAACTGGCCCCAAGGAAGACAAAAAGCCAGGCCCAAAGAGCCAGATGGCGTCATGTGTGACTAAGGGTGGCAGATGACTTCTGGAAGGCTTCTCTGGGAAGGGCTTCTGGAAGATCTGGCCATAGGCGAAGGTGGTGTAGCTTCTAGGCTGCATAGGCAGTATTGGTCAGAGAGCTGTGGCGACCGAGCGCAGTTGAGCAAACTATTCAAGGCTGGGTGTGACTCATAAGAGCCAGATGTCAACTGGCAATTTCAGCCACTGCAATGCAATATTTTCTGCTCTTCTGAGGGCTCGTCATCTGGGGGGGGGGGGGGGGGCGGCTGTTATTCACACGCATCTTGGACGGAGCTAATGGCAGCCATTGTTGGCAGGTGGAGTCATCTCTCGGCGCTCCCTTGAACTTTCTCAGGGTTGTAGCAAATAGTGAATTACTGACAATCGATGGTTGTCATTTTCTCGAGGGGAGACTGGGTTAGGCTTGTTTCGTGACCAGTTTTTGCTGATGAAACATACATTTCTGTCATGTCTGTAATCATCCCCGTGACTAGGGAAAATCCTGTAGGCGCTCCGGTAGAAATTATATACTTCCAAACCCCGTTCATTGTGCTTTTAATGAGGCGCATAGATGAAGCAAAGTCTTTTGTCTCATTAGCCAGTAAGCGTTATGCATCATTATAATGAAACTAAAAAACATATGGTTTTCTTTAATATTAAAAATTTTATTGTGTCTAATATTTAAAATTATTTTTTAAATTAAATAATTTGACCTTACTGTAATATTATAGACATAAATTCGTAGGACTGGAACTTGGCACATATCTAACACTCTGTCTTAAATGGAAAACATATTGCATTTAAACACGGGGTCAAAAACAAATTGTTCCATTGCTAGGGGGCTGTACCTTGGGTGCCATGTTCCCCAGATCTCACCATGATGGACATTTTTTTTTACTAGGGCTACATAAAGTCTCTAGTCTTTAAGACTCCCTTGAATTCAGAAATAATCCTCATCGTGTTAATCCATGCTCCTGCCACACACATTCAGACTGCTCAAGATGTAGTAGTGTTGACTTAAAGTATGCTCTGTCATTATTGATTGTGCATCAGAGAAGGTGGCCGCGATATTAACCTTACTGTAGTCATGTGAAGATTGAAACATATTTTGTAAACAACAGCAACTAGATTCAAATAAATACCACAAAATTAAAACCCCATCAACGATGTAAGACAATTACTGCAAATGCTCACTTCAATGTCATTTCCGCTAGTAATTGAATGACACTGCTCACCTCAAAGTGCATATGCCTTTAGCAATGCAACTAATTGTTTCTCGCCTCATGTTTATACACAAAAGTTGTTCTATTTAACGTTTTCTACCATCCATAGAGCATTATACCACAAATTCCAAAATATACACACACATATATATATATATATATATATAAGCACATATATCGACACATTATGTGTAACTGACAGTATACCTTGTATGAATCTACAACTTTCACTCGGCCTGTGGGAAGCCACAGCATCCACGCCGGAGATCAAATCCGGACTGCTACGTCCCGAAGATGATTGTTACATTCCCTTGCCAGTTACACTAAATATGCACGTCAATCATCCACCCCTGCCTAGCCAAATGAACAAAGCCTACCTGCCTCTAAGCAAGTGCCAGATACTACCCGTAACCACTGGACTACTCTTCTTCCAACCTACGTCAAGAGAGTGCAACAAGTGATGATACCACCCACACAGGGAGGAGCTGGCTGTCCGAAGATGCCTGAATGGCCCAAAGGAAACCGAAGGAGACCTCCACTCAGTATTTAGGCAGACCAAGCCCCAGAACTCCAGTTGACGTTGAGTTGTCATCGCATTGGTTTCCTCTGCTTTGGCAACCCAGCAGCTTACTCTACCAGCGAAGCTTGCTTCAATCCCCGTTACACTCCACTCGGAAGTGCTTATACTGGTCCCTTCAGGACTACAGTAGACGACAGTAGGATTTGATTTGTAGGTTTGTGCGAATGTGACTTTTTTTCTCACGAAACGAAAATGAAAGATATGTTATGGATTTTCGTGAAACTGAAACAAAAATAAAAAATAATGTCATTAAGGCTCAGCCTTGATGAAAGCTTAACGAATTTCCTAACATTATAGTAGGTTGTTCATTATAACAAATTTGTTCGAAAATCAAACAAAAAATATGTAGGAAATGGAGTATTTACCAAAGGGGGTTTTCCCTACATATAAATTTTCATTTTATGTAGTTATTTCAGTTGTAAAATAATGAAAACAAGCAAGATTATTTACAGGCAAAAATTTTCTTTGCTGGTGCACTAAATGAATATTCATTAAACACCCAAAAATTAATTGAAATAGAGAATTTTCGTTTCTTTAAGACTTTCGATAACCAAATTTCTTACCAAAACGAAAATGAAAGCTGTCATTTTTTATTTTTGTTTCGTTATACCGATAATTCACACAACCGTATTGATTTGTTATCATGACTACTTTATTAGTTCATCTAGAATGGCTCTTTGCTTAACAGGTCTCCCTTCACCTGTTATTAATATAACTTCTGCCAGTTGCTTGGTAATCACATAAACCTAGGAGTTATTATGGGTCACCATGTTTATTCTCCCGAGAATAAATACATTGAAGTCTATGCACTGCGTGATTCCAAGGGTATTTCATACCTTTCAACTTTCCTGTAGATACCGTTCCTGAAGGGAGAGGCAGGTGACTGCATCTTGCCAAACGATTTCGAATACTAGTGTAGGACTGCAGGGTCCGTTAACTGGCTAGTACATATGTCACAAAACACCACACAATTCACTGGCCACCCATACTGTGGGCCAAGTGCGCAAAGGCTCTTGGCGCACACGTACGGTAGTGCCCCCTACTTGGTACCCTCCATGAGGAAGCAACTTGACAACCCGAATAAGCTAACCCACTCCATCCACCGTGTGGAATTCACTAGGTTGAGTGCCATGTTAGAGTAGCCACTGAGGGGCTCACAATGAAGCTTCAATACCACCCCAAGTCAGTTAACCCGCTCAATCCACTGAGCGAGATTCACCAGTTGGAGCGCTAGGACTGATGGGGGCGTGACGTTATTGCATCTGTGTACTCTAGCTGGGCATTCTATCACCTGTCCCTTGCTTTCTGTGATGACCAGTAGTGCCTACCTCCATGCCATTCACCCAACGAGGAGGGACAAAGTGGGCTGATAAATAGGCAGCTACGACTCCTACACCCAACCAATTGCCAAGTAACCTATCCCAGTCGGCCTTCAACCTTTCAGTTGCTTGGGACCAAGCACAAACTGCCAGCCGACTGCAGGGGCCTCACTCCAGAAGACTGGCAGGACACCTCATCCCCTCGTCACCCAGAGCCTAGCAGCCCCAAGATCAGCCAGCTCCAGCTGCACACCAGCTGCCCCCAGATGGGGCCTGGACAGTCACCTACAGAAGCCCGCCAACGGACAGCCTGAGCGCTGGCCTGCAGGTGAAGCCAGCGTCCACTGACAATGCTGCCGTCCTAGAAGCCTACCTAGCTTGCCACCTCCCGACCAGGCCTACTCTGTACATCGAGCTTCCTAAAAGCCATGGTTAACCCACAGTAATCAGTCCGTAAGGCCAACCTGGGTTCTCTGCCTGAATCTGCTCAAAAACCCCCCATAGACTAAGGTGACATGTGAAACATCTCAGCAGTAACGTGTTTATGTATATATATATATATATATATATATATAATATATATATATAATAGGTTGTAGGTTTGTGTTTATGTGCATATGTGTGTGGGGGGAGACAAATGCATGCATGTGTGCATGTTATGCATGGTTTTGTGCAGATTTATATGTGTGGGTGGAAAAATTTGATTTTAAACATAACCACTCTGTAAAATTAAGATCATCTGGTAGTTTAACAGTGTGATTCATGTTACTGCAGAGGAAAGTATCTGGATGCATTTTTGTGTGCCAGTGATATATTTCTGGTCACTGTATGCTTATAGCCCAATATTATTAAACTTTTATAGAATGGTAGACTAATATAATTCTAAAGTCAGAAATCTTTCCTTGTGACCTGCCATGCTGTGCAGTAGGGAAGGAATGCACATCAGTGTTGTCTTACTGGTGATGTGTGGCATTGTGCGCGCAGAGATGGGTGTGGAAGCGGTGGAAGCAGATGCCTGTGTCCCGGAAGCTGCTGCCACAGTGGTAAAGCAAGAGGTGTGCATAGTGTCAGCTCCAAGCTTCATGATCACGATGGAGGCCGGCGTCGGCACCAAGACACTCCCTATGATACTGTTGCAACTTAGCTTTGAGGGTTCCATCAACAACTGGAGTTCCCAGGTATGTCGCTGCTTATGGAAAATTTGCCTGCTATTTTCTTTATCAGGGGAGAATTTGTAAATGAAAGATTGTGAAAATACTGCTGTTTGTGGGGTGGTGATAGTTACTGCAAACCATTGTGTTGTAAGTCACACTCATGTATGTTTTATTGTTAGGGCTATGTGTGTGGTGGTTGCAGATGAGCGTGGACAGTGGATTGACTCTGCAGATGGCCTACTACAATAGCACTTTGGCTCTGTGGGAGCCGCTTGTCGAGCCAGTGGAAGAGCTCCAGGATGGCAGAAGTGTCCACTCTCCCTGGGAGTTGAGAGCTATGGTCAGTATTGTACTCTACTTAATGCACACAGTCTTAACATTTGTACTTCTGCTTATTTTCATGTAGTGTCAGGCATCATGAATTTTGTAATATAATGAAACAAGCCTATCTGGATGGATGATTGTGGATAAGTTTGGCCTTTTATTTATTTGTTGAAGTTTTGATGTGATGGTGTAGTTACCACGTAACTGGAATACCTGGAAAATAAAAAACGTTAGGGAATTTTAAATCTGACTGGTGCCGCTTTTACAACTAATATAATGTGATTACGCCTAGAATACTTCTTCCACCACTACAAATGTGAGTGACACTTTGCCTGCCTTACAGGCAGCCAGAACTTATGAACAAATTCCTTTCACATGGAGGATATGCAACCCGTCAGGCATGCCCTCCCCCCCCCCCCCGCCTAATGCTCCAGACCTCGTGCAAGACCGAGCGTCTCCGACGCGGCACAAAGTAGAATCGCTGACTAGTGTATTCCTGCGCCAATCAGGACAGAAGGATGTCACGCCTTCCCCGAACACCACACCGGCAGTCTACAAGTTTCCACTATATAAGTCCGGATGCTGCTGGGCACGAGCAGTGATTCTTGTTCCATCTCTTGCATTATTCCACAGCATTACTGCCAGTGCTGGGACCACCCGAGATCTTCGAAGCATTAAGTACGCCCCCTGCGGCTACTTCACCATTGACGACCAGTCTACCCTACAACCAGCGAACATGCTTACCAACACGTTAAGTTCACTTTGTCTCCTCAAGACATCTTTATTAGACTGTTTAGATGTATTATATATTTTCTCTTTGAGCTCATTCTTTCCCATTCTCCATTAGAACCAGTTTACCTACACCTGGCAGGCGTAGTAACCTTCAGCACTCAATGGCCTGATAGGTGGTAGCACGTGTCGCATGTTTATTGAGACGTCAATAAACATACTGTTGTTTCCTACCTCTCAGCTTTTATTTCTTAGAGTATGCGTCTGTTTGCCTGCTAGATACTGGTTGCTATGTACACGTTTGACAAGGACTGGGGAATTTTTAACTATCGAATTAACTTCAGCCACGGGTGCCCTTCAGGGGTCTGTCATATTTTCACACACCCATTAGAGAGCCATCTGTTGCTTTCCAAACTACCACAGAATTGCTTCCAGTGCCGGTGGAGAAAAACAGAGGAGCCACAACCACTAGTAACACCTTCACCCAGAGAGGGGAAACAGTCTCATGTTATTGCCTTATTCCACAGCATTGCTTCCAGTGCCGGGATATACTATGGCTTGAGATCTGCCGTCCATTCCCATGTGGACACACTTCCAGTGGTAGTATTGGTGACCCAAACAGCTTCCCGTTTCTGATCAGCCGACCTAGCGTGGGGGATCAGTGAAGACTTTACAGAGTCTGGTCAGCAAGCCAAAACCGGACTTTGTGTTTAGTTTGTTCGCATCATGGTGTACCCAGTAACCTGTGAGCAGAGACTTTATTCCTTTCGGCCAGAGGCACGGCCAAAAGTGTAGGGAGCAACATGCAGCGCTTCTTGCCGCCAGACAGTTGGGTGCACTTCCTCAACCTACACCAGAAAGTCAGACGGAACGGGACCACGCCACCCAACTCAGGCACAAGTCGGCATTGTCTGCTCCGGTTGTGGTATTATTTGTATCTCCGTGCATTAGCATTCACCCCGCTTTTGGTCTAGCGGATAGAATCCTCGACTGTCATGACTATTCATCTAACCGGTCACGCGTCTTGTCTGAGAAACTTTGAGTGATTTTGAAATGGAAACTAGGTGGCAACCTTGTAGAAATGTAAATTTTGTTGTTATTTTCATGCTTGTATTTCTTTCCAGGCAGTTTGAACGGTTCAGTTACCCCAACCACTCACCAGCCAATTGCATGTAGTTTTCATTAAATACGACAACATTAACTGAACATTTAATTTTCCTCTACCCACTGGGTACAGCATCATTGTGCTTTCTGACCTGCGCTGCTATATACTGTACTAGCTCAGCTGCTGGACGTATTAGGCCATGGTTTTTTCAATTGCAGGCAATGCTGTACTTTGGTTGCACTTTCCTTCGCCCTGTTTCCACTTCATTTGTTGGACGAGCTTCGTCCTAGTATTTCCCCTCTGCTTTTCTGCCTCTCGTACACACTTCTTGCCTTGCCAGTAAGGCTATATTAGCTACATGGTGACATACACTCAAATTAAAGCCTTCAGTGACTGTAAGGTGCTGGCAGCATCGCCTGGTGGCAACTAACCGTATAATAACTCTTGTCCCCCTCTTCCACACTACCCTGTTAACAGGCCCCTCTTAGCACGAGGTGCTTACCCTCCCAGATCAGTTGTTCGTTATTTCTTGGTCGGAGCAGTTCTTCTAAGTATAACCATCAGTGAGCATTTATCTAGCCTGTAGTCTGTGAAATTTTACTGACAAAAGGACTTATGGTCCTCACAAGTCATCTTGCCTGGTTTATTACATTTTTTGAAATTACCAAAGTGTTGTGTTCCTGACCATTTATGAAACTGACCTTTCATATTGACACAGCTTACTAGGCTGTTTCAATTTCCCATGCAGAATGGTTGCTTCTCTTTTTTGGCTTTTTTTAATTTTCTTGTATCTCCACTAAGGATGAGACAATTCCAAAATTTTAGTTTCCTTTACAATGCTTTAATTCTCAGTAGTACTAGATTCTCATGTACTGTTATAATTACAGGATGTTCAGCCATCTGGAAATGCATAACAAGTGACAAATTTACTGGATTTGAAATGCTACAGGAAATGTTTGGAAAATGTATAGAAATATTTCTGAATCTGCATGTTCTTTAAAAGTCGGAATACCACAGTGCATTACTAATAGCTGCAGTGTCAGAGTCACAAGAAATAAGGGGTGGTAATGGATATTTTAGGAACCCCTAGCTGTGAAGGACAAGGGTGACAAGCATTGGTTTATTGCCACAGGGTCTCAGGGAGGAGGTGTGGTAATGTCTGTTCTCTTCGCACCATGGCTTGAGCCTGGTTATCATTCTGGTGGCCTTGTATAATGCAGACGTTTTTATAATAAATGTTGTTTTTGCATGCACGTTGTCGAGGTTGTGTAATACCTTAATTTGGCTGGTTATGCGCGTTTACTTTACGCCTTCTGCAGACAACTGACTTGCTGATGAATTGATCCTAGGGATGGGCCGATACTGATTCTTCATACCATGATACTCTCCATACCGCTTGTATCAAGATGTATCGATGATACTGATTCATCACACTGAAAAAATTTGATTCCTTGTTGTAAACACTGCTTTTCAAAAACTAAACATGCCGGAAAAAAACAGGTCCAGAACTTGACCTGTGATGTGAATGTTATTTGCTGCATTTTACTACTGTATTTACTCTATTCTAATTACACATTTCCTGAAAGTATTTTTGAAAAACAAGGTGCGGATAAAAATGTAGAACTTTTTTTTTTTTTTTTTTTTTTTTTTTAAGTTATGTCATGTCATTCATCGTATATATGTTAATAATTTAAAATATAGTTTTCCACTTATTAAAATTCTATATGATTATTTAAAAATGTCAGTGAAGATCCATAGTAAATTGTTTTAAAACTTATGTACTTCGTGAAATTGTTCATAAAAAAATACTTGTTCTATAGATTGACTTATATGCAGGACGTGGAATATGATTTTTTTTAGTACTTCCATACAAAACATATTGCATATGTGCTTCATAATGTGATACACATCCTCCAAAAACAACTGATAATTCCGTACTAGCCATAGAGCCGATCGGGCAGATGTGTGTTAGCGAGAACAGGATCTAGTAATATCTAAGCAGGAACTAGTAAGAAACACCACATAGTGGGGAAAGCTAGCAACTGTACTTTGGAGTAATAGCGCAGCTATCTAGCGGATGATTAAACTACTACATGCTAACGCACTTGCGCTGCGCAGCCATCATTTGCATTATTTAACAATTTGGGGGATCGGTAGGCAAGTCCCCCCCCCCCCCCCCTTTTCCCTCCGTCTGTTGGTTGGATGTTGGCCCCGAGTGTCTGCCTTGGCAGTGGGTGACACCGGGACTTTGGTGACTGTCTGGGGAAAGCTCTGCGGCAGGTTTTCTTCTGCTGCCCTTCCAGCTGAAGTCGGATCCTCTTCTGTTCGTTCAGGTAGGCGCGCTGCGACTTTGCTCGTGGCAGCAGGAGACACTTGATTTTCATGGTCCCTGGTGGTCTTTGGGAAGGAACTGGCTGCTTCGCGTGCTGTCTAGGTATGTCACAGCCAAGGGTACCAGCTCAATTAAGGTTTTCAGAAGTGCCTGGTCTGGGCTGGTACTTCTGATCCCCCCCCCCCCCCCACTTTTTATCTTCTTGAGTAAGGAGGTGTTTCGGAGGTGGTCATGAGGTTCTTCAGCGTTGCCAGTTTTTCTCCAGTTTGAGACAGTTGGGGCCGGCGATACTAGGTTTGCATTTCATGGGTCGAGCTTTGGGGTGTCACCGGTGTGTTGACCCCATATTCTTTGCCCCCTTCTGCAACTGTGCTCGGAGATGCTCGCGTTGGTAGAGTTCGCAGATTCAAAGGGCTGCGCCAGAGGATATCTCACTCACGCTAGGTGTCCATCCCCATTGTCAGGCTTCTATTTTCCGCTTAATTCCGTGGAGGTGGGCGGCAGTGATTGGTTCACCCATCAGGCTGTTTTCTGTGGTTTTCTTTCCATATGGGAGCACAATAGCTTGCCCCTGGACTGGCGGTAATCTGCAAATCTGGTTGCTTGTCCGGAGAAAGCTGCACTTTGGAGCAGCCATTGTAGGGGTTTTGTCCATATCTTCCGGTGCTTCTGATGTGATGGCAGTGGCATCTATGTGGAGGTCAGTGGCTTCTCAGAGCGAAAGCCACACTGATGTCATCTGGCTTTTTGGGCCTGGCATCTGGTCTTCCTTGGTGGGCTTGGGGATGGTCGATCCATTATTACTTGCAGCTGTAGCAGTCGTTCCAGTCTACGTGGTGCGACTGGAGGCTGGAAGGTCACGTCACTGCTTGATTCCCAGGGGATTACTCAACACTTTTCTTTCCCTCTGATAGGCAGCTGGTGTTGCTCACAGTCCACCACACACTTTTGTTTTTGGAGCCAGGGTTCTCCCAAAATCACAGCTTCCACTATTTCTGGTACCACTAAAAATAAAAACTCCATTTGGGTGGTCATTTTGTCTATGTGTACAGGTAGTATTATTCCGCCTTTGACCTGTAAGAGGCAGTCAGGATGTGCCATCTGTACTAGGCCATCAGGGGGCATCAGGTGGGTCTTTTGTTTGGAAGTAAGCAGGTCGCTCAGGATAAAATTCCCCATGGCTGCAGTGTCAATAACTACTGCAGACACTTGCCTGTTGATCTTCACTTTAATACGGGAGATTGTGGGGTGCTGGGTCCCTCGACTAACGTTTGTAATGTGTCGTTGGACTCTGCTTTTTTTTGCCCTTTTGTTCCAGCAGGGTTGGTCCTTTTACTTAGCTGTTCACAGCGTTTCCTGCCTGTGAGGGTCCCTTCCGCTTGGTTGTCGTGGGTCACAGCCCACCAGTTGCATCCCCTTTCTTCATACGGTTGCGTGGAAACTGGCATGTCAGACAATTTTTGTGAAAGTGATACTCTGAAAAATACCAGTATTTCGGTAGTGACTGGGAGGTGCTCGAAGAGGGTGGGCGTACCTTGTCTCCCCTTTTCCCTGCTCCGGTGAATTTGAGAGTCAGTCGATTACTCAAGGTGTCTAGTGACCTGGAAAACAGGGAAAACCTGGAATTATCAGCGAATTTTGTGTCAGGGAATTTTGAGAAATTGTTTGGAAATTTTTAGTAATGTTAACTATAATTCTTAACACACAATTTATACATTTCCCTATTTACATAATTAATTTCAGAATGATTTGTGCAGTTACATATTAAAGTTTTGTTTAAACCACTTCAAAATGGATTTAAAACCGTAAACTTATTACAGCGTGTACATACAATGAAACGGATGTTCTCTTGATAGCTTCGATATATTATACTGTTGAACAATCTTTTTGAGAGTTACTATCAGTGGATCCCTTGACTTGTCAGTGCTGAATTTTGAACTCATGGTTTCATTGCTTGTAAAGAACGTAAATCATATTATTTTTGTTGTAATGGAATGATTTTGTGTCGTAGGTTACGAATGAACAGCACTGCACAATACATTTCATGGTAGGCTATAGGTAGAGCCACAAGTACTTCGAGAATTCGTTCTGAGGTGAGGTACACTATGAACAGTTTCTCTTTTCTCCTACTGTTGTGATTGGACGACAGTTGTTTAGACACGCCTGTGTAACTGTATACCAGTAATAAGCAGAAAACAGTAGTGTGAATGAGTGTTTAACACAGATGCCGCACTTGATCACAACAACTAACTGCAAACGATAATGTCTCAAGCATATAGAGGGCTGTCCAGCATAGCTTGCTGCCAGTTCAATCCGTGTAATACTGGGAGCTCTAGCTATAGGCTATCAATTGAATACCAACAGCTGAGTTTTTAAATATATTGCAGCTACCAGTCTATGTTTAAAAATAACTTGATATTTATTTTGGTTAAGTCATTCGTTCAATCCTGGCTTTGACATTGAATTGTAAATTGTTGGCGGGAATGAGCTAAATGATAGGTTAGGGAACATATTTTAGCAAGTGTCCTTGCATAGATGTGTGTGTACATAAAGTGTGTGTTTAGTATAATTTGCATTATAATTCCTGAAGATCTGTAGCATGTTTTGTGAATCAAAATCATGTATTATATGAATGTTTATTTTTGGATTTTTTTAAACATTGGTAGGCTGCTACCTAGAATTGAACCATTGTTTACATAATTTTGCTAATGAGCTAGCATGATTGTTACATTTCATGAAGGATTACCTCATGTAATTAATTATTTTGTGTAGTTTAAAATTTGGTTTAGCAACTGTATTATGTAATAATTTCATGTTTGCAAATACTTACAGTTTAAGTAAATCCTGGAACAGTCTAAATTAATGCAAAGTTAATAGTAGCTAGACCTAGTTGATTGTCTTGAGTTTTCATGCAATTCATTTAATTTTTATTCATCTGCTGTAGATCTCGAATTAAGCTAACCATTAGATGATTTCATATTCAGTATTAAACTATTTCGTGGTGTTCGAATTTGATGTTGCTCAAGGGCAAAAATTTGATATTTCTGGCCATTAACTTGAAGCTAGGCCTATAGGAAGGTGACCCAAGAAAAGGAGTTAGTTGTCATCAGGAAACGTAAAGTAGCAGTTGAACTTGGTGAGCTTCAAGTAAAAAAGAATAAAAAATTTTAGAAGATACTCAAAAGAAAGTGCTCTTCTCGGTTCCCAAATAGAAGGCCGCAATAATTAGTACAATAATAGCTTGTGATTTTGTTTTCCAGTAATAATTAATATATACTAATATCTGACATAATTATTATATTTACCAGGTGTTTCATTTTTCAAGTAATTTTTGATGTTTACTACAAAAATTAAACTTTATTGTAAGTATAGGCCAAAAAAAATTCAAATTATTCATTCTTACAGAAAAGTGTTTATGCATCTTGTACAGTGCAAGTTAATTTCAAGATATATTATACACTATTGTAAATTTGAAGTATAGCTTTTACCTCCAGTTACGTCAGAGAACATGCGTGAAGTTGACGCGTACCCGGTTAGACTGACAGGCACGGCACGTTGGTCAAGAATTTTTCCGCTAGATAAAGCGGGAGGATTGGCTCGGGTTACAAGGCGGGAAGCGAGGAGTGTTGGTTACGACTTACTTATGCTGTTGTCTTGGGTGTTGTGGTTGATCCAGGTTTCACTCAGTAGTGGCGAGCTCGATTCACTCCGAAGCGGCGATTCCAGTTGTAGGTTTCACGGCTCCAGAAGTTCGGATTTGCCCAGCCGTACCCTGTCTCAGTATGGTTTAACGTCCCTCTTACCACAGAGTGGCACGAAGGATGGATGTGCAAGCAAGGTGACAAATGTATTACCAGTACCGGAACAGGCGCAACTGCTTGGTGTCTAAGTTGGGTGGCGCAGTCCCGCTCTGCCTGCCTTTCCTCCGTAGGACGAGGTAGTGCACTCAACTGAATGGTGCAAGGAATGCTGAGTTTTGTTCCCTACGCTTTTTGATGTGCCTCAGCTGGTAGGGCATAGAGTCGCTGCTTACAATATACAAGGTTCATCCTAACGAAGAACAACCTGACAGTGTATGTCCGGTTTTGGCTTGCTGACACAGGCTCTGTAATAGTCTCCAATGATCTCCCACGCTATGGGGGCTGATCAGAGACGGGGAGCTGTGTGGGTCACGAATGCCTCCCCTGGATGTGCGTTCATATACAAACGAGTAGCAGGTCTCAAGTTACAGTTACTCCAGCACTAACACTGCTCTGGTGTAAAGAATTAACCTGGGTTTGTCGTCCCTCCTTGAATTAAGATGTTACTAGTGGTTGTGGCTCCTCTGTTCCTCTCCGCCAACACTAGACAGTGCTCTGACAGTTGGAAAGCAACAGCCATCTAAGGGGTGTGTGAGAAAACTGACAGGCTCCTGAATGGTGCCCGTAGTAAAAGCTAATTCAGTTATGTAAAAAGTCCCGGTTCCTGTCAGTAGTGCACGTCGTAAACTGTTCTAACAGGTGAACAGTAAGAATCTCTATGAAAGAAAAAGCTGAAGTATAGGAAACAAACTATGTTTATTGAGGAGTCAGTAAACATGTGATGCGTGCTACCTCCTACCAAGCAGTAGAGTGATGAAGGAAACTACACTGACCAGGTGTAGGCAACTTGGTTCTGGGTTGCAAAGGGGAGAGATAAATCTAGATGGTAAAATGTATATTACTACAAAATTGTTCTAGTAAAGGTGTCTAGAGAAGACAAAGTGAATATAATATGTGTTGGTGAGCGTGTTTGCTGGTTGTCGGGTTGACTGATCGTCGATGGTGAAGTAGCGTCTGGGGGCGTACTCAAAGCTTAGAAGTTCTCTGGAGGTCCCAGCACTAGGCATTGCTTGGGTATGTCAGAAGAGAAGAAACAAGAATGACTGCCCAAACCCGGCAGTGTCCTGATTTTTATAGGTGAAACTTGTAGGCTGCCAGCGGGGGCTGCGAGGAGGGCGAGCATCCTGCCCTGATTGGCGTGTGAAAAAACTATGGTCAGCAGTAGTCAGCATTTCTGCTTCGTGCCTCGTCGGTAGCACTCAGCCTTGCCAGAAGTCTAGGCAGCTTGTTGACTTTCAGTGCTGGGTAAGGGGGCGACGTGCCTGCCAGGTTGCGTGACCTTCAGGTGACGAGAATTCGCTTATAAGTTCCTGTTGCCTGGTAGTGTAGGCAGCCGAGAATTCATGTGTAAAATTCTCGTATGTATTTCTTACCTCAGTATTAGTGGAAGTAGGAACCTTAGAGTCGAATCGTAATCACTGTTGATTAGTAATAGGAGCGGCACACGTCAAAGTTTCATTAGACAGCTACTAATATTTCAGTGTTACTGAATGTGCAGTAAACAGGTGAGCTTATATTTTGGAATACATAATGCATAATAATTTGTAACCATAACTGATTTCTGGGATATTGTTGTAAGCTTACTGTATCTGTTGCATTGAATCCTATTGCAGGTTTGGTTCTGACCGCATTAAGTAATGTATGTTTAACTGTCAAAAATTTTTCCAGTGCCCAAATATTTTAAAGATTTGCTTGAAAAATTTTAATTCTTGCCTGGAAAACATTTAAATGTCAGTGAATTTCATAACAGCGTATCACTAGACATCCTGTTCTAAATCGTGCCCAATCTGTAATAAACTTGCCATACTTATCCCACCAAGTTTGTGCCTTGCCGTTAAGCAGGCTCTGGGTACGGTTTATCCATTGTTTAGGTAGGATTTCCCGTTAGCGAAGTTCCCTTTTGGACTCTGAGAGGAACACAAGGGGTTATTTGTGGGGTTGTCCTGCAAAGTCCAGCATCTGCGATTCCACTACAGTTTTCACAGTGTACAATCTAGTTGCGGGTCCCTGGTTCGGGGGTAATATTTGGCTGTGCGTTGGCAGACTTCACATCTGTAGGCCATGCCATGTCGGGTTACCTGTTCATCGGGCCAGCCAATACAACTGTGATGAAAATTTTTTGTGCATATTATACACACCTCATGGTGTAACCTCCATGTCCCTGACATGTCACCCAGCTTCAATAAGTAGTTTTCCTAATCCCGCACTCGTTGCATCGGAATTTGAGTCCGTTGGTGTGGCGTACCACATCTGTCCAGCCCAGACAGGCGTAATGGAACTGTCGCTGGCAGTGAGAACATCCTATGGGATGAATTCCCTTGCCCGGGCATTTTGACTTAGCACACAGTTCATCGCTGGTGGTAGCTATTGCGGTGTTAACAGGGTCGTTTTCGGTTACACTGGTGTCCAACTTGCATTGTTTTGGGCACTACAGGGTGTTTTCAGACTCCCCGAAGGTCTCTCTTTTTTTTGCAGTGATTGGTTTCTCCTGGCTAATGGGCATGTCTCAGGGTCCTGTTGGCCTGGTTCTGCTTAACTGGTCTCTTAAATTAAGGCGAACGCCCTATATTGGGTGCCGGAAAACTCCCTGATTTGATGCGTGACGGATTGAAATGGTTTGTTCCATCACTGGCCCAAAGTTACTTTGTTCGGAAACTAGGCTTGGCGCATCCTTGTGGCGTGCGTCTTAATCTCAGAGCTGGCTGGGTGCTCTGCCCATGTACAAAACTGGCCTCGTTGGCTGTCGACTGGGTACAAAGGTTGGTCCAGCTAGGATCACTTTGCAGGTGTGTGGGTTTATTCGTGCGGGTATACCTGGGTAGCGTGACCCTGCAGGTGACTTGGTGTGGATTTTTTGTGAGACGTACTAGGGGTTGTTACTGTGGTACAGTTGATATCGACTAATGTGGTATTTAGTACATGGGCAGACGAGGTGCTCGACAAGCCGGATTCCCCACTGAGAGAGGCGGGTGTTCCTTTCGTGGCACTTTCAGTGCTGTAGAGAAAGTATTGAACAACCGGATGATACCCTTCTGCTATCTTGGTTGACGGCTCGAACATAACTGGTATGGTGGCAGGTGGAACTGGAGCGGTGAGCCGACAAAGTACTGCAGCTTGCTCTCGTAGACTAAGTAGGTTGAACCCGTCAGGAAGGGATTTAAGTCCCCGGGAAGATTTAGAGGCAGCACTTGCCAATTTCACCCTCTTATGAATACCACCACTGTGGGTAAATGGCATTAGGATAAATATCTTGGATCAGACCTGGTTGGAATGAGGCAGTCAACGTGTAGACAATGTAGGTGTGGGTGCCGCTGAACACGCCGTAACTCACTCTTAAACTCCAGCACCGGGTGAGGAGTTAGTTGAGCTGCGTAGCGTCAACAATTGTCCCAACACGGTGAGGTCCCGGTAGGGTTGCTTTCCTCAAATCCAGATAGCTACCCCCCTCGGCACCACTAGTGCACGATGATAAGAGCAAACCCCAGACTGGCAGTCCAATCCCTAAGGAACGGTATCCTAGTGTCAGGGTTCTACCACTTACCACACTAGTGTGGTGAATGGGGGGCTATCCGAGGCTGTTCTGTATGTTGTGTGCGGTGTCTACCAAATGAATAAAACCCCGATCTCTTCCGTCCTCCGTTTAGGGCTCGTGTCTACGGAGAATGGTTACTAGAATATGGAAGTGATATTCAACAGTAAGAGAACCAATGTTTATTCCGGTTTACGGTAATATACAAGGATTGTGAAGGTACTACCTCCTATCCGCTTGGGCTTGCGGAAGGTAAACCCCCTACGAGAAGCAGGTGGAGGCGACCTGTGCAAAGCTAGACGAAAGGCAGACTGTCAATAGAACCTAAATTTACTTCACTTTCCGTAGCTCTACTCTGCTCGTCCAGAAGGGACCGGTACGTGTCTTAAGTGTTACAGCATACGTAAGCTTGACTATGTAGGTTCTTTGGTAGTCTGGTGCGTGAGAGGATTCTTCGGCCCTACAATAGGCGTGGTGTTGAAGACTTCAGCGGAGAGGTTTAGACCTTCGGCACCACAAGAAGGTGCAATGAAGGCCCAAGGTAGGAGACAGACGTCAAATACTTGAAGACTGGTCACAAGCCGTGGTCCTAAACAGCTCGAGTTCTAAATATGTGGTTTCGATTAACTTAAGAATTGCTAAAAAAAACTACCCATGTGCGTCCAACATTCTTTGTTTTAATAATACAGTATAGTAGTATCACAAAAACAACAAGGGTTTGCATGACAAGAACATTGGTGTGTAATGGACGGAGTAACAATTCCTGGCCCAATAATCAAAATCACTGTATGTGGAAATACATGTGTTACTTTAAAAATTATACAGATCTCGTGAAAAAATAAAGCATTTGATGTCCTTTCATAAATTTGTTATTTTGCACAAGAATCTTATTTTTTTTCTAGATGCTAGTGCCTTGGGAGTTGGCTGACATGTGGCATGGCAGGGTGTATTGTGAACCGAGCGTGTTCATCAACAGTTAGCAACATGTTGCCCTGCCTCTTGATCCCACAGTTTAAAAGTTCATTTTTGTCTTATTACTGGTCGAAATAAAACAAGTTTGAAATATATTTCATCTAATTATTTGAATAGTATTTCAATAATACCCTGTGATATTTCTGTAGGTTTTGGAATTAATATCAAGCATGTATGGTTGGCATGGTGAATGGGGATAAGTCAAAAAAATACGTAATAAAAAGAACTCCTAAGTTTTGACGTTGCGTTTCATTTGAATACGTTTCAATTTTAATTTAATTTTGAACATATCTTTATTATTACTTTAGCACAAAATTTAGTTTGTAGCACTAACAACAGTTGCTTTGTGATAATGTAAAAAAAATGTATTCATTAATCTACGAACTCTTTCTTATCTGTGTATATTCTGCTTGTCAGATGTGCATCAGTAGTGCAGTCAGAATAACCAACGTAGTATTAATTTTCATTTGTTCATGCATCTGCTGATACACAATTTTGTAAATGGCACATTGTTTGCTTTGTATACATCAAGTTGCCACTCACGCACTGTAAAGATCTTGCCAAGTTATATGAGACGAAGAGTAATAAGGTACTCTAAATTTGACTAAAATTCTCTTTCAAATACTGTTGCTTCAAGCAGAGATAGTTAAGGTAATTTGTTTTTCTAGTAACAATAATTTGTTTTTACAAGCCTATCTTTGTGTGTATGCAACTTGATAGAGCAGGATTATCATAATTACTAGCTGGTTTCACAATGGCGGCGCACTGAGCTGTAGCCGGAGTAAGACAGACTGGGTGTTGTCACAGATGGCGATAATCACCTCACGTATATTGCTTTTGTCTACGTCCAGGGAAGTCTGAGAAGAAAGAGAATTAAATAATGACATTGAAAAAAATAAACAGAATAGCAGGAAATACAGTATGTAACCTTAGAGAAACACTACCATATTTACCCGAAAGGAAGACAAGGTTTTTTGACAGAAAAGGAATTTAAAAAATATTGGGTAGTCTACTAGTCTACAGTTTGGGGTTGTCTTCAATTCAAAACCTAGGATCAAATACCATAAATGTGCGACACTATTAGTTCATTATTTAAGTTTGTGTTATATGCACAAAATTACTGAGGGCTTCTATTCATGATTTTTACTTAGGTAGCAGTTAGTCCTAAAAAATTGGAGTGCCATGAGACAGAGGATTTTGACAAAGGCTTTTCATGCTTAAATTCCTTGTGTCCTATGGTTGTATGTATTTTTGTAGTGCTGAGACTGGAGACTGTACCTGTCAACTTTGACAAGGGATCCCTTATTTGATGTCACCCACATTAAAGAGGTATCATTTTGCTGAGAAGCAAACTGGCTCAAGTCACAAATATAATAACACTTACAAAAGTTTTACGGTGTAAGAAAGATCTGCTACCATACAGCCCGTCACACTATTTCATTGATTAGCTTTTCTTTAAAAGTAAATGAAATGTATCATATTATTCATATAGTAACATTTCTTTTTGAAGGATTTGTCATAAATTCATGCAAAAATACTTTGAGCCTAAATAATTTTTTCAGTACTTCACAGGCGTAATTTTGAATCCCGGTTGAAATATTTTCCGCTCAAAAATATTTTTTTTGGAAGAGGTCATCTTAGATTCATAGTCGTCTTCCTTTCGGGTAAATACGGTACTTAACTGTTATTTGCAGTCTACAATGAAAGTAAACCTGAATTATTTGAACCGTTTTGTTATTGAGAATCTATTTGCAAAATTTTTATGTTGGTTAATATAGTATCGTTCGTGCTTTTTTTTAAATTATAAATGCTTGTTTTCCTTAGGTGTGATTTAAAAGTGCACTTTCCTCTTTGGTGCTAAGGTATACTCTCTATAATATACGTCAGCATGGTCACAGATGACTATTGTAGGCGACCAAGTGTCGAACCCGATTGAATTTTGCAGTCTCTCAGCACCGAACGTGTTGTCACATTGTGTTACGATGAAAACAGTTCTTTCTAATACAGGAACATTCACAAATAGGCTACATGACTTTTATTCTACTGGTTAATTTTGACACGTAATTCATTCAATGTGGTAAAATGAAGGAAGGTGTACATGGCCAGTATCCCTCTTAGAGACCAGGGAAACAGGGTCTCCTTAACTAGGATTTTAAAGGGGCCATATGGTTCGACGTGGTTGCTCCCTGTGGCCGTCTGACTCTGGCTCACCAGAGCAAGTAGCGAGGCACTGAGGATTATGCTGTCTCTTTTATGGCCCAACTGGTGATTGCTTATTTTAGAAAAATAGCTATGGGTGTACAGCTGTGCAGGGTCACAAATGTTACATTAACTTCAGGCGATAAAAATAAAAGTATATACATTATTACTACTGTAAGGATTTAGTGGGTGTCCTATAGGTGCAGGCTTGACCGTAAAGGTGGTGTAAAATTACGTAGCACAGCGGAGGACAGGATCTGGTGTGGTCTATCCAGGAAGAAATTTACTCTTCTGGGGGCTGGTGTCTGGGGGTGAGTCCGTGCCGTATCCTATCACTCGTTCGGCACAGGAGCGTGCACTTTACAGGGGACATTGCTCAGGCCTATAGCTACTGGGAGTGAGTGCCCTCTGATTCCCCTCGGTGAGAAATTGAATGAGAGACATTACCAGCTACAGACCTCAACTGTCCCTCTGGGTTCACAGTTTTCTCCACCTAAGGACTTCATGGCTCTCAGTAAGCGGCATGACCAGCTCGTAGCTTGAGGGTCGTAATTTCTTAACGTGTTTGTTCTACTCAAGCTTTAGAAATTTCATATAAATGTTCTCGTTCCCCTTGCCACAGTGGTGCAGGTGAGCGGCATTACCGGCTGACTAGCTAACCAAATACTGACGGGGTGGGAGCATCCTTCAGTGGGGACTTTGGTTTGAAACTCTATCGTGGTGATCGTGCTTACACCGAGAAGTAGATAATAGGATATGCACACACAATCAAAGAGGGTAATGGAGATGAAAATGAAAGAGAATGATTGGATCAATGAGAGGTTAACTGGTAGATATATATTTTTTATTCAATCTATAGGAATTTGCAAGACATATATATCAGACGTGTGCCCGCTTATGTCTGTTGGGCAAGGGACCAAATTTACTAAGCTGATTGCCGCAGGACGGCAACGAGATATGAATCAAGGTTCAGGGTGAGAGCAACCCTGGTACAACTACGCCTGGTGCAGACGACGCACGTGGCCAACCTTGAAGTAAGAGAGAATGCTCCGCGACAAGAGCTTCTGCTTAGTGTGTTCTAAGAAACAACTTCTGATAATAGGTACGTTATACGCTAAGCCTAACTGCTGCTGCTGAAGTCAAGCGGTATGGTAAGCGTGGCATGGTAGCAAGAGTTTCTGTTGATGCTCCAGCCAGAACTGCCTACAAACTGCCCTGTCTGGAGGGTGTGCATAAGAATAAATACCCTCGAGAGCCCTTGCAAGCGAGGGGTGATACGCAGGCTGCATGGAGGGGTAACCTTCCCTGATGCGCGGTGAGTGTGCATGTTTGGTGACTGCTGGTCAGGGCAATGCAAGCAAGGGGGAGGATCTACCCACTCAGACTGGAGCGCGGTATCGTGTGGATTGCCGACCTCTCATGTGGCAAGGAGTTGACCCTCTTGTGAATAAGATAGGCACAGATGTGAAATGAGGGTCGGCGTTCGGTGCTACGGTACACCAGGGAACACCAGAGGCTAAGCCTAGGATTTGTATCTGACAGTACTCGTGGCGCATTAATTTCTCGTATAACTGTTTGGTATGCAGTAGTTCTAAGGAAATAGGGAAATGCACGAGAAATTCTGCTTACTGTCTTACTGGACATCCTGTAAAATCAGTTCCTGTTGGTTTTTTGTTGGATGTTATGTTGTGGCGGAAAGAGGGAGGGGGTTATTTTGTGCAAATAAACACAACAACACTGTTCAATAGACCAACCGCATGCATCTCCAATGTGATTTGCAAAAAAATAATTTAAAAGTTAATCGGAAATACACTGTTAAATAAACACTGTACACATCTCGAACACCATTTGCAACTAAGAACATTAGTAATAAACAAAATCACAGTCTTTGCAGCATTCATAAATCAGCACATTTGCCACGCCTCACGATGGCAGTGTTTGGGCTGCCATAACAAGTCTCTTTCGGCTGTTGAAAGGCTTCACCACCTACCTACATCTTTGTCAGAGGACTCACTTAGTCTTATTATAGCCATTCAATTGTCAGAGGACAATTACGATCGTGCATGGAAAACATTAGTTAACAGATAACAGGGTGTATGTGCTATTGCAACCTACCATCTGGAAAATAACGTACAGTGAAATCCTGTTAAGAAATTCCCACTTAAGAAGTTTTCCTACCTAATAAGTTGAATAGTTAGGCACCTTGTCTATTTGCATATATGTGTAATTTGACCCTGTTACAAAGTTTTCCTGGTTAATAAGTAGAGATGGTACATTTGATATTTTGATACCTCGATACCGGGCCGTATCAAAAGTGTATGGTATTTTGATGTGCATATCGATACTTTATTCAATACTTTTATTCGATACTTTTTCCGACTCGTCTATATGGCTTGATCTGCCATTTTCCCTATTGTCACGAAGTGGATCCATTTATATTCGTTTGGGAAGTTTACTAGTTTCAGAAAGCCCGTGAAGTTTCATATTTATTTAATGATTCAGCTAATAATTTTGTATTGGTAGCAGAGAAACGTGTAGTAAGGATTGCCATAGAACATCATGTATTCAGGAGTTGCAAATAGGAAGTACAAACAGTAAGTCAGTGTGTATTGTAAATTGTAAATAACATATTATTTGAAATTGTTATTAGAATGTTTGAAATGTATGTGGCCTAAGAAACCACCAATTCAAATCTGTCTTGCGATGTAGGAAAACAAACTTCGCTAAAAATATTTATGTCCTGAATGTGTTAAATATTCAAATTGGTACGAACTACATATTTATAGAGTTTTCTTTCAGTGAAGTTGAAATATGACAGGTTATATAATAATGTGATTCTTTCTTTCATACGAGCAAATTTTACTCTCCTCCACTAAAACAATATGTAATTTAAAATGATAGTCTGGTAAGGAGAGGTGCAAAATAGCGCCGTCTCATGAAAGATGTTAAACTAAAGTCTTTCCCAACCCTAACCATTCCGGTGGCAATTAAATTAATGGAACCCACTTAGCCATAACTATAATAGGTTACTGATGCATGTTGCTTAAGATCTGGATAACAGACTTTTTTTCCGCTCTAGATCAGTCACGCTACTGAGGGAAACTGAGTTCCCTTTCTTACTAGATACTAGTGTCGGCCTGGTAGGCTGTCTACGAGGTATGTTGTCGGCGACACTAGGTCTGGCAATTTGCCTCACAACACTGGCCCCCTTGGGCAAGGTAGACTTACGAGAGCTCGGCAGGGTATTCTTCGTTGATGGCGTTGTTGTGGGGTTGGTAGAGCGTGCTGATTCCTTGGTTCCTCTAGACGTTGTGGAGGTCAGGTTGCGGTGAACGTCTGCATGGTAGTGGTGGTTCCACTCTATGCTGGACCATCTGCCAATGTGTGGATTGGCCCTCCCGAGCCTGGTGTCACTGCCGCTGACAAGGGCCCGGACCACCGGGTGAATGTCGTAACCAGTTCGCACTGGATTAGAGTAGAACGCGTAGGTACCGACAGGAGATGCCGTCACGCTGCGTGACGGGCGGCTTGAGCTTGCCCCCTAGGAGTGTCGACTCGTAGCGTAACTAGGTTTGCCGCATAGACCTGCTTGGCAGCACTGAACTCTGCCTTCTTAATTGCTCTTTGAGCTCCATGCCTGCTGTTGAATGACATAGGCTGATATTGTACCAGATTTCTTGTAGTTGACAAGCAATCTGCAATCCCTGGCTTAGTGTGTAAGCCGACAATGGCTGGTGGTGCGCTCCCTGACTGCCTAACAGTGCAAGCACCTGGAGTCGTGGGTCATAGACCGCCTTCCTGCCACTGCCGGGTGTAACCACAAATGTAGGGCCTCCTATCCCCCACAGCTATCTCTGCCAGCACATTGGCTAGGAACTCCGGTCAGTGATACTACTGGGTTTGGCTGTCCCGCCTCTGTGGGGTGTGGCCTAGTGGTTGGGGGTCTACAGTTCTGAACTCCGAGGTGAACAGAATGGGTGGCCGTCGAAAGATGAGGTGTGTGTATATCTGACAGACCCCTGAAAGGGGATAGACATTCTAATCTAGATAAACACTCTGTCACTTGCTTGTCAGTCGAATACTGGTAGTAGATAGGCTATAGTAGTACAACAAAGAACTCGTGGATGCGTTTAAGATTAAGTATTTATTCAACAATAAATACTTAGGTGACTTGTACACGCTGCCAATAAGTCTGTGCTACGGAAGTATTTAACCTACACATTAACGGGTGAAGGTGACCTGCTCCTAGGCTACTTAGTTGCAAGGAAAATATTTAACATTACTGTCGCAACTACACTTATTGTGTTTGCCTAGAAGATGCCCTAACCTTAACTGAGGAGCCACTACTATCAAGTAGTGGCAGGTGAAGAACCAGGAGGTATTGACAACTAAAGTGTTAGGTCATGTTCAATGTCTTCAGGTAGAAGAAACTTCTGGTGACATCAATGCCAAGAGGTGGTAGAAGCCTCTGGTAAGTGATGGCTGCAGCCTCTGGAGAACTATAAGTTCTTGGAGAGGACAGTGAGGATCTATTGGTCAGTAGAGAGCCCAAGCGCATGAAGTCTTCAGGCGAGCTAGTGGAGATGATAACCCCCGACTTCGGCCGTGTACTTCCTTATATACTGTTCTTCTGGAGTGCGCGGTGAGCCCGCAGTGGGAGGTGTGATGTCCCCTTGTGACATCTATCTGGAGTGTGCGGGGTGGGAGAACTACCCTCTCACACTCGTGGTATAGTCTCAGGCGCTCGGCAGCGCTCTGCTGCCTTCGGCGGTGTGGCGACACACTGTCTGCCAGGTGTGGCAGGGGGGCTGGCGCGTTGCACAGCCACTTCAAATATCTATCGTTACCATGATTCCAAAGTGCGTTGGAGTTGAATCCACTCTCTACGCATTCGTAACACATTGGGCTTGGTTTGCTGCTTCATATGTTTACGTACTCTTAGTAGATGGAGAAGTGCAGTTCAGGAGCAGTCCGGGAACCGAGTATCTTCTATGTCTCTGATGAGAAAATTTCCTGTTAGACATCTGGTAGTTGGTTCCTGTAGTTGGTATAAATATGTGAATGTGCTGTAGTAGTTTATAATATAATGTCATAAGTGGCATGCATTAAATCGCCCCCCACCCCCCTCCATTGCAATGGAGGCTCATCCGTCATCGGTATAGATAGAGTAAGGGATAGTAAAGCTCATCCCCCCTCTCTGGAAGGTCTAGACATTTGAAACATGTGTGAGCCATTTCAGAAAAAATTTTCATCTCCTAGGCAGGTTCCTTAAGGTTCAGGCGTTTGGCATCTTTCTTGGTGCTCGCTCTATGTGCTGGGGCGGTATGGAAACATTGGACCATGTAAAGACAGAGCCATAGCTCTGTCTCTCTATTACTGCAGGCTGACTCTACCTCTCTTCCTCTCACCCAGCTGCTGTGTCGTGCTGCTAATGGGTTTACCCCCTTGTAGAGAGATTACTGTCAAGGTTGACGAGGTGTACCAGATGTCCCACGCGACCTTCATCAATAGACATGCTGTGAAAAATACAACATAAATGCTGGTGATTACATGATTTAAAATATTTACAATTGAACCTGCAAAGGAGAATTACACAAATAAAAATGGCACATGAAAACGAAGGGAAAACGCTTATATAAAAACCCTTTAGCTGGATTGTCATGTACGCCGATCACGCAAACAGACAGAGCAGGCAGAACCAATGGTTGTTCACATGTAAACATATTTTCTGCATATCCACTTTGCTGTTGAATTCGTTATTTGTAACTCAAAGATTCTAAAACAAATTGTAGCTTACAAATGAGCTGTTGTCATCATTCTACTTTTGTTTATTAATTCCATTACAGTGCAACTTATGTACTAATTCCTTTTCAAAAGATGCTAATTTTATTTTTACATCCATAAAAATTTAAACATAAGCGCTACATTTCGGTTCATTTTCAAACTACGTTTATTTGATACAAATGTTGAATAAAATAAACTTTACATTGATGTATCTCATAAATACGTACATTGAACTATTCTATACATTTACATCCATACACGTAGATTATACAAGACATTAGTAGAATAAAATATGTGAACCAGTTAACTTCTGGGTAATATCGGCTAAGTCTGCTCTTTCCGCAAGCAGAAAATATCGGCGTTAGCTCAACTTTTCTGCGCGACTCACGCAGAAACAGATGACGGATTCTGATTGGCTGTTCTAGTCTTCCGCTCTGTCTGTTCTGCGTGATTGGCGTACATGTGAATTTGGCTTTACCCGCAAAAGGCAGGAGGTGAATAATTATCACAGTGCTTGCGGTGATTTGTTAGTTTGGAGGAAAACTTGGCTAAATCGTTGAGGCAACCTGTAGGTCTAACCGCAAGCCAAAAGTTACACGTGACATAATAGAGGTTGCCAACCTCAGGCCTTGTGTTACCCAGGGCTGATGAGCTACAGGTTGAAACAGCGAGCACACTAAAATATCTTACGAATAGAACATATTGTATAAGATCACCCTACAGACTAAACATGGCACTAAATCAACATAATATCACTGAAATAATTTTGCACTTTAGCTGTTCTTTGTACTGGAGTATAATGAAGCCCTCAGGCTTCGTCTTTTGGGTTCGACTCTCGGTCAAAGTTATACATAATTAAAACTGCAAAAATTACTTTATATTACCTGGATGCAACAATCAATAGATGAAACTCATTGCACTGAATACATATTGTGATATTTATAGATGAACCTAACTTACATAAGCATGATTGTTTAATTTGTACAAAATTAAACAAACTTTTTCTCTCCTTGGAGTGAGTCCATTTTATTCTCACAGCTTATTATACACTATGAAGTCTTTATCTTTGTGTAACACTGTCACTGTGGTGAGTGTCTATCGGTGTTACTAGTTTTTACGTGCACTTTCGGCCACTATTTACTTTTATGGCATGATAACTGTGTGTAGCACGTGTTGGGAATGGCTGCGTAACTGCCAATTCCACATTACATCTCTTTCGTTAATCTGTCTGTTCGTAGTTTCACCTGTGCATTTTAGCAACGTCTACTGTTGATAAATGTCTACGGGTTTACTAGTGATTGGCATAATTACTGATTGCTATGCATTGTCATTGTTTATCCACTGGCATAGTGCATGTAACAAGCACCTATGCACCATACTGTTTTATAGGTGTTGTAACTGGCAAGTGGTAACTGAGGTCTTAAATTTTCTGTCTTTAATTACGGGCCTTTAATGTGCCCTTACACGTAATTTCTATACAATTAAGAGCAAATAATGTCTATTGTCCTGCCTACTCCTACCCTGTCATCCATAACGAGCGGTAGCATGGCTAATTAAGAATAAATTACCTCACTAATTGTTCTGTGGCTATCGGAAACTGAGGCTTAGTGAAAATAAGGCAATAACGAGTCATTATGGTTAGTTTATGTCACTGATTTGCAGCCTCGGGTTATAGAGCACTGACTTATTTGTTAGTTGCTTGGTTTTTTGCCTGTCTTCCCTTCTGCCGTAGTGCAGCGTGCATTGGGTATGGCCACGTTAAACATGCCGTGGGCTGCCAGGGCGATTCCTTGTACCGGCCAGGAGTTTATCCAACTTTGGTGGCATGAGGAGGCATCAGCCTTCGGGGTTCAGCAAGGAGTGCTGGGGCATGGTCTTCTGCTGCAACCGCTGGGGAGGACACCGCTAGCAAGGACGATGAGGCATTGTGGGGAGTGGCCCTCCAGGGCTCGCGACCTCGACTCCGCGGGTTCCTACCCGAGGGGTAGGCAGTTTCTGGCCGTCGTTGGAGACCATTGACATCTGATCGGGCTGCGGGAGGGTGGGGTGGCCCTTCCACCTCAACGGCATTCGGGTTAACTGGTGTGGTCATCTCCTGACAGAGGGGCTGCTGTAGAGTGTTGCTATTGACATCCGTACTGTTGGCCAGAGGGAAGGATGGCCCTAACACCTCAGCGGTACTCGTGTTGAATGGCAACATCATCATCTTGACGTCATCAGCAGATGGGTGGTGTAGGGCATCTACTTCGCTGTCCCTAGCCATCTCTGGTGTACTAAGTGGCCCTCGAGCGAGTGCGCTGTCGTGCTCCTCATTCTTGGGGACTTCAGTAGGTTGAGTTTGAGTACTTTCAGCTGATTTGTGACGATCGTCAGTGGGATTGTGGTCCACGTGATCTGTCTTTTGGGCAAAGGTCCGAGGGGCTCAGCAGTTTCCTTTCCCTGGTTGACCTCTGAATGTGCTTATGGTATTATTTGTGTTGGAGGCCTGTCAGTGTCGGCGGGGCTGGGTGACATTGTCACCGCTGGTGGTACTACCTCCGGGTACGCATTCAACTCTCTTGTGGGGCTGGTTGCGTCGACACCTGGTTCCGGAGTAGTAATAGGTGGCGAGGAAGGACTGTGGGCACCGTCCATCTTCCCTTACCTGTGTGGGTTTGGATTGCTCTGATATTTGACTGGAGCTGCTAGGACCTCAAGAAGTTCAAGTACTGGTTTTGTATCTGCTGAAAACTAATATCCCCTTAAAAAAAATATAGATATTAAAAATTTGTGTGCGTTATTTTTGCGACTTAAGCCATTTTGCTTCTCGGTAAAGGACTTGCTTTTTCCGACTGTGGTTCTGATCAACCAAAAACTGTGAAGGTGGTCAGATACAGTACAGTCTTAACACAACAGAAATACATACAAACATAGGACTTATTTAAACATGAAATGCTTTTATATCTCATGGTACATCACACCAACATCAGAAAAATGCTTCAATTTCATAAGTTTTCATTATTATTATTGTATAATTTCGGTTAAAACACCACCCGTGTATGAAAACAACTACTATCAAGAGAAACTTGAAATATGGACTGCTTGTCCGCTCACTCGGCGGCATGCTGATGGAACAGCCTGAATGCTACCCTCCCAATCTATCCCTGTATCAGTTATTCTTTATTCTGTCAACATCATGTAGCTGACATTAACAGGATGATAATGTCATTCATGATGATGTTATTAACTTTTTGGGGGGAGGAAAAATCTAGCTTTATGAACAATTTAACCAAGCAAAGGATTATTTGTATTGGTATAAACTATAGTTATTCTGATACCAATACTAAAGTATCGCTATCGGTCAATACTTGACCCATTTTTGAAGTATCGGTTTTGGGTATGGTATCGGGCCGATACATTTTTATCGGTTATAGGCAGGGATATCATGTTATTATTTTCTTTAAACACCAATATTACTGTATGTTGGTGTGTATAGGATGCACAGTATCACAAAAAAAAATTTTAAATACAGAACAAATGAATAGCTTTTCACTTGTGCAATAATTTGTTCACTCATGTTCATAAATAAAATAACCTTGTACAGAATAGCGACATAACAATATTTACAGGAATACAAAAATTCATTGTGAAGGGTATTGGTATCGGGATTAGTATCAGGGTATTGGAAATGGTATCTGGGAATCAATCGGTATTGGAACAAATATATTAGAAACTAGATCCAAACTTTTTTTCTTAGTAAATCATGACTATAAGAGTGGGAGGAAGTTACAAGGTTTGTGCCTTTTACCTGCGTACATACGGCACACATTTACATTTATGGTGCAAACTTGATTTAAGTTCAAAAATTTTATACTCAACTCCTTGACTCAAAGCTGTACAATTCAAACTCACTGATCACTTATAAATTTTTTAAGAAAATATGCAATACAACTAGATCCTTCTCTTGAATACTGTAGATATATTTCACTCCATATGCAACATGTTTGCTTTTTTCCTATGTTTATTTCACTCTGTACTACATAGTTATCTCATTTGTGCCACTCTTTGTGAGTAATGTTTTATACGAAATGGTAGTTCCTCTAAAACAAATTTCTTGGTGAGTTGTGGCAGTAAACCTAAGCCTATTCAGTTTTAAAAATGTAGTTTGACATTTTGGGAAAGGCTATGCTAAAGATGTGTGTTTAGGTTTGTCAGTCTAGTTTCATTTTACATTATAGGTGCGCATGAACAAACAAGAGCCAACAGTCTCTCCAACATCACCAACAAGTGAAGAAGTTGAAGAGCTCATCCACAAGCCCCCAGCCATGTCTGTTGAGATAAGCTCAAAGGTAAGTCCTAAGGAAAGTGTTCTTTGCTCAAAGCAAAAAAAGGAGAAACGCACAAATAAACAAAATTTTAACTAATGTGTGTAGTGCTAATTACATTCAGTATAAGATGGTACATAGCCAGTGTATGAGAAAAATTCATTGTATCAATTCAATCATTCCCTTAGCATGTCAAATACACTACCAGGGTTGACATGGAGGATGTTTGGTCTTGCTTTTTTTTTTATTTGGCAGATATTTGGAAGATTGTGAGTTTGATGCCTGTCCATCACACAAATAATGGTTTTTTACCTGGTGTTTACCTTTCCCATTCCAAACAGGCAATTTTAATTCCTTTAAATGATGGCATCAAAAATATTTTTTTTCTCTTAGTGTATAAAACACAAATTGATGCCAGTTAGGCAATGTTGTGAGGGTGCACTGGCTGACTATCCTTTCTGTAGACTAGGTAAATGTGGTCTCCTTAAAGGGGATTGTAAAGGGTGTATGAGCTGACTCAATTTAACCTTGGGGGTGTATGGTCCTGGCTCAACAGAATAAGTAGCTTGGGCTCTGCGGATTATATATTATTACTTTTCTGGCCAGCCCAGTGATGAGGTAATTGAATAGCTGTGGGTTCACAGCTATGCACAGTCAGTAATGTTATGTTACTTTTTATGTGATAAAACAAATGAAGAGTAACAGAATTACTATCTTAGCGGATTTCGTCGGTGTCCTGTAGGCACAGGCATGACTGTATCTATTAAGTACAGTGACATAGCAAGGAGGACAGGTTCTGGCGTGATCCATCCAGAAAGAAACCTACTCTTCTTTGGGCCGGTGCCTTGGGGTTGACCTCTGCCCCGTAGTCCTGTTGATCGATTGGCGACACAAGACCGCCTCACGATGACAGTGCTTGGGCCTATAGCAGGGGTACCACCAGTCCTGAAGCTGTAATCCTGGTTCTTGTATGCAAAAATCCTGTAAAATCTTGGTATCATTGGCTAAAATCCTGTAAAGTTCTTGGAATTAAAAAAAATTAGTTAATTAAAAAAAAGTTATTATATGAAGGATGTAGAGGTACTTTACCTATTAATTAAATTTTTTTTTTTTTTAATGTACAAACTATTCTTGTACATACAACATGGTACTTTTCAGACAATCATACACAAAATAATCACACGTGCCTTCATAATCGCTTTTCCCCTCCTTAACGATGGTAATAATTTTTCTCACCCACACATATACTTTTGTTTATTCAACAACTGTGTCTGCTATAATATTTATTTCCTCTCCATTGTGATATCAATGCCAAACTCGAAATGCTGTCACCAAATTTAGAATGAGTGCGCAAAAACGGCTAGTGCAGCAAAGGTTTTTTTTTCTATTATGACCTTGGTCTTTGCATATAATCATACAGCCAAGAACATAAATATGTAGATAAAAGTACACCCATTTCAGTTAATGATTTAGAGAATTATTTCTGACATATGCAAGTGAAGCAATGCTATATGTCCAAAAATTTTGCTTGATCATGTCGCATGTACACAGCAGCTGTTTTGAGTAAAGAGCTGCATGTATGCACAATATCTTTGGCACGTGGAAAAGAGACCTTTGTTTACTTTTACGTTTATAAATATCGCTATTTTGTAGTGAAATACAATTAAACATTATGTCGATGACACTTGCCTGATTTATGCATTACTAATGGACATGGATATTTGTTGCGAAGATAAAAATTTCACAGTTCCGAACATTATATATTTAGGTAAATGGAGGCAAACATGTAGTGGTCTTACTGCTCTTTAAGAGCTTTGGGCAAACCTTCTTAACATATATTGTACCATATAGTTTTGTTACATGTGATAATAGTTTAGAAAGATTTTACACTATAATTGAAACATTAGTTGTGTTGCCTCAAGTATATAACATAGTCGAGATATAAAAGATTGCAAAAAAATATGTTTTACACATGATGTGTGATGTATTCCTGCATCTTGCATGCATACTCTGCTTTTTGACTATACTCCATATTTGAGTGCAAGGTTCATACTGCGCCATGTTTATCAAACACAACAGTACTGAAGACGCGGGACACATGCCTATGGGTACTACATAGCACACATCAGAAGATACTACAGACATGTGATCCTAGCTTCTACTCTTCACCCAGACTCGCCAAGAAGCCATCAGGCCAACACCCACCAACCGATGATTGTACTGCCTCATGAACCAGTGCTCCCTTCAGCAAAGGGCAGCACATATTTTACCAGCACCTGTGGTAGAGATAAGGAACGGAAATGCCGTTACAGCATCCTGGAATTCTCAACCCCTTCGACCGGGACTAACCTACACCCCGCAACTCCAGCCCTCAGAGTTCTTATCGGAAATTAGTATAAAAGTGCTTGCGTGGCTAAAGCTCTTCACTCTCTTCTCCTCCACCGCTCAGAAAGCCCTTCGGGATGCGTGACCACTGGGGCATCTGGAGATCCCACCGCTTTCACGGGTCGGGATCTCAACCCAGCTGAAGAAATCATTGACCAGATGCTCACCACTTCTTCTGCAGCTGCTGACCCTCTCCACCATATCAGAGGCTCCTGAAGACGTCACTCACCTACCATGCTCTCCTGGTTTAACACCCAGATCCCGTAGGTAGCAGGTTACGTCAACATCCCTTCAGGACCTCCAATGCCCACCAGATGGTATGCCAACATCAACAACTACCTCTCTAGTTAGGTACTGTTAAATGTGAAGTAAATACGTATGTAGTAAATTTTCTAGCTAGATCAGGCCTGCCGTTTTAACGGATGTTATCCGTTTTTATGGATTTTTAACACTCGAGGAAAATCCAAATCCAAACATTAGAGATTTTTTTTCCTTTCTTTCTTTATTTCTTCTTTGCACGAAGTGGCGTGTCACTAGCACCCACAGCTATGTATGCAATTTTGGCTGATGCATTTGTTTGAAAGAATCTTATAATGGAGGTGGATATTTAAGCAAAATATTTTTGACATACGCCATCTCTTCAATAGTGTATGCCCAAAATATTTTGCTTAGTTGTTCACTGGTGCAGGTATACAGTTATCTAATTTATGTTCCTGGTTGTATGATCACATGCAAAAGAACCTTTGCCGCAAATTACAGTTTTTACTTATGCAATCCAAATTTGGTGACTGTTTTTTGTGTTTGCCATTGATATTACAATGGTAAGGAAACAAAAATTATCGCATATAGTATAAGTGTGAGTGAAGAAAAGAATTAACATGGTTGGTATATTCCAAACCAACTACATTAAATATGTAAACATCTATCATATCTACTTTTTTTTTTCTGTAATTTGCAATTTTCTTTTATTCTAAGCATTTTATATGATTGGACCCAATGATTCCAGGATTTGACAGGGTTTTTGTATACAGGAAACAGGATTTCAGCTTCAGGTCTGGTGGCAGCCCTGAGCTAGATTTTATTCGCCAACACTCATTTTATTTTTAACTTAGCTTTTTCTTAGGTCACTTTCACCTGGCCGTTCACGTTAGATAACTTCCGTAAGCAGGTTGTATTGACTTAGGAGCTAGTGTGGATCCACCGTGTTCTAATACTTTATTAATACAACTCAGATTTGTCAATCTATTAACTGTTGTCGTATCTTCTTAATAGTACTAAGTTTACCTTACGTAAACGCAACCGTGAGGAAAAGCGGGAATACCACGAAGCACTAAGCTAAATCCACACATGTTAACAGGGCACTTGATCTCTGCCAACCTGGTAGAGTTTGACGGAGCCAGAATCATGAGGAACTCTTCCACTAGGAGAATTGATCAGACTGAGTATTTTATACTCCACCACTACTTCCACCGAGAGATGGAAAGGAACTGGAATTACTGTAGGCTGATCGACCTCATGTGGATTCCACACCTGGATATCTCAGCAAGGAAGCAGCGTGGGTTGCGTAATGCTCTGTCCACCACTCGCGAGGGCCTAACAAAAGGAGTAAGAGGTGTTGTCCCATTGCCACAAGTCTGGGTATTCAGAAGTACACAGTTGGGAAATAGGCAGCAGTTTATCTTCTGCAGGCGGTTATGTTCCCTTCCCCATGCTGTACTCTCTGAAGGGAGATATGCGGGGAAAGTGGAAGATGGCCATGCGTGTCCCTGAAGTTAATACAGTCTGCCTACCCCTCTCATCTACTATCTGAAGCAGGAAGTTAAAACAATCAGGGCAGAGTCCATACCGCCCGCGTCCCAACAGAATCTCAACCACTTTTTCCTCCGTTAGTTAAACTAGAAGGTCCTCCTCACTCAATTTTAGATCCATTCTTAATTAGAGGGAACGAGCCCTCTTTAGGCCTAGCTAACCCGTGGTCATGCAAACTCCAGATTGCCACATCGTACATGAAAGATCCCAAACAGGTGTTCCCTATGACATGGCTACTGACTGATAACTGGCAGTAAATGAACAAGAAGGCAAAATGGGCTGCGCAACCATTTATATAGGCTAGCCTTGACTACACGAAGAAAAACAGTGAGGTAGTTTAGGTTAGGAGCGAGGAGTGGGCACAGGGGATGACGCTGGAGGGGTAGGTGAATCAAAGCGGAAATAATCAATTATGTTGATCACGCCAAAGGCTGCCAAAACAACAATAGAAGCACTGGGCGTCTCAACCTCCCTCTCAAGTCCCTCCCTCTGGTATAAATAACTCAGTTCAGAAATACACAATCCATAATGGCTTCACCCAAATACATAGTTTACAGTTCACTGAAGATAGAAGGAAGTAAGTTTGAGAAAGATCAGAGCTCATAGTACATCTTGACCACAAGAAAGTAGAAAAGTACAGTTCCATATCACAAATACTTTTCCACAAACATAATTTTTGAAGTAAACAGCCGCAATAGTCTCATTCCCGGGAACGGTGGGCTGCCAAGAGAACTCTTTCACCCAGCGCCGTCTGAAGCTTCTCTTCTCAAGGAAGTATTTAAACTGGAGAGGCGCCTTATAGGATCTTCACGGGGTGACACCAACAATGATTCCACAACACCGCCCTGCGGTAGCAGCAAATAAGAAGGTGACATCTCCGCACAACTCGGGGAAAGAAGGGAATTAAATCAGAAAAAGAAAAACTTAATAAAAAATAATTAAAAAAAGGAATTACACATTAAAAACACGAGCACTCTAAAAATAATTGCACTGAACAATATTACAAACAATACTTCAACTACATGCCACATATCTGCTGAGATACGTGGGGTTTTCTGAAAACCCTGTTAGATTTTATACATGACAAGATAACAGTATTAGGTGTGAGAAATTGATCAATTTTGAAGAGCCCTACAAACTTGGGCAAAAAATTGCTGCTCAGTTCCTTGCCCAAATTCGCGAGGGCATAATTACGACATAGAGCTAACTCCCGGCATTTAAATGGAACAGGACTTCTGTTCTTGTCCAGACGTCCTGCCACCATTCGCTTTGCCCCCTCAAGATGCCGAGCAACTCCCCCCCCTTTCAACCACCATAAACAGTCTCTGCCAGCATCACAGATGTGGCAGGAAACAAGAGGGATAATCCATACATTTAGAAAGGGGTGTCTTAATGATCTACCAAGGAAAGGTGGGGACGGGACTCATGATGAGCGCTATTAAATCATATATTTATGTGATCCAATTCCCTATCCCACAGAGAGTGATCCTGATTGTAAAATATGTTGGGAGAAGCTTTCAAATTTCTGTTGAAGTGATCTACTTGATTGTCTTTGGGAAAGTAGGAGCTTCATGTTAAATGCTTGATGGCCCAGCGGAAACACATGTCCTTGAAAGCAATATCGGTAAAGTTCTTTGCAATTGCAATAATTACTTCTGTAGGAGTGCTAAACACTTTCCAGACTTGATCTGACAAGGCCTTAAATATGGTCGCCGCCCTCATATTTCTTAACGAGAGCAAAATAAATTTTCAAAAGTTGTTCATCAATATTAAAATGCAAATATTCCCCTTTCTTGTGCGCACCACTGGACCAAAATTGTCAAGGTGAAAAGTACTCCATGGAACGTGAGGTGTCTGCAGGACCACTTGTCCCACATTCATCTGCTGAGTCTGTTAGCACCTTTGGCAGAAGTCACACAACCTCACAAGTAGAGAAACATCCTCTTTGACTCGGCCATGCAAAATTACTAGCAATTTTAAGGAACCTTTTACTAACTCGTAGGTGACCTCCATAAACTGACTCGTGGAAATATGTCAATACAATAGGTCTAAGGGCTTCCGGAACTACTTATTTTTGTGCTGAACCAGTTTTCCCAGTGAAATAGAAAAGGTCCCGCTCTTCCACATAGGAAGCCTGGCACCACCCTTCAAATCTTCTCAAATTTGTTGACAGAAATAGTCTTTACTGTGAGCATCACGAATGTAAACAAAAAAACTCAAGAAACGCTTGAATTAGATCTAAGGAAGCAACTGGCGAGACATTCACTTCAAGCTGAAAATCCTCCAGATCGTACATCGGAAAAGCGCATCCGCAACGTCATTATCAGAATCCCTCACATGATGCACCTTGAAGCGAAAGCGCAAATTCCTTAATACCATCGTCTCAATTTTCCTTATTGCTATGGGTGATTCAACACCCAACTAAGGGCCTGATTATCTGTGTAGAGGTCGCATTCCTTGCACGCAATGTATGATGCAAATTTCTCTAACCCAAAAATACATGCTAGAGTTTCTTTTTTATAGTTTCCTAACCTATGCTCATTTTCAGTAAGGCTACGGCTAGCAAAAGCAATCGGGGCTGACCCTAGCTCGGTACTTTGACCTAACACAGCACTCAGAGCCAAGGCTGAAGTGTCGATCTGCACAAAAAGGTGTTGGTAGAAGTCGGGAAGATGTAAAACATGTGGCGTCGTTAGTCTTTTCTTTTACTCATCAACGGCCACCTGCTGTTTAGAACCCCAAATGAACTCTACCTCATCTTTTTTAAATAATTTAAAGGGGCCGCCATTACAGAGAAATGGTCAATAAACCTCGTATAGTAACCTACTATTCCTAGGAATTTTTCTCCATCCTTTAAGTTCTTAGGACATGGGAAATTTAGAAAAAGGGCCATTCTATCTGTGTCTAGTAACAAATGGCCTTCAGTTAACAAATATCCCAAAAACTTCACCTTGTTCCAGCCTAAGGTTACCTTTTCTGGATTGACGGTCAAACCAACCTCCTGCATTTTCTGCAATACCTTGCGCAAATAAGAGTTCAGATCCTCATTATAAACAGTTATATAGTCAATATAATAAAAAATAAATTGATATTTGAACTCTGAAAGAACATGATCTAACAGCCGCGATAATCTTGACTGTCAAAATTCGACCCTGTGGGAATTCGGGTGAACTTAAATTGGCTCCAGGGTGTGCTAAAGGCAGTATATTTTCTACAAGAGGGATATAAAAAGCACTGATGAAAACTATTATTCAAATCAAGAATAGAAAAAGTACACGCCTTACCTAGATACTGCAAGGCACAATCAACTGTTGGTAAAGGAAAAGGATCTTTGTGTATTATTTTTATTGTTAAGTTAATGGTTAACTACAAGACTGTATTTTTTCACTATCTTGCTTACGAGGAAACCCATGGAACAATATTCTGAGGTTGAAGATACAAACACACCCACATCCAGGAGCTATCAGTTTTTTCCCGAAAGGCCTTCAATTTGGGAGGAGGACATTTAAAGTGTGTATCCCGCACCGGGATATCATCGGTGAGGGTAAACTTATAGGGCAAGACATCACACTCACCTATAAGCGAAGAAATAACATAGCTATATTCAGTTTTTAACCCTTGTAACTTGTCCTGAAAACAACTGGCATCCCTACTTACCTCTAACATCAGAACTAAACCAGACTGTTGCATTGCAATCCCTCCACACCACACCACACCACACCACTCCCCCATAGCCAGTGTCGGCCGCTGTACAACCGCCGACAAGGCTCCCAATCCGTAACCCTGTTCTTCTAATGTAGGTACCCGGCCTGTAGCTGAGCTAGCTAAGGGGCTTGTGTTGATTCCCGTCAACGTCAGGGCTTGTTATTCCACTCATTCTAACTGTAGTGACACTACAAACAATTTGGTTACTGAGGTTTCAATCCTTATGTCTTGCCCATACTGGAATTAGCATTCTGTCTAACCCTTTTACATGCAATTGATATTTTATCATGTCACAAGATGGCTTAAAACTCTTCAGACTGAAGTGAACAGCCCAACAAGAACTATGCCTAGAAACTTAATAGATAATCAGAATTCACCAACCGCTGGTTTCATATACCCTCCATCGCAGTGAAATATTTCCCCATACAACTGGTCATCTTAAAGATTATTCAATGTAGGCGGAGGTGAATGTCATACATAATCAGGTTTAATCTTGTTGTTTACTCTAGTGTATATACAGTATGTTGACTAAAACATTTATCAAGGTAATTACACTTTTCTTAGTTAAGATGCTTCTATAAATAATTTGCAGATGTCTTACACTATCACTAAATACACTGTGCATACAGCACTGCAGTGTTCGATGTGTCTTTTCCTGACCACTCAATGTTTACATCACAGTATTTGCACTTTGGTCAGTATAAAACATAAAATTCTTTACATTCAAACTCCCTGGACCAATTTAAAACAGTTACACTTTTTGGCATTTTTAAGTGGTTTACAGCGTAAGCTGACAGTCCACCACCATCCCGCCTGCTGCACATACATAAGGCAATCATTTCTGATTCTTATATTATTGCATATTACAACAAGAATACTTTTAATTATGTATTATGAAGAATTTTGAATCAATCAAACACCAAAGAATAACAAAACCAATTTTTATGTGGGGGAACTGCTCTGATTTACATAGAATTATTAACTAACAAGTCAGAATTATCCGGTTTTTACTTTGTTCATTTACTTTAAACTTTTATTTTAGTATAAGTTAAATATAGTTTTGTAATTTTTTGGCTTTTTTATTTTACAGGAAAACCTTGAAGTGACAGTAACTAAAACATGCCTGGATGTCTTTTCAAACCTAAGTAATGCATTCCAAAGTGCACTAACTCAGGGGGGCATGATGAAACGCATTGAACTTATGGCACCGTACGTTGTGGAAAATGATACAGGACTGACTGTCACTCTCAAGCTGAAAGATAGCTCTTTCAAGGTAAGTGAAACTAGTAAAGATATGGTGTTGTTTGTTTAAATTTTAATTGAAAACCTTGTTAATTCATAGTGTTTGGGGCCTAATTTCTCTAATTCAAATTACATAATTTTGAATGATTGAATTTAAAAAAAATTTTGTATATTACAGAAATGCAAATTTTCCATTTCCGAAGTAAACACAACTAGGGCCTTGGAATAACTACCCTCTCGAAGTTACATCCCTGTTTTTGGGGAACCATAACGTTTTTGATTTAAAAAAGACAACAATTTAAAGGGAATAGCCCAAAAAATAAGTTTTTTTGCATTTATCTTGGTTATTAATGATATGTTCACATGCAGAAAAATAGAGGTGTTGTAATTGTTGTCTTTAATTGCTATGCCAAAAAAAAAATTGAAACTTTGGTTAAAAACTGCAACTATGGTAGCCAGTATCCTCTCGCTCCCTCTACTATGAATGAACTTCTGGTGAATGCTGTCTTAATCCCATGATGCCTGGCCAGCCAGCCAGGGACTGGAGCCAAGTGCCCTGCATTTTTTGTGTCAAGCAGCACCCCTTGCTTAGCTGGGTCTGGCCTCTGAAAAGGTAGCCTCTTCTTCATCCTCTTACTGCCCCCCACCCCCCTTTTACCAATTTAACTGTAAACCCTCCTCAGGCTGTCCATCATCCCTCCCCGTGGCTACACTGCCCACACTTCTTCCCTCCCATCTTCATTCCATCCTCCAACCATGCTCACACTGCTGCTCCTCCCTTTCCTCTCTTATTCATCAAGCCACACACCAAGCTTTCTTCCCTCCTCAAAAACTAGAAAAATGCTCTAAAGCTCTCTTCCACCCCCTACTCTCTTTTTTTCCCCCTCCTTTTTCTTCTCCCTTCCCACTTTGTACATCCTCCTATCTACATTCTCATCCTCATGCTCCAAACACCCCTCCCCTATTAAAGACAACTTTCAAAACAGGCAGCCCTGAATTTTCTTTGTCCTACTCTCCCTAACTTCACTAGCTGTCACATCTTTTCATGTCTTCAGTGGGCAGAAGAGGTGACAAAAACCAGTCAACAGATGTGAAAGCTCTGGTATGATCAATGACATCATTGTGGCCAGTGGCAGCGGCAGTGGCTGCATCAGCTGATTGGTGCCCCGCCACCCATTGCTCGTTTATGTGTACACACCAGCGATAGTGTAGGCAATGCACCCTTATTGTCAAAATTATTTTAGCTTTGATAATTAATCTGAACTTCACATACACTTTGGGATGAAATCCAACTTCGAGTGACATAAAAGGTGAATTTCTAATTAATCAAACTAAAAACAATACAAAATCCTATTCTTCCATTTGGGGGTCAATAAACACTTAGAATTATATATGATTTTGAATTAATTGACTTCAAATTAACGAGGTTTTTCTGTATATGAATGTTGTAATACATATTATTATTCTGGAGTGATTATAGTTCATTAGTTATTTTTTTGTATTCTATTCATGACAGAGTAGGTCTGGCTGTATAACTAGACCATATTTAAAACCTCTACGTCTTAGAAAATAGCTCTGTTCAAGTTACGTTTAACGTGAAAAAAATTTATTAATGTAGTTTTTCTCATACTATTATACAGGCTGATTCACAAGGAGTTACCGCCACTCACAGGGCTTATTCCTTGCATTATTTCGAGCAAAATATATAATATACATGTGGGTCCTATTCTCAATATTTACAGAGTAATTCAAAACATTTGTAAAATTACAAATAAAATAATAATCTTTTCAGATAAAAATATAGTGATGTATTATCAGACTGTATTGTTTACAGTTGAGCATCACAATTTCATCTAACAAGCTTACAAAAAAATTTTCAGGAATATTTCCATCTAGTTACATACACTTGGCTGCATGCTAATGAACCACAAGTGTTGCCCTACGTATCTGCAAACAGCTGTCTTGGTTTTCTGTAGCGGCATGCATGATATGTATAAGTAGTTCATTTGTTAATGCAGTCCTTTGGTAAATAATATCCTTCATGGTGGCTTATTTAAGTCTGTATTTGTGGAATTGTCTCCAATTCCTTCACTCCCTATACCTGCAAGGATGGTTTTTCTAATTTGACGTAACATTTGTCTCCAAGGGTGGGTTCGCAGCTCCTTGGTATTGGAGGATCTCGGATGACATTGGCAAGTTGGGGTGCTCCGAACGTGTCTGTTCCATAGGGATGGGATTCTGGGGTTCGGCTTGCAGATTAAGTGCTTCATTGCTGGAGATTCCTGGGCTTGGTGGTGGTGCAGCTAGTAATGCTATGGTACTCCCAAATGAATTTGGACTATGCAAGGCTGTGATTCTTCCCTTTAGAGATTCCCTTCTCTTAAAGTGTGGTGAGTTTTCTTTTGTTGCGTGTGCTTTCTGTCACGGCAATGTGGAACCCTCTGAGGGTATTGGTGGTTCTACCTGTGGCTGTTTCACACTATACCTACAAATGCTACTTCAGGCATGATCGCGGTTCCTCTGATGCCTGGAGAGTTTTCCATACCTGCCAACGTTTCCTAATTTACCTGATATTTTTTGGGAAAAAGGCAGTTTTATAGGATTATAGGAAATACTTATCTTTATTTTTCTGAATTTTCTTAATTGCATCCCAAATAATTGTACTCTGACTATTTTACGAAAACCCAAAACATGAAACGATTATTCCATATATGGTGTTATCAATGCCGTTCTCATATTTTTACTAATCGTTTTCGGAGTTGTAACAATAAATTTATCTGGTAAAATACAATATTCCTCTAGTTCCTGCAGACCATGTAGGTCCCCTGCTAAAAATATGTTTCCTGACTCTGAAATTGCAAAAAAAAAAATAAGGATGGGGACAGACAAAGACATCAGCAGTTTTAAAGGAAATGGCTACTTATGCAAAATCTGTCAGTGGTGGTTGGATGGCTGCAAAAGGCAACATTATCTGTTTAAACTCACGGAAGCGACGACACAAATTCAAAGGTGTAGCCAGTTATAGTGACATATTATGACAATAGGCTGTAGAAAATTGTAAATGCTGTCCTATCCATTTGTGCTCTGGAAAGATAATCTACTGAGCGGAATATAGATAATTTATTAGAGACTGTTCATGGTAAAGTGAAAACTTTTCAGGCCCTAGTTACTTTTTTCCCCATCAGCCATTTTTTAACCTTCCACCACTTTTGAAATAAATATTTCTGTGTAAGTAAACAACACAGTGTATATATTTCACCGGACTCAAAAGTTAACATCCAAGGCTACAATAAAATACATTTATTGACTATTATTCAGAATGAGAGGGCTTTCAAAAGTGCTCGCTTTACCATGAGCAAACTATACTTTCGCAGTTAGCTTACAATGGCATTCCAATTGCACACTGCCTGGCATTCTGCTCACATAATGCAGCAGTAATGGTTGGTCATAAAAATAGTTTTGCAGCAGTGTTAAAAATAGTCAACCTCAGCTTATTGTCATAGGTTGTATTTGTCATTTAGTAAACTTAGCTGCAAAAAAATGCTCTGTGTGATTTTTCTTTGAAAATGGATGAAATCGTTGTTGAAATGTTTTATTATATGGGGAGGAGTTGCAAGAGGCAAAAGAGGTTGAAGGAATTCCAAAATTTCCATTATATTGATGCCAAGAAAATCCACAAATTTGTCTACACCAAATAACTTTCTCTTGGAAGAAGTTTGCTGAGAGTTTTTGAAGAATGGGAACCTTTACGAAGATTTTTCAATGGAGAGGTAGTAGAAAAAAACACCAGAAACCTAGATCTGTCAGTCTAGCCCTTATAAAATTTGAAACTGTAATCATCATCATCGAGTACAAACATTGATGACAAAGGATGAAAAAAAAATAGAATGAGAACAGGAAGGTTTCAGAATCTGCTACTACTTCCAGCAGTACCTTCGAACAGTGATGCACTCATTCCATCTCCACATATACAAATTTTAAGATAAAAACTTGACACTTTTCACTCTCCTGCGCATTGCACATGGACCCTCTACTTTTCGACGTTGCCCCTTCATCGGGTAAATAATCGCATATGGGCAAGTCACACGCCAGCAGGCAATGAATACCATGCCCACAAGCAAGGTTAATCCCAGCTCAGTGGACAAATACAGACGTGGATAAATTATTAAAATTTGACTGCCCACCCAAAAGCCAACATGTGGTCGTCCAACCACGCCGGAGAATATGTCGCCCGAGATGAGGGAAAGTCTCGCTTGACTTCCCCTAGCAACCTGTCGCATGTATTTATACCTACTGTGCGAAATTAGATATAAGGTTGCACCGCCTCACAGATTTACACACAGCTAAGAGCGACCATAGGGTTGCAACCGACACTATAATGAAGACACCACACGACAAGAACAAGGTCATATCACCAAGGACTAATACACCATCTGCCACGACTACCACCAGATAGGAAGAGACATAGCATATACCCTCTGGAACGACCTCCATGATGCATGCAGCACTACCGCTATCGAGAGCCAAGAGTACCAGCACACCTACCCTAACAGAGCGACGATACAGATGCAGCACCTCATGAAGCAGAGGAGCAATACACCTAACAGGAGTTCATGGGCGAGAAATTTACAATTCCGTTAAACAAATTTTTTTTCTCACTCCCCTTCCTCCACTAACCTGGTGCCAAAGATCCCAATGTTTAAATCGCCAAACACTTAACACTTTAGTTCCCTTCAGGAAATTCGGGTCCCGTCAAGATAACATATAGAGTTAGCCAAAGTATAATTATTTTAACAGCAACTTTGCCTACCTACTCTGTAACATTAGAAACAGTTTGCCATCACCTGTCTACCGTAGCCAGCCTCCATTAAACTCTTGTTTGATAGGAGGTAGTACAAACCACATGCTCGCTGCTTTCCTCTATTTATTTACTAAATGACTACGACTCATCAGTCTCGCGTATTTCTACGTAACCCGAGGAAGGGTCAAACCCAGCAACATCTTTCACGAGTGTCCTTAGATCGCCTGTACCATGGAGAGCGATTCTAAACACGTAAATATAAGGTTGCCAAAACCGTAAAGAAGCACCTCCCCCCACACACTGTGAAACACCAAACCACCACGTGTGAAGCCACGTCACACCTCTCGCGCCAGCCTTCCCGAAGTGTGATGACTCACCAGGGCAAAACTATCGCAAAGCGCCTAACACTATATCACGAGCCACCACATCTGGCATGAAGCGCTCCACAAACTGTCTCGAGGCGCCCAGAATGAAAGAAACCGAGAGCGGAGGAGGGTGGGGGTACTCCCGCTCCAACAGACATCATTAGCCCGAGGTCGAGAGCACTCTATAAGACCGTGCACACCCGGGCTCGGGAGTTATTCTCTTTCTCCAGTAGCTCGCATCAACACTTTGTTTGCTGGGGCTCTCTACAGTGTACCTGTCTTCAGCAGCCACCAGAGGCTGCCACCATTGACGTTACCAGAGGCTCCTGCAACCCCTACCAGAAACTCCATTGATGTTACCAGAGGCTTATGCAGCCTCTAAGCCTCTACCACTAGCTGTCAGAAGCTTCATTGACGTCTACCACCATCAGCATCTTCCAAATGCTCTCCTTCAACAAAGCCTACAGACACCATCACACCTTACGCTATGCCTCCTGGTTCAGCGGCTGTCTCTACTTGCTGGTAGAGGCAACTACACCCACTTCTCTTAAAGTAGTGGTCCCTTTTTTGTAAAGTCTGTTCTAGACGCCCCTTGGCTAGAGTAGCTGCAACGAGAGTTATATTCATAGCCGTCAAAGTCATTCGCCATCTTGGTGAGTCTAGGAGCAGGTCGCCTACGCATGTTTACCGTAGATTACTTCCATATCACACACTGCTTGGTTAGGAGATAGCATGCGTCGCTGTATTTATTGTTTCTAATAAATACATTTTTTTTTTTTCCTTTCACTGAGAATTTCTATTCTAGAGATATTTCCTATGACCCTAGACATTACATCAACCGTACTACGTCAACCGAGACCAGGCATTGCTATACCAGTACGAACCATAGAGTAGTACTGCAGATTCCCATCAGGAATCTGTACGTCAAACACGCACACCATTCGACGGCCATCCATTCTGGACACACCAGTGGATAGAAAGGTATAGCCCCAACCACTAGTAACTCATCCAACAGGGGCGAGACAGTCATCTCAGGTTGTACTTAACCGGAGCGCTTATGGTGCTGGAAGGAGTATTTATCTGGGACTGAAAACTTAATCATTGTGTCCACCTCACCACATAGTGCTAGGAAGACAGCTCATACAGCTAACCGCTCTAGGTTTGTACGCTAGTGGCGGGGAACTGATTAGAGCACCGAACCCGTGCCATTTACCACTATTGGGTGTACACTTAGATAGGGATCTGTCTCCGTTCATGACGATTGGAAAGTGTACTTAATTGTCGACCAAGCCTCAATGCCTTTTGGGAAAAGGCACAGCTCACAGAGGGAGGAGCGAAAGGCGGCCTATACTGCCGCCAAGCGAGTGTGAATATCAGACCCTTCTGCACTTAGCAGACAAACTGAATGGGACAGAGTCCAGACTGCCCGTCAACTGGAGAGGCCTTCCTCTCCAGTGTTCACGTTCGTATAATTCCCTGCACACACTTGTCTAGTCCAAGACCACCCCGTGGTATGTGCTGTTCTCAAGGGCACCAAGGTTTGATACGGGACGGCCAACCCCGGGTTCTGGAGCATAGAAGCAGCGGAGTGGAATTGACGCTACTGTGTTCGTCAGTACAGTACCAGTGCACACCATCCTTCTTCAAGAGTCACCAGTTCCGGTCAGCAAGCAACAGCTCCTACTGCAGTGACTGAATAAACCACTGGTAAGACAGGTACAACTAAGCGAACAAGTGTCCCAAGTAAACCTGTTATCATTCCAACAGTGGTTAACTTTGTATCTAGTCGCCAACTGACACACCCTGCACGAGCAGCAACCCAGAAACCTAGTTGAAACACCCAACTCCCATGCCATACCAAGCGCACTCAACCTAGTGCATCTAAAACCACATTGACATTGTCTGTAGTTCTATAGGGCAACACTCGTCAATTTACTCACAACTCGTACATCAGTAACACATATGCTAGAAGGCCATCTGTTCAATACACCCAGGTGTATAGAAAATAGAGCCAAAACCATTAGGAATCCAACCCTCTCAAGGTTAGACACTCAGCTGATATTATACTCTGTCCACCGCACTTGTGTTGCCAGATGCTGGATTAGGGAGGCAGCCTTGTTCTCTCAATTGCGGTGCTCGGAAATACACCTATATAGGGTGAATGTCGCCTGCTCCACCTTTGCGGGGCTGGTAGTAGATATTGTGTTCCCATGCCCTACTCCTGTCAGAGTAATATTCGAAAGAAAGATAAAAAGGCTGCTACTGCCTCTAAGAACAAACAAGGATTCAATGTCACCTCATCTGTACTTAACAGTCTCAGTCCCTGGGAGAGAGCTCAAGTCGCCAGTCGCCTGGAGAGGTCAGTCCCTCCAGCCACCTTTCCAGATTTATTTAAACCACCAGTCTAGCTTGTAGGAGTTACTCACCCCATGTTTCTAGCCTATTTAAGTGTTGAAGAAGTCTCTTATGGTATAGCAAACCCCTGGATTAGGGGACACTAACTAAGCGAGTCAACCCGGACAACCAGCAGTGCCTATGATCACCTGCCTGCATGCGCACCAGGTCCCTGTGCAAGCCCTAGTGCATCATCTTCTGAACCGCAACAGGTCCAGCAGCCATCAGTCACCCAGGTATACAAGTGAGTGTGGTTCCCCCTAGACGTAAGTTTGTGGTTGTTGTCCCTGACTTTGTGCCCAGCTGTAAGGCCACACGACTAGTCCTCTACACTGTTCGGGCTCCTGTTCCTTGCTGTGATTAAGAGTTCATACTCACCCCGGTTTCTCTGTCCTCATACCCACGAAAACACTTGGGCTGTGACGTGTTTCCTTAGTCAATAGAACATCCTGTGTCAGCATGAACTTCAAAAGAGGTGTGGAAGCAACCGAGAAGGAAAGGTGTTCCAGCAAAAAAGGAGAGAGAGTGTGAGACATGACAACGGAAAATGGAATTTGATTTGTTGATTCATGACTTGCAGGCCTTAACAACATTGTTTGTTTTGCATACAATGAGAATTAAGGCTGCTGTTCATCTTGGAAAATAAATTTATTGAAATTATACATTAAAGACAGGTTTAGATGCCACTTCATTCAATTTGTTCTGGCAGATGTAATGTCTTTATTTTCAATCTTTGTTGCGTGCATTTTCTGATAAGGGACACGAAAAATGTTTTTCTTGATTGTTAGCAATATATCTGTGTTGTTGCGTTGACATTGAAATGGCAATGCAAAATGACAAAGAGCACAATTACATTTCTAAACAGTGATATAAAAATGGGACATGATAGCTTGTCTTACCTATTATAAGACTTGGTGATTCCATCTTGACTACCCTTGAAATACATGTGGATCAACCTTGCCAGCTAGAAGTTCCCTGGTATGTACACAGGATAGACAACAATCTAATAAACACATTACCAACTGCTTGTAGAAGTTCTTGTCTACAGTACGCTATTTACAATTGTACTGTATACACAACCCAAACACTGGTATTACTATTTGTAATTTTAATAATAGCAGAATTTAGAAGCTAAATTATCTAATTTCCAAAGAGTTATTTTGTAATAAAACAGCACAAACTATATACGTATCAGTAAATAAAATTAAGAAAACATATTTATTTAATAATGACAGTCTGACATAACATGTGCAACAGTACACTACAAAAATATTTTGATTTTAATGCAAAATCTAAGATTAACAAAAATTGCAAAAATTGCCAAATTGGAAATTATCGTCGTAGTAGTAATTCACTTCTAACTGCACAATGTCTAGATGGTTATGATCATTAGGCATTTAAAATGTCATGGTGACACTGCTTTTTTTTCCCATGTTGATACACTCTAATTTTGTTTTATATCTTTCTTTTTGTTTACAGCCAGTGGATGTGTACACCTTGTAAGCCCTCAACTTGCACTGACACATCATCACATACAGTGATTCTTTTTCAAATCAGTACGTGTCTCTCATTCCAACATATCACTGAAGCTGGTCGTCTTGTACATAACTAAACCAGGATTTTCCTTGGTCACTTGAAGGCATGAATCAGATAAATGGCCAGTTTTGATGTGTCAATATACTGTGCCATCTGAGGTATCGGCAGTGTGATTTCTGAAATTGTAGCAGAATAGTTGACAACTGTATTACGTGTTGCTGTGTGTCAGTTTCGGGAGTGCAAATAACATCTGGAAATCCATTGGGATGGTTCATGTGTCACTGTTTGGTAAATTTCTGTGTGTGGTATCGTCTTTTGTGGCAATTAATAGAAGCCATGTGTAATGAGAATGGCATCATCATATGTTCTCTCTGCTTCTGGCATATAGACCCACTATTGCTGCAAGAGACTGTAGACATACAGGAGAGGAATGTGTTCACGCTTAAAAACTTTTAGGAAAATAGTTGGAAATTTGATCCTATAGCAGTATATCGGTATTGGCACTTAGATAATTTTGATGTAAGAAACTCAATTTTGTCTCTTTTGGTACTTAGATCATTATATTTTCCGCTCTACAACTATTGCGTGAATGCAGTAGAACCTCTATGTATTGAATTCTGAGTTATTGAAATCACTCATCCATGGAACATATTCTGTAGTCCCATTTTTAATTCATCTGCATTTCAAGACCATATTCATTGAAAGTCCACTTATATTGAAATATTTTGTCAGACCGTGAGAAACACTGGATAAAGAATTCACTGTAATGGTCATAGAAAATATAGCTGTCAAAGGTAATACTTGGTTTCACAAGCAAATTGTATGCTTCCATGTGTAACAGCATTCTGAAAACAAGGGATGCCCATGAATCGAGTGAATAACACTACACGAAAATTAAGCTACACAGTAATTTTCTGTACTAAAAATAATTTGTTGTATAGATGTAAGTTGTCTTCTTTATGTGGTTGTTTTGTAGTAAATAGCAGCTGAAAATATAAATTCTGGAAATCATACCAAAACTTGTGTCCTGAGCAAGTGCATTTTATCTAAAAATAGACATGGCAAAAATAATTCAGCATGTACTTTACCCTGTTTGCCTGTTCCCCCCAAAGTCACCAGTGTTTCTCCCCACATAACTGCCATTGTCTGGATCAAAATCAGTTGAAATATGGGTTCACTAGCAATAAAATAAACGTGCCATAATCAGTGGCGAACGACTGCCAGAGTAGTGCTGCGAGAATGATGATGACCCACACACCTACTCTGGTACTGCAGTTATGTGTATGGAGCTCAAGTACATAAACATAGAGCAAAGTGCCCCTCTTTAGCCTTGTCATACCTTTTAAGTTGATAAGACTGTAAAAATATAACTTTGCTTCATATGCTATGTTCATTAAGGTACCTACCTACCCCCTTAAAAGTGCAGCAGCCTCTTCGCCTGGCTTTTCTATAGTCCACCTCTGGCTGTAATGTCGCTTCCATTGACTGGTACATCACAATGTCAGAAACCAGAAAATCTAAGATTGGTTAAAAACTGCAACTTAGGTTTTTTATATTGTCTTAATAGCTCCACTGCATTGCCTAACTTCATCCCTTTCTTCTGGTTGTCCAAGTAAGGGAGGTTGGACGATGCTATGTTGGTTGCTAGGCCATCTTCATCACCCTTTTTTGCCTGCCATGTAAGTGGAGGAAATAGGTTATGCACAGCTGATGTGGCATCCCTCCTGGCCAGATGTACACATGTACTGTGTGTTGGCACTATAGTAATGTTAATTTTATATAATAAATGTATGTATTTTGAAGTTATTTAATCAATACAATAGAACCGCTTCTTTAAAACCCCTGGTTTTACACTTTTCTGCATTTTACCTCCTTTTTTCGGTCTCATTTGCTGGTTTTACAGCTATAATTTCCCTTCTTTTAAACTTTCCTGCATTTTACATCATCATTTCTGTTCCCTTGAAAAATATAGAAACTGGAATTTATTATAGTAATCTTTCATTTATTGAGCTGTGATGACCTTAGTGAAATGTGAACAAACGGTTTCTTATTGCATATGGCAGTGTAAGTAAATGCTGTTTGTTTTGGTTGTGATGATGGTGGTGGTGGTTGCAGCTGCAGTTGCAAGATGAGACTGGACAGGATCAGGATCCGGAGCAGGTGATCCTGCAGGACAGGGCGAAAGTCGGTCTGTGCTTGGCTGCCCCGGAGGAGGACACAGACGACATAGCACTGGGACACCAGGCTAGAGACCGCTTCCTCAGCATTAGGGTGTGTACCACACACATTTTTCAAAGGGATTAATAGAAAGTTAAGTAATTTTAAAATGTTAAAAGGTAATAAACAGAGGGGCCCTGATTTATATACCATGGAGTACAAAATATGATGTTGGCAATACTGCCCAAGCAAATGGACAAACAAAACATGTCTGTAAACAAAGTGAGTTTGTTTCCAAGTTCATTAATAATGTTCATTTTATGTCAATTCCCAAAGTTTGTGGATAGTCTTGACATGTGCCTGCATAGACTGACTGGATACATTAGTCAAGGAATTTACCCGCTAAACCCAAAGCGGCTTAGGTAGCTGGGATCAGACGAGGGGTGTTGGCTAGTTCTTATACACTCTTACTTCTAGTTGTGTAGTATAGGTAGGTATGTCCTTAGGCGGGACAAATTGGACAAATTATGTTGATACCGGAACACATGTTCCACAGACGAGCTTCTTTAGACCAAAAGATGATGTTATCCCAGCCTAAGCGTACTTCAGTACCGGTCAGGGGTCCGGTGACAATCGGGTGACACTTTGTGTTGATTCGGACACACAATGGAAAGTGAATAAACACAATCAGAGCAGGCGCAACTGCTTGTAGTCTCAGTTCGGCGGCACGGTTCCATTCCACCTGTCTATCCTGCATAGGATGGAGTAATGCTATCCTAGGCCTGAGAGCAGGGGGAGCCAGGTGTTGTTCCCTGAGTTTTCTATCGCTCATCCTCTCGTGAGGCATAGGGCCCAGCAACACTGCAGGCCACAGTCACAGCGCACTATTCAGTGTGGATGGTGAGAAGCAACCTGAGTCTGTCACGCCTCCTGCTGTGAAGGTGTTGCTAATGGTTGTGGCGTCACTGTTTCTCCCCCACGAGTACTAACAGCGCTGATGTGGAGCTGGGAAGAAACAGGTAGCCGTCTAATATGTATGTCTTAATTCGGTTTAATAAAATTCCTAGTGTCCGTCAACAGTGCACAGCATAATCTTCCTTCAACTGTGAATACAAATAAATACACTGGAAATAAAAACAGAAAGGTAGAGAGCAACATGTGTTTATTGAAAGCTCAATAAACACGTGACCTGTGCTAATTCCTACCAAGTAGAGGATAGCTGAAGGTAACTGCATGGTTCCAGGTGTAGGTAACCTGGATCTAAGTAAAAGGGAAAAACAGGTTCTAGATGAAAAATAAAGAGTTAAAGTTAAACAGCTAAATAAAGGTGTCTAGAGGAAACAAAGTGAAGTTAAAAGAAAATTTTCTTGTTTGTATGTCGTCGGGTTGACTTGTCATTGACGTATGTAGTAAGTAGCCGCGAGGGCGTACTCGAAGGTTGGCAACTTCTCCGAAGATTCCGAGTACTAGTAGTGCTGTGGGAGGTTGCAAGAGAAGCGAAAGAATGACCCCCGAGCTCGGCTGCGGCCAGACTTATATAGTGGGTGTGCTCTGCCTTGCCCGAGGTCTGGACAGCCTGTAGGCTTCGAGCCGGGAAAGAGGAGGGGGGGTACGTGCCTTCCTGGTTGCGTATCTTCCAGGTGAGAAGGAATTGCTTGTAAGTTCCCATATTCTGTAGGGTAGGCAACGTGTTGTTTTGCCTGTAGAGATGGAAGAGGTACTATAGACTATGAGTCGTAATCATATTAGAATAGATGTAGAAGCGGCAGGGGCCAATTTGCCCCCCTTCCATTGCAATGAAGACTCATCGGGGAAAAAGTGACGGAGAAATGCGTAGGCCCCCTCTCTGAAAGGTTTGATAGACGCTGATAGATGTACTGAGGTAGGTAGCACAAAAAAATTTTTCCGTGGACAGGTAGGTGGGACTCAAGGTTCGCGTACTTGACCGCTGTAGCGGTGCGTGTTCTGTGCGCTCAGGGCACCCAGCTGGCGAAGCGAAACGTGGGAGATGTGGAGCGATGTCAGCCGGCTGGCGACCGTGATGCTTTCTCTTTCTTGCGGGTGGCAGGCAGGCATTCTTCTCTGCATCCTTCGGGCTTTGTTGATGTGGCGAGAGCGTGTATTCCCCCTGTGTGCAAAGATGACTGGGTTAGGAAGCCATGTGTGTCGGGTGTCCCGCCGGCCTACTTTTCATATGCGTGCCGTTCACAAAAACCATCATAGTGCTGGTGGACATTACAAGGGAATTGTACATAAAAACCAGAAAGAAAAATTCTTTAAAAGAATAGCATGTCAAAACGAGCGGGTTAAAGTAATAATATTAATAATATGTACAAGACTTACTCTCGGAAGGCGGGGAAATGCCACTACCCAGGAGTTTGCTGCAGTGCTTTAAGAAAGAAAAAGGAAAATCTTTCCAGGGAACCTTTGTGTCTGTCAGCAAGCTAAATATTTACGTGTGACATATTGCGAAGTGGCCAAACCACAGGCCCTTCAACATCTGTGTTGACCGGCTAGACGAATACAAAGCGAGTACCCTGCATGCATGAATAATGCGGCAAATTGTGCACAGATTGGTCACAGGATACTTACATATACACTGTAAAAATGGAAGTTAAAATTTCTTGCACCATATTTGGGGAGCTTTAATTTAATGCTCAGAATGTTACTGAGTAGATGTACAAGATATTGCATACAAAAACATACACTAAAATCATATACATAAAAATACTCTCCTATAATACTGCATTCTTTCTTGTAGGTGATCTTCACATATACCCTTTGAAAACATAATCTCATATTTAAAAGTGTATCTACACATAAATTCATATTTAGTTCTTAAAAGCATAAAAAACTAGCCTACCTATCTCTTGCGGGAGTCCATCTTATATCGTAAGTCTAACATCTAGTATGTACACTGTGTATCCTCATTGGAATGTTCAAGGTAAGTTCCTAAGGAATGTTCACTTTTGTCCATGCTGAAAACACACTCTTACATGACTGCATTCTTTGTGTAAGCGATCTTCACATAAATCCTTTGAAAACGCATAGTGACAAATATAGGTTTACGTACACATTAAGTTAGATTTACAGATGATGATTATAAAAATATAAAAAGCAAAATATCTTTGTAATGCCAAAGTCTCTTAATCACTGGCACTGTGGTGAGCGTCTTTACGTGATTTGATTATAGTAGCCATTACTGTTACTGTGGGTAGAGTCTATTCATAATGCTACTTACTTAAGGGGGCTGTTAGCCACTGAAACACTTTAACCACGAGGTGTAAAATGTCTTTCCAAAAGTTACTGATGTACAACTTTTTACGGTTGTATATAAAAAGTTTAATCATCATGTAGTTGAGTGATTAATTACTGGTGCATTTACCTCGTTGGTTCTTTTCACTGGAACTGTACTGATACTTTTAAATTAGCCTGAATGTGATTGTTCTGCTTACGTTACTGTCTTTTGGCTTGCGACTAAATTAAACATAGTGTATGTGATCGGTCTATAATGAGTCCTTTTGTCAACTGCACATAGTTGTAGTTTTAAACTTTGCGCACTTATTGGTAATCTTCGGTTTCACCCTCATTGTCACTTGCCCGTGGACGAAGGGCAGCATGCTGAGGGTATGGCCACATGTACCTGGTTGTCAGTCTCCATGGTGATTCCTGGTACCGGCCAGGCATGTGGGCGGCCTTGGCGGTACGCAGGGGCATCAGGCGTCGTGGAGCAGCTTGGGGTGTAATGGCATCTGCTTCTGCCGCAACAAAGTGAGAGGGCACTCGTTCAAGGGACGTTGAGACAGCGCGGGGGAAGGTCAACCCTTCCACCCCGACTGCACGGGTTCCTACCCATAGGGCAGTATGTTTCTCTGACAGATCTCCACTCCAACTGCGGGCAGCACAGCTCGTCATGGTACCAGGTTGTGGGCAGCATAGACGGTCTCTGTGAGCAGGTCCTGAGGCGAGGCAGTGGAAGAGAGGTTCACGTCGGCCTCCACTGCGGGTGATGTGCCTGTTGAGGGGTAGTGGGGGGCATCAATGTCTTGACGGGAGCAGCCTCTCGCATAGCAAGATGGTGGGGCGGAGCACTTCCAATTTGGCAGGTCAACGTCCTGGTCTGCGGGTATTCCTGTGTTGCAGGACCTGGAGATAGAGCACGTCTGTTGCAGCTCGACGCCCCGGGTAACTGAGTTTCCTGTGTAACAGGAGGCTGGGACGCAGCACTTTTGTCTGAGCTCGACATCCAAGCTGGCGGGAGATATTGCGTAGCAGGTTCTTGAGGCGAATCACTTCCGACGTGGCAGATCGACGTCCCGATAAGCGGGTCTACCTGCGTGGCAGGTGGTTGAGGCGGAGCACTCTCGTTTGAGCTTGATGTCCCAGGTTGCGGGAGATCCTGCGTGGCAGGTGATTGAGGCGGAGCACTCTTGACAGCGCGATATCCCGGGTTCTGGTGGTTTAGTGGCATCCTGTACTTCTTAGTGTGGGGATGACCGTATTGAGGTTGGGATGGCTTCGACCTCCGGTTCCGTAGTTGTACCAGGTGAAGAGGTAGACGCCTGTGTAATTCCTACTCCCTCACCAAAGGTATTTCCAATTGCTCGCTGATACGGCTTAATCGGCTTGAAGTTTGACGGGGTTCTCTGTCACTGGGACTATCTGTCACTGGGAGTCGTAATCATATTAGAATAGATGTAAAAGCAGCATGCGTCAGTCTCATAACTTTTTAATTAAACTTGAACCACACTTTTACGCTGAGAAACCCGTCAAAATCATTAAGTAGGAATGGGTCAGTTTGATCATTTTTTATATTCTGGGGTTGGTAAGAGTTCATCAAATTTGGTTCTGTGTTCTTAATGATTTTCCCTGCTTCTTTTTTTACATCGACTATAAATGTCAGTGTCAGGTAACATTTTGTAACTGCTTCAGATTTTCTTTTGAATTAAGTGGCTCTGGTTTCAAAGAGAAATACAGTGTTAAAATGTGAAACAAATTAAATTTATTTTTTTTTTTTACCTGAGAAAGAAACTCAAACTATTTTGTTTAAGTTTACTGATCAGTAGAAGCTGCTATATCCCAATACCACAGGATGTGAATAAATTACAGTGTGTACACAATTTTCCTGTTTTATGCTAATAAATGCACCGCATTATTTTACAATGTTTGCTACTTCAATGTAAATGTTGGCAAAGTGTTAATATTTTTAACTTGCTTATACATCACATAACCTCAAGCTATCACCCTATTAACCCCAGGGCAACCCAACGAAATGCAGAAACCAGGAAGTAAAGAAATGCCTCAGGTTAAAAATGGAGTAAGATCACCAAAACTGGGTTCTCTACATCCTAGTCATATTATTTACGCTAAGGAGATGGTAGAATGAAGCAAAAGGCACTTCTCCGAGCGAACTGCTTCTTGTTGGTCTCGTGTCTCACCCAAAGCTATCTGAAGAGAGTAGAGAAAGTCAACAGAGCCCAGTAGCAAATACTACACACAAATATGGTACGCAGGATAGCCATAAGTGGTACTATGCTGATACGAACCCATTCCTGAGCAATAAAGCAGTGAAGTTTCACTCTGGGTTCTATACCAAGTGGGAAGACCCACACACCATAGTTGAAAGGCTTGGAAACATCCTGTGACTTGAAGACGTCTGGGAAAATATCAGAAAGGTGCATGTCACGCACGTGAAGTGGTATAGCACACATGAAAAAATGCAAGATGTGCCCGCAAGCCAACCTGTGGAACAGCTAACATCTTATGCAACCAGACAGGGTCACTGATCCAGTAAAAGAGCAGTGCAGTGCAACAGCCACGACTGGAACCTGCCTACCGCATGAGCGCCTGGAGGTGCCGCACACACCAGACCTGCCACCACTCCATGCAAACGGCAGATCAGGGGCACCACCCACTCTCCGACCAGCACGTGAAGGAGCCGAGCATGCCATGTCCACTCCAGGGCCTACACAAAGCTCACCATCACCCACCGAGAGATAGACAGCACCCCAGCATTGGAGGGCTCGCCAGCCGCCAGTTACTATCTAGGCTACTGCCCTTGCCGGGCCAGATCCAGCTCCAGCCCAGCTGAGAAGGAAGATAGCATGGTGCTCGCTATGCCTTCCACCTTCCAGTACCCAGCCACCAGCTGTGCCCACCGGCCTGCCAATAGCCCAGCTGAATCCAGACACAGAGATATTCAGCCTGGCTGTCTCCACCCAGCAGACGGCAGCCGCAGGCGGCGTACCAAGGTATGTACCGCTACCCACGTTGCCAGCTGCCTTGGCACAGTTGCTGAGGCGACCCACAGTAGCAGCAAGGGAGGTACAAGGATATATCTTGGCTTCCATCCCCTCCTACACATAGCATCGAAGACTCTGTGCTTAGGGAAATGCCACTCCTACAGCCCGCTTTAAGAACAGACACTGTGCATAGGGGCTCAATTGCCCCTATTGCTCACTAAGAGAAACTCCAGTGTACATCAAAGTTATCCAAGTTCCTCTCACTACTAATGTAGTAACTACATATCCCAAGGAAAGGTCAAACCCAGCATATTACATGAATGTGCACAGGATCACGCCAATCCTAGCAGGCAATCCTAGCACATGAAATAAGCATTGTTCCAAGAGGACGCAGAACACGTCAGCCTCCCAGAAGAACCTGCTAGACAGTGCCACCAAGCTTTCCGAAGTTGGCTGAGTGCCGCCGAGCACCTGAGGCCATACAGTTGAGCGCAAGGATAGCTCTCCCACCCCACTCGCACCAATTCAGATGTCGCAGAGCGACGTCACACTTCCCACTCTAGCCCAAGTATGGGCAGGCCGAGTGCACAATATTAGGCAGTGTGCAGCCGAAGATGCGAGTTAACTTCCTCTAGTAGCTCGCCTTAACACTTGTGTGCCGGGGCTCTCTACTGACTCTAGGCCCTCATGGTCCTCTCCAAGAGCTTCCAGTTCTTCTGCGACCACTAGTGACTGCCACCACATCTAACACTTCTACCAGTAGCTCCAGAGGCTTCAACCACCACCAGCTTCCAGAAGCCTGCTTGACTTTACTCCACACTTCCGCTGTTGATCATCCTGGTTCAACAGCTGCTGCTACTTGCTAGTAAGTGGCAACTACACCAGTAGTAGGGAAAAGGGGTTTGATGCACAAGGGCGTGGGGCGTCTGAGCCGGCGGCGAGGAGCGGCCATTTTGTTAAGTCACCCGACCGCCATCTTCGATGTTATTGACCTTTTATCACTGACCCATGTGACCTTTGACCTTAAACCTGAATACCTTTGACCCCAAAAACACTTAAAAAAACTTTTAAAAAATTCTAAAAAACAGATAAAATGTATTATTAAATTTTTTTTTAAATTATTAAAAGGTTTCTCAGAAATATCCCCCCCCCCCCCCCCCCAATTCCAAAATGGTAGAAGCGCCCTCGTTCCATAACAAGCCCCTGGAATCCAATTTTCGCCAATTTAATTAATTTGGGGGGCTTCCTTCGGACCTACAGAGCAGTGGTGGCCATATTGGTTTTATAGGCATGCCCTATGCCAAATTGATACAAGGTATAGAGGATAGGAGTCAGACCTAACCATCAGCATTCTTGCTTTCATATTGTATCCAGGTGACTTTTTTTCCATGACCTTTATCATTAACCTTGAAAATAAAAAAATTCCATAACATACTAAAAAATCTATAGTAAAAAATTATTAAAAAATAATTAAGAATTTATTATTAAAAATTATGTTAAATTTTTTTTAAGCTGCATTTCCGAAAGTCTCTCCATCACCACCATTACTAACCTTAGATCAACTCCCAGCAGACAACTGACACCCTCGCCTCCACTCCCCTCACATATACTCATGCCGCCATCTTGATTTTTTTGTTCATTTGTTTACACGATACTGGTGGCAGCTATCTTTGTTCGTATGTTACTGGAGGCCGACGTATTTGTTTTTCGTTCGTCATTTGCTTACATGCTACTGGTGGCAACCATCTTTGTTTATCTGATATAACCCCGATCCTTAAGTTCTCTTATGATCGAAACCACCTCTTTTATGGTCGAATAATCCCTACGTTGTTGCCAACAAAGCAAATATTTAAGTCTGTCTACAAGTTTGTTGGGATCTGTGGTAAACATATTGTCAGTTACTTGATGTCTTCTGCCTTCTTCACATCACTTGTCGAAGGAAACTTGTTGAGGAAATGTGCAGGACCATTGAGGGAATAATCGTCGTCTTCAACACTATCACTATCGTCATAGTTATCATCAGTACTATCTTTATGATCGGCTACATTTCCTGCTGCTTCCTCAATATTAAGTTTACTATTCTGTATAGCAGGAGTTGTATTTTCATTAGTATTTAGAGCTGATGACCATTAATTTGTAAGTTTTTCGACTTGACACGAACATCTTGCAAGTGTATTTTCCGTATAAACAGACTGTACTGCACTCATTCCGTCTTTAGTATTAACTGTGATGTTATAATCGTTTGCAGAAACGGTACCCATCACTTGCTGGTTACCAGTAGATGATCCTTCTCGACAGACAGCGATGAACTGATCGAACCCACGCCTATACCTTCCCTATGTAGCAGACAGTCCTTAACAATCGTCAAAAATCAATATTTCTCTTTCCAGCGCGAGGCACACATATCTTTGAAATCTGATAGCCATGTCCGTATTAACATGATCATCATAAATGTGGCGTAAATTCGTATTGTCCATGCAAAACAGCACCAACATGTTTGCGTTGTCGCGAAGCATCTGTTTTGGTATTCACGAATAAGTTTGAACGAGGTACGTATAGTCCACTTCCGCGTGTCGACCCATGGTAAAATATTCTTGAATAAAAGTTTGTTTTTTGCAGGCAATGTCGTTGAAAACAAATATGAGTTTCTAAGTGCTCCATTTGGAAGTACAACGGCTTCATTATCACTGCATGGGTAATAACCCATGCCTTCCATGGACTGCAGTACTCGTGCCAATTGCTGATATTTTGGTTGCTGGAGCGATTTTAAATAAATGTACACATTCTCGAACCAAAGGCAATTTGAGTCCTCCAGAAGGCTCAGTAGGATGCACATCTTGCCGCAACTCGATGGCCCTGCGATGATGCACCTTGCTATATTCGGAAATAGGCTTCCATGTCGCGATTTGTGGGAGAGCTTCATCCTCAACATGAACGTATATGGGTAAAGTAACATCTTCCATGATAATACAAATGTTACCACAAATATCTTAGAGTTAGTGCAGTGCTGTTTGCGGTGCTGATTGCAGTGCCGATTGTGATTGCGGTGCTGATTGTGGTTGCAGAGAACCTGTGCTACAAATTTTAGAATGTCTCTTCAAAATATCATTCCATGTAAACTGTCTCTGGCAGGAATTGCACTGAAATGACATTCTTGAAGTTTTCATCCTGCAGTTCATTTTTTCATGTTGACGCACGCTGCGCGGAGCTGTAAATACTTTACCACAGAAGCGACAAAGCAGATGCATCAATGATATTTTTTACATCCGTACTGTTCCCAAATCTAGAATGATACTGAAACAAAAATGTATAAAAGGACCGTGTTTATTCATTTCTCGCCTTCTCATACCAACGTACATTTTGGATGTATGTGAAAACTGTATTGCAGAAAATCGTCACTGGCGACAACCAGTTAGCGATGATGCAGGTCACAGCCCCATGGTCGTCAACATATAAATTAAATTGAAAATATTTGATATTTAAATACTTTTATACCTTTACATATACATATAAATTAAATAAAACACATTCGTAGATTTTCATACTTATATTCCTATACATTTAAATAATTTGAAAGTAATTTTATATTTACATACTTAAATATACCTGTACCTTTACATATACATGTAAATTAAATTGAAGATTTTTTGTATTTACATATTTATATACCTATACCTATACATATAAATTAATAAAATATATTTTTACATTTTCATACTTATATACCTATACCTAACCTATACATATAAATTAAATTGAAAATAAATATATATTTACATACTTATATATACCTATCCATATACATATAAATTCAATTGAAATATGTTTATATTTATATACTTATATATACCTATATCTATACACATAAATTAAATTGAAAATATTGTATGTTTACATACAATACCTATACCTGTACATATAAATTAAATTAAAATAATTATGTGTGTTCCTATATTATTTTACATAATTATGTGTGTTCTTATATTATTTTACATAATTATATACATAATAATGTATATTCCTATCTTATATATATGATAGTACCTGCATGTAATCTTCTGGGTTTTCTCAGAGTACATATTTGCTGGGAAAATGAATTGTGAATTCAGAGCGCTACCTTTTCACCTCGACGACCATGGGGCTATGACCTGCATCATCGCTAACTGGTTGTCACCAGTGACGATTCTGCAATACAGTTTTCACATACATCCAAAATGTACGTTGGTATGAGAAGGCGAGAAATGAATAAACACGATTCTTTTATACATTTTCGTTTCATCATCATTCCAGACTTGGAACAGTACGGACATAAAAATGTCAATGATGCATCTGCTTTGTAGCTTCTGTGGTAAAGCATTTATAGCTCTGCGTAGCGTGTGTCATCATGAAAAAATGACCTGCAGGATGAAACTTCAAGAATGTTAATTCAATGCGATTTCTGCCAGGGACAGTTTACATGGAATGATATTTTGAAGAGGCCGTCTAAAATTTGTAGCACTAGTTCTCTGCAGCTACAATCAGCACCACAATCACAATCAGCACTGGAATCAGCACAGAACTCTCTGCAAGATATTAGTGGTAACATATGTATTATCATGCAAGATGTTACTTTACCCATACACATTCATGCTGAGATTAAAGCTATCGCCCACAAATCACGACATGGAAGCCTATTTCCGAATACAGTGAGGTGCATAATCGCGGGGTCATCGGGTTGCGGCAAGACGTGCGTCCAACTAAGCCTGCAGAGGGAACCGAATGGCGTTCGGTTCTAGAACATGTACGTTAATTCAAAATCGCTCCAGCAACCAAAATATCAGCGATTAGCATGAGTACTGCAGGCTGTAGAAGGCATGGGTTATTTCCCATGCAGTGATAACGAAGCCGCCGTACCTCCGAACGAAGCACTGCGAAACCGATATTTGTCTTTGATGACATTGCCTGCGAGAAACAAACTTGTATTCAAGAATACCTTAGCATGGGTCGACACACGAAAGTTGACTGTGTGTACCTCGGTCAGACTTATTTACGCATACCCAAACATGTGCTTCGCGACAACACAAACATGTTAGTGCAGTTTTGCATGGACGATACAAATTTACGCCACGTTTACTATGATCATGTTAATATGGATATGACTATCAGATTTCAAAGTTATGTGTGCTTGTGCTGGAAAGAGAAATATTGATATTTGACAATAGTTAAAGACTCTCTGTCGAGAGGGTTCGCCTACTTGTAACCAGCAATTGATGAGTACCATTTCCATAGACGATTATAACATTGTAGTTAATGCTAAAGATGGAATGAGTGCAGTACAGTCGGTTTATGCGGAAAATACACTTGCAAGATGTTCATGTCAGTCGAAAAATTTAAGAATAAACTGTCATAATCTCTAAATACTGATGAACATACAACTCTTGCTACACAGAATAGTAAACTTGATATTGAGGATGCAGCAGGAAGTGTAGCTGATGATAAAGATAGCATTGATGATGACTATGACGACAGCGACAGTGTTGAAGACTATGATTATTCCCTCAACGGTCCTGCACTTTTCCTCAACATGTTTCCTTCAACAAGTGATGTGAAGAAGGCAGAAGAAATAGAGTATACTAACAATATGTTTACCAAAGATCCCAACAAACTTGTAGACGGACATAAATTTTTGCTTTATAGGCAACAATGTGGGGATTACTCAACAATGAAGGAGGTTGTTTCGATCATACGAGCACTTAACGATTGGGGTTACATCAGATGATGTGATGAAGTGCTTTCGGCTGAAAATGTATTTACAAAATAAAATAAATTATTATTATAAAAATTATTTGTTTTTATTAATTTTTGGGTGTCGTATCCTCCTGATGGTCTTTAAGTTTTAAATAACAACAATATGTATATTAAATATTTTATAAATTAAGCATGTAGTGAGTGATGCATCATGCATGTAACTATACAATTTATTTAAAAATATATATATATATTTTTTAAACACAGAACGGAAAATTGCAATGACCATCACCTACCAAGGTGGTGGTCGTCTACCAAGTTGGTGGCCCCAGTAGTGTATAAACAAATGACAAACGATAAACAAATATGGTGGCCTCCAGTAACATATAAACAAAGATGGCTTCAAACTGTATCATGTAAACAAATTATGTACGAAAAAACAATATGGCGGCCTCCAGTAACATATAAACTAAAACGGTTGCCACCAGTAGCATTTGAACAAAGATGGTTGCCAGCAGTAGCATGTATACAAATGATGAGCGAAAAAAACTAAGATGGCAGAATGAGTATATGTGAGGGGAGTGGAGGCGAGGGAGTCAGTTGTCTGCTGGGAGTCAAACTAAAGTGAGTAATGGTGCGTAGAATATGTATGCAAGATGACTGATGCTTAGGTCTGAGTCCTATCCTCTATACCTTGCATCAATTTGGAATATGATATGCTTATAAAACCAATATGGCCACCACTGCTGTGTGGACCTGAAGGAAGCCCCACAAATTAATTAAATTGGTGAAAATTGGATTCCAGGGGCTTGTTTTTGCATGAAGGGGGCTTTTACCATTGGGGGGGGGGGGGGGTTATTTCTGAGGATCCTTCTAATTATTTTTAAAATCTTTTTTAATAATTACATAAACTGATTTTTTTGTGGAATTTTTTGCGATTTAAAAAAAATTCAAGGTTTTTTTAATGTTTTTTGGGGTCAAGAAAACCTTGGGGTCAATGTTAAATGTCACATGCGTTGGTGATAATAGTCAATGACATTCAAGATGGCGGATGTCCGGCTCCGACGCCCCACACCCTTGTGTGTCGAGCCCCTATTCCCTACTACTTACACCCGCTGCTCTTTTGGTAGTGGTTCCATTGTAAGATCTCGTCTAGACACCCTAGGTGAGAGTAACTGCTTCACAGTTTTAATAGCCATCGAGTTCATTCTATACTTGAGTCTAGGAGCAGGTCACCTCCACCTGTTAAAGGATAGCTTACTTCCGTATACACTCTGCTTAGTAGGAGGTACGAGTCACCAGTATTTATTTATAATAAATACCCTTTTATCCTATCCTGAGAGTTAATTTGTTTAAAGGTACTTCCTGCCTGATACAAGGAACTCTACATCTAGACGGAGTAAGCAAGTGACTGGGTGTGATAATATTACGAACCATAGTGTAGGACTACAGATCCCCTTCAGGAATTTCCACGTAAGCAAAAACAATCCACCTTCGACGGCCACCCGTTCTGTGCACCCCGGTCTACAGAAAGGTAGAGCCTCAACCACTAGGTACTCATCCAACAGGAGCAAGACATCGACCCCATATTGTATCGCTGACCGGAGCGCCAAGGGTACTGGCAGGGGTATTCTGTCTGGGACTGGAGGTCCAACTGTTTGACAGTAGTAGGAAGACAGCCCATACGAACTACCGATCTAGGTTTGTGCACCAAGGTGCAGAACTGTAGGATCACAAGGTACGTGTCGTCAACTGCTGTTGAGCTCTACACTTAGGGTTCTGTCTATCTCCTTGCGCCAACATAAAGTACGTTAAGTGTCAATACTGCCTCTATGCCATTTCGGGAATGGCACAGTACTCAAAGGGAGCAATTCTTTACTTTGAAGTGAGTATACACCAACAACCCCTCGATACTTGATGGAGATATCCCACGGGAACGTGCTCAGTTTGCCTGTCGCCTAGAGAGGCAGTCCTCTACAGACAGAGCACTCCCGTTTATTTTCTCTTGCATACCAGACTTGGCATTGAGACACATCCTGCAGTACAATCATTAGTCACTGCACGTGACATGAGGTTGGGTATTACCAACTCATTTTGTGGAAGCAGTGCAGCAGTCACCTGTAGCCAGAGATACTGGACCTCTCTGTATAGCACCTCATTAACTAACACCAACCAGGCCACTACTGGCCCCAGCCGGTCTACCTTTACACCGGATCCCAGGAGATTGGTGGATGAGTACCCTGGTGAGTCAGCTCTGTCTCAACGGGCTAAGGTGGTAGCAAGAAATATTGCGGTACTTACCACTGTAGACTTTGTAGCAAGCTGCGAGCCTACCCGACCATTGCTAGTCTCTAGTAGAAAGCAGACTCAGTTAAAGTAATTGATTAACCAAGAGTGCCTGACCTAGCGCTCACCAAAAGTAATATTGATTAGTCTAAGCGACACGCTTCAGGCTTATTTACAAGATATTGGCATTAAAAAAAAATGTTCTCCTTCGAAACATTTTCAGTAATTTGTTAACATTTATTACATTTTAATGTTTTAACTTAGTTTATAAGGAAGTGGAAAAAAAAGTCAAATGAATAGCTTATCACTTGTATTTAAACACTTATGGGCTGCTCAGCGTGGTAGCTTCACCCGGGGTGGCTCGCTCTTCCTAGCCAGCTAATCAATCAGTAGACTCCGGCAGGGGCAACTCTAAGGCACCGGCCTCAGGAAGATTAGGTTCCTTCTTGAACTGATCATTCCGGAACCTTCCTCCCCCACGCTGCTATGTAATTTTAACCATACCTGCAATTGTGCCTACGTCTAAGGGTGGATACCCACTAAATTCTCTGAAGATAGTTAATTATTAATTCGTATTTTCTTTTATCCCCTATATTATTAACTTAACATTACTGGCTGTGCATTCCTGTGTACCTTCGCTATTCCTAAATGACTAATCACTGGGCAAACCAGAAAAGTTGTATAGTTTTGTATCATTCTTATTCACACACATAAGTCTGACAAACATTATATCCTTACAAAGGCCCAATTGCAACATTTTGCTTGCTAGGCTAGCTTCATCAGGGGGAAAGTGGTGGCATTCTGCAGTCTGTTGAGCGATGGATTGTAAATGGTGAACATACCAGCTAGTATAAGGCAGTAAATTGTAAACATGCAGAGGGTTTGTCTTATGTTTAAGCCAGGTGTCTGTCTGGACTTGGTGAAGTATTGGTGGGCCAGTTACACAGTGTCACAGTTCTGCACTATTGATAGAAGGTGGTGGGCCCTCATCACTCTGGTTGTGTAACAGAAGTCAAAGTTCTGGTTGTGAGATGCTGCATGTGCTACAACTGCGGTTCTCCTGTAAATTTACTTTTACCCTAGTAATGGATTGTTTGGTGTCTGCTTTATGGCCATACATTCTCTGTCTGAGAATGTTGGTAGTAAGGGTAATGAACTCTGCATTGCAGTGAACGTACTGTAGCTAGTAGATTATATTTTCTGTCACACACTTTTGGCTACCCTCAATAGAATAAGTCTAGTTGGTGAGCCTGATGTTAAAGGAGGTGGAAGACTGATGTATAGCACAAGAGCTACAATGTAGCCTATTGAAAGGATGATACCTCATGGGGGTGGTTGTTATTGACTGTGACATTTGGTGTTAATTTGGGGTGCACCAGTTTGCTTCTGCAGGTGGAGTGAAGACCAGAAGACCAATCTGGTTTGTATGGAGATCAAATTTTGAGTGCTAATGAAGCCAGAATGTTGTGTCCGCAGTGGAGAAAAGTTCTGAGTTTGTACATGGCCTTGTAATAAGTGTCAACCAGAGGATATCTGAGTAGCTGATATTTGTTTAAGAATTTGTGGTATAAGTGGCATGATGAATCTGTTTGTAAACCAGTGATCTGGGGTGACCTCTTATCAAGGAATGCTTTGTCTGTTATATCACACTGCTAGTTTGTGTGTTTGCATTGAGAAAATGTGTTTAGCTCTGGTGGAAAGATGGAACGGCAGAACTTTCGTGGCATGGATTGATGAATCTCTGGGCACTGCTGGTCCTGAGAGAAAATCTCACTATGAAACTTATTAAAAATAAAATTGGTTAGCAGCGATAATTCTACCTCTGTGAGCTGTACGAAGAGTTGGTATAGTAAGGCTTCCCACCTTCCTTAGCGGTATGTGCATCTCCCCAGTTGAAAATGTTTCTTGACTCAGTTGACAGCCTGGCTGCCACCAGTAGTACAGCTTGTTCAAGCATAATTTAGTTTTGGCATCAAGTGAAGGCACCCTCCATTGGAAAATGAATATATTCATAGGTTCTGGCTATCTGGAAAGTCTGCTTTTGCCCTTCACATAGTCTAGGTCGTCATGCTTTACCATACAACCTTGCATGACCATACAGCTTACCTCATTCCCACCACAGAGCAGGGAGGCTAACTGCAGCACAAGCTAAACAATTTGTGGAGCAGGGAGCCAACTGCCAGAAGTATATTTTCCCTTGCAAGAGGAGGCTGCTAGGCCTGTCAGTACCACCACATGCATGCACCTGCTATGACGAGCATTTCAAGTTCTACACCAGCTTACCAGCCAGGCTGCTACGCAGTACCCAGAATCTACTGCTGCCGACCCTTCAAATTTTATCGAGAACCAAGCAGGTCTGTCACCTTTACCACCATCAAACGCTTGATTATATTTCCCTGCCATCTGTGATTTGCTAAGCTGTCCAGCACTTCTATTATATTCACCCCTACATGAGCATCTATTCAGCCACCACCTACCTAAGCCCTTTCTTAAACTGAGTGGGAAATGATAGAGATCTTTATTAGGGGGCCCAACCTCTAGAAATATCCATTGTACGGAGTAATGATCTTCCAGACTCCGAGACGGAGGCGGCTTGGCTTTAACCTAGGCCCAGATTGCGTGTCCAGGAAAGTGTTGAAAAACCATTAATATTCTCACCTATGGCTTACAACTCCCCCAAGTATGAGATACAGTATAAGGAGGCTATTTTTTGGTAGTAGAAGAAGATGGGCTCTAACATTCATAGTGAACAACCAATATTGGGCCAACAATTCGCAAAGCACAATTGAAACAAGGCAGATTGTGTGTTCAAGGCTTATATGTGTGTACGACTGCACTGTAGACAGTATGTTTACGTTTACGTGACATAAATTGGACGACATATATTTTATGTATAGTGTGACAGGCTACAGTATATGGTAGTCTGAGAGCATGTAATTTGTACCAGCAGAAATACCTAAACCATATGACCCTTCATCATCAGATGTTTCTGGCAGTTGACCAGTGCATAAGGGAAACATGTTAATTTACCAAAACAATAATTATGTTACTTTGCAGTTGTTTGGTTCTTGCTGATTCATTTGTACCTTCATGTGTGTGTAAGTGAAATACAATGACAAGGCATGTTAGTATGTATGCACAACATACGGTCATGTTACTTTAGTACATTTCCCATTGAAGTCTACTTAGATTAGTCAGATCAGTATGGGTTGCTACAATGTAGGCCTGCATGACTTAGCCAACCCATATATTCTGAGGTAATGATAATATGAAATTTAATTTCTCACTTCCAGCTGTGTATATATAAATGTGTTTAACTATGTTAAAAATAAGTATTGCACACACAATAGGAAAATAATATTGTGAAAATAAATAAGATCTCAAGTTTGCTGTAAAAGCTTTAGTTAGGTTGAATGATCAACATCTGCATAATCGCAAATAAGGGGTAATTGGCCCTATTCTAAAATATACTGTTGTGCTAGAAATATGTTTGTCCCTAAGCCTACCTGTTACAATACTTTGTGAATCAAGTGCTTGGGAACAAAATGCTGTTGTCAGCAGTTTTAAAGGAATTTTCACTTTCTGATTAAACATACCTATTATTTTTTGTCAGATACAGTGTATTCCTGTTGCACAGCAGTTTAAACTTTTCATCTGATGCTTAGTTCACATTTACTTGTAACAATTTATCAAGACCAAAGCAGTTTAACATACTGAGCTGTGAATATATGAAAGTTGTAATTTGGATGTGCTTGACTTGCACACACACAAAGTATGTAAGCTTATTAACATAACGAGTTGATGTTTAGTTTACGAGGCCAAACTGTTTTCTAAATATACCAACTTTATTTTTTTATCATGTTAATTTCTGAATGCATTTTATGGCTCTGTATGTTATAGAATTTCTCAAAGAATTTTCTATTTGTAATGCACACGTTAAAAATATTTACCTCACAGATATTATTGTTTAACTGTATTAACGATTTGAAAAACGAAATCTAGCAAAAATAAGTTAATCTTAATCAATTTAATTTGAGATTGGTTTCAGACGTATTTATGCATTATCGCAATTATCTTTTCTGTTTTCTGTCCCACATAGTTTTTAAAGTTTAATCCATCCATTTTTTTAAATTATATACTATGAAACTCATTTTAATAGTTACATTAATGTAGCTGGTTGCACTCGTGAATGTATGAAATAAGAGGCGGCCAATTATTTTCTAGGTGGATGAGCGTAATGTAGACGTTGATCTGCCTGTGGTACGTGCAGACAAACGTTACTTTGATCTGCACCACCGAGGTGAAGGAAACGACCCGTGGGGCTTGGTGTCTGATGTGAAGGTGCAAGATGGCGGCACTATAATCACACTGCGTAGCATCATCCAGGCAAGTGTCTAATCTGTTAATTAGCATTTCAAAGTAAAATTGTATAGAAAATAATTTATGTATATTTTATAGTTACAGTAAACTCCCAATTAATCGGGACCATACAAAACACCAATAAGTGAATTTGTATTTTAAAAAATTATGTAATCGAATTTACAAATTTTTACTATTAATTGAACAATGATATTGGCTCCAAAACTGTGATAAAACACAGTAACTATTATACATTTCAAAGCAAACACAAATCATGCACTGTATGGGCAGGATTTAAAGTACTGTATCTAGTTCAGAACATGATCCTTTAACTGACATTTATGTTGCACCAAATGTAGTGTAGTATTGTAATTCGCGGCACATTGCGTATATGCAGCTTATAGCCTGCACGGGCGCCAGGCAAGCAGCACAAAGCAATAAGAGATGCAGAGAGAGAGATAGAGAGATATAGAGATAGAGAGATAGATAGAGAGATATAGATAGAGAGATATAGATAGAGAGATAGATAGATGGATAGATAGAGAGAGTGTGTGTGTGTGCAGTGAGTGAGCACATTTGAAAAATTCAGTACTTTACCCATTAAAAAATTACTCTGACAACACAAATGCAGAATCTAGCATTAACTTTTGCTAAAACAAAGAAAAAACATTTAAAATAGAACTAAATTCATTCATTCCAAAGTTCCTGACAACCATTATGAATTTTACAAAAACATGAACGCACACCTCTATCAATATGTGTAGGTTGCTTTTTAATTCAGTCTCAATAAGCTGAATAGAAATGTCTTTGATTTCTATACATCTTTAATTACTAAGAGCGTATTTAAAATTTACTGACTTACACACCGGAATCAATGTTTTTGTTTATAACACACCATGCTCAAATTCTTTATTTCTGAATTCTCATTATAGTTAAAACTGTAATTTTGTGCTTTGTTGACTGGTGTTGGGGTGGTAATGGAGGCAGTGTCCAAAATGACAAATTCATTATTTTGTAATATTTCATTTTGAAAGTTTCACTTTGGACGTTTTTGATAGTCACTGGTTTTTTAGCACTTGTCACAACATATTTCAACATTAACAATAAAAATATTTGTGTTTAAATTTAATACTTAAATCGAACATAACATTTTTACAATCATCTCTGGAATGCAGTGCATACATAACTAAATAATTAAGTATGCAATAACGAGTTCAAAACAATTTGTTTTGATAAAAAAATATATATATAAAAAGCACGACACTTACTTACTTTATAAACATGCCTAGTGTATTTCATGAAAAATTATTTGTTTTAAAAATAATTTTATTAATGTATTTGTGCATGTGTTTCGAAGGTAAAATCAACATGCTGCTGATTTTGTAATTTTGTATTTTTCCTAACATCCGTTAAATACAAAATATGGATTACCAAATATGTCTTCATTATTGTATTCATTATTATATTTTGGTCAACAAAATCTGCCATTTAATACACTGCCTTGAGTGTGATCAGATACGCGCTTCAATAGGATATCTCACGCAGGTCTCTGTGACAGGCTGACAATTTAAATAAATAAACTTCAGCTTACGTGGCACAGCGATAAGACATACATGGTACTGTTGCTTGTTAAACGACACATATTACAACATTACCTTAATGCATAAGTTACAGTAGACTATAAAAAAAGTCTAAAAGCCACATGGATAAGAATAAAACCGGTTAAGCGAAGTACGAATAAACTGCAGTGTACTGTACTTCAATTTTTTATGAGCCAGAAGGTGTTGTAGTATTCTTTTTTTTTTTTTTCATACGTTTTTGCTTTCTTGTTACTGGTCATTTTATTTTGAATACCAGGGATTAGTAACCAAAATTTTCCGAGACTCCTTCAGATACCAATTCTCCTTTCAATTATTTATTCAGATTATATTACTGTTAAACAAATGAATTGTCTGAAAAGATCAAACTACTGAAATATGAACCAATAATACTACAGGAAAAGTGTCGCAGAAATGAATATTGTTACAGTGTGTTACTATAATTTATATGGTCTATTTCATGCAAGGTGTGTGTGCATTTTGCCAGTAACAGCCATTGTGTTATCATGATACACAAAACTAACAACATCCCATATAAAGACTGTGTATTAGCTGATGTGTGAAAAACTCAAAGAGTATTTCTTGTTGGCTTTCCTGGCAGCTGTGTCATCACACCTGCATTAACCTTGTATTAACACATACAACAGAGAAATACACAGGCCAGGAAGCTGTCTTGAACGAATTGATATATTTAATTTTGCATTTTCTTAAAACAGTGCTGTAAGTACATAAAAGTAAACTGCCTGCTTAAATAGTACATAATGTGTAGGTTGACGCATGATGCTGTGTGGGTCTGGGCAATGAGTTTCAATTGCCAGAAGCAGTGACATTGTTAGTGCAGGCAGAGTACACTTACAACAGGCGGTTTGGACTGACTTAGTGTACTGGAGCCCATCCTGAATATAAGGTGGGCTGTGTTGGTTGGCGGCCGGGCACAAAGTCCACTAATATTTTGGCTACTGGCTGGGCTGCTGGCTTTGAGGTATATGGCTTGCTTACTCAGACAATGGGTCGGTTGCTAGGTGTGGTAAGTTTTCCGGTGGTGTTACGGCTGCTGGCTTAACTGCTGCTGCACCAAGGACTGCTGGCAGTTGTTCTCTGTGGGCTGGGGTAGCGACGTATGGTGAACCACAGGCACGCCAATTCTACTGGCACCTTCCCTCATCTGAAGGCTGCTATCACAGGATGCGGTGTCCCAGGAAACTTCCGGGGAAGCTTAAACAGTGATGAGGAGGTAGCCGGGGGTGAAGCTTGAGCGCGTTCCTGGGGTGACTCTTGGCAAAGTGCCTTACTAGGCTGTGTGCAGCTCCAGGTAGACTGGTAGGCAGAGTTAGCCTTCCTCTCCTTAATGCCCTTCTCACCTCTCTTGGTGAAGGGCATCAGGTGCTAGAACCGTACCTCGTGAGATAGGAGTAGGTGACTTGCGTTCTCCTTCTAAGAGTATTCTACTGCCGTCTAAGCACACTGGATCAGCGCAGAGTACAACCTTATTCCCCAACTAGCAACACAAACATTGCGGTGGTTGAAGAGCGAGTTTCCTTGGAGACGTTCCAATAGCTTTGATGGGTCAGCCTCTAGAGCAGACAGGTCCAACCCAGAACCAACCAATCACTCCCTCTGGCAACACAAACGGTGCGGTGAATGGGTGGTGCAAGCTGGTATAGCGACTAGAGGTACTTTGTGGCCGATCCCGCAGATAGTACTGATATAAATAATTTCCTTTGTAATTTTTTATATTGTGTCTGAGTAACTTTAAAATGAGCACAAAGTCTTCAGGATGTGGAAGAACATCCCAATAAATAAATAAAAAAAAAAAAAAAAAAAAGGTACTTTCAATTCTTTATACAGTATATATACTAGTGGTGTGCGGGAATGGAATTTTGCCATCAGGAAAAAATTGGGCAGGAAACTTAAATTTCCCGCTGGAATTTGGGAAAAATCGAGAAATTTTTTTTAGTTAGGTCAAGACGTTTGTGGGTTTTTAGACCTAGTGAATAACATGGTCTTACGAAATGAAAAACAAAAGTTTCACTGTAAATTTGTTTAAAAACATTGCCTTCATGTTTTCAGTTCGCAGCCATTTCTTTATAATTTCATGATGTCTACTAAGGGACTTTTGCATTATTCGTTCCATTTTTGGTAGTAAAATGTGTGTACATTGACACAAATGTACTCAAATTAACTTTCAGTGGAAGTTTTAACGTCCGTAAACACAGTTACACTTCTAATCATGTAGTTCAACTGCAATTAAAACCAAGTCACATCGGGCAGGTTATGAATTCATCATACAGAATCTCTATGCTTACAAAGCTAATCATTTATCAATAACGTAATTAAAAGTAGCTAAGTAAATTAATTATATTTTTCTCATAGAAAATTTGCTATGTTTGGAGTTTGTCAACGTCTTGGCGATAAGTGAGCACAGCACACAATTAAAAACAAACACATTCCAAACCGAAAAACAGACAATTTGTTGGCATGTTACGAATAGTTTAAACCATACCAGTATTTAAAAAACGCCATTTTAGATCTCGGTCAAATAGTTAAACATTTGGAGTTAAATTGAGCATTCATACTGCACTAACTTAATTTTACATGAATGTTTAGGTTATGTTTATCAAAACTCGCGTACCACATCAACCAGCAATCGATACTTGCAACGTATCAATGGCACTCGCATATAAGACACATGCAGTGCGCACTGTTCACCGTAACTTCATAATAGTGCAAGTTTGCAACAAGTTTTACTTAATTTTTGCAATAGACACATAGTTATAATGTCACATAATATAAGACTTAAAAAATTATTTTAGCTTATGCAACAAACTTTGAAATCTCTGAATAAGTGGGAAAAAATAAATTTTGTCGACAAGATTGGAGTCATCAAATCATAATCGCGTACGTAAAAGTCGATATAAAACTTATTTTACGAAATCCAACTTATAATTTAGTTGGAACAACCTACAAACGTGAACATAAATTTTTTCCAAAAATATCGGGGAAAAAATTATATCCCACCCGACAAGAAAATCGTTATGTACTCTGGAAGTTTTCCCCGAAGTTCAGGATCCCGCACACCACTAATATATACTGTAAATCTCTGTGCATACAACACGGTAGTATTTAAGCATGTGTCTTTTCCCGCCCACTCAATGTTTAAATTGCATTTTAGTACTTTTGTCAGTTTTAAAAAAAAATTCTACTTCATCAAACTATGGGGCACGATCTAATACCATAACTATTGCAAAAACTGTGAATAATTTACATTCCCCTGTTCTGAATGGTTGTAGAGCTGTGCCCACCTTTATAAACTCAGTTTTCCCGTGTTAGGAAGCACGTCTAGGAACGAAAGTATCATTGGAAAAGATGCTAAACTTCCACTGTTTTTCCACAGAGATAACATTCTCCAAGCTTGACATTGAGGAGGGTCGAAGGTCCATTGTAGCAGAAAAAAGAGGGATCTTTCTTTCTCTTTCTCCCTCTCTCTGTGTCTCTCTTTTGTTAGGCGAGCAAGATGTCATGCCAGTTGGGATGCCTGTAAACAGCAGGCTGTGGAAAACCCTTGTGGAGTGGTGTCAAACCAATCCTCCTACCCAGTGTTCTGGAGATTAAAGTGACACAGACCAGTGGAAAGGCTGCGTAATAGGAGGGTGACTGACCATAACATAACACAAATACAATGTGGATTTTTTGTCTCGATAAATGTATGTTTCTTTGCCGTTCTAATTTTGGCTTGACTGTTTTGTCTTTATGTTATTTTTCGTGACATTTTGCATTCAGCCACACCAGCAAACCAGATGTTGGAAGTTTGGAGATGATCAGGTCTATATGCATTGCTTGTCAATATGCATGACCAATATTTTATTTTGGTCCTTTGAAAAAATATTCATACAGGTTAAAATGTATTTCAGTTTCACTTAAGTGTATATTAAAACATTTTTACAATCTTTTTCAGTTATAAATTGTTTTCCCCACAGGTTATTATCAGATAGTATGTATTACATATAGTATATTTGTTATATTTTATTAAAGATTTACTATATAAAGTGCTCTGCATGTGTTAATTTGGTATGTGTATTATTTCGAGGCATGTACACATGAAGTTTCCCCTATATAGTGAACATAGCAAGTGTTCCCTTTATATTCATTATAAAAAATGTTCTATTATATTTTCAATTTTGTATGTAGCATTTTCATTTTAAAAATGTATTCTGTCTATATGTTTATTTTGAATTTTCCTGTTCGTTAACAAGTATTTTATATCAACCCAAATGTGTATCAAAGCACCAAAGTTTAAATCATTAGTTAGCCTACATTTTGATTTTTTGGAAAGAACTAGGTTTTGAGAGTAAATATAGGTTTTGAGAGTAAATATTTTTCAAGTAACATTTTTCTTGACGTATGTTCTACAGGGGTGGACCTCAGAAGGTAGTACAGTACGTTGACCGCCCTGCGAAGCCCGAGCCTAGCCTACCACGATGAATACTATACTTTCAATTAGGCCTCTGAGGTGCTAGGGATTTTATTACACCATTTGGTCGCTTGGGGGCAGGTTTGCCATGGGCTGGAGGGGAGTCAAACCCCAGAGTGAGTTGAATACATGTGGCTTCCCGGCCTGGAAGTGTGATTTGTGTCACTATTAAGGCCGCCAATATACCAGGATGCCAGCGATCTTGTCTGGATAAAAGGGGGAGAAGTTTATTCTAAAGAGATAACAGGGATACTTAACCTAACTTTAGCTGGGTGGGTTGGTTTACGTACTGGGACATAATCATCAGAGGGGCTTGCTATACGGACATGGGAGTCGGGTAGCCCCGGGAGTCCCGGATCAATTTCCCTGATACTAGCTTGATGGTACAAAATTTAGGTAGTACAGTGCCTACGGGATGTGCAACTCTGATTCGCCGTCCAGATTTCAGCTTAACATTGCTAACTGTTGTTTTGTGTTGGCTAGCAGGGTTGTCCTGGGAATAGCCCCATTTTCCTGGTTCAGCATTTGCTCCTGGATCTCATAATCCGTAGTGGGGTACCCCGGCCAGTTACCACCGAGTAGGTGATCAAGGGGTGAAGAAATGTCTATCGGAATAAAAGGGGAAATGGCTTGCGGTGTTAGATCAGGTTGTTGAGGCGACGGTTCGTATATAGGCTTAGGTTGGGCATAGGCTCGAGCAAGGGCACGACGTTCCCTACGTCTTTGCTTACTGGGCGCACCACCTTTCTTATTGTACATCTGATCAAAACAATCATATAATACAGGAGTATACTGAGGGAGGAGGGTGCTACTACTAAAGTAACGGTACACAGATATATAAGGTTATGTAGTTGTTTACTGTGGGGTTTCATTCCCTGGGGAGTAAACGCAAAGGTAATTACTAATGCAAAAATACACTATATAAGTAAATTGTTTTACAAACAAAAAAATAGTTACATGAGTATTACAGGGAGAAGCGGGGGTCAGGCGAAAACGAGCCTGAGGTAGCATCAATAGCTCTGCAACTTTAATGTTGCTGTCCACGGAAATCTACTATAGCAACGCAATTTACAGCAGCTATATAAATGAAAATTATAGCGATGAAATTTAGAGCAGCTAGATTAATTAAGAGGGGGAAGCTAAACAGGTAGTTAACACACGTGACGGCTCGCTACTGGGGAGTCACTTGAATTTAATGTAGGTAGGATTTACTAGTTAAGGTTGGGTATACCTGTCGCTGTTGGCTGACTCACGTGCAGGTCCCTGATGACGTGCAGGTCGAGAGAGAGAGCTTCTTGATGCAGGTTAGGGTTTGGGTTAAGAAGGGAGGTTCGGCGGTAGGAAATAGAGTCGCTGTTGGTCGAGCTCGAAGGAGAGCTTTCTGCAAGTTGGGTGTAGGCGAGTGGGTAGAGAGCTGCAGAATCCTTACGGACTGGAGGAAGGTAAGCCCTTGCGAGCTGAGGAGGATGAGTCCTGTTGCAGACTGAGGAGAATGAGCCCTCACGGACTGAGGAGAATCTTAGCAGACTAGAGGTTGGGCTTGCGTCCTACGCGGTTGCTGAGCCTGGCAACACTTGCTGGTGCTAGCTGTGGGGGTTGTATTTATACTAAAATTTCTCTGGTCAGCAGTTTTTCGGGGTGCGGGGGGGGTTTCGTAGCCTTCTACTACGGGAGCAGGTTTATTGGGTCCAGACGTGCTGCTGGTTTCTCATCACCCCGTGTAGAGGCGACAACAAATTAAAGCCCCTGTCTCTGAGGCTGGGCAGCTGTGACATTACATGGGTGCTGCCATCTCTCGTGATTGTAGGAACTTCTTCCAGGGGCCAGACACAAGTAATATAATTCACTATAAATATAATTCCAATCACTGGGGTGCCTCTTGCATGTATTAATCTGGAGGGGCACTGGGGATTGCAATTACGCACGTAATGTGCAATTATGTGATCGGCACTCAGGCTTGTGGGCTTCCTGGCGCACTATATTTAATTCGGATTGCAGTTTACATATTTTCGCCCCAGAGCGCATGTGGCTCGTAGATAGGGTGGAGTCATCCATAGAGCGTGCAATCGCGTTTCGCAGCATTCTCGCATGCATCAATCTTGTTTATTGCGGAACCAATTCATATAAAAAATATATATACCAGTTTAGTTTCAAGCCTATTACTTCATTGTTAACAGCAATAGAATTTGTAAACAAACATACACATGCTTACTGTTTTCTGAGTTTGAAATTAATTTTATATATATATATATATATATATATATATGTGTGTGTGTGTGGTTTGTTAAAATTTGCTTTTAATTGTGCTCTCCATTTCACCAATACCATTGTTTGAAGTATTATAGTAATCTAAATTCAACTTAAATGTAAGCAAAAATCTTTTTCATTCATTGGCAGCACATCAGTGAATCGGCACGTGTGATTCCGTACATCAGCACAATTTTGTGAATCGGCACAACTCTAGTTGTTTGCTTTACTTTTTATACCTACTGATTTGAATATTTTCATTAAAAATTTTATTCCATAGTTATTAGAGCTGGACCATTCCTGATCGTGATAACTAGTGTCTTTTTTGACTGTTTGCCATTTTCCTGGTGAAAAAAATCAATGATAAGTATATCCCAGAGGTGGTATTTTGTAGAATAATTTGTTTAGAAATGTGATAAAAACCAGAATTATTAAGAAATCAGGTTGGAATGCCAACCTGGCTATAATATCCTATATTAATTACTAGATGCAAGTTAGCGAATGCCAGTATTTCAGTGCCTGCCATGATGGGAAACACAAAGAAAAAGGAAAATGCAAGTGTACATTGACTCAAACATTTGTTTACAAACGTATTTTCTTCAGTGCCAAACAGCTGTGGTGGAAGGATACATTGTGACCACGCATTTGCGTGTTTATTGTGACTATCCATGTCGTGTTCCATCTTATTTCATGTGTATTTGTGCCATTTATGTGATTTGTAAGATTATATTATTTCCGTCCTAGCCGGCTATGTGTATAGGCCGTCACCACACGTACCACGTGCAGCAAGGCGAGCCCCGACGAGTCCGCATTAGTGATGCCAAATAATCACACATGTTGGTTCATTTCATAATTCTCTGCGCCTTGTCTTCAAGAAAAATTGGTAGTCCACCCTAGTGGCTGTCGACCCCTTTCCTTGTGAAGATTGGGTTTTCTAACACCACAGAGAACTCGTCCATCTAGGAGTGCGCTAAAGTAATTGCGGGCTGTGGAGCACCCGAACGGAGTTAGCTAGACACGTCCGAGTTCATGCATTTTGTTAACCTTGTCATGATTTGTATAAGTGATAGAATAAAAGCAAGCCTCAGAGTGCTTAAAGTCTTTCTTTGTAGTGACAGCAACCTCTCACCCTTTTTCAGTGATAAAAAGTTTAGTAAAGATGTTTAGTAATGAAAAGTGTTTTGTAAGTACGCTCAGGTGAGACGGACACACAGAACCTACAGCATCCCTGAGAACCCTGAGTCTCAACAGTGCGGTGACTGGGAAACACCACGGTGCCCATCTACCGTAAATTTATTGTGTCACCGTTCGTCTCGTATCTCATCTGACAGCGTCAGCGTATGACTAGTGGTTGTGACTTTACCATTTGGTACACATTATGCAGCGAATGGATGGCTGTGGAATGGTTTGTGTGTACTCAACGTAATTCCCTGAGAAGGAGCTCGCAGTCCTACACTAGGCGGCAAACTGGTATAGTCAAACCCAGTCTCCTGCTCCACACTTACGGGACATGGTATTTACTTTGGAATTTTGGGAGTACTTAAAGAAAATGAGAGAACAGAATAGGATTAATAAGTTTATTAGTTCGGGAGGAGTAAAACATGGTGTCCTGTACTATCTCCTGTCTACCTCAAGCTGACCAGAAGTAGTAAACTACGCTGTCCAGGTGAAGGGAACCTGATTATAGACTGACTGCAGGCAGTTTCAGCTATGTAGTTAATAACAACTTTCCCTGTATACTCGGTGTCACGTGTCCTGAAGGGACTTGGAGGGCCTACGTCCTCTGAAGGGTGCGTGGGGTAACATTTGCAAGGGACAAGCAACTTAAGTGTGGCAGATGACTTCTGGAAGGCTTTGCAAGGGGAGGGCTTCTGGAAGTTCTGGCAGTAGGCGAAGGAGGTGCTGAAGTGCTTCTATGCGGTGTTTGGTCAAAGAGCTCCAGCAAACAAGCACTGTGAAGCAAGCTGCCTAGTCTGATATGGCTCTTAGAAGAGCCAGATGTCAACTGGCGATTCGAGCCTGTGCACAGCAATATATTCTGCTGGGTGGTGCTATGCACACACTTCTTTAGCGAAGCTAAGGTGGCCATTGTTGGCAGTAAGTTTCATTTCTCAGCATGCCCTTGAACTTACTTGGTGTTGTAGCAAACAGATGGTTACTGGCAATTGATTGTTAGCATCTTCTTGTGGGGAGGCTGGGCTAGATTTGTTTACCGACCGGCTGATGCTGATAAAACATACAATTCTGTCATGTCTGTTACTATCCCTGCGACCAGAAAAATCCTTGGGGGAGTAGAAGGTCTCCCTACTCTCAGTGATGAGGTGGTGATGTATTCTGTGTGCCGGAGTTCTGACCAAGTGGCAGCGCGTTCCGGGTGAATCATCTCTGGCTGGCTGGGTGGAGGTGGATGACTAGCGCTGTGTCTCTCTCACACTAGGCAGCTGGGAAGCATCCTTCTTAATGACCGTTGATGTATTGTCTCATCTCCCCGTCTTGGCATCTTGAAGCGAAGAGTGATAAAAGAGAGGATAGAAAATGTGTGTCACCCATGTCGAGTGGTGCTCACTGTCCTTCTTTTTAATTGTGCCGTTTACTAAAACAGTTGAAGGCTTGGTTATAGGGTTACAAAATATAATACAGATATCTCCTGTTGGGAAAAATGAAAGCAAAACAAGTGGCACAAAAAGTTTGGCACTTGGCTTCTGTTCAGTGCTTTACTTATGATAGGTGGGTCACCTACATAATTACCAGCTTTGGCTGTATAACAGGGAGGATGAAATAGCTCTGCCAAGCTGTCGTAACATGTCGCACAGACAGGTAGAAATTTCTTGTGACATATTTCTAGGGTTTTCCGGACCAGGGTCTTCCGTCACCCTGGCGGACAGGAAGCTAGCTAATATCAAATGCAAAACAAGTACACATATAAAGAGTTAACTTGCAAAAATTTCACATGTAACTGCCTACAACAAATTTAATAAAATTGAATTGCAAAGAACCCTCAAATCAACAACATGAGCGCTGAATATTTACAATAATACATTTGAAAATATTATTTACAACAATTCAGAATAGAAAGATATTGCTCAGTTTGAGTCTTTTATTTATCATATAGTATATGGAAACATGCCTTAGCCCGTTGCCATCTGCTTCTAAGAATGGGAAGTCTCTAGCACTGGTTACACTGAAACACTGCAACAGGAATTTTTTTTTTGTATGTATTTACCTCGCAGCACTTTCACTAGGCACAATAACAGCGTCCTTGTGTGCTGGTTATTACGCAATATAAGCGAAGCATAATTGTTACAAAGTCTGTTTTTGAAGTTCACTGGATACACTGCACTGGATATTTACGTGATTAACTTTGGCAGTGGTTTACTCTGCCATAAATGTCAGTTTATACACTGGCATTCACTGGGCAACATTTTTACATGTTGCAAGCACCAATTGATGGCTGCACAAAGTTTGTTTAAATCACTCACTGATAAAGCAGCAATTTGAATCCTGTGAAACAAAAAGTTTTCATATGTTGTGGAATTACTGACACTGGGTGGCTTTTGATGACTGAATTATTGTTTATTGCACTTTAGTTTTGACAGCTGGTGAAAGCTATTTTCTCACTCACTGGTTCTGGCGAATCTTCTTGGGTTATTGGCCCCTCTTCCAGAGCACTACGTGAACCGGGTAGGGCCATGTGAAGTGCGTTGTTAGCCTCCACGGGACTTCTCGGTACTGACCAGACTGGCGAGGGCCACGACAGGTACATGCCAGATGCTCCCTTCTCACCTGGCCAGTCTACACTGGGTGTTGTCCCTGGCAGCAGTCAGCTCTGGATCAATGGGCGCCGGAGAACGATTGTCGGGGTCCTGCTCGAGGATGGGCTGTGTCGGGTTGGCTGGCAGTGGTGGAGGCATGGCTGGCTCAGATGTCTTTGCTCCCGAACAGCTGGGCTCATCCTCTAGCACAGTCAAGGTCGCCAGTTTGACCTCGACTTCACTGGCATTTCTGGCAGGAGTCTACCTCTCAGAAGGCGTCAACTCTTGGGCAGCTCCAGTGTCGTCCATCAGTGGACTCTGGGTGGCCAGTGGAGGCAGTCTCTGTTTGTGCTTCTCTGATTCCTTGGCGTGGTGGCTGCTGGACCCATCTTCTTCTTCTTCATCCTTGGCAGCGGTGGTTTTGGCACCAGACGGCGCCAAGATCGGCTGGGTAACCATGTCGTCCACACAGGACACAGCTGGTTCTTCTAGCTGAGTCAAGGTTGGCAGGTTGATTTCCACATCACTGGTAATTCTGACGGGGCCTCCCTCCCAGAAGGCGGCATCTCGGCGGTGGCTGCGATATCGTCTGGCGTGGCAGTCTCTTTGCTGGTTTGGCCTGCCAGAACCGGAGTTTCCGGGGTGGCCGATCGAGGTGGCGGTTCCTGGCGTTCCAATGTTTCATCGTCACTTGGTTTTTTGTCTCCTCCATTACTGGACTCTGCGGTGGCTGTCTGCATCTTGGTTACGTATCCAATAGGCTGTGCCAGGAGACCTCTGTGGTAGCCAGATATCTGGGCGTACCAGGCGGTGGCTTGACGCAGGTAGCTACTGTGGGTTGTTGGTAGAGATGCAAAATTTTCAGAAATTTTGTGTTCCAGAAAAAAAAACCTGTTTTTATCTGGGTTTTTTTTAAATTATATATATATATATATATATATATATATATATATATATATTATATATATATATTATATATATATATATATATATATATATATATATATATATATACTGAAATTTTGGAAAAATTGAGCTCTTCAAGAAACAGTCATCAGCGAAGATGTCAAGGTAGAGCGTGATGTTTGACAAGCAGTGCTAGATGATAATGTTTTCTGGATCAGGATAATGAAGGCTTTGAAAATTCTTCGCCCAGTGGCACAAGCTCTTGCTAAATTAGAAGGGGGATGCCTCAACACTTTCAGATGTCCCTCAAGAATGTACTGATATTTCAACCAAGATACTGTTAATGCTGAAGTCTGCTCCACTGTCAAAAGTAGAAGAGACTAAGTGGAAGACATTATTAAAGATCGACTTGCATTTATGTGCAAGCCAATTCACTTAGCTGCAAATCTCTTGGATCCACGGTACCATGGCACTGTGCTGTCGGATGCCCAAGTTCTTGAATTCTTTGATTTCATCAGTCATCATGTAGCGATTCAGGCAAACTTATCACCTTTGCAAAATGTTGCTGCTTGTAAGATTGTTTTCCCAGAACATGAGAATAATTCAGAATCAGAAAGTGAATGTGTCAGTGATGGTGGATCAGTGCATGACTTCTCTTTGTCAGATGAAGACTAAATGTGTTAAATATATTTTTTTTGTAAATGCTGACTTATAGGTTAACTCTGTCACAATAATACTTTAGGTTTTTAAATAATCAATATTTTTTTTTTGTTTGTAAAACTAGCGGTGACTAGCATATTGACAATATCAGACAGAACAATGCTTTAGTTAAAAAAAAAATATACTGTGCTTTTTTATCATATTTATTAATTTTTTCTACACAGTTGTACATAAACGTGCATTCTTGGATTGCCCTAAACATCAAAAGAAATTTTAATCAGAAAGAAAATGTGACAGTGAACGTGTGTAAATGTGTTACACACACACATGCACGCACGCGTGCACACACACAGAGATATATAACTCTCCCTCCTGTGAATTCAAACGTATAGGATAACTCTCTCACAATTGCTTTGGGATTTAAAATTAACGATAGTTATTTTGTATTTTTGTTTAAAAAACTAGTGGTTAACTAGTATATCAACTATATTATAAACAGTGCTTTACATTTTAAAACATACTTTTTTTATCATATTAAAAATGTCTTTTACAGAAGTATGAAAATTTCCAATTTTTCCCAATTTTTCAAGGTGGTCGGAAAAAAATGGAAAAAAAATCAGTTTTTTTTTTCCCCCAGAGTTTCTTGTTTTTTTCTGGCTATTTTCATCTATAGTTGACTGTAAAGATCTATTCGACTTGTGGCTGGTAATGCAGGGAACTCAACTCTGACTGGAGTAGCCTGGCCACTTGGCAGTCAAATCTCTTACCACCCTTTTGTTCCTCTTGCTTATCGAGCACGGATCTTTGGGTGTTGACGGCAGATTTGAGCACTTCTCCAGGAAAGGGGCATGGCGTATCTGCCCTTTGGTGGCTTTCCTGATGCTGCCTCTGGCTTCTTGGGCCCAATACACATTGTCTTGATGGCCTACAGTTTTATAGGTTCCCTCCCATTTCTCAGCAATTTGAATTGACTGCCTTTGCTCATTGGGTGTTTTCTGTTTGTCCATCCGGGCTAGTGCTGATTTACAGATCTCATCTATATGCAGGATTTCCCTGGGCTGTTGTCCCATTGCCAGTCCTCTGGTTGGTGCAGTGTTTAACCCAGGATTATCTAGTTAGGGCTTGCATCCTTGCCTCATTCATTCTTCTGCATAAGGTGAAGAGGATAGTTGAGATATGCTTGTCTCAATGGTGGTGGTCATTGCCCACAGTGGGTCGGAGGCTCTTTTTGAGCGCTTGATTCCTCCTGTCAGTGGGGTTAGCTTTGCAAGTCATAGGGAGGCATCATCCATGCCTCAACTTCCCATGAATTGCATTCTTTCTTCCAGCGCTGGCTGGTGAACTGCGTACTTTTATCAGTAAGGATGCATTGTAGGTATCCCTATCTAGGGAATGTCTCTGTCTCAATCTTGATTATATTGTGGGCTTCTCGGCTTGGTAGCAGAAATGCCTTCACCCAACGGGAGAAGAGGTCAGTTACTACCAGCAAATAGTGTTTTCCCCGGTGCTCCAGGGGTAGGGCCCTATCAGTTAGGCCGCAATTTGCATCTATGTAGTATGCGGACGATGGGGCTTGAAAGCTGGCAGAGGTATGGGGTAGGTTTTGCCTCAGCAGTATTCTTGCAGCTGTTGGCGTACTGTCAAACATTGTGACTCATCCTGTCCCAGATAAAACGTGTACCAAGGTCACGTAACATCTCTTTCATTCCCAGGTGTCCGGCTTGGGGGTCATCATGATAGTCTAAGCAGATGTCTGTCCTCAATTCTTTCAGGATCCAGATCATCCTTTCTAGGACCATACGAGATCATCGTAGAGCTCGAAGTGCTATGGTTGGTCTTGCAGCAGTCTTTGGATGTCGGGATCTTGCTTTTGGTAGTTCACTATCCAGTACTTGCTCAGGCGCAGTTGGAGTAGCTGGATGTATTCTTTGGCACTGCGGCCAGGTGCTGGCAGTGGAACCATCGTCTCCCGTTCTTCCTTCTCCTTCTCTTCGCCGTCCAAATTCAACTGACGTGATAGGGTGTCAGGCAAATTGTTGGTTTTCCCCAGGCAGTGTTGGGCCTCAAAGTCGAACTCTGTGAGAAACACCTCCCACCGACCGAGCTTGGCTTTGGATCCTTTCGACTTCCGGAGCCACTAGAGTGTCTTACTGTCCATTCACAGAATGAATCTCTTGCCTTCCAGGCGGTAGCTGTACTTTTGAATGGTCCATATCACTAAGAGGCACTCTTGCTCGTTGATATGGTATTGTTGTTTGGTGGCATTCAGGAGGGTATTTGCATAGGATTACCTGGGGTTGGCCCTCAGTATCTTCTTGGTATAAGATAGCCCGGAGACCGTTCTGGTGTGGTTTCCATTTGGAGAAAAAGAAGACTGTCCCCTTGTGGGTGGTGAAGTAGCTGAATGTGGTGGAAGCTTTCCTTCAAGGCCTGAAATGCATGATGCTGTTCTGGTCCCCACTTCCATCGAGCTTCCTTCTCTAGTAGCTGGTGTAAAGGGGCCATCTTGCTGGTGATGTCTGGTACAAAGTCTCGCAGCCTGTTGCAGACTCCCAAAAAATAATGCAGCTTTTTCTTGTAGCTGGTTCTTGGACCTCTTCAGTGGCTTTTATTGATGGTACTTGTGGTTAGTTTCTATCTGGAGTGAGGAGGTGGCCAAAGTAGTATATTAATTTATTTTCAAAATGAGTCTTCAATAGTTAACAGGTGAGTCTATGCAGTTCCAAGCGCTGTAGTATCCGTTCCAGGTGCCCACAGTGCTCTTTCCACGTCTTGGATTAAACTATGACGTTGTCAAGGTAAGCAAAGCAGAATTGGTCTATGTAACCAGTAAGGATTTCAGTAGTCATAAGCCTTTGGAATGTGGCAGTTGCGTTCTTCAGGTCTAACTGCATTACCCTGAACTTGAGCATTTCCCTTCCTGGCGTTGTAAATACAGTGTATTTTCGGCTGTCTGGGTGGACCGAGATCTGCCAGTACCCCGATGGCATATCTAGGGTGCTGAAGATTTTTGGCTTCCCCAATGTCACTCAGCGTATGGGCAGGTCGATGGCGGGTGGAGCTATGAGATGCGTGATGTCATTAAGGCCCTTGTAATTCAAGCAAAAGCGCAGCTGGCCGTTTTCCTTTGGTACCAGTACGACATGGGAATTATGAGGGGAATCCGATGGCTTGACAATCCCTTGTTTCTTTATCGCTTCGACCTGAATCATAATAAGATGGCATCGTCTGGTGGATACACGGTATAGGCAGTTGTAGATTGGGGTGTGTCTGTGTTGTCCAGATTTCATGCTGGATCGAGCGGGTTTGGCCTAATTGACCTGGTTGTCCAATGGCTCCGGTTTGTTCGACAGTTTGTCTCTCGAACTTGTGTCCCCTTAGGTGGTGTTTGATCTCATTTGGGTTGATGGGTTGAGGACTCACGGCAACCATGATCAAACACCCATTGTTGCCCATGGTCTGCAGAATCAAAGGCCCCTTTCCCTGTGGTAAATGCAGACTGTGAATGTTTTGGAAGCTGGTTTTGAGGGCCTAGAATGTGGCAAAATGTTCTGATGTCCACCGCCACCATGCTTTCTTTTCCAACAATGGCTGGGGTGGTGCCATGAGGTCTGCAATGTTGGGCACGAAGTCTCGGAGCCAGTTACACAATTCGAGAAAGCATCGTAGTTTCCTCTTGCTGTGTGGTTCCTTCGCTTCTTGTATATCCATGATGGATTTCTCTTGATGGAAATTGTCTTAGGTTGAAACAACGTGCCCCAGGTACTCGATGGACGTCTTTCCGAAGTGACTCTTCGAAAGCTTTGCCCTCATGCAGTGGAATTTCAGCCACTCCATTATTTGCCGCAAATGCGTGAGATGATCTTCCCATGACTTGGAATAGATGATTAAGTCATCTAGGTATGCAAAGCAAAACTGTCCAATGTAGCCAGTGAAAACTTTGGCAGACATGAGGCATTGGAAGGTGGCAGGTGCATTTTTGAGTTCAAAGGGCATGACTTTGAATTTGAGTATTTCTCCTTCCAGTTAGGTGAATGCAGTACACTTGCGACTGTCCGGATGCCCGGCTATCTGCCAATAACCAGACTGCATATCCAAGGTGCTGAAGATCTTTGCCTCGCCGATGGCTTGCATAGTGTGCGTAGGTCGACTGCAGGTGATGAAATTGGTAGCAATGCTTTGTTGATGACCTTGGAATTCACGCAGAATCTCAATTGTCCATCCTTCTTGGGTACAAGTACAATGTGTAAGTCATAGGGTGAACCAGACTGCTCAATGCTTCCCTGGCGTTTCATGTCTTCCATCTGCTCTATTATTAGACGGTAGCACCTAGCTGGAACCTTGAATGGTTGGTTATGTATCAGGGCAAACGAGTTCAACAGTGTTTGTGCAGAATGGTGCGGGTCTGTCGCAGTGTTCCCACAGATCCAAAAGCTCCGGCGTGTTCGTCGAGGACTTTTTTCAGTTGTAATTGCATCTCCGTGAGCTCGTGGTGACCCTTCTCGTCGCTTATGTCTTGAGGTGTCTGGTAGTCGGGTCGGTTTTCCCAATTCACTGTTACACAGTGGTTGTCGTCCAGGTATACTTTCCTTTGCCCATGGTCTATTATGCATTGTTGTTGCTGAAGACACATGTGGCCTAGTATCAAATATACCAAAAAGTCCGGTAACACGACAAACTCTGCTTGGGTCTCAACCTCGTAGAATTCAATAGTAAAGATTGTTCAGCCGTCGACAGTGGGCATGAATTCCGTGTATGCCTTTCTCACGGTCTTGGTTTGGGGCCGTAGGTGTGTTTGCTGTTCTTCAGTGAGGATGTCTCGTGTGATGAAATTCCCAGAAGCCACTGAATTGAGCAGTGCCAGTATGTTCTTCCCTGTTGACCTGTCGGCTGTGGCGTTTCCCTTCTGCAGTGTACAATTCTGAATTGACTCAGTTGGGTGGCTCATGGCATACGGTTTGCACCTCCTTCTTCCGTTGGTTCCTGGCTTTGCAGGGGCCACTGTGGGCAGTCTTTGTTGAAGTGGTATGTCGAGCAATACCAACACTTAAGTAGGCGTGGACATGGTGCTGTGGGTGGCTGCCATTTTGTTATGGTGCTCAGACGACTTGACTGGCTCTACTTGTTTCGTAGGTTTCTGGGGTTCCAGGAGTGCCTAGCAACAATAAGCATGTTAACTGTCACACACAACATTCCTCATCTCCATCGTGAAAGATCATGCGTTTCATTTATACCTTCCTGCGGACAAAGATTTTGACTTCCTCTTCTGGTGTCTGGGTGCGGCTATAGAACTCAATTGTGAGGCGCGCCAGTGCTTCCTCAGCCGTAAATTACTGTGTAATTTGGTTACTGAGCTGGCTCCATTAAATAAATTTGCCATATTTCTGCCCCCAGTTGAGGGCTTCATTCTTCAGTTTGGCCTGTGCTTGTGAGACACATTGCTTCTCGGGAACTTCATGGGTGAGAAAATCCTGTTCGCATTCGGCCGTGAACACGTGCTGGTCCTCGTGAGGTCATCTCGCGAATTCAGGCAGCTGCGGCTCCCCTGAGCAGTGAGCTATGCTGTGATGGGAGGCTGGTCCAGGATCATGCAGTCTGTACTCTGAAGCACGTTGGTAGATCTCGCATCGGTATACCATTCCGTGTCTGGTTATTCACTGCTCGGGCCATCCAATGCAATTGTGTTGATAGGTGTCTCCACACAGGATGCACCATACTGTCGGCTATGGACATTTCGGGTGCAGTTTCTGAGCGCAATGGGGTGTTTTAACGGACTCCCCGAAGTCCGGATGTTTCTCGACTGTGTCAGGCTGAATTGTTTGTGTGGCCTTGTTACTCTATTGCCATCAAAGACTCCACATTGGGCATCAGAAAAACTCATTACTGTTCTTATTGGCGTGTGACGCCTTGGCTGGCTGATGTCTACTATGTTAAGGAGCGAAGATTTTTGGTAGACGCTAGGTCAGGCACACGCTTCTGATGGGTGTTGCTGATCTACATCTAGTCCCTATGTGGCGCGGGTACTCATCCCGTGTAGAGGACTGGCCTGGTAGCTTTGCAGCAGGGCACAAAGTTGGGTTTGAGCAACACAATTTTTTATTTGTCTGCTTGTTTTTGTTGGTATACCTGGGTGATGCGTAACCACTGTGCTTGGTTTGGCCTGAGTGGTTTCAGCGATGTGTACGTGTGCGGCAGGTACATTAGACTGACTTCTGATGATTGTCCATACTGGCAGGGGCTGAACAACTGACTCATGTTGGAAGTAAGCAGTAGAAATTGTCAGTGACTGATCTGATTTGCTGAGGTACTTGGCATGTCAAGGATGGATTTCTTCACTATGGCGTGTTGGTGCCTGGAATACATCCTAGGGGATCTCCGAAGTGACTGGTACTAGTAGTGGCAACCAGGGAGGGAGTAAGCTCTTGTATATGCCCAGAGGTAGTTAGCACCTGTTGGTTTTTCATGAATGCCGCTATGCCGGGAGTAAGGCATTGAGTGAACAGTGTATACACGATCATGTCTGTGAGGCAAAATGCGGGGATTGTGTAGCTCCCTTACATGTAAAGCCATGTGGAGCATCTGCTGACTCAACGATCACCCTATCATATTGTTCAGTGCGTAAATGTGGTGAGCACGGGAAATCAGGCCTTACCGTCAACAGTCCCTACATGGGGGTTTATGTTCTGAGCCCAAGTCTTCCCAACCTAGGGAACGACCCTTCTGGCGCCTAAACGCAGTACAGAAGGCGAGCACCAAGCCAACAAGCTGAACTGGAAAAGCAGGGTACATGTGTGCGGGCTCTACCGTTCTGCCTACCATGGTATGCAGAAAGGCTGGTCATTGCTAGTGCATGTGGGTTTTTAACAGGGTGCTGGCTCAGTTGAGTTGTTTCCCGGGATCACTTGCATTTCTCGCGGCGCGTGAGGTCGACTAGGATAGGTGCAAAGTCTACAGAGAGGTGGTACTTGAGTCAGTTTAACAATGTTAGTCCGTGTTTTAGGGGAAATAAATATGTGGTGTCGCACTACCTCCTAATTTGCCAAGAGCATAGGGATGCTGTAACCTATGCTGTCCAGGTAGAGGCGACCTGGTGGTATGCTAGACAAGGGGTGGGGTAGACAAGCGCTGTGAGAACAACTTTAAATGGTTTAAACTCCCTACGCAATTGTGTCCCTGAAGGGGCCGCAGTGTCTTAGTGTGTAAACATTGTGGCGGTTTGGCTCCTTCAGCACAAATGCAATGAAGAATAAGCAGGGTTAGACAGGATGGCTCCAGCGATGAGGTGCGGTGGAGACCAAAGTGTAGGTATTCCTCCAACACTAAAAGTTTGATGAAGGAAGGGAGATAAAGCTAGGACCGTAGCATAGCAGGCTGGTAAGTGTATGGCAGTGAGTGTGGTGGATGACTGAAGACTTGTCCTGAGCGAGCTTTGTGGCATGCTATTTATACTCTTGAGTCCACCCTCTGCTGTCATTGGCTGGCGAGCTTGTGGGCAAGGGGTTGCGGCCAGAGAGGGGGTGGTGATAGCATAGATTCATGGAGGTGTAACGTCACCAGCCGGCTTGGAGAATGAAGGAGGTGGTGAAGCGAACTGGTGTAGCCATCTAGCTGCATGCAGTAGTACTCTGTCTCTTGATGTGTAGTCTCGGTGGGCCAGTGAATAATAAACGTTGCAGGCTCGAACATCCATTCTCGCAGTGGCGAACAGTAAAATCTGTTCGTCTCGTGGCAGTCAACAATATAAACTCGGTTTAAATTAGACGCAGCTTTACTTACTGATGAGCTGATGATGTCAATAAAATACCATTGTTGCCAAAGCATCATGCGTCAACACGAATTAATCTCTGTTCACTGAACAGCTGCAGGAAGGGTTCACGTTTAGAGATGGAGTGCCGCCCATTGCAATGCACACAGTCATGTACCTATGGTTTCAATGTATTCAAAACAAATTTATTATTATCAGGTACAGTAGCTGGCCTCATTTTGTTCAAGCCAATGATACCACCCCCAACTTGCTTTCCATTAACTATGCCTGATTCAGATATGCCTACTTGTAGATGCTTCTCCAAACTTTTGAATACATTTGCATCTCATCATATGTCAGACTGAGTTCCTAAGGTCTTCTAAGTTGGCAGTTAAATTTCTGTACCAAATAATGGAACAATATGGCATCGTACTGATCTTCAGAAGTTGATAACCCTTAAGGATCCTGTGTTTTCAGGAACTATTTTCGGTACCCCCTTTATGGATTAGACAATCTTAACTGATGGAAGAGCATTGGAAATTGACTCAAAATGATAAGAAGCAATTTAATCATGGCTGATTATATTGCTGAACTAGCAAATTTCTTGGTACTTAATAATTGGCATATGTCACAGGCAACGTACTTACCAAAGCGCTAGCCTCACCCTGCAGTGATTATTTCAAATACAGGGATTGTTCAATTTCTGGCAAACTTATGTTGTTCCGGACAAGCATCAGGAATAAATGGTGAAGAGACGTGCCACTGCATCATGTTTCCTTTGGATTTTGCAGTTCTATAGCGTGCATCTTCAGTGCGGAATGCTTGTCGGCATCCTTAGTGTTCATTGTACCAACAGCTGAAGTATGAAGGATGATGTTAAAAATGTCATTGATAGAATCAGTTTTAAAATATACTGCATCAGATTCACCCCACTGCGAAGTGTAATCATCGGGCATGTCTGTTTCTATTTTGCAGCAGCAAATCTCAAAGTTGGATATGTTCTAGTTGAATTTGTCTTTGATTTATGTGAGCTCTTTGTGCATTGAGTGAAGGCACATTTTTCCTATGTTATCAGGTTTAGCCAAAGTAATTTCCTGCCTTTCAAAATTAGCTTTAAACATTGCAGGTTTGACTACACTTTTGTTACCAAAACATGTTCCCTGAACATATTAGATTTTAAAAGAAACCAAGGAATTGCTGTTTCTTGCAGTTCTTTGGGGTCAGGACTTGTTTATTTGTTAGGTGAAAATAACTACTGATTTTGACGACTTCGGAAAGGGAATGATGGCACAGGAGTACAATTGATCAAGCTCACTTCACCTCACTTTATGAAATTCCTTAATTATTCTTTTGTCAATGTCACACTTTTTAGTATTTCTTCATACAGTCTCCCGATGACACAAAATTACATGTGTAATAACGTATTGTACCATTCATCCTAATATCAGTATTGCAGCCCATTGTGGACGCTCAATGAAAACCACTACTTTTCAAGAATGGAGAAACAATTAGAAGAGTGATGAAGGTGCTGATAAAACACTTTGTGTAATCCGGTCCAGCATTGAACATGTTTATTTACCACAACAAAACTAGAATTCCAGATGATCCGAGAGATAATTCTCAAGTTGCAATGCCAAGATACTTCTCGGACACTATCTTTGAAACAACTGGCTGTTGCAACTAGAAGCAGTGTTACGAATGGTGGCAATACCAAACATTGTCTGCTGAGGAGGAAATTCATTTTATTTAAATATCTTTATATTCAAGTTTGTTGTAAGTTCACAAGCACTATTTTCACACATACACACCTACAGTCACTGAACACAAAAGGTGCAGTTGCCGTTTGGTGCCAAATACACAAAACAATCCATTGCAAAAGCCTAACCTCAACATAAACAACACTCACCCTGGGATAATCAAGGGTTAAAACTTTTCTCTCCCTCTCCCCCTCCCCCCTCCCTCACCCCCCCCCCCCCCTGTCGCCGTTGTGACCACACGTTGGGCGCACAAAAGAGTCTACTAACACTCATGAGTGGCAAAGCACTGTTCATGCTGTAAACTGTCAAAATGTCATTAAAACCTGCATCTATACATCCTTTTGGACCAATGTTTAGGTTTGATGGACTGTAGTATTTAAAAGCACACAAGTTAAGCACTACACATGATAAACAATGCTCACTTCAGCGCCTTTTTGAGTAGAAGTGACTTAAAATATGGTGAACTCCCATGAGACCTTCTTTTGTTTCATCACCACCAGCAACAAATTGAAGGTTGTTATTTTCAAATTCATAAATATGACCAATTACACTAGGTATATACATACGTACAGCGGTCCCAACATTAGCAATGCGTAGACATTGAACATAAATATATTTAAACCATAAGACATAAAGTTCATTATGCACAGTTTTGTTGTAAGGGGACCTCTAACTAGTGGACTACTGGTATCAGCAGCTACTCTAGTAACATTTAGATGTTTGAATCTGCTATTATTAACTGTTATTTACATTTAGGCATTTGGCAGTACATAGGTGCAAACTATGTTTGTAAATTACTTGTATTTTTCAGTAAATATTGTAAAGCAGTAAAGAAGGAAAAATTTACTGACCATGTGAGAAAAATGTGTTTATAGTAGTTTAAGTTTATGAAATGTGTTTCAGTTAACATTACTCATATGTTGCCTTACTTTACACAATAAGTTTCATTGCAAATTTATATTAGTTTACGTTACCTTTTTTTTTAAATGTATTTTTAACGTATGCCTTTTCTCATAGGTTCATAACCACCTGCAAGAATCAGTGAATGTGTACTTCATGATGAAGCAAGGCAACGAGGTAAAACTGGCTGGCATTGTGGAGCCAGGCAAAGCCATTAACCTGCCCTTCCGCGCTGTCTACACACCCACTAATGAACTGTTCTTCAATGTAAATGGGTAAGGATGGAGAAGTGACATTTTTTCTAAACAGCTGTCATCTATACTTTTACAAGTGTCTGGTATTTTAGGAGCTCTTGGTTCGTTGTTGAAAACAAATATGTGCAGTAAAATTTTTAGATATTTTAGTATGATTGACTGGTGCTCAACAAATGTTAAATTGAAAATCTTTCAATAGCCAAATACCTCAATATTGGCATATGATGTGTAAATTCAGATAATCACATTAACAACTATTTTTTCATACTTACTCAAAGATTTATAAGGATATGATTTTTTTTTTTTTTTTTTTGCAGTTTTGTTAAAAGGTGTTTATTTGACGAATTGTGTGTTATGTTGACCTAGGTACACAGTGTCTGTGGTGCCATTTGTTTGGAAGCAGCTGCAGAATACTCTCATGCTTTCCAAACTACTGCAGTGTGATCCTCAGAACAGAGATGACAAGGAGCCCTTCTTTATGAGGGTCAGTACTTTTGTGTTTTCTAATGCATTACCATCTCACCTTTCGGTTCAATAATATGCAATTTGTTTGTTGCAAACAGTTGTCACACAGTTATGCTGTTATTTAATGTTGAAATGTCCATGTTACACAATTAAAATGTAATGTACCATGATGATGAAGACGACGATAACGACAGGGTGGATTGATGATGGATGGATGATTGATTGATTTTGCTACATTTTATTTTTCTGTGGAATGCTCAAACATTCACATGTAGACATTTTTTGTTCTATTTTTTTTCTAACTATAACTTTTTTACTCTTCAGAAGTAATGAATGTTACCATCTGCATATTTACCCTGCCTTTGAGGCGATATTATCTTGTAGTAGATGAGTGGAGGCTGGCATAAAGCAGATATTCTCAAGGGCAAACCTATTGTCCTAACCAGGCTGGCAAACAAGTGACTTGAAACAAGATGTGGTTGTAAAATACAGTCAAATTCAGTGGTGGAGGAAATGATGTTACTGTGAGAAGGCTCACAGTTTATCAACAGCATCTGCTTTATTTCACACATGAGGAAAATAAGATCCTACTTTTAGAGTAATACCAGTCAGTATATGTAATTGAAGTAAAATTTTTTATATCCTGATGTCAGGGAACTTCTTTATATTTTCCATATTTCACTATTAGTTTTAAATTGGCCTAGTGTAAGGCATAATTACTGCCCTTTAACTTTGTAATTGGCTGTTACATATATGTAAATAATTTAAAAAATTAAAAAAATTAATTTTGTACTACGTATTAGTAGTTGTAGCTAAAGAAAATAGTCACTTTTACGTGTAACAACACCCTTAGATTAATGGCAGATTGTCACAGTTGTTCTGTTTTGGTTTGGTGTTAGGCTAGACACACTGGGTTTCTTTGACTTGTGGTTACTGTTATGTTCCTTGCCCTGATGTCATCTTTACACCACTTCGTGCTTCCAACTGAAGCACTACAAATTCTCCATACTATACACTACACTTCTCCCTCCTAAATTTAGTCTTTACCATAGTTGTGGTGATACAAACCAATACACAAAAAAAAAAAAAAAAAACACTTACTGACTACCACTCCCACCATCTTGGAGGACACCTCAACCTTCCACTGAGTTCCCAGACTAGTTGGAGCTGTGGCTTCCCCATCAAATCCATGGAAGCCTTCTTCCCCCTCACTGTGCCTGCTGCTGCCGATAGTTTTCCTGCTGCCTGGCCCTCCGGTTGTTCAGTCACTTGTTGCTGTGGTGCTGATAGCGCTGCCGCTGTCTGACTTCTGACACTGCTCGTTCTGCTGACCGCTCTGGTGCTGAAGCTGCTCCTGCTTCCCCTGAAGACACCATACTCCTCCCCGCATTATGTTTAGGTGCTATCCCGGGTGAATTCCTCTGTTCCCACAAGGGTACTTTCTCTTGCAGGTGGCTCTTGCATAAGTGAGCTTGATGACAAAATCTTATTACTTCTCACCACTTCTACAATGCACCTGGGTAGCCACCTGGGTTGTTCCCCTTGGACACTTTTCACAAACACGGGATCCTGCACTCAGAATCTGGCATCTTGAATCCTTTTTAGTTTACTCCCGTTATCTTGATATTCTGGTAGGTTTGGCTTCACCAACAACCACCACCTTGTATGTGGTTTCCTTCTCAGAAACATTTCTGCCCCGGTAGTCATGTGTGGTGTATTGCGGTAAGCAAACAACCACTTATCAATTGTATGTTGCAAGGATATTGTCCCCCAACTAGACCATTACCATGGCCAGCTTTGAGTCGTGTCTTCACAAACTGCACTTCGCTCTGCTGCTCCGTTGGATTATGGGTGGAAAGGTGGCATTAGCTGCTGTGTAATAGCATTTGCCTTGCAAAACTGCTCAAATTCCTCTGAACAAAACTGAGGGCCATTATCAGCCACCAGCATTTCTGGCAAGCCATAGCTGCAAAGGCTGTTCGCAGCTTCTCAATTGTTTTCTCCATCATGGTGCTCTGCATTGGCCATACCTCCATCCATTTAGAATGGATCTCCCAAAATCAATAGCCTTTTACTCATTGCCTTTAACCATTTTTACAGGAGGCTAGTGAATAAAACAATCTGCAAAGCAGACAGAACAGTCTCACATTTTAATGGGACAAAATTAACTTCGAACTCCGCAACAATCTCCATTGCTGGAAAGGACATAATTTTTCAATTTATATAGGATATTTGTCGGAATCCCCCCAAAAAAAAAAACTCATAAGGGAAAACTAAGTAAACTCTATCTCAATGAGGTTTCACTGTAGCAAAAGAAATAATACATTTTTTGGTACACTAGAATCTGATTGTTTTATGTATTAAAGGTCTTGTCAGTAATATTACTAGGAATTTTACATACGTATTTAGGACATGAGGCATTGCAGAAAGATTTGGTACGTGGTTTTGGTGCATGCTGTCAAAGTAGACATAGCAACTTTTTAAATTAATTTTTTGTATTCAAAACAGAGCTTCTGAAAAGAGCACTTTAGAAATATTTATTTCAGATACCTGGAAAAATACAGATAATGATTTCGATAAAATATTGTTTAAATATATCAACAATTTATATCAATATATCATTGATATAACTATGTAATTTTGATATGTCAGTATTTCTTCAACTCCCCTAGAAGGGGATGAATGTTATAGCTCAAATATTTGAATTACAATTGAAATATTGTGATGAATGACGTCCTATTGACAAAGAAGGTTCATCACGGCCTAAGTATTTTGGTGTGTGTGAGGGCAGACGCACCAAGGTGAGTTTCAACTATAGTTACACAATGGAACAGGAGCTTGGTCAGAGTAGAAAACTTGTCGTGTGGCTTTCCAGCTACGCACAATGTCTGGGATGGCAAGCACAATCTTGCGTCTAGGTGGAACCATTCTCATCTGTATACATGGGTAACTGGTGACCTGTGGAGGCTGCTGGATCTGCTGCGACACTGAGGTGATGCGCTGGGGCTGGCACCAGGACCTGGTTCACAGGTGGGTAGGTTGCCATCTGCGCTGGTAGACATCTGGGTTGACTCGGTGAGTTAGAATCCCCTATTCTACGGGGTTGGCTACCATATGAAACTTATTTACCACTGAGGTAGGCTAGTAATAGGGGGTGAGTAACTCCGAGTTTGACTGGTGGTTCAAATAGATCTGGTACTGTAACAGGTGAAATTGGCCTCTCTAGATAACGTGCTACCTGAGCACTTAGCTTGTCAAGGACAGATGGGTTGCTGCTAAGCTCTTGTTGGTATTTAGAGATGGTAACACATTTTTAACCCTCTTGCGAATACAGTAGTTACTAGCATAATTCTCGCACCAGTTTTACAGGATTTTAGTGCAAAAAATTAGGGTGCGTGAATCATGCAAGGAATCGCCAAGACATGTGCATATAAACATTAAAATGGGGTCTACTGTAGGTAATCCTTCGCCAAATGGGGGGATACGTTTTTTAAAACCACAGCACTTTAAGTATTGATAGTAGATATGATTATACATATTAAAAATTAAACCGCTCGTGTGCTGGAGCTAGCAGTGAAAATATTGCAGTGTGCATGTAGCTGGGCGAGTGCGTAAATCCTCTGCAGTGCTGCCGGGCGCGACGGCTTGCATTTGTCGCTCAGCCCTAGATCCTCGGGGCTGGGCAGCTGTTGATCGGTCGCTACAAGATTACTCTGGCGGGCGGCGGCCAGCCGGCCGCTGCCACTGCTGTCGTTTCAGGGCCGGTTCACTCCATAACAGCCACCCGGTGTTGGGAGAACATGCTGATATAGGCTATTCACTGTAAACATTGCAAAATGATGATTAAACACAGTGTATAAATTTCATCACTCTCAAAAATTTACGCCTGAGACTGAAATAAAATATATTTATTAGGGGTTAATAACTTTTTGGAGGGCCTTAAAAAGTACTCACTTTACCGTGAACAGCCTATAGATGCGATTCACGTCAGTGTGTTGAGTATCTACGGAATTTAGGTGGCGTGTTGGCCTCTGCACTGGCATGATGAGGCCTGGCAATGTTTTTGGGAATACAAAATGTTAGTACCATCTACTTGAAATAATAATTATCCTGAATTTTCCATCAGAAACTTCTGACATGGCCTATAGACTCACATGGTCTTTCTTGCCAAAACATGGTATTATAGGAACACATTTTATTTCCAGTACAATTGGTATGCATTCGTACTAACAAAAATTAATATAAATGTAAACTATTCCCTTCGTACTAAACAATCCACCGTCATACAAATCAACTCCGTGACTGATTTTGTTTACATGTTTGCAGCACGGGAGCGGCAGCCAGAAATCGATAATGGGACCAGTGACGTTGAAGTGTCGACAACCTGGGACGGTCGAACGAAGTGCACGCGCACACGCCATTTAGCATTACATTCCTGGTTGAGAGAAACATGCTATGCAAAATATGAAAGGAAAAGTTTTTTCCCTAATTCGGCACCATAAAATTCAGGTACGTAAATTATGCCAGTAAATACGCCACTCCGGCGGGAGTAGGGCATGAGGAAGATATTCTCTAATACCCGACCCGCAGATGTAGAGCAGGTGACATTCTCTCCTTACCTAGGTGTACTTCCACGCTTCGTGGTTGCCAGACCATGGCTTTCCCCTACCCCAGCATCTGGCACCAGAAGCACGGTGGATACTGAGAGCCAGGTTTTACTATGGCCAACAATCACAATACTTTGGTGAGTTCACCAAAGGGTCAGGCCCTCAGACCTAGTATAGTACTCCCTCCGGCACCAGAAACGCGGTGGATGGAGCACAACCCAGACTGATTGTCCAACTCCAGGTAGATGAGTACGTAGACACCAGAGTGTCTAGAAAGGGTGGCTGTCCAAGTGGTGTGTGTGTTTCTGGCATACGGGTTTCCTGAAGGGAAACTCACAGTCCTATGCTAAGTTCGGCAAATTGATTTGGAAAAATATCCCCGGTCTTCTGCTGTCTCTTGACGGACCTGATGTTTGCTGGGAAAGGTTCTAATACTACAGGATTAATATTCTAATTTGGATAAAACCTGTTTATTTCTGTATGGAAATAAACATGATGGTATGTACTACCTTCCATCAACAAAAGTTCAACGGAAGGTTGGCTATGCTTTAGACAGGTGAAGGTGACCGGTTTCAAATATAATGGTGTAGGTAGGCAAAGTAGCTATGAAATAACGCAACTTTAACTGATTCTACATGTTTGTCCTGAAGGGACTGAAAAGTGTTTAAGTGTTCAACAACTCAAAAATAGGGCGCTTCTGGAAGATGACTACAAAGTGTAGAGACGTCTTTGAAGGTGTAGTTACGCACCAGGAGTGTGGAGAAGACCAGACAAGAGCTGATGGTTCCTTCAGCACCAGGAATGCGGTAAAGGAACTGGACAGATTGGCGTTCCAAGGGCTGTGCCCTGGTATTTATACTTCTCCTGGCTCGCCCTTGGCCAGGGAAGTGGGGGTGACGTCGGCAGCTGGCTGAAGTTACAGCTGCTGCATTTCTCAGTGATTCATACTAGCAGTGCCATCCCTCTGCGTGCTATAGTACTAGGTGACCTTGAAGCATCATCTGAGTGGCTCGGCCGGTAAACAGTACAATTTCTTTGGGCCAAGTGGTTCGCGTTGCTGAGTAGGAATTGATTTAAATAATGTTGAAAAGAAGTCATGCGTCAATTCTTTTTAAAATGTTGTCAATGATACTGTGAAATAAATTGGGATGGTTTTAATTGTGATCAGTTTGAAACAAAGAAGCTGTGACTTTTATTAACATTTTAAACAGTTGTGCCTTCTTTTTTCATGCTGCATTTGTTGAACAATGGGATTTAAATCCAATATTACATCTATAACGACAGAAAAACATCTGCATTGTTTAGTTTTTATGCGTGCCTGATAAGACTGACTTGGCACGTAGGTCGAGGATTTTGTCTGTTAGACCAAAAGCGGGGTAGTTTGATTTAGATAGTCTGCATGAGGCGAGGGGTGTAGGTTAGTACTTATTCACTCCTTCTTGGGCATTGTAGACGGGGTAGGTTTCACCTAGATGTGGCGAATTCGGTCTAGGCCGGATTGGAGATCCCACAGGTGTGCTTCCTTGGTCGAAAAGTTGAGGTTGTCCCAGCCTAGTCACACTTCGGTTCCAGTCAGAAACACTTTTACCACAGGGTGACATGTAGGATGTATGCGGATACAAGATGGGAAGTCAATTACCAGAACCAGAGCAGGCGCGACTGCCTGACGTCTAAGTTCGACAGCGCGGTCACGTTCCATTGCCTCTCCTGCGTAGGATGTGGTAGTGAGATCCACGGTTTGAGAGCAAAGTAAGCCAGGAATTTTTCCCTACATTTTCTACCATTCCTCTTCTCATGAGGCATAGGGCAGACAGTTTGACTGTCTACATGATGCACTTAGACAGGACGGTTCAACAGTGTAACCCAATAGTGACTTGCCGGCACGAGCTCGATAAGAGTACCCAATGATCCCCTGCAGTATGCGGACTGATCAGGGACATGGAGCCGTGGGGGCCGCCAACTCTCTACTGGTTGTGCATTCGCACTAGGTTGAATGGCAAAACTTCAGGCTATGGTCACCGCGCACTGAATTAGTGGAAATGGTGAGAAATAACCTGAGTATGTTGCCCCTCCTGGTGTGAAGGTGTTTCTAGTGGTTGTGGCATTGCTGTTCCTCCCCCACGAGCACTGACGTAGTGCTAATGTGTGACTGGGAAGAAACAGGTAGCTGTCTAATATGTATGTCATCTCACATTCAGACACCTGAAATGGTTCCACAGTCAGACTAACTCTGTTTAAATAAATTTCTTGGTTCCTGTCGGCAGTGCGCAGCATATTCTGTCTCCAACCATTAATACAAACAAATACCCTGGAAATGAAAAACAGAAGGTAGAGAACAATGAGTGTTTATAGAATGTTCATTAAACACATTACCCGTGCTACCTCCTATCAAACCGTGGAGGAATGAAGGTACCTGTGAATCCAGGTGTAGGCGACCTGGTTTTATGTTAAAAAGGGAATACTGGTTCTAGACAAATACAAATTAATTAAAGTTAAACTGCTAAGTAAAAGTTGTCTAGAGGAGACAAAGTGAAGTTGAATGTGTATGTTCGTGTTCATTGGTCGTTGAGCTGTAGTAAGTAGCCACGGGGGCGTACTTGGCATTTCCAAGATCTCCGGAGGTCACAGCACTGAGTCAGTGTTGGATATCGCGAGAGAGGATGCATAAGAATGACTCCCGAGGCCGGCAGCATCCGGACTTATATAGTGGAAGCTTGTAGGCTGCCGGCATGGGCTACGGGGAGGGCGTAACGTCTCTCTGCCTTGGCTGGCGTGGGAAGACTCTGGTCAGCATTTCTGCTTCCTGCCTCATCGGTGGCTCTCGGCCTTGCCCTAGGACTGGGCAGCTTGTTGGCTCTCAGTTTGAGTGGGGGGAGGGGGTATGCCTGCTGAGTTGCGTATCCTCCAGGTGAAGAAAATTGCTCATAAGTTCCTGCTGCTGTCCATAGGGTAGGCAATGTGTTGCTCACGTCTGTAGCGATAGAAGAGGTACTCATGGCAATGAGTCGTAATTGTATTAGATTAGTTGTATAAGTGGCACACGTCAGTTTCTTTCAAACAAATGTGATTTTTTGTGCAGGATATAATAGTAATACAGTGGCTGGTAAGTTATTTGAAATCAATGAATCAACCTTGAGCTGCTGGAGAGAAGCAGGCAATACTGTTACTGTATTTGCTTCCCAAAGCACAATAGTATAATTTTACAGAGTGAAATATATTTGTTGTTATGGAAAACCTTTTCTATAGTTGGTAAATTAATCTTCAACTTTCCCTCAGGGAAAAAAATATTTCCTACTGGAATTATTTTTTTCCCCAGAATTTTCCCCATAAAACTTGGTGAAGCTTAGAATTTATGATGTCTTACATTCTAGTAAATGAGTTATTTACCTTGTTGAGGGATGTTTCCAGATGGTTTATTTTATATGGTAAATTGAGCCTGATCTTGAGCACAAATATTGACAGTAGTGCGTTAGGTAGATTTCTTCATTTACAATTGTAACAATAATATTATTTCTTGGATTTATAAATGCATTCAATTTTAAGGTGACAGGCCAGGTAGGCCTCCAAATTTGTGTGCAGAGTTCCAGCAGAAAGCGTTTTATAAAAAATCTGTCTAATGTAGAGTGAAGTAGCATTTAAGAAACGTCATATGTCTGCATACATTTCTCAGTTCCTTCGTTGCTCTCTAAAGCATGTGTTTGTGATAGTGAAAATGGCTCAAACAGATGTTTTTGCAGTAATTCTTAGGTATAAACTTTCTGGTACAAAACTTTAAGAAAGGAATATGTATTTGCATCAAATATTTATTTTTATAATTACCTCATAAAATGGTAGGGTCTCTGCTGAATGTCTCAGAGGCACGTTATCAATGGCAGGACTGTACACCAGTTCAGTGCTTTGCTCATAGAGGCGATGATAGAGTCTATGCGGCTGCCTTGGTTGCTCCTAGTGCTCCCACGATATTAGGCCTCGTACATGCAAATTTCTTTCAACGATGTCACCTCGATGATGGCCTTTAAGCCGAACACAATATATAATACTGGATTCGGTGGGGCAGATTGTAGCACACTCATCCCTTCCCTGTTTGTATTCTGGATTTTGTTTACTTTATCATGTAAGTTTTGTGTTACTGTATATTAACTAGCATTACTGTTATATGCACTTTTTATATTATAACATTCATAGCTTAATCAATGTCACTGTTAATAGTCGCACTATAATTTTTGTGTCAAAAATAGGAAAAATTTAGTTATCTCATAAACACCATACCAAAACATTCAAATCATTTAGGAATCTAGGAGTGTGCGAACCTTCAATTTTTATGTTCGAATCAAACACGAAGCGATGAAGTTCCTCGAACTTGAACTCGAACTCGAACTTTTAGAAATTTATACAGCAGCATGTCTATCCTCCTCATATAAAAAATTGCTTACAAAATTTGCCTAGAACTACCATCTGGCTTAAATTGAATAGAAGAGTTCAACAGAAACTAAACTAATGAACATTTATTATAACTAAGAATACTGTGTGGCTTTCTGGGAAGTAACTGGTGGCAAGAGTATGTTTTTCAGAGCGAAATTATTTGTCATGTAGTGGCAGTCACTGACATGTAGCTGTCATGAGACCTAGATGTCCGCAAATCTGTAGTCAGAGACCAGGATTGTATATCACATCTGACAGCTTCCAACTCTGAACATATGGAATTGTTGTTTTATTGACCATCTTGGGTATTATGGTCCTTGTTAAAGTGGTCCTAGATGGTACCTGGTATTCTGGTATGATTTCATTCATCAAGCCCCTAAATGTGAATCAATAAAATTGTAAGGTAAAAAATTTCAACTTACAAAATTTGCAATTTTGTTGTTCATTAATTTGGTTTTTTGGTGATCTGCCGCCCGATAACTTAGTCTTCTTTTGCAAAAAGGAATGTAACTGAAGTTGATTTGTTGAGTTTCTTTTTTGTGCTGCTAATTTATTGCTACCAGCCTCATTTTTTTTTTCTTTCAAACACCAAGTTATGTGTTGGGTGGGCGGACTTTAAATGTCTTGCTAGTGTAGATGATGTACCTGTAGGTGTTTTTAATTGTTGGCCACAGTAATTGCATTTTGCAATTTCTTCCTCTTTACTTTTCCTGAAATGTTGCCAAATGGTGGATGTTTGCTGTGAATGCTAGTTCCCTTCCATATTCACTGTCAGTGTTTTTATTAAAAACTTTTACAATACTGGGAATGAAAACACAAATGCGGCACTGTGGACTGTGTAAACATTAAACAATACAAACAACTGCCGTGCCACGTGACCTTGGTAAATGTGTATTTTAATTTTTAGTAATTTGGTATGGTTTATTTCGAACAAACGTCTGGAATTCAAAATAAATATGGTGGTGACTTGCTTTTTGGTACATTAGTTTTTGTTTTTAGTATTTAAAATGTTTTGTTGAATGCTAAATACAAAAATACGAAATACGTCAACATTTTAATATACTAAAACGAGTTACGTGACCATTTAGCTAACTAAAACTGTGAATTGGAACAGGGCCGTTAGTCAGGTCCACAAAACTACTAGTCATGTGCTGCCATCATAATGCTCTGTTAGAAGCGTTCAGAGAGTAGTCAGTTATCTTGTGTAACTGCCTCACTTTCAAACGTCTTGTAGCCCCGAGAAAAAAAATGGCTGCAGAATGCAGTATGGGAATGATACAATAACAATGAAACAAATGGCCTTCTTTTGAATTTCACAAGATGTGGAATTGTTTCGGTTCAACAAAAATTCCATATTCCACATGCAATGGAAACCATATTTTTGTTTGCAATATCGGTATTTCAGTGATAAGACATCTTCCCTCGAAGTGTTTCTGGACTCATAGTGTTTAATAAAATGTAGGGATGGGACGAACCCAGATTTTGGAATCGAACCGAACTAGAACTCAACCCAGAATATTTTTATCGAACCGACCCTTTAAAATTTTACCTGAACCAAACTCGAACTGAACTTTAACCGAACTTTAAAAAAGTATTATCCTCGCAAATATGCCTTCATAGTTCAGTGTGTGCACACACGCACATCTGCAAATTTAGTACTTCACATTAATTACAGTGGTCCTGTGGATCGTTTTAGCAGTGTTGCCCACTCAAGTAATGAGAGTTTTGTTACTCAACCTCTGGACTTGGCTACGAGGTGCAAAGTGAAAACAACTTATATATATACAGCCTTCATAGTCAGCCACTATTTGTTCACATATAAAACACAAACAAATACAACCACATTCACAATTTCACGTCTAATTCTTTAAACATGTGGGCCTAAAATAGAGTAAAAACACACACACAACCTGTACAGTTTCACCACGTATAGTTCCAAAATGTAATGGCCAAATTTTTTATAAGGTGGAAAAAAAGGTACAATATTAACATAATATTAACTTTTGGATTTTATAGATTTGGTTGTTATGATAATTTATCATAACACTGGGAATTGTATCTTTCTAGGTGTTTTAGACGTTGTATGTGAAAGGCACAAAAAAAATTTAATTTAAAATGTAATTTACAAAACTCAATTAAATCACTTATTTTATATACAATCATTTAAATAAAAATAGCATCTGGTTTTACATACTATAGAGTTCAAGATATAATGCTGTCATCTTTGCTACAAAAACAATAATCAAATATGATTTGTTTGCTGGAAATTTTTGTTGTGTTGCATTGTTATTTTCAACGCCTTTGAAGTGAAGTACCAAATCTACTCGCTTATAGTTCACACCATAATTTTTTCAACAAGTTCCAAAAAACCGTTTCACTCTCTCACTCACCGCAACAATTTGTGGGGCCTTGTTAGTAAGTATGTATCAAATTATTCTTTAATTTTAAATTAATTTGTGGCAATTGCAATATATTTGGAAAATATTTTAATTAAATAACTCGTGGAGCTAAAAGCCCCAAGAAGAATGTCAACAATTGAGGTGGGTGGCTGGGTTCCTTTCTTTTTTTGTTTCTTTTATGCAGTGCCAGTCATTAGCGCCTGCTTTTTTTTTTTGGCAGTGGGATGCTGGTAATTTTTTGTTGTGCTGGTTCTTTTATTTCCCCCCCCCCCCCCTCCCTTTTTCCCATTCTGGTCCTTTTTTTTTTTTGCGATGGAATGTGAGACACTAGCCGCTCTAAAAAAAAAACACCTGTTATTGCTTCTTCCATTTTCACCCACGTAGCAATCCTTTAGACTCTTCCACTACACTTCCCTTTAAACATCATAGGACAGTTTAGGAGTGGATAATTCATGACTACCACTCTACACAAATGTTTTCCTTTATTTTGGGGCAGTAAAGGATAGGCTGTTCATGAGTAATAGCTGTACATGTGTAAATACTTAAGTTTGTTTCAAAGTTCGTTAATGATGTTCCTTCCTAGCACATTTTCCAACTGAACACGAACTCCTGTAAATTTTTCGAACTGATCTTTGACATGGCAGTAAATTTCTAATCCAACCCGAACATAATCTTAAAGTTTGGGTTCAGTTCGAAATTTGAACGTTTGACCCGTCTCCAATAAAATATAATCATAGTTAAAAATAAGTACGTAAATTGCAGCATGTTTGTGTTATAAAATAAACGTCTCCGTGTTGTGAAAAAATTAATAAATAATGTGTAGTCTACTTAGTGAACATAAATAAATAACATGGCAGTGAATTTTGCATTGTTTTTGTATGTACGACAGGCGTGACAGGCCAATGTTAAAGAGGTTGGCTGTTCGGAAACTACAATTTTGTGGTGAAAGAAAATCCAACTACTACAATTTTCTGCATTAATATATATAAAACTTCAATTAATGAAATACAGTGTATCACGACATCGTCGTCATACCAATTTCGAACTCCAGTGCCATCGCGGAACCTGAACCGAACATTTTTTGGGTTTGGTTTCGAACGTTCGCACACCCCTAGAATATACCCTATTCAAGACCTTCCTCCACTATATCATCATGGAGAGGATGGCCTCATTAAGCTACCCCTTCCCCAAAGCGTGAAGTCTACGAGTCATAGTGGTTTAATCCATGACTAGTTGCAGCTGAAGAGTAGGAGAGTACAACCAACGTTTGTCTTCTCCGTCCCAAAAAGTCTCTCCCGAGCACTTTATTTGGGGATGCAGAGGAGACCCTGCATGGCAGTTACTATCTTCCTGTTGGTAGGGTGAGAGAGAGACAGAAGATGCATGGATGTTATGCTAGCCACTTTCCCTCTCACCAGGAATGTGTTGGGTGGAAGAGATACCATGCCTAATTGTGATGAGGTCAAGCTTGCCAATAGTTAGCCAAATCACAGAACGAAGCAATTCCTCTTCATCTATGAGGCATGTAAGTGAAAAACTGTGCCGAGAAAGACACAAAGGGTGAAAGGGCAGAGCACAATGAATGATGTGCTTTTTGCTTGGTAGTGCATTCACCAGTCATTTGGGGTTAGCATAAATTAATTATCATTTTATGGTCTCTGATGGACAATGTGCACTATTTACAGGGAATGGGCCTGAGCGAGGTGGTGCCATAGTAAATAACTTCTGATTTAGGTTTTTCATGGTTTCCGAAAATCATTCCGTATGAATGCTGGGATGTTCCTGTACTTCTCCGTCCTTGGCTGATTCCCTCCATATTCCTGCTTCTATGAGCAATTTGCTCCTTTTAATGTCTTTGCTGTCATTGAGAATTTAAGACCCACGTACCTGCAAAGAGTTAATATTGATTGTCAACTAGAAGCATTATTATAATTATATTGGAAATAGTTTTTACTTGTTTTTCCCCTCCCCCCACCAAATACTGTGTAACCACTTTGTTGGGGCTTGGCAATGACACATTTCTCCTGAGGACCATAAATAGAAACATTGTTCAAGCTGTAACACTCAAAAGGGCGAAAATCCTACAACTTAAAATCAAAGAGTGCTGATAACACCTTTATTCAAGTACCTGCCATCTTGGCAAAAACTACTCTTACATCATAAGTACAACACAAGGGCTAGCAAAACATCAGCACAATTACAAATAACATCATAAAACACATATATATAATGTGCAGCAAATACATTATTTTGTAAGTTTAAGTTTATTACTCAAAACAGTTTTAAGTAACAAAATATTTGATTAAGCTTGTTAATTGTAAATTGAATTTTTTATGAATACATTTTGTGAATATGTTGTATATCAAAGGATGTCCAGACTTGAGGTTTCATTTATGCTCATGTTGCAATGTATGTATGTGGGAGGATGTTCACAAGTTGCAGCCACAGTGTTGAGAGAGATGGGTGGTTGTGCCATGTCTGCAGGTGGTGGGGGAGATGGAGCAAGTATACTTTGAGAACTCGAAACGGCACACTATGGCAAGCACCTGTTACAACATCCACTTGCGTCCTGCCGTCGTTCTGAAGAACTTCCTGCCTGTAGACCTAGTGTGCTGCATGCAGGGCATAGCCACAGAGCGGCACATCCGTGCTGGCGAGAGCACGCAGATGCCGACTGCAGAGCCAGGCCGCACCACCGTTGTGCTCAGGGTCTGTACTCACTATCTCTCTACTGAGAAATCATGTTCTACAATTTACACAAACTATGGTTAAATTTAAATAATAATTTATTACCTAATTTTAATTCACTTTATCACAAAGAAGTTTGTAAAGTAAGTTTACATCCCAAAATGACATGCTAAGATTAAATTTCCTGAAAGGCGGTTCATGATAAAGTGAGCACTTTTGAAATCAACCTTAGAAAAAAGTCACTGCCCCTACCCGCATATATCTTGACTGGTGCAATGAGTGACATGCGCCCAGTAAAATTGGTAACGATTGATGGGAAGTAGTTCCATATCGTAATGTCGATTAAAAAGTTTTAGGTAACCATTTGTGATATAAATTTTGATGTGTGCAAGTTAAGTCTGACTAACACGTATGTCGAGGAATTTTCCGCTAGACCAAAAACGGGGTGGTTTAAGGGTGAATGTGAATGCACGGTGACAAGAAGATTACTGGTACCGAAGCATGTGCTACTGCTTCTCACCTAAGTTGGGCGGCGCGATCCCTTTCCGCCTGCCTGTCCTGCGTAGGATGAGGTAATACTATCCACAGTTTGATAGCAGTGTGAGCCAAGTATTGCTCTCTACGCCTCTTGCCACTCCTCGCCTTGTAAGGCATAGGGCACACCGGTCTGACATCCTATGCATTGCACTTAAACAGGAACGGTAATTAAAGTATAGCCCAATAGTCTTGCTGGCACGAGCTCGATAGGGGTCCCCACGATCCCCCGCGCATGTGGGCTGATCAGGGACGTGGAGCTGTGTGGACTAGCAAGCCTCTACTGATAGTGCATTCGTACTGGGTTGGGCGGCAACCCCCAGACTAAGGTCACTTCAGCACTAACTTAGTGCTCAAATTTAGAGATAACCTCAGCTTGTAGCCCCTCCCTGCATGAAGGTGTTCCTAGGGGTGTGCGTTGCTGTTTCTCCCCACCAGCACCGACTTAGTGCTCTGGAGTTGGGAAGAAACCGGTAGCAGTCTAATATGAATGTTAGTACTCTGGGTTCCTGTTGGTGGTGCACGTCGTATTCTGATCCCGACTGTCACACAGACAAGTACCCTGTAAATGACAAGCAGAAGGGTAATTAACAATGGGCGTTTATTGTAGGTGCAATAAACACGTGACCTTGTGCTACTTCCTATTAGACCGTGACCGTGGAGAACTGAAGGTAACTGCGATTCCAGGTGTAGGTGACCTGGTTCTAGTATAAAGGGGAAGTATCTGGTTCTAGATGGATGTAAAATATTTAAAGTTAAACTGGCTAAGAAATGAGTGTCTGGAGGAGACAAAGTGAAGTTAATAAAATGTGTACATGTTCGATGGATGTCGACATCGACATGTAGTGAACAGCCACTGGGGGCTCACTCGTAGCTTCCGAAGTTCCCAGAGGTCCCAGCGCTGAATTAGTGCTCTGGGATGTCACGAGAGAGTATGCGAAGAATGAACTGCCGAAGCCCGGCAACATCCGGTCTTATATAGCTGTAGCTTGTAAGCTGCCGGTGCGGGCTGCGGGGAGGGCGAGCAGAGCATCCTGGCTGGTCAGTGTTTTTGCTTTGTGCATAGTCAGCAGTGCTCGGCCTTACCTTGAGGCGGGCGGCTTGTTGGCTCTCAGCTAAGGTAGGGCTGAGGGGAAGCGTGCTGGACGGGTTGCATGTGTAAAGTTCTCCTCTCCTTCTGCAGTGATGAAAGTAGGAACATTTAGCGATGAGTCGTAATCGTTGTTATTTAATAGGTTGAGTGGCATGGGTTAATTTCCCCCCCTTTCCCCCCGTTGCGATGAAAACTCATCATGAAACAGATGGTGGAGGAGGTCTGGGTAGATGTCTGTAGACGTGGTAAGGCAGATAGCACAGAAAAAATTTATTCCAGTCAGGTAGGCGGGCAGGACCTTTAAGTTTGGGTGGCTTGACCACTGCAGCTGCACGTATTCTGTGTGCTCCAGTCGCTCGTCCGGTGAAGCGAAACGTGTGACACGTGGAATGGTGGCGGCCAGCTGGCAACCTTTGTTCTCTCTCTCTCCCATTTGGGTGGGCGTCCTTCTCTGCACCTCGCCCTGGTATTGCGGCTTCGCTGATGCGGAGAAATGTGTATTCCCCCTGTGTAGTAAAGATTACTGGGTTAGAAGTCACTTGTGTTGGGTGTCCCACTGACCTGCATTTTTACGTGTGCCATTGATAAAATCAATCATATCGCTGGTGGATACTACAAGGGAATCATACATGAAAACCGGAAAAAAAAATTATTTAAAACAATGGCATGACAAAATGACGGGAATAAATGTAATAATAATTAAAATATGTACAAGCCTTACTCGTGTAAGGCGGGGAAATGTCACTACTATCCTGGAGCTTGCTGCAATTATTTAAGAAATAAAAGGGAAATTTTTCCAGGGAACCTATGTGTCTGTCAGCAAGTTAAATACATGTTACGTGTGACATGGTACTAGGTGGACAACCACAGGCCCTTCAACACCTGGGTTGACCGGCTAAACTAATACAAAATGAGTACACTACATGCATGAATAACATGACAAATAGTGCACACATTGGTCACTTACATGTACAAACATAAGCACTGGATAAAAAAATTTTAGTGAAAATATTTGGGATCTTGTTCTGAGAGCTCTATGGCTTAGTCTTTGGTTTGTTACTTAGTTGGTACATAGATATTGCAAACATATACATTTTAAAAACACGTGAGTAATTTAAGATTTGAATTTTTAAGCACATTTAAAAATTTTTCTTGGTACATATTCTTCACATAAGACCCCTTCAAAACCCTTTTGTACCTACACATCAAGTTAGATTTAAATGCTGAGAGAAAAAAACTAACCTAACTATCCCTTGCAGGAGATAATTTTATCATATATGTCTAACAGCTATTGTGTTCACTATGTATCTTCATTGAAAGTGTTCAGGTACCTTCTCAAAAAATGTCAATGTCAACAGGTGTGGAAAATACATTCCTACACGACGGCATTCTTCGTGTTGTGACCTTCACAGGTACACTATAAAAACGTATAGTAACATTTAGAGGTTTACCTACACATCAAATCAGGGGTGAAGCGTCCATGGAAGCAATGGAAGCATTGCTTCCCCATTAATTTCCATTCGTTAAATAATAATTTCTCTGTTAAGTTCACAGCCGAATAGCTTTAGTTTTTCATTGAACACAAGTAAGGTGGTTCAGAATACTAGGTAATTTCTGATGGTTGTGTTGTACGCTGCAGTTCATGTCTCGTGATATTCATTGCTTGGAAGCAATCTTCTTGTGTGCTTCTAGTGTTATGACTGTTCAAGGCTAGTGCAGCGATGGAACCCTGGGTGTCAGCTGTTGTGGGGCAGGGAGTGGGTTTAGGCAGCCGAGAAGCAACCGAGGGACTTACGTATGGCAATGTTAGTTGAGTGGCTACCGAACTTGGGCAAGCGATATAAATATCGAGCACCTTTTATCTGATTTGTAAATAACCAACAATGTTGATTTTTGCTGGTGTATGGGAATACTTTGTAAATTAACATTTGTGTTTATTAAGCTATGTCTGCTGAACTGTTTGTGTGATAGTAATGTGATGTTAGTCCTTTTCTAGAATGCAGTTTCCGAGATAACATTTAAATTATTGAAAATATCAATTATGTAACTACATGTGCGAGTGGATATTTACGGGAACGTGTGTGATGCACAAACATGCATCTACTTTACTCACCAAGAAGTTAAGAAATGCCTTGTTTTATTTTAATTGTAACAATTTAAGGTAAGTGCAGGTGTGCTTGGCTGTATATTATCAGAGAAATTTTAGGTCGTTATCGTTTTCGTGTTTTTGCATGAATTAAGTGTGGCAAATAATTACCATTATAATATACATTAGATTCTCGGGGTCAAAACATAGAAACAAAAAGTTAATTCTCAGAACAATTACACAATAAAAATTATTATTTTGAATTTTGCAACACTTGTGAATTGCGACTAGAACTCTACAGAACTGTTTGTCTTGTAAATCACGCAATTGATGGCATCGTAATAGAAGAAAATAATTCAGAGAATGCGACGATGTCAGTTTTATTTATGTGACAGATTTGTACTCTTCATTTTGAGTATCGCTCAAGTAATAAATGTGTTTACATGGGTCAGGTGAAAAATTTACAAATAATTGACAATAATTAGTAAATCTCGTACTTCTGACTCATTGTTAACAATGAAAGCATCTTATTTTCACAATTTTAGTTCCCTTACAAGAATATCAGCAAAATGATACTTTATATTTCCACTTAAAAGTTATTTGCGAAACTTTCAAGGTGAAGCATTGAAAAACAACTTGTTAATATAGCTGCAAAAACAGGATAAATTTTCATGATGATGTAATTAGAATACATCTGAAGTATAAGTAAATAATCTGCAATGACAACACTGCTTATCAACGGATTCGTTCAGTAAATAATTTTTTATTTATATATTTTATGTTATCTGTGGCTGTACGTAAGTGTCTCATGGCTAACTGGGGAACAGGAATTTTTTTAAAAGTTCATTGTGCATACCGTTTCAGTTTGAAAATGACACTTTTTTAACTTATTGCCTCTGGCATGTGTGCCTTACATGGGTTAGGCTACGTTGGTTAGTGTGGCGCATTTATGTATGCATGGTTTACATGCTAACCTATATAATTGGTTAGTTTTTCAAGATAACGATTTTGAATTGTACAGTCATTTTGATTTTCAAAAATTCATTGGAACTTCCTTTAGTTCTAAGGCCCTTCTAAATTTTTCCTTTCATGCATTTTCCATCTTCCAGCTGCTTTTTAATATAAACATTGCAATGTGACCAATAAGCACAATGTATACATTTCCCCACCCTCAAAATTTAATGTCTGAGGCTGCAATAAGATATATTTATCATTGGTCAATGCCCGTTGCGAGGGCCTTAAAAAGTGCTCACTTTACCATGAACAGCCTTTATCAACAACATATAATGTCAATAAGTAGTATAATGCCTTAAGGTGATTATGTTGAAACAAACTAGGAAAATATGTCAATTTGTAGCTAATGACAGTTATTTTCAGTATTTTCAAAATAAAGCTTGGCTCATAACCATCCGTCGCTTCTGTCAGTCAGCCATCCTTTGATTTTTTCGTCCTTCAATTGTAAACCATTCACAAAGGTCTGTTGATCTATCGGGCCAGAAAATTTTCAATGTTACCACTCAACAACACTAACTTTCTCATGCACAGACAAATGTTTTTAATGAATGTAATAAATATCAAAGTTTGAGATATCTTGACGGAAGGATGGAGGTAAAAAAAAAAGTTGCCTTGCGATTGGTTAAAGGTCACGTGACCAACGGACGGACGGGCGACTGACAAATGAAACTACTTCAGTTCAGCACCAGTTGCTTCCCCTCCAGAAAATATCACGCCTCGCCTCTGCATCAAATCAGATTTACATGATGAAGAATTGTAAAGATAGGAAAAGCTAAAAAGTCATTGTTATGTCGAAGTCTTTATCTTTGACTTATCACTAGTACTGAGATGTGAGTCTCGTTGCAATGCTTCCTACTTTATTGGGCTGTCGGCCACTGACAATTACGTAACCTTGAGGTGTCAAATGTCTATATTGCACTGTGACGAAAAGTTCCTGTTGGACGTACAGCGGTTAACGGCTGTAATTAAAAGTTCATTAGCACATAGTCGAGTGGCTAATTATGGTTGCATTTACCTCTTTAGTTCCTTACATTCCTTCCCTCCACCCCTCTTGTTGACAGTGGGGTGATGCACTTTTATGAGTTAATTTAAATTTAATTTATCCTAAATGTGATATAGTTCTGCTTATGTTACTCTCCTTAATTTGCGGCTAAATTAAAGGTAGTGTACCTGGCATGTCTATAATGAGTCCTTGGTCATGCGCACTAAGTAACGGTTAACGGCTACTGCACTATCTGCAACAACTGTGCACGTACTGGCAATCTTCCTTACTTCTTACGTGTCTCCCCTTTGGACGCAGGGCAGCGTGTAGAGGGTACGGCCACATGTACCTTGCTGTTGGCCTCCATGGCGATTTCCAGTACCGACCAGGCGAATGAGAGCCGTTGGCGGTACGCAGGGCATCAGGTGTTGTGGAGCAGCTCGGGGCATTGTGGTGTCTGCTTCTTCCGCAACAGATTGGGAGGACACTTGTTCCAGGGATGTTGAGGTAGTGCGGTGGAGTGACAGGCCCTCCACCCCGGCTGCATGGGTTCCTACCCATAGGGCAGGATGTTTCTCTGACGAGGCAGTGGGAGGGAGAAAAACCACGACCTCGACTGCGGGCAGCCTCGTCGTGGGACCAGATCATGGTTGGCATCAACGGTCTTGGTGGCCAGATCCTTGGGCGAGGCAGTGGGAGGCAGTATCACCTCAACCTCCACTGCGGAGGTTGTGCGAGATGAGGGGTAGTTGGCAGCATCGACTGTCTCGACGAGTGCAGTATCTTGCGTAGCAAGATGGCTGGGCAGAGTGCTTCCATATTGGCAGCTCAACGTTCTGGGTGGTGGAAGGTCTTGCCTAGCAAGATCTTGGGGCGGGCACTTTCATCTTGACAGCACGATATCTGTGTGGAGAGTTTCCTGCATGGCAGGTTGCGGGGCGGAGCAAGTCTCGTCGGAGCTCGATGTCCGAGGTGGTGGGAGTTCTGCGTTGGTGGGTGCAGTGGTCCACGTCGTAGACGCTGGTATGTCCTTGGCCACTGTCCCTTCCGCTTCTTCCTCCACCGCCTTTTCTGTGCTCGTTCTGGGATGTGTTCGCTGGACTAGCGGTTTCGGGTTTTCTTTGTCGGAGTCCTCGGCCGACTTCGTAGAAGTAGGGAATGCCTTTTCTGCCGGCTTTGGAGTTGTACCTGGTGGAGATGTAGGCGCTGAGGTCATTCCTACCCCTCTCATTGATTTCCGACTGTTCGCTACTGCGGCTTGAGCGGCGGGGTGTCTGACGGGATTCTCTATCACGTGGACTTTGCCATGACAATTCGGAGTAGCTGGTTCTTGCTGGATCGCGTGTACTTGCGATTTTCTCAGCTTAGCTGCGTGGTATTCAGGGTATTGATCTGAAGGAGAATGCCACTTGGATTGGTTCTACCTCAGGCTTTCACTGTGTGATGTAAGTAGGGGTCCGGTCAATAATGAGAGGTGGTGGTGGCGGCGGCTCAGGTCTCGTTGCTGGTCCCGGCTTGGTATCTGGGACTATCCGTTCGGCAGGAGGTTTGTCTTCATCTTCGGATTCTCCTAGGGTTTCTTCGGCGTTGTCGTTACGCCACGTCAGCATGTCCTCTGGGTAGGGTCGGATCTGGCCTCGGGTGGCTTTGCGGATCTGCTCATGTATATCGTCGGCCCTGTAGACGTTGTCCTATTTGCCAACTATACGGTATGGTCCATCCCACTTGTCAGGAAGGCCAGCGCTAAATTAGTTACTGGCTTTGCTGAAAGGATGACTTCGCAGAAGTACGGCTTCCCCCATGTTTAATTCTCACATCCCAGGCTTTGGTTGTGGGTATTTCTTTTGAATATATGCTTCCTGGGCTTTCTGGGTGTGCGTGGTGCGGGCCAAGGCTGCTAGCAGAATGTCCTTTGGTTGAGGCATGTCTGTGGGCTCGCTCTCCCATTGCCAGTCGCCTGATCGTCATAGTGTTTTCCCCAGAAGTAGGACGCTTGAACTACTGTTGACTGCTTCGTTCATTCGGCATCGGAGAGCAAACAGTATGGTAGGGATGTGTTTATCCAAATGCTTGTGATCGTTTCCCACACTAATACGGAGGCACTTCTTGATCTCCTGGTTCCTCCGTTCAGTGGGGTTGCCTTGTGGGTGGTAAGGAGGGATAGTCCAGGTTTCCACTCCCCATCCTTAATAGGCGGTTTGCCATTGACGGCTTGTATACTGGGTCCCATTATCTGTCAATGTGGCCTTTGGATAACCCCATTGTGCAAAAACATCGGTCTCCATTTTTCGTATAATTGGAGTGGCTTTTTGAATGGGTAGAGGAAATGCTTCTACATATCGTAAGAATATAATTCATTCCCCATTGGAAGCGACTTATGAAAATCAACCTTTGAAAAACCACTTTAGGCATAACATGTCAACCTGTTTTTTCAATAACATGTATTCCACAAATATATATCACAGTGGTTAACGTTAGAGTATTGTATTAGTATTGTATTATTGAATAAATGAAACTTTACCTTAATATCTTCTATAACTTGTAATATTTATTTCATTTTAAATATGAATTAACAACAGCGACGTGTTGGCAACGGCCGGTAAGTAATAGTACACAATAAAATTTTTTTTTTAACCTAGTTTTTAGCATACTATTTATAAATTAAACGGTGCCTATTGAAATATTTAGGAAGCCCCAATGGCAACATATCTCATTTTTACAGTTTAAAATAACAACGGAAAATATTGTGAGTAGGCCGTAATGATACGGTGTTGTATTATCGAGTGAGAGCAACTCTGAAGCAACCGTCTGCTGTGGGAGGTTTGGCGCTCTCTCTCAGTCGTTGTCTCTTTCACACTCAGGAAGTTTCACTTTGCTAGTACATGGAAATTGTACGTGTTTTCAATTGTAGCATATTTCATACTAATTACTGCAAAATAATGATTTTTGAATGTGTAATTGACAACTGAAAAGAGATTTTAATGTTTGAATACTTATTTTAATATATTTAGATATGATGACGGAGCAGAAACATAGTCAAGTTGGCCGACATGGCGAGCCATGACATGCCGTGTTGCTGTTTTACCAAACTAAGCGTAAATTGTACTTCAAAAAATACTTCAAATTACCACAACACGTTTGTAGACGTTGTGTTTTTTAAACCTACCTAAGCCATTTATGAGGTTGTGATAAATTTGTTTTTCGGCACAATGTTGTACCTTTGCCCTGGTGGGTGTTAGAAACACACTCGTGTAACGTGATTTACCACGAAGCCCAGCCCCAATAAATTTTATTTAACCTAATACACAGTAAGTAGCAATCGATATAAATATGAGCGGAATAAAAGTTATGGTAGGCTTATTTGTATGCATGTTCACTACTATATTTTAAGTTTCTATAACCAAAAATGAGCGACACAAGTTGCGTTCTTGATTTAGTGTCGCTTTTTTGTTGGACTGGCTATTCCTTCGTTGTTCCAACTTGGGCCGTTCTTTTAAAGAAATAACCCAACACATATCAATAACAAAAAGTTAAATACTACAGTTCATTACCCCGCAGTTGTAACAGTTTTTAACACAGTCGCTGCAAAATACTAACGTGCATTACGGGTAATGTGCTGTGTCATGAAATAAGTTAATGTAACGTAACTGTAAGAACTTTTGTTAATTCAGGCATTTTTAAAATGTCATAAAGCTGATCTAAGTAATGTTATAGGCCTAAACTGTGAATATTCGTACGAAATGGTTTTTAAAGTATACCTAAGATGGAATTCTTGAAAAAGCTGTAAACAGTAAACAACACATTTGACAAGTATAAAAGTAGAAGTCACATTTCAATATTTATTTTTAGATGTAACGAACGTACACGAACACATGTACACACACAATGGCATGTAAACATTGATTTTGACAGATGCTAAATGTTAGTCACATAGCAATGTTTGTTTACATTTGGCGGAAGGATACGAAACGGGCCTGCCAGTAGATATTTAGCAGGGCTTCGAGAAAGTTGCTTCCAATGGGGAATGGGCTATAGATCTGTTACCACGAGCAGATAACAGTTTCCTTTCGTGCTATGTGGATACGGGCCCATCAAATCGGTGGTGATGTGGGTCCAGGCCATCTTAGGTCTCCTTGGTTTTGCAGTAGGGGGTTAACCGGGTAGGCTTTGCTGTGGCAGCATGTGACACAGTTGCTAACATACTGCCGGACATTGCGGCTTATCCCATCCCAATTATAACGTGTGCTAATGTTGAGCAGGGTTTCCCTCGTGCCTGTGTGACCAGCTAGGAGATGGTCGTGATGGTGCCGGCATATATTGACGCATAGTTACGGTGGGGCCCAGATCTTCCAAGGTGCATCGTGGTTTCTGCTGCGCGTCCACAGATCATCCCATAGTTTGAATCTTTGGGGCTGTTCCCGTAGTAGGCGTTGGAACGTCTGGGTCCTCCGGCTGGCTTAAAGCTATTTGCTGGCGGGTTATTTATGGTTGGAGAAGTCTGATTTGCTCCTCCGGACTTCTTTCGACCATCGGTGGCGGAGAAATATTCTCTTCCTCTTCAGCTTTTTCATCCTGTGTCGGGAGTCGAGGCAAGGCAACCGGTAAGTCATTCAGTTTGCCGGGGCAATGTTGGACCTCGAAGTTGAACTCATTAAGAAACATGTCCCACCGGCCAAGTGACTCATGTATACATTGGAGATCTTTGGAGTCTGTCCGGAGAATGAAGTGTTGCCCTTCGAGATAATACTTGTATTTCTTCATGGCCCAAATAACGGCCAGACACTCTTTCTCATTAATGTGATAGCGCTGCTCGGTTTCGTTTAAGCGAGTTGACGCATACGCTATCACATGTGGATGTCCTTCATCTTGCTGGTACAGTACTGCGCCCAGGCCGTTCTGACATGTGTCCGTTTGCAGTATTAATTGCCTGTCTCCTTGTGGTTGGTGGAGTTGGTGGATATTCGTGAAGTTGTTGTTCCTGCCCCCATTGCCATTGTGTCTTTCTCTAGGAGGGGGTGTAGTGGTGCCATGTATTTTTCTATATTTGGAACAAAGTCTCGTAACCAATTACACAGACCCAGGTACTGTCGAAGTTGTCGCTTATTCGTAGGTTCCTCCACTTCTTAAATTGCTCGTATTGAACTGTGTTGCAGGAGGTTTCCATCCGGTGAGATGCCGTGTCCCAGATAATCTATTGAGGACTTGCCGAAGAAGCTTTTGGACAGCTTGGAAGTCATTCCGTGTCACTCCAGTCTTTCCAACGCTCTTTGCAGATGGCCTAGGAATAATATATATTCCAACTATTGGAATATATTATTACTCATCGAGATAGGCAAATCATAAATCGCCGATGTATCATGTTAACACTTTTGCAGAACTTAGTCGCAGGAACATTGCTGGGGCGTTTTTCAAGCCGAACAGCATGACTCGAAACTGCAGGGTTTCGCCTTCCGGCGATGTAAAGGCTGTATATTTGTGACTGCCTGGGTGAACCGCAATCTGCCAGTACCCGAACTCCGTGTCGAGATTACTGAATATTTTGGCCTTGCCAATGTCTCGTACAGTATGCGACAAGTCTACAGCTGGGGAAGCAATCAGGTGGGTGACTTCATTTAGCGATTTGTAATTTACGCAAAATCGCAATTTTCCGTCTTTCTTCTGAACGAGGACCATATGTGAGTTTTATGGGGAATTCGATGGTTCCACGATTCCCTGGTTCTTTATGTCGTTGACCTGTTCCATAATGAGGTCACGCCGGTGAGCTGACACTCTGTAAGGTTGGTTGTAGACCGGTACGTCGCTGGTCGGCCATATTTCGTGCTGAATAGAATTTGTTTGTTGTAACAGCCCTCCTTGTCTAAATGCTCTTGCGGTCTCGTTTAGCACAGCTTTTAATTGGTAGAAATCTGGTTATTCAAGTTAGTGGTTAATGCACCTCGGGTCGATGGGTATCTGTGGAAGGTCATCGGGATTTTGATCCCAGTTAACCATATTCCAGTTGGTTTCTCCTAGATAAGCTCTATGTTGTCCGTGATCTAGAATACATTGAATGCAGTTAAGCCATGGACACCCTAGTATTATCAATTCGGACAGGGTTGGTGTCACAATAAATTCTCTCTGTGTAGCAATACTTCATATTTTCACTGTCAAGGTGATTCGTCCAGTTACGACTAGGGTGGAGTCGGGTTGCGCCATTTGCACTGCCCTGGTTTGCGGTCTTGTTTGAGCGAGTTGGCTTGGTGTTTACAAATTAAAATTACTCCGGATAAAATTGGCTGTGGCCGCTGAGTCCAACAAGGTGAGCACTCTGTCATCGTTTACCTCCACTTCTATGTGTAAGCCTACATGAATCTGTACTTCTTCTTATAGTCCCTGGAGGGTGGGCCCTGGTGTACAGGGGTTGGTGCCCCGCTTTGTGCCTCGGTGTGGGCGTTTCCTGGCTTGCTACTTAGAGTTGGTTTTCCAAGTCAGTTTAGCTGGAATCGTTGACTGCATTTTGTCAACTCTGTTGGATGAAAGAGCAGTTCCCTCTGGTCTTTGAGGGCAGTCTTTGTTCCAGTGGTTCTCTGGGCAGAACCAGCATTTGGGCACGAAGACCAGGCGGGGAGTTGGAGCTGGGGCACTCTTAAGAGGTGCCATTGGTGGAGCTCGAACTTCCGGGGTGTTGGGTGACACAGGATTTTCGAGACTAGCGTGCACAGCAAAATTTTGTCCTGCCTCTCGGGCTTGGCTAACTAGTTTGTCCAACGTGGTCAGTCTGGTGGCAAGGACATTCCTATGGCTGGGTAGAAGCATTCGACTGATGGCGCAAACGGTGGTAGCTTCGTCAACACCAGGGAAATAACGTCTGAACATTTGTTCCTTCCTCTGTATGAAGATTTCTGCCTCATCATCGGGCACCTGGGTCTGATTATAAAATTGAGTTGTTAACCTAGCCAACACTTCCTAGCCCATGAATTCCATCGCTATCCAGCTACTGAACTGCTTCCAGTCCAATAGAAATTCCTCACATCTTTCCCACCAGTTAAGGGCGAGGTCCTTCAGAAATAGTTGAGTTCTGTCAACCCATTGTTTCGGCGGCAGGTCCATCTCTTTGAATTCTTTCTCACATACTTGTGTGAATGTTACCGGGTCTTCATGGGGCCGACCTGCGAAGTCACTAATTTGAATGTCGTCTTCCCGTCCAATTGCCGGACGGCTAGTGTCCGCTTCTGGTTGTATATAGATTCGTGTAAGCTTGGATCTGCGTGAGTGGGAGATGTGTATTCTTCTGCATCTCTCGCATTGGTAGGCCAATCCTGGCATAGAGACATACTCATCTGGCTACCCTATACTTAAATGATAGAGCTCATTGTATGGTGTGCACCTGATGCGATACAGGTCTTGACCGGGACACGTAACTTCATTGCAAATGCTCGTAGGTTGTTGAGGGCACTTCGCACAGCGGTATTCTAGTCTGTTAGTAACTTGTGCCTCTTCAGGCCAACCTATGCAGGCATAATGAAACCGCTTAGCGCAGTATGCACATTCTATTTTCAGCATGCCGCTGCCGGTACAGTCCGCCTGGCTACATTGGGAAACTGCATTAACTTTAGAGTCAGACATTTTCGGGTTTAGAGGAGCAATGGGGTGTTTGTGGACTCCCTGAAGTCCACTTGATTGCTTGGTTTCGACCCTTAGCTCTCAGGGTATAGTTGGTCTTGTTCATGCCATTCACTGCGCACAGCTACTTGTCTGACGCTTCACGTTGGGCACCAGAAAATCTCTTGACGCGTGCCGGTTAAGTCTGACTGACATGTATGTCTAGGATTTTTCTGCTAGACCAAAAGCGGGTGGTTTAAGGGTGAATGTGAATGTACTGTGACAAGAAGATTATTGGTACCTAAGCAGGCACTACTGCTTGTCATCTAAGTTGGGCGGCGCGGTCCCGTTCTGCCTGCCTGTCCTGCATAGGATGAGGCAATACTATCCACGGTTTGATAGCAATGTGAGCCAGGTATCGCTCTCTATGCCTCTTGCAGTTCCTCACCTTGTAAGGCATAGGGCACACCGGTCTGACATCCAACGCAGTGCATTTAAACAGGAACAGTAATTAAAGCGTAGCCCAATAGAGTTTTGCCGGCATAAGCTCGATAGGAGTCCCCACTGATCCCCCGTGCATGCGGGCTGATCAGGGACGTGGAACCATGTGGGCCACCAAGCCTCTACTGGTAGTGCATTCATACTGGTTTGGGCAGTAACCCCCAGGCTAAGGTCACTTCAGCACTAACTTAGTGCTCAAAGTGAGAGATAACATGAGCTTGTAGCCCCTCCCTGCACGAAGGTGTTTCTAGTGGTTGGGGCGTTGCTGTTTCTCCCCACCAGCACTGACTTAGTGCTCGGGGGTTGGGAAGAAACAGGTAGCAGTCTAATGTGGATGTCAGTACTCTGGGTTCCTGTTGGTGATGCACGTCGTATTCTGATCCCGACTGTCACACAGACAAGTACCCTGTAAATGAAAAGCAGAAGGGTAGTTAACAATGGGTGTTTATTGTAGGTGCAATAACCACACATGACCTTGTGCTACCTCCTATTAGACTGTGACCGTGGGGAGCTGAAGGTAACTGCTGTTCCAGGTGTAGGTGACCTAGTTGTAGTGTAAAGAGGAAGTAACTGGTTCTAGAAGGATGCAAAAGTATTTAAAGTTAAACTAGTTAAGAAAGGGTATCTAGAGGAGACAAAAGTGAAGTTAAGAAAATGTGTTCGTGTTCGATGGATATCGACGTGTGGTGAACAACCACTGGGGGCTTACTCGTAGCTTCCGAAGTTCTTGGAGGTCCCAGCACTGAATTAGTTCTCAGGGATGTCGTGAGAGAGTATGCAAAGAATGAACTGCCGCTGCGTGCTGCTGGGAGGGCGAGTAGAGCATTCTGGCTGGTCAGTGTTTCTTCTTCGTGTCTCGTCGGTGGCACTCGGCCTTGCCCCGAGGCGGGTGGCTTATTGGATCTCAGGGGTGTGGGGAGCGGCTTGCCTGCCTGGTTGTGTAACCTTCAAGTGAAGAGAATCTGCTCATAGGGTCATGTTGCCTGGTAAGTAGGCGGCCGAGAATTCATGTGTAAAATTCTCTCCTGCAGGGATGAAAGTAGGAACATTTAGCAATGAGTCGTAATCGTTGTTTTTTATTATCTTGAGCAGCATGCATCAACATAAGGTATTTCTTTTGCTTGCTGTTTTTTTAATGCATCAAAATGTAAAATTGAGCAGATTTTTTTAAATATTTACTTGACTAATAATTTCCCAGTTTTACTTGACAGATGCATGAATAAAGTGATGAGGTCTGTGGCAATGTTGATTTACATAAGGTGGAAGTTTACATAACGTGCATACAAGTAGATCTTATGCATGGCTTACAGAAGTGCTCATTTTATGGTGAATATAGCCTATAGGTGATTTTTTTCTGGTAGAAATAATACAGTGAACCCTCAATTTAACGGACTATATGGTGGATGGTCTGTCCGTTATTGCTGATTGTTAGGGACCCTTAGAAATGTAAATAAAAACTACAGATATCAGTGCAAAAAACGTGTTGAAGCAGTGTAAATATCGGTGTAAAAAACTGCCTGGAGCAGTGAAAAAAATTCAAAATTATTAATAAATCAGTAAAAAAATTTGTTGCACTTTAGACATAGTACTAATGCTGAGCCGATACCAATACCCATTGTCAAATATCTGCCGATATTAGTAATATCTGCCTGCCCGAACTGATTTTATTTTTAGCTGATATTGAGACTCCAATAGATATTTTCCTTTATACCAGAGGATGATATGGTGGCAATTTGGAATAATAGAGGCTCAACTGCTGCCACTTTTAGTCAGTAGTTGCCATTCTTATTCCATGTATTAAACTGACAGATTGTCTCTCCAGGACAGCAAGGGCGATGGGACATGTCTCCCTGCTGTGAGATAACCATGTACAGGAAGAAGGAGAAATGCAGCTCCCACTGTGGCCGCCTGCTGTGACAGGCACTGTAGGAGTTAATCATCTACAGCTTGTTTTGCAGGTCACCGAATTACCAGCTTTGCAGGCGCCACACTTCCCTTACCCTTGTTATATCAGTATTTAAAATCTTTTAAAAGCAATGATTCTGACATTCATAACCCGGGAACTGGCAGTGCTTCAATTTTACTCTCAGTAAAATCAGGGAGTGCTGAATTTAAAAACTGTACATATTAATAATTTTCTGAATATGAACATAGTTGAATTATGCTGAGAACATTGATACACGACCTTGATACATTTAATGTTCTTAATTTTATTTGCTTAGTACATACTTAAATTGCAATGACCTAAATTTAAAAATAAAGTACCTATATTTTGAGTGCTGATTTTAAGCTTTTAATCTCTGACTTTGAAGAATTAATGTGAAATAAATTTTCCTAATGTTTTGTATGTTTACTAAACATTTAATAGTACATTGTGTAACACAGACTTTAACACAGATTTTCATCAGCTTTCCAAAATACTTTTAGTGCTAGTAGAAGTCTTTCAGTCCATTACTCACATGTTCATTGTATCTGTATTGGTTGTATCGGCAGGAAGTATTGGTTCGTACCGGTATCGGTAAAAACCTGTATTGGCTCAGTACTACATAATACATTTGTGAAACTAAGCAAATAAATGCAGGAAAGTAGAAAAAATATGAAAGTTGATGCTTGCTCTCTCTTCTCGCTTTATGAAAGTTGACGCTCACTCTTCTCGCTTTGGTTCACAATATAGGATGTTCCTGTGTGGAACTTATACTGGTTTGCAAAATTACAAGAAAATGCCAGACTGGGTCGGGGGTTCCCCACTTTGGGGAAGGCTTACACTTTGGGTTTCTTTGTTTTAGTGGCTACCAAAGATGAAGAGGCATTACACAGGGTAAACGTGACTTGGTAGACCTCCTGGTAGGAGACTAATGCATGTTGCCCTATATAACTACAGACACTGTCAATGTGGTTTTGTGTGTGGTATGTCAGGTGCGATCGGTTTTAAAAGTGCAGTTATGCTTTTGAGTTAGGTTTCTGGCTTGCTACTCATGCGGGGTGTGTCTGTTGGCAACTGGGTACAAAGTTAACCACTGTTGGAACGACGAAAGGTCTGATTCAGACGCTTGCTCACTTTGGTGTACCTGTCGTACCTGGGGCAACGGCTGCGAGGCCTCAACCCCGTGCATAAGGAAAAAAGGAGTGAACTTGAAACCACGGTTCACAGTTGTACTATAATTAAAAATTATATACGAGACGTACTCGCCCCTGTGTTTTGGATCGTCACTGGCGCATGAGGTTAGGTGTTGCGAGAAAATATTGTTTACTTCTTCCATTAAACCGTTACAGGCCGGGTTGTATGCTGTGGTTTGTAATTTCTTTATTTCCAATTTATGTAACAGGTCCGCTATAAACTCATTATTTAATTAAGTTCTTCTGTCTGTGAGGATTGATTTTGGGAACCAAACGCTAAAATAACATATTTAATAAAATTAGCGCACGTGATGGTGTCAATTGTTTTTACCAGACGTGCACCGGCGTATCGAGTGGCAAATTCAGTCATAACCAACACATATTTATTGTCGCATGCTGACGTGTGGAGCGACCCTTTTACATGAAGACCCCAGGAATCGAGAAGGAAGGTTGGGGGGCGGTATTGGAGTCATCTGCCCTATAGGTTTCTGGTAAGTGCTTTAATACGCTGACATGTGGGACAGTTCTTAACGTATTCTTTAAAGTCTTTGTTCATCGTATCCCAATAATACACTATTTTATTTTCTCTAACGTCTTAAACTGTCCAAAGTGCCCTCCGCCTAACAGAGTGTCGTGGTGGGCAGTAATGATTTCTTTGAAATTAGCGTCAGCTTGCGCTCTCCAACTGGAATATGCTGTTTCATGTAAATCTCGCAGTTGCTGGAAATGGCATAGCGTCTGGCAATGCGGTGATATTTTGGAGTGGCCTTTTCCGGTTCTGTTAAAGCGAACTTTGATTGTTGTATGCACGGGTCGTTTGCATATTCGGCTAAGAATGGTGACGCCGGCTCGTCAAGAAGCGGTAATAACAAAAAGTGAGCATCGTCTTCAACTTTGATGTATTCCTGCTTATGAATACATTCAGGTAAATAAAATACTTTTTCGTTATTGTCAGCCTTTATAAGTATACAACAATTGAATCGCTGGTCTAGACATTTAGTAATTATCTTTTGTAATTTATTGTCCTGAATGATCTCCATATTGACATATATAGTTGATATAGTTGTGGCAATTGCTTGCATTGGCAAATATTCCTCCTGATTAATAGATTTTGCGACTCGCGCCTTGTCCATTGTGTGAAAATCTGGTTTAATGAATTATTTAATGTCGGCTCAGTTGTTGGTAATATATTTTGCAATGGTGATTTTGTTTCTGTGTCTTTGGTGGGGTCTTGGAATTGTGTTTCAGCTAATACTGTGTAAAATTTTGTACAGTTAGTGAACTGGCGTTTTACGTGGTATTTTACTGAGTTGACACTGACTGGTACCATGTCAGCTGTCCCTACCATGAGTATATGACTGAGGGAATCTGCAAGGGTATCTAATTTGCCTTTTACGATTTTGGCCTCGAAGTCTTATTCAGTTAAGGCAATGGCCAATTTCTGGATTCGTATGTTGTGTTGGCCATAGAATTCAAATATCTTAGGCTAGCGTGGTGTGTTTCTATGACAAATTTTTGTCCATAAAGAAATTGTTTAAAATAAATTATGAAGTATTTGATAGCCGATAATTCCCTTTCCATAGCCGACTATTTCCGTTCATTCAGGGATAGCTTTTCTGAAGCAAAGGCAGTTATATTATGTTCTCTGGTCTTGGGATTTTCTTCTAGTAACATTGCCGCTATAGCGATTTGCGATGCATTGCACACTAGTGTGGTCAGTCTGTTTTCTTCAAATTTAGCTAGAAAGGGTGGGTTACATAGTGCCATTTTCAGTTTTTGAAAAGCAGTTTGTTCCTTATCACCCCATTTAAATGGTGTAGTTTCCTTTATTAGCTCTGTTACGGATTCTGCAATCTTGGGCGTGGTTGAGGAGTATTGACACGTGCCGCTTATGTCAACTATTTAATTACGATTACGACTCATCTCACTGCAAACCTAGTTTACCTACTTCTATCCCTGAGTGAGTCAACCCCCACCCAACCCGTACATGGAAGTTGCGGCCTGCTACAATCCTGGAAGGCAGCCGGACACGTGGATAGGAGAGGTTGCGCAAGCAAACGGCGCGTCAAACCACCCCCACACCCCACCCCCCCGCCATCATACAAGCCATCAGCCCCCTCGGGGCATGTCCGAGCGCCACCAAGAATACGCAAAGGCATCAGAAGGACGTCGCACGCCCTCCCCCACGGCCGCAGCGACACACGCTACCCTGACTATGTAAGTCTGTGCACAGTGGGCCTCGTGAGTTGTTCCTGTGAGTCTTCAAACATGCTCCACCAGTTCCAGTGCGAGGGCCCTCCGACTACTAGTAGATCTTCGGCAGCCCTTCCAGAGGCTGCCACCAACAGCCCAACACTCTTCAGCTGCCATCCAAAACTGCCTACCTTGGATGTTGTTCAACAGTCTTCGGCAGCCATCCGAGGCTGCCTACCTTGGACTTTGCTTAACAGTCTTTGACTGCTACTATTGCCATCACCATTAGAGCTCTTCAGCACCTGCAACCTGATGCTCCAGTGACTCCAATCAAATTACCAAGTTACCAGAAGCTTCTTCAGTAACTAGAGACATACCACACACCACCTTCACCATCTCCTACAGATACCCCCTAACTAGCCTAGGACCAGGTCACCTACACCTGGCTACCATAGGTTTACTTCCAGTCACCCGTCTACTTGGCAGGAGAATACGAGTCACTATGTTTACTAAGCAATTAATAAACACAGCTTTGTTTCTTCTACCTACAAGTCTCATTCATAGAGTACTTTCGAACCAACTGCTAGGGAGATCCTCGAGCCAAGTACCACCGACCGAGAATGGGATATTGTTATCACGATCTAGCTATAACTGGAGACTCCCGCTCAGGCGGCTCTAGTTCTGATACACACATATTAGACTGCCATCTATTTTATTCCTACCAAGTATACAGGTACTGGGGGAATAAAATAGAGGAGTCCCAATCACTAGAAACACTTTCCACCCAGGGAGAGACAGTACGCCTGAGTTATACCCGTACCGGAGCACCTGGGTGCTGGCGGGGGTATTTTCTTAGGTGCTACGGCCTGGTCTTAGTTGGGAAACTCACACTCAGTAGTAGCAGTGTTAGTCCACATGGCTTCAGTGTTTCTGGTTTGCCTGCTAAGATGGGGGATGTTCTGTGGCACCGGGCTCGTGCTACCAGCCACTACTGGGCAACACTATTCTAGGGTCACTCGTATCCACGGTGCTCGACCCACAGTTCTCAGCAGCCAAACCTGCTCTATGCCATTTAAGGTGAGACACAGCGCAAGAAGGGAGGAGCAAAGAGTTGCTTGCCTCACTGCCAAGCAGCCGGGTGGTTTAGCTTCACCTACAGCAGGCAGACAGTTAGAACGAGACTACACTAGCATCAACCATCTGTAGTCAACCACCACTCATCATCAAGACGTCCATAATTAAACCCTGAAAACACAACAGGCCTAAGCGCAACCAACGCCACACGGCTGTGGTACAGCCTTGGCTAATCAGACTCGCATCAGTATATAACTCCGTAAATAAGATGTGAGGCCTAAAAATGTTCTGATTTGTTTGACATTTTTGGGTGGAGCCATTTTTTGTATTGCCTGAATATTTTCGGGATCTGTTTGAATACCCCGAGGTATTATATAATGACCAAGAATTTTTATTTCGTGGTGAGCAAAATTACGTTTCTTACTGTTAAGTTTTACTTTAAATTTCCTTAATCTGTCCATAACCTTATGGATATTTTTAAGTGTTCCTCGAATGTGTTTCAAATAATAAATATATTGTCTATATAAGCCAATGGGGTATTCCAGCAGAGCGGACCTAACATAATGTCAAAAAAGTTTTGAAAATTGTTAGGACTAGTAGCGAGGCCCATTGGCGTACGAGCATACTCGGTAAAGTCCAATTCCATCCACTCTAAAAACTAATTTATGCCTATATTCCTTGCGGACTGGAGTGGCGTAGAACCCGCTAAACATATCTATAGATGTGATGTATTTATAATTCTGTAAGATTGTAATTATATCTTCCGTTCGCAGAATTGGGTACTGAACTTTAGTGAGATGTTGGTTCATTAAGGGAAGTCTGTAAGAAACCTAATGCTGCCTTGGCGTTTAGGTATAACTAGCGATGGTGCAGTGTACGCGGATTCTGAAGGTGTAATAATGTTGGAATCAAGCATCTGTTGTATTTGGACAAGGGCGTCCTCCCATAGTTTCGGATTTATCCAGTACAATCGTGTGTGAATTGGTTTATCGGTATTTAAATCAAACTTAATTTCATACGGGTTTGTTCCAGTCAACTCATGAATAGTGCTACCGATAATTTTGTTTTCTGATAACTCTGTAACTTAGGATTAATATGTGCCAACGATATGTTGTCGGCATTATCCTCTGTAGTGGTGATTTTTTTGAAATGAAATTCAATGCAATTACTTTTATCGTATTCAATTGAATTGTGTATGTATAGGCATCTCAATGATTTTGTCATTATTGGACGCATGGACAAACATGATATCTTTTGTTATGATAGGTACAATGTCGTATCTTTTGATGATGTCAACCCCTAATATTATATCAAGTTTTAAATTGTCAATTACCAAGAATTCTTGTGAAAAATTGTGCCCATGTATATTGATATTGACTTTTGTTTTGTATTGTGGGATATCAATATCTTCGGTCGCTCCTACCATAGAAAATATTCCTTTAACTGGCTGTCACTTTTCTTTACTGACTAATGTTGTCGCCATGCAGGAGCGAGAACAGCATGTATCCAAAAACGCATTGTATGTTTTGCCAGCCAGTCGCACAAGGACGCACGGTGGTGATATTTTGACATATCATGCACGGCACTCGTACTTGGCGACAGTTCTGGTGTCGTTGTTCAATGCTTCAATCAACAGCCGGTTGCTCAGATTTTGCTGACCCCTTTCATCACTGCCAACCGGTGATGTGTTATTGTATTGTTTACAGCAATGCACGTTCCCACGTGTTGTAACTTGATCCTCGTTGCCCCACTCTTGAACATTTGTTTGAATTTCCGGAAGCGGCCCACAATATCTGTTTGAAATGGGTTCGCTTGATTGGAGAACAATGGGCAGTTTTCGGTGCAATGATACCTGTACAAACACACAATGCATGTGGACGCTATATCCATCCGCAGCCCGACGAATGCTGGCCGTGTCACCTCAACGTCACGCTTCTGCTGTCTCGTGCATTCTTTCCAGGTTACTGACTGGACAGGGGCCGCCGCTTCCTTGTGTATGTGTTTTTCGCATTTTACGGTCAGCTCACTGTGTTTGAAAACTCACATGTCCTTGTCTCTCACCTGCATTTCCGCGATATACGGAGTGTCATGTGTCACAGGCGGTGCAGCAATCTGTGTAACTTCTGTCTTGGCCTTGTGGTTCTTTGAAGAATTCTTTATGCTACGCCCTGACCTGACTTGTGGGTCGCAGAATGTAATGCTAGATGTTCCGCCAATACTTTTCCGGTTTCATCCCTTGGTCTATTTTCTTTTTTCTGATAGTGTTGTGGCATTTGGAATTTTTCGTTACATGAATTAAACTTCACTATTTCAGCATAGGTACGGTTTGGGACTCGTTTCGCGAATAACGCTTGACATGCGTTAATAACGTGCCTAATTTTTGCCTCCGGTGGGACGTGAGTTTGTGCAGCATTTTTGTCCATTTTTTTGCCCTGCTGGCAGTCTTACCTTTCACGGTCGTCCGTTAAGGACCCTGCCTGGTTTTTTCACGTCTGGAAGAGCTGTTCCTTTTGCTCTTTCGGTGGGTGTGGTGTTGAAAGTTTGGTGATTGTGGTGTGAAGGAGGATGTCTGTATTTTTGTTGAGTGTGCATTTGATTTTCAATCACCGTATTCGCAATTTCTTCCTTTGATTTTGTCACTTCTGCTCTTAAGGAGGCGTAGGACATAAATTAACACCAAGTACGTAAATTGATGTTTACTGGTTTTTGAAAGACAACATAGAAAAAAGTAAAAATGGCAATCCTAGATGATAGGTTTTTCCATCTTAACGACCAAGTATTTTGCAGTATTACTGTATCAATTTAGCGTAATGTCTTGTGCCACGAAAACACACAAGAATTGACGGTATCAGAAATATCTCGGCAGAATGTCACACAGGTAAAATATTTTCTCTCATAATTAGTAAAAACTAGTCTGTGTGGTTGCCCTTTCTTTGTGTTCTCTATTGGCTTCCATAAAATTTGCAAAATACGATAAACCAGAATTGCATTAATTTATGTCCCTTGCCCTCTTAAGGAGTCTGTTTCTGATGTGTGGTGTTCCGATATTGTTTGATTATATCTGAAAAGACCAAGTTCGGCTCTCTGAATATTTGTTGTTATATTCTGGATGGTGTCATTTTTCAGAGCGACAATTTTTTCAGCTAGGGAAAGTTGCAGGGAGCACCACACAATACTTATGAAATTGCTATCTGTAACTGTGGGGTTGTATTTGCTGCGATAGTACATTAGTGTTTTGATATGTTTGTGTGTATTCTCATGTATTTTTTGTTTCGTTGTGAACAAAAGTTGCTTTGCATGCTCCTTAGTTGTCGGTGTGGTGAATGTGGTCTTTAATTTGTTGACAATCTCTTCCCAAGTGATCTCTCGTACATGTGTGTGTGTGTGGTTGGCTAGGGTGTGTTTAGCTGACCCTTTTAAATAATATTTCAAATTTTTGCATTTTTCTTCACTACTCCAGTTATTTTTTTCTGCTGCCTGGTTAAATTGATCAATGAACTCCACCCATTTTTCATTCTCGTCCTCTGAGAAGGTGGGTATCTGTATAGGTTGTACAGTTATGTTCACGGGAGGGTACGGGATTTGTGTGTTGTCATTTTCGGCATTGGCATATTGGTGTGATGCATTGTCAATGTTTGTGTATTCATATTCTGTTGTATCCATATTTGTGTTTGGTATTGAGAATACAAATGGCCCAGATACTTGAGAGTTGGCGAGGGCGCAGGTAACCGCTGGTACTTGTTTCTTGTATGGTGTGTTTGCTTATGTGTGAAAAGTAATAGTTACTTGCCATGTCTTACTGTGTGCTCAAAGTGAATTAAATCTGTGTTGTCTGAGGGTAACTCAGGGTGTTGTGTTTGTTTGGCCTCTAATGCGTGCTTAGCGTCTTAGTGTGACGTGTTTTACTATCTTCTTAATTGATTTGACTGTAGATTTCTGTGGCTTACTCATGACTTCATATCACTAATTTTTGTGTGTAAACGGGCCTTTATAGCTAACATGCATGCACATAAGTTGGCTCTAAAATATTTCCACTCTGCAAACACACTTGTGGAATTTGGCTTTTGCAAAATTCAAGTCGGTACAAAAAGCGGCCGTAATTTGTCATGCATTAGGTTTTACAAAGCGTAAGCACACACACACACACTCACTCACTATACTACTATGGGAGCCTTGGCGTGCTGGAGAAACTGCAACGGTGCTGCTACCGGCCGTGTGCACTGGCATGGTAGGAATTTGCTGAGTATCATATAACACATGGTGACTTTGAATGGGGGTACAAGTTCACGCTACTACAACTGTTTACTACAGGTCTCTCTAGGTTACTGTAGGACGTTGCCTTTAATGCTTTCCGTCGGGGTAGAACCCTGGGTAGCGGGGATTATGAGGCGGTTCTGTGTATTATATTTAGCGGAAATTTCAATGCAGTTATTTGAAATGAATTAATTAACACCGTTGCCTCAATGCTTGCTGATTCTTTATTATATTTTTCATACCCTTCACGATTTTGGCCAGGGAATACAACCCCATGGCCCGGTGGGCGTTGTTCCACGTTTCTAATTATTATTAAGCTTTAATTTCTATATTGCTTTACTTTATCCTGTGAGTGCACTAAAAGGGATGTTGGAGGCTTCGACTGCCTCCACAATTTGCTGTGACCTGTCCTGAGGAAGGATCGGGCCACGCAAGGAAGAGGGATATCCGTAACTAGGTAATAGAGCACTCGTATACAAATCACTATGATTTATTAACTCACAGCTAAAGTACAATAATACATATAAATAGCACTCAGCTTTACTTTACATTAATTGAATATCTCTTATCAGCAAGTAGCAGGTATAGTTGAGAAGTCTAGTTGACTTACAACACGATCAATATCAAAGTGCTCTCAACTCATTGGGAGTCTTAATGTTCAGTACAAGGACCCTAATGCTGCACGACCTCTGGCACCCTACTGGGAGTATATTTACCCTTTTGCTGTCGCATCGGCGTCGTCGAACTAGACCTCGACAGTAGCAGCATCAGACGTCGAAGTGGGACCACGGGTCTGGTGGTCCTCCTTGCAGGTATCTCGTCGTTCCCTCAGAAGCAAGATGGCTGTGAGCCGCCATCACTCCAACCTTACATAGTACTCCGCCTAGCCTCACAACCTTCCACGGCAGGGGAGTGTTTTAATAACAGCTAGGTTGGCTTGTCGTGGTCGCGCCGTCCTTGGTGCTTGAGCATCGCCTGCCAGCCCTGGCTAATAATGACCACAGCAATATTTCGTCACCTTCGGCACAGACTGCGAGACTATACTTCTGCCTGATAGGCATAGGAGCCGGTGTAGCAACACCATGCCTTTCCTTGAAGTACCGCTGATATTGTATGGTAAAATGTTGGTGAGATAAAGGTTTCAAATCAGAAAAGGATGAGATTAATAAGAGCAAAACCAGGGTTTGGGTGTACTTCCTTATTGTTACCAATATAAAGTGAACACATTTGCCTATACCTAATTGGGTGCCTGAAGGTCTGTACATAAATACGACAAATACAGTAAAACTATGTTAAGACGTTTCTGAAGGGACTGAAAAAATAATTCTTATTAACCAGGAAAACTTCATAAAATGATCAAATTACACATGTGCAGATAGACAAGGTGCACAATTATTCAACTTATTAGCCAGGAAAATCTCTTAAGGGGAAACTTCTTAACAGGGTTTCATTGTATATAGTAGTGATATGCTGTCCACAAACGAATGGCGCGAGGGCAACCCTAAAGAATTAGCAAATCTGGTACAAACACTACCACTGTGTGGAAAAACATGCAGGTCAGTAACAGAAAAGTTATGGTATGGCCAAGAGACCAACCAGTGGCTGACTGGACATCACAACAATGTGCACTGATCTGAAATGCAGACTGACTTAATAACAAAACGTTGTGATGTGGCCAGGACACTGGTTGATGACAGACCAACTTGCGCCAGAACTTGAAGCCCCTTATATACTCTCTGACCAATAGTGAGAGAGCGAATAGGTGTGGGAAGGTGACATAGAGCATGCAGGGAATGAGAGAGACGGTGAGTGCCACACTCTGCACAGCTAAGTGGCACTCTGGTCTTACAGCATGACGGGAAGGTGACCCCAGCTTCTGTAGTGTTCACATCCCTACTGTGCTGACATGTGCGGGTTGCAGCAAAGGATTTCTCTCCAAATAAACATATTGGCATGTATCTGCTTATGGTTATCCATTCCAGGAGGCACAGCTGTGGCGGGGGCTCAAAGTTAAAATGACATCGCCTGTGGCACGTCAATTTTAATAAATTGATGCATATCCGATTAGACTGACTGGATACGGTAGTTACAGATTTTACTCTAGAGCAAAAGCAACTTAGGTAGCGGGGATGAGGCGAGGAGTGTTGGCTAGTTCTGATACACTCTCGCATGTAGTTAGTTAGTTGAGGTAAGTTTAGTCTTAAGCGGGGTGAATGCCTGCACGAATGTTCTAAGGTTGTGCTTCTTTCGTCCAGAAGACCAGTTTTTCCCAACCTAGGCGAACTTCCACTCCAATTAAGAAGCCATAGACAACAGGTTGATCCTTGTAGCTGGTACGAACACACGGTGGAAACTTAATTAATATTACCGGTGCAGTAGACAAGTGACCTGTGCCACCTACTACCAAGTTGAGGATAGCTGAAGGTAACTGCGTGGTTCCAGGTGTAGGTGATCTGGTTCTAAATAAACGGGAAAAGCTGATTCTAGACGAAAATAAGAGTTACAGGTAAACTACTAATTAAAGGTGTCTAGAGGAGACAAATTAAATTAAAAGAAGAAAGTTCGTGTTTGTATATAGCAGGGTTGACTGGTTGTCGACGTATGTAGTTGGTTGCCCCGAAGGAGTACTTGTAGGCTTCGAACTTCTCTAGAGCTCCAGAGCACTAAGAGTACTGTGTGCGGTGTAAGAGATGCGAAAGAATGACTCCAGAGCTCGGCTGCGGCCGGGGGGGAGGTGTGATGTCCTCCGGTCCTGGATGGCGTGAGAATTATCTCGTCAGCAGCTCTGGCTTAGTGCCCCGTCAGGTCTGCTCGGCCGTGCCCGAGGTCTGGGTAACTTGTTGGCGTACAGCTTGGTGAGGGAGGGCGGCGTACCTGCCGGGATGCGTGCCTTCTAGGTGAGAAGGAAAAACACAGAAGTTCCCGTTGCCTGTAGGCAACGTGTTGGCACACGTCAAGATACACTGCTGAAAGTTCCGAATCTGTGAACTTACTGACTGAAAATATTTACTTTTTACTACAGGATATTCCATTAATGCTGAGAAACACTGGTGAATCATCAGTTATATCAGTGCTTGTCGAAAGCAATGTATAGCGACATACATATAGTGTGACAAGCTGCCTCTCGTTCCACTTATTTTAGTGAAATTATAAGTTTGTATAAAAGGTGTGGGTTGTCGACAATAGTTCACAGAATCAAATAGAAATGTGTTTCTACATCAGAGTTTTAAAAAATACTAAGCCCAATAAGTTTGCCAGCAATAAATACCCATTCGAAAACCAAGATAAATCAAAGTTGTAAAAACACAAGCAAAGTGAAATGTAAGCGAGTTAAGAGCACAATGGCAGGTCATGTCTCATGCAAAAATAATCAGGCCCCCGAGGGGTTGAGGGTGTGGTTAGTATATAGGTATTGGCATACACTGCCATGCAGGGAGCATCAATTTTTATAATTGCGCTAATCCAGTACAGTTCTTACCAAGTAAATTGCAACATATAGCAATGAGAAAAGTGTAACATTTATTTTTCTGCTGATTTCCTTCAAATTTTTTTAATTTTTTTCATGCAAATTTTTTATTGTTCCTCAAAAATAAATTGTTATAGGAGTACTGACACAGTAAATGGTATTGATGCAGTGAGGTTCTACTGTAATTTTTAACTTCTTATTCATACTATATGTTCAGCTTTGTAATATAATTGTTGTCAGTTTCTCTCGAAATAAAGCGTGTTGGTAATTTTCAAGTTTTTCAAAAAAGTGGAATTTATAACCAAAGCAGTAGTTAACCAAAAATTTGGTTTTACAATCTGCTTGATTTGTAAAGGGACAGGCCATAAAGAAATGGTTCTCTTGAATGCATGGTATTGACCATTACTGAATGGAACTGTCTATGATGATGGTGTTGTGTACTGGGAAAATGAACATTGCTAAATGTTAACAGATACCCAACTACTTGGACAAGCAATGGGCATGTAAACACGAGATTGAAGAGAACCCTGCGGAGTTCTCCGTCTGGACATTTGACTCATTTGACAGTGCTCAGAAGATGTCGCTGGACCTGGGCATGAATGTGGTGTGTAAGAATGGCTCCAATATCTTCACACTCTACTGTCCATTCTGGATGTTGAACAAGACAGGACTGATGCTTTCCTACAGGGTGAGTAGTAGAAGTTGTCGTTTATTTTATGCAACATTAGTGTATGGACTGGAGTTCCTAGACATATTTTGTTTGCTTTATGTTTTGTGTTTGTATGCAAGTGAACACATGTACACACAAACACACACGCACAGACATACATATATATATATATATATATATATATATATATATAAGGGGAGAGAGAGAGAGAGACAACAAAATTCAAAATTATCCTTATCTTTATGGAACAGTTTGAAAGACTCTTCTTTAGTGTGTGTATAATTATTTAGGACTCGTTAATTTTAGAGGCTGCCAAAATAATTATAATGTATTGTATTGATTTTTTTAAATTTTCCTTAGCTATCTTTTTTGTCATTGCATTATCAATTAAACATGAGAAATTTGTTATCAATTATCTGAAATCATTTTCTGATTAAATATAGAAATTTTTTCATCTAAATCTTTTAAGATATCAATATTTTATATATTGATATATATTATTTAATATTATGTTATTAATTGTTTCATCATTCAGTTGCTCTATTAGCTGTATAAGCTCACTGATAGTGTAGATTACATGTTTATATTTGAATTTGTTTACTCAATTTAAATTTTCCTGCAGTTATTTGTTAAAAAGTAGTCTGCAGAGTAAATCAAATAGTCATAATATTATTTTTAACCACTCAACATGCTGCAGCTATGAAAACCTAGGCTTGGGTACTTACACAGCTAGACGTTGGTGTCAAGTCATAAAGCAATTTTTTTAATTCTTGTCCCTGCAGAGATTTGAACCCGTGCCAACTGATTGCAATAGTGTACTGTGTTATTCGGTAGATAGTTTAGGAACAGAAAGAGGAATCAAGGATTTATTTTCTTTTGTATAGATCTATTGAAAAAAACATATGAGTCTGACGTACTGTGTAAATTCGATGCCTGATATTCATTTTGACCATAAAATTAATTCAAACTTACCAGCCCATTATGTGAAAACCAGGCTACTCACAACAATACTGCAAACTTTATATAAAATTTCGTTCCTTTCTCTACATTTTGTATCCTTTCATAGCCCATCCACTATTCAAATAGTAACTTAAAAACACCTTACTTTTTGTGCTACAACTTCCCCATCATTTTGCACATACTTGTAGTAAAATTTTTTTCTTAAGTTCCCTTAAATATTTCTCTAAAGTAACCAATTCATTATGGCAAGGAAGAAACTGTGCCTCAATTCCCAAAATATGAAACTGTTTCAATGAGAGTGTTTGAGGAAACACAATACTACATAATATTTTTAGATATGAAGTGTATAGTCTTTTAAAACATCACATTAAGCAGTAAACCACTGGGTACTATGACATGAGGGCAATGAATCGATGAAGTGCTATGATCAGAGATGGGATTCTTAATACAGTGATACCTCAATACTTTACAGGGGCGAGGATTGACTTGGCCAGTGGAGTAGTGTAACTTTTGGACGGGGCGAAGTCGCTTCTTTAATATGCACGTATTCTAGATGCGGGTTGCTTCATACCTCAATCACCCCCTCTTCTTTCAGATGGACCCATCCTGGAGTAGAAAGTTGGAAGTTTGGAAGGTTGAGTAGGACCCAGGTTCATAGCATGACAATAAGCTTCTATGACTCTGTCTTTGTGGCTGCTTTGTACTACGGTGGCGAGCGGGTTGGGAACGCAGCGTGAAGAGTGTCATTATCCCCCCTTCCCCCACTCGCCAAGGAAGTATCTTTTTCATGTCTGCCACATGGATAGTTGCTCTGTCTCCTTTGTTCCTTCTCCTTTCCACTACCCCTCGTATTCCTTTTATCCTGTGTGTAGTAGCGGTAAGTCTCGACATCTGCTCAACATTCTTTCTTGTGGCTGGAGGTAGAAAGTGTGAGGGTTAGGGAGAGGAGACCAAGGTCAAGGCACGTGAAAGAAAGGGAAATTCTTTTCAGTGGGTATAACACTTTGTGTTCCTATTCTGCAGGGTTCCCGTGCCTTCATACATGTCGTTGAGTCAGTTTACAAACATGGGCAAGGGAGGTATATTTTGGTACATCATTTAGTTAAGTTTCCTGTAAATAAAAGGGAGAATGAAGTTAACACATAAAGACCTGACTCAATACTTGTGGGTGCAAAGTGTTCCCCTCTTACAAGGAACGGGAAGTAAAATCTAAATATTCACCGAGGGAGAAAATTTAAGCTGTAAGGCTCCTTGAGTCTGTGTAGTAAGGAAAACTTATGGGATGTGTGGCCTTTCGCTGTATTGAATCTGTCCATAACCATTGCAGTGTATGAGAAAAGAATGTGTATATTTTTTGGTTTTACGAACCCTCATAAGAGTACACAATGAATACAAATTAATATATGATTTGATATATGGTTATGTTGCATTAAATTTGCAGCCAAGTAAAATTAACTTTCCATTAGAAACATAAAACTTATTCGCAGGTGCGTGTTTCATAATTTTTCTTCATTTGATTATATGGTACCATAAATTAAGAGACAAATTTAATTGAAGTACACTAGGTAGACTAAAAGTTATTTAACTGTATATGCATATATATTACATAATAACAAGGAATTGTAAAGAAAAGATTAATTACTTTTATGTGCCTAGCCTAGTTATTTATCTATACACAGTATGTGAATATTACAAGACACTTTTGCGGGTGTAGGCATTCACTTATCCTAAATTACACATAACACTCATGGATAGCGAAATCAACAGTTTAAGCAAAAAAAAGAAATATTAATGGTTTATAACTGGAGTATACCTGAATCTTACATGGAATCAGTTACTTGTTACATTAAAAATTACTTATCTTAATAAGATATTTTCACCCAGTATTATTTACAAATGACTTCTAACCTAACAATACTGTTAGAAAACAAAATGAAATGTAGCTCTAGTGTTTGGGTCTGCAAACCATTGACTGATTAACACTCATAATTTAACATGGTACATCATATTACGCAACTCGTAATTAAAAATGGACTAGTCCTTACACTAAACTAGACACAATAGGAGAAGATTTCTAGACTTTTCTTTAACCCTTGAAAATCATATTCACATGATCGAATATTTACGACATGAAACAGTACAGTTGAAACACTTCCAGAAACAATTAATTAAATGCAATATACTTTATCTGTGACGTTGACAGCACTCCGTATAAATGCCAGTTTACTCATGTTTCTTCCATGAGTGTGCCAATGAGCCTTTTAATTTGTGTGTAACAAGTTTCCCTACTTGATGCTTTGACTTGGGCTCCTTGGTTTGCTTTACTCTAACATGATACACGTTTACTTAAATGATGTTATTATGTACACCTACAAAAGACAAGAATTAAAATACTTGAATCAATTAGATTATACAAACCTTAATCCTACTCTAAATCATAACCTCTTACCATTTTTAATGATTACCAATCCAAACGTTAAGTGCAATGTTTTTAAGGCTCGTGCCTCCTGAAGTTTATTTTTCTTTTTACGGAACTTTAGCAGCATCTGTTCACTGATGCTGCGTCTTGCACTCAGTACTATGTTTTCTGGTGTGCTTTTGGACAGTTCACTCCTGTATGCACCCAAACTAGCAGGAAAGAGAAGAGAAAAAATTTATTTATTTTACACAGTCTTTTCCTTTGTTGGCTGTGCGGCAACACAGCTGGCTGTTTTGAAGAAGTATTCAGTGTGTTAGACAAGTTCGTTTAAATGTTGCCGTGTAGGGACAGCTACGCACTCCCGGTGACTAGTAACTTAAGACTGTGACTATATCACTCACTGTTCTTCCTGGATGCCGTATGGCTTAGGATTTCCCTTCTTCTGAAGCCGCCCATGTTTTATTTGGTGGTTACTGTGGTAGTGTAGGTTAGTGATAGGTAGGTGTGGGCCTCTGGGGGTTCTTGTGAAAGTAGCCCAGGGACCTGGGAACTCGAGTTACTCTCGCTGGTTGTGCCCTTATCGCAGTGCTGGGTTCGAGGGTGGCAGACTCAGTCCCGACCCAGGTATCACTGGATTGTCCACGGTTGTAGCGGATGGTGCACTCCTCTGTGGGAGGTGGTCTTTGGCACTGTTGATACAGCCTAACTCTGGCAGGTAATGTGTGTAATATGTGGAAACCTTGTACTGGGCCCGGTACCACGGCGTACTGAAACAGACTCTGTCACAGGAGAGGCGCTCTGGGAGACGTCCTCACCTCTCTCCTAGATTCAAGCCATGGTGGTGATCGAAGGAGAGGCGCTCTGGGAGACGTCCTCACCTCTCTCCTAGATTCAAGCCATGGTGGTGATTGAAGGAGAGGGACTAACTATTCGCTCACCATGGACAATCAGTTCCCTCCCCGTCTGCGATGGTCAGGGAGATTGAAGTTTAGGCTTTTGAATTGCATCGGCAGAAAGGGGCCCAGTTGGTCGATCAAGAGGCCTTAGAACTGCAGCTACAGAAATGGAGCAAGGGCAGGGGAGCGGCCCCTGCGTCTCTGGGCGGCGGTCCGCCTGCAGTGAGCACAGATGATGGTGACACGGCGTCAGTGTCGTCTCCTCGTCTGGCTGGCATTTCTACATCTGGAGAGGGAGTCAATGGCATAGACTCTGGAGGCAGAGGCAAGCATAATACATCAATGTCATCGTCCTAATGGTTATCCAGTTTCTGTACACAATTTAGAATAGGGAAAACCAAGGGTTCTTTCATCGTTACATGTAAAGCATCCATAGAAGGATGGTCAAGGGACATGGGCCCGTGTGTGACTCCTATCCCTGATGACACTCATACTTTGTTGAATTTTTATGCGGGTAAATAAGGGTTGTTGGTGGTAGAGGGACCTTGGTTCTATCTCGGTCTCCTACGAGGTGGCTGTCCCGATATGTTGTTTTGAGAAGACCTCCTTTGCTACTATGTTCAAGGGGTCAGTCCATCACTGTTTCCATTACAGGATCCCAAGGAGGTCCGTACAGTGTTGAATTCCTCTTGGTTGGGGTTGAACCCCATCTGGGGTTTGAGTAGATTCTCCAAAGTGTTTCTACCTGTATGTTTAGGTGTTGGAGAAAGTTCAGAGTGAGGATACGGCCTAAGTACTAATACCGGGAGCTGATTCCAGGTTATAGTTATTTTTTCCTCCATCCCAAACTGTGTGACTCGCCATCTGTAGTCCAATAGGCATATTTCTGTTGAGTCAACCAAGGTCGTCTTGGGATGGCCTTCCTCAATACTTGTGAACTTAGCCTGGTGGGTCAAATGGTGTGTCTTTATTAAGAGATCTATTTTCCCTTTGACCTCTAATATATGGCTAAGCTGAATCATACAGACTATTTGGGTTTGAGGCTGTAGATTCTCTAACTGTTCTGTTGTCAAGAGGTCATTTCGTATGAAATTTCCAGTTGCAGCGGAATCTAGTAAACTGAGGTATGTACACCCATTAATTTCAATAGCTGTATGGGGAGCCTCCGAGTATTGCAGGTCCTCCGACTCTGTGTCTAATTTGGTGATGTTGAGGGACCTGGCTTGACCTGAGGTGGTGGCCCCACGTGCGCCACAGTTCTGGGGTTTCCCGCCGGGGCAGGTTCTTTAGGTTGCGAGCGCAGCTGTGCACTCTAGGGGAGAACTTGAGTTCCTTCTCCTCTGTGGCTGCGCCAGTTCAGGCAATTCTTGTTGAGGTGACTTCCTGGGCAGTGCCAACAGCGAGGAGGCAGCGGATGATGAGGGGAGGTGACAGGCGGTCAGCTGTCTGGCGTGCAGGAGGGTGTGACTGTGACCTTCAGGCATGTGTTTAACCGTCAAAGCGCACCTGCGCTCTATTATTCCTCTCTATTTCCCTTGCCTGCTCCACAAGCTCTTCCACCAATTGTACCTTGGATGTGAACAGAAGGTTACGGTAAGAAGGAATTAGAGTGTGTGTTATATTCCGCATGTAACTCACTTTGCTTTCGGCTGGATAGATGTGCTTGTATAATTGCACCTTCCGACGAATGTGGAAGTCCGCGATCAACTGCGCGACTACCTCTTCTCCAGTAAACTGTGGAGCTAGTCGGTGGCTCAGTTGGTCCCATCCCATGAAAAACTCCCCGTTTCTACCACAATTTCTTTTCCTTTCCTAGTGTTGATGCCATACCTTCACTATTCATTGCTTATGGCAAATGTGTTGGTCAGCGAATTCCCTCTCGTTTTCACGGACAAATGTGACTGGGTCTTCATGGGGTCTGCCACTAAATTCCGCAAGTTGGAATTCAGTGGTTGTGTGGGTGGATTCAGGACTGTGTCTCAAACCAGAATTTCTCGGTCGGTTTGCCAGGCCATGCTGGCACACTCCACACTGATAGCGACTCCCGTTCCTTCTAACACTTCTTACTGTCCTGATATACCTATCGTTTACTTACAAGAGCTGTTCTCTGTTGCAATATGAATACTGTAGGAATGGGAGACTCTCAGGGGGTATGTAGTTGTCAGAAGTTACTTTAATAAGGTAAGAATTCTTTCTATAAAACATGTTTATTATAACATTAAATAATAATTGATATAAAACAATACAATTAACATAACTCTGAACAATAAGCATCAGTGACTCATAACAAAGTGGTAATACTGCAAGTACAACATTTAGCAAAGAGTATAAATTATAGTCCTAGCCATGCCAGAATTTAATGAATATTTTCTTGAATAATTAATGGAACCTCGGGAGCTGGGTTGATGCCTAACTGCCAAGGCAAAGTTTTTCTCACCTTATACTGAAGATGATATGGGGCCCAGAGTTCCTCCAGGCCTAGGAATTGAGATGCCCTCGTTGTCGAGGTCGCTCTATCAACCTCACGCCGCTCTTCTGCGGCCTCGTACGTGCAACTGGAGGGGGGGGGGGGCAGCACGCCCATCCTTTATAGCGGCCGGCAGTGGGTCAATCAATGTATGTTTTGGCAACAGGAGGCTCGTACAAAATGTATAGCCCATGCTACCTTAACTGGTTGTATGCGGCCCCTTGGGTGTCCGCCACAGCCTATATGGGTGGTTTGCTTGTCCGGCCTACCTATGCATTTTAAATTGTATTCATCACAAGTGATAAGAGTGCATAGCTGCCAACCCTCACTAGTTAGGCGCGAGTCTCATGATTTTCGGGTTATTCTCACGCCCTTATGACTGGTGCTGATTTCCTCAAGATTTTCCAACTGCACCAAAATGTTTTATTTTACTTTACTTGAAATTTAGTTTGCAGTGGTATTTAATTACCATGGAATAAATATGACTGAATACATAGTGAATTGTTTACGTTTGTACCGTCAATTGTTACTTATAAATTTCTCGACTAGAGTGACTGTTTCCAGTTATTTACCACTGTGTTCCAGTTTGTATACAGTTGTGAATGCAGTTCTTAGTTCATTCAGTCAGGTGTTTTCACATAAGTTTGTTATAAACGGAACACGCAAATGAGTACTGTACTTTTAATGGGCGTTATAAAAGTACTGAACCTGTTAGGTTAGGCTTGTGTATGCTTTAGATATTAATTTGTTTTCAGCAAGTTACATTCATGTTCTGTGCAATTGGTGGTTGTAATAAAGGCCTGTATGGTATTTTTTCATAAATGCAATGGTACTTGATTGTTATCTATATCATAAAACATGTCTCAGCGAGGAAAGAACTACAAAACACGTAAAGCGTATACAGAAGAATTTCCGTGTGTAAGAGAGTCTTGTAAAGACAGTAGTTATGCATTTTGTTCTATCTGCCGATGTGATTTTACAGTTTCACATAGTGGTAGAGGTGATATATTAAAACATTTGCAAACAAAAAAAACACAAAGAAAACGTAAAATGTGTACATTCAAATAGGAAGTTGAACTTCTCTGTGAAAAGTGATACGAGTGTGATACGAGCAGTGTGTTATTTCACAGCATTTGTTGTGGAACATAATCTACTGCTAAGTTGTGCCTATCATGCCGGGCTACTGTTCCGAAAAGTTTCCAGACAGTGATATTGCGAAAAAATATATTTGTGCTAGAACCACGTTTTCAGCAATATTAGGAAAAATGGAACTACATACTCACGCAGCACTTTCATAAAACTTGAAACATAGGCCATTTTCTATTGCCACAGATGAGAGTAATCACAATAACGCAAAACTGTACCCTATTGTAGTATCTTTCCACAATGGGATGAAACGCCAAATTGAAAGTTGCTTATTATCACTACCAGTTTTCAAAGGCGATTCTACAGGGCTAAATATTGGCAATCTTCTGTTACATAACCTCGAAGACAGTGGAATCCTACTGTTCAACTGTTTGGCACTTAGCGCCGATAATGTGTCGGTAATGTTGGGTGAAAAGAATGGAGTGACTGGCGTACTAAAAAATTTAATATAACAAACTTAATTGTTACTGGAGGTCCATATCATTTAATTTATTTGTATTCTGAAACAGCTGCTGCTTACCTTCCAGCTAGAGTATATGATATTCTAGTTGACATTTTCTTTTATCTCGAAAAGAGCGAAAAAGAAAGAAGAAGTTGAAACAGTTCCAAAAACTGCATGATATTGACATGCGAAAAATTTTGAAACACGTATGTACAAGGTAGCTGTCATTCGGAAAATGTTTAAGTAGGTTAATTGAACAGTGACAGCCTTTAAGCAGTTTCTTTATGGAAGAAAGTAAGTCTGCACAAAGGAGAAGTACGCTGCAGAGTTATTGAATCCCAAAGCTCAAAACTGCTGAATCAATTGCTCATTATCCAGTGTCACATGAAGAACCTAGTTGTATGTCATCAAGCACAAAGTTTGTGAATCCAAAAACTAATCTGCATAATAAGTCTACTCCAGAATCAGGTAACAGTGAGGAGTCTAAAGCATCAGGTTCTGCAGAAAACAAACCGTGTGCCAAGATCAGTTCTTTTAGGAAACAAAGTATTGGAACTGAACGTGCGATTACAAAGAAATGTAAGTATGTAAACAAAACTAGTACACACTCACCCACAGAGAAGAGTGTAACAGAATTCCTCTCTCGAGAAGAAAGATTATTCATGTTACTTTCATGTAGCTGAATAAGGGATTTTGCTTGTTTGTCATATGTTATCCTTATTTTTCACAAGTCAAATGTACTACTGAAGTCTAATGAGCCTTATATTCATGAACTTAAGTCAGTCATTTTAGACTTGTTTAAATATATTATTTCAAAATTTGTTAATCCGTCTGTGGTGAAGTCATGTTCTTCACTTTTGAAAACAGATTACCATAACAGAAGAAACCGGAAATGTGATGGCGATTTGGTCATAGGCAATGTAGCATACAAATCAGTTGACAAGCTAAGTGAAGAGCAGAAAAATATATTTTTCAGTTCAGTTCGAAAATACTTTGAAAAAGCCTATGATTATATTCTTCATAAATTTCCACTTAAAAGTGATGTCGTAATACATGCAGAAGTTGCACATATGCAGTTGTTTATCAGTGCTTCATTTTCCAGTGTAAGGTATTTTGTTGACAAATTCCCTAGTATTTTAGTGGTGAATCAAGGAAACAGTGTAGATGAAGAAATAGACATTTTGCAATCCAAATTTTTGGCCTTCCAGCTTGAAGTTCCTGAAAATATCACAAAGTAAAACAGAATGGATACTAAATGGTCTTTGGTAGGGCAAGTAAGAAGTTCGGACAGTACCTGGAAGTATGACAGACTGGCCCAAGTAATGCTTCTGACAATTCCGCACAGGAATGCTGAATGCGAAAGACTGTTAGCCAGGTGGAAAAAAAAAAAAAAAAAAAAACAGAACTCAGTATAGAGCATCAATGTCAGATCAAATATTAGAAAAAGTTCTGAAAGTTAAGTCACAGTA